>OY728142.1:1603954846-1608954846 GCA_963277665.1 Viscum album | reverse complement strand
GATCCCTTTATCAGTGCTAAAAAAGCGCTGATACATTCCCTGTCTGCTGCTACAAAAAAATCTGCAGCAGCACACCCAAACACCTGCAAAAAATTCAGCATCTCAATAAGCTAATTAGACCAAGTATACCCATACAAAATTAAAACATAAATAATAAGCTAATTAGACCAGGTATACCCATAAAACAAGTATACTCATACACAATTAACACATAATTCAGAAGTTAATTAAGTACATAAATAATTCAATTCAGAATTTAGGGGGTTGGGGGTTGTTCAGGGGTTTGGGGTGGCTGTCCAAGGGGGGTAGGGGTATTCGGGGGGATGGGGGTGTCCTAGGGGAAAGGTGTGTACAGGGGGTGGGGCGGCCCTGGAGTTTGGGGGTTGTCCAAGGAGGGTGGGGGTGTTCACGGGGTAGGGGTGTCCAGGTGGTGGGGTGGTGTCTAGGAGGGGGGTGTCCAGGTGGGGGGGGGAGGCTGTCCATGGGGGTGTCCAGGAGGGGTGGGCTGGTGTCCATGGTGTCGGGGGGGATTTCCAGGGGTGGGGTAGGTTCGGGGGTTGGTGGGGCTGTCCAAGGGGAGTGGGGTGGTGTCCAGGAGGGTGGGATGGGGGTTTCTGGGTGTAGGGGTGTCCAGGGGGTGGGGGTGTCCATGGGGTGGGGGCGGTCCATGGGGTGGGGGCGCGGTCCAGGGGGTGGGCGGTCCAGGAGGTTGGGGGGCTATCCAAGGGGGGTGGGGTAGTGTCCAAGGAGGGGGATGTCTAGGTGGGGGATATCTATGGGGTGTCCAGGGGGGTGGGCTGGTGTCCAGGGTGTCGGGGGGGCTTTCCAGGGGGTGGGGGTGTCCATAGTGGTGGGGGTGTCCAGGGGGTGGGTTGGTGTCCAGGGGGTGGGGCGGTCTAGGGGGTTAGAAAGGATGACTCATAAACATCACTAAGGACCCATGTATCATTCTCATAATGTATTAATACAATCCTAATGTGTTTGGTTGGATTTTTGTAGGTCAGTTGTTGTTTTCACTTAAAACTGTGTCCATTTTAAACAAAAGAGAGACCCTTTGAGTGGTACCAGCCACACCATGCCTCGGATTGATGCGGGTATGACTCGTACATGTCACAAAGGACCCATTGATCATTCTTATAAAATATCAAGACAATAAGAATGTGTTTGGTAGGATTTTCATAGGTTTTTTGTTGTTTTCAATAAAAATTGTGTCCATTTTAAACAAAAGAGAGACCCTTTGAGTGGTACCGGAAACACCGTGCCTTGTATTTAGGTGGTGTTGACTCGTACATGTCACCAAGTACCCGTGAATCATTCTCCTAAAGGATCAACACAATCCAAATGTGTTTTGTTAGATTTCTGTAGGTCAGTTGTTGTTTTCACTTAAAATTGTGTCCATTTTAAACAAAAGAGACACCCTTTGAGTGGTACCAGCCACACCGTGCCTCGGATTGAGGCAGGGTTGACTCGTACACATCACAAAAGACCCATGGATCGTTCTTATAAAAGTTAACGACAATCTGAATGTGTTTGGCCAGATTTACGTAGGTCTGCTATTGTTTTCACTTAAAATTGTGTCCATTTTAAACAAAAGAGAGACCTATTGAGTGTTATCGGCCACAACGTTCCTTAGATTGAGGCGGGGATGACTCGTACATGTCACAAATGACTTTTGGATCGTTCTCTTAAAGTATTAATACAATCCTAATGTGTTTGGTCATATTTTCATAGGTTAGTTGTTGTTTTTACTTAAAATTGTGTCCATTTTAAACAAAAGAGAGACCCTTTGAGGGGTACCGGCCACACCGTGCCTCGGATTTAGGCTTGGATGACTCTTATACATAAAAAAGGACACTTAAATCATTCTTATAAAATATCAAGACAATATAAATGTGTTTGGTTGGATTTTCATAGGTCAGTTGTTGTTTTCAATTAAAATTGTGTCCATTTTAAACAAAAGAGAGACCCTTTGAGTGGTACCGGCCAAATCATGCCTCGGAATGAGGAATGTTTGACTTTTATAAATCACCAAGGACCCAAGAATCATTATACTAAAGTATCAACACAATCCAAATGCGTTTGGTCAGATTTCTGTAGGTCAGTTGTTGTTTTCACTAAAAATTGTGTCCATTTTAAACAAAAGAGAGACCCTTTGAGTGGTATCGGCCACACCATGCCTCGGATTGAGGTGGTGTTGACTCATACACATTAAAAAAGACTCATTGATCATTCTTATAAAAGATCAAGACAATCCAAATGCGTTTGGTCGGATTTCCTTATGTCAGTTGTAGTTTTCACTTAAAATTTTGTCCATTTTAAACAAAAGAGAGATCCTTTGAGTGTTACCAGTCACAACATGCCTCAGATTGAGGCAGGGATGCCACATACACATCACCAAGGACCCTTGTATCGTTATCCTAAAGGATCAATACAATCCTAATATTTTTGTTCATATTTCTGTAGGTCAGTTGTTGTTTTCACTTAAAATTGTGTCCATTTTAAATAATAGAGGGACCCTTTGAGTGGTATCGGCCACACAATGCCTCAGATTGAGGAATGGATGACTCTTACATGTCAAAAAGGACCCATGATTCATTATTATTAAAGATCAAGACAATATTAATGCGTTTGGTTGGATTTTCATAGTTCAGTTGTTGTTTTCAATTTAAATTGTGTCCATTTTAAACAAAAGAGAGACCCTTTGAGTGGTATCGGCCACACCGTACCTCAGATTGAGGTGGTGTTTACTCATACACATCACCAAGGACCCATTAATCGTTCTCATAAAGAATCAACACAATTCGAATGTGTTTGGTCAGATTTTCGTCGGTCGGTTGTTGTTTTCACTTAAAATTGTGTCCATTTTAAACAAAAGAGAGACCCTTTGAGTGGTACCGGACACACCGTGCCTCAGATTGAGGTGGGTTTGACTCTTACATGTTACCAAGGACTCTTTTATCGTTCTCTTGATGGATCAACATAATCCAAATGCATTTGGTTGGACTTTCGTTGGTCAGTTGTTGATTTCACTTATAATTGTGTCCATTTTAAACAAAAGAGAGACCCTTTGAGTGTTACCAGCCACACCGTGCCTCAGATTGATGCGGGGATGAATTTTACATGTCAAGAAGGACCCATGGATCTTTATCCTAAAGGATCAATACAATCCTAATGTGTTGGTCAGATTTTCGTAGGTCAGTTGTTGTTTTCACTTAAACTTGTGTCCATTTTAAACAAAAGAGAGACCCTTTGAGTGGTACTGGCCACACCGTGCATCAGATTGAGGAAGGGATGACTCTTACACATCATAAAGGACCCATGGATCATTCTTATAAAAGATCAAGACAATCCAAATGTGTTTGGTTGGATTTTCATAGGTCAGTTGTTGTTTTCAATTGAAATTGTGTCCATTTTAAACAAAAGAGAGACCCTTTGAGTGGTACCGGCCACGCTGTGCCTCGGTTCGAGGTAGGGTTGACTCTTACATGTCACCAAGGACCTTTTAATTGGTATACTAAATAATAAACACAATCTAAATGTGTTTGGTCAGATTTCCGTAGGTCATTTGTTGTTTTCACTTAAAATTGTGTCCATTTTAAACAAAAGAGAGACCCTTTGAGTGGTACCGGCAACACCGTGCCTCAAATTGAGACTGGGTTGACTTGTAAACGTCACCAAGGACCCTTGGATCATTATCCTAATGGATAAACACAATTCATATGTTTTTGGTCATATTTCCGTAGGTCAGTTGTTGGTTTCACTTAAAATTGTGTGCATTTTAAACAAAAGAGAGACCCTTTAAGTGTTACTGACCACACCATGCCTTAGGATGAGGAGAGGATGACTCGTACATGTCAAGAAGGACCCATGGATTGTTCTCCTAAAGGATCAATACAATCCGAGTGTGTTTGGTCGGATTTCCATAGGTCAGTTTTTGTTTTCACTTAAAATTGTGTCCATTTTAAACAAAAGAGAGACCCTTTGAGTGGTACTGGTCACACCATGCCTCAGATTAAGTCGGAGTTGAATTTTACACATCGCCAATGACCTTTGGATTGTTCTCCTAATGGATCAACACAATCCTAATGCATTTGGTCAGATTTCCCAAGGTCAGTTGTTGTTTTCACTTAAAATTGTGTCCATTTTAAACAAAAGAGATCCCCTTTGAGTGGTATCGGCCACACCGTGACTCATATTGAGGAAGGGTTAACTCATAAACATCACCAAGGACCCTTGGATCGTTCTCCAAAAGGATCAACACAATCATAATGTGTTTGGTTGGATTTCCATAGGTTAGTTGTTGTTTTCACTTAAAATTGTGTCCATTTTAAACAAAAGAGAGACCTTTTGAGTGGTATCAGCCACACCGTTCCTCAGATTGAGGAGGGGCTGACTCATAAATGTCACCAAGGACTGATGGATCGTTCTCCTAAATGATATACACAATCATAATGCGTTTTCTCATATTTCCATAGGTCAGTTATTGTTTTCACTTAAAATTGTGTCCATTTTAAACAAAAGAGAGACCCTTTGAGTGGTACTGGCCAAACCATGTCTCGTATTGAGGTAGAGATGACTCGTACACGTCATGAAGGACCCATGGATCGTTATATTAAAGGATCAACACAATACAAATGTGTTTGGTTATATTTTCGTAGGTCAGTTGTTGTTTTCACTTAAAATTGTGTACATTTTAAACAAAAGAGAGACCCTTTGAGTGGTACCAGCCACACCCTACCTTAGATTGAGACATGGTTGACTCGTACACGTCACCAAGGACCTGTGGATTTTTCTCCTAAAGGATAAACACAATACGAATGCGTTTGGTCAGATTTCCGTAGGACAGTTTTGTTTTCACTTAAAACTGTGTCCATTTTAAACAAAAGAGAGCCCCTTTGAGTGGTACCGGCCACACTGTGCCTCGGATTGAGGCGGGGTTCACTTTTACACGTCACTAATGAACCTTGTATTTTTCTACTAAAGGATCAACACAATACAAATGTTTTTGGTTGGATTTCTTTAGGTAAGTTGTTGTTTTCACTTAAAATTGTGTCCATTTTAAACAAAAGAGAGACCCTTTGAGTGGTACCGGCCACACCGTACCTTGGATTGAGGCGGGGTTGACTCATACACATCACCAAGGACCCTTGGATCATTATCCTAAAGGATCAACACAATCTGAATGCATTTGGTCGTATTTCTGTAGGTCTGTTGTTGTTTTCACTTAAAATTGTGTCCATTTTAAACAAAAGAGAGACCCTTTGAGTGTTACCAGCTAAACCATGCCTCAAATTTTGGCAAGGATGATTCTTGCAGGTATAGAAGGACCTGTGGATCATTATCATAAAGGATCAACACAATTCAAATGAATTTGATCATATTTTCGTTGGTCAATTGTTTTCACTTAAAATTGTGTCCATTTTAAACAAAAGAGAGACCCTTTGAGTGGTACCGGCCACACCGTGCCTCATATTGATGCTAGGTTGACTCGTACACGTCCAAAAGGACCCATGGATCATTCTCATAAATTATTGAGACAATCTGAATGCGTTTGTTCATATTTTCGTACGTCAGTTGTTTCTTTCACTTAAAAACCTGTCCATTTTAAACAAACGATAGACCCTTTGAGTGGTACCGGCCATACCGTGCCTCAGATTGAGGTGGGGTTGACTCTTACACGTCCCCAATTCACCAATGGATCTTTATCCTAAACTATTAACACAATAAGAATTCTTTTGGTCAGATGTATGTAGGTTATTTGTTGTTTTCACTTAAAAATCTGTCCATTTTAAACAAAAGAGAGACCCTTTGAGTGGTACCGACCACACCGTGCCTCGGATTGAGGTGGGTTTGAATATTACCCATCACCAAGGATCCGTGGATCATTCTCCTAAAGGATAAACACAATCATAAAGCGTTTGGTTGGATTTCCGTAGGTTAGTTGTTGTTTTACCTTAAAATTGTGTCCATTTTAAACAAAAGAGTGGCCCTTTGAGTGGTACCAGCCACATCGTGCCTCAGATTAAGGTGGGGATGACTCGTGCAGATCAAGAATGACCCATGGATAGTTCTTATAATGGATCAATACAATCCTAATTCTTTTGGTCAGATTTATGTAGGTCAGTTATTTTCACTTAAAATTGTGTCCATTTTAAACAAAAGAGAGACCCTTTGAGTGGTACCGGCCGCACTGTGCCTCAGATTGAGGAGGGGTTTACTCTTACACGTCAAAAAGGACCCCTGGATCATTCTCATAAAGTATCGAGACAATCTGAATGCATTTGGTTGGATTTTCGTACGTCATTTGTTGCTGTCACTTAAAAATCTGTCCATTTTAAACAAAAGAGAGACCATTTGAGTGGTACCGGCCACACCGTGCCTCAGATTGAGGCGAGGTTCACTCATACACATCCCTAATGCACCCATGTATCATTCTCTTAAAGTATCAACACAATCCAAAAGGATTTTGGTCGGATTTCCGTAGGTCAGTTGTTGTTTTCACTTAAAAATTCGTCCATTTTAAACAAAAGAGAGACCCTTTGAGTGGTACCGGCCACACTGTACCTCGGATTGAGCGGGGATTGACTCATACATGTCACCAAGGACTTGTGGATCATTATCCTAAAGGACAAATACAATTAGAATGTGTTTGGTCGTATTTCCGTAGGTCAGTTGTTGTTTTCACATAAAATTGTGTTCATTTTAAACAAAAGAGAGACCCTTTGAGTGGTACCGACCACACTGTGCCTCTGATTGAGGAATGGATTACTCTTGAACATCACGAAGGACCCATGTATTTTTCTCCTAAATTATCAACACAATTTGAATGCGTTTGTTTAGATTTTCATATGTCAGCTGTTGTTTTCACTTAAAAATCTGTCCATTTTAAACAAAAGAGAGACCCTTTGAGTAGTTCAGCATTCTTGCATGTTGCTGGTGCATATGATCTGTTAAAATGGGAAAATTACTCATTAGAGAAAGGATGTTTTATTTAATAACAATTACAATTTTCCTATGACCATTTACAGACAACAATGTTTCATCTTTTGATCCCCTTAACCCCTCTCAAAAATGACCACCAATTGTACATGTCCCCAAGTCAGATATTCATTCTATTTGTGTACAATCTACCATCAGGTATGTGGACCACTTGTTTCTGAACACATCTATATGATCTTGTGAGTATGAGGCTTTTCGGCAGTCAGATTAGTACTACAAAATATAAAAATAAATAATTAATAAATAAATTAAACAAACTAGTAGTTGTTTTTGAAAATACCTCTTTAGGGATACTAGTTTGTTTATGAAAAACAATCTCCTTAATAAATTTACAAACATAATAACTGCAATCATTATTGTTTGTTTGTTTTGGACACTGCATAAAAATTGATCATTAGGAGAATAAGTAACTTTTGTTGAGATGTGTTTGGATAGTAAAATTTTATTATATATACCCTGTTATTTGTCCAGACGTAGTACTTGCCCGCCTCCTTATGCTTAGACCCTATCCTCATTAATTTTTTTAGTTGATAATGATACACCACCCTATCATAACAGAATCCTCAGTAAAAGATAATATAAATTATATTACTTGATGTTTAGACCTAAAACGTAGGATGTAGTGTCTTACAGATTCACAAACTCCATCATGTGTGGTTGGTTTGATGGATATAATTTCTTTGAATCCAGAAAATAAATCTTTAGAGTATCCAAGTTCACCGCAATTAGCAACCAGTGTTGCCTAAAAACAAAAAAAAGGATTAAGTAATAAAAGAAGTGAAAATATAATTGATATGCTTTAATCGTAGAGTTTTACCCCTGCATGGTTGATATTAGGAAGAGTCTGTCATCTATAATCTTGATTTCAAATGTTTTCAGCAAGACATTCACTATTTCATCATTTTTTTTATGGCTCTAATTTTTTTAGGTGTATTGATGTGGTATGAGGACTAACGAGTCCAAATCTTGGCTCATGAGAAAATTCCTTCAACTGCTTTTCTTAAATGTATCTGTCAACAATATAAAATGAATTTAGTCATAATTTTCACATTAGATCAGCTTTTAGAAAATAAATTCATGAAAATATACCTCATATATATATTTACAACTATGACACCTAGCCAACCATTTTCAAGGATCTCATTTACATTTTCAGTAGCAACGAAATCTTGACTTTCCTATCCATATTTATTCTTTTCGAAAACCACTATATGACTACTACCATCTTTTAGATTTGTATCCACATGAGTCTTCAATGCTAGTAAATGTGGATAGAGAATAGGTGGTGTTATTGTGCTTTCAGTATCTCCTTGGGATAGGTTGGTCGATCCTTCAGATGGTTTTGAGCCGACGTTGGTCACCCCCTTCCCTTTCTCCATCTATAATAAGAATCATTGGTTCAGACCCTTTTTCATTAATTGTTAAAGGTTTCTCTTGAAAAACAATTAAATAAATACCTCTTTGTCTACATGTACTCTTACAAGTTGTGACGGCCATGAAATGAATGTCCCAATAGCCTTTTCTACATTATGAATAGCATCGTTAGCAAGTGGAATAGGTAGCTCTGCATTTGGCTCATGAGCTACAGTAATCGTTACTTTCAGATGATCATTCAGAAGTGGTCTATTATGCAGTGTGGCATATGGGATATTGAACATTGTAGCCCTCGCTATAAGGTGATAGGTGGGTGTTGATAGATATAAATCACAATCATTATCACCTTGTAGAAGATCAGTACAGAAAAAGTATCATTGTTTGTTTGATTCAAATTTCATGGGAACAATTATTAGAATATTGATTACCACAGCGAAGACAGTTCTTTGAGGGGAATGGCTCGCCTCAAAGCTGGTGGGGGGTGGGGCGGGATGTTCATGCGCTAGTTGTTCTTGAGTTGTGTCTTCTCTTTGCTTCCCACCCATAAAAGTATCTAGAAACTCTCCCATCCATATCAATCGTTCTTCAAGGGTTGATATTTTTGTGCTCATTTGTTCCAATTTTTCATTTGTAACATCCATTTTTTTTCTTCTCAAAATATACTCGGGATGTCACCCCAAACCCCACACCTTTGACACGACCGTATTTTTATGGCTGCTTCAAATCTGTCGATAATAGGTCTGCATCTGCTACAGGAGTAGTTGATTCCTGTGACTGTCGGATATAGGAAAATAACTAATTATTTTTATGTAATAGCAATTTAAAAAAAATCTTTTTTATCATCGTTTCATACTTACACATATTTCCCACACTTTTGTGTGTTCCCATCTACTAGATTCCCTTCCTTATTCACATGTTCCTCCTTCCATAGTACATGACGTGGGATGGAACTGTATTTGGTTCTAGACTCATCAATCTACATATAAACATAGAAAGATAATTATGATGTTTTTTATTGGCACCTAACTATATTACTGTAAATTTAAAATACGTACAATTTTCTTTTCAAGTGAACCATACCCCATCCTTACTTTACGAAAAGGGTATGTTGGTTTTTATGCACATTCCATATTTTTAGTACAGAGTTTCTTTTTCATAAATGAAATATTGACAATCAAAGTGATGAATATAGGTATCCTCAAACAATTTATTATCACCCACAATGTACCTGAAAATTCTCATCCCCACGGAAGCCAATAAATGCATCCCATTATTCTTGGGATATCAGGTGAGCGTAGACAATGGGTAGGTGTGGTTTTATTTTACCTTTGGAATCTTTTAGCTGACATCTTGTTAAAATAGTGTGAAAATTTCGATGAATCCTTCCTGCAAGCCTTAGTACATAATCATTGGGTGAATCGTCTACTATAAGTGCAATCTTCAAGAGATTGAGAAGAGTAAGACATTGTTTCATTATTTTATTTGCTAGTAAATTAAAGAAATAAATTCATAATGTTACTGTAATTTCTTCCCAGATCACAGCCTTCATCCCGGAAAAAACATGGTGCAACGAATCTATATCAATCGGCGCGCGTTGCCGAGTGACAACTCCAATGTAACTACTAAAAATAGCCTTGTTAGGATTCACATGTTGGCCTCGTGCATTCCATCCGACATCAAATTTGATGCCTCTGCTTTTTTCCTTAAGAACTTTGGATAACACTGTCAAACTACGACGCACTTGTGTTTTCTGCGACGTTGGTCCTTCATTCCCGACCATTTCATCGATATCAACATCATATATGTGTTCATCTGAAATGGTAGCAACAACATGTTCTGATAGTTGTTGGACCTCAACACTAAGAGCGGTAGGAGCCGCAGCAGTAGGAGCAGCAGCAGCCATAGCAGGAGTAGTAGGAGCCACAGCAAGAGCAGCAGTAGGAGCAACAGCAGCTGTAGCAGGTGCAACAGAAGCAGCAGCAGCTGCAGCAGCAGCAGCTTGAGAGACTTGTTCATCCTCAAGGTTTGGAGCACCAGAATGTACAGAAGTCATTATATGCAAAAGTGGTTGAACAGTTAATTTAGATTTCATAAATTCAATAATGATAAGATAATAACATGAGATAACAAGATCTATATTACAAACAAAATATAACCTATTTATTGAACTCTCTTTCTTTTTTTCAAAGGTTGAAGGGATTTGACACCTCTATCGATTATCCAAATCCCTTCATTGTGGTCTTCTCTAACATAAAAAATGTCATATACATTGGGACCTCTCTGAAATGATTGCGACCTACCACTGAAAGGATCGCCCTCAACTGAATTTTCATTGGAACCTTCAGTAGTTTTGGAAGATAACATAACAATCGACCACCTTCGGTTTGCGGGATATGGAACATAAAAAACTTGTACCGCTTGTGATTCTATAATAAACTGTTCATCTTTGTACCCTTCTTTACTAAAATCAACTTTCACAAATCCCCATTCACCTATTTTAACACCACCTTTGTTATCAACCCATTTTCATTGAAAAATTGGCAATTGGAATGTTGTATAATCCAACTCCCATATTTGTTTGATAATGCCAAAGTATGACATATTTTCATAAATTGGATTTATGTCCTTACTACCAGAAACATGTATCGCTTCAGCCACTAGTGTAACTCCACTATTTTTCATGGTACTATCTTCATCATGTTTATATGTATAGAATGTATAACCATTAATTACATAACCACTATAAGATATTACATACACACTTGGTCCAACAGCTAGCCATAGAAGTCGTTCTGAAATTGAATTCGGATTTTCATCCAACTGCTTAAAAATATGGTCTTGAAATCATTCTATAAACTGGTGATTATGTGTATTTGATAACCATTTTTTATCCCTTGATGGATTCAACTGCCTAAGAATTTCTTTGTGAGTTTCAATATATGGAGCAACCTCCCAACTGTTATGAAAAACATAAAGGTGGGCATGCTCCCGATCTGTAATACTGATTTTCACAACTTCTCTTCCATAAATTCCCTCACCCTCAATGTATCCAGTGTGACGAGATTTTGGGAGACCAATTCTTTCCACATCAGATAGGTATTTGGTACAAAATTCAATGGCTTCCTCAAAAATACATCACTCTACTATACAACCATCTGGTCGAATTCGATTTTTGACATACTCTTTCAAAATCTTCATATACCATTCAATAGGATACATCTATCTATAGTGAACAGGACCACAAAGTCGAATCTCTCTCACCAAGTGAATCATCAAATGAACCATCATATCAAACAATGTTGGCAGGAAGAAAATTTCTAATTCACATAATATGATGACAATTTCTTTTTCCATAGATGGAAATTTTTTCGGGTCTAAAACTTTGCTACATATATCTTTGAAAAAGAAACAAATTTTGGTTAACATATGACGAACTTTCTTGGGAAAAATGAAACGTAAAGCTATAAGAATTAGACCTTGAATCAAAACATGGAAGTCATGTGATTACAACCCTTTTAACTTCTAATCATTCATTGAAACAATGTTCTTGATATTTTATAAATACCCCTCTGGAACCTTTACATCATTGAAGAAGTTTCAAAAATGATATATCTCCTCCCTAGAAAGATTATAAGCATATGGAGGAAGAAACATTTGTATTTCACCCTTCATGGGAGACAACTCTTCTCATATTTCCATGTCAACCATGTCCAAACTTGCCTTAATTCCATCCTTTGTTTTTCCAGGGGCATTTAGCAATGTTCTGATAACACTGTCACATACATTTTTTTCCACATGCATCATATCAAGAAAATGTCTGACGTACAAACAATTCTAGTATGGTAATTAAAAAAAACTGATCTCGTTTTCCAATCGATTTTCATATGGTTTTTCGAAAATGGTTTACCAAAAATAGTGTTCACATCTTTTACTTTCTCAAACAGCTGATCACCTATTAGTGGACACGGTGCTACGCATTATTTTGAACTTCCATTGAATGACATCATCCAAGATTGGAACTTATGCCGATGAGGTAGAAATATATGATGTCCTAGAAACACAGATTTCGATGAATGTTTCAACCTAATAGATTCTGTATCGTCTTTGCACACGGGACACCCTTGAGTTCCTTTAATGTTATAGCCTGAAAAATTTCCATAAGCAGGGAAATCAGTTATTGTCCCACAAAACATCGCTCTCAACATGAAGTATTCACTTTTATGAGAATCATACAACAAAACACCTGAATTCCACAATAACTTCAAATCCTTGATCAAAGGATACAGATAAACATCAATATCTTTACATGGTTGTTTTGGTCCTAATATAAGCATAGATAACATGATAAATTTCCGCTTCATGGATAACCAGGCTGTCAAGTTATAATTTACCAACATAACAAGCCATGTACTATGAGTGTTGGTTTGAAAACCAAAAGGATTCACTCCATCTGTAGATAATGCAAAACGAAGGTTTTTTGGATCTTTTCCAAATTCAGGATACTCATGATCAATTTTATTCCATTGAGAAGAGTCTGCAGGATGACATAATTTTCCATCTCTATTTCTTTTATCTGCATGCCACGACAATTGTCTTGCAGTTTCTTCACTTCCATATAAACGCCTAAACCTTGGAATGATTGGAAAGTACCATACAACTTTCGTAGGATTGGATTCATCTTTCTTGTATCGAGAAGAACCACACTTTAGAAATTCTGTGAGTGATTTTTACTCCTTGAAAAACAATATACAGTCTTTCGGGAAGGCATGTATTCTTTCAGAAATCATACCCATCGAGCATAGCATTCATTTACCTTCATATGTCCGGCTTGGGAGCTCATTATCTTATGGGAGCATGTCATTCAACAGAGAAAGTAGTTCTGTAAAACTGACATCACTCCATCTGTTACCTGCTTTCAATTTATACAACTTCAGTATAGCTGAAAATGTTGTATACTTAGTGAAACCAGCATACAATGGAATCTTTGACAAACTCTTTAACTTTTCAAACAATTTTGGGCAATCACGGAGTTCATCTTCAATTGTATTTTCTGTTTCCTCAATACGATATTCATCATCATTGACATCTATAATCACATCCTCCATACGGTCTTCTTCATTATCCATATTTTTATTCATATCTGATGATCCATAAAACATAGTTTTATCCCATCCAATAGTTGCATTCTCTTTTTCTCTATGTTTATTCCATCATTTATAACTCTGATCTATTACATGACATATCAAATGTTCTTCCAACTCCTCTAGAGTAAGTAGTCTAGAATAACATGAACATAAACACAGACAAAGGATTTGAGAAGGATCCTTTGCGTGGTCCTTTTCAAACTTGATGAACTCTTTCACACCATTCTCGTACTCTATTGTCAAACGATTAGCATCCATCCAATATTTATTCATCTTCATCCTATTTGAATCTCAAATATTAGTATTTATGGTTCGAGTACACAAAAAAAGACTTCCAAATATAGTATAAGAGAACCAATTTCTTATAAAAATAGAGATTAATAGAGCCTAACCATTTCCAATAAAGATTTGGAAATCAACAGAACCAAGATAGACCCCCCATCAAAATCAACATAGTTTCCAAACACAAAGGGGTTCGCGGGGATAATCATTTGTGTTATAGATGGTAAAACTCACATGGAATCATCCTCTATGGCTCATCCTCCTCTATCAGGTCAACCCTTCTATGGTCAACTAGTCTATCCTTTTATACCTCACCAACCTATAATACATATGGATGAAAACCAGTAGCCAACTCTATAAGTAAAGAAAGTATTCTCATAATCTCTACAATATGGAATTAATTAAATATAATTACTTTAGATTCATTATAGTTTCCTCAAATCACCCTAGTACTAACACAAGAATAATAAAGAATGATACATCAACTTGGTACCCAAGCAGTGTTCATGGATATAGGTCTGGACAAGGGCAAGGGGATTTTCTCTTGATTGTTGACTACTTTCTTTTTGGGTTTTGAGCTTAGATAGGGGACTGATCATGTGGTTAATAACGACTATGGGAGCCTTTAATTGAGTCTGTAATTTAGTTGTTTTCTTATATGGCCTTCAGCATGGAATTTAGGTGGCATAAATTATGGAATGACATGGTTCATTATGTTTTCATTGATCGACTACATGATGGTAGTAGAGTCCATTAAATAATCTGAAATGAGTGGAGGACCACACCCATACCAAGAATTTCAAGATGGAATTGAGGAAACCCAAATCTGGGATTGTAATTAAGTTAATTACAATAAACAACCACAATAATTTCAGCAACCTTTCTACCCACTAATACCAATTCAAAACAAAAAAACCAATCAGGGTTAATATCAAAAGAGGAGTGGAAAAGATCCACCATGAAATCAGAGACCACCTGGGTTCTGACCTCATAATCCATATCCTCAACCACAAAAAAAATTCAAACAAAAACCTTTCCCCACTATGTCTCATCATTTTCCACCCCCTCATCAACAAAACATTCAACTAGATATGATGATGAAGCCACAAAAAGGCCCAAATCAATAGTCAAATCTTGAAAATATTCTTATCTCATTCATCTAAAAAGTGGACTAGAGAATGAATACATAATAAATATAGATTAATAATCAAATAGATGCTCTCTAAATCCCCAATCACAATGTGTGGAATATCTCTAAGACATTATTGGATAGACTACTGGGTACACTACCTAGTAAAACTAAGACACATACAAGAGAAGAAGAAAAATATGTTGTTTTTCATAGTGAAAATGAGATAATATTTAAATATACATAAAAATAGATGAAAATAGGATTGAATAAATTTAATCAAATGCCACAGTCATCAAAAAAATCCAGAAATGAGGGCACACATAAAGCTGATAAAGAAAAGAATCTAGAAGAAGATAAAAATGAAAAATCTCAAGTCCAAGACCAACCCTTCAAAGAATATTACTATGTGGAACCTCCACCATACATAACCCTTCTTCCATTCCCAAAGAGAATGAGACATGGGAAATTTTAGGGTCAATATTGTAATTTTTTGGAACAGTTCAAGAAACTCTATATAAATATCACCTTTCTATAATCCATTTACTCAAAAGTTTGAAATAAGGCATTTTACAACAATCTATTTCCAAGAAATGAAAAAAAAACATTTGGTAATTCATTAGTCCAAAGGAAGTGATTAACATTCACCCCATTATTTTCAAGACTATCAGCCAAGAAGTAGAATTCATGGTATGAATGTGTGATGATGTAGTTCAGGTATAAATGAATTTCCAAGAATTCGATCAACCTAACATCTATTTTTCATAAAGGATGAATATAACCATTTTTGATCGACTACATGATGGTAGTAGAGTCGTATTCTATCCACATTTAACTCTAAAATCATTTACACTCTATTTTAACTACATTGAGGGCGCCAATAATTTCAACATTAATAGATGAGACAACTCCACATGGTCTACAAAGACATCCTAGGGTATTTCCATTATGATTCCTAAAGACCACTCCAAATCCCAAAGGTCCTAGATTCCCTCTTAATTCCCTATCCAAGTTGCATTGGATCAATCCAAAAAATGAGGGAATCTATATAAAAACAAATGTTTCAAAATGAGGTAATAAATTACCTATAATTCCAAGATTCGTAAGAACCAAAATTTCAACAATAGAGTTATTACAATGAACATTTTTAAGGGATTTCACATTTATTGTTGCAACCATAATATTTATGAGGGATGATTGAATATTGATGGAATAGAACCCATGATTTGTATTATTTTTGTTGTTACATATAATATAAATCAATTATACACTAGACACTTGAAGTATATTGAGTAGTTCTTTGGAGAGAGAAATCCTAGTGAAATATTTGAGATTCTCCTAGATAGAGGTTGTCTTGGGAGGCTACACTTCAATAATATCGAATAAAACATGCCATAGAACTGAGGAAATTTCATATATTAAGAACATATGATTGAATTCCTTCTTTTTATGGTTTCATAAGACACATTTGGATTAAATATAAAAGCCTACCGATTGGAGGAATGAGTTAATAGGAATCTTAGAATCTTCCAGCCTCCATAGAATTATAACTATAACACCATTGGTATTACAATTTCATGAACCAAACACATCGATGAGATATATAAAATACTTGGGATTAAATTACCATAGTTTCTAGAAGAGTATGTGTAATAGGGGACAACTTTGCACACCTGGTCCAGCAACGTGAAGATCGAGGGCAGCGGAGGTCCGACCACGCGAAGATCGATGGTGGCGGAGGTCTGGAAACGCAAAGATCAAGGGCGGTGGAGGTCCAGCAACGCGAAGATCAAGGGCAGCGGAGGTCCAGCAACCCAAAGCTAGGGGGAAGTGGAGGGGAGTCGCAGGGTTTTAGTACCTTAATAGCTTTAGGTTGTGATAAAATGAGGACATTGTGTGAGCGATTTTATAAAATATGGTACTACGGTTTTATCAGCACTAAAAAAGTGCTGATAAAGACTACCTTTATCAATGATAAAATTTTAGTGATGATAAAGGGACTCTTTATCAGTGATTTTTTATCACTTATAAAGGTTACCCTGTATCAGTGCTAAAATTTTAGTGTTGATACTGGGTTGTTTTATCAGCGCTAGAAAAGCGCTGATATAGGGAATATTTATTAACGCTAGAAAAGCCCTGATAAATAATCCTTGTATCAGTGCTAAAATTTTAGCGCTGATACAGGGTTTCTTTATCAGTGCTTCTTCTTAGCGATGATATAAGGTGGCGCTTCCCTTGCCCGTTTTTTAGTATAGAGAATATTTGAAAATTATAATGTTTATTCATTGATAAATTTTTCTAAAATTAATTTAGTTTCATATTTACATCCACTTAAGTTGAACAAAGTGAAACTATTGGATACATACCAAATGGGAAAGTTACAAAAGTATTTTTTAAAACCAATAAAGTAGGTTGTAAATCTAAGCCTCTATGAATTATCCACGTGGATTTATTTGGTCCATATAGAACTGAAATCATAAGATGAAAATAATTTTTTTATGTGTTAGTTAATGATTTCTCTTTATTAAATTAGGTTTTATTTTTGGGTTTTAAAAGTTAATATTGTTCTATTTTTATAATATTTTGTAAATTGGTTCAAATAGAGAAAGATTCCAAAATTATTTCATTTAGAAGTGTCCATGTAGAATAATTTGAAAACCAGGGGTTCAATTCGTATTATTAAAAACATGGAAACAAACATAATTTTTTCTACCCCTAGGACACCTTAATAGAATGTTGTTATTAAAAGGAGGAATAAGACATTGTAAGAAATTTGTAGGACTCTATTATGGGAATATAATTTTCCCACTTGTTTTTTGGATAAATCTATTAATACAACATTATATATCATTAAAAAATATTTAATTAGTTCTATTTTTAAGAAAACACCCTATGAGTTATGGAAGAATAGAAATCCAAAAATAAGATACTTTAAAGTGTTCAAATGCAAAGTTAAATTTCTGAACATATAGGATAATTTTGGTAAATTTTGTACAAATGCTGATGAAGGAATATTTCTTATACATTATACTACATATAAGGCTTATAGAGTTTTCAAAAAAAGTTCCATGTTTTTGAAGATTCAACTCATGATAATTTTGATGAATGTGATCCTTTTGATCATAAAATGACTCAAGATGATGAGCTAAGTGATTATTTTGAAAACATGAGACCTGAACCTATTTTTTACAATAAAAAAGATGATGATTTAAAACTTTATTTTGTTAAAACAAACAATGAGAGGATGGATTATAGTGAACTTGAACGTGTGCTACCTAGACAGCCCGAAACCTTTAGAAACCAACCCTTAAAATATTATAGGAAGCTTAGATGAAGAGATTAAGACTAGAATAATTGCAGTAAACCTTGTAGATTTCTTAGCCTATTTATCAAAAATAGAACCTAAAACCTTACAAGAAGACTTAGGTTATGGGAATTGGTTTTTAGCTATATAAAAAGAGTTAAACCAATTCATAGGGAAAAAGGTATAGGAATTATTTAATTGACCTTCGGATAACCCCATTATAGAAACAAAATGAGTTTTTAGAAATAAACAAGATGATCATGATGTGATCATAAGGAATATGGCTAGATTAGTAGCTCAATTGTATAAACAAGAGGAAGAGATATATTATGAAGATACCTTCATAACTATAGATATATTATAATACATTAGGATTATCCTAGATTATCCATCACATATGTATTTCAAATTATATTAGATTTACATGAAATATACTTCTTTAAATGGTTTTCCTATGGAGGAAGTTTATATTGAAAAAACACATAGTTTTTAAAATACCCATATTCCAAATTCAATTTTCAAACTTACCAATGTTATTTATGGCCTTAAACAAGCACCCAGATCTTTGTATGAGTTTTTAAGTTCTTTTCTTTTATCAAATTTATTTTTGTTAAGTGTGGAAGATCCTACTATTTTCAAGAAAAATCCATCTTTAGATATTTTTATTGTTCAATTATATGTTAAAGATTTTATTTTCAGTACTTCAAAAAAATATAATTATTTTTCAAAACTCATGAGAAAATAATTTGAAATGAGCATGATGGTTGAGTCAAATCTATTTATAAGTTTTTAGATCTATTAAAAAGTCTTTGGGAATGTTCATAATCAATGTAAATTCGTAATAGACTTACCCAAGAGTTTGGACTAAAAAATGACAAATTACTTGCAAATATTATGAGTTATAATGAAAACCTTATTTTGGATGAAATTGGGAAAACACTTCACAATAATTTATTCTGAAGAATAATTAGGAGTCTATGGTATTTTACCACTAATATACTAGACATTATAATTTTACTATGATTATTCACTAGATTCCAAGATAATCCCAAGTAAAATCAATTAAAAGATTCAAAAATAATTTTAAGGTATTTAAAAGGAACAATTTCTCTATCATTAATATTTACAAAATATTCTATTTTTAATTTTATTTCTTTTTATGATATTGATTTGGTGGTTATAGACTATATAGGAACAGTTCCATAGGAACCTTCCATTTTTTAAGAAAATCCCTGGTATCTTAGTGTAGGAATAAATAGAACTTAGTTTCTTTATCTACTACTAAATCATAATAAAACAATTTAGGTAGTTTTTGTGCATAGTTGTTGTGGATAAAACAAACATTAATGGTTTTTGGATTTGATTATAAGTATATCTCAATTAAATTTAATAATACTAATGTTAACATTTCAAAGAATCCAATAAATTATTCAAGAACAAAGAATATAGATCAAAGGCATCATTTTTTTATAGGCCATGCTAAAAAAGGTGATATCACTCATGAATTTATCTCTACTGAGAATCAATTAGAAAATATTTGTATTATTCCCCTTGTGTGTTAATGTTTTTATTTTATTAAGTGGGAATTAAGGCAATTTGAATTTAAATGAATTTAACTTATTTTTTCAATTGTATTTTAGTTTTTTTATTTATTATTCTATTCTTTATAATTTAGTGTATTAAGAATTTATTTTTTTAGTTCATTTCCAAGACTTATTCTACTTATATATTTTATTAAGCCCAATTTAATTTTAGGGAAGAAAATGAATATCTCTTTAAATGAGAAATATATATTTTTTGTTTTTTTTATTTATTTATTTGGATAGACCCCTAAAACCTAATTGGATATATAAGAATTTTGAAAATTGGGTACAGGACCTAAAAACCAAACCATTCCTCTCATCCCTTATCATTCACATATGTGTCTTCATCCTTGAAGTTTAACCATCACTATATGATTCTCTTGACCTCCAATAGACCTTTCTATAATGGGTACGTCAAAGCACGGAGATGATTATAGTTCTCTATCTTCTATGAAAACAAAATATTTTGGTGTATCGTGTCGTGTTCTTATGGAAAAGGCCATATATATGGGTTGGTTGAAAGGTATTGAGGTTCTATTGAATAAATTTTTCCCATTCAAGAGATAGGAATTCATCTTTGATGATAAGAAATCAATTTTTCAATTTGAGGAAGAGTTTAATGAGTTTATCTAAAATATTGAGTTTCAGTTTAGAAAAAAAGGATTTCATTTCATTGAATGTAATTGGGAAGGATTTTCTAGTTTTGTTGTGGAAATAGAAAAAAAATCATTTTCCTCATGAGGGTGAGTATAGCTTTAGTTATACTTTATTAGGTATGACTTCTGTGGGACCAACCCTAGTTTTGATGTTTCTCTTTAGGACCTCTACTTTTTGAGAATAAGGATGTGAAAGACCTGGAACTAGAATGGAAATTGTTGTATAAGTTTATCCAAACTAAGGTAACTCAAAAATATGGAGATATGGATAAAGTGTTGTTTTAGGAAATGTACTTATTATATATTCTGATCAATAATATAAAGTTGAACCTAGCTTGGAATATTATCTGATTAATGCACTAGTATTTCTAAGGTAAGGGAATATTGAATTACTATTCCTATAGAAAGTTGATCTCTCTAGTTATGAAGAAAGAAATAGGAGTACATGAATGATAAAGAAGTAGCCAAGTGTCAGTAATACATTTTTTCAGTTCTCTTGAAAACCTTTGGTTATAATTGCAATGCTTCTTCAAATTATTTAAATCATTTTGGCTGGGAAGTTGGAGATTAAGTGGTTATACCACCTCCAACGTCAACTTAGGGGGATCCATCCACTAGCTCACCTCATTTATATGCATCACCTATTGAGAGGGTTCCTATTAGGGATGTGTAGGAGATAGTTTCTATCAAATTAGAGCCTATAGTTCCATATATTAGAGAAAATTTTGTGGAAGAAACTCAAAGACAAATAAAATATGTAATGGTAAGTAATATGAAATCTATGTATATAGTAATGTTATATATTTAGAGAGATGATAAAGTTGAAATTGAATAAGCAATTCCAATTAAGACTATTCTTGGTGGGACTGCTACTGAGGTTTGGGAGGAACCTCGATTTGAGCATGTAGTAGTTGATCTAACTCTTGTATCACATACTGCTAACATGGATGGTGATGCAGATGATGTTTCTGATCATTCACATACACCACTACCCATTATATTATATCCTCATTCTCAAGAAGATGCACCATCTGTAAGATATATTTATGAATGTTTTGATGTGGATAAGAATATTAAACCCTTTTCCTCTACAGTGAAGAAAGAGTTTGATAATCTCAAATTAGACCATGATGAGTTGAAAATGGATATGTTTTCTTCTAAGGATAAAATCAAATAAATAAAGTATAATTTAGTTTCTAAAAATGATGTTAATAAGTTAGTTGAGATGATGGTTATCCATACAACATTGATTAAGAACCTCTAACCAGTGTAATCTAGTTCCTCTATAATTAGTGTTAAATAAATTGAGGTTTTGAAACATCAAGTGAGTGAGTTTAGATGAGTTTGTACAAAAAAATCAAAGATCAATGAACTTGTAGTACTTGTAGAGTCTCAAAGATATCTATTTCAAAATATGACAATAGTTCAATCATATCCCTTAGTGGATACTCTTTATAAGACTTAAAGTTTTAAGACTAAGATAAAGGAGAGAATTCGCACTCTGAAGAGTGTATTTATGTCTTAGATTGATCTCTTTAAGAGGTTTCATCTAAGTGTCCCACCATCTTATTCATCACCTTTTGTGGTACCAGATATCAAGAATTAGTTTGATCAGGTTTTTTCTAATTTGAATTTTTTAGCCTCTTATATCTAAATTTATAATGTGACATGTTCACAAATGTTCTTATGAAAGAGTTTAAAATGGATCTATTAGATATGTTTTAACAAACTAGAGAATTAGTTAGAAGAATGGACCTTGGGATCGATGTGTCATTTAATGAAATGGTTAGCCATCTTCAGGAATAATTTGGTAATATAGTAAAAGTAAACATGGAAGTAACCAATAAACTAAGACATATGGTTTCAATATCAAATGGTCCAATAAACAGAAATCATTATCATTTTACAAATATAATAATCAAGATTTGTGAAGGGATAAAAGACCTTCTCATAGACTATTCAAATGAGTATTCCAGTTCCTTAGAGTTTGGGGAAGCACCTTTTGTACTAGCTACACCTATATAAAGAGATCATATAGTTTATATACCTTTCAGGTCAATTGTCCTAGGGAAAGATAATTCAAGTGTTCCTATGTTAGTTGTTTCCCCTGATCCCATATCCTAGGAATTTTCCAATTCTTTGAATGAGATTGTTCTATCCCTAATAGAAAAGATAGTCATCCTAAATCACAAGTTGATTCTTTTGTAAGGTGGGATACATGGTTTGCAATTTTTGGCTAATATAATTCCGAAAAGGTTATATTTGGATCCTCCTTCTACTCTATAAAGTTCTCATCTAGATACCATAGCCAGTGGTCCTCATATATTCTCAACTGAGTAGATGGAATATTTTAAGGGGATTCAAAACAGTGGTCTAGTAATATATTCCCAAATGAAAAAAAAAATCTTCCACTTCTATTGTCTATTTATATAAATAAAATATCTTTAAGATAAATGATATACATGTTGATGAATTTTTCTCTCTAAGGGAAAGAATATATATTGGAAAAACACCACTAAACACCTATAGAGTTAGCAGGTATCGAGTGGATACTATTTTTGTCCAGGCCAGTATTTATCAGAAATACATCTCTAAGGTTGTTGCTTTAATTACAACTGATTCTACTGATAAAGGATATAGTTTTTCAGAGTCTGTTAAGAAGAAACCTTTTTCTAATGTTGGTTCTTATGATTTAATAATATTTATTGGAATCTTGAGAAGTTTTTTAGAACATTTGGATGGAGATCTCATAACAGAATATGTTTTAGGATAGAATTTGTTTATTATGTGGATATTTGGAGAGTAATTCTACCACCAGTAGTTAGCCCTTCCAATAAGTCTTCCTCCTCACTGGATTTCAAGAAACCTCCACCCAAACCTCCTTTTGAGTTTAATCCAATCCAAATACCTTATTCCTTAGAATAATTTATTTCTATTTATTGTCTCTTTGTAATATTGTACCAAATTTTATAATTAATGAAATACCTATTCATTTCTTTATTATATTTCAAAGTGATTGTTTTCATTTAAACTATTTTATCTTTTTTTTTGTTCATAAGATATTTTTTTCATTTAGTGGTTTTAATATTTGAGAAAATTTTAATTACTATATTTTCTAAAAATAATAAATTATTATAAGATTAATTTAATGCTCAGTCTTGTTGTTGAGTAACATTTGAGAAAATGACATCTATAATCATATTTACAAGACAATATTTTATAGGTTATCATGTGGTGAATTATTTAAATACATTTCATTCAAGAGTTATTAAAAAACCAAGAGAATATATATAAATAGTAAATACCATAATAACTCTCAACTCTCTCTCACTCTTGATGATTTTTTTGCTAATATATAAAATAGAAAAGAATAAAAATATTTAAGTTTATGGAGTTTTTGATTCCAAGATCAATATACTTGTATTTTAAAATAATATCCTTTAGATGAATTTCATTTCTATCTTCTCTCTTGGTGAACTCTTCTCTTCTATCAGTTTCATCTTGAAACTGTGAGCTTGATTTTTAAACTTTCATACTTCTCTATCACTACCAGAAGTGTCAGCTTCTTGTAATAAGGTGTGAAGATTCCAAGTAAAAGAAACTTGAAGGATAGTATTTGTAAATTTTTAGATCCCGGTAAAACATTTCAAGTTTGTACCATGTGATGGATTCTTTCCCTTAATTGAGAATCACATGGGAAAAGAACTATTGTTAGTGAAAATCACTAAGATATATGAGTTGAATGTTAGTGGAGTATACTAGGGGATTTTTTTCCTCGAAACACTATAAATTTCATTTGTTATATCTTTTCTTGTTTTTCCATTCCACTGTATACTTATGTTAAGAAATAGTCAAAACATATCATATCTTAAATAGGTTGGTTTCTAATCTAATAAAATTTTTATAACTCAATTAGCCTCCCTCATGAGTCTTATAATTGTTATTCTCTAACCAATAATGTCCCCCCTTAGTTATCACATCTTCCTTAGGGACTAGGTAAAATACATTCAAGAGTTGGATTCTGAGTTTTTAGTGATACGAGGTGAGTTGGTGGTGAATAACCCATTTTTAGGATGGTCTTTAGATGGATATTAAATGATCTAAATTTATGGAAGAGTTTTGGTTACTACTCCAATAAGGGAAGACCCGGTGAGGGCCTCTCATGACTCATTTTGGGTAGTGCACCCAGGATTAATGAAGATATATCATGATATCAGACAATGATTCTGGTGGCCAGGTATGAATAGGGGCATCACTAATTTTGTCTCCCAATGTCTTACCTATCATATTATTAAGGCCTAGAATCAGCAACCAAGTGGTTTTCTTCAACCTATTAATATTCCCATGTGAAAGTGGGATGAGGTGATGATTAAATTTGTTAAAAGGATTCCTTAGACTCTGATAGGTCGAGATATTGTGTGGTTTTTGGTTGTTCGTCTTATTATGGTGGAACATTTCTTATCGATCTAAGAAACCCATTCCATAGATGAGTTGGGAAAACACTATATTTGAGGGATAGTGAGACTACATATAGTTCCTAAGAGATAATAACTAACTTTTAATATCATTTCGTGTTATGGTTTTGTAAAGGCTTGTAGAAGTAAATAGATACTTGTTTGAAGTTGAGTATGGAATATCATCTGCATACTAATGGGAAGTATAGAGGATGATCAAGATTTTGGAGGATATGTTATATGAAAGAATCTTGGATTTTAGTGGAGTGTGAGATGTTCATTTGGACTTGGTAGATATTTTATAGAATAATAGTTACAAGTATTATATTTATATTGAACCATTCAAGGGTCTTTATGGTTGACTGTATTGTTCAAAAATAATTTTGCATGAGGTAGGTGAGGAAGTTATTAGAAGGCTATGTTTGGTGAAGGATACCTCTGATTGGGTTTAGTTTATTTGGAAGATATTGGAGGTCATTCTGAGTAGGCATTTCGCATATGATTACTAGAGGATAAGACCCTTGTATTTCACCATCAGAGACCAAGTTTTCTTACAGGTGTCACCTTTGTTAGGGAATTGATGATTGCAAAATAATTAGAATTTGGCATCATAGTTTATGGGACTGTTTGATTTCATCGAGCATATCAGAATAGTATCCTACCGATTGGGCCACCCTCTATAGTATCAAGGTATTAATAACATGTTCCATGGGTCTCAACTTTAGAGGTATGAGCCCAATCATGTTCATGTGATCAATTTTGAATATCTTGAGTTATAACATGATGCATTGTTCATGGAACATATAATATGGATCATGGACCAGAGAAAGAATTTTATATGAGGGAGGAAAATTCCTATAGTTTTAATTTTATAGAATCATAGTAACACTGAAGAGGAGACTTGGGAGTTATAATTAGATGTACAGGCTCAATGGTTCAAGTTGTAAGAGAAGGAACTCTAGAGACACATCTCAGGGATGATAAGTCTTTAAGGGGTGTTAATTTAATGTCCTATACTTTTTTCCTATGTTACACCATACTTTAAAATTTTATCTTATTGATTTTGAGATATTATTTTATTAGGTGAAGTCTTAGGTAACTTTTGGATGATTTTGGTGGGTTTTAAAATATTTAAATGGGGATCACAGTTTGATCATGGTTTAGGAAAACCATGTGGTTCTTCCCAAGAAACAGTGCAGTTTGTTGGATAGAGAAGTAAATGGTGTCTGGTTAGTGTATTATTAGAGCTAACCATGTGAATTTACCTAATAAACCATGTAACTCATAAAATAGGAAATATAAAAATTAGATCTTGATTTACCAAACAATGTAGGTTCCCTGAAGTGGCGGTGATCCTCGCATGGTTGGAGCATGGTTTGGTAAATCGTGCAACCCAACCAAGCATGGAAATTTTAATTAATCCCAAAATTGGTATTTTAACATGAAACCATTCATTATTTCTCAAAATATTTGGGATATTTAACCTAGGGACTTTGGTGATGGTTCTTGGTGATTCTTATCCCTCTAAACATCAATTCTAGTGGAACTAAAGGTTTTGGCTCATGAGAATTCAAGGTAAGAGTCCATTCATCCTCCATTATTCAAATTTCTTCTATATTTACTCTAATGATATTTAAAAAAAATATTTGGGTTTTCATGGTTAGATATATGAATTTTATTGTGATATAATGAGTAATTCTTGAATTTCTGATGGATAGGTATCCAAATTCATAGAATTTCCATCCCTCCCTTAAACAGTTCTATATTTACCATTGGTGTTGGATCTAGTTTGGTAAGGTGGTCTATCTCTAAGCCCATATCATATCCTATTTCTTGAATCTTGACTCTAGAATCCTGGTTGGGATGAATCAGGATTGGTTTTGGGAATCTTTGGTGTGTAGACATGGTTTGGTGACAGCTCTAATAAATTGACATCGGTGTACCTAAGGTAATAATTTCTTACCATACAGGGCCTTTGTATAAATTTTATTTGAATCTTTTACATGTGTGTGTGTATATATATCCCGTGAGACCCATGATTGATGTGATTTTCATATAGATTGTGCTTGTGCACAGTGAGACAAATAATTGATGTAATTTGTATATGGAGTACATGTGTGTCCTGTGAGACCTATACATGGTGTGCTATGATTATGCCTTCTGTAATATACCTAGTTGTGTGTGAATTGTTATATTTTGAAGTTTTTTATATAGTATTAAGGTGACATTTGGATCATCATTGATTTTTTATCCCTTAGAGGGTGAACATGTGCTAGTGGGGCATGGTTTTGATGATGACCGTGTGACATAGAGATAAGGAAGTGGCACAACAACCATGTAGCCCAACCTGGTAGCGGTAGGGACATGATGGCCTTATGTCCAAACCTTAGATAGAGGATGGGGTAAGATATAATTATGGCCTAATCTGATAGAGTCAATGGAATAATGGACTTGTGACCTAACCTGAGACTGAGCTAGGGGTGATGGCCTTGTGGATTGACCAAGTAGAGGCAAGGGCATGATGACCTTATAGACTAATCCAAGGCCAAGTTAGGGGTGTGAAGGCCATGTTTCCTAGCCTAGGGATTTATTGGTTATATGACTTTATCTAAGACATGTGTTAGAATTATGGCCTGATCATATATGTGATGAAATATGAGACACTTCTTTCGGCTTGTAGCTAAAGAAGGTATGGTCGGGGATCATGGTGGCATAGTTAGCACCTGATCTCCCAATGTATTATTTATTACTTATTGTGCATTTAACTCTATCATGACATACACCTTTATATGCATGTTCACTTTATGTTAAATAATAATTTGTGTTGTCCTACTGGGTTCAAACTCACGTCCTACATGAGAATCTCGATGCACATGCAAATTTCATGGTTAGGGATCCAACTAAGGGAAAGGGCCCTACAGCAGAGAGCTAAGAAGATGGATATTGGTGGATATATGAAATTTTGAGATGGAATTCATACTATTTATGAAATTTTTTATTTTATTGTCATTGGTTATTGTATATTGGTTGACGTAATACATTATGGGACTTTTGGTTAATATTGTATGACCTGGATAAAATTTTTACATCTTGATTATTTTCTTTTGCTTTTTTTATTCTATTTTAGGATATATATTTATACTTTTTTGTGATTATAGTGTTTGGATATTGTTAATGATGGTATAGTATTCCCATACCACTATTTGAACCCTCGCCACTAGTAAATATTCTATTATTTATGGGTAGATGTGCATAAGGTCATGTGAAACACCAACTAGACCCAATGATTCATCTTTGTTGTTACATAGATAATGTAGATAATGATATAAATTTGTATATCATAGAATATTACATCTACAATTATGGACTAACCCAATATAGAGGATGGAGTAATATTATATGTCTGTGTCTGACTATTCTCTTAATTATTCTCATTGTTTTCTATAATCTCATTAATGGATATCTAAAACACTAAGTGGTTGATCCAAAATTAGAGGATCCAAATATAGTCTGGAGTCCTTTTTCTATTTTCTAGTTCTTTTTTTCATTTCAATTTTTATTTTATCGTTATAAAATTAATATAATTGGGTAGTTATTTTCTTTCTTTAACAATATTTCAATTTGTATTTATTCTTATATTGACTTATTTTCATTAAATTTCATTTTCTTGATTCGTTCTTTATATTAAATATTTAAATGAGTCAATGGATAATTAATTCATGGTTATGGTTGTGGTTATATGTGTTGGAATGTTTTATTCATGATTCAACTTCTTTATCCATACTTCTCCTAGTTGATAGTATAATTGAGTTTTTAGGTTTTGATGTACTATTAAATAATTTATTACTTAAAGTAACTGATTTTACTAGTTTACATAGAAAATATGAGATATGGGGAACTATATTATATTTCACTAATACTAAACTTTTGAATTGGTGAAAGGTAAGGAATATATGGTCATGGATTTCATACCTTTAGTAAGGAAAGAGTGGGATATAATAAGTGGTGGAAAATGATGGGATTATTTTGGGAAATAACTGGAGAATAGACAGCTGTCACCACTCATTATTACATCAATCTTGATTTTTTTATTTTTTCTATTAAATCAAACCAAATTTCAAATAAAATTTTCCATTTTATTTAGTTGAAATAAAAAATAAAAAATTAGTAAAAAAGATCATTGAGTGTAAGTAAGACTCTGTGATATATAAAATAGGTTTTTCACTATATTGCATTCCCTAGATTTATTAATACTATTTTAATGGGATAATGATGGAATGTATCACTTAACATGTGCATATATACTTAACATAAAATATTATTAGATATTATATTCTATTTGATGAAAAGTTATTTTTAATTTAGTTATTTTTATGATGTAGCAGGTTACTTTATGATGTTCTTTAACACATTGATATACTAGCCATAAGATAATCCACACAATAAAATACATGGGGTCAACTTGGTGTGGAATATCTAACACAAACTACTAAACATGGTTCATTATATGTATTGTATCATTCACAGCCTACCAAAATCAAGTTACTTGACATAAGTTATAATGCATGATATGTTGACACATAGCAATGCATCAGGCTTAAAAAAATATACCATATACATACTAGTATAATGATTTTTTTATAGACACATTATATAAAAAGGTAGAATCAACTCTATCATACACAAAATTTATTTTTAACACATTAACACGTTAAAATAATATATTATTTAAAGAATAATTGACCGGTAAATTTTAAACATAAATTATTGATTTATCAGTGATATTTAATTGAAATATTTCCAAATTATTATGACCTTATAGAATTTTCAAATTATCAATTATGATCATATTGATTCTAGTGTCTGAAATATTTAATACTAAAGTAATGTAGATATTTATTTGAAGTTTAATTATACCTTAAATGGAAGGGATATTGGTGGTTCCTTTGGGATCAAATTACTTACATAGAAATCTGAACCCCAATTAAAGAAAAATTATTAGAAACTTGAATTAAATACATTATAGTTGACTCATTTGAGGCAATCCTTATTTTATAGAACTATGTCAGATTCAAGATTGAAAAGTGATACCCTTTCTCAGTGCTCTTACTTATATAAATTAAAAAGGATTATCCTTATTTAAAATGCTATTTCTCCTTCCCATTTCTTTCCTTCTTCTCCATACATCATTTCACAATCACCCGTATAAAAGCATCGACCATTACTCGATTGCATTATTTAGATCAACCTAAAATCTATGGTATTTGAATCTCATTTGTTTTTTAATCCAAATCTATCATTTTTCTCCTATTTTATTTATTTTTCATGAAATTTCATGTTTTTATCATTCTATTAGATCGTATAAAATTTTTTATTTTTAAACACACACATGTGTGTGAGTGTTCAGTTTTATATATATGTATATATATATATTAATGCATGTGTAAATTCATATATTATTAAATTTATTTAGGTATATTATATATTTGGTTTATAATATGCATTTTTATATATTTTATACTATATATATAGTTATATTTGTATTTATATTCATGATTTTTATGTATATAATTATCTATTTAATGTTTTTACATATGTTATATATATATATCATGTATATCATGTTTATATTATATGAATATATATATATGAATCATATATTTCTATTTATGAGTAATATATATATACACATATTGATATATATGTTTTATAGTGTATGTATATATGTGTTTTATACTATATGTAAATATATGTTTTTATGTGTGTGTGGTGTTTTTGTATGTGTGTTCATTGTGTTTATGTAAATATATTATTTAAATAATATGGTTTTTATATGTTATATATATTTATATAAGATTCTATATAGTGGTTCTAATATATATATATATATATATATATTATATTTATATTTGGGTGTGTATGTGTATTTTATATAGTATATATATAAATGTTATTAATTCCACATATGTGTGTGTGTTTATAGTGTTTATGTATATATATTATTTATATAATATTTTTATGCATGTTATATTCTATGTGTCTGTGTAGATTATATATATATATATATATGATTATGTATACTTATATATAGAAATGTATGTTAGTTATATTAATTAGTGTTATGATTTTTTACTGAAATAGGATGAATATGAGTCAAAATTGGATGTATGTTAATCATATAACGAAAGACTATAAGGAATATGTCAAAAGAGTATATCAATTTTTAAATAGAAAATAAAAATATCCATTCTCAAATCAAATGTATGTGTTTGTGTTGTTATTAAAAGAAAATTGGTACAGGTGAATTGGAGGAACATTTGATCTACTGAGGAATTGATTAGAGTTACAAATGTTGGAATAAAAATATAAAATAAGTAAATGTATCTACCATGTGGAATAATAATTCATTTTACAAATCATTAGATATTAGTACAAGTTTATATCATGGTGTATATCTTATTAGGTAAATGAAAATTATGGTTGAAGATGAACATAAAGATTTTCTGAAAATGTATTAGAAAAGGAATAATTGTGTAGATAATCCCTTATTTGATGGATGTATAAAATATAAAACAATATTAGTAATACTAAAACTATATAACCTAAAAGTGGGAAATGGTTGGAGTGACATCAATTTCACAAATCTTCTTTCTTGGTTAAAGGATATGATTCTTGATAATAATGATATTATTTATTGAAAATACAAATCTAAATGAACTTTATATTCAATGGGTATGGTCTATAAAAATACATGTTTTTATTAAATAGTTCACATTATTTTAAAAATAGTATGAAACCCTATAAGAAATTCTCATTCTTAATGCACCTCGATACAAGAAAAATCTCAAATTCTATGAAAAGGTGAAATATACTTTCCATTCATTACTAGATGATAATGGTTATATAGAAGTTCTGATATGGTAATTCAATTTATATACTACATGTAAATAAAAATTTAGAATTTTAAATTTTGAAACCAGGTAGATTATCCTCAATGGAATAAAATTGACAATGAGAATCTGTCATGAAATTTTTATCTTGTGTTAAAACCCATAGTTTAAAGAAAATTAATCATGGTTCTTGGCTGGTTATTTAGGTGAATTATAATTTACCACCATATTTATGCTTGAATCAAAAGTACATTATGTCATTTTTTCTTATTTCAATGATAAAACATCCTATTAATGATATGGGCATGTTTTTTATTCTGCTTATTTAAGACATGGAATTTTTGTGGGATACAAGCATTACAGTGTCTGTTACTTGTAAGAAAGAATATATTTTTTTGAAATCCATATTGAAATATATGATAAATTAATACCCTTTTATGGTAATTTATAATGACACTGAATTAAATTCTCTTTAGAGTATAATTTCTGTAAAAAAGGTGCGCACTCATGTTGAAAAATAGTATAAAGACTGTGTACCTTAAAAAATGAAGGTTTTAACCTCAATGACATTGATATCATTCAGGGATGAAAAAAACTAATGGGAACTCAAAAAATGGGTTTTCACCTTCTACATTAATAGGAATATAACTATTTGATAAATTAAAGGATTAAATTAATGTTTTTAGTAAAATTTTCTCTAAGAAATACTAGTTTTATCAAACTACCTTACAGGATGAGTTTGTATATCATAAATTTTCTAGGTGTCATGGATATCGAGAAAAATGTTTGCACCAACGCATTAATAAATATACAAGGGAATACCAATTATGGTTTCCAGGCTATATTAGACATGATTTAAAAAGGAACCAGGGAATATTTTTTCCTAGTGAATGAGGGGAAATGAACTTTTCTTCCCCCATCGACTCACGCTCTTTTTAAGAAATATATATTTTCGTTTTATAAATTTTTAAAATGTGTAATAGTATTAGAGAATTATTTATAAATTATTAATAATGTTTCATTGATGAATGAACTAAATTTAATATTATTAAAATCACATGAATTTCATTTTTTGATTTAGTATTTTTTGTACATGGAAATATGATGCATATTTTCATAAACTGATCAGCACCAAAAATACTATGTTCTGTTTTTTTCAAACTAATATCCAATAAGTTTATGGAACTAATAATGTTTTCAACACTATAAAAAGAGATTTTTAACTCTTTATTTGAAGTATCAATATTATTTCTAACCACATTATTTGATATCATGGTTCACTTGAAAATTCATTTGGTCAGGTTCATCTGACTTTTTTCCCTATGTATTTCGATTAGATGTACCATAATGAATTCTATATAAATATATTCAAGGGTTTTATAAAAAAATAAAATCTGGCCAAATTTTTTTATTGGGGAGTGGTATATTTTTTAAAAATATGTTAAATTATGTATTTATTTTCTATTTAATGTTCATATAATTGGTTGTAACAACCCCAACTATAGTAACCTAGAGCTAATGTTTACTTTATTAAATTATTACAAGATATAAGAGATTTAACCACATGGGATCTAATATTTTAGTGGTCTGGAGAGAGTAAATATATACATGATTACCATATTATATGTGAAACTTAAAACATAGCTTATAAATATCCTGAAAATTTTCTTATTCCTTTTATAACATCTTTGATTTCATTCGTAGATCACTTCATGGCGCCTTGTGGAAAGGAAAAAAATAAATGGTAAGCACAAATTATTAGTAATGGGTTTTGAATAGTGGAATCTATCATGATACATGAGGTGTAAATAATATGGAAGAGTGAATAATCAATAAATATTTGACATCATCAATAACTTGAGCATATAATATATTCATGGATAATAAAAATATATTAACAACACGTATAATAATATATAATTTCCCAATGTTGTAATACATAATGTTTGATATCTTAATCTTATCATTATGGACTTTTCAAGTAAATTTCCAATAAATGGGTAGGAATAATCCAAATACCCAAATAATATATAAGATATACCAGCTAGTTTGTCACATGAGACCTACCTGATGCATTGAGGGACTATATATTTTTTATCCCCACCCATCAGAAAATATGTCCAATGCTTCCCTAATATATCAAATTTACACTATAAAAAATAATAAATATTCCTTAGTAATCAATAGATATATGTATTGAATCAACTATAAAAATTGTCAATATTCCCCAATTAGCAGAATATATTTCTTAGTAAACATCCATCAACTAACATCGTATATGGAAATGGAAATATGTTTAAGAAAATACTAATATTATATTGAATATATTCATGATATTATAGAATATGGTCATGATGGTGAAAAATAAATTCAAAAGATAGAAAAATAGTGATAGAAAACATAACTTCAAGGAAGTGAATGAACTAAAAACAAACCATGTGCACAAAATAAGGTATAATCCATAAATTATTAAGGGGTTAAAGGAGTCAATAAATTAATCAAAAATTAATGTTTCATAGTAAAGTTAAGAATTTTTTAAATATAAATTAAAATGGGAGAAATATTTTGAAAATGAATTTATTAAATATTTAGTAACTTAGTCACAAAATGAAGTTAAAATTTACTTCCAAAACTATTTCCATGAGTTTTCAAATATAATTTTAATATATTATTTATAAAATAATTTAAAATAATTTAATCTTGAAAATAAATTATTCTTAATTAATAAAAAATTTAGTGGAACAAAATATATATATATATATATAAGTGAGATGAAATCTCTTTTCAAAACATTAAAGAAAATAATGTCCTTTTATTTTGGTATAAAAATATAAAAAAATAATGGTAATAGATATTACTTAGTAAAATCATAAACACTATTAAAAGAAGATACATAATGAAAAATATCAAAGGGGTGGTAGAAATTTTAAATGTTGAAATCGTTAAAAAGATATTATTTTCACACTTTTGTAACTAAATTCAAAAATGACTTGTATGTAAAATGATAAAAAGACTCATTTTAAACTTCTGAATAGGAAGTAAAAAAGTTAATATAAATTGAACTTAAAAATCATTTAATTATTAAAAATAATATTCCTAAAGAAAAAATATAGATATGAAGGAAAAACATTCCAAACCAAAAAAGTAGAAATAAGGTTGAATTTTCTTATAAACATTCTTTTTATTGATTTGAGTACCAAAGAGAATAAAATAGAAAGAATACAAAAAACTATAAGAAATGACAATATTAAAATAAAATATATGTGTTTTATGATAGAAATAATATAAAATTTTCCAAATTTAAATTGAAACATAAATAATCCCAATAAAAAGTGATATTATAAAATAAAATCTTACCTTAGACTTCAACTTGGTCGAACATTCTTGAACCTCATGTGTGATAAATTTATACTTTATATATATATATTAAAATCATATTCAAATTTATATTAATAGATACCATTCACTTATAATTTCTCATTAACCAGTTATTAATAATTATTTTTTAAAATCAGTATTTTTATTTTAACAATTTCACTTTCAATATATGTTTTTGGATTGGCGGTTCTGATTATTTCACCTTAGGTATGGGTTTATCCTCTAAAAAAATTTCATGTAGGTGTAGAGTATTTGGTTGATATATTTATATATTCCCATGGCTAATTCATATAACTTATGGTTATGATTCTCTTGTAACACCTAAAAATATCTTTTTTGTAAATTTTGATTTTGTAAAATGAATTGATTTTATTAACCAATATACATAGATATATTTTCATTCTATAATTATTAAAACATCATAAATTTCTTGGTATTAAATTACATTACAATTATTTATTCATTAAATAAATTTTTATAATCAACCATATATGGTAACAATGAAAAATAAAAAAATGCCATCTATATAGGTGGTAGTCTGCATGTAATACATGAAATGTTTTCATTTTCCAATAAATTAGAGGGAGGTTTATGATGATTGTTCCATAAAAATAATAACATTTTAGTAAAATATTTATTATGTTATTGTAGGTTACAAGTAAAGGAATTAACAAACACACTCATGAGATAATAAGGATAAGCCACACACCCCTCTAAGGGTTGATCCACTCTATAGCAGACCAATTAAAATTTTATAAATTGAAGGATATATGAATTGAAATCCATTGCATGGATCAAAGGCATTATTATCCAGGCCTAAAGGACCCCTAACTGTGTCCTACCCTGTGCCAATGTATTTCTGGTTCGTCACCCCTATCTGAGTTATCCACTATATAAATTACTATATCATTGATTATAAATTTACCAAAACCCCCTCCCCCAAGGGGAGGTTCAAGGATTTTATCCCCATTCATATATTGAATTATAAAATGATTTAACACTCATTAATTCCACTAAATGAACATTTAATGATATTTATTTCAATATTTTAGGTTGGTTGTAGAATATTTTTAGGAGGTGGAAGAAAAAATATACTTGAAAGAACTCAATTAAAGCAATCACCTCTCCCTTAGAGATCCTCCTTTGGATCTGAAATTTCCAAGAGTGTGAGAACCATTGAGAAGGGGGTTTAATTAGTGTGTATATTTTACAATTTATTCTCATATGAAATTATCCCTTATTACATATAATATTTTCTATCCTTTTAAAATTTATAAAATCCATCCACAATTTGTAAAAAAAATTGGAAAGTAAGGAAAACCATATAAGATTTTCAAGATTTTCCCTAGTGTGGGTGACCTCATCCTTTCCATGAAAACTCTTGTAAGTCTATGGAAATACACTAAAACATAAATTGAATATAATTTGAGACAACTCCCATTATAATCCTTCTATATAGAAATAGGAAATTATAATAACTCCCATCAATTACACATTTTTCTTATGAAACTAATACAAAATAAGATAAGAAATTTTCTAAATCGCTCATCGAAATTTTTTCTAGGAATTATTTGTCTAACATAGTACATATGTTAAGACTGTGTATAGTGCACTCAACCTTCTTTCGGTATAACTCCATCTAGTGTGCCTCAAACCACTATGTCTCTAATTGTTTCTCTATCTGATGAATAAAATATTATACCTTGGAATATTTCTAAAACCAATATCTAGTGCCACTAAATAATGACCATATTCAATACCCATGACTAGAATATTTATCTTGTGGTACTTCTTAAACCAAAGGTTTCCTTAGTTGGAAACTCACCCTACTCGTAATTATTTATCACTTTGCCTCCCTCATGCATGTGAATGGTGTTAGTACGTACACAACTTTCATCCATTTATATAGGTTTACTCTCAGGATAAAAATGAGGGAACTGAAAATTTTTTCCCACTCTACTCAAATTCAAAACTTAGATCGCCAACTAAAATAAATTTTACTAGGGAACTTCTCCAAAATTCTAAAACTTTCTTGAAACTTATTATAAACAAGGAACTGGTGAATTTATTTGAACTTCCTTATCTAAAAATCAAAAAAAACATTGATGGATAATCTTAGAATCATCAATGTAAAGGGGTTTAAATAAAATTTTTAAATAATCTCAAAATTAATCAAGTAAATGTTTGAACGGTGTAACGAACCAAACTTTTATAAATGAAATTCTATTTTAAATGAATAAATTCCTAATTAAGTAATGTAGTTATAGAATAAACATGCACTACTTTGGTTATTTAGTTCCATTATAAAATATATAATGTTATATTTAAAATACCATTAATCATTGTAACCAATGATAATATAGTTTGTGTATAGTGACCATTGAAAATATTATATATTAAAGGTTATGATAAAATTCAATTGACATAGATGAAAGAAGGGATGAATCCCATTTATCGGATCTTATAAGGGATATTAAATCATTTTTATTTTCCCTTGATGAAGCCCAAGACAAAATTTAATAACTAAAACATGAGATAAAATATTTACAAGGGAATTACAATCTTATTAAGATCAGGACCCAAACCATGTTGGCCAAACCATCCCAAAAAGTACCACCATACACACTTTACTCTTAGGGAGTATGATGGGGTAATAAGAGGTTATATAACAAGACGCTAGTAGTATGATTTTTTATATTTTATTTATAATGAAATAATGATTATATTTATCCATTTTCCATTATTACTTCATATATATATATAATTGAATAATGAGTTTGATAAATATTGAACTTTGATATGAAGAAACTCAAATTGTATTTTTGGGAAATATATTTTTTCAATTTAGTTAAGAATTTTAATAAATTCAAGGATTTTTTCAAATAAAAGTAATTTTAATAAAATATTATTATCAAATAATATTTATTTAAATAAAAATTACAATACAAATTAATGGAGTCAAGTGTAATTTTTATAAAGTTTATAATGATGTTAGTGTTGTATAAACTATTAATTTTTAGTAAATAAGTATTTTTAATTAAGAGTGAAAATTATCATAGTTATAAAATTATTTTGTTTAAATGATTATTATTTTTTAAACTATCAGGAGAAAATTTATCAATGGTGAATTTTTCATAATTTTCATATATAGTCTCATTTTTTGGGGAAAATTAAATATGCTATAAATATACAGTTTGTATTATGACATCATAATAGAACAAAAGTGAAGTAATAAATATTATAAATTGAATCCAGGACAAAAAAATAGGTTTCCGATTATAAATAATGTTTTTTAAAATATTTTATTAATTTTATAAACCCTTAATGAATCCTCCAAAGCTTATATTATATTTTCAGGTTTTAAAATAAATTCTTTATGAACAAGACTCACTTCAACATCACCAATTGAATTATTTTAATATTTCTGATTCTTGGAATTATAAAATGTTTAATATCACTCATAGTTTTGAAGAAACCATGGGAAAAACCATGTGAATGCTTGTTATTTTGATTATTTTACCATATAGAGTCTAAAGGATAAGTCTAGAAATTAATAAAGAATTCCCCTATATGTTGATATAAATACCCACCCAACCTCCTACTCATATTCACAGAAAACAAATTGAGCATAAATTTAATCTCCCTTTCCATCTATAAATTCCTCCCAATCTATTCCCAAGCCCTTAAGAATCTCCTCACAAGATTTTCGAAGCTTCCTATAAAGGTAAGGGATTCTCTTCCTCCTCCTCTTTATTCTAGTGCTTTATTTTATTTTTTATATTTATTTCCAATTTTTCATATTTCCATATGTTTTTAAACATCCATTTACTTTCCTTATGATGACCAAGTAATAATATATCACCCTTAACTCTAATTAAACCCCTCCATTAAACTTTATATATACCTATTATGCTACTAAAATTATCCCATGATTTTCTATACCAAACTATTATATTATTCATACCTAGTCCCATTTCCACTTAAGGGTATTAATGTAGATTTAAATATAATTCATTTATAGGTTAATTCTAGGTAGGAAACCCACACTCCTTGATAGTGATATTATAAGTATTGAAAGTCATTCTTATTCTATATAATCTATGTGGCACACAAATTCATGTACATGATTTGATGTGATGGGAGGGACCATAATTATATAGCCCTAAAATGTGTTAGTTAATTGTTTTATCTCATTATATACCACTTATATTGCATGGTATGATTCCATATTCACACTATGTTATGATGTATTAGTAGTTATCCTTGACTTATGTTTATGATATCATGTTTTATGTTGTTGCCACGTTCTTATGTTTTCTTTATGTTATAATCTTATATCATGCTTTGATGTTCATGTTTATGATCCCCATTCATTTATGTCACCAATATATGCTTCTTGAATCTCATATATTACTTTCATTATTTTATTCTATTATTATTCTCTTACTAGTCTTTACATCTCACCCAACTCATAAGTACATCCCTAAGTTTTCCTATCTAGTATAATAAGATCAATGGAATATAAATTCATGTTATAGAGATGTTAAATAATGTAATTATATCCATATTTTATCTAAATGTTCTATGTACCTTATTTACCAAATTAATTAGTCCTCTTGATCTTTATGACTATATTATGTGTGTATTCATATAATAAATCATGAAATGAAGTGTATAAAATATATGGGTTTTCATAGTTTGTAGAAGAGGAAAGTATAGTTATTTTTGGGAATTGGGATTATAAAACCTTAGTGAAATCCTTCGGGATAAGACTAAACATAGGAAAACATCACTATATTTTGGTAAGTTATAGAGTAAGTTATTTTCAAGAAAACAAATCACTATCTGGATACTGCAAGTATATTTGGTTCTAACATAGTTGTACCTAGGGGTAATAACCCCAAAAAGGGTGAATTGGGTATTACCTCAACCATAACCTGGTGCAAAATAAAGAGGCACTAATTTACAACAGCTTGAAACTCTTATGGGACATTCTTTGGTATATTCCAAATATCCTTATGAACCATTAAGGGAATAAAAATTCCCATGAAGTTTTATGTTAGTAAATAGACTAGGGATAACTTAGATTAAAACCTAAAAATTAATAGGTTAATGAATGTATTTAATTTTTGAGTTATCCCTGCATTTTTTATAATTTCTCTATTGTGTATTTAATCATTTAATAATTTTCATCCCTGATTTTCCCATTATTCTAGTCGATGACTGGAAATAAGAGGAACTAATTCAAGAACAAATGTGATGGGAAATTTGATGACCACCCAAATGAGATGTCAAACCCAATAGGATTAGGAGTTTGAAACTTTATGAAAAATACTTACTCAATGAATTCAAGTTTAAAATAGAAATTTGAATCATGGGGGAAACCCTATATCCCCCTCAGAAAGATAAAGTTTCAATTGAGACCTTTATGTGACAAAGACCTAAAACCTTTAGTGGATATTATAATACCTTAATCATGGATAAATGGTTCAACTACATTGAAAAGATATTATTTATCATTTATTTCTCTAAGAAAGAGAATTTCATATAGGAATTTTATTTCATTGAGGGAGAAACTGATCAATGGTGTACATTGACCAAAAATATAAATCCTGGGGAGAAGATTGAATTTATGGAGTGTAAAGATTTATTGAAAAAAATTATAAATATTTTCCTTAAACTCTCTAACTTAAAATGGAGAGGGATTCCCTTTTCCTCAAGTGAAAGGATGACTAATCCATCATGGAATGTGAGGTGAACTTCACAAGACTTTCACAATATGCTTCCACCTTTATCATTGGCCCCAAAAGTAAAGTTGATCACTTCTTTAGTGGACTAAATCAAAATATATTAAAATATTTTATAATTTGAGACTTTAAAATATATGAAAAAAAATAAAATATTCTCTCAAATTCAAAATAAAGATCAGTGAATCACATGGGTCTCATGAGTCAAGATATAAGAAGTGGATAATAGATTTAAATTATAGTGGAGTGATGGGAAAAACTCATTTGGAAAGAAAGTCCAACATACCAATTTCTTAAAGTATGGGTAGAAGAATCCCTGAAATTTCTTAAAAGTATAAAGGAAATGATTTAGTTGTGGGAAGGAAGGGAACTAAGCTAGAGAACACTAATAGGAGAAACCCACCAATGTGATGGATGAAAGGAATTCTTCAGTCAACCCTTATCCTATTGTCCAATATTTCAACTATTAAGAACAAGAACACTATGTGAATCAATGCACTAATCTAAGGGTATTTAATGATAACCAATGACAAAAACCACCATGGAATAGTGAGTAATGGTGGTATTATGCCATCATAACTACTAAAGTGGATCTTGAAAATGACATGGTGATGGAAATGATAGTTATTCATTCAAGGAAACCAAATGTACTATTTGATTCTAGTTCTATGCATTCCTTCATATCATGAAAGTTTAGTTGGACTATTCAAAAACCACCTCAAAACATGGAATTCAATTTATCTATGAAAATGAAAAATAGTAAAATTATTGTATACCAAGTATATAGCTCCTCCCTAATCAATATTTTTTAGTGTAATTTCCCAGTAAATCTTATGGTGCTCTAATTTTCATAAAATTCAATGTTATTCTCGGTATGGATTGAATTTACTTATATAGAGAAAACATAAACTATAAAGATAAGGAAATCACACTCTATATCACGAATCACCCCACGATTCTATAATAGTTCAAGAAGAGGATGAATCTACTTTGGAATCACCATATCAAGCATGGATTTTATTGCCTTAGGGTCAAGTGTATATTTCTTGAATGATTGAGACCAAATAAAATATCATCCTTGAATACATGACCATTATCAAGGAATGCACTTATTTATTTCCAAAAGAATTTTTTTTTCTTCCTCTCATCCAATGGTTTGAGTTCATAATAAAACTTTTACCCAGAGGTTTTCCAATATCAAATAATCTATATAGAATGGACACTATTTAAATGTATGATCTAAATAAGAAACTATGGGAGAATCTAGATAAAGTGTTTATACTCCCACTTACTTCATTGTGGGGTGTAGAGGTCCTTTTTTAAAAAATAAGGATGGGTCAATGTGAATCTACATTCATTATCATAAGATTAATGATATCATGATAAAAAAATAGTATCTCCTTCCATTTATTGATTATTTGTTCTATCAACTACATGGATCCCAGTACTTCTCCAAGGGGAATATTCGCTTAGGATATTATCAAGTAAAGGTGAATAAGGAGGATATCCCCCAAGACTTATTTTCATAAAAGGTATGGGAAATAAGAGTTCATAGTGATGTCATTTATACTCACTAATTCTCCATCTATCTTCATGGACTTAATAAATAGAATCATTGGGGATTACCTTGAAAAAAATCAGGTATTCTCTATAGATGATATTATTATTTACTCCAAAAGAAAGGAAAAACATGAGGAGAATTTTAATACTATACTGAATAAATTAAAAAAGGAAAATTTATATGTTTATTACAGTAAATGTGAGTTTTAGATAGAGAAAAAATATTCTAAGGGAATGTTATCACCAAAATGGTATATTTGTGGATCCTTTAAAAATAGAGGAAATTGATTATTGGCCCAAAATGACATCTGTGATGAGGATATATATCTTCCTTGGATTACATGGTTACTATCGTGGATTTGAAATAAAATTATCTAAATTTTCAATCCCATTGACCAAGATAAATTGGAAGCGAGTGAAGTTTTTCTAGAATTATGAGTGTTATAAGAGCTTTAAATAGTTAAATAATATATTAATACCCACCCCTATACTCACATTACCCACTAGTGGGGAAGGATTTTTTATCTAAAATGATGTGTCCAAAAATTTATTGGGTTGTTTACTCATGAAATATAAAAAAAAAATTATAGCTTATTACTTCTTCCAATTAAATATCCATAAGTAGAACTATGCAATTCATAATCCAGAATTAGCTGACGTGATCTTCGCATTGAATATTTGGTGATAATACCTCTATGGGGAGAAGTGTGACATATATACAGATTATAAAAGCATCAAGTATATATTCAGACAAAAGGATATCAATATGCCCCAATGAAGGTGGATAGAGATGATCAAGGATTGTGATTGTTCAATCCATTACCATCCCGAGAAGGTAAATAAATTTGAAGATTTTTTTAGTATAAAGTATCCTACAACCATATCCATGATAAGGATTGAAAGGGATCCAATCATCTGGGACATGCAAAGGATGGACATGGGAATCATAAAAGGGACTTCATAATACATTTAACAAATAAGTACTCAACCATCCATTCTTCAGATGATCAATGTGTCCCAAAAAGATAATGAGGAGATATAGAAAAATATATTGAATATTATAGAGTTAAACTTTGTTAAAGATACATTTATAAGATTTTTAACTCAGATATGTGTCCTATAAAAACCATAACTAAAGATTTAACTTCAAGATGATGTTCCTATATCATCCTTATCTATTCATATATGAAGAATTGATATTTATAGATATATAAATCAAAACTTCTAGTGGGATAGCATAAAGAGGGAGATTATAGAATTTATATCTTGATTATTGATATGATAGTAAGGAAATGATAAAATGTAGACATAGATTTCATCATAAGAATCCCTATTTAATCTAATGGTAATAATGTCATCTAGTTGGTAGTTTATCACTTTACAAATTCCGTGCATTTCATTAATATTAAGGAATATTTCTCTCTTAACCAAATCACCAAGATATACATAATGTAATTCACAAGACTATATGGAGTTCCACCCTCCATTGTATCTAATACATATTAATTGTTTACCATAAGGTTTTAGAGAATCCTTTAGCAAGGATGTTGAGATCAACACCTTCCCCTGGTGGAGCTCTCATATAACCACGGTTTTTATTCTAGAATTAAAATATGACCTTATAAGTATATTTATGAGAAGAGGTGTTGGAATCCAACATTCTAGGATGAAGTTGGTGAACATAAGCTTATGGGGTCTGATCTTATTTAAGAGATGGCAAGGAAGGTTAAAACCGTTAAATTTAATATGAAATCAACACTATTTAGAAAATATATATAGAAAATTTTCAATGAGACCTATATTTTGAGGTCAGAGACATAGTATTCATTTATATATCATCGTATAATAAAGTCATGAGTTGTTGGAATAAGGTAAATATTAATTCTAAAAACATTATGCCCTTTTAAATCCTTCATCAAATCAGAGTTTCAGCCTATTAACTAGCACTCTCACCAAACCTATCTCAATTTTATGATGTGTTCCATGTATCCCTATTAAGGAATCATATAACATACCATTCACATGTAATGAATCCATAGGTGATACCTTTTGAGAATTATCATTTATATGAGGAGTAATCAATGAACCACTAGATCATAGAGACAAAGTTCTATGAAATAAGAAAACTCACATGATCAAATTATTGTGGCAGAACCACAAGTTTTAGGATGCGACATGGGAACTAAAAGAGGAAATGAAATTGAAATACCCTCATTTTTTTAGTTTATGTAATGAAACTTTCATATTAAAATTTCTAAATGGGGGAAGAATTTAACAAACCAAACTTTTATAAATTAAATTCCCTTTTAAATGAACAAATGCCTCATTAAGTATAGTATTTATTTAAAACACATGCACTACTTTGTTTATTTTTTACTGTTATAAAATATATACTATCATATTTAAAATACCATTAAGCTTCATGACCATTGATAATATATCCATTGTATAGCTACTGTTAAGATTAGTGTATATTAAGGGTTCTGATATAATCCAATTGACACATATGGGAGAAGAGATGGCCTCGACCAGTAGGATTGTACACTATGAAGCCCAATTATTGAAGATTCTAATGGAGTTAGAATCATTGGGATTTACCCTTTACCAAGTCCAATCCAATATTAAACTATCGAAACATGAGAAAATATTTTATAGTGGAATTTGAAGCTTATCGAGATCATGGATTAAAATATGTTTTCTAAACCACCCCAATAAAGTATCATCACTTCACTCTTTTCCCTTATGGATTAAACTAGTGTAATTAAGGGTTATATATCTAGACCCTAGTAGTATGAATTTTTATATTTTCATTTTAATAATATAATGATTACATTTATCACTTTTTTATTATCACTCCAGATATAAATGATCAAATAATGAGTTTCATAAAAATTATATTTTGATATGAAGAAACTTAAATTGTATTTTGAGGAAATATATAGTTTTAATTAAGTCACCCTTTTGGAAAATTTCAAAAAGTTTTAAAATAAATATTTTTTCAATAAAATATTCTAATTAAATAATATTAATTTAAATATAAATGAAAATACAATTTGATGATGTATGATTTAATTTTTATAAGTGTCAGAATGCTATTAGTATTGTAAAAACTAGTACATTCCAACAAATAAGGATTTATATTTAAAAATGTAAATTCTCATATTTAGAAAATTATTTTTTATAAAAAAATATTATTTTTGAAATTTTCATATGGAAATTATCCAATGATGAATTTTTCATGATTTTATGAGACAGGTGAATTTCTGGGTAAAAATTAAATACAGTTTAAAAATATAGTTTGTATTATAAAGTCATAATATCCAAAAAGTGATGTAATAAATTATATAAAGTTAATATATGAACAAAAATAATTTTCCCATTTAAATTTGTTTTTTTAAGTTATTTGATTAATTTTATAATCCTTGAATGAATCCTCTAAAACTTATATTATATTTTCATGTTTCAGAATCAATTCTTTATGAACATAACTCACATCCACAACACTAATGGTATAATTTTAATATTTCCAATTCTTGACCATATAAAATATTAAAAACACTCCTCTTTTTTTGAAACCATGGTAAAAAAATATGGTAAGGTTTTTTTTTATTATTTTATCACATAGAGACCAAAACATAAGTTTATAAATTAATAAAGAATTTCCCTTTATTTTGTTATAAATACCGGCCCAACCTCCCACACCTCTTTACTCAAATCCTGTTAAACAATAATTTTATTTCTTTGTCCCTCTCTAAATACCTCCCAATTTTTTCCCAATATCTTAAGAATCTATTCTCAAGCTTTTATAAGCCCCCTCCCAAAGTAAAAGATTATCTTCCTCTCCCACTTTATTCAAGTACTTTCTTTATATTATTCCTTTTTATTTAAAAATTTTCTTATGGTTATATTTTTTTACACAACCCTTTAATATCCTTATTATTAAAATTTGATGAGATACCACCTTTAACTCTAATCAAACCCTTCCATGAACCTTTATGTACACCACTTATGGTGCTGAAATTATCTCTTTATTTTTCATGCCAAAGTTTTTATTGTGAATATCCATCCCCATTTCCACTCAAGGGTATTCAAAAAAATATAAATTTCATTCATTTATTGGGGAATTCCATGTATATAACCCATACTACTTAATCATGGTATTAAAATTTATGAAATACAATCTTATGTTGTATAATCTATGTGGAAACAAACTTTGTATAAATGACATGAATGTGACAGGTGGGCCTAGAATTATATATCCCTCTAATGAATTAGGTAAGGTTTTTATCTCATGAGATACCATATATGGTGCATGAGAGGTTATCTTAAGAACAATATTTTATTATTTATTAGTAGTTTGACTTGACATAATCTTATTATGTCATGATTTATGTTTTTTAAACATTATTATATTTCCTTGATGTTATCATTTTATATAATACTTCGTTGTTAATGTTTATGATTCTTACACTTTTATGTAACCTTGAAATGACTCTTGACTCACATGTATTACTTTCATTGTGTTATAATTTTATTATTCCCTTACTAGGATTTATATCTTTCCACTTTTCTATATATGTCCCTAGGTTATCTTGTGCGGTATTTGAAGGTTAATTGAATATAAGAGCATGTTATGGAAATTTTATATAATGTATTGGTTTCATTATTTCATGTTTAAAATGTTATGTACCAAATTTAACAAATAAACTTGGCCTGTGAATCATATGTTATTATATTATGTGTTTCATTGTGTAATAAATCATGAAATAAGGTGTATAAAATATTTGGGTTTTCATAACCAGTGAATTCGTAATGAAATTATCTATGAAAATCAATTCTATCTAATTCCCTTCTGATCGATTTACATCAACTAATCTAATTGGTCTAATTTACTTGTCATGTTTTCACCTGGTAATCTTTACATGAATTATCTATTTGATTCATTTACATATATTTAACTGGCTAACCATGAACACATCTCCTTGTATTTCTACATATCAATAGTACATATTTATGGAATTGTTCATTCGATGAGATTGAAATTGTTTTTATGATGTTAATCCATATGATGGAACTTTGACCGATCATATTATCTTAAAAACTCAAATAGTCAGCTTCATTAGATAACCACTTTCTATGAAGGATGCAGTTACTACTCCTCTGATCTATAGGAATTTGTATTATCCAATCTAATGGAACATCATATGATCATCTTTACTTCTTCATAACATAACTCAGACTAGTACACTTAATATAAGTTCACCTATTTTAACTTTTAACTCATATAGATCATGATAATTGTAAATATCTTTATAATATTGATTTTGACTAGAATAAAAATGGATCTGTCATATAGAAATAGGTCATATAAATCTTTTTTTGATGGATTCGATCTGAGAAGCATCCTCCATGATAACTTCGAGCTTTTTATAGTGTGAAACTTCATCTTTGTACACACTGCCTATCTGGAAACTTTATCATAAACTTTTTACACCCTACCTAAAAACCTTATCATCTTGGAAACTTTAAATGCCTATGATTGTTAGGCTCAGTTCATCATCATCCTTAAATATTTATTTGATCAGTAGTGAAATATAACTTTGGATTCTCACACAAAGTACTTCTCTATCTTTGAACATATCTCCCTATATATAAATATGTAAAATCTTTGTAACACTAACTTCTTGAAATTATTATACCAGTAACATCAGTCCCGATCCATATGGTAACAATGTAAAATATCAGTCTTTGTACAAACTCATCTTGTATCATGGTTTTCTTAATGATGTTATGAACTTGAATAATGAAACAACATCAACTGAATCATGGAAATTTTCATAACATGGTTAAGGAAACATTATTATCATGCTTTATCACTTCATAAAAAACTATCTTTAGACCTCTAAAAACTCTTTCTTTCCTAATATACAAAAATATTCATAACAATTTATGTTGACAAAAAATACAAAACTTGTTATAAAAACAACCCAAATGATCTTCAATCTCCCCTTTTGGATTTGTTGGAAACATTCTCACTAATCTAAAAATTATTTTCAAATAAATTTTTTCCCAAATTATTATCATAATACAAAATTTCTCATGGATATTGTCCTGAAATAACTTTTCGAGATAAAGACAAGTTTTATAGGAATTTCATCCCTCAGTGATGAGAAATTTTGTATCTATGATAAGATAAACTCCCTCCTCAATGTTTTTATATCTCCCTTTTTATGATAACACCAACAAAAAATTCCCAAATTATTTTCATAAATAGTTATACTTTCTATCCCCCTTTGACAACATAATCCAAAGTATTTGGGGTGATTTCCATAAAAACTATATAATGTTATTGGTGTAGGATGAACATGTAGTTTCAACTTTAATTACTTAAGTATTTCCATTTGCATGGATTTGGTGAAAACATTAATAATTTCAATTTTTGTTGACATATTCTCAATAATAAATTCTCCACCATCAACTTTATCTTTAATGAAATAATACTTAATATCAATGTGATTTGATCTAGAATATTGTATAGTATTTTTGGAAATATCAATGGCCCTTTTATTATTACAAAAAATATTCAATTGTTTATAAACATCCACTTTCAAAACTTCAAGATAAGCATTCATCAGCATAATTTTTTTATAATTTTAGATGGTAGTAATATATTCTTGTTCCACTATTATCAATGTAACAGAATTCTATTTCTTACTATTACAACCCACACAACTTTTTCCCAAGAATAATGTTCCTCCTAATGATGATTTTCTATTATTAAAATCTTCAACCCAAAATGTATCAGTGAACCCAAGAAATTTCATCCTATTAATTATTTTATACATCATCCCATAGTTTTATATTCCTTTAATTTAAATAAGAATTATTTTAAATACCAACATGTGTGATACCTTTCGATCACTTTTATATCTTGTGCATAAAGTTACATCATATAAAATGTATATTATTGAATTAGTAAGATATTTTAAGCATCTTATCATCTTTCGGAAGCCTTTTTTATTCAAAAATTTCCCATATTAATCTTTAGTAAACTTCATTATAATATATATAGGTGTAGAAATTTCTTTGGAATATTTCATGAAAACATTTGCAGAAACTCCATGCCATACATTCCTTGTTAAATAAAGATGTATCTTCCATTTTTTGAAATTTTACGCCTAGAAATAAAGTTAATTCTATAAGCATTGAAATTTAAAATTTCTTCTTCATTTGATCAGAAAATTATTCACAAGTTTTATCCCTATATATGGTAATAATTATAAACTCAACATAAATAATTAAAATTAGGTTTCTTGGTCTCACCTTCTTTACATACAAGTTTATATTAAATTTTCCTTTATAAAAGTTTAACTACTTCATAAAACTTTCAATTTTTGAGTACCATGCTCGAGGGACCAATTTAAACCCATAAAAATATTTCCTTATTTTACATACAATGGTTCCAAATCTATGATGTTTGAACCCATAGGGTCTATCAATTTAAAATTCTTCTTTAATCTCTCTAATTTAGAAAGTTGACTTAATGTTTATTTGATAGACCTTTTAAATTCCATGTACAGCAACTACCAAGAACATTTTTATTGTTTTAGGTCTCACAAAAAGAGGAAAACTTTATGAAAAATCTATACCTTACACCAATGATTATCCATTATAAACAAGTTTACATTAATTTCTTTAAAATTTTACCTTTTCATTGATATTTTTTCTAAAAAATCACTTTTTTCTACAAAATTCATTTATGTTGTTCATGGAGAAAGATCCCAGTTGTCATTTTTCTTAATTTGATATAACTCTTTATTCATATAATTTTACCACTCTTTATGTTCAACTACCTCTAAAATTGATTGTGGTTCCATCTATGAGGTAATTTATGTCTGATTCTATAATATAAGTTTACTTTTGGTATGAACTAGAGATTTCTAAATTCCAATGATGTTTTCATATTCAACTAGTTTTGTGAAGTATGAAAATTAATTAATTTTATTTTTATCCCATTTTATTTATCGAAAGAATAGTCTTGGTCATCTTGCACATTTTTAGTCTCACGATCATCTTCCCTTTTATTAGATTCATTAGAAGTCATCGATCTATCTTTTATAACATATTTCTTGTCATTTTTAACAATTTTTTATTTAATTTCTCATAACTTTTACATTAAATGAATCAACCAAATTTTAAAGAATTTTATTCCAAAACTTATAACTTCTTCCATCATCTGAATATATCATGAAAATTAATTCTTCAAATTTCTCATCAAATATTCAAAGATCCAGGTTTTTAATCATTCAAAAGAAATTCCTCCCAAAAACATTGAAGTATTTCACATTTTTAATTTTCTTATACCACATCTCATATAAAGTTATTTTAAAATATTACCACAACAAACAACTATTTTGAATATGAACAGATACACTTACAGCTTTGATTTATAGGAATATAAAAGTTTATATTCATTTAGCATACTTCTTCCCATTTTTAGTAAACTTCTATTTTTCATTTTGCTACTCAATTATATTGATGAGTATAGGGAGTGATATATTTTTGTTTTATTCCATGTTTCTTAAGGTAATAATATAAATAGTTACTTGTATAATCCTTTCTATTATCTGTCCTCATCTTCAATATATTTACACCCAGTTTTTTTTCAACATACCTTCTAAAACTAATGAACATCTCTACAGCCTATATATTATTTTTCATAAACATTATGATTTTCATCTAAGTTAAGTATTCAATGAAATATGTAAAGTAAGAATAACCTTTTTGATAGATATATAATTAGCCGAAAAATATCATAATGTGTGATCTTAAGAGGTCTGGTGAATTGGATCTCAACATTATTCTATTTTCAACTAACCATAATTTCTTTCAGGAAACTTGTACAAACATCATCATATTTATTTTTCAGTTGTGCATAGTTTCATATATAATCTTCCATATAAAGTTTTATCATACTGTTTTATCCATGATTCTCATGTCTTCAATGTTATATATTATTTCCATCCTCAACATATAAGTAAAATCAGTTACAAAGATCTCCAATCTATAGTATATTTTCACTGGTTTCTTCTCCCTAAGTAACAAATTTTTCAAATTTAAAACATCTTTTCATACAAGAATATTTTCTCCAAATAACTTAATTAGCATCATCAAAAAGTTGGCTAATACTCTGCAATTTTTTCTTAAGCCCCTCAATAAATAGAACATTATTTTATTTCTATTTCTAATATTCAATATATATCATTCTTATTCTTATAATTTTTTAGGAACATTCATTCCTAGAAATAACTCCACATTCATTAGGTTCTTAAATATCTTTCAATATATTTTTATCATATGTCATATAGGAGGAGTAGCCACTATCAAGAATATAATGTTTGTCCATCTTTTCTATCGTTTAGTGTAATATAAATAATAAATATCTTTTTCATAAACTATATTCTTCCCAACCTCATTTTATTTCATTTTATAAGAAAATTTCATGGATGTGTTTTCATTCATTCTTCATCATAGTGACTTGGTTGGTCACACCTTCCACAAACTTTCTCTAAGAAATAAAATTGTTTTTCTATAGAAACTTTCAAGCATTTGAAAATTTTCCATTTATTTATTCCTAAAACTTAATAAAGTTTCTTTATTTTATTTTTCTATTTCTCCCATTAAATTAATTCCAAATTCCATGCAGAAACATGTTGTGCCAACAGTTATATTCTGTATACCCATATATACCACAACACTATAAATATCCACTGAACCTCGATCTTATTTAGAAATATGATCTTTCCCTATATTAGGTTTTTTTGAGGTTCATCACGTCTCTCTAAATATGAATCCCCCTAGCATTGGGAAACATTCATTCAAAGGTTATATGAAAATTTTATTGATGTGATATGTTTCTCACATCCTTTCTTAACCAAAGTTTTCCGAATGTTGTTTATAACACCCACATGGTCACTACAATCAAAAAAACTTTTATGTTTAGTGGGTTTAGGTTGCACCTTATTCTTGAGATGAGTTCTTTCAATAGTTTTAGATGATTCAAAATTTACCTCTGAATCTTTGTTAAAATTTCTACTCAACATCCTTAAGGTATTATCTACCTTAAGGAATGTCGATTGAGTCTTACAAATATCTTCTTTCTTAATAGTGAGTTTCTTACTAATATATTCTATCATTTATCCTTATTCTATAACTTTCATATTGAGGTTTTAATCTCTTTAATTTATACGTCTTATTTTCTAAACAATTGTTCCTTAACTACATTCTTTTTCTTACTTTCTTTCTTCAATATTATTACTTATTTCTTCAGTTTTTTGTACATATCAATACATTGAAAATTTTATGATTTCAATTGACATTATTTGTAGGTTTCTTCACCTTCTTCTTATTCAATGTAAGAATATTCTTCTTTTATTTAAACATTAAAAAATGAACTTCTATAGATTTTCATCTTTTAAAGAACTATTGTTATTAGATTCAAACTCAACTTTCTTACTTAACATAATTATTTTATTCTTTTTATTGAGATTTTTTTCTTACTTATAGTGGATTTATTATATTCCTCGGAATTTTTTATTCAATACTTCCATCAAGGTGTTTTTTCAAAATATGTTTCATATTCTCCAACTTTCTTCTTTAGATAATTCCTAGAAAAATTTGAAATTCCTCTATAATCAAATTATTTCAGTGGGAGTTTCCTTTTTGTACTTTTCTATAACTTTTTGGTAGTTTTTAGAGATAAGATAAATTATTCTATTGTTTGAGTAAATATCAACTTATTTATATTTTGACTCACTGAGTCCCACTATGACATATTCTGGTTTGTGAAATTTGAATTTCTTCATAGATTCAAAATCTATTTCTTCCTTAATATTATTTTTGAATGGTGGATCTCTTTTCAATTCATATGAAATAAAAATGTTATGTAATTAATTAGGAGATAAACCATCTCTATATTCTAAGGTATATCTTTTAGGATCAAACTAGTCTTGAAAGTTTCACATTAGTTTTTTAACAATGGTAGAATCTTTCAAGACTTATCTAAATCCTCTAATGTTGCTGAAAAATTAATTAACTTTGGTGAATTTCTCATCAATAGTTTCATCATCTATAATTTTGATATCTTTGAACATACTTATCTAGATTTTTATATTTTCTTCCTTTACTTTGATATCTCCTTCAAAGATACTTTCAATTTTATCCCATGTTTGTTGTTTTGAGACCCATCAATTTCATATAAATATTTTCAAAAAAATATATTAGAATAGTATTTCAATCTTTCCCATCAACATAAAGATTTATTTTTTTCATAAATTTTCATATGAGATTCTTTATCAAAGGGTGGAAACATAATTTTAGCTACATCAATTACCTCGGGGATAATATATAGAAGATAGGGTATATGATTATCCACGTCATAAAAAGTTGTAAAAATTAGGGGAAATTTAAACCTTCTTATTATTGGGAGTGTCCATAGGAAAATAGTAAATTGTTTTATAATATAATCTTGTATAATTTTTCCAAACACTCTATTGGTCTTGTAATATGTGTTTACCCTAGGTTATAAGTTTGTTGGAAATATGAGTCATTCAAAATTTTATAAAATATTTACTAAATAATTAATTATTAATTTATTTAGGAATTTTTATTTGGTGAAATATTTTAAATAGAGTTTCAGAATGAGATTTCATATTCGTAGTTAATTTTTGATTGGGGGGTTTTACCTAGTCAAAGCATAACCTTACATCAGGGGTCGGGGATGGGCCCAAACCCCTTTTATTTTCTTTTCTGTTTATTCCCTTTTACTTTTTTCCTTTTCTTTTCCCCTTTCCCCTTTTGATACCCATTTATTCCACTTGGGGGGGGGCTTGGTGTCGCATGATCGATAGAGGTAGAGGGAGATAATATGGATAGGGAGAGGGAGGAGGTGTCATTGGGGGTTTGTCTGAGTCCTAGATCGAAGTGTGGGGGTTGTGGGTGGTGGATTTGGCATGAGGCATTGATGGTTTCTATATAGAGGTAGGCCCATTTTATTTTTTACACCATAAATATTCATAACATAGTTTTTTTGTTTTTTAATTCCTAGAATGGGTTTCTTGGGTCCCCTAGTGGGTCTATCTGGGCATAATTGTGGAGAAATGGGAGTTTTGGGACATTTTGTGGTTTTTTATTCAGGAAAACCCATGTACAAAGCATGTCATTTTGAGAAAACATACAATGTGTTATTATTATTCACAGAAGATGAATTCTGGGACTGCATTCTTTGTAGTTGGGGGTACACACCATGAAGTAGTGACTCGAGGTGTGGTCATGGGCTCGGCCAAACACCATGTGTCAGGTGAACTTGGTCATGTTGGGGTACACAGCCATAGCCTATGTGATATACCTTGGAAGTGGTAGTGTAGGGTACTTTTCATGACTCCATTTGTGGTGCACAACTAGGTACGTCATGTGGTACACAATATTTGTGTGTTCGATACACAATGTGTGGTCGGGGGTTTCACACGCCAAGGGGGTGAGGTAAACTGTCCGCTACCCATGTGGGGGTACACACTCAGTGAAGGGTGAACACACCATGTGCTTTATGAAAGTACATATCGATTTACCTTAATCACATATACAGGAATTAGTTTTAGAGGTACACTCCATGTAACTGAAGTGCACACCAAATACTTTTTCTTACCTTAGCCTATTTTTCATGTTTTCACCCTAGAGTCATAATTAGACTTTTGAGTAGCCCATTGTGAGAATTTTTTCTAGTGGATTGTGATGGTAAAATCCTTTTATCATTTAGAGTATATCTAGATTTTGTTTTGGAGTGTGAGATTTCAATACGATGATTTATTTGAGGTTTGATTTTAAAATCCTCATGAGGGTTGGTTTGTGAGCTGTGAGCCCTCGGTGAGGGTTGGACCTCAATGATTATCCTGGATCAGGCATGCCATGGAAATATATTTTAGGTTATTTATATATATTTCAAAATATAAAATCATATGGTATCTCAGAGGAGATATTGGTTTTTCCTTATGTTATGGGATTGGTTGCTCGAGGTTAGAGCAGATGAGGTTTAGATTATATATTGGAGGATCTAAGATGTTAGAGCCTTTAGGATGGTTTGATATCTTAGAATAATGTTTATGGGTGGATTTAGTTAAACTATTTATATTATTATAATATTTAGGATGAACTAGTGGTCTTATTACTGGTCGAGTGATCAGTGGTTGTCATATTTTCCAATTGAGAATTCATGTGTGGCATGGTGTTGTTCATATTACCTTGTGTAAAAGTTGTTACCTATAGATTTTTTATTTTTTAGGAAGGTTGTTTGAGTTTTTCTTGTGTTGGATTTACCCCAAGGTTTGGATTGTGTCAAGGATCCCTTTTGGAGGATCCCACTTTGATGTGTTAGCAAGGACTATTATGAACACACTAGTTAGCGTTCTTTTCTTTTGGATGCCTCTTTGGTCATATTATTGATTGAGGATTAGTTGGAGGCCACTGAGTTCTATTCCAATGTTTTTACAATAGGTGTGTCTCATGTGATGGATTAGATATATGAATAACTATAGGGTTTCCTAATCCTTTTATGGTCTTTGGGATATTTGAGTATTTTTTTATGGGTGTGGTCCAGGAACTTGGGTGTAGTAGGGGAGTCCAAGGTTAGATTTCACCTTCATGATGTGATCTCAGGGAAAGTGAAAACTCTAAGTTTTTTTTCTAAGGTAGGTATTTGAGATCCCATAGTGGATTTTTTTTTGGATTTTTAGATCTACGGGACCATGGATGTGCCCTGTGTTTTGTTAGATAAAAGTTTATTGGTGCTACTAGTTCTGTTGTTTGGAGGTTGGGTTCAAGGGTGGATCATCCCATGTTTAGTTTTCCTTTATCCATGATGTTTAAATAATTTTCTTCTCATGACTTTTGTTTTAGGAGGAGAATCTTTTTATATCTTAGATTGTGTGTTGGCCTTACATTCTGATCTTTTTCTCTTCTTCATGTATTTTTTGTTTGAAAGGTTTAGGGAGCTAATGGGTGATCTATATGAGTGAAACTCCCATTTGGTATACTGTGACACCCTGACTAGAGTGGATTTTGGCTCATAAGGTGTTAAGGCGCTCACGAAGTAGGTTTTGTGTACCATAGATTTTTTTTTTGATCTCGGGGTCATGGATTATAGATGATATCAAATTATATTATAGATATCTCCATTGTTTTATCCATATCATGTTCTCAATTCATTCTACATGTTTCTCATTATTGACAGGTTCTCTAGTTGTTTTGACCTAAATGTTCATTTATCTAATTCAGATCATTCTACTAGATACCCAGATACTAGTATATTTACATTTTCATGTGAATGACTATATTTATGCCTTGGGGTATAGAATTCATTCCCTTTTTATTTAGACATCTTAGATCCCTTGTGTATATCTAGAGAACACACCGGTTTTCATGTGGTTGGGTGAGCCACGAGCTGTAAATCCTCTAGTTGGGGCTAGAGTAGGGTAAACTTACCTAGGGTGTTAGAATAGAACCCATGGTTGGATATTTTCTTTTTTTCCTTTATTTTTATGAATTTTTTTCTTTTATATCAATTGTTATTATTTTTTACTAGTCTGAGTATATCATGTGTGCATGCATTTGTTATGAAATTAGATTATAGGTTCTCCCTTAGGGGTGACCTACAAAGATTTATTTCTCACCCATATACATGATCCTCAGTGTTTTTGCAGACCATATATCTTCTATCAAGTTGGAGAACAGGTAGTGTAGTGGATGGGGATGAGGTCTAGTGTTTCTTGATCAAGTGGAGCCACTTTTGTAGAGTCTTAGGATTGGTATGGTGAAACTCTAGCATCATGGATAATGGTATGTGGTATTCATTGATGTTGGTAGTAGAGATTAATGTATTTTATTTTTAGTTTATTTATATTTGTATATGTGGTCAGTCTAGTGTATATATGACTATTGTATATTCTGCATGCTTTCAGTCTATATGACATACTGCACCAATCTATTTATTATAGCATGCTCTATTTCAATTATTTATTATTTGTACTATAATGTTTATCCATCTGTATATTTTTTTTTATTTTTCACTGTTATTTCAATCTGACCAGTGGGTATAGTATCCCCATAGTCTCTTTTATACCCTCTCCACTATTTGGAAACCTATGGTGTTCAAGGATGTGAATTGAGGCAATGTGGTAGGCTGGATCAGGTGACATGTTAGGTCAACCCAATTTGTTTTGTTATAAAATTTTATCATATCTTTTTGGATTTTATGATTGGGGAGTAGGAAGATATGTGTTCTAGGAATGTTTCATAACTTTTTATTGGTACGGAATTGGTGTTTCACAAACACCTTTTCCAATAGAAAGTCTAAATTTACAAGGCATGAGATTTTTTTCTTGGATTCCATTTTTATGGTTGTATGATTTCACCTAGTATGATTCACTTGGGTTTTTTGATTTACGGTTTATTATGGTTTTGGATTTTGGATAATGGGTGAGAGGCTAGTGTTCATGCATCATTCTAGGATTCATAGGATTTGAATGACATACACATGACAATGGTGTTTTACTGGTGATGGAGGTTCAGTTGTTTAAATTTTTAAAAATTTCTCATATGGTGTTTCCTCATATATGTACTTGGTGTAATTTTTCTCAGCTAAACCACATGTATATATATTTTCTTCTTGTTATAAGTTATATGGATCATGTGGCATGATGTTCATTGGTAATGTATTTGTGGCACCTTCATCAAGGGATGGATGAAGACCCTTATGGGTCGATAATGGGATCTAAGTTCCCTATTGGTGGATCAATGTGGTAAATGATTCATGAAATATATTTGTATTGGGATTGATTTTCCCTAAGAAATTGGTTCCCCTGAAGTCCCAAGTTCATGTTGCTTAGGAGGGAGCAATGTTTTCCACGTGTTGCCTATTAGGTTGGGCAGTGAGGCCCATGTTCCTTCTATAACAGATGGATTAGGTGGGTGTGGTTGTCCTTACTTGGTGGGGTCATTGAGGTAAATTATCACAAGGATTTATTTAAAAATGTGGATTCCTAGTGTTTGAGAAGTTTAATAATGGTATTTGTTATTATCTCACGAAGGGAATGAGAGGTAAGGTTTAGTTACACCCCTAGCCCTGCTCATTTTAGTTGTGCTTTGGGTAGCACAGTATCATGGTTGGAAACTTGTGTTTTTGGATCAATTCTTGAGTAGAGTGTGGTTATTTGGTTGATATTTTCATGAGGGGTATTCCTTGGTTTTTAAATAAGAGTGTCGGGGGTGCTCTAGTTTGTTGAACTGACTTGTGTGAGGAGCATGGTTAATGGTTTTAGGTGCATTAGCCTAGTTTTATTAAGACTTGGAACATGTGAACCTGAGTCATGTTTCTCTTTAAAGATTAGTTTAATGGAAGACTTGTGATGTAGATTTTACCATAAGATATTGGAGGTCATGAACCTCATTTTAAGTGGTTTTTTCAGCGTAGAGGTAGTGGGGTTTTATGCTAGATTCCAGGTGTGACTGGTTTGTACAAGTCTTCCCATTTCATTTAGTGATGGATGTAGTGTGGGAAGTTTATTTTTCTATTTGGGAAATGGGGTGATGATAAGGATAAAACTATTGTGGGGTGCATCAAATCGGTTGTAGTCAAACATATCTCATGTTGGGATAGAGTTGTGAATGTTGCAGGACCCATCATTGTATGGTCATGATATCATTTGCTATGTGAGTGATTTTGGGATATTATAGGTTATAGTTATCCATTGAGGCTTCTTATGTGTGAAAATCATTTTTTGTGGGGAGTTTTTGATGATCCACGTCATTTTGGGTTGTGAAAATCAAGGGAAACTTGAACCTATTTGTCCCTAGGATTTTTCAGCATATAATGGTAAATTTTTCTATAATATGATATTAAATAATTTTTTCAACCACTATTTTGGTCCCATTATATGGTGTTCAACCTATGAGAGAAGTTTGGTGTAAATCCAAGCTATTTTAATTTTCATAAAATATTTAATATTTAATTAATTAAATATTATGTTATTTTTGTGTGTTCGTTTGGTGATATCTTTTAAATGGACCATCAAATTAATATTCTTTATCCTTGGATAAGTCTAGGATGGGGGTTTTTTACTAGGTGACGCATATCCATACATCAAGCACTGGGGCTAGGCTCAAACCCCTTTTCTTTTCTATTTCTTTTTCTTTTTTCTTCCCTTATTATTTTTTTCCTTTCCTTTTCCCCATTCTCCCCTATGTATACCAATGTACACCCCTTGTGGTATTGGTGTCACATGTACAATATAGGGATAGGGAGATAATAGGTAGAGGTAAAGGGAGATGGAGGAGATGTTGTTAGGGTTTTTCTAAGGTCCGGATTGAAGTGTGGCGGCTATATGTGGAAAATTTAACATGACGCTTTAGCTGTTTCCACCCGAAGGTAGGCCCATTTTATGTTTTAGACCTTAAATTAATGTATTATAGTTTTTATAATATTTTAATGCCTCAAATGGGTTTCTAGATACCCTAGTGGGTTGATCGAGGATTAATTGGGGAGAATCATGGGTTTTAGTACATTTTAGAAGTTTTTTGTTTGGGAAAAACCATAGACACGACATGTAGTTCAAAGAACACATGATTTTTATTCTTATTATTATGGAAATATAGATTTTGGGACTAAACTCCATGTACTTGAGAGTACATATCATGTAGTGGCAATTCAGGGTATGGTCGTGGGATCAGCCAGACACTATGTCGAGAAAACATGGTCGTCTAGGGGTACACAATCAGATATCATGTGATGTACATGGCTAGTGTATGTGTATGGTATATGGTGTGACTCTATATAGAGTGTTTTTCTAGGTTCCCCATGTAAGAAACATTTTGGGTGTTTTTGGTACATGTTGTGTGGTCGATCATTTCACATGTCGAGGGTCTGAGGTATATGGGTGGGTACACATGTTGGGGTATACATCGTATAGAGGTCACACATTCCATGTACTTTAGACAAGTAAACACAAAGTGGCCTAAGGATCATGGATAGGGAGGACATTTAGAGGTAAAAACAATGTACTCAAAGTAAAAAACAATGTATTATTTCTTTCCTAGACCTGTTTTTTCTATGTTTCTCCCTAGAGTTATAATTGAACTTATCACTAGTCTATTAATATTGTTTATCTTTATAGATCATGATGGTATAATCCTTTTAGTTTTTAGAAGCTATCTGGATGCTTTTGTACACTGTGATAGTTCATCTAGAGTATTTCATTGAGGTTTGATTTCAGAATCAACCTAGGAATTAGTTTGTGATCTGTGAAGCATATGTGAGGATTGTGATCATGGTGATCGGCCTAAATTGAGAATTCCCTGGAAATCTATTTTATTTTTTTAAAACATATTATGGAAGGTGATATCATATGGTATCTATGAGGATATATTTATTTTTTCATGCATGAAGGGACTAGCTTCTCAAGGTTAGATAAGATTATGTTTAGCTTATGTGTCAGAGGATCAAAGTTGTTGGAGCCTTTGGGCTGGGTTGACATCATGGAATAGCAGTTATTTCCAAGTGACATTGATCTATTGAGATGAGTTTAAAAGACTTTTGAGGATTCCCTAGTGGTATATTTACAAATCGATGGATCGGTGATTTCTATAGTTATATGTTGATAATTCCCATGTGGGATTTCATTTTTTAGATTCCCTTGTGGGAGAGTTGGAACCCATTTATGGTTTGTTTTCTAGAAAATACATATAAGGTTTTCTTATGTGTGGTTTTCCATGAGATTTATCTTTTTCCATGGTTCCCATTTGATGGTATTACTTTTGAGATTATCATGAGGACCATTGTGAATGCCCTTATTAGTATGTTTTGCTTTTGGATGATCCTTTAGACACACTATTGATCAAGGATTAGTTTGATCCCATTGAGTATTGTTTGGAATGTTTCTATAGTTGGTGTATCTCATAATTTTGATGAGCTAGAGTAACCCTCATAGGTTTTCCTACTCTTATTGTGGACTTTAATCCATTTTAGGATTTTTTTTATAGATATGGACTAAGAGATTGGGTGTAGAAAGAGAGTCTTAGGATGGGCTCACCATTGTACTATGACCCCGGGGTCTGTGGTAGACTCAAAATTCAGTTTATCCCTAAGGTGGGTCTTTGAGATCCCATGGTGCCTATTTTTTTTATGTTGAGATCCAGAGGACCATGGAGAGGCCCTGTGATTTTTTGTGCATGAGTTTATTAGTTCTTCTAGTTTAGCTGTTTGGATGGTGGGTTTGAGGTTGGATCATCCCATGTTTATATTTCTTTTGTCCATGATTTTTTAGATATCTTATTCTCAAGACTTTATTTTGAGTAGGAGGCCCTTAGGATGGCATGGATTGGTAATTGACCCAAAGTTTTGATCCAGTTATCTCCTACATTGGTTGAAATTGTTTTGATGGTTTTAGGGAGCTAATGGATGATCTGGATGAGTGAAATCCCTATATGGTTTAGTGTGACATCCTGAATGGACTGGCTTTAGGCTCATGAGGATCTGAGGCACTCATTGAGTGGTTTTTTGTACTGTGGATTATTTTGTGATCTTGGGTCCATGGATGCTAAATGATCCTGGATTATGGTATGGATCCCACCTTTTTTGGGTCTATAACTAGTTCTTGATTCATTCAGTAGTACTCTCAGGACTGATAGTTTCTCTAATTATATTGACCTATATGTTCTTATTACTAATTTAGATCATTCTATTAGATTCCTAGAGACCAATATATCTAATTTTTCATCTGGATTCATATGTTTATTCCCTAGGGTATGTAATTCATTCCATTTTCATTAATATGTCTTAGACATCTTATTTAGATATCGTGGATGCACTAATTGTTATGTGGTTGGGTGATTTATGTGCTATAAATCCTCTATCAGGGACTAGAGTGGGGGTAAACTTACCTTAGGTGTCAAGATAGAACCCACAGTTGGCTATTTTCTTTGTTTTCTCCTTTTTTATGTAGTTATTTCTTTTATTCCAGTTGTTATTAGTTTCTACAAGGTCGGGCATATCATGTGTGAATAAACTTGTTATGATAATAGATTATAGGTCCACCATTGGGGGTGGCCTACTGATATTTGTTTCCAACTCCTTATGTACATGTATTTCAGTGTGTGTGTGTAGAAACGGTGTCTAATTTTAGGTAGGATCCTATGTTTCATAGTATATGGGGTTGTGGCTTGGTGTTTCTTGATCAAGTGGAGCCACTCTTGTGGAATCTTAGGATCGGGCTGATGTAGCTCAAACATCATGGAGACTAGGAATGTGGTTTGGATCATTTTTTGAAGTATATCCTCATGAATTTTATTTTTCGGTTTATTTATTTTTGTATATATGGTCGTACTATTGGGTGATTGGTTGTTATATGTTTTTCATGTTTTGAGTGTATAAGGTTGTCTACTTCATTCCAATTATTATAGAAAGATCGATTTTATTTATTTATTATGTGTACTCTTATGTTCTTCCATGTGTATGTTTTGGTTATTTCCCACTATTATTTTACTTTGAACAGAGGGTATAATCTCCTCGTATTATCTCTTAGAACATTGTTACTAGTTGAAAATATATTTCATTCGTGGAGGGAATCTTGAGGCCTTATGGTGGGCTAGATCAGGTGATGTTTCAGGTTTTCTTGGGCCTATTTGTTATAGGGTATCATTCTATTTTTCCATCCATTATAATTTCTTCCATTTAAGGTGGGAATACCTCTAATATTCACTAAGTTTAGATTATCCATGATTAGAAAAGTAAGGATATTATAGAGGAAACAATGATTCTATGATACTAATTGATGTTCCCAAGAGTATGAGAACCATTAAGAAGGGGGGTTTAATTAATGGTGGTATTTTACAATTTCTTGTCACATGAAATTAACCCATGAAAATTGTTAGAGTTTCTATCATTTTCAACTTTGTAAAACTCAACCACACTTTATATGAAATTTTAGGAAAGTAATTCAAAGAACACAAGATTTTCATGGTTCTCCCCCATTGTGGTTGAATACATTATTTCTATGGAGACTCCTATTGGTCCATGGAAATTCATTTGAATATGAAGTGAATACAATTTTGATCCAACTCCTATTTGACTCATTCTATTTCCCAATAAGAAATTATACTGACCCTCATTAGTTAAAAAGTTTTTTTATAAAACTAATCAAAAACGAAATATGAAATTTTCTTCACATATCACAGAAATTTCATCTATAAATTCTCTATCTGATGTACTCTGTTTGAAAAGACTAAGTTTTTTGCACTCGTCATTTTTTTGTATAACTTTTTTTGGTGAACCTAAAACCACATCATCTCATATCAGTGCTCTATCTGATGAAAAAAACACTATGCCTCATAATATATCTAATACCTATACCTTTTTCCTCTGAATAAGGTCTTTGTTTTATGCCTCTAAATGGAATCTCAATATAGGGATACTACTTTAACCAAAGGTTTCCTCAGTTAGAAAATCACCCTACACAGAATCCATCAGTGCTTCACCTCACTCACACATGTGAATAGTGTTAGTATATATAGTAATTTTATCCCTTTATATAGGCTTGTACCAAGGATAAAAAAGTAGGAACTAAATTTTTTTTATCACTTGACCTGAATTCAAGATTTATTTCTCACACTCAAAGAAAATTTGTTGGTACACTTCTCAATAATTCTAGAACATTTGTGAATATTCTTACAAACATCGAACCAATGAATTGTAAAGGTATTTACATAAAATTTGTAAATAATCTAAAAAAATTGGCAAATGTTTGATTGGTGAATTATTTGAGAACTTATCCATCCAGCTTACTTTTGTCTGATTCCCTTTTGACCTATCTGCATCGACCGATTGAATAGGTCTAATAAAGTTAACCCTTTATTCATTTGGTTCACTTAAAATGCCATATATTTTTGGTAAATTCAAAAAAAACAACTAGATTACCTTGAACTTTTCTCCCCATCATTCTAATGCTCAGTGGTATATCTTTAGGGAATCATCTATCTGATAACATCACAAGTGTTTCTCCAATGCTCATTTGTCTGATGGAACATTAAATAATCATCTTGTATTTCAAAACTCAAACTTTATGTTTCATTATAAACCCATTGTCTTGGATTGATGCACTTTATACTCCTCTAGTCAGTAGTAATTTCTTGAACACAATTCATTGGAACTTAATAAGATTAGTGTGACTTCTTCAAAACATAACTCAGAATGGTACACTTCATGAAAGTTTATATGATGAATCTTTTAACCCATATATCTAATGATATTTGTAAATATCTATAAAAAAATTTCTTCTACTATAATTACAATGGCTAAATCTTATATAACTCTATCCGATAGATCTTTTTCGGAAGGACTTAATTTGATAACCTTCAAACATAAGTATCCTCCATGAAAACTTTGATCTTTTTACACTGTAAAATCAAATTTATACACCCTATATATCCAAAAACACCATTATAAACTTTGTAAAACCTATATAAAAAACATTATCTACTTAGAAACATTAAATTCCTCTGACAGGTAGACTTGGTCTGTCATCCTCCATGCATATCTGTATAATTAGTGGGGAGATGTAACTTTAGATTCTTGTATAAATTATTTCTCTATATTTGAATTTCTATCCATTTGTATGAATATATATATAATTTTTAGCATGTACTTATTTTAATTCAATAACTGAAAACATTAGCTCTGGTCCATGCAGTAATAATGTAAAACCTCAATTTTTTACAAACTCATCATGGATCATGAGTTTCTTTATGATGTCATGAACATGAAGAAAGGCAAACCATCATCTAATTTATGGAAATTTTCTTAACAAAGTTAAGAAAACTTTCTTATCCTCCTTTATCATATGTTAAGAAAACATTATTAACAATTCCATCAAATATTTCTTACCTGATATAAAAAATTCGCAATATGATATTTTAATATCAAAAACAACAATCGTTATAAAAACCCTAAGGATCTTCAGGATCTCTCCTTAAGCCTTCTTATATTGGTCCTTTAAGAAAATATGAACCATTAGGTAGTATAAAATAGAGCTAAGGAATTATTTTTCTAAGTCTTAGTTGAGATAATTTTCTCAGGTTTTTTGCATAAGTGAGGTGGTGATGGTCTCCTTTTATAAGTGGGAGAGGTGGCACTTTTGTAAATACTCTTAATATTAGAATAAAAAAATGTTATTTTCCAATAAAGTGTAAACAATTTTCCCAATTTAGAATATAGGATAAGGTAGGTCTAAAATCCACTCAAATAATCAACTATGGATAATTTTTTATGATATTTGAACAGTTATCTCTTAGTTTAACCTCTCTTTAACCCTTTTAACTTTTACCGTGGTGAAAAAAATTTATCATGGTAACTCACAATTATAAACAAATGAAGTTGAACTTATTAAAATATTTGAATATTATAATTAAAAATATAAAAACCTTTTTATTATATCTAATTTATTATAGTGATAAAAATTAAGTGTAATAAAATTATGCTTATCACAATGAAAACTATTTTTAAAAAATTGCCTTTTTTAGTATAAAAATGAATTTACACTAAAATCTTGTATATTATTGATCCAAGTTAAATTTATTGATTTATTATCAAACCAAATATGGTTATTTTTAATTTAGATCTATAAAAAATTTAATTTCATCCTCCAACCACTCAATTAAATTAAAATATCCAAAAATAGTTTTTTATTCGAATAAAATATAACTTAGTTTCTAAAAACTGAAGCATAGACTTCTAAATTAAGAATATTGATTTTAAATTAATTTTTTTACTTTTTAAGTGAAATTTTGTACTAGAAAATGGTTTCATATATTTTAAAGTCATTTTTATATCATAATTATTTCATTATAGTTATGGTGTTTGTAAAAATGATATTTTCTCTATTCACCTAAAAAACAACCATTTTAGAATATTACCAGAAATTCACCCAAAGATAATTTTGATATGATGAAGTCAAAAATGAATTTCATTTAATCAAATTAAAATTTAGAGATTTATAAATTTTATTATATTTGAATAATAAAAATTTTATCATGATATAGTTTGTTTAGGATAAGATATTTATTTACTATAATTGAATCTTAGGTATTAAATTCTTACATCCTTGAATAATTTCATCCTAAAAAAAATTAGAATACCATATAATAAAAAATTGTATGTATTCATCATTTCTTCCTCAAGTTCCCACATCGTCTCCATTATCTTATGATTTCTCTAAAGTATCTTTATCAACCAATTCATTATATTCCAAAAAACATTCTCTATAGTGTCATGATTTTAGATAGGTTATTCATAAAAAGATAAATTAGGTTCCACTATATTCCCACAGTGGTGAGTATGTGTGTTAGGTCTAGATTTTACTTCCTCAATAATGATACATTGAACACATCATGCACTTTAGAGAGACTGGGTGAAATTTCTAAATGGTAATCTTCAAATCCAATACTTTCCAAAATATAAAAAGTCCCAATATAACTAAAACATATATTCCCTTTATTACAAAACCTTATAACTCCATTCCATGAAGGTACCTTTAAGAAATCATGATCCCCACTTAAAATTAAAAATCCTTTATCAAATTATCTAAAAAGATCATTTATATGCTTTAAGTTGTCCTAATATGATTCTAAATAGTTCTCTCTTTTCTTATCGTCTCCTCAACATGCTTTGGGCCTATATAATTCCACTTTATAGCTTCATCCTAAGAAGTTGGAGTAAAAAATATCTTCCCATATAATGCTTCATATATATCCATTTGAATGGAAAAATGGAAGATATTATTATATGAATATTATACCAAAGTTATTTACTGATCTTGGATGCCTTAAAAGTCAAGTGAGCATGAACTTAGCATGTATTATAATGTTTCAATATCCCTTTCAGAATTTCCATTAGTATGAGGATGATAAGAAGTGCTCAAAAGTATCTTAGTTCCAAGATCATTTTAAATACTTCCATAATGTTAATGTAAATAATGGGTCATAATTAGATACAATAAAAAATGGTCTACTATGAAGACTCACTAATTCAATAATATAGATTCATTTAATAAGATCAATGGGTAAGTCCTCCCTTATATATATAAAATATACAGATTTGGAATATGATTAATAAAAACCCATATAGTGTCGTTCCTCCTAGAAGACTTCATTTTTTCAGTGATATAGTCGATAGTAATATTATCCCACTTCTATATTGGCATAGGGAGAGGTATCATGACACCTTTAGGATGTTTAATATTAGGATTTACTTATTGATAAACCAATAATCCTAATACATAATCAGTAATTTATTAGTTTATATTTTCCCATAAAAAATTTTTTATTCAATCCCTGTATATATTTATATTTCCAATGTGTATAGAGAAATTTGATTCATGTTATTAATCTAGTAATTCTCTCATCAGCTCAGGTATAGATTGAACTCATGGTCTCTTTCCAAATTTCAATATACCATATTCATAGATGAAGTCAAGATATTTCACATCATTTATGACTTTAATTTTATTTAGTAAAATTTTATCATCAAGATGAGACATTAAATATTCTCTAGTAAATATGGTTTAGTAATCATTTAGAAGAGTTATTTTCACCCTTACCTAATAATTATCATATCCAAATTTACTAAATGCAAGTATATATGATCCTTATCTATCCTCATATTGGTCAAAACTCAATGATCCTTCCTACTCAATGCATCAACCACCTTGTTTTATTTACTAGGGTGGTAGTGTATTGAAAATACATATTACTTAAGTATTTATATCTATATCCTTTGTCTCGTGTTGCACCTTTTCTATGAGAAGATTTATTTCAAACTCTTGTGATCAGTATGTATCTCACATCTCTCAAAATAGAGATAGCACCTCTATATCTTCAATGAAAATATTACAGATTATAACTCAAGATCATGGGTTGTATAATTTCATTCATGGATCTTTAACTACCTTAATGTGTAAGTAACAACTTTATATTTATATAGAAGGACACATCCTATTCCTTTCTTTGATGCATCACTATATATCACAAATTTATCGTTTCCATATTGTAATTTTAATATTGATTCATTGACCAATCTCTTCTTTAAATACTCAAAAATTATTATCCTTATTTCATCCATATAAACTTAACCCATTTACATGTTAACTTAGTTAATGGTTTAACCAATTGGGAAAACATTTAAAGAAATCATCGATAGTAACCTATTAATAAAAGGAAACTATGTATCTATGTTATATTAATTAGTGTGGGTTATTCTATAAGGAGTCTCAGATATAGGTTTTTCATCATGTAGGATTTTAAGGGAAGACTGATCTTCACACTCAGGTGGATGTCTAGGTAATTTTCAAGAAATAAAACAATGTATTATTTCATAATAGGTATATCCTTCATTCGTAGGTTTCCTTCTTCATCTATAGATTTTGTCTTCTTTTCATTTCATATCTACACATTGCTCACAAGGAAAATATTTCACAAATAATGTAACCTTAAAATTCTTCCATCCTATGCTCTATATTCCCTCCTCTTATTTAGTATTTTGAATCAAGGATCGAAAATAATCATCATATCTATTTAATTAACGCATTATTAAAATAACCTTCTTCCTTTCATTACTCCCAAAAGTTAGAAAAATATTTTTAAGAGTCTTTATACATTGTTTGGCTATCAATGGATTAGTAGTTTCATTAAAGGATGGATTTTTCTACCACATAAAGTAGTCCAAAATCATTTCATCATGTTTTTAAAAAATATGTTATTCTGTATGATCAAGGTTATTATTCAAAACCTGAGTCATCTTCTTTAATATAGCCATAATCTTCCCAACTTTGACACCAACCATGTTGATTTTTGTAATAGGTAAACCCCTATATTGATTATGGGTGATGATATGTTTTTCATTTCTTCTACTAGAAAATATATCTGAATAATTAAATACACTTAATTATCCAATAAAATCATGAATATTGATCCACGGAATAAAAAATTATAGGAAGATAATGTTTCTTGATCATTATGTGGTTTTATAATAATGCTCATGCAACCTGTGTTTTTCTAAAATATAGTTCCAAAGATTCCTACTAAACTTCATATAACACCAAATTTAACAAAACTATATCTAGTAACCAAGTTTTGGTGTTTTCTACATTACATTGGCACAATATACAATAGATCACATCACATATCATTGAATACTTTAGTAGTCTAGAGTGAATAGAAACATATATTATTTCCATATTAAATTTGAAACCTAAAACACAACTTACAAACCTCATTAAAACTTTATTATTATTTTTATTATATCCCTGAATTAATTCAAATATAACTTCTTGGTACCCTTGGATAATTAAAATAAAATAAAGGATGATCTCATATTCCCAATAAGGGATTGAAAACATTGAATTTATCAGAAATACATAAGGAAAAAAACAATATGAAATAATGAACAATCTATAAATATTCCATATTATCAAAACATTGAGCATGAAATATATTGAAGTTTAATAAAAACAAAGTTTTAATAGCTGATATCATCCTATAATAGGTAAAAATATTATTCCTAGACTCTTTCCCAATGCACGTCTTATTATTTTATCATTATGATATAAATATTTCATGGTTATATTTTATAGTAAAATTTATAAATTTTAGAAATTTATTTTTAAAAAATATTTATATTTTTTAGATTTAAATGTTATAGTTTACATTAGGGTTATTTTTTTTATTTTTCAAAAATAGTTATTTTTTGGATGAATAGTGAAAATTACAATTTTTGAAAAACTGACATTTATTTTCATTAAATAAATTAATTTAAAAGTATAATTATTTTTTTATTTGGTTTTAAATTAACATAAGATACATTTTATTAAAAAAATTAACAAATTTCATAAGAATCATTTTTTTATTTGATTTTGGCATAAGATTTTTTTTAGTACAAAAAAACGTATTTTTATATAAAATTGTTTTTCATTTAATTTTTTCACTTATATTAAATTAATTGTTCTATTTTATAAAAAAATGAATATTGAAAATATTATTATATATTTTTAATCCTGAGGTTTAAATTTATTAGTGAGTCCAATTTAATTTTTGGTAATTATTAATTGTAACATTGGTAAAAAAACATTCACCGTGATAAAGGGGTAAACAAGATATGTAAGGTTAAAACCTTGTGATAAGGTCACAAAACATTATTTTAATTATTATTAAATTATATTAATTCCACCATTATCACCTTATATTCTGAATTTAAAACTTTAAGTTCCACTTGAACATTAGTAATTCACATATAATATTTAAAAGTTAAGAGTAATTACAAGTGTTCCACTCCCCTCACTTATAAAAATACACCTTCCCTCATCACTTATTCAAAAAAATTTAGAATTATATATCATCCAATCCTTGAAAAAAAACCTTCATAACTTTCTTCCTAACATCATAGAGGTCTAAATCTCACCAAAATATCAACCTATGCTGAAGGAGGTTTTCCAAAGAAGAGGTATGACTCTCAATTGAGCTCATTCTTGTTTATTTCTTGTTCTACCACCTCTAAACCTATCATAAACATGATGATATAATAACATATGTATCTATAATATACTTAAATATTATTATTATTATAGTAAAATTATTTTTTAACTACTTTCCAAAACTAAGGTAATTGAAAACATTGTTTGTGTGTGTGTGTGGACTACCACATCCCTGAAGTAGTGTATTTCATTTTTCATCACCACATAAAATAGTTAGTTATAAAGCGGTGATTAATTAAAATATAATATATTTATGATATTATTATGATATTTTATATAAAATATATTATTTACCTTCTTACCCTTTCATCCATTAGAAAATGATAATATCGCTTCTGAGTATGTGTGGACTACTGCCTCCACAAAACGATGTGATTCATTTTTCATTTATTCCCTACATGGATGGTAATAAAGATGGATTTTATAAATAAATACTATATTCATAATATTATTATGATTCTTTAAAATTAAAACATTATCTTCTTTATTTTATTTTCACACATTATAAAAATGAAAATATTTCTCATTCGTACGTACGGATTACTGTCACCATAACCCAATGTATTTCATTTTTCATGACTATTTTTTGTGGCTGTTTATACAATTATATTTAATGGATAAATATGATAATTATAAAATTTACAAGATTATATATATAATGAAACCACGACCAAGGTTCAAGGACTGGAACCGTCGAACTGAAACATGTATGGAAAATAGAAAGGTTAACCCTCAAATATGGATTTTAACAACAAATTTTTAATAAATAGATAATAATACATTACTAATGAATAATATATATTGATATAAATAAAAATATAGTTATTTTATATATGTATAATAAGTTTTCATATATTATATATGAGATTATTGTATGTCTGTATAACCATAAGTCTAAGTTGCGGATTTATTTCACAATCGCATTCTTATTTAGTATTTTTTTGTTTAAGTGCCCATTTGGGAAATTATATGATATGTATCTATTAAACCAAATATGTTTTATTATAATATAGTTTTTATTGGTTTTTCAAGTATTATTTGCATTTTATCTATTTTTGGTACTCAAAACCACCAAAAATAAAGTTTATACAAAAATGTGAACTTATTGCACTTTCTAATTAGGAATATTTCTCTTCCATATCCATATTATTTATTTTACTTAAATTATATTATATTTTATACTTCAATTATTTTTTAAGGATAATTTTATTTAATTTTTAATTTTTATTCAATGTTTTAAAATTAATCTTTTTAACATGTTCTGTGAAAGTTGTTTTTGACTTTTTATGAAAGTGGGAAAATAATTTTTTTAACATTCACTGCATGATCACATTTTCCCACTATCATAGTCATTTTTCATTATCAATATTTATTTAAAATTTTACATGTATTTTATAATAAAATTTTATTCCCCTTTTTTAGGAATTTTTTTGTTTTAAAATATTTTCTAAAGAATGGGATATTTTTCTTGTCATCAAATATACTTTCTTATGTATTTATAAATATGTTTTTCATATACGTCAACATTATTTAAAGATTATTTTTATTTACTAGGGATATAATATAATTATATCATCTTTATAATTTATCTGGATGTCTTAAGATCATTTTGATCTATTTATTTACTAGGGTAAATATTGACATTTCATATTCTATTTTTTCAATTCAAATTTTAATGTTTATTATCTATTATTTTGTCATTAAATTTTTCATATGATGAATATATTGGAATCGATAAGTGACAGGTGGGGTTTAACATTAAATATCCCCTTGAAAAATTTGTAGGTCTCATGAGACAAACTATCTTGGATGTTTTTGGAATGCCTTACCTATTTATATATGATTTCTTGGCATGAGGATCTAACGGTAATATTATGATGTCGAGAATTATGAATACTATCATTATGAAACCAATTATTGTTATGAATGTGATTATTTATGTTATTATATCATCCATGGATATATTTCTCATTCTGGATATTAGTTATATGTCATATTTAATTATTTTTTATCTTTTTTATATTATTAATGTTTTATTTATTCTATAATAGATTCCATTGTATTATTTCCCTTACTGAGCATCTGATATCACACTTTATTACATTTTTATTTCCCTAGGGAATAGAGAAGTGAACGTTTAATGATTTCTAGAATATACTATAATAAATAATAATTTTTTCATGATTATTTTAAGTTTTATTTCATGTTTTTAAATGTGATGTGAGAATCATGTATGTATCTATTCTCTCAAGACCAATAAACTGTTCAATACTATAGGATTTGATCTCTTTTATGTTATACCAATGTTGTAAGTTAACACCTAGATATGGGTTACTAGATTTGTAATGTTATAGTTGGTTTCAAATGAGGTTTAGTAGGAACCATGATAACTAGATCAATAATATCATATTAGATCATAATGATAAAATTATAATATGACCTTAAGTTATTCAAGAAACTCTTCAAGAATATTTTATTTACATAGGAGTCATATTTTAGGATTCAATATTCATGATTTCATGATTTAGTATAGTATATGACATTGTTTAGAAATGGATCCTATGGGAAGGAACATAAACTAAATGAAAAACCCCTAACCTATATAGATATTTCCCTCATAATCAAGTCAATGAATTCAATAAGGATGGCGGTGAAGATTATTGGATTATAAGTATATTGGTTCAGTTGACTCTATTTATCACATCTTAAACCCAAATACCACTCGACAGTGCCCTGATACTAGTTGACCACATGGCCTCAAGCACATCTACCTGAATGCTAGAGGCTGTCGAATAACTATGAGGGCCTAGGGTGTGTCTGTAGGGATACTACACCCTCTTACCAGAGTGTAACATAGAGGAACACCAATAAAATTCAATAATGTAATTAGATATAACAACCAAACAATGGATACACAATACAAATAGATAACAATTCTAGAAAGGAATCTCCAAAACAAAATATGATGATACATGTTATTTTCTACAAAATAACCAAAATATGTACACAATAGTACGATACAATACATCTATCAAAATTATAAAAAGACCAAAAAACACTATATCATGATAACATCACAAGAATCATATTGGTATCATTCTCCCCTACTCCTAATCATGGAACAAAATCAACCATTGAACTATAGACGCTTGCCTCAGTCCCTAACTATATCCACAATGTCTATCTGGGTACCAAACGGAACCCCAAATATGGTATGAGATAAAATCCTAGTAATAAACCACCCAAAGGTCTATAACAAATCCAAGATGTGATATATAACAAGCTAAAGTAGTATGAAAAGTATTATAGGTAATAAGTAGTAAATAGTGGAATGCACATGGCACAAGTAAAGTGGTACTATATAGCCCAAAAAGGATACCTAAAAACATGGGTTAGCTTCTAAAAACATGGATTAGATGATTCTATAAATAACCAAAATGGTCCGACCATACATCCAGACATAACATGTAAACCATAGCCCTGTCATATAACTAAAAGTGTCATAACATCCACAATCAAGTTGTATAACCAATAAAGTCACATTTACCGTAGTTGTGTCATGTAATCCGAAGTTTCATCTCATGAAGGGCTTTATCCAAGGTGTAGAAGACCAAGGAATCCTCATCATGTTCTAATAGAATCTCGATTGAAACTCAATAATGACACTGGTGGGGTCCAAGGATCATCTCAATAGAGCATGTACAAAGCAAGTCCAGTAATCCAGATCTAATGGATAGAAATTCCCTTGGCATCCTATAGAATCAGGATCCAAGGAAAATATAGGTCCAAGTAATCATATACCATAAAACAAGACCCATGGGTGAAGCGACCATGGCATCTAAATAGAATCAAGACCCTTGGTATACCAATGAAGGTATCCACTACCAATTCAAATACATCTATTCCATTCATCAATTCAATTTCAAATCAAACTATTAGTATACCCACTCATTCAACCATTTACATTAAAAAGTAACCAATGGGTATACCCACTCATATTAATACATCACAATTATCATTTAAACACTTCATCATCAATAACCACATGGAAAAAGAGGAAGAACATATCATACTCAAGAAATTGAATTCCATTTATTTTTTATTGGGCTTCCTCTCACTATAAAATATTTAAAACACACCCATTGGGTGGTTCAAAAAAAAGGGTACATAAAAGGAAATTACAAGTCACACCACATGGTTGGCCTTGGTTGGGTAAATAACATTCACTATCACTCAAGTAAGCTAAAGGTAATCCCTAAAAGGTTATATTTTAGTTAATTAAATTGTTCAATTCAATTTTGGGGTCTTCCTTGAAAGTAATGTGAGCGAAACAATGATAGTTATCTTAATAAATCACCAAACCAAATGGAAAAAGTATAGACCACCTACTGTAGGTGAGTAGTAGAGTGCTCATCTAGTATCATCTCCTATTTGACTCATATTATAAGAAAAAAAATAATGGAAGAAGAACTTTAAAATGGGGAGAATTAGCTTTCACCTAAATAACATTGTTGATTTGAATTTAAAAAATGAATGGTACAACAAAAATTAAGATCTTACCGATGAAAATCCAATGAGACTGACAGTCCTTGAATTAGAGACTGGATGGAGGAGAGGAATCAAATCCTATTTTAGGCATCAAAGGAGAGATCTCAAGTTTTTTCTATCCAATGAAGGATACATTGGAAAATTATTGTTGGAATAATAGATTAATTAGGGCAAAATTGAAATTTCACCAAAATTACTGGGTTTCATGATTTGGTTGCACGGTTGAAAAAACCATGTGCCAACCATGAACACTTTATTGTAGGAAAGGGGAACCTAGTATGGTTAGTATGCACAGTTTTACAAATGAATCAAAAATCATGTATTAACTTGCTGTCAAAAATTACAGACATTTTAGTATGGGTGTGCATCCCAAATCATGTGGTTTTTCTAACTGTGTAGCCTATAGGACTCCACTATCCATCCTTGCATAGTTAAAAGTAACCAAGCGACCTTCCCCACATGGTTTCTACTTACCATGTGATAGGCTTTTTTCTCCCAAAATGTTTGTTTAAAGGCTTCAAACAATCCCTGTACACCCCCAAAACAACTGTAATCAAATTAGGTACTCATATTCAGCCATAATTAATAATTTAAAACAAAAAAAAACAAGATCCATACCTCATACAAAAACATAGGTTCTTAAAATCGTCCCCCCTTAAATAAATTCATCCCTTAATTTCCCTCTTAAGGGTGGTCAAGATTTGTCTAACAAAAAATTCTTCTACTGAGAATGTAAAACAGCCTCCAACTCCCAAGTCTTGTCCTATAAATAGTCATTATTCCATAGGACTCATACTAAAGAAACTGACTGTCCTTGGATAACCTTTGTGCTCCTATCAGCAATACTAATAGGATGGTCCAAAAAGGATGCATAAACCTATAACTCCACCTCCTCAGGATATAGAGTGTGAGAAGGGTTTGGATGATAGTGGTTCAATTGAGATACACAGAAGATGTCATGCATGGACCAATACCTCTAAGGTAACTACAACTGATAGGATACCAACCCAACTCTCTTTAGAATCTTGAATGTCCCAACATATCACTGTAAAAACTTACCCTATCTCCTAATCCACCTATGTCCCAGCCACAGTGAGATATGTAAAAAACATGATCCCTAACATCAAGCTCCATTGGTTTTCTGTGGTAATTTATGTATGATTTCTACTGATATTTTACAGTTTCCATCCACTCCTGAATCAAAAATACCTTCTCATAATTATTCTAAATAATATTTCTTCTTAATAAAGCCGCCTCACATACCTCTAACTAGAACAGGGGTGATTAGGATGGCTTACCATACAAATCCTTATAATTTTTCATCTATATAGTCTCTTGATAAATATTATTGTAGGAAAAATCACCTAGGGGTATATTCTTTTCCCAATATCCCCCAAGGTCAAGGATTCATGCTCGTATCATGTTTTTAAGAACATGTATCATACACTCTGATTGGAAATCTATCTGAGCGTGGTATGTTGTGCTCTAAATCCCAAGTGTACCTAGCACCCTCTTCAAACTCTACCATAAATGAGATGTAAACTGGGCATCCCTATCTGAAATGATAGTGAATGGGAGCTCGTGAAGTTGTATTATATCAAGCATATACAACCTCCCAATCTCATCCACACTAAATGTCTCTTGGATTAGTAATAAATGAGAAACATTTGGGAGCCTATCAACCATAACCCAAACAACATCACTACCTCAAGGTGACCCCATAAAACCAATCACAAATCCATCATGACATCATCTAATTTCCACTCAAGAATAGGTAACTGTTCTAAAATCATGGCTATTCACTGATGTTCCACCATCACCTGCTGGTAGGTGGAACACCTCGAAAAAAACTAGGTACTTATTTCCTCGTACCTAGACACCAGTACTGATGTTATAAGTCATGATACATCTTAGTGACATCAATATTCATTTTCCAAACTGAGGCATGAAACTCCTGTATCATCTTCTTTCGTATATCCACTAAAAACCAAACATGACCATAGATACACAAAATATCATCCTCACTATGATCAAACTGGAAGGTGGTCCCTCACCTACCACACTCTCCTCTATAACTAGGCCCTTTTAATTTGATAGTCTTATCATCCTCACTCTATCCAGTAGGGTATAGGTCATAGATAAGGATGATATAAAATTCATTCCTTGACTATCCTAAACCTCCTAGTGTATCTCAAAGAATAAATACATAAGTTATCACATGCTACTAGCATGTGGAACTGCCTGTATCTGAGTCCTCCTGCTCAGTGAATCGGTCACTATATTTCCCTTCCCAGTTGCATAGGTAAGCTTGAAGTCATAATACTATTAGTATTCAACCCACCTTCTATACCTCAGATTCAGACCACATTGTGTAAATATGTACTTGAGGATTTTTTGGTCTATGTCCACCAAAAAACATTCTACTAGTATGTAATGTATCCAATAGTGAAAATCATGAACAACTGCAACTAACTTCAGAACATGAATTGGGTAATTTCTCTCATGTGGCCTCAGCTGTCGAGAATCATGTTCCATAACTCTATCCTAATGCATCTAAATTTCTCCAAGAATTATACTTGATGCATCTCAATACATAGTATAACTTATTACCTATTCTAGAAGAATCAAGATCAATGTTTAATTCAATCTCCATTTGAACTTCAAAAAGGTTGTCTCATAGGTATCTGACCATAAAAACTCCACACACTTCTAATTAAATTTTGTAAGCATCACTGCTAGGAATGATAAGTCTTGTATTAAATGCATGTAATATCCATATATTCCCAAGAAACTCAGTATGTAAAATTTATTCTTGGGTTACTCCTAAGAAACTACATATCTCACCTTCTTGGGGTATACTAATACTCCAATCTCTAAGACAATATGACCTAGGAAGTGAATCTAATCCATCCATAAGTGGCACTTTGTGAGCTTAGTATGTAACTATTTCTCTCTTAGTATATCCAAAATGATCTCAAGATTCTTGGAATAGTCATGTCTATTGTAAGAATACACTGAGATATCATACACAAAAACCACCAAAGACGAATACAAATAAGAATGGAACACTCAGTTTATCAGTGTCATGAAAACTTCTAGAACGTTTATCAGATTTAATAGCATAACCAGATACTCGTATAGACTATACCTACTATGAAATATTGTATGAGGTATGTCTATAGGTCATACACAAACCTCGTGATATCCTAACCTCAAATTAACTTTTTAGATCACTTGATCTCCTCAAATTTGATCAAATAGGCCATCTATCTATAGAAAGGGATAATATTTATTAACCATCAGCTAGTTAAATTTCTGATAATCAATGCATAGCCTAAGGTTACCATACACCTTTTTTGAAAAAATTGCCATTTAACCCCACATATAAGTATTGGGTAAAATAAACTTGTTTTCCTCTAAGTCCTCTAACTACCTCTTGTGTTCCTGAAACTCCACCATAGCCATCCTGTAAGTAGGAATGGATACTAGTGTAGCTCTTGGTACTATCTTGATGGATAAATCCAACTCTATCTTAGGAGTTAAACCAAAAAAATCATTTGGGAAAACATTCCTCAAAAAAACAACCTCTAGAGGAAAGTCCTCCTAATGTGCTCCCTGATCATCCAGATACAAACTAGAAATATGGGATATCATCCCAATCATCCCACAATGTTGTGACACGACTCGGATTTTCTAAACATATCATTCACCCTTTTGAGTATAAAATTATCCCTCTGATGATGTGAAATTCACCCTCTAGTGATATTAGTCAATGTAGGCTCGATAATATGCTAGTCAGTCCATCCTGAGTATAACATCAAACCCAGTAATATTAAGTACATAAAGATCCTAGACAAATTAACACCCACCAACCATAAGGGCCACTCCATGAACTAACATACATCCTCTATTTTAATCCCCAATGGAGTATCAATCATCATAACTCCCTCAAAAAACTAAACCAAAAGTCCAAGTATTTCCACCACAGGTGCATATATAAAACTATGTGATGAACATGTGTCCAAGAGAGATTATACAAGAGTAGAGGCCACTAAAATTATACCTCTCACTATAGATGGTATGGTTCCCTTCTCCTTGGGGGTAGGATGTACATAATAGATTTGTCTTGAACCAAAGCCTTGTGACACAACCTCACTACTCAGAGTAGGCCCACTCTGATGTATCAGTGTAACTGGTTCCTAGATTCCTTATCCATGACTACCACCTCTTCATCATTATTGACCGATAATGATCCAACTCCCTACCTTACATGGATATGAGAACCTTTCCCCCAAACTTTATGTTAGATCTGACCCCCTACCAATCACTGCTGGAGGGAAGGTATTGTAGAAACATTGTGCATAGACCATACTTCTGTAATATCGACACTCGACTGGGTTGAAATTGAATTGATTATACATGTGACCATGTATACCACACTAATGATAGAAAAATGAGATACCAATTCCCACAACTTGACTAGTACTCATCTTATAGGAAACCTCAAAATGGTACTTTCTGCCTGAAGATGTTGAACCACTGGTTCAAGAGACTACACTTCTCTTCTCTGCTCCTCGAGCTTCCCTCTAGTTTCTCTCTGTAATTAGAACCTGATTTACCAAATAATTATTAGAGGTAAATCTAAACATTTTGACCTGAGATCGAGAATCATGTTGGTGCCCTTATTCAGAGCGTCTCACCCTCGATAACTCATCAGCAAGGTATGTTGGATCAAAATGGTGTAGCTCTATAAAGCATTTAGAGTACTCCCTAACTGTGATGGTGCCCTAATCCAAACATATAAAATCACTATCCCTCTCTACCCTCAGAGTCTTAGGGAAAAGGTAGTCATAGAATATCATTTATAAATCCCACCAAACCATATCATGTAGCGCATCATCCATGTTCAACAAACCCGAATAGTGTTTTACTGATCCCCGAAGCATATACATTATGAGATTCACTCTTCTATAAGGAGGTGTATTTAGATGCTCAAAGAGTGATAGAATAGTATCGATCCATAGATCAGTAGCCTATGGACCTCCATCCCCCCAAAAACTTGTGATGATGTTACTGTTGTAACACCCACATCAGCTCATCCATAGACAAGGTAGGTTCCGGTGCTCCATGAAAATTCAGCATGAAGTGATAAAACCCCATGCGGAACTGTGCTTTAGTGAATATTTAAAAAATAATAGATGGGGTCGTAGCTATCACTAAAAGAGGATCCACTAGTATCCCATGGTCCACCACCTCTAGAGTGTGGTCATTACCTCCCTCCTGGCATAAGACTGGAAGTAATTATGGTTCAATGCCAAACACATGCCTCAAAAATATTTGATATAAAATTTCACAACTAAAAGTATATGATAGTTAAAAACCTTCCTATAACTAGGTCATACCACAAAACCTTCTTCTAAATTCAGGAATATAGAGAAAGAAACAACCAAAAAATTCACTAGAGACAATACCTCTTATCCACTAAAATATTAGGTCTAGGTTGAGTTCTCTATTTTTCATTTCAATTTTCCATTTGAATTTCATATTCCTTTCACATTTATTATAAATGGTTGAACCAAATGGTTCACTAAAATTTATTTCATAAGGGCCCATACTCCTTATGAACTGAAATATGGCATCCACCTAATTCACCCAATAACTAGTTCCATCGTATGAAACTCATGGTCCATGACTCAATATGCCACAACTAGTTGTTTATGGTGTCTGTTATAGCCGGATTAGGAAAATAATTCTTAGGTTATGGTAGGAACTCTATGTACCAACCATGTTTTCCAAACCACTGTACAAAAGTATATCACAACAGAAATCATATCTATCATAGAACCTATCATATTATCATGCTAATAGGAAATGAATCATATATGGAATGGCATAATGCATGGAATGTAAGTTCTAGAAAGTGGCTGAAATTATTCATGAGATGGAATAACCTAATCTCATCGAGTTGCAACAAAATATAACCCATAATCATATCAATAATAACTTCACAATTCAAGTACATCACCCAATAGTGGAATCAAATCAATTGTAATAGAAAAAAACAGAAAATAGCCATTTTCATTCCAGGTAATTTAGATTTTTCAAATACGTGGGTTAGATACACCCAGTCACAAATCATTATCAAATTAAAATACCTTTATATCCTTATCTAATGTCACAAAATAGTAATTAAAAGTATAAAAGAATGCTTGGATTCCACTTTGTACTATCGCAAACCCGAATTCTACTCAACAGTTCCCTGAGTCATGTTTGTCACATGGCCTCAAGCGCATCTTTCCAAATTCTAGAGGCTTTTGATTAGTATCGAGACACTAGGGTGTGTCTTTAGAGAGACTATTCCATATTACCAAAGTGTAACATAGCGGAATACCAATAACAGTAAATAATGGAAGAAGATATAACAACCAGGAAATAGATACAAGATAATAATATATAACAATTCCCAAAATGAATCTCACATACAAAATATGATGATACGTGTCATTTTCTACAAAACGGAAAAAATAGGTACACAGTAGTACAATACAATAAATATTTCAAAATACCAAAAAGACCAAAAAATATAATGTTTTTATAGAATCACGATACTCAGCTCAATCCCATGCTCCACTACCCCTATGTATGGCATGAAATTAACCATCGAACTGTGGGTGCTAGCCCTGGTTCATGCCTATATCCATAAATTCTATCCAGGTACCCAATAGCAGCCCAAATAGGGTGTGAGATACAATCCCATAAGGAAACCACCCAAACGTATATAAAAAATCCTAGATGTGCAATATAACAAGGTAATGTAGTGTGTAATTTAATATCGATAAGTAGTAGTAAATAATGAAATTCCCATGGCACAAGTCAAGTGATACTATATAGCCCAACAAGGCTCCCTTAAAAACATGGGTTAGCTCCTATAACAAGGTAGCTACTAATAATGAATAAATAACTAATATGGCCTCACCATACATCTAGACATAACAAGTTAACCACAGCCCTTACATATAACAGTAAGTGTTAGAATATTTACGGTCAAGATGTATAACCAATCAATTCGCATTTATCATGGATATGTCATATAATACGAAGTATGAGACCATGAAGGGTTGCATCCAATGTGTAGAATACTAAGGCATCCTCATCAAGTTCCCAGAGTGACTTAATGGAAACTCGGTAACAACACTAGTGGATTCCAAGGATCATCTCAACAGATCATGTCGAAATCGTGTCCGTCAAATCGGATTTGAAAGGTAGAAATTCCATTGGAATCCTAAGAAATCAATATCTAAGGAGAATACAGGTCTAAGTCATATTCTACTTCAAAAAAAGATCCATGGTTGAAGTGTTAATGGCATCTAAATAGAATCAAGAGCCTTGTTATACTAACCAAGGTGTCCACTACCATTTCAAATACATCTATTTTGTTCATCAATTCACATTCAATTCAAAAAATGAGTATACTAACTTGTTCAACCATTTACAGTCAAAAGAAAACAATAATTATACCCATTCATATTAACATATCACAATTATCATTTAAACACTTCAACATTACATACCACATGGAAAATGAGGTAGAACATCTCCTAATCATGAAATTCAATTCCATTTATTTTTCATTAGGCTTCCTCTAACTAGGAAATCTCAAAAACACACCCATTGGGTGGTTCAATAAAACGTAACACTAAATTAAATTACAAGGCACACCCCATGGGATTCCTTGGTTGGGAAAAAAACCTTTACTATCACTCAAGGAAGCTAAAGGGCATCCCTAACAGGATCCATTTTAGTTAATTCAATTGTTCAATTAAAATTTAAGGCCACATTGGAAAGTCGAATGTGTGGCACAAAAACAACTATCTTAATAAATCATCAAACCAAATGGGAAAATTATAAACCACCTATCATAGGTTGATAGTAGATTTCTTGTCCATTGTCATCTCCTGATTTGACTTAGATCATAAGAAAATGAATAATTGATGAACAACATGAAAATATTGTGAATTAGATTGCACCTAAAAAACTTCATCGATTCGAAGTTAAATGATTAAATTTAAAAAAGGAATTTATATATTATCTATATGGATCCATTGAAATGGATGGTTCTTGAATCTGAGACTGAATGGAGGAGGGATAAAATACTATTTTAGGTGTTAAAGGAGATATCTCAAGGTGTTGTTGTCCATTGAAGGAGGAATAGTAAAATTAGGTTTTAAATAATATATTAATTAGGGGAAATGTTAATTTCACCAAAATTACTGGGTCAAATGGATTTTCCAAAAGCTTGTCCAACTCGTGCACCAACTGTGCACCCTTTTTTATAGCAAAGGGGCACCCTTCATGGTTGGTATGCACATTTTTCCAACCCATGAACAAACCATATCTCTACTCACTCTCAAAATATGCAGACATGTATACATATCCTTGAACCCCAAATCACATAGTTTTTCTAATGGCGAATCATATAGGACTCCATTGTACCACCTCACATGTTTAGAAGTAACCATGCAACCTTCCCCACATAGTTTCTACTAAACATGTAATAGGAATGTTTCTTCAAAAAGGTTTGGTTTCAGGCTTCGAACAAGACCTGGACAACCCCAAGACACCTATTATCAAATTGGGTAATCACATTAGTCCAAAAATTAATCATTTAAACCAAAAACAACATGATTTATACCTTGAAAAAAACTCAGGTTCTTACACTATTCATGAATAATAATATATCCCATATAGAGCATCCTCCTAATCCCCAACATGGTGAAATAATATTGGACCGCTTTATGTGATAGAAACCTCTATTATTTAATGGGTTCAATAATCCATTAATATCTTATAACTTTATCAAGTCCTCGAAGAATATATTTCTCACTTTGGGAAGTATTGAAAGGGGTAAATATATTAGGGAATTTTATCATCTAAAGTGAGATGTTTATAATTGGTGGACATTGATCAAAACGATAAGGATTTTGAGGAGATAGATTGTATGGAATGGAATAATTTTAAGGAGATATTATTTAAAAAATACTTTCCTCCTGGGTAGAATGCTGATATGGAAAGAAAATTCCTAAATCAAAGGAAAAAGGAAGAGGAAAATATTATTGAATATGAAGCTAACTTCACATAGTTAATAACTCACGTTATAGATTATGTATGTAGTCCATAAATTAAGATTGATGAATTATTTGATGGTATAAAACCTATCCTTAAAAGGGAATTATTCTCTAAAACTTTTTCAATATATAAGGATATTGTATCAAGTCCCATCATGAGAGATAAAGAATACTCAAAGTCTTATGTTTTCCATGTAAATCAAGAAGAGAAGTGGGTAGCTGAGCACTCTATAAAAATAAATAAATTAAAACGAAAGATGGGTATGGTAATATTTAAAAAAAATTATTGTTTTGTAAAGAAACATAATACAAAATACTTGAAAGGAATTTTATTTTACTTAAAGTCTGAATAGAAGGTTCATTAGTTTTGTGATTGAATGGAAAACAAAGGAGTCTCTAATGTATAAAGCTTAAACAAAAAAGATATAGGGAACTATTATAGAAAATTACCTAAGAGTTAAGGGAATTTACCATAGAAAAGGAAGATTATGAAAGACCAATCTTATTTAATCACTACTTTTGATATTTAAGACTCAAATGACATGATAGAAATTACTTTGATCGAGAATTAAAAGTTAGTTAATGATTTATTTGATTTCAGATATATGCACTCTTTTATATCTTTTATATTTTCTAAGAGTAATAAATCATCCCCTAGCACTATGAGTAAAGGGTTTACAATCAAGATTCTTAATGGTAATCTTATTACAATAAGGTTATATTGAGAAATATCTATTTACATTCATAAATATATCCTAGTTTCATACTTTATTTTCATTCCTATGATTGAATTTGTGATAACCCTTGGTATGGGTTGGTGTTTAATGTATAATAAATGAATTTATTTCCAAGATAATGAGATTTGTATTTATGAATGGGGAATAAAATCCCTTGTTTTTTACAGAGAAAATTCATTATCTAAATATTTTATAGATCCACCTCCAGTAGATCACCTTAATGAAATTATGGGTGAAGAGGAATATAAAATGAAATCTTTAGAAGGGGAAGATATCCCAAGGATTGAGTAAATTTCTATTGTAAATGAATACATTTATATATTTTTATAAGACTTATTGGGACATCCATATGAGAATGAAGTGGAGTTTTTCATTGTACTCATCCCTAATGAAAAACCTATATCCAATTCTACCTACAGAATAGAACTAGTGGAGTTGATAAAGTTGAAGAAATAATTATAGGAGTTGTTTTATAAATGGTTTATATGCCCAAGTTCTTCACCTTGGGGAGAACATATCCTATTTATGAAAATATAAGGATGGTACTATGATTTTGTGAATCAATTATAGGGAGATCAATTCCATTAGTATAAATAATAAGTATCGTTTTCCATGTATTAATTATTTATTTGATCAACTTCAAGGAGATCAAAAAAATTCAAAGATCAGACTTTGCTCTGGTTATCATCAATTAAGGGTGAAAAGGATGATACACTAAATATGTAATTTCATATGAGTTACATATATTATGATTTTATGGTAATGATCTTCATATTTACTATTACACCTTTTATTTATATGCATATGATGATTATAGTATCTGAGGATTATATTTAAAACTTTAGGGTAGTATTCATTAATGGTATATTGATATACTCTAAAATTCATGAAGATAATGAGAATAATTTGTGAATAATTCATGAGACTCTTAGATAAAAGTAATTATATATATAATTTAGTAATTGTGAATTATGGATTCATGAGGTTTCTTTTATAGGCCATATTGTATCCAAGGTTGGAATATATGTTGATCCTTCAAAGATAAAAGTAGTTAAAGAATGGCCCACACTAATTAATATAACTGAGATATGTAGTTTCCTTTGTTTAATAGGTTATTGTTGGTGGTTTATTCCAATTTTTTCCTAATTTGAAAACTCATTAACCAAGTTTACACAGAAAAGGGTTAAATTTAAATAGTTAAGGGAATGTGGAGAAAATTTTTGAATAGCTAAAGAGTGTATTGGTTAATGAATCAGTATTAAATTTACCATTAGTAAATGAAGGTTTTAAATATATAGTAATGTACCGAGGAAAGGTTTGGGTTGTGTTCTTATGTAGAATGATAGAGTGGTTTCTTATGAATCAATGAAATTTAAGATCCCTAAACAAAAATATCATACTCAATATCTTTATTTAGAAGCTGTAATTTTTTCTTCAAACATATGTAGGTGATGTATCTATGGTGAAATATGTGACATATATTAAAATTGAAAAATTTTAAAGTACATATTATCTCAGAAAGAGCTAACATGAGGAAAATAATATGGTTAAAACTACTTAAGTACTATTATTTTTTAGTACACTTCCACCAAGGGAAATAAAATAAGGTGGTTGATGCATTGAGTAGGAGGGTCCATGGAGTTTTAACTATGAATAGAATTAACAAGGATCATATATTCATGGATTTTTTAAAGTTAAATATGGTAATTTATAGGCAAGTGAAAATTTAATTCCTTTTATAATAAATTGTTAAACAATATTTACTAGAAAAGATAGAGAAGTACCAGAAAGATGATAAGGATATACAAAGGAAGATTAAAGAAGGTAATGATGGGAAATTTTTATAATTCATCTACAAAGATAGAGTGTTGAATTTTGGGAAGAGGTTATGTGTTCTATCTATATAGAAGTTGGAAATGGAGCTATTTTTTGAAGCATATAGATAAAATTTCTCTATACACCCTAGTATAACAAATATGCATAGGGATTTAAGGGAAAATTTCTAGTGGGATGGTATGAATTGAGAAATTATGGACTATGTGTCCATATTCTTAGTGTTCCAGCAGGTAAAGGATGAAAGAAAACATCATAGAGGAGTCATGAGACCTCTTATTATACCAATGTATAAGTGGTACAATGTTATAATATACTTTTTCACTGTAATTCTGAATACTCCTAGGAGAAATTATGTAATATGGGTCATTATTGATTTCCTTACCATGTTAGTGCATTTCATAGAACTAAGGGAATATATACCCCTTCAGAACCTTTCATAGCTATATATTAATGAAGATGTGATAATTAATGGTGAAACTTTATGAATTATATATGTTTGCGGCCCTAGTTCACATTGAAATTTTAAAGGAGCCTTTAGGGGGCTCTTAATACTAAGATACATTTAAGCACCACCAATCATCCTCAAACAGATGGGAAGTTTGAAAGGACTATTGAAACATTATAATACATGTTGATATCTTTATAACTTGACTTTTAAGGTATGTAGGATTAGTATATACCTATGGTATAATTTTCTTACAATAATATCATTCATTAAAGAATTTATATGGCATCGTATGAAGCATTTCATGGGGAGATATATCGAACACCAACTTCTTGGGAAGAAGTTGGATAAAGAATCTATTAGGCCTAAAAAATTTTGAGGAGAAAACTATGAAATTATAGTCTATTCAAAGTCATAGAAATCCAAATCAAAGCAGGAAAAATAGTTATTCCAATAACCAAATAAAAAAATATTGAATACCAAGTGAGGGGTCATGTTTTATTAAAGGATTCTTGATTCAAACCTTTCTCAGGGTGTGCTAAAAGATATTATTTATAATTTCATAGTGAAGCACAATGGATGACCAGGGTTGTATAACTTGAGGATATTCCTATTTATTCACTCACTAATCCAAAATTCACCAAAAAATACTTCTATTTTTGTCTTTATAATTTTCTAAAACAAAAATAATTCAATTCTAAACTAACATGCAATGAAAAAATAATGGGGTTAAAGAATAATGAACTCGGCCTTAAGGTTTAGTTTTTGGTTCCTTTATTATTCATATTGGTTATTTAAATTCTATTTGATAATCCTACCATGAAATATCACTCTTTAATTACAATCATTTTATTTATTAGTTGTGAAATATTTAATTACAAGGCTAACTAAATTCCACCTCCTCTTATAATCAAGGTTTATAAGACGCTTAAATTGAGAGTGTGGAATCTTCTAGGACCTAACCCTGTCATATTTCATTTCATCCATTGAACATATCAACTCTATCATGTGAATATTTCTCAATCAATGGAGGGGATGAAAAATATTAAATTAAAGAATAGATATGGTTTTAGGATCCATGTCATGGGGAAAAATCATCACACCTGTACACTTCACTCTTATTAACCATAAAAATAAATAAAATATGTGGAATTTAAAAGTAGAATTTAGGAAACACCTATCCTTTCCAAAGTAAACACCTTAGGTTTGTATTCCATTATCATAATTAAGGGTTCTCTGGTTGAATAATGGAGAAATAGAGATGAAGAATGAGAAAAGAGAGAGAAATAAATAAAGAGAATGAAAATAGAGAAAGTATAAAACAAGTGAAGAACTTAGTTAAAATAGAATTAATTATTTAAATAAAAGAAAATAAACTAAATTATAGTACAACCGAAGAAATAAATGAAAAAAAATTAAGAAAATCATAATCAATTTGAATCCCAATATCTATCCTCAACTCCCTCTTGGTAGTGGTGAAACCCCATATATTAATAGAGGGAGTCATCCCCTCTTATTCCTTCAATAAAAACTTATATATCTTGGTCAAGGGTTGATTATATATTTTTGTATTTCCCAAGTTGAATCTATGTAAATATTAGGTGTTTCCAATTTATAGTGTTGAATACCTTTGCATCATCGATTTATATCTTATGACATGGACTCTTAATTTTTTTCAGGTAACTATGCATGGTTTGTGGTGAAATGGCATAGGCATGAGAATGTCTCCTCATCAAAAATATCCATCCTTTATAGTGTTTTGATCATGCTATCATTAACATGCATGGATATTTCATCTTATTATTTTCTTCATGAAATTCATATTAATCTCCTAAAGTCATCCATAGTGGTCTTGGTCTTCAACAATATAATTTTGGATTGATTATGAGCTTTCCAACATCTCTCATGGTGGTTCTCAATGTATTGTAGATAGTGGTAGGCCTCATTGAGTGGTGGAGGTGTGGGGAGGGAAGTGTATGAAGATGAGGGCTCTAAAATGATACAATATGACATCATTTTTATTAGTTGATTAATAGTTTTGTAGAATCCTAGCCCCACATCATAAATGAGTTATGTTAAGTGATTGAATAAATAACAATCCATGATGAAAATGGCTCAGATCACCTATTTTGGTGATGAGATCTTGCTACACCACTCACACACATACATGTCTTGTTTCAACCCACATGGGACTACAAAATTAGGTCCACACACTATGTGCTCTCCTGCGCATAGACCATCCTCATACTACCACTCAACGGACCCTCCTTGCTAAGCTATATGGCCAATCATCCCTTCACATGTTGTCTAAGTGTCTTTTGGACCTTTGGGTTAAGGGTTGGATGATTTGGCCCTATTTTTATACCTATAAAACAACATAACATTTAGTAATTATCCAAAAAATATTCATTAGTAAAATAAAATATTAAAAATATTCATTTTAATACATTTTAATTCATCAATTGTGATTGCCCGTGTTTTAAGTAAATAAATAATTAAATGGATATTTCCATTGAAAAAAAATTCATAATTATTAAAAAAATGTTTAAAAATATTTAGGCTAAAATGAGTGCATAAAATACTCCCACACTTTAATTTTGATTGTCATAAAGCATAAAATATTGATATAGAATTAAATATAAATACCATGTTAACAATATTTAAATATGAAAGCAATAAAAAAATATTATCAATGCAAAACAAAAATTTTAAGTTCCACATAAAAAATCAATTTGATTTCACTCTTTTAAAAGAAATAATGCCATGTATTTTACTTTCCCCTTTTTGAAATTAGTTTAAATCCTCCTTTAATTAATTCAAGCTTCTTAATTCATTGTTATTAAATATTCCAAGTCATGATCTACCCCACTTTTGAAACTTTTCTCTCATCACTCATGAAAAAATTTTTAGTATATTTATTCTCTTATCATGAGAACATCCTAATTTTCTATAAGATTACAATGTAACTACTCTCTCCACTGTATAAAGAAAATAAATATAAAATCATGAGTAATTTTCAATTAAGTATCTCATGAATTTGAGGCTTAAGGTTATTAGGTTTTTATTTGAAAAACATTAAGGCTCAAAAGAGGTGATTTATAACTCAAATCATAGTGCATTATATTAAAAATTAAAAAACTCCATGGTATTCTCCCCTTCATAATGAAAATTCCCACTTAACAAGACTCAAAGTAAGTTTATAATCAATAATATCATATTGAATGAATTTATCCTTGAATTTTCTCTACATTTTTTAATTTTTTTTCCTTTTTTTCAAACTACTTTTTCCATATTTTTTTACTTTTTGAAAGTTATGCTTGGTAAAAAACTCACATACAACACCTAACCACATGTGATAAAAATCATAGGTCTAGTAATGGTGGTTTTTTATTTTCCCAATTTACATATCGTTATTTATTTTTATATATATATTTTATAAGAAGGAGAAGAAAAAAATATAATAAATGAATCAAAAACCTTTATCAATCCCCAAATTATCACCCCCAAAAATTTTCCTTATATGATATGCATCCTTATACTATGACTTTGATCACCCCCACACTTCACCTTTAAAATATCATGAAAAAAATTAAAAGTGGGATAGGAATGGATATAAATGTTTTGAAATGTGGCTCATTCCAAATAAGGTCATTCTTGGTATATACGGGATAAATAGGGATTATTGTATAAGGTAGTCTCAAGCATAAGGACTTGTCAATAAAAATGACTCGATAATTTTAAATGTTTTTTTTTCATAATCACAGTTTCGATAAGTTCCAATGAAAGTTATGGTAGGAGACATGATTCAATATCACTCAAGAAATGTATTCAAGATAATATATAAAGTATTTAATCTATAAATAATCACATGTATAAAATATATGATTCAAGAAAATCAGTTATGGCATGGATAATAATACCATATTAGTTCACATGAATTTCAGAATTTCAAATAATGATAAATAATTATTGGGAAATTTCATTCACAAGAATCATCTAATTTCTTAAAATTGTTATTAATCAAGTTAACATTTGTGATTTACTCTAATAATTAAATTCTATATCTTAATATTTCAATATCATTATCATTGAAATATAAAACATGGAATCATAGGGTTTATAAGAAACTCATGTTTCCTAGTTCAAGTAAGTAAAACAAAAAATCAAAGAATGGGCATGTAATTTTCTATTTCATATAGCTAATATAATATCTAGTTTAAAATATAATTATAGAAAAATGTAGGTATTTTAAAATGTAAATAATGTAAAAATAAAATCTCTTTTCCAATGATGTTTCATTCCTATTTATTTTTAACTATTTGGGGACTTCATTGTTCTATCATGGTCTTATAAAATTAAATCAATAAATTAAAACAAAAGGATCATGTCATTAAATATCAAAAATAATAATGGATTGGGATTAATTCTAAACTATTTCCTAATAATTAAATTGAAAGTTACTAAAAATAAATTATAAAAGATAAATATTGGTATGATCCCCTAAGTGGTCCTTAGATTTTTAATGTCTCTAGATTGGTAGTATCAACTATTATCCATAATCAATAGGTGGGTGGTGATTCTATGATTTGAACTACGAAATGAGGCATTTCACAAATTTCACTTATTATTTTTTGGTGAGGATTCCATGGATAGAGTAAACCAAATCCATACCCTTTAAAATAATTTACAGCTTTCATGGCATGAGTAGGATGATGTATAGATCATACTCCTTCTTGGTAACTACTTGTTTAACCTCTTCTATATTTTCCATAGTTTTCTCAATATGGGTTGAATGAATTTAATATCAATATAGAGATTTAGAATATATTTTCACTTGAATAGAATTTAAACATGAATAATCAATATGATAATTCTCCCTTTCATTGTGATATACTACTTACTTTGTTTTCTTAGGATCATCCACTTGAACCAATTTATATACTTCCTATGATATATGTTCAATATGTTTTGTAAGATTCATGTGTTACTCAGTAGGTGCATGTTCTTCTTCTTCATCTTCCTCAAATAAAATACATGAATTTTCTGAATCTAAAAATTCATAATAGTGGAAGTTAATACTCAATTAAAACTGATAAAAAGTGGATAAGAATGATTTTAAAAAAGGATCAACTCCCTTATTTGGTTTGTATTCAATATATTTTTTATTGGTAAGTGCCTATTGAAATTTTATCTCACTAGATAGAGGCATGTATTCAGGATCCTCTATCTTTTCTTAAAATTTCACCAAATGGGTGGATTCTTATTCTTACAATGTTAGAGATATTTGTAATGGTGCTAGATCTTATACTTTTTATAAGTCAATGAGATCATTTTGTATCTCTTTATTTTCCTAATCACTTCAAAATTAATCATGAGATTGTTGGTCTCTCTTATTCAAATCAGTAAGTGAGTCTCAAATATATATCTCTAGTCCTTTATGGTATGTCTGGATGTGAATCTTTATATGATTGTATTGTGGATACCCCTAAAGTGTGGTCTAAAACTTTTGGAACTGTTCAATAAAATTGGTAAATTCCAGTGGTGATTCCCTTATGGACTTCAGTATTTGATAGTCATTTTGGACTTCATTGACCATGTCCATTAATTATTGAAGTGATACTCTTGTCTCCTAACCATTTGAAATATATCTGACCATTGCTATGAGATCATCAACCCTTTTTTTGAGAGCCTCCTCAACATTTTGAAACACTTTCTCTTAGTCCTTCACCTATGAGTAGTTTTTTCATGCATAAAAATAATCATTTGAAAATATCATGGTACAAAATTTAGGGTTTTTTATAAAAGAAATTTTAAACTACCTAAAAGTGGTAAAAGAAAACGTAGTTGAACAATGTATTGGATCCCCAAAAATGGCCCCATGCTTTGACTCACACCTTTCATTGGGTTTGGAAAAATATACTATTTATAATTTCCTAATGTTGTACAATGGATGAACAGGATCATCTCACTAGAGGAGATTCACATTTATTCACTCACTAATCCAAATTCAACTAAAACTACTTCTTGTTGGGTTTTTATTATTTTCTAAAATAATAAGAATACAATTCTAAATGAACATGTAATGAAAATAGAATGGGTTTAGAGAAGAAAGAACTTAGATTTAAGGTTTAGTTTTAGTTTACTTCATTATTCATGTTTTTTGTTTAAATTTAGTTTGATAATCCAATTATGAGATATCACTCTTGAATTACTATACTTTTATATATTGTTTGTAAAGTTTTTATTTTCAATCAAAACTAAATTCCACCTCCTCCTATAAGAAAGGTTTATGACACGCATCAATTGAGAGTCTGAAATATTCTAGGATTTGAATCCATGATATTTGATTTCATACATTGAATAGCTCAACTCTATTTGTGAAGAGCTCTCATTCAATGGTAGGGAGGGAAAATATTTAAATTAAATAATATAGATGAATTTAGAATATATGTTATGGTGTAAAATATCCACACTCATACACTTCACTCTTATTTACCACAAACATAAATAAAATGTATGGAATTTAAAAAAAGAAGAATTTAGAAAACACTTATCCTCCCCAAAGGCCAAGACTCAGTTCAATATTCCATTATCATAAGTAAGAGTTCACTGATTGAAGAATAGAGAAATAGATAAGGAGAATGAGAAAATAGAAAGAAATAAACAATGAGAATGAAAACATAGAAAGAATAAAATGAGTGGAGAACTTATTTAAAACATAAAGAATTAGTTAAATAAAGGAAAAGAAACTAAATTATAATACAATGGTATAAATATAATAAAACAAAACAAATAAAATTAGTAGCACTTCGACTCCTATGATCTATCCTCGGCTCCTATAAGCTACCCTTGAATCCCCCTTAACAGCGGTGAAATCACTTATATTTATAGAGGGAAGCATCACCTCTTATTCCTTGGATCAAATCTTATATATCTTGGTCAAGGTTTGATTATATATTTTAGATTCTCTACATTGAATCTTCTGAAATATTGGGTGTTTTAAATTTTAATCATTGAAAAAAAAATTATGTGGAGTTATATCTTACGTCATAGACTTTTAAATTTTTTTATGGAACTCTACATGTCTTCGGGTGAAATGGTGTAGGCATGTGTGTGCATACTCATCAAAACGGTCTATCCTTTACAGTGGTTGTATCCAGCTTCAGTTAGCATGCATGGATTTTTCATCTTCTTATTATCTTCATATAAGTTATATTAATCTCTTAAATCCATCCATGGTGGTCTTAGGCTTCGACAGTAGCATTATAGCGTGAATTTGAGCTTCCCAGAGTCACCCATGGTGGTTCTCAGTGTGTTTCATATAGTTGTGAGAGTGGTCTAGTGGTGTACCTTCATCAAGGAAAATTTCTAAGGATGAGGGAGTGGAAATGAAGTAGAATGGAATCATTTTTCTTAGTTTATAAATAGTGATTTTAAAGTCGAATCCCACATCAGAAATGAGTAAGGTTTAGTGGTTGAATAAATAATAAGACTCGATGATAGCATCTTAGATTACCTATTATGGGGATGATCTCTCGCTACACCACTCACACACATACATGGATCATTCCAAACACATGGTTCTATGGCCTTAGGACCACATTCTTCACACTCTCCTGCATGTGTCCTATCCTCCTCCTCCTTCTCGACAAGCCCTCTATGTTAGGTTGTATGGCCAACCGGACCATCATGGGTTGGATAAGTGGCATGTGACCCTTTGGGTTGAGGGTTAGATGAATTGGCCCTATTTTTACCTATAAAACATTATAACACATATAAATTCTCTAAAAAATATTCTTTAGAAAAATAAGACATTAAAAATACACATTTTAATTCATTTTAAGTACTCAATTGTGAATTCCCACATTTTAAATAAATAATTAATTAAATGGGTATTTCCATTAAAAACCATTAAAAATTTATTTACAAAAATTAAAAAATTTAATGCTAAAATGAGTGCGTCACTTCTCAATGGAAAGTAGTTATAAGTGTAAAGACTCGTAAAATTCGAGGGAAATTTTTTCTTAATTTTCTTTGGGATTTTACTAGAACGCGGTTTCTGACGGCACTTGATTCTGAGGCCCGGTGTGCACGGAATTTCTCTCTGAAGTTTAGCTCGGGTACGTTCAGTGAACGAATGAGCGGGAATTTCTAACTTTTGAACTGTTGCTAGGAATCGAATTCTGAGGGCTGCGATGGAACCGTAGCGCCGGTAATTGCTTAGAAACACCTTTTCCGGAGTTGCGTTTTCATGAGAGAGTTTGATAAAAATTGTGGAAGTTAAAATAAAAATTTAACTACAATTTTTATTTTCTCTAAGTGGATTTAAGCTTTGGGTGGAAGTTGGGTAACTACCCAACTTCCCTTGGGAGGTTATGAGGGTGGTGGGGCCCACACGAACCCCACCCCTTCACATTCCTTAACTCCATCAACTCACAATTAAATTTGATAACTTAAGTTTTAATAACTTATGATATTAATGAAGTGTGTTTAATGTGAGTGTTTGAATTTCAAACTAATTTCTAGTTAATAAAATAAGTGTGGCCTTATTTTATTAAGGGTTGAATTCTTGTTGTGGAGTCTTTGGGAGAAAAGGATAAGGAACTTGAGGAACTTCTTCGTCTTCGACGAAGAACGCGAAGAACACATCGATCTCCGACGAAGAACGCCAAGTCCTCGGAAACCGACTACGCGACGCCGTATACCGCGACGCCGAAGACGTCTTCTTTCACGACGTCTTTTTCCGCGACGAATCCTCGTTCGACGAACCTCTGTTCAAGCTACGCTCTAGGTAGGGGTTTATTTTTTGTTCGTGATTACTACTTTGACGTTCTTCGTCAATTATGAGAATTTTCTATCAATTAACGAGAGGGGTCCGGACCGTACAAACACGGCCGACCCTCCTCCCTTATCTATGTTGTTGATTTTAATGTGGATTGGAATGGAATGACGTGGTGCCGTCGCACCACGCGGGATCATGCGGCAAGGAATGTGTGGTCCCGTCGCGTCGCGCCGTGAAATCGAACAAGGTCACGACGCCGTCGCGCCACGTCAGAGAAACACTAAGACATCGCGGTCAGAGTGGGGCCGCGGCGCCGTCGCGCTGCGCCGGACGAACCAAGACCACGGCCAGTTCCGGGCTGTGGCGGAGCAGGGTGACCGGCGGCCGGTTCCGGACCACCGGCGTCGGAGCAAGGGGGGACCGGCCGTCGCTGGTCCGTGGCGGCAGAAGCCGGCCGGCCAGAGAGGGCCATCCGGAAAAGGGAAGGTCGGGGGTTACAAACCCTCGACGGCCAGCTCAAGTGGACCCCTTTAATGGGGGTCGCGGTTACAAAAGCCAGGGGGCAGCCCCCCCCCCACCCCCCCCCCCCCCTTCAAATGGCTCGGCCGTTTGGCCGATCTCCTGGCCAGTGCGCCCAGCACGCCGCGCCCAGGTCGGGCCGGCTGCCTGGCCGGTACGCCAGGCCGGGCCGGGCCGCGCCCAAGCCGGCCGGACCCGGACCCGGTTCGGGTCGACCCGGTGCAGGCCGACCCTGGGGGTATCGGGTCGGGTCGGACTGGGCCCGAACCCCTTAATACCGAATATCTTCCGGTCAGTCGCCCATAACATTTGCTATGGGCTTCCGAACGACGCACCGTTAGTTGAGATGCGATCTTTGGATCGACACGGTCGTTTCAGTATATTGCACTCAAGGTTTCGAAATACTTTGGGATCCACCGGGTTGGTTCGTACACGAAACCAACCGGGCCCTCGGAGCGGAAACACTCATAACTTGAGCTCCGGACGTCCGATTGACGTGTCGTCGACTTTGTTGGTTTCCTCTTAGTGAGACGGATCTTTTTTCTTACTCCGCCAGATGTTTGGACACAGGTGGAGTACGGTCGGGTTGGTTTTGACTTAAAAACCAACCGGGCCCCTGGGACGAAAAAGCCAATAACTTCCAAACCGGGCGTCCGATTGACGCGCCGTCTGTGACGCTGAGTTCCTGTTGACGATACGAAACTTTTAGATACATCAACTTCGGACTTTGTATCAGTTGATGTATTAGCCTCTCGGATCGTGGAGTGGACCCTCCCGAAAGAGCTTGCTATGTGCGGGAACCCTAGAGCTGGCTGCGTTTGCAACTATGACGATGACGACGACTGTACAGAGATCCTCAGTGGATTCGACGGCGATGACTACAGCACTCAGTGATCCTACATGGATCAGTGCTACCGATCCTGTGTGGGTCTGATCCTGTGTGGGTCAGCGCTCAGCGGTTCTGTGTGAACCAGCGCCTACAGATCCTATGTGGGTCCGATCCTGTGTGGGTCATTGCGGGGGTTAGTTACCTATCGATCCTTTGTGGGTCATTGCGGGGGTTAGTACCTATCGATCCTTTGTGGGTCTGATGTCTTAGATGAATCAGTGGCTACATCTGATCATCTCTATCGTCATACGAAGAAGTATACCTGTGTGAGCTTAATCCTGTTTTGCTTTCCTATGTGGATTGTGTTGTGCTATTGTAACAACCCAAGATTTTATGAAAAATGTTCTTTTTAATTTCACTAATGTATTGTGTTGTACGCTACACTAAAAGGATCTTGCATAACATGCCTCCTTGACTTGCCTTGCATTACACGCAATCGCGACCTTCCTCGATAGTGTGTGTAGTACGCAATAACGAGTTTCACTAAACAGCAATATGCTATTAAAATATTATTAAAACTAGCCGTTATGAATAGTAATAACCACTTTTTGAAATTTTGTAAATTTTATTTTTCAAAATGGACTTTATTTTTGGATTCGTAATATCGAAATTATTTTAGGGTGAAATTTTGGTACTTTTCGGATAACTTTCATTTTCTGATGAATAGTGAAAATTACTAAATTTTAATTAAAAACAACTTTTTTAATCGAAATAATTAATAGTGATAAATTATTAATTTGAGTGGTTTTAAATTATATTTAGAATATATTTTTACAATTCAATACAATTTTGGTCATTGGATGTAATTTCACATTTACACCAAACATAAACAAGTGTTAATCTTTTGATAGTTATTATCTCTTAAAAACACGCTATTGGTTGTGACAGCGGAAATTAATTATAAAATTAATTAATGCAACTTATATGTTTGGAATTTTGTAAAATAGAAATCATTTTTGAACTTGGAATATCAATTATAGCTTAGGGTGAAATTTTGGCATTTTTCTGAAAAACTTCAATTTTTGATGAATAGTGAAACTACTAAGTGGTAGTTAAAAAAATTAATTTTTTCATAAATCTTAATTTTACCGCTTCTTCTAATGAAATTTCAAAAATCCGAGAGACTCGGTTGATTTCAGTAAGTAAAATGTGGTTCAATGAGATGAAAATAATTTTTGGTGAATAGTAACTTTTTACTTTTATTTACCACGGTTAAAAGTAAATAGGGTAATTAAGGGTAAAAATGATATTAATATTACCCTAACACATGTCCTAATCCTATTGTACAAGTTTATCTCGATCAAAAACAACCTTAAGTGTAAAATATTATCATTTAGGCCCACTTGGATTAGATTAGGACATTTATTATTATTTAATTCAAAGAAGAGTTAAAAGGGTTAAAATCAAAGTTTATTTACTAAAACATTTTTAATATAGGGTTATACATAATATAATTTCGACTATAAATATTCATTAGAAATATAAAAAGATTTCCTACATAATGGTATTTTATTTCTAATTTTTATACTTTAAATTATTTAATTTATTTATGACACAACGATGATGCAGTAATTACCGTTTTAAGAAAATATTAACATAATTAATGTTATAAATTCCCAAATAAATGTAATTAGAGACTTTTTATGACTTACACTAATTTTATAGGTTAATATTACATGTTATTGTTGATTTAAGTAACTTGGTTCGAACTTATCATTCTGTTAGAAATTTCATAAAAATCATGTACCAAATAGTGTCAAAATTGACATAAATTAGTTTTTAAAACAAATATTATATTATTAATTGTTATTTAATTCCTAAAAATCTAATATTCGGCCAAATGACTTATATAAGGATATATATATTAATAATAAACAACTTGGGGTTATTTTGGTCTCATATAGTAAGTTTATTAACCATATAGTGTAAGCAAAAAAAAGACATGGTAAAAGTTAAATTATTTAACTTAGAGTTAAATCTAATTGATAAGGTTAAAATAATAACCTACACTTGTCTAAATCCTATTGTATGAGATTATTTCGACCCATCCCCACTTTATCTTCTAAATAAGACCATTTGGAACCATTATAAACCGAATTTTACCTTAATATAAAATAATATTTTGAGATTTTCCTAAGATGCCCCTCTCCTCCTTTATAAAAGGGCACCTCCTCCCTCTCCTCCTCACACCAATTTGAGCATTCAAGATCGGCCAAACCCTGCCAAAATCTCTTCTCCACTTCCCTAGTATCATCCTAGAGGTCCTGGTCTTCTTCAAAGACCATCCTTAGTTCTTTAAGTGGAGGTTAAGTGAAGGCGCGTCAAAAAGAGGTAATATCCATTACCGATCTTTTTCAATTTCTTTCTTCTTCAACTTCTTCTTCTTTAGTTGTTTCATGATAAAGTAATAACATCAGTATTTCTTATATACTGATATGTTATTATAAATATGAAACAACTCTAATTAACCTTCTATCCATCCTACGGAAAATGGAAATCACCGCGCGTGCGTACGTACGGAATACCGTATCCACGCCGTGGTGTAATCTATTTTCCGCCACCACCTTAATTGGATGGGTATAATGGTGTAATGAGTAACTATATATGATTATTATAAAGTGATATTGATACTAAAATAGTATACATACACTTCAACACAATTCCACGACCATGGGAACAATATCATCGCTCGTGCGTACGTACGGACTACCGTCTCCACGACGCGATGAGATTCATTCTCAATGATTAACCATTCATGAATGATTATAAAGTATATATAGTAATTACTAATGAAATATATGACATAATAATGATACTGGATTTATTTATATTTATATGTATGTCATCTACTTAATTCTATTCAATTCAATAAGGAAACGAAAACAGCGTTCATGCGTACGTACGGACTACCGTCTCCATGAACGGTGTATTTCTTTCCATTTACTGATTTATTATATATATGTATATTCTGAATATATATATATAAATCATGTTTTATCTTCTGTAATTAAGTAATCACGATCTAAGTAATCATATGAATAATTACAATTCAAAACACGGACGACAAATGAAACAATTTTACCCAAAACGCTCTTTAACATGGAATTTACAAAAGAACGGGTAATATAAAGTCATAAGTGAACCATATATGATATAATAACAATGAATTTGATTCTATAATAAGTCAATGACATTATTTAAATCATTATACAGGAGGTTCGGACACTTACGAAGCAAATCGGACCTAAGGTAAGGGAAATATCACAATTTTATTTTTATCCAAGATTGTTTATACTTTAGCATTTACTGGGGTGTATTTTATCATCCAAATCCATGTTTCCTCAATATGTAATATTATTTACATTCACCTACAATTTTTTAAATCCTATTTTACCCTCCGGTGAGTTTTTAGTAAAAGATATGAAAGGAATCTTTTGTCGTTTTTCGTACGAGGTACTTTTTAACTTTTCCGACAAAAGTACGAGAAGAATGTTTTTTTTATACGACATGAATGGATTTTTAAAACAATATTTCCAAGAATCTTACTTTACAATTTTTTAAGTTTATTTTTAATCAACTTATTTTAGTTTAGAATTGTATGACATATTAAGAAAGGAAAAGTGTTTTTGAAGAAGAAAGGATATTTTCCTCAAGAATGGAGTTCAAGTGTTTTATCAAAATTATTTTCCTTCTAAGATAATAAAAGGGTTCTGTTTTTATCCCTATTATTACATTGATTTGATTATGTTGTGATGGAATTATTTTTATATGAATTGTTTTATGATGTCATGTTGTTTAAGAATCCCATTTTTATTACATGGGTTATGAAATGATGTATGATTTATGATTTTGTGGCACACATAAGAATGGTATCATTATGAGATGGGTGGGACCTATATCTCCCTCCAATGCATTGGGTAAAGATTTTATATCTCATGAGATAGACATGGTTGGAACGGTAGGTTATACCGGTTCAGTGAAACAGGACTGAAACGAGGGTGACTCGGTTCAGAAAGGGACTTTGTCCACTAAGATAGTATTGGCAATGATTCTTGACTAACAAGAAATGATTCTCTATGATTATGTGTGAATGCCACAAAGTTTCATGTTTTAAGTTATGATTATTGTGATTACATTTCACTACCATGATTTATCCCATGTTATGAAATTATGATCTCTTTTGCAGGTTAAGATTTCCAAAAGTTATGTGCTTGTGTATACGATGTGATTGATATTTCTTTTGTTTACCCTTACTGAGCATTTGAGCTCACCCTTTTATGTTTTCTTTTCCCCAAGATATAAAGAAAGGTTTTAGGTATAAAAAGGAAGATATTTATGGGAGATTTTGAAGATCTTCCACCACGATTAGAAGATTATATTCCGAGTTTCCAAAGACACTAAACTATTACGATCCTTGTGTGTGTGTTTTTGTTATGTACTAAGTATTCCGCAAATGTAATGTAATGTCCATGTACGTTAAGCTTTGGGTCTCTACAGTTGGTATCAGAGGAAAGGTTTAGTCATCCTTTGGAAACTAGGATGCGAAAACGTTAGTGAGATCCCTAGAGATATTTCTAAGGTATGTCTAGGGATGTCCCTAAGGTTAAGTATACGTATAGGTTATAGTACTAGAATTACGCTAACGATCATAGAATTAAACCTAAGATGTTAGATATTGAAGGTAATCCCCCTTTAATATGTTGTTTTCCCTAGCATGATTTTTTCCTCTCAAGCTATTCTTTTTGGGTTTTAGACGATGGATGGAACCCGAAGGAACCGTGTTGATCAATGCAATGGACAATGCAATGATTTTCCTCCTGAACAAACAAATGTTATGGGAGATGGAGTGAAAAATCTTATTGCTATACTTACACAAGCTATGAATCATTCTGGACTTCCAAATGAGTAGAGAAGGGAACAATATTCTATTGAGTCCTTCATGAGGCAACGTCCACCTTCTTTCAGTGGGACTTCCGATCCACTTGTTGCTGAACAATGGATCAGTACCACTGAAAAGATATTTTCAGTTCTTCAATGTTCTGAACATGATAAAGTCATCTTAGCAGTATATCATTTGGAAGGTGAAGCTTATCAATGGTGGAATCTTATCAAGAATACGAGGCCAAGAGATGAAATTGAGTCCATGGAATGGGACGAGTTCAAGAACTTGTTTTCAGTAAGTACTTTCCTCGTATTCTTCGAACAAAGATGGAAAAGGAGTTTCTTGAGCTGAAGCAGAAGGATGATGAATCTATTGGTATATACGAAGCAAATTTTACAAGACTTGCAAGGTATGCATCTAGCATTATCATCCAACCTGAAAGTAAAGTTGATCGATTTTTCAGTGGCTTAAAACCAAGTCTTCAAAGGGCATTAGTTATAAGAGACTTCAGTAGCTATGAAGAAATTGTGCGTTGTGCTATCAAGGTAGAAATGGAAGTTGGTGTTACATATCCATCTCATGGTTTTGACAAGAAACGAAAGATGGAGTTCAAGGAGAAATCTCAAAATAATGGTGAAAAGAAGATGAATGTTTCCTTATGCACAAATTGGGGAAAGAATCATGGTGGATATTGTCTTAAAGGGACTAGAAAATGTTTTAAGTGTGGAAAAAAAGGTCATCGAGCAGCTGAGTGTCGAAGTAATGGAAAAAGGGATTCTAATGATGTGAATAAAGAAAACACTGCAGAGAACGCACAACCAACACTTCAATGCTTCAAGTGCAAGGAAATGGGGAATTATGCTAATAAATGCCCTAATCCAAGGGTTAGTGATGATCAACATGAGCAACCACTGAAGGAAAAGGACAAAAGGAAGTCACATGCGATCACTATTGGCGATGTTGAATATGACAACGATGTGGTGGAATGATTAAGTGTTTATGTAATGGGATTCCAAAATAATGTGGTATCATAAAGTATTGGAATATTTATGTGTTGGTCTAATGTGGTATTCAAAGTGATTGAGATATTTTTGGAAATAAGATGATATGCGCATAATGAAGGGAAAACGAGAAAATGAAATGTTTAACAGTATTCATGAGCTCATGATTGATATAAGGACTAAGTGATATCATGGTTTGAGTATATAGAATTTTGAGGATTTTGGTATGTGGAAAGTGTTAACTTTTAACTGCATTCATGTTTTCACTAAGGTTCAACAGGAATTCAAAAGAATACATAATTAAGGCCTTTGAATGTTTGGAATGTGACCAACAAGACATATCTTATGATATATGGGGATCAAAGATGGTATTAAATCTCTGGTAATCGTTTTCACTATATTATGACAATGGACTGCAGTATTATGGATAAGCCTAAAGACTAGAATGGATTATGTTGGACATAAATTAGTATTGTTTAAGGATAGAAGTTATTTTTTCGATATTATTGATGGGATGTTATAGTAATGTAGTTTTAGAAAAAGGACAACCTGCAGGACGGGCGACAGCCCATCGCGTCGGACAAGGCTGTGGGAATCGAACCCACAATCGAAGTGCGACTGGCCTTTATCGCCTACCACTGGCCTACAGGAAGTCCCTGTTTAGTAGAAACAAGTTTTATTATATTAAGCAGTATGATATATGAAGTATAAGTCCATTTTAGGAACCATATATGATTAATCTCACTATAGAATAACTTATGTGTATTTAATAACTTTTGCTAACCTTTTGTTTGAGACAGATGGAATGACCCGTCATTCTATCACATGATCTGCTAACACTTCACGAATAACAAATTCAACTTCATTTATTTAACAGATGAAGTGGAAATTTTTCAAGGCATGAACAACAGTGAGATTGTACCAAAATAAAGTAAGTATTTATTCTAATTCAAATTCTTCAACTTTAGGGAAACGATCTTGAAAACCAAAAATGTTGTCCTAGTGATCTTATATCTGATGAATCAGATGGTACCTTAGATCGTCACAAATTTATGGCTTTGTGATTTCTGGCTTTTCCATAGCCATGTTCTCTACCACTCCCCATCAGAACATGATGGTTAGATTTCTCTTCCATATCCATATTTTCACCTATGTGGAAACCCAGTGATTAGTTTATTTGGGTAACCGTTAAGTTTCATACTTTTTTTTTAAAGATTGGTTTTGGTATTCCTTTTTATGATGTGGGTTTCTATTAAAGAAACTTTCGAATAGTAAACCATTTATAACCCTGATGAATTTCGAGGGCGAAATTCATTTTAAGGGGGGTAGAATGTAACAACCCAATATTTTATGAAAAATATTCTTTTTAATTTCACAAATGTTTTGTGTTGTACGCTACACTAAAAAGAGCTTTCACAACATGCATCCTTGACTTGCCTTGCATTACACGCAATCGCGACCTTCCACGATAGCGTGTGTAGTACGCAATAACGAGTTTCACTAAACAGCAATATGCTATTAAAATATTATTAAAACTAGCCGTTATGAATAGTAATAACCACTTTTTGAAATTTTGTAAATTTTATTTTTCAAAATGGACTTTATTTTTGGATTCGTAATATCGAAATTAGCTTAGGGTGAAATTTTGGTACTTTTCGGATAACTTCCATTTTCTGATGAATAGTGAAAATTACTAAATTTTAATTAAAAACAACTTTTTTAATTGAAATAATTAATAGTGATAAATTATTAATTTGAGTGGTTTTAAAGTATATTTAGAATATATTTTTACAATTCAATACAATGTTTGTCATTGGATGTAATTTCACATTTACACCAGACATAAACAAGTGTTAATCTTTTGATAGTTATTATCTCTTAAAAACACGCAATTGGTTGTGACAGCGGAAATTAATTATAAAATTAATTAATGCAACTTATATGTTGGGAATTTTGTAAAATAGAAATCATTTTTGAACTTGGAATATCAATTATAGCTTAGGGTAAAATTTTGGCATTTTTCTGAAAAACTTCAATTTTTGATGAATAGTGAAACTACTAAGTGGTAGTTAAAAAAATTAATTTTTTCATAAATCTTAATTTTACCGCTTCTGTGAATGGAATTTCAAAAATCCGAGAGACACGGTTGATGTCAGTAAGTAAAATTTGGTTCAATGAGATGAAAATAATTTTTGGGGAATAGTAACTTTTTACTTTTATTTACCACGGTTAAAAGTAAATAGGGTAATTAAGGGTAAAAATGATATTAATATTACCCTAACACATGTCCTAATCCTATTGGACAAGTGTATCTCGACCAAAAACAACCTTAAGTGTAAAATATTATCATTTAGGCCCACTTGGATTAGATTAGGACATTTATTATTATTTAATTCAAAGAAGAGTTAAAAGAGTTAAAATCAAAGTTTATTTACTAAAACATTTTTAATATAGGGTTACAAATAATATAATTTCGACTATAAATATTCATTAGAAATATAAAAATATTTCCTACATAATTATATTTTATTTCTAATTTTTATACTTTAAATAATTTAATTTATTTATGACACAACGATGATGCAATAATTACCGTTTTAAGAAAATATTAACATCATTCATGTTATAAATGCCCAAATAAATGTAATTTGAGACTTTTTATGACTTACACTAATTTTATAGGTTAATATGACATTTTATTGTTGATTTAAGTAACTTGGTTCGAACTTATCATTCTGTTAGAAATTTCATAAAAATCATGTACCAAATAGTGTCAAAATTGACATAAATTAGTTTTTAAAACAAATATTATATTATTAATTGTTATTTAATTCCTAAAAATCTGAGGATCGGCCAAATGACTTAGATAAGGATAGATATATTAATAATAAACAACTTTTGGTTCTTTTTGATTCATATAGTAAGTTTATTAACCATATAGTATAAGAAAACAAAAAGACATGGTAAAAGTTAAATTATTTAACTTAGAGTTAAATCTAATTGATAAGGTTAAAATAATAACCTACACTTGTCTAAATCCTATTGGATGAGAGGATTTCGACCCATCCCCACTTTATCTTCGAAATAAGACCATTTGGAACCATTATAAACCGAATTTGACCTTAATATAAAATAATATTTTGAGATTTTCCTAAGATGCCCCTCTCCTCCCTTATAAAAGGGCACCTCCTCCCTCTCCTCCTCACACCAATTTGAGCATTCAAGCTCGGAAAAACCCTGCCTAAATCTCTTCTCCACTTCCATAGTATCATCCTAGAGGTCCTGGTCTTCTTCAAAGACCATCCTTAGTTCGTTAAGTGGAGGTTAAGTGAAGGCGCGTCAAAAAGAGGTAATATCCATTACCGATATTTTTCAATTTCTTTCTTCTTCAACTTCTTCTTCTTTAGTTGTTTCATGATAAAGTAATAACATCAGTATTTCTTATATACTGATATGTTATTATAAATATGAAACAACTCTAATTAACCTTCTATCCATCCTACGGAAAAAGGAAATCACCGCGCGTACGTACGTACGGAATACCGTATCCAGGCCGTGGTGTAATCTATTTTTCGCCACCACCTTAATTGGATGGGTATAATGGTGTAATGAGTAACTATATATGATTATTATAAAGTGATATTGATACTAAAATAGTATACATACACTTCAACACAATTCCACAACCATGGGAACAATATCATCGCTCGTGCGTACGTACGGACTACCGTCTCCACGACGCGATGAGATTCATTCTCAATGATTAACCATTCATGAATGATTATAAAGTATATATAGTAATTACTAATGAAATATATGACATAATAATGATACTGTATTTATTTATATTTATATGTATGTCATCTACTTAATTCCATTCAATTCAATAAGGAAACGAAAACAGCGTTCATGCGTACGTATGGACTACCGTCTCCATGAACGGTGTATTTCTTTCCATTTACTGATTTATTATATATATGTATATTCTGAATATATATATATATAAATCATGTTTTATATTCTGTAATTAAGTAATCACGATCTAAGTAATCATATGAATAATTACAATTCAAAACACGGACGACAAATGAAACAATTTTACCCAAAACGCTCTTTAACATTGAATTTACAAAAGAACGGGTAATATAAAGTCATAAGTGAACCATATATGATATAATAACAATGAATATGATTCTTTAATAAGTCAATGACATTATTTAAATCATTATACAGGAGGTTCGGACACTTACGAAGCAAATCGGACCTAAGGTAAGGGAAATATCACAATCTCATTTTTATCCGAGATTGTTTATACTTTAGCATTTACTGGCGTGTATTTTATCATCCACATTCATGTTTCCTAAATATTTAATATTATTTCCATTCACCTACAATTGTTTAAATCCTATTTTACCCTCCGGTGAGTTTTTAGTAAAAGATATGAAAGGAATCTTTTGTCATTTTTCGTACGAGGTACTTTTTGACTTTTCCGACAAAAGTACGAGAAGAATGTTTTTTTATACGACATGAATGGATTTTTAAAACAATATTTCCAAGAATCTTCCTTTACAATTTTTCAAGTTTATTTTTAATCAACTTCTTTTAGTTTAGAATTGTATGACATATTAAGAAAGGAAAAGTGTTTTTGAAGAAGAAAGGATATTTTCCTCAAGAATGGAGTTCAAGTGTTTTATCAAAATTATTTTCCTTATAAGATAATAAAATTGTTCTGTTTTTATCCCTATTATTACATTGATTTGATTATTTTGTGATGGAATTATTTTTATACGAATTGTTTTATGATGTCATGTTGTTTAAGAATCCCATTTTTATTACATGGGTTATGAAATGATGTATGATTTATGATTTTGTGGCACACATAAGAATGCTATAATTATGAGATGGGTGGGACCTATATCTCCCTCCAATGCATTGGGTAAAGATTTTATATCTCATGATATAGACATGGCTGGAACGGTAGGTTATACCGATTCAGTGAAACAGGACTGAAACGAGGGTGACTCGGTTCAGAAAGGGACTTTGTCCACTAAGATAGTCTTGGGAATGAGTCTTGACTAACAAGAAATGATTCTCTATGATTATGTGTAAATGCCACAAAGTTTCATGTTTTAAGTTATGATTATTGTGATTACATTTCACTGCCATGATTTATCCCATGTTATGAAATTATGATCTCTTTTGCAGGTTAAGATTTCCAAAAGTTATGTGCTTGTGTATACGATGTGATTGATATTTCTTTTGTTTACCCTTACTGAGCATTTGAGCTCACCCTTTTATGTTTTCTTTTCCCCATGATATAAATAAAGGTTTTATGTATAAAAAGGAAGATCTTTATGGGAGATGTTGAAGATCTTCCACCACGATTAGAAGATTATATTCCGAGTTTCCAAAGACACTAAACTATTACGATCCTTGTGTGTGTGTTTTTGTTATGTACTAAGTATTCTGCAAATGTAATGTAATGTCCATGTATGTTAAGCTTCGGGTCTCTATAGCTATCCTGTGTGGATTTACGTTTTGCTTTCCTGTGTGGACTGGGTTGTACTTGGGTTTGGATGTTGGAGCTGAATGAGAATTGATGACTTAGGTATATGTATGGGCATATACCTAAGTAGAGTCGGATGTTACTTTATTATTTTATCTTTCCTTTGTTTATTATCCTTTGTGGATTCTGGGAGACCTTCGGGGGTCTCGGGGTCCCTACTGAGTAGCTTATACTCACCCCTGCACGGGCTATGCCCGCACTACGTTGTGTTGGTTGCAGACGACAGACAGTGCTGATCGTGGTTGAGGCTTGCGGAGCACGACGGTACCTGGAGGTGAACCACTGGGCGGGACATACTCAGAGTGGACGATTGGTCCCGAGGAGCTGTGGAGGCTATCTGTACTCATCCTTCATGTGGGAATTCCAGTGGACGGCTCGACACTGCGGCTTTACTTTTCAGTTGTTGTTTTCCCTTTTCGAGTTGTACTTTACTTTCAGTTTGGGTTTGTATATTGGCCCACTTAATTTTCTGCACTTACTGTTGTACTCAGTTTTTACTTAGTGTTTACTCCTACTACTTGCTTGGTCTGTGGTGTTTGATTACTTTACAAAGGCAATGCCTTCCCTTTTTACCGAGATTTACGCCTTGGTGCTAGTCGCCAGCCCCTGACATATGGAAGGCGGGCTTGGGGTAGTCACGGCACGAGCCTCGAGGATGGGTCGTGACAATAAGATTTGGTGGAAAGGGAAATTTAATCCATAGGTACATTGGGGATTTTAAAACTAAAGATAGAATTTGATTTAGGTCTTGATAATTGGATATTCCACCCAACCTATCAAAAGTGTATGAAATATTCCATGTCTCTTTATTGAGGAAATATATGTTAGAACTAATGAATGTAATCAACTATAAGGTTATGGAATTAGAAACTAAATTATATTATAATGAAGAGAATATCCAAATTATTGACACTAGATAACAAGTGTTACGAAATCAAACAACTCAGATGGTGAAGGTTCTTTGGATAAATTGCAAAGTAGAGGAGGCAACAAGAGAGCTTGAAAAAAATATGAGGAAGGAATAACCACATTTGTTTAAGAACCAAAATTTATCACAATTTAAAGGATGAAATTATTTAAATCTGGAATAATGTAATGCCCAATATCTTTCTATAACTAGTAAACACTACATACATAAACTATTTCCCAATGCACATCCTTTTATTTTGTCATCATAATAGAAATAGTTCATGGTTATATATTTAATATTAAAATTTTTAAATTTTAGAATTTTATTTTGATAAAATTAATATCATTTTTTAATTCATAATATCACATGTATCTTCAGGTGGATTTTTTGTATATTTCAAATTTAGTTGATTTTTTTGTGAATAGTGAAAATTGCTGATTTTTGAAGTGTTGTCATTTATTTTCTTTAAATAAATTAATTTAAAAGAATCATTGTATTTTGGAATTCATTTTAAAATAAAATAATATCCCTTTTATTAAAAATAATATAATTAATTTCATAGGAATCGGTATTATATTTCATTTTGGTATTTGATTATTTTTTATACTTAAAAAAGTATTTTTCTAAAAAAACTATTTTTCATTGCACTCAATACTCTTATATTAAAATTAATTTTTACAATTATACAAGTTGAATCTTGAAAAATGGATTTTATATTTGTAATCAGGAGGGCCAAATTTATTAATGAGGTATATTTCATTTTTGCTTATTATGAATAGTGACATTGGTAAAAATGTTCTCCCCATGGTAAAGGGGTAAAATGAGTTAATTAAGGTTAACACCCTATGATAAGGTCACAAAATATCATCTTAATTATTATTGAATGATTTCATTTTTACCATTATCACCTTATATTTGAAATTTAATTTTTTAAGTGCCACATAACCATGAGTAAGACACTTGTAATATTTAAAAGTTAAGAATAATTACAAGTGTGTCACTCCACTCACTTATAAAGGGGAACTTACTCCCCTCACTTGTTTATGAACATTTATTGCTCTAGATCATAAAATACCTACTTAAATCCCTTTATAAATTTCTTCACCATATCTTAAAGTTCTTAGTCTTACCAAAAGTCTAACCTATAAAGGATTAAGGTGTTAGCCAAATAAGGTTTTATAAAGAAAAGGTATTGATCTTATAAGAGTTATTTTGTGTATATTTATTCTTATAACTCCTTAAAACATATAATAAAAATTATTATATAATAACATCAGTATCTCAAATATACATAAAATATTTTATGTTTATGGTACAACCCTTTTTCATCTCATTTTCCATACTATAGGAAGTGAAAACGTCACTTGTGTGTGTCTGTGGACTAAAACCTCCATGAAGTGATTTATTTAATTTTTCATCACCACCTAAAATTTTTATTATAAAATAACATATTATCTACATTATTACCCTCTTTTCCATTGAAAAATGATAACTCCATTTGGGTGTATGTGTGGACTACCACCTCCACAAAGTAATGTGGTTTTTTATTTCTAACCAATATAAATGGTCATAAGGTTAGAGTTAAAAAATGTATGATATTTATATTATTATTATTATTTAAAAAAATTAAACCTTTATCTAATTTATTTACTTTTCACCTATTATACAAATGAAAATGTCATACATACGTACGTACAGTCTATTATCTCCATGAAACAATGTATTTAATTTTTCATTACCTTTTATAATGCTTGGTTATAATATTATATTAAATGTATAAATATGATAATTATAACATTTTTAATATTTCAGATACCATAAAACTATGACCAAGGTGCAAGGACATGAATCGTTGAACTGAAACATGTATGGAAAATGAAATGGTTAACACTAAAATATTGATTTTAACAATAACTTTTTAATAAAGGGATAATAATTAATTATTAATGAATAATATCTAGTAATATATATACAAATATAGTTATTATATATATTTATAATAATTCTAAATTTATTATACATGATAATAGAGCATATCTGACCAAGCAGAAGTCTGGTGTAAGGGTTTATTTCGTAATCTGATTCTTATTCAGGATTTTTTTATGTTTAAGTGTCCATTGGGGGGGTTATATAATATTAATCTCTTAAACCCCGTATATTTCCCTATCATATATTTAGTTTTAGTTTTTTCAAGTATTAATTCCATTTTATCTCTTTTTTGGTACTCAAAACCTCCAATGTAGTGTTAATGAAAAATCAACCTTATTCCTCTTTTATAGTGGTGAATATTTTACTTACAAATCTATATTATTTATTTTTCATAATTTATGTTTGTTTATAATTAAATTATTTATTATTTTCAATTTAATTCAACTTTTGATTTCTATATAATAATATTAAAAAACATAGATATAGAGGAAAAATATTCTTGACCAGAACGAAGAAATAAGGTTGAATTTTCTTATAAACATTTTTTTGATTGATTCAAGTATCAAAGAGATTAAAAATGGAAAGAATATTTTAAAATATATAAATAACAATATTATAATATAATTAATGTGGTTTTGGATATAAGTAATATAAAATTCCCCCAATGCAATTTGAAATATAAATAATCTTGATAAAAAGTGATATTGTGAAATAAACTCTTAACTTTGACATCGCTTGGTCAATCATGCCCTAACATTATGTATGATAAATTTATATTTATTATAAATATATATCATAATAATATTTATATTTATAAAACTATATACTATTCACTTATAATTTCTCATTACCCATTTATTCATAATTATTTGTTAACTGTTCTATTTTCCATACATGTTTTTGGTTTGGCAGTTCTAGTCCTTGCACCTTATTCATGGTTGAATCATATTCATACTTTTAATGAAGTTTTATGATATGTTTCTTATCTTCTTTTTTACTCTCATATTCATTTCATAGAAATTATAGTGATGGTTTTCATGGAATGCTTAAAAATCTATATTTTTGTAAATTTTGATTTTATAAAAGGAATTGGTTTTGTTAACCAATATACTTAGATATATTACCATTAATAATTATTAAAAAAAATTAAATTCATAATTATTATATTATATTATTATTATTAAAACATTGAATACATTTTTAAAATCTTTTATATAAGGTGGTGATGAAAAATGAAATGCGCCATTCATGGAGGCGGTAGTTTGCACGTAACAGGGTGATATTTCCATTTTCCAATGGATGGGATGAAACTATAAGATGGTTGTTTCATAAATATAATAAAATTTAGTAAAATAATGATAATAATTTATTTAATTTAGGATATTTATAGAATATTTTTAGGATGTGTAGGAATAAATAAACTTAAAATAACTAGTTAAAACTATTACCTCTCCCTTGAATATCTTCCTTTGGATCTCTCCTTGAGATTTATTAGATTGGTATTTTTGGAAGAGAAAAAACTCTAGGAAATTAAAAATAGAGTTTATTATGTTTTTTTTTATGTATTTTTTTATCTAAGGTGATCATTTTTTTGGAGAATTGAGGTATTTAGTGAATCCCTTTAAAAGTGAGAGGGGTGACACTTTTTTAAATACTCTTAAGATTTAAATAAAATAAATGTAATTTTTCAATAAATTTGAACCAAATTAAAAAAATTTAAAATATAGGATAATGGGGGTCAAAAATACACTCAAAAATTAATTAGTTACAATTTTTAGTGATATTTGAAGCCTTATCCCTTAGTTTAACGCCCAATTTAACATTTTTAGCTTTTACTATGGTGTCAAACTTTTACCAAGTTAACTCACTTTTATGAACAAAAATAAAATTAAAATTATTAAAAAATATAATATGATGATTCCAAATATGAAAATAATTTTATTATATTCAATTTCTAAAAGTGTTAAAAATTAATTTTAATAAAAGTGTGCTTATCTCAATGAAAACTATTTTTTAATTCTTTTTTAGCATGAAAATGAATTTATACTAAAATCATTTATAGTATTAATTATCATGATATTTATTGATTGATTATTAAAACAAGGAGCTTTATTTTACATATATATCAATCCAAAATTGAATGTCACCTTCCAATAAATCAATAAAATGAAAAGACCAAAAATATTTTTTTTATTAGAATAAAATATAACTTAGGTTCTGAAAAGTCAAGAATAGATTTATAAATTAAATTTATTAATTTTAAATGAATTATTTTACTTCTTAAATTCATTTTTGGTTATAAAATTTTTTTATATATTTTTAATTCATTCTTATGTCATAATGATGTCATGATAGTTATGATATTTGTAAAAATATTATTTTTTCCATTCACCTAAAAATCAATCATTCCTGAAAAATCCTAAAAAATTACCCTAATCTAATTTTGAAATGTCGAATTAAAAAATGAATTTCATTTAATTAATTTAGAATTTTTAAATTTTTAAATTTTTTGTTATTGTAATAATAAAATGTACGATATTATATTATTTCTTTAGGATATGATGTTTACTTAATATAATTAAATATTGAGTCTTGTAGTGGTATTATAAAATCTCACCAAGATATCTTCACTAGATGTGAAGTAATTTCATGAACTGATATTAAGGAAATATCCATTATAGTTTGATTTTTATGTTTTTCATATAGAAGTTCTTAGGGATTTAAATCCAACATGGGAAGAGGTTTGGATATTAGATACTCAAAACTTACAATTCATTAATTGGTTTTGTGACTATATTAAAAAATAATTATCCAAAAATCATAATTCTATCAATAGAAAATTGTGATGGTTATAAAATGTACCAAGTGTTCATTTATTATCTTAACAGGACTCAATAATTAATGGTTATAGATTCCAAGAAAAGGAACATGATGAATGTAGTATAGTACAAAATAGTGGAGTCATTATTGTAACTGAATCAATAAACTTATCACGTTTCAATGACCAAAATCCAATTTACATGAACATGTCTTTTCTTGGAATCATTGAAAAAATATGATTGTTAGAACATACAGTATTTCATGTGACCATTATCTGATATAGATTGCTTGATAATAGTATTTCAGTAAAATTTAATGAATTAGGATTTGTAAAAGTGAATTTTAATAAGGAAGGACACAAAATAATGCCTTTATAATTTCATCAAAATTAATGAATATTTTTTATACTTGTGGTCATGTAGATGAAAATTGGTCAATTTTTATTTTGGAAATAAAATATAATAAAATATGGAGTGTCAATTCATTAAAGGATGTTGTGTCCTTGGTTTAGTTCCTCTATACCATGATCAATCTAGGTTCCACATACCTCAATCATGCCTCCCCATACACCATAGTCTCCTAACCAGTAGTGAGGGTATATTGGATTTCATGGGGAGACTATACCCTCTGGTATAGATAACCATAAATAAAAATGGAAGCAATATAAAAATAGTCACCACAAGATAAACAAAAAAAAGTTGATATCTCTACTATATCCCATTAGTAATCAAATAGTGACTCACATGTTATTACAAAATGAGTAGAAGTAATTACATGGATACATGAATTGGAAAAAAAGGATCCCTCATTCCACACACCCCAATAGTATGTAATAGTCTAGTGATGATAATAAAATTGGTCCTGAATCTATATATGGTCTCATCACCTATCTCCTATCAAAATCCAAAACTCAACCATCAAAAGTAGGGCCCATTCGCTTACTAGTGCCTACAATCAGGAGGTATCTTTGTTTTCCAAAGTTTCACAACTTCCTGATCAATGTGTGAGTACAACTCATTAGGCCACCATCAACAGTGTCCCTAAATATATCTAGTCTATTGAAGTGCATGTGAAATTTTATATTGTGGATCCTCTATCTCATTGTTTTATTTTATATTATAAATTGTTTTGGAATTTTAATTTTTTAGGATTTTTTTAAATTTTACTTTAAATTTTATAAAGATTTATTTATGTTTCATGGTTACCACATGGTTAGTGGAAATCATGAAAAGAACCTTTAATTAAATAGGAAAACAAGAAAAAAATATTATAATTAGACTTTTCTAGCAGCACATGGTTAGTGTATGGTTATGTAGGGATTAGGAGTAATCTTTTAGAAACACTTATATAAGGGGTTTATTACATGTGGCTTGATTATGGTTTAGAGAACCGTGTGATGAAACCATATAGAGTGCCACAACTCGATTACAGTGTGGGTTGCATATTTAGTGCATGTTTTGGAAAAACATATGACTAATCCATGTGGGGTTGAAGTTATTTTCTATTGTGAGTTTCATGGTTGGAATATTATTTGGTAAATCATGTGGCTAAACAATATAAGCTACTTAGAGTAATTAAAAATGTGAAATTATAATTATACCACCACTTAATTTAATAACATTTAAACTCATTATACTTCCTCATTTTGTGTTGGACATCCAAGGGAGATCTCATTAGAGATTCTCCAATTCCTCCCTTAAGTTCATAGGAATTGGTGTAGGTACACTAAGAGGGGTTAATCCATGTGGATCTATTTTTATAAAATTTCAATTACTCTTATAAACTTTTACCCCATTTGGTATTTGAACATCTAATACCAGTTAATATAAGTGTATATATTTATGTTTTACCCAAAAAAATACTACATAAAATATAGGAAATAAATTAAATAGTATCACATAATATTTTTATAAGGTTTGGCCTCATAGCTGGAAACCTACTCCTTATTGTGGTTAGTTATTCACCCTGAGTCAAATATTCTTCGCTATATTATGAATGTGGTTAAAAATGGGTATCATATAAACCCTAGAATAAATTTCTTTCTCATGTATAATTTCACCATACTTCTATACATATCCATCATCTCACTAGATACACAGTATCTCACTACCAGTTACAATGTTGCTCCCAAACACTAGTGAATTAGATATGCTTTGAGATCCAGGATATCACTAAATAAATATATGAGATATTCTTTATTAATATAACATTGGAATACCATTGGATAATCTTTTCAAATTAATAAAACTTGATCTATATAATATCCAAGTATATATATTTATCATAAAATCAATTCACTGGCTTCTCTCAACTCAAACTCAAAATAATAAGTACATGTAGGTATCAAAAACTTCATGTTGTATTCCTCCTCGATATTATTCAAATGATTAAACATGGATCATAAAAAAGGTAGTAGTTTAAGAATTGATCTCTTCTTATAGAACCTCAATGATTTAGTTTACTCAACCTAATATTCAAGGATATTGACTGTAAACTATTTATTAGATACTCTATATATATGTCAACCTTCCTAAAATTTTCTTTTATCTCATTATTATTCTATCTCGGACTTCTAAAATATTGATTATTGCATAAAAATATTAGAATATATTTGTTCTTCTTATATTTATCTTCTGATTTAATGCACTTAATTGTATCTTTATAATATCATCATGTTCATCTTTTTCAATATAGAGAACATTCTACCTCTCTAAATTGAAATAAAATTTTCTCTTAGCATCACTAGATTCACACCATCATCTCAATTCATTTATCCTTTTATATTTATAAAATATCAGAAAATATATTATATATTTAATATAAACAATATTTTTTAATCTCATTTAAATGATCTCTAGATGTTTCTTCAATAGAATCATATGGGTTCATTCCCATGATATCAAATTTTCTCTCAATTAATATTTAATCAAACCATGTGGGTATGCTCTCAAAATCTTAATATTTTATTCTCCTTAACTACCTTTATACAATAGTATTCCAAGAAAACCCTTTTATCTTTTCTTTCTCATTTGAACTAACTTACTCCAATCCAAAATAAATATCTAGTTACTATTTTTAAAGATATCAACAATTTTTTTCTTAGAATATTTTTACAATATCCTCAATTATTCAATATCCATTATTGTATAAACACATATGGTAATTTTTCTATCATAGTGTGAAAATATCTTAAATAACAGTGTAGGATTTATCTTAAATATTTAATTCTAAAAATGAAACTCAACATGATATTCATATTCTCTATGTGAAGATCACCATTTCAATCATTCTACTTGAATCACAAACATGATTTTGATGTTTAATCCACTGAAGTTTAGTTCTATCTTTGCCTGATTTATAAGAATATCATGTATTATGATATGTGTATATTCTATTCTAGGATTAAAATACAATGTAAATTCACAATCTATTGGACTCTTATGGTTTTAATCATATTTATTATGAAACTTAGTGATTCCCTTTTCTTTTTCTAAATTATTAGACAGCAAGTGATATTTTTTAAGATTTTTTAAGATTCATGTTTTTAGAAAAAATCATACACTTACCATGGGAGTGATCATATTGTTAAGATCTATCCCATTGATAATTATTACACTTAGATAGAAAGTATTAAGAAATTATAAATTCTTACACATTTCTATAGTAGTCTTATACACTGATGCATTTTCCAAATTCAGATTCTTGATAAATTCTTTAATGGATTTGAAAACTCTTTATGCGGTCTTAGAAAAAGTATTATGTGATCTTAGGAAAAGTATTATACAATATCAAAGTTTTATAGAATATTTAATAAATACGTATAAACAACCCAAAACCTTTATAAACCCCACCAAATTCTTTCAAATATATAAGAGATGTATAAGTTATCAACAAATTCATATGAAATGTATTTGAAATCTTATAAAATAAGTCTTATCCAATTGTTTGACTTTAAATAACTTTGGTAATTATCAAAATAATTCAAAATTTCTCTAATATAATTCTAAATTCTTCTTATAGAATAAAAATTCATCTTTGAGTACTTTTTGGAAACTTTGATGCTTTATCACATACATCTTCAAGTCAGACTTCTATAAACCTTCATTTAAGAGATATTTTTCACTGTATTTAGTAGTATTATTGTTAATAAATCCATAAATGGTTTCTCAATATTATACCTAGTTTCTTACTCTTATAATAATATCTCTTCAATAAATTTACATAGTCAATTCAAAGATATTTTAAAATAAGGAGTAGCCGGTGAATTCAACTCACAATAAAACCATAAATTGAGTCATTACAAACTAGTTTAATAATCATCATATTTTAGTTTTTTCATAGAGAATAAATTTCAAACTTATTTACCCATTAATTTATGGGTCTCATATTCATCTTCTGCATTGGGATATTCCTTCATCAACTAACACTCCAAGACTTATATATTTACATGATCATTGATAATAGATACAACAAACCCAAACCATTGAGTATTCAAATATTCCCCTTTGGATTTTATATCAATAGTGTGAACAACCTCACATAAATTAAAGTAAATATATCTTCAGTATTTCATATTTTATATCCCCATTTTTATAATAAATGCATATGTCTAAGTGTAGTGGGAAGATATGATCATCTATAATTTTTCGACTTTTTAACTTTTATCTCCTTGTTCATATTTTCTCTACATATTGTTTGAGATAATAAATAAAATCCACATGAGATAAGGTTTGATCAAAAAATTTATTAGATATGTTCCATAAATTAATTAACTCTAAGTCTATGTGAGCCATAATTGTCATAAAAAATAAGAGTGACCAATATAGACAACAAATTTATCCATTTACTTTCCACAATGTGATACCAATAAAGATTTACTTTCTACGGGTTATTTAAATTTTACATGAAATTCATAAATGTCAGTCAACTTCAGAAGACACATTAAAAAAAATAAAGTAAAAAAATTCTTTCTCTATTTCAAACCATTTTACCAAGTACACCTCTTTAATAACCATATTTAAAAAATCAGATAAGGATGGGAAAATCAATCACTATACCACATTCTCAGCTTCATTTTAGTGTTGTCCAAAATTCAAAATTCACATTCAAGGATAATATTCTAGAAGATCCACCTTTTTTATAACTCGTCCTCAAGGTATACATTCCAATAAAGTTTGTTATGCCTTATTTTCATTATAAATAATCTCCAAGCATTTATACTACTGGTTTAATCCTAATGACAATTCATATGTCGAAATACATGTGTTTCAAGGAGATACTAATTAATTAACTCCATTATGGATGAATCTTTATTATTGTATAATCATTAGAGTATTCAAACAAATCTACTTCTAATCATACCACATTTAATTCCATGAATTTAAATATGAAATTAGTATACATCGGAATAGTCTGTGTGTTCATCGGCTCCTTAATATGAGTAATAGGGCTGAGACTTGGATAAAAATTAAGAAATTATCTTATTTAAATATATAAAATGTTGGTAACTCTTCATCCTATAATTAACCTTGATTTTACAAATTTTGATCTCTTTGGGAAGTGTGGATTTCTTTTCCTCTTTATCTTTCTTCATAGTTATAATAGGATTCCTTAATTCAAGTGGTAAATAAATTCACTCTTTTGTGTTTGCTCCAAATTTTTATCCAACCCTAACTATTCTAGACATATGATTAATAAATATTTATACACATGATCATGATTATTTTTACATGGGGAATCCCTCTTCATATCATCATTTTTAGCATAATAATTTACTTGTGTACTTTATTTTCTCTTCAATGGATCCTTTTGTCCTTGTAAAACCGTTATAAAATTGTTAGCTAATTTCCTAGGTAGTTCTACCCTTACAAATAAATATTTCATATCCTTTGAGTTACCCTTATTTTGAAACTTCTCAAGTTATTTATTAGGAATTTATTGCACCAAACCAATCATGTCATTCATCTCTTAGATTAATTCCTTATTAAATTATATATTGTTTCCATCAGATTTTTTGTTCATGGAAAAATTAAAATGATCCATAATATAACCTTTTTTACCATGTTATAATCATCTCTTCCTTGTTAGTGTGACATTATTTTTATCTCTCTTCATTTAATTCTTTGGAGTAGTTTTCCCATATCTCTTCTTTGGTTTACTCCTTAAGGAAAATTTTTCTTCTTTTCTCAATTTCTTATCCATTTTTATGTTATTATCTTCACATAAGATTTTTAATTATGATTTATTATCATATACTATCTCTCATAATAATTTTTTCCACATTTTTGTAGGTCTCATTTAAATTTTCAAGTCAATCAAATTTGTTATTATATGACTTATTATACTTCTTATATGAAATTTATTTATATGTGGTATAATTATTCTTTACTCCATTTTTTCCCTTAAATTAAAGATTTAAATAATTTCTATTTTCCCAAAATTAAAAGCATCATGTGACCTAGAGTGACCTTAACATGGGACCAACATCCCTTATTCTCGATAGCACAGTGTCATGGAATGACCAATGGATGTCATGCCATGAAACTTGATCCTAAGTCCCACATTGATGTGTGGAGAGGTTGGGAAATGGGATATAAGTCCCATAAAATCCCCCACCCATCACAAGGCCTTTTATAAGTATGAGAGATTTTACAAGCTTAGATGACCTATGAAAACCCTAAGAAAGAAAATTTTTGAGGTAGTGAGCTAAAGAGTAAAATATTGTGATGGGGGTACTACTTATAGGGTCATGTAATTGGTATCAGAGGAAGGGAACAACCATCATTCCTTTAGGGAAAGTGTTATGTTTGAGTGTGTTGTGCCTAAATGAAAATTATCATGTGCCCTGTTGTAATCATGACTTGAGGATAACAACCTTATTTCTTGGAAACCAGGTGTCACAGCATTACCAATGGTTGTCACATCATGAAACTTCATCCTGGGTCTACATTGAGGTGTAGAGGGGTTTGGGAATGGAATATAAATCTATGAATCCCCCTCCCCATCACAAGACCTTTTCCAAGAATGGGTGAGTGTCCAAGGGTAGGATCCTTGTGGAAACCTTGGGAAAGTAATGTCATGAGGTAGTGATCCAAAGAGTAATATATTATGATATAAGGACTATTGTTAGGGTCCTAAAATTTTCATACATTGACATATTGTGATTATATTCAATAACTTTGTGTCTGAACCTCCAACAACACAAATATATTCTAATAAATATTTTTCTTTTTCTTGTGAATGCAGTGTGGATAGATTGAGTACATTGCTATTTTTGGATATTTATACCATTATTTTCATCACTAACTAGGTATGGGCACTTTAAAATTTTGATAAAATCCAATATCAATGATTTAGTGGATTTCATGTATTTTTATTTACCGAGAGTTTACTAGATTTTGAATTTAAACATACACTAGTAGATGAAACTAAATTATTATAAATAGAATTATCTATATCATGGGATACCTTATTCCAAGAACTTGTTGTGGACTGATCAATATATGGATTAAATCTATTCTTGAAATAGTGTGAGAAAGGTTTTTCCACAATGGTTGTTTTGGGATTTTAATTTTTGTTACCTTACAACATTATTGAAAGTGACATTGTAAATATTTTTTTTATTTTTTTTATTGTTAACTCACATGAACAAATATAATTTCATGTCAATTTGTAAAGAAACATCACAAAAATCAGACTAAAATTCCAAAATCAGAAGTTTTGTTCATATCAGTTATATAAAAACCAATGTGAAAAACAATTTATCACATCGATTATTTAAGATAATTGACATGATAAACTCTTCTTTAATGTCAATTATTTTATAAAAAATGTGAAAACATATTTACTTAAATTTTTCATATTGGATACATATGAACCAACATGAAAAATGAATTTTTTTTTATTAAATTTAATTATAAAAACCCATCATCACAATAGGGGATCCATAAATATAAAACAATAGCACAATAACTAGAAAATAAAATCAAAAATTTAAATCATTTTAACATTAAAATTTAAAATTTAAATATTAAAATATATATTACAAATAAACTAAAACCTAATAATTTTTTTAAAATAATCTACCCATTCTATTTTAAAGTGATTTTTATCTTGTTCATTATAATGGAGAGGGTCATCAAAAATATATAAATTAAAAATAAAGTATTCAACATGTATTATCTATATAATTATATAATAAATTAATCAAAATGTTGTAATAAAATCTAACCATGTGGAATTTTGTAACTGTATATATTGAAATTATTTCAAACATAAATCTTAGAACACAATATCCACATTACTTTAATCCTTGAAGATTAAAATTATGTTTCAAAGAATTTTTCAATTCAAAATAACATTTTCAGTTCTTACTACCAGAATATAGTAATTATAAATGAGAAGTCACCTTTGATTTTATATATTTTATCTTTAAAATAATATTTTCTATTTTCTCTATAAATTAATCTCATACCCTATTTGAAAATTATATGTGTGAAATAAAATTAAAAAAAAATTAATTTATAAGTATTAAAATAATCAAACTTATGTGTTCAATACTTGGGTAATATTTTCTCACATGTTAAACACACAACATCCAATATCCACTAATATTAAAAAATATATAATGTGAGTGGTTATTTAGTTAAGAGATGTAACACTTTATGAAATATATGTTCCATACTCTTTAAGATAAGAAATCATTCAACACTAAATTACATTATTTTGAAATCTTTCAGAAATATATATTATTTTTATATATCTTTAATTATCATCACCACTAGTGAAATAGATTATGGGTCTAAAAATCTATATACTGATGTTGTATCATACTAAATACAAAGTTTATAAAGATAACTAATAAAAACCATAATTGTTAAGTTTTAGTAAATTAAAATAACTAAAATATATATGATAATTGACTTACATGGAAAAGACTTGCATTGTGTTGATGCCCAACAAATATCCAGTTAAAATATCCATGATATCTATCTTTAAAATTATCAGAGTCATTTCGTGACCAAAAATTTTAGCATCCATTGTAATCTCATAAGATTCTAACAAAAAAGATAAACATATTGATCATTAATTAATCCCAGAATAATTATTTTTTGAATTCATAGTGTCTTATGCTTGTTGTTTTCTAAACAGTATTTATTTACCTTTAAAGTATTCATGTAAAAAATAAATAAATGTAAAAATAAATTTAACACCAATATGAAATAAAGGATAAAATATCTATATACCTTAGTGGTAATTTTTTAGATATTTTTTTATGGACAAACTAAAAAATGGATAAAACTTTTTCCAACTGCAATGACCTCATCTGTAGGAAGTGGTACTCTTACTAGACTATCTATAATATCATACATGGTGACCCAAAGCTGATCCATCTTTATCTATTGATGTTGAATGGTATCTGAAATATAATATATAATCCTATGTGAAACAATATGATATTGGGGATCCTCAAAATACAACTCACAGTATATAGGAATCTGTGGAGGAGGTGGTATAGGAGTTGGATAAGTAGGAAGATGTGGAGGAGTGGGACCTGCAGGCAGAGGTGGAAGAGTGGGATTTGCAAATTGAATTGTATTATCATATCGACAACAATAAACTATAACAAATATTTTATTATATCCTCTATCATCTCACCCACATCCTAAACTTTACCTTCTAATGTTTTTATTTTTCTTTTATATACATCCTCCTTTGGAAAAGATTCAGAACAACCAAAAACTTTTTTTACCAATACACTTGTTATGTATCCTCATACATAACCTGGGTGTTTAGGATATCCCAAATTAGTAGCTAAAATATTCTTCCTACCCTCATGTATGAATTTCACCTATGTTCTCTACTTCTCAAGGGATTCCTATATAGAATATTTGAAAAATTAGTTAGTGAATTAAAATATATTAATTTTTTAATTAACCTAAATAACATAAATAAATTAAATAACTTCTTGCAATCCTCTCAGTTACATCCCTTGACTCTTTTGTCTCTTCTATTTTTCATATCAAGCTAGGGGAAGGAGGGGCAAACTCTTTGGAGCCTGAAGACTCGTCTCTCATTTTGTGTAATTTTTTAGCCATCATTTGTTCTTCTAATAGTGTATACCCTATATAAGATAATGTATGAGGGTATACATTTTTGGATTAGATCTCCTGATGATATCTATTCAGTTTATATAAATTAAGAATAAAAATTCATTAATATGATCGTTAATATAAAAAAACTTATAAAATATAACATTCTACCTACCAAAAATAATTCTTTTCATCTAATAAAAAAAATACTTCCATGTATCTTCATCTATAAATGGATATATATCACATGTATTTTTAATTTGTATTTCCCCAAAAAATGAAATCTGATGTGAGGGTTGATTTAAAATCCATCCATCTCCTAGAATCAAAAGATATCTATTTTTCAATAATTCTATAGTGTTAAGTATATTATATTTCATCTGATAAGAAGTGTAAAACCTATATTTATTGGACCTGGCCTTAAACATTACATAAATTTTGAATTTTAAGTCCATAATTAATTCTCTTACATTTGAGGATCTTTTTAGGTTTATAGTTTTATAGAACTAGTTAATAACTCATAGATAACTATCCCACATATTATAAAGTGGAAACTTCTTATCAGTATCCATTTTTCCATAATATAAGACTTTAAAAATAAAACATGTTTTCTTTTTATGACAAATAATTTTTTTAAACATAACTTCTTCTTTTCCTTTACCCATTCTTAAACCCTGTGAAAAACATTCTAAAATTTTGGGATGAGAAAAAAATCTCAGTAAAGAATATAAAAATAATAAATCCATTATTCCACTAAAAACCTGAAAACCCATAAAAACCATTTCTTTAAAATGTACTTTTTTACCAAAAAGGGCATCATTTTTACATTAAAAATATCACAATATTACCCTTTGAAATCAAAATATTTACATGCGAAATCATAAACATAAAAAATTCATATATGATATATATTTCTCACCCGTGAGATATAATGGGGCTCAACCCATCATATAAACAATTTACAAGGACCATAATATGAATAAAACAATTTAATTTTGCAACTATTCATCATAAAACCCTTCTAAATCTCATTTAAACTCATATGAAAAACTCTCTTGGATATTAAAATAACCTTTTCTTTTAAAAAAACATTTTCAATACCAAAATACCTAGAAAAAGGGAAATAGGTTTTTTCTTTGAATAAAACATGAAATCTTTTAAAGGAATCCAAAATTTAAATATCAGTTATGGTGATAGGAAAAGTCATTGTCATTGTATAAGTTAAAATATAACATTCCTTTTTTCTTTTGCAAAGAAAGTCAAGCATTCTGTAAAAAGACTCCTTTTAAAAAATTGAGATAAAATAAAAATATATATATAATTTCCTTTATAAACCTTTTATTTACATATGAAAACATCCATAAAATAATTTTAAAAATATGCACATTGAGGAAAAAAATTAAAAAATAAATCTTCAAAATAATATTTTTTTATAAAAATAAAGTATCTTACCTTGAGTTCGAATTGTCACGTGTGTTATTTATCTTCATGAATAATAAAATTATGTTAATTATTTACTTTATTAATATTACTTTTCAAGTTTATTATTCCTGTTATTTTATCTCTTATCATGATATACACAATTAGTTTTTCATTTATGTCAACTTCAGAAGTTTTGGCGATATTCGGCTTATATGTCAAAAATGACTTTGGTAAGTTAACTATGGTCAAAGAGTTAATTATTCCATCATATCCAGAATAATAATCCTGAAATAATTATAATTTTTATACATTAATTATTCTTTTAAAACTAATTTTGAAATATTTTTATGAAAATGAACTACTTTATGATCATAGAGATAGTAGGTCGTACGTACGCATGAGTAACGTTTCCATTTTTCAATGATAATTATGGAAAGAAGGTGATTAATATTTTATATTTCCAAAATTATAATAATATCATAAATAACATATTATTTATTTATATAAACATATATATATCATTCATGTGATGTGGTGACAAAAAAATAATAGCATCGCTTCATGGAGGTGGTAGTCCACAAGTGCGCACGAATGACGTTAACAATTTTTCAATGAGTGGAAAATTAAGAAATAAAATGATATATTATATTTAAATAATGATAAATATATCATTATAATCATATATAAATATTAATTCCATCATTATAAACATCCTTTATAAGTGATAATGTAAAATGAATTATATCAGTTTGTGAGGTTGTAGTCTGCCAAACACATGAATGATGGATTAATTTCCCATTTGATGGAAGAGGTAATAGATCTAGGATATTTGTCATGACCCATCCCCTGGGCCCCAAGTTGTGACTACCCCAATCCTTTCTCTCATAGGCCAAGGGTTGGAAACTAGTTACAAGTAGGAATTTCTCACAAAGGGGAGGCATTTGCCTATAAATATGCACACATGCACCCAAACCTAAGAAAAGTACTAGGACTAAAAACACTAAGTGCATAGATATGAAACCCACTAAGACAAAAAATGAGAGTAACAATACAAACTAAAAAGTAAATGGGACAAAATACAATCCCAACTAAAATAGAAAAGTAAAATCTATTGGGTCTCATCCGCAGAAAACCCTACCTGAATGGTAGGTACAATAAGCTATCTGAATTTCGCTGAAGTGTACCACATCTATCGGGTCACCCTGAAGCACCCATGCCTCCATCCCACCAAGTACTCCTTCAAAGATGATGATCATTTTCATAAGACAAAACAAATGCATACAAAGCATGTTCAGGGGTTAGTAAAAAAATACTCATTAGGGACCCCAAACCACATAGGTAAATCAAAAATCAAGACACATGGTAGAGTTCCAAATAGGTACACAAAGTGTGGCCTCTAAGAAGTACAATAAAGAGAGTCACTAGAGTCATCTCACACCAAGATACATATACAAAAAGAAAGTGCATGCATATCCAAATCCAAGGATACACACTTTGCATCTTCATAGAAGACACACTCTGCATCTTCATAAGAGACACACTCCCTATAACCGTAAGAGACACACTCTGTATATCTGTAGGAGACACACTCCATATAACAGTAGGAGACAAACTCTGTATAATTTTAGGAGACACACTTCATATAATTGTAGGAGACACACTTTGTAAATCCATAGGAGACACACTCTAGATAACCATAGAAGACACACTCCATATATGCATAGGATACACACTCCATATATTCATAGGAGACACACTTTGTATATCCATAGAAGACACACTTGGTATCTTCACATAGCCAGTCACAAGATTCTATCCTTAGAGTGCTCACTCCGTGAGCACCTACTCCTCGATCCAACAGGTTGTATGCAAACCTCCATGAATACTCTCATAGAGTATATTAAAAATAAAACCTCATCGCAAGGGTCCCAATGCCACAAATGGATTGTCAAATAGACACATTGTTTGAGGGTTATGGGAATTTAAGTAATAAGGGGTCGGTTAGGTTTAGGTCCCACCTGATCCAACCTGTCAGATCCGACCCTCCCCTACTGGGCCTGGCCTGCTAAAGAGGGCCAGTTTTTCTACCGAATACGTGGTGAGTGCCATGTCCCCACCTAGTCAACATGACCGACTGCCGCATTCAAAACGGTCAGTATCCACGTGAACCGCCCCACAGTGATTGTCATGGGGTCCAACCATGGTTCTGTTGGAACGTGGCCCTTCAATATGTGACGTGGCCCCCTTCCACATTCGATCAAGCCCCATCACTAGCTATCGAGCTAGAGTCCATGTTCACCACCTGTGGCCTCTTTGTCGTGGGGTTCTCCGCTGCCAGCCGTAGATCTAGTGGCATCCTGCTTCCAGGAATTCATGCACTGCTAATGTAGGCTTCTCTTCTACAGGTCGCCACCATCTCCATGATGGATTATTTTTTAAACCAAGAATACCTTTATGATCCTTGGGTATTTGTATTCACTTCTGAGAGATCAATATCGTCTTGACGCCTCTCTAGGAGTCTGGTCACATTCAGAACCTCCTCGAAAATCCCAACATGACAATGGGATTCCATTGGAGAAGAATGCAAGAACAGGGGAGTGAAAGAGCACAAGAACACCCTTAAAATGAACCTTGTCCTTTCTCATGTCGGCCTTGGTATTTTCATGATATCAGTATTATGAAGAAGAAATAATTATCAATCTATTCTCTTTAATCCTGCAGTTTATCCACCCCATAAGAATAATCAAACCGCAGATTAACCTATTCATGGGTTATTCCACGTTTGTTATTGGAATCAATAATAGGTAAAGGAATCAAGAATAAAAATAAACCCCTACCTTGAAATGGGATCAGAAGGAGGATTGAAACCGTCATTGATAGAGATCTATGCACAAACATCCTCGATCCATCATTCGTTGGCGTTCTATCCAAGATCTGATCTCTAAATTTTCATTGCCGGCAAGAGAGCTTCCTAGGGTTCTAGATAAATTCATCAGTGTTAAGAATTCTAATGTTGGTCCCCACCCATGATTAATGGAGAAAATGTGTCAATGTGTTTCAATGTTTTAAACTCATTTTAGCATTTCCACGACACTGCATTGCAACGTCATTGAGTCGTTGCATCACAGTGTCGCAAAGTCACTGCGTAACTTTGTAGAAATAAAATAAAATAACTTTTTAAGTATATTTTATTTTTTCTCTTAAAACATATATAAATTAACTTTTGCATCTGACCTGCACTGGCCAATTATAGGCCCCGCCTAAGGTAAACTTGTTGCTCTAAGCTCAATGGTGCCCTCAGATTTTCAATCCAGGCACCCATTTAGAAGTTACTAAAATTGAACACACGTGTTATTTTCAATAAACTTAAAAATAGTTAAAATATTTATTCAGGGAACCCCAGAACTTAGAATTACATGTCTTCTAAGTTCTTGGTCTCAAAATAATCCCATTTAATTTTCAAAAAAATACATGGAAATTTCGGGACATTTCATTCTCCCCACCTTAGAGATTTACATCATCGAAAGCCAAAATAAGGGCTAAACTAAAAAATGGGGATACTGAGCATGAATATAAGCCTACCACTCCCATGTTCACTCCTGGAGATTCTCATGCTACCACTGAACATGTACTAGAGGAATCGATCACCCACGAAAGGTCATATCCTTTCAATCCTTGATCTCCACTATGAACTCCACAAAAGTCACCTCATCCTCAACGTCCAGCTCACCCCAGACAAATATCTATATCCCACATTGAGGAGAGACCCAAAGGTACACATGGTCTCCCTCCTCAAACTCCATGGGTATTTGTCTCCTATCAGCATAGGACTTATGATGGCTCTGTGTAGTCTTCATTTTCTCCTGGATGACCTGCACCTTCTCCATAGTAGCCTGCACCAACTCCAAGCCTATGAGTGTTGACTCTTCAGGGTCAGTCCAACAAAGTGGAGACCTGCAGGGTCGCCCGTACAAGGACTCAAACGGTGACATACTGATGGTGGAGTGGTACCTTTTTTTGAATGAAAACTCCATCAGGGGTAGTTGATCCTCCCAATTATGACCAAAATTGAGGATACAAGCATGTATCATGTCCTCTAGGACCTAAATGGTCGGCTCCGTCTGACCATCTGTCTGTGGGTGGAAAGTTTTTCTAAAGCACAGCTGAGTCCCAAATGCCTCCTATAATCCCTTCCACAATCAAGATGTGAAATGAGCATCACAATCTAAGAATATCGTCGATGGGGCCCCATGGAGTTGAACTATCTCTTATAGGTAGAGGCATCCCAAACTCTCTATTGAACCCTATTTCTGAATCACTAGGAAGTGGTCCAACTTGGTGAGTCAATCAATGATCACCAAGATGGTATCATGACCTTTGTACATACATGGTAGACCTATCATGAAGTCCATTGATATTCCATCCCACTTCCACTCTAGAAACACAATGGGTTGCATCAAACCCGCTAGAACCTGGTTCTCGACCTTCACTTGGGGACAAGTGAGGCATCTAGAGACAAACTCTTCCACTACCTTTTTCACCCCCGGCCACCAAAATTGATGTCAGAGGTCCTAATTCATCTTTTCCACACCTGTATGTACCACCAAAGGGGATGTATAGAAATCCCTCAACACCTCCTCCTGTAACATCGCTGGTACAACTGTGCATCCTCTAAAAATGATGAAGTACTCCCCAACTTTTGAATATCCATCAGGGGAATTCCCTACAGAAATCTGAGCACACGTAGTCTCATAGCTGATATCTCTGAGCTATGCCTCTCATTTTTTATGTAATAGTAAAAGGGTAACCACCATCGATTGGAGATAAGATGCTTCATCTCCATCAATGAAGGATATCTGAAGCAAGGCCAACTGCTCCAAGGCCGAGTTTAGTAGTTGTGAACTTGATCTCCAGCTGAGAGCATCTTCCACCACATTCCCCTTCCTGGGAGTATAGACTATCTCTAAGTCATGGTATTAGAGTAACTCTAGCCAACACCATTGTCTCGGGTTCAGATCCTTCTGAGAAAAGATTTACCTAAGACTTTTTTTGTCTGAGTAGACGATAAATCGATTTCCTATAAGGCTGTTGTTTCCGACACTTTCATCAGGGTGCACATCCTTCTGCTGGATGACACATAGTTATTTCCATGTATTCCTTCTTTCAAAAGGTGGGCGGCATCCATCACTTATTCAGGGTTTTTTTCTCTTTGATTGAAACGGGATGATGGAATTTTGGTTCCTCCTACTGTGGATTCCTCCTCAGAACTCGTTTCTTAGTATGGGTCTCCCTTATATACTTAAGACGTTGTTCATGAAACTCTTCCTAGTTTCATATCTTCATGGATGATGGTTAATTACACTGCTTCTATCAAGACATCACAAGGGGTCCAGTCAGGGTGTCAACCTTCAGTCATGGGAGTAGTCACATTGGACATCGCTGGCATGTCTGGATGCTAGAACACTAATGCGTCTAGGTTGCTTCCCCTTATGATAGGGCTTATAGAGGGTGAAGAATATTGATGCATCCCACATCAAATGCAGGGTATTTTATTCCATAGGCATTTCTCTAAGCTTTACTCATCTTCCCATGTTTAACACAGGGTATTCCATGAGTTAAACATCTAGCGGAGATGGATCAGATAGATTAGAACACTGATGGGTGTGGATCAGATGGGTGCAACCCCAGGAGGGATCATTGATACTGAGGATAATGTGTGGTTAGTTACCCGATTACTTCTAAGAGCATCGAGAATGTGGGTGGCATAATCTCAATGGGATGTGACAGCCTGGGTGAGAATTAGGATGGATATGGATTATTGATAGTGGATGGATAGTAAGATGGAGCTGATGTGATGGCGAGGGTGACTTTGGGATTGAGCCTCGAAGAGACTTCCTATGTATCCATGTGGTATAAAATCAAAGTTCTCATAGTTTGGTAGGATATGGGACACCTGAGGAGGAGGACTGTGGGAATGGATGTATGGATGGGACCCAGAGGATGTAAGACCCCCGGGTTGGGGAATGACCTTCCCAAAACACATAGGCTCGAGGTAAAGACCAGGGTGAGACATGATTGATGGGCTTGAATCTCAGGGAGGCTTCCTATGTATCCCCATGGTAGGGAATCAAAGTTCACATAGTTTAGGATGAGGGAATAGAATTTGGGTGTACACATGAGAAAATGACCCAATGATATACTGGGGCTTACGGGTGGTTAGCAGCCTGAGTTGGTCTGATGCTCGAGGGGCGGACCAGGGAAGTGGGTCCCAGTGAAGGGGGACTACAATGGCTTACCGTCTGTTTCGGACTACAATGGATTACTACTAGATGGGGCTACAACGGCTTATTTCTAGTTGGGGAACACAACAGATTACCGCCGATTGGGGATCACAATGGCTTACCGTTGATTGGGGATCACAAAAGATTATTGTCTATTTGAGGGACACAACGGTTTACCGTCGATTGGGGAACACAAAGGCTTACCATCGATTAAGGGACACAATGGTTTACTTTTAATTGGGGAACACAACGGCTTACCGTTTATTGGGGAACACAATATCTTACAATCGATTGGGGGACACAATGGCTTACCGTCGATTGAGGTACAAAATAGCTTATCGTCGATTGGGGGACACAACGGCTTACCTTCGATTGAGGGGCATAACGTCTTACCGTCAATTGGGGGCACAACATCTTACCATCGATTGGGGGACACAACGTCTTACCGTCGATTGAGGGACACGACATCTTACTGTCGATTGGGGTTGGACCTCAAGGAGGCTTCCTATGTATCTTTTCCCAGAGACAAGGATCAAATCCCACATAGTTCGAATGGGTACAGTTTAACATATTACAGGATGAAAAAAGGTATGCAGTTTAACATCATGAAGGACAAGGGAGGACCGACGTGAATTAGTCAGGACCAATGGGTGTTGGGATTGAACCTCAAGGAGGCTTCTTACGTACCTTTCCTTGGAAAGGATCAAATTACACGTAGTTCGGAATGGTGGATGCAGTTTAACATCATGTGGGATGAAGGTGAACCGACATGAAGGGGTCAGGACAAATAGGTGTTGGTCTTGAACCTCAAGGAGGCTTCCTACGTACCTTTTCTAGGGGACAAGGATCAAAGTCCACATAGTTCGGAATGGTTTATGGCTTACATGCTAAGGTGTCCCAGAGAGGATGTCATGTTCGATGCTTACTCTAATCCAATGTGAGTCATGCTCAGTGTGAGAAACAAGAGACAGAAAAGACTTGATGATCACGTCGTGAAAGGTGTGTCTATGGGAAGTGGAGTGGGGATTACACATGGTTAGTGTCCCAAAGAGAAAATAGGGGTTTATGCATGGTTAGCAGCCCAAATAAGAAATAGGGAATTATGCATGGTTAGTAGCCCAAAGTGGAAACGGGGGCTTACACGTGGTTATCAGCCCAGGGAGATAGAGATTGGGACTTACTCCAGGATAGAGTCATGGTGGCGACAAATCTCAGAGGGAGGGGACAGGATAATGAAGGTACTTGTTCCCATCTCTCCCTTAATCTTTTCCGTATAAGAAGAGAGGAGGAGGAGGGTTGTTGCCTCCTACAAGAAAGGATAGGGGCTTACACCAAGATAGTTTCCCTTCCCCATGGATAGGTTCCACTCCAGTAGAGAGGATCTCATTCCATGTGAGGATGATCTCACTCCCGTGGAGATGAGTGGGCATAGAGAATGTCCAAGATAGGGCACCCCGTGTATGATGTATGGGGTAAGGCCATAATTTAATGTCATGTGCTAGGGAAAAATGTGCTTGGTAGTTTAAAATCCTACAGCTCAGATGAGGTGGGTTCACTCTACACCCCTAGGACTTACATAACAGGCACGCTTTAACCCTTGATGAAGGGAAGGCACTGGAAATGTCATAGCGAGGGGGTGTTGTGGTGTGATCCACTGAGGGCCCTACATTAGTGTGGATATGTGAAGAAGCAATATCCATTAGCATGCCTATAAAAAATAGCATAAGTCTAAGAAACACAACGTAAAGAACCACCCAAGGGACCTTGAAATCATATTGTAAAAACCTAGAGTTCCACACATAAAAGGGGTGTGTAAAGCATTCAGTCTCACAAAAATGTGATTCGCGAAGAGGATTGGCTTCACAAAAAGGATGGCCCTCATGAAGAGGAAATATTTCCCAGAGAGAATGGGATTCATGAAGTAAAAGGGCCTTATGAATAGGGTCCTTTTGCGAAGGTTCAAGGATTCGCAAAGACGTGACCTTAAGGGATAAATTCTTTACCTTAGTGAATACCTCTTTATTTTTGGAGAATTGCACAAAGGATCTATGCTTCACAAAACCTTGAGATAATTTCATGAAGGATCTACACTTCATGAAACCTCAGACACCTCGAAGGGGCCCCTTCCTCTATGAAGGGAATAGTCCTTCGCGAAGGGCATCTCCACCATAGTTGGAGGCTGAAAAGCACACGAAGGGGGGTGGTTCACAAAGGGAAAGTACCTTTGACAATACATTTGAGGGTTTCATGAAGTTCTATGTGAAATTGGATCTAGGAAGTTGAAATGTCAGAGTAAAAATGGTTGGGAAGAGGGGGAACCTTCTATTTATAGGAAACCCTGGTCAGAGGAGCACAGAACACACCGTGGAGGTGAGCGATGCTACAGAAGGGTGTTGTTCTGTCATCCCACGTTGGCCCTACGGAGGGGCGTGATGTCGCGCAGAGTTTTTTCAACAAGATCAGCACGAAGCATGGAACAGAGGGGACGTGATGCCGTGGAGGGGCCTCAGTTGGCATTGGACTCCCGTGAAGCTGGGATTCCATGGAGCCTTTTGTGGAGACGTCTGCATGGAAATGCACCCGCCGTGTGGAGTGATTCATGCAGGACCCTTTTTAAAGGACTTGGAGGATATTTCTCAACACATTTAGGAGGAGGCTTCCTCCAATCACCAAGTAGAATCTGTGGAATGGGAAAGATGCATTTTTTTCGGCACCAACAAATTCCCCCCCTCAGAATTGTAGCTGATAGAATAAGAGGGTCAAATTCTGAGAGAATGACACTAAAGAAAATGGGATGATCAAACTCACGGTAGATCACGAAGGTTGGGGAGAAGCTAGTTCAATAAGGGTAGTATGTTTCCCTTCTCATTAAGGGTTCTTCAAAAAGTGGGTGTGGGAAGACTCTCACATTCTCAATGTCAATAGGAAACAGAGAAGGGTTGTAAATATTCAAAGGCTCTAGGAGGATGAACATGAGATCCAGCATTTGAGGGAATGGGGAAATGATTAGTATTCTTTCCTTGAGGTGCAATCGGGGCTCATATCATGTCAGAAGGCCCAGTTGGTATAGGCCGAAGAATAGATGATGTGAGCCACTGAGGATATGGTCCTTATCCAATCTGAAGAGGATTGGGCCCAGATCGAGGATGGTGAACTATGCGTCGTCGTTGTCGAGGAAGAGTCGGATCTCAATAGGCAACAATAGATTCCGGACACCACGAGTCAGTGAGTGGCAGAGCTGAAATTAATCCTTTAAGAGGCCAACCCATCTATGGGAGGGGCCGACCCCTAGGCGTTGTGATTGGTGTGCACTTTATAAATGCTCCTTCAAGCTTTTCTTAAAAATGTTGAATGTGTGCATGAATTCATTGTCTGTTTTGATTTTCACATCTCCATCACATCCATGAAATATCCAGTGATCAACCCATAATCTCACATGAGTCATTCCCAATGCACGAGATAAGTAACGGTTGTATCATTACTTCATTTGAATTTGGGAGTAACAACAAATATCTGGGAATCCAAAATATAAATAACCAATTCGGGCTTCTAGGGAAAAAAGGAGGTCTGACTGGAGAATGAAGTTTGTAGGATAGTTGAATTTCCCTCTTCCCAATGTTCTCTAGTCCACAAGTTGGGTAACATCAAGGGAATTAGAATTAGTCAAAACATAGGGAAGTGGAAAGTTTGATTTATGATATCCAGTATTTGGGACACTGTGTGGGGGTGGAGTGACAATGGAGGAAAATTATTGATCGTGTTCAAAATATAGTATCGCCATTGCATTAGCCTAAAATGGGGATTGAAAATGAGGGCTGACCGTTGGCCTTGTTTGAAGCACGGGGCCTTGGCTAGAAATGTTATCCATTAGTCTTCTGGAACATTGGCCCAAAACAGTAGGCGAGCCACAGGTCAAGAATCCGTACTATTTGGGGGTGCCTTTAGACGTGAAAAATGTTGAGGGTTCAAATAAAGGGCACGCAAAGCGTGGAGGGTGGAGTGATGGGTTGTTTGAATGGAATCCAAAACTCTTGAAATTACGCCACCATGGTGAAGACACATTAGGTGGGCGCATCGGTCTTTCAGGGGTCATACCTACTTTCGAACAGGAACTCTCTAGTAAGGACCTTGAATGCTCTGTATTTTTTCTTCATACCAATAAGGATGATAGATATGTAGTTTAAACATCATACAGTAAGGATGGTATAGTTTAAGGTCATGTGGAACCAATGATGGTAGTTTAAAGTTATGTTGTGTGGATTGTAGGCTCCTAGATTAAGGTCATAGAGACTAGACTGTAATTCAGACCGAGGGGATAAAAGGGTTAATGACCCTAGGGCTAGGCTGGAGGAAAGAGGCCCAGACATCACAACGTGTCCCATGTGAATGAGAATCAAGAAAGACATAGTTCTTAAGCATAGCGTGGTTATAAACCAACATTGGCAGTGGAAATTCTCTCTAGAGATAGAGCTGACACATCCCATAGTTATCATGGGGCATCTTGAACTTCTTCAGGGTAGAATTGTAGTTTAAATTCATGTGTTGGGTATATGGTCTCCCAGAAATAAAACGTATGGTGCAGTGCATATCCCAATGTGAATTAGGATTGTAAGAGTCCACACTACACCACGTATCCTTGGAGGAAATATTTTTAGGTCAAGAGACCAAAAGTAAAAGTTAGTCTAGGCCTAGAGAAAAGTTCTCAATCATTCTTACATACCCCATTAGGATGGGAATCAAGCAGCATGTAGTTTTGGAATCACAGTTTAACATCATGCAGGATGAAAGACCTCTATGGCATAGCTACACCAGTATGTGCCCCATCAAAACTACTAATCCCATGTGAGTCATGCTTCATGTGGGAATTAAGGAGTATTGATGGGGTTTCCCTGGTACAGGGAGGCACACATTAGGGGTGGTGGAATTATAGTAAAATGACATCCCAAAATTATTGACCCACCTTCTTAACACACATAGATGTGCGAAGGTGTAAAACCAAGTGTGATGGAATTCCACTTGAACATAAGGGAGTGGAATGATGTGAGTAATAGTGTTATAGATCTGGATCACAATGATGGTGGTGTGACAATGAAGGATAACTTTTGACCATGTTCAAAACACATTATCCCTATTGTGTTATCATGGAATGGGGGAAAACAAATGAGGGTTGACTGCTGACCATGTTCGAAACACGGGACATATCGCAAACGTTGTATGAGGTCTTCAGGAATGTTGGCCTAAGATGGTATTTGAGCCAATGTGGCATGATACCGGTCTGTAAAGGTGGTACCTTCAGACATGTAAGAGGATGGGGATCCAAATAAAGGGCTCATGAAGCTTGGACATGAAATGATAGAATATCCATCTGAAAATTCTATACTTTGGGATCTTTATTACGATGAATTTGAGTGCGACAATAAGATACATCAGATAGAGGGACTCGAATACCTTTCCAAGGACATAAGTCATGGGGTCACACGATCCTAACTTATGGTCAAAAATTGGACCATTAAGAGGGGATGTGATTTAATGAAATGCTATCAGGGGGAGAAGTAGTCAAACCCGATGCATAGTCCCCATTGGGAGATCTTAGTTTAGGGTCATAGAACATGGACCATAGATAGAATAGAGGGAGGGAGACACATGGTGCGGTAATTTCAAAACCTAATATGAATAGGAATGGTAGGAGTCCATATCACACCATGTGCTCCCTAAGGAGGTTTTAGGTCGAGGGACCAAGAATGAAAGTTGGGTTGGGCCTGAGGCAGGGTACCTAGGCATTCCTACATACCCCAATATGATGGGGATCAATCCATATGTAGTTCTAGAAATTGAATGGTAGAATACCAATTCCAGGGAAAATACTGTTGTGCGGGTCAGGCTCACGCACCAAAAGAAACGGCATTTGATAGATCTTGTTTGTTCTTTAGGATGGATGTTTTTTTAAGCGATAAACCTAGGACAGAGAGTCCATGCATCACTATAGGAATAAATCCACATGCAGGCATTAAAAAATGGTATGGTGGATAACCGCTACCAAACTTGATGCCCGCTGGAGTGAGGACATCACAATGGAGTTCCATTTTTCATCGTGAGACCAGGACGATGATGTCATAGTTTAGGGTTGTATGATAGTACCTACCAATGCATTTTAATGTTGTGAAATAAATAAGTAATAATTTAAATCATGTGGAACCAAGAAGCACAATTTAAGGTCATGTGTTTTGGACACATATAGAAGAAACATGGTTTTAAAAAGGAATGTGCACGGCATGATGAAACATACCCGGTGTGAATGAGGAAATAAGCCCATACCACACCATGCGTGATTCCAGGGAAGAAACCTTGGGACGATGGTCTAGAAAATGTTAGGGAATATGGGGCTAGACCTGAAGAAAAAACATCTAGGTGTTCCTACATATCTCATGAGAATGGGAATCAAGAGTTCTGAGAATGTAGTTTAATTTCTTACAGGATGAGAGGCAGGAGAGACTAGCTCCTGGAAGGGGAGTACGTGGTATGGCTATTTCAAATCCAATGAGAATGAGGATGTGGTCCCGCACCACACCACACAATCCTGTGAAAGCTAGGGCCAAAAAACTGAATGAAATAGATAATTAGGGGGAACCTTAGTTGGACCTGATGACAAGATTCTTGGGAATTCCTACATATCCTATAAGGATGGGAATAAAGTTGTATGTAGTTCTAGGAATGTCATGCAGTTTTTCGTCTTGCGGTAAGGATATAGAGAGATCTTAGTTTAAGGTCTTAGATCTCAAACCATAGATAAACAAGACTCTTCCAAACATGTTCAAACCTTGACTGAATCCCTAATCCCACATGAGCTACACTCAATGTGGGAAACAAGGGTGAAGAAGGTCTTTACAACACATGGAATACACCCAAAGTGGAAATCAGTGTGGAGCCCTGAATGACGCCTCATCATGGATTTTTCCTCCTAACGTGAAAATGTGCACTGCGGGATAGTACCAAGAGTGTCAAAATTACATTTGGACATGATGGAGTGGATAAGGATGTGAATCATGCAACTGATATTTAGGGCTTGATGGGGGTGGTGTGACAATGGAGGATAACTATTGACTGTGTTCGGAACACAACATCTATATCATGTGACTTGAAATGGGAACAACAAATGGGTGTCGACCACTAACCATATTCGCAATGTGGGACTTGTATCAATTTTTCACTTGAGATCCTCAAGGAAATTGGTCCGAAATGGTAGGATAGCCCTTAGGTCGATCATCTGTACCATTCGGGGGGGCTTTTGGACGTGAAAGATGATGAAATCCCAAATGAAGGGGAACATGAAGCCTGAAAATGGGAGATAATGTCTTGTAGAATCCAACACTCTAGGTCCTGGACTAGAGTGCTTTTGGGAACATCGGTGAACTATCAAAGAGGGTGAAGCGGCCCAACTCAAGAGCATCCGACTCGAAAATATGAGCATAGGACAGGGGGATGAATATATCTCAAGATAAAGAGTTACATGGAGTATTTTTCACAAACCATATGTGAATGAGGATGAAATACCATACCAAACCATATACTCCTCTCCTGGAAGAACTCAAGCCAGGGGGCCAAGATGACAAGGAGGTTTCTATAAAATGGGGCTGGACCCGAAATCTAAATGTTCGAGCAGTCTTACGTATCCCATAAGGATGGGAATAAATCCACAAATATTTCTGGGGGATGTTTTGCAGTTTTAAATCATACAGAAAGGACGCAGATAGGGGAAAGGTATATCAACTAGGGATGTGTATGGCATGGTGGGTAACCCGATGTGAATGATAACATAAGCGCATGTCGTACCATAGAATCCCAAATGAGAACTTGATCTAGGGAGCCAAAAATGTTGAGGTATTTGAGACAGTAAGTCCCATCTAGTCCTCATTTTAACGTCTTGTGATGGGGACAATGGTGCTCTTAGATTAAGGTCATAGGGCTCAAACCGTAGATGCCCAGTTTAATGTCATGTGTGTGGGAAAAATGGGCAGAAAGGATGAATCACTATACCTATTATGTGGCAGACTAGAGAATGACAACAATGATCGAGGATAACTAATTTCCCTGTTCATAACACAGTATCTGTATTATGTGACCAGGGATGGGGGAAAACAATTGAGTGTTGACCATTGACCATATTCGCAACACAGGACTCGTATCAATTTGTTTCTTGGAATCCTTGAGTATGTTGGCCCGAAATGGTAGGAGAGACCTTAGGCCAAACATTTGTGTTGTTTGGGGGTCCTTTTGGATGTAAATGATGGAAGAAACCCAAATGATGGGATACATGAAGAATGATGGGACCTGTGCAATTTAATGTCTTGAGATAGGGACAAAGATGGAGGGGTGTCTCAGAGGGATGTATGCGGTGTGGAAAAAATAACCTGATGTGAACGAGGACAAAGATTCTACACCACACCACACAATAATATGTGAGAAACTAGGCCCAGGGACCAAAAACTTCGAGGGACCTGAGATAGGAAGTCCTTTCCAGTTTGTAGTTTAACATCTTACAATGAGGATGGTGGTGATCTTAGTTTAAGTTAATAGATATCAGACCATGGACACATGACCCTTTATGTGAGTATTGCCTTACCAAAACTCCTATGCCCACATGAGTAATTCTCAGTTTGGGAAAAAATGAATGAGATTTGGCTCTCCACAACATATATGGGTACAAAATCTGGACTAACACTCCTGCCCAAGGCAGACTGATGTTTTAAGGGATAACAGGACAAAATGAATCACTACACCCAGTACTTAGGACATACAGTGGTGGTTGCAACGATTAAGTATGATTGTTGATCGTGTTTGAAACACAGTATCCACATTGTGTGACCTGTAATACAAACAACAAATTAGTGTCGACTACTGACCATATTTTCAATGTGGAACTTTTATCACTTTGTCATTTGAGATCCCTGAGGACGTTGGCCCGAAATGGTAGGAGAGACCTGGTGCCTAGAATCCATGTCGTTCATGGGTCTTTTTGGATTTGAAATATAATGAATACAAAAATAAATGGAGCATGTGAAGCATGAATGTCCCTGTTTAGTTTAACGTCATACAGGACGAGGAAAGAGGTGAAGACATTCAAGTAGAGGGATACATGGTGTGGTCATGATGAACTTGATGTGAATGAGGGAAAAATTCTGCACCACACCATGTTTTTCAACCCAAGGGGAGATCCTGATGTTTGGGGCCAGGCCGAAGGATGAAATTTTTGGGAGTTCCTATGTATCCCATGAGGATGGGAATCAAGCCATACGTAGTTCTGAAAGGGACATGTAGTTTAACATCATGCAAGGAAAATGTGGGAGGATAGAAGAACGAGGAGGGTCACATGGTGTGATTATCATAATCCCAACATGATTGGGGCCAAAGAATCCTACACTACACCTTGTGGGATCCTCCAAGGAAACTACACCCAGGGGGATAGTCAAAGAGAAGATTCTGGGGGCTGGAATCAAGATGAGGTGTTCAAGCGTTCCTACATATCCCATGAGGATGGGAATCAAGCCATACGTAGTTCTTGAAGGTGACATTAAGTTTAACGTCATGCAGTGAGGATGAATTCTAAATATTTTTACATCCTTCAGTCCGAATGAATCATACATTTTAACATCGTGTGGAGAAGATGGAACATTTTAAGGTCATGCAGGACCATATAGATCTTAGTTTATGGTCATAGAGCTCAAACCATCTTGAATTTTATCATCATGTGGGTTGGAAAAGCAGTTTAACATCATATTGTACGCAATAGTTTAAGGTCATGTCGGACCATCTCTGACTCAAGAAAAGTACTGCTTGAGAAATTTGGCATTGGTGGGAGGATTTATACGCTCACCATCCACGGTAACTAGGAAATACGCGCCATTAGGGTAAACCTTGTGAGTTATATAAGGTCCTTCCCATTTGGGATCTATCTTGAGTGGTTTTATACTAGGTACCATTGGTGTTCTCAAGGAAAACACTAGGTCACCTTGTAAGAAAGAGTAAAGGAGGAATCTCTTGTTGAAATATCTAGCTATCTTGTTCTGATGCCTCTCCAGATTGTGTAGGGCACAAAGCCTATTCTCATCGAGCACTTCCAATTTAGCCATATGGATTTAAGCTATCTTATCTAGTGCTTTCTAATCATATACAGTTTTGCATAATGAAGGAAATTGAATCTCAATGGGAAGGATGGCCTCCATTCCATACACCAGGGAATATGGGTTCACCTGTTTTGAATTGCGAGTCATTGTCCGATAGGCCCAAAGGGAGTTTGGGAGTTTTTCTGGCCAAATATTCTTGTTCTAGCTAAACATTTTTTGTAGGATGTTAGAGATTGTTTTGTTTAATGCCTCGATCTACCCTCTTTCTTGTGCATGATAGTGGGAGGTATGGTTAGAATGAATGTTGTACTTGGCGTACAATTTCTTCAACTCAACTGAACGAAATTTGGTGTCGTTATCAGTGAGGATGGTGTGAGGGACTCCAAATTGGTAGATAATGTTGGAGCTCATAAATTTAACTCTTGAATAGGACTTGACCTCCTTGATTGGAATTCCCACTTCCCACTTGGAAAATAAATCCATAGCGGTCAGGATGAATCTGCATTGGCGATTTTTCATCAGGGAATATGGCCCCATGACATCGAGTCCCTAGACCGCAAAGGGCCAACAGTACTTTGTAGTGTGGAGAGGCTCCGGCAGACGATGCACAAATTTTGCATGGATTTGGAAATTACGGCACCTATTGGAAAGCTCGATATAGTCATAGATCATGGAGGGCCAAAAATACCCCAGTCTCCTATTCTGGTGAGATAGTTTCATCCCAGTATGATGAGCCCCATAGGAACCAGCATGAACCTCTTGCATGACTTGAGAAATATCAACTCCTTGAATGAAATGGAGGATAATACCATCAAAACCGTGCTTTTAGAGGATATTCTCAAGACCAAGACCACTCTGGAGGGTAAAATGCAATGCGCAGCATCGGATTTTCTCACACTCAGCTCGATCTTCCGGAAGATTATCGTATTGGGGGTACTCGACAAAGGAGGTCCTCCAGTTAGGATTCACTTCCATCACTGCATCAGGGGGGCCTGTAGGTCCTAATATGGAGGCGCCAGTGGTGAGGTGGCTTACCCGTGGTCTATCATCGTCATCTGGAATGATAGGGGATATGACTCTTCGATGTGCCACGTGGATAATTAAATCATCCTAATCAGGCTCCACAAGAGATGTAGCTAGGCTGGACAAGGCACTAGCTAGACCGTTCTGAGAATGAGGTACATGAGTAACCTCTGGCCAAGATGAGAACTAGGCCATCAACTTTCAGGTACGTTCCAATAGTGGTATGAGCTCTGTCTTTCTGATGACATAGTCACCATTGATCTACTTGATGACTAGTTCGGAATCCCCTTTCACATGCAAGTGAGGAACATCAATATCAAGGGCTAGCTTGAGGCTAGTGATGAGAGCCTGGTACTCTACCTCATTATTGGTACAACCTTCTGATAATAGGAATGAATATAGTAGAATGACCTGTGCTGGTGTAATGAAGATGATACCCAGGCCTACTCTATTAAGTCTGGGGTCATTGAGCCTTCTGCCAGTAGGGATCCAAAAATCACCATCAAAGTGAATTTTCCAACATGGAGTGTCTTGGTCTACTGAGAGGATTGCCTCATCGGGAAAATCCAGGTCTAGGGACTGGTCCACAGGGGATAGATGGGTGGAAAGGAATTCTGCCAATGCTTTCCCCTTAATAGCCTTATAAGGGACAAACTTGATGTCAAACTACTGGAGGGCCACTTCTCACTGAGTTAGATGGCCTGTCAACATGGGGTGTTTCAAGATGTACTTTAGTGGATCCACTTGGAAAACTAGCTATACCTCATGTTGCATCATGTATTGTCGCAATATTTGTACTACAAATACTACCACAAGGTGTATTTTCTCAATAGGGTAGTATCTAGTATCTGTATCAAGGAGCATGAATATGAGATAGTAGAGACTATTCTCCATTCCCTCATTTTTATTCTTGGCGAGAAGGGCACCGAGATATCATTTCGGGGTGGTCACATAAAGGATCAATGGATTTCCAGAAATGGGTGGCATCAGGATCAGAGGATGGAGTAGATACTTCTTGATTTCCTTGAAAGAATCCTGACATTATTCATCCCACTGATAGGCATTACCTTTCTTCGTGAGCAAAGAAAATGGATTACACTTACCAGACAAACTCGCGATGAATCAGAATATGTAGGCCAAGTGTCTTTGAAAGCCTTGAATCTCCCGAATGTCACTCAGGGGAGACATCTGGATGATGGATTTGATCTTTTCCAGGTTAATCTCAATGACTCTATATCTGAAAATGAAGCTGAGAAACATTCTAAAGGTGACCCCGAAGGAACAATTTAATGGGTTCATCTTTAGATGGTGAGAACAGAGGAAGACGAACACTTTATCAAGGTATTTGAGATGGTCTTGACACTAGAAATATTTGACCACCAGATCATCCATGTAAAATTCCACCAATGTTTTGAGGATCGGCTTAAATATGAAATGCATGGCACGCTGATAGGTGGAACCTGTATTCTTTACACCGAAGGGAATTACCTGGTCACAGAAAATCCCTTGTGGTTCCTGGAAGGTTATATACTCTTCATCCTTGGGATCCATTCAGATCTGGTTATACCCTGAATACATATCCATGAAGGATAGGACCTGGAACCTAGTGGTGGCATCAATCAACAACTTCGTCACAGGAAGGGGAAAATCATCCTTTGGACAGTGATGGTTGAGATCCTGGAATTCAATGAAAACTATGATTCTTCCATTCTTCATCTTGATAGGCACAATGTTGGATATCCATTTGGGGTACTAGACCTCCTTGATGAATTATTCTATAATGAGCTTATCAACTTTGGCCTCAACCATGGCACCATGAGAAGGGTACATCTTCCTAGGAGGTTGTTTGAACCCATGGTGAATTTTTAAGAGACCGAGGCGGTGGATGGCTACCTGGGGATCTAGTCCTAGAATTTAGTTTTAACTCTAGGAAAATACATCGCGATGTTATTTCAAAAAGTCTGCATACTGTTGTTTCTCTTCGATAGGTATAGTAGCACTGATCAATGTGGGTTTCATATCTGTCTCACTACTAAGGTTCACTTGTACCAGTTCATCAACCATGGTGAAGACACCCTCTTCAAAGGCAGGGGGTGCATCTTCCAAATCCTATTCTTTACTTATGGCAGAGAGATCATTGGTGGGAGAAGATTACTCTAAGTCAACAGATCCTAATGGGAAGATAGTGCTAGCCTGAGCGGTGGTAGACACTACATCAAGTAACTCCTGTACTGTCGAAACCCTAGCAATGAAAGCTGTCAATCTGATCCCATATAGTCTTCAACCTAAGGGAACATGCTTGATGATGTCAAATAAATAGTGACGCGTCATCTTGAGTCGTTTTATCCCAGCCCGGTGGAACAAGAAAGTATAGTGTATTTTCATTTCCATAGGGCGTACATCCCGATACCTTATGGGGGTAGGGGGCTCTGGGATCACCCAAGCCTAATTTTTGTAGCAATATGAGGTGATATTATGGCATTTCTTAGACTTGGTAGGGTGTTACCCCCTCATTCGAGAAACAACAAAGCATTTTCCCATATCTGGGGTCATAGCCTCCAATCGGTGGATCAGAAAAATAAAGGCATCATCGAGGTCTATCCACGGGTCGATTGCATTCATAGAATTTTCAACATCCTTAGCCTAAATATGCTTGTCCTTTCACTTGTAATAGTCGGCATCCAGATAGAGGGCTTCTCAAGATGAAAAGGTTGATGCATCACCTTAGAGTATGCCCACTCTACCATAAAGGGAGTACTTCAGGTACTAGTGATATGATGGAGGGACAACCGCATGCAGGTGAAGACATGGCCTACCCATCAATACGTTGTAGGTGGTGTTCTGGAATACAAAAATGGACTCGTTGATGGAAACTAGGCCCCTGAACTGGGTCTTCATACGGATATTTCTGACTGGTTTCTGTTCCATCCTATCATAACCTTGGATTTTCAGGTCAGAGGGACTCTGATCAACCTCAGATAGACCCATTTTTCGAAGTGTCTGGGTTTGGATTAGGTTGATCCTTGAGCCTTTGTTGACAAGGTAGTGATGAACATCCATTCCATTGAAGTGTATAGTGATGTACAGTGGAAGGATGTATCCATGTATGGGAGATACTTTATCTTCTCCGGGGAAAGAGATAATGGCAAGAAATTCATCACTCTCGACTACCTCAACATGGAAGTATTTTGTAGTTGTTACCTCCATCTCAAACTAGAGGGGGCTTCTTAAAGATTTGAAGAGGGATTCACGCATATAAACTGATAGGAAAAGGGCCTCAAGGATAGATAACCTCGCATGAATGATAGAAAGATGCCTAAGGATATAATACTTCCGTGAGAACCATGAACTTTTTCTTATAGGAGGTCGCTCTATGGTAGGGGGAATGACTGGACCTTTTGACTGAACTAGCAGCTAACTAGTAATGGAAATGTCTCATTTCTCGCTATTAAAAACTCATGGAGAGACTACCAGATGTGTCTTAGATGAATGAGGTCGATCCGTAACAGAGTGTGTCTAATCATGGCATGGTCGAGGCAGCTCCACCTAATCAAGTAACTCAAATGGTGGTGAAGGCAGACCCGATCTGCACTGGGTCTACAGTCTGGTTTTGGTGGCATACACAGCCTGGATGGTAGTATAGATCGATGCACTCTGATGATGCATATAGCCATAGATATTTCGGCGCTGGTGACAGCTGAGAACATTGGTAGGATCCATCTAGCACTCCTCGCCGTCAAAAATCTTGTAGGGGTTTACTAGCTCCACGGTGTCAACCGAGGCATACCCTTGATCGTCACCTCAAGAATCCTCCACTATTGGACAGATTATAGGGGTAATATCCACCTCTAGGGGCATGAAGTCTTTGAGAGTATGGGATGACGATGGCATCAGTGGGGGCCTTCATTTTCCCTTGTGTTGTTAATGCTTTCTCTTTTGGGAAGAGGAAGGTTGATCTGTTGATGCATAGGTACTAGATGCGGGTGACGTGGCATCTTCTGAAGGCTCGGGTTGATTAAAATGTGTGCGGATAATACCATGGGTATGGGTGACTACCTTATGAGCCATCCAGTCATCATACTTCAAGGACCCATGGTTAGAAACCTAATGCCACTCACCTTTGCTATCATTGTCATTGTATGGCTTCCCGAATACACAGCCACTTGTTCTAGAGCTAGGCCTAAGCTAACTATGTTGTTGTTAACCTAGTCTTGAATTCATTCTTCAAATACATAGCACTGTTTGAGGGTGTTCCCCAGGATTCGGTTATAGAGGTGGTAATTTGGGCGATCAGTGAGATCCACCTCTTCAGGACTCCTACATTCAAGAAAATGTAGAAGTCCATGTTCCAAGGTGCTTTGGAAATAACCAAGGACTTAAGACTCATTGAATGATTAGGTCTTCTTTCTCTTATCTGGGAAGAGGGATATGGGAGCCTGGCTCTGATGAGGGGCTGGATGAGCCTGTTGAGGAGGTGGAACCTGATTATCTCACCTGGGTGGTGGTGACACATTACGCGGGGGTGCCTGCCGATTCTAAGGTGGGCCTTGCTGGGCCGGAGGCTATGCTTGAGGTGAAGGTCCCCTATGAGGCTATAGATGTGGATCCACTAATAATAACTCTAGTTTCATGGGGGCCTCAATTTGGGCCACCACTACAGGCTCATCCTTAGCGGCCCTTCTTGCTGGAATTGCAGGAGACAATGGACGTGCATGTTTGGCCTACTTCAAGGCTTCCTCTAGACATTGGGCCTTATTAGAGAAGTCTCAGAATCCCCCAAGGTAATTCTGGGTTATGAAATAGGGGACCAGTTCGGTCTTGACATTACCCACACACATTTTCAGTAGATGTTTCTGAGTTAGAGACATATCTAAAGAGTAGGTAAGACCTTTCCACCGGGAAACAAATCCTACCGCACGCTCATCAACCCTCTGATTACACTTGAAGAGGTCTGAAATACTCATATTCCAAGTGGTAGTGCTAAACTGGTAGAGAAACTACCTATGAAAATCTTCCCAGCCAGCGACCGTCCTGATAGGTAGCTTGTTGTACCAGCCAAAAGCAGGCCCTTCCAATGTCTGTACAAAACATCAGAGTTTGGTGGATTCTTTCTATGCTAGAGTTCCTATCATGGTTACACACCTCGAGATGAAGTGGGCCAGATGCTATAGTGAATCACTCGTCCCATTAAATGGGAAAAAGGTGGGACTTCCAAAACCCAGTGGTGCTAGAATATCATCCACCCACGCCGGATATGGCTCTCTATTAGGTGGGATTTCCACCTGTCTATTTTCTAATTCCTTGAGGTGAGCAATGAGTGCCGCCATCAGATCATCTAGTCAGGGCTTCCTATATTGATGAGGATCCCTGACCAACAGTGCGTTGGAAGGTTCTTCAACATGATAAGAAGGCTCAGCGGCTTGCGGAGCGGCCAGTGGGATGGCCTACGGAGCAGCTGGGGAAACCTGAGTTGGGTCCTGGGGATTATCATGCCACTCAGGAGGATTTGGCAACACATACCACCCCCTTTTCCATAAACTCTGGCCGCTATCCTATCTATGTGGGAAGGATGATCGAGGTCACCTAGAGGCAATTATTTGTGGGACTTTTGTACCTACCCCTGCTGCCCCAACCGGGGATCACTGTAGTTCGGTCATCGCTCCGCACCACATTCAGCACGGAGGTCATCGACCATATTTTTATGCTCTGTGAGCTATTGATGCAATGAAGATTTTTTGCGATCATCTTCCATCTTTTGCACTAAGCCAGATGGGTCAGAGGGTTTGACAACCCCAAGTTACTCTTTACCCTAATTGGGATTCCGTCCAAGGGCTAATGACTGGGTAGGTACCGGAAGACCAAGTAAATTTCTTTGCTAGTGAGTGATCCTTCCCAATTGATCCAATAGGTGTGATACTCCCTCAGGGGGTATGTCCTCTTTAAGGAGCTCCAACTTTTTCTCTCCCTCTGGTAGGTCGGCCATGTCAACTGCGACTTTACCTGGAGGCATATCCTCAATATCACCCAAAAAATCAGGCTGGCACTGAATAGAACTAAAATGGAGGGCAACATACTACCCACAACCACAAATCTGAATGTGGGGGGAATCCTCCTTGATAATTTTGTGGAGCACTTTAAAGATACGAACGCATCGTTGTAGGAGGGTGCGGTGGTGACTGGGTGACTCAGGGCACTGGTCCATAGGAAGTGTAGCCAAGTCAACCATATGGTATTATTGTTCAATATCTTTGAAGTGTGCCTAACTCTTTGGATAATTCACTCACTGATAATGGATACAGAAGTGCATCACCTAGAGGGTCTGGTGAAATCATGTGACTTCCTCCTGAGTAAGAGATTTTTGGCATATAGAAGTTTGCGGCCACAATTTTCTAGAACATTTTTGGGAAATGATCTGCTGTGAGGATGTCCCAAAATATCATTGGCTCAGAATTAGGATCTGTCCATTGGTTGCCTCATTCATCAATTGGTGGAGGCTGGGGGATTGGTAATTGTACTGAAGTAGATCACTGATATGGTAGACTGGCTGGCGGAAAATATAGAGAACGGGCTGACAAGGTGCTGCATCTCGGGTTGTCCTACAATGAATGCGATGACTGAGTAACTACATCTCTGTAAGATAGGTGGGAGACCAAGGCTTCTGATGCAGGGGTTGCGCTCACTGATGGTGGGCCATGTTGTTGTTCATCCTTTACCGATCCCCAGAATAACTCTACCTGATCTATGGTTGAGGTAGAAAATAACCATGTTGACGGTAGGGAGGATTGCACGACTAGACCCTAAGAAGGGACCAAATATTCCTCCTCTTGAATGTATTTTCGGAGGGAAGCATGAATCTAGTGGACCCCACATTTTGAAAGGATGAGTCTAATATGTTTTGTTCCTACCCCAGCCCTCGATATAAAGGATCGAGGTGAGGGTTCCATCACTGAATTGCATTCCGCCTCAGAATCTGAGAATCAAATAGTCTTAATTGCAGTCTGAATCTTCCCAACACTATTTTTATGGCCTCGGTGACCTTCCCTCCTACCCCAAAATGGCTCTTTAGGATAGGGTAGATTTTTTGATCGAGGTGGACCTTCATCCAAATTTACGCTAGGGCGGAGAGGAATTCCACCTAAGTGAGCTGGGGTGCGAGGATCACCTGAACAGATGTCAAAGGGAACATGGGGAGCACCTCTATGTCCACTGGATGACGCATGGAGGGAATATCTTTGGGAAGTGTTGTAATGGGTAGGACCTCCACTAGAGCTGGTAGGAGCATGGGTAGGGCCTCTATGCTTATTTCCTTTGGCAGCATCGGTGCGAGGAGGGTCCTCGTACTGGTCTAGCTGAACACGGGTAGGACCTCTGTGTTGGGTGCCCATGAAGCGAGGAAAGCCTCCGCTTATATGATTTTTGGGATGAGGAGGACCTCCATCAGTTTCTCTAAGGACATAGGGAAGACCCACATGCTGACAGTTGACGAGATAGGTAGCGTCTTCATATTGGCGACCTGTAACGGGAGGAATGGCTCTATACTAGAGGTAATGGGTATAGAAGAGGCTTTTGTACTGGGTGTCAATGTAGTGGGGAGGACCTTCATTCTGATTGAATATGGCATGGGGAGGACCTTCATGCCAATATTGGGAGTGGTGAGGGCCCACAGTCTCATTGGTGATGGTAAGGGGAGGACCACCATACTGGGTATCATTTCCGCGGGTTGTCTCGTGGCAGGTGCCACCTGCGTCACTAACCAGGAGAGTTAGCTCAGTATGCTCGTGGGATGGTTGGGACCTTGATCTGGGCCAGGCGTATGAGTGCCCATGCTCAGCATAAACAAGGGCTAATGGTATGCGCTAGTGGTGGCATAGTCCATGCAAGCTGATGATATTGACGCCCCTCGGTGAGCATCCTCCTCAATCCTGTGCATGGCGCTGGTGTCGGGTCAACTGGACTAGGATCAATGGTGCAGGAGTATATCTTACTTGCTTCTCAGCTCATGGGGCTTGGTGGCAGTGTTGATGTGGCTTGGTGGGAGCCCTGAGAATAGAATTTTGATCTGGCTATCCGGTACATTCCTCACCTCATCGTCATAGGGGAGGGAGTCATCGAAGTGTTCCAGGGAGAGGCTCTTGAAACAATTATGTGTCAGAGTGGGGAGTAGGGGCTCCATACGCAGCCCTTGGGGAAGTGGTGGCAATGAGTCACAGAAGCCTCTAAGTATTTCTGGGCCATATCCCAGGTTGGGATAATTCCCTCGTCCTCATATCGTCGAACGAGATCATTTATCACCCTTATCTAAATGATTTTAGAATGGTAGATGGGGAGTGGGGACCTAGTAGCCATGGAAATGGAGGCTGCCATGGGGGATATGATGCTACACGGGATTTCCATGTTGGTGTTGCCCCTGCCCCTACTCGATGGGTGGGAAGTGATCGGTTTACTATCCTGACATCTTGGAACCTGCAAAGCAGGAAGATTTAACCATTAGTGATGAAAGAAGGAAAGCAACATTCAGTGCCCCAGTTTCATTCCATCATACATGATTGCTAAGAAGGATCCACACTGACAACGTCGTAGATCGAGATGTCCAATTTTCAAATGTCCCAATTTCTGGTGAGTTTCACGCCAGGCCCACTACTTTCTTGGTGGTACCTGGCAACAAATACATAGATCTGGTGACACGTCAATCCATTTATATATTGAGTGATACTAATCTCTACATTGAGGAGAAGAATTTCACATTGGGTTCACCATTTCTGTTTCCAACACTTTCACCGGGGCACGCATCCGTCTGTTGGAGGATGCGCAGCTGTTGACCCGCATTACCACTTTCCAAAGGTGGGTGGAATTCGTCACATATTCAGGTATGTTTTCTCCTTGATCGAAACGGGATGATGGGATGTAGGTTCCTACTTCCATGGATTCCCCCTTGGAACTCGTTACCTAGTCCGGGTCTCCCTCATAGACTTAAGACGATGTTCATGAAACTCTTCCCAGTACCATGTCTTCATGGATGCTGGTTAATTACACTTCTTCTATCAGGACATTATAAGGTGTCAAGTCAGGGTATCAACCTTTGGTCAGGGGAGTAGTCACATTTCCCATTACTAGCATGTCTGGATGTTGGAGCACTAATGCATCTCGGTTTCTTCCCCTTATGATAGGGCTTCTCGAGGGCACAGAAGCCCAAGGCATCCCACGTCGAATACGGGAAATGTTATGCCATAAGAATGTCTCTAATTTTTTCCTCAGGTTCTCATGTTTAATGAAGGGTATGTCGTGAGTTTAACGTCTAACGGAGATGGATCAAACTGATCTGAACACTAACAGGAGTGGATCAGATGGGTGCAACCTCAGGAGGGATCACTAATTCTAGGGCTAAAGTGTGGTTAGTTAACCGATTACTTCTAGGAGCAGTGAGAAAGTGGGTGACATGATCTTACCAGGATGTGATGGCCTAGGTGATAATCGGGATGGATATGGATTGTTAAGAGTGGATGGAGAGTGAAATGGAGCCAACATGAGGGCGATGGTGATATTGGGCTTGAGCCTTGAAGAGACTTCCTATGTATCCCTGTGGCAAGGAATAAAAGTCTGCATAGTTCAGCGGGGCGATGGGACACCTAATAAGGCGGCCCGTGAGAATGGACATATGGATGGGACCTAGAGGAATTGGAACCCTCAGATTGGGGAATGACCTTCCTGAAACACATAGGCTCGTGGTAAAGAACAGGGTGAGACATGGGTGATGGGTTTGAACCTCAGGGAGGCTTCTTGTGTATCCCCATGGAAGGGAATCAAATTCCACATAATTTAGGATGGGGGCATAGAATTGGTCTGTACGCATAAGATAATGACCAGATGATATACTGGGGCTTATGCGTGATTAGCAGCCGGGGTTGGTATGATGCTCGAGGGGCGGACTAGAGGTGTGGGTCCCAGCAATGGGGGACTACAACGGATTACTGTCTATTACGGACAATAATGGATTACTGTTGGATGGGGATACAACGTCTTACCACTGGTTTGGGAACACGATAGCTTACCACCTATTGGGGATCACAACAGATTTCCATTGATTGGGGATCACAAAGGCTTACTATCGATTGAGGGACCCAATGGCTTACCATCGATTGGGGGGGCAAAACAGCTTACTATCGATTGAGGGACACAACGGCTTACTGTTTATTGGGGAACACAATGGCTTAATTTCAATTGGGTAACACAACAGCTTACCATCGATTGGGGGACACAGTGGATTACCATTGATTGAGGGACACAAAGGCTTACCATTGATTGGGGGTTGACCAGATCTACAGTGTCAACCGAGGCATACCCTTGATCGTCACCTGAAGAATCCTCTATTACTAGAAGGATTATAGGGGTAATCTCCACCTCTAGGGGCATGAATTATATGAGAGTATGGGATGACGATGGAATCTGTGGGGGACTTCATTTTCCCTTACGTCGTCAATGCTTGCTCTTCTGGGAAGAGGACGGATGAGTCGTTGATGCATAGGTACAAGTTGTGGGTGACACTGCATCTTTTAAAGGCTCAGGTCGATTCAAATGTGCACAAATAATACCATGGGAACAGGCGACTGCCTTATGATCCATCTAGTCATCATACTTCTAGGACCCATGGTTAGAAACCTGATTCCACTCACCCTCGCTCTCACTACCACTGTCTGGCTTCCCGAATACACATGCCACTTGTTCCAGAGCTGGTCCTAACCTAATTATATTGTTGTTAACATGGTCTTGAAGTCAGTCTTCAAACACATAGAACTATTTGAGGGTGTTCCTCGTGATACGATGATAGGGGCAGTAGTTGGGGTGATCTGTGAGATCCACCTCTTCGGGCCTCCTGCATTCAGGAAAATGTAGAATTCCATCTTCTAAGGTGCTTTGGAAATAACCAAGGACCTGATCCTTGTTGAATGATTAGGTATGTTTTATCCAGACTGGGAAGGGGGCTTTGGGAGACTAGCTCTGATGAGGGGCGGGAGGATCCTTTAGAGGATGTGGAACATAATTATCTCACCTGGGTGCTGATGGCACGTTACGCGGGGGTGCCTTCTGATTCTGAGGTGGGTGCTGCTGGGCCAGAGGATGTTCTTGAGGTGGAGGGCCCCTATGAGGCTATATAGGTGGATACACTGGTAATAACTCTAATTTAATGAGGGCCTCTATTTGGGCCACCACTACAGGCTCATCCTTAGTGGCCCTTATTTCAGTAATTGTAGGAGGAAACGGACATGCCTGCTTGGACTGCTACAAGGCTTCCTCTAGATGTTGGGCCTTATCATAGAAGTATCAGAATCCCCCAGGGTAATTCTGGGTGATGAGAGAGGGTACCAGTTCAGTCTTGACATTCCCCACACACATTGTCAGTAGATTTTCCTGATTCAGCAGCATATCCAAGGAGTAGGTGAGACCTTTCCACCGGGAAAACAATTCTACAACACGCTCATTAGGCCTCTGCTTACACTTGAAGAAGTCTTCAATACTCATCTTCCAAGTGGTAGAGCTAAACTGGTAGATAAAAAACCTACAAATATCTTCCCATCCGATGACCGAACTGATGGGTAGCTGGTTGTACCAGACAAACGCAAGACCTTCCAATGTCCATACAAAACATCAGAGTTTGGTGGCTTATTTCTATGTTGTAGATCCTATCATGGTTCCACACTTTGAGATGAAGTGGGCTTGATGCTGTAGTGTATTTCCCGTCCCATTAAATGGGGAAAAGGTGGGATTTCTAAAGCCCATGGGTGTTGTAATATCATCCACCCACACCGGATATGGCTAGCTATTAGGTGGTATTGCCACCTGTCAATTTTCCAAAACCTTGAGCCGAGCAATGAGTGTTGCCATCAGATCATATAGTCGGGGGTTCATGTCTTGATGAGGATCTCTGACCACCAGTGTGTTGGCAGGTTCTTCAACATGATAAGAAGGCCCGACAGCTTGTGGAGCGGCTGGTGGGATGGAATGCGGAGTAGTTGGGGGAACCTGAGTTGGGTCTCGGGGATTATCATTCCACTCAGGAAGATTTGGTGACACATAACATTCCCTTTTTCCATAATCTATGGCCTTTATCCTCTCTACGTGGTCAGGATGGTCAAGGTAACTGGGAGGCAATTCGTCGTGGGACTGTTGTACCTGCCCCTACTTCCCCTGTCGAGGATCACTGTAGTTTGATCATAGCTCCATGGCATGTTCATCAAGGAGGTAATCGACCATATTCTTGTGCTCTATGAGTTGTTGACGCAACGTGGATTTTTAGGGATCATCCTCCGTCTTTTGAACTGATCCAGATGGGTCAGAGGGTTTGACAGCCCCAAGTTGCTCTTTACAGTAATTGGGATTCTGTCTAAGGGCTAATGACTCGGTAGGTATAAGAAGACCCAGTAAATTTATTTACTAGTGAGTGATCCTTACCAATGGATCCAATAGGTGTGATACCCCCTTAGGGGGTATGTCCTCTCCAAGGATCTCCAACTCACTCTCTCCCCCTGGTAGGTCGACCATGTTAACCGCGACTCTACCTGGAGGAATATCCTCAATATCACCCAAAAAATTGGGTTGGAGCTGAATAGAACTGAAATGGAAGGTAGAATAATACCCCCAACCATAGACCTGTATGTGGGGGGAATCCTCCTTGATAATTCTATGGAGCACTTTAAAGCTCTGAATGCATCATTTTTGGAGGTTCTGTTGGAAACTTAGGGTGTTGGGCTATAGGAAGTGTAGCCAAGTTGACCATATGGAATTGTTGTTCAATATCTTCAAAGTGTGCCTAACTCTTGGGATAATATACTTCTTGATAATTGATATGGAAGTGCGTCACCCGGAGGGTCTAGAAAAATCATGCGACTTCCTCCTTAGTAAGCGATTTTGGCGCACTGAAGTTTGCAGTCACGATTTTCTAGAACATTTTTAGGAAATGATAAATTGTGAGGATGTCCCAAAATTTCCTTGGCTCAGACTTAGGATATGTCCCTTGGTTTCCCCATTCATCAACTGGGGGAGGATGGGGGACCAAAAATGGTACTGAAGTAGACCACTAAGATGGTAGACTGGCTGGCGGAAAATATAGAGAACGGGCTAACAAGGCACCGCATCTCGGGTTGTCCTGTAATGAATGCGACGACTGAGTCACTACATCTCGGTAAGATAGGCTATCGACCAAGGCTTCCGACGTAGGGGTTGCAGTCACTCATGGTGGTCCATGCTATTTTTCATTTTTTTACTGGTCCCCAAAATAACTCTCCCTAATCTCTGGTTGAGGTAGAGAATGACCATGTTGACGATAGGGAGGATTGCATGGCTAGACCCTGGGAAGGGGCCAAATCTTCCTCCTCTTGGATGTATCTGTGGAGGGAAGTAGGAATCTGGTGGACCTCACATTCCGGAAGGATGATTCTAATACATTGTGTTCCTGCCCTGGACCTCGACATAGAGGATCGAGGTGAGGGTTCCATCCTTGAATCGCATTCCGCCTTAGAATCTGTTTCCTATGGAATTGGGGATGACCTCATTGATTTAAGGTTCAAACATTCCAATCGGTTTCTAAAAGGTTTGTTCGTAGAACCGGAAACATCCAATGATTCCATATCCATTTGGACCTACTTTCCAAAGGTAGTCACTCATTAGTTGTGGATTGATGAGGCTTAGGAATTTTCATTGGTCTAGAGGATGGGAGGTCGGACTCATCACACCTTTTTTAGTAGAATTATTTTCTACTATGGGACTCTATTTATAGATTTAAGTTATGTTCGTGAATCCTTATTAAATTACCAAGTATAAAATGAGCTTTCCTTTAGATCTGACAATCAATGATTGATATGTAAGAAATTTAGAGAACCTTTAAAATGTATTCGAGGTTCTTCATCGATAGAGAATCATCTGTATTTGTTAGAGATTCTTAGTCAATGGTATCCGTCAATACATAAAAGTATCTTGGTCATTATAATGACCATACTGGTTTTAAAGCCACTCAGTGGGGCACTTAAATTTTATTGTCATTCAAAAGGACATGGATTATTTCAGAGTTGGTATCGTACCCGCAGATGGGCTACCTACGTATCCTTTATTTAGAAAAGGAATCAGAATCCACATAGTTCAAGTAAGGGAATATGATTTTTGTGTATGATTTATGGCTCAAAGAAAGATTTCATAATTACTTTTACACTCTAATCTCACGTGAGTCATGCTCGATGTGAGAAACAAGAGGTATTGGTAAAACCAGACAATTGTTCCATGACACATACAATCATAAGAAATAATGTGGGGCTTATGTATGTATGACAGCCCAAACAGATGAAGATTAAGATTTACTTCAGGGAAGAAATCCAGGAACAGGGTCCATAAAGGTATATGTACTTTATGGAGATTTGAATACTCTAATCTTGGGGCTTACTCCTAAGGAAGATGCCCAAGTTAGGAGGGGACTTATGATTGTGTTTTACTCCTGAGAAGGAATCCCAGATCAAAAGTAAATTAGGACTGGTTAAGATAAATTAAGACTGGGACTTACTCCTAAGGAGGAGGCCTAGGTTAAAGGGATTTGAAAACTAGGGATTACTCATGAAGAGGAGGACCAGATTAAGAGAATTTTAGAATTAAGGGGATTGGGGCTTACTCTTAAATAGGATGCCCACATTTGTAGATTTAAAATGGGGGCTTATTCCTGAAAGAGAAACCCAGTTTAAGGGAATTATGGTTGGGGCTTACTCCTGAGGAGGATGCCCAGATTAGGGAACTTGGGGCGTACTCCTAAGGAGGATGCCAAAAATTAATGAGGACTTGGGGCTTACTCCTAAGGAGGATTCCCAAATATTAATGAGAATTTGGACTGGGTCTTACTCCTGAAAAGGATGCCCAGGTTAAATATTCTCTCATCTTTAAAGGATGAGGTTGAATGAATGAAATCTCTAACTTTAGTGATGTAAAGATGTGTAAATCACTTGGTTTTGAGAGATGTTCCACCGAATTCCTTTCAGATAATGAATCCAACAAAGAAATCATGCCATAAATGGCTTTGGAGAGAGTTCTGAAGGATTAATCTTGAAGAGGAGAAGTGGATAGGTGTAAGGGAAGTGAAATAGGTAGAAGAGGCACCCAAAAAGATAGGGGCGCGCAAGTCCTGGCAGGAGCGTAGGTACTACGTGGGTGCGCAAGTCCTGGGCACGTAGGTATACCTGCGCGGCACATGGGTACTTGAGAAATTTTCAACTCTTAGGGAAATACTTGGGCGAGACTTGTCTCAAACCCTTGTTATTATCTCTAGAGGCTTTCTAGAAGATGGCGCGCAAGTTCTGGTGAAGGAGTAGGGCGGCGCGCAAGTGTGGCCAGTTCCCTTAAGGGCTGGCCACTCAGGCGTGCAAGTTTTGATGAGTTTAAACACTTAGGCCTTCCTCCTCCTCTTTAGATATTCTGTTCTAGGTAAGAAATTACCTTAGAAGTGTTTGGAAGCTTTGAGAAGAGACTAGGGCGTCGGGAGCTCAATTTTGAGGTTCGGGAATTTTTCATCCTATTAATGGGGGGGCCACAGGGGTATTTATAGGCTAGAGAAGACCCTGGGTGATTTTCAGAGAGGGCGTGCAAGTCACTTGCGTACCCATTAGGCGGCGCGCAAGTGTACTTGCACAAAAATGAGGGAACCTGCACGGCGCATGTGCATTTGAATCCTTGTTCATGCCTTTGTCGATTTTTGATGTTTTCTTCAAAGTATGAATCAATTTGAGCTAAGGAATTTCCCTTTGCATTTGCTTAGACTCTGTGAAAAAAAGGATTGTCAACAAAAGTCCCCCCTCAGAGTTGGATCCGAAAGAATAAGGATGTGACTCTGAGGAAAAGAAGAAAACCAAAGGCAAAGAGGTGCGCAAGGGTTCAGCGCGCAACACTCGTCGCGCAGGTGCGAGTCGCGCAGGGCTGGAGCGTGTTGGACGTAGGCATGCAAGTGGGAAGCCTGGCCTATAAATATGAAACCATTTGTCATGCATAGTACCGAATTCCAGATTTTCGAGCTCTCACCGTGCAGGTCACCTTCGTCGTGCAAGTTTTCTCTTTTTTCGCTTTTCTTCGATGTCGCGCTGCTGTCAAGTTATCTGGACTTGCACGGTGATACCTGCGTGCCAAAAACTTGCGTGGCACATTAACACTTGTGCAACACATCCACACTTGCGCGTCAAGTTTAGACTTGCACACCTTAATGCCTTTGCCATTTTTTTTAAATTCCTTCAAAAGTTTAATGAAAAATAAACCCATTTAAGAGTTAATTTATTCAACTTTTGTGCAGATTCAATGGCTCCCAAGAGAATTAGAATGGCTGATGAACTGGAAAGAAAGCGACTTGATGATATGATGAGCATCATTGTCCATGATTATTATACTTTCTGCAAAATCACTCTCCTGGGATTGGATAAGTATTTGAATAAGTATCATCGCAACTTCCCCCAAAGCATTTATTTGTCTTTGTATGGCTATGGTCATCTGTGAGAAGTTACTATTTTAGAAGCAAAGAACTATCTCCCATTTCCATGGTTTCAGAATTACACCAACTTTTCTTCAGCAAATATCTCATGTGGAGGAGGATTTATAAATGCTAGAACAGTGGAGAAGGCCCACATGATGCATCATAGCCCTTGTACGCCAGATATGAAACCTAATAAGCCTGATCTGCAACCACATTGTCATCCTTTAATCTTCCGAAATGCTCAGATGGATCAATCCAAAGGTTGGAAGAAAATTTGGGACTTCTATCCTAGGGGAGGTGTGAAGCCAACTTGGATGTGGGCATACTGGGTGTGACAAACCTGTGCAGAGTTTTTCGAGGATTTAAAAGGAGTGGAGATATACGAAGCTATCTGGGTTGGGAAAACATATGTTTACAGAAATGATAACTTCGTGTCAGAGATACTCAACCACTGGAGCACAAAAACCAATTCTTTCCATCTGACTCATGGAGAAGTAGGCATCAGTCTGTGGGATGTCCACAGGATCTCAGGGGATCTAATTTTGGGCGACATGTATGATGAATTTATTCCCCCCAAGGTGACTTGGAATGATTTAGAGAAGACTCCTACTTTGGCTCGGGAATTAATTAAAATCTTCCAAAGTCTCAAGATTTCAGAGACCTCCTTAATTCATTCTAGAAAGGATATTCATCCGGAGGAGTGGATGAATATATTTATTATTTAGAATAAAGAGAAGGAGCCAAAGGAGAAGGATCTAAAGGATAAAGGATCCAAGAAAAATAAATCCAAGGATAAGAGGCCCACCTGTCCTACCACCTGCCCAAAAACCGAGAAGAGGGGTGCTCCTGGCACATTCTGGACAACTCCAGAAGCAGGAGAGTTTGAGAAATGGGGATATGAGGTGAATCAAAGGATCCCAAAGAAGACTCATCTGGTGGGCTTCTTGGCTTTGTGGATCAGCGTTTATCTCTTGCCAATCAGGGACTCGAAGGGAGGCGTCAGGCCAGGGACCTTCGTTATTGCGGCAAAGTTGGCTGAGGTAAAAATGGTTGGGTTGGATACCCCCATTTTAGCAAATATTCACAGGATTTTACTTCATGTATTCATGGATAAATCTCCTTTGAGAATAGTGGGATCATTCCAAGTTTTATGGGGATGGATCTCCACTCACTTCAGGACTTATAATGTACAGAATGCAGTACAAATTCTTGGAAGTTCTTTCAGGCCATCAGAGCAATAATTCTCTAGAATTTCTCCATTAGATATTAATTCTTATGACATTAAAGTGAGGATGAGCATGTTTAAGTAATTCAACTTCTTTCCCTATGGAAATCTGCCAACCGGGTGGTTTGTTGATGATGGAACAACCCACTTGGATTTGAGGGCATACGTGCTGGCCTACAGAGATGGTGTGCTGGTCACCAGGATTGATGGAGAGATTATATGTGAGGCCTATGCTCCATATATATTTGCATTCCAATTCAAGTGTTTGCAACAGATTGTTGTATCTCCCCCTGTACATGTCAGTTTAGAGAAACATCTGATGGTTTCTCAGCAATTGTGGTTACTGACGTTTAGGGAGAAGACTGAGGCGGTGTTTGATCTACCAGTTGAAAGAGTGACACATAACTTGACTACATGGTATGTCGAGCACTGGATAGCATCATACCCTAAAGGGGTGCTGAATCACCCAGTTTATCAGGTGGGGAAAAGGAAGAGTACTGTAGAGAAAGAAACCCTTCCTCATAAAGGTGATGCTTCCCCACATGAAGTTGATTCACCAGATTCCTCCTCTAGGACTGATTCACCAGATTCCTATGATGGGGATGATGAGGAACAATAATTGGAAAAGCAGCCTTGTGCCCGATATATTTCTCTGGTTAGAATCAAAAGACCCACTCCATCAACTCCTGGTGAGTTACTTCATTGGGGTACTTTAATCATTACTACTTTATAAAGCAATAAGTCTTACTTTATTATTCTCTATCTGTAGTTGCAGGAGCTGGGAAGAAATTTAAGTCGAAGATTGTAGGACCTTCCTCGCATCCTTCAGGTACATGCACTGAATATCTACGACCAGAGGTTGTCCAGACATGGCAGAGTTTATATTATGGTATTGAAACTGCCTGGCTGGATTTATGCGAGGGGCTGCAACTCCCTGGAATAGGGACTCTTCTCGCTTCTACCGATATTAATTTCGAAGATAGCCCCAATGAAGTGCAAGCTTATATCAAAGAGCTGGAAATGCTCATATATGCCACCGATGATTCCATTCATGTCACCAAGCAGGTGAAGGAAATGATAGATCGTGGCACCGGTGAGGGGACTGATGAGGAGTGGCACGATTACGTGGCCCCTGAAGATTTAATTTTTCTTTCCTTACTTTCTTTTCAACTTGATTTCAGTCGAAGATTTGTTACTCAAGGAAGTTATTTTCTTCATCTTGCAGCTTGCAAATAAAGGAACTAATGAGGTTCCTTCGCCACAGTATAGCCCTGGTGGTACTTCCATCGGGGCTGCTGCTGAATCTCCTCGCGAGTCTGGCAATATATCTCCGGGCCAGTAGGCCATGAATGAGGAGTTGTACATGGCTTTCCATTCCCCTATTCAGGTTCTTATAATGGAGACTACCGACACTCCTAAAAAGTCAAAGAAGCAAAGGCATCGGAGTAATAAGTCCACAACTAAACGCTTCATCAGTAGTGGTAAGTCCTTCGGATAATCATGAATTTTAAATCATGAAAAAGATTGATCATTTTCCATGGGATTGCAGGGGCTTCTTCAATTTCCCCTATGAGGGAGAGGACTGATCCTCCTCTGAGGACCACGAATGGTGCTGTGGAACAATCACAAATTCAGGCTGACTTGGCTGCTTCTGAAAAAGAGCCAGAATCTGTTCCTAGTATCCCTCCTGTTGCTGTTGCAAGAAGAGAAGAACCCGCTTCTGTTAAGTTAAAAATGTTTCATAAAATGTTGAATGAAACATCTACTGACTTCCATTCTGTGATACTTCATGTTCAACCCCTGCATTAGAGCTTTTGGCGGCTATTTCAACTAATGCTGTGATTTTATCCGAAGATGCTGTCCAGGGTCAGGGACCGCAAGATGAAGGTCGCCAAGAAGACACATCAAATGCTCCCACTGGTGAGACTAACCAGGATTCTGAGATGACATTATATTAAATTATGGAACTTGGCGCATATTTTGAAGATTTTATAAATCATGTTAAATTACCATGTAATTTAGAATATTATGGATGTGAGTGTTATCCTTCATCCTATTAATAATAACTTCTAATTACATGTCTAATCATGATTGGTTCAAATGTGCAGTTTTTTTTGAGAAAGCTGATGAACTACCCATGCCTGAAGGGGGTACAGAAAACCCTACCGTTGTAGAGACATTAGCACAAGTGGAGCTGAAACCAATAGAGCTTCCTCAAACTCATCTTGAAAATCCTATCGAAGCTAGGAAAGATGGGGAGGAACCTTCTCAGGTTTCTGATCTACCGTTGGGTAAGGAATAATAGTATTTGTGATTGTGCTTAATTTGCAAGACAACCGATTCTTTTGTTATCCTTTGAAAATAACCAAAGCTTTAAATTAATTATGTAGGGCCATCAATTACAGTGGCTAGATCTGGAGGTGAGGCCTCAGCCTCCGCCCCAACAGGAATTCAAAGTGAAGAAGCTCAGGTCAGGGGGGAGGAGCAGAACAGGGCACTTCCCTAAGTGCATTAATCCCAGATTATACTCCCCCCTATGACAGTGACACTGAATCGGACCCGGATGTCCAAAAGGCATTCCAATTTTCACAGCTCAAGGCATGGAAGAACATATAGAAAATCATATCTGAAGTGCCTCTAGAGGAGCTGCCATCGATGATTCCCCAACTATCATCCCTATTTTTCATATTGGGACTTGGTGGTTTTGGATATGAAAAGATCCATGCCGCGGTGAAATAGGTCATTTTCAGGAGGGAGCAGGAGCAAAAGTGTTGCGAAGATCTGACCAGGGTGAAACTATCAGCCAATATTAGTGAATTTGAGGTTGTGATATCCCGATCTGAGGCTGACTATGCTGCCAAGATGAAGGAGCCGAAGCATAAGATCAAAGATAAAGTCGTCCAGCAAATGCACCTTCAGCAACAGTTAGATGTTGTTACTGGGGAACTTGACCAACTCAATAATTCATTGGAGGGAGCTCAAAATAATGGTATGAAGGCCATCACGGATGCCAAGAAAGAACTCCATCTGGCTGAAAAGAGTGAAGTTGGTCGGGTGCATGAGCTTCAAGTAGCTGTTGATGAAGCTCGGGATGTTGTTCATCAAGTGAAGACTTATGTTGATAGCCTCTTGTAATTTCTTAGAAAAGATAAGAGACACCAATCTGTGTATGTCCTTCTAATTCTTGTGCATCAAATGGAAAGAATGATTTCATCTTCAATCACTTTTGCACGTATTTTCCTGCTACCTGCTTTAGATTTTACCTAAGCCAATGGGCCTAGTAAGCATAGTTTGATTTTTACTAGGATTATTGTAAATAACCCTACAAACTTTGAATCTTTTAATTGATCAATATTACCTAGATCATAAAAAATGTATGTTTAGTGAGATGGAACATGACTTTTATTTAGAGTTACCTTGTCTTTTGGGGGCAACGTAAAGTCATGCACATCGGACATAAAGAGGCTAATGTTTAAGGTCGAAATAGCTTTGACCGAAATGGATTAAAATTGACTCAATTCCTTGACAATTTATCTGAAAACATATTACCACACTCAAGTATGAGGGAAAATATGTAAACTACGACTTAAGAAAATTTGAATCTGATGAATGATATGAAAAAGAGCTAAAAGGCATTAGAAGAAGTAGTTCCCAATAATGAAGATACCATTATTTAACAAACCTGTTAGGGGGTTGAATTATGCAGGGCCACCTAAGGGCATTGGCTGCATAGTCAAATAAATAGCATCTTTTGGCTGACAAGTCCATTATGTAGAATACTTATGCAAGGCTGCCTAAGGGAACATGCTGCATAGTCAAGAAAAAGAACTCTCAGAAATTTACTTTTCTACTGCTAAGAAGCCAGTGAAAGTTTATGGGGATTCAACTTTTCCAAAGTATAGAGTTTACTGTATGGAAAGAGGTACTTGAATATGGATAAGATATTTTCAATCAATATTGTCTAAGAATTGGATGAATGTTACTCCTACGAAGGTCTGACCCAAACGTAGGGAAGGAAAATATAAACCATAGACTTGAATATTTTCAGATAAAAAAAAAGAGTATGAGAAAAATATGTAAATAATGGATATTTTTGCGGATCCTTATATATCGTTGTTAAGACAACTAAGGAAAAAAATAGGTTTTCATCCTAAGAATGAAGTTAACATTATTTAACAAACCCGTTAGGGGGTTGAATTATACAGGGCCACCTAAGGGCATTGGCTGCATAGTCAAATAATAGCATCTTTTGGCTGACAGGTCTGTTATGTAGACTGTTTATGCAAGGCCGCCTAAGGGCACGTGCTGCATGGTCAGGCAAAAGAATTCTCAGAATTTGGACATTTTGTAATTAGAAGTCAGGAAAAAGGGTTATGAAGATATGAAAATAGTTAAGGTTAGAATTATGACACATAAAAAATGGGTATTGTTCAATGTATGTAAAGATACATAGATCAATGCTAACCATAATCACGTTGTGGCTGGGTCTTGAATTGAAATGTTGGACTTTACTACGTATCCCATAAGGATGGGAATCAAGACATACATAGTTCTTGAAATACAGTTTAATTTCATGTGGGACTAAATTATGGGAGATCTTAGTTTAGGGTCATAGAGCTCAGACTATTATAAGAAATACACAGTGTGTGTTTTCATGGGGACTTTTCAGCCAGGGGATTGAAAGTGGAATTTGGGGTTAGGCCCAAAAGACTTGGGGTTGGATTCGAGGGACACTCGAATGTTACTACATATCCCATAAGGATGGGAATCAAGCCCACGTAGTTTTATAAATACCCTCTATACAGATTTGATTTGTACATGTGAAGGGTGAAAGGAGAATTTAGTGCAATAATGGTTTGACCCAAAATAAAAGGTTCGGTCATTGCCATGTATGCACGTAGTCTTTGGAATAAAACATGATTGGAGATCAATGTAAATAATTATTTCCTCTCAGGTGAGGGTATCAAATAATGTTGTAGTTTATTGTCATACCGGACAAAAAAAAAGTTGTACAGTTAAACGTCATATAGCAAGGACGAAGTTGAATCAATGTAAAGATATTGATTCTGGGGGTGGTTTCACAAATCAACATCATACGAGATGGAGGTGAACCGATGTGAAGAGATTGGTTTTGGGCTTGAACCTTGGGAGGTTGCCTACGTACCCAGCCTGGAAGGCAAGGATCAAAGTCCGTGTAATTCAATTAAAGAATGAATTAGTGATCAAGTTGTTTTTTTGGGGACAACGACCTAAAAAATGATGTTGGGACTTACACGTGGTTAGCGGCCCAAAGAGGGTGTTATGGTTGAAATTTGATCTAAGCTCACTTGAGTTATACTCGGTGTGAGAAACAAGAGGTAATAACAACCTTAATGATGCACAACTTAATGTCATGTAGGACATATGAAGGGACTATGCAGTTTAAAGTCTTGCAGTTATGACTATTGGTACTGCACAGTTTAGTGTCATGTAGCAGGGACAAAAATACAGTTTAACGTCATGTAGGATGTATTAAGGGATTTCTATACATTTTAGCTTCATGTGGTTAGGACGATAAGGAAAATACAGTTTAATGTCATGTTAGACAAAAAGAGGACTGTTCAGTTTAATGTCATGCCGTAAGGACAAAAGAGAACACATTTTAACATCATGTTGGATGTATTAGGGACTTTTTCACAGTTTAATGTCATGTTGGACGAAAAAAAAGGACGATACAGTTTAGCGTCATGTTGTATGTAAGTGACAATAGTTTAAAGTCATATGCATGGACCCTGGATGGTGTAGTTTAACGTCGTGCTGGACGTAAGGGACTTGAAAATAGTTTAAGGTCATATGTTTGGACCGTAGATGGTGTAGTTTAACGTCTTGCTGGACATAAGAGACTTATGTACAGTTTATTGTCATGTAGTTAGGACGTCATAGTTTAATGTCATGTGGGACGAAAGTAATACAAATAGTTTAAGGTCATATGTATGGTCCATAACAATGTATTTTGTGTTTATAAAAAATACTTCTTCAGAAATCTGGCATTGGTTGGAGTAGTGATGAGTTATCCATCCATTGAGATTAAAGAATAAGCTCCATTGGAGTAGACCTTATGTATTGAGTAAGGTCCTTCCCATTTTGGCTCAAGCTTGGGAGGTTTCTTTCTTGGTATCATTGGAGTTCTGAGAACTAATACCAATTCTCCATGAACGAATGAACGAAGACGAACTTTTTTTTTAAAGCTCGTGCTATTCGATTCTGATATACTTCCAAGTGGTGAAAAGTGCACAATATTTTCTCATCTAACCATTCCAATTCATTCAATCACTTTTGAGATTTCTCATTTGTATATTATTGATCACAAATGGCTACTATGAGCGAGGGCAGTTGAACTTCAATAGGCAATACTGCTTCTGTTCCATATACCAATGAATATGGAGTTGACCGCGTTGTAGTGCGGGTGGTGGTCTGATAATCCCATAAAGCATGAAAGAGTTTATCAGGCCATGAATTCTTATCTTTATCCACCATCTTTTGCATTATATTTGACAGAGTCTTGTTGAAGGCTTCTATCTGGCCATTGGCCGCTGCATGATACCGAGATGAATGATTGGATTTGATGTTATATTCTTGATACAACTTCTTCACCTCAGATGAACAGAAGTTGGTGCCATTTTCCATCAATATGGTATGAGGGACACCAAATCTGGTAACAATGTTAGACTTGATGAAGCTAAAAATTCATTTAGAACTGACTTCCTTGATAGGTATTTCCTCTGCCCATTTGGAAAATAAATCAGTAGCAGTAAAAATATACTTAAACTGCTTGGTTGTAGCTGAAGGGTAAGGTCTCACCACATCCATTCCCCATGTGGCAAATGGCCACAAGTATTTAGCTGTATGAAGAAACTCTGGGGATTAATGATTGAAGTTGGCATGTACTTGTCATGAATGACACTTCTTTGTGAAATCAACACAATCTTGTATCATTAAAGGCCAAAAGTACCCAAGCCTTTGAATCTAATCAGATAGTCTATGTCCAGACTGGTGGGCCCCATAGACTCCTGTATGGACTTCTTTCATAACAGCCATTGTCTCTTCGCCCTCAATGCATCTGAAGAGAACTCCATCAAAACCACGCTTGAAGAGAATTTTCTCTAGGTGATCTGGGCTATCATAAAAAGTAAAATTGACCACACGTCACCGGATCTGTTCTTTCCCAGCTCTATCAGGTGGAAGTGTTCCATTTTGAAGGTATTCCCTGATAGGTGTCATCCATCCTATAGTATGACCATGTGGTTCAGAAATGGGACTAATTTCATTGATCTCCTCTATTCTGGTTCGAACATAAGGTGAAATTGCACGACGGTGGGCAATACTGATGGTTGTCTCATCCTTATTTGGATCTTCCAGAGTTGTGGCTATATTAGCCAGTGCATCAGCCTGGGCATTTTGTGATCGCGGGACATAATAAAATGTCGATTCCGTAGGAAATTCTTCCATTAACTCTCTGACATAATCATAAAAATGGATCAATTCTTCTTTTCTGATTGCATAATCCCCATTGAATTGTTTGATTACTAGGTCTGAATCACCTTTCACCTTTAAGTGATTCACTTGTGCTTGAAGCACCAACTCTAATCATGCGATGAGGGCCTGGTATTATGCTTCATTATTGGTACCACCTTCCCACAATAAGAAGGAATAAGGTAACACTGCCTTTTCCGGGGAAATAAGAATAACTCCTAATCCAACCATGTTGAATTTAGGATCTTCCATTTTCTTCCCTGTTGGACTTCTTAAAGCACCATAAAAATACATTTCTCATACCTAAGGACTATCCTGAATAGAGAAGACTTCCTCATTAGGGAGTTCAATATCTGAAGATGTGTCTTCCACTGAAGGGTGTTCAACCAGGAAATCAGCCAGATCTTGGACCTTTATTGCCTTTTGAGACACATATTGAATGTTGAATTACTGCAGAATAACTGCCCACCTTGTCAGATGTCCTATAAGCATTTGACGACTAAGGATGAATTTGAGCGGGTTATTGTGAGATACCAATTGGACCTCGTGATGTTTCAAGTAGTGTCTCAAATTATGAACTGCAAAGATTAATTCCAGGTAGCACTTCTCAATATTTGAATACCGGGTTTCAGCTTCAAGCATAGTTCGACTGAGATAGTAGACGTTGTTTTCATTCCCAACATCATTCTTCTGAGCAATAAAGGCACCCAATGATCATTATAAGGCTGTCACGTAGAGGATAAGTGGCCTTCCTTAAACATGTGGCATAACTACCGGTGGACTCAAGAGGTATTTCTTGAGAATATCGAATGCTTCTTGACATTCTTCAGTCCACTAATAAGTGATTCCCTTCTTCATCAATTTGGTGAAGGGTAAACTTTTGCCTGCCAAATTGGTGATGAAACGCCAAATATAGGCTAAGTGTCCTTGAAGTCCTCTTAATTATTTCAAATTTTGAGGAGGTGACATACCACGGATTGACTTTTTCTTCTCAGGATCGATTTCAATACCACGATGGCATACAACAAAGCCGAGAAATTTTCCTGAGGTTACCCCAAAAGTATATTTTAAGGGGTTCATCTTCAAATTATGTTGTCGAAGATTGCAGAATATGACTTCCAAATCAGCCAAGTGATTAGAACGTTGTTTGGATGTGACCACAAAATCGTCCACATAACATTCAACAAACTTCCCTAAAAATGGTTTGAAGATACAATGCATGGCACGCTGATATGTTGCGCCTGCATTCTTTAAGCCAAAGGGCATTACCCGATAGCAAAACACACCCTGAGGGGCTATGAAGGCTGTGGATTCCTCATCTTATGGAGCCATTCAGATTTGATTATATTCAGAATATCCATCCATAAAGGAAAGTGCTTCATAGCCATTTGTTGCATCGATTAAAAGTTCTATAATCAGAAATGGAAAATCATCCTTGGGATAATGCCGATTAAGATCTTTGAAATAAATGAAAACTCTAATTTGTCCATTCTTATTCTTCACAGGGACAATATTAGCCAACCACTTGGGATATTGAACTTCTCTGATGAAGTTAGCTTTGATAAGCTTATCCACTTCAGCTTCAATTTTGGAAGCATAAGTTGGGTGTGTTCTTCTTGCGGCTTGCTTAAATCCTCGATGTTCTTCTGGTAAACCCAAATGATGAGTAGCAGCATCAGGATCAAGCTTGGGCATCTATGTATAGTTCCAAGAAAATATGCCTTGATTTTTCTTTAAAAAGGAAATATACATCTCTTTTTCTTCAAGAGTCATAGCCGCACTGATTAAAGTGGGGCATTGATCTTCTTTTGTACACAGATTTATTTCTCTGAGTTCGTCCACAGTGGTAGAGATACCCTCTTCAAATGTTGGAGGAACATCCCTGAGATATTCCTCTTCTTCTTCAACATGTGTTACTTCTTCTGTTTCTACTTTCATAGTAGATGATGAATTAGAATTTCCATTATTAAGAGATATGTTAAAATTTGAACATCTTTAAGAAGAGGCTTCCATTTCTGATCCAATTGATGATGAAGGGTCTTCCATGGGTAATAAAGAGGAGATGATGGATTGAGAATTGACATCATTGTTTACCTCTGACATTTATATCACTTCTTCTGGCCTGGTTGGTAAAGTATAGACTTGTTGTATTTCAGTAGATGAAATGAAGACATCTCCATTTTAGCTTTCATCATTACCTGGTAGATCACCAATTTCTCTCATGTTGTCTGGCTCGATTGTCATAATTGACATTATGGATCTTTCCATAAGAGTATTTTGATTTGGTTCTATCCTATCAATTTTACTAATAGGCAACACATAATCTGCACTCACATGTGCAAATGGATTTACTGGAATCTTTTCCAAACCATATGGAGAATTAAATTTGGTAATCTCCCTTGTTGTGGATTTATCCTTTCGCTTCATGTGATAGAATTCCACCTCAATGTATTGAGATTCACATGTCTTGAATGGTGATTTATCACCATACAATGTCCCAACTTGACCATCTAAACAATACTTGAGACATTGATGTTATGATGAAGGGATAGCCGCATGTTGATGTAGCCAGGGTCTTCTAAGCAAGATGTTGAAGGCTGAGTCTTGATTATCCATGAAATCTGAATTGGATACAAGATCTCCAAACTGAGTTCTGAGTGTAACTTCACCCAATAGTTCTTGTTCATTTTTATCATATCCTTGTAACATCATAGTATAAGGAGATAAATGAGATTCCGTGAGGCCCAATCGACGAAGTGTAAGAATGGGCATGAGGTTAACTCCTGAACCATTATCAATGAAAGATCTTCGGATGTCTACACCATTGACTTTTCCAGATAAGTACAGAGGTCTAATATTCTCATGCACGACATCATCTTCATCTTCATCTATGAAATATATCACTGCATGGAATTCTACAGGATTATTCTCTACATGATAGACTTCAGCTGCAGCAATTTCCGTTTCAAACTCCTGAGGACTTGACGAAGCCTCTATGAGTGCCTCCCGAAGATCTTTTGACAGATTCAAAGCATCCAGAATTGATAACTTGGTCGGTACTTGGACCAGGTGTTTCGATACATCATACTTTTGATCCATAGGTCTGCGTTTCCCAACAGGAACATGTGGTTTAGCAGGTGCCTTTGAAGTTGATGCTTTGGAAGTTGATGCATCTTGTATCGGGATAGGAGTTGGCAATATTCCTGGCTTTGGAAGATTAGACCGATTAGATCTATTTACTTGTTGAGAGGATGAAGATGGAACCCCCAACCAATCCTCTAGAATAACTTTTCCAGGACTGAATTTTCTATTGGTGGAAGAACTTTCTTGTTTTTGTTGAACTCGCTGAAGGGCTCTGTCGCGAGTTTTTGCTGCATACACAGTTCTAGCAGGGGTAGAATTGGAATAGTGGCTTCTGGAATATCCATGTCTTCCTCTGTATCCCAGACCCCTGGAACTTCCTCTAACTCCTCTATTTGATACAGGGAATTCAGGCTCATCAAAATCGAAACTGCGACTGGCATAAGGATCTGTTAAATGAATCTTGTTAACAGAACCAAAGATTAACTCTTCATCCGATGAAGACTCTTCCTGATTAGCCAATTTAGGCTGTGTCGTTTGGTGGGACGGTACCCATTTCTTTGAAGTAGATGGTATGAAATCTTCCAGAGTCAAAGATAGCTTAGGCTTTGAGACATACTCATCTTCCTCTGATTGCTTTTCTTTCTTCAAACTATGCCACCCTTTTGAGTATTTTCCCTCTGAAGAAGATTTTGTTGTGGTGTCCATAGAAGAATACACAATTGGTTTCTTCAATTGTGTTTGCAAAATGGTATGAGTTCGGTTGATCGTTTTCCTGACCATCCAATCATCATATTTCTGCGCATTTTTACTTTTGAATTCTTTCCATTCGCCTTTTTCTTCTGGAACTGTAACAGTAACACATGCTACCTGGGCTGAAGAGCCTTTTAGTTTGACTTGTCTTGAGTCAACTATCTTTTGCAGGAGGTCTTTGAATACAAAACACTTCTAGATGGGATGCCCCAACATTTGATGAAAGGGGAAATAATTGGGATGATCTTCATCTCCTTCCTTGTTTGTCCTTTTTGGCCTTGGTAACTGAACCAAATTATTTTCCAGAGCCGAAATGAAGTAGCCATGAACTTTTTCATTTCAGAAAGAGTAAACTTTACTCTTCAGGTCCTCAAATTGTTTCTGTCTTTGATATCTTTGATCATCTTGACGAAAAGGCCTTTGTTGTTGACACTCAAAAGGTGGAGCCCTTCGGGAATATGAAGGTTTTGAAGTAGAAGCAGGTGCAGGTGCTTGCTTAAGCATAATTGTAGCTGTCTTTGCTTTACCCATTATTCTTCCTGGAACTGATGGAATTACACGAGATTTAGCCTTAGTCTGTATAAGGGAATCTTCAATCTGTTGAGCGATTTAATTAAGGTCTCGAAACCCTCCTGTGTATTTTACATGGATCAATGGTGTGCGTATTTTGTCACGCATATTTTCCACACAGATTAGCAACAGTTCTTCTTGAGGTAGTGCTAAGCTTAGGGAATATGTTAATCCCTTCCAGCGAGAAATGAAATCTAAAACCCTTTCATTTTCCCTTTGATTACAGTTTTTAAGATCAAAAACTATTGTCTTTGGAAAAGTTGAGATGAATTGAAGAAGAAACCATTGACGGAGATCTTCCCATCCGGTAATTGACTGAGATTGCAAGCTTGTATACCAAAAAAAAGCTGGTCCTTGCAAGGTTCACACGAAGCATCTGAGTTTCACTGCTTCTTGTTGTTCTGGAGTTCCCATCATAGGATCGTAACAAGACACGTAATGCGTCAAATGCTATTCAGTATCGCCTGATCCATTGAAAATAGGGAATACAGGGTTCCCAAAACTTGATGGGGGAGGGATTGAATCTACCCATTCAGGGTAAAATCTCTTTTCTAGTTGAACCTGCATATGTTTCCCTTCCATAGTCTCTAATCGAGCTGTTAATGACTCAATGGTAGTTATTAACTTTTGAGAAACATCCGGTTGAACTTGGACTTGGGCAGGTGCAATAATTGGAGTCTGGATAGGTATGGTGGCTGGTACTGCAACTGATGGTAGCACCACCGATTGTTGTTGCACTTGACCCATAGGATTAGACCTGTGAGGGTGTACTGATAGAGGAGGATATTCTTGATCCATCTCAGTAGCTGCAACAAACTCCTTTGGATAACTGACTCCAGCACGCTTAGGAGGAAGACTACCCTGAAGTAGTTCTGCATTCATCTTCCTTAATTCCTTCATTTATTCCTCTTGTTGCACAAATCTTTGATCTAATGAGAGCAATTGGCCTTCACTAGAGGAAGGGTATGTAACCTGATTCTTTCCCTTCCCCTTTTTTGATCCCCTTTGGGGAGGGGGAAGTGGGTTACTTGAAGGAACACCCAGATTTTGGGTAAGCATTTGATTTCGTGTACACACACCTTCTTCATTTGTGTTTTTGTGTACAACTTCTTGAGAAAGAACCTCTTCATCTGATCCCTCTGAGTGAACCTAATCTGGTGGATCAACAACAACGGAATTGATGACATTTATTTATGCATAATTCATTGCATTCCTCCTATCGGCATTTCTGCGATATTGTCTTCTTTCATGTCTTTGATGAGACATTGCCTTTTGTTGATTCGATCCCTACGGAACTTCTTGATGAACCGTAATTTGGATAGAATCTCCTGATAACTTGGATCTTTGTTCCTATTGGGGATTCTTCCCCAATCGAGAGAAGACTGACTTTCTCTGAGGGGGGAATTGAGGATTTGAAAAAGTCCCCAGTCCGGTGGACTGGGGCTGTTCCTGCTGTCTTTGCTCAACTCCTCAAATACTATTTATTGATTCTGAGGGTTGGTTTAAAAGAGACCGTAGTCTGGAAATATGGGGTGGATCTAGACATGATATGTATGAGACTTTCTTAAAATCTCTCCTGATCTTACAGTCCTTGGTCTGGAAATTAGCTGGATGCATCAATCGACATCCACTTTTATCACTCAGTTCAAAAGACCATTGGATGATTTCCGACACTTCTGTCACTTGATTATGTGCTTGCTCTATACGAGAGGCATGTTCAATATTCTCATTTGATTGATGAAGGAGTAATTCAACAACTTTTTCTCTGTATTCTTGACTTTGAGAAGAACTAGTTGAGGCCTGTTCATGGGAAAGCCTTTGATTTCGCACAAAACTAGCCAGATGTGGCCAATTCTATGAGATAACATTGTATGAAACCACCTTTGGTGGGATTTTTTTATTGGAGTATACAGTGAAATGTAGTGCTCCATGAACACCCCATCCCCTGATATGAATACCAGATTGGGCATTGGCAATTAACTGATGCAATCTTCTTAGTGCACCAAGGCATGAACGCTGAAGGGATCTCTGCTGCTTTTCGGCCTTCGGATATCAACAGACTGAGAGAGATTCCAAATCAATCTGGTGTTGTAACACTTCTATTATCTTTACATGATTTTCATATTCATCATAAGATAATATTTTATTTTTCAACTGACAAAGAGTTTTCCATATGTTAAGACGAATGTCATCAATCCCATCTTTCGTCAACATCCCTGGAATGTCATACTCAGAGTCAGCCAAAGGCCAAAACATGACTGGCGCTTCACCTTTCGCCAGTTGTTTTCTCATATTCAGTACTTCCTATTTATCATTCAATGAAGATTATTCTACCTGATTAGACCAGAACTGGTGCTTCCTTGTTGCTTCATCGGATTCAACAGGATTGGTAGAGAATTCACTGATCAAACTAGAAGATGAATGATCTGGGGGTGGTTCGGAGAATGACCTACACCCCAAGCTATCTTCTGATCAAGAAAGTATTTCACCTGCTAGCGATGAAGCATTAGACATGAATGGTTTTAAATTTTCAAGTGCCTCAATATAAGAGGGATTTCTCGGCACTACATTGTCCACTAGAGTATTTTCCAGGAAATCTGCATCACTAATGTGGAGAAGGATTTCACAACGAAATTCATCATCACGGGGAGGACCACCATGGTGGGTTACAACAAAAGATGAGATCTATTGCTCCTTGTTCATCTGTCCACAGAGAGGGTTATTGTAGCTCTCATCTGAAGATGAAACTTCAAGATCGACCGAACTGTCATGAAGCAATCCTTCATGAGGAAGTGTCTGTTGAAGATCTTCAAAATTAATGTTCCCACTGTTGGGAAATGAGGGAGTAGAATCTTGGATTCCAACAGATAACTGTCTGAGGGCTTCAAGAACTCCAGCATTGAGAAAGTCCTTGTTATAGATTGGATCTTGATTTCTTGATTGTGTTGGGCGGGTCTTCTTCTTAGACGCCTTCTTACTCACCTTGGAAACCACTTTCTAATGAAAGTGGCTACTCTGAGTAGGTTTATGTGCCTGATCAGGAGAGACGGCCAGGTTAAGCTGACGATCTTCACTCAAATCAAGTGTATGTGCCTGACTCGGTTTTCTGTATGATATGGTGGAGTACGCCCCACAACCCTCTTGGACTGGAATAGAGAAGTGTATCTGCTCCGGAGTGATCTATTGATGAGTCACTCCACTGGTAGGGATAGATTTTCATTTCTTTCCCTGTGATGCTGCTAAAGCTGTTATAATATCCTGGAAGGCATCTAGAATATGAGCAGGTATTTTCTTCTGCTCTTTCACCATTTATAGAATATGCTTGGTGACTTCAGCTACCAGAACGGGGATATACATCCATTCCTTGCTTGGAGTAGGTGTGTGTTCTTGCTCCTGTCCTCCTTTTCCTATCAGTGAAGCCTGACAGTACTCAAGTGTAGGGGCAGAGAGTTGAGTCTGCCTCATGTTTGTCGTCGGAGCTTTCCAACTGACCTCTCCTAGTGCTACCAAATGAGACTGTTGGTAGGCTTGATCAATACTAGCAGGTGTATGTGCCTGCTGATTGTACTTCACCGAACGTTGTTGAAGAGATCCATCATATGTAGTCAGACGATCCTGATGACTAGCTGATGACTTATAAACAGGTGTAGTTTCCTGCCTATAGTACTCTGCCGGAATTGCCTGGTGGGATTGGTGTGATGCTGTCAGATGAGTTTGCTGGACAACGGAATTAAAATGGACGGGTGTATGTGCCTGCTCGTTTCTTGCCACCAAGTTAGTTTGGTGGACTTCTCTGGAGATAGAAGAGATGAGAACCTGCTCATTGTTGACCGGATTTCGCCTCTAGCGATTCATCTTGCCTGCTTGGGTTCGAGGAACCTGAGCCGAACGCCTGGAGACGATACCCTCATCATGTTGAGGGCGCACTGCCGCACGAGTCTGGTGGCGATTGTTGATGGGATCCCTTGGGAAGGACTCTTGTCTCCTTGAATTAAGGCCCCGAGGGGCCTTCTCATTCACCTCCCCAGAATATGGGAGGGACTGGTGATTGTGTTCTGTGGATAACGACCCTAAACAGTTGAAAACGGTGGTTGGAACCACCTTCTTCTTAATCACTGGTCATTGTTGTCCGGACGACCGGTGTGAGTTGTTCAATTGGAGGGATTGTCGGGCAGCCTCCAGAGTTGGAATGGTATCGTGTTGATGGTACTCCTTAACCAGCACGTTTGATACCCAGCGTTGAAGATGCTGAGTAGGTGATGTCGTCCTCAGAGCGGACAACGATCCAGCAGGAGTAGCAGCAGTGGCATTTGCAGCAGTGGTATTCACAGGTGTGAATTTGAGAGAAGCCATTTTGGTAATGCATAAGATCTTGGAAAAGATTTCCTGTTTGATATAATAGACGTAATCAAGATAAGTTCGGCCACTACATATTTTGGATAAACACATATGTTATTGATTTTCTTGTTGGCCCTCTCATTAAGTTTTAAATAGGGGCCTAACAAGTGGGTAAACAATCATTTTAACTTGGTTAAGGTTTCACGTTGGGTTCACCATTTTTTGTTTCCTCTGGAATTGGGGATGACCTCATTGATTTAAGGTTCAAACGTTCCAATCGGTTTTTAACGGATTTGTTCATAGAACCGGAAACATCTAATGATTCCATATCCATTTGGACCTACTTTCCAAAGGTAGGCGCTCATTAGTTGTGGACTGATGAGGATTAGGAATTTTCATTGGTCGAGAGGATGAGAGGTTGGACTCATCACACCTTTTTTAGGGGAATTATTGTCTACTCAGGGACTCTCTTTATAGATTTAAGTTATGTTCATGAATCCTTATTAAATTACCAAGTATAAAATGAGCTTTCCTTTAGATCTGACAATCAATGATTGATAAGTATGAAATTTAGAGAATCTTTTATATGTATTCGAGGTTCTTTATCGATAAAGAATCATTTTTATTTGTTAGAGATTCTTATTCAATGGTATCCTTAAATACATAAAAGTATCTTGGTCATTATAATGATCATACTAGTTTTAAATCCACTCAGTGGGGCACTTGAAGTTTATTGTCATTCAGAAGGACATGGATTATTTCAGAGTTGGGATCATACCCACATATGGGCTACCTATGTATCCTTTATTTAGAAAAGGAATCAGAACCCATGTAGTTTGAGTAAGAGAATATTATGTTTATGTATGATTGATGGCTCAAAGAAAGATGTCATAATTACTTTTACACTCTAAGCTCACGTGATTCATGATCGGTGTGAGAAACAAGAGGTATTGGTAAAACCAGACAATTTTTCCATGACAGATACAATCATAAGAAATAATGTGGGGCTTATGTATGTATGACAGCCCAAACAGATGAAGATTAAGATTTACTTTAGGGAGGAAATCCAGGAACAGGGTCCATAAAGGTATATGTACTTTATGGAGATTTGAATACTCTAATCTTGGGGCTTACTCCTAAGGAAGATGCCCAAGTCATGAGGGGACTTATGATTGGGTTTTACACCTGAGAAGGAATTCCAGATCAAAATTAAATTAGGACTGGTTAAGAGAAATTAAGACTGGGACTTACTCCTAAGGAGGAGGCCCAGGTTAAAGGGATTTGAAAACTGGGGCTTACTCATGAAGAGGAGGCCCAAATTAAGAGAATTTTAGAATTAAGGGGCTTAGGGATTACTCTTAAAGAGGATTCCCACATTTTTAGATTTGAAACTGGGGCTTATTCCTGAAAAGGAAACCCAGGTTAAGGGAATTATGGTTGGGTCTTACTCTTGGGGAGGATGCCCAGATTAGGGTACTTGGGGCTTACTCCTAAGGAGGATGCCCAAAATTAATGAGGACTTGGGGCTTACTCCTAAAGAGGATGCCCAAATATTAATGAGAATTTGGACTGGGGCTTACTCCTGAAAAGGAGGCCCAGGTTAAATATTCTCTCATCTTTAAAGGATGAGGTTGAATGAATGAACTCTCTAACTTTAGTGATGTAAAGATGTGTAAATCACTAGGTTTTGAGAGATGTTCTACCAAATTCCTTTCAGATAAGGAATACAACAAGGAAATCATGTCATAAATGGATTTGGATAGAGTTATGAAGGCTTAATCCTAAAGAGGAGAAGTGGATAGGTGTAAGAGAAGTGAAATAGGTAGGAGAGTCACCCAAAAATATAGGAGCGTGCAAGTCTTGGCAGGTGCGCAGGTACTACGTGGGCGCGCAAGTCCTGGTCGCGCAGGTATACGTGCGCGGCACATGGGTACTTGCGCAATTTTCAACTCTTAGGGTAATACTTGGGCGAGACTTGGCTCAAACCCTTGGTATTATCTCTAGAGGATTTCCAGAATATGGCGTGCAAGTTCTGGTGAAGGAGTAGGGTGGCGTGCAAGTGTGGCTAGTTCCCTTAAGGGCTGGCCACTCAGGCGTGCAAGTTTTGATGAGTTTCAACACTTAGGCCTTCCTCGTCCTCTTTAGATCTTCCGTTCTAGGTAATAAATTACCTTATAAGTGTTCGGAAGCTTTGAGAAGATACTAGGGCACCGAGAGCTTAATTTTAAGGTTCTGGAATTTTTCGTCCTCTTAATGGGGGGGCCACAGGGGTATTTGTAGGCTGGAGAAGACCCTGGGCGATTTTCAGAGAGGGCGCGCAAGTCACTTGCGCACCCATTAGGCGGCGCGCAAGTTTACTTGCGTGACCATGAGGGAACTTGCGCGGCACATGTTCATTTGAATCCTTGTTCATGCCTTTGTCGATTTTTGGTGTTTTCTTCAAAGGATGAATCAATTTGAGCTAAAGAATTTCCCTTTGCATTCGTTTAGACTCTGTGACGAAAAGGAGCGTCAATAGAATCTAAGAAGAATACAGGATTAATTGCAGTCTAAATCTTCTCAACACTATTTTTATGGCATCGGTGACCTGCCCTCCTGCCCTACAATGGCTCTTTAAGATAGGGTAGATTTTTGGCTTGAGGATCACCTTCAGCCAAATTGATGCTAGGGAAGAGAGGACTTCCACCTCAGTGAGATGGGGTGTGAGGAGAACCTGAACAGATGTCAAAGGGAACACGGGGAGGACCTCCGTGTCCACTGGCTGACGCATGGAGGGAATATCTATGGGAAGTTCTGGTGTGGGTACGACCACCTCTAGAGCTAGTAGGTGCATGGGTAGGGCATCCGTTCTTATTTCCTTTGGCAGCATCGGTGTGAGGAGGGTCCTCATACTGGTCGAGTTGAACACGGGTAGGACCTCCATGTTGGGTGCCCATGAAGTGAGGAAAACCTCCACTTCTCTGATTTCTAGGATGATGAGGACCTTTGTCAGCTGTTGTAAGGACATAGGGAAGACACACATGCTGACGGTTGACCAGACATGTAGCGTCTTTACATTGGTGACCTATAACGGGAAGAACGACTCCATACCCGAGGTCATGGGTGTAGAAGAGGCTTCTATACTGGGTTTCAATGCAGTGAGGAGGACTTTCATTTGGATTGAATATAGCATGTGGACGACCTCCACACCAATATTGGGAGTGTGGAGGGCCCACACTCTCATTGTTGATGGTACGAGGAGGACCACCGTACTGGGTATCATTGCGGTGGGTTGGCCCGCGGTAGGTGCCACCTACGTCACTGACCAGGAGAATCAGCCTAGCCTGCCTGTGGGGTATTTGGGACCTCAATCTAGGCCAGAAGTATGATTTTCCATGCTTGTCATAAATAGGAGGTGATGGTATGTGTCAGCGGTGGTACGGGCCACGGTAGCTGTTGATATTGATGCCCCTAGACAAGCATCCTCATCGTTCTGCACACGACGTTGGCGTCAGGTCAACCAGACTGGGGCCAGTGGAGAAGGAGTATAGCTTACTTTCTCCTCATCTCATGGGGATGGGTAGCGGCACTGACGCGGCCTAGTGGGAGCCCTCCTTGGGATCCCCTGGAATGTAATTTTGTTCAGGCTATCCTGTACGTCCCTTACCTCATCGACATAGGGGAGGGATTCATAGAAGTGTTCCGATGAGAGGCTCTCGAAACGGTTATGAATCAGAGTGGGGAGTAGTGGCTCCCTGCACAACCCTTGGGGGTGGTAGTGGTGATAAGGCACAGAAGCCTCTAAGTCTTGTTGGTCCATATCCCAGGTTGGGATAATCCCCTCTTCCTCGTATATTCGAATGAGGTCATTTATCACCCTTCTCTGAATGATTTTAGAAGGTTAGATGGGGTGTGGGTGCCCAGTAGCCATGGAAATGGAGGCCTCCATGGGGGAGATGAGGATACATGGGATTGTTGTGTTGATGTTTCCCCTACCCCTGCTCAGTGGGTGGGTGGTGATCGGTTTACTATCCTGACAGCTTGGGTCCTGCAAAGCAGGGAGATTTAACCATTAGTGCTGAAAGAAGGAAAGCGATGTCCAGTGCCCCAGTGTCATTCCATCTTCCATGATTGGTAAGAAGGATCCACACTGACAATGTCGTAGACCAGAATGTCCAATGTTCAAATGTCCTAATTTCTGGTGAGTTTCACACTAGGCCCACTACTTGCTTAGTGGGACCTGGCGTCAGATACATGGATCCGGTGACATGTCAATCAATTGATGTCTCGAGTGCTGATAATCTCCACACTGAGGAAAAAAAATTCACATTGGGTTCACCATTTCTGTATCCAACACTTTCTCCAGGGCACACATCCAACTATTGGAGGATGCACAGCTATTTACCCACATTCCCACTTTCCAAAAGTGGGTGGCATTCGTCACTTATTTAGGGATGTTTGCTCCTTGATTGAAATGGGATGATGGGATATCGGTTCCTCCTTCCATGGATTCCTCCTCAGAAATCGTTACCTAGTCTGGGTCTCCCTCGTAGACATAAGACGATGTTTGTGAAACTCTTCCCAGTACCATGTCTTCATGGATGTTGGTTAATTATGCTTATTCTGTCAGGACATTACATGGGGTCAAGTCTGGGCAGCAACCTTCAGTCGGGGGAGTAGTCACGTTGGTCATCGTTGGCATGTTTGGATGATGGAACACTAATGCATATGGGTTTCTTCCCCTTATGATAGGGCTTCTCGAGGGAGCAGAAGCCCGAGGCATCCCACGTCGAATGCGGGGAATGTTATTCCATAGGCATGTCTCTGAGGTTTTCCTCAGCTTTCCATGTTTAACGTAGGGTATGTTGTGAGTTTAGCATCTATAAGATATGGATCAGACTTATCTAAACACTGAAGGGAGTGGATCTGATGGGTTCAAACCCAGGAGGGATCGCTAATGTTGGGGATAACGTGTGGTTAGTTACCCGATTACTGCTAAGAGCAGCGAGAAAGTGGGTGACATGATCTCACCAGGATGTGAAGTCCTGGGAGAGAATTAGGATGGATATGTATTGTTGAGAGTGGATGGAGAGTGATATGGATCCAATGTGAGGGTGATGGTGATGTTGGGCTTGAGCCTCGAAGAGACTTCCTATGTATCCTCGTGTCAAGGAATCAAAGTTTACGTAGTTCGGCGGGGTGATGGGACACCTAAGGAGGCAGCCTGTGAGAATGGACATATGGATGGGACCCAGAGGAAGCGGAACCCTTGGATTGGGGAATGACCTTACTGAAACACATATCCTCATAGAAAAGATCATGGTGAGACATGGGTGATGGGATTGAACCTCGGGGAGGCTTCCTATGTATCCTCATGGTATGGAATCAAAGTCCACATAGTTTAGGATAGGGGCATAGAATTGGTGTGTACACATAAGACAATGACTAGAAAATATACTAGGGATTATGTGTGGTTAGTATCCCAGGTTGGTCTAATGCTCGAGGGGCAGACCAGATATGTGTTTCCCAGCAATGGGGGACTACAACGGCTTATCGTCTATTGCAGACAACAACGGATTACTGTTGGATGGGGCTAAAACGGCTTAACACTGGTTGGGGAACACAATGTCTTACCAATGATTGGGAATCACAACAGTTTACCATTTACTGGGGATCACAAAGGATTATCATCGATTGAGGGATAAAATGGCTTACCGTCTATTAGGGAATACAATGGCTTACCGTTGATTGAGGGACACAATGGATTACCATCGATTGGGGAACACAACGGCTTAATTTCAATTGGGTAACACAATGCCTTACCATCGATTGGGGGACATAGTGGCTTACCATTGATTGAGGTACACAACGGATTACCATTGATTGGGGGACACAACATCTTACCATCGATTGAGGGACACAATGACTTATCATCGATTGTGGGACACAATAGCTTACCTTAGATTGAGGGACACAATGGATTACTATCGATTTGGTTTGGACCTCACGTAGGCTTCCTGCGTACCTTGTCCAGGAGACAAGAATAAAATCCCACATAGTTCAAATGGGTACAGTTTAACATCTTGCAGGACGAAAAGGGGCATGAAGTTTAATGACATATGGGATGAGGGAAGACCGACGTGAAGTGGTCAGGACCAATGGGTGTTGGGAATGAATTTCATGGAGGGTTCCTACGTACCTTACCTTAGAGAGGATCAAATTCCACATAGTTCAAAATGGTGGATGTATTTTAATGTCATGCAGGATGAAGGTGAACTGACGTGAAGGGGTCAGGAGAAGTAGGTGTTGGGATTGAACCTCATGGAGGCTTCCTATATATATTTCCTAGGGGACATGGATCAAAGTACACGTAGTTTAGAATTTTTGGGGATTACATGATAAGGAGGACCAGAGAGGATTTCATGGTTAATTCTTACTCTAAGCCCACATGAGTCATGCTCGGTGTGAGAAACAAGAGGCAGTAAAGACCTGATGATCACATCATGAAAGGTGCATCTATGGGAAGTGGACTGGGCCTCACACGTGGTTAGTAGCCCAAAGAGGAAACAGAGGCTTATGCGTGGTTAGTATCTCAAAGAGGAAATAGGGGCTTATGCGTGGTTAGAATCCCAAAGAAAAAACATGGGGTTATGCATGGTTAGAAACCCAGGGAGATGGATATTGGAACTTACCCTAAGATAGAGGCCCGGTGGAGACAAAGCTCAGAGAGAGAGGGACATGATAGTGAAGTTCCATGTTCACATCTCTCCTCTGATCTTTGGCATGGAAGAAGAGAGGAGGATAAGGGGTGTTGCCTCCTGAAAGAAAGGCTAGGGGATTGCACTAATATGGTTTCCCTTCCCCGCAGACAGGTGCTTCTCTAATAGAGGGTATCTCATTCCATGTAAGGAAGATCTCACTTTTGTTGAGATGAGCACAAATAGAGAATGTATGAGATGGGGCACCCTGCGTATGATGCATGGGGTGAGGCCACGGTTTAATGTCATGTGTTGGGGACAAAGGTTCTTAGTAGTTTAATATCCTTTAGCTTGAACGAGGCATGTTCACTCTGCACCCCTAGGACTTACATAACTAGTATGCTTTAATGCTTGGTAAAGGGAAGGCACCGACAATGTCATGGAAAGGGGATGTTGTGGAGTGATCCACCGAGGGGCCCATGTTAATGTGGCTATGTGAAGAATTAATATACATTATCATGCATATGGGAAGAAGCTAAAGGCTAGGAAACACAATGTAAAGCACTTCCCAAGAAACCTTGAAATCACTTTGTAAAAACCTAGAAGGACACACATAAAAGGGGTGTGTAAAGTATTCATTCTCACGAAGAGGTTCTTCGGGATGAGTATGAGCTTCGCAAAGAGGATGTCCCTCATGAAGAGGAAATATTTCCTAGAGAGAATGGGATTTGTGAATGCAAAGGGCCTCATGAAGAGGGGGATCTTTGAAAAAGGTCAAGGCTTTGCGAAGAGGCACCCTTAAGGGAGTATGGATTTTCCTTAGCTAATACCTCTTTGTTTTGGTAGAATTTTTCAAAGGCTCTAAGCTTTGAGAAACCTTGAGAGAATTTCACAAATGATCTACGCTTCGTGAAACCTCAGGCACCCCGAAGGGGCCCCTTCCTCTGCGAAATGCATAGGCCTTCATGAAGTGAATCTCCACCATAGGCGGAGGCTGAAAATCACACAAAGGGGGATGGTTTGCAAAGGGAAAGCACCTTTGACAATCCATTTGAGGGTTTCACTAAGGTATACGCAAAACGGGATCTAGGAAGTTGAAATTTTAGAGTAACAATGGTTTGGAAGAGGGGGAACCTTCTATTTATAGGCAACCCCAGTCAGAGGGGCTCATAACTCGCTACGGAGGGGAGTGATGCCATAGAATGGCATCATTCCGTCAGCCCACATTGGCCCCTTGGAGGGGTGTGACTCCATACAGAGTTTCGTCGACATGACCACCGCGAAGCATGGTGTGGAGGGTACAGGATTTTGTGGAGAGGCCTCATATGGAATCGGACTCCTATGAATCTAGGATGTCTCGGAGACATTCGCAGAGGAATCTGCGTAGAAATTCTCCCACTATAAGGAGTGCTTCATGCAGGACCCTTTTGAAATGTCTTGGAGGCTATTTTTCGACCCGTTCAGAAGGTGAATTCCTCCGATCACTGAGTTGAATCTGTGGAATGGGCCATATGCATTTTTTTCAGCACCAACAGTAGTGTCACTTCACCTCTAATGAAAATACTACTACTTCCAACTTTAGATCATGGGTCACATAGTTCTTCTCATGTTGTCTCAACTGATGTGAACCATAAGCAATCACTAATTTCCCCTACATCAGGACACAACAAATTCTGGTTCTTGATGTGTCTCAAAAACCCACGTACTCAACAGCCTCCTCTAGAAATCTCAAGATGGGAGCGCTCATCAAACTCTGCCTCAGTAGCTGAAATCTCTCCAGGCACTTCTCCATCCACACGAAAGGTTTCCCCTTTCATGTCAAGGCTATCATGGATACTGCTACTCTGAAAAAATCAGGCATGAACCTCTTATATAACCCATCCAACCTAAGGAAACTCTGCACCTTGATAACATTATTTGGTGAATCCTAAGAAATCACCATCTCTATCTTCTCTGGATCTAATGTAACTCCAGCCTTCAAAATGATGTGTCCTATAAAGTGGAACTATCATGTTCAGAACTGACACTTCAAGAGCTTCCTGTAAATCTGGTGCTCTTAGAGTAAGTCTAGGACCATCATTAAGTGTATCACGTGCTCCTCCTTGGATTCCAAGTACACTAGGATGTCATCAATAAAGACCACTACAAACATGTCTATGTATAGCGGTAAGATTCTATTCATGAGTCCCTTAAACACTTTTGGGGCATTCTTCATGCCAAACAGCATCACTAAGTAATTATAGTGGCCATAGAAAAATCTGAAAGTCATTTTCAGAATTTCCTCATCCCACACTTGAAGTTGGTGATAGCTTTATCTGAGGTCTATCTTCGAGAACAATCTCGTTTCCTTTAGCTAATTGAATAGGTCATCAATTCTTGGTAGTGGATACTTATTCCTCATATTCACCTAATTTAGGCACTGGAATTCCACACATAACCTCAAGCTACCATCTACCTTCTTGGAAAATAAAAATGGGGTTTCCCATGGTGAAACATTGGGTCTCACTAAGCCCTTCCTCTAAAAATCCTCTAATTATACCCTAAATTCATGAATCTCTATAGGATCCATCCAATATTCTGGTGTATATATTAGTGTCTTCCTGGGGTATAGGTCAATGAAAAATTCAACCTCCCTGTGAGGACGTATTCCTGTAACATATTCCATAAATATTTCCTCATACTCATCCACCACTATAGGAAACTGAGGACTCATCTCATCCACTGCACTGAGGATCATGATAGACAACTAATGTGTGATCAGATTCACCCCCCCATGTGAGATTCCAACCTTCAATGCTTGTGTCTTCCTTTCATAGAAAAATGAAAACCTGCTATTATATTCATGTAAACACTACATTGTGGCCTAAAATAGTCGATCAGAGCGTGAACTATAGATAACCAGTCCATACCCAAAATGACATCGTAAGGCATCGACGTTATCACCAAGAGATCCCAACCAAAACTCTCACCCCCAAGAGTAAGGTCACACTTTTGGAACCAGTTTTTGATCATAAAATCCTCTCCCATAGGAGTCTCTAAGCATAGGGATTGAGTCAATGGTTCCACTAGAATATCTATGTCTTGAAAAAGGGTCGTGGTAAGAAAAAGTGACTAGAACCCATGTCTATCAAAACTAAAACTAGGATGGAAAAGACACATATCATACCTCTAATCATCCCAAGTGTCTTGGGATTGTAAGCCTCTATCACCTAGAGATGGCCTATCCCATCTCCACCAGCTCCCTGATCTCTAGGTGGACCACCTAGGGGTGGTGGTGGTAGTGCCTCGAACCTCCGTCCACTTCATGTCACTCATCCTACTCCTCTTCTACATCTTCTTCCTAGAAGACAACCTTGTTCCTGACTTTATTACTTCCTTGATATTCCCACAAAAATCTCTTAGTGGGTCATACAATCTCTTACCATATGTCCCTGACCTCCCCACGCATAGCAAAACCCTTCCTTTGACTAACTTGCTCTGCACTAAAAGCCCTACACTACTTATCCCATGTCTTGGGGTCATCCCTTGGACTCTCTGGTCCTTTTAAACCCCTGTGTCACCTATCGGCTACTTGCTATTGAAGATCCATCTTCTTGACACCTGGTGGTAGCTCCCACCATTGGTGCCTACTCTTCAAGAAAGCTCTCTACTCGTAGAGCTCGCTCCCACACCCCAACATGCATAGGGATACTAAGGGATATCATCGACTACCTTATCTTTAGGCATAGTCCCTGCTCAAAGGTGCATGCCCTAAATAATGGGTCCTAAACCATGTCTATAGAGTAACAAGAAATATTCGTGATTCTCATTGAGACTCTTCCACCATCTAGCTGCCCTTCTGTAGATACAGAAGCTCTTGTATACACACAGAGTATAACGTCACTAGAAATAACTCCTCCCTGAAGAGATGCTCAAATTCTATCCAGGAGAGGGTCGCCTCCTCATGCGTCTAGATCTTGAAGCTCCACTATCTCCCGGCCGAGCCCTATAGAAGACTTGTGTCTAGCACTGCCATCTGGTTGAGAGGTTTCCTCACTAGGTGAAAAACTTGTATCGCCACCTCCATCCAATCCTTAGATACCTCAAGATTTGTCTCACCTCAGAACCTAGGAGGTCACTGTCTCTAGAACTCAGGAAATACATTATGCCTATGTGCATCCTCTACTAGTAATTCTGATAGGAACCACTACTCTCTAGGTGGTGGTATCGTTGGTAAACCACCAGGAGGTGTTGTCTTGAGAAATAATCCATGCACCGATTCCTCATCGCTCAGCAGACCATCCTCGTGGTCAAGCCCCATAATCCTGGATGATTGTCTATATGAAAGCATCTTAAAACAGAATAAGATGTAACACAATCAATAGTGTATATCTAGTGAGTTGACTCTGACTCAATAATAACATGAGAACATACTCAATTTCTATATGATGAATAAACCATTAATTTCCCATGAAACTATGGTTTTCATGTATAAATTTGGAAATCATAATTTAAGGTCATAGTGTATAGATACATCGGCTGACACACCAGCATTGGGTTCCTTATCCTGAAAGATGAACTCGAAACACTTAACATTGTTTCCCCAAAACAAAGGTAAAACTGACGGACCTCTAATACCACTCTGTCGCAACCTGTCCCCCAAGGTACATGTTGTGACTAGCCCAAGTCCACCTCCCATAGTCGAGGGGCTGGTGACTAGCACTGAGTAGGCATTTCCCAAAAGGGGAGGCATTTTCCTATAAACCTACACACACGTACCAGCCCCCAAGAAAAGTACTGAGACTAAAAACATTGATTAAACATATATGAAACCCACTAAGACAACCACTGAGAGTAACAATACAAAATAAAAGGTAAACGGGCTAGAATACAAGACCAACTAAAATAGAAAAGTACAAGATCCTGGGTCTCATCCACAGAAAACCCTACCTGAATGGTAGGTACAATAAGATGTCTGAATGTTGTTGAATCCTACCACATCCATTGGTTCGCCCTGAAGCACCCATGTCTCCTTCCCACCAAGGAATCCATCAAAACTACTGATCATATACAAAATATATGACATGTGCAGGAAAATCCTGTATAGGGGTGAGTAAAATAACACTTTATAAGGACCCCAAACCACAAAGTAAGGCAAAAAGAAGACTACCAAAGAGGTACATGAAGTGTGGTCTCTAAGAAGTACTGTCAAGAGAGTCACTAGAGTCATCTCACACTAGGATACAAATACTAATAATATCCAGGAATATCCAAACCCAAGGAGACACACTCCTCATCTTCGTATGAGACACAATATGTATCTTCATAGTAGAAACACTCCATATAACTGTAGGAGATACACTTTTTATATCTGTAAGCGACACACTCTGTATAACTATAGGAGAAACACTCTGTATAACCCTAGGAGACACACATTGTATATCCATAAGAGACATGATCCAAATAATAGTAGGATACACACTCCATATATGTGTAGGATACACACTCTATATATGCATAGTAGACACACTTTTTATATCCCTAGGAGACACATTATGTATCTTCGCACATCCAGTCATAGGATTTTATCCTTAGAATGCTCACTCTGGGAGAACCTACACCTCAAGCCAATAGGCCATATTCTGAACTCCATGAAAACTCTATTAGATTATCTCAAAACTACCTCCTTATCATTAGGGTCCCAACGCTGAAAATGGCTTGTCAAACGGACACACGGTTTGAGAGTTATGGTAATTTAAGTAAAAAGGGGTCGGTTGGGTACAGGTCTAGTCCGACTCGGTCGGATCGACCCAACCCGAGTCCCGCCTGACCCAACCCGTTAGGTCCAACCCAACCTATTAGGCCCGACCCGACCCAACCTGCCAGTTCGACCCATCCCACTGCCATTCTGTCCCACCAACTCCAGCCTGGCCCACTTGAGCAGGCAGGTTTGTCCGCCCAGAATGCGGGGGGTGTCGCGTCACTACCTGGTCAAAGTAGTCAATCATCGCGTTCAGTTTGGTTTTATCCCATGTGAACTACCCTGCGGTGGTTATTTTTGGGTCCCTTCACGATACCTCTAGACTGCGGCCCTTCACCGTGTGATGTGGCACCCTACCATGCCTGGTCGAGCCCCTCTGCCGGCTGTCAAGCCCCACCACCAGTTGTCAAGTCGGCAGCCTTTTCCTCCACCTGCGGCCTTTGTGCTGCAAGGTCCTACATCGCTATCTATAGAGCCAACAACCTCCTAATGTTGGTTAGACACGCCAACATGTACCCTCATCGGCGCCTCCATGCACCGCTGATGGTGGCTCCACTTCTGTGGGTCGCTACTGTCGTCGTGGTGACTCATTTTCCAAACTAGAAATACCTTTATGATCCTTGGGTCTCTATCTTCACTTTCGTGGGCTCAAGATTGTCTTATCATTGCTCTGGGGGTCTGGTCATGTTATGAACCTCCTATAAAATCCCGACGTGACCATGGGGGTCTGTTGGTGAAGAACACAATAACAGGAGAGAGAAATAGCATGATAATACCCTTATAATGGACCTTGTCCTTGTTCGTGTTGACCTCGGTCTGTTCATGTCACATGATTATGAAACATAAATAATTATTAGTCTATTCCCTTTAATCCTATAGTTTATCCACCCCATAAGAACAATCGAATAATGGATCAACATATTCATGGTTTGGCCCGCATTTTTCATTGGAATCAAGAATGGGGAAAGGAATTGTAGAGAAAAATAAACCCCCTACCTAGAAAGAGGATCATTTGAAGGATAGAAACCATCATTGATGGAGATTATTCCAAGAATTTTCTTGATCTGTCATTTTTCAATGTTTGATATGAGCTTCTATCTCTAAACTATCATCACTGTTGAGAGCGCTTCCTAGGGTTCCGGAGGAATTCTCTAGCATTATGAATTCTAACACTGGTCCCTACCCCTGATTAATGGAGGAAACACATTTTAGAATTTTAAATTCATTTTAGCATTGTTGTGATGCTGCATTGCAGCATCACTGAGTCGTTGCATTTTAGTAACGCTAATTCACTGTGTAACATTGAGGAAATAAAATAAAATAACTTTTTCAGTATGTTTTATTTTTCTCTTAAAATGTCCAAAAAAAATTAACGTTTGTCGTCGACCTGCTTCGAATGATGTTAGGCTCCACCTAAGGTAAACTCATTGTTTTGAGCTCAACGGTGCTCTTGAATTTATGATATGGAAACTCATTTAGAAGTTACTAAAACCTCACCTGAATTCTATTTTAAATAAACTTAAAAATAGTTCAGACATTTATTCTGGGTACCCCAAGCCTCAAAATCATGTTTCGTCTCAGCGTCTGGTCTCGAAATAATCCCATTTAATTTTCAAAAAAAATACATGGAAATTAAGAGACATTACATTATTACATTATAATAAAAAAATATTTATATGGGATATATTGGTGTTATTATATCAGCATGTTTGAACAATATTTAAAGGAGGTAGAAGAATAAACAAAACAAAATGCTCGGTTAAGAACGATACCTCTTCTTTGGACCACATTTTTAAAATTATACATGAAGCCTTCCTAGATTAGATTCCTAATAAAACCAAGGCATGTAAGAAGCTAGGAGGGAAGTAATAAATGCATTTGGGTAATTATTTTCTGAACCGAATGGCTTTGAAGGTGTGAGTTGTAGAGGATAGCAGGTGGCATTCTATAAGTGGAGGAGAGGACACGCTTGTAATTTTTTAAAATAAAAAGTTATACCCATGTTTTTCACATTAATAAGGGATAAAAATAGACCATTATTGATACTTTGATTATATAGGGTCAAAATATGTCCATAAAATAGATTTTATATAGTTTTTTAGGTCATTTTTACCCTTGTCTTTTTAGTTTAACCCCCAGGTAAACCTGTTTTACCTTAACCGTGGTAAAATATTTTTACTGTTTTCACTATTCATTATGATGAAAAATTAAGTTGACCATATTATATAATATATATTATTGTTATTAAAAATATGGAATCCATTTTACCAAATTCAATTCATATAATTGGCATGATTTAACTTAAAATTAAACCTGCAGATGCAATTAAAAAATGGTTTTTTATGAAATGTATTTTTCAAGTATAATATGATTTTATATTAACTATATGAATAATAATCATCGTAATATGAATTTAAGATAATATTTATAGATATAAAATCTATAAATTTCATTTAAATTATTTATAAATAGTGGTTTTTTAATTAATTAAAATAGAGAAACATTTTTCAATTTAAAACTATTTTCAAAAAAATGTGTTTTAAACCAAAAAATAAACTTTAACTAAAATCCAGTATAAAGATAATTAAAATGTAATTAATAGGATTAAATATAAATAAATCATACTTTTTTACTTTAAATCAAAGTCAAATCATATTGTTACTTTTAAATTACTTTTTTTTTAAAAGGTTGGGGCCGAAGCCTAATTTTTATTATTAAATCAAAGCAAAGTCCTCTTTTTAACTGGGTAGAGGGAAACCCATAACATAGCCCGAAGGCCCAGTGGGCTTGTAGCCCATTACATAGCCCGTAGGCCCAAATTCTAAGGCCAATTCACATTCTGTGAATAGTAACCTGCTGCTACAGTACCGCACAGTATCGCCACCACTATAGTGTCCTGCCGCCGCTACAGTACCCGCTGATGAACAGTGTCGCCGCTGCTACAGTACCACTACAGTACTGCTACAGTAACCTGCGCCCCATGGGTTTCGAACCCCCATTTTCCATGTAGTATTACGGTGTGCTTACCACTAAGCCAAACCCCCATTTTAAATTACTTAATTTATTGAAAACAAATGACTATTTTACAAAAATCGATATTTTTCACTATTCACTAGAAAATCAATATTTTCTAAAAAAATCCCAAAATTTCACCCTAATTTAATTTTAATATGATAATTTAAAAAATTAAATTCATTTTTTCAAATTAAAATTCTATAATTTATAAATTAAACTTTTGAATACAAACTTATAAGAAAAGAGTTTAATTAAAACTAATTCATTTTTTATTTAAAAATTACTTAATATTTTTATAGTGAATATAACGATCCAATTCATAAATATTAATAAATATTTAAATTATTTATTCTATCATTACCTGGGTTTTTACATTATTTACCCATTTTTTAAATTTCATCCTCTCAATTTTATTCACTTATTAAACAAGTGAGGATATATTTCCCTCTTAGAATTTTTAGATTCCCATGTTGCTTCTTCAACTACATAGTTTTTTCATAAAACCTTAACCTGGTGAATCACCTTATTCTATATAAATTTATCTCTATGTTCAAGAATATGAATTTTTTATTCCTTATAAGAAAAATTATATTCCAACTAAACAACTTTTAGTGTCAAAACATGAGTTGATAAATGCACATATTTCCTTAACATTGAAACATGAAATACATTGTGTACCTAGGATAATCTCATAGGCAAGGACACTTGGTAGGAGACTGATCCAACTTTATCTAGTATTTCATATGGTCCAATGAACCATAGACCAAACTTCCCATTTTTACAAAAACACATAACACTTTTCCATGGATATACTTTGAGAAATATATGATCAACTACATCGAAAGAAAGATCATTCCCTTGGTTATCCATGTAAATTTTCTGCCTACTCTGATCCATCCATATATGTTGCTGAATCATCTACACCTTCTCATTCATTTCCTCTACTAACTCTAATCTTATAAACTTATTTTCTTCTACTTTATCCCAAAACATGGTCATCCATCACCACTTTCCATATAATGCCTCAAATGGTGTCATCTGTATACTAGAATGAAAACTATTGTTATAATAAAACAAATCCAAATAAAGATGTTGATGCCAACTTCCCTAATAATCCATTGAACAATAATTATTCATATAATCCATGGTATAAATTTTCCACTTCGACTATCCATCAAATTTATTATGAAAAGCTATACAAAAACTTAATTCAGTTCCCAATGATTTCTAAATTCCTTTATACAAATTAGATGTAACCCTAGGATCATGTTCTGATATAATAGAGAGAGGAACTATATGTAACCTATCTAACTTCTTTAGATACATTCAATAAATATAATCCAAAAACATATTATCTTGAGTGGGAAATAAATGTGTAGATTTATTTAATCGATCAATAATAACTCAAATCGCAATGTTATCTAATGATGTCCTTGGCAATTCCACCATGAAATCCACTGATATATTTTATCATTTCTACTTTTTCATTGGAAAAGGTTGAATCATTCCCTTTAGTAATTGTTGTTCTATATTAACTTGTTAACAAGTTAAAAATTTCATGGTAAAGTCGGTAATATCTCTTTTCATTACATCCCATAAATAATACTCCCTAAGGTCTCTTTACATCTTAATGTTATTAGGATGGATGAAAAATATAGAACTATGAGATTTACTCAAAAATTCTATCTTCAACTTGGAATCACAAGGAACACATAATCACTTTCAAAATCTCAAAACACCTTCTTTTTCAATATTAAATTCAATAAAATTTCCCTTATTAATAAATTCTACAATTTCCTATAAAACATGATAACCTTTTTAAGCATGCCTAATTCTTTCTAACAGAGATGATTATACTGAAACCTAAAACAAAACAAAGAAGGTTCCTTCATGCAAAATTGTTTAGGAAAAATTTCATCAAATCCTTAACCAAAGGGTCATGTTCTAAATGTAACATGGTTAATGTAGTATTATTTTTTCAAATCAAATCATTGGATACTTTGTTTTATTTTTCATGATGGTAATTAATAGTGAAATACTAATCCTTTATTAGTTCCAACAATATTATGTATCTTTTTTTAACTCCTTCTTAGTGAATATATACTTCAAAATTTTGTGATCAGTATATATTTCACACTTTAATCTATATATATGATGCCTCAAAATTTTTAAAGTAATAAACCAAACATCTAATTCCATATCCTATGTAGAATAGTTTAACTCATGAGGTTTCAGTTTCCTTGATGCATAAGAAATTACATGACCATTCTTTATTAGGAAACAACCAAGTCCCTTTAAAGAAGCATAATTATAAATAAAAAATTCACCATTTCTGGGGGGGTTGGTCCCAAATTGGAGAATTCACCAATCCTATTTTTAGTTCCTAAAAAAAATCACCACATTATTTCATCCATATGAATTTAACTCCTTTTCGAGTTAACTTAGTCAATGGACTAGACAACTGAGAATATTTTTAAATAAGTCGTCGGAAGTAACCCGCTAAATCAAAAAAAACTATGAACCTATGGGTTATTTGTGGGTCTTATACATTCTTTAAGAACTTTAGTTTTAGTAGGGTCAATGGTAATCCCATATTTTTAAACATTATATGTAAGGAAATAAAGTTTTTATAACCAAAATTCACAATTAATAAACTTTCCATATACATTCATTTATTTTATGGTTTGAAAAATAATCCTTATGTGTCTTTCATTTTCCTCTTTAATTTTATAACATACCAAAATATCATCTATTAATACAACAAAAAAATTATCCAAGAACCCATGGAGAACTCTATTCATAAGGTCCATAAATACAACTAGTGCATTGGACATCCCAAAGAGCATAACTACAAACTTCTAATTCCCATATCTAGTCTAAAATGATATATTCAAAATATCTGAATCCTTCACTTTCAGTTGATGGTACCCCAACCTGAGATCAATCTTCAAAAAATATTGTGCTCCCTAGATCTGATAAAATAAATCATCAATATTAATCAAAGGATACTTTTTCTTAATAGTGATGTTATTCAAGGATCTATAATCAATGTTATATATCATTGATCCATATTTATTTTTAATTAAAAAACCAACAACATCCCATGGTGAAGTGCTTGAATGAATGAAACCTTTATCTAAAAGCTCCTATAATTTATTTTTCAATTCTAAAACATATACTTGACCCATTCGATAAGAGGGTTTTGAAATAGACTTAGCATCAAACACTAAGTCAATAGTAAATTCAACCTCTCAATTAGGAATAACACCAGGAAAATAATCAGTAAATACATCCATGAATTCATTCACTATTAGAACATCATTAATCTAAAAAATTTATTTCTTTTCAAAAACATGATCTAGATAACTTTCTCTACCATCTCTAATCAATTTCTCAGCTTATTGGTATGTCATAAAAGGTATGAATTCATTGAGCATATCTTTATTAGCTCTATAACATATCATTTCATGATAATTTTAAATCCAATCCATACCCAAAATAATATCATAATCTACTATAGGTAGTTAAATAATATTTATAGGAAATATAATTCCACTAATAAAAATCGGAAAATTTCTTTAAATCTTGGATTCTTTAATATTTCCACCTAGATTTTTTACCAAAAGTTCTATATTCTTTGCATGTGGAGATATTCCCAGTATTCTTTCAAATTTCTTATAAATGAGTGAATTTGAAGATCCAAATTCAAAAATGGAATTGGTATAATTCGAATCAACAAATAACATACCAATCACTACTTAATTTGTTGGTCCTACATCAATCGTAGTAGTAGAAAGTGACTTTTCTACACCTTTCTATTTTTGATCACGATGGTTTCCATTCAGTGAAAATAAATTTAGACACACATTACCATAATTCCCCAACTCATTTAAATTAAAGTATCTTACCATTGGATTTTCATTGTTTTTATTCTCATTTTCCACACATTCATGAGCCATATGTCTAGAATTTCCACATCATAAACACTTCCTATATTTTATAAGACATTATCCATGATAATTTTTACAACACTTATCACAATATGGGAACTTTATTTTCTTACCTATGGATTTATTTGATGGATTATTCACAATTTCCTTCCATCCAAAACTTTTCTTAATCTCAAAGAATGTAAGTGTCATCAAACTCCATCTCAACTTTATCCATAAAAGAAACAAATTTCTCAATAGATTTAAAATTATTATATGGCCAAATATATTTATAAATTTTTTTTCAATCCTGATTAAAATCTACTAATTTTACTTTTAATGTCTCAAATAAAATTTAGTATGTACCTGGCTAACCTTGTAAAATTTGGTTCATACACAGCTACAGAATCCTCTTCTTTTTACCTTAATTCCAAGAATTGTTTCTCCATCCTGAGTCAAACAACCTTTGAGGAATATTTATTGAGTAAAATATTATGAAATGTCTCCCATTACAAGGCATCAAGATCATCTTTCTCCCTGGTATTATTAACCAAATACCATCATCAATCATCTTCTCCTTCAAAATGATAAATGATAAGGGTTACTATGGCATCATCATGTTACTTTATGTAATGTCTGGATTCTCTCTAGAATGGATACCATTACCATTTATATCTTGTGTTAATAGATCCATCATATCAAAAAACTACACATTTCTAATTCTAACCATCTTGGGATGTTTATTTGGAAGGATAATTTCCTATCAGTGCCTTCCTACTTCCTATATGGAAAACTATTCTAAACAAACATAGTTTAGAAAAATAAACATGGTAATATTCAAATTCTATATTATTTTAACTTAACCATAATGTAGATTCATTAAATGGTATACTATTAATATTATCCTAAACTCCAAATTTATCTAAAACTTTCCCCTGAAGCCAACTATAAGGACCCAGTCTTAAAAATTATATAATCTTGAGAATTATGTCATGAATTAATTATCATACATTTGATGATCTTTTAAGGTTTATAGTTTTAGATAATTATTTCATAAACCATATATAAAAATGCCACTTATTACAAATTATACACCTCTTATCAGTATCCATTTTTTCCATAATATAATACTTTAAAAAGAAAACATGTTTTCTTTTAACGATAAATTTTCATAGTTTTCAACTTGACTTATTAATATCCTTTTACCATCTTTAAAACCTAGTAAAAAAATTTAAAAAACTTGATATAATCACAAAACTCTTAGTAAGGGACATAAAAATAAGAAATCTATTAGTCCGGTGAAAAACATGAAAACCCATGAATAACACTTGTTTCAAAACATGGCTTTTTACCCAAAAATGCATCATTTTTCCTTTAAAAAGATCATTATATTACCTTTTTAAATAAAATTATTTCCATGAAAACTCATAAACCTAGAAAATTCATGTAGTTTACTTAGTACATAATCTTCATGAAACCCTTACAAAACCATTAAAATTTTGAATAATCACACGACCAACTTCCAATATAATTCTCTAGAGAACATAATCATTACCCAATACATTGGAGTACTGTCTAGGTTCACCCATTATATAAGAAATATTGGACACACTTTTTAGATATAATAGATATCAGCCCACTTTATAAATAATTTCCAAGGACCATAACAAGAATAAAATAGTTTAATCTTGTAACTTTTCATCATAAATCCCTAAGAAAACTCTTTTAAACCCTTATGCAAAATTCTTTAAGATATAAAAATACCATTTTATTTTAAAAAACCCATTTTCAATACCAAAATTACCAAAAAATACGAAGGTGGTTTTTTTTAATAAATCACGAAATATTTTAAAGGAATCCAAACTTAAAATAATTGTTATGATGGTGGGAAAAATCATTGTTATTGTATATGTTAAAATAGAAATTACATTTGTATTTTGTAAAGAAATTTAAACATTATATAAAAAGATTCATTTTCAAAAAAATTAAATAAAGTCAAAAGAGACAAAAGATTTCATTTATAAACCATATAAAAACACTAATAAAATATTTTTAAAAATAATGACATGGGGGAAAATAGTTGAAAAATAAATCTTTAAAAGGATATTTTTTTAAAATAAATTCCCTTACCATCAGTCTGACTTGTCGTGTGTGTTTTTTATCTTCATAAATAATAAATTTATGTTAATTATTTACTTTATTAGGAACCTTCATATTTTTATTTTTTCTTTAAATTTATCTATTACCATGATATACACAATTAGTTAATCATTTAATTTAACTCTATAAGTTTTGATAGTATTCAGCTTATATGTCAAAAATGAATTCAGTGGCTTGACTATAGTCAAAGAGGTAATTATTCCAAAATATATATAATAATAATAATGAAATAATTATCGTTTTTTACAAAAATTATACTTTTAAAATCAATCGTGAAAGATAGTTATGAAAAACGAATTATATTATAATCATGGAGATGGTATCTCGTACGCACGCTTGAGTAACATTTTCATTTTTCAAAATTCATTATAGAAAGAAGTTAAGTAATATTTTATATTCAAAAAATTATAAAAATATCATAAATACCATATTATTTCTTTAAATATACTTATATAGATCATCCATGTGTTGTGGTGATGAAAAATAATCACATCGCTTTATGGAGGCGGTAGTCCACTCAAACGCACGAGCGACGTTATAATTTTTTAGTGAGTATAAAGGTAAGCAATAAAATGATATATTATCTTTTAATAATGGTAAATATTTAATTATTATAACATATAAATATTAATTTCATCAGTATAAATAGTCTTTAAAGGGGACAATGGAAAACAAATTACATCGGTTCGTGAGGCGGTAGTCCTCCGTATACACAAACGATGGTTTTGTTACCCGTTAGATTGAAGAGAAGATAGATTTTGGTTATGAAATTAACATAATAAAATATAATTATATGGTATATACTTTTTTTAAATATTTATGGTAAATGATTGTTTTAATGAGGTGGAAGAAGAAACAAAACAAAAATGATCAGTTAAGAATGATACATCTTCTTTGGACCATATCTCTTGGATTTTACCTAAATCCTTTATAGATTAGATTAATGATTTAAAAAGGACTCTAGGAAATGGAAAGGTAATTAAGAAAATTTTTTGGTAATGTAATTTCTGATAAAAAATTATTTGACGGTGTGAAGAGTATAGGATAGGGGTGTCCTTTTATAAGTGGGTGAGAGGACACACTTGATAGTTTTGAAAATAAAAAGTTATGACCATGTTTCTAACATTCCAAAAGGATAAAAAAATGTATAATTATAGATAATTATATTATATAAGGTCTAAATATTTCCATAAAATATATTTTAGAAAAAAATTTAGGTCATTTTAACTCTTATATTTTTAGTTTATTCCCCGGTAAACTCGTTTTTACCCTAACTTCAGTAAAAGAGTTTTACTTTTTTTACTATTAATTATGAACAAAAAATAAGTTAAACTAGTTATATAATATAAATTATGACTATTAAAAATATTTTATGAATTTTTAGAAATTAAATTTATATAAGTTTCTAAATTTGATTTAAAATTTAACCCGCATACGTGATGAAAACCCACTTTTTTAAGAAACATATTTTTGAAACATAAGAAAATTTTATATTAAATCAACGAATAGTAATCATCATTATATGAATTTAGATTAATATTTATAGATATATAATCTATAAATTTCAATTAAATAATTTCTCATTATAGTTTTTTAATTAACTAAAATGGAGAAACATTATTTAATTTAAAACAGTTTTCAAAAAAATACGCTTTTAAACCCAAAAATAAACTTATACTAAAATACAGTAAAAATATGTTTAAAATATAATTAATTAGATTAAATATAACTAATTAATACCTATTTTAATTTAAATAAAATTAAAATAATAATATGAATTTTAAATTACTTAATTTAATGAAAATTAATGACAGTTTTACAAAAATATGTATTTTTCACTATTCACTGAAAAATCAATATTTTCCAAAAAAACCAAAATTTCACCCTAAGTTATTTTTTATATGATTATTTAAAAAACGAAATTCATTTTTTCAAATTCAAACTCTATAATTTTTAAATTAAACTTTTAAATAAAAACTTATAATAAAAGAGTTTAATTAAAACTATTTCCTTTTGATTTAAAATTTACATAATATTTTTCTAGTGAATATAATTATATAATTTCTAAATATTAATAAACATGTAAATTATTTATTCTATAATTACCTAGGTTGTTATAATATTATTAAAAAAATCATGATAAGTAAAATAATAACAAAGGATCTTACTAAAATTATCTCCCATAATTAAGATATTGTTGCTTTGCCAAAACTTTTCCAATCACAAATCAAAATACTAACTTTATCTCAAGATTGAATTAGAACAAAAGTATTAAATTGTTTTTAATTTAGACCCCTATGAGTATAATTATCATCAAACACAATTTATATCCTTATGCCCCATTTATAGCCTACTAATAATTTTGGTAAACGTGTCATGTTGCATTTACCAAACCTGGATTTCTTCTCTACCACTGTGTAAATTGATGGCTCTTATACAAATGGATGAGAAGGTTCCTCAAAAAAAGTATGTGCATGGTCCTCCCTGAAATATTGAGGTGAGTAAAATTTTTGATCTGACATTATCCAATAAATCAAAGTAACAAACAATTAGTACACAAATATACAAATCCAACTATCACATATAAAATTAAATGAAAAATGAAAAATTATCTTACAAAAATTAAAGTAAACTAAACAAATTTATATTCATATTTCTTAAATAATTTTACTAAAATGGTAACAGAATTAATGATAGGTGAAATTAAATAAATCAAGTAGAACAAAAATTAAGTAAAATATTATATAGATCTAAATATTGTATAAAATTATGAATAAATTTTTTAAAATGATATAAGAAACACAAAACAAAACTAAACAAACCACTCTTTATCAAATTCATTAAAGTAGTTAACAATAATTTTAAAAAGAAAACTAAAAATATTCTTTATCTTATTCATTGGTATTTAGCAGTGTTACAAGAATACTAACAATATTTATGAAACATAAAATGATATAGGAAAAATAAAACAAGGGTTAAATAAAAATTAATACAAATCCAAATGATATATATAAAATTGAATAATTGAAAAATGATGCAAACAAAACTAGAATAATCTAAAAAATAATTTAAATTATTAGTTATAGTATTTTTTTAAGTAAAAAAATAAATCAAATATATCAAACATTTTTTGAAATTTAAAAAAATAAACAAGAAATATATATATATTACTTGTAATATTAGGAAATTACTAAAGTATTGTTTTCCCATATTCCTTCCTCATGATGTTTTGATATGGAATAAAATATATCTATGATGTGGTCATCAATATTCTTTGTTAATATTTCCATGTAAGTAGGGATCTCATATAAATCGGCATCTTCATCAAGCTTTTTTATCAACAAAATATATTTTTTCCTTGTAAAATGATAAACCATTACACATTTTATAGATCAATAACATAAAAAATTACCTGTGTTTCCATGATAAAAGGATTATTTGTGTATTTCAATCTATTCATATTAACTAGTGCCATACCAAATTCATTGTGTCTAAAACTATTATTATAGATAACCTATTTGTAGTTAAACACTAGAACTAGAAATCTAATGTAATAAACCTCCCATATCTCTTTAATTACTCTGTAATATTAACTTGATATGAAGATTGTTTTTTTGTCTTTAGCACTTGGAAAATGAATTAATTTTTTGAACACCAATACACTACTATTCTAAACTACACTTTTTCCCCTAATCTTTGATATGAAATGTATAGATATTAATTTCATACCTAGACCGTGTTATAAAATTTAAACTTGGGACACTCACTAACCATATCAATGTTTTTTATGCATTTGATATACCATGTACGATCTATTTAGACCATGAAAAAAATATATCATTTAAAAACTATATATATTTATTTTTTAGATAATATTGTTTTAACACATTAATATGCAATTTATATTTAGATGAGAATTATCTATATTATTCAATATTTATAAATGTTCCTTCTTTAAATATTCACTTGTCAATGGTTTTACTTTCAATCCATAGATCCCCTTTCTCCAATAATTGACTCATTCATAGAAAGATATAGGTCAACCAATATGCTCCATTGTAGAAAAGTAGCTTGTAAAAAACTCTAAAACCTCTTCATAAATATAATTCTCTATAATGGAGGATTAATGTTAATAGATATTATTAATATATCCATTAAATATCTTTATATACCTTTCAAAATGATATATCCAACATAGATATATAGGTCTGAAAATCATTATTTGTCACACTAAATGAACCATTAATTGAACTATTAAATTCACCATGAAATCAAAAAAGATTAAATAAATTACATTTTCTATTGAAAAAGTATATAAACTACATCATTATCAATATTTATCAATGAATTCAAATTAATCAATTTTCTACAAGTTGAATTGAAAAAATAACACACCTTCATGATAGTCATTGTGACACAGATGGACAATATTCCATGAAATGAAATTGGTAGGAGTTGTTGTATCATGATGTGACAATCATGAGATTCCATTCCTTAAAACTTCAAATATTTTAGTGATATGAAATTTTTTACATTTGAGAATAACCCTATCATAATTTTATATAATGGATACATTGAAAAAAAACTAATTTTCTCCCTCTTGTATAATTTAGGAAAAGTTAGAGGTAGCAATGTTCATCTTCCATTAGGAGTGATAGTTGACTCCAAAAGTATTACTATTGATAGTAAGTCCAATCTTTCATTCAACACATATTTAGTCTTTCCTTTAATGTATAATAATGTTCTAATAAAACTATCATAGATATTCTTCTCTATATGCATTACATCATTGTTATGTTTGACCTCATTATATCTTCAATATGTAATCTCAAATAATATTTATTGTTTCTTTCAAATATTTCTATCTTTACCAAATTTTTGTGTCTTTTAAAATGTGACATCAATTTTTTTCACCCTCTCAAAATACTGATCAGTGGAAAAAAATTAGATAAATATCAAATTATACTAAGCCATTTAATTCCTTTTTTAATCTTTTATAAGATTGATCCATAGACAAGAACCTCAAATGAACCATGTATGATATTTTTCTCCCATGTTGTAGTTGATAATATGAATTCGTTTTTTCAAAAATAAGACAATCATTATGTCCCCAAAAATGTATCTTAAAAAATATTAAATATGTTGAGAATTTATTTATAGTGAACATAATCATTTTATACAGTTGAAAATGTTCCAATTTATAATAATGATAAATTGTAATACCTTCCTCAGAAAAAATAATCAAATCATCAATGAATGGTGACAAGAAAACATAAATATCATTTCCATGTTGTTTTGGTCTAGAAATCATAAAACTCAACATGATATATTTTCACTTCATACAAATTTTAGGAGATAAGTTTTAAATTACTAATAAAATAGGATAGAAATTATGTTTGTTACTAAGTCTTTGATATAGATTCATTTCATCTATGAATAGTCTAAGTTTGGGATTTATAACTTCATTTATGAATGTAGAAAACTATTGATAATTTATTTTCCATTGTGGAAAATTAGTTGGATGGTGTAATTTTCCATTAAATATCATCTCACTTGAATTTCATATTTACCTTTTTATTTTAATTGAATTTTCAAATACATGTTTAAGAAGATAATTGTAATAAGGTAACAAATTTCCTTTGTATGGTTCTTTGTAACTACTGAATCAGCCTGTGATTTTTCTTTTAACTTATATCATAATGTCTTTTATTTATGACACTCTGAATGTCCTTCGTATTCATTCTTATATAGAACATAGTTATTTTGGAAGGCTTGTATATTCTTTTACCCTAAACCCATCAGGAATAATATTTTATTCACATTATAATTTCAATCTAGAATATCATTATAATTAGGATGTATGTCTTTCAATAGTGGTAGAATCTTTGTAAAACTCTTATCACTCCATCAATTTTTCACCTTAAAGTTAATAAATATTAACATCATTTATAAAACTATAAATTATATACAATCTAGATATAATGGTTCTTTAGCATCACTATATAGATTCTCAATTATTGGTTCGTTCCTAATTGCCTCTACTTTAATTTCATGAATCATTTATTCAATTTGATCAAACTTATCATCTTGAAAATCATCATCATAAATAGATCTTGAATTCTTCATAGTTTCACCATGATAAATAATAATAAATAATACCATAAAATATTTCACAAATAAAATAAATACAACATATTTGATAAACAAAAGAATAACTTTGAAAATTTTTAATTATCACCCTTTCATAAAAAATAAAAAGTTATCATGAAATCAGTATGATTATCAAGATATATATTATGAATACCATGTATTTAGACTCTATAGTCCGCTATACCTTCAAAATTCTCATTCACAATATAGAAAAAAAATAAGCCTTGGACACACATTAATCATTAAATTAACGTTATTTATAAAATCAATTCATAAAATAATAATTTAATAAAATTTTATTCTCAAAAATATCATTCATAAATTAATGAATTTATTGGATTTATGAATAATCAAAACTAAAAATACAAATTGTGAAGAGATGTAAAATACAAGTGGTGGTAGAGATCATTTGAGAAAACAAGCACAAAACAAAATTATTCAATTAAAACATGCCATGGATTATGATAAAATCATAACAATAAACACAAATCACAAATATATATTAAAAAGGCAATGAATAATAATGTTATGATAATGGAAATATAGTGAAGTGAGAGTGAAAGTGATGGATAATGATGGATAAGGGTGGAAATGGTGGTTAATATCAATTGAAAGCAATTTGAGGCCACTGATCAAATAATGAAGCATTAGGATTCACCACATGAGAGAAACCCTAATTTTTTTGTGAGAATAAATAAAAGAAAAAAATCATCATGATTTTTCATAAAAAATTTAAAGGTTTTTCAAATTTAATAAACTATTTTTCAAAATGGTTATTAAATAACCAACATTGAAAATCTAGTTTTCCATATCGTTTATTAAATAATAGATGTTTAAAAGATTCACCACATATTATTCACGTTAGTTATAAAATAACCAATGTTAAAAATACATCATTTTAAATATATTTTTTACTAGTATTTCTATATAATTGAGTATTTTTGGATGAAATAATTTTATTAGAAACACATGTAGAAACAATTCTTCATTTCTCTACAACTTGGGAAGTTTTAGGTTTAACTTTTTCCAGATTTATCAAATTCACTTCAAGATCAAAACACTTTATGTTGAGAGAGTTTTTTTTATCCTCTATAGATCTCAAGATTCCTTCCCATTCACTATTCATAATCTTTATTTTATCATTATGTATCTTACTCACCTCTTTTAAATAATTATAAATCAATTTTATTTTTTTTCTATAAATTCCAACTGAGCCTCTTTGAAATCTATAGTGACTTTGTGTATTTTTTTCAATGGATGGGACACCTTATTAATAAATTATTCAGATAAATTTTTTTTACAAATAACTCTTTTAAATTCTTCATCAACCAAAGAAAATATTTCATTGAAAAGTAATGCTGATTATTCATTAGATTCAACAAGTTAAGTTCACAATTTTTATTTTTGAAAATTTTTAGCTAATGCATCTTCTATTGCATAAACTTCCTTTATGAGAGAATTACAATGTTGAAACTATATTGATAAATATTTTTACATTTATTTATTTTCTTCTATCAGCTATGATTTTTAATTATATTGATCCTATATAAAGAACACTCTTCATGTATTCCCTAACCTAATAGTAAATTTCTTCAAGATATTTTTTATAACCATCATCATCAAAGCTATAACTTTCTTTATCAAAAGGATAAATTGAAATAGATTTTTATAAAATAACACCAATTTTTTTACCGTTAGGTAGTGGTGGTAGATATTCTTTCTATTTTAATGACTTCCCTAGATTATTTGCCTCTTTATTCTTTATTTTTTTCAGAGTTTTGGTTGAAACCTCCATTTCTTATTTAATGGATATGGGAGATGAATTTTAATTTGAGGCACTTCTAATATTTATTCAAATATATAAATAATATAATTCAAAAATCATGGTAAGGAAAAAAATTATCCAGCTAGAGAGAACATTTTCCTCTAATACCAATTCAAGTGCTTATGAATGAGTGAAAGTATGTTGTGAGGGGGGATAAATTAGTGTAGACCTATTTTTTAAAAATTATAATTAATATTAAAAACTTTTAATGAATTTGGTATTTGAACATATACTACCCATTAATAAAAGTGTATTTGTTTATGTTTTACCCAACACACATTACCACATTCATTATAAGAAATAATGTAAAGATTAGCACATGGTATTTTTATAAGGTTTGTCCCCATCATAGGAAACCTACTCCATGTCATGGTTATTTATTAATCCCTATTTACATATTATCCACTATATTACACAAGTGTTTACAATGGGTATTATCTCAACTTCATAGTACATTTCAAATTCACATAGAAACTCACTTTGATTCCATACATATCTAGTATCTCACTAGATTAATAGCATCTGGTTTCCAATTACAATATATCTCTAAAAAATACTGAAAATATCTTCTTTGATCTCAGATATGTCACTATATCAATATATGAGATATTATTTTTCAATATAGTCTTTAAATACTTATGGATAATTTTTTTAACCAAATGCAACATGGTCACTATAATAGCCAAGTTTATAGATCTATCACATAATATTTTCACTATATTATCTCAAATCAAAATCAGAATAATTAGTGCATGTAGGCATAAATAAAGTCACATAGTATTCTTCCTCAATATTCATAAAATTCTATAAAATAGATTATAAAAAACAATAGTAGTTTCATCCATTCTCTCTTCACACAAAACTTCAATGATCTTATTTACTCAACCCAAGGATCTCAACGTCTAATTATTGATTAGATACTCTACATGCACATTATAATTACTTAACTCTTCTTCTATCTTCTTATTATTTTATATTCAAATTCCGTAATATATAGTTTTGAGGACAGATCTTATAATCTATTTCTCATTTTTTCTATTTCTCTTCTACTTTGATGCTCTTGATCAAATATTCAGAACCACATTAAGTTTATTTTCTTTGATAAATAGAATGTTCTACCTCTCCTAAACACATTATAAAGTTATATCATCATCACTATGTTCTCACAACCATCTTGATTCTTTAGAATTTTATTTTTATAAAATTATATAAAATATTTTCTATATATACATAATATTAAAAAACTTATACAATATTAGTGTAATTTTCTCTAAATATTTCCTCAACTACATCACATGGGTATTCCCCCATAACATAAAATATTCTGTCAATTATTACTCAATAAAACCACATAGGTGTAATCCCATGATATCAATGATCCATTATCCTTAACTAGTTATACTCATCAATATTTAGAGAGTACCCTTTTCTCATTTTTTCTCATTTAAACTCACTTAATCCAAGCCAAATAAATCTCAATTTAATTTTACCAAAAAGATCGGGATTTTTCTTCTCAAAATATTTTCACAATATCCAAAATTATTCAATATCCATAACTATATGAAAAACATACCATAATTTTCCTATCATGGAATGAGTACATATTAAATAAATGTATAGGATTTACCTTTAATATTTAATTATAAAAATGTAACTCGGGTTGATCTTATTCTTCTGATTGTAATGATAATCATATCAATCATTCTTCTTGAATCACAAACAAAATTTTATTGTTTAATCCATTGAACATTAGTTCCAACATTTCATGATTTGTAAGAATATCATATATTGAATTTGGGGATATCTTATTCAATGATTCCTATTCTTTAGAACTTCAAAAAATGTTGTAGTATTATGGTTTTTAGCATAAGTCTTAAGAAGAACACTGATTCCCTTTTCCTTTTTCCAAATTTTCATACCAAAATTGATAATTTATAAGATTAATAAGTATTATTTTTTCATAAAAAGTATTTTAATACTCAATGTGAGTCCTCACTTTTCCAAAATCCAATAATATGATAAGTCTTATGCTCAAAAAGAAAGTCTTAAAAATCAAAAAGAGTTACACATTGATAATGAAGTATTATTAATTGATGCATTTTCCAAATTTTGATTCTAGATAAATATTACATGGATTTGAAAAAGTATTACATGATCTCAGAGTCTTAAGTGTTTTTATAGAATTTATTGTGGAATCTTATACAAATTATTACACATTATCAAATTCTTATGAAATATTTAACAAAGTATTATGAAAAAACTTTAAAATACTTATGAAATCTCACCAAAGTTTTATGAATCCTAAATAGTCTTGTGAGATCTAAAAAATTATTATGAAATGAATCATAAGTATTATTAAATAAGACTTATCCATTTTTATGAATTAAATAACTCTGAAAATTATCATAATAATTAAATGTCTCTTTAACAAAATTTCAAAGTCTTCTCATAGCATAAAAACTAATATTTGAGTACTTTTCTAAATATTCACTATTTTATCATTTATAGATTCAAATAAAACTTCTTAAAACCTTTATTCAAGAGATTTTTTTGACTTTATTTAGTACCCATCATGTTAATAAATCCTTAAATGGTCTCTCAATATTTCTATGAGTTGTTTACTCTTTTAATAATATCTCTTCAAGCTATTTACTCAAACACCTCTTAAAATATAATTTGAAACATGTTTTACTTAACTCATTCATCTCTCATCAGCACTATTCATTGATTCATTACAAACCACATAAATAATCATTAGATTTTTAGAAGCTCACCAAGCAGTAGTTTCACTCTTCTTTAACTATTAATGTATGGTTCACATATTCATAACCTATATTAGGATATTCCTTCATCACCCAAAACTCCAAGTAATACATAATAACATGCTCTTTGAAAAAAAATATCATCAACACAACCCTTTGGGTACTTCACTCCCCTTGAATTCAAGCCCTCCCTTCATGGATTCTAGCATATTTGGAAGTTAAAATATACCTTTTCCCATTCCTTCTCCTTGATCCTATTATTTACCTTATATTACTTCTTCTCCTATAAACCCTAATGGTTTTGTGGGTCAAATATATGGTTTAGGATTATTTTAATTTTTTTTCTTGTGTTTTTTATAACAGTTTAAATTTCTCCTTTGATTGCTATATTTTTCCAACCACTATGGTAGGTTTTTTTATATAATTACTTTATAAGAAATATAATGAAATTATTGGGTGTTTCTAAATTTATTTTATTATTAAGATATTTCTATAATTGATACCCTCTAATTTATTATAATTTTTTTTTATGTTTTCTATATTTTTCATAAATATTTTTATATGTTTTCCTAGTTTTTTATGTATAAAACCATGTTTAGGCATGTCAAGTATTTATTTAAGTGCATTAGAGGTTGTTTTAAAAAAAATTTAAGACAATTCAAGTGTTTTTATTTTTTTTATAAAAGTAAAATTTATTATTTTAAAGTGTTGTTTTTAACAAAAGAAAGTTTTTTGTTTTCAAATGGTTTCCATGGGGGAGAAAATCTTGTTTTAAAAGGGTTTATGTGTTTATTTGTTATGTTTTCAAGGAAATTGTTAGTCTAGAGTGGTCTTTAAAGGATGTTTTAATAGTTGGTTTTAAAATAATATTATTATATATTGTCCTTTAATGACTATTTTAAATCCCATTTATATCTATATAAAAAGAGTTTACTTAATGGTTTTGGTACCCTCGGTTGATCCCTTTTTAATTTTTACATATGGTATAGAATTATATCTTATAAGAGAGGAATTATTTAATTATGTGGTGTTTTTTAAATAAGTGAAAGGGTTTTATTCTTGATAGGTTGTTATGGTTGAGATGGGATTTAAAGTTTATAAATTATTATTGATTCATGTGATGATCATGTGACTTTGTTATTTGTTACTCAACTCCACTTGAGTTATATCATGGGAAAACTAGGTAACTATGTAGAAGGTATGTATGAGTGATAAACTGTAATAGATTACACATTGGATAGTTCCCTAGTTCTGATTGTTCTTACACTAGGGAAGTAAGGACACCTATAAATTTCAAGAAAATATAGGGTTTTATTATTATTTTATGTTCACCTTTAGTCTTTAGATCTTTTTTAGGTATTGAGTGAGGTTTGGTATCATGTTTATATTAGAATCTAGTGAGTTTTTGATGATTCATAGTTAATTTTGATGGTTAAATTAGGGGATACATACTCCATACTTTGATCGTATCCCCTCATAATTATACTATTTTCACGGAAACTTTTTCATTATTGATATTTATTTATATTATTACTATTTGTTATGATTTTTCTCATTGATTGTACCTTCTTTTAATATGATGTGAATAACTTATCAATATTTTTTAAAAAATAGATTATTTTTTTAGGGATTTAGTATAAGGAAAATTATTTGGCTTCATTTTTATAAGCTTGGTAGGCCATATTTTTAATGTTTTAAAGTGTTTTACATTTTAAATTGTGGGTTTCACCCTTGGTTGATATAAAAGGGATTTTTGAAATAATGGATTAAAAGGAATGACATTTCATCTTCATAAGTTTAAAATGTTTGTTTTAAATTCCATTTCTAATTGTGTTATTAAAAAGGTATTACCTTTCGATTTGAAAAATGGTAAATGTTTGATACTTTTCTTATTTATTTTTTACATTTATAAAACCTTATTTTCTAAATGATGTTTAAACTAAAATTTATGAAATGTTTTATTGAATTAATTCTATAAAATCATTAGTAAAATACTATTTGGATTACTATCTCACACCTTACATATACACCTATGTGTTCCTATTTATGTAACTCTTATGTTTTGTGTGATTTAATAGGTTTTGATCTTTACTTTTTTTTTTGTGTAGTATGTTGATGTATGATTTTAGATGTGGTGAGTGACCATTGGGGTATAGAGGTGATATTTCTATATGGTTTGAGTTTTTGTTTATTTTTATAATGTGTACATATCATCCATTTCAACCAGCAGCTTATTTTTATTTTAGTCTTTCATAATCTTATTATTTATTTATTATGTATATTGTATGTTTATATAAAATTATTTAGATTATATACATTGATTATAACTCATTTGGTTGTTATTTTTTATGCCATGTTTAGCGTGTTTCACTATTTCAAAAATTTATCTCATATTTGTAAACATACAATAAATATATACACCATGAAAATTCACGGTTGGATTCCACTAATTATGTATTATTATTAGATGGTGAAATCATTCCTGCTTGGATGTATTTTGATACCCTGGTTATTTTTCCAACCTATGGTGATCAGGAACATGCTTTGAGCACTACGGTGGACTGACCTGGGTAATGGACCAGTTTGACCTGGTCCATTTTGTTATAAAATGGTATCTAATCACCCTCTTGTTATTTGTGTGAGTCATGGTAGTATAGAGATAGTATTGTCAGAACTCGGGAGGTGGATCATTAGTAAGTGACGAATCACCACCTTTCATGATGAAACCTAAGTTACCATGGGTTTTCAAGATTGAGTCTTGAATTTGAATTCCATTTTTTATTAATTTGAAGTATTATGATATGATATGATGGTATTTTTATCCCTATTTAGTTATAAAAGATTCATTGGGGGTTTCATTGTGTTTTATAATGAAATAGAGAAAAAAACCAGATCAACATGGTTTTCTCGCATGATCCAGAAAACCATTCATAGTCTATTCCCATGAATATGAAATATTTACATGTGTTATAACATTATTGGTACATTTTTTTCAAATATTCATCAAAATTATGATTTTTTATGAATACTTATTAATTTTTTTTTTGAAAATATTTTGATTTCTAATTATTCCTAAAGTGGTTTCCACTTGTTGTAGATGAATTAAATAGGTTTTTGATGATTTTTTCAATGATATTGGAGGGTTTTTTTAGGTTTTATAATATTTATTTTCTAATTTGATGTATTTTAAAGGTTTATTTTTTGTGAAAATAGGATTTCATGAAATTATTTTATTTTAATATTAGTTTATTTAGTTTATTTTAAAGAAGATTTTTTTTGAATTTTTTTGATTTAAATGTAAATTTTATGGGTTTTTTTTTTGAAGCATACTTTGATCCTCATAAATGGTTTTTATAAATAGTTGATTTTATAAGAGTGGATGATTTAATAATAAAATTCAAGTAATTATTTGAATTGAAATTGAAATTTATGTAATTTTTTTAGATTCCATTATGGGGGAAGTTGTACTTTCAACTTTTTAATGAGTTGTAAAATGATTTTATTTAATTTTATAAATAAAGTGAATTATTTTTAAGGGAAGATTTATTTTCAAAGTGATTTTTATTTTTAAAATTACATTTAATAACTTTATTTTTTAAGATTGTGCTTTTGGTGTCCCTTGGTTTATACCTGGACTATTTGATTTAAATTAGGGAGCATAAATTATTTGGGTTCATGCTTCATATTATTAGAGTAGCCCTCTCGAAAAGGCCTTGATGAAAATTAAAAATTATATTTTTATAGGATGTTACTTATGGTGATTTCTATCATTATCTAAGTGTAAACCCTCTGGTTGTTGACTGTTCTCAGTCTCTACATGGAGTGGTGGAGTTTCACTTCCTATACTCTTAGACTTATTTAATAATCACTCATCTAAATTCTATAATGGTCATGGTCCACTTGGGGTGATAGATTGGATACAAGGTATTTAGGGAAACACCAATTATATAGAAAATCATAAATCCTTATAGGATAAAGTTTTGTGGAATTATTTCTTAGATGTAGTGTTCTTTTCTCCCGAGCTAGTTTCCTATGACTCTTTAAAAGCTCAATTCTTCAAACAATAACTTCACCTAGACCTCATATTATTTGTATTTAAACCTTTCCTAGTATCATGTAATTAAATTTTTTTACGGGTCATGTCAATGAGATTTAACTTGGTAATTCCAAATGATCCCAATATTAGAATTCAGGATTGTGGGGATCAGTCTTCTTTGAGCCTTGGTGTTTCTCATGTGAAGAAGAGATCCCTTGTGTATTTTTAGGAAATTTATCCATCATTACCACCAAGGTAATATTTATAAATTTTATTAGTTAAACTATTAGTAAAAGTATTAGGTTTGATATGTATTTATGTGAGGATAATGATGATTATTTTTTGATTCATTATTGGTGAGTTTCGATTAGATTAGTGTTTCGAGGTGATTTTTACTTGGTGATTTATTTGGGTAACTCCTTGGTCATTTATTATAGATTATTGGTTATTTTTGGGTTATTATTATTCCTAGGTTATTGGTTGTGCCTTTTAGGCTTATTTGTGATTCTAACAATGTGATGAAGTTTGGATTTTTTTGAAATTTAAATGGGGGTCTTGGGTTTTTGTTTGGGGTAACTAGGAAAAGTGTCACCCCAACTTATATTTTTCTCTATTTGGTACCCTATTTATTTTTTAGGTTTAACATAGGTTGTTTTTTTGAGAGTGAGGTCCCAAGTTACCCATCTCTTGCATCATTTTACCCAAGTTTAAATCTCATGTTTGTTCCTTTTTTAGGTGTGTTTATATATTTGTGTACCAATTCCATTTTTATTAGGTCATACATTGATGGATTAGTTGAAGAAACTTAACTTGTGTTCATTTTGGTATTCCTTGGGTTGTATCATCTTGGGATTTTTTAATCAAATTCTTGGGATGTTCCATGGTGGTTGATAAAGAATTATAATTTCTTTTTATAATTTGTGGAAATGTGTTTATTTTGTTAATACTATGTTTCTAGGGTTTTTACCCTTTATTTCACCATTTATATGATTTCTAAATGGTGTTGAAACCAATGATAAGACCTTGTGCTCCTTAAGACTTAGATATCTTGATGGTTGGTTTAGTGGTGCTTGAGTATATTTTATGAGGTTTGAGAATTTATTCCATTAGTTTTGAGGAATTAATCCATTTTTATTGATTATTTTTATTTATATACTCCTTTATTTTTTACCTTACCCCCCCCCCACAAACACACACACACCTCTTAAAAGGGCTGTTGAAGTTTTTTTTTCGTTATGTTCTACATTTACTGATGAATTTTTTGATGTAGAATGTGATTTGGTGGGGAGGATTGTGACCCCCTCATGTCACTAATATATTATATATTATATAATTTTTATCTATTTTCAATATTTTTGAATTTTTAACTTTTACTTTGAAATTTTTTTCTGTTTTATTTTGCTTCACGGTTACCACATGGTTAGGGGAAACCGTTCAAAAAAACCCTACATTCAAGAGGAAAACATGAAAAAAAATACTTACATTTTGACTTTTTTAGTTGTGAGAAATAATCACATAGTCATGTGGGTCTTAGGAGTAACCATTTAAACATCCTTACATATGGTATGGTTATTGCATGAATTTAGAATGGTTTGAAGAATTGGGCGATAAAATCATGTGGAGTATTGTAGCTCAATTGCAGTGGGACTACATGGTTGTCATATGGTCTGGTAAACTTTGCAGTCAAAATATGTGGGGTTATAGTCATTTTATGGTACGAGATGCATGGTTGACACACATTTTGGTAAACCATGTGGTTGAACCCTGTGATCTTTCTAGATTCATTAAAATTTTAAAATTCCAATTGTTACCCCATTTGATATAATTTTTTTGGGCCTTATCCTCCTTCATTTAACTTTATTATAATGAGTAATAACTCATGGGATATTCTCCTCTTCCTCACCCTTGCATCAAAACTCTATCTCCATGTATTCTAAGTTTATTTGGAAGGTAAAGTCTATATTTTCCTCTTCTTTTCCCTTCCTCCTTACATTTCTCTTAGATTACTTCTCTCATAAACTCTAATGGTTATGTGGGTAAAATATAGGTTTTAGGTTGGTTTAAATTTAATTATGTGGTTATTTAAGGCTCATTGAGGCCCTTCTCTTACATGGTTTAGGTTTCTCTATCAATAAAGGTATGTTTTCTATGAATGAGGTAGGTTTTTTTGTGAAATTTATTTATATTACATATCATGAAATGATTTAGTTTTTCTAAAATTATTTTATTATAAATATATTACTATAATTTATTATATAAATGGTCTTATAAAATGTTTTCTATATTTTCTACACTTGGTATAGAGAAATTTTGATGGTTTCCTAGTTCTTTATTTATAAAACCATGTTTAGGCATGCAAATTACTTGTGTAAATTCCTTAGAATTTGTTTCCAAATGTATTTTAAGACAATGTAAGTGTTTAAACTTCATTTTTATTTTCAATATAGTAAAAATAATTATTTTAATGATTTTTTATGATCAAAGTGGGGTTTGGTTTTCTAATGGATTCCAAGGAGAGAAACACTTGTTTTAAAAAGGGGTATGTGATGATTAATGATGTTTTCAAGGAAAGTTTTATTCTATAATGAATTTTAAAGGTTGTTTAAATGGTTAGTTTCCAAGGAATAATATATTATCCTAGACTTCCAATATTTTTTTAAATGTATGTTTAAAAAAAATTAAAATATTTTACTTAATAGATTATATACCATCAATTTAGCCCCTTTGTTTTATATCAGGTATAAACTTATGACCTATAAGGGAGGGATTTTAATATTATGTGATTTTTATACATGGATGTGAAAGAGAATTTTTCTTGATAGGGTTTTGTATATGAGATAAGGATTAAATTTTATGTCTTATTATTCAATCATGTGATGATCAGATTAATTTCTCATCTGTTACTCACCCCCACTTGAGTTATATCATGGAAATCCTATGTAGTTAAATATAAGATCAATATGAGTGATAAAATAACATAAATTATATGCTATATAGTGGCATAGTCCTAATTATGATCACACTAGGCAAATAACGTCACCTATTGAGGCCAAGTATAGAAATATAGGGTTGTTTTATTATTCCAAGTTTGTCTTAGGTTAACCAATCCTATTCTAGGTGTTATATGAGTGAGTTATGTCATCATTTTAATATTATAAATAATGAGTTCCCCATGATTCCTATTTTTTATAGTTATATTAAGGGATCCCACTAAATACATTTATTATATCCCCTTTTACTTATCTTGGTTTCATTAATCCTTTTTCATTATTGATGCACGTTTATATTATGCCTATTTTTTATAATGGTTCTCATTGATTTTACCTTATTTTACTATGATTTTATTTATTATTCAAGCATGTTTTGAAAAGGGATTATTTTTTAAATTATTTTTAATAAGGTAAAGGATTTGGTTTCATTTTCAAAATCTTGGGAGGCCACCATTTCAATGTTATAATTTTTTTCCATTTAAATTGGTGGATTCCTCCCTTGGTTGATAATAGGAGGATTTTGAAATAAGGATTTCAAAGGAAAGAGGTTTCATATTTATAAGTTTGAAATGTTTGTTTTAAATTATAGATGTGATTTTGTTTCAAAAAAATATTACATTTGGATTGAAAAAATTGTTAAATGTTTGATGATTTTTTTCTTTAGGATTTACATTTACAAAACCATATTTTATAAATGATTTTCAAACTAGAATTTATGAAATATTTTAAAGAAGTAATTTCATAGATTCTTTAGTGAAATCATATTGATCCTATTATCTCACAACTTACTTCAAAATATATTTTTATATTATTTTTTAGATAAGTTATCTTTTTAACTAGGTTGATAGGGTACCCTTATATGGCTCAAAATCCCCATAATACATGGTCCAAAGGCCCTAGAGTATATGGCCCAAAGGCCCAAAGGGAAAAGAACCAAAACTATAGTATCTCATAAATCTATTATTTCATTCACCATCCTGATTTCCCAATGCCACATATATATATTTCATATGTGTAACACCCCAATATCTTAAAATAAGAATATTATGCTCTATAGTGTATACGACATGCAACATCGAGCTTAAACATCCCTCAAAATATATTATTTAAATATGATAGTTATAACCAGGCCATTAAATTAAAAGGTATGAATAATACTAATTAAATTATGAAAATTATATGGTTTGAAAGTGTATAAAATAAAGTAATTAGTTATCAATCTATTATAAATAAAAATAAAAAAATCAAAATGAAATAAATATTTTTCTGAAAAACTTTTGTCATGAGAGAAATGTGTTTTTTCTTAATAAAAAAAATTAGTCACTATTGGTGAAATATTTTGAGGAAATTTATATATTATATATTAAATAAAAAATTTATCATTCATCAAATATTTTATTTAAGCATAAAATAAGAATAAATTTAGTTTTATGCTTAAAAACTATAATTTTCTGAAAGTGGTTTCATCATGTTTTCCAAAATTATTTTAAAAAATTTATTTATAACACTTTTATAAAATTTATTTGAAAAAAATTAAATTAATTTTTTAAATGATCAATTAAAAATTATCTTAGAGTGAATTTTTTAGAATTTTCTTAAAATATTAATTTTTCAACAAATAGTAAAAAATATAGATTTTTATTGAAAACTTCCATTTTGATTAAATAATTAAAAAGGTTTATTTTTGTTTTAAAATGAATTAAAAGTAAAATTATTTCAATTATATTATTATTAAACCAACTTGGGTTATTATAATCAATTTCATATTGAATTATGATATAAAAAATTTATACTTTTGAAAGTTTTATTTTTGGAAAACTGTTTTTCATCACGAATACAGGTTTAACTTTAAATTAAATTATTTTTAACACCCCCCAATAATTTAAATTAGTAACATTTTATTCAATAGTGTGTATGACACACAACACCAAGCATGTAAAGCAATATAATATCCCAATAATTTATAATATAATTACTATTTTAAATAAATACAGTATATTTTATAAACGATGTGATTTGATCAAATGATACATGGAATGTATAAAGGATGGTCTTAATTAAACATATGTTACGTACACAACATATATATTATATTAATAAAATAATTAAATTTCTATAAATATAATATATATCTTTTTCTTTATTACCCTTTCACACACTTAAAAAGTGATAACTTCGCTCATGAACATGTGCACTACTGCCTCCTCGACATGATGTGATTACTTTTACATAACAATAATTCAGTATATAAGTATATATTATTAAATAATATTTTATTTATGATATAATTATCATTATTTAAATATTAATGTTACTTACCTTCTTTTCGTAATGATCATTGAAAAATGGGAACGTTACTCATGTGTATATATAGCCTAGTGTCTCCATGATTGTAACATTGGTTAATTTTTCATGACCATGTTTAATAATTGTTTTTAAAAGTATAATTTATGTATAAGTATTATAATTATTTCATGAATATTATTCTGGATATGTTATATAATTACTCCTTTGACCATAATTAACCTACCAAATTTGTTTTTGACACATAAACCAAATTTAGTCAAAACACTCGACGTAAACTTAATTGTTTAAGTAGTTTCATAAAACATGGTAATAAGTGAAATAAAAGTTGAGATAAACATTAAAAAGTTTCTAAATCAAGTAAATAATTAACATAAGTTTATTATTCAGGAATATAAATATACACGAGACATGTCAGACTCAAGGTAAGGGATTTTGTCTCAATTTACATTCCATTGAATCTTATTCATTATTATGAAAAAATTCACTTTTATATATTGTATATAATACCCTTTGACATGTTATATAACGAATTCAATTATTCTCATGATATTATAAGTTTTATTTAATTTTATTCCTTCATTTATATTATGATTCAATTGTTTCAAAGTGGTATGGGACACTTTGTAATGTTTAAAGATTATTCTCCTTAAGAACGTTTTTAATGATTATATTTGTAGTCTTTCTTTATTTTTAATTGTTAAATTTATATTAAAATAATAAATTTATATGTAAATATACATGTTATTGGGTGATGGATATTATTATTTCCTAAATTCTATACCATTTTTACATGTAGTGTTCACTTTGATAGTTATTTGACGAACTTTGGAATTATTGATAATTATGTATCTTCTATTCAATATAGATATTTGATAAGGATTATTATATATTAATTAAATCAATTATTTGATATATGATGAATTATTTGGATAGGTACAAAATTTGATGGGGCGATTATAGATATCACCTCGATGCATCGGTAATCCCATGAGATGAATTAGTTGAGAAAATTAGATGGGTTTCTACCTGATATGCTAAACCATCTTGTGATAGGTCTTGATGGTAATGGTTCATGTACCTAGTAAAAATTTAGTCTAATAATTAAGCATGTTTCTAATTTACTTTAAGTTATAATTCATCTATGAGATTTTTCATTGACATGTTTATAGATACATTTCATTTCTAGTTCATTGATTAGGTGATATTTATTACACTTTCTTAGCAAGACATATTGATTTTATCTTATCTATTTATTTGAATGGTATGTTTTTATATTTATTTACCTTTTCATATTATTAACTCATTTTATTATCAGTTATTTATTACATCATATGTGTTCTCAGTTTTTTACCTTTTCATATTGATTATTCTCATTGATTCATTATTTCTTCCGCTATACTTTTCCCTTACTGAGCATTTGATCCCACCCTTATTTTTGTTTCATTTACCCAAGAATCCAAGAAGTGTAATAATAAATATCTATAGGGATATTCTAAATGTAATAAATTTATTGTCCTTGAAATAAAAAAAATGTTGTAATTATTATACTTATATGTAATATAATATTCATGTATGTATCTAGTTTACCAAGACTACTAAACAGTTTGATCCTTTGGGATATGATTTACTTTTCTCTTATTCCAATGCAATGGTAGTAGATATTGTCTCTGGGATCTCTGGGTTCAGGGCGCTATAGTTGATATCAAATAAATTTTAGTATCAACCTTGGGAACTAGATTTAGGAAAAAATAGATTAGATAACATAACCCTAAGGTATAATTTGAGGATAAGTATAGAAAAACACCCTATAATTTTGATAAAGTAAAGATTATGTGGGTCTTACTAGCAATAAATCCATGTCTAGATACTAAAAGTGTATGTGGTTCTCAAACAGATGTACATAGGAGTAACAACTCTAACAAGGTGTGTTGGCCTGACTCGGCGTAACCTCGTACATGATAACGGGCCTTACTACGCACCTAGTTTGACACTCCAAAGGTATATGCTTAGGATAATTTATATTTTGTTTACAAAAAAATATTAAGGATTTTGAAAATGAATAAACTAGGTTAAACCTAAGGAGTTTTCAATTGAAGATAATTTGTCTTGATTTAGATATCCTATAAATGATTATACGTTTTTCTATAACTATTTTTACTCACACTATGCTTTCTAGTTTTAGTCAATGGCCGGTACCCAAAGGACTCAAGTTAACATTGAACATGAATAAAAAGTTAGTAACAATGAGAAACCAAATGAGTTGTTTATAGGAGTAAAAGATATCATGTTTATGCTTAACTTTTTCCTCGAAATATGATTAACAACATATACTTGAACCAACTTCCAAACTAACCAAAAAAGAAAAGGATGGAGTTTTCTAAGAGTTACAGTGGTGGAGACCATGGAGAGAAGAAGTATAAATTTCGATCATGCAATAGATGTGGAAGGAGACACCCAAGAAAGTGTCTCAATGGAATGGGCAAATCCTTTATGTATGGAAAAGAATGACATAATGAAAATAATTTCCAAGTAAAAATGAAGAGTATGATGGAAAGAAATAAAACTCGTATTAAGGATCCATTTGTAGTTCATTTCCATAAATGTGGGGAACCTAGAAATTACCCAAGTCAGTTACCTCTTCTATAGGATAAACTCTAGACTAAGGAAGGACCTATGTGGAAATAAATTGGTTAATGTGTTTATGTATTGAGGTTGTATTGAAAACCTTAGTTAAAAGGATATTTAATTATTAACCTTATTTCAAGGATGTCCATCATATTTATTTTAAAAATTATATTAATTTGGTTTTAAAAAAGGATTTCTCATATGTTGGGTTAAAACCAATCAAGTTCAAAAAGGCTGCAGGTCTTGAACCCATGACCGAAGGATGATAAGGGTTTCATGCCAACCACTAACCTATGCAATGTCTAGGTTAATATGTTATTGTTTTTAGTTTAAAAAATTGGTGAATAAATATTAATGATAAACCAGTAGTGTTTATTTTCAGGATTAGAGATTAATTTCTTAACCATATCAATTTTACAGAATATTTAAAGACAAATAGTTAGAATTTTTTCTCTTTTATGGGTGTTACAATCTGTTAAAAGTTTATTTTAGTGCCTCGGGAATCAAAGATAATTTTTGGATATTCATTCCATGGATTAAAGGGAAGAATTTGAAATTGATCTAAGAACAACAAAAGGATGAAATTGTTTTTATATAAATATATTAAGTAATTATATTTCCTTACATTTTTAGGTAGTAAAATAATTACTCAACATTAGGAAAATAATAAAAAAAATTATTGTCCTAATATCTTAATTTTTATTTAATTGTTGGTCTTTTAAATCACCATATATTTATGGATTTGAGGGCCTCAACTTTCCATTTATCATTCACTTGTTTATTATTTATAACCTCAATCACTCTATATAAATATTTATGATTTTCCTCCAAGTATATATATCTACATGTCGCTAGTTTTATCCTACTTAGAGACCTAGTTATATGTTATTCTATGTGACCTTTGTACTTCCCATTCTCTATTTTTTATAGGATTTATTATGAACCATTCTTGCAATGTAAGACATAAAACATAGTAAATATAAAAAAAATATCACCAATATTGAGTTTACATTGCGAGGGTTCAATTTAATTAAGGTAGGAAGAATGTAACACCCCAAAGATCTAAAGTATGAACATTTTATTTGATAGCATGTATAAAACGCAACACCAAGCATGTAAGGGAATATAATATCATGAGAATTTATAATATATTTACTATTTTAAGTAAATTATATATATTTTATATATTTTAATGCACATGACACTCAGTTAGTATATGTTTCATGCAACAACATGTTTCTTCAATGACTTGCGTTACACGCAAGACTGAGTTTTACTAAATAATAATATATTATTAAAATATTATTATCTAATATAATAATATATAAAGTATTCACTAAATTAGAAATTATGAATATTATTAACTAACTTATGAATATATATGGTTTACACAAATATAAAATTAATTCATTGGTTACAAATTAATTAGAAATGAATATAAGAACTAATTGAATATAAAAAGCATATTTTTATAAAAAAATGTTTTTTTCACCAAGTTGATTTATCCTAAATTAATTAAATTAATTACAATTAGTGAGTTATATTAATGATATATATATATATATATTATATTTGATCAATTATTTTTTATATTCATCCAATATATTTTATAAGCATTAGAGAAGAACGAACTCAATATTACACATAAAAACCTATATAGAGACGGTATGAGAGAAGCGAGTCTCTCTCTCTCTAACCCGGCGGAGGTTTAGGGTTCAATGGCGGCAAGCAATTTCCCCCGTGGTTGATTTGACAGTCACTCTTTTTTCAGAGCAGGAATCTCCAGATCCGCAACGCCGTCCGAGGTTGTGGGTGGCGCTGTTGACGACGAGCTTGAGACGGCGAACGGTGGGGATTTGGCTCCGCTTTCTATAGCTGAACGGCATGTGGAAATGACGTCCAAAGATGCGGGTCATGATGATGGCGATCTCAAGGAAAATAATGGCAGAATGACTCTGCTTCAATCTACGGTTGAGAAAAATATTACGGCGGCTTCCATTGATGCTTTTGCTGGAACAACAGACTCGAAGGTTGTGTTTGCAACACAGTGTCATGTGTCTGTTTGGCCGGCAGCTGTGAGCGAGCAATGTGCCGCTTCGAGGCTAGATGGGGCAGTTTCATTGGAATCTAGAACTTTGTTCTCTTTACAGAAGACTTTGACTGTTGTTTGTATTCATGTAGGTCAAACGGACTTGGGTACAGCAGCGGGGAATGAGAACCAGAAGCGGTTGAGGCATGTCCCTTATGAGGGTATTTCTATGAATCGCTCCTTTTCTTCCTTCAAAGGTGTACATGACTCTTCAATCCGAAGAAAGGGGATCATTTATCACATCAAAGCGGATCCTGACGCTATTTCTGAGCGGCTTAAAATGGGTGAATTCTCGATTATTGCTCGATTATTTCTACCCAAAGGCTCTCAGACCTTAAAAAATGATGAATTGAAGAACTGTATTTCATCAATTTGGGGATTTTCATCCTAGAAATGTGTCTCACTTGGATGGGGATATTTCCATATGCTCTTCCCCATGGAATAAATGAAATTCCGAGCTTGGATTGTTGGTTCCATCGCTCTCAAACCAAGGATTGTTCACATTCATGAATGGGATAAAAAATTCAATCCTTTTGAGGTTGGTAACACCACCGCACAAACTTGGGTAAGATTGTATGGGTTGAATTGGATTCTTTGGCACCCCAAAATTTTATATGACATTGCTCTTTCAATTGGAATTCTCATCAAAATTGACAAAGAAACGGAAGTGGCTCAATTTGGGCACTACGCCCGGTTTTTTGTTGAGGTCAAATTGGGATCAACCCTAGTTGATAAGGTTATGCTTGCAACTGATGATGAAATTATTGAGTTGAAGATCATTTATGAAAAAATACCGAAATTCTACCAATACTGTAACATTATAGGTCATGACTTGTCTATATGTAGGCGCTCAACAGTTTGCACCTATTGCTCTTCACGTGGACATGACATGAGAAACTGTCCTAAAAGGAATAAAGGTACACAGGTTCAGAAGACTGATTGTAAAGGTGAGGATGGACCTTCCATTTCTGGTGATAAGGAAAAAGCGCAGGGGGCTGTTCCTGAGGATGTTTTCAATCCTCCCGTTGATGAGAAGGGTGATCGGTCAGGTACCACACCTAATATTTATGCCTCTACTTATGAGAATAAGTCAAAGTCTTGGGCTTCCATCTTTTCTGAAGAGGGGAACTTGCAAAATATTGATATTATCAATCAAGGAGAATGTACTGATCTATAACAAATTCAAAGAGCTGACAAAGTGACTAAAGATAACATTCAAGAAGAAGTTTACCATCAACTTAATGATAGGATGGTTGCTACGAGTGTACAAAAGGGTAAGAAAATTTTAGAATCTGACTCTCCAGTCATTTCTAAACCTTCTCATGCTTCTTTAAAACCCGTTGTGGATAATGAAGGCTTTCAGCCTGTTTCTTACAAGAAGTCAAAGTCTGTAGCTGTGATTTTTATAGGTAAGAACAATCCTTTAGTTGGTCAACATATTGACGATTCCACTGAGTTGCAGGTTACCACACAGGGCTCTCCTGATGAGACTCAGGAGATCCTCGCCCTGGCTACTACAACAAAGGGAGATGCTTCTCCTAGTAAAGGCAAAGAGCAAGATGACAGCTCTGATTCTGATAGAACTAATGTTGATAGACTTTTACAAATACTTCAATCCCTTCCTTCATGCCAAGAAAGATCAAGAGGCCAGGGTCGGGGTCGCGGAAGAGCCGAATAGCAAGCAATTGAAGAAGAAGAGAGAAAGCTAAGTGCTAGATTGATGAAAAAGATAGGTAAATAGTCTTCTACCATGGGTTTTGCCTTGTTTCCTGTTCCCTTTGTGTTACTCTCTTTTGATTGCTTTCTAATAAAAGAGGCACAGCCTCCACCTTCTTCAACACATAAAAACCTATACTTTTATTATGACATGTTTACCACCTTTTAATAGAGAATCCATTTTAAATATAATTTTTGGAACTTTTATAGATTTTATATGTCAAAATAAACATAATATTTGAAATTGAAATATAAAAATTATTTTTGGGTAAATTTTTGGTATTTTTCTATGAATTTTCATTTTTTCAATGAATAGTTAAAAATATTGAATTTTAATTCAAAACTAATTTTTCATATAATTTATTTATAGGGATAAATTAAATTTTTAATTGGTTTTAAGGTTTAATTGGATTTATTTTTTATAAATTAATCCAATTTATTTCATTGGAATCAATTTCACTTTTAAATTTAATATAAAAAACTTAGCAAACTTTTGAACGTTTTTACTTTAAAAACTCGCATTGTCATTCCATCTAATAAGATTAAATTTAAATTAATTTTAGAAAATTATATAATAGTAATTTGTAAAAATAGATTCCATATTTTGAATAATAATAATTTCTAATTTCTAATAAGTTCTACATAGTTTTTGACCATACATATTATTAAAAGTAATTAAAATTAATTACAGTGATTATGGTGAAATTAAGATTAACAAGAGACTAAACCTTAAACTTAAGGGAAAAAATGACTTTAAAACTTATCCAAAATATATTTTATGGTCATATTTATACCCTATACTCACTTTTATATTATTTTATCCATTATTGGAGCCAATTTCAATGGGAAAAACGTGGGTGGAATTCCATTTTCCAAAATTTACAAGAGTGTCACTCCTCCTCCACTATAAAAAGGCACTCAAGAATCCCAATTCTTCACACCTCTCACGGAACTTTGTCTTGAAAAATATCTACCCAAATAGATCCTCAACATACCTCCCATAAATTTAGAAGCCTCACATTGGTCAAAAATCCATCCAAGGAATACCTTTTGTTCAAACCAAAAGAAGTTACCTTATTAAGAGGTAACATCTTTCCTCAAGCACTTTAGTTTTATTTCCATTATCCTACCCCTAAATAGTCATTATTATATTATTATATAAACAAAATAGTATCCAAAATATACTAATATTTTTTTATATGAATGGTTAGACCTACACTTACACACACTTCCATCTAATGGGTAACGAAATTATTGTTTATGTGTACAGCAAACTACTGCCTCATGAAATGAAGTTGTTCGTTTTTCCTTTACCCCTTCTCATGGTAGAAAATTATGATGTACATGATATTTATATATTTTATATATTATATTTATAATGTATTTATAATTATTTAATTATTTTATAACTCGTACCTTTATGTACTCCATTTTGTGGGAATATGATAACATCGTTTGTGGAAGTGTGGACTACCTCCTCCTAAAAGCAATGTGATTCGATCATACGATACATGGAATGTATAAATTATGGTATTAATTAAACATATGGGACATAAAAATCTATATTATATTAATTACATAATTAAATTTATATAAATATAATATATATCATTTTCTTTATTACCCTTTCACACACATAAAAAGTGATAACATCATTCATGAACGTGTGGACTACCACCTCCTTGACATGATGTGATTCCTTATACATAAAAAGAATTATATATATATATATATGTATATATGATTAAATAATATTTTATTTATGATATAATGATCATTATTGAAATATTTATTTTACTTACCTTCTTTCCATAATGATCATTGAAAAATGGGAACGTTACTCATGCGTATGTATGGCCTACCGTCTACATGATTGTAACGTTGGTTATTTTTTCATAACCATATTTAATAATTTGTTTTAAAAGTATAATTAATTTATAAATATTATAATTATTTCATGATTATTATTCTGTATATGTTATATAATGACCCCTTTGACTATAGTTAACCTATCAAAGTTGTTTTTGACACATAAACTGAATTTGAGCAAAACACCTAACATAAACTTAATCATTTAAGTAGTTGTATAAAACATGGTAATAATTGAAATAAAAATTATGATAAACATGAAAATGGTTCTCAATAAAGTTAATAATTAACATAATTTTATTATTCATTAATATAAATACACACAAGACAAGTCAAACTCATGGTAATGGATTTTATCTCAATTTACGTTCCATTAAGACTTATTTGTTATTATGAACCAATTAAATTTTATATGGTTTATATACTTCACTTTGACATGTTATATCATGAATTACCTTATAATTGTGATATTATAAGTTTCATTTAATGTTATTCCTTCATGTATATTATGATTCAAATGTTTCAAAGTGGTATGGGACAATTTGAAATATTTAAAGATTATTCTCCTCAAGAAAATTTTTAATGATTATCTTTGAAATATCACTTTCTTTATGATTGTTAAATTTCTCTTAAAACAATAACTTTATTAAAAATACACACGTTTTTAGGTGATGGATATTATTATTGCCTAAAATGTATACCATTTTTACATACGGTGTTCACTTTGATAATTATTTGATTAATTTTGGAATTATTGATAAATTTGTATCTTTTATTCAATATGGATATTTAATCAGGTTTATTATATATTGATTAAATAGATTATTTGATATATGAGGAATGATTTGTACATATATGATACAAGTGGGTCCTGGTTATAAATAGCCTCTCGATGCATCGATAGTCTCATAGTGTCCAATAATTAAGCATTTACCTCATTTAGTTTCAGTTATTATTCATCCATGAGATTTTTCATCAACATATCTATGGATACATTTCATTTTCAGTTCATTGATTAGATAGATTGTGTTTCAATTTCTTACCTTTCCATATTTATCTTGCCTTATCTAGCTATTTTAATGGTATGTATTTATATTTATTTACATGGCATGTGTTCTCAGTTTTTTACCTTTCCATATTGATTATTCTCATTGATTCATTATTGCTTTTGATATACGTTTCTATTACTGAGTATTTGAGTTCACCCTTATTTTTGTTTCCTTTCCCTTGGAATCTAAGAAGTGTACTGAGAAAGATGTATAAGGATACTCTAAATGAAATAAAGTTCTTATTCTCAAAAAAATATATATATTGTAATTATTGTATTCATTTTTAATATAAGACTCATGCATGTATCTAGTTTACAAAGACTACTAAACTATTTGGTCCTTTGTGATGTGATTTACTTGTATCTTATTCCAATGTAATGGTAGTAGACACTGGCTCATAGATCTCTACGGTCGGGGCACTACGTTATTATAGTTTTTTGAATTTAATTTTGAAAAATAGATTCCATATTTGGAATCCATATAATTAATATTATAAAATAATTTCAACTTAATATTTGGTCATAATTAATATTAAAATAGTAAAAATTAATTACCACAGTTAAGGTTAAAACTTGTTTACCTGGGGTTAAAATAAGAAGATAAGGGTTAAAATTACCTAAAAACTTGTCCAATTCATATTTTATGGAAATATTTCAACCATAGAGAATATAAGTTTTGATCATGGTCCATTTTTTAGCCTTTTGGAATGTGAAAATTGTGGTTATAGTTTATTATTTTCAAAAATTCATAGTATATCCTTACCCCTACTTATAAAAGGGAACCCACTATCCTCTCCCATTCACAATTAAAAATCCATTTGGTTTATCCAATTAATGATAAAATACCTTTATTAAATCCCTAAAATTGACCTTGATTATTTTTTTTATTATAAAACCAATCTAGTAAGGATTTAGGTATAAACCTAAAGAGGTTTTCCGAAGAGGAGGTATAGTTCTTACCCATGTGTTTTCATTTTATTTTTTCCTTTAACTCATTAAAATATCTATAACTATGATAAAATAATAATACCAATATCTACTATATAATTAGACTTTATTATGTTAATTTCATAACCTATATCAATCTCCTCTTCTATCAAATGGGAAACAAAACATTTGATCATGTCTATGGCGAACTACCGCATCGCTAACCAATGTAATTCATTTTCTATCAGCACCTCTCCATAATATATATAATGATGTATTTAATATATATATATATATATATATATATTATTAAATAAATAATTAAACTTTTTTAATTATAATATCACATCTACCTTCTTCCCTTTTAATTCATTGGAAAATGATAATGTCGCTCGTGCATAAGTGTGCACTACCGTCTCTACGAAGGGATGTGAAATGTTTTTGTTTTTATTTTGACATGGATGGTAATACATGTAGACTTAATGAATATATATGATATATATAATATAATAATTAATATTTATTACTAAAATTTTATTTACCTTTCTTAGTTCCATAAGTTGAAAAAATGAAAACAGTGTTCACGTGTATGTATAGCCTACGTCTCCATGAATGGTGTAACTCGTTTTTGTACCTCTAAATTTTATGGAATATTCTGAATAATTATATAATGGATATTTATAATATTTATATCATGGGTAAAATTTTATATATGATTTATCCATGATCAAATTACTAAGGTTAAAACTACCAAACCATAACATATGTGAAAAACGAAGCAATTATCACCTAGAATAATATTTTTAATAAATAATTATTAATAAATAGGTGATAAAAAGTTATAGTAAAATAATATATGGTTATATAATATATGTATAATAAATATATATTTATTATATATAATTTTTGAACACATACAAAGTAAATCAGACCTGAGGTAAGGGCTTCTTATTTCACTTTTACTTCCATGAGACATATGTCACATTCACCACTTATTTATTTTATGTGGTTTATATAATACCCCTTTGATATTTTATATCATAAATCACTTTATATTAATGGTATTTAAATTTTCATTGTAAGTTATTTCTTTCACGGGGTTAATGATTCAAAAGTTACCTAGGCGATAAGTGTTTATTTTACAATCACATCATTTATCGATATTGTTTATGATTAATTTTATGATGATGAAATATTATGATATATATCTCAAGAAACTCATGAATTTTATTATACTATGGTAATTCATTAACTTTTCAAGTAATAGTACCATTTTCATCTCTTTGGTACATAAAATGAATGATAAAATGTTTTTAAAAAAACTAACTTTATTTCTCTCTTCAATCAAAAATCCTTTTTTTATTTTATATCTATGTTTTATAAATATATTTTTTAAAATGTTTTAAACATTATACATATGATTTATGAAATACATTTTTACCCATTTTTAATATTTTACAAAATGGTTTTATAGGAATATTCTTTTTTTTCAAATGAGGTACTTTTGACCTGTTTGCAACAGTAAGAAAGGAATGTTTTTTAACAATATGTACATAATTACCCACAATCATGACCACTCATTATTTTGAAGATTCCTTTACAAGTTTCTATGATTTATTTCAAATAAAATTTTTTCTTAATATTCTAGTAAAAAATTTAAAAGTTATTTTCAAATTTAAAAGGATATTTTCCTCAAGAATGTTTTTAATGGAATATTTATAGTATTTCTATTTACCAACAATAACAACCATCATTTTAATTATAATAAATTTTAAATATATTTTTATAATAACATATTTATTATTTATTCAGATTTTTTATGATCAGTTTGATAGGGGATGTACTATTTTGATACCATTATCCATATTACTCTAGATGATTTATGATTATGTTTATTAATTGGGGAAATTATTAACATTTCATATGATAGTTTCCAATAAAAATGTTTATATTGATTATGATTATTGATTAGGTTAATTATTAACATTTAATATTCTGGTTTTTTAATATTAATGTTTACATGATTATACTTCAACCCTTTCATATGAATAATACATTGGATATAGTTAGTGATGAGCGAGACATGCTATAGCCCCTCGATGCATCAGTAGTTATCATGAGACAAACTAGATTGGATATTTGGTTGATGTTTTACCCATTTATATAAACTTTATTGGTATTATTCCTTGAATGTATGGTTATGATGTGTGGAATTATTCATTCCCTTGTTATGAGGTTTGTTATTGATGTCCATGTGATTATTAGATTAGTAAGAATATCCATGGATAAGTTTCAAGCCCATGTGATTATTTATATGGAATTATTTGATCATCATTTATTCTTTTCATATTATTCTTCATGTTAAAATTATTCATAAAATGAAATGTGTTTTAATTATTTACCTTTCCATATTTATTATGACTTATTTTTTTATAATATCTTCCATTGTACACATACCCTTACGGAGCATTATATATCACCTCTTTCTTATATTTCCTTGCCCCAGGATACTAGTAAGTTTATTATAATTGATATTCAGGAATATGATAAAGGTAATAATAGTGTTCTCCAAGAAAATTCTATGTTTTCTTTTAAGTTTGAGAATTTAATGTAAGTTTCAAGTATCTATCTGGTTTTCTAAGACTACTAAACTATTCAGTCCTTTTGGAAGTGATCACTTGTATCTAGAACCAATGTAATAAAGTAACCATTAACTCTAGGATACTAGGGTTAGGGTATTTATAGTTGGTATTAGAAAAAATTTAGTATGAACCTTAGAAAAAATATTTAGGGAAAAGTTGATTAAAGAAAATAACCATATGACTGACATTGAGGATAGGTTTAAGTATAGGATAAAGTCATAAAGTTTTAGTAAGGTATAGATTATGTGATTTTTTTAGAAATACACCCATGTATAGATACTAAAAGTGTATTTAAATTAGGAATATGTTTACCGAGAAGTAATGAATCTTAAAGGTAACATTGGTATTTTACTCAATCATCACCTTGTGCATGAAAACAAGCCTTACTGCACACCTGGTTTAACGCTCCCTAGGGATATGCTTAGGTTAAATCACATTTTCTTAACAAACCATCATGAAGGATTTGAAAATATAATGAAAATGGATGGTCTAGGTTAAACCTAAGGTTTATTAGATTGAAAAAATTCGTCATGATTTAGACATTCTATAAATTATTATATGGTTTTACACTATGATTATTGTTTCTCATGCTATAATTTTTGGTCTTAGACAATAGTTGGAACATGAAGAAATCATGTTAACATTGAATATGATGGAAATTATGATGATTATGAGCATCCAAATGTGAATATGGCTGAAGTAAAAGTTATTCTGGTTATTCCCAATCATTTATCCCAATATATGATTAAAAACCTATACCTCAGCCAACTCTCAAACTCACCAAATAAGATAATAATGGAGTTTATTGAGTGCTTGAGTGGTGGAGACCATGAAGGAAATAAGGATAAATTTACTTAATGTTATAAATATAGAAAGATACACCTATAATAATGTATCAAAATATTAGTTATCTGTGGAAAATAAGATCATAAATTGATTAATTATTGAGTAAAAATGAAGAGTATGTTGGAAGGAAATAATTTCATCATAGGGGTCTATTTATAGTTCATTGTATTAAATGTAGGGAATATAAGAATTATCTAAGTCAATTCCCTATTTTAAAGGTTAAATCCTAGACCAAAAAATGACCTATGTTATATCAATCATTGAAGTAAAATTTTTTAAGTATTTATATATTGGGATTCAATAGTTGTGTTGATTAAGTATTTTTATCAATGGTATTTTGGTTATAAGATTTAGGAAACATTTAAGTATTGTGTTAATTTCTATAAGAATATGTGTCTACATATAACATTAAAATAAGAGTTCTGGATACCAGCATGGGTTTATGAGTTTAATTTTTATCATAAGTTCAAATTCTTAGACACCCCTTTTGAGGTTTTAAGTGATGGAAGTCCAATATTATTAAGATTATTTTGGAAAGAATTTATTTTAATATAACCCTTGGTATTAGTATATGTTTTAGTGAAAAAGTTTTTGGGGGAATAATGCATTTACATTTTTATACATAATTTTTAAGTTATTGATTACCATTTGATTTAATATGATCATTGATGTTAAGGTAATAATAGTCAATTAAGATTATTGTATTTTGTGGAAAAAAATAAGCTATATAGAAAACCATAGGTGTTAAAAAGTGATTTTATTATTAAAAATATTTTTTAGGTAGTTTTTAATATTTTTTGGAATGTTATGGTAATTATATTAATATTGTTTTATAAAAAATAAAACCCAAAAATCGAGTTAAACCTTCAGTGGAGGAGTTCAGGGGTTTTGTACAATCCTAGGGATTTCTTCACCCGGCTACGGTCTCGGAGTTATCGAATTTTTCCTTCTGCATCCACCTCTTTGATAGGGCGGACTTCATGCATGCTTGGTCAAGGGAGGAAAGACGTTGTGATTCTCACTACTTCACCCTATCGCGGTGGGCATGGGATTGCCACTATGGGAAAGAATTCTGTATGGGAGCAGTTTGGATTAAGCTTCTAGGCCTTCCCCTTCCTTTTCATAATCCCTCCATTCTAGAGGCGGTGGGGGATTCTATCGGGAAGTTCTTATGTGTTGATGAGATGATGAAGGGATTGATGGATGCAGCTAATCCACGGATCTGTGTGGAAATGGATTTATCAGTGAAGTTCCCATCTATCTTTCTGATCCGTTCTCTAGGAGGGTTTATGTGGTGGCAGAGGTTGGTTTTTCTTTCTCCGCCCAAGTTCTGCTCCTCTTGTGGTTTCCAAGGTCATTCGGTGGAATTCTATAGGAGGGGAAATAAGAACGCCCATAGTCAGAGGAATGAAGTCAACAAGGGAAAGCAACTATCGGCTGCTACACTTAGCCTGATGCTTGGTTCGCAGGCTAAGTGGGGAGATAGAGCCGGAGCCAGCGAGGAGGGGCCAGTGGGTGACCACAATCCATATTCCTTGGCAGGGCGGGTCATGGTCAATGACCTGACACCTTTTTTCGTTAATTCAAAAGTTTTCTGCCTTGATTCCCTAAATCGGGGGTCCTTTTCTGAAAATTCTCTGACGTCCATCCTTTTTCCAGAGGTCTCTGAGATGGATCCTTCATCTCTATTGGGGTCGGGCTTGTCAATGTGGAGGGATGCGGATGGCCTCTCGTTGGAAATGGGTGATCAGTGGGTTTCCTTTCTACAATCTAAAGAGAAATTTTTGGCCCTAGCTTTGATATTTTCAGACATTCCAAAAGGGTTGGAGCCTCCTACCAGAGAGGTTTGGGTTTCTTCACTACTGTCTGCTGGAGCTATAAAACCTTCGGTATTATCCTTGGTTGGATGTGCTATCGATCCCTATTCGAAGGTTTCTCAGAAGGGCTTCCCGGAGGGAGTGGCGAAGGAATTATCCTCAACCTGCAACTCTCCTCCTCGATTGATGTTGGCCTCCCTAAGCTATGAGGAAATGCCCATAAAACATTCCTCTGTGACGATGGGGAATAGTTTGTCTATATTGGAGGAATCTGACAGCCCCTTGAAGAAGAAGATACTTATCCCAAATAAGGTATGTTCAGTGGAAGTATCTTCGAGACTGGTGACTCGTTCTATGGATAAGGAGGAGTGGTATAGGGACCTTTTCCTCCCAAGAGCAGGTAACATTGTCCGGAAGTTCAAGTCCTCCTTGTTGTAATGTCAACTCTGATTGTATGTAATGCTCGAGGCCTTGGGGGAAAAGAAAAATGTTCCTTCTTAGCATCTAAGTGTAAGAAACATGGGACTTCCCCAGTGGTCATCTTAGAGCCAAAACAAGACCCAAGCAGAGTCAGCTTCTTTAGAAGGAAGTTGGGGTTTGGCAACTATATGCATGGTCATTCGGAAAATAAATAGGTCTAGATTTTCTGGACGAGATTTATACAGGTTGAGCTGGTGCAGGTACTGGATCAGTGCATTTCAGTCAAGCTTGTTTGCAGAGGTATGGGGATTCTGTTTTCATTCATTTATTCCAGCATGGATGTTATGGTTAGGAAGAACCTATGGTAATACCTTGGTTCTTTTGATCCAGAGGGTTTACCTTGGTTTGTTGGTGGGGATTTCAATGCCATTGTGGATATATCCGAGAAGAAGGGAGGCTCTGCGATTCTCAATAATGGTATGCTGGATTTCAATAGCTTCATATCAAGTAAGGGTCTCCTAGATTTGGGTTTCTTGGGTAGAAAAAACACCTGGTGTAATAATATATGTGGGAACAACCGAATATGGTGTAGGTTAGACAGATTCTTATTGAACTTTTAAGGTCTTGAAGTCTTCCCCAGTACCATGGTCACTCATCTTCCATGCGCCCTCTCGTACCACACTCCGCTACTTATCGACCTTAAGCAGGGTAATCAAGAGAGTAAAGGCTTCCTGTATTCAACGTAATGTCATTGCATGGAAGGCTTCATGAAAATGTTGAAGAACTCCTAGGTTCAGAAGGTGGAGGGAATAGCTTGGGTCACGTTGTTCATATGCCTCAAGTGCCTCAAGTATGATATCGACAGGTGGTTTTCATGTAATCAAACTGTGAAGGACTCGTTGGAGTCATTGTAGATGGAGATTTACAACCTGGAAGAAATTATTGAGCATAGGTGGAATGAATCCTCCTTCATTATTCTATGTGATAAGAAATCCTTGATGGTACATAGGCTTTTGGAAGTGGAGAGTAGGTTAAGACAGATATTGAGAGTCATGTGGCTTAATGAAAGGGGATAGAAACAACGGTTTTTTCCACACTTGCTTAAAGGAATGCAAAAGTTCAAAAGTGAACATAAGTCTATAGGATGGTTCTTTTTCCTCTGATGTGAATGTGGCTGGAAGGATTTAATTGGAACACTTTGAACAATTGCTGGGGGGAGAACACCCGTAACCTTTAGGAGGGGATAACATTTATCATGATCAAGAGTTATTTATGGGAAGTATACCTCAAAGTATTAACTCGATATAGAATGAGTCCCTAAGGTATCTGCCGTTAGGAGATGAGATCTGGGAGATGGTTAGCTCAATGCCATTGTAGAGTGCTCCTGGTCCGGATGGGTTTTCAGGCTCCTTCTACGTGGCAATGTGGGATTTTGTGAGACCTCAGGTCATTGAGGCGATTCAGGACTTCTTCAGGGGAGGATCCCTCAACAAGGGTTTGTGTTCCTCTGGGGTGGTGCTGATGCCGAAAGTAAAAGACCCAACCTCTGTCAACCATTATTAGCCTATTTTTCTGTGTAATGTTTCTTACAAGATCATGGGTAGTCTTCTATATAAGAGACTATGTAAGGTGATTCCAAAAATAATTTCCCAAGAGCAGCATGGATTTATCCAGGGTAGAGGCATTCAAGGGGCATTGGGATTTTCCCAAGAACTGATGGCGGATTTGAATAAGAATGTGGTTGTTTCCAACTTGATTATCCAAGTGGATATGGACAAGGCTTATAACAAACTTGAGTGGAGTTTTTTAATCCGGGTGATGAGAATAATGGGTTTCCATGAATGGTTTTATGACTTATGCTTCCGTTGCTTCTCTTCCATGTGGCTTACTATATTGTTGTTGGGGAAGGGATTTGGATTTTTCAAGAGTGTTCATGGGGTGTTCTAATGGGACCCCCTTTCTCCCTCTCTATTCCTAATTTAACAAGATCCACTTTCATGTAACCTTTATAGATGCTTGAGGGATAGTAAGATCTGGCCATACCGGTCCCAAGCCTCGGATGGTACCTGCTCACATATTATGTTTGCTGACGATATCCTCATTTTTATTAGTGGCGGGAGGTCATCCTTGAATAATTTTATGTCATTGATGTTGATCTATGGAGGCCTCAGTGGGAAAAAAATCAATTCAAGTAAGAGTAGTGTGTTTATCTCCAACAAATGTTCAAGATGGAGGGACCGGAATATTCAAGACATCCTAGGTATCCAAAGGAAACAGCTACCTATGACCTGCCTTGGGGAACCTATTTCGAACGGCAGAGTTAAAAAGGTATTCTTTGAAGACATTTTAAATAAAATGTTGGGAAGGATATTAAATTGGAAAACCAGGTTCTTTCCCTTTAGAGGCAGGGTGACTCTGATCAATAGTGTGGTCTCATCTATTCCAATGCATGTATTGTCAGTCATCACCCCTCTAAAAGGAACTATTGACGTTATGAAGAAGATGATGAACAAATTTCTTTGGGATGGAAACCTCTTAGGAAGAACCCACTAGGATTCCTGGTATCGTCTAGAATTACCATTGGAGGAAGGTGGGGTCGGTCTCAAGGATATTTCGGCCTCAATGCAATCCTTTCAAGCGCGGTTAACATGGGATTTTCTGGAGGGTCACTCGTTATGGGACAAAATTATGAGGACTAAATATGGTCCGAATTGGGAGGAGTGGGAGGTTAGGAAGTTGTCCAGACTGGGGAAATCGGTTAGACACCATTTGGAAACTCTTCAGAAGGCTTCACGATGGGTTTTCGATCGTAGGGATATCAACCTGTGGAAGGATAATTGGACTGGGGAGAAGCTCTTCTTCCCTAACTGTCTAGTTCCAGACTTCACTGTCAAAGAAGCCAGCCGCCATCCCAGACTTATTGAAGCTATTCTCAGTTCGGAGCAGATGGAATTCTGTAGTGATGTAATGTTCTCAGAGGAAGCTGACAGACTCTGTTTTAGGGAATCCATCTTCGGGGTATTCAACGGGCAGGACTACCGTCGTCTGATCAGCCAGGGGGCATCTGTGATGAGTGGGGAACACATCTATGGTGTAAAGAACTCCCATCCAAGATGTCCTTTCTGGTTTTTGGGGAAAGGAAATAAGCTCTGGCGATGGATGACAACATCTAGAAGAAAGGAATTAATCTGGCTTCAAGATTTTTATGTTTCTCTCACCTGCAGTCGGAGTCAGTGCTGCATTTATTTCTTAAGAGTGACTGGGCCATTTTTCTATGGACCAGTTTGGATGTTAGGGGTAGGTTCAATATGACGTGCTCTTCCATGCAGGAGATCCTCAATAGATGGTTATCAGGTATGGGTCCAAATGATATAGAGTCTAAAATCCGCGGCATTGTGCTTACAGCTATCTTCTGGACGATCTGGGAGGCACGAAATAAGGCGCACGTTGAGAGCCGGTGGTCCCCTTCTTTAATGCTGGTAAATATAAAAGGAATGGTGCATTAATTAGGTAATCTACTGAAAGGAGGCCATCATTCTCAAAATCTTTGTGATTTTCTAAATAGGTTGAAGGTTTTCTCCTAGTTACAGGGCTTCTGGGTAAGGTGGGTTCCTCCTACAGTGGGATTAAAACTTAATGTTGATAGCTCGTTCGTGTACGGGCTGATGCGAGGAGGTGGATTGGTGTGTGATGGAAATGGTTTGGTTTTTATAGCCTTCAGCAGCTTCCATGGCCCAGGTGATTCATTAGGGGAGGAAGCCCATGCATTTCTCACAGGTGTGGATCTTTGTACCAGTTTATCCCTGGTATGCTCAGAAGTGGAATCAGATTCCGAGATCTTGATTCTGGCCTTGCATGGGAAAGTGAAGGTGTTGTGGGCCTTTACTTACATCGTTTGTAGATGTGCTTCTATAATCCCGTATGATTTCTATACTCATCATATTCCAAGAGAAGCTAACTTTACGGGGGATACTCTCTCTAGAGAGAGCGGTCTGGAGGAACCTCGAAGGGTGTTCTTGAATGTGGGTTCTTTACCCCAGGTGTGTAAGAACTTTGTCCAAGGGGATGCCCTTGGACTTCATCATTTTAGGCCACTCTAAACTCTTTGAGGAGGGGGCTTGTTCCCTGTTTGATCTTAATAAAATAAAAATTCAATTTTCAGTCATTAGGTTTATAATAAATTATTATTTTGGAGGAATGATATAATATATTTGGAGATGTAATATAAAGGGTATAAGATAACCTTGGAGGTTAATAAATTCTTTAATGTTGAGTTTATTAAGGTTAATTGGGATATAGGGATATTTATTTATAGAATTATATATGTTAAACTTTTGGTTTTATTATCTAATTTTTGAGAATAATGTATTATTCCTTCATATGAAGTTTTATTTATTTTGGGTATTTTATTACATTGTTATGACCATTTTGGTTTTAGTAAATCTAGGAGAAATATCCTATTATTATTTTATGGATTATATGATCTATTAAAAGTTAATTTATTGATTTGGGTATAAAAAAATCATCTTTTATATTCATTACTTGGAGTAAGAAGTGGAGTGGAAGTTGATCAACATACAAACAAAGGATGAAATTGTGCTTATAAAATAAAAATATATCAAATAACTATATTTTCTAGTGTTCTATATCTTGATAAAAAATAAATCCCTCAACTTTAGGAAAAGGATCTTGAAATGAAAATATTATACATTAACCTTCATTTTTAATGAATCATTGATCTTTTCAACCAAAATAGGTTTATGTCTTTATGTTCATTGACTTTTTATTTATCATTCAATTTATTGTGATCAATAACCTCTATAACTATCCATAATTATTTACAATGATATTCCATATATATATATTCACTTCCCACTAATTTTTTCCTACTTATAAACATAGTTATTTTTTATTCTAGATGACCTTCGTACTTTCATTTCTCTCTTATCAAGAGGAAGTTTCATTAGACCTTTCTATGATGTGGGTTTTCAACAAAGGTTTTTTCAAATATCAACCCCTTGATTTTAAAGAATAAGTTCAACTTTTGAGGATTTAATTTATTTAATGTGGGGAGAATTAAATTCCCTAATTTTTAAAATAATTATATTATGTTGATAGCATATACAACATGCAACACAAAGCTTAAATTTCACACGAAATATATTATTTAAATATGAACATTACAACCTATATATTAAATACGAAGGTATTTATAGGAATAAATAAATTATTAAAATTATATGGTTTATATGTGTATAAAATAAATTCATTAGTCATCAATCAATTATAAATAAAAATAAAAAACATTTGAAAGTGTAAGATATGTTTTTCTGAAAAACTATTATTATACATAAAGTGTGCTTTTATATTAATAATTTAATTTAGTAATTATTGGTGAATGATTTTAATTTAATTTATATATTATATATTAAATAAAATTTTTATCATTAATTTAATATTTTATTTAGGTATGAGATAATAATAAACTGAGTTTTATACTTAAAAACTGTATTTTTCTAAAAACGATTTTGTTGGATTTTGTACGCTTATTTTAAATTTTATTTTTAATAAACTTATAAAATTTATTTGATAAAATTATATTCATTTTTTAAATAATAATTTCAAAGTTTTCTTAAAGTTAATTTTTGATAATTTTCTAAAAATAATAATTTTTCAATTAATAGTGAAAATAATGATTTTTATTGAAAAATGCCTTTTCATTTAAAGAATTTACAAAGTTTTATTTTGTTTTAAAAATATTTAAAAGTAAAAATTAGTTCAATTATAATATTATTAGTCCAATTTAGTTAATTTTAATCAATTTAATGTTTAATTTTTATACAAAAACTTTGTATACTTTCGAAAGTTTGATTTTTTGTAAAATCATTTTTTCATCATGTCGGTGGGTTTAACTTTAAATTAAATTATGAATATTATGTAAATTGAATTTATAAAAATTTATTTAATGTTTGGAATCAGAATAATTAATATTATATAATCATTGAAACTTATTTTGTTCATAACAAATAGTAAAAATTAAAAAAATTAATTATTGTAGTTAAGTTAAAACATGTTTATTGGGGGGTTAAACTAAAAAGATAAGGGTTAAAATGACCAAAAAACCTATAAAATTAATATTTTATGAAAATAATTAGACTTTATCTCATCTAAGGTTCAATAATGATTCATTTTTTAACATTTTTTCATGTGAAAAACGTGGGTATAATTTATTCTTTTCAGAAATTCCAAGTGTGTCCTACCCCCCCCCCCCACACTTATTAATGGGAACCACATATCCCCTACCAATTACACTTACAAATTCATTTGGTTTAGCCAATACATACCCAAATACATTAATTAAATCCCTCCTCATGAATTATATTCTTTTTTTTATCAAAAAACCAATCTATAAAGGATTTAGATATAAACCTACAAAGGTTGTCCAAAGAAGTGGTATAGTTTTTAAAAATGTGTTTTCATTTTATTTATTCATTTAAATTATTCAAATATCCAGAAAATATGATAAAATAATAACACAAGTATATCCCACATAATTATATGTTATTATTTTAATTTCATAACATATATCCATCTTCTCTTTCATCAAATAGGAAATGAAATCATCGATCGTGTGTACGGCGGACTACTGCCTTGCTAACCGATGTAATTCGTTTTCCATAACCATATATAATGTTTGGATATAATGAGGGATTTAATGTATATATATTATATTTATTAAATAATTTCACTTTTGGAATTATAATATCACATATACCTTCTTTCCTTCCAAGTTATTGGAAAATGATAACATTGCTCGTGCGTACATGTGGAATATCGCCTCCATAAAGCGATGTGAAACGTTATTCATTTTATTTTGAAATGGATGGTAATATGGGAATATTTAATGAATTTATATGATATATATGATATAATAATTATTATTTAATGGTAAAATATTATTTAAATTCTTTTTTCTCATCCATCAAAAAAATAAAAACAATGTTCATGCGTATGTACAGTCTATCGTCTCCATAAACAATGTAACTCATTTTTATACCTATAAATTTTATGGAATATTATAAATACTTATATAATTAATATATATTATATTTATATCATGGATAAAATTTTGGATATGATTCAAATATAATCATAATACAATGATTGAAACAACTGAACCAAAACATATGTAAAAATTAAGTAGTTATCAGTTGAAATAGTATTTTTAATAAAGAATTATTAAGAAAAGAGTGATAAAAATTTATAAAAAAAAAGTAATATTTTTCAGTTAATATATTTATAAAAAATATATATTTATTATATAGGAGTTTCAATAATGTTCGAAGGAAATCATACTTGAGGTAATGGTTTCTAATCCACTTTTTCTTCTATAAGACATATTTCAAATTCACCACTTATTTAATTTATGTGGTGTATATACAACCCCTTAAATATGTTATATCATAGATCAATTTATATTCATGGTATTTAAAGTTTCATTTTAAATTATTTCTTTCATGGGGTCTATGATTCAAAATTTACCAAAGCGTTAATGGTTTATTTTACAATCTAGTCATTTATCAAAATTATTTATGAATAATTTTACAATAATGAAATATTATAATAAATATATCTATAAAATCATGAATTTTATTATATTATGGTTATACTAGAAATTTTTAAGTAATAGTACCATTTTACTCACTTTGGTACTTAAAATTATTAAGAAAATTGTTTTTAATAAAAGACAACTTTATTTATCTCATTTGTCAAAAAAAATTCTTCTAAAACCATATCTCTTAAAAATATTTTCAAAAAATATTTCAATATTGTACAAATTATTTATTAAATATATTTATACCCATTTCAGAATTTTTTAAAAATAGTTTTAAATGAATCTTCTTTTTGTTTCCCAAATGAGTTACTTTTGACCTTTTTACAAAAGTGAGAGGGATGTTTTTTAATGATGTGTGTAAAATTACACACCATCATAAACACTCATTTCATTGAAGATTACTTTACAAGTTTCCATTATTATTTTTAAAGAATATATTCTTCCTAATATTCTAGAAAAAAAATTAAGTTATTTTCAAATTGAAAAAGATATTTTCCTCAATAATTTTTTTAATATCATTATTATGGTATTTTTATTTATCAACAAAAATAACCCTCATTTTACTTATGATCTAATGGTAATATATTGTAATGATACCTTCCTTATTATTTCTCCAGATGGTTTATGATCAGTTTGACTAGGGATGTACTATTTTTATACCATTATCCATATTACTCTTTATGGTTCATTATTATGTTTATTGATTGGGGAAATTATTAAAATTATGTATGTTAGTTTTAAATATGAATGTTTAAATTGATTATGTTTATTGATTGGGTAAATTATTAACATTGTGTATTCTATTTTTTCAATATTAATTTTTACATGATTATGTTTCCCCCCTTTCATTTTAGGAATTCATTGGACTTAGTAATTGATGTATGAATCCCATTATATCCCCTCAATGCATTGGAAAGTCTTATGAGACAAACTAGCTTGGGTATTTGGTAAAGTCCTTACCCATTTATGTAACATGTCTTGGAATGAGGCCTTGATGATATGGTTATGATGTCTGATATTATTCATTCCCTCATTATGAGATTAGTTATTAATGTGCATTTGATTATTCAATTAGTTATAATATCCATGGATAAGTTTCAAGCTCATGTGATTATTTATATAACATTATTTAATCATCATTTATTCCTAAAATATTATTATTCATGTTTATATTATTGATTAAATAGAATTTTTTTTAGTTATTTACCTTTCCATATTTATTATGTCTTATTTTTTTATGACGGTTTCCAATGTATGTATACCCTTAATAATCATTAAATCTCACCACATTATTATGTTTCCTTTACCCATGATTCCAGGAAGTGTATTATGATTAATATATAGGGATATACTAAAGGTAATAATGGTGTTATCAAAGAGAATTATATGTTGTATTTTAAGTTTTCAAACATAATGTGAGTTTTGAGTGTGTATCTAGTTTTATAAAAGTACTAAAATATTCAATACTTTGGGATGTTATTTCTTGTATCTATCACCAATGTAATAAAATAACCACTAAATCTAGGATACTATGGTTAGGGTATTTAAAATATACACATTTTTGTGTGTGTGGCTATTATATTTTGTACAGGTTCCAAGGTTATGATCTTCATTTTGTTTTTTTTATAGTTTATTGATAGATGAGTTTGGATGCGGTGGTTGATCATGGGTTATATAGAGGTGATATCGCAGTATGTATTGAGTTTTGGTTTATTTTTAGGATGTTTACATATCGACCATTTGGAGTAGTATCTTATTTTTATTTAGGTTTTTACTATTTTTTATTAAAATTTATTTAATTTTAATGTTTTATGTTTGTATAAAATGATTTGGATCATTTAAATATATTATGAATAATTTTGTTATTTATATTTTTTATATTCCATGTTTGGTTTGTCTCATTATTCCAAATTTTTTATTCCATATACATGGAGGTCCAATGTATGGATGCACCATGTAGGATTCTTGGTTAGATTTTATGAATTATTTAATATGGTTTGAAGGTGAGATCATTTCCACTTGGATTAATTTTGATACATTGGTACCTATTAAAAACTTGTGGAGATTGGTAATGTTATTTAATCCTTATGGAGAACTGACCTGGGTGAGGGGGTAGGTTAAACAAGGCCAGTTCATTATATATATGCTTGAAAATATAGTAAATTTTTAGGGTAATAATAACAAATTGTGTCACTTGCAGGTTATCCCCAGTCATCATGAGTGATGGATACCTATTTTAGTTGTTATTATGGTGTATTTGAATATATCATATAACCACCAACTGGGAATCTCATCCCAAATCATAGTCAATGGACATAAATTCCTATCATATTTTCATGAAAAATGTGCCAAAAATACATCCTATTAACATAACTAGGAAATGATAATAATTTCCATATTAATCATTCAAAAATAATCATCATGTCCTAAAAACATCATCAATAGAGGGCACAACATCCCTATTCATGGGTGTATACATAAGTGGAAAACATCCCTATTCTTAGGCCACATGATATGAGATGGAATCACATCCCACAACAACCAATTTCTCACATGCATCTCATCCCCTTTCTTTAAAGTATCACATCATGTTTAGTATATCCCATGCCCAAGGGAGATATCAATTGACTGGGAATGTCATCCTGGGGATCTTATTCCCTTCTTTAGAAGTATCACTCCATGTAAATACATCCCACTTATGAGAAAAATAACAAATAATTGTACATTCCATATAGGGAATCTCATAACTTTCCTTGGAAGCATCAAAATAAGGGTAGTACATCCCACTCTCAAGGCAAATTACAAGTATATGATAAAAGTGTATCATTATATAAGTTTCATTGGTTTAATTAGGAATTTCATCAATTGACATCATTATAAAGTCCATGTTTTCATTACATTCCATGGATTAATGGGTGTCATATCCCACTATAATAAGAATATTTTCCCTGATCATGAGCTCGTCATATAATGGGAATAGTATCCCTGGCTACAAAAACTCTTACATGGGTAAGAATATTGGATCAAAATGGATATAAGATGGAAAAAATAAAAAAGGGGGTGAATTGAATGTAAAAAAATTTATATTAAAACCTTTATGGAAGGTTATTAGTGTAATATGACATAAACTAAAACAATTCACAATGCCTCTTAAAATAAAACAAATGATCGTACTGAATCATGGTCTAATGATATTGTTATGATACCACAGGTTATGAAGCAATTGTATTTAGGTTGAATACCAATATCAGATTATATCAAGTGTAAATTATTTTACCATATATCTTATAGAATAAATACTAAAAGTCATAAATTGTTACTAAAACAATTACAATGTAAAATAATACTGATAGAAATAGGAAATAAAAAGTTTCTCTTTCTGTTAAAATAAGTAGTAGAAAAGTAAAAGGAATTAAAATTATTTTATCCCAAAGTGTAGTGTATCCTTTCACCTAGGATAATAGGTATATCTTATCAACATTGGTAATCCCTCGATATGATGATCAGCACGTCCATCTTGTTATCCCCGCAAACCCTCGATTTTATAGGTAATCGGCACATTTTTCTTTCAAATGTTTGAAAGCCCTCGATATAAAGATTGGTTACACAGTCTGCCTATCCCGAGAATCCCTCGATCATTATCACTTGATTGGATGCACAAATCAAAACAAATCACTTATTGAAATAAAAAAACTAAGAACAATCCTTTCACATTTTTTAATTTCAAGGCTTTCTCATGAAGCAAGAGAAAAGTCACACAGTCGCTCTCTAGAACTTGTAAGGAGAAAAAGTTGTTGTCTATAGTTCAAATGACCTCCTGTTTATAGGACTCAGGTTCCAATAGTCACATTTTCTCTAATGGTCAAATTTCTCAAGAAAATTTGGAGGGACTTGGACACCAGGCATTATAATGGTCATATTGAAATAGAAAACATGAAATTGTTTTGATTAGTTTATAACTAACTCAATGACATCATTTTGGTTAAAAAAAATATATATGAAAATGATAACATGTGTATTATTGATGTAAAAAATGAGTTTTTATAAAATAATGAAATCATGTATGTGATAAAAGTATAACATGAGTATGATTAATATCGCTAGTATGATGATAGGTATGAGTAAGATTGTCAGTATGTATGTAATGAAAAATAATGATATGATGCAAAGTGAGTATGATGCACATTGTGAGTACAATGAACATTGTGAGTATGATGGTCAAAGTTAGTATGATAAGTAGATTGGGTATGATGGACAGAGTCAGTACGATAAATAGAGTGGATACGCTGGACAAAGTCAGTATGATGTACCTACTTAATGATATGAGTATGATAAAAAAGTGAGTACAATGAAAATCATATAAAAATTAAGTAATTTACTTAATAATTGAGTATAAATAGATTTTTGATTTCCAAAACAAAATACATAAAAGTTAAAATAAGACTTTTGACTTAACAAAAACATCCATAGTTTTGGGCCATAACATGAATGGAAGGTAATATAATCCCATAATATTTTACCCATATGGGTATCACACCCCCTTACATGGAAGAATCTCAATAAGGTAATTCCATACCATTTCCATGGGTAATGAAAAAATATCTTGAAAAACATCCCAATTCAAGTGTCGTTATAGTGACCCATACATTTCATACATAAATATCACATCTTATTAGATTAATATTCAATACATAACATTATGATCCATTCTAGAACAGTAAAGTTTTAGTGTCTTTGAAAAGTTGGATACATAAACAACTAATTCATAAAATATCTACATCTTCTCCCACTTATTTATTTATAACTAGAACCATTCTTAGACACATCATACATAGAACTTTTCTTCATATATAGGGGAAAATAAAACATAATAAGGGTGATATAAAATGCCCAGTAAGTGAAATTAATGGAGTTATCAATGATTATTTAAACATAACATGAGAATAAAGAGTATGAGAACATGATATTAAACTTTTAAAATAATTCCAAAAAATTATTAGATCATAAACATGATTCATGGTATAAATCATGGCAGGTCATAATACATGAATCATGAAATAATCAAAGAACATTATCCATGAGAACATAACATTGGCATAAAATCATGTCATAAGTTTATGGCATAAGTATTTCATAATCATAATCAAAGAAATCTTATGTAAAGTATGCACACCAAGACATTCATAAAATGTTAGTCTTGGTCTAACCACCCATGTACCTACCTTAGTATTGGGATAACCTTCCATGTACCCTGTTTCAGGCTTGGGATAACCTTCTATGTACCCTCTTTTTTCAAGCTTGGTATAACCTCCCATGTACCCTCTTTTTTTTCTCTTGGGATAAATTCCCAAGTACCCTTTGAGATCATAGAATATTAATATTTACCCAATGCATTTGAGCTATATATAATTCTGGGACCACCCATTACATAATCATAATTTCATTCATATATATTCTACAAGATCATAAAAACATTAAACATAACTTAACCTATGGAAAAGAAAATGGGTTTCATAGATATTTAATCATCATAACCATAAACTATCTAGAGAAATAATAAATATGGAATAAATAGATCATATCCTTAGTAAATTCTAAGTAACATAAAAGGATTTTATTATTGAAGAAAAAATACTTTAAAATATCACTAAGTATTTCATGAGGAAAATACCCTTTTTCACTTTAAAAACACTTATTTCAAATCTAAAAATCTCCCAAATATTAAAGAAAAAAATTCTTTAGAAATAAACTTGGAAACTTAAAAATGAATCTTTAAATATTTTAGTGGTCATTATGGTGGGAGATTATGTTTATCCTTTCAAATTTTTTTGTAAAAAAGTCAAAAGTACCTCGTTTAGAAAATTAAAAGAATGTTACTTTTTTAAAAATATGTAAAAAATAAAATATGGGTAAAAATAAAATTATAAAATCATATTAAAATAGTAAAAAATCATGAAAATATTTTTATAAAACATATATATATAAGAAAAAGGATTTTTGACCGAAGAGAAAAATAATGACAATTTTCCTTAAAAATGTTATTTCAGTATCTTGAGTACTTAAAGAAAGGAAAATGAAAGTAAAACATGTAATATTCAGAAATAATCATAGTAGAATAAAAATAATGAGATTATTGAGAGATATATCATGAAATTTCATCATCATAAACTGAATTATAAAAAATCATGAAAAATAATGAGATTATAACATAAATCCCTTATAGCTTTGGTAACTTTTGAATAATAAGCACTATGAAAGAATAAATTAAAATGAAACTTTAAATATCATGATTATAAGAATATTAATGATATAAAATATCAAATTTTTTATATATACACCTTATAAAATAAGATAGGTACATGACATAACATATATCCCAAAGAAGATAATTTGAGATGACAAACTCTTACCTCAAATTTGACTTGCTTCGAAGGCACTCTAACCACCTATATGATAAATTAAAATTTATTATAATTATATAAAAAAATAATTCAAATAATTATAATATTTTATGTGATCTAATTATAACATTTCAATATCCATTTATTAAAAATTCCTTATTAAAATCAATATTTCTAGGTGTTACCTCTTTTGTTTTTCATGAGAATTTTGGTTTGGTAGTTATAGTCCAAGTAATTTCATCATGGTTCCATAGTCTCTAAAAGTTTAATCATTATAAAAATATAATATATATTTATTATGTATATATTTATAGTCATCTATAAAATTATAGACAAAAAAATGAATTACATCATTCATAGAGATGGTAGGTCGTACGTAAATATGAACAATGTTTTCACTTTTCGATGGATGAAACAAAATAAAGGTAAATAATAATTTACCATTGTATAATCATTATTATATCATTTATATAATATATATTCATTAAAAATATCCTTATTACTATCCATGTAAATCATAAATGAAAAACAGTTCACATAGTTGTGTGGAGGTGGAAGTTCACACGTACGCATGAGCTATGTTATCATTTTACAACAGATTAGAAGGGAAGAATTTAGATATGATATTATAATCCCATAAGAATAATTATTTCATAAATATAATATATATTCATTATTTACATCTTTATAACCATCCAAACAAAATAGTGCTGAAAATTTAATTTCAACGTTATAGGGAGACGGTAAGTCGTATGTACGAACGAGTAATGTTTTCACTTTTCATATATAGGATAAAAGGGTGTAAGATACCGAAATTTTCTAGAGTTATCTTATGATTTAATTTAGGTACTTTCCATGCTTATTTAAGTACATTTTTTGGAATTATTACTGGGGGTGTTTTTTGGTGGAGTTTTTAATAAATTTTGAGAAAAAATGTTTGTGCGCGGTTGGCGTACGGTTAGGGTAAATCATGCACCCAACCTAACTAACCATGTGAACCCAGGTAGAGAGGTTTGCATGGATGGAAAATGGTATAAAAAACCAAGCACCCAAACCCAGGTAACCATGCGACCTTGGATAGTGAGGTCTTCATGGTTGGCACACGATTTTCCTAACTATGCACCCATGCCTAAGAAACTGTGTGCGCAGTTTCTTTCACCTAAAAATTAGTTTAAAAATATCCCAAACCCACAAAACACATACTATTCAAACTTTTATTGGGAGTTGATGATTTTGGATGATCCTAGAGCTTTTTAGCGGAGTTCTAAGGTCATCCTACCTCCATTATTCAAGATTCAAATCTTAAATGAAATATCTTCTCTTCTCCCAATAAGTGGATCTCATCTTGATGCATATCTCATTCATTCTTCTCTCTTCCTTGATCTTTTGATGGAAGATATCCTCTATTATTTAGATCTAAACCTTTTTGGTGAGATATAGATCTAATATTGTGGATATATATATAAATTTATATTATCTTGATATCTTTGATCTTGATTTAGGGATTTAGATCCAGAACTCATATCTACATTGTAACACCCTGAGATTTTATGAGAAAAAATTATTTTTTTTAATTTCTTTGATGTCTTGTGTTTTACGTTACACCAATATTAGCTTGTGCTATATGCAACACCGTATTATCTTACTGTATACGCAAACACTATTCTAAGCTTTTGTTGCACGCCAGAGCAACCTTCCTCGATAGCGTGTGTTGTACGCAATACTGAGTTTCACTAAACGAGATATTATTATAATATTATTATGAACTAGCCGTGATAAATAGTAATACCCACATTTTAAAATTTTATAAATTTTATCTTTCAAAATGTAATTCATTTTTGAATTCAGAATATCGAAATTAGCCTAGGGTGAATTTTTGGTATTTTTCTGAAAACTTTCAATTTTTGATGAATAGTGAAAACACTGGGTTACTATTTAAAAACCGAATTTTTATTTAAATAATTATTTATTTTATTTAAATTTATTTTAGGTAAAAATTGATACATAATACCTATATAATTTTAATGTAATTAATTGGAGTCATTTTATAATAATTTTAGATATATAAAAATTTTATTGAACTCTTCACCGTCTTTTACCCACCTCCTAGGAGAATTTGAAAATTTACCTAAAACTTAATTTTACCGCTTCTATGAGTGGAATTTAGAAAACCCGAAAGACACGGTTAATATCAAGGAGTAAAATGTGGTTCAATAAGATAAAAATAATTTTTTTGAATAGTAACTTTTTACTTTTATTTACCACGGTTAAAAGTAAATATGGTAATTAAGGGTAAAAATGATATTATTATTACCCTAACACATGTCCTAATTCTATTGGATAAATATAATTCGACAAAACAAAACCTTAGGAATATAATATTATCATTCAGGTCCACTTGGATAAGATTAGGACATTTATTATTATTTAATTCAAAGAAGAGTTAAAAGAGTTAAAATCAAATTTTAATAACTAAAACATTTTTAATATAGGGTTATACATAAGATAAATTAGAATATAAATATTAATTATAAAGATAAAAATATTTCCTACATAATGGTATTTTATTTATAATTTTTAGACATTAAATAATTTATTTTATTTATGACACAATGATGATGCAGTAATTATCTTATTAATGAAATATTAACAAAATTGATGTTATAAATACCCAAATAAATGTAATTTGAGACTTTTTATGAATTACACTAATTTTATAGGTTAATATGACATGTTAGTATTTAATAAATTAACTTTTTTCGAAATAATCATGCTATTATTATTTTCACAAAAATAAATTACCAAATAGTGTCAAAATTCACATAAAATAGTTTTTTAAAAAATATTATATTATTAATTGTTATTCTATTCATAAAAATATAAGGTTTGGCCAAATGACTTAGATAAGGTTATATATATTAATAATTAACCACTTTGGATTCGTTTGGCTTATTATAGTAAGTTTATTAACCATATAGTATAAGAAAACAAGAAAACACGGTAAAAGTTAAATTATTTAACTTAGAGTTAAATCTAAATGATAAGGTTAACATAGTAACCTAAACTTGTCTAAAACCTATTTGTTGAGAGTATTTCTACCCATACCAACTTTTTCTTATAAATAAATCAATTTGGAGCTATTATAAACCGAATATGACTTTATTATAAAATAATATTTTAAGTTTTTCCTAAGGTGCCCCTCTCCTCCCTTATAAAATGGCACCTCCTCCCTCTTCTATTTACACAATTTTGAGCCTTCATGATCGGCCAAACACTGTCCATTTCCCTTTTCAACTTCCCTAGAAACATTATAGAGGTTCTTTTCTTTTCAAAATACCAACTCTAGTGCCTTAAGAGGAGGTTAGGAAGTGGAGCATCAAAGAAGAGGTAATATCCTTTAACGATTCTTTCCAATTATTTCTTCTTCTACTTTTCTTATTTATTTGTTTCATCATAAATTAATAACATAAGTATCACTAATATACTAATATGTTATTATAAATATGAAACAACCCTATTTCATCTTCTATGAATCCTATGGAAAATGAAATCACCGCGCGTGCGTACGTACGGAATACCATCTCCACGTCGTGGTGTAATATGTTTTCCACCACCACCTTACTTGGATGGGTATAATGGTATAAATAATAACTATATATGGTTATTATAACATCATACTGATTCTTAAATATTATATCATCCACTCCAATTCCATTCAATAATTATGGGAACGATATCATCGCCCGTGCGTACGTACGGATTACCGTCTCCACGACGCGATGAGATTCATTCTCCATGTTAACCACTCAAGAATGATTATAAAGTATATATAATGAATAATAATGAAATATATGACATGATAAATCTACTGGATTTATGTATATATATATATATATCATCTACTTACTTCCATTCAAGTCAATAAGGAAAAGAAAACAGCGTTCATGCGTACGTATGGCCTACCGTCTCCATGAACGGTGTATTTCATTTCATTTATCTATCTATTATATATATATATATATATACTGAATATATATGATATATAAATCATGATTTACATTCTGGAAGTAATTATATCATGATATAAGTAATAATAATATCAATAACAACAAGTCTAAACACGTACGATAAATAAAACGATTTTACCCAAAATGCTGCTTTAACATGGAATTTACAAAAGAACGGCTAATATAAAGTCATAAGTGAACCATTTATGATATCATAACAATGAATATGATTCTGTAATAAGTCAATGACATTATTTAAATCATTATACAGGAGGTTCGGATACGTACAAAGCATATCGTACCTAAGGTAAGGGATAACTATTCCAATCTCGTTCTTATCCGAGATTGTTTATTCGTAAGTATTTACTGGGGTTATTGTTATCATCCATGTCCATGTTTTCTAAAAATGTTTTCATGTATGTTTAATTTCCTTTTTACCCATTTTTTACTTTTACTACATGTTATGGAAGGAATCTTTCTTTTTTTTACCTTACAAGGTACTTTTTGACTTTTCTGGCAAAAGTACGAGAATAATGTTCTTTTTTTAACTTATACAGCATGAACAAATTTTTACTGTTTATAATTCCTTATTTCCATGAATAATCCTCTACAAAATTTGATGTTTATTTTCAACAAAATCCTTTTCTTTTAAAATTTAATGGAATTTTGTGAAAAGAAAATGATTTTGAAAAAATAAAGGATATTTTCCTCAAGAATTCATTTCAAGTGTTTTGTCAAAACTATTTTCCATCTAAGATGAAATTATTTAGTGTGATTATGTTTCAAGTATAATCTATCTATTATTTACATGTTTTAATTCTTATTATGATGAAATGATATCCATTTCTTTTATATGGATTATGTAATTATGAGATGATGTTTATGAAACCCATTTTATTCATTGGGTTATTATGAATGATGTATGTATATTTTTTGGCACAAGTAAGAATGATTTCATTATGAGATTGGTGGGACCTATATCTCCCTCCAATGCATTGGGTAAAGATTTATATCTCATGACATAGACATGGCTGGAACGGTAAGTTAATCTAGTTCAGTGTTACAGGACTGGAATGAGGAGTGAACTTGATTTAGAAAGGGACTTTGTTCCCTAAGATGGTCTTGGCAGCAATGCCTTGGATACTATGGAAATCATATCATGTGATTAATGTTTTTCCACAATTAAAAGTTTTATTTCCAAGCTATTTTTTCATGATTGATGTCCCATTATGATCTATGCCTTACGTACTACCATGTTTTATGTCATTGCTCAAGATTTTGATGTTTAAATTTTATGTTCATGTTTTGAAGTTCAAATGTATATGGTTTGTTTTATTTTCTCCATGCTTACCCTTACTGAACATTTGATCTCACCTTTTATATGTTTTCTTTTCCCCAGGATATAAATAAAGGTTTTAGGTAAGAAAAAAAAGGGAAGATCTTTATGGGAGATGTTGAAGATCTTTCACCAAGATTAGAAGATTATATTCCAAGTTTCCAAAGACACTAAACTATTACAGTCCTTTAGTGTATGTTTTTTTTATGTATTAAGTATTTTGAAAAAGTAATGTAATGTCTATGTATGTCAAGCTATGGGTCTCTATAGTTGGTATCAGAGTAAAGGTTTATTCAACCTTTGGAAAGTAGGATGCGATAACTTTAGTGAGATCCCTAGAGATATTTATAAGGTGTGTCTAGGGATGTCTCTAATGTTAAGTATAAGTATAGGTTATAATCCTAGGATTACAGTAACGATCATAGAATTAAACCTAAGATGTTAGATATTGTAAGTAATCCCCATTTATTATTTTGTTTTCCAAGAATTATTTTTGCCTCTTACACTATTCTTTTTGGGTTTTAGACGATGGTTGGAACCTGAAGGAACCATGTTGATAAATGTAATGGGAAATGCAATGATTGTACTCCTGAACAAACCAATGTTATGAGAGATGGAGTAAAAAATCTTATTGTTATACTTACACAATATATGAATCATTCTGGACTTCCAAATGAGCATAGAAGGGAACAATATTCTATTGAGTCCTTTATGAGGAAACGTCCACCTTCTTTTAGTGGATCTTTTGATCCACTTGTTGCTGAACAATGGATCAGTACCATTGAAAATATATTTTCCATACTTCGCTGTTCAGATCATGAAAAAGTTATTTTGGTTGTTTACCATTTAGAAGGTGAATCAGACCAGTGGTGGACTCTAATTAAGAATACAAGGCCCCGAGATGAAATTGAATCAATAGAATGGGATGAGTTCAAGAACTTGCTTTTCAATAAGTACTTCCCCTGTATTCTTCGAACAAAGATGGAAAAGGAGTTCCTCGAGCTTAAGAAAAAGTATGATGAACCTGTTGGAATATACGAGTAAAATTTTACATGGCTTGCAAGGTATGCATCTGGATTTATCATCCAACCTGGAAGCAAAGTTGATCGATTCTTCAGTGGCTTAAAACCAAGTCTTATAAGGGCATTAGTGATAAGAGACTTCAGTAGCTATGAAGAAATTTTGCGTTGTGCTATCAAGGTTGAAATGGAAGTTGGTGTTACATATACATCTCATGGTTTTTACAAGAAACAAAAGATGGAGTTCAAGGAGAAATCTCAGAATAATGGTGAAAAGAAGATGAATGTTTCTTTATGCTCAAAGTGTGGAAAGAAGCATGGTGGAGATTGTCTTAAAGGGACTAGAAAATGTTTTTAAGTGTGTAAAAGAAGTTCATCGAGTAGATGAGTGTCGAAGTAATGGAAAAAGGGTTGCTAATGATGTGAATAAAGAAAATATTGTAGAGAACGCACCACCAACACTTCAATGCTTCAAGTGCAAGGAAATGGGGCATTATTCTAATCAATGCCCTAATCCAAGGGTTAATGATGATCAACTTGAGAAACCTCTTAAGGAAAAGGATAAAGGGAAGTCACATGTGATCACTATTTTTGATGTTGATTATGACAATAATGTTGTGTAATGATTAAGTGTTTATGTAATGGGATTTCAAAATAGTATCATGGAATCTCATTTATGGTATCGTGGAATTTTGGAATATCTACGTATTGGTTTTCAATAATTATATGGTACCGGTAACCATGAAAAGTGATTAAAATATTTTTGGAAAGAAGATGATATGCACATAATGAAGGGATAAAGAAAAAATGAAATGAGCTCATGACTGATATAAGGACAAAGTTATATCATGGTTTGAGTATATAGAAATTTTGGGATTTTGGTATGTGGAAAGTGTTAAATTTTGACAGCATTCATGTTTTCACTAAGGTTCAATGGGTATTCATTTTTCAAGAGAATACATGATTAAGGTATTCACATGTTTTTAATTTTACCAACAAGATATATCGTATGATATATGGGGGATAAATGATGGTATTCACATGCTCGGAAGATAAAATTTCTAGTAATAGTTTTCTTTATACTATGAGCTTGAATAGAAGTATTTTGGATAAGCCTAAAGATTGGAATGGATTATATTGGACCTAAGTTAGTATTGTTTAAGGCTAGAACTTTTTTCGATATTATTGATGGAATGTTATAATAATGTAGTTTTAGAAAAAGGACAACCTGCAGGACGGGTGACAACTCGTCGCGTCGGACAAGGCTGTGGGAATCGAACCCACAACAGAAGTGTGACAGGCCTTTATCACCAACCACTGGCCTACAGGAAGTCCCTAGTTAGTAGAAACTAGTTTTATTTTATTAATAGGTATGATAAATGAAGTATAAGTCCATTTTTTGAATCATATATGATTAACTTCGCCATAGATGGTCTTATGTATATTTTATAACTTTTTCTACCCTTTTGTTTGAGACAGATGAAATGACCCATCATTCTATCACATGATCTGCTAACACTTCAAGAATGACAAATTCAACTTAATTTATTTAAGGGATGAAGTGGAAATTGTTTAAGGCACGAACAATGGTGAGATTGTACCGAAATAAAGTAAGTATTTCTTCTAATTCAAATTCTTCAACTTTAGAGAAATGATCTTGAAAACCAAAAATGTTGTCCTAGTGTCCTCATATACAATGAATCAGATGGTACCTTAGATCATCACAAATTTATGGATTTTTTATTATTGGATTTTTCATAGCCATGTTCTCTACCACTCTCCATCAGACCTTGATGGATATATTTCTCTTCCATATCCATATTTTCAACTATGTTCTTCTATATGGAAACTCAGTGATGAGTTAATTTGGGTAACTATTATGTTTCATACTCCACTTTTTAAAATTAAGTTTTAGTATTCCTTTTTACGATGTGGGTTTCTATGAATGAAAATTTCATGTAGTAAACCATTTGTAACCCCGATGAATTTAGAGGGTGAAATTCATTTTAAGGGGGGTAGAATATAACACCCCTAGATTTTATGAGAAAAAATTATTATTTTTAATTTCTTTGATGTCTTGTGTTGTACGCTACACCAAGATTATCTTGTGCTATACGCAACACCGTATTAGCTTACAGTATACGCAAACACTATTCTAAGCTTGTGTTGCATGCCAGAGAAACCTTCCTCGATAGCGTCTGTTGTACGCAATATCGAGTTTCACTAAACGAGATATTATTATAATATTATTATGAACTAGCCGTTATAAATAGTAATACCCAATTTTTGAAATTTTATAAATTTTATCTTTAAAAATGGAATTCATTTTTTAATTCTGAATATCGAAATTATCCTAGGGTGAATTTTTGGTATTTTTCTGAAAACTTTCAATTTTTGATGAATAATGAAAACACTAGGTTACTATTTAAAAATCGACTTTTTATTTAAATAATTATTTATTTTATTTAAATTTATTTTAGGTAAAAATTGATACATAATACCTATATAAGTTCAATGTAATTCATTGGAATCATTTTATAATAATTTTAAATATATAAAAATTTTATTAAACTTTTCACCGTCTTTTACCCACCTCCTAGGAGAATTTGAAAATTTACATAAAAATTAATTTTACCGCTTTTGCGAGTGGAATTTCAAAACTCTGAGAGATGCGGTTAATATCAAGGAGTAAAATGTGGTTCAATAAGATAAAAATAATTTTTGTAAATAGTAACTTTTTACTTTTATTTACCACGGTTAAAAGTAAATATGGTAATTAAGGGTAAAAATGATATTATTATTACCCTAACACATGTCCTAATTCTATTGGATAAGTATAATTCGACCAAAAACAACCTTAGGAATATAATATTATCATTTAGGTCCACTTGGATTACATGAGGACATTTATTATTATTTAATTCAAAGAAGAGTTAAAAGAGTTAAAATCAATGTTTAATAACTAAAACATTTTTAATATAGGGTTATACATAAGATAAATTGGACTATAAATATTCATTATAAATATATAAAGGTTTCCTACATAATGTTATTTTATTTATAATTTTTAGACATTAAATAATTTATTTTATTTATGACACAATGACGATGAAGTAATTATCTTATTAATGAAATATTAACATAATTGATGTTATAAATACCCAAATAAATGTAATTTGAGACTTTTTATGAATTAAACTAATTTTCTAGGTTAATATGACATGTTAGTATTGATTAAATTAACTTTTTTAGAACTAATCATGCTGTTATGATTTTCACAAAAATCAATTACCAAATAGTGTCAAAATTGACATAAAATAGTTTTTAAAACAAATATTATATTATTAATTTTTATTCTATTTATAAAAATATAAGGTTTGTCAAAATGACTTATATAAGGTTATATATATTAATAATTAACCACTTGGGGTTCTTTTGTCTTGTTATAGTAAGTTTATTAACCATATAGTGTAAGAAAACAAGAAGACACAGTAAAATTTAAATTATTTAACTTAGAGTTAAATATAAATGATAAGGTTAAAATAGTAACCTAAACTTTTCTAAAACCTATTGGTTGAGATTATTTCGACCCATACCCACTTTATATTCTAAATAAATCAATTTTTAGCTATTATAAACCGAATATGACTTTATTATAAAATAATATTTTAAGTTTTTTCTAAGGTGCCCATATCCTCCCTTATAAAAGGGCACCTCCTCCCTCTTCTCTTTACACAATTTTGAGCCTTCATGATCAGAAAAATCCTAACCATTTCCCTTATAAACTTTCATAGAAACATTATAGAGGTTCTGGTCTCCTCAAAAGATGAACTCTAGTGACTTAAGAGAAGGTTAAGAAGAGGCGCGTCAAAGAAGAGGTAATATCCTTTACCAATTCTTTCCAATTATTTGTTCTTCCACTTCTTCTTATTTATTTTTTTAATCATAAATTAATAACATAATTATCACTCATATACTTATATGTTATTATAAATATGAAACAACCCTATTTCATCTTCTATCCATCCTATGGAAAAAGAAATCACCGCGCGTGCGTACGTACGGAATACCATCTCCACGCCGTGGTGTAATCTATTTTCCACCACCGCCTTACTTGGATGGGTATAATGGTGTAAAGAATAAATATATATGGTTATTATAACATCATGATGATTCTGAAATATTATATCATCCACTCAAATTCCATTCAATAATTATGGGAACGATATCATCGCTCGTGCGTACGTACGGATTACCGTCTCCACGACGCGATGAGATTCATTCTCCATGTTAACCACTCAAGAATGATTATAAGGTATATATAATGAATAATAATGAAATATATGACATGATAAAGCTACTAGATTTATATATATATATATATATATATATCATCTACTTACTTCCATTCAAGTCAATAAGGAAAAGAAAACAGCATTCATGTGTACGTACGGCCTACCGTCTCCATGAACGGTGTATTTCATTTCATTTATCTATCTATTATATATAAATATATACTGAATATATATGATATATAAATAATGATTTATATTCTGGAAGTAATTAAATTTTGATATAAGTAATAATAATATCAATAACAACAAGTCCAAACACATATGATAAATAAAACAATTTTACCCAAAACGCTGCTTTAACATGGAATTTACAAAAGAACGGGTAATATAAAGTCATAAGTGAACAATTTATGATATAATAACAATGAATATGATTATTTAATAAGTCAATGACATTATTTAAATCATTATACATGATGTTTTTATACATACGAAGCATATCGGACCTAAGGTAAGGGATAACTATTCCAATCTCGTTCTTATCTGAGATTGTTTATTCGTAAGTATTTACTGGGGTTATTGTTATCATCCATGTACATGTTTTCTAAAAATGTTTTCATGTATGTTTGATGTCCTTTTTACCCATTTTTTACTTTTACCACATGTTATGGAAGGAATCTTTCTTTTTTTTACCATATGAGGTACTTTTTGACTTTTCCGGCATGAGTACAAGAAGAATGTTATTTTTTTAACTTATACAGCATGAACAGATTTTTACTGTTTATAACGCCTTATTTCCATGAATAATACTCTAAAAAATTTGATGATTATTTTCAACAAAATCCTTTATTTTAAAATTGAATGGCATTTTGTGAAAAGAAAATTATTTTAAAAAAAGAAAGGATATTTTCCTCAAGAATTCATTTCAAGTGTTTTTTCAAAACTATCTTCCATCTAAGATGAAATTATTTAGTATGATTATGTTTCAAGTATAATGTATCTATTATTTACATGGTTTAATTCTTCTTACGATGGAATGATATCCATTTCTTTTATATGGATTATGAAATTATGAGATGATGTTTATGAAACCCATTTTATTCATTGGGTTATTATTAATGATGTATGTATATTTTATGGCACAAGTAAGAATGATTTAATTATGAGATGGGTGGGACATATATCTCCCTCCAATGCATTGGGTAAAGATTTATATCTCATGATATAGACATGGCTGGAATGGTAAGTTAATCCGGTTCAGTGTTACAGGACTGGAATGAGGAGTGAACTCGATTCAAAAAGGGACTTTGTCCACTAAGATGGTCTTGGAAGAAATGCCTTGGATACTATGGAAATAATATCATGTGCTTAATGTTTTTCCATAATTACAAGTTTTATTTACAAGCTATTTTATCATGATTTATGCCCCATTATGATCTATGCCTTATGTACTACCATGTTTTATGCCATTGCTCAAGATTTTGATGTTTAAATATTATGTTCATGTTTTGAAGTTCAAATATATATGGTTTGTTTTTTTTCTCCATGCTTACCCTTACTGAGCATTTTAGCTCACCCTTTATATGTTTTATTTTCCCTAGGATATAAAGAAAGTTTTTAGGTAAGAAAAAAAAGGAAAGATCTTTATGGGAGATGTTGAAGATATTTCACCAAGATTAAGAAGATTATGTTCCAAGTTTCCAAATACACTGAACTATTACGGTCCTTTGGTGTCTGTTTTTGTTATGTATTAAGTATTCCACAAAATTAATGTAATGTATATGTACGTCAAGATATGGGTCTCTATATACATCATTACTCTACCCAGATTTTTGGATTTACATTGAGTGAACATCAATTAATGAATTGAGTAAGGTGGTCTAAAATATAATTCCCATTGTCATGTAATTGATACGTGTATGAAAAATTGTATAATTGTTAGCATCCTTTAGAAATTTATTTTCTTAAATTGGGTTAATTAGGTTGACCAATTGATTTATCAAATCATTTTTGAATTAAATGATTAGTTGAGGAATTAATCACGAGACTAAGGGGCTTCCCTATTAGATAATTAATTTGGAAAAATGATTATAATATTTAGGGTTTGTAATCTAGATAAATAATCAAAGTATTTATTATGAGATATCTAATTGGTTAAGTTGATATAATTAATTATTAAATTAATTATTTTCTTTGATATTATGATCTAGATAATTAATTGTGGGATTAATTATGAAGAGATGAGATTTATAATGGGATAATTAATTCTAGAAAATTAATTATGGGATGTGAATTGTGATATTGGTTAATTAATGAATGAATTAATTAATGGGATTGAGGCATTTAGTTAATGGTTGTGTTAACTAATTCATTTGATGTATTTAACTAATTATTAAATTAGTAAGGGAATTTATGTGGATAATTAATTTATGAATTAATTATGTGTTTGAGAATGGGAACATGGTCATTTTAAATTGAGAAGTGAAAATACTAACATGGTCATCATACTTATGAGTAAGATAATGGGAACATGGTCATTCTAATGAAAAATATACATGGTAGCATGGTCATTATACTTATGAGTAAGAGAATGGGAACATGGTCATTCTATTGAGGAGTAATCATAGTAACATGGTCATAATACTTACATGATTTGATATGAGTAACTTTGTAAATGTGGCTTTTAAAAGTGAAATTAAAGAATGGAAATAAGGGCACTCTGAGTTATGGCCTCACATGAGAATATTTCGAACTCCTGCATGAGTCGAATCAGGTATTGAGATATCATAGAACCTTTGAATACTTTGAGATTTGGTAAGAAGAATGTATTAAGATATGATATTACCTAGGTAACACTTTGGTCTCTGGAACAAGATGAATCTAGTATTGGGGTACAGGTCTCCTTAGGAACCCTAGAGTTAATGTAGTTAGAAAGAATAAATGATAATGTAATAACTGGTTATTTATATATTGTACTTATTTCTTATAAAACTATATACAATATCTTTTGATTGGACTGGTTTTAGACACTGTTGGTGGTGGCCTACTGAGTTGTACTCACACCCTATTCAGGCTTCCTAGTTAGTACCCGAATAGATTATATTATTATAGAATAAGATAAGGGAAAAGGCCCTGAGATGGATTGCTAATTTGGGATGGAGCTTGGATAAGATGTTTGTACATGGTTTGGAACCCTCTTGGGGAGTTATAGTGTCTTTATTTTCCATTCTGTTGTAGAAAATTGATGCTTATATTGTCATATAATGTTTTCCCTTTCATTTGAGTATTTTATTTCCTATTTGGTTATCTTGTGGCATGAGTATTATTCTAGTTATATATGTTTTTGTGTTCTTTTGTTTATTTCTTCTAGTGTTTTAATCTGATAAATGAGGGTATAGTCTCCCCATGACTAACTTACTAGACCCTCACTATTGGTCGGTAGCCTCTAGCGTACGGGGAGGTGCGCTTGAGGTCATGTGGTAAACTGGATCGGGGATCGTATTGTGGCACCTAGTTTAGGTCATTACAAAGTGGTATTAAAGGTCCAAATTTCTTTATTCTTCTTTTGTATTAATTTTTTGGAAAAGTTAGATAGGAGACTAGGAAGATTAGGGGCTTGGTAATGATCTTGTGCGTGGTATTTGAAAACCCATGTACGGGGGGAAACCCAAGTACTCAGGGTGGGATTGTTATTATTATTGTTTTCTCTTATAGTTGAATATTATTTCACCTTGGGTGATGCACTTGTGGTGTGATTTGATTATTGTTTCTGAGAATTTTTTAGTATTGATTCATGACCCAGAATAGCATGAGAGTTGATTCTGTATGCATCATTCTAGGAACTCAGGGTTATTGTGACATGTATCATTTTAAGCATTCATGAGAAAACTGGTTATGGGTAAATTGTTAAACTTGAACTATTTCCCTTATTTATGAGATTAAAATGAAAATTGATTCCTAACATGAATTGAAAAAGGTTGAAAAAAATAATTCAAAATGAGAATAATTGGGTTTCTAAAAGAGAAACTTGATTTTGATAGTTTTTTTACCCTTTTTAACCAAAACCTAGGAGTATGATGGTTAAGGGTAGTGATAGAGGCTCAGTTTGACCATGTGGTGAGATTTGGGGAAAGACACAAGTTGTAACCTATTGTGATTATTTTCATCTTATGTAAACATTATAAGGTTGTGATATGAGACTTAAGATGTGTGTTTTTAATTGTAGAGAGTATGCCTCCACGATGCTTGTTTAGGTAACGACCGAGGGGCATTCCTAGGAATGATTTTCCAGTTAGGGAACTTAAGGCACTGATCATTCCAACTAAAGATGAAGGGGATAAGTTTCATGTGAACTTCACTCGCTTCATGAAATTCATATAAAGATACCTTGGGTGAGTTATGAAAAGTATGTTTGAGTTGACGAGGGAGTTTTAGTTGCAGCACCCTATGAATTTTATTGAAGATGGTGGACCTGAGGGAGCTGAATTATGGGTAGATCCCATAGAGATAATACTTGACCAATTGGAGACTTCGGGTGAGAGGAGTATCAAGTTTGATAATTATATTCTATGGGAATCAGCAAAGTGTTGGTGGTACATTCGGGTGCGAACAGGATAGACTGATGGTATGTTATGGAAGGAATTCTTGGAGAAGTTCTTAGAGCACTTTTATCCAGAGACACTGAGATAAGAGAAATATATTGAGTTCATGCATCTGAAATAGGGTAGAATGTCAATGATGGACAATGTTATATGCTACATATATCTGTAACACTTTACTCCAACGTTAGCAGAAGATGAGGCAACTACGGTGAAATGTTTTCAGGATGGACTTGAGTGTGAGATTAAGTCCCAAGTGAATATCTTTAGGATGAATAAGTTTATGAAAGTGGTGGATCAGGCTCTTGTAGTTGAAGGAAACCTGAGGAATTATTCTAGTTCTGGATAGGTAATTTTTGTTGGACAATCATGAGGTGCGACTTCTAAGAAAAGGAAGCACTGTTATGACAACTTTAGCCAAGGTAGTGGGAAGTAGAGTACACGGATAGGAGGTTCAGTTAGATAGGACCTTACTGGGGTGATCTATCATCAGTGTGGTAGGTTGGGACACTATTATTGACATTATTCCTGACCACTAGTAGAGTGTTGATCTTGCGACAAGATGAGACATCTATAGAAATTCTATATGTCATAGTGACAAACACATACTGAAGGGGAAGCGAGGAAGAGTCAGGGTATGGGAAGAGGATCTTCTACACCATATTGAGCTAGTAGTTGGAGTTCTATTGGAAAAGGTGGTAGAGGTAGTGGATGTAGTGCTGTTGGGCAGGACCACCCACATCAGCAGAGTGGTGCTACTCAGGGGAGTCAGACAGCATCATAGGGAAAAGGGGCAGCACAGTTACATGCAGTACAGCCTACACTTGTGGATAGCGAGGTTGGACCATCTATAGTCTAAGGTACTATTCTAGTAGATTCTACTTTATCTGGTTCCTTGTTTGATATTGGTTCCTTATATTCCTTTATATCTGCAAAAATTATTGATGGTTTGATCCTGACAGTGGATTTTTTTAGCAGGGTAATGACTATATATACACTGTTGGGAGTATGGTCTAGAGATATCTATATATTCAAGAAATGTTCACTAGAGATCGGGGAATATCATTTCTAATAGGATATATATTTTCTTGGTATGATGAGATTCGATCTGATTATAGGTATGGACTAGATATTCATCTACCGAGCCACATTTATTATTACCATAGGAGAGTGACCTTTGTGTCTCCTAAGGGTGACCAATATATTCATCCTGGAAAGTGGGATATCTAGGTAGGATGATCAGGGCTAATTACTTAGCAATTGGGAGATCTCACAACCTAAGTTTCTAGTCTATTGTTGGATGACAAGGGTGTTAGACAATATTTCTTTCCACCAATAGTGGAACTATTTCAATATTTCTTTCTTAAAGACTTCTCAGGGATACCACCTGAGAGAGATGTGGAATTCAATATTGAGATCATGTTGGGGGTTGAGCCAGTATCTATTCCACCATAAAGAATGGTACCAACTGAGCTTCAAGATCTTAAGACTCGGATGGAGGAGTTGGAGGATAAGGGATTTATCCATCCAAGTACGTCGCCTTTGGGATCACCTATTTTGTTCACAAATAAAAATGATATGAGTTTATTTTTATGTGTAGATTATCATAAGTTGAACAAAATGACTGTTAAGAACTGATATCCTCTTTCATGAATCTATGATCTATTTGACCAATTAAAGGGAGATTGTATTTTCTCAAATATTGATTTGAGATCAGGGTATCATTAGTTGAGAGTACGGACTTCTGATATACTTAGGACTACTTTCAAAATCAGGTATGGCCTTTATGATTTTGTAGTAATTCTGGTTGGGTTGAAAAATTCACCAGTAGTGTTTATGGATTTGATGAATAGGATATTTCATCCATATCTGGATTAGTTCATGTTGGTATTTTTGGATGACATCTTGGTGTACTCTAAGACTCATAATGATATTTCCCAACATCGTGGCATCATCATGGTTATACTAAGAGAGCATCGATTATACATCAAGCTGTTTAAGTTTCAGTTTTGGATTGACTAGGTACACTTCTTAGGGAACATCATCTTAGAGGAACGTCTTTTAGTATACCTAGAGAAGGTTCAGGTAGTGGTTTCTTAGGAGCATCCCAAGAATTTTTTTGATATCCAAATATTCCTGGGATTAGCTAGATATTACAGGAGTTTTATCGAAGACTTTTCCTGTTTTGAAGTGTTACTTTTGAGCTTGACCAAAAAGGGAGTAAATTTTGAATGGTTAGAGGCTTGTGAGAGAGATTTTTAGGATTTGAAGAAGTGTTTAACATCAGAACCAATTTTTATCCTACTTGAGTTAGGTGATAAGTATATTATTTATTGTGATGCTTCTGGGATTGGACTTGGAGTTATGTTGATGTAGGGAGATTGAGTTGTGGAATATGGGTCTCAGTAGTTGAGGACTCAAAAACAGAATTACTCTACGCATGAACTCGAGTTAGAATTAGGGGTTTATGATCTTAAGTGTTGGATACATTATCTTTTGGGAGAAAATTTTACATTTTATACATATCATAAGAGCTCGAAGTATATATTTTCACAACATGATTTGAATATTTGGAAGTGGAGATGGGTTGAGTATATGTAGTATTTTGATTTTGAACTAGAATGTACGCCCAGGAAAGAAAACATTGTGGTCGATTCCTTGAGAAGAAAAACTCTAACTCATATGGTTTAGGAGTTGATTGTAGAGTATAAGATGATGACCTTACTGGATAAAATGTATTTAGTGGCTGAAGAGAGTTGAGAGCAGATGACTCTGGTTTCAGTTGCAGTGAAGTCTATGCTTTTTTGAAGAATTAGGGATAGTTAGTATGAAGACCTAGAATTATTATATTTGAGGGAAAGTTTTAAAGGTCTGGATACATCTACGTACTGGTTTATAGATGAGGATGAGATCATCTATGTGAGTAATTGAGTTGTTGTACCTACAAGAATGCAAGAGGAGCTCATGCAGGAATTTCATGCCTTGAAGTGGGAGGTACATACAGTTGATTTGGAAATGTATGGATATGGCTCAGATTAGACAAAAGTTGTATGCTTACAGATAGAGAAAACCCCTAGAGTTCACATAAGGTGATCGTTTATTCCTTCGGGTGTCACCTTGGTTGGGTCACTATAGGATATGAAGGCAGGACAAGTTGGCATCTAGGTTTGTTGGAACGTTTTAGATAGTGGAAAGAATTGGGTCGGTGGCATACCAATTGGATTTTCCACAGTGATACAACGTTATGCATGATGTTTTCCACCTATAAAAACTTCAATTATATCACCCCAAACCTTCTCACGTGAATGATGTGTTTGAGGTTGACCTTGAGATAGATGCATCCTTTGAGGAGAATCTTATGTGTATGTTGGATCGTAGTGAGAAAATGTTGTAGGGAAAGATTGTGTTGATAGTTTGTGTGTTGTGGAAACATGGATGTGTGCAAAAGAAAACATGGGAAAGGTAGAAAGATATAATGGCTCAATGGTCCAATCATTTTTTCTCATAATCTTGGAAAGTCTTGGAAGTATGGCTCAAGGATGAGTTTTTATAAGGTAGGGAGATTGTAAGATCCCTACATTTTTTGGAATTATCTCAAGCTTGAATTCAGGTACTTTTAATTCTTATTTAAGTACCTTTATTTTTATTTATGACTTGGGGTGTTTTTGGGTGGAGTTTTTAAGAAATTTGATAAAAATATTCATTGCACGGTTGGTGCACAGTTAGGGTAAATCATACACCCAGCCCAGTTAACTGTGTGAGCCCATGGTCATCATACTTATGAGTAATAGAATGGGAACATGGTTATTCTAATGATAAGTATACATAGTAACATTTTCATTATACTTATGAGTAATAGAATGGGAACATGGTCATTCTATTAAGGAGTAATCATGGTAACATGGTCATCTTACTTACATGAATTGATATGATAAACTTTGTCAATGTGGATTTTAAAAGTGAAATTAAAGAATGGAAATAATGGCACTCCAAGTTATGGCCTCACATATAAATATTTAAAACTCCAACATGAGTCGAATCAGGTACTAATATATCATAGCACCTTTGAATACTTCAATATCTGAAAATAAGAAGGTATTAAGATATGATATTACCTAGGGAACACTTTGGGCTCTGGCACAAGACGAAGCTAGTATTGGGGTACGGGTCTCCTTGGGAACCTTGGAGTTAATGTATTTAGATAAGAATAAATGATAATGTAATAACTGGTTATTTATACATTGTACTTATTTTTTATAGAATTGCATACACTATATTTTGACTGGACTAGATTTAGACGCCATTGGTGGTGGCCTACTAAGTTATAATCACACCATATTTGGGCTGCCTGATCGGTACCCAAATACATTATATTGTTGCAAGACGGTATAAGGTCAAATTCCTTGGGATAGATTTATGATTTTGGATGGATCTTGGATGAGGGGTCCAGACATGGTTTACAACTCTCTTGGGGAGTCATAGTGTATTTATTTTCCATTTCATTATAGATACTTGACACTTAAATTGGCATAGCATTTTTTTCCTTTCTATTGAGTATTGTATTTCCTATTTTTCAATCTTGTGGCATGAGTATTGTTCTGGTTATATATGCTTCTGTGTTTGTTTGTTTATTTATGATTTTGTTTTAATCTGATAAATGAGGGTATAGTCTCCCCATGACTGACTTACTAGACACTCACTACTAGTCAGAATCCTCTAGCATATAGGGAGTCATGCTTGAGGTCGTGTGGTGAATCAGCTTGGGGCACCGTCGCATGGCACCTAGGTTGGGATGTTACAAGAGGATATGGAAAATAGTTTTAACATAATAATAATAAAATATCATAATATTTATGATACTTGATTTATCATTTTAGTATGGGTACAATATATTTACATGAAGTATAAGAATAAATAAATTTGAAAGAGTTGGTAAATGTGATTACCTCTTCTTCAATAGACTTCATTTAGATCCCTTCTTAAGGACCCTTGGAATGATCTTTTAAGAATACAAGAACCTCTCATTCATTTATAGGTAAGTTTAGAAGAGAAATAAGTAGAATTTGGTCAATTTATATGGCTTAAAAGGTGTGAGGAAGAGAAGATAATAGGTTTCCTTTTATAAGTTAGGTGAGGGGTACTCTTGGAATTAAATGGTATTAAATTATTATAAATTAATTTTCAAGTTCAAGTGCCTAAAAATTGATCTATTTTGAATATATGGTGAGGATGAGTCAAAATAATACCATAAAATAAAATTGGGAAATTTTAAAAGATGTTTTAATCCTTATCAGTCTATTTTACCCCCCCCCCATTACCTCTTTTGATAATTACCACAATATCAAAACTTTTTACTCTTTAAGAGTCAATAATGTTACCATAGGAAAAAAGTGAACTACAAATGGATCATGGTTAATATTTTCAACCATATAACATTAAGTTTTCCAAATATAGTATTTTTTAAGTTTTAAATCATTTTATAAAATATTATTTTTTATAAAATATCATTAATGTCATTTTTAGAAATATGTGAAATACTATAATATAATATGTTCCTTACTCATGTAAAATGGTTAAAAATGAAATTTATTATAATATAAGGGGATATAGTCTTAATATAATTACCCAATCAAATTTTATAGGTTTTAATATCATTTTATACCTTATCCTTTGGATTAACCCATTGGTTAAACAATTCTAATCATAATTGCGGTAATGAATTTTTCAATAATAAAGGGGTATAATTTTAATTATAAGGTGAAAATTTGATCATAAATGGAAAAGGGATAATATTTTATACCATTTATCATCCTAATTTTCCTATTTAAATTTTATTATTTTTTTAAAATAATTTAATAAAATATTATTTAATGTAAAATACTATTAATGTTTTTTAAAGGTTGGGGTCGAAGCCCCATTTATTATTAAAGCAAAGCAAATACCTCTTTAATTGGGTAGAGAGAGACCCATTACATAGCCCGAAGGCCCAGTCGGCATTTATCCCATTACATAGCCCGTAGGCCCTTTTTTTTTGCCCAAGACCCATTCTGTGAATAGTACTGCTACAGTACCCGCACTGCTACAATTCTGTACAGTACCTGCCACTACAGTGACCTGTCGCTGCTACAGTGTCCGCCGGTGAACAGTACCGCCACTGTAACAGTACGCTACAGTAACCTGCGCCCAATGGGTTTTGAACCCCCATTTTTCATGTAGAATTAAGGGGTTCTTACCACTAAGCCAAACCCCAACTACATTAAAATACTATTAATGTTATTTTAAGAGCTATTCACATAATTTGAATTTAAAAACAAAATGGTAGAAATAGAAATTGAATCTAAACCTTTCACAAATATATAAAATTTAATTTTTATCTTCTAAATTATTGGTACACTTTAACTCATCAATAAATATTAATTTTGAGTTTTTAAAATTATTTACTTGATTTTTCTACTTTTTTCACAAGCGCGAGTCGGTGTTGCGTAAACATTTAAGGAAATTATTTCATAACTAAAAACTAAAAATAAATTAACATGATAAAAAATTATATTTAAAATAAAAATTTATAACTAAACATAATTTGGTTTTATCCCTATCAAAAAAATATATATATATTAAAATAAAGAGAGTGATTTTTTTGACTTTATATTTACTTGGAATAATATATAAGTCACTTTCAAAGAAAAATTGAACAAAATTTTAATAAATTAGAATATTTTGTGAGTATGTTCAAAACACACTCATCCAATATATTAAATAAAATTTTTAGGGTTATTTTTAGTCTTTACCATATTATTTTTAACCTTAATTACTCGATTTACCCTTACCGCGGTGATAGTATTTACTAAGGTTTCAATTCATAATGAACTAAAATAAAAGGGAAATATTTATCAAATTTAAACATAATTATTCTAAATATGGAACCCATTTCTCAAGAATCAATTTTGAAAAGTGAATAAATAAATTTTAATATAAATGTGTAAAACGCAACAAAAAACAGTTTTTAGAATAAATGTGTTTTTAAGCTGAAAATGAACATATAAAAAAATTTATTATAATGATTATTCCTATGTAATTAAATATATTATATATAATTAAATAAATATTATGTTATTTTGATATCAAATTCAAAGCAAAATGATACTTTTAAATGAAAAAAAAAGATAGTTTTACAAAAATCTGTATTTTCCACTATTCACTAAAAACCCAGCCTTTTCAAAAAAATCCAAAAATTTCACCCTTATATAATTTTTATATATTTATTTAAAATTTTAAGATCATTTTTTAAAATAAATTTATAAAATTGGGAAATTTTAATTATAATTTCTATACACAAAACGCAATAAAAAACATTTTTGAAGAAAATTTATTTTTTAAGAATAAACTGACTTCACTAAAAATTGAGTGATTATTTCATAATAATTATTCAATAAGTTTTTATAGAGTAGGTTTAATGTAAATATATTTCATAATGTGGTTACTCATATTCATACCCTCTAATTCAATAATTATGTCACATTTAAATAATCATATTTTTATAATACATCTCAATTTTCTTAAAGATCGGTGTTGAGTTTTAATAAATATATCAAGATTATTATTATTTTAAACCAAATTTCTAGGGTGTTATATCCCCCAAAAAAATCATCCTCTAAATTTTAACTTGAGCTTGATAATCAAGGGTTTTAAATTTAAAAATACCTTTTTTCAAAACCCATATCTTAAAAAGGGTTAATAAAACTTCCTTCTAAAAATAGGCAAAGAGAAATATGAGGGTATTATGGAATAACACATAACTAGGTTTAAAAATATGAGAACATTAGTGGGAATTGAAAATGTAGACATGGATAAAAAATTAATATCCAAATAATGATATAGAGTGACAAATAACATGGTCATGAGAAAGTTAATATCCATAAAACCATAAATTAGTGAGGGGTGAAAATATCATCAATTTGTTGGAAATGATCATAATAGGATTATATATTTATTTCAAGATAATTTTCCTATAGTTGAGTAATTAATTTACTATCTGGATATATAATATGATAAAATTTACTTACTTGATTTCATTCCATTTCATAAGCACAATTTCATCCATTGGTTGTGCTTCAATGAATTTCTACTTCATCTCTTATTCCAATATAAATTTTTCATTCCTGAAGCACTAAAATTAACTTTTAACAAGTCATAAGATCCTTAAAAGAATGAAAAAATCATTCCTTCTTTCTATAAATATGTGAAAAAAACAAAATGGTTAGAAAAAGTTATCAAATACAATACATTAATCTCTAAAACCTTAACAATAACACCCAAAGTTCAACTTAATCCATTTTATAAATAGTTAACCTAAATAATCATCCAAAATATGTATTAAAAAATTTAAAACCTCTATAAATATGAAAGAATTGATCAAACATTTTTTTCCAAAGTCAACTTTTACATTTATCCCCATAAAACATAAATTAACTCACAATGTCACACACTAAACATGTGAATACCTTGATCATATATTCTCTTAAAATATATTAATAACTTAATCACCATAAAACATTAATTAAAACATATATATTCTTAGAAAAATTAACATAATCCTTATTCCTAAAATAAAATCAAAAATTATTAATAATATTCTATAAATCCAAAAATGAAATAAACTTCATCAAAAATATCCTAAATCACTTTTTCATCAAATCACTAACCAATTTTAAGATCACCAATACTATCTCATTTACTTTATCAATTACAATAATCTCTTTATCTCAACTAAACATTATTATCTCAACATTGGGCACATATTAAGGTTTATCTTCCCCTCAATCATGTTTTTTCCAAAAATATTTCATTACCACTAAATCACTTTTCTATTTCATTGGTACCATTCAACATATTCTTGAAAATTAATAAAAGAGAAACTATTAAAAAATAATATTTAGATGTTTCATGATTCTTATAACTAAAATTTCATTGATAAAAATACTTCTACAATATTATTATTGAATCCCAATACATAAATTCTCCAATACTTTCACTTCAATGATTGGAATAATATAGGTCCTTCCTTGGTCTATGAGTTAAACATTAGAATATGGCGTTGACTTGGATAATGCTTAGGATCTCCATATTTAATACAATAAACTATAAATGGATCCCTATGATGAAATATATTTTCCTTCATCAAACTCCTCATTTTTCCTCAATAATTTGTTACTTTATTCCCTTATTTTTGATATATAAAAAAATTATGTTCCTTTGAGACATTATCTTGGGTGTCCTTATCCACATTTCTAACATGAAGAAAATCGAGCCTTCTTTCCTCCATGGTCTCCACCACCAGAGCACTCGTTGGACTCAATTATTATATTATTTGGTGATTCTAGGATATGGTTAAGGTATAGGTTGTTAATTATATATTGTGATAACTAATTAAGAGTAATCATATTATCTTTCACTTCATTCATCAAACCATTTTATTTCTCAGAATCACTGTATTTTCCATCACATTCATTATTAACATGATTCCTACTAGTTCCAATCATTGACTAAAACCAAAAAACATGGTATAATAAATAGTAATCATAATCATGAAAAAACATTTATATAATTTATAAATCATGAAACCTTATTTTCAATCTATTACACATTAGGTTTAACCTAGGTCATCCATGATCATCATCTATTCAAATACTTCATAATATATCAAAAAGTAAATGTAAATTAACATAATCATGTATCCTAGGAGTGTCAAACCAGGTGAATAGTAAGGGAACACTCACTATTCACCATAATTATAGTTGAGATATACTCGACTAAATATTTTTTTGGTTATTACCTCTAGATGCATCTGTGAAAAAACTATTTTCACTTATAGTATCCAAACATGGATGTGTTTCTAGGGAAACCACACTCCATTATTTACCATAACTTAGAATGTTATCCTATAAATTGAATTATCCTAAGGGTTCTCCCTAAGGTTTTCTCATCCAAGTTTCCAAAGGTAACTAAAAATTTCTCTAATACCAACTATAGAGACCCTTACATTTCATACATAAATATCACATCTTATTATATGACTATTCAATACATGACATTACAATCCACACAAAAACTATAAAGGTTTAGTGTCTTTAGAAACTTGTATGCATAGAAAAATGGTTTATATAATTTATACACTATCTATTAGTTATTTTTTTATGACTAGAATCCTTATTAGACACATCATACTTAAAACTACTCTTCATATCTTGGGGAAAATAAAACATAATAAAGGGTGAGCTCAAATGATCGGTAAGGTTAAAAAAGGGAGATATTAATGATAATTTTAACATAACATGAGCATAAATTGAATGATAAGATGATATCAGTCTTTGAAAATCATACCCAAAAATTCTTGGATCATAAACATGATCCATGGAATAAATATTGGTAGTTCATAAGACATGAATAATAAGGGAGTCAATGAACTTGAGATTTGAGAAAATAACATTAGCATAAGATAATTTCATAATTTTTTATCATAAGTGTGGAATGATAATAATCATAGAAATATTATTTCAAGGATATCCACAAAGACATTCATAACTTTTCAAGCTTGATATAACCACTCATTTACCTACTTTGGGCTTGGGATAACCATTAATGTTCCCTCTTTTGGGCTGGGGGAACCTCCTATGTACCCTCTTTTTTGGGCTTGGGATAACCTTCCACGTGCCCTATTTTTTCTTTATTGGGATAATTTCTCATGTATCCTTTGATCACATAAAACATTAGTATTTACCCAATTAATTGTATGTCTATATAATTTTGATCCCACCCATCACATGATCATAATTCCATTCATATATATGCCACAAGATCATAAATACATTCATCATAACCTGAACCATGAAAAATAAAATGGTTTTCATAGATATTTCATCTTCATAACCATAAATAATCTTGAGAAATAATAAATATTGTATCATTGGATCATATGCACATTAAATCTTCAGTAAAATCAAAGGATGTTATCATAGCTGAAAATTTTCTTTAAAATATCATTGGATATTTCTTGAATAAAATACTCTTTTCACTTTGAAATAACTTATTTAAAATATAAAAAATTCCCAAATATTAAGGAAAAAATTTCCTTTAAAAATATACTTGAAAACTTATAAAGTAAGATTAAAATATTTGAGTATTCATGATGGAAGGAAATTTTGTTTATGTTGTATATGTTAAAACAAAAATTCCTTTCACTTTTTTTGTAAAAATTTAAAGTACCTAATTCAGAAAATGAAATGGATATTCCTTTGAAATGATTTTTAAAAATTAAAACATGGTTAAAATGAATTTAAACAGGAATATAGGAATATTAAAACCGTTCTTGTAAATATTTTTAGAAAACATGGACATAGATGAAAAAAAAATTGACCAAAGAGAGAAATAAAGATGATTTTCATTAAAATTTTCTTTCATCCTATTAAGTACTTAAAGAGATTAAAATGAAATGAAAACATGTGATCTCTTGAAATAAACATAGGATAATAAATTTCATGAGATTATTGAGAGTTATGTCATGAAATCTCATTATCAAAAACTTAATCATAAAAAATCTGGATAAACAATGAGATTGTAACATAAATCCCTTACCACTTTGGTAACTTTTGAATCATAATCACTATTAAAGAATAAATTCAAATGAAACTTTAAATATAATTATTATAAGTATATTCATGATATAACATGTTTAATGTTCTATATATACACATCATAAAATAATATTGGTTTGTAACATGCCATATGTCCCAAAGAATAACATTTGAGATGATAAACCCTACCTCAAATTCAACTTTCTTCAAAGGCGTTAAAAGCCCATGTATAAAAAAAATTAAATTTTTTATAATTATATTAAAAAATCATTTTCATTATTATAATATCATATATTATCCACTTATAACATTTTAACACCCATTTATTACTAACTCTTTATTAAAATCACTATTTAATAGTGTTAATTATTTTGTTTTTCATGAGAATTTCAGTTTGGTAATTCTAGTCCTTGTATATTGATCTTGGTTCCATAATATTTATAGGGTTAATAATTTTATAAATATAATATATATATATATATATATATTATTTATGTTTTTATATTCATCCATAAAAGTTATAGATATAAAAGTGAATTACACCATTCAAGGAGACAGTAGGTTGTACGTACGCAAGAACGTTATTTTCACTTTTCTACAAATGGAATGAAAGAAAGGTAAATAATAATTCACCTTTAAATAATAATTATTATATCATATATATTCATTAAATATATCTTTATTATCATTCATATAAAGAATAAATGAAAAATGGATCACATTGCTTCATGGAGGTGGTAGTCCACACATACGCATGAGTGACATTATTGTTTTCTAACAGATTGGAAGGTAAGAACGTAGATATGATATTATAATTATAAAAGAATAATTATATTATAAATATCATATTTATTCATTATTAACATATTTTTAACCATCCAAATAAAATGGTGATTAAAAACGAATTTCACAGCTACGTGGAGACGGTAAGCAGTACATATGCACCAATGATGTTTTCACTTTTCATATGATGAAAAATAGATGTAAAATGGTTGATCAATAATCATAATGAAATATCAATATATTTATGATAATAAATTTATTATTTTATTATGGTTACAATATATTTAGAATACGTATAATAATAAATAAATTTCAGAGTCGGGAAAGATGATTACCCCTTCTTCGGTAGACTTCCTTTAGATACCATCTTCAAAACCCTTATAATGCTATTTAAAATGAAAAAAACATATAATTTGTGTCTAGGTAAGTTTATAGGATAAATTTTATGATTTTGGTTGAGTTATAAATCTCAAAGGGTGTGAGTAAGAGATGATAAAAGGTACCCTTTATAAATGGGGAGAGGGGCACTCTTGAAAATACTTAAAATATTGAAATTAATATAAATTAATTTTCAGGTTTATATGGATAAAAATTAATATATTTATAATATATGGTGATTATAAGTATAAATACTCTCATATAACAAAATTTTTACAAGTTTAGATGGTTTTTTCACCCTTATCTCTTTTTTTAACCCCCCGTTACCCTTTTTCACAATTACCATAATATCAAAGTTTTTTTACTCTTTAAGGGTAAAGAATGCTACTATAAAATATAAAAAGAAAAGTGACCCATAAATAGTTCATGGTCTATATTTTAAACCATATAAAAGTAACTTTTCTTGTTATAGTATTTTTATGAATTTTAAATCATTTAATAAAATATTTTTTATTATAAAATATCATTAATGTCATTTTTGGAAATACAGGACATATTATAATATAATATATGTCTAACACATGTAAAATGGTTCCAAAATAAAATAAATTATAATATAAATAGGATAACGTATTAATATAATTATAAAATAAAATTATTTATAGGTTTTGATATCATTTTAGACCTTTTTTTTATTAACCTATTGTTTAACAAATTTTAACCATAATTATAGTAATGATTTTTTCTATAATAAAGGGTTATGGTTTTACTTATAAGGTGAAAATGGATAATAAATGGATAATGGGTAATATTTTTGACCATTTATCATCATAATTTTCCTTTGAAATATTTTTATGATTTTTAAATAATTTTATAAAATATTATTTAACATAAAATACGATTAATGTCATTTTAATAACTATTGATATAATTTGACTTCAAAAGCAACATCAAAATAATATAAATAGAATATAAACATTTAAAACTTCTCTAATATGTAATACTTATCTTTAATATTCATGGGGAACTTTAAATCATTTATAAATATTAATTTTCGAGTTTTAAAATTATTTACTTGATTTTTCTACTAATTGTACAAGCACTAAGTCAACCTTGTGTAAGCATTTAAGGTAATTATTTAATCACTAAAAATTAAAAATAAATTACCATGATAAAAAAATTATATTTAAAATAACCATTTATAACCTAAAATAATTTTTTTCTTATCCCTATCACAAAATTTTATAGATATTAAAATGCAAGAGAGTGCCATTTTTTACTTTATATTTACATAAAACAATATATGCAGTTTTCAAAGAAAAATGGGACAAAGTTGCCATTAATTAAAATATTAGATGATATGGTTCAAAAAAACTCATCCAATTGATTAAATATCACTGTTATGGTTAGTTTTAGTCTTTATCAGATTATTTTTACCTTTAATTACATGATTTTTCCTTACCGATGTGATAATATTTACTAAGGTTACTATTCATAGTGACCAAAAATAAAAGGGATGTATTTTTGAAATTTTAACCTCGTGATTATAAATATAGAACACATTTTTAATGATTTAATTTCTATAATTGGAATAAATAAATTTTAATCTAAATGCGTAAAATTCAATGAAAAACATTTTTTAGAAAAAATGTGTTTTTTAGCCCAAAAATGAACATGTACCAAAATAAAGTATAATATTGGTTCCTATGAAATCAATTATATTATATATAATTAAATAATGCTTGTATTTATTTAAGATCAAATTAAAATAATAAATACAATTTTAAATGAAAATAAAAGATAGTTTTACAAAAATTGATATTTTCCACTATTCATTGAAAACCCAATCTTTTCAAAAAAACTACCAAAGTTTCACCCTAAGATAAAATTGATATGATGATTATAAAAATTAATTTAATTTTATAAAATAAAATTTATAAAATTAGTATAAATTAATTATAATTTACACACAAAAAATGCAATAAAAACTATTTTTGAAGAAAACACATTTTTTGAAGCATAAAATGACTTCACTAAAAATTAAGTGCTTATTTCTGAAGAATTCTTAAATAAATTTTTGTTGAGTGTTACTGCTATCATTATATTTAATAATTTGGTTACTCATATTCATACCCTCAAACTCAACATCTAGGATACATTTAATTAATAATATATTTATAATACATCTTAATTTTTTTAAAGCTCAGTGTTGCATGTTTAGTCGTCTATTAAGATTTTTATTCTTTTAAACCACATTTTAGAGTGTTATAGTCATGTGAAGATTCAATATAGGTCATTAACACATTGGGTAGTCCATCCCATGACATAGGTTCCATCAACCAAAGTGATCATGTTATCCCAGACCATCAGCATAATGAGGTGAATGGGAAGGTTATCCCACACATGAACAACATGTTAAATAAGGGGAATCCAATCCACTTAATAGAATTAACAATACCATTGATTATAGTATCCCATAATATAAATAAAACCACACTATGGCATGTTTAACATCTTAATAAATCTAAATAAGTAGAGAAAAACTCGATTGTAATAACACTAAACTCACTTTAAGTCAAAGCTCGATTGGTCCTAACATGGAAAACCATCATCCTCACTTAAAATTTGGGTATCACCCATTTAGTTTCCAAAATCCTAAATAGGGAAATAATACTCACCCCACACATCAGTTATATAATCCAAAAAGGATAACATGGAATCACTAATGATCCACTCGGTTTAAGCCATGCGCTAACCTTACATAAATTACACATATCTTATTCATGAGAGGTTAAGGGAACCTATTCTAAGTTTAGTATTTCCTGATCTAGTAAGTGAAAATTACTCTTAGTACTTGAGGACAAAATATTTACCACTTAAATATCACACCATAGAATTTGGTGGGTGTGATATCAAATTTAATTAAAAGAGAAATCCACACATAGCTCTCATAGCACATTCCCTCTCTTAAACAGTGGAAGAAACATAATATGTAGTGGTGCATATCATCCATCCTCATTTACACACCTCACCCATATAAAAAGAGACTATTGGAACTTAAACAAGTTTATATTCATCATAGCATAACTCATGATAATCCCCATTGGGTCCCAAGTATAAGGTTCAATACGCTTTAATTAATGCATACTACCATCGGTGGTTAAAGCACCAAGGGATGGTAATAAGAGGCTCCATCATGACCCTAGAAGTACTTACCCAACACATATGGTCAATGTAAACAATTTAATTTAATTTAAGGTCAACTTTACATGGTGGATATATTGCACATCATATTTCACCAGGAACAAAGCATAAACCATTGGGAAATATAGGGACCACCTACCTTAAGATATAGTTTATCCCGTAATAAATCTCAGCCACTATCTCCAAAGATCATATAATTCTATACTAAACCTAGATAATATATTTGATTAATTATATTCATCAAAATCATTCCAATTAATTATAAACCATTGGAATTAATTTATATAAAAAAATTCATAATTAATTTATTTATCCATAATTGAGGGATAGGTCACTAGATGGCATAAAGATTATAAAATCCCATCCAATGAAATGTAGTCCATGCCCAGTATATCCTCGAGACCACAACCCATTAAATCCATAACATCTAGAATCAATTCATCAATTTATTCAATTCCAATTTAATTTAAAAATAAAAATAAATTAGGTAAGTGGCTTACCTTAAGTGAAACTGCATATAACCACAAACATTCACTCTCCTGGTACCTCCTCTAGCCAAGAAACACTATAGACCCATCATCCTAGCCCAATTTCACTATGCTCTGGTAGAATTGGTATCAAATCCATAATTATCATCCTTCAAAATTATATAAAAATAGGGAAAAATTCAAGATGGGAGATAATGAGAAGAAACCTACCTTGAACCACCGAAAAAAGACCTCTGGATTCACCAGACATTAAAGGGAAAAGGGGAGGAGAATATGGAGAGGAGAGAAGAATATATCTCTTAAATTATCTATCTTTTAGAAAACACACATGAGTAGAGTTTTAAAAAAAGGGGCACAATAACCATTCTACCCTTTTTTAAATAGATCAGGTGGTTTGTTATGGAATGACCCTCCCTATCATGACACAACACCAATCCTCAAGTCAACCTAATAACTTCCCATCCCTGAATTGTGGTGTGGACATATTCCCTATATTGAAACACCCCTCTCTAGTGTATAACTAGAAAACCATGACCACAAGGACCCTCGTTCATGTTATAGTGTGACCACCCATATCAAAAAGCAGCATCCCCATCGACTAATCTCCATGGGGAAACCATAATCACCATGATGCAACACCTCACTATGATCCCAAAATATTGATTTTACACAAAATCCATGTCGTTTCACAACTCTTTTTGTTATATTGTGACATTCCACCCCCATAAGAAAACTTAATTTTACATGGGGAAATCATGATTTGATCCTCTACTATCATGTCACAAGACTATCCTTGATAGCTCAAATTTATTCTTACATAGGAGATTCAAAATAAAATGGATCTTGTTGTAATGTGACCAAATACCTCCTCTGATATTTTTTATCTTATATAGTTTCTTTCCATGTTATAATACTTCCTATTATTCCATGAGATTCAACATACATCTTATTTCAATATAAACCCTAAACAACTCCTATAACTAACCCTTAAAACTCATTTTGGGACTTATTCACCAAATTTACCACCTCAAAAACATTATAAAAATAATTTTAAATTCATATACATATTTCAATTATCAATATGAATACATAAACTTAAATTGGACCCTTCTTACACCTAATTGGAACCCAGTCCACTGACACAAATGGGAATGTGTTATTACCACCTTCCCAGCATAACACTTATCATCCCTAAGAATTATCATCATGAATCTCTCATGAACCACATTTTTCAAAAAAAACTCCGATGCATGGTTTGAATTCATATATCCCACTAGCTATGATCATGTCGGAACTACACTCAAACCGGGGAAATTGCACAACACCTCAGGTACCTCACACTCTTTCCCATCATAAACATTTTTTTCATCTGAATGATGTGCATATATCCATATCTAAGTCATAACACTTTATCAAGAACAAAATTCTATAGCCAGTACAACACTACACTAACCAACCCCAAAATACTTGATGACCTAATCACTATAATAATGCATAATTCACCAACTCTACAATTATTTCCCACCTCTAGAGACATCTATGGATTCCCAAATGAACAATTTTATGTACCTAAGGAAAAGTTATCAGTATAAACTAAACTATCACATTTCTGGTATCACACCTGAGAACCTATAGAATATCTAGATCCATATACCATATTCTTGCACTCAAGACTCGATCAAAACATAAAGTCTCACACAATCACATGGGAATCATAATCCCTATGAGGACCAACATCTATAGATTAATTCCTCTTACTATTCAAATTTTTTAATTTCTACCAATAATCCACAAAATTCACTAAATTTCCAACTCATCATGACCCTACAATAGAATATGGTGATATTATATCTACTAGATATATATATATATATGCTATTCATATCCATGTTCCATCACATGATTATTACAACCATAGGTTGAATTGTTTGGAATTGTTGTCAATTAGATGTCTATTAGAGGCATGAAGAAGTCAAGAGGCATAGTTAGTGATATCCTATGAAGATTATGGTGGTTGCAGGAACAAGTCAAGTCATATAGTGATTAAAAAATTAGCATCATGAATGGAGGTTTAGGTTAGAAAATGTAAAATTCTCTTTGCATGTGTGGATTTTATTTGGGATGCATAAGGATTTTATTCCAGTTGGTGATTTTTATCCTATATAATTTTTTAGAAGAGGAGTCAATCTCACCATAATAATTATATCCATATCATGAATTAAAATTTATGAAATGAATCTAAGTATTTAAAAACATAGTGATGCATAAGATTAAAGGAAAACTTGTGTATAGGTCACTCAAGTATTGTATAATATTTATTACTTTACCAAAATTGTATTTTTACATTACACATTAAAACGCAGAGGTTGTTCTATGAAGATGGTTAGGTGGATTTTAGTGGTTCTGAAGATCTTGAGATACCTAAATTGTGGAATAAATGTCACAATATAATAGGATTAATCATAAAATATGATTGAATAGGTCTTGTTGTGACTATTTTCTATGGAACATAAGTAGGAACTGTGAATGTTTAGCCTAAGGATGTTAAGCATTGGTTCATGTGTACATGTGATGAAGAATGTTTCCAAACCATGGATTGTTTGAGGTCAAGAAAAAATTTCAGGATCGCGCCACATGTATCTCAATGTTTTAAATATAGGTTTTTATCTAAATAAATTATATCATGTGGTTGGACCTAGATCATGTTATGATGAAGGAAATCAAACCATAATATAAGAGTGTTTAATAAGTTTCACACTATAATTTATGAGGTCGCGCCATGAATAAGGTAAATCTAGAAAATTCCATGAGATATAATACATTCTAGATTCTATAGAAATTTAGTTAAATTTTCTAACTTTATTAGAGGTTAATAGATAGATTTAAAACCCCATTGAATGTTTTATAGGTGGTAAATTTATGGAAAATATTTTTTTTTGAAATGAATCCCTAATTTAAAATAATAATCAATTGTAAGGAAAAGAAAAGAGTGAATAATATTGAAAAATATATAAAAATAGTGAAAGTGGATACTATTGAGTAAAGAACCATTGAACATCAATAATTAAAGTAGGAACTTAATCACGATAACAACACCCTATTAGGACTAGTGTTTTTCTTTTTTTAAGAATTATTATAAGAAGTCATTAAATCACATTCTTTGTATTTTTTGTTTCAAATCAGTGCTCAAATATACTAGAATATGGGGTTCTCTTTTGATTCATATTTCATCCTTATTAAACTATTTTAACACATATAGTGTCCATTTTTAGTTCTTTTTATGTTGATATGCCATTTATGTGAGCTCCTTGGGCTAGCTCTTTATGGTGAACCATTTAAAATTCATGTTTTCTTATTTTAATTTATTCATTTGAATATCATATGTGTGCTTGGATATTGAAAAGTTCAAGTTTTTCTGATTAACACAAGAAAAGAAGAACTGAACACCCTAATTTAACCTCCTTACCCTAGGTTTATTGGGATTATGGGTGAAAAAATTGGTATCAGAGCAACATGGTTATTGCATAAAAAATATGTCTTTAAAGGGTCGTTGATATGGATAACTTGGTTAATGAAAAATGGGTTCCCTTGTTTTATGGTTATAACTTCCATATATTGTAAAATCATATGACATATCAATTGATAACTCTTAGGCTTGATTTTTTTGTTTCTATAATTCATGGAATACAAGTCAGTCATGCTATATGAATGTCAATGACTAAAGCTAACAATAAAATTCTTGATGCAAATGAAAATGAATAAAATTTCTTATCTGAAGCTTTGTCAAACCAAATATACATAAAAGTGATGTATTTCACTTTAACAAAATTCATCTCTTAAAAAATTACTAATATCTATAAAAGTGTTATAAAGGTTAAATAGGAAAACTTATAAGTACTATATAATAGGTTTGATTATTTGAATATGAGTACAAATAAAAACATTTATGGTTTCTTCAAACAAATCATTGAAGTTGTGGGATATATCTAAGGACTTGGTTACTAGATGAAATATTTATATTTTGAAGAAAATTCTCAGAATACTTCCTCTTTTGTACAATATCAAAGAAAAAAATCACACAGGCATGACTCTTGATGATCTTTATATTAAGCTAGTGGAATTTGAAATGAAAGTAAAACCTGAGAGAATATTCATTCAATCATTAAAAATATTTCTTTCAAATTCATGGAGAAAATAGATATATATGAAGCTGGAAGAAATAATGAAGATATCACTGATGAATTTCTATCACTAATAAAACGTAAGTTTAAGAGAGGAAAGGGAAGTTATAAAGGTAAATTACCATTGGATTGTTTTAATTGTGGAAATTTTGGTCATATTTTAGTAAGATTTCCAGGGAATGTTGAAAATATAAGTGAATATGATGTTGTTCTAAAACAAAATAGAAATTTTTCCATAAGAAAAAAACATTAAATAAGTAAATACAATTGGAAATAGGTTCCATTTAAAACCCTTTTTAAGTAAAGAGTAAGAAGGTGATGAAAAATGTTTTGATGATGATGAAGTTGAGTTTATTTCATATATGAAATATATTATGATGTGAACTATCAAAATAAAAAAAATGTAACTTAATAATAAGTCTATCCTAAAGTATTTGTTTATTTAAAATTTGAACTTGAAAGATCACTTGAGGAATTAGATATTCAGAATAATAATAATCAAAATATTAGTGGCTTGTTAAATGAATCATTAGGATACATTGATAATATTGAAGTTGAAATTCATTGGTAAGTAAGAGTTTTAGAAAAACTTGGTTTTACTCAAGCTACATTTGAAGAAGTAGTTTATTTCAAGGTAGATATTGAAGAGAAAGAAAAAATTATTGAACATGTTAATATTCAGATAGAATATATGATAAAAGTTTTAAATCCCTTGAAAAAAGAAGTTGTGAGTTTAAGAAAAAATATTGAGGATTAAAAAAAGGTTGAAAGTATTTAAATTAATCTATATTTTTAAAAAAATATAATAAATATATGATTTAAAGAGTAGGTAGTGGAACAAAAACTATTGAGAAAATTGTAAATAAATATAAGCACATGAAAATGAGAAAAGGGGTTCTTGGGTGTATAGACAAGACATACAGGGCTAAAAGAGTTATTGCAAGAGACAGATAAAATTAAAATATTAGGGATAAGTTTCAATCACCAAGAACTTATCAACAATCTAAAAGATATTCAGATGATAAAAATATATTGAGAATAAGCAATGATAATATCTTTCCCTTGATGAAATATTAATGTTTTGGATATCTTAGTCATATAATGACCTAGTACATAGAGGTGGAGAGATATTTGGAAGGTGATTCTATTGGTGGTCAACAAAAAATAATGAGAACATATCCTATAAAACAAATGCAAAAGTATTTTATGGATATTTTTATAACTAATCTAAAATTGGTCAAAAATCTATAAACTACAAGAAATAAGGAATAAAAAAATACTCTAGTTAAAACCAAAGGAGTTTGGAGGCCAACCAACCATATGAGATTCCCTTGAAAAATAGTGTATATCCCTTGTAATAAGAGGAGTATAATATCACATATTATCCTAAGGGTGATTAGGAAATAGCACCTTGTGTTTTAACTCAATATTTCATTTTATAGAAAGAAAATAAGATGAATGAAAAGGCTATATTAGATGATATTTCTCTACAAGAATCTAAAAATATAAGCACATGGATTCTTGATAGTAGGTGTTCAACCCACATGAATGGAAACATAAATATCTTATAGAATGTGAAGCATCATGTTGATGGTATGGTTATATTTGGGAATAACAAAGTGCTAAAAAACTAGGGAAGTGTAAGGCAAGGATAGATAGTGATGAGCTGAAATATAGAATTTATTTATATGGATGGAATTAAACAAAATATTCTCAGTGTGAGTCAATTTTTTAACTCTTGATTTGAATTTTCATTCTATATAAAGGATTTCTCTATCAAATTCATAAATTAATGCTCTCTATTGAAGGGATGGAGAAACGATGCAAATATGTATCAAGTGGATTGAAAAGAGAACAAAACTTGTATCCTTATGGTGGGGGAATAAAATACCCTTTTGAATTGAAGGCTTGGCCATATTAATCAAAAAAATAATGTACAATATATCCAAGATGAGATAAAAAACTGACATTCCAAATTTGAGATGAGATCAGGAGAATATTCATGATGCCTACTTAATAGGGAAACTTGTGATAAATCCCAATCAACTAAATAATAAAAGGGCCTCAAATCTGCTAGAACTAATTTACACTGATGTGTATAGACCCATGAAGGTTCCCAGAATATATAGTGATCAATAATTTATTATGTTTGTTTATGATAATATTATAATGGGTTGTATCATGTTTCTATAGGAAAAAAATGAAGCGATTGAGAATATAAAGCAGTTTTATAGAAGAGTAGAGAATAAAACTGGGAGAACAATCAAGGTTCCCCAATCTGACAATGGAATAGAGTGCACCTCATATGTGGTATAAAATTACTTGTAAAATCATGGTATTAATCATGAAATATTATTGATGAGAAAATCATAACAAAATGATGTGGTGGAAATGTAGAATCAAATGGTGAAAACATGGAGAAAACATTTCTCATCGAAATTTCTATATAATAAAAACATATAATATATCATAAAAAAATTTAAACAAAAAATATCTGTGAATAATTAAATTAATTTTTCTTATAGATTCTTAATTATTTCTGGGATTCTATTAATTTATTTTAATACTCCTTCCTTGAATTTTATCAATGAATTTTATTAATATCATTCTTTAAAAGAAATAAATTTAATAAAAATGCATAATTAATAAAAATTGTTTCTTTAGAATCATTGGTATTTTCCCAAGTGTATTAGTACCTTTTAATTTTATTATAAAATTATTTACTTATAATTTTATTATATTTTTAATTTTTTTACTTATGTTTTATTTAGCTATCTTGTAATGTATTTCATTTTGTAGTATAATATTTTTCCATAATTAAGTATTATTCAATTTATTTCTATATTTTATTTATCAAAATATATCAAAACATAAGATTTATTTAATGGAAAATACATACTAAAATTATAGGGTGTTATAGGGAAGGAGGAACCTACCTCAAACCTCCAGTAATACACCTCCATATTCACCCATCATTAAAGGAAAAAATGAGGGTAAATGTAGAGGAGATATTAAACTCTCCCTTCCCTCAGTCATCCTAAATAGAACACCCCCTAAGTGGGTGTTAAAATAGGTTGAAAATGACTATTCTGCCCTCTTTTAAAAAAACAAATCATGGTCTCATTGCAGCATAACCCTCCCCATCATGCCACAGCACTTATCCTTAGATTACCACAACAGCATCTCTTCTACCCATTTTTTCATGGTCATATGTCCCATATATTAATTCCAAACTCCATTGTATAATAAAAAATTCAAGATCACCTTGGCCCTGGGTCATGCTATAGTGTGAACACCCACATTATGGCATAATCCCCCCATTGGCCAAGTTTAATGGCACAACCACCATCACCATGGTGCAAAACCACACTACGATATGAAAACCTTGATTTCTCAAAAAATCTATGACACGGAAAAATTATTCTCATTATGGTGTGATATTCTATTATCACTAAAAACCTAAATTTATATGGGGAATCATTGTGTGATCCTTAACCTCCAATTGTAAAATGACTGGCCATCTGTTCAAAAATATTTTATCTTACATAAACTCTCATTATTCCTCACCACCTCCTATTATGGCATGAGCTAAAACCTGAAACATATTTCAATTTGAACCCTGGTCCACTCCCAAAACCAACCCACGGAACTCAATTAGAGATAATCGACCCAAGATAACACCTCAAAAACATCCTCTTAATCATTTAAAATGTGTTTATATATGCAAATTCTTAATCTAAATAAAAAAATTCAAATTGTCCCCAATTCCCACCTCATAAGAACTCGGTCCACCGACATGAACTGGTGTAGATCATTATATATGATAAATATTTACATGGAATAATACAAGTGTTTATTATTATACCTAGTAGAGATAATGTCATATATCTTAGAGGTGAATATAAATAGTGAATTTCGATAATTGATAAAGTGGGGGAAACACTTAAACTATTAAATAAAAAATAAAATTTTAAATTGTAGTTATATTGTTACTTGATTATTTATATATATATAATATTTTTTATATTCATGTGATTTATATTCAATAATAAGTATACATATTCTAGTTTATTTGTCTAACGTGTGATATAAAATCCCATATTTGTCTCAATATGTTACTCACCCTGATAAAGAAAAGGTGTTTATCTATTATTTATTTATTTAATTTCCTTATATAAAAATGGTCATAAAAGTTTACTATAGAACCATTATAGAATTAAAAGAAAAGTTACGGATGAGACGGGTTTTATGTAAGGTGGTGACATTAAATTTTCAATAACTAACTAGTAATTTTTATCAAATCCAACCACTATACCAAGATACTTGAGTTCATTTTTGTATTAAAAATATCTTTATCATAGTAATTCACATCACCCAAAATCATGGTATAATATTGAATATACTCTATTTATGATAATTACTATATAAAAGATATTTTTTCATACAAAAATGAACTCAAGTTTCTTGGTGTGGGGGTAATATTTGATAAAAACTACTACCCAGTTATTGAGAATATCATACCAATATAATTGGTTAAGTGCCTATACTATAAATTTATATATGAGTTATATCAAAAAAAATTAATTTCTAATTATTTATGTACTATTGTAATTATAATTTTAATGATTTAGTTTTTATTTTATATATTATATTATAATTATACAGTCATTTTATAAGTTGATAATCTTTTAATATTTTTAAGACCCTATCTGTATATTGTTTTATTTTAGTTTCATTCATTAAAATCATGTGTTTTCAATATAAAAATGATATTTTATTTTAAAAAAATCATCATATTCTCAAAATAAAGCTCGTAATTTCTAAATATCGTGAAACTCTAGAAAAATTTAAGTGCCCATATAAATCAAACCACTAATAAGGGGGGTTTAATTAGTGTTTAACTTTTTACAATTTATTTCACCTTAAAAATAAACCTCTATAACTTGTTAGACTTTTGATTCTCTCATCATAAAATTTCAACATTGACCATCTAAAATGATAATAAAAGTAAATTCAAGGAACACTGCATTTAAATGGTTCGGTCCCAATGTGGGTACTTAATCCTTGTTTTATATAGAATCACATGAGACATAGATATCCACTAAAATATGTCATGGATAAAAATTTGGGTAGGGAAGGAACTATCCTTGACCAAAGTGAGAAAGGGAATAAATCACCCTTGACCCAAGAAATTTTTTATGATGGTTTCTCTATTTTACAAAAGTTTCACCCATCAACCTATGAAAGATCTCTTGAACCTAAATCCTTTATAGTAATAATGAAGATCCTCATTTAAGCTTGTATATTATAAATATTAAAATTTTGTTCAAAAACTCACTCTTTTGAAACTTTGTGTCTAGAAGATGGTCTTCTAGCTTCTGAATATTTGGAACTTTTTCATTCAAAACCTTATGTCTAGTACTTTGAACTAGTGAATTCTATGAAGTTTTGTGGTTTAAATATCACAAAAACTTTCTCTCTTGAAACAAATCTTCACTATGAGCATTAAACCTTTATATATTATACTTATTATAAAAATTAATGAAGATGTGTAGACTCAAAATTTGAATTTCCCACTCAAATCGTTCATTTTTTTACTACCATCGAATCCTTTGAATATACTAAAGTCAGAAAAATTCATAAGAACTTTCTCAAATCAGGACATGAAATATCTTCAATTATTCTGGAAATATCAACTAAATCATGATATTTTCCATCATGAATTTTTAGTTTTTGAATGTCCATATTAACACCGTGACAATTTTTTGACTAGAATTAATTCTAGGATCATCTGGAAGAAAATTGGAGAATGATTTTTTAAAAATATTCTTTCAAAAAAAATAAAAAATCTTATTCTTATGAAAATGATTTTTAAAAAAATATTCTTCTGATGAATTTATAAATATGATTTTATAAATTTTCTTCTGGAAATGTTCTTATAAAAATTTCCATCTAGAAATGTTCTTCTAAATTTATTCTTATGGTTAGAAGTAATAAATATTCTTTGAGAAATATTCTTCTGAAAAATTTTGTTCAAAACTGTCCTTGTGGTTATGTCACAAATATTTTATAGAAAATTTTCTTCTAAAAAATTTATTCTAGAAATGTTCTTCTTAAACTATTCTTCTATTGAAGTCATAAATATTCTTCTAGAAATGTTCTTTTGAAAATTTTCTTCTAAAAATGATCTTCTAGATTTTTTTTTTGAAAGTATTCTTCTAATAAATTCATAAGCCTTATTCTATAAATTTTATTCTAAAAAGATCATATGACAATGTTCTTCTGGAAATTTTATTTTGAAAATTTTATTTTAATGAACACGCATTTTTATTTTTTATAAAACTAACCTTTTTCCATCAAGAAAACACAAGCCTTAAGAAATTCCCCTTTTTGAATATATTAAATAAAATCATGTTGGATCATGAATAAATTTAAGTATTCATTATGTTTGATATATCAAATATTAGTAAAGCATAATCTGACTTTTTATCAAGACCTTCTAGAAATAACCTTCCAAACATATCCTTCAAAAAATTCTTTTCTAGAAATTTCTAGATTTATCCTTCCATAAATTTCCTTCTAAAAATGGTATACTAAAAACTTGGTATAAATAACAATATTAAAAACATATTTTATTTTTTAAAACAAATAAAACCCCTTAAAATTTTTCATGGGTTCTTCAATAGCCCCCTTTGGATTTTTTTTAACTAATAAATCTCAGTATATCTCACTGAATAATCTTACCATTAAAAAATATCCTTTCTCAAAGAGAAAAACTCTAACACCACGCAGTTAGATAAATAAATGTTTTTTATAGAATTTCATCCCTCAGTAGAAAAAAATTGGCCAAAATTTCAATGCAATCCCCCTCAATTTATTCACCTAGTTTTTCTCACCCTTTTTATTACAACCACAACTTTGGGTAAGTTGTGAGTAAATTATAACCCTTTGAAAAAAAATATAAAGAAAATATGGGGTTACCTCAAAAAAATCTTTATGTTAGGGATGAAGGTAGAACATGAAGTTTCAACCTCAATTAATCAAACCTTTCCCTTGGAAATTCTTTGGTTAATATATTAGAAATTTGTTATTTAGTGGATATATACTCAACTTTACATATCTATATGTAACCCTTTACTTGATGAAATGATACTTTATATCAACGTAATTAAACCTATAATGTTAAATAGTATTTTAGAAATATTTATTTTAATTTAATTATCACAAATAATCTTCAGCAGTTTCTCAAAATTCACCCTAAAATCATCAAGATAAACTTTTATCCACATCATTTGGGTACATGCATGGGTAGCAGCATCATATTTAGATTTTGATTTTTTTAATGAATTGAACTTTGTTTCATACTATACCCACAAGCATATATTTCTCCCAAGAAAAATATTCCAACATATGTTGATTTACGATCATCAGAATCGCCATCCTAATCAGCATTCGTGAATTCAAGTAAGTTCACCTTATTAATTTTCTTATACAAAAACCCATAATTTGAATCTCCTTTAACATACCTCAAAATTATATTAGAATAAATTATGTGAGTTTATTTATGATAAATTTGATATATAACACATAATTTTACTACATATGTAATTTTTAGTCAAGATGGTGTAAGGTAAATTAAAATTTCAATTAATTTTCATATGACCTTCTAATTTACAGTTTTTCAACTTAATTTTTACTCAACTTTACACCAACAATAATAGGTGTGGAAACTTCCATGGAATATGACATTTAAAATTTTATTAATAACACATTGGCATAATTTTTTTGATAAAGAAAGATATAACTTCCATTTTTTACAATTTGTTTCTTAATAAATAATTTCATTTCACCAAGCATGGACATTTCAAAACACTACTTCATTTATTTATAGAACTATTTTCATGTATGATCTTTATTTCCAATAATGATTATATCATCAATATAAACTATGATAATTATAGTTATATAACCTTCTTTCTTTACAAAGAGAGTACTATTAACCTTCCCTTTAGAAAAATTTATTTTCTTCAAGAAATTATCAAGTTTAGAATACCACACAAGAGGATTATGCTTTAAACCATGCAAATATTTCTTTAATTTACAAACTTTTAGTTCATTATAATCATGAATAAATCCTAGTGGTTGTTCCATATAAAATTTTTACTCAATATATCCATTAAATAATGTTTAATTGACATCCGTCTAATAAACATTTTACTTTTAATAAGATACAATTGTCAAGAACATTTTGATAGTATCTAATATTGTAACTAGATTAAATGTTTTTTAAAAATAAATGCCTTCAACTTGTGAATATCCTTTAAAGGAAATCCTATATTTATTTATTGAAATATATATCTTTTAATTCAACTTATTCTAGAATGCCCATTTAGTTACTATAACTTTTTTGTCTTCTGGTCTTGGGAAAAGTTCTTAAGTATCATTTTTTCAATGTAGTCTAACTCTTTATTCATAGCTTCCAACCATTATTTATTTTTAATAGGTTTTGATAGTGATAAGGGAACTATTTTATAAATGAGTGTTTTTTATTCTCTATTATTACTTTCCTTCTCATCTGAACTAGCTCTTCACTTCCTCTGATAATGTTAGTTTTCTCAACTTGTTTCTATATCTTATAAAATTTCAAGTTTTTATTTTCCTCGGTTTATTACTTATTTCTAAAAACTTTGGAACTTGTTTTTTTTTAACTCATGAATAATTATTTCATTTTTATATTTTATTCTTATGGAAGGTTTTAGGATTTATTCTATTAAAATTTTAGAACAACAATTTCCTTTATCTGTTTCTTTAAGCTTATTTTAATTAAAATTAACATCACATGATTCCAAAATATTATGTGAATGTTTATTACATCACTTGTAACTTATTTCGTTGGTTGAATACCCTTGGAAAATTCCTTCTTCGACCCTTTCATAAAAATTTATGAAGTTTTAGTTTTTGATTATTATCAAATAAATACTTAAAAATACCTTGAAATATTTAACTTTTTTCCTTTACTTATACCAAATTTAATTGGAGGTTTTATCTATTTATGTTCTAAGTAAACATTTGTTTTGTATATGAAATATTATACAAACTGCTTCCCTCTATAAAAATTTTGAAATTTTATTCTCAGCAAGCATAGTTATTCCATTTCAACGAAACTTATGTTTTTCTCTCTACTACTCCATTTTTGTGGACTATAAAGTGCACTATATTGATACAAAATCCCATGCATAGATAAATAGGATTCAAATAAACTATATATAAACTCATTTCCATTTCCTATTCTTAGTTTCTAAATATAATCTTCCAACTCCTTTTCAACCTCCTTCTTGAAAATTTATAGCTTTTTACTTTTGTTTCATAAACATTACTCTAGTCATATGATTAAATTCATCAATTAAATTTATGAAATATAGATTGAATTTGGTAGACTGTTGTATCATGTGTCTACAAAGATCATAATGAATAAATTTTATAGGTTTAATAGATAGAATTTCCACATTCTGGTGACTTTTTTAACCATTTTCCCTTTTTCACAAGTTTTATAAATAATATCTCTTTCCTTATTAATTTGAGGAAGATCTCTAAAAAATTATTTTTTATATATTTTTCTTATATTTCCTTAACCAAGATATACAAGTCTCTTATGCCACAATTCATTTTCATTTTTAGCACTCAAATAACAAGAATTACTTAGATCACCAATTTGGAACAGATCACCACAAAATTTTTCTCCCTAGTTAATAATATTTCAATATTTTGAGAATTTATAATTCATGAATATTTTTTTAAGATAAAATCATTCCCATTTTCAAAAATTTGGCTGAAACTTAGTAAATTTTGTTTAAGTCCATCAATAAATAAAACATTTTTGGGCTTTAACTTTCATGATTCAATTTTAACTATGCCAATTCCTATTATTTTAAAAGAGTTATCATTTCTAAATTCAATTGTTTCTCCATCACTCTATTTAATAATATTAAAAAAATCACATCACTAGATATTAGGGAACAACACCTAATGTAGAGGATCTGAGGTGTTCCCCTTTTACTAGCCTATAGAGCTACTTCAAAAAAAGTAACTTTTCTTACAACTTTAGTTTACCAAGTTCTTTTTATTTCATAATGAGAGGAACTTTTCTAGGTAGAGTATTATTATATTTTTCCACATAATGACCAAGTTGATTATATCTTCTAAAAACCTCTCCAATTTATCTGAACTTATTATAGTTTTTATATTTCTCATATTCTAAACTTTTCTTCTTGAAATCATTATTCAATATTTAGAAGTTTCTTTCTAAAATCTCATAATCCCTTATATTTTTGGTATTTATCCCTCTTGACTCATATCATGTATAGTATAATTACATTTTTTTTCTAATAATTATATGATTTTTTCTTAAATCTTCCACAACAGTAACAATACATGATGATTTTTTGACTCCTATAATAATATTTATTGGGATATTTCCATTGAGGTTCTTCAAAAAAAAATTCCTTCCTCCAAAATTTGTTGTGGAAAATTTTTATTAAACAGTATATAATCTTATTTTAATTTATTCTAATATTTAGTATCAATTATCCTTCTATTTCTAATAGTTCTTCTTATTTATGGAGGAAATTTTTTATTATCCTTCCTTTTATCCTTCTTAATGCATGTTTTTTAACTTATGAAAATATTTAGCATAGCCTCAATAATATTAAATAAAAAAAATAACCTATTTTTGGGTTTTGGTTTCTCTATAATTTCTTGATACGTTTATTTTAACTTTTGTTACTTTAAAGAAATCTTCATTCAACTTCTTCAAGGATTGTTCATCTTTTGATCACCTTGATTAAACCTTTTCTCAATTCTTCTTCTTTTATATTAAGTTTCTCATCATGGTATTTTGACATCTTGTATCCCTAAATGACTTTAACTTTGAGTTATCTAATTTCCTCAAGATATCCTTATTGTATTTTAATGAAATCTTCCTTTCCGTCTTCCTTGATAAGTAGTTTGGATTCCTTTTTGAGTTTGGTGTTTTTCTTTGGAGAATATTCAAGTTATGATCTCAGAACATATTCCTAGTATTTTTATTCACCATCTCCATATTCACTAAGAGAATTTTATTCCTATTTATTAATATGAGACATGAAGTTAGTGACTTTTTTTCATACATCTTCATCTAATGAATTAATTTCAATTGAGTAATTCATATATTCTTTACAAATCATAATCCTTCTGATTCTTTTGTTACATATTTTATTATTTTCACTAGTTATTTTGAAATATTTAGAATTTTTCCCCTATTTATTATATTTATATTTGAATGATTTTTCACCATATTCAACATCACCTTTTTATTTCTTAGTAAATTAGAATAAAAGTGTCTTATTTCACCACACTTAAGACATTTTAGTGTAAGTTTTACCTTGTACTATCCTTTAACTTTCTCAAGTTTATATTATTGAAATCCATCACTCTTTAATATTATTCATCATTTGTATATTCATCTTCTGGTAAACTAGAGAATACATATTCTTTCAAAAAAATAGTTTCTACGTAGCTTCAAATGAAATTTCATCTTTTACATTTTTTCTTAAACATATATACTTTCCTTATTTCATAAGTAATGAGAATACTATTAATATCATAAAGAGAAAGAGTTTCTCTATATTTTATAGTAGAAATTTTGGAATTAAATCTATTAATTAGTCCCTCATAGATTTTCTTATAATATTTGAATCTAATAAAGTATCTATGAATCGCTTGATATTACTAACAATTTCATTCACCCTAGTGAAGTACTCATCAATAGTTTCTTATTCTATCATTTTCATATCTTAAAAATTATTTCTCTAGATCTTAAGCTTTGATTCCTTTACTTTGACATTTTTATCAAAAATACTTTCAATTTTTTTCCATGTTTTCTTAGAATTTTGGAGATCCATCACATTTGTATAAACATTATCTGACGAAGACATGGGAATAGTATTTTAAGCCTTATCATCTACCTCTATATTTATTTTATCAACAAAGAAAATGGGTTCATACTTTTATCTGGGTGGAAATATAATAGTTATTTCATCTACAACTTCTAGTTCGAGATAAATAATATAGAGTATCATACTATTCTTCCCACCATGATAGTTCTTTCCATTGAAGGTAAGAATACCTATACTATTAACTAAATTTAAATTCTCCATCCTCATTGAGCATATCTACAGAGGAAATCATTCTAATACCAATTGAAGTTCCTAGATTAATCAAACCACTAAGAAGGGGGTTGAATTAGTGGTTAAATTTTTATAATTTATTTCATCTTAGAAATAAACCTCTACAACTTGTTATAATTTTGATCCTCCCATCATAAAAATTCAACCTCACTCCTGTGAAATGATAATAAAAGTAAATGAAAGTCACAAGTTATACACAAGGTTAAATATGAATGTGGGAACCAACTCTTTGTTACATCTGGAATCACCTGAGAAACATATCTCCACTAAAATACATTATAGATACAAAAGTGGGTTGGGAAGGAATCACCCTTGACCCAAGTGAGAAAGAGAAGAAATAACTATTGACCTAAAAAAATATAATGGTTTCTCTAGTTTATAAAAATTTCACCTATAAATTAGATAAATGTCTCTTAAACCTTTAGATTATATATCAATAGTGAATATCCTATTATAAGCTTGTATATTATAAAGATTCGGATTTTAATCACAAACTCAATATTCCAAAACTTTATGTCTGAAACTCATTCTTCTGGATTGTGAAATTCTAGAAATTATTCATCTAGAACCTTGTGTTTAATACTTCAACCTAGTAAATTCTTTAAATTCTCATAGTTGGTAGCTCATATAATATTTTTCTCACTCATAGAAACTCTTCATGATGATTCAAATCCCATTTATATACTCATACTTCCTCTAAAAAATAAGGAATAATCACATACTCCAAATTTGAATTTCCCACTCAACTCATTCTTTGTTTGACAGTCTTCAAAGCCTTTAAATAATTCGTAGTCAAAAAAATATGAAGACCCATGGGGTTTCATTAATTCCCTATGAGTATAACCAAAATATAAATTTATAAAACTCAAGAAAGTACATAAAATTAATTAAATGTAGACAAAAACAAGTTGTGGTTGAACCCACAGAGATTGTGAAATTAATTATTTGTGTTTTTTTAATAAAATGGTTTTTATTTAATTTAAATAAGTGAGTAAGGAACAAATCAGGTTTTGAAGATAGTTTGATGAAATCAAGAAAATAAGGTAGATTTGTTATTTTATTGTCAATCAGAAAAGTGTTTCAGGATTTTTTAGTTTTATGGTTTGGGTGTAGTTGTATAAATAATTTAAATTGCTAATTCATGTGTCGAATTCAAGTCAATATGATTTAATCCCAATGTTCATGGTATCCCCTCATAAATATAGCATCTCCCTTTTCCCTTGGTCTGGTAATTTAGGGTATTATCGAATCGAGTTGGTCTTGATACCATTTTTAAACCTGATTAACCTAAATTCTACAATGGTCATGCCAAATTTAGGGTAACCAATTGTGAAATTTTAAAAGGTTTATTTCTATATATTTTGATCAATGGTCATAAGAAAAATAAAAAATATATATATTGGAGATGAATTTCAATAAATTATGGAAATCCAACATGAATAAAAAAAGAAATATAATTCCAAAAACACCTTCCCCCTTCAACTACAATACCCTAGAACATGGAGAGAGTTACCCCCCTCATACTAGTGATGAGGGAATAATGGGACTAAAGAAGAATAATGATGGAGGACCTTGAAAAATGCATCTTCTAATCCTGATCTTTGGACTCTGGATCAATATTTGGTAGTAGTGAAAAAACTCTATATTTATAGATCTTAAGGGGTTCTTGGATTGGATTTATGTCATCATAAATGTGCCCATTATGAGTCATGAGTCAATCTTGTGTGTTGAGAAGCATTTTGGGCCATGATTTAGAATCTTTTGTGGAAATAAATATTGAAAAAATTTTAATCTGGTTATTTCTTGCCACTATCACATCATAAAAGTGGGTGTCATGACATGAAAGTATTGATCCCCTATTTTTTGTGTTTTCTTCACTTCACATATTTTCTTTAATTCATGGTCTATATTTGTTTCACATCCTGAACATGATTTACAATGTGAATCATGTAATTCCAAAATATTGGACTCTATTTATCCTTGGTTCTTTAATTTCGAGTTTTTGGAACATCCATTGACCATCATATATCATGGGAATCCATATTTTAGTGAAACCCATGGTTTTTTTGGATTATTTTTCTCATTTTCATCAATTATGGAATATTTTAAAAGATAAAAAAACATTAAATGAATGGTAAGTAATTAACAATTAATTTACCTAAATAAATGTATTTACATATCAAAAAATGTGTATATGAAATGTATATATCAAATACCCCCACACTTGAATTCAGGATTGTCCTCAAGAATTAAATCTCAACATACTACAAAGGATGCTCACCCTACAATGCATTAAAATCGATGTTAATAAAATCAATTGAGAAAATGGGAAATTAAATATTTAAGCATCATACAGGTAATATTCATCAACCCCTGTCTTTTCAAAGAAATAAGTCAATCAAGTATTTTACTTCTATTCTTTTGAATCATAAAAACATTTTATTTCATCCATTTTTATTTTTCAATTCATTATTAATATGTGTAAAAATTTTAATTTACCTTAAATTTAATTTTTCTAATTTTAATCAAGGTACAAATGTGAATTGAGTTTAGTACATAATTCAAGAACATTTCACTTACCATATGCTTATAAAGCATCTATAATATCCACATCATAAAGACAAAATCACAAATAATCATGAGGGATTCATCATTATTCTCAAATGTCTCTAAGGTTTAAGGGTAGGTGGGTAATAGTGTGAAAACAAATAAAGCTCAAAAATAGGTTTGAATCTAAGGAATAATTCATGGTACTAAAAAATAATCTCAATAGAAATATCCCTTTATATATTTCATCACTCTATTCCCCTTAAAAAATTCAAAGTAGGATCATGAGGTAGGTAATAATAATGAATGAATTATACTCAATTTCTCTTTTCTGTATTTTTTATTTTTTATATTTATTTTTTTTTTTTAAATCCATAATTATGAGAAATATCACATCCACCACCTAACCATATATGATCAAAAGATCATTAGTCTGGAAATAGTGATTTTTTATCCTCTTAAGACACAACCCATTTTATTATTATTATTATTTTAGCATGAGAGGTGGATAATAAAATACAATGAATAATATCATGGTTTCTCCCTAAACCATAATAAAACCCCTATTAATGTCTCATCAATGTGTTATATCCCCATCCACCATGGATATCCTCTCCCCCACACTTATTCTTTTAAATATCATGAAATATACTATTAGTGGGATTGTAATGGATAAAATAGTATTGTAATACAACTAATTTTCTAAAAAGGTCATTCATGGATTCTATGGGCTTAAAAAGGATTGGTGTAAGGTGGTTCCAATGATAAAGGGTTAAAATTTTGCCTCAATCATTTTAAAGGTGATTATATTCAGTCATAACTTCGATAAGATGTAAAGAAAGTTCTATAAGATAACATGTTTGAGTTTCATAAGAAATATACTATAGGAGTAAAGAATATTTGGCTCAAAGGGTTTCTTGGGAATGAGAAAAATGGTTGGGACAACTACTCATAAAAATTAATACAAATAATTAAATCAATTGATGAAAATATCATAAATTCAAGTCAGTTCAAATCTCAAAAAAATCATTTGAAAAAAATAATTGGTCTCCCTAAATAATTATTTTTTAAATCCTAATACACATTTCATCTCTAAAAATTATTTTCCCCATTTTTCTCATTCAAATTTACTAACAAAGAAATTTAAGTTCATGTCATGTAAAGAGCCTTAACTAGTTTTGTCACGACCCGTCCTCGGGGCCCGTGCCATGACTACCCCAAGCCCGCCTTCCATAGGCCAGGAGCTGGCGACTAGCACCAAGGCGTAAATCCTGGAAAAAGGGAAGGCATTGCCTTTGAAAAGTAAACAAGCACCACAGAGTAAGCAAGCGGAAAAGTAAACACTAAGTAAAAACAATAACAAGCTGTGCTGAAAGTAAAAGGGGCCGGAAATACAAGCTCAACTGTAAAGTACAACTGAAAGGGGAAAACAGCAACTAAAAAGAAAAGCCGCAGTATCGAGCCGTCCTCCGGAGGTCCCACCTGAAGGGTGGGTATAGATAGCCTCCACAGCTCCTCGGTCCAACCTTCTACTCCGAGTACGTCCCACCCAATGGTCCACCTCTAGGTACCGTCCTTCTCCACAAGCCTCCACCACGATCAGCGTTGTCCGTCGTCTGCAACCAACACAACGAAGTGCAGGCATAGCCTGTGCAGGGGTGAGTATAAGCTACTCAGTAGGGACCCCGAGACCCCCAAAGGTCTCCCGAAATCCACAAAGGATAAACCAAAACGGAAAGATACAATCACGAAATAACACCTGACACGGCTTAGGTATATGCCCATACATATACCTAAGTCATCAATTCCCGATCGGCTCCAACATCTGAGCCCAAGCACAACCCAGTCCACACAGGAAAGAAAAACGTATACCCACACAGGATAGCACAACACAATCCACGAAGGAGAGCAAAGTAATCCACATAGGATAGCTCAACACAATCCACAAAGGAGAGTAACACAAGATTCAGATCACACAGGTATACTTCTTCGGATGATGATAAAGATGATCACTGATCCATCTAAGTCATCGGACCCATAAAGGATCGATAGGTACTAACCCCCGCAAAGACCCACACAGGATCGATAGGTAACTAACCCCCGCAAAGACCCACACAGGATCGGGCCCACACAGGACCTCTAGGCACTGGCTCACACAGAACCACTGAGCGCTGACACACACAGGATCGGATCCACACAGAATCTGTAACACTGATCCACGTAGAATCGCTGAGTGCAGTAGTCATCACAGTCCACTGAGGATCTCTTCACAGTCGTCGTCACAGTCCACTGAGGATCTCTGCACAGTCGTCGCTGTCGAAGTAGCAGTCGCAGCTAGCTCTAGGGTTCCCGCACACAGCAAGCTCGTTCGGGAGGGTCCGCTCCACGAGCCGAGAGGCTGATACATCAACTGACACAAAGTCCGAAGTTGATGTATCCAAAAGTTCTGTATCGTCAATAGGAACTCAACGTCGCAGACGGTGCGTCAATCGGACGCCCGGTCTGAGAGTTATTGGCTTTTTCGTCCCAGGGGCCTGGTTGGTTTTTAAGGCAAAACCAACCCGACCGTACTCCACCTGCGTCCAAACCTCGGGCGGAGTGATCCAAAAGATCCGTCTCACTTAGAGGAATTCAACAAAGTCGACGGCACGTCAATCGGACGTCCGGAGCTCAGAATATGAGTGTTTCCGCTCCGAGGGCCCGGTTGGTTTCGTGTACGAACCAACCCAGCCAAACACAAAGTATTCCGAAACCTTGAGTGCAATATACCTAAACGACCGTCTCGATTCAAGGATCGTGTTGCCGCTGACGGCGCGCCGTTCGGAGTCCCGTAGCTCAAGTTACGGGCAAAAGACCAAAAATGGTATGAAGACGGGGGGTCTGGGCCCAGGCCGACCCCCCCCCCCCTGGGTCGGCCGAACCGGGTCGACCCGACCCATTCCGACCCGGCGGGACCCGGTCCGGTCCGGACAGGGCGCGGCCCGGCCCGGCCGGCCCGGCTCGGCTCGGCCGAGCGGCCGAGCGGGGCAGCCGCGGGGCGCCGCCCCCGTGGGAGGAGGATGTCTCGGCCCTTGAAGGGCCGTGCTGGACGTCATCAGACGCGGATTCTGCCGCGTCCCGTGCGGGCGAGCCGGACCCGCGCGGCCGCGGGTCCGCTGGCTGCCGGAGACTTCCGCGGGCCACCGGAGTTGCTCCGGTGGTCCATTTTCCTTTCCGTCTGCGCCACTGTTCCTCCCGGGTTCCGTTCTTCACTGCGGGATCATCAAAATTCCCTTGCGTCACGTTTTTTCATCGCCTGCCAAATCCGCACAACAACAAAGAACGGCAGAGGGTTGTCGGACCGTGTTCGTTTGTCCCGCACCCTCCGTGTTAGATAATAACAATCGGGAGAATTATTCAACACATCAAACAACAATTTTAATGAATTAAAATTGTTCTTATGAAACCGGGTTCTTTATTTTTAAAAGAAACGATCACAGGAATATAAAACATTCAAATAAAACCCCTACCTCATCAAGTTTCGCACGCGCGTTCTTCGCGGAATTGATCGCCGCGGGAGGAGGCGATCATCGCGTCGCGGAAGGCGTCGCGTCATTGCGGAAGGGCGTCGCGTCGTCGCGGAATACGGTGCGCGTCGACGAACTCCAAGGTTCAAGAACAACAGATTTAATTTTAATAATTAAATCCATCTTGAGTTAAAAACCACAAAGGAATTTAAAGAAATGAAAACTCTCACCTCAACGGATGATCGAAGATTTTTGTCACGGAGGAAGGAACGTCACCGAAGAACGTTGCGGGAGAGGAAATGTTGGCATCGCGGCACACGGCGTCGCGTCGTCGATTTCCGCGGGTTCGGCGTTCTTCGTTGGAGTCCGGCGTTCTTCGCGTTCTTTGCGTTCTTCTCGTTCTTCACGTTCTTCGCGTTCTTCGCGTTCTTCGCGTTCTTCGCGAAGGAGGATGAAGAATTCTTAGAGGTTCTTCAAAGGTTTAACACAACATTTCAAAAGGAGGGTGTGTTGGCCTTATTTTATTAACATGCCAACAAAACGAAAACGTGTTAAGAAATGAATGAAATTAATTCATAGAATTAATTTCAACGAATAAACCGCCCATTTAATTCAACAAAGAAAACCGCCCAATTAATTGGTGCGTTAAGAAATTAAGAAAACGCATCAGTTGACTTTCATAATGACGGGTTTTCGCGGGTGCGTTACTTAGCGGAAAAGAAACGGTGGGGCTCGTGCGGGTCTCAACTCACAAATATCCTACCAAGAGGGTAGGATATTTTTGGATAGCACCCTATCCGGATCAACTCAGCTTAAGCCGCTTTAAGTGGCTTCAAGTGGCTTCCAAGTGGCTTAAGTGAAATAAAATAAAGTTTGTCGTACAATTATTTTATTTCTTAACTTTAAGCTTGAAAATTAAAAACCACACCCGAGCAAACGCAACTCCGGAAGAGGAGTTTATAAGAAAGTATCGGCATTGCGATTCCATCGGTGCCCTCAGAATTCGATTCCGAGCACCGGTTCAAAAGTTAGAAAAACTCGCTCGTCCATTCAATGAACGTACCCGAGCCAAACTTCGGAAAATGATTCTGGGCACACCGGGCCTCGGAATCAGGTGCCGTCAGTAACTGCGCTCTTGTAAAATTCCAAAGAAAATTAAGAAAAAAATTTCCTTGAAATTTACGGGTCTTTACATTACTCCCACCTTAGGGCTTTACGTCCCCGTAAAGATACATCATAAACTAGGGAAACAAATGTGGGTACTGAGCACGCATCTGAGCCTCCCGCTCCCAAGTGCTCTCCTGGAGGTTCCCATGCTGCCATCTGATGCACACTATAGGAATCAATCGTCCACATAGGACCTTCTCCTGTCGATCCTCGATCTCCACTGGGACCTCCGCAAAAGTCACCTCATCATCCACGTCTAGCTTCCCATGGTCAATGATGTGTGTCAGGTCGTGCACGTATCTCCTCAGCTGAGATACGTGGAAGACGTCGTGCACCCGGTGCAACTGAGGTGGTAGAGCCAAGTGATAATCCACCTCGCCAATCCTGCTGAGGACCTGGAAAGGTCCGATGAAGCATGGAGACAACTTTCCGCCTCGTCCAAATCTCCGTAATCCACGTCGAGGTGAGACACGCAAGAAGACGTGGTCGCCATCCTCGAACTCTAGTGGCCTCCGCCTCCTGTCAGCATAAGACTTCTGTCGGCTCTGAGCTGTCCTCATCCGCTCCTGGATGACCTGGACCTTCTCTGTCATGGCCTGGACCATCTCTGGTCCCACAAGTGCTGACTCCCTAGGGTCTGTCCAGCACAAATGAGATCTGCAAGGTCTGCCGTATAACACCTCGTATGGTGCCATCCCGATGGTGGAGTGGTAGCTGTTGTTGTACGCGAACTCCACCAAGGGTAGGTGATCCTCCCAGCTGCGACCAAAGTCGAGGACACATGCGCGGAGCATGTCCTCGAGAGTCTGAATGGTCCTCTCCGTCTGACTATCCGTCTGAGGGTGAAAGGCGGTGCTCAGACATAGTCGCGTCCCGAACGCCTCCTGCAACCCCTTCCAAAGCTGGGAAGTAAAACGAGCGTCCCGATTGGAGACGATAAACGATGGCACACCGTGAAGCCATAAAATCTCCTGAACGTAGAGACGCCCCAATCTCTCCACTGAACCCTGCTCTCTAATGGGCAAGAAGTGAGCCGACTTGGTGAGTCGGTCGACAATCACCCAGATGGAGTCGTGACCTCTGGAAGTGCGTGGAAGTCCAGTCACGAAGTCCATAGATATTTCGTCCCACTTCCACTCTGAGACCTCCAAGGGTTGTACCAAGCATGCTGGTACCTAATGCTCTACCTTCACCTGCTGGCAGGTGAGGCACCGTGAAACGAACTCTGCCACAGCCTTCTTCATGCCCGGTCACCAGTGCTGTCGTCTGAGATCCTGGTACATCTTCACCACTCTAGGATGTACTGTCAAAGGAGAAGTGTGAAACTCTCTCAGCACCTCCTCTCTTAAAGCGACTGGTACCAAGGTACGTCCTCTGAAAAGGACTTCGTGCTCTCCTCCAAGGGAGAAACCATCAGGTGCCTGTCCCGATGATATATGTGCACGCCGTGTCTCACAGTCAGCGTCCCCACGTTGTGCCTCTCTGACCCGCTGTAGAAGTGGAGGAGAGACTGTGAGAGACTGAAGAAAGGCTGTTCCGTCCCTATCCACGAAGGATATCTGCAAGGCGGCTAGCTTCTCTGTCGCCTCCTCAAGTAGCTGAATGCCCGTCCTCTTGCTGAGGGCATCGGCTACTACGTTCCCCTTCCCAAGAGTATAGACTATCTCAAAGTCATAGTCCTGGAGGAACTCGATCCATCGCCGCTATCTCAGGTTCAGGTCCTTCTGAGAGAAGATGTACCTGAGACTCTGGTGGTCAGAAAATACTGTAAAGCGCTCGCCCATCAGATAGTGCCACCATGTCTTCAGAACGAAGACCACTGCTACTAACTCCAGGTCATGGGTAGCGTAGTTCTACTCATGAGGCCTCAACTGACATGATCCATTGGCAATCATGGCCCGCTCTTGTATCAGGACACATCCAAGTCTGGTCCCTGATGCATCGCAGTAGACTACGTATCCAACTCCCTCCTCAGGCAACCTCAAGATAGGTGCGCTGGTCAATCTCTGTCTCAGTTCCTGAAAGCTCTGCTGACATATTTCTGACCACACAAAGGGTTTCCCCTTCTTCGTCAAAGCTGAGAGTGGTACTGCAACTCTAGAGAAGTCTGGCACAAACCTCCGATAGTATCCGGCTAGACCCAAGAAACTCCGCACCTCCATCACGCTCCTGGGTGGCTCCCAATCTAGCACTGCCTCGATCTTCGCGGGATCCACTGCAACTCCTACCCCAGAAATGACATGCCCCAAGAAGTGGACCTCACGCAACCAGAACTGGCACTTCGAGAGCTTTCCATAAAGCTGGTGCTCTCGGAGCGTGTCTAGCACAACCTGCAAGTGGTAGGCGTGCTCCTCCTCCGTGGTCGAGTACACCAAAATGTCGTCGATGAAGACCACGACAAATCGATCGAGTTATGGCTGGAATATCCTGTTAATGAGGCTCATGAACACTGCTGGAGCGTTGGTTACGCCGAAAGGCATAACCAAGAACTCATAGTGGTCATAACGACACCTAAAGGCCGTCTTCTGCATGTCCTCGTCTCGAACTCTGAGCTGATGATAGCCTGACCTCAGGTCTATCTTCGAGAACCATCGTGCTACCTTGATCTGATCGAAGAGGTCATCAATCCTCGGTAGAGGATAATTGTTCCTCACTATCACCTGGTTCAGGTGACGATAGTTGATACACAGTCGCAAGCTCTCGTCCGCCTTCTTGGCGAACAAAATCGAGGAAGCCCAGGGTGAAACACTGGGTCGGATGAACCCCTTTCCCTGCAAGTCCTCCAACTGTACCCATAGCTCTCGAAGCTCGGCGGGGGCCATCCGATATGCTGTAGTGGATATCGGTGCTGTCCCGGGGTACAGGTCAATGTAAAATTCTACCTCTCTACGAGGAGGTAGTCCTGGAACGTCATCGGGGAAGACGTCCGCATACTGATCCACCACTGCAGGAAAGCTAGGACTCCGCACGTCCACTGCTCCTAGGATGAGACTAGCCAACTGATGAGTGATGGGATGTACCCTCCTCTGCGAGAGTCCATCCTATGCTTCAAAGGCTCCCTTCTCGCCGGTGAAGGTGAACCAGCTCCCGTCGGTGCGCACACATCGCACCTTGCGCCTAAAACAGTCAATCTGAGCATGGACTGTAGATAACCAATCCATCACTACTACAAAACGGGGCAAGCAGAGCGCGCCACATTTATCAGCGCTTTTTAAAAGCGCTGATAAATGTGGTCTTTATCAGCGCTTTTTTTAGCGCTGATAAAGACCCCCCCTTTATCAGCGCTAGTAAAAAAGCGCTGATAAAGGGTGGGTTTTATCAGCGCTAAAAAAAGCGCTGATAAAGACCCCCCCTTTATCAGCGCTTTTTTAGTAGCGCTGATAAAAGGGGGGTCTTTATCAACGCTTTTTTTAGCGCTGATAAAACCCCCCCTTTATCAGCGCTTTTTTACTAGCGCTGATAAAGGGGGGGTCTTTATCAGCGCTTTTATGAAAGCGCTGATAAAGACCCCCCCTTTATCAGTGCTTTTTATAAAAAGTGCTGATAAAGGGAAAATTTAAAAAATATATATATTAATATATAAATCTATTAAGCTATTTATATTGATATAATTATAATATTTATTTTATAAATACGTTTTAGAAAGGATCTATGGAAATATAATATTAATTTATTAGATGTTTAGTAAAAGAGGGTTATAAAATAAATTAAAAAATTTTTTTAATTAGTAATTATGTAATTTTTACCAATTAATAGTCATTTAATGACACTTTTAATATAAAAAAAATAAAAAAATTAATGAAAGATCCAAAATAAGTTGAAAATGAAACCCAAACTTCAAACGGACATAACTTTTGATCCGGGACTCCGTTTGAGCTCCACAGCATATCAAATCGAAGTCTGCGACGAGCTCTACAGCGCTATGGACAGGTGGAACCCGTCCAAGGTTGTTTCAAGGCCAAAAAAGGCCCAGAAGGCCTCCAAAACTGAGTTTTTAGTCGGGGTACCCCGGTTTTTCACCGTTCAAACAGCTATAACTTCTGATCCCGATGTCCGATAAACCTCTACCATATATCATATCGAAGATCATTTCATTTTCTTCGATTTGACTGATTGTGGAGCTGAAACGGACTCCTGGATTATAAGTTATGGTCCTTTTAACATTCAAATGGCTATAACTTCCGATCCGGATGTCCATTTGGCCTGTACCGCATATCATATCGAAGATCGTTTCATGTTCTTCGATTTGACTGGTTGTGGAGTTGAAACGGACTTACGGATTAAAATTTATCTTCGTTTTAACATTCTCATAGGATTTTCACCCCCTCATTTCTATGGATTCATTCATAACTATATATATATATCTATGTATATATATATATCTCTCTCTCTGTTTGTGTGCGTGTATTGTATCTATGTATATATGTATGTATGTATTTATTTATTTAAAAACACACATAAAAACACATATTCTATAAATGTATTTGAAATTAACTTTATAAATATATATATTAATATACAAATAAATATACGGATAAAAAATTATATATATATATATATATATTAATATACGAATATATATATATATATATTAATATAACTAAATAAATTTATTTTACTGTGGATCTATATTAATATACGAATAAATATAACTACATATATATATATATAACTAGATATATCATCAAATGGAGAACAAAACAAAATGGCTAAGTGGTAAAGTGGCAGCGCGTTAGGGTGGAGGTCCTGTGTTCGAATTCCAATGGCAGCAGGGTTGTGCGGGATGCAAGGGAGGCGGGGTGCAGCGTGCGGAGCGTGAGGGAGTGGGGTGCGGGTTGGGGGGACAAGCGCTGATAAAAGGGAGGCGGGGTGCAGCGTGCGAAGCGTGAGGGAGTGGGGTGCGGGTTGGGGGGACAAGCGCTGATAAAAGGGAGGGGTCAAGCGCTGTGAAAAAACCCCTGACGAATTATATATATATTTTTATTTTTTCAATTTTTTAGACACCTTTTATCAGCGCTAAAAAAAGCGCTGATAAAGAACCCTTTTATCAGCGCCTTTTTTAGCGCTGATAAAAGTACCCTTTATCAGCGCTTTTTGAGCGCTGATAAAAGGGACCCCCCTTTATCAGCGCTTTTTGAGCGCTGTAAAGCGCGGCGCTGATAAAGGGTGCTTTTATCAGCGCTAAAAAAAGCGCTGATAAAAACCCCCTTTATCAGCGCTTTTTGAGCGCTGATAAAAGGGACCCCCCTTTATCAGCGCCGCGCTTTACAGCGCTCAAAAAGCGCTGTTAAAGGGGGTTTTTTAGCGCTGATAAAAGCGATTTCTGTAGTAGTGCATGCCCAAGATGACGTCGTAAGGCCTCGACGCCGCTACAAGAAGATCCCATCCGAAGCTCTCACCTCCTAGAGTAATCTCACACTACCGACACCAGTGCGTAATCGTCGATTCTGCTCCCGTAGAGGTCTCTAGCCGTAAGGATCGAGCCAACGGCTCTGTCGGAATCTCCGAGCTCCGAACAAGGGCAGCGGCTATGAAAGAGTGACTTGCTCCTGTGTCTATAAGAACTGCAGCAAGGGTGGAATAGACATAGATCGTACCTCGAATCATATCTGGCGCACCGTGGTCGTAGGCCTCCACTGCCTAGAGCTGTGCCTGTCTCTGCCCGCCAGCTCCCTGTGGTCGGGGCGGACCTCCTAGTGGTGGCAGTGGCAGAGCCTCAAAGCGTCGCCCACCACCTGCTGCTCGTCCAGCTCCTCTACCTCATCCGCATCCTCCCTGCGGATCGCCACGATCGACCCTCTACCTCTTCCTGGGTGGCCCCTCCACCGTCTGATGCTCCTCGGCACGGCGGGTCAGGCAGTCACGAGCCATGTGGCCCTGCCCGCCGCATGCGTAGCACTGCCTGCCTCTCGAAAGACTGGCTTCGTGCTGTGTTCCCTGCACTGCTGAGCCAGTGTCCCGAGGTCGTCTGCCGGAAGGTCTGGTCTGCCTAGAACCCTGAGTCATCCATCGGCTACCTGCTGCCGAAGACTCCGCTGCCTGCCGCCCTGTGGTAGGTCTCGCTACTGAAGTAGACTCAGCAAGAAAGCTCTCGATCAGAAGGGCTCGCTCCAGTACTCCTGCCTGGGTCAGGATGCTGAGGGAGATCAGCGATGCCCTGATCTCGTGTCTCAAACCCTGCTCAAAGGTCCAGGCCCGAAAGAAGGGGTCTCGTACCATATCTGTCAAGTAACGAGAAAGATCAGTAAACCTCGCCGCGTACTGGGCGACCGTCAAGCTGCCCTGCCGCAGCTGAAGAAGCTCCTGAATGCGCACCGCACGGAGGGTGGCCGGGACGAACTCTGAGCGGAAGAGGCTCTCGAAGTCCGTCCAGAGAAGAGATGCCTCATTGTGCACCTGGAGCATCAATCTCCACCATCGGCCCGCTGCTGCGTGCAGTAGGCTCACCGCGAGGATCACCATGAGGTCTGCTGGTGTCCTCACTAGCCTGAAAACTCGTACGACCACCTCCAGCCAGTCCTCGGCTGCCTGGGGGTCCGTCTCCCCACGAAACCTGGGTGGTCGCTGGCGCTGGAACTCGTGCAGAGCTCCGAGGCGATGTGCATCGTCAGCAGTCGGTGCTAGAAGCATCGGGGTCTCGACGGGTAAAGGTACCGCCGGTGCCTCTGCTGTCAACGGGCCCTGTACCGAGGCCTCGTCGCTCGTCGGGCTGTCGTCGCGCTCTACTCTCGGAACCCTAGCTGGCTGCCGTCATGGGGCCATCCTGAAAAGGAAACAAGTGCGCCACGGTCAGAACAGTATACCTGGTGAGCTGATACAAAGTAATCACGAAGAAAACTTGAAAACACACATGCAATCAATGTTTTCGTGCATTAAGTCGGAAATCAGAAGTCAGGGTCCTGGTGTAGGGATACGTCGGCCGCCGCACCAACACTGGACTCCCTGGACTGATAACCACACCCAATACGCTAAACACTATTGCTTCACATAGAAGAAAGATCAGAGTCTGCGGTAGAACCGACCGCCTCTGATACCAATTTGTCACGACCCATCCTCGGGGCTCGTGCCGTGACTACCCCAAGCCCGCCATCCATAGGCCAGGGGCTGGCGACTAGCACCAAGGCGTAAATCCCAGAAAAAGGGAAGGCATTGCCTTTGAAAAGTAAACAAGCACTACAGAGTAAGCAAGAGGAAAAGTAAACACTAAGTAAATACTGTAACAAGCTGTGTTGAAAGTAAAAGGGGCCGGAAATACAAGCCCAACTGTAAAGTACAACTGAAAGGGGAAAACATCAACTGAAAAGAAAAGCCGCAGCATCGAGCCATCCTCCGGAGGTCCCACCTGAAGGGTGGGTACAGATAGCCTCCACAGCTCCTCGGTCCAGCCGTCTGCTCCGAGTACGTCCCGCCCAATGGTCCACCTCCAGGTACCGTCCTGCTCCGTAAGCCTCCACCACGATCAGCGTTGTCCGTCTTCTACAACCAACACAACGAAGTGCGGGCATAGCCCGTGCAGGGGTGAGTATAAGCTACTCAGTAGGGACCCCGAGACCCCTGAAGGTCTCCCGAAATCCACAAAGGATAAACCACAACGGAAAGATACAATCACGAAGTAACACCCGACACGACTTAGGTATATGCCCATACATATACCTAAGTCATCAATTCCCGATCGGCTCCAACATCCGAGCCCAAGCACAACCCAGTCCACACAGGAAAGCAAAACGTATACCCACACAGGATAGCACAACACAATCCACAAAGGAGAGCAAAGTAATCCACATAGGATAGCTCAACACAATCCACAAAGGAGAGTAACACAAGATTCAGCTCACACAGGTATACTTCTTCGGATGACGATAAAGATGATCATTGATCCATCTAAGTCGTCGGACCCACAAAGGATCGATAGGTACTAACCCCCGCAAAGACCCACACAGGATCGATAGGTAACTAACCCCCGAAAAGACCCACACAGGATCGGGCCCACACAGGACCTGTAGGCGCTGGCTCACACAGAACCGTTGAGCGCTGACCCACACAGGATCAGATCCACATAGGATCTGTAGCACTGATCCACATAGGATCGCTGAGTGCAGTAGTCGTCGCAGCCCACTGAGGATCTCTGCACAGTCGTCGTCGCATTCCACTGAGGATCTCTGCACAGTCGTCGCTGTCGAAGTAGCAGTCGCAGCCAGCTCTAGGGTTCCCGCACACAGCAAGCTCGTTTGGGAGGGTCCACTCCACGAGCCGAGAGGCTAATACATCAACTGACACAAAGTCCGAAGTTGATGTATCCAAAAGTTCTGTATCGTCAACAAGAACTCAACGTCGCAGACGGTGCGTCAATCGGACGCCCGGTCTGAGAGTTATTGGATTTTTTGTCCTAAGGGCCCGGTTGGTTTTTAAGGCAAAACCAACCCAACCGTACTCCACATGCGTCCAAACCTCGGGCATAGTGATCCAAAAGATCTGTCTCACTTAGAGGAATTCAACAAAGTCGACGGCACGTCAATCAGACGTCCGGAGCTCAGGATATGAGCGTTTCCGCTCCAAGGGCCCGGTTGGTTTCGTGTACGAACCAACCCGGCCAAACCCAAAGTATTCTGAAACCTTGAGTGTGATATACCGAAACAACCGTCTCGATCCAAGGATCGTGTTTCCACTGACGGCGCGTCGTTTGGAGGCCCGTAGCTCAAGTTACAGGCAAAAGACCGAAAACGGTCCGAAGACGGGGGGTCTGGGCCCGGGCCGACCCGGCCCGACCCCCCCCCCCCCCCCCTGGGTCGGTCGAACCAGGTCGACCCGGCTGGACCCGGTCCGGTCCGGCCAGGGCGCGGCTTGGCCCGGCCGGCCCGGCTCGGCTCGGTCGAGCGGCCGAGCGTGGCAGCCGCGGGGCGCCGCCCCCGCGGGAGGAGGATGTCGCGGCCCTTGAAGGGTCGCGCTGGACATTAGCGGACGCGGCTTCTGCCGCGTCCCGTGCGGGCGAGCCAGACCCGCACGGCCGCGGGTTCGCTGGCCGCCGCCTCCAGCCACCGGAGACTTTCGCGGGCCACCGGAGTTGCTCCGGTGGTCCGTTTTCCTTCCCGTCTGCGCCGTTGTTCCTCCCGAGTTCCGTTCTTCACTGCGGGATCATTAAAACGCCCTTGCGTCACGTTTTGTCGTCGCCCGCCAAATCCGCACAACAACGAAGAGCGGCGGAGGGTTTTCGGGCCGTGTTCTTTTGGCCCGCACCCTCCGCGTTAGATAATAACAGTCGAGAGAATTATTCAACACATAAAACAACAATTTTAATGAATTAAAATTGTTCTTATGAAACCAGGTTCTTTATTTTTAAAAGAAACGATCACGGGAATATAAAACATTCAAATAAAACCCCTACCTCGTCAAGTGTCGCACACGCGTTCTTCGTGGAATTGATCGCCACGGCAGGAGGCGATCGTCGCGTCGCGGAAGGTGTCGCGTCATCGCGGAAGGGCGTCACGTCGTCGCGGAATACGGTGCGCATCGACGAACTCCGAGGTTCAAGAACAACAGATTTAATTTTAATAATTAAATCCATCTTGAGTTAAAAACCACAAAGGAATTTAAAGAAACGAAAACTCTCACCTCAACGTATGATCGAAGATTTTTGTCGCGGAGGAAGGAACATCGCCGAAGAACACTGCGGGAGAGGAAACGTTGGCGTCACGGCACACGGCATCGCGTCGTCGATTTCCATGGGTTCGGCGTTCTTCGTCAGAGGTCGGCGTTCTTCGCGTTCTTCACGTTCTTCACGTTCTTCGCATTCTTCGCGTTCTTCGCATTCTTCACGAAGGAGGATGAAGAATTATTAGAGGTTCTTCAAAGGTTTAACACAACATTTCAAAAGGAGGGTGTGTTGGACTTATTTTATTAACATGCCAACAAAACGAAAACGTGTTAAGAAACGAATGAAATTAATTCATAGAATTAATATCAACGAATAAAATTCCCATTTAATTCAACGAAGAAAACCGCCCAATTAATTGGTGCGTTAAGAAATTAAGAAAATGCGTCAGTTGACTTTCATAATGACGGGTTTTCACGGGTGCGTTACTTAGAGGAAAAGAAATGGTGGGGCTCGTGCGGGTCCCACCTCACAAATATCCTACCAAGAGGGTAGGATATTTTTGGATAGCACCCTATCCGAATCAACTCAGCTTAATCCGCTTTAAGTGGCTTCAAGTGGCTTCCAAGTGGCTTAAGTGAAATAAAATAAAGTTTTTCATACAATTATTTTATTTCTTAACTTTAAGCCCGAAAATTAAAAACCACACCCGAGCAAACGCAACTCTGGAAGAGGCATTTCTAATCAAGTATCGGCGCTGCGATTCCATCGGTGCCCTCAAAATTTTATTCCAAGCACCGGTTTAAAAGTTAGAAAAACCCGCTCGTCCGTTCAATGAACGTACCCGAGCCAAACTTCGGAAAATGATTCCGGGCACACCGGGCCTCGGAATTAGGTGCCGTCAGTAACTGCGCTCTTGTAAAATTCCAAAGAAAATTAAGAAAAAAAAATTCCTTGAAATTTACAGGTCTTTACAAGTTTATGTATCCTAGTTTAGTTTATCTAAAGAAATAATAAATTAAGGACATGCAATTAGACAGTTAAAATCTCTAAACAAATTAAATATGTGTAATCTATTAGAAAATTATATAATTAAAATGATCACTACCCTTTTAATGATGTTTCAAATTTTTATATATAGGTTCTTCCTATACCATATTTACAATGTGAATCAGTCTCACGATGTGTATTTTCTATATTCCATGATGTTAATGGGGTTCATGATGTGAGTTGGTCCTATAGATTCTTTCCATGCTACCTACTAGAGTCTTAATGGTCCTACAAAATAAAAATAAGAAGGTTAAATTGCAATACATTATCAATGAAATTTGAAAATTTTGGGGGAGATTTCATGTGCCTAAAACTAAATAAGAAAAAACCTAAAAAACTCAACTTTCCTCCTAGAATCGATTTTGTTTAACATCGTTATTTTGACCTTACCTCCTTTAGCTTCATCTCACTTGATGAATGTTTAGAAATATTTTACCTAGTTAGGGTCCATAAATGGTCTCATCTCTAACTATTCTACATAGGTCAGTCCATGTCCTTTCTCTTTAAATATATTAATTATTCTTTTTGGTAGCACTTGCTCAATCTTTATTAAGACAATCAAATATTTATTCCTTAATCCTAAAGAATTGAATGTAATTTCATGTATTATTTATACCTATTATCCCTTTTCAAAATTTGGGGAAATGTTTTCCCATCCAATTTCTTTGGTCGTGGTCCTTGGATTCTCTTTCTTTTTTTCATTACATTTTATTTTAATTTCCTCTCATGCAACAGAATTTACATCATGTTCTTATTCAAGTTTGGCATCATCCTCGACTTTTGATATTTTTTACTCTCCCAGTTAATCATCTTCTCATACATAAAAATTATTCATTTTCTAGTGGATATTGAAAATTACTTGCTCGCTACCAATACTCAAATAGATTTCTCCAATTTGTATTTATATCAGAGCTCACCCCATACCCAAAAATGTTCTTCTCAAAATTAGTGGTGTATTCACCTCTTCTATATCAAGAACTAATAAGTTAATGTGGATGTATAATTTTTTTAATTTAATCAAAATTTCATTGATCATTACTCATAGGAATTTTACTGTTGAATTATCTAATTGAAGTGAAACTATTATGGGATTCAGTCCTTCTAGACCCAGGATCTTAAAAATGGTGTATGTCATGATTTTTACACTTTCACCTAAGTCGTATAAATCTTTTCTAAATTTATAATCCCCGATAAGTATAGGAATAAAAAAAATAACATGGTCTTGTTGATTCTTAGGCATTTCCTTTAATTCCACCGCCAAACACTCATGTGTGAGTGGAATGGCACCAATTTCCTCCAAATTTAATTTATTGGTCACTGTCTATTTTATAAATTTTAAAAAGAATATTAATATTCATTTTTTTAAAAAAATTAGAAACTTACCTTAAATATGAATCAATTTTCCCTTGTGCTGGTCTTTCTAGAAATAGAAGTCTCAGCTCATACTATGGTGGTTCTTCCTTTTCTTCTTCAACTATGAATTTCTTTTCATCAGCTACTTTTCATCTTATTGTTCTTGTTGTTTATTACTTGATTCAAAATGGTCCTTGGTGACTTTTATTCTTCATAGTGTAATTAATTTAAACTCTTCCCATGGGTATACTTGTGGGCATTCTAAAAATTTTCCCCTTGGTCTCTCTCTAAGATTCTCATCTATCTGGACAAATTGAATCTCTAAATTTCATAGTATGGCCTTCTAGTTCAATGAGTCTTCATTTATCTCTTTTATTACCACCCTGGTCATGGTCATGAATGTGGCTAGTGTCTCTTCTAATGTATGGGCTTGGATTATGAGTGAAGTACCTTGTGGTGCTTATTACCGATACCCTTATACCCTTTTTTGGGGCCCTTTACCTTGTGGTTGTTTTGGAATGTTCCCTTGAAATTTATTTTTTTATTACAATAAATGTAATTTACGTTTTCAGTAAACATACCTTGTGGGTTATAGAGTTCCATCATTGCATCCATATTCCTCAACATGGATTTAATTTGTGCTACCATCCAGTCATTATTGTTGATTATGTTGATGCTTTTTCTTTGCATCACTTCATATTTTAATTGGAAGTTATTGTATATAATTTTTCTAATAGGATATGTGTATCCTATAGTGATTTCTTCATCAACGACCCACCAATTGTAGTGTCTAATATTGACATGTTTCCCTATATAATTCCTTTATAAAATGTTTGGATTAAACTCCACAATTAAATACCATGGTGTAAATATTTTCTAATTAAATCAGTAAATATTTCCTAAGTAGTGTAAAGGGATTCTTAATCAAAGTGAATAAAGTTCAGAATCTTTACCCAAATGACCATTGACTTTAAGGGAGGAAAGAAACAGGTAAGAAAATCCAATGTGATCTCATTCCATGTAGTGATGGAGTGATATGTAAAACATTTTATCCATTATTGTGATAGATCTTGTAAATAGAATAAAAATATTTGAAGTCTTACCATGTCACTTGATAAATTATACAACTTAAATGTGTCTTTAAGCTTAAGTAATTTTCCTAGATGTGTGTTTGGGTATTTGTGAGGTAGGCCAGAAAATTTTATCATGTTATAAATCATTTGAATGATCTCTATTTTAATCTCAAAGTGATTTTTTGCAATGGTTTTCACTAGGATGCTCAATTTTAATCCTATGTTTTATGGACATCTGTAATCTATGAGTGTATGCAGACCCTAATCTATTATTAGTAACCTATACACTTGATTATTTTCTATGATATCCATGGACATAGCTTCTTTTTTCTTCCTTAGGATTTTATCAAGTTTAGGATCAAACTCAAAGTCATCTTTTCCTTTTATCTGCATGTTTTGGTCATGCATTAAGAATTAAAATTCTGAAAAATGTAACACAAAACACCCATCATAAATAGAAATATAGAATAAAAATAACAAAATTAAATTGAAAATTAAAAACATAAAAAACTACTTTTAAACTATCCTTGGTAATGATTCTAGTTTTTACCGCCCATGGGGCATTGTTAATTCCCTATGGGGCTAACCAAAATAAAAAATTATAGAACTAAAAAAAATTATAGAAACTTAATTAAAAACATATAGAAGTAAGTTGAGTTTTAACCCACTGAGATGGTGAAATTACTTATTTATATTTTTCTAAAAGAAAATGTTTTTTATTTAATTTGAATAAGGGGGTAAGAAACAAATTGGTTTTTGAAGTCAGTTTGACAAAAGAAAGAAATGATGGAAGATTGTTTGTTTGATTGTCGATTGTAAAAGTGTCTCGGGGTTTTTTATTTTTAGGTTTTAGGTGCATTTGGATAAATAATTTAAATTTCTAATTCATGTGTGGAATTGTATTTGATATTAGGTAGACCTAATAGTCATGGTATCCCTTCCTCAATGATAAAATCCCATTTTTTCCTTGGTTTGATAATTTAGGGTATTTCCAAATCGAGTTTTTCTTGATACCATTTTTAAACCTGATTTCCTAAAATGAAATAATGTTCATGCCTAATTTAGGTTAACTAGTTGTGAAATTTTAAAAGGTATATTTATAAATATTTTTCTCAATTTTTATGATAAAAATAAAATTAAAGATATTGGATATTAATTTCAATAAATTGTGATAATACAACATGAATAAAATAAAAAAATATAAATCTAATGGCACCTTCCCCCTTTGAATACATCACCATATAACATAGATGGAGTTAACCCTTATCCTAGTGATGAGGGAGTAGGTGTTAAGAATAAAACCAAAAAGAAATCATGAAAAGAAACTGAAGAATAATAATATTAGAGGACCCTACACATCATAGCTTCCCACCCAAAGATTTGGTCTCTAAGTCAACTATTGGTAGCAGCACAGCAACCCTCTATTTATAGATCTCCAAGGGTGATCGGTTGGATTTAATTTTTCATAAATGCATCCCATTATGATTTCTGAGTCAATCCCAAGTGTTAAGTGGTATTCTGGGTCATGATTTAGAATCTTCCAGTGAAATAAACATTGAAAACTTTCTAATCTAGGTCTACCTTTCCACTTTCATAGTGTGAAAGTGGGTGTCACACCATGAAATTATTTTCCCCATTTTTTTTCTTCACTTCATGTCTTATCTTCACTTCACATCTTATATCTTTTTCACTTCCTGAAAATGATTCACAATGTGAATCATGTAATTCTAGAAAATAGGCCCCTATTTCACCTCATTTCTTCACTATCAAGAATTTGGAATATTCATTGACAAAAATGTATCATAGGAATTCTTATTGTAGTCTAAATCATGTTTTTTGGATTGTTTTTCTCATTTTCATAAATTATGGTATCTTCCAAAGATGAAAAAAACATTAAATACACTAGAAAGAATTAACAATTAATTTACAAGAATCAATGTATTTATATATCAAAAAATATGTGCATGAAATGTATGTATCAACTTTGTAATAACTTCCTCAAATCTTAGAATCAATGATCTTCATGGATTCTTGAAATATCATCTAGAATAAAGATATTTTACTTCATGAATTTTGAGCTATTGGATGTCTAACTTATCATGATCACAATTTATTAACTTGAATGAATTATAGGATCATATTAAAATATTCTAGAGAATGTTCTTCTAAAACTATTCTTTTGGTGAAATAAAAAATATTCTTCTTATGGAAAATTTTTCCTGAAATTTTTATTCTAAAAATATTCTTCTAAAACTTTTCTTTTGGTAAAGTCATAAATATTATTATGGAAATGTAATTATAAAAATATTTTTATGAAAATTATCTTAAATAAATTTTCTTCTAAAACTATTCTTTCGGTGAATTCATAAATATTCTTCTAGAAATGTTCTTCTAAAACTATTCTTATGATGAAGTTATAAATATTCTACGGTAAATTTTCTTCTGAATATTTTCTTCTAGAAATATTCTTTTGAAACTATTATTCTAGTGAATTCATATATATTATTCTATAAATTTTCTTCTAAAAATTTTCTTATGAAAATTTTATTCTAGAAATGTTCTTTTGAAACTATTATTCTAGTGAAGTCATAAATCTTATTTAAGAAATTTTATTCTAAAAATGTTCTTCCAGAAATTTTACTTTGATAATGTTCTTCCAGTAAACTCATCTTTTCTTCTTCTTTAAAACTCACATTTACCATATGAAAAATTCATGCCTCAAGAAATTCTATTTTTTTGATATGATAAATAAAATTATCTTTAATCATGAATAACTTTAAGCATTCATGATGTTTTATAATTTTAATATCATTTAATCATCATTTAAATTTGTATCCAAACCTTTCAAAAATGAACTTCTGGAAAATTCTAGAGTTATCCTTATAGAAATTTCATTTTGAAAATCGTATACTCAAAACATTATATAAATCATGGTCTCAAAAATATATTTTCATGTTGATAATAAATAAAACACCTTCAAAATATCCATGGTTTCTTTAAAAAATTTAATTGATTCATTTGTGACCTCTATGAACAAATTGCACATCATTATGATATATGGTGTAGTCGGAATTTCCTAATGTGTACTTTTCTATTTTAAACATTAAATAAGATAAAAACGTTTTTCATATACTCAAAATAAATAAAATGGTATAGAAAAATTATTAAACACTATAAAAATTATCATTGATTTGTTTAGGAAAATTATGAATTAACCGTACATTATTTTGATGTTCTATGTAGTCGAAATGACCAAAAGTGCGGGTTTTTTATATAAAAATTATATTTTAGTTTAGAATGTGTGTCACATGCTAAAAACTGAGTATATGGTCTTTTATTATGATAAAACTCTACAAAAATGATCTTTGATTCATTTGTGACCTGTAAGAACAAAAAACACATCATTTTGATCCATAGTGTTGTCAAAATGGCCTAAAGTGTATCTTTTCATTTTAAGAGTTAAATAAGTTTGAAATGCATGTCACATGCTCAAAATTTAGAAAATAGGCTCAAATTTTCCTAAATATATATGATAATGATTAATGGTTATTTTGGAATATATAGGAATAAATGCATGTCATTTTTATGCCTGATATAGTAAAATGACTAAAAGTACATGTTTCTAATATAAAAATTATATTTTAGTTTAAAACATTCATTACATTCTCAAAAATGAATAAATAATCATGGATTTTTATAAAACTCTTAAAAAATTATTGATGATCTATTTGTACCCTATTGAAATGGATGATATTTCATTCTGATGCATGGTGTAATTGGAATGGCCTAAAGTTTATTTTTTTCAATTTAAGAGTTAAAGATGTTATAAACATGTGTCGCATACTAAAAACTAATAAAACATTATTATATTATCTCTAAACTCTATAAAAATTATTTATAATTTATTTGGGATATGTAGAAACTAAAAAAACATCCTTTTGATGCTCAGTGTAGTCAAAATGACCAAAAGTGCATGTTTTCAATATAAAAAATGATAGTTTTGTCCAAAATATGTATCACACTATCAAAACTAAGAATATGATATTTTATTTTCATGAAATTCTAGTAAAATGATTTTTGATTCATTTTTAACCTTTAGGAAAGAGTTTCATGTCATTCTGACTCATGGTGTAGTTTGGATGGATTAAAATGTCTTTTTACATTTTGAGAGTTAAATAAGTTCAAAATGAACATCACGTAATAAAATTCAATAAAAATGACTCATATTTTCATGAAACTCTATGAAAAAAATATTTTATTAATTTTATACTTACATGTCATTATGATTCTTGATATAGTCGAAATGACCAAAATATGTTTTTTCAATATAAAAATGTTCTATTATTACAAAACATGTGTCACATTATCAAAACCAATAATATGATATTTTATTTTCCTAAAACATTATAAAGATTATATTTGATTCATTTATGAAATTTAAGAATGAATTACACATCATTTGTACACATAGTGCAGTCAGAATGTATTAAAGAGTATTTTTAAATTTCAATAGTTATAGAAGTTAAAAACGTGTTTCAAATACTTAAAACCAAGAAAATGGGCTTGATTTTTTATGAAAATCTATATGAATTATCACTTATTTATTTGGGAGATATTGGAATTTTCCTCACTTTATTCTGATACAATGTGTAGTTATAATGACTAAAAGTTTTCATGTTTTCAATATAAAAATGACATTTTTGTTCAAAATGTGTGTCACATGCTCAAAAGTGATATGATAATATTTTATTCTCATGAAACTCTTTTTAAAAATAACTTTGATTAATTTGTGATTTAGAGGAATGAATCGTACATCATTTTGACATGCAGTGTATTCAAAACTACCTATAAGTGTATTTTTCCATTTAAGAGTTAGGGAAGTTAAAAATGCATTCCATATACTCAGAACTCAGAATACATTCTTGGATTATTTTCTATAAAAACTATTTTTGATTCATTAAATATATATATGAATTAATAACATGTCATTCTGACATGTGGTGTCGCAAGAATGACCGAATGTATATTTTTCTATTTCTAAATAGTTTTAAATTTATTAAGTGTTATTAGTAAATAAATTATTTTTTATTATTACTTATATATATTTTTATCTTTTAAATTATTGTTAAATTTATAAATTTGGTTAAATTTCAAAGGATTATTGATTCATTGACTAACTTTTCTGGATGTGTTCTTGTATTTATAAAAGTTGTAACAATAATTTCATGTATTAATATGTTGTGAAATAGTGACATTTATTTTTTATATATATTATTCCAATTCGAGTATGTTTCATACTAATTATATTAGTGGTTTTACTATATATTAGTATTCTTTCCTATTTTGTGTGTTTTCATATCACTTAATATTGTTATAGTAGTCAGTTGAACCCTATCTCAATGCAAAAAACACTAAGAAATATCCTTTTCTTGAAACTTTTTAATGCTCAAAAAGGAACCCCCCCCCCCCCCGGGATGGATTTCTTAGTGCTAAAAAGGATCTAATAAATTCATTTTTGAGCATTAATAAATAGAGTTTTTATTATAGTGTGGTTTCACTTCTTTACCATATTCATATTTGAACTATTTCAACAATAATAAAAGTTTTGTACACTGATTTAGATTTATTTCATGTTTTGTATCTTTATTATTTTTACTGTGTCTTGGAACAATTCTAGGTTAAAATTGTTTTTAAAATTTTCATTATAAGCCTAAATTCACAATAATTATACTTAGTATGGAATAATACCAAAGGAAAAGTTCTTTAATTTTAAAAATTTCTTGGGATTAACTCGTGAAATTATAACCTGAAATTTCATTTTCTTACTCTCAATAGATATTTTTCATTAAATATCTCTAATTTTTTCTCTGTAATTTTGTATTTTTTTTATTACCATGATTCGATACTTAAATATAATGTTCATGATGAATTTATTCATTTAAAATTTTTAATATTCATTGATTTTTTTGTTAAGGAATAGAGGTTTGGTATATTTGTGACCTTAAATAGTTCCATGAGGAACATGGGTTTTCATATGATATTATCTATTAGAATTTTCAGAGATATTGAATCCAATATCAAGAGTGAAATTCTTGGATATTGAATATTGTCCCAGAGGAAAGTTTTAATTGGGGTGGATTGAAGATTTTAAAAGAAAATAATATAGACATTAAGAAACTCTAAAGTTTTAAACTTAAAAATTTTATTTTGTAAAGAATAAAGTGAAGTAAATTTTATTTGATAATCATTGAATGAAATTAATTCCTTAAAATGTGAAAAAATGAAATAGCATATAATAAAGATAATATAAAATACAAGGTGAACAAAAAGTGTAATAGATCTTTGGGTTAGGAAATCTCTAATTCCCTAAAATTTTCATTAAATGAGAAAAAATGCAATAAGTTCATATCATCAATACATCTTTATTCTTACCCAAACAAGGAGAGTTAAAATATTATCCCCATATATTTAAGGTTCCTTACACTAAGTACAAGTAGTGTACACTCCATATAGAAAATACTCATAAATAAGTGCACACTTATCCCTTACAACAAAATGTTGATAAAAGATAAAGAATTACAAACATGATTGTCATATTGTAAAAATAAAATAAAATGTTATAATGAAGAATAATTTTGAGAAAGATAAAAATAATAGATAAAAATTATTTTAATAATGTAAATATTCATTTATTTTTTATAAAGCTCTTAAGAATGCATTGATTTAATTTGTGTTTGATGTACTTTGTATGAATTCTCATCACTCCTTATATAGGCATCGAATTATGACTATTGGAGAGATGAATCACTAGTGTGTGATCAAATACATTAATGGATATATAATTATAAGATAATTCATCAACAATATTTAATGTATTGGAGATACTCTAATTAATTTTTGGCTTACCTTTTTAGAGATATAGTCATTAGAGTAAGATAACATGGAAATCATGTCAAATTCATGAGAGCCTTAATTTTAATGATGATATAAATCCTAAAAGGACATAATTATAGATTTTATATGAATCAAGGTCCAAATATCATTTAGGTAACTTTAAAATCTTAAATCTAGTACATTATTCAGAGTAACTATTATCGTATGATCTAACTGGTGTTTGATTTTAAGTTAAGGTATTTTTTCATACTTTGTACTAAAATACTTCATTAAACTCATTGGTAAAAGATTAATGTTTATTTTTATTATATAAACAAGAATATATAATGGTTATCATAAAAGTATGGTCCAAAAATATTTATTTATTGTTTTTCTAATTTATCTAACTCTTGTGTTCACATTTAATAAACCGGTCATAAATGGAATATTTTTTGTGATTATTAAAATATAGATGATTTTGAAATCAATTAAATGGTTTTAAGGATGATGATTTTATTAAATTTTATTAAGTTGGTTTTATTTCTATAATTTAATAAAAATTATCCAAATTGGTTTTGTTTTTAACTCTTCAATTAGATATATATGCTTAAAAATACAGGTTTTAACCGATCTCCCCAAACTTGGTTAGTTAGGTCAGATGATTGGTATTGTTGAGATCTAATGTGAAAACCTGGTTAATTTAAATAATAAATAAATTCCATTTCTTATTAATTTTCATTATTATATTTTATGAATTCACAATCATTGCAATAATTTTATATGATTTTTTAAAATGAAAAAGAAATAGTTTTATTTTAACTAATGTTTTTTCTATATATTATATGGGTTTATTTAAAAGTTAAAATTATAAATGTTAGAAATATAATTGGATAAAATTTAATTCATTTTTTATATCATCATATCAAATTTATATTAGGGTTAATTTTTTTATTTTTTTAAAAAGATTGATTTTCGGGTGAATAGTGAAAAACATCGATTTTATAAAAACTCTCATTTCTTTTCAATTATTTACAAAGTCTCATTATATTTTGGATTTTACTTAAATAAAATTTATTATAATTTTAATAAATATAAATTAATTAATTTCATATGAATCAACATTATGCTTTATTTTGGTATAAATTAATTTTTAGGCTTAAAACCCATTTTTCAAGAGAGAGAAATTTGTCATTGTGTTTTGCACGGTTATATTAAAATTAATTTATTAAACTTATAAAAATTAGATATTTAAAATTTAATTTTATATTTTCAATTATTAGGTTCAAATTTATTAATTATTTCAATTTAATGTTTGGTCATAATGAATAGCAATCATAGTAAAAAAATCTCCACAGTAAAAGGTAAAACGGGTTAATTAAGGCAAAAACTAAGTGATAAGGCCATAAAATCTCACCAAAAATATTATTTAATGAGATTATTTAGATCCTTATCATATTATATTCTAAATGGGATAGTTTTATGGACACTTTTCATAAATAATACTTTATATTATTTTAAAACTTTGAAATTTTACAAGTGTTACTCCCTTCACTTATAAAATGGCACCCCCTCTCCTCTCTTATTCACATACTTTAAGCCATTAGGTACAAAAATAAATATAAAAAATACCTTACCATAATACCTATACACGTAATATATCACTTTTTATCATCAAAATACTAACTTAATAAAGATTAAGAAGTAATCTAATATGGGTTTTTTAAAGAAGAGGTATAATTGGATATTAAGTGTTTCATATTTATTTTTTCTTCTACATCCTTAAAATAGTATTTAAACATGATTAAATAATAACATAATTAAATTTCATATAATTAAATTTTATTATTATTATTTTATAACCCTTTTTCATCTCTTTTTATGTCCTATGGGAAATGAAAACATCACTTGTGTGTACATGTGGACTACCACCTCTACGAAGCGATGTGTTTCATTTTTCATCATCACCTCACAAGGCTAATTATTATAATAAATTTAAATAATATATATGATATTAATGAAATAATTATGATTCTATAAATTTAATATGTTTCTTTCCTTATTACACTTACATTCGTTGGAAAATGATAACATCGCTCATGCGTATGTGTGGACTACCACCTCCATAAAGCGATGTAATTAACTTTTCATGTATGTATTTCATGAATGGTTCTAAAATTGAATTTAATTTAAATAAATGATAATTATTTAATTATTAATATTCTATATATGATGTAATAATTACCCCTATGACCATGGTCAACTCACCAAAGTTTTTTTGTGATTATTAACTGAACGTCCTCAAAACATCTGACACAAACTTAAATGATTTAATAACTATATAAGGCATGGTAATAAATGAAATAAAAGATATAATAATAAGGTAATACATATAAAAAAATTATTAATCAATTAAATAATTAATATAATTATATTATATTGGAATTAAAGTATGTACATGGTGAGTCAGACTCGATGTAAGGAATTTTTTTAACAACTTGTTTTAAAAGTTTTAAAAAATTTCTTTTATTTTTCCTTCATATCCATGTTATTTAAAATGATTCAATCATTTTATTAATATACTGAAATGTTTTTTCAAATTCATTTTAAACCATGTTTGAATTTATTTATAAATGTTTTAAAATATGTCTTTTTAACATTTTCCAAATAGGTAATTTTTTTATTTTTACAAAAGTGTGAAAGGAATATTTTTTTAACATATATGTTATGAGAGGAATTTCCTATAATTATGAACATTGTTATTTATTAATATTCATAAATAATTTTTCATGGTTTTTCAAATAAAATATTATTTTTCTTTCAATGGATAAATTTTCCTTTTAAGAGTTTTCAAAGAAAAAATATTTTTATCCTTATTTATACATTAATCTTGAAAGTGATTTTTAATATATATTAAACAGAATGATTTATGAGAATTTATGATAGAAATTATATATTATATGTGTTTTATATATTCTATGGTTCTTTTAAATTTTTCATGATGACGATTGATCTCGATATAGCTCTCCAATGCATTGGGTAATGATTTTGTTCTTTGACAAATATATTTTAGAATTAATCGATTATTTTGTCCATGTGTAAAAGTTCTTGTAAGAGTGATTGTAAGACTGATATGAAGATTGTGTCTCAAGAAACCTACATGATTTTTTGATTCTTTCAAATTATTTTTAATGGAATGATTTTTATTGAATTAGTTAAACCAATGAGCTTATATTTAAAGGAATTTTTATGTCCCTTTTATGGGTGAAAATATGTTTTTCAAGAAAATATTTTCATGAGTGATCATGTTTTACAAGAAACGCTCATTATTATGATTTTGCCTTTATTATTTCTTATAAAATTTTTTAATAAAATATTTGGGAAGTGATGTTTATTTCTTGAGTAAGTAAATGATTATTTAAGCTCAATACTATTTATATAAAAGGAAAATTTTCTATGGAATGTCATGAATTTAAAAATAGACTAACGGGTTTCATTCTTCTTGTATCCCTTATTGATATTTTTATTCTCATCCCAAGTTTTCAAATATTTTTCATGGGACCTAAGGATGAGTAGGAACTATAGAAAGGTTTATCTTTCCTTTATATAGATTCGTATTTAAAGAATTGAATTATATTTGAATGAAATGGGAATTTATATTTAATAATGTTTTTTATAGAGAAAATGGATATTGAGTGGAAGTGTATACTTTATTTTTTAAGGGTTTTATATGTAAGAGTTTTCATAATTCTCTAAAATTATAAATTGAAAAGTTCCTCAAAATGTAATAAAGTGAAACCCTTATTATAAATCATGTAATTATGAGTTGTTTATGTCATAGATCATTATAGATAGTATAATGGGAAATTTTTATATGAATTTAGAGGCTATGATGTTATTAATAAAAGAAATTTAAGGTATGTTAATCTATAGATTATATTATCATGAGAAAAATTTTAGGGTTTACATGTTTCTTCATCTAATTTTTTTCTATTTTGTAATGGTTTTATATATAGGAAATTTGTTTAAGTAAGTGGAAAGGCGTCAAGAATATAATGTCCATCCATATCAGAAACCTAGAATGGATGGAAGTGTAATAGAACAATATATAGTTTTTTTAACTCATATGAAATTGGATATTAATTGTGGTACCCATGCTAGAGAGTTATCAAACTCTCTATAGATGGACATGTCTATAGTGGAGAAATTCATGGAATATCACCCTCTGACATTTGGTGGAATCTTAGATCTAGTGGTAGCTGAAGGATAGATCAATTATCTAGAAAATATATTCAAGGTTTTGGGTTATTATTAACATAAAAAGTTAATTCTTTCTATTTATTATTTTTAAGGTGAATTCAATCAGTGGTGGTCTCTGATTAATAATACTAAGGATAAATATGAGATTGATTCCACAAAGTGGTTAGTATTTAAATATATTTTACTTGATAATTATTTTCATAATGTTGTTCAACTTATGATGGAAAGGTTATTTTTGTAACTGAATCAAAATGATGAGGAATTTGTTACCGCCTATGAATCCAATTTTACTAGATTGTTCATGTATACACCAAATTTCATTCTAGAACATAGTAAAATTGATAGGTTTTACTCGGGATTGAAACCATGTTTGCAAAGAGATTTGGCCTATCTTGAATTTAAAATCAATGGTAAAAATATATGGAGTGTTGAGAAGGTAAATATGGATTTTTTTGACTTTTATAATGATAAATATAAGAATTGGTATAGATGGAAAGATTTCATGACCACTCCCTCCAAGGATACCCCTCCTGGGCTGGAAATAAAGAAAGGGAGATAATTACCCCTGAGTCCTGCCTATAGTAGGCCTCAGGTTGGCTACTAGAATTGAGAGTTTAAAGATCTCATGTATGGAGGAATTACCCTCTATAATAATATAGGGTTGGGAGATAATATGAATCATCCACAAAAAAATACAATACATAATATAAAAGAGAAATCCAAAACCATCCCACATGCATTTATAAATAGAACTGATATAGATAAAAGTCTCAAAAGTAAATACCCAAAATAAAAATAGAACAGAAAAACAACAACTATCCTAAGGTATGAGCTATAAATGCCCAATACGGTCCCTGAAATACTCCTAGAAACCTGAAAAAATTATATACATAGGGTGAGCATACAAGTATACCCAGTAGGAAAATATCAAGTCTCTCATGCACATGTAAAAGAATCATACTAATGATCATGTGAGAAAATATCAAAACCAAACAGCACCTAAATAGGTATACTAACCATCCCAACCTCACCAAGCCACACTCACCAAATAATGAAATCCATTTAATATAATATAATGTGAATAACACTAATGATAGGGTACCCCGCACCACTTTCTCATTGATTAGCTGCTCTCACGCCCCAATGGAAAACGTCATGGCGCTCCCACATCTTTCAAATATACCACATCACATCCCATCCACCCACACCTGGGCCTTATAACACATCTTTCCCGCACACACCTGGTCCTCACAACACATCCCACCCACACACACTTGGGCCTCACAACACATCACATCACATATCATCCTGAAGACACCTAGGACACCACATCACAACTCATCCCAAAGACACCCGAGACACCACATCAAAAATCATCCAAAAGACACCTAGGACACCACATCACAACTCACCCCAAAGACACTTGGTACACCACATCACAACTCACCTGAAGAAGTTCGGTCCATCGTCGCCTAGAAGAGGGAGCAGGGAAGAGCGGTGGACATCCATCCATCCATCCTCCCATTGGGATGTTGTGAAAGACACCCTTGCGTGACTATGTGGGTGTTCGGCACATATTTCCCAATATGGGTGGGGTTTATATAGAAATCACAAGGGAAATATAATTATATATATATATAGTATCAAACACTCAATACTAACCTATGGGTTCTCAAACAAACAAACAACTCATAATGCCTTCACCTATGCTGCCACCTCTAAATGCATAACACCACACATCAAGCCACAAACCCCAATTCATATTTCCAACCAATTTCATTTAATCACCCCATTTATTTCATTATTTAGCATCAACCACATTTAACCATGCAAAACACCATTTAATTATATATTAACCATTTACATTCCATTAACCAAACCAACCCAATCCATTACAAACATTATTAAACAATTATTTATTTATTCCATCACTACTTGAGCATTAAACACAAACAAACCACCACCTTTCTGACCAAAATACACGGCCAAAAAAACTACCTCCCTTGTAACACCCCAAGAATTTAAAATAGATTTATTATATAATTCATGGATCACTGGGTATCTAAAAACACCACTTTTTTATAACCTAGCCAAGTAAACATAAGTTTGTCACTTCTGTGATGTGAATTTTGAAAATATGATATACACGGTTGTGATCAGTAAGTTATTTGGAGGCCGATAAGAAAAACATAATTTTTGGTGAATAGTAACCTACCCTTATGAATAGTAACATACCCTTATGAATAGAGATATACCCTAATGAATAGTAACATTACCTGTGATAGTATATAAATAATATTCAAGAGGAAGTATGATATATCTATGTTTTGGAATAAGTAAATAAAGGTTTTAAAACTGTTTTTTAGAATAAATTATGATTTTAATTAAATATTAAATTAATCATATTTAGAAAATTATTTTTGAAAAATGGAATTCATTTTTTGATTCTACGCGTTGAAAAATGGTTCGGGTGAATTTTTGGGAATTTTCTAAAAAACTTGAATTTTTTATGAATAGTAAAATACAATAATTCACAATAAATGCTAAAACCTGAATTTTTGCATCATTCTTGAGTCATGGATGATGTAAGACCACTTGGTTTAAAATCATATAAATTTATTACTATTCATTTTCATGTAATCATCACTATTTCTGGTCTTGAGGGAAATTAATAAACTAATGATTAAAAAATTATGAAAACCCTCTCCTCCACTATAAAAATCCCCCCTCACTCCCTTCTCTCTTCACTCCTCTAAGCCTTGAAGATCCTCAAATTTCTTCCCAATTACCCTTCCCAAGTCACTCCCCACATCCAGGAAGCTCTTTTTCTTTCAAAAATACCAAAATCCCTTCCCTTAAGAAGGTTCTCAAGGAGGTTATTTCAAGAGGTAAAGCACATTTCTGTTTCATTTAGTTTCATTTAAATTTATCTTCTTTTGTTATCCTATCCTCACCTCCTATGTCTAAATTATAATTATAGATCCATTATCATCTATATACTGTAATTATATCATGTGAATGTAAGAACCATCATCAATATCCTTACTCTCTCTCTCTCTTTTATTTTATAAATGAAATCAACGTCTATGAGGTACCAATTTATAACCTTCGTGGACGACGAAGTTTCATTCTTCAATTTATCCTTCATTACTGGAAATGAAACCATTTTTATGTCTTAAAAATACTATAATATATGTATTATAACCTAATTAATATTAATTAAACAGTATACTTACATATTATTAAATTGTATGACCAAACTAGTTCCTAATAATCAAAAAACCGCTAAAATAATCTAAGTGAATGTCATAAATATTTCATCTAATGATTCATCCTATTTCTATGTAACCAAATGATATAAATTACCATTAAAACTTCTTTATTTTCATAAATAATATGTAATTTCAATTCTGGATATTTATATCCATTTCACATGAACACCATTACTTAAGAACAAGTGAACCGATTATGAAAATAAAGAAAACGAACACTCCGAAACGACAGAATACAATATAATAACTTATCAATAAGAACATAAATTAACTAAAAAAGAATTATAATAAACTAAATAAATGTATAATAGGTTATTAAATAATTTATTAATAAGTCTAATTTCATATTCCAGGATCTTAAGTTCAAGAGAGGAACCCATTCTGACTTAAGGTAAGGGTTTCTTCATCTCACTTCCATTTTTGTGAGATTTTCCACATTCACTACTAATACTTGTGTGTGGTGTATTTATATTTCCCATTGATGTAAAATATCATTAATATATTTATTTTAATGTTATAAAATGTATCATTTTAATATTATTAATTTTGGGGCATACGAATCGTTTGATTACAAAGTGGTAAGGGTTTTCCACCTGAACTCCCATTTTCATTCTGGTTACTTTGATTGTCTAATTACCTCAATAAAATTCTTATGTACTCCTCATAAATTATGTGTGAGTGTTATATATATGTACACAAACCATAATACTCCCTTATTTTATGGATAGTTACACATTTTAAAAGGAACTTTCAAAATTGTTTCTGAAAGACAAGTCTGATTCAAGGGGATTTCTCAAATTCTTACCCATTTTCAAGGGCACCCTATAATATGTTTTTTGGAAACCATTGTCTTTATAAAATAAATAATTTTATTATTAAAATACTACCATACTTCAATTCTGGTTTTATGCAAATATTTTTCCAAAATAACTCTTCTTTTCCAAGTAAAAGGGTTTTTATCTCAAGAATTACTCGAAGATTTTATAAGAGTATCTTTATCTATTTCAACACTCTTGTTGATTATTATGTATTATTGGGATTAATATTTCACGGTATCATCTAAAATATTTAATTTAATGGTTTATGATTATTTTTTCTGTGGATTTACTATCTTAAAACCATTCACCAATTTACTCCAAATGGTTAGTGTTTATGCTTAATGTTCGGGGAAAGTTATTTACATTTCATATATTTGTTTCAATATGAATGTATATGTTGTTTATATTTATCCTCATTCATATGAGGAATTAATTGTACATAGAAATTTTTAGGTGGGGCCCGTTATCTCCCCTCGGTGCATCGGTGGGTTTCATGAGACAAACTAAGGTCTTGGCTTAAGGCCTTGACAAAATGATTATTTATGGTCTTGGCACGAGGCCTTGACGGTATGGTTATGTTTTCCCGCATTATGAATTACCTCATTATGAAAATTGTATTGATGTTTCATGTGTTTATTTGACTAGTATAATACCCATGATTATGTTATATTATGGCAATATTTACTCAGCTCATGTTTCTACCATATTATGTTCAAGTTTATTTTTAAAGGCATGTGTTTTCAGTTATTCACCATGTCTAATGTTTATGTTATCTTCTGTTGTATTGCCTACTCTTACTGAGTATTTAAGCTCACCCCTTTCTTATGTTTCATTTTCTCAGGACATGAATAATTTTATTATGAATGAAATTCTGAAATAACCTAGGAGTTATGGAAGTTGTCTAAGGAGTTTCTATGTTGTTTTTCATTTCAAGTTGTAATGTTGAACTTATGTATGTATCTTGTTTCCAATAATACTAAACTACTTGTCCTTAGAGATGTTTATTCCTTGTTTATATGTCAATGTAATAAAATAAGGCACCATCTCTAGGCATCTAGGTTCGGTTCCTTACAGTTGGTATCAAAGGAAGTTTAGTAGAAAACCTGGAAACTAGATTTAGAAAATGTAGATTAAGGAACAAATCCCTAAGTTAGTCTTTGAGGATAAGAATACAAGAACGTCCTATTATTTTGGTAAGGAATAGATTATGTGGATATTTCTAGAAAATACATCCTTATCTAGATACAAATAGGTAGAGGTGGATCTGGAATAGATGTACCTAGGAGTGAAAGCTCCGACAAGGAGTTTCGGGCTTGACCTGGGGTATCCTGGTACATGACAATGGGCCTTATTTCACTCTCAGTATTGACATTCCTAGGGTATATGCTTAGGATAATTCACATTTTATTTACCCACCATTATGAAGGATTTATTCCCCCAAAGTAACCAAAGTATATGGTTCTAGTATTTATGATGCATAAATTTATGCTATGTTCTATACCATGTTTAGAGTCATATAGAGTTCATAATGTTACCAGCTAATATATAATATGGAATTGATTAGAAATGGAACCTAGTAGAATAAATGAGAACTTCACCAATGCATGATATTTTAAGAGTAATAAGGATCATATCTCTGATTGTCTTAATCTATCATTTCAAAGGAATATTGTCTCCCAAGTATCGTCGTCATATGAGGAAATAGTATCATGTGTTGACAAGGTATGTAAAGACTTCTCTGAGTCCTATGGATTTGAAGGAAATCAAAAGAAGAAGAGGATGGAAAGGAAAACATGGATAAAGGTAATAAGGGAAAGATTTATTTTCCCTCATGTGATAATTTTTGAAGGAAACCCTATTGTATATAATTGAGAGGAAAAGGAGTTTGCTTCAAGTGTATAGAAAAAGGTCACCATACTCATAATTGCAAGACAAGGAAAGAATTTCCCTATATTCAATGCTTCAAATACAAGTAGGTGGGACATTATGCGAATCAATGTCCCAATAATCAATGGAATATACCCCAAATGATGATTTTGGATAATGGTCAAGTTATGATGCTACCTCAGATGAAGTAGAATGATTAATATTCCTAGTCAAGAATCATTTCATTTGAATATTTTTTCAATAATGTATTGGTTGTAAGAATTATGAGATATATAAGGATTATACTTCAATACTATTTCATTAAGGATTTGAGTTCATATGGTGAACGGTACAAAGGAAAAGTGATTCATTAGAAAGTTAAAATTTTTAGAAAACACATGATTGAGGGAAATACAACCCTTAATATATATATATCATGTTGAGAAAATGATGAAGAAATGATTGGTTCATATAAGTACTGAGTACCTTGGAACTGATTATTGACTTTTCCAGAAGTGGTCTATACTATCATCGATGGAGTTTACAACACTTTTAGATTTAAGTAATATATCCAATAACATGTATCTTACTTAAGTAATACATAAGAATTCATGTTTCCAATATGGTTTTTACGGTAATTCAAGTTATTACCATATTTCAAGAGGATACATGATAAAGTTATTCACATGTTTGGAATGTAAAATTTAGAGTTGCTTCATGTTGATTAAGGTTTAATGATAATTCCATCTTGTAAATTTATAGTACTTAATTATAATTTGTTGAATCATTATATTTTTTGAATTTTTAACCATATTTGAAATGTTTTAAGTTGATCATTGTATGAGATTTTATAGGTTAATGTATTGCTTCTCCAAATGGCATAACCTATGCTAAGTGATAAGGTATAGATAGTTCAAGGAAATAAAAGGATGAGCTTATAAGTAGAAATGTATATTTATACTCTTATAGAGTGGAATAATTCCTCAAATCAAGGAAAATAGTCTTAAATAAAATGTTTTTCTATTATCATAATCATTGATAATATTGATGAATTTTTTTTAGTTTATAGTTTTTTAATAATCAACATTCATCTGAACATGTCCTCTATCATGTTCTATCATAACTTCATAGTTATATTTTTCTTCCATGTCCAGGTTTTTACTTCCAACTAATGTCACCTTATTTGAAAGCATACTTTTTGGGGTGACCACCTCATCTCCCTTAACCATTTTTTTATGAGGATATTTTATTAACCCTATTTCCTATGTGGGTTTCCATAAGGGAATTTTCAAGTATCAACCATTAACTTTTGAAGTTCAATTTCAGATTTCGAGGATGAAATTTTTGTGAGGGGATAAGGTAACACCCCAAGAATTTAAAAATAGATTTATTATAGAATGAATGGATCACTGAGTCTCTAAAAACACCACTTTGTTATAACCTAGCCAAGTAAACATAATTTTGTCACTTTTGTGATGTGAATTTTGAAAATATGACATACACAGTTGCGATCAGTAAGTTATTTGGAGTCCGATAAGAAAAACAAAAATTTTGGTGAATAGTAACCAAACCTTATGAATACTAACATACCCTTATGAATAGTGATATACACTAATGAATAGTAACCATACCTATGATAGTATATAAATAATATTCAAGAGGGTGTATGATATACCTATGTTTTGGAATAAGTAAATAAAGGTTTTAAAAATGTTTTTTTAGAATAAATTATGATTTTAATTAAATATTAAATTAATCATATTTAGAAAATTATTTTTGAAAAATGGAATTCTTTTTTGGATTTTACCCATCAAAAAATGGTTTGGGTGAATTTTTTGGATTTTTCTAAAAAACTTGAATTTTTTATGAATAGTAAAATAGAATAATTCACAATAAATGTTAAAACCTGAAATTCTACTTCATGCTTGAGTCATGGATGATGTAAGCCCACTTCATTCGAAATAAAATGAATTTATTACTATTCTTGGTCATATAATCATCACTATTTCTAGTCTTGAGGTAAATTAACAAACTAATGATTAAAAAATTATGAAAACCCTCCTCTCTTCCACTATAAAAACCCCTCTCACTCCCTCTTCTCTTCACTCCTCTAAGACTTGAATATCCTAAAAGTTCTACCCAATTACCCTTCCCAAGTCACTCCCCACCTCCAAGAATCTCTTATTCTTTCAAAAATAAAAAAATACCTTCCCTTAAGGAGGTTCTCAAGGAGGTTATTTCAAGCGGTAAAACACCTTTCTTTTTCATTTAGTTTCATTTCAATTTATCTTCGTTTGTTATCCTATCCTCACCTCCTATGTCCAAATTATAATGATAGATATAGTATAATATATATAATTTAATTATATCATGTGAATGGAAGAACCATCATAAATATCCTTACTCTCTCTCTCTCTTATTTTATAAATGAAATCAATGTCCATGAGGTTCCAATTTATAACCTTCGTAAATGACGAAGTTTCATTCTTCAATTTATCCTTAATTACTGATAATAAAACCATTTTTATGGTTTAACCAGACTAAAATATATGTATTACAACCTAATTAATATTCATGAACCAATATATGTACATATTATTAAATTATATGACCAAACTAGTTACTAATAATCAAAATACCGCTAAAATAATCTAAGTGAATGTCATAAATATTTAATCTAATGATTCATCATTTTTCCATGTAACCAAATGATATAAATGAACATTAACACTTATTTATGTTCATAAATAATATGTAATTTCAATTCTGGATATTTACATCCATTTCACATGAACTTCATTACTTAAGAACAAGTGAACTGATTATGAAAATAAAGAAAACGAACACTCCGGAATGACAGAATTCAATATAATAACTTATCAATAAGAACATAAATGAACTAAAAATAATTATGATAAACTAAATACATGTCTAATAGGTTCTAAAATAATTTATTAATAATTTTAATTTCATATTCTAGAACCTTAAGTTCAAGATAGGAACACATTCGGACTTAAGCTAAGGGTTTCTTCGTCTCACTTCCATTTTTGTGAGATTTTCCATATTCACAACTAATAATTGTGTGTGGTGTATATATACTTACCATTCACTACTAGAAAATCTGGTTTTGGAGGCGGGGCATCTATAGCAGCCACCATTTGGTGGCCGCTAATACCATCAACAGCGGCCGCCAAATGGCGGCCGCTGCAATTTTTCCTAAAAAAACCCCTAATTTCCCCTCCCTCCCCTCCCTCCGCTCCCCGACCCCGCGACCCCCCCTTCCCCGACCCCACGACCCTGACCCCGACCCCCGGCGACCCTCCCCGACCCCTGGCGACCCTCCCCGACCCCCGGCGACCCTCCCTGACCCCCGACGACCCCGACCCCCGACCTCCCGGCGACCTCGACAACCCCCGGGGACCCGACCCCCGGTGACCCCGACCCCCGGCGATCCCCAACCCCTTGCCTCCATGTTGCGCCACCGGTAACCCCCACCGCCTTGCCTCCACGGTGCGCCCCCGTGACCCCGACACCCCCTACCTGCGCTACACCCCGGTGACCTCCACCGCCTTGCCTCTGCGCTGCACCCCCGTGACCCCGACACCCCCGAGACCCAACAACGCCCACCCCTACCTGCGCTGCACCTTTGGATAGCCCCACCGCTACCGTCCCCTCACGGCCCCGTTGCATCCCTCCGGCAAGTCCTCCTGCCTCTGTTGGACCCTTCCGGTCCATTGTGCCCTGTCATGTAGAACCCTCCACGCGGTCCAACGGTTCCGCTCCTTTCGAGTCCGACCGTCAAACCTCTGTCATCAATTCACTGCACCGTCATGGATCTGTAATCAAGTCAGACCCCATTACCCGCGGTCGAGTCCTCCGCAGGTAATGTTTTTTATCCAAATTTGGTTTTTAAATTTTAATGATATGTGTTTTTTTTAGAATTTAAATAATATATTTCACTTTTTATTTCTATTAAATACATATATGGATAGGAGTTGGATTGATATGCAAGATAGATTTTCAGCTGAATATTATGAGGCGATTAAGCGATTTATGGATTTCACCAACAAATTTCCAAGCGATATGATTAGTTGTCCATGCAGAAAATGTGAAAATAGATATCTCTTCAAACGAGATAGTGTTAGAGAACATTTGTTTTTGAATGGGTTTTTGAAAAACTATAAGACATGGACGCGTCATGGAGAAGATTATGTTTCATGTCATCGCTCAGAAAATATTCATATGAATGTTGATTTGGGAACAGTTGATCCGATGAACATAATGTTGAATGATATGATGCGTCAGTTTCAATATGAAGACAGTAATTTCGTAAATGATGATGTTGGATTGAGTAATCCTCATTCTTCTGCAGATAGAGAAGCATTGAAATTCTTTGAAATTCTTGACGATGCGCGTACTGAATTATATCCTGGATGCACTAAATTTAGTAAACTGTCATTCATCGTTGAATTGTTACACCTGAAGACCTTGAACTAGTGGTCAGACACCTCATTCGACATGTTGTTGGTATTATTGAAGAAGGTACTCCCTGCTGGAGCGAAGATTCCGGAGTCATTCTATCAAGCTCGCAAGTTAATCGATGATCTTGGTTTTACATATGATACAATTGATGCATGTCGCAATAATTGTATGTTGTTCAGAAAAGAGAATGCGCAATTAAATAATTGTACTGTTTGTTATACATCCAGGTGGAAGACCAATGAGATTAATCAAGGTAGTCAGATTCTTCCTGGGAGAGTCTTGAATCAAGGGAAACAAGTTTCCGCTAAACAGATGCATTATTTCCCACTGAAACCGAGACTGAAGAGATTCTTCTTGTCCACTAAAATTGCTAAATTGATGACTTGGAATTCAGAGAGAAAGAAAGAGGTTGATAAATTAACTCACCCGGAAGATTCTTTGGCATGGAAAGAGTTTGATCAGAGACACCCAGACTTTTCCCGAGATGATCGTAATATTCGACTGGGTTTGGCAGCAGATGGTTTTAACCCATTTAGGTCCATGGTAGGTGAGACACATAGTACATGGCCAGTGGTGTTGGTTTCATACAACATTCCCCCATGGGTATGTATGAAGCAACCTTTTTTGTTACTTTCAATTCTAATTGATGGACCGAGAGGACCTGGTGATAAAATTGATGTTTATATGCAACCTTTGATTGATGAGCTGTAAGAATTTTGGGTCGATGGTGTAATGAATTTTGACTCGGCAGCAAATGAAATGTTTAGACTTCGGGCCGCTTTGTTATGGAAAATTAATTATTTCCCAGCGTATGCTAACTTATCAGGTTGGAGTACAAAAGGAGAATTTGCTTTCCCTTGTTGTAATAAGAGTAAGAAATCTATATGGCTTAAGCACTGTAGAAAGTGGGCATATCTTGGTCACAGACGCTTTCTTCCTCCATTGCACAGGTTCAGAAAAGACCGTGTATCATTTGATGGGAATAGAGAGTTTGACCCATCACCACAAATACTATCTGGGGTTGAAATTTTTGCACAACTTGATGAAGAAAAAATTCGTACAATGTATGATTTTCAAGATTTATTGGTTCCTGCATTTCCTTCTATTCCTGCTGCAAATGGACAGCGAAGTCATAATTGGAAGAAACGAAGTATTTTTTTTGAATTTCCTTATATGGCTTAAGCACTGTAGAAAGTGGGAATATCTTGGACCCCCCCACGCACGTTTATTCGCGACGTGCACGCGCAGACAGCACGTCAATCGGACGTGCGGTCTGCACGGTAGGGCTCATTATGCGTTCTTTAAGCATTGCGCGCACTTGATAAACGCGCGTGGGGTGGTCCAAACTGGCCGAACGATGTCCGAATGTCCTGAAATCGGACGACATCAAAGGTTGAGTGAATTTTGATGTGGTCGAGCAGACGGAATGTCAATTGGACGTGCCGTGTGCCCGCGGTAACCGGGAACGCCGTTCTGGTGTCATAAACGGCCAAAACGGGCGTTTAACAATCAAACTCTTAGCGGACGACATCGGATTGACCTGAAATCACAGGAAAACAATCCAATTATTATTCTCGATGTGCACGCGCAGACGGCACGTCAATCGGACGTGCGGTCTGCGCGGTAGGGCTCATTATGCGTTCTTTAAGAGTTACACGCTCTTGATAAACGCGTGTGGGGGGGTCCAAACTGGCTGAACGATGTCTGAATGGCCTGAAATCGGACGAAATCAAAGGGTGATTGAATTGTGATGTGGTCGAGCAAACGGAACGTCAATCGGACGTGCCGTGTGCCCGCGGTGACCAGGAACGCCGTTCTGGTGTCACAAACGGCCAAAACTGGCGTCTAACGGTCAAACTCATAGAGAAAGACATCGGATTGACCTGAAATCACAGGAAAACAATCCAATTATTATTCGAGATGTGCATGCATAGACGGCACGTCAATCGGACGTGCGGTCTGCGTGGTAGGGCTCATTATGCGTTCTTTAAGCGTTGTGCGCGCTTGATAAACGCGCGTGGGGGGGTCCAAACTGGCCGAACGATGTCCGAATGGCCTGAAATCGGACGACATCAAAGGGTGAGTGAATTGTGATGTGTTCAAGTAGACAGAACGTCAATCGGACATGTCGTGTGCCCGCGGTGACCGGGAACGCCGTTCTGGTGTCACAAACGGCCAAAACGGGCGTCTAACGGTCAAACTCATAGAGGACGACATCGGATTGACCTAAAATCACAGGACAACAATCCAATTATTATTCGCAACGTGCACGTGCATACGGCATGTCAATCGGATGTGTGGTCTGCACGGTGGGGCTCATTATGCGTTCTTTAAGCGTTGCGCGCGCTTGATAAACGCGCGTGGGGGGGGTCCAAACTGGCCGAACGATATCCGAATGGCCTGGAATCGGACGACATAAAAGGGTGAGTGAATTTTGATATGGTCAAGTATACGGCACGTCAATTGGATGTGCCGTGTGCCCGCGGTGACCGGGAACACCGTTCTGGTATCACAAACGGCCAAAATGGGCGTCTAACGGTCAAACTCATAGCGGACGATATCGGATTGACCTGAAATCACAGGAAAACAATCCATTTATTATTCGCGATGTGCACGCGTAGACGGAACGTCAATCGGACGTGCGGTCTGCGCGGTAGGGCTCATTATGCGTTCTTTAAGCGTTGTGCGCGCTTGATAAACGCGCGTGGGGGGGTCCAAACTGGTCGAACGATGTCCGAATGGACTGAAATCAGACGATATCAAAGGTTGAGTTAATTGTGATGTGGTCGAGCAGACATCACGTCAATCGGACGTGTCGTGTGCCCGTGGTGACCGGGAACGCCGTTCTGGTGTCATAAACGGCCAAAATTGGCGTCTAACGGTCAAACTCTTAGCGGACGACATCGGATTGACCTAAAATCATAGGACAACAATCCAATTATTATTCGAGATGTGCACGCGTAGACGGAACGTCAATCGGACGTGCGGTCTGCGCGGTAGGGCTCATTATGCGTTCTTTAAGCATTGCGCGCGCTTGATAAACGCGTGTGGGGGGGTCCAAACTGGCCAACCGATGTCTGAATGGCCTGAAATCAGATTACATAAAAGGGTGAGTAAATTGTGATGTGTTCGAACAGAAGGCACGTCAATCGAACGTGTCGTGTGCCCGCGGTGACCGGGAACGCCGTTCTGGTGTCACAAACGGCCAAAACGGGCGTCTAACGGTCAAACTCATAGCGGACGACATCGGATTGACCTGAAATCACAGGAAAAAAATCCAATTATTATTTGCGACATGGACGCGCAGACGGCACGTCAATCGGACGTGCGGTCTGCGCGGTAGGGCTCATTATGCATTCTTTAAGCGTTGCGCACGCTTGATAAACGCGCGTGGGGGGTCCAAACAGGCCGAACGATGTTAGAATGGCCTGAAATTGGACAAAATCAAAGGGTGAGTGAATTTTGATGTGTTCGAGCAGATGGCACATCAATCGGACGTGCCGTGTGCCCGCGGTGACCGGGAACGCCGTTCTGGTGTCACAAACGGCCAAAACGGGCATCTAACGGTCAAACTCATAGAGGAAGACATCAGATTGACCTGAAATCACAGGAAAACAATCCAATTATTATTCGCGACATGAACGTGTAGACGGCACGTCAATCGTACGTGTGGTCTGCGCGGTAGGGCTCATTATGCGTTCTTTAAGAGTTGCGCGCTCTTGATAAACGCGCGTGGGGGGGTCCAAACTGGCCGAACGATGTTCGAATGGCCTGAAATCGGACGAAATCAAAGGGTGAGTGAATTGTGATGTGGTTGAGCAGACGTCATGTCAATCGGACGTGTCGTGTGCCCGCGGTGACCGGGAACGCCATTCTGGTGTCATAAACGGCCAAAACTGGCGTCTAACGGTCACACTCTTTGCAGACAACATCGGATTGGCCTGAAATCACAGAACAACAATCCAATTATTATTATCGACATGCACGCGTAGACGGCACGTCAATCGGATGTGCGTTCTGCGCGGTAGGGCTCATTATGCGTTTTTTAAGCGTTGCACGCGCTTGATAAACGCGTGTGGGGGGGTCCAAACTGGCCGAATGATGTCCGAATGGCCTGAAATCGGATGACATCAAAGGGTGAGTGAATTTTGATGTGTTCAAGTAGACAGCACATCAATCGGACGTGTTGTGTGCCCGCGGTGACCGGGAACTCCGTTCTGGTGTCACAAACGGCCAAAACGGGCGTCTAATGGTCAAACTCATAGTGGACAACATCGGATTGACCTGAAATCACAGGACAACAATTCAATTATTATTCGCGACGTGCACGCGTATACGGAACGTCAATCGGACATGCGGTCTGCGTGGTAGGGCTCATTATGCGTTCTTTAAGAGTTGCGCGCGCTTGATAAACGCGCGTGGGGGGGTCCAAATTGGCTGAACGATGTCTGAATGGCCTGAAATCAGACGACATCAAAGGGTGAGTGAATTGTGATGTGGTCGAGTAGATGGCACATCAATCGGACGTGTCGTGTGCCCGCGGTGACCGGGAACGTCGTTCTAGTGTCATAAATGGCCAAAATGGGCGTCTAACATTCAAACTCAAAGCGGACGACATCGGATTGACCTGAAATCACAGGAAAACAATCAAATTATTATTCGTGATGTGCACGCATAGACGGAACGTCAATCGGACGTGTGTTCTGCGCGGTAGGGCTCATTATGCGTTCTTTAAGCGTTGCGCGCGCTTGATAAACGCGCCTGGGGGGGGTCCAAATTGGTCGAACGACGTCTGAATGACCTGAAATAGGACGACATCAAAGGGTGAGTGAATTGTGATGTGTTCGAGTAGACGGCACGTCAATCGGACGTGCCGTGTGCCCGCGGTGACCGGGAACGCCGTTCTGGTGTCATAAACGGCCAAAACGGGCGTCTAACGGTCAAACTCATAGCGGACGACATTGGATTGACCTGAAATCACAGGAAAACAATCCAATTATTATTCTCTGTGTGCACGCGCAGACGGCACGTCAATCGGACATGCAGTCTGCGCGGTAGGGCTCATTATGCGTTCTTTAAGAGTTGCGCGCTCTTGATAAACGCGCGTGGGGGGTCCAAACTGGCCAAATGATGTCTGAATGGCCTGAAATCGGACGACATCAAAGTGTGAGTGAATTGTGATGTGGTCGAGCAGACGGAACATCAATCGGACGTGCCGTGTGCCCGCGGTGACCGGGAACACCGTTCTGGTGTCAAAAACGGCCAAAACTGGCGTCTAACGGTCAAACTCTTAGCAGACGACATCGGATTGACCTGAAATCACAGGACAACAATCCAATTAGAACAATATAATTAATGATTTTAAATTTATAAAATGGTAATCAAATTTATGAATATTATTTTGAAAATCAAATACTTTAGATCTGTTACAGTAAGTTTGAAGTTAAATATTTGTTTTCTATGTTTTATTCGGTACTAAGTTTGTTATTAAATTTTGTTATGCAGTTATATGTGATGATGGATGCGGAGCTTGGAAGATGACAGCTGGGATTTATTTTGTATATTAATGTATAATTGAATTTTTTTTTAAAAAAATTAAAATTTAATAGCGGCCGCCATTTGGCGGCCACTATAGGTTTTTCAAGGAGACCTATAGCGACCGCCATTTGGCGGCCGCTATATGTCCGGGCTATAGCGTCCGCCAATTGGAGGCCACTAAACCCCATCCTGGCTTGCCTACAGCGTCTGCCAAATGGCGGTCGCTGATAGTAACAGCGACGGGGCAAAAGCGGCCGCCGTTTGGCAGCCACTAGGCGGCCGCTATAGGCCTTTAGCGACGGCTTTTGGCGGCTGCTAAAGGTCATTCTTGTACTAGTGATTGATGTAAATTTTCATTAATATATTTATTTTCATGGTATTAAATTTATCATTTTAATATTATTAATTTTGGGGCATACGAATTGTTTGATTACAAAGTGGTAAGGGTTTTCCACCCAAACTCCCATTTTCATTCGGGTTACTTTGATTGTCTAATTACCTCAATGAAATTATTATGTAATCCTCATAAATTCTGTGTGATTATTATATATATGTACACCAACCATAATCCTTAATTTATGGGTATTTACACGTTTTAAAAGGAAATTTCAAAATTATTTCTAAAAGACAAGCCCGATTCAAGAGAATTTCTCAAATTCTTACCCATTTTCAAGGGCACCCTATAATATCTTTTTTGGAAAAAATTATATTCATAAAATAACTCATTTTATTATGAAAATACTACATTACTTAACTTCTGGTTTTATAGAAATATTTTTCCAAAATAACTCTTCTTTTCCAAGTAAAAGGGTTTTTATCTCAAGAATTACTCAAAGATTTTATAAGAGTATCTTCATCTATTTCAACAATCTTGTTGATTATTATGTATTATTGGGATTAATATTTAATGGTATAATATACAATATTTAATTTAATGTTTTATTATTATTTTTTTGTGGATGTATTATCTTAAAATCATTCACCAATTTACTCTGAATGGTTAGTGTTTATGCTTAATGTTCGGGGAAAGTTATTTACATTTAATATATTAGTTTCAATATGAATGTATATGTTGTTTATATTTATCCCCATTCATATGAGGAATGCATTGGACCTAGAAAGTGTCATGTGGGTCCCACTATAGCCCCTCGGTGCATTGGTAGGTCTCATGAGACAAACTGAGGTCTTAGCATAAGGCCTTGACAAAATGATTATTTATGGTCTTGGCACGAGGCCTTGACGGTATGGTTATATTGTCCCTCATTATGAATTCCCTCATTATGAAAATAGTATTGATGGTTCATGTGGTTATTCGAATAGTAGAATACCCATTATTATGTTATATTATGGCAATATTTACTTAGCTCATATTTATTCCATATTATGTTCATGTTTTTTTAAATGCATGTGTTTTCAATTATTTACCATGTCTAATGTTTATGTTATCATACATTGTATTGCCTAATATTACTGAGTTTTTGAGATCACCCCTTTCTTATGTTTCATTTTCTCAAGACATGAAGAATTTTATTATGAATGACATTCTGAAATAACCTAGGAGTTATGGAAGTTGTATAAGGAGTTTCTATGTTGTTTTTCATTTCAAGTTTTAATGTTGAAATTATGTATGTATCGTGTTTCCAATAATACTAAAATACTCGGTCCTTCAAGATTCTTATTCCTTATTTATATGCCAAGGTAATCAAATAAGGCACTGGCTCCAGGTAACTGGGGTCGGGTCCTTACATCCCTGGCTCTCCAAAAGCATGGCCAAACAAACTATCGTCCCCAATTTCCCCAACCACACATCACTGCCCCACAAGCATGGACACACATCAAGATCATTTCACAAATTTAAAAATGGGATTTTATCATATTCCACTTTATTTTAGGGTCATTGTCACACAATACAAAATCTTGGGGCAACTATTTCATTATCCAAATATAATTGGTTAATAAATTTCCATTTTAGGATGGTATCACAATAATCAAAAACAAAGAAGAAATCATAGCACATATATCCAGCACAAACAAATCCCCCAATGGCCACAATTTTCAATGGGGCATTAAGATCATACAATTCACAATATCACAAATAATATCAAAGCTGTAAAATCATGTGAATCAAACCTTATTTTACTTTTTAAATTCAATTAAGAAATTATTTATCTTTGATTAAGTCATCACACCCATAACCCATAGATGAACAAAAGTAAACCCCTCCTGCATGATACACAATAAGGAGAAACAAGGGAATCCCTACCTCAAAAGAAGATTTCCAACTCTCTATGCACTGTAAGGAAAAGAAGAATGCTTGAGAACCACAATTGCACCATGAGAACTGTGGATAAACCTATATTACACCAAGGATTCATAAAAAATCGAAATTCACCCCAAACCAAAGAAACACCACCGAAATAGATCCTTGAATAGGAACAAAAGTAAATGAATGAGAACAAGGGGAGAAATCACCATGGATCAAATATGGGAGCCCAAGGATTGATCCCCATTGAAGGGAATCTCTAAATACTGAAGGAGAAGATTTTCAGACATCTGGGATGAGAGAGGATCCACTAACATAGGGTTTGAGAAATAACCTGAGTAGATAAAACCCTTAAAATGTACAGAATCAGGTAATTACACGATATGTAATCCCCTTTCACATCATGTAATCTTGGGATTTTGGTTTCTTCTAAAAAACATGTCACCTTTTTATTATTTAACCCTGAAAAACTACACGTCATTAACCAACCCTAGACAAGCCATGAAACTAACTTTTATATCATGTAATACACTTACACGACGTGTATTCCCTATAGAAGTTCGGATTGACCTCCAACTCCTACGAAAACTCCTGGAACTTCCCCCTAACACCTCCAACAAAACAAACCAAAAAAGTAATAGACCGGGAAGGTATGGACCATTATATAAGATACCTATCAAAAAACTATCACCCTCGAGAATCCAAAACCAAGCCCATAAGAAAAAAAAAGTCCAAAAAACCACCATGTGAGATAATTCTCAAGGATCTCTTCATATCTCAAATGCTTCCACCAGCCAAACATGCCAAACCAAATGACAAAAAACATCCCACACAATCTCATAACCATGAAACCACAACTACAAACTATCTCCTCTCACATAACCACACTTCCACACAACCATTGCACAACCAAAACACCATACCTCCCCAAACACACGAATCAGGAAATTCTATCATCCATGTCAAGATATTATCCACTCTGGGCGAGACTAACTCACCCCCACATGTTTAATCGCATAGTAGTTAATGTGTATTTATTAGGAGTTAGGTCCTCCCATTTTCATATGTTAAGAATTTACAGCACATCGCACCACACACATCACAAACCAAGGAAAATAGCTCATATTATAAAAAAAGGATTCAAACATCACATCACAAATAAAAACATATTAAAGAAAAACTCAAAACAACTCTGGGTACTGGGCATGCATCTGTGTATCTTGATCCCAAGTACTCTCCTCTAAGACACTATGCCTCCACAATACATGAACCAAAGAAAATGGTTTGTCTATGAAATTCCTTCTCCTGATGATCCTAGATCTCTACTAGATGCTCCAAAAATGTCATTTCATCCTCGATATCCAAATCTCCCCAGTAAATGATATAGGAGTCATCATGAAGATACCAATGAAGATGAGAGATGTGGAAGACATCATTGATCCTCTCCAACCATGGTGGAAATTTCAACCAATATGAAACCTTTTTAACTTTCCCCAACACTTCAAAGGGCCCAAAAAACCTAGGAGAAAGCTTACTCCCTCTGTCAAACCTCTACTACACACATCGAGGGGAAACCTACAAGAACACATGGTTCCCAACCTCTACCAAGATTATGATTTAAACCCCTTCAGATTCATAAGGTAAACCATCATCCTGATATGATACAATGGACCTTGGAACTCCATAAAACTACACCACCTCATCCACATACCTCTTAGACAAGGAATCCATTGTGCCTAACCCCTTGATTACTAAGAAGTGATCTGATTTAATTAACCAATCCACTATCACTCAGATAGAATTACAACCTCCCTGAGTTCTAGGTAACTCTATGATGAAATCCATTGATATGTCATCCCATTTTCACTTAAAATAATCCAAGGGATAAAAAATCACCAAGGAAACGATACTTGGCCTTTACTTACTAGAAAACCAATCAATTTTTCACAAATTCCACCACTACCCATTTCATCCCAGACCAATAAAACTACATCTTCAATCCATGTTACATCTTAGAAATTCATGGGTGTACCACTAAGGGTGAGATGTGGAACCCATGAAAAACTACCTTGTGCATCAATACTAGAACAAACAGCCTTCCTCGAAACAAAATTAAGTTCTGACTATCCTCTAACCATCCCTCTGGATTATCACCATGGACAAAATGATCATGCATTACCTACACCTCTAAGTCTCCCCATTGAGACATGTCCACCTACTACATCAGAGAAGACTACATCGTCATCTGAAACAAACAGCCTCTACCACCATCCACTCTTACATCTAAGTGTAATGCTTCCAACTCCTTCATTACTCTCCAAGCATCCATTTATTCCTGAACAACATCCTTATATGAATTCTTATTCAAAGAATCGTCCATAACATTCCCCTTTACTGATGTGTAGGAGATCTCAAAATCATAGTCCTAAAGAAAATCCATCCACATCTATTATCATAAGTTTAAATCGCTCTAGTAAAAGAAATACATCAAGATCTTGTGATCTGTAAAGACCACAAAGTTCTCCCTAATGAGGTGATGTCACCACAACTTCAGAGCAAACACAACTTTCACTAGCTCTAGATAATGGGTGGAATAGTTATGTTCATTAGGGAACAACTTCCTAAACCCATAAGAAATCACTACTCTATGTTGTATCAAGAAACACCCTAAGTCCAAATGGAAAGTTTCACAAAACACCACAAACATCACCCTTCCTCAAGAAACTGGAGTATTGGAGCACTAACTAACTTTCCATTTAGGTAATTGAATGTTTCATGACACTGATCACTCTACAAAAAATCTTTTTCCTTCCTAGTAAAAGTTTCCAATGGATCTACAAATCAAGAAAAATTGTGTACAAACCTCTGATAATAGCCTATGAGACCAAGGAAATTGCAATCCTCTGCCACATTCTTGGGTGTTTCCCAAGAAACAACCACTTCAACCTTTGACGGGTCTACTGTCTCACCCTATTAAGACACCACATACCCAAGTAAATGGAACTCTTGTTTCCAAAACATAAACTTGGACAACTTTCCATAAAGTTAGTTTAATATAAGAACATTCAATATAGTTCTGAGATGCTCAACATGCTCCTCCTCTAAATTTGAGTAGATTAAGATATCATCAATGAATACGATGATGAACCAATTCAGGAACTCATGGAACACTGAGTTCATAATCCCTATGAACATGGATGGTGTGTTTGTAACACTAAATGGAATGATTTTAAACTCAAAGTGCACATACCTGTATCTAAAGGCAGTCTTCAGGATACCGCCCTCCTTCACCCTCAACTAGTGATATCCAAACTACAGATCAGTATTATAAAACCAACTTTACCCTCTTAGCTGGTCAAAAAGATATTTTATCATTGCAAGATGATAATGGTTTATTACCATCACCTTATTCAAACTCTGGTAGTCTATACACAACCTCATACTACTATACGCCTTCTTTGCGAACAAAACTGGAGCACCTCATAGCGACACACTAGGACAGATAAAACCCTTCTACATAAAATCGTCTGCTTGAACCCTCAACTCCTGAAACTCATAAGGTTTCATCCAATAAGGATTTATCGAAATTAGAGAAGCACCAAGATACAAGTATATCCCAAACTCAACATCATGTCGAGGGGGTAGCGTCACAACCTCATCAGGGAAAACATATAGGAAATACCCAATAATCTTGAGAACCTCTACTATCTCAACATCCACTAATTTCACTGATAAATTATCCAATAAGAAAATAAGGAGCTCTGCATACCAACTTCCCACCTAAAAACCCCATTCACCAAAAAAATCACTTATTGGACATCCACATCCAAAAACACGACTCTCCTCTAAAAGAAATTGATAATAGAATATATGGAATACAACCATTCACTATCGAGGATGAAATTGTATGGATACATATATATAAAGAAAAAATCCCCATAGGATTAATGCGTCCCCGTCATCAGTCTACACCCCCAGCACACATCAAACAAGAAGGTATGGCCTCTAACTGACATAGTCAACATCAGGGGTATGAGAATACTCTCTACATATAGTCCTAAATAATGGGCTAGAGTGGGTGCAACAAAGGATTTAAAATCTCTTTAATCAAATAAGGCACAAACAATGGTATAAAACAAATTGATCATACCTCTGATGATCCCTAGCCCCTCTGGAATTGCTTCCTATACTACATGCAACTGACCACGCCCAGCTCCTCTACCTATCTTTTGATGACCACCTGCATGGAAATGCTTGGGTAAAAGTCCTTGAACATAGGGAACATCCTAAGGTTAGCCTATAACTTCTCTATCTCCCCTTAGTGAAGAAAAAATATGTTGCCCATGTTGCTGAAATGGCCTTACTGGAAACTGCTGTTGAGACTGGCGTTGAACCTGTCCACCTCAACCAAACTGATCTAGAGTAGCCACTGGTCACTGGTCTTGAACATGGTCTCAAACCCCATAGAATTAAAACATTAGCCCCAAACCCACAGGAAAGGCATAAAAACCAGAAGTTAGAAAGGGAAGATATAGAGGTTGAATCCCAGTTGGTCGAAACCTTGAAGGTCCTGGTGTCTGAGACCTACCACTAACAACCCTACCCCTTAAGAAACCCTTTTGGTTCCCCTATCAAGGAAAACTTCTCCATGAGTGCATCCACTCGATCACCTCTGCCTTCTTATGAACCTCCAGATATATTGGCAACGTAAAATGGGTTATTGCATACTTGATAGAAGGATGGAGTGCCTCCTCAAGATGTCTCACACGATACTCCTCATCCGGAAAAATATCTAGGGAAAAATGAAAAGGTTAATTAAAATTGATTCTTATCTCCCATACTGACATGCTTCTATGTTGAAGAGAAAGAATCTCCTGAATCTTTACTTCCTTTATGGTTGATGAAAGGAACTCTTCCTGAAACTCCTTTTGGAAGTCGATCTACAAAAAACATATGCCTCCTTCCACTCTCCCAGATACAATGTCTACCACTGTCATGTAGCTCCTCACACCTTAATGACTGAAAAAGGGATATAGTACTCCATCAAGGCCTGAATCAAACTGAAATATATATCAAGATCCTATAGAAATATCACTATTTCCGCACCAGAAACACTTCCCTTGTACTTACCCAAAGCCTACTGCTAAAAGGCGTGTAACATCCTCTACCACTGATCATCATCCTCAGCCAGATCATCCTTCTGTTGATCAACCAAGTCATCCTACTGAACCTCCACTGGTTGTGCCACACGTGAATGATGACCAGGATCCATAGTTGAAAGGAAAATAAGAATTTCCTAAACTCAGTAGTATGAATTTTCATTATGATATATTTTAATTAACTTCAATTAATTTAATTCATTTTTTTTATCCATTTCAACTTCCCAAAACAACCCAATTCAAAAAGAACACAGGTCATTATAATTCATGTACCTCTCTTAGTTATCTACCCTGCAAGCATTTATATCTCACTTGGTCATTCAATAAGCTTAGACTCCATGCACTGGATCATAGAGGGTCCTAAAATCCCATGTTTTGGATGGTCTACCTAGCCTATGTCACACACCAAGGTCAATTGGAACTGTTTCCATACCAACCCATGAAACCCTCACTGTACCTAACTCCAAAATCCATCCTATCTCTCAACCATCACCTTGGATACCACTCTTTCATGACCCAATCCCTCTAAGGATACCCCTCCTGAGCTAGAAATGAAGAAATGGAGATAATGACCCCTGATTCCTTCCTCTAGTAGGCCCTGGGTTGGTGACTAGCATCGATGGTATAAAAATCTCATGTATGGGAGGCATTACCCTCTATAATAATATAGGATTGGAAGATAATATGAATCATCCACAAACAAATCCATGACATAATATAAAATAGAAATCAAAAACCATCCCATATGCATGTACAAATAGAATGGATACAAATAAAAGTCTCCAAAGTAAATATCCAAAATAAAACTAGAGCAGTAACACAGCAACTATCCCAAGGTCTGAGCTAGAAATTCCCAGAACGGTCCCTGAAATCCTCTTGGAAATCTGAAAATAGTTTTATATACATAGGGTGAGCATACAAGTATACTTAGTAGAAAAATCTCAAGTCTCTCATGCACATGTGAAAGAAGCATACTAATGATCCTATGAGAAAATAGGTGAACCAAACAACACCTAAATAGGTATACTAACCATCCAAACCTCATCAATTCATGCTCACCAAATAATGAAGGCCAAGTAATATAATATAATGAAAAGTACATTGATGATTGGGTACCCCATACCACTCTCCCACTAATTAACCAATCTCACACCCCAATGGTAAATTTCATGGTTCTACCACCTCTTCTGAATATACTAGATCACATCCTACCCACACACACTTGGTCCTCACAACAAATCTCTCTCACACACACCTGGGCCTCACAATACATCCCGCCTTCACACACCTGGGCCTCACAAAACATCTCTTCTGCACACACTTGGTCCTCACAACACATCCCACCCACACACACATAGGCCTCACAACACATCCTACCCACAAACACATGGGAATCACAAAATATCACTCCACATCTCATCCTAAAGACAACTGGGGCACCACATCACAACTCATCCCAAAGACACCTGGGATTCCGGATCATAACTCATCCCAAAGACACCTGAGACACCATATCACAACTCAGCCTAAAGACACCTGGGACACCACATCACATCTCACCCGAAGAAACTTGGTCCATCAATTCCTGGAAGATGGATCAAGAAAGAGTGGGTGGATAGCTATCTATCCTCCCACAAGGATGTTGGGAAAGACACCCCCCACGTGACTATGTGGGTGTTCGGCACATAGCGCCCAATGTGGGTGGGGTTCATATAGAAATCACAAGGGAAATACAAGTATATATATATTATCAAACACTCAAGACAAGCTTATGGGTTCTCAAACAAAAAACCAACTTCCAACATCATCACCTTTACTTCCACCTATAAATTCATAACATCACACATCAAGCCACAAACCCCACATCACATTTACAACCAATTTCATTTAATCACCCCATTCATTTCATTATTTAACATAAACCACATTTAACCACACAACCCACCATTTAATCATCCATTAACCATTTCCATTCCATTAACTAAACTAATCCAATCCATTCCAAACATTATTAAACATTTATTTATTTATTCTATCACTAATCGATCAACTAGCACAAATCAACCACCCCCTCACTACCCTAAAAGCACAGCCAACCAAATACCCCATCATCGCCCCAAAAGCACGTCCAAAAAAACTATCATCCCCACATGCCCCAACCACACATCTCCATCCCACAAGCATAACCACACATCACAATACATCAATATAATTTCACAAATTTACAAAAGGGATGTTATCACATTCCACTTTATTTTAGGGGAATTATCACACAAGAAAAAATCATAGGGAAACCATTTCATTATCCAAATATAATTGGTTAATTAATTTCCATTTTAGGGTGATATCACAACAATCACAACATATATATCCAGTGTAAACAAATCCCCAAATGGCCACAATTTTCAGTGGGACATCAAGCCTATACAATTCACAATATCACAAATAATATCAAAGGTATAAGAGCATGTAAATCAAACGTCGTTTTCCCATTTCAATTAAAATAACCAATTATTTATCTTTGATTAATCCAGAACAACCATAACCCATATATAAACAAAATTAAACCTCTCCCATATGATACACAATAAGGAGAAATAATGTAATCCCTACCTTAAAGAATATTTCCAACTCATTGCACACCGTTAGGCGAAGAAGAATACATGTGAACCACAACCGCACCACGAGAAATGTGGATCAACCTATACTATTCCAAGGATCCATAAAAAAGAAACTAAAAATCACCCAAACCAAAGAAACACCACCGCATTGGATCCCCAAATAATAATGGGAGGAAATGAATGATAAATAGGGGAGAACTCATCATGGATCGAAGAAGGGAGTACAAGGATCAATCACTGTTGAAGGAAATCTCCAAAGAATGAAGGATAGGGTCATCATAAGCCTAGGATGAGAGAGGAGACACTACCGTAGGGTTTTATAAATAACCCGAGTGGTTGAATCCTTTAAAACTGTACAACTTCATGGAATTACATATTATTTAATTCTCTTTCACATCGTGTAATCTCAGGATTTCAGGTTCCACTGAAAAACATGTCACCTTTTTATTATTTAACCCCAAAAAACTACACATATTGAACTATCCCTTGAAAAGATGTGAAACTAACTTTCACATCCTGTAATACACTTACACGGCATGTATTTCCTATAGTAGTTATGCTGCACCTCCAACTCCTACGAAAAATCCTGAAACCTCCCCCGAACACCTCTAACAACCAAAATTGGCAAAGTAACGGATTGGGAGAGCACAAACCATTACAAAATCAATGGTAAATCATACATTGAAGAAATATGAAGCTAAAAGGTCTAAATTTCCTTCTTATTATAAGTGTGGTAAGAAGCATCCTAGGGAGTATCTTATGAAATATATAAAGTGTTATGGATGTGGTATGATGGGATATTTGGATCATAATTACAAAGAAAAAAAACCATGGTAATGGTCAGACAAAATATGATAAGTAGGAAATTAGATGTTTTAAATTCAATGAGATGGTCCATGTTTCCAAATAAAAGCATGAATGATTGGATTCATCAATATCATAGAAAAAGGGTGTGGAAATATATTCGCGACTACCTCAAAAAATACAAGATCATTAAATAAAGTAGTGACATGTACATTACTTGTTTACTCGGATTATTTTAAAGTCTTGTTTGAATCAGGGTCTATAAAATAATTTATTTTTAGGGAATTTACTAGTAAAATGGAAATATTACCTTATGAAATAGATAAATAACTTTTAGTAAAAAATTATAGTGTAATTATTAATGAAATAAAGATTTATTATAATCTTCCTATGATTATATGTGGAATTATTTTTCCTACAAATCTTATTTTCTTGCCTATAGTTGAGTTTGATGTTAATATACAGATGGATTGCCTTTCAGTTTATCATGATGAGATAGGTTATAGAGATAAGGAAGTTATATTCAATTTTCAAAGCGATTTTGTGTTTCTATATAATAATTAATTTATGTCTATGATAACTTATCAAGAATCTTAGAAACTGATTAAATATAGCATTAAAAATTATCTTGCTCATATTTTCAAAAAATAAAAGTTGTTCAAATTAATGATGTTCTAGTAGTAAATGAATATATGAATGTATTTACTGATGATTCATTTGGTTTTATTCTTGATAGGGAGGTTGAATTCATTGTTTAATTTGTTCCATAAGTTAATCTAGTTTCAAACCCCCCTTATTGAATGGATCCATTAGAGTTATTAGAATTGAAAAGGAAGATGCAAGAGTTTCTTGAAAAGGGTTTTATTCATCCTAGCACTTTAGGGTGCTCCAGTTTTATTTTTTAAAAAGAACGATAGTTCAATGAGGCTTTTCATTAATTATAGATCACTCAATAACATTACTGTTAAGAAAAATTATTTGTTGTCTTGTATAAATGACTTGTTTGATCAGCTTCAGGGATTGCATTATTTTTCAAAGATTGATCTTATGTCCATATATCATCAACTGAAAGTGAAGGAGGAATACATTATGAAGATGGAATTTTGTACTAGGTATGGGAATTATGAGTTTTTGGTTATTCCCTTTGGGTTGTCTAATGCAATTTTTGTATTCATGAATCTTATTAATAGAGTTTTCCATGAGTATTTAGATAAATTTTTGGTTGTTTTTATTGATTACATTATGGTTTATTATAAAAATTATGAGAAACATGAGAGATATCTAAGGATTATTCTAAAGGATTTAAAAGAAAAAAAAATTTGTAGGAAAATTTAGTAAATGTGGATTTTGGTTGTGATAAATTTCTTTAATTGGATATATTATCTCTAAATATGGCATAAATGTTGATCCTACTAAAACTAAGGTGGTGTAATAGTGGATAATACCTATAAATGTCACTGAGATTCAAATTTTTCTTAGATTAGTGGGTTACTACTAATGGTTCGTTGAAAAAATTACTTGGTTATCTATCCTACTAACTAAGTTAACTCAAAAATAATTTAAATTCATCTAGATAAAGAAATGTGATGAATATTTTTAGGAATTGAAAAGAAGATTGGTTAATAACCTAGTATTGGCCTTTACATCTAGAAATGGTGATTTTGATATCTATAGAGATGCTTATTTGAAGGTACTTGGTTGTAAATTGATGTAATATGATTAGGTAATTGCATATGCATCATGCCAATTGAAAATACATGAATAGAATTACTCAACACATGATCTTGAACTGGTTGTAGTACTTTTTGCTTTAAAAATATAGATTCATATTTTTTATGGGGTAAAATGTGAAATATATATTGAACATAAAAGTTTAAAGCATATATTCACTCAAAAAGATTTGAACATGAGGTGGAGAAGATGGTTGGAACTAATAAAGGATTATGATTACGTGATTCACTATCATCTAGGTAAAGAAAACAAAGTAATTGATGCCTTGATCCAAAAATTTAATGTATCGTTAGTTATGATATGTTTGGAACATGATCTTTGGTTAATGATTTAATAGATGTTATCCTAGAAATTGTGTATGTAGGAACTCCCACTTGTTTGGTTCAGGTATTAGTGTATCTATCCTTGTCATATGGAATTAAGCATGAACATAGGGAAGATCAAGGTCTGCAAGGAAGAGTAGAGTTGGTTAAAAAATGTAATTTTCCTAAATTTAAAATTTACAAAGAAGGTGTTATGAGATTTGGAAAGAGGTTGTGTGTTCCAATTTATTCTCAGTTGAAGAATAAATTATTGATTGAAGCTCATAGCACTTTTTTTTATAGTCATCCTGACAATAATAAGATGTAAAGAGACCTTTAGGAATATTATTAGTGTAAAGGAATGACGGAGTATATTTTTTATTTTACCATTAAAATATTTCTTTTCCAATAGGTTAAAGTTGAGTGACAACTATAAAAGGAGATGCTTAATCCTTTTTTAATTTTTGGATAGAAATGAGAGAATATATCTATGGATTTCATGGTAGGATTACCAAATACATATCAATGTAGTAATATGATTTGTGATATTATTGAACATTTAACTAAATCTATGAATTTTCTTCTTATTCAAGATAGTATGTCTTTGGATCAACTTTCTAGACTTTACCTTAAAGATATAGTCAAATTACATGGATTACCTCTCTCTATAGTATCTTATTGTGATCTCATATTTACCTATAATTTTTGTAAAAGACATAAAAATTCATTGGGTTTGGAATTAAATTTCAATATAGCTTTTCATCCTCAATATGATGGAAAATCAAAGTGAGTAATTCAGATTTTTTAGGATATGCTTTGGGATTTCTTATTGGATTATCAGGGAAGTTGGGATCAACATCTCTCTTTGGTGTAATTTTCTTACAATAAAATTTTTCATTCCATTACACAGATATCACCTTTTAAGGAATTATATAGAAAGCAGCATTAGATTCCATCATGTTGGGATGAATTTAGTGAAATAAATTTTTTGAAACTATAACTGGTAGAATAAATGGATGAGAAGGTAAAGATGATTCAATATCACATGAGTTCATCTTAGAGTAAATAAAAGAATTATGCAAATAACTGGAGTAAATATCATTTATTTGAGGTATGTGATCATGTATTTCTTAAAATATCTCCTTGGAAAGGTGTTATGGGAATTGGAAAAAATATAAAGTTAAGTCCATGACTTATTAGTCCGTATTAAATTATTGAAAAGGTGGTATTGTTTACTTACCGAGTATCCATGCCTCTAATTTTACCTTAGATGCATGATTTCTTCCATGTTTCATTGTTAAGGAAATATATACCTGATGAATATCATTTCTTGAGCCCTAAGGTAGTATAATTGGAATATAATTGAATAAGCAACATTGGAACCTAAAAGGCTATGAGGGAAAAATATCCCTACTTATTTAAGTGATAAATAAAATTATGAGAACGTAATTTCATTAAGGATAAAATAATGAAACAACCTGGGTAATGTTAATAATAAATCACTTTCATCTATTATTAATATTTATGACTATATTTTATATATTTACATTCATTTCAAGAATTTTATATAATTTTTCAAACCAAAAAAGAAATAGTTTTATTCTAACTAAAGTGTTTCCATGTATTATATGGTTTTATTTAAAAGTTAAATTTCTAAATTTTATAAATTTAATTAGATAAAATGGAATTCATTATTTATATTATCATATAAAATATATGTTAGGGTGAATTTTTTGGATTTTTATGAAAATATTGATATTTGGGTGAATAGTGAGAAATACTAATTTTTATAAAAAATGTCATTTATTTTCAATTATTTACAAAGTATCATTATATTTTTGATTGTTTTAAAAGTAAAATTATTTTAATTTTAATAAAAATAATCCAATTCATTTCATATTAGTCAACATTATTCTTTATTTTTGTATAAATCCATTTTTAGGCTTAAAATGCATTTTTTGAAAAAAACTATTTTTCATTGCATTTTGTGAACTTAATTAAAATTAATTTCTATCAATTCTAAAAATTGAATATTAAAAAATTTATTTAATAATTTGAATCTGAAGTTTTAAATTTAGTAATGAATCCAATTTCATTTTTTATTATAATGATTAGTAACCATGGTAAAAAGTTTCCACCTCAAAAAAGGGTAAAACATGTTAATTAAGGTTAAAACTAAGTTATAAGGTCATAAAATATTATTGTATTGGATGATTTAAACCCTTATCATCTTATCTTTTAAATGGGATAGTTTTAGGTCCACTTTCCCATGAATAATACATTATATTATTTTAAAACTTTAAAAAATTACAAGAGTGTCACTCTCCTCACTTATAAAAGGGAACCACTCTTCTATCTTATTCACATACTTTGAGCCATTTATTTTGACCAAAATCTACCAAAATTCCTTCCCAGAATATCTATCCATGTATTAGAGGTTTTGGTCTCACCAAAATACCAACCTAAGAAGGATTAAGGTGTAATCCAGTAGAGGTTTTCCAAAGAAGATGTATAATTCAATACCAAGTGTTTCATATTTATTTATTTTTTATACCTTATTAAAACCCTATTTAACCATGATGAAATAATAAAATAAGTGTATTTAATATACTAAAATATTGTTATGCTTATTGTACAACCATTTTTCATCTCCTTTCTTATCCTATGGGAAATGAAAACATCACTCAAGTGTATGAATGGACTATCACCTCCACGAAGCGATGTGTTTCATTTTTCATAACCACCTCATAAAGCTCATTATTATGATGTATTTAATGAATATATATATATAATATTTAGTAAATTATTATGATTTTGGAAATATAAGATATTAATTACCTTCTCACCCATCTATTTTTTAGAAAAATATAATGTCGCTTGTGGATACGTGAGGACTACCATTCCACGAAGCGATGTGATTCATTTTTCATGTCCACCTTTCATGATTGGTTATAAAATTGTATTTAATTTATAAACATGATAATTATTTTATGGTAATATTCTATATATTATGGAATAATGACCCATTTGACCATGTTCAATCCACTAAATTGTTTTTTTCTATTATGAACGAAACGTCCTCAAAATGTTTGACATGAACTTAACTGATTTAATAACTATATAAGGAATATTAATAAATGAAATAAAAGTGATAATAGTAAGGGAATACACCTAAAAGGTTTATTAATAAATTAAATAATTAATATAATTTTATTATACATGAATTAAAGTACATATATGGTGAGTCGAACTCGAGGTAAGGGGTTTTTCTTTAAAACCTTATTCTAAAAGTTTTAAACTTATTCTTCTATTTTTCCTCCATATATATATTCTTTAAAATGTTTCAAGTGTTTTATTAATATACTTAAATGTATGTTCAAATTCATTTTAAACCGTGTTTGACTTTCTTTATGAATAATTTAAAATAAGTCTTTTAAACATTTTATTTTGACATTTTTACAAAAATGTGAAAGGAATCTTTTTTAATGTATACGGAATAAGTGGAATTTACCACCATTATGATCATTATTATTTCAGAATATTACTCTATATTTTTTCATAGTTTTTCAAATAAAATATTATTTCTCATTTTTTGGAGAAATTTTCATTTTAATATTTTTTATAGAAAATGGATTTTTTATCTTATTTTTATGTGAATCCTGAAAATGATTCTGCATGTGTGTTAAATAGAATAATCTATGAGGTTTTATGATGGAAATGCAAGATTCTGTGTGTTTTATATCTATTACGGTCCTTTTAAATTTTTCATAGTGATGAGTGAGTCCGATATAGTTCTCCAATGCATTAGGTAATGATTTTGTTCTTTGGAAAATATGTGTTGGAATTAACTGATTGTAAAAGTACTTGTAAGAGTGATATGAAGATGATGACCCAAGGTGGATACATGAAATTTTTATGCTTTAAAATGAGTTTACATGAAATTATTTTTATTTCATAAGGTAATCCAGTGAGATTATGTTTAATGGAAATTGTATGCCTCTTTCAAGGGTGAAAAGTATGTTTTTTAAGAAAATATTTAAATGAATGCTCGGGTTTTACAAGAAACCCTCATGATTATGATTTTTCATTTGTGATTTCTTAAAAAATGTTTTATGAAAATAATTTGGAAGTGAAGTTGGTTTTGTATGTAAATAATTATTTGAGCTAAAGGTTATTTATATAAAAGGAAAATTTGTTATGGGATTTCATGAATTTCAAAATAGACTAATGGGTTTATTTATTTTTGTATACATTAGTGGTCTTTTTGTTTTTATCACAGGTTTTCAAAAAAATCACAGGACCTAAAGAGGAGTATGAATTATTGAAAGGTTTATTTTTCCTCTATGGGGATTCATTTTTTGAAGAATAAAATGAGTTTTGAATGAAATGGGGGTTTAAATTTAAGAATAATATTTTTATGGAAAAATGGATATTGAGTGGAAGTGCCCACTTTGTTTTGTAAAGGTTTTATATGTAAGGATTTTTCCTAATTCTCTAATATTCTAAATTTAAAAGTTCATAAAAATGTATAAAATTGAAACTATTTTTATAAATCATACAATTATGGGTTGTTTAAGTTAGGGGTCATTATATCCAAGGTTCACACAATAGGTAAATCAATTTTTTGTAAAGACTTTGGACCACCCTTCAAATGTAAGGTCTTTTGAGATATCTCTCAACGTAAAACTTCCAATTCACCCCTTAAAATGAAAGGTTACCAAACCACCTCCTCAAATGTAAGTTTCCTCAAATGTAAGTTTCCTCAAATGTAAGAGTCTCAAGCTAAGACCTTTAGGACAAATTGATTTAAAAAATTGCATGATATAAATGAGAGTTTTATTCTAGCTAGACTTAGATCTAGTGATGTGTATTACATTATCTTGATGTGGAATGTCAGGTGAATTGTCCAATTTATTATTTTTTTATAAAATGAGAAATTTGGAATATAATAATGGAACTTTTGAGAGGTTATTTATATATCATTTGTTTGTTTGTGAAAAAATGAACTTGTGTTTTTAATCTTTCACCAAACTAAACATTCACTTATAAAAATGTACATTGTCAAAAATAATATTTTTTAAATATTATTATATTAATCATTTTTTTAGTCATTCTCTTAAAAAAAATCTACATTGTCAAAAAATGAAATTTTATAAAAATGTGCTGTATTCGTAATTAAAGAGAAGACTCACGACATATTTATCAACTAAAAATGGCATTTTTTAACTTCTCTTGTAGAATGTGTATTACCAAAAAAATTAATACTTCATAAATTAATTGAATTTAAAAAGGGTTTTCATTCATAAAATCAAAATTATTATTATTATTATTATTACTATTATTATTACTATTATTATTAAAACGCCCCTTTATTAAAAGATAGAAAAATTGAGAAAGAAAGAGATGGGGTCAAACATGGAAATGTTTCCCTCATCAAGAAAAAAATCAAAGACCTAGTTTTTCTCTGATCTTAGCTACAATCTTTCACTCCTCGTCACGCATTGCATTCCAATTAGTTCGTCTGCGCCCATGACCTCGGCCCTTAGGATGGAGACCTATCCTCCAAGCTTTCACTTGTTGTAAGAGGCCTTTAATGTCGGTGTCCTCCGAGTCAGAATTCCCAACCTCTGATTAAACCTATGCCTTCTTGGATGGGTCATCAATCAAAATATCTTTAGATCATATCTCTATGGGATTATGATCCACATAAACCTATAATCCACCTTTGTGCATATCATCATCTCCTTTTAAGGGCTCTGAAGACCGGGATTACATCTTTAGGGAGGCCGCATGAACCTCTTCTACCTGAGATTCATTATTACCTTAATTGAGTGTGTTAATCACTCCAAATAGGTTTGTAGTTGACACCTTCGCCTTACTTGGAATTCCCATTCCTTGTGAATTTTGGGATGCAAGGCCACTTGAAGCTTCTGGTAGGATAGAAGCACCATGCCTGCATGTGCTTGATGAAGGCTCTATTTGAAGAGGTAACAAACAAGGGACCAAATCCATGTACCATGAAGAGTCATTAGGAGTATCTTATCCAAGATTAAAATAATTAAATTTGGACTTCCTGAAAGGAACCAAATGAAATCCTTCATTATCCACTGAAACCTCAGATGAAGTTTGCCTTTCGGGCCACTTACCCTATGAGCCTCTGCACTACTTCTAGGTGCAGCAGGTATGTCGCTGACCTTAGGATGATTCAACTTGGGAACCAAAACTTGGTTATTAGGAGGATAACCTGAAAAATTCAATGAGATTTTTCCTTCTAAACCATCCAAAGTTGTCCCCTTAGACACAGCCTCATCCCCATAAAATTTTTTCATGCCTTTTCTAGATTTTCTTGCAATCATTCTTTCATGGAAGATCTGTTGACCCGCAAGTTCCTATGCCAATATTTCATCAGCAGAGTCTGTCATCCCTTCTTCCACAATATCCACTCAAGACTTGGAAGTTTGCTTCTCAAAGTGAACCATGTCCTGAACACCTGCTGAAGCATACCAATTTTTAGAAATTGAGGTAGCCAAGTCATCAACACCCTCCTTCTAGAAAGAGGTGGTCTTTACTAGTGTAGAAATTTCCTTTCTTTCAATATCTACAGTATCGGTCTCGACATTAGAAACATTAGAAACTAACAACCCATTCTCACCAGTGCCATGTCCAACCAGTCCTCTAGACTAAGGCTTGACATGACCAGCATCAGACCCATCATTAGAAACATCAATAAAAAAACTCATCTTGGCTAGTCCCATGGCCAACCTGTCCTTTGGATTGTGGCTTAGCCTGACCAGAAAAATCAAAAACATCTTAAGCAACAGATTTCCTTAACTTTTTAAAGCATTAATTCACATCATGCCCACATGAAGAGTAGAACTCACAGACAGGAGATCTCCTACAGTTAGAAATGTCATGTATAATGACCTTACATTCCATAAAAAAATTGGGAAACTTTTCATATAAAATTCTCAAATCAATCTCATCATCATCAGAAGAAAGAAAAACAGGATCAACCAAGGTAGAACACAAATCTACTTCAACCAAAAAAACATGCAAAGTGACCAAATCTAGCCAATTATGTTTATTTTTTCATTTTAATGGGAACTCCAATCAACATTGCAAGGTCATAAAGGATTTTAGGGTGCCAAAGTATCTAGTTTACACTATATAACTTAACCCATATCTAAGTATAAGAGTTTACAACCTCTAAAGGATTAAAATTATTGTCCCATTCTCATATGTGTATGAAACCAGGCTTGAGAGAAATCAAACCAAATCCCCAGGCTCGCATTTTAAATTCCTCTGAAGGGAAAAGCAAGTGAAAAAACCCAAGACCCAGTGACACACATTTCCAGTTTGTAAATCCGTAGATTATTGAGATCTGCTCAACTAGATTTGATTCTTAACTGGTTCAAGAGACATTGAAGTGGACCTCCTTACCAAAGGGGATCTTAAGCCTCCGATGAAAGTGGTGTCGGCTGAACTCAATGTGTCTGCTTCCTTCTCATGTGGATTTGAGTCAGGCGATTCTAAACGAAGTTTCATTTCAGGAAAATATGGGGTTTTAAAAATAATTTTTAGCCAAGGTAATTAGGAACTCATTTTTTCCAATCAAGATTTGATTCTTGATAGGTTCGAGATCTAAAAATTTTCAATCATGGTAAGAATGGTTTTACCCTAGGACAAAAACCATGGAAAACCGAAGATTTGGTGTGACAGCTTTCCATCATATAGGAGTTCCAAGACTAGAAATTCATATCTATCGTACGTGGTTATTTCAACATCTTGTTCCCATTGGAGGAATTGAAGCGGAAGTTATGGGGGCTTGGGAAGATTTCTCTCAAACCAGGTATGCTCTGTATCCATGATTGGAACCCTAGTTTCAACCCATTTTCAATCCACAACATAGGGACTCAAGTCTGGGTTTACATCTTTGGTTTAAGATGGATATGGTGGAATCCATGAATTTTATACGACATTACCTCGACAATTGAGAATATGATTAAATTGGATTTTGCAACATAAGAAGAACGATTTGGCTATTGTGAATGCTTCTTGGTGGAGGTTGATCTTAGCTCAATGCTCATTAACAATGTGGTTCTGTCCTTTATGGATTTAAGTTTTGATTTAAGCATTAAGTATGAGAAACTTCCAGTTTTCTATAGTGGATGTAAATCTACTGTTCGTATCAAGGAAAAATTTTGTAAGGAAATTTTTTGTTCTTTCTATAAATTGAAAGGGCATGAGGTATCCAACTGTAGGAGAATGAATTTTGTGAAGGTTGGTCATGTTGCAAACATGGAGGTTGTGGTTGCCTCTCCTTTTGTTTTTGCTGGAATCAAAGGGAAGGCTATTTTGAGCTCTGTTGAGAAGGGGAAGGATGTCTTGACAGTAGCTAATGTTGGACCTTCAGATTTGAGTCCAGATGTGTAGGTGAAGAGTAGGGCATGGGCTGACATAGCGGAAGAGGGTTTTGTTCATTCGGATGATGAAAATACCCCTCAGGAATCAACTGAAAATAGATTGGTTCAACTACAGTGTGAGAAGGCTATTCCTTATTCCAAGGATATGGTTTTGGCATCTTATGGATCTTCCTTTAAAGATCAAGATGGTCCTATAATTAAGTTTTCTAACTCCACTGATCTTCTTTAGCCTAGAAGGGAGCCGGTGGATGGGACTGGAGCAACCTCACGGCATGGATTACTATTGGAGATTATCTCACTGATAGAGGATGAACATGTTGCTCCTTGAACAAGTGCACTGAAAAGTTCTAAGGAAACTACAAGTTTCTCAATCCCTTTGGAGTTAGTTGAACTGAGCTCTTTTAATGGTACAGTTGGACTAAATAGAAATTCTGACCTAGATAATTATTCACGAGAACTACTCAAATTCAGGGGTATTGTTCAAAAATAGGGCTTGTTGGAAATTGCAATAGCGACCAATGGGGTTGGTTCATTGGCAGGTTCCCCTCCTATGGATTATAATCCCAAGTTGGATCACCCCAAAGGAGGTGGCTTACCCACTGATTCCAACCCTATATAGATTCATGATAAAGATTTGTCTTTTGAAAAGCTTGGGAGAAGGATATCCCAGGATGTTGAAATAGTGATTGCTTATGTGGTTGATGGGGAGCACGTGACCAGTAAGGGGTAAACTGCCCAACTATCTTATTCTAATGTTGTTTCCACCTCAATTGTGAATGTACATGAGAGTACAGGTGTTCAAGCTACTGATCGTCAACTAGTAAGGAGTTTGGTCACTGACAGTGGGTTGGAAAAATAGGTCATTGAGACTCTGAGTACTGATCGGGTGGAATATGTTTCGGTTCACATCCAGGTGGAGGCCTTTGCAGCAAAGGGTAGGAAGATGGCTTCTATAAATGACTTGGGGACTAGTCTTGGATAGCGGGTCATTGAAAATAAAATCATAAATCTGCAGTTCCAATCACTAATGCTTGAGAATTCAGAGACCACTAAGGGTAGTCCCCTTCTCTTCTCTTGAGTGCTACCCTAACAGTGTTGTCTAGCCTCTCAACCCCTCCCCCTCCAGGGGGAGGGAGGCTCCCATGTCGTGTCACCGCCTCCTTGTCCTAGGGTTCCTGTCCATTTCACCATTCCCGACATGCTTCCATCTTTTCCTCACATCCCCATGAGGCCAAAGGTTCCCGAGTTTGGAAATGGAGTCCCGATATTGCCTTTATCCATGTTGGAATTCATGGAAGCATCTAATCTTCATCACTTATCTTTGGTGGCTCCCTTTGGCATTTGACGGCCTTCTACAGATTCTTTTGACATATTCATCAACTCTAGTTGGGGGTTGAAATCTCACGTGATGGTAGGATTGCTCGACTCGAATAATTCTTTCGATTAGTCATGCAGACTACGATGAGCTCGCTCTCATCGGGTCCAAAGGTAAGTGAATGGTTGACGGATATCGGTTATTTCTTTTTTGATGGTCCTACGATTTCCATGAGGAGTGACCCCTCAACGATAGTGATTTGGGTAAGTCTTCATGGTTTACCACTACCTGTTCAAAATCTTAGTATTCTGAGTATGATTGGCAATTTAGTCGGTCGATTCTTATGCTTCGAAAAAAGGACGGAAGTTTGATGCCATCCCATCACTCCGTGTATCAGTGTAGAGGTTGATGTATCTAAACCTCTAATTGGTTTTATATGTATTGAGGTTGAAGAGGAATTCAAGTGTACTCAGGCAGTACACTTTGAATCATGGTGTGATTTTTGTTATTCCTGCAAGAGGTTGGGCCACCTTAGCCAATAATGTCGCTGAGCTTCCAACAAACAGGCCGGATTTCCTGATTCCCAAGTAGTTGATCCTGGTATGGGAGGTAGTGGTGGGTTCATTATTGAAGGGTAGTCGTCGCACCCTGACACAAGAGTTTCTACACAGGACGACTCATCTTCATTGAGGATGGGGGTGGCAGAGGACTCAGTTACTACAGGTCCTTCACTTAAGGAAGGTTCTTTAGGTCCAAGTACTTCATATGCCAAGGTTGTACAACCTTTTCTAGCTCTAATTAGTATTCCAATGGCGAATGCTACCCAGCCTGTAACTAGTCTCAAAAACATGTATGGTCTGGAAATTCTTCTCCCAGATCATGATGAAGATGAATGGCATAAGATGAAAGATAAGGATATAGGTACAACGGAGCTCGTTAATGGCCAGACCTACAAGTTCAGTCAGAAGAAGACACCTGGCATTGGAACTCAGAATAATTTTGTGGCGTTAGATAATGATGTGCATAATTCAAAGGAGGGGTGGAACAAAGAAGAGGTGAAACAATAAGGGGAAGGAAATCAGGGTGGTTACATGGATGATAATGATTCTGAGAAGTAACTTACTACTCAGATATGCTCTTCTGAGAGCAAGGAAGAGGATCAAGCAGAGGATTTTCTTCAAGCCGATGCTAAGAAAGGAAAGAAATTGGTGGTGGACTCTGATGGCTTTACCAAGACAATGAAGAGGGTGCATGCATGGAAAGACAATTAATCTTTGCCCAGACCTATAGTCACAAGATCCGCTAGTAAAGGTCTCCCCCATCTAAAAATGGGCCCTGAAGTTGCTAAAGCTCTGGACCAGGAACTGCAAGTGCAACCAGATCAAAAGAGCTCTAGCCCCAAAATTGTTAATGAGGAACCGGGAAGGCTGGAACAGGGGAATAATTCATTTCCCCAGAATTTCTCTAGCCAAATGAATTCTTCTTACCTACAATTCGGTAGACCTTCTCCCGAGGGAATGCTCTGCAACTCATACCACCGCCAAACTGACTAAAGAGGAGTGTGCTAGATTATCTGAGGAGAGATGTCCTTAGGGACTTGATGTAACGACCCAAATTTTTTCAATAGAAATTCCCTTCTTATATTTATGTCATAAAATCACATGAAAGCACAACATAATGAACTACTAAGTGATAAGTGACCTTTAAACATAAGTTTGTCACTTTTGTGTTTGGAATTTCGAAAATCCGGCATACACGGTTGTGTTCAAGATGTTTTTTGGAGTCTAATAAAACAAAAATAATTTTTAGTGAATAGTAACATACCCTTATGAATAGTGATATACCCTAATGAATAGTAACCACACCTATGGTGGTATAAAAATAATATTCAAGTTGGAAGTACGATATACCTATATTTTAGAATGAGTTAATGAATGTTTTAAAACTGGTTTTGATAATAAATTATTATTTTAATTAAATATTAAAATAATCATATTTAGAAAATTATTTTTGAAAAATGGAATTCATTTTTGGATTCTACACGTCGAAAAATGGTTAGGGTGAATTTTTGAGATTTTTCTGAAATACTTGAATTTTTAATGAATAGTAAAATACGATAAATTACGATAAATGTTAAATACTGCATCATAGGTGATTTATGGTTGATGTAAGATGATAATCCCGAATAATCCTTGATTACTTTAGTATATTTGATGATAATTCTCAATTATTCATAGTCTTGGCCTTAAATAATAAACTAATACTTAAAATAATGGGAAAAACCTCCCCTCCCTCACTATAAATACCCCCTCTCCTTACCTCTTTCCCACACACCTCTCAAGCCTTGTGCCTAGCCCAAATTCTACCCAAAAATCATCCCAAGATCCTTCCCCATGTCCAAGGCCTTTTGGTCTTTCCAAAAGTCCAAAATCAAAGGCCTTAATAGGGATCTCAAAGAGAGGAGATCAAAGGGTAAGGATCCCCTTTCATTTTCAAGTGTTTTGTTTTCAATTTCCTTATTTTCTTATACCCTCTTCCCCTTACCTTATCCAAAAGGAATGAAAGATCCAGAATCTCATATATTCTGGATTTTAATCATGTTTATGTAAAAAATTCAAGCATCATGCTTCTTCTCCTCTCCCTCACGTTCTAAAATTAAAACATCGTCCGTGATCGACATCGTGGATAATGTGTTTTCAATTTCTTTTATCATCTTTGTTTCTGGTCATGAAACCATTTATGTTATGTTTGAACTAGATTATTATGTATGTTATATATCCTATTTATGGTTCTGTAATCCTTATACACTCATTATATAAAATAATAATACAAAACAAGTTAATTATGGGTAAAATCGCTAAAATTAATTCGAGCATTTATCATTAATGTCTTATGTCATGGTTCTCTTTCACTCCAATTAACCAAATGAATTTTGTAACCTTCTGGATGTTCACTAATGCTATATAACATCAATTATGGACAACCAATTTCATCTTACATTTTATCTGAACCTCAATACAAGTGAATTTATCATTAAAACCAAGGAAACAAATAGACCCAAACCATGAAATTGAACCTTATAATCAATCAAAATGGGTGTGAATGAACTTAAAAATGTTATACTAAATATTTTAAATTTATATAAGGTTCTGTACCTATTGATTAATAAACCTAATTTGACTATTCAGGTTATTAATATCAAGTGGAGAACATCAACGGACTTAAGGTAAGGGATCCTCCCTTTTTACTCATAATCAAGATTGATCTCTAAGTTATGCCTTTTTGTGTAATACCAAGTAATGGGGTATATTTATACACCTTCCCCTTACTGCCCTAATGTTTTATAAATGATGAGAAACCCCTTATCTCTCTCATCAATCCCTCTTAATTATACACAATACCATGTCAATAAACCATGATGGATTATACCCGAACTTCCTTTATTCCTTCGGGTTGCTCTATCTTTCTTTTTGTTGTTGTCTTTTCATTTATGTAGAACTTCAACATTCTGTTTATATGCTCCAATATCATGTTCCAATATCCACCTATCACTCTCTTTTGTGGTTATACATGCTTATAAGTGAATCTCTCTTCGATACTTCCCAATAAGCACACTTGTTTTAAAGGAACTTCCCGAACTTTTACCCAATTTCAAGAGAACTCTATCTTCTGTTTTAAGACACCATTATCTTGGTAAATTCTGTATTTTAATTATGAAAACCTTCTTGGTTCAATTCTGGTTTTATATAAAATAATGTCCTCTTTTCTATTTGAAAAGCTCTAGAGTGTTTTCCATAAAACCGCACAAAAATGTTTTAATGCTAATGTTTCTAAAATACATCTCTCATATGTTGTCACTTATGTTTGACACCACTTTTATAAGCCTATTTTACCCTATGAACGTCCATATATCACTAGTGCAGAAAACGTTTTTTACGTCACCATTTTTTACGTCGGTTATATAAAACCGACGTCATAATATGTAAAACGAGGTTTTTTACGTCGGTTATTTAATAACCGACGTAAAAACCTGTGTTTAGTACACCTTTAACGTCGGTTATAAAAATAACCGACGTTATTAATCGCGCGGCTTCGTTTTTTACGTCGGTTATACATTAACCGCCGTAAAAAACAGAAGCGGGGGGGCGTTTGTTACGTCGGTTATTCAATAACCGATGTAAAACACGCGGTTTTTGAAGGCCTTTTTACGTCGGTTATTTTATAACCGACGTAAAAAAAGAATCCGCAGATGTTTTTGACGTCGGTTATGGAATAACCGACGTAATAAAACGTGGATTTTGAGCCCTTTATAACGTCGGTTATAAAATAACCGACGTAAAAAAAAAATCGGAGGAAGGTTTTTACGTCGGTTATTGACTAACCGACGTTATAAATGTTTTTAAAAAGATTATCACTTCGGTTATTGAATAACCGACGTGATAACTCATTTAAAAATTTACCCAGACCCGTGGATTGTCATTCGCGAGTTTACCTTCGACAGTCGCGACTCGTCTCTCTCGCGCGTAAACCCGAATCGGCTCGTCCATTTCGTTGGTTTAGATTCATTTTGCGATCATCGTTTCTCATATTTAATCTCCTCGGATCAATCATCTAAACTCGCAGCACTCAGGTAATCCTCCCACTCGTTCATTTTTTTTCGCGGATAGTATATATATATGTGTTGTGATTTTTTTGTTGAAACTAGCTAATATTCTTCGATTGCGAACCCTTTTAACTCGTTTTGGCACCATAATCTTATTTATCATCCCTAGATCTATTAGTTCGACTTGCAATATTGACTAATTTTATGATTTCACTAATTTTTCATCGTTTTCTATAAATCCCCGAGAGGGTTGGGGCGTGTCCATTTGGATGGGTTGCCCTTTTACAGTTGTTACTACTTTATTCACACACAACCATGGCATAGGTGCATGGATTTGGGATCACATCACCATTTTCACCCCCTGCAAACAAAGTTTCACGAGGAGGACTCGCCAGATTTCCCCTCGGCATGTTAAAAATTTTAGATACCCTCTTTTCAGCAAGTAAAAAATTAACTAGTTTTTTCTTCACTACTTATCCTAAACAAATAAAACCACCATTCTTTCTAGAACCTCTACTAGATCCATTGCATCCATCAACATACATATTTGGATCTGAAAGCATCCCTTAAGCCTTATGTTCGATGCTAACATCCTTTACTGATCTATAGAAAATATGATGGTCTGCTAAGCTCTCCATTTAAAAGTCAAACCCCACCAATTATTCATCCTCATCATGAGAAAATGGCACAACGTCTGAATTTCTGATTCAATCTCTTGGGTCACTGAACAAACATTAACTCCTTCAAATCCACACCTGGAATAGACAACCTAATGTCGAGTTCCTTCTCTATCTATTGAAACTCAGTTCTTCCTCCACACCTAAAAACATTCTTTGAATGGCCCAACTTCTTGTTATGGTAAATTTTCAGTGATTCCAGGGGGGTGGGAGGGCTATCAAGAGGGTTGGGGGGTGTCCAGGGGGGTGTCCAAGGGGGTAGGGTGTGGGGGGTGGTGTCCAGGAGGGGAGGGGGGCTGTCCAGAGGGGTCGGGGGGTGTCCAGGGGGGTTTACAAGGGGGTGAGTGGGTGTGGGGGGCTGTCCAAGGGTGTGGGTGGGTGTTGGGGGGTGTCCAGGGGGGTGTCCAAGGGGGGTAGGGGGTGGGGGTGGTGTCCAGGGTGGTTAGGGGTGGGGGTGCTTTCTAGAGGGGTCGGGGGATGTCCAGAGGGGTCGGGGGGTGTCCAGGGTGGTGTCCAAGGGGATGGGTGGGTGTGGGGGGCTGTCCAAGGGGGTGGCGGCCTGTCCAGAGGGGTCGGTGGGGTGTCCAGGGGGGTGTCCAAGGGGTTGGATGGGTGTGGGGGGTTGTCCAAGTGGGTGGAGGCCTCTCCAGAGGGTATTTGGGGTTGTCCGGGTGGGTGGGGGGCTGTCCAGAGGGTTGGGGGATGTCCAGGGGGGTGTCCAAGGGGGTAGGGGGTGGGGGTGGTGTCCAGAAGGGGCGGGGGGCTGTCCAGAGGGGTCGGGGGGTGTCCAGGGGGGTTTACAAGGGGGTGGGTGGGTGTGGGGGGCTGTCCAAGGGTGTGGGTGGGTGTTGGGGGGTGTCCAGGGGGTGTCCAAGGGGGTAGGGGTGGGGGTGGTGTTTAGGAGGGGTGGGGGGGCTGTCCAGAGGGTTGGGGGTGTCCAGGGGGGTGTCCAAGCAGGTCGGGGTGGGGGGTTGTGTCCAGGAGGGGTGGGGGTGCTTTCTAGAGGGGTCGGGGGCTGTCCAGAGGGGTCGGGGGGTGTCCAGGGTGGTGTCCAAGGGGATGGGTGGGTGTGGGGGGTTGTCCAAGGGGGTGGCGGCCTGTCCAGAGGGGTCGGTGGGGTGTCCAGGGGGGTGTCCAAGGGGGTGGATGGGTGTGGGGGGCTGTCCAAGTGGGTGGCGGCCTCTCCAGAGGGTATTTGGGGTTGTCCGGGTGGGTGGGGGGGCTGCCCAGAGGGTTGGGGGATGTCCAGGGGGGTGTCCAAGGGGGTAGGGGGTGGGGGGTGGTGTCCACGAGGGGTGGGGGGCTGTCCAGAGGGGTCGGGGGGTGTCTAGGGGGGTGTTATATCTTACTATATTTTGTTTAAAAAATAATATTCAAGCATATTTTTTTAAATACACATCGATTTGTTTTATATTTCAAAATTGTTTACATTCAAATTATGATTTTTTTCATATAAACATATATTTGTCTTATCTAAAAAATATATATATTTTTGCTATTTGTTATAGGTAATAATGAGTCGAAGTTGGATTACGGCACATCGAATGAGCAATGAATATGAGGAAGGTGTTGATGCCTTTTTGGAATTTGCTAAACGAAATGTTCCAAGTAGTGACATTTTTTTCTGTCCATGCCTGAAATGTCTGAATATGAAGAAGTTGAAAAGTAGAGAGATAAAAGATCATCTGATTTGTCATGGTTTCAATCCGAGTTACAACCCTTGGATTTGGCATGGCGAAACTGGACAGAATGTCACTGATGATAATGAATCGCAAGATGGTAACTCCGATGGAATTGAAGAAATGATTCGCGATATTGTAGCAGAACAAATTGAGATAGAACCGACAGTTGCACGTCTATATGGTGATGCCGAAAAACCATTATATCCTGGTTGTATAGATTTTACGGTTTTGTCGGCGGTGTTAAGATTGATTAACCTGAAGGCGAAACATGGATGGAGTGACAGAAGTTTTACAGAGCTGCTACAATTGATGAAATACATTCTTCCAAAAGATAACGATCTTCCAGATTCACATTATAAGGCCAAAAAAATATTATGCCCGATGGGATTGGGATACAGGAAAATACATGCTTGTCCGAATGATTGCATTATATATAGGAAGGAATATGAATTTCTGAAAGAGTGTCCTAAATGTGGGACATCACGGTATAAGGTGAAAGAAAAATCACAAGCTGATGTAGAGATTACAAAGCTCCCTTCAAAGGTATTTTGGTATCTTTCTATAATTCCTCGTTTCAAACGTTTATTTGCTAATTCACATGATGCAAAAAGGTTAAGATGGCATGCTGATGAGCGGGTATGTGATGGAAAAATACGTCATCCAGCTGATTGTCCACAATGGAAGAAAATTGATGCCCAGTACCCTACATTTGGAAATGAAATTAGAAATCTGAGACTAGGCTTGTGCACAGATGGAATGAATCCATACCGAACCCTCAGTAGCACACATAGTTCATGGACTGTTTTATTGGTAATTTACAACCTCTCTCCTGAAGTTTGTATGAAGCGCAAATATGTCATGTTGAGTATCATGATCTCTGGTCCAAAGCAACCCGGCAATGATATTGATGTATACTTGTCACCGCTGATTGATGATTTGAAACTGTTATGGGATGATGGTATTAGGGTGTATGATTCTTATAAAATGGAATATTTTCAAACTGCATGCAGTGCTTCTATTCACTATAAATGACTTCCCAGCATATGGAAATTTGTCTGGATACAGTGTTAAAGGGCATAAAGCATGTCCAATTTGCGAACAACAGACGTCATATTGTCAATTGCATCATGGGAGGAAAACAGTGTACATGGGTCATCGAAAGTTTTTGCCTATGGATCACCCTTATAGAAGACTAAAAAAGGCATTCAATGGCTCACAAGAATTTGATACTGCTCCAAAACCTTTATCCCCAGATTTGTATTTTGAGAGGGTGAAAAACCTTGATGTGACATTGGGAAAGACACAGAAATCTGGTAATGATAGACATATTTGGAAGAAAAGGTCGATATTTTTTGAGCTACCATATTGGAGGTATCATGAAGTCAAACATAATATTGATGTCATGCACGTGGAGAAGAATATATGTGATTCTTTGATCGGAACATTGCTAGATATTAAAGGAAAGACAAAAGATGGGTTGAATGCAAGGTTAGACCTACTATCAATGGGAATACGTTTGGAGTTAGCTCCCACTCCTAAAGGAAGACGAACATTTCTTCCCCCGGCTTGTCATACATTATCGAAGAGGGAGAAAAGTAGCTTCTGTTAGTGTCTTCATGATATCAAAGTGCCTCAAGGTTATTCTTCAAATGTAAAAAAATTTGTCTCATTGAAAGACTTGAAGTTGATAGGTATGAAATCACATGATTGTCACGTCATGATGCAAAAAATTCTACCAGTTGCACTGCGTGGAATATTGCCCATCCGTGTCAGAAAGACTATAATGAGGTTGTGTTATTTTTTCAATTCAATTTGTAACAAGGCGATTGATGTGAATGCTTTGAACATTTTGGAAAAGGATGCAATTTTTATACTTTGTCATTTGGAAATGTATTTTCCTCCAACTTTTTTTGATATGATGGTGCATTTAATGATTCATCTGGTTCGAGAAATAAAGCTTTGTGGACCTGTATATCTTCGTTGGATGTATCCTTTTGAAAGGTATATGAAAATATTAAAGGGATATGTTAAAAATCCATATCGACCTGAATCCTCCATTATTGAAAAGTATATTTCTGAGGAGGTAGCAGAGTTTTGTACGAGCTACTTGGCTACGGCGCAACACATAGGTTTGCCTCCATCTCGCCATGAACGGGTTAATAATGAGGGAAAGGGGATTCGTGGCTTGAAAGTCAAATCACTGTCAGCTGAACAGATGAAGAAGTTAGAATCATACATCTTAAATAACATAGCTGATGTTCAACCGTATTTCACATTGCATATTAATGAGTTGAAACAATGTCAACCAAAGAAGAAAGAAATGTGGATTTTGAATGAGCACAACAAAACTTTTTTGTCATGGTTTAAAAAGACCTTGCTTGGTAGATCAGATGTATCAGAGACATTAAAATGGATAGTGGGTGGTCCATCTTTAAATGTGATAACATGGTCCGCTTATGACATTAATGGCTATACATTTCATACGAAAGCTCAGGACAACAGAAGTGCAGTTCAGAATAGTGGTGTATTGGTGTTTGTAGAAGCAATGCATTTTTCGAGTGCTAAGGACAGAAAACCAATTTCGGCATCAAGTGCATATTATGGAGTGATTGAAGACATATGGGAGGCTGATTACTTTAAAATTAAATTTCCTGTTTTTAACTGTAAATGGTTTATCGGTAACAACAGTGTCAGACACGATGAATTTGGAATGACACTTGTTAATCTGAATAGATTGGAAGACACAGCTGATTCTTTTATAATGGCAACACATGCCAAACAAATTTTCTATGTAGTAGATCAATCAGATATGTAGTGGGCTGTTGTTTTACAAGGGAAAAAACAATATGTTGGTGAGGATGAATTTGATGAAGATGCTGATTTATGTGAGATCCCTACTTCCATGGAAAGATTAACAGAACATAATGATGAGTATGTTGAAGACATGGTTTGTGCCATAAGGAACGATCACGACGAAGGAATTTGGGAAAACAATCCAACTGTACATTCCTAAAATTACAGGTAACACATGTTTATTTCTTGTTTACATTTAGTTTTTTCATATAATGTTAGATATTGTAAATTTTTTACTTATTAAAACATGTATCAAACCAAAATGATAAAACAATAAAAACCGTAAATAGGAGAAGTCCTGGGCGCACCGGCTGGCCGGTGGTGGATCACCGGTTGGCCGGTGGTCCAGACAGCAAAGCTCTGTCTGGTCCACCGGTCGGCCGGTGATGAGCCAGCGGCCGGCCGGTGGTCCAGACAGAGGAAGGCTCTCTGTCTGGTCCACCGGCCGGCCGGTGGTGATCCAGCGGCCGGCTGGTGGTCCAGACAGAGAGGAAGGCTCTCTGTCTGGTCCACCGGCCGGCCGGTGGTGATCCAGCGGCCGGCCGGTGGTCCAGACAGAGCAAGGCTGTCTGGTCCACCGGTCGGCCGGTGGTGATCCAGTGGCCGGCCGGTGGTCCAGACAGAGGAAGGCTCTCTGTCTGGTCCACCGGCCGGCTGGTGGTGAGCCAGCGGCCGGCCGGTGGCCCAGACAGAGCAAGGCTGTCTGGTCCACCGGCCGGCCGGTGGTGAGCCACCGGCCGGCCGGTGACACCAGGCAGTGGGCAAGTCTACTGCCTGGGTCCTCCGGTTGGCCGGTGAGCTCATACCGGCTGACCGGTGGACTCAGTGAGTCCACTTTTCAGCTTTCTTGGGCCAACTCCTTGGCAACCTTTTGCCTATCAACAAAAACACTTGAAAACAAGTTAGAACATAATAAGAGTGATTGTGATCATTAAAATCCAAGAGATAGGGGTACAACAGACTGTGTTTACCATGTTTATCATTGTTTAACATGCTTACCATATTACCAATGTTTACTATTATGTAATTTAGTACACTTTTCTATTTTCTGATTAAGTAGTATTACAATATTTGAATTTGTATATTTGTGAACTAATGTTTGTTTTTTTGATTTGAAGGAAAATGACAGATCAATCAGTTGATCAGCCACATGATTCTGGAGATGAGCATATTGGTCATACATCTGGGGAGGAACATTCACATGATCCTATTACGAAAAAGAGTTCAAAGGTTGGTAAGCGTGGGTGCACACGTTTACCAAAATTATCACTTGCTCGTACGAAGGAGGAGAGGATAGTCGTGGATTTTGATGATGATGATCTTCCTAGAGGTCCAAATGCTAAAGATTTTAAGGGTTTTGTAGCAACTCAGGCTAAGAGCAAAGTAAGCATTCTCTATGATGATTGGAGAAGTGTGGATAAGGTGATAATTTCTCAGCTGTGGGAGACCATTTTGGTAAGATCTTTTGCTATTGTTTGACTGTTCTTTAAATGTTTCTAGTATATATAATATTTTTAACCTCTTTTTTATCAGATGACATTTGATATTCCTGACACTGGAGGAGTCAGGAAGAAATTCTTATCGTTGGCTGCTAGGAGATGGAGGGATTTCAAATCAACCCTCTCATCTGATTTCATTTATGGTCATAGGAGTCGTGAGAATCCATATCGTATATATCCTTTTATAGATGAAGACATATGGAGACAATTTTTTGAAAGTAGAAGAAAAGAATCATTTTTGGTAAGGGCAATGTAAACTTTTATAAGCTTTCTTATATAAATGATCTTATTATTTTTTTGTTAATGATTACTTATTCTTAATTTACAGAAAACAAGGAAAGCTCATCAAGAGATCCAATCTAAAAATGTATACCCTCATAGTTTATCTCGGGGAGGGTATGCATTATTGGAAGAACAAATGATGGCAGAAAAATTTCAACAACTAAGAGTTGAGTCTTCAAGCTCTGGAGAGGTGGCCCCTCCATCCCCTCCATCTAGACATGAGAAATGGAAAAGAGCTCGGAAGGGCAAAAAAGGACAATATCTTTCGGAAGAATCGAGACTCGTAGTTGAGAGGATTATAAGATATCTATTTTATTTATTTAAGTTTACTATTTTCGTCATATATTTCCAATCATTATAGAAATGTTCAATTAATTATTACAGGACTCTCTTGAGGAGCAGAGTTCACAGGGGACATTTACACCATCTGGGAGGGAAGATATTTTATCTGTGGCATTGGGAAAGCCCGAACATCCTGGCCGTGTAAGAGGATATCCGGCAGGTGTATCGGTAAGAAAAGTGTTGCCACGTTCCTCAACTTCTAACGTTGAGGGAGTTTATAAAAAAAATAGAATCCTTGGAGGCTGAAGTCCATAATATTAATGCGACAATGGAGGACAAGATTAGAGCATCGGTGCAGTTTATGTTTGCAGACTTGCAAAGACAATTTCAGGGTGCAGCTCCCACTCCACCTCTCCCAGTAGCTCCCACTCCCCCACCTCAGCCTGCGGACCCCATTTTTGATCCTCCTCCTCCGCCGCAGCTACCTACTTATTGTGAGTTGTATGTTGATGATCCTCAACATCATATAGTTGCATATGGGATGGTATATTGTATAGGAGATACAGTTCATCATCAACAGTTAGAGGTAGAGAATCAGAGGGTTACTGTACAGGATATTATAGATAGATCATCTCGGATACCATTACCTACAGATGAGGTGACGACAGTTGGACATAGTATCGGCCATTTTTTACTTTGGCCATCCAGACTTCTTCGAATCATTACCATAGAGGTATGGATGTTATATCTTTTATTTTATATTTTTATTAATGTTTTATCATTTGAAAACTAATATATTTTTCAATTTATTTTTACAGGAATACTTCAAAGGTAAAGAAATACTGTATAGACAACAACAAAGACAGATAGCTATGACATCAGATGCAGATACTAGCAGTCTTGACAAATTGTCAAGATATTCAAATTTGTTGGCGGATCATTATGACTTTACAATGGAAGCTCATGTCTGTGGACGTGAACTAAGTGTGGGGATTATGAAAACTGATATCATGGAGTTTGTCACTGGAGATAATTTGGGCATCAATGTGGTGCAAATTTTTATCATGTAAGTCTTAACACCTTTTCCTTGCATTATATTTATTAAAAATGTATACTTATGTCTGCTTTGTATTAGGTATCTGTATAAAATTTGTGAGAGGAATGAGCTGATAGATGTATATGGATTCGTGGACCCACAATTGATTTCCCCTAAAGCATGTGCATTGGATGAGGAACAAAGAATGCTTTATATTGCTGATAGATTTGAAAAGAATGTAATCACACAGTGTTGGATGATGCCTTTTTGTGAGAGGTATGAAACACATCCCTCTCAAAGAGTTAATTATCTTTTAACATAAAAAACCACTAACGTTAAATTTCCTTTTATCAGGGATCATTGGATGTTAGGGGTTTTTTTCCCTAGGGAGAAAACACTTTATTGGATATGCTCTCTCCATGATGATGTGCGAGAAAGTTTTAAGAATATATTGGAAACGTAAGTTTAAATTTCACAATAGTTTTATATATTATAATTAATTTTAAATTTACCCCATTCGTATTATTTTCTAACAGGGCATGGGTCCACTTTCGAAAAAGCGCAAAGAAAAGGAATTTCAAGATCAAATATGTACATGCGAAGGTAAATATCCATTTATAATTTGTACATTTTGATTTATTACATAAAAATAATATATTGAATTTACACTCATTCAAACAGAAATGTCATGAGCAACAAGGCATCATCGAATGCGGATATTACATGTTAAGATTTATGTATGAAATAATAACAACTGGGACAGTTCTGAGTTTTGACCTGGTAAGATTTCCTCTTTCTCATAATATTTCAATTTGATTTATTCATTATACACGTTGACTACTATCCTTTTCCTTTGTAGCTTTTTGATGACCCTCAACCCTTTACTGCTGAAGATATCAAACACTTACAAGTGGAGTGGTCAAATTATTTTACAGGTTTGATTGACTTTTAGTTGTTTTTAATGTAAAATGTAATTTTGAATATTGTCAATGTAATTGTGTATTTCGTAGTCGTTTAGGTTGGATTTAGTTTTTTTTGAAGTTGACAGTGTAAGTTTTGAATGTTATATAAGTGAATGTTTAATTTTTCTCTACTTCTTGTTTTGGTCTACTGTTGATGGTTTTTCTGGTCTGGATTTTGGTATGGGGGGAGAGGTTCCAAGGGGGTGGGTGGGTGTTTGGGGGTGTCCAAGGGATATGGGAGGGGTGTCCAAGGTGTGTTTGGGGCTGTCCTAGGGGTCAGGGGGGTGTAAATGAGGGTGGGGGTGTCCAAGGGGTGGGGGGTGTCCAAGGGATATGGGAGGGGTGTCCAAGGTGTGTTTGGGGTTGTCCAAGGAGTCGGTTGGGTGTAAATGAGGGTGGGGGTTGTCCAAGGGGTGGGGGTGTCCAAGTGGTGGGGGGTGTCCAAGGGATATAGGAGGGGTGTCCAAGGGGTGTTTGGGGCTGTCCAAGGGGATGGGGGGGTTTCCAAGGGGTAGGGGGGTTTCCAAGGGGTCGGGGGGGTGTCCAGGGGGTGGGGGGGCTGTCCAAGGGGTGGGGGGGTGTCCAAGGGGTGGGGGTGTCCAAGGGATATGGGAGGGGTGTCCAAGGGGTGTTTGGGGCTGTCCTAGTGTTCGGGGGGTGTAAATGAGGGTGGGGGGGCTTTCGAAGGAGTGGGGGGTGTCCAAGGGGTGGGGGTGTCCAAGGGATATGGGAGTGGTGTCCAAGGTGTCTGGGAGTTCTGTCCAAGGGGACGGTTGGGTGTAAATGAGGGTGGGGGTGTCCAAGGGGTGGGGGGTGTCCAAGGGATATGGGAGGGGTGTCCAAGGGGTGTTTGGGGTTGTCCAAGGGCTCGGGGGGGTGTCCAGGGGTCGGGGGGGTGTCCAAGGGGTCTGGGAGGGCTGTCAAGGTGTGGGGGGTGTCCAATGGGTGTTTGAGGCTGTACTAGGGGTCTTGGGGGTGTAAATGAGGGTGGGGGGATGTCCAAGGGGTGGGGGTGTCCAAGGGGTGGGGGTGTCCAAGGGATATGGGAGGGGTGTCCAATGGGTGTTTGAGGCTGTACTAGGGGTCGTGGGGGTGTAAATGAGGGTGGGGGGCTGTCCAAGGGGTGGGGGTGTCCAAGGGTTGTGGTGGGGCTCTAATGTGGTGGGGGAGGGCTGGCCAGGTTGTTAGGTGGGTATAGATGAGGGTGGGGTTCAGTTGGGGCTTGGGGGAGGGCTGGCATGGTTATTTTTGTTGTTTGGTTTCTGGTTGCTTTTTGGTGAGAGCAGTGCAATTATTTTAAAAAAAAAATTGCTTTCACGTCGGTTATTTTATAACCGACGTAATAAATAAATCGGTAGGGGTTTATCACGTCGGTTTTTTCGAGAACCGACGTGCTAAACCGTTCCCGGGCCTTTTATCACGTCGGTTCTTAATATAACCGACGTGCTAAAAGGCCTGGGAATCGATTTACCACATCGGTTATTGGATAACCGACGTGCTAAAACGTTTCCCAGGCCTTTTTATCACGTCGGTTATTTAAGAAACCGACGTGATAATAGGCCCGGGGAAGGTTTTATCACGTCGGTTATGTCATAACCGACGTGATAAACGATATCCCAGGCGTTTTATCATGTCGGTTTAGAAAATAACTGACGTGATAAACCCCCCCCCCCCCCCCGCGCATATTTATCACGTCGGTTATTAATGAACCGACGTGATAAACACCGTGATGTTAGGGATGTTACGTCGGGTTTTAAATAACCGACGTAAAAAACGTTATTTATAACGTCGTCCGTAATAACGTCGCCTAAAAACTGACGTAAATAATGAAAAATAACCGACGTAAAAAATGTTTTCTGCACTAGTGTATTTATAATTATTTCCTTATATGGACACTTTCATGATACGCCCATTGGTTATGATTGATGTCATGATTGTGGTACCCAATTCTTTTCATGGGTACCCTTATGTTTGTGTATGGTTGAATATGTATGATTGTATATGTGGTAATAATATTTATGTGGCAATGATATTCATGAATATGTTGAGATGGGTGCGCCCAGATAGCGCTCCAATGCATTGGGTAAGTTTAAGTCTTATGAGATGCGATGTGAAATGGGATTGACGGTTAGCCTTGACCCGTACTAAAATGGGAAACGGGATTGACGGTTAGCCTTGACCCGTACTAAAGATATGATTTATGATTCTGCCACATTTATATGATTCCATGTTTATGCGATTTCATGCTTATATTAAATGATTTTATAAGTTTCATGCTTTTGATATCATTATGTCGTGCCTCCTAACTCATGTGCTTGAGATGTATCCTTATGTTCATTCCCTTACTGGGCATTTTTAGTTAATCCCTTTGTTCATGTGTTCCCCAGGGTATCCTATGCAGATGTAAGGGCTCAAAGGAAGTTCAGAGCTCATTGTGGAGATTAAATAAAGAAGTGTTTTTTTAAGCCCCGTGTTTTGTGTTATATGTACCTAGTCTTCCAAGACACTAGACTTAATGATCATTGGCTTGTGCTCTGATGAATAATTATGCTGAAAATATTGAAATGTTATATGTAAAAGGCTTGGGTCACTATAGTTGGTATCAGAGGATGGTCTAGTTATTTTTGGAGATTAGGAATAGAGCACCTTAGCGAGAACCTTAAGGATGATACTAAGTATAAGAAAACATACCTAAATTTTGGTGAGTATAGAGTAAGTGGTTTATCAAGAAAATACATCTCTGTCTGGATACGAGCAGGTATAGGCGGCTCTGGAACAGATGTATCTAGGGGTAAAACCTAAAAACACCGCTTTGAGCTAAACTCGAACGGGAACTGGTGCACGACAATGGGTCTTGTTGCACTCTTAGTTACGACACTCCTGGGGGATATGCTTTGGTAGATTCATGAGCTTAGTACAAACCATTATTAAGGGACAAAAAAAGCCCATAAGAATATAAGTTAAGAAATAGATCGAGGATAACCTAGATATAAACCTAAGGAATCACAAGTTAGGATATACTTCTTCTTTATAAGTTTATCATTTAATGTTCAAAGTTTCCTTTCTATGCTCAATAGGTAAGTATTCAAGACCTCTAATTATACATTCTTTTTCTTAGTTAATGGCAGGAAATAGAAGAACACGTTCCAACAACCAATGTGATAGGAAATGTGATGATTGCCCTAATGACATGCCTAATATGACAGAAGCGGGTGTTCAAAACTTCATGTTAGTACATGCTCAGCTGGCATGAGTTATGAATAATAACTTGAATCAGGTGGAACGTCCCCCTCCTCCAAGGAAAGATAAAGTTGTCGTAGAATCCTTTATGCGGAAAAGGCCTCCCATGTTTAGTGGGTCTTCTGATCCCCTCCTCGTAGAACAATGGATTAACTCCATTGAAAAGATTTTCTCTGTCCTCCAGTGCTCGAAAGAAGAGAAAGTTGTACTGGAAGTCTATCGTTTTGATGTGGAAGTTGATCAGTGGTGGACACTGATCAAGAATACAAAGTCCCAAGAAGAAATTGATTCCATAGATTGTGAGGAATTCAAGAGGATGTTTTTCAACAAATATTTTCCTCGAACCCTCCATCTCAAGATGGAAAGAGAGTTCCTTGGACTCAAGTAGAAGGAAGATGAGTCCATCAGGGCGTATGAAGTGAACTTTACAAGGCTTTCAAGGTACGCCTCTGGCTTTTTCATGAACACCGAAAGCGAGGTGGATCACTTCTTTAGCGGACTAAAGCCGAGTCTGCGAAAAGTGTTGGCAATTCAATACTTCGACAACTATGAGTAGATTGTCTGTTGTGCCCTCAAGGTTGAAATGGAGATTGGATAATCTCAGTGGTCTCATGGGACTAGTGACAAGAAGCGTAAAATGGATAAAAACATGGGTGGTTTATCAAACAAATCTCGTAATGGATAGAAGCCTCACTTTCCCCTTTGCAAGAATTGTGGGAAGAAGCATCTTGGTGACTGTCTCAAGGGAACTAGGAATTGATTCAAATGTGGAAAGTTTGGTCATCTGTCCAAGAACTGACGAAGGGATATGAAAAATCCCACTAATGTTGAAGAAGAACAGAAGTTTCAGATCAACACTCAGCCTGTAGTGCAGTGTTTTAACTGCAAGGAGCTTAGGCATTATGTGAACAATTGCCCTAAGCCGAGGGTTGTCGGAGGCAATCAACAACAACCTCCAAGGCAATAAGGAAGGTATTATGCTATCACTACTGCTGAGATGGTGCCAGAAATCGATGTGGTGATAGGTATGCTTATTATTCATTCAAGAATAGTGAATGTACTATTTGATTCTGGTTCTACGCATTCTTTCATATCTTGCAAGTTTAGTAGAACTATTCAAATACCACCTCAAAATTTGGAGGAAAAGTTATCTGTGAGAAAAGCGAATGGGGCGATCACTGCATCCATGGTTTATAACTCCTCCCTGGTTAATGTTTGTGGACTGAACCTCCCAGCAAATCTTGTCATACTTCCTTTAGTGGAGTTTGACGCTATCTTGGGCATGGATTGGATATCTTTTTACAAGGCCAACATCAATTGTCGAGAAAGGGAGATTACTCTTCACATCCTGAAGCATCCTCTGATTCTTTAAAAATGCAAGGAGGAAGATGAGTCTCCTTTAGAAGCATCGTCTCAAGTGTGGATATTGCTTCCTTATGAGCATGCATACCTAGATCAAATGATTGAGACAAAGGAGAGAATCATGCTTGAAGACATGCCCATCGTGAGGGATTACACTGATGTATTCCCCGAAGATTTTCCTGGTCTTCCTCCTGACCGAGAGGTTGAGTTCTCAATTGAACTAATCCATGGATCTCTGCCAATCTCAAAGACACCTTACAGAATGGCCACTGTAGAGCTAGAAGAGCTGAAGAAGCAGTTACAGGAGAATATGGAGAAGGGTTTTATACGCCCGAGTGCTTCACCGTGGGGTGCTCCAGTCCTCTTCGTCAAGAATAAGGATGGATCAATGCGCCTTTTCATTGATTATCGTGAGCTCAATAAAATCACTATAAAGAACAAGTATCCCCTTCCACGGATAGATGACTTGTTTGATCAGCTTCGTGGGGCCAATTATTTCTCTAAGGTGGACCTTTGGTCAGGATATCACTAACTAAAGGTGAGGAAGGAAGATATTCCCAAGACTGTCTTTCGAACAAGGTATGGACACTATGAGTTCATAGTGATTCCCTTAAGACTCACTAATACTCTAGCAATTTTCATGGATTTAATGAATATAGTCTTTAGAGATTACCTCAACAAATTTGTGGTGGTCTTTATTAATGATATTCTGATATACTCCAAGAGCAATGAGGAACATGAGGAGTATTTGGAAACTGTGTTAAAGACTTTGCGAAGGGAGAAGTTGTATGCAAAGTACAGTAAATGCGAGTTTTTGATGGAGGAAGTATCATTCTTGGGGCATGTTATCACCAGGAAAGGGATATATGTGGACCCTTCCAAGATGAAGGCAATTGAAGAGTGGCCGAGGCCAACTTCTATAACGGATATCCGCAGCTTTTTAGGTCTAACTGGGTATTATTGACGATTCATGAAGAAATTTTCATGATTGTCAAACCCAATGACCAAGCTGACACAGAAGGGAGTAAAGTTCGTCTGGACACAGGAATGTGAAGACTGTTTCAAGGAGTTGAAAAAGAGTCTTATCACTACGCTGGTACTCACACTCCCTTCAAGTGGAGAACTCTTTGTGGTGTATAGTGATGCTTCTAAGAAATAATTAGGTTGTGTGCTAATGAAAAATGATAAATTGATAGCCTATGCCTCAAGGCAGCTGAAAATCCATGAGCAAAACTATCCCATGCATGATCTGGAGTTGGCGGTTGTGATCTTTGCGTTGAAAATCTGACGGTATTATCTCTATGGGGAAAATGTGAGATATATACTGACCACAAGAGTCTCAAATATATATTCACACAGAAATAACTTAATATGCGCCAACGAAGATGGATATAGCTCATCAAGGATTATGACTGCTCAATCCACTACCATCCCGGTAAGGAAAACAAGGTGGCGAATGCTCTAAGTAGAAAGGATCCTGCATCTTTATTAATGATGAGAATTGAAAAGGATCTGATCTTCTTGGATTTGCAAAGGATGGACATGGGAATCATTAAGGGAGGAACATCATCAATCCTTTCTCAAATGATTGTTCAACCATCCCTCATGGAGAAAATAAAGGTTGCTCAAAGAAATGATGTGGAAATTCAGAAAAGGGTGGAAGCTGTTAAAAATGGGAAATCCTCCGATTTCAAAATTGATGAGGAAGGAGTTGTAAGATTTGGGACATGATTATGTATACCATCTGATCCAGAGATAAAGAAGGAGCTATTGAATGATGCACATAGCTCGACCTTTTCTATCCATCCTGGGAGTACCAAAATGTATCGTGATCTCCGAGAACACTTCTGGTGGGATAACATGAAGAATGAGATTGCAGAATATATATCAAGGTGCTTGGTATGTCAGCAAGTTAAAAATGAGCGAAAAAAGTCCAAAGGTATGATGCATCCATTCCCTATACCCATGTGGAAATGGGAAAATGTTACTGTGGACTTTTTCACGCGTCTCCTGAAGACGTCGAAGGGAAATAATGTGATATGGGTTGTGGTTGACCGACTCACCAAGACATCCCATTTCATCATTATTCGGGAAGATCTTTCGCTTGAACAACTTGCAAAGTTATATGTGAAGAAAGTGGTGAAATTGCACGGTGTTCCACTCTCAATTTTCTATGACCGTGATCCAAGGTTCACATCTAAATTTTGGAGGAGCCTTCAACATTCTTTGAGTACTGAATTAAATTTCAGCATGGCCTATCACCCCCAAACCGATGGCCAGTCTAAAAGAACTATTCAGATGCTTGAAGATATGCTTAGAGCCTAATATCTAGAATTTAAAGGTGGATGGGATCAGCATCTCCCATTGGTTGAGTTCTCATACAATAATAGCTTCCACTTGAGTATTCAAATGGCTCCATATGAATCTTTGTACGGAAAGTGATGTAGAACTCCAACCTATTGAGATGAAGTTGGAGAAAGAAAGCTACTTGGACCCGATCTTGTTCAAGAGATGATAGAGAAGGTTCAAGTAACACATCAAAGCTGCTCAAAGTCGGCAAAAGAGCTATGTTGACAATCATCAAAGGGACTTGGATTTCGACGTTGGAGATAAAGTCTTCCTTCGAATATTTCCATGGCAGAGAGTCATGCGATTCGGGAAGAAAGGGAAGCTAAGCCCAAAGTATATTGGCACCTTTGAGATCCTTGATCGCATAGGATTTGTGGCCTATCGGCTTGCACTTCCACCGAATATGGCTCGAGTTCATGATTTTTTTCACGTATCAATCTTGAGGAAGTACATACCTGATCCCTCACATGTACTAAACTCATAGGTGGTGCAGCTGGAAGATGATATCTCCTATGAGGAGCAGCCAGTAAAGATTCTGGATTAGAGAGATAAGGTTCTACGCAACAAGACAACCCATCTTGTAAAAGTGTTATAGAGGAACCATAAGTTTGAGGAAGCAACATGGGAATTGGAGGAAGCAATGAAGGAAAAGTACTTGCACCTGTTTTTGTCTTAGTATGTAAAACGAAATTTCGAGGGTGAAATTTCATAAGGGGGAAGAATGTAATGACCCAAAGTTTTTCAATGGAAATTCCCTTCTTATATTTATTTCATAAAATCACATGAAAGCACAACATAATGAACTAATAAGTGATAAGTGACCTTTAAACATAAGTTTGTCACTTCTGTGTTTGGAATTTCAAAAATCTGGCATACACGGTTGTGTTCAAGATGTTTTTTGGAGTCTAATAAAATAAAAATAATTTTTGGTTAATAGTAACCTACCCTCATGAATAGTGATATACCCTAATGAATAGTAACCTCACCTATGGTGGTATAAAAATAATATTCAAGTTGGAAGTACGATATACCTATATTTTAGAATGAGTTAATGAATGTTTTAAAACTGGTTTTGATAATAAGTTATTATTTTAATTAAATATTAAAATAATCATATTTAGAAAATTATTTTTGAAAAATGGACTTCATTTTTGGATTCTACACTTCAAAAAATGGTTAGGGTGAATTTTTTGGATTTTTCTGAAATACTTGAATTTTTTATGAATAGTAAAATACGATAAATTACGATAAATGCTAAATACTGCATCATAGGTGATGTATGGCTGATGTAAGATGATAATCCCAAATCATCCATGATTACTTTAGTATATTTTATGATGATTCTCAATTATTCACAGTCTTGTCATTAAATAATAAACTAATACTTAAAATAATGGGAAAAACCTCCCCTCCCTCACTATAAATACCCCCTCTCCTTACCTCTTTCCCACACACCTCTCAAGCCTTGTTCCTAGCCCAAATTCTGTCCAAAAATCCTCCCAAGCTTCTTCCCCACGTCCAAGGCCTGTTGGTCTTTCCAAAAGTCCAAAATCAAAGGCCTTAAGAGGGATCTCAAAGAGAGGAGATCGAAGGGTAAGGGTCCCCTTTCATTTTCAAGTGTTTTGTTTTCAATTTCCTTCTTTTCTTATACCCTCTTCCCCTTCCCTTATCCAAAAGGCATGAAATCTCCAGAATCTCATATATTCTAGATGTTAATCATGTTTATGTAAAAAATCAAGCATCATGCTTCTTCTCCTCTCCCTCACATTCTAAAATTAAAACATCGTCCGTGATCGACATCGTGGATAATGTGTTTTCAATTTCTTTTATCATCTTTGTTTCTGGTCATGAAACCATTTATGTTATGGTTGAACCAGATTATTATGTATGTTATATATCCTATTTATGGTTTTGGAATCCTTATACACTCATGATATCAAATAATAATACAAAACAAGTTAATTATGGGTAAAATCGCTAAAATTAATTCAAGCATTTATCATTAATGTCTTATGTCATGGTTCTCTTTCACTCCAATTAACCAAATGAATTTTGTAACCTTCTGGATGTTCACTAATGCTATATAACATCAATTATGGACAACTAATTTCATCTTACATTTTATCCGAATCTGAATACAAGTGAACTTATCATTAAAACCAAGGAAACAAACAGACCCGAACCATGAAATTGAACCTTATAATCAATAAAAATGGGTATGAATGAACTTAAAAAGGTTATACTAAATATTTTACATGTATATAAGGTTCTGGACCTATTGATTAATAAACCTAATTTGACTATTCAGGTCATTAATATCAAGTGGAGAACATCAACAGACTTAAGGTAAGGGATCCTCCCTTTTTACTCATAATCAAGATTGATCTCTAAGCTATGCCTTTTTGTGTAATACCAAGTAATGGGGTACATTTATAAATCTTCCCCTTACTTCCCTAATGTTTTATAAGTGATGAGAAACTCCTTATCTCTCTCATCAAGCCCTCTTAATTATACACGATACCATGTCAATAAACCATGATGGATTATACCCGAACTTCCTTTATTCCTTCGGGTTGCTCTATCTTTCTTTTTGTTGTTGTCTTTTCTTTTATGTAGAACTTCAACATTATGTTTATATGCTCCAATCTCATGTTCCAAGATCCACCTATCACTCTCTTTCGTGGTTATACATGCTTATAAGTGAATCTCTCTTCGATACTTCCCAATAAGCACACTTGTTTTAAATGAACTTCCCGAACTTTTACCCAATTTCAAGAGCACTCTATCTTCTGTTTTAAGACACCATTATCTTGGTAAATTCTGTATTTTAATTATGAAAACCTTCTTGGTTCAATTCTGGTTTTATATAAAAGAATGTCCTCTTTTCTATTTGAAAAGCTCTAGAGTGTTTTCCATAAAACCGCACAAAAATGTTTTAATGCTAATGTTTCTAAAATACATCTCTCATATGTTGTCACTTATGTTTGACACCACTTTTATAAGCCTATTTTACCCTATGAACGTCCATGTATTTCTAATTCTTTCCTTATATGGACACTTTCATGATACGCTCATTGATTATGATTGATGTCATGATTGTGGTACCCAATTCTTTTCATGGGTACCCTTATGTTTGTGTATGGTTGAATATGTATGATTGTATATGTGGTAAGAATATTTATGTGGCAATGATATTCATGAATATGTTGAGATTGGTGCGCCCAGATAGCGCTTCAATGCATTGGGTAAAGTTAAGTCTCATGAGATGCGATGTGAAACGGGATTGGCGGTTAGCCTTGACCTGTACTGAAATGGGAAACGGGATTGGCGGTTAGCCTTGACCCGTACTAAAGATATGATTTATGATTCTTCCACATTTATATGATTCCATGTTTATGTGATCTCATGCTTATATTAAATGATTTTATAAGTTTCATGCTTTGGATATCATTATGTCATGCCTCCTAACTCATGTGCTTGAGATGTATCCTTATGTTCATTCCCTTACTGGGCATTTTTAGCTCATCCCTTTGTTCATGTGTTCCCCAGGGTACCCTATGCAGATGTAAGGGCTCAAAGGAAGTTGGGAGATCATTATGGAGATTAAATAAAGAAGTGTTTTTTTAGCCCCATGTTTTGTGTTATATGTACCTAGTCTTCCAAGACACTAGACTTAACGATCCTTGGTTTGTACTCTGATGAATAATTATGCTAAAAATATTGAAATGTTATATGTAAAATGCTTGGGTCGCTATACTTGATGAATCATGTGAGCAATGGTTTGATTCGCAGCTTAGTTACATTTTCCGAGATGTTGATCATGACCAGTTCCCTATGGGTGATTACTTAGCGTTTGTGAATCTTATCACCTCTGACATTGATGAGGGTATCCGACTTCATCCTGGAAAGGATATTAGAGACCTATTTTGGAAATATAGGAGTGACCTCTTCGTCTCGAAGAGTAATGAGAAACATCGATTTCTTTCATCTTCATATGGAGCATGAGATCCAAAGGTATCATCTCCCTTGCTCACACATGATGCTAAATTTGGTTAGTGTTTCTTCTTGGTTTTGATCTAGTTTTTCGGATTGCAGTAGCTGCATCTGATTTTGGGATTTTTTTCCATTACTTGTATGATGGTTTGTGCTGGGTGTTTTTGTGAGGGTTCCCACTTAACCCCCGAAAATGGGTTTTCTTGAAAATAAAAAAGAAAGAGTTAGCGGGCAATCACTAATGCTTTTGCTATGCTTGACTTTGACTCATCTACTGTTATCCAACCCCCCCCCCCCAATTTGAGGAATATGCAAATTGGAAAGGATAGCATGTCCTCCGTGTGAGGGATGTTCCTAACACTGATGCTCTTATGGAAATGGAAAGTCATCAGCAGAGACATCTTCATTGAACGGTTTCTAATGATTTGGGTGCAACAGATTTCAATGAACCATCCTCAAATGAAGGTCATGAGTCTTTGCTAAGAGCAAAGACTTCGAAGCATGGGCATCATCCGCATGGAAGAGCCCCTCGTGGTAGGGATAGGCAAGGTCCTGTCCTTACCCATGATGTTAACTTTTATGACTTGTTTTTTGGTTTTCGTGTCTTTTGGCTCTTTTTTGTTCTATTGTGGGATTTCTTGTCACCGCTTTATCCTCTCTTTCTTTTTATTATCATTTTTATTTTTATTTTTGCCGAGTTCATAGATTTTCAATAGAATTTATTATTTGTTAGATATATACTTCCATTATGTATCTAGTGGTCAAAACTCATATCTATTTTTCCCCCTCATCACATTAAGTTTATTTAATTTCATAAAAAAAATCATCCTCGTCAAAAAAGCATATACAAATATATAAAAACATATTATAATTCAGAGCACATGAATCATCACAATTATAACTTTTTATTTAAAAAATACTATTTTTCTTGTTAAAACGTGCACAATTCCTTCATGTACGCATGGTATATAAAAAAAATCATACAAATATGTCAATAAAAGAGTAAAACAGTCCCCGCCCCCTCTAAATTTATCAACTGTACTTTTCAAATTTATCACCTTTTTAAAGATAATGAAATCGGTTTTATTATTTATTTATTTTTAATATTATGACATTATTTATTATATATTTTATTTCTTCCTTTTACTTCAATTTAATTAATTTTATACCAATCAATTAAACCTTATCTCCACATTGATGGACTAGAGTAAAATGGAACCCAGCACTTATAAATGCAAAGGGATAATGACAATGCAGACCAAAACTGACATTTAATTACAGGTTGGGACCAAAACATGAAAAATTACCATTCAAGGACCAAAAAGATTATACCTTTTCAAATGAAATGCGATTTTACTATAGTCCAAAAATATGCAGGTCCTTAAGGGAAAAGCCATCAAAACATCAAAGTTTGTGTCACACATCAGTATTAACTAAATTTTTATGTTTGGATGTAATTTTTCCAATCCAGACATCAAGAGCATCAGTTTCGTCCTTTAAGAGAGAAATAAACCCATCCGATTTGAATAAAATTTTGATCTCATATCCTGAGAAGCATATACAAGGACAACAAAACGAATTGACCAGTAAATTATGTTAAAATGCTCTGCTCACAAAGGAAAATTCCATCTAAAAGCACAGGTAAAGACATACTCAACATCAGCTCCCCAATTTTCTCAAGAAAACACGGCGGCCTTTTCTAAAAGAAACATTGCTATTATGGCTTCACCTAATAATGAAGAATCGGCGAAACATCAGTTTTGTTCATCGTCATCTCCACCATCTCTCGCCTCGGCACCATCAGCAGCCATCAACTCATCGAAGTTGTCCGTCTTAGCCAACACTATCTCAATCTATGGAAGAAGACACATTCTATTACAAAAAACTTTAAGATAGACCGCAATTTTGCAGCCAAAAATGCGTGGCAAGAATCATGCAAATATAAGTGTTTGATTCCACTTCACTGATAGAATGAGGTTTAGGAAATGAAAGATGATAAAGTTTTTGTTAGACATGAGAATGAAATGGAAGTGTTCAACAAAAGGGCACATTTATCCATATTAAAACGGTGTTCGTGTTTTTTTTTTCCTTCCTGTTATAATGGTGAGAGTAATTTAACCCTAACATAACTCACTCCCAACATCCCAATCTCTAAGCTTTTTTTATGGAATCTCAATTTCTTAAGTGAGCTATATCAGGACTCCTTAGGTCATCCGCATTCCAGAAATTTAATATTGAACACTTAAAACATCATTGGAATCCCAATTTCCTAGTACAAGATTACTTGAACCAAACAGGGCCCAAGTGAACAGGGAGTGTTAACTCATATTACACTACGAAACTTTGCATGGAGTGCCATTAATGTTAATGGGTGGACTCACGATTACTTATGGGCAAGAGCATCCTAGGTCATTCTAGGGGTGTCCAAATCCAACCCAACCCGACTGGGTTGGATTGGGTTGGCAAAATAATGACCCAACCAATCCCTAATTTATTTCCTTTGACTCCATGTGATGATGTATAGCTTGGTTTTTTTTAAGCATATTTTTTTATAATTTTGAATTAATGTTAAGGGAATGTTGGTCTGCTTGTATTTGGAAAATTTTAAATGTTCTAAATTTGTTTAGTTTTAATTTAATCAATAGATTTGCAGTTATTTTTGTTATTCTTTCCTATAATTTTTTTTTACCTGACCAGACAGACGCAACCTAGCCAAACCCGACCCCATCTCAGGTTGGGTCAAGTCATTGCAAAAAAAATGTATATGACCCGACCCAACCGTTTTTGATTGGGTGGGGTGCAAAATTTTCCCAAACCCAACCCACGAACACCCCTAATTTAAACTTATGGCACTTTGTTATTTACATATGATCTTTTGTTTGTATGGGCTTTTAGTTTAATGTTTCTATTCACCAGATATGGGCAAGAACATATTGAATCCACACTCAATGCCATGGAATTGAGTATGAAAATTGATCCAAACTGCATTCCAAAATCAGGACAGCATCCAACAACAGATTCATGAAAAAAACAACACCTGGGAAAATTACTAAAAAGAAATTATATTTAGGTTTTATTTGACATCACCTGTTTATAACACTTATTGATTAGATAAGTTCTTAGTAAAGTGTTATCAGATTGCCTATTGAAAAAGTGTTATTTTTCAACTTAATTATGTGATTTTCTTCTAGAACTTATGTGCAGGTACTTATTTAGAAATGAAAAATACCTTTGCTTTTTGAATTGGCCGCCCCCCATATTCATCCCTCATGTCAACTGATGAAGTGGTGATCCCTGGGCAAGTTGGACCAATCGGTAATAAAATTTAGCATTCTAATACCATGTGCCCTGAATTATACAATGTATTTGATGAAAGCTGAGAAACTAACTCTTCTCAACTGCCAATCCATTGTTCTTCAAAATCTCAGCAACTGAAACCACTGTGGCAATAGCTGTCAACATGGAATGAAAGGCCGGTCATAAAGAAAAACAAACCAAGAAGAGGCAATGGTCTAATTTCGTCCATTTTAGGGAGAGGGATGGATAGGATAATAAGCAAACAGCACCAGAAAGATATTCAGCAACGCACTAAATGCTATTTTAAAAAACACGAACAAGAACAATTTGATAATTGGGGTTTCTGCCTGTACATTCATGCATATCCCATTTTGATTCTAAGTAAAGGACATGGGAGCAAAACAGACGCACGGATCCAAATGTCATGATATCAATAGAGCTATTGATTCTAGGAGCAAATCTCATGATAACTAAACAATCAGCAATAAACTGAGTGAAGGAGGCAATCCACCGAGGGGAAAATCACACAAAATCGATACTTAATTTCAAGAATCATGAAGCATTAAAACTTCAAATTATCTGGAATCTAGGAAAGAAAATGCAGTATCATGCAACAGACACATAGCCGAATGTATGCATTAAAGCCAAATTTGAAGGGGAAATACCCATTCCGAGAGCAGATAGTTCAACGTCATTGTACTGCTGCATGTATCTCTGTTAACAACAAATATAGGACACTCAATTACTAAAAAAAATCTGCAAAAACCGTGTGTGAAGCTGGGCATAAAAGGCAGCCGAAAGGAGAACGCGAAAACGCGAATAAAGAGGAAGTACCAATAATGTGGACAGAGAAATGAAGGAGAGAGTGGCACCTTGGCGAGATTAACGTAAAAGAAGAGGGGCTTCTTGGTGTTGGAGACCTGTATTCTGTTCTTCTTGTTAGAATCAGCGACGGTCATTTTGCTGACTCCATTGGTAATCGCTTCCATCTTCGTCCGCCCTTTCTCTCGCTACGAAGGGAGAAGCCGACGGTCTGACAGAACCCATTTTTGCGCCCCTCGCTACTGGTAAATTAGGGTTTTCCGTTTACGCTACAGAGGAACGACGTCGTATACCGCCGGAGCGATCGCCACGCCTCGGAGAGAGAATGTTTTTCATTTTTTAAATTTTGATTTTAAAGTCCTCAGGATTAACAAATGTAAAACAACAAAAACATTTTTTTAAAACAAATGTGAATCATTACAATACTAAAAAAACACATAATATTTGTTTTGTACATAATTTTATATGAAGTTTATAATGAAAATTAACTAATTATCTCTTTAAAATGGACAAAAAATTTGATACATTGCTATGTTTTATTAAAAAACAAAAAAAAACATAGCAAATGTTAAAATTAAAGTAAAAATTATAAATACGGCAAGAAAGATAGATTTTAAGAACATACATTTAAAAAAATGATTGTAATGTGTATATGGTGACATACATAAATTGAGTGTTGTTAAATATCATATTTAACAAAAACACACACATTGAATGTAATGTTAAACTTAAAACGCATATTGAGTGTGGTTATAAATAGTGTTAAAAAAACAAAAACACAAACGATGATGTGGGGTCGGTTTTGTGTGATCTTGGTTTCCTTCACTGTCCCCTGCTCATGCGATGAACCCCTTCCCCAAAGTTTTCCTTTCATGGCTTGCTCAAAACCTTCCCCAATTTATCCCATGCTCAATAACGAACACCTTCCCCAAATTTCCCTCATTCCATGTCCCCCCCTCGTGCCATAAAAAATCTAGCATTCCTCTCATATTTGATAGGTTTTAGCCAATGTCTTTTTTGTTCAGAGGAGAGATAAAATCAGATAAAGAGATTTGATTTTTTTAGCATTGGAATCACGTGACTTTCAAAATGCACTACAAAAAAACACAGGTCTTAATAGCGGTTTATTAGCGGTGATTCTAATAACCGTAGTCAAACAAATCACATTTAAAAAAAATATAAGTTGTTTCGTACAACTGCTGCTATTTTTTTAAAATTTCAACATTTAGCGGTGATTTTATTTAAACACCCACTAAATATTTTTTTAAAACATAATTTCGACCCTCTGCCCCTCTCTTTCCCCTTCGCCACGACCCCACCCTCTCGCTCCCCTCGGCGACCCCCCCCCCCCCCCGCTCCCGATAGCGGACGTTGTCCCCCCCCCCCCACCGACACCTGTCATGACCCCAACCCCCCTGTCGACTACCGCCTTGCCTCGCTCCCTCCTGACAACCGTTGTGACCCCAACCCCTCTGTCGGCAGACGCCATGACCCTGACCCCCCGCTCCCTGTCGTCGACCCCCATGACCCTGATCCCCCTTCTGACGACCGTCGTGACCCCAACCCCTTGTTTCAGCGACCGTCGTGACCCCGACCCGCCTTGCTGGCTACTGTTGTGACCTTGACCCCCCTATCGGCGACAACCGTGACCCCCCCCCAACCTCACACTCTCCTCAACGACGACCCCAAAGCCCTAAATGCCTCTTTTCCCATTTTTTCGGTGACCGCGGCCCCTGACATTGTTAAAAATGTGGGTGATTGAATTTTTCTAAGGGTTTTAATTAAATTATATAAAGTTCTGTGTAATTGAGTGTTGTTTATGTAACGCCTGAGACTTTTATGAGAAATATTTTGTTTTTATCAAATAAATCTTTCACTACACACAACACAAGCTTGACTTGCTTTACATGCAACCGCGGCCTTCCTCGATAGCTTGCGTCGTACGCAATACCGAGTTTCACTAAATAACGATATGCTATTGAAATATTATTAAAACCAACCGTTATGAATAGTAATAACCACTTTTTGAAATTTTATAAATTTTATTTTTCAAAATGGACTTCATTTTTGGATTCGGAATATCAAAATTAGCCTAGGGTGAAATTTTGGTATTTTTCTGAAATCCTTCAATTTTTGATGAATAGTGAAACCACTAAGTGGTAGTTAAAAAACTGAATTTTTCATAAAATTTAATTTTACCGCTTCTGTGAGTGGAATTTCGAAAATCCGAGAGACACGGTTAATATCAAGGACTAAAATGTGGTTTAATGAGATGAAAATAATTTTTGGTGAATAGTAACTTTTTACTTTTTTTACCACGGTTAAAAGTAAATAGGATAATTAAGGGTAAAAGTGTTATTTTTATCACCCTAACACATGTACTAATTCTATTGGATAAGTGTAATTCGACCAAAAACAACCTTAGAAATAAAATATGACCATTTAGGCCCACTTGGATTAGATTAGGACATTTATTATTAATTTATTTAAAGAAGGGTTAAAATAGTTAAAATCAAAGTTTAATAAGTAAATCATTTTTAATATAGGGTTATACATAAAATAAATTCGACTATAAATATTCATTAGAAAGCTAAAAAGATTTCCAACATAATGATATTTTATTTATATTTTTTAGACTTAAAATAATTTAATTTATTTATGACACAATGATGATGCAGTAATTATCTTATTAATGAAATATTGACATAATTGATGTTATAAATACCCAAATAAATGTAATTTGAGACTTTTTATGAATTCCAATAATTTTATATGTTAATATGACATGTTATTATTGATTTAATTAAATTTTTTCGAACTAATCATTCTGTTATGATTTTCACAAAAATCAATTACTAAATAGTGTCAAAATTGACATAAAATAGTTTTTAAAATAAATATTATATTATTAATTGTTATTTTATTCCTAAAAATCTAAGGTTCGGCCAAATGACTTAGATAAGGTTATATATATTAATAATAAACAACTTGGGGTCCGTTTGACTTGTTATAGTAAGTTTATTAACCTTATAGTGTAAGAACACAAGAAGACACGGTAAAAGTAAAATTATTTAACTTAATATTAAATCTAAATGATAAGGTTAAAATAGGAACATAAACTTGTCTAAATTCTATTGGATGAGAGGATTTAGACCCATCCCCACCTTAGCTTCAAAATAAATCAATTTGGAGCTATTTAAAACCGAATTTGGCTTTATAATAAAATAATATTTTTTGTTATTCCAAAGGTGCCCCTCTCCTCCCTTATAAAAGGGCACCTTAAATTTCTTCTCTCCACTTCCCTAGAGACATCCTAGAGGTCCTGGTCTTCTTCAAAGACGAAGTTTAGTGCCCTAAAAGGAAGTCTCAAAGAAGCGCTTCAAAGAAGAGGTAATGTCCGTTACCGATTCTTTCATCTTTATTTCTTCTTCCACTTCTTATTCTTTAGTTGTTTCATTATGAAGTAATAACATCAGTATCACTCATATACTGATATGTTATTATAAGTATGAAACAACCCTATTTCTCCATATATCCATCCTACGAAAAACGAAATCACCGCGCGAGCGTACGTACGGAATACCGTCTCCACGCCGTGGTGTAATCTATTTTCCACCACCACCTTACTTGGATGAGTATAATGGTGTAAATAATTACTATATATGATTATTATAAAGTGATATTGATTCTGAAATAGTATACATACACTCCAATACAATTCCACAATCATGGGAACGATATCATCCCTCGTGCGTACGTACGGAATACCGTCTCCACGATGTGATGTGATTCGTTCCACATGATCTTCATTGCATAATGATTATATAAATGAATTTAATGAATAAATATGATATATAGTACATTAATACCATTCTGGAAATGATGTATCTATAACCTAAAGAGAAGAATAAGAATTTATTCGACAAAACACGCATAAGAACAAAAAGTTATAAACACCAGAATAACAAGTAGAAATGAAATATTACTACTAAGAAGCTAATAATATGACCATATATGATAATTATGATTATGGAATAAGTCAATAACATTATTTAAATCATTATACAGGAGGTTAAGACACTTTCGAAGCAAATCAGACCTAAGGTTAGGGAAATATCACAATCTCATTTTTATCTGAGATTGTTTATACATTGAAATTTACTAGGGTGTATTTTATCATCAACATCCATGTTTCTTCAATATGTAATATTATTTCCATCCACCTACAATTGTTTAAATCCAATTTTACCCTTCGGTGAATTTTTAGTAAAAGATATGAAAGAAATCTTTTGTCGTTTTTCGTACGAGGTACTTTTTGACTTTTCCGACAAAAGTATGAGAAGAATGTTTTTTTAACTTATACGACATGAATGGATTTTTAAAACATTATTTCCAAGAAGCTTCCTTTACAAGTTTTCATTTTTATTTTTAATCAACTTCTTTTAGTTTAAAATTGCATGACATGTTAAGAAAGGAAAAATGTTTTTGAAGTAGAAAGGATATTTTCCTCAAGAATGGAGTTCAAGTGTTTTATCAAAATTATTTTCCATCTAAGATAATATAGGGTTCTGTTTCTATCCCTATTATTACATTGATTTGATTATGTTGTGATGGAATTATTTTTATGAATTACTTTATCTTATATGAATTGTTTTATGATGTCATGATGTTTAAGAATCCCATTTTTATTACATGGGTTATGCAATGATGTATGATTTATGATTTTGTGGCACACATAAGAATGGTATCATTATGAGATGGGTGGGACCTATATCTCCCTCCAATGCATTGGGTAAAGATTTTATATCTCATGAGATAAACATGGCTGGAACGACAGGTTAAACCGGTTCAGTGAAACAGGACTGAAACGAGGAATGAACTCAGTTCAGAAATGGACTTTGTCCACTAAGATTGTCTTGACAATGAGTCTTGACTAATAAGAAATGATTCTCTATGATTATGTGTGTATTCCAAAAAGTTTCATATTTTAAGTTATGCTTATTGGGATTACATTTCACTACTATGATTTATCCCATGTTATGATATTATGATCTCTTTTGCAGGGTAAGATTTCCAAAATGTTATGTTTTTATTTTGATGTGATTGATATTTCTTTTGTTTACCCTTACTGAGAATTTGAGATCACCCTTTTGAATGTTTTCTTTCCCCAGGTCAGGAAGAAGGTTATTAAGTAAGATATGCCAAAATGGACTATAGATATGATGAAATAAATGAGAGACAGTGTAGACGCTTTTATGAACCAGTTGTTTATGTTTCCCAGTTTCTAAAGACACTATACCTATACAGTCCTTTCGTGGTTTTGTTATATGTTGTAATAAGTATGATTAAATTTTGAAGTATTAACAATGTATGTAAAGTATGGGTCGTTATAGTTGGTATCAGAGGAAAGGTATAGTCAACCTTTGGAAACTAGGATGTGAAAGACTTAGTAAGAATCCTAAGGATAAGTCTAAGTGTAGAACACAATCTTAGTGTTTTAGAAATGGCCATGAACAACCTATGATAAGACCTTAAGTGTGAAATTTTATTCTTGATTATATGGTTTTCCTATTATAATTAGTGTTTCTCACACTATTCTTATTGGTTTTAGTCAATGGCTGGAACCCGAAGGAACCGTGTTAATGCGGAATGCGACAGGCAATGCAATGATTGTCCCCCTGAGCAACCAAACGTTATGGGAGCTGGAATGAAAAATCTTGTAGCCATGCTCACACAACTTTCTCAAGCTATGAATCATGCAGGACTTCTAAATGAGCAAAGGAAGGAGCAACATTCTGTTGAATCCTTCATGAGGCAGCGTCCACCCTCATTCAACAGTTCTACTGATCCATTAGTTACTAAACAATGGATTAGTACTACTTAAAAGATATTTTCAGTTCTTCAATGTTCTGAACATGATAAATTCATCTTAGCAGTGTATCGTTTGGAAGGAGATGCTGATCAATGGTGGAATCTTATCAAGAATACGAGGCAAAGAGATGAAATTGAGTCCATGGAATGGGACGAGTTCAAGAACTTATTTTTCAATAAGTATTTCCCTCGTATTCTTCGAACAAAGATGGAAAAAGAGTTTCTTGAACTAAAGCAAAAGGATGATGAATCTGTTGGTACCTATGAAGCAAATTTTACAAGACTTTCAAGGTACGCTTCTGGTATTATTATCCAACCTGAGAGTAAGATCGATCAATTCTTTAGTGGATTAAAACCAAGTCTTCGAATGGCGTTAGCCATAAGGGACTTCAATAGTTACGAGGAAATCGTTCAATGTGCTCTCAAAGTCGAGATAGAGATTGGAGTAACCCATCAGTCATATGGGTTTAATAAGAATAGGAAAATGGAATTCAAAGGAAAATCTAAAGAGTACACTGAAAAGAAGATGAGATTTCCCTTATGCTCAAACTGTGGAAAGAAACATGGAGGAAGTTGTCTTAAAGGGACAAGTAAATGTTTCAAATGTGGAAAGGAAGGTCATCGGGCATTTGAATGCCGCAATGATGGGAAGAAGATGTCTAATGATGCAAACAAAGGAAGGGATACATAGAATGAACCTAATACACTTCAATGTTTCAAGTGAAAGGAGATGGAGCATTATTCCAATCAATGCCCAAATCCAAGGGTTGATGATGATGGTCGACGTCAACAAACTCTTAAGGCTAAAGACAAATGAAAGTCACATACAATTTCTATCAGCTATGTGGAGTACGATAATGATGTGGTGAAAGGTACACTTACCATCCACTCTAAAGTAGAAAATGTTTTATTTGATTCTGGATCCACCCACTCTTTTATTTCTGAAGATTTTTCTAAGGATATCACCATATTACCTCAACAATTAGATGTTGAGTTAGCTATGACAACCCCTAATGTCACAACAGTCGCATAAAAAGTTTATAATTCTTCTCCGATTGAAGTTTGTGGGAAAGTGCTTCCTGCAAATCTTGTGATCCTTCCTATAGTGGAATTTGATATGATTCTTGGCATGGATTGGCTTTCTCTACATGGAGCTCATATCAATTGCCAAAGAAGGGAAGTCACATTTCATATTCTAGATCAATCTATGATCGTCTATAGATGCAAGGATGAACATAACCTTCAAGTGGAAATTTCTTCCATCTTATGGGTCATGATTCCACTAAATGAAGGTTATTTATCTCAAATGGTTGGATAGAAACTCACGATTAAGAATATTCCCATTGCACGGGAGTTTGATGATGTCTTTCCGGAGGAATTTCCGGGTCTTCCACCAAATCATGAAGTTGATTTTTCAATAGAACTCGTACCGGGTGCTTTGCCTATTTCAAAGACACCTTATAGAATGGCCCCAATTGAGTTGCAGGAATTGAAGAAGCAACTCCAAGAGAATCTTGATAAGGGATTCATACACCCTAGTGCGTCACCTTGGGGAGCACCTGTTCTGTTTGTTAAGAAGAAAGATAGATCAATGAGACTCTGCATTGATTATCGAGAACTTAACAAGATCACTATCAAGAACAAATATCCTCTCCCACGCATTGATGAATTATTTGACCAACTACGCGGAGCTCAATAATTTTCTAAGATTGATCTTCATTCAGGGTATCATCAATTAAGGGTCAAAAGGGAGGATATACCAAAGACGACTTTCCATACAAGGTATGGACACTATGAATTTATAGTGATGCCATTTGGTCTTACTAATGCCCCTGCTATCTTCATGGATCTGATGAATAGAGTCTTTAGAGAATACCTTGATCAATTTGTGGTAGTCTTTATAGACGATATTCTTGTCTATTCAAAGAGCAAGGAAGAACATGAAGATCACTTGATAATTATATTGAAGACCCTGAGAAAGGAGAAGCTTTATGCAAAATTTACCAAGTGTGAATTTTGGCTTCAAAAGGTTTCATTTTTGGGTCATATAATCTCAAAAGAGGGGATATTTGTGGATCCAGCAAAAACAGAGGTTATCGAAAGATGGTTGAGACCAACAAAAGTTACTGAGATCTGAAGTTTTCTTGGTTTGGCTGGATATTATCGAAGTTTTGTGAAAGATTTTTCACGATTATCTAATCCACTCACCAGGTTGACTTGGAAAGGAGTTAAGTTTGTTTGGACGGAGTAATGTGAAGAGAATTTTAAGGAGTTGAAAAGAAGGTTATCCAGTGCACCTGTGCTCACACTGCCTTGTAGTGGAGAAAGGTTTGTGATCTACAGTGATGCATCCAAGAAGGGATTGGGGTGCGTTCTTATGCAAAATGATATGGTGATAGCTTATGCCTCACGACAGTTGAAAATCCATGAGCAAAATTACCCAACTCATGATTTGGAGTTAGCTGCGTTAATCTTTACATTAAATATTTGGAGGCATTACCTTTATAGTGAAAGGTGCGATATTTATACTGATCATAAAAGTTTAAAGTATATTTTCACACAAAAGGAGCTGAATATGCACCAAAGAAGATGGTTGAAGATGATTAAGGATTATGACTTCTCAATCCATTACCACCCAGGGAAAGCAAACAAGGTGGCAGATGCATTAAGTCGACAAGACCATGCTAGCTTATCCATGATGAGGATCACAAAAGATCCAATATTTATGGATTTACAAAGGATTGATCTTGGAATTTTAATGGAAGGGGTAAAATCGTATCTTTCTCAAATGAATGTTCAACCATCTATACATGTGAAAATTAAAGAGGCATAGAAAGAAGATGTAGAGTTACAAAAGAAGGTGAGACATATTCCTGAATTCAACCTTGATTGTGATGAGATAATAAAGTTCAGGAATCAGGTTTGTGTTCCTCCCATCCCCGAATTAAAGAAGGAGCTGCTGGATGAGGCTCATAGTTCTTCATTCTCTATTCATACTGGAAGCACGAAGATGTATAGGGACCTGAAAGAGTACTTCTGGTGGGATGACATGAAAAGAGATGTTGCTGAATATGTCTCTCGATACTTGGTTTGTCAGCAAGTTAAAGCTGAGAGACAGAAGTCCAAGGGGATGTTACAACCATTACCCATACCTGAATGGAAATGGGAAAACATCACTATGGACTTTGTCACAGGACTTCCTAAAACATCCAAAGGCAATAATGCTATCTGGATCATACTTGATCGTCTTACAAAGTCTGCACACTTCATTGCTATTAGAGAGGATTTCTCTCTGGACCAGCTTGCCAGGATATATGTAAAGGAAGTGGTAATATTTCATGGAGTACCACTTTCTATTATATCTGATCGGGATCCGAGGTTTACCTCAAAGTTCTGGCGAATTCTTCAACATACTCTGGATACAGAGTTGAGTTTCAGCACTGCTTATCATCCTCAGACAGACGGTCAGTCTGAGAGAACAATTCAAACTCTAGAAGATATGTTGAGAGCTTGCTCTATGGATTTCAAAGGTGGTTGGGATCAACACCTACCTTTGGCAGAATTTTCTTATAATAATAGTTTTCACTCCAGTATTCAGATGGATCCTTATGAATCTCTCTATGGAAAGAAATGCAGGACTCCAACTTGCTGGGATGAAGTTGGGGAAAGAAAGCTATTAGGACCTGATCTTGTTGATGAGATCACAGAAAAGGTCCGATCTATTCAACAACACATAAGAGCAGCTCAGAGTCGACAGAAAAGTTATGCCGAAAACTGAAGAAAAGACCTAGAGTTTGAAGTGGGTGATAAATTATTCTTACAAATATCTCCCTGGAAGAGGGTCATGAGATTTGGAAAGAAGGGGAAGTTGAGCCCTAGATATATCGGTCCTTTCGAAATACTGGATCGTGTTGGAAAGGTAGCTTACCGATTGGTGCTTCCACCGAATCTCTCTCAAGTTCACGATCTATTCCATGTATCTCTCCTGAGAAAGTACATACCTGATCCTTCACATGTACTCAGCTCAGAAGTTGTACCGTTGGAGCAAGATCTTTCTTATGAAGAACAGCCGATAGAGATTCTGGATCGTAGCGAAAAAGTCCTACGAAACAAGACCACTCGCTTGGTGAAAGTTTTATGGAGGAACCACCAATTAGAATAATCTACATGAGAGCTTGAGGATATGATGAGGGAGAGGTATCCTCATCTGTTTGTGACAAAGTGACGAATTTCGAGGGCGAAATTCATTTTAAGGGGGGTAGAATGTAACGCCCGAGACTTTTATGAGAAATATTTTGTTTTTATCAAATGAATCTTTCACTACACACAGCACTAGCTTGGCATGCTTTACACGCAACTGCGACCTTCCTCGACATCCTGCGTCGTACGCAATACCGAGTTTCACTAAACAACGATATGCTATTGAAATATTATTAAAACTAGCCATTATGAATAGTAATAACCACTTTTTGAAATTTTATAAATTTTATTTTTCAAAATGGACTTCATTTTTGGATTCGGAATATCAAAATTAGCTTAGGGTAAAATTTTGGTATTTTTCTGAAATCTTTCAATTTTTGATGAATAGTGAAACCACTAAGTGGTAGTTAAAAAACTGATTTTTTCATAAAACTTAATTTTACCGCTTCTGTGAGTGGAATTTCGAAAATCCGAGATACACGGTTAATATCAAGGACTAAAATGTGGTTCAATGAGATGAAAATAATTTTTGGTGAATAGTAACTTTTTACTTTTTTTACAACGGTTAAAAGTAAATAGGGTAATTAAGGGTAAAAGTGTTATTTTCATTACCCTAACACATGTCCTAATTCTATTGGATAAGTGTAATTCGACCAAAAACAACCTTAGGAATAAAATATGACCATTTAGGCCCACTTGGATTAGATTAGGACATTTATTATTAATTTATTTAAAGAAGGGTTAAAATAGTTAAAATCAAGGTTTAATAAGTAAATCATTTTTAATATAGGGTTATACATAAAATAAATTCGACTATAAATATTCATTATAAATCTAAAAAGATTTCCAACATAATGGTATTTTATTTATAATTTTTAGACTTAAAATAATTTAATTTATTTATGACACAATGATGATACAGTAATTATCTTATTAATGAAATATTGAAATAATTGATGTTATAAATACCCAAATAAATGTAATTTGAGACTTTTTATGAATTAAAATAATTTTATATGTTAATATGACATGTTATTATTGATTTAATTAAATTTTTTCGAACTAATCATTCTTTTATGATTTTCACAAAAATCAATTACTAAATAGTGTCAAAATTGACATAAAATAGTTTTTAAAACAAATATTATATTATTAATTGTTATTTTATTCCTAAAAATCTAAGGTTAGGCCAAATGACTTAGATAAGGTTATATATATTAATAATAAACAACTTGGGGTCCGTTTGGCTTGTTATAGTAAGTTTATTAACCTTATAGTGTAAGAACACAAGAAGACACAGTAAAAGTAAAATTATTTAACTTAATGTTAAATCTAAATGATAAGGTTAAAATAGGAACCTAAACTTGTCTAAATTCTATTTTATGAGAGTATTTTGACCCATACCCACCTTACCTTCTAAATAAATCAATTTGGAGCTATTTAAAACCGAATTTGGCTTTATAATAAAATAATATTTTTAGTTATTCCAAAGGTGCCCCTCTCCTCCCTTATAAAAGGGCACCTCCTACCTCTCTTCCTCACACCACTTTGAGCCTTCAAGCTCGGCCAAAACCTGAAAATTTATCCTCTTCACTTCTCTAGAGACATCCTAGAGGTCCTGGTCTTCTTCAAAGACCAAGTTTAGTGCCCTAAAAGGAAGTCTCAAAGAAGCGCTTCAAAGAAGAGGTAATGTCCGTTACCGATTCTTTCATCTTTATTTCTTCTTCCACTTCTTCTTCTTTAGTTGTTTAATTATGAAGTAATAACATAAGTATCACTCATATACTGATATTTTATTATAAGTATGAAACAACCCTATTTCTCCATCTATCCATCCTATGGAAAATGAAATCACCGTGCGTGCGTACGTACGGAATACCGTCTCCATGCCGTGGTGTAATCTATTTTCCACCACCACCTTACTTGGATGGGTATAATGGTGTAAACAATTACTATATATTATTATTATAAAGTGATATTTATTATGAAATATTATACATACACTCCAATACAATTCCACGATCATGGGAACGATATCATCGCTCGTGCGTACGTACGGAATACCGTCTCCACGATGTGATGCGATTCTTTCTACATGATCTTCATTGAATAATGATTATATAAATGAATTTAATGAATAAATATGATATATAGTACATTAATACCATTCTGTAAATGATATATCTGTAACCTAAAGAGAAGAATAAGAATTTATTCGACAAAACACGCATAAGAACAAAAAGTTATAAACACCCGAATAACAAGTAGAAATGAAATATTACTACCAAGAAGCTAAGAATATGACCATATATGATAATTATGATTCTGGAATAAGTCAATAACATTATTTAAATCATTATACAGGAGGTTCAGACACTTTCTAAGCAAATCGGACCTAAGGTTAGAGAAATATCACAATCTCATTTTTATCCGAGATTGTTTATACATTGAAATTTACTGGGGTGTATTTTATCATACACATCCATGTTTATTCAATATGTAATATTATTTCCATCAACATACAATTGTTTAAATCCAATTTTACCCTTTGGTGAATTTTTAGTAAAAGATATGAAAGGAATCTTTTGTCGTTTTTCGTACGAGGTACTTTTTGACTTTTCCGAAAAAAGTATGAGAAGAATGTTTTTTTAACTTATACGGCATGAATGGATTTTTAAAACATTATTTCCAAGAAGCTTCCTTTACAAGTTTTTATTTTTATTTTTAATCAACTTTTTTTAGTTTAAAATTTTATGACATGTTAAGAAAGGAAAAATGTTTTTGAAGTAGAAAGGATATTTTCCTCAAGAATGGAGTTCAAGTGTTTTATCAAAATTATTTTCCATATAAGATAATATAGGGTTCTGTTTCTATCCCTATTATTAAATTGATTTGATTATGTTGTGATGGAATTATTTTTATGAATTCTTTTATCTTATATGAATTGTTTTATGATGTCATGATGTTTAAGAATCCCATTTTTATTACATGGGTTATGCAATGATGTATGATTTATGATTTTGTGGCACACATAAGAATGGTATCATTATGAGATGGGTGGGACCTATATCTCCCTCCAATGCATTGGGTAAATATTTTATATCTCATGAGATAGACATGGCTGGAACGGTAGGTTAAACCGGTTCAGTGAAACAGGACTGAAACGAGGAATGAACTCGGTTCAGAAATGGACTTTGTCCACTAAGATTTTCTTGGCAATGAGTCTTGACTAATAAGAAATGATTCTCTATGATTATGTGTGTATGCCACAAAGTTTCATGTTTTAAGTTATGATTATTGGGATTACATTTCACTACTATGATTTATCCCATGTTATGATATTATGATCTCTTTTGCAGGGTAAGATTTCCAAAATGTTATGTTTTTATTTTGATGTGATTGATATTTCTTTTGTTTACCCTTACTGAGCATTTGAGCTCACCCTTTTGAATGTTTTCTTTCCCCAGGTCAGGAAGAAGGTTATTAAGTAATATATGCCAAAAGGGACTATAGATATGATGAAATAAATGGGAGACAGTGTAGACGCTTTTATGAACCAGTTGTTTATGTTTCCCAGTTTCTAAAGACACTATACCTATACGGTCCTTTCGTGGTTTTTTTATATGTTGTAATAAGTATGCTTCAATTTTGAAGTATTAAAAATGTATGTAAAGCATGAGTCGTTATAGTTTATGTTTTTAATGTTGGATTGAATCATTTTTTTTGTTGAATTTGTGTTATGTCAAATCAAGAGACTACCCTGGTCAATGACGAAGTTGGGTGATATTTAATTTTGATTGTACTTATTTAATTAAACATTTACATATTTATATCTAAATGTACAGGGAGAAAAGTGGAAATCCAATACTTATGGATAAAAATTGGATTAATTTATCTCGAAACATACCTTGGTGTGTCAGGGATTTGGAAGAATTTTTAGATTATGCAATTGCAAACTGATCAACGGATAGTAGAATAAAATGTATGTGTCCTGGTTGTAAATTCAAGCAATAGTTGAATAGAAACGAAGTATATGAGCATTTGATATTGAAACATTTTCCTGCTCGGTATGTATGCTGGATTTGCATGGTGTATCGAATGTTATGGATAGTCAAAACAATGACAATACTGTCAACGAAACACAAAGTGACCCACTAGAGGAGAATGCAATTTGAAATTTGATAAATGATGCATTTGGCTTTGCAAGATATAATGTACAAGATTTTAATAGATCAACAGAACCATCAGTTGATCTTAAGCAGATTAATCTTACTCAAAACTTTAGTGACCAAAAAATGAGTTTTATGAATTAGTTGAAGACATACAACAAGAACTGTATGAAGGGTGTGCCAAGTATTCAAAGTTGTCTTTTCTACTTAAGTTGTATCATATCAAGTGTCTCGGTGAAATTACTAACAAACAATGTCCATGATTTTAGAGTTGTTTAATGATGCATTTAGTGAAGTTAAGATCCTTGCATCGTTCTATGAGATGAAGAAAGACATCAACAAACTTGGATTTGATTATACAAAGATACATGCATGCCCTAATGATTGCATGTTTTACTAGGGAGAAGAGTCCGATAAAGAAAATGCATAATATTCCACACAAGAATATGAAAGTCAATGAACAACAATGATAATATAAATCAATGCAATCCCAGGAAGAAACAAAAGAAGAAAAATCTTACAAAAGTATTACGTTACTTTCCTCTGAAACCACGCTTGAAAAGATTATTCATGTCGTCTAAGACTACACATGACATGAAGTGGAATGCTCAGGATAGTAATGAATGCTTTATGATACATCCAAAAGATTCAACATCATGGAACATGTTTGATTCATTATATCTATATTTTTTTGGATCACAGGAATGTATGTTTGACATTGACTTCTGATGTCTTTAACCCTTTTGGTACTTTAAGTACAAATTATAGCATTTGGACAGTTGTTTTGACCCCCTATAATCTACCTCCACGAATGTGTATAAAGAAGACTTCTTTCATTATTTCGATGATTATTCCTAGAAAGCAAATGCCTGGAAATGACATTGATGTATACCTTCAACCTCTAATCAAAGAATTGTGAGAATTATGGGATGATGGTGTGGAAACATATGATGCTTCAATGAGAAAATTATTCAAAATGTATGCTCCTTTAATTTGGACAATTAGTGAATTTCATGGACTATGAAATTTATCCAGTTGGAACACTCATACTAGTTTGACTTGTCTAGTTTTTAATTTTGATTTTGAACCTCAATAATTACCTCACAGTAAAAAATGGCGTTTTATGTGTCATCATCAATTTCTTGATGCTTCTCATAAATTCAGGTTTAACAAGACACAATTCAATGAAGCTATTGAATTGAGAAATCCATCGAATGTGTCATCTGGTTCAGAAATCTTAGGACAATTAATGAATGTCACTAAAGAATTTGGAAAATGTAATCAGTTTAAAGAAGGGGAAAAGGGTACAAGGTACAGTATCTAAAGCAGCTAGAACATAACAATGGAAGAAAAAGAGTATATTTTTCAAACTTTCTTATTGGGAGTTTAATTTGATATGTCATAATCTTGACGTAATGCATATTGAAAAGAACATTTGTGACAATGTAATTTTCAAATTGCTTAATGAGTAGGGTAAATCGAAGGATCGTCTTAATGCTCATAAGGACTTGGATTCAATGAATATAAAGCATGGTTTGTGGGAAAATGAGAATAAAAAGTATCCTTCAGCTATTTTTACAATAAAAAATCATGAGAAAGACATATTCCTTTGAACTTTAAAGAATGTAGAAGTGCCAGATGGATATTCAAGTAACATATCAAGGTGCGTTGACTTAAAATATCCAAAGTTACATGGATTGAAAAGTCATGACTCACATATTTTGATAGAGTATTTGTTGTCATTGACATTGCATAATACGTTACCTGAAAAATAAACTGCGATTCTAGTTGAGTTATGTACCTTTTTTCAGAAATCTTTGTGAAAACACTCTAAATCTAACTGAGCTTGTTTTGACACTTTATCCAATTGAGAGGTACATGGATATTGTTTTTATTTTCATTAGCGGATTCAATTTTATCAAATCACTGCATAATTTTTTTTAATATGTTTCTTTTTTTTCATCAGGTACTTAGGTCATTTGAAATCATATGTGAGGAATAATGCTCAACCAGAAGGCTCTATTGCCTAAGGTAACATAGCTGAAGATTGTTTGACATTTTGTTCAAGGTATTTGGATGGTATTGAGACTAGATTCACTCATGTTGGAAGTGTTTATGACATCTCTACTAATTCTCATTCTGAAAACCATTCATCAATATTTCCAACTGTTGTATGACCAATTAGAAATGGGTCAGATTCTACACCGACAGAATTAGAGTTGCTACAAGCATATAGATATGTGCTACTCAATAATCTTATTTCAGATCCATTTATTAAAGAATTGTGATTGCAAACAAAGAGACGACTAAGGAGTTGAGCTTGAAATGAGCTAAAATTATCAAAAGCTGTCAATAAGAAGATTGTCAAATGGTTCGCCCTTCGTGTAAGTATATACTCATATTCATATTATTGATGTGTAATTATTTTGTCTATGTTAAAAGTAACTCCTTATATACTTTTTCTATAGATAATGAATGTTGAAAATTGATCTGAAATATCAAATGATTTAAAGTTTTTGGAATGAGGTCCATTAAGGCAGGCTAAGAGATTTGATGCCGATAATATTCATGGATTTAGGTTGCATACAATTTATCATGAATAAGACTTGAAAACTCAAAATAGTGGTGTATTTACACTTACAGAGGTGGAATACTATAAAAAGCTGAATGATATAATTGAATTAAACTATCATGGTCAGTTTTTAGTTGTCTTATTCAAATGAAAGAGGGTCAACATTGATGAGGGTATATTGAAAGATTTGTTACATTTTACTTCTTTCAACTTCTCTCACTTGATCCATATTAGTGAACGTGTAAAGAATGATTAATTTATATTGTCTTCACAAGAAAATATGGTTTATTATGTGGATGATGAAATACATGAAGTTTGGAGTGTTTTTATACACTTAAAGAAGAGAGACTTATATGATATGGGAAATGAAGATCAATTGGTAATTTGTGACAATGAACCTCATCAACCAAAAAACATTGAACAATTTTTTACTGACAATATCAGAAAAATAGAACTTGCAAGAGAGGGTGAAAATGAAACACTCGTCACAATGGAGGTTGATAACAATGAAGATAATAAAGATGAAGTTATTTGAATGTATAATTTGGAAATGAAAATATATTTCAATTTCACATTGATAAGTGTTTCATACATATATACATTATTCTAGTTTTTATTTTATTTTTTCTATTTTTTTAGTTTTTCAGTTTTTATAAATTTAATATATATGAACCATTTGAATTGAAGGAATGCCAAGAATAAAAAAATTCAAGATCCCAGCTGATCAACACCTCGGAGCATGCCACCACTACCGCCAACTTCAGTGGATTCAAGTGATTTTGTTGTACCTGAGACTACTAGCGAGCCACCCATTTCCTCAGACGTTGTTGGTAGCCTACCATCTAATTCACCTTCGGTGATGAAGCAGTTGATCACCCCTCTATCTATGAGATATTAATGAGTTACTATTACTGGTATATATGTCATTGTACAAAACTATATATTTTATTAATTATTTAATTCATTTTTCAAATAGATAAAGATAAAAATAGAAGGTATATAAATATGAACATGACAGATGTATGGGACCTGAATGACTTCAAGATTATCATTCTATTTGATGAGTTCGGGGTGCCTAGCAGTGATGCTGCCAGAATCTATGGGCTGATTCTTGAGTAGCTTGCTTGTGAGACAGTGATATTTCCCATTAATTATTAATATTAGAGGTACATTCTTACAACTTGAAAAAAATGAGGTATTTAATACTCAAGTAAAGGTAATATTAATTAAATATTCCTTGATAACTAATTTAAAACACATGAGTGATTTTTTTTCATATACTTATAAAGTATTATGTTTTTTTCTAGATGTTTTTTCATTTTTATGTCCCTAACTCTAGTTCACTCCCATGGAATTTGAAATTTTTTGATAATAAATGGAGAGATTTTAAATGGATATTATGGAATAAGTTTAATGACACATCTCAGAGATCATGATAAATGTATGAGAAAGTGCCTAAAGGCATTTATCGCGAGCAATGGATGTTATTTTTCAATATTAATAGAGATGTATCTCATGACGTAATTACATATTTTATAGTGTATTAATAACATAAAAATAATAGAATTATAATTTTTATTAATGTTGCTATTATTTGTAGGAATTATCTGAAAAAATAATGTGAATTGTGAGAAACAAGTGATTCATCATATAGATGGGTCTCATAGTTTTTCAAGAAAAATAACAATTTTGGTTTGCATTTTATTCATTATTATTTATATCATTTTATTATAAGTCAAGGTTTTTTATAACTTATTTATATTTTTTTATAAAGGCTAATGAATTAGGACACTCTATTGGCCGAACAGAGATGTGGTTTAAAGTACATAAGAAACCTGATGATAGTTTTGTAAATGACCCTACTAAAGATGTTGGAGTAAGAACTTTTCATTACTATTTCATGTTATTTCATTACTATAAAAACATAATAATAAAAATATATTATAAAAACAAACAATCCTTTAACCCAATTAAATGGGGCCAGCTACATGGATCAAATGATGCCAATTTGGCATTGTTTGATACATCTATTTGGCCCCAAATTTACCGGGTTTAAGGATTTTTTATTGTTATAATATATTTTTCAATATTATGTTTTTATAGAAATGAAATAACAATAAATAATAATGAAAATTTTATTAATTAGATAATATTATGAATTTCATATATTTTAAAAAATCATTGTTAATATTTTTGTATTAACAGGTTAAAATTCAATAAGTCTGGGATGTGAACCCTTTACAATCATCATCGGTTTCCCAAAAATATGTAGTTACAATTATTTTAGGGAAGGATCATCCTATAGGGGATAGGTTATGGGCATACTCCATCAATTGTCTTTGGTAGGGCATCTTCATTAGTTACAACTACACCCAGTGGGGGTTTGAGTAGTGCGGTTGATCTGAAATCACAAAGAGAAATTGCAAGGTTGAAAGAAAATATGCAAGAACAAGGACTCTTATACGAAAACATATGAGTAGTGGTGGTAAAAAAATGGAAAATGTTTTAGTTTCTGTATTTCATAAAATGACCATCACAATCCCTGAGGAAATTTTCTTACTTATAGCTCATCTTACTGAGTTAAATTCTAAATTTCATAGACCATTCACACATTTTCAAAGAACACATACAACTTCCATAAATAAAACTAAAATGACACTTTTATATTGAAAACACATAATTCGAGTCATACTGACCACATATTATGTCATATTGATGTTTGGTTGATTCCTATGCATGAAAAAAGAATTATATATCATTATCCATAAGTTTAAAAATAATTTGAGCTCACTTGCTCGATGTTGACTCAATAAACAGTTTGTAATGGTACCAAAGCCTTTAAAAACATGTGTAGGGGGTAAAAACCATGAAAATGATGTTATATTGACATGAAATTAGAGGTAAATGACCACAGATTGATTTTTGAAATGTAGGAATTGACAACATGTCATTCCAAGTTACGTTTTTCCCCAGATGCCTGTAGATGCGTTTTTAGTGTTTTAAAACACTAAAACGTACATGTAATGGTCAAAACCATAGAAAATGATCTAATATTGATTTGAAATCATGGAAAAACTACCATTGAATTATTTTTTATGTGTACACATAGAAAACATGTCAATCTGACTAGTAGTGTGGTCAAAATGGCTCAATAAATAGTTTTTAAAGCTACCAAAGCCTTTAAAAACATGTTTTGGATGGCTAAAACTAGGAAAAAAATGTCATATTGCCACTAAAGAAAAGTAAACAAAATATATGGACTTATTTTTGAAATGTAGGAACCAAATATACGTCATTCAGAGATACAGTTTTCCTGGGATGCCTGTAAACACATTTTTAGTGTTTTAAAACCCTAAAACGTGCGTGTAATGGTCCAAAACATAGAAAAAACATTAGATTGATGTGAAATCATGAGACAACCACATTTCAGTTATTTTTAATGTGTATTTATAGAAAACACATCAATCCGAAATGCAGTGTGGTTGGAATGACTTAGTAAACCATTTTTAAAGGAACCAAAGACTTTAAAAATGAGCGTCGAGAGGTCAAAACTAGAAAAACAATGTTAGATTGCCATAAAATCAGAGGAAAACGACCATATATTGATTTGTGAAATATAGTAGTTGAAAACATGTCATTCCAAGTTATGATTTTCCTAAGATGTCTATAAACACATTTTCAGTGTTTTAAAACACTAAAATGTGTGTGTAATGGTCTAAAACATAGAAAAAGACTTCATATTGATGTGAAATCATGGTAAAACCACCATTGAGTTATTTTAGACATGTAAATATAGATAAAAAATCAACCCAACATGTGGTGTGGTCAGAATGACTCGACAAACAATTTTTAAAGGTATCGAAACCTTTAAAAATTCATGTTAAGGGGTCAAAACCAAGAAAACGACATCAGATTGACATGAAATCATAGGAAAAAACTATTGATTAATTTTTGAAATGTATGAATTATCAACACATCATTTAGAGTTATGGTTTACTCAGGATGCTTGTAGATGTTTTTAATGTTTTAAAACACTAAAACATGCATGTAACATTCGAAACCATATAAAAAGATCTCAAATTAACATGAAATCATGGGAAAACCATTGTTTAATTATTTTTGACATGTACACATAGACAAAATGCCAATATAATGTGCGGTGTGGTCATAATGACTCAATAAACTATTTTTAAAGGTACCTAAGCCTTAAAAAATGTGTGTCGAGGGGTCAAAACTAGGAAAATGATGTTGGATTTCCATGAAATCATAGGAAAATGACTATATATTTATTTATGAAATTTAGAAACTGAAAACATGTCATTCTAAGTTATGGTTTGTCTGGGATGACTGTAAACATGTTTTTAGTGTTTTAAAACACTAAAACATATGTGTAACACTAAAAACCATAGAAAAAACCTAATATTGATGTGAAATTATGGTAAAACAAAATTTGAATTATTTTTTATGTGTACATGCATAAAAAATTTCAATTTGATATGTGGTGTGGTCAGAATGACTCGGTAAACAATTTTTAAAGGTACTGAAGCCTTTAAAAACATGTGTCGGGAGGTCAAAACTAGGAAAACATCATCAGATTGAGATGAAATTATAAGACAATGATCGTAGATTTATTTTTGAAATGTAGGAACCTATGAAATATCATTCCAAGTTATATTTTTCCTGGGATTCCCGTAAATGTGTTTTTAGTGTTTTAAAACACATAAATGTGCATGTAACAGTCAAAACCATAGAAAATGATCTAAGATTGTTTTTAAATCATGGGAAAACTACTAATGTGTTATTTTTTATGTTCACGCACAAAACAAATGTCAATCCGATGTGTGGTGTGGTCATAATGACCCAGTTAACAGTTTATAAAGGTACTAAAGCCTTTAAAAACATGTGTTGAAGGGTCAAAACTAGGCAAACTATGTCAGATTTCAATGAAATATGAGGACAAAAACCATGGATTGATTTGTATAATGTAGGGACTAACTACATGTCATTCTAAGTAACAGTTTTCTCAAGTTGCCTGAAAATGCGTTGTTAGTGTTTTAAAACACTAAAACGTGCGCGTAATGGTCAAAATCATAGTAAACGACCTTAGATTAATGTGAAATCATGGTAAAACCACTATTGAGTTATTTTTGATGTTTAATCATAGAAAACATGTCAATCTGAAATGTAGTATGGTCATAATAACCTAGTAAACAATTTTTAGAGGTACCAATGCCTTTAAAAATGTGCATCGGGGGGGTCAAAACCAGGAAAAAAAATTTCAGATTAACATAAAATCAGAAGAAAATGACCATAGATTGATTTTTGAAATATAGGAATTGAAATTACATCATTATGTATTGCAGTTTTCTTGAGATGTCTGTAAACGTGTTTTCGGTGTTTTAAAAGACATAAACATGCATGTAACGGTCAAAACCATAAAAATGACCTCATATTAATGTAAAATCATGGGAACAGCCGTTGAGTTATTTGTGATGTGTACTCATAGAAAACACATCAATTAGATGTGGAGTTTGGTCGGAATGACTCAGTAAACAGGTTTTAAAGGTACCAAAACATTTTAAAATGTGCATCGGGGGGTCAAAAGTGGGAAAACATCATCCAGTTTCTATTAAATCATAATAAAATGATTGTAGATTGAATTTTAAAATATAAGAACTGAAGAAACTTTATTCTGAGTTATGGTTTTCTTGGGATTCCCATAACCATGTTTTTAGTGTTTTAAAAACTAAAACGTGTTTTTAACGATCAAAACCATAGAAAATGACCTCTGGTTGACGTGAAATCATGGGAAAACCACTATTGATTTATTTTTGAAACATAGGACATGTTTTCATATCAAATTATTTAAAAATAATTTATTAATTAAATTTTAAGTACACCACACTTCAATTTAAAAATTAATTAGAATATTATATACTTATCCCTTTTTAGTTTCAAGTGTTGAATTATATCTTAAATAGGTAATTTTATGTTTTCAAAGTGTTTTTCATGATATATTATTTGTTTTATGTTAAAATGTATTCTCCTTTTTTTGATACTACTCAGATTAAATTTTTATTTCCAAAGACACTTTTGAGGAAAAGTGGGAAACCATACAAGTTCAAATTTTATGTGCAACATTCTGAATATATTCAATGTATTTTTTCTTTCTCATTTATTTTCTTATTTTTTTTTGTTTTTATTATAGGTGACAAATTCCTAAAGTGATCAGGAGGTTGACTGTTCTGATCCACAAAATTCTTTAGAAGGTAGTTGTGATGATTCTTAGTTTCCATGATATATTTAAATTTTATCAATGATTCTATAGTAATTATGATTTATTATGTTTAGTTTTAATTTTCTTCTTCTTTTTTTATTAAATTTGATGATATGATGTGTTTTTTTTCAGTTTATGATATGATGTGGAGGCATATATATGTAGAGAAAGTCATGGGGTGGACATATATTGTGCATGAGTTATTTTTGGACATATTTTATATGTATATATTAATGTTTAAGGTATGGGTTGATTGAGGTTATGGTGACTGAGGTTATACCTAATGAGGTTATGATGACTGTGGATGTATAATGTTTGATGTATGTATGATGATTTTATTATGCATTTATATTTTTGTTTATTACACGTTAGAGTTTTTATATTTTTTTATTAAATATTTTAAAAAAATTAAGAGAAATATTTAGAGGCAGTTTTTAAAAACCACCCCTAAATAAATTAATGAAAATATTAATTAGAAACAGTTACTATTAACTTCTTTTAAACATAACTACAACTAAATATATTAGCGGTGGTTAGGTTCATCTTATCTATTTTATTTTCATCTTATTTTTTTAAAAACCTCCACTAAATAAAATCGAATCTGCCACTAAATACTCCAAAAATGACATATAAAAAACCATATATAAATGAAAACAACCACCAGGAAATGAATAATGACTGTGGAATATGTGGTGGTTTTAGTAACTGCCTCTAAATGATTAGGCGATGGTTTAAACTTCTGCTAGTAAAATAAAAAACTGCCGTTAATGCTTGCTTTTTTTTTTGTAGCGATGGGGAGATATTTTTATTACCCCACATATATATTTTAATTTTTTATGGTATCATCGCTATATATTATTTGAATATTTTAAATTATTTTGTGTACATGGATTTTAGGGAATCCTTCACCTATAATGGGAGAAGCAGGGGTGTGTTTCTTTGTGTGAGGATATGTGGGTGACAGTTTTTGGGAATAGGAAAAAACATGCAGTGGAATACAACAAGAAACGATATATCAGGTTGTACAATGACTTATTGGAGGTTCTACAACTATTCTGAGTGTTTGGGTTTTCCTCTTCAATAAGTGACATTTTCTCATAAGGCAATTTTTAGAGAGAGGATAGAGGTATATTAGGATATGTATTTTCACACAAGTTTTCTATGCTGTATTTTTAATTCAAAATTTTGGATTATACTTGATTTTGTACTCTTTGACTCATACTAGATATTTTATAGTTACCTTATGGTTTTTTAATCCTCTATATTGGAGGGTTTTTTCCCATGAAAATCTATATCTCAAATTATTTCCTTCTAATTATTTTGTGCCTCCATTTTCATTGGAGTTTCTCACAATATTTTTTCAAAATAAAGTTATAATCTTAGGAATGATCCATTTCCTTCCCAACAACTAGTATCATAGGAGGTTATCCATGTTTCTTACTGATTGTATATGGGTGATTTATGCTGTAACACCCCATTACCATTTTATTACGTATTCCCTTAACCTCATTGTGGTTTCCCCTCTAAGATTGGAAGGATACCTATAATGGTGAAGTTGGAGATTTGTTGGACTTTCACTAATAACCATTCATTTTTGCAGGCTGTAGATAATTTACACACTATGTAACTATGTTACACACCATGTAATGGGTACTGGATGTAAGTCGTGAAAGGAAAGATTACATTGTGAACTGGTACACATCATGAATGGTGATTACATGTTGTGAATGGTTTAAATGAATAATTTTTAATCTGAGGTGACGAATTTTTCAGAATACTTATCTAGCATGAGCTTCACGATGTGAATAGAGGTTTCATGCCATGTAATAGCCTATGTACAATTTTTAAAGATAACATGTAGCTATTTTGTTTCAATTCCTTCATCGGTTCTTTGTGAATCTCAACCTAAGGTAGTTTTGGATCGTTTTTGAGAGACTCAAACCCTTATAGATTGACCCGTTCGATGTTTGGTATCTTTTTCAATCACAGTGCATCTCTCCAGGTAAGTTATCGTTCTGTTTCTTCATTTCTTTTGACTGCGGTAGCACCCTAGGGCTGCATTATCAGATCCTTTGGTTTAAAGTTGGTAATTCTTCTTGGTTTCTTCTATATTTGTTGTCTTATCTCATTCTAGAGTCATTTTCTTCCATTATTTGTGGTGCGGGTGGCATTTTTCTTTGAGGTATGTGGGATTCCTATCTTCCACCAAACCCTTGTATTCTAAATTGAATCAATCTTTATGTGGATCTGATTCTAGGGCCTTCGCTGACATTATTGGGTTTTGTTGATTTTGGATCCCATTATGAGCGTGTGCGACCTGAGTTTTGAGGTAGGTGGTTCCATCTCTAGCCTATGTTGATGAAACTGATTGTTTTGTTTTATAAACTATTTTGTATATTGAAATTGGAATGATTGTTTTGTGTGTGTTAAAAAGGATTTTTAATAGAAAATGTTTTTCCCCTGGTTATTGATAAATGGAGAGAAAATGGGTATTTTCAAATCATTGAAATGGAATTTGTGAAATAGTTTTGAAATGGTTTTTAAATCATCAGAATGAATTGTGAAAAAATAGCACATGGTTTACCTTGGGTACTTAGGTGGAAGGTTTAGCTTGGGGACATCATCCATTGTTTTTGTGATTATTAAGGAGGTTTGTCTTAGGGCTTTCCTCTATTTATTAGGATTGTTGTTCTAGGGGGCCGATATTGATATTTTGGGGGGTTTACTCATGGGGTATTCCTTTAATTCCTAGCCCTATGTTCTAGGATCCGAATTTGTTCACTTGATTGATCGATTGTGGTAAGATTAGTCTGTGGCCTAGACCTATAGTATTCCTTGGTGTTATGATACCTGTGATATTGTTTTGTATTGATTGTCTTTCTGATTTAGCCTCGATATGCATGTTTATTCTTGTGGAAAATGATATGGAAAATGTGCTTTGAAATTGATATTCCTGCTTTTGTTTACAACTGTGGAAAAAGGGAAATGTTTACCATGTTTTCTATAAAACTTCCTTACTGTTTATCATGCCATGTTTTATTTAAATTGAGCATGCAAGGATTTTTATATAGAGACTGGTTATGGAACACTTGGGTGGGATCCCACTAAGCATGTTAGCTCACACCCTGTGCACCTCTTAGGTGGTGTGTAGGCCTTTGTTTATCTTTTAGTGCAGGGAAAGACAGGGCACTATAGTGAGGTAGAGAGGTTCGTGTCAGCTGGTTGGGTAGCTAGTGGTGGGATGGTGGGAGTCCATCCCTACCATTATTTGGAGTATTTGTTTGGTTTTTAGTCCATTTCAGTTGGACTTATCTTGGATTTTTTAGCTACTTTTACAATTGTCTGTTTCTGCTTTTTTCTTATAGTTATGGTATATATGTATTCTTATTATTCTGCTATTTCTTCTTGTTATATATATATATATATGTTCCATTTGGTTATTCAAGTTTGGAGAAATCATTCACTCTGTTGTGTTGTTCGATGCCCAGGTTCTTGTCTCCAGCTGATGGGGATCGGGAATGCCCTTCATAGTAATGCGAAATGGGTGGACTGGGGTGGGGCGGGCCAAGCCCTTACGGGTTTGAGCTAGTGTGGGTTTATCTACAAAATCCTACATATAATGCGAACAAAAAATTTCAAGCCTGCCCCACCCTGCATAAACCCGCGGGTTTCCCGCAGGCTTACCCAAATTTAAAAAATATACTATTTATAATCATTTAAATACTGTATTTTTTTATCATTCTTAATGGTATTTGTAGGAAGAAGTATGAATTAATAATAACTATAGTTTTAAGGGATGTGATGGAATATTTTTTTGTGGGTTAATGGTGGCATGCGACGACACTGATGTGGTGGTGAACTGTTGCGATAGAAAGTAGGTGAGTGATCACTGAGGGACGATGAATGATAATGTTAGTTGTGTGGTGATGTAAACAACTAAACCTGTGAATGAATAAAGTCTCTCCAGATAACGATCAGTTTTAGAGGAATCTATTAGGGTTTCCATTTAGTTCTATCCTATTCTCTTAATAACAAAATAAAATTAAATAACAACAAAATTAAATTGAACTAAAAAATATTATGATTATAATAACTATTATAGAATTGAAACCATGTGCAGGGGAGATGAGTTCCATTTTTCAAGAGATGGGTTGACACACCATGTGAATATGGTTAATAATTACTATATAAATAATATAATATCATATTAAAATAATAAATATAGGCCTATTTAAAATTCACATGTTAATAAATGATGAATTAGTATGATCATTACGATAAGAAATGATATGTCACCGTTTAACCATGTTTTTTTATTTAAAAAAATAAAATGTTAAATAAACATATATTGTAAAAATAATATTTTTTTAAATTAGGCTCAAATGCAATAGAAACCAAAAAACTCTTGAGCTCTGATGATGTTTATTCTGTTGATGATCTTCCCATTATTTTTCGAAACTTTCCTGATGTTTTCCTAGAAAATTTCTCCAATCTTCCTCTAGAGAGAGAGAGAGGTGGAGTTTACAATTGATTTGGTTCTAGGTACGCTGCCAATATTGATATCTTTCTATCATATGGAAACAATAGAGCTAAAATAGCTCAAGATTCAGTTGGATGATCTTTTAGAAAAAGGTTTTTTTCTCCCTAATGTTTTACATTGGGAATCTCCTGTTCTCTTTTCTAAGAAAGCAGATGGTTCACTTCGTTTATGTGTGGACTATAAAAAGTTGAACCAAGTGACGGTTAAGAACAAATATCCTTTGCCTCATGTGGATGATCTATTTAATTAGTTAAATTAGGAAAAATGGTTTTCAAAGATCGATCTTTGGTCAGGTTATCATCATCTCATATTTTGGGAGTCTAATATACCAAAAATAGACTTCAGGAGTAGGTATGGACATTATGAATATCTTGTGATGCCTTTTTGTCCAACTAACGCTTCTATAGTTTTTATGGATTTGATGAATCAAATATTCCATCAATATCTTGAAACTTTTGTGGTAGTGTTTGTATATGATATTCTAGTTTATTCAAAATCTAAAAGTGAGCATGAGAACCATCTGAGTATGGTTCTGTAAATTTTGAGAAATCACTATTTTTATGTAAAGCTTTCGAAATGTAGTTTCTGGATTCAAGAAGTGAAGTTCTTAGGGCATATAATTTATGAGAATGGTTTATCAGTTGATCCAGAGAAGGTAAAGGCTATTTTTTCATAGAAGTAACCACAAAATGTCTTTGAGATATGAAGTTTCCTTGGTCTTGATGGATACTACCAATGATTTGTCAAAGAATTATCTAATATGGAATAACTTTTGACTACTCTCACCAGGAAAGTGGTGAAATTCACCTAGGATGTAAATTATCATACTTATTTTGATGAACTAAAAAGGATTATGACATCAGCTCCTATTCTGATCTTACCTGAGTTCAGTAAGGGATACGTGGTGTTTTGTGATGCTTCTGGTGCTGGTTTGGGATGCATGTTTATACAGGATGACCATGTGGTAGCTTATGTCTCTCATCAGATTCAACCGCATGAGAATAATTACCCCACTCATGATTTAGATCTTTCTATAGTCATGCATGCACTTAAGTGTTGGTGGAACTTCTTTTTGGGGAAAGGTTTGTGGTATTCTCTGATCATAAGAGTCTGAGTTATATATTTTCTTAGAAGTACTTAAATCTCAGATAGAGATGATGGGTATAATACCTTCAGACATTTGAATTCGATATTACCTACACCCCATGAAAGGGGAATGTTGTTGTAGATGCTCTTAGCAGGAAAGTACCATCACATGATGTCTTGGAATCTAAGGAGGAGTGGAACCTTATGGGGATCTTCACTCAGTTGCACCTAGATTCTCAAAAAGATGTTTTAGGCATGGTTCTAGACATTTTTTAGTTATCATCATCTATCCTGGAGTCTATCTTGAAGATTCAATAGCAGGATGGTGAGTTTTAGAAGACTAAAGAAAGCCTTTATAGTGGGGAGACCATTTTGGGTTGGTCTCTTTCTTCAGACAGAATGCTTCAATTTAGGAAAATGATTTTCGTCCCGATATCTGTGAGGAGTTTATTCTTGTTTAATTTTCACAACTCTTTATGTTCCATACATCTAGAAACTACAGAGATTTATTATGACATGAGGTGGTGATTCTGGTGGCCAGGTATGAAGCGTGACATTGCAGAGTTTGTGTCTCGTTGTTACACCCACCAACGAATAAAGACAGAGCACTTAAAATCTTCTAGGTTTCTTCAACCTCTTCTGGTGATGGTTTGGAAATGGGATGAGTTATCCATAGATTTCGTTGTTGGATTTCCACAGAATTCCTGAGGGAAGAATGCTATCTGGGTGGTTGTTGATCGGTTAACAAAGTCTACTCATTTCGTTCCAATCAAGGATGCCACTAAGGTTGAAGATTTGGGAAAACTGTATGTGCAGGAGATTGTGAGGTTACTTGAGAGTCCTTATGCCATTTTTTCAGATATGTATCCTAGGTTTACTTTGAGATTTTGGAGAATTATTCAAGAGGAAATGGGAACTCAGGTCAAGTTGAGCACAACTTACTATCCATAGACAGATGGTCAAATTGAGTGAGTAATTTAGATCTTGAAAGATATGCTCTGTGCCTGTATCTTGGATTTCAAAGGGTCATGGGATATTCATATGGGATTGGTTGAGTTTGTTTATAACAATAGTTATCACTCTTTAATAAGAATGGATCCCTTTGAGGTGTTTTATGGTCACCCGTATAGATCACCTCTTTGATGGTCTGAGGTGGGTGAAGTATCTTTAGTTAGACCAAGTTTGGTTTAGGAAATGTTTTTGAAGATTCAAGATGTATATCGATGTCTAGTTACATCCCAGAGTCAACATAAATCATATGCGGATCGGTGGCATCAAACTTTTAGGTTTTCTATAGGTGAATGGGTTTTATGGAAATTTTCTCCTCGGTTGGGTCACTATCGACTTGGGAAGCAGGGAAAGTTGGATCCAAGATATGTTTGGACCATTTGAGGTCACTGAGAGGCTCAGAAAATTTACTTACTAATTATCATTTCTAGTTTAGTTGATAGGTATTCATGATGTTTTCCATATATCTTAGCTCAGGAAATATCACCCTGATCCCACTCACATTCTGAGTTGGGAATAAATTGAGGTAGAGCCAGATGCTTCTATTCTGGAGAAACCGGTTGAGATCATTAACTCTCAAGTGAAATTATTGCATGGTAAGTTGATTAGATTGGTCATATTTCTATGGAAACAAGTATCAAATTCTCAAGAGACTTGGGAATACAAATTTTTGATGAGGAGGTAGTGGCCTCATCTCTTTCTGGGGATTACATCTTCCACATGACTTCCTAGGGATAGAAAGTATTTATAATGGGGAGTTTATAACATATCATTACCATTTTATTAGGTATTACCTTAACCTCATCATTGTTTTCCCCTTCTTTGAGATTGGGAGGATACCTATAATGGCGAAGTTAAATATTTTTTGAAATTTCACTAATAACCATTCGTTTCTGCAGGTTGTAGAGTAGTTATATGCCATGTAACTATGTTACATGCCATGTAATGAGTGATGGATGTAAGTCGTGAAAGGAAAGATCACACTGTGAACTGGTACATGTCATGTATGGTTTAAATGATGAATTTTTAATCTGAGGTGACAGATTTTTCAATGTACTTATCCAGTATGGGCTTCATGACGTGAATAGAGGTTTCATGCCATGTAATGACCCACATACAGTTTTTAAAGACATTGTGTGCCTGTTTTGTTTCAATTCCTTTTCCATTTATTAATGGCTCTCAACCTAAGGCAGTTATTGTGCATTTTTGAGAGACTCAACCCCTTATATATTGATCCGTTCAACATCCGATCTCTATTTTAATCGCAGTGTGTCTCTCTGGGTAAGTTGTCTTTCTGTTTCTTCATTGATTTTGATCATGGTAGTGCCTTAGGGTTTCACTATTGTATCCTTTGGTTTAAAGTTGGTAATTCTTCTTGGTTTCTTCTAGATTCATTGTTTGATCTCATTCCATAGGCCTTTTCTTCCATTGGTTGTGGTGCGGTGGGAATTCATCTTTGAGGTATGTGGGTTTTCTCTCTTCCACCGACCCCTTTTCTTCTAAATTGAATCTATCTTGATGTGTATTTAATTCTAGGTCCTTCCCTAACATTGTTGGATTTCTTTGATTTTGGATTCCGTTACGGGCGTGTGCGACTTGAGTTTTGAGGTAGGTGGTTCCATCTCTAGCCTATGTTGATGAACCTGATTATTTTTCTCTATAAAATGTTTTGTATATTGAAATTGGTATGATTTTTTTGTGTGTGTTAAAAAAGGTTTTTAATGAAAAATGGGTTTTCCATGATTATTGATAAATGGAGAGAAAATAGTTATTTTTAAAGCATTGAAATGGAATTTGTGAAATGGTTTTCAAAGCATCAGAATTAATTGTGAAAAAGAGCACACAAGTTACCTTGGGTACTTATGTAGAAGGTTTAGCTTGGGGCCATCATCCATTGTTTTTGTGATTATCAAGGAGGTTTATCTTAGGTATTTTCTCTGTTTCCTAGGCCCATTGTTCTAGGGGACTGATATTAACATTTTGGGAGGTTTACTCATGGGGTATTCCTCTACTTCCTAGGCCTGTGTTCTAGGATCATAATTTTTGCACTTGATTGATTGATTATGATATGAGTAGTCTGTGTGCTAGACTTTTAGTATTCCTTGGTGTTGTGATACCTATGCTTTTTTTTGTATTACTTAGGTTTCTGAGTTAGCCTCTATATGCATGTTTATACTTGTGGAAAATGATATGGAAAATTTTCTTTGAAATTAATATACCTTCTTCTGTTTAGAACTGTAGAAAAAAGGAAAATTTTACCATGTTTTCTATAAAACCACCTTACTACTTATCATTCAATGTTTTATTTAAAATGAGCATGCATATATTTTTACACAGAGACTGGTTATGGAACACCTAGGTGGGATCCTACTGAGCATGTTATCTCACACCCTATGCACCTCTTCAATGGTGCGTAGACCTTTGTTTTTCTTCCAATGTAGGGAAAGGAAAGGCGCCACAGTGAGGCAGCGAGGTTCATGTCAGCTGGTTGGGTAGCTAATGGTGATATGGTGGGAGTCTGTCCCTACCATCATTTGGAGTAGCTATTTTGTTTTTAGTCCTTTGTAGTTGGAATTGTCTTGGAGTTTTTAGCTACTTTTGCAGTTGTCTGTTTCCGCTGTTTTCTTACAGTTATGGCATATATGTCTTCTTCTTCTTCTTCCGATGTTGCTTATTTTTTTGTATATATATAAATACATGTCATGTGGTTGTTCCGGTTGGGATAAATCATTCCCTCTGTTGTGTTGTTCAATGACCAAGTGCTTGTTTCCATCACATGAGGATCGAGAACGCCCTTTGGGTATGTAATGAATTAGTTAGGGTTCTAGGTTTGAGGGTAACCTAGGTCATTTCGTCACATACTCCATGTGATTTCTACAAACATCAAACTATTTAATGGTAAAAATGATTTTACTTTATGGTATCAATAAGTAAAAAATATTTTGGTCTATGAGAAGACAATGAAGGTGTTGAAAAAAACCCAGAGATGCCGAATACCATGAACATTGGTGATTGGTAGGATATGAGATTGGTAGCGACAAACACAATCTAGATGTATTTGGATGATAATACTCTTTAGGAGGTAATGAATTCAATTGATTCAAAGGAGATATGGGCAAATCTTGAAAGCAAGTATAAATTAAAATACCTCACAAATCGTTTATATATAAAAAAATGATTGTATCATTTGATAATGATAGAGAATAGAGATTTGGGTAACCATTTGGATGAGTTTACTAAACTTCTGATAGACCTTCCTTTGGTGGAAGTCAATATTGATGATAAAGATAAGGAATTATATATTGAAAAGGAAGAAGAAGACAAAGCTTTGCTTCTCTTGGGTTCATTACCTGATTCATATGATAACATCACCACCACATTTCTATTCGGGAAAGACACTCTGAAGATGGATGATGTGATTTCATTATTGTTGATAAATGAGACTAAAAAAAAGACTAATTATGATGATTCTTTAGGTAATATTGGTATTTTGATAGTGAAATATGGACGTGATAATCAGATCGATCGGTCGAAGATAAGAAGAATGATCAAGTGATTCTTTTGCAATAAGAAGGTTCATGTGTAGAGAAACTACCACACTTTGAAAAAGATTAAGGAATAAAGAAGACACATGACACCAATTCTTATGACATTAACATAAGTCTTATACATTCTGATAGATATTTAATTTCAATTGTTGTTGATTTTCATAGGTTAGATCTATACAACAAATGAGTGGTTGATTCAGCAGCATCGTACTATATTTCACCAAAGAGGGAAATATTCTATTCATACAATGAAGGTGATTTTGGTAGATTGAAGATGGGAAATGAAGATTCTATTGGTGTCATTAGTGTTAGTGATATCACTATCACTAAAAATACAGGTTTTATAATGATCTTGAGGGATGTGCGACATGTGCCAAGTATATGCCATAATTTCTCATATGCTTATACTCTTGATAATGATGGGTTTAGAAGTTCATTTGGAAATAGAATATGGAAATTATCTAGAGGAACAATGGTATATGAGTGAGGTAGAATGGTTTAAATGATTTATAAGAATGATATAAAAGCATGTAGTGAAGTGATGAATGTAGTTGCGAAGAGGAATTCATTAGATTTATGGCACAAAAAATCGTTATGCATGAGACAAAGACCATTGAAAAGGATGAAAGTTTAGAATATGAAGCATGTTAGGTCAGGTGTTTCAGATTTTACACCTAATTACTTTTCTTTATAGAGTAATGATAGTAAATAAGAATTTTAAATCAAATATTGAGATGATGTTCTAAGATTTACAAACTGCTTGAATAATGTTGAGGAGAGGGATAAATTAGTTTCTAATAGTACTCTTGATTATGTAGAGATCATTGTTATAAGGGAACCAGGTGTTGTTGGTTTTAGTCTTATTTAGAATGGCAATATAGACATACATATGATGAATAATTTGGTGTTTGTATTTTTTAATATGGGGAACTGTCAGGTTTCTATCAGAGTTACCAAAAAGTGTCATCATATTATATGCAGAGGTTGATGGTTGGTATAAAACCAACTAGTTTTATTTCCAATTGAGTTTTTTGGAATTCATCTCCTTGTTTTCAGGCTAAAGGGGGATATTGATAGGTTCAACCCATAGTGTTTTTCAAAGTATAGATAAAATTAGATAAATGGATTTGATTTTTTCATCACTAGTATCATGATACTTTCATAATAGGGATATATTTTTCTTATCTCATGAATATATTTTGATTTTTTAAGATATTACCATTATATCTTATTTGAATATTTGAAAGTATGTTTCACACATATATTTTAGGGAATAATTCACCTATAAAGGTAGAAACAGAGGTGTTTTTATTTGTGTGTGGATATGTGGGTGATGGTTTTTGGGAATGGGAAATAACATGTAGCAGACTACAATAAGTAGTGATAAATTAGGTTGTGAAATTGATTACTGGATGTTCCGCAATGATGTTGTTTATTTGGGTTTTGATCTTTGAGAAGTGACATTTTTCCATGAGAAAATATTTAGAGAGAAGACAGAGGTGTACTGGGGTGTGGATTTCTACAAAGGTTTTATGTGATATATTTTTCAATTAAAGTTTGAGGCTTCTACTTGATTTTATACTCTCTAATTTATAGTGGATATTTCTAAGTTTCCCCATGGTTTTTTAATCCTACACATTGGAGTATTTTTAATGTTAAAATCTATGTCTCAATTTATTTCCTACAAATTATTGTGCACTTCCATTTTCATTAGAGATTCTCACAATATTTTTTAGTAATTGAGTTATTATCCTAGGACTGATCCATTTCCTCCCTAAAAATATTTTCTATTTATATCTCACATTCCCCATTTTCAAGATACGGATAAATCCCAACCTTCCATATTTTTTTCCCTTCTCAAATTTCACCTTATGTAATGGAAAACCCTTCCCCTACTTCCTTCCATTGATATTTACCCTTCACTATAGATCTATCTTTTCAATTTTATGTTTTTACATGGTAACACTTTATTTTGGGTTCTTTTAATAAAATAATAAAGTGCCAAAGGTTATATTTTACATTTATAGTTTTATATGTTTAATGTAATTGTATTTTTCTGATTTCATATTATCCATGAAGTTGAGAATTATTCACAGGGAAGTGTCATTAATCATGACTTTTGGGACATGTAGTAATAATTCTTATTGAACTTTGATGATTCTCTAATTCATAGAATATCCTTTTCACTTGAATTCAATAAACCTTAGACCCTTCCAATTATTTTTTAAATCATACTATTGATGTGAAGATATGTTTCTTCTCAATATATTATGTTTCTCATTATTCATTAATGTAAATTAATTAAAAAATTTATAATGTGATATTATTTTTGAATTGAAATTTCACACCAGATAAAGTGTGGAGTTATGGTTCTTTTGAAAGGGTACTTGACATCAATAACAATTATGTTAGGGTATAGATAAACAATTCAACTTTTTTGTCTTCCTTGTAGGTAAGATTTCAAGATTATATCATGGTGATTGTTTTCCCAAACTACTTGAGGAATACACCTATTATCATTTTTATATTGCATGGAATTCATATAAATAAACATTTATTGTCAATTTATCACACATTGGGAGAAGAATTTACATGTTTGAAGTCTTTTAGAAACATGTCACTAAATAAAAATTAATGAATCTTTCTATGTATTCAATGCTTTTTGAATTGGTCTTTTTTTGGAAATTGTTCAAGTTTAGATCATTATGTTATATATAGATACATTACCTATAAACACTAGAAAACTAACTTATAAAAATAGTTTTAAACCATTGGTATAGGTCATATAACCATTGGTATAAGGTATACCAATGGTTTTATGAACTTTTGGGTCCTATTCCATCAGTATAGGGAAATACCAATGGTTTTCATTGAAACCATTGGTATAGACCATGAGGTATTTAACATACCAATGATTTTTTAAACTATTGGTATAAATCTATACCAACGGTTCATTAGAACCATTGGTTTAGGGTATTATCCCCATCCAATACCACAAACCCACCCAACAACTCCCCACAATCAATACTACAACATATAAACAAAATACTAATCATAGTACACATTCTATGTAACACATATATTGTATATTTATCATTTAAGCAATTTATAACTATATCAATAGTTTTCAAACCATTAACGATATTATAACAAAGATATACAACCAAAAAATCAGTTTTAGTCATTAAACATCATCCAAACAATTGTATCATTACTATCAACTCAAAAAATGGAGGTTATCAATATCTCCCTCATCACCACAATTGCCATTATAATCATCACTTGTATCACAAAAATCCTCACCAATATCGTTGTCTTCAACATCATCATCAACACCAGAAGTTTCATCACCTTGAACACCACTAGGACCGTCATTTCCATCACCTAGTGCATCATATAAAGAGCACATTATTGATATAAATGAATCAAAAACCATAGAATCCTCTTATGTATGTGGTGGACATAAAGTTATCATAGATTTTAAGAACTAATCGGTGCCCATTTTACCTCTTTCACACTCTTCTATAGAAATTTTTTACCTCAATTTCTTATGTATGATCATTTTACAAATCAATGCTTCCAGAGCTTTGAGATATGCTCGAGGAGGGCCAATACCTAGTGGGGATGATGCTCCTGCTGGTTAAACATCAGAATCTCCCCTGATGCTCCTCACCTAATACCTATCTCAAATGATTATTTGGACCAAAGTTATTATCTTCTTTCTCATCAAGGGACTCCAATGAACACTATTGAACATATAGATAAGATATTTAATTATGAATTATGTATAAGAAGTTGAAATAATAATAATAAGATTTACAATCTTTTCTTGTTCCTTTTTATTTATAACAATTCCATCTTTTTACCTCCTACTCAGGAATTCTTTTTGAGTCACATGACCTTTGATGCTTAGTGTTTCTTACTGTAAATCACATTGATTAATATAAGACTACATTATTCAATAATATGAAATTGATATACAAAATTAACTTATTCTAACCAATATTGGATTGATCAAAACCAAAACAAATTTAATTAAATTTCAATGAACTTTAATTCCTTTGGTCAAGGTATATTAAAATTAGTTTTATTACATTTTGTATTGAGTCAGGTTGGATTGGATCTTCAATTTAGTTTTAATCATTTTCATTCATTTTATACTAATTTGACTAATTTTGAGATAGTTTGGTTTAAAGAAACACTTGTTTAGACGATTTCACACTTTTATATCTAGATAAATTAAGTATGATTAAAATGTAATTAGTTTGGTTCAATATCAGTCATTTCGGGTTATTTTATTTCATCTCAATTTAATTAAATTCAATTTGATTTGGTTCTATTTGTATATGTTAGTTTGGTTCACTTCCATTCAATTTAATTCAATTTTATTTGAATTAATTTCATTTATACTAATCCTAATAGAGTTGGATTTTTATAATTTTTTTGTTCGATTCAGTTATATTATATCTAGTTTCATCTATTTTGGTACTGTCCAGATATATTTAATGAGTTTTTATTGCCTCTCACTCAGCATGATTATGTTCATTTACCTTTTTTTTCATTTCATAATGATTTAATTCAACTAATTTTTGATTAGTTTAGATCTAATCGATATAGTTTACATTATTTCACTTTCATTTAATTTAAATAAATACAGTTTTAGTAAGTTTGATTATGTTTATGGTAGGTTATTTTGTGTCAAATTAGTTCAGTATAGTTTAGTTATGTTTGGGTCATGTTAATTTGTTCTTTTGAGTTTAGGTGGGTATTGTTCGATTATGAAAAGGATCAATGATTTGTTTATCTCTAGTTTGGTTTTATTCCATTTAAATTTATTAATTGCTATTCAGTTTGGTTCAATATTTTTTCGATCTATTTGGTTTGGTTTGATCCAATTAATTTTAGGGTGGGTTTCATTGGACAAGATTGGTTTAGTTTTGATTATATAAGGTTTATCTCATTTTATTAGGATATATTCTATCTGTTTTGGTCGGTATTATTATATTAGGCATGGGATGGATTATATAATGGCCCAGACCCTCCTGGTCTATTACTTTGCCAAATTTCTAGTGTTTGGGGTGTTCTGGGGACCATCGGTGACTCATTAAAGAGTTTTCCAAATTTCAGGAATGAATGAACGGTGGCACCGATGGTCATCAGTGGCACTGATGGTGATCGGTGGCACTGATGGGTCGTCCATAGCACCAATCGACATCACTTCTAGGGCAACAGTACCAGGGCGATAGTGCCAGGGCGACGGTGCCAGGGCGATGGTGCCAGGGCGATGGTGACTCACCTAACACTGAGTCCTTCCCTATTTTTCTAGGACCTTCCAGTTTTGCCCCAATAATGTATCTTTCAACATTAAAGTGTTTCAATACCCTTTTTAAATCCATTTAAATCCAATAAAATATGTTTTAAACCCCCAGTAGTCGGGTGACCCTTAAGTTACCAAAACATGTGGCCCTTTTCCCTCAGAGTCACACCTTTTTCGTGTTTTACAGTTTCAACCCTGTTACGTGTTTTCTCCATTTAAAGGAAATCTATTAACTCCCAACCATTATATCTAATATCTCTGAGGGAATTATTAAATCTCAATTAATCCCAACGTGTGAAACCACCCAACCGCGCGGTCGAGCCACGACCCGACTTTTAAGTACTTCGAAATCATCTCCCTAATTTTAGCATCTGGCCTTTATTAGGCCAAGACCCTATCTTCATAATTCCTTTAAATTATCTAAAGTACACCCTAGAGACTTACTACAGAGACGAATTGTGAACCCCTACTGGAGCCTTCCTACTCACCCTTAGAGTCCTTGGAGTTCTTCTGTAATTCATGCATCTCCAATTCTTGGTGCAGGGAGAAAAAATTCGATCCTTGATCATCCAAGTAGGGTCTTCCTTCGTCTCTCTTTACTATGTATCATGTGGGGTGGGTATGATAATGTTTCCTCAGGTCTTGGATGAAACCAAACCTTAACGAAGATAATAAATGGGTTTCAAAGAATAAAGGGGTGTGTTTGATGATGATGTTGTTGTACGCTTTAATCTTCATTTATGTGTTGTGAATTTTATGGGCTTATGACCATTAAAAATAGTGGTCGTTGGTGGTCCTTTATTGCGCACTAATGAACCTCTATTCCTCTGTGTAAACTTGTGTTTGAATGACTATAACATGGAAACTAGTTAATCATGTAAAGTTAGTTGATTAAATGGATTATCAATGAACAAGAATACTTGTGTGATCACCCCAGTTAACCAAAAGGAAAGAAGGACGTTGATAAATGGTGTGGTTAAATATGAAAACTCTCTTGCTCTGTTCTGCTAATAAGAACAATTGTTCTGCTTGATGCTTGTGGAGTGACGTGGATGGGGATGGGATCCCCTGTTGTTTAGTTGTTGGATTGTGGAACTATGCCTGTATATTGGGACTTGTCTTGGTTCCAGTAATTTTAGGGATCTCACAAACCCCTTTTGTTGTTGTTACTTTACAAGAGAACCAGGTGTGAATTCTTAAATTACTGTTTAGATGTTTTCTTCTTCAAAGTTGTTTTGACCTGTGGATCTGCTTGTTAGTTTCCTGGTATTGTAGAATTATTTATTCTAATGAAATCACTTGAACATGATAAAAAGAATGGGTTCAATGGGTGGTTCTATGGTTGTGGCTGTTATGATTTTGTGCATGTATGAATAGTAATGAGGGTGTTTGTGTGAGGGATGGTTTCAGAACCCTTAGGTTGGGGTGAGTGGTTGATTACCTATATGTAAATTTTTTTTTTGTGTTTCTTATGCACACCACACCCACGTTGAGAACTTCATGCCGAACACCCCCATTTCATGGGGGAGGGTGTTTTTTCCAACACTCCTACAAGTGGTCGGTTATTAGATCCTTTTCTACTCCCTCTCTTGGGTAGAGAAACAATCTTAGGGAAGGTTGTGATGGATTGAGGTACATTATAACCTAAGTTTCTTCTGGAAGGGTACATTGTGGTGGATGGCCCAGGTGTATGCGGGTAGGTTTGTTTCCCAAGTGTCTTTGGGATGAGGTCCAAGTGTCTTTAGGCGTGGCAGTGGTTATTCTATCCCAGGTGTCTGCAGGCGTGGTTACGTATAGTTGTGATGGCCCAGGTTTCTTAGGGAGGGATGCATGGTTGTGGTGGACCATAAGGTTGTTGAGGCGGCAATGGGAGTGTAGTGAAAATGGCAGGGAAGGTCTGACATATAGGATGTCTTCAATAACTAGTGGGAAAGCAGTACAGGGTACCCAAATATCGATGTGATATTACTATTACTTTACCCGACTTGCATTATTTGGGGAGTGTGCCTTGGTGAGGCTGGATGGATAGTTTCCCTTGCTAGGTATTTTGGCTTCCACTACTTTCTCACGGGGCATTATAATTCCTCCCCACTTGTGCATGAGAGATTTTGGGTTTCCCTACTGAGTATACCTATATACTCACCCTACATATATAAAACTATTTTTAGGTTTCTAGGAGGACCTCGAGGACCATGCGGGGCTATATTATCTTGGACGTTGGGACGATTGCTGTTTATGTTTTCTTTTCTTTTGATACTTTCCTTTGGAGTTTTCTTGTACTTTGTAACACTTTATTTTGAACATGTATGTGGAAAAATGGGTTTTGTTTTACTTTTACTTTCTGTATTTGGTGTTGTTTGAGATTTACCATCTTATCTCTAGATATTTTTCTATAAAAAGGGTAATAAATTTCATATTATGTGTGATTCTATACCCTTGGTGCTATTCTCCACTCTGGGGCCTACTGAAGGCGGGACTCAGGGGTCATTATCTCTCCTTCAACTTAAAGAAAGAAGGGTCTGGAAATTTGCTATCCCTCCCCTCATCTTGGTGAAGGTGGGTCATGAAAGAATGGTATCAGAGCTAATGGTTAAGAGATAGGATGGATTTCAGAGTTAGGCACAATGATGATTCCATGGGATGGTAGGGAAATAATGTTAGGCAATCTTGGTGCATGAAATAGGCCAGGGAAGACTGGCTAGCACATGAGATTTTAAGTCCCCCTGTGATCCGATGCAAGGACTCTGGACCTACCGAACGACCAAGTGAATCTATGTTTATTGAAGGGTAGAGACCCTAAGAAAGGTACATGCATCATAATTACTTGTTTTCTTGTGTGTTTTAGGTTTTTGGGGAGTTTAAAATGAATAACGAGTTTAAGAAAAATTTAAAATAAATCCTCTACACTACTCAGGCTTAGGAATTCTTTGTTTACCTTGCAGCTATGAAACTCAAACGATGTCCACAAGTAGTGCGGGCGATCGAGGCCCAAGAGGCTGACCTGGTTCATTAACAGAGAGATGATTAAGAGGATGAAGATGACCAGTGGTAGAAGATGCTTCATGCCTTTCAGAGGAATACCCTTGGGAAGTATGAGGGCATCATCTCAGATGTGAATATGAAGAGCTGGCTCGAAGAGATGGTGATAACTTTTAGATTGATCAGGGCTCCAAATGAGTACTGGATTCCTATAACTGTGAGACAGATGTAGGGAGAGTCACGTTAGTGGTTGATGCTCTACCTTTAGGAGAATAGGGAAGCTGAGGTTTTGTGGAATGACTTTGAGAGGGAGTTCCAGGCGGAATTCATCTCTTCCACAATGAAGGCTGTGAAGAGCTAGAGGAGTTGGGCGTGGGAAGTTTCATGCCATGGAGGCAGTAGTTCCAGCAGGGCTAGAGGTCGTTTGAGGTAAGATCAACTTATTTAGTACTATTGCATATGCCTTGTTTGATTCAAGAGCTTCACACTCCTTTATTTCACCGATTCTAGACCATGCTCTGGGTCTAGACACAGAGAGACTTCTCATGCCCCTAGTATTGATTACACCAGTCCAAGGTCAGACCAGCTTGTCTTATGTTTTCTGGGAATGTAGACTGATGTTGGGGCCACATTAGTCTAGTGGGGACCTTTTTTTTCTATATATCTAGCCATATGATGTCATTTTAGGCATCAACTAGCTATTTTATGTGTATAACGTTATCGACTACTTCTAGATAAGGGTCATGTTTTCAGATATGGGCGACCAGCGTGTAGCTTTAGTTGGAGAGTGGGGTTTTTAGGAGTGTAGATGACGAGTGGATCCCCTTATTTCCTTGTTAGTTAAACTATTAGTGGAGTTGATATATACATATATGGTAGAAGTCTCGGGGATCATCAGTGAGTTCCTGGACATCTTCCTTGGAGAGGTGGTGACTTTACCCCCTTGACATGATGTTGAGTTCGAGATAGAATTGCAACCCGGTGTCCATCTGATTTCGATGGATCCCTATTGGATAACACCTTTTGAGTTGTGGGATTTCTATATCTAGGTTGATGACCTAATGAAGAAGGTTTTTATCTAACCAAGCATGTCACCATGGGGTGCTCTAGTCTTGTTCACAAAGAATGAAGACAGAGGTCTTAGGATGTGTATAGACTACCAAAGGCTAAATCAGGTGATGATTAAGAACTATTACCCCCTCCTGAGGATCGACAACCTCTTTGACCATTTTAAAGAAGCAGGTTGGTTCTCTAAGATTGACCTATGGTCAGGATATCACCAGTTGAGGGTGAAGGAGGGTGACATCTCGAAGACTGCTTTCAGGTGCAGATATGGGCACTTTGAGTTCGTGGTCATGTCATTTGGCATTAAAAATGCACCAACCGTGTTGATGGGGCTCATGAAATCCATATTCTAGGAATATCTAGACCGATTCGTAATCGTGTTTATTGACGACATCCTTATCTACTCAAGATCATAGGAGGATCACACCGAGCATCTGAGGAAGGTTTTAGAGGTCCTCTGACAACACCAGCTCTACAGGAATTTTTCCAAGTGCAAGTTCTAGACATGAGAGGTGCAATTACTTGGACATGTGGTGTCCCATCAAGGAATAGTGGTAGACTCATCAAAGGTTGAAGAAGTTGTTTCTTGGGAAACACCCAATAATGTGGCAGAGGTTCGTAGTTTTCTGGGTCTAGCAGGTTACTATCATAGGTTTGTTCCCAACTTCTCTCAAATTGTAGCACCTTTGACATCCTTGACCAAGAAAGACCAGGATTTTGTATAGAGTGATTTTTGTGATGAATCCTTCATTTATCTAAAGGGGAAACTAGTCAGTGCCCCAGTACTGAGGTTTCTAGAGGAAGGGGTAACATTTGAAGTGTTTTGTGATGCTTTAGGCCTAGGCTTGGGTTGTGTGCTGATGCAACCATAGGGAGTGATCTCTTATGAGTCTAGGAAGTTATATCCCCATGAGAACAACTATGCCACCAAATATCTGGATCTTATAATGGTTGTGTTCTCACTGAAGTTGTGGCAACATTACCTCATCAGGGAATGCTTCGTGGTCTTTATAGATCACAAGAGCTTGATGTATATATTCTCCCAGCGTGTCTTGAACTTGCAGCCGCAGAGGTGGATGGAGTTTCTTTAGGATTGTGAATTTGAGATTTCCTATACCTTAGGAAAGGGGAATGTGGTGGCTGATGCCTTGAGCATGATGTCGTAGAAGGACGTGGTTTGAGATTCAGCAGATGCTTAGAAGGCGATGGAGGAGTTGGTTGCCTTACACTTAGATGTAAGGGTGGATGGTGGTAGAGGATATCTATTCTAGATTATAGTGCAGTCTTCCTTGGTACATCAAGTGGAGGAGTCCCAGTGGGGGAACTTAGAGGCTGAATTGATGTGCGATCGTGTTAGCCAGTGTAATGCTCTAGAAGGATAGTCAGAAGATGGTCAAAATCGGATGCTATTTCATGGAAAGCTATTTTTTCCCAGTGTAAATGCACAAGAAGGTTCTTGGTGAGTTCCATAACTCACCCCTAATGGTATACCTAGGAATTTCCAAGATGTATTAGGGATTGAGGGGTTAGTTTTGGTGGCCAAGGGTGAAATGGGCAGTGGCAAAGTTTGTGGAAAAGTGCCTCGTGTGCTAGTAGGTGAAGGCTGAGCACTGTGTTCCGGGCAGTCTATTACAACCTTTAGATGTCCCGGATTGGAAGTGGGATGACATATCAATGGATTTAGTCATGGGAATACCCAAGGTTCAAGGAGGCTATGATGCTATCTGGGTAGTAGTGGACCAACTAATGAAATCAGCTCACTTCCTAGCAGTCAAGGAGTCGAGTGCGGTGGATACCTTAGCACTGAGGTATATGGACGAGGTGGTGAAGTTTCATGGAGTTATGAGGTCCATAGTCTCAGATTGGGATACATGGATTACCTAATGAGTCTGGAAGGTATTGTAACATGGTTTTGGCATCCATCCATACCTCAACACTACTTTCCACCCCCAGACATATGGGCAGACAGAGTGGACCATCCAGACGTTGGAAGATATGCTATGGGCATATGTTTTAGACATCAGGGGATTGTGGGTACGACACTTGAATCTGTTAGAGTTTTACTAAAACAATAGATATCACTCTAACATTGGCATGGCTCCGTTCGAAGCCTTATATGGAAGACCATGTTGTTCACCTGTGTGCTAGATAAAGGTTGGGGAAACAAGTGTTCTTGGCTCGAAAGTGGTGCAGAGAACGACGGAGAAGGCCTAGATTGTGCATGAGAGGATGAATGAGGATCAGGAACAACAAAAGTCATATTCCAACCATAGGAGGAGACCCTTGGAGTTCAAGGTTGGGGACCACGTGTTCTTAAAGGTCTCCCCTTAGTGTAGGAATCAGAGGTTTGGCAGGGGGAGTAAGCTTTATCCCAGGTTCGTTGTGTTGGGACCAATTTGGATGGAGAAAGAAGTTTTAAGAGTTAGCATTTGCAAAGTGTTGTCTTTTGCTTTCAAAGAAGATAAATCAATTCACTTTGTAAAGGACTTAAAACCAGACGATGCTTTGCTGATATGTATTTCTCAAATATCATAAGTCAGGATAACTTGTGATGCAAGCCTTATGATGGAAAGGGGGAGAAATGATGATGACAGTCATATACAGTTTTGATTGGAAGGAGTGATGCTGCTAGAAGATAGGTAAGTTTTTGTACTTCCCATTGTAATTCTGACGATGATAGATCTGTTCTATCAAAGGATATATATCACAATAGTGAAATTCATGATAAAAGATGAAGAATGGTTTTGGGAAGAATTGAAGAGAGAAATGACAAAGAAATGGACAATCTGGGGGGGGGGGGCATAAAAACACAATTTAAGGTGGCGCTGTTTTCTAGTGTTTGAAAAATTTTAGGGCCTGAAAATCGGGAGATGAAGACGTGTTTTTGGCAATGGATGTTGTGCGCAAGATTGAAGATGGTTTAGATTTTTGCGTGCAAGGCATGATTCAAGGTCAGAACATCAAAAACTGCCAAAGGCATGGAGTGCGTGGAAATTTAGGCAAGTTGCGTTAAAGATTTTTTATGCTCATAAAGGGGGTTTTATGCGTGGATTAGTGTTTTTGGTGCAGGGTCAAAAATGACTATAAATATGAGGTGAACCCATATCATATATATATGCTCGACACTTAGAAGAAATACCGAGCTATGGTGCATGTAAAATTATACGCTAAGAGAGTTGCACGAAAATAAAGGAGTTTGCACGAAAAGAGGAAAACTTCGTGAAAAGAGAAACAATTGCGCGAAAAAAGAGAAGTTGCGCGAAAAGAGAAAAGGTTGCATGAAAAAGGGAAGTTGCGTGAAAAAGTTTTTCGCACCAAAACGAATTTTTATGCACAAGGCATTGGAATTGAGCGCAAGATATCCTAAAGGCTGCATGAAAAATTTGGGGTCTTCGTACATATTCAGTTGTGCGTATGGGAGTTCTTATCAGCTTATGGGTAGGAAAGTAAAGTTTTGTACTTCAGAGAATACAACTATTCTATTGTAAAGAAGCATTGAAATACTGTAATTCTCTATTTGTTCTAAGAGGGTGCACACGCGCTTGCAGATTGTTTTCCAAGTGCTACACGAGTGTAAGGGTATATCCTACTCATTATATTCCACATCAAAGTATTTTTTTTGTGAATTGTGTGGTACTGGATTATTTCCGTACCATACCAAAGACGTAGCTGCTCTTGTTGAGTAGTGAACCTTGTAAATCTTGTGTTCCTGTGGGTGTGTGTGTTTAGAAGAGAAGAAACTCTTTAACAGGAGGTGAAGGTTGTTTCAATTTGAAGGAAACATAAAAATAAAAATATATCACTGATTCACCCCCTCTCCCTCTCAGTGATACTTATATCCTAACTGGGAACTTCACGTTGGAACCTTCGAGGTGTTTCGGTGGGTCGATGAAGTGTATTATCATCTGGTACTGCCACCACTACTATTGAGGGTCCACGATGTCTTCCATGTGTCTCAAATCTGTCAGTATCTACACAATGATTCACACGTCCTCGACTGGGGAGAGATGGATATCGAGGACGATGCGACGTCTGTAGAATGACCAGTGAGGATCGAGGACCGCGAGGAGAAGGTGATTTGTGGATGAACCATTCCCTTGGTTCGTGTGTTATGGAGGCATGGTAGCCTTGAGGAGAGTACCTGGGAATGGGAGGCACAAATGTGTGCCCAGTACCCAGAGATATTTTTAGTTTTTTTCTATGTTGTTTTATACTTTACTATGATGTAGTGCCTGACCATGTTAACTATGAGATGACCTGTTTCCCTTATTCTCTATGTGTGTAAAAAGTCTTGAACATGGGTATGGGGGAACCTAATCCCTAATCAAGACACATTAAGGTGGATGTGATTAAACCCGTGTGGGTGAGTTAGTGTCGCCCAAAGTAGAGAGTATCTTGACATGTGGGAAGGGACTCCCTAATCCATATGCCTGGATGGTGTGACCTTTAAATGTTTGTGTGGTTACTTGGGGGAGAAGTGCGGTGGTGTATCCATAGTTGTTTAGGAGATAGATGAGGGAGAGGTGTTCCTAGATATCAAGGTTTTTTCTGGCTTTAGAACAACTCTAGGGTGGTTTTGTCTCTGAAAGGTATCTTACGAGGTGGTTGTTTGGACCCCTCTCTTTTCTTTGGGTTTACTCTTGGATTCTTGAGGATGAGAATAGTTTGATAGGTATCTGATGTAATGTACTAAACCCTCCTAGTCCATTACTTTTCCAAATTTATGGTGTTTGGGGTATCTTGGAAACCATCGGTGACTCATTAAGGAGTTTTCTAAATTTCAGCATCAAACGAACAATGGCACCGATGAGCGTCAATGGCACTGATGGGCGTCAGTGGAACCGATCGGCATCGATGGAACCAATGGATCGTCCATAGAACAAATCGACATTAGTTCTAGGGGGGCGATTCCAGGGAGACTATGCCACGACGATGGTGCCAGTACGACGGTGCCAAGGCGATGGTGACTCACCTAACGGTGAGTCCCTCCCTATTTTTCCAGGACCTTCCAGTTTTTCCCCAGTAATGTATCTTTTGATGTAAAAGTATTTTAATACCCTTTTCAAAGCCATTTAAATCCAATAAAAAATGTTTTAAACCCCCATTATTTGGGCGACCCTTGAGTTACCAAAACGTGTGGCCCTTTTTCCTCGGAGTCACACCTTTTTCATGTTTTACAATTTCACCCCTGTTACCTGTTTTCTCTTTTTAAAGTAAATCTATTAACTCACAGATGTTATCTAAACCATATCTGAGGGAATTATTAAATCTCAATTAATCCAAACGTGTGAAACTTCCCAACTGCATGGTCGATCCATGACCCGACTTTTAAGTACTTCGAAATCGTCTCCCTAATTTTAGGATCTGCCCTTTCTTAAGCCAAGATCCTCTCTTCATAATTCCTTTAAATTATCTAAATTACGCCCTAGAGACTTACTCCAGAGATGAATTGTTTACCTATACTGGAGCCTTCCTGCTCACCCATGGAGTCCTTGGAGTTCTTCTATAAGTCGCGTATCCCTAATTCTTGGCTTTGGGAGAAAAACGTCAATCCTTGATCATCCAAGTAGGATTTTTATTCGTATCTCTTTACTGTGTATCATGTGGGGTGGGTATGATATTGTTTCCTTAGGGTGTGGATGAAACCAAACCTTAATGAAGATAATAAATGGGTTTTAAAGAATGAAGGGGTGTGTTTGATGATGCTGTTGTTGTACTATTTTATCTTCGTTTATGTGCTGTGAATTGTATGGGCTTCTACCAATTGAAAATAGTGGTCATTGGTAGTCCTTTTTTGTGCATTAATGAACCTCTATTCTTCTGTGTAAACTTTTGATTGAATGGTTGTGACATAGAAACTGGTTAATCACGTAAAGTCGGTTGATTAAATGGATTCCCAATGAATAATAATCCTTGTGTGATCACCATAGTTAACCAAACGGAAAGAAGGAAGTTGATAAATGGTGTGGGTAAATATGAAAACTCTCTTTCTATATTCTTCTAATAAGAACAGTTGTTTTGCTTAATGCTTATGGAGTGACGTGGATAGGGATGATATCCTCTATTATTTATTTGTTATCTTTTGTAACTATGCTCATATTTTTGGGCTTGGTTTGGTTCTAGTACTTTGAGAGATCTCACGAATCCCTTTTGTTGTTGTGACTTTATAAGAGAACCGGGTGTGAATGCTTAAATTGTTGTTTAGCTATTTTTTTCTTCAGAGTTGTTTTAACTTGTGGATGTGCTTGTTAGTTTCCTGGTAGTATAGAATTATTTATTCTAGCAAAATCACTTGAATATGATAACAAGAATGGGTTCAATGAGTGGTGCTCTAGTTGCGACTGTTTTTTTATGCATGTATGAATAGTAACAAGGGTGTTTGTGTGAGGGTTGGTTTCGGAACCCTTAGGTTGGGATGAGTGTTTGATTACCTATATGAAAATATTTATTTTTTGTGTTTCATATACAAACCCCATCCACGTTGAGAACTTCATGCCAAACACCCCCATTTCATGGGGGAGGGTGTTTTTCCCAACACTCCTACAAGTGGCTGGTTATTAACTCCTTTTTTGATCCCTCTCCCAGGTAGCCCAAGACTCTTAGGGAAGGCTATGATGGCCTAAGGTCCATTATAGCCCAAGTTTCTTCGGGCAGAGTACATTGTGGTGGATAGCCTAGGTGTGTGTGGGCAGGTTTTTTTTCCAAGTGTCTTCAGGATGAGACCCAAATGTCTTCGGGTGTGGCAGTAATTGTTTTGGCCCAGGTGTCTATGGGCGTGGCTACATATGGTTGTGGTGGCCTAGGTGTCTACGGGTGGTATGCGTGGTTGTAGTGGCCCATAAGGTTGTTGTTGGGGAAGTAGTGGGACTATAGTGAAAATGGCGGGGGAGGTCTGACGCGTAGGATGTCTTCAATAACCAGTGTGAAAGCGGTGCGGGGTACCCAAATATCAATGTGCTATTACCATTACTTTACCTGACTTATGTTATTTGGGGAGTGTTCCTTGGTGAGGATGGGTGGATAGTTTCCCTTGCTAGGTGTTTTGGCTACCTCTACTTTCTCACAGGGCATTAAAATTCCTCCCCACTTATACACGAGAGATTTTGGTTTTTCCTACTGAGTATACCTGTATACTCACCCTACATATATAAAACTATTTTCAGGTTTCCAGGAGGACCTTGAGGACCGTGCGGGACCGTATTAGCTCAGATTCTAGGACGATTACTGTTGTTGTTTTCTTTTCTTTTGGTACTTTCCTTTGGAGTTTTCTTGTACTTTATAGCACTTTATTTTGAACATGCATGTGGAAAAAGGTGTTTGGTTTTACTTTTATTTTCTATATTTGGTGTTGTTTGAGATTTACCATCTTATCTCCTAATATTTTTCTATAAAAAGGGTAATACCTTCCATATTACTTGTGATTATATACTCTTGGTGCTAGTCTCTACTCTAGGGAATACTGAAGGTGGGACTCGGGGGTCATTATCTCTCCCTCAACTTGAAGAAGGAAGGGTCTGGTAATTTCCTGTCCCTCCCCTCATCTTGATGAAGGCAGGTCATGATAGAATGGTATCAGAGCTGATGGTTGAGAGATAGGATGGAGTTTGGAGTTAGTAATAGTAAGGATTGCATGGGATGGTAGGGAAACAATGTTATGAAATCTTGGTGCATGAAATAGGCCAGGGAAGGCTGGCTAGGACACAGGATTTTAGGGCCCCCCGTGATGCGATGCAAGGACTTTGGACCTACTGAAAAACCAAGTGAGGCTATGCTGATTGTAGGGTAGAGACCCTAGTAAAGGTACATACATCATAATGACTTGTGTTCTTGTGTGTTATGGGTGTTTGGGGAGTTTAAAATGAATAACAAGTTTAAGAAAAATTTAAAAGAAAGCTTCTACACTACTCGAGATTAGGCATTCTTTGTTTACCTTGAAACTATGGCACCCGGACGACATCCACGAGTAGTGCAGGTGATCGAGTCCTAGGAGGATGACATAGCTAATCAAAAGAGAGATGATTGAGAGGAGGAAGACAACCAGTGGTAGAAGATGCTTCATGCCTTTCAACGGCATACCCTCAGGAAGTACGAGGGAAACATCTCAGATGTGGAGATGGAGAGATGGCTTGAGGAGCTAGTGATAGCTTTCAGCTTGATCCAGGCTCTGACTGAGTACTGGGTTCCTCTGGCTATTAGCCAGATATGTGGAGCAGTGTGTCAGTGGTGGATGCTCTACCTTGGGGAGAAGAGGGAATATGAGGTTTCATGTAATGACTTTGAGAGGGAGTTCCGAGCAGAATTCTTATCTTCCATAATGAAGGTTGAGAAGAGGCAGAGGAGCTGGGTGTGGGTAGTTGCACACCATGGAGGCAACAATTCCAATAGGGCCAGAGGTCATTCGAGGTACGATCATCTTGTTTAGTACTCTTTCCCGTTCCTTGTTTGATTCAGGAGCTTCACACTTCTTTGTTTCACCGAGTCTAGCCCATGCTCTGGGTCTAGATGAAGAGAGACTTCCCATGCCCCTAGTATTGAGTATTCTATTTGGAGGTCAGACCAACTTCTCTTATGTTTTCTGGGGATTTAGACTGATGTTGGGTCCACATAAGTTCAATGGGGACCTTCTTTTTCTATAGATTCATCCATATAATGTCATTTTAGGCATCAAATGGCTATTCTATGTGTATGCCGTTATCGAGTGCTTCATAGAAGGGTCGTGTTTTCAGATATAGGCGTCCAACATGTAGCTTTCATTGGTGAGCGAGGTTTCCAGGAGGGCATTCGATGAGTGGAGCCCCTTCTTTCCTTGTTAGTTGAACTATCAATGGAGTCGACAGATACAGAGATAGTGAAAGTCTTAGGGATCGTCAGTGAGTTCCTGGACGTCTTCCCTAGAGAGGTGGTGACTCTACCCCCTCGATGTGATGTTGAATTTGGGATATATTTGTAACTCGGTGCTCGTCCGATTTTGATGGCTCCCTATTGGATGATGCCTTCTGAGTTACTGGAGTTATGAATCTAGGTTGATGACTTGATGAATAAGGGTTTTATCCGACAAAGCGTGTCACCATGGGGTGCTCCAGTCTTGTTCGCAAAGAAGGTAGATGGTGGTCTTAGGCTGTGTATAGACTACCGAAGTCTGAATCAGGTGACAGTTAAGAACCGTCATCCCCTACCTAGGACTGAAGACCTCTTTGACTAGTTGAAAGGAGCAGGTTGGTTCTCTAAGATCGACCTGCGGTCAGGATATCACTAGTTGAGGGTGAAGGAGGGTGACATCTCTAAGACTGCTTTCAGGTGAAGATATGGGCACTTTGAGTTCGTGGTCATTCCGTTTGGCATTACGAACGTAGCAGCCATGTTCATGGGGATCATGAAATCCATCTTTTGGGAATATCTGGATTGGTTTTTAGTTGTGTTTATCGATGACATCCTGATCTACTCAAGATCATAGTAGGATCACGTCGAGCATCTAAGGACAGTTTTAGAGGTCCTCTGACAACACTAGCTCTATAGGAAGTTGTCCAAGTGCAAGTTATGGACAAAATAGGTGCACTTACTTGGACACGTGGTGTCCCAACAAGAAATAGTAGTGGAACCGTCAAAGGTCGAAGTGGTTATTTCTTGGGCAGCACCCAAGAACATGGTAGAGGTTCATAGTTTCTTGGGTCTAGCAGGTTACTATTGGAGGTTCGTTCCCAACTTCTCTTCAGTTGCAACACCTTTGAAAGCCTTGAATAAGAAAGACCAGGCTTTTGTATAGAGTGATCAGTACCAGGAATCCTTTAGTTATATTAAGGGGAAACTTGTCAGTACCCCAGTACTGAGGTTTCCAGAGGAAGGGGTAACGTTTGAAGTGTTCTATGATGCTTGAGGCCTAGGCTTGGGGTGTGTGATGATGATGCAGTGGGAATTGATCTCTTATGGGTCTAGGAAGTTACATATCCATGAGCATAACTATTCCACCCACAATCTGAATCTTGTAGTGGTTGTGTTTTCATTGAAGTTATGGCAGCATTACCTCATCGAGGAACACTTCGTGGTCTTCATAGATCACAAGAGATTGAGGTATATCTTCTCCCAATGTGGCTTGAACTTGTGGAAGAGGAGGTGGATAAAGTTTCTTCAGGACTATGACTTAGATATTTCCTACACCTATGTAAAGGGTAATGCGGTGGCCGATGCCTTAAACAGGAAGTCACAGAAGGATGTGGTTCGTGAATCAGCAGATGTTTGGAAGGCGATAGAGGAGTTGGATACCTTACACCTAGATATAAGGGTGGGTGGTGGTAGAAGTTGTATGTTTCAGATGATGGTGTAGTCTTACTTGGTACAACAAGTGGAGGAGTCCCCGTGGGGGGACTTATAGGTTGAATTGATGCACGATCATGTTAGACAGGGAAATGCTTCAGAAGGATGGTCGGAAGATGGTTAGAATCAGATGTTGTTTCATAAAATTCTGTTTTCCTAGTGGAAATGTGCAAGAATATTCTTATTGAGTTCCATAACTCACCCCTGGCGGTATACCTAGAAATTTACAAGATTTACTGGGGATTGAGGGTTCAGTTTTGGTGGCCCGGGGTGAAACACGTAGTGGAAGAGTTTGTGGAAAAGTACCTCATGTGCCAGTAGTTGAAGGTTGAGCACTATGTTCTGGGCAGTTTGTTGCAGCCTTTAGATGTCACAGAGTGGAAATGGGATGACATCTCAATAGATTTAGTCATGAGACTACCCAGGGTTCAAGGATGTTGTGATGCTATCTGGGTAGTAGTGGACCGAATAAAAAAATCAGCTCACTTCCTAGCAGTCCAGGAGTCGGGTGCCATGGATGCCTTAGCACAGAGGTATGTGGACAAGGTGGGGCAGTTTCATGGAGTTCTGAGGTCCATAGTCTCGGATTGGGATAAACAATTTACCTCATGAGTCTGGAAGGGATTTCAACATGCTTTTGGCACCCATATATGCCTCAACACTGCTTTCCACCCCAAAACAGATGGGCAGATAGAGAGGACCATCCAGACGTTGGAAGATATGCTACAGGCATGTGTTTTGTACTTCGGGGGATCATGGGTATGACAATTGCCTCTAGTAGAGTTTTCCTACAAAAATAGCTATCACTCTACCATTGTCATGGCTCATTTCGAAGCCCTATATGGAAGACTGTTTCATTTACCCATGTGCTAGATAGAGATTAGGGAAGTAGGTGTTCTTGGCTCGGAAGTGGTGCAAAGCACAATGAATAAGGTCCAGATTGTGTGTGAGAGTATGAATGAGGATCAGGACCAGAATAAGTCGCATGCCGACCATAGGAGGAGACCCTTGTAGTTTGAGGTTGGGGACCATGTGTTCCTAAAGGTCTCCCCTCAGCATGGGAAACATAGGTTCGACAGGGGGAGTAATATTTCTCCCAGGTTCATCGGACCCTTTGAGGTGTTGTGGTAGGTCGGTGAAGTGGCTTATCAGCTGGTGCTACCATCTATGCTACTGAGGGTACACGACATCTTCCATGTGTCTCATCTCTATTGGTATCTACATGATGATTCGCACATCCTCGACTGGGGAGAGCTAGATATCAAGGATGATGCAACATTCTTGGAACGACCAGTGAGGATCGAGGAACGCGAGGATAATGTGCTTTGAGGATGAACCATTCCATTGGTTTGTGTTTTATGGATTCATGGTATCCTTGCGAAGAGTACCTGGGAATGGGAGTCACAAATGCATGCCTAGTACCCGGGGCTATTTTGAGTTTTGTTCTGTGTTGTTTTGAACTTGACTGTGATGTAGTGCTTGACCCTATTAACTATGATATGGTATGTTTCCCTTGTTCTCTAAGTGTGTGTGAAAAGTTTGGACCATGGGGAGGGGAGGACCTGATCCCTAATCGATACACATTAACGTGGATGCGATTAAACCAATATGAGAGAGTCAGTGCCACCCAAAGTGGATAGTATATTGACATGGGGGAAGGGACTCCCTAATCCATATACCTAAACGGTGTTACCTTTAAATTTTTATGTGGTTACTTGGGGGAGAAGAGCGGTGGTGAATCTGTAGTTGTTTAAAAGATAGATGAGGGAGATTTGTTCCTAGATATCGAGGTTTGTTTGGGCTTTTGAACAACTCTAGGGTGGTTTTGTCTTTGAAAGGTATCTCACGAGGTGGTTGTTAGGACCCATCTCTTTTCTTTGGGTTTACTCTTAGATTATTGAAGATGAGAATAGTTTGAGAGGTATCTGATGTAATGGACCAAACCCTCCTAGTCCATTACTTTTCCAAATCTTTGGTGTTTGGGGTGTCCTGAGGACCATTGGTGACTCATTAAGGACTTTTCAAAATTTCAGGATCGAACAAACGGTGGCACCGATGGGTGTTAGTGGCACAAATCAACATCGGTGTAACCTATGGGTCATCCATAGCACCAATCGACATCAGTTCCAGTGCGACAGTGCCAGGGCGACGGTGCCAGGACGATGGTGCCAAGGCGATGGTGACTCACCTAATGGTGAGTCCTTCCTTGTTTTTCCAGGACCTTCCAGTTTTCCCCAGTAATGTATCTTTCGATGTAAAAGTGTTTTAATACCCTTTTCAAATCCATTTAAATCTAGTAAAAGTTATTTTAAACCCTAGTAGTCGTGCGACACTTGAGTTACCAAAATGTGTGGGCCTTTTCCCTCGGAGTCACACCTTTTTCATGTTTTACGATTTCTCACCTATTACCCATTTTATTTATTTAAAGGAATTCTATTAACTCACTACCATTATATACACCATATCCAAGGGAATTATTAAATCTCAATTAATACCAGCGTGTGAAACCGCCCAACCACGTAGTTAAGCCATGACCCGACTTTTAAGTATTTTGAAATTATTTCCCTGATTTTAGGATCTGTCCTTTCTTAAGACAAGATCCTCTCTTCATAATTCCTTTAAATTCTCTAAAGTATTCCCTATAGACTTACTCTAGAGATGAATCATGTGCCCATACTGGATCCTTCCTACTCACCCTTGGATTCCTTAGAGTTATTCTGCAAGTTGCGCATCCCCAATTCTTGGCACGGGGAGAAAAAATTCGATCTTTGATCATCCAAGTAGGGTTTTCCTTAATCTCTCTTTACTATGTATCATGTGGGGTGGGTAAGATAATGTTTTCTTGGTGCGTGTATGAAACCAAACCTTAAGGAAGATAATAAAAGGGTTTTAAATAATGAAGGGGTGTGTTTGATGATGATGCTTCTATACTCTTTTATCTTCATTTATGTGTTGTGAATTGTATGGGATTATGCCCACTAAAAATAATAGTTATTGTTGGTCCTTTTTTATGCACTAATGAACCTTTTTTACTTTGTGTAAACCTGCGATTGAATGGTTATAACATGGAAATTGGTTAATCACGTAAATTCAGCTGATTAAATGGATTCCCAATGAATAATAATCATTGTGTCATCACCCTGATTAACCAAATGGAAAGAAGGAAGTTGATAAATGGTGTGGTTAAGACTGAAAACTCTCTTTCTCTGTTTTTCTAATAAGCACAATTGTTCTGCTTGATGTTTGTGGAGTGATGTGGATGGGGATGGGATCTCCTTTTGTTCAGTTGTTGGCTTGAGGAACTGTGCCTGTATATTGGGGCTTGGTTTGGTTCTAGTACTTTGAGGGATATCATGGATCATTTTTGTTGTTGTGAATTTACAAGAGAACCAGGTGTGAATGCTTAAATTATTGTTTAGCTATTTTCTTCGTCAGATTTGTTTTGACTTATGGATGCACCTATTAGTTTCCTGGTAGTGGAGAATTATTTATTCTAATGAAATCACTTGAACATGATAACAAGAATGGGTTCAATGGTTGGTGCTCTAGTTGTGGTTGCTGTGCTTTTGTGCATGTATGAATAGTAATGAGGGTGTTTGTGTGAGGGATGGTTTCAGAACCCTTAGGTTAGGGTGAGTGGTTTATTACCTATATGTAAATATTTAGTTTTTTTGTTTCTTATATGCACCCCACCCATGTTGATCACTTCATTCCGAACACCCCCATTTCATGGGGGAGGGTGTTTTTCCTAACACTCTTACGAGTGGCTGGTTATTAGCTCCTTTTATGCTCCCTCTCTTAGGTAGCCTAAGACTCTTAAAGAAGGATGTGATGGACTGAGGTCCATTATATCCCAAGTTTCTTCAGTTAAGGTATGTTGTGGTGGATATACTAGGGGTTTGCGGGCAGGTTTGTTTCCCAAGTGTCTTCGGGATGAGGCCCAGGTGTTTTCGGGCATGGTAGTGGTTATTCTGGCCCAGGTGTCTACGGGTGTGGTTACGTATGGTTGTGGTGGCCCAGGTGTCTATGGGTGGGATGCGTGGTTGTGGTGGCCTAGGTGTCTATGGGAAGGATGTGTGGTTGTGGTGGCCCATGTGTCTGCGGGCGAGATGCATGGTTTTGGTGGCCCATAAGGTTGTTGTTGGGGCGACAGTGGGACTACAATGAAAATGGTGGGGGAGGTCTGACCCGTAGGATGTCTTAAATAACCAGTGTGAAAGCAGTGTGGGGTACCCAAATATCTATGTGTTATTACTATTACTTTACTTGACTTGCGTTATTTGGGAAGCGTGCCTTGGTGAGGCTTGGTGGATAGTTCCCCTTTATAGGTGTTTTGGCTACCTCTACTTTCTCACAGGGAATTAGAATGCCTCCCCACTTGTGCATGAGAGCTTTTTGTTTTCCCTACCGAGTATACCTGTATACTCACCCCACATATATAAAACTATTTTCAGGTTTCTAGGAGGACTTTGAGGACCGTGCGAGACCATATTAGCTCAGATGTTGGGACAATTTCTGTTACTGTTTTCTTTTATTTTGGTACTTTACTTTGGAGTTTTCTTGTACTTTGTAGCACTTTATTTTGAGCATGCATGTGAAAAATGGGGTTTGGTTTTACTTTTACTTTCTGTATTTGGTGTTGTTTGAGATTTATCATCTTATATTCTGATCTTTTTCTATAAAAGGGTAACACCTTCCATATTACGTGTGATTTTATACCCTTGGTGCTAGTCGCCACTCTGAGGCCTACTGAAGGCGGGACTCAGGGGTCATTATCACTCCTTCAACTTGAAGAAGTAAGGGTCTGGTAGTTTTATGTCTCTCCCATCATCTTGGTGAATATGGGTCATGATATATTAGTTGGTTATATATGTTTTGATTCTATTCCATTTAATTCTATTAACTTCTATCTAGTTCAGCTCAATAAATATTTGGTTTTTTAGTTGTGTTAGTGTCGAGTAAAACTCAATTGGTCACAAAAATTACCTGGTGTCTCTCATGATCCTATATTATAGCATGCCCCAAAGTGTGCATGTACTTTATAACACCATTATTATTTTTATTTCTTTCTGGAAAATATTGAAAACAAAAAATTCAATACAAATAATAGAAGCATAATTTTCAATACAAACCATTAAAGTTAAAGAATACCTTAAACTCATTACCTTCCAATAAATGATCATTTCTTGGTATTGAGTAGTTGGAAAATCATTTAAGATTAATAAAACCTCTAACTCAATGATTAATATACTCTTCCAACCAGCATATAGATCATGTTTATAATGAACCAACCCAAAATACCATATAAATCGGTACCCGAGCTGATTTTCCACTAACCCGAAGAGCGCCCTCGATCTCCATGGGCTGGTGACAAGCACCTGGGAATTAAAAATTAACCATTGTGAATGATTTATCCCAAAAAATACAATAGAAACATAATAAAATATGGAAAAATCATTATATATATATATATATATCAAACAATACATACATATCAAGTACAACGAGACACTAAGAAAACTAAAATCAGAACATAACCACTAAAACCTATCTCTTGGTGGTTCAGGACCACCCACCATGTTACAAGTCAACCAACCTTGGTCACCTAAGAACAAACCCACAAAGGAAGTTGATATCATGAACACCTGCTATAAGATAATAAAGGTTTTCAAACACCAAAATGGTACAAGAAGGGTGTAAGCTAAAGAGCCCAATAGGATTCCACCAAATATTCTATGCAACTACTTCATAATATAATTCAAATATGGTAAAAGAGGATTAAAAATAGGATAGTAATAGTATTAGTTTAAAATATAGTTTTAAACATTTAAAAATCATTTATTAAACTAAACTTGTAAAACATGCCATTTTACCATTTGAAAACTAAACATTTTCTTGAAAATCATTGAAAACCATTTGACAAGCTAAAGTCAAACAATAAATAAATGATAAGAATATGCACATGATATGGAAATATGAACAATATTCAATACAATATAGTCAAGGTGCATAATAACATCAAGAAATGAAACTCTAGTGCCAAATGGTGATGACCAACATGGTCATGTATCAAGATCAAGTATATAGATGTTATGGGTTCAACCTAGGTATGATAGTGTTTATAGATCATAATAGTTAATAAAATATAATATAACCAAATTTTGGGCTTACATATAGTCTCATGGGTCTAAATCAAACCAGTTCCATGCACACCCGCTTTCCTGGCCACAAGTCCATAGCCCGAACACTTCAAGTTCTCCATGGATCCACTATAAGGGTGTGAGTCTGCTAGTGAAACATATATCTAGGTCATATCATCTAACTATCTAGGTTCCCATGACTAGTCAAAAGAGGTGAGTCTGGTAATTGAGTTATGAGTATCACTGGATCTTTATCAAACATGGGCATTGGCCCCAATAACACATCTCACTCTCACCACGAATTCCCTCAAAGTAAATAATTTATTTTTCAAAACCCAATAGTGGGAAGTACAATAGTCAAGAAAGTTACATTAAGGGATTATTACAATATAGGATAATCATAAAGTGTCAACTGGGATGTCAAGAATCTTCAATTAAAATACTTTTAAATAATTTCAACTTTAAAAAAGGGTAACCATACCTACTTCCTTTCACAATTAATCTTTAAAATGCTAAACGGTCCATTAAAACAATCATCAATTCATTCCAAATACTTTTAAATAATTTCAACATTCAAAAGGGTAATAATACATTCTTAATTTCACAATTCATCATTAAAATTCCAAATGGGCCTTTAAAAAATCATTTATTTCAAATCATCCCTAAAACATTTAAAGAAGTATTAAAAATTAAAAAGGACTGAATAAATTTCAAAACATGGGTTTACACCCATTTTTAATGTGAATAAATCATTTATTTCAAATAAACCAAGAAAAATAATTTCAAATTAAGGATTAAAACATTCAAAGGGGGTTATTGGTCATTTAATAAATTCAAGCGTTTGAAACTATGTTGGAAAACATCAAATAGTTCAATTCATTTAATTCAAATTAAGGAAGTTCATTTTGCAAACAAAAACCTAGGACAAAGCCCTCAATTTCACAAAAAATACCCTTCAAAAGCTCTTTAAAAATAAATCCAAACAAACATGGATTTTAAAAAATTTACATAAAGGTGAGAAAGATCAAGATTATATCCATTCAATTAACACCATAATCAATTCAAAGAGAATAGGATCAAAGAAGAATTTATAAGTAATTTAATGGATGAATTTTATAGAATATATATTAGAAATTAAGAAACATGAATCTATGAATCTATCTAGAAACAATGAATTAAAAATTTACATAACAACATAGAAACACCTACTTAAAAATTAAGGAATCCAACCACAATAATCTAAGATGTGTCACCTTCGATGGTGATAAATAGATCTAAGAAAATAGATCTTAAAAGAAGAGAGAGGATATCGTAAATCTAAAATTAGACATCAATCAATCAAGATCCAACAAAATTAAAGGACATCATGACCTTTAGAAAAAAACAAGAGGAGAAGGGATATCCAAGATCAAGAAGAAAAGAACTCACCATAAGATGATCACCTCTTCAATTGGTGCTTTTATCCACCAAGAGATGAGTTTTGGGAATCCAAAATTGATCTAGAGGGCTCGCAAAATCTGGAGAATCGATTTAGGTTTGAGTGGGAGGAGTTTAGGGTTAATTTGGGTGGTTTTGGGATTTTAATTACAATTTATGAAAGTTTAATTACCATGTGTATGGTTTCCTGGGTTAAGTCACACAGTTTTCACTAACCATGAGAAAACTGTATGACCAAAACAGAGCCAAGGGAAGTGTTTCATGGTTTGGCTGCACATCTTATCAAACCATACACCAACCATGTGACCCTCTATTTTCTAGGCTATACACTTTGTCAAACCATGCTCAAACCATTCACAAACCATGCAAATGCCCAGAAACCTTAAAAAAAGTCTGAAAAAACTCCAAAAACGACCCATGAAGATACCCAATCATTGGGTAATCAAATAATTGGGTCAAAACACATAAAAATATGTATGAGGATGTTACAAAATCTCCATCATATGAATTTATTTCCCCAGAAAGCATCCAACCCAAAAGATATAACATAATGACACAACAAGAACTCTCTCACTTATCTTATGAGGTGAATGGTCCATGGTCTAGAAAAGAGACTCACCCAAAGGATAACAACACACACAACTCCAAGATCAAAACACCAAGATCATCACACATCTCCAAACAAGAGAAAGACTGGAGACCTAGCATAGGTATCCCCACCATTTAAAGATTCACCAAAAAGGTATAATCATAAGAAAAACACATCCCATAAACCTAAAGAAGAGATTTCAACCACTCAACAAGGAGAAACATTGAAGATCAACATCTATAATCAAGTAAAATAGATGAAAATGATTTCTACCTTGGGTAAGTACTCGATGGTAACCTAGTATTTTTTTTAAAATTGATCCTCATACCTCGATGAGATCATTAAAACAAATGCCAACGCCACCATGTGCCTGGTCTATAAAAATCCACATCATCCTAGTTACCTATATACATTCCATGTGTCTATCCAAGTCTAACCAAAAAGAGCTCACACAACTAGGTCAGTAAAAAATAGGGCACCAGACTCTCACATGGGAGATCATAAAATTCTCAAAATTGCTCTCTAACTATCAAGTAAAAACAAGATAAACACCAAGGAACAACAATCAAGACATCAAGATAAGGAAACCATTATTACATCAATAATCCAAAAATGACCCAAACCATGTTCCACAAGATAAAACCACAAGGATCCCAATATAAACAGTTTCTAAAAAAGACAAGACATAAGAAGGGAAACTCAAATAGTTTCCACTTTGACATTAGAAACTACAAGATGGAAACAAAAAGCTTATCTACTATGTGAAAAGATTCACTCCAAAACCTATGGCTAGTGCCCTATTATCATGAATAATCTTCTTCCCCACATATAGGAGATGATATTATTGACCGAATTTCCCCTTTCCGGTCTCCCAACTTACAGAACAACATAAAGTAACCAAAGTGGCCATACCCTTTACAAACTCTTGGAGATTTTGAACACAAATTCTTAGAATGACCAGGTGCTCCACATTGTAAACACATGGAAGTCCTCTTCTTTTCCTGAGAAGATTAAAATTACTCAATTGAGAATGTGGAATTTATCTATTCCTACTGTTTTTCTAGATCCACTTCAGTTAAAAGTCCCTTTCAAGAATCTTTAGGCATGTGATAAACCATTCTATAGGTATAGAGGTTACAAGGTTTGGGTGAAGGCCTTTTCCAAAAGAATCAGCCTTACTAAATTCATTACCAACAAGATCATGTATTAATCATACCAAATGTGAGAACTTCTTAGCATACTTCGTAACCGATAGATCATATTGACTGAAACTCTAGAACTTAGAAACTTTCTCCTTCTACACTTACTCAAGATACTTCCATTGAATAAATACTAAATTGAAGAATTCCTAAGGCACTATTTCATACATACTAGAGGTAATCATAAGTTCCTACCACTCTTGGATAGCTTCTTCAAATAAGGATTTGATAGACTTGACCTTCAGAGATTCAGAAGTCTTGATAGTATCAAATATCACATCAACTTCTTCAATCCACTACACTACCTCAAGAGAACCTCATTCAACTTTATAAGAAGGTGTAAGATAACTCAATAAGTCATGGATGGGGTTCAAAATCTGGAAAGTCTCTTACTCCACCACTCAATACGGATTCTCGGTAGAGTCATTAACAAGGGATTAAAATTCTAGAAAACGTGAAGAACTACCCTAAGGACCGGACCGTAGGACCAACATTCTATATTTATTAAAGAAATTTCTATAAGAACATTTATGAACATCACATAATGTAATCATATCAACTAAGGAATCAATGAACATTGAAAAAGATCCTAGAATCTTATAAACAAAGTTAGGACCCATTTTAATTAAAACTTTATTGATTTCAAAATGCACAAGATTTCTCCATTTATAAAACATTACTCTTTACCTTCAAAATGATAAATCTTGTTATAAATCAATTTCAGTTTCAAAAACCCTTAACCAGCACATGTAAATTATTCCATGGTTTCAAAAGCATTAACCCCTTTTTACAATTAACAAAATCATTTCCATTTAAATCCATTAAAATCCAAAATTTCTTCTTAAAAAATCATTTTACCACATCACATAATAGTATTTGATAATTAGTTTTTCAAACCAAAAATTTCATATAAATCACTTTTTTTGTAATTGAAAACATTTCTCAAATAACATCAAAAAATATCTTTTAAGACACAATTTAGTTTTCACAAGGGATTAAATTTGAAACAACTAAAAAAGGGCATGAAAAAACCCACATCCATAACCCACATAAACAACCTCACATAAGTGAAGTAAGTTGTAAGAAAATGGAAAAGGATTCAGGTTTAGAACCAAGTTATAACTATAGAATGCTTGGTTTTATTGGTTGGTAAACCACACACCAACCTCACAACTGTTCATGGTTGGATTTCCAGATCAGTTAAACTGATTATTCACAGTTTACCAGGCCATGAAAACATGGTGCGACTATGGTTATCCTTCCATTCTAGTTCAAAAACTCATAAGAGATTCCCTAAATCAAAGATATTATCATTGTGAATATAAATATAATTTATCATCAGAAAACTAATAACTCAAAATAAATACTCAAGTCCCAACATCCATGGTAACTCTATTATCACCATGAAGGGGTGGTGATCAAGAACCCACTCACATACTACCTCTCAAGTCCCAAAACATTCCTAATATAATTTATACCGTGAATCACCCCAAATAACATAGTGATTTAAAAGTCAAATATTTACCTTTAAGTAAAGACCTACTTTAATACAATTTGTAATGAACCAACCCAGAATACCATATAAACCGGTACTCGAGCTGATTCACCACTAACCCGAAGAGCATCCCTGATCTCCACAGGCTGGAAAAAAGCACCTGGGCATTAACAATTAACCATTGGGAATGATTTTTCCCAAAAAATACAACAAAAAAAGTAAAATGTGGAAACATCATTATAAATATATATATATATATATATATATCAATTAATACATACATATCAAGTAAAGGAGACACTAAGAAAACTGAAATCCAAACATAAACACTAAAACCCATATTCTATTGGTCCATGACCACCCACCATGTCCCAATTCACCCACCATTGGTCACCCAAGAATTAACCCACAAAGTAAGGTGAGATCATGAACACCTGCTATAAGATAATAAAGGTATGAAAACACTAAAAAGGTATAAATAGGGTGTGAGTTAAAGTGCCTAGTAGGATTACACCAAAGATTCTATACAGCTAATTCATAATATAATTCAAATATTCTAAAATATGAGTATAAACAATAGAGTAAGAGGATTAGTTTAAAATAGAGTTTCAAACATTTAAAATAATTTATTAAAACTAAACCTATAAAACATGCCATTTTACCATTTGAAAACTAAAAATTTTCTTTAAAAAGCTCTGAAAACCATTTCAAAAGCTAAATTAAGACAATCCAGATATGATAAAAATATGCACCTGATATGTAAAGATAAAAAATATTCAATACAATAGAGTTAAGGTACATAATAACATCAATAAAGGCAACTTCAATGCCAAATAGTGATAACTAATGCTGTTATGTATCAAGATCAAGTATATGGATGTCATGGGTTCAACCTAGGTATGATACTGAGTCCACCTTATAATAGCCAATAAAATACAATATGAATAATTTTTGGGCTTAAATATAGTCTCATGGGTCTAAATAAAACCATTTCCATGCACACTCGCTTTCCTAGCTGCAATTCCATAGCCCGAACCCTTCACGTTCTCTATGGATACACTATAAGGGTGTGAGTCCGCTAGTGAAGAATATATCCAGGTCATATCATCTAACTATCCAAGTTCCCATGACTAGTCAAAAGAGGTGAGTGTGGTAATTGAGTTATGAGGATCACTAGATCCTTATCAAACATGGGTACTGGCCCTAATAACACATCTCACTCTCACCCCAAATTCCCTCAAAGTAAATAATTCCTTTTCAACACCCAATAGTGGGAAGTAAAATAATCAATCAAGCTACATTAAGGGATTATTACAAAATAGGATAATCATAATGTGCTAACTAGGTTATCAAGAATCATCAATTCAATTAAAATCATTTTAAATAATTTCAACATTCAAAAAGGGTAACCATACTTGCTTCCTTTCAAAATTCTTGGTTAAAATGCCAAACGAGCCATTAAAATAGTTATCAATTCATTCCAAATCCTTTAAATAATTTCAACATTAAAAAGGGTAATAATACCCGCTTCCTTTCACAATTCATTATTTAAATTCCAAATGGGCCTTTAAAATAATCATTTATTTCAAAGAATCCCTAAAACATTTAAAGGAAGTATTAAAATTTAAAAAAGATTGAATAAATTTCAAAACATGGGTTTACACCCTCTTTTCATGCAAATAAATAATTTATTTAAAATAACCCAAGTTTTTTTTTCAAATTAAGGATTAAAACATTCAAAGGGGGTTCTTGGTCATTTAATAAATTCAAGAATTTGAAACTATTTTGAAAATGTCAAATAGTTCAATTCATTCAATTCAAATCAAGGAAGTCCATTTTTTAAATCAAAACCAGGACATAACCCTAAATTTCACCAAAATACCCTTCAAAATATCTTTGAAAATAAATCCAAACAAACATGGATTTTAAAAAATTTACAAAAAGGTGAGAAAGATCAAGATTATAGCCATTAAATTAATTCCATAATCAATTCAAAGATAATAGGATCAAAGAAGAATTTATAAATAATTTAATGGATGTATTTCATATAACATGTATTAGAAATTAGGAAACATGCATCTATGAATCTATCTAGAAATAATGAATTACAAAAATGAAGGAAAAGAATAGAAACACCTAATTTTAAATTAAATAATCCAACCATAACAATCCGAGATGTGTCACCTTCGATGTAGATCACCAAATATAAGAAAATAGATATTGAAAGAAGAGAGAGGAGATCCTAGATCTACAATTCCACATCAATCAATCAATATCTAAAAAAAATGAAAGGCCATAATGATCTTTATGAAGAAGTAATCAAGAGGAGATGGGAGATCCAAGATCAAGAAGAAAAGAACTCATCGAAAGATGATCAGCACTTCGATTGGTGTTTTGATCCACCAAGAGATGAGGTTTGGGAAGCCAAAATGGATCTAGAGGGCTCTCAAAATCCTAATAATTGATTTAGGTTTTAGTGGGAAGAGTTTAGGGTTAATTATGGGGGTTCGGGATTTTAATTACAATTTTCAGAAGTTTAATTACTGTGTGCATGATTTTCACTAACCATGTGTAAACCATGCACCCAAAATAGAGCCACCAAAAGTGTTATATGGTTTGTATTCACACTTTACCAAATCATGCTCCAACCATGTGAACCCCTACTATCTAGGCTGTACACTTTTTCAAACCGTGCACATGCCCATAAACCTTCAAAAAAGTCCAGAAAAACTCCATAAACGACCCATGAAGATACACAATAATTGGGTAAAAACACATAAAAATAGGTAATGGGATGTTAAAATGTTTATATGATCACCAAAATTCCCCATGTTCCATCAACTGTGACACCTTCATATCTTGAATGTCAGAAAAGTTAAATTGAAGTTGTGAAGAACATGTTAATTCATATGAATAAAATAATAATATATATTTGAATTTAACATATTTTCTTACCCATATCTAATCCCATGCATTCTCCTTGATTTTATTACTGATATTCCTCCCTGAGACTGGTTGAACTAGAATGATATCACTATACTTGTATAACGTCTCCATGAAACTTCTACATTGTATAACATTTTTACCTATCATTAGGTTATATTCATTGTAATCTACTATGATTTTTATTTGAAGGTTCTAGGATTCACACATATGGGTTCCCACACATTTCTTATTAAAAGATCCCACTGAATAAGATAAAAGAAAAAAAGTAGAATTAATACACATCACAACTGAAAAAATTTGATGTGATATAATTTAACACACTTATAAACATAAACTCGATCCAGGATGATCATTAGGTTCTGATAGGCCCATGAGATGTTCTGGATTGGTATCCTAAGAAGGATTTTCCTTTTCCAATGCATGATCTAGATCATATACATGTTGTGGAGTAGAAGCTGGAGGAGCATGATTATCAGATCCTGGATGGACATGAGTAGTAAATAGAGGCATCGTATACATGGTAGGATAATGATAAAAGGTATGAGTATACATATTAGGATATAGAAATGGTATATTAGAAGTAGAGATTAAATAACATGACGATGGAGGAATATGTGAGAACATTCTTGGTGGCTCAAGTGGAGTAGGACAAAGTGTGGTATAGGGGATGTCTGTTGGTGGGTCTCGGTGTGAGTGATTATGAAAGGTGCTCCATGTAGTTCTAGTAGTACCCCCGCTCAGTTGGACATGCTGCTGACCCCTAGTAGTAGGATGACTAGATTAAAATTGTGGTTTAGATGAATGTCCCTAAAAGAAATCTGATAAATAATAATAACATGAATTTAAATTCAATGCAAAAGAAAAATATTACAATTATTTTACTCACTAAGGGCACCAGTGGAGGAAGCCCTAAGTCACATAGTCATCGATCATTGTAAAACAATCTCTTCCTTTTAAAATATTCCATATATTTTATATTCCTCATAATAATTAAATGTACATTTTTAAAAAATAGTTTTTTAAATATTATAGATACAAATTATAATTCAAAGAGGAGATCAATGATATCATAATATCTTATTGTATACACTAAGTTTAAAACAATTTTAATAACCCAATTTAAACCTTTACTATTTTTTTTAAACTAGTTTTGAAATATTATTTTAAAATATTTATTTAATAAAATGTTTTAGAAACTGTTATTTAAAACCAAGTTATACATGTTTTAAAAAATAATTTTAAAACTAGTTTTTTTGAAATGAAATAGATTTAATTAAATGAAAAAAATAAAAAACATATACCATTCCAAACTAAAACCAAATAAAAGTAATTATACTAATACCAAACTAATAAACCCGCATCAATATAAAATGAATGATCTACAAACATATATGGTTGCTTCTATATATTACCCACCACTACTTCAGGTTCAACATCAATTATGACAATTAGAAAATTTGAATCATCAAATGAAATATTTGGTTTAACACCAATGGGGGTATCAATGGTGTCAATTTCATCCCCACTATCATCAAAAAAAATTTCTTGAGAATACTTCAATAATGACAATGTAATTATGTCTCAGATGATGTTTCACATAAAATACTTGTTTTTCCATTAATTACAAAGTATATGATTTATAGGTAGCAATGAAGTGAGTCATTTCAATAACTCTAAATCCAAAATCATTAATAAATGTACCATGTTGAATCATTGAATCAAACGATTTCATTTCATCATAGTGACTTGAACATGAGAGTAACAATCCAATAACAACATTTTCATAAAAACTCCATAATAAGAAACATTTTTTTTATCAAGGACTACTATATGATGCACTATAATAACCATCCATTGTTGTAGTTAAAATAACACTATCATGTTGTGTTCTCATGCTTACCACTTGATCAATTGTAACAAATTTGAACCCAATGATTATTAATTATTTTTATTCAAGAAATAGAGAATTGGGACCAAAAGGAAATGCCCTTAATTATTGAGATATGGAATCAATAGGTAAACTCAATACCTAAAATATAAATGAATACCAAAATTAAATGAACATTTATATTTTAATTTGATTAAAGTAATGGTTGTACTTTGATTCCAACCAAGCAAGAAACTGTTTTCTATAAAAAGCTTCTCTCCTTCTCATTAAAGGAAAAGAATAATGAAATCTACTTATATATTTTTTTATGTTCCCTATATAAAATGATAATAAAATTTTAAGTTATATGTGAAATTATGTAGTATGATATAACATATAAATATTCAAATTACTTACTTGATATAGTCATTAAACAAACCACAGTTTAATAAGACTATGCGATGTTTTATATCCTACTATTCAAGGATCAATATTGCCAATGTATATGACCTAAGAATTCCTCATATTTAGGGAAGATATGGAAATGTGGTATCAATTTCCCCATACTAATCATCTTCATTTCTCATTGGCTGGTTATGTCTTGTGCTCACATTAGATAAATACATTAAACAAAAATCCATACATTATTAATCCAGATAACCTCTCACAATGGAACCTTTAGGATGATTCTTATTCCAGACATAATAATTCACTATGAACATATTTCCTTTAGTAGGATACATCCATTTAAAATAAATGGGTCCCCTAATAAATATTTCAGTTGGAATATGAACAGTTCGATACAATATACAAGTGAAAAATGATGGAGGAATTTTTTTCTCTAACTAAAATAAAATTAGTAGTGACTATTCCTACATTTTTATAAATAAGTAATTAGATAAAATTTTAGAAAAAAAGAATCTATTAAAATGGAACAATAAAATCACATTCACCCTTATACTATTGGATAGTAAATGATTATTTTCTATTGGAATCAATTCATGAAGAAGGATGTGATAATCATGAGTTTTTAGGGATTTTAGTTTCAACTCTTTTATGTTGAATCATTTAAATATGTTTCTTAAATATCCATCAAGAACCTTGATATTATCTAATAATACTAGAAATTTATTTTTCTCTGAATGTGTCATCATATAAAAAGCACATGGAACTTTCCATTTATTTTCACCGATACACATATGATGTAGTTTTTGTATAATACCCTAATACAATAAGTCACACTGAGGTCATAAGTTATCTTTGGTCTTCCAGTTGATATTTAGAAGAATTGAAATCATCATTTCACATATATTTTTCTCAATGTTCATTACATCTAAATAATTACATAATAAATTGTCTGAACAATATGTCAACTCAAAAAATATACTTTTCTTTTTCCAATTGTAAGTGGATTTAGTTCCAAAATTCTTTCTCTTTTTAGATTTCATCTGAACTTTCCATAATGAAAAGATGAAATCTTGAAATTAATTAAGCACATTAGTTCCTAACATACATTGAGGTGGATTTTTAGTTTTAGTGGTATTATCAAAGCTCCAATGATTCTTCTTGTATAGATGATCTATTAGAAAGAATCTTTGATTCCATATGAAACTAAAATTACAATTATATTTATATCTTATAGATAATGTATTCTTTATATAATTAGGATATTATAGTTTTAATTTTTTTATCAAATCAGACATCATTTCATAATTAGGGAAATAATTTATATTCCATATAAGTGTAACACGTATCTAAAATATATTTTTCAAATAATCATAGAATGTGTGCACACCCATATCCCAAAGCTGCTTCAACTCTTTTATTAATGGTTGAAAGTAGACATCTATATCATTGTCAGGATCATAAGGTCCAGACATTAGTATACTCAAGAAATTGAATGGGTTTTTCATACACATCCACATAGGAGGATTATAAATGTGAATAAAAACTGGCCATATGTAGTGAGAAGTAAACATCCGACCAAACAAATTAAAACCATTACAGGAAAAACCCAACCTAAGATTATGCACCTTAGTTGAAAAATTAGGACGTCATAAATCAAATGTATACCATGATAATATATATATAGGATGAACCAACTCATTATTATATTTAATTCTCTCTGCATTATTCCATCACGTATTTTTTTGAGATTTCAGTAGACATGAATAGATTTTGAAGACTAGGAATCAATGGAAAGTTCCACATAAATTTATGTAGCACACAAAATGGTGTTTTATCTACATTTGGATTCCATAAATATATAATAATTTCTTTACAATCATTTAGGCCTAACGTTTTTCTCCCAAAATAAGCTACAATATTTCAGGTAAGCATGAATTATATTGGTAGACAATCCAAGATGGTTAATTAACTTCTATGCCATATTATTATTTGATGGAAGACCTGAATTATCATGAATTAAGTACTTCAAAAAGTAATAATATAATCAATGATGTTATTATAAATTCCATACATGGGTTTTCCATGATATAGTCACATAAAAAATTCCAATTTTCTCATTTTAGTACATTCTTGATATAAAAGAGCCATATCATCATTCATTATTATTATTTTACTCTCAACATCATTATTTTCATTAGTTTCCTCATGTGTATTGATATCACTATCTTATTACATTGATATAATATCTTTATTATGATGATTCACAAATGGAAACTCATAAAATATCAAATTCTATATACCAATACTTTCATTTCATTCACAAACAATAGAAGATTATATCATCTCTTCATTGTGATACCAAACATAATAGTTTGTTTGATTTTTTTTTATATGGTAACTTATTCCTAACATAACTAAGGTATTTTGACACAATTATACCATGAGAAATGTATAAGACCTCTATATAAAGCATTGTTAAATAAAAAATATAAAAAAACATAAATTATTTTGAAAATCGGTTGAGATTCAATCAGTATGATACATCCATATTATATTCATTCTATTATAGGAAAAAAGTTGTATTAATATCAACATAGAAAATAGTAATTAAAAAATTAAATACAACCAATATTCTTTTGAATACATGAAATAATAAATTTATAGTAAATACTATTAGATAAATTAGAGGTAGTGAGTGACTATTTAATAAAATTTTAATCATTTAAGAAAATGAATATTAAAGCATTTAACACCATATAAAATTGAAATTAATCATACAAAAAAATTTAATCATTCAAATATTAAAATAAAACATTGAAATGAATAATTTTATAACCCCTTAATAAATTTACAAAAAAAATTACTATAATAATTAATTAAAAAATTACCTAATATATATGTTACAAAATAATAGTTTTATATTAATTCTAAGCTTATTTAATACCTGAATCATTTCAACCCACTTATCTAACCCATCCATTTTATTCTCACTTATGTAATCACATAACAATGTCCCAACCTATATGAAAATGCTTATATTTTATATATATGTTTTTATCAAAGAAATATTCATAATACCCTCAAGACATAATTTAATATCAAGAGTCTATAGAAAACTTCTAATAGGATAATCTAAATACCAATTTTAATATAAAAGTCATCAAATAATACTAGTATCTAGCCAAAAAAAGAATAAGAAAAATGACATATGGTATAACCGATTCATAAAAGTAACGAACCAAACAAAGTATATGACATGGAATAAGCAATAACTATTACATAATATAATTAAATACATATGTATTTATGAAGTAATTGTTTTTAAAAAACTTCCTTGCTTTTAATATTACATAAATTCAATTAAATACATATGTATTTATCATGGAAAATATTTACTCAAGAATAAAAACAATGTTTCACCAAAAATCAAAACTCTTGTCCTTGATACATGTTTTTTTATCAGGGAAACATTCATAACAGCATCAAGACATGATTTAGTATCACATGTCTGCATATCATTTCCAATAAGATAATATAAATACCAATTTTAATATGAAATTCATCAAACCATACAAGTAGGTATCAAAATAATTAATAATATATGGCATATTCTATAATCAATGCATACTATTAATGAACCTAAAAAAATATAAGACATGGAATAGGAAATAACTAATACATATTATTATATTGAAATTAATTATGTATAAATTTTGATCATTCAATTATAAAAATAAAACAATGAAATGAATAATTTCATAAACCCTAATACATTAACAAAACAAAATAATTATTATAACAATTAATTACATAATTAGTTAATATATATTACACGAAAATAACTTTATATTGGATTTATACAAAAGTAGCGGATAAATAAATTAAAAAAATATATCTATATTTACTACAATCACATTTATTATGAAATAATATAACAAATATAATATAAATGAACCTTTTTTAAATGAATCAGGAAGAACCCTAACCTAAAAATATTTTAGTTAGGTTTTTATATGTAGATAAAAATAAAAATGATGCTTGAAAGAAGAGATGATAGATTTGGAACTCACCAATTTGATATTGAAGAAGAACAGAATAAAAAAATCAATGAATGAGGGGAGATATTTGGGGAATAAAACAGGGGAGTCCACTACTCGTGATAGGGATAATTGGGTATTGTGGGTGGGGAGGGGTGGAGGGGAGGTCATGCCTCTTAATTCTCATTCCTATACCAATGATTTTCTAAAAATTGTTATCATAGGATGATCTATACCAAATATTTTTACAAACTGTTAATATAGAGTGCTAGCTATGACTCTATACTAACCGTTGGTATAGAGGTGTGGGTATAGCCTCAAATTCCAATAGTGTATATTTTTTATATTTTTACAATGAGATGATGATTTTATAATAATAAAATAAATCTATGTAGTGTAATGGAAATGTTACTATCATATTTTTTGGATGTGAAGTATATTTTTAGTTCACCAGATATAGTATCCTAGAAGAAGAAACTCAAGATGATGGTTCAACCTAATTTTTAGTGGAAATGATAATGAGATATCTTCAGCGAATGATAAGTTGGTCAAACATGGACATTTTCTGATGGTAATGTGTAGTGGTTAGTCTCAGTGGGTTGGATGATGTTTATTAGAAGTTACTAGGGAGTCCTCAAGGTTTGCGGAAAATGATCATGTGACCTTAAATGTTCACCAAAAATAATGGTTAGGTGTTTATTTCTATATGGGATTGACTGTTAGTATGGATTAATAGTGGGTTGTCTATAAATATCAAATGGTTTTGCATTTGTTTTCGATCCATTATTTCTTTCTATAAGAAAGGGGAATACCAACACATGTAACATAAGATAATTTAATTGAAGATTACTTGTAATTAGTTATTTAATTTTATTGACCAGTAAAAAGTTATTTTGATTCTTGTATCTTACAATTAAAATTAAATAATGCTATGTTTGTCCTATGGATGTAGGACATAATATACAAACTACATAAACCAATGTTTTCACTTTCCTTGCTTGTTTAATTTTCTCTCATCTTGTATGTTTTGTGAGTTGAGAGTTTGTATGAGTGTGTGTGAGGAATACTTAGTGCGGTGACTAGGGTGTGTTGTCTTACTATATTTGGGAACACTGAGAAGTGGGAATCTTTTCAGATGAACTAGTTTTTGCTGTGTTTCATCATCTAGTGGATATCACCTGATAATTAGATGGTGAGTCAGATTTCTAAAAAGTGGTATTCGAGCTTGTAGTTTAGCACTCACTCATCACCACACTTTTAGGTAGTTCGGGTAGCACTCACTATTTCCTTGAGTTTATTTCATTTTTAGTGGTAGTTTACTATCAATAGAGATATGTCATTGGACAAAGGTAAGGTCTATACCAATATGTTCAACAAAATTAATTTTTTCTTTTTGAGGATGAAAATGGAGAATTATCTCATTCAAATGACTTGGGTGTTATATTAAATAGAGTTTATCTAGTGAAGATGGAAAAAGGAATAATGAGAATGGTTGGATACGAAATCATTGGGTTTGATTAGGATATCATTGGAAAGAAATATGTCCTTTAACATCTGGAAGGTGAAGGCCACAATTATGCTCATGAAGGCCTTAAGATACGCCTACAAGAATCCATTGTAACTTAAAAAAATGTTCATGAAGTGAAGGATATTAAACATGAGTCTATCAAAAGGAATACCAGTGGAAAATTACATGAATGATTTCAATATGATATATGTGAATCTCAAATCAGTAAAGGTGAAATTCAAAAATGATGTGTGGACACTTTTATTTCTATCATTATTTCCAAAGTTGTGGGATGTGATGATAATGAAATTGTGTAATTCTTGTGTAAAAAATAACTTGGTGTTTGAGTATGTCAAAAAGATGATCCTGAATAAAAAAATCAAATAGAGGGAATCCCAAGAACTATTCATAAGTGAACTCAATAAAGAAAAAATAGTAATTTCACCCTAGAGAAGAAGTCAAAAGAAAAAATCATATGATATGTTGTGAAAGAGAAGGTGAGGATTTTTTTGTTTGGGCCATACATGCTAGAAAAGTGGGAAATTAGGGAACCTAGAGAATAATTAAAGAAATCAGAAGGAGACATTTGGAAGATCGACTTCTAAAAATTTAAATTTCACTAATTTAGCTAAGGTAAGTAGTAGCTTTCTACTAAGTGTCAATATTATGGTGGACTCATATGTGATTGACTCGAGAGCATTATTCCACTCAATGATAGATCAAAGATGCATGGTTAATTATGTGCTTAGAAGATTCATAAAAGTATATTTGCTGGATGATGGAGCTCTTAAAGTTTTTAGGAAAGGATATGTTAATGTCTGGATAATGAATGAGAGATTATTATATTTGAAATAAGCAATAAACATCCTAGGTCTATGGAAGAACTTAATTTTCATAGGGAATCTTGATAAGGTAGACTATGGTACTAGATTTTCTAATGAAGTTTGAAAGGATACTCAAGGATCCATGGTGGATATACAAGGATTGAAGGATGGGATCCTATATCTAATTGCAGAATCAAATAGAATTTCAATTATTGATGTTTTAATTTCTAATAGTCTGTAGTTGTGGAATTTTTAGATCAATAATCTTAGTGATAAAAATATGAATATTCTAAAAAAAGTGTCATTTTGAAGCTCAATCAAAATAATTTTGGAAGTTTTGAGAGTTTTGTGTTGAGGAAGTAAAATAGTATGTCATTCAAATTGAACTGATATAAGGCCAGAGTCTAGAAGTTAGAACTAGTTCACTCAAATGTTTGGGGACTTACCCCAATCCGATATCACGATGAGTCACTTTACTTTTTGATGTTCATTGATGGTGATGTGATGATAATATGAGTTTATATTTTAAAATATAAATATGATGTTTTTGAAACATTTATCCAATGGAAGTACATGGTGGAGAGAGATTATGGTCAGAATATAAAGTGTTTATGGTCCAAAAATAATGGTGAGTACAATGGATAGAACTTTCAAAACTTCTATCAGAATTAAGGGATCAATACACTACAACAAACTGAGTCTTTAGAGGTGGTTTATTAGCGACAATTTACTAAACTGCTGCTATTTTTTAAAAAAATTATGTGGAAGTTTTTTATAAACCTCTGCTAAATAATTAATTTTTTTAAACAATCAAAACTCTCCCCCTCCCATGACACCCCCAACCCCCACCCCATGACTCACCAAATCCTTAGCCTCCCTCGCCTCACCAATCCTTATCGAATGTCATTGTGCCAACCTCATCAACAGTCGTTGCCTCCAATCGCCGCCCCTCGACTCGTCTCACCATTCCCCGCTGACCCTCACCACCCCTCAGCTAGTAGTCCCTCACCATGCCTCACTCCACTAGGTATTTAACATGGACATTCAAATATAGTGTTTTATATTACACACATTTTGTTGTGAAAAAGAATGACTACACACACACACACACTCTCTCTCACTCCCTCCCTTTAAATATAGTATATTGTGTAGGAATACTTAGGTTGTGTTGGATTAATGTATAGTGTATGGAGTCACATGACCTGCAATTGAAGGTGGTCATGTTTAGGTGATTCCTTGAGGCAGAGGAGTGGATGAATGACTATTTTTTTTAGAGGTTAAGTCAGTGGGTTAGATCTATTAATACACATTGTTTGAATTATTAAGTTTTTGATCAATATTTTAAGGGGTTTACTAGATCTTGGAGTGTTTAAAAGTTTTTCTATGACCCAATCACATGATCAATTTCTCAAGGGTTTTCCATGGATTACACTACCACAAAACTGGGCAAGGCCAGCGCCACCCCTTTATCAGTGCTAATGAAAAAGCGCTGATAAGGGGGGGGGGGGCTTTATCAGCGCTCAAAAAAGCACTGATAAAGGCCCCCCCTTTATCAGTGCTTTTTTTTAGGGCTGATAAAGGGGCCCCCTTTATCAGTGCTTGTTTAGTAGCGCTGATAAAGGGGGTGCCTTTATCAGCATTTTTTTTAAAAGCGCAGATAAAGGGTCGACTTCAAAAAAAAAATTTAAAAAAATATATAAATATATAAATATATAAATATAGTTATATTGATATAAATATAATATATAATTTTTTAATATATTTTAGATAAGTATAAATGTACATTTACACTTAATATACTTAATATATAATATATTTAGTGAAAATGGCTTCTTAAAAAATTAAAAAAATATTTTTAATTGATAATTTTCTAATTATTATGGAGTAATAGTCATTTAATAACAATTTGAAGACTAAAAAAATAAAAAAAATTAAAAAAAGATCCAAAATATGTTGAAAACGCAACTCAAACTTTAAACGACCATAAATTTTTATCTGGGTGTCCGTTTGAGCTCTACCACATATCAAATCGATTTCGAGGCCAAAAAAGGCCCAGAAGGCCTCCAAAACTGAGTTTTTAGTTGGGGTGCCCAGATTTTTTAACATTTTGTGGATTTTCAGCCTCGTTTAAGGGGGGTATTATTGGCTTTTTTTGGTGGGGACTGAATTTATTCCAAGGTATTACACTCATATTGATATTATGTCTTTGAAATTTTATCGTTTTTTATAATGCACTACTATTTATAATCAAATATATAACTATATGTACATATTTTTTATATATTCACACCTAAAAATTAAATTTTTTAAATAAATAATTAAACATATTTACATATAAAATATATTAGCTTTATCTAAATAATAACTAATATCCATTTTATTTAAAATACCAATATATGAATATTTATATAACTACTATATATTAATATATATATATATATTAATATAACTATATATATATATATATTAATATAACTGTATATATATATATTAATATAACTATATATATATTAATATAAATATATATTACTATAGGAATAAATATAACTAAATATATATATAAATAAATAGAAATATCATAAATAACAGAACAAATCAATATAGGGGAGTGACAAAGTCTTTAGGTGCATAGGGGGGAGGTCTCGAGATCAAATCCGGGTGGAGGCAGGGGCACGCGCACATGGCTGATTTAGAGGGGCTAGCACTGATAAAGGGTGTAGGCGGTGCGTGCAGGCGCTGGAGGGTGCAGGGAAAGCGCTGATAAATGGGGGCTCAAGCGCTGTAAAAAGCCCCCCCCCAAGATTGACAGATTTTTTTTTAAAATTTTTATCAGTGATAAAAAGAAGCGCTGATAAAAGGGGTCTTTATCAGTGATTTTTGGAGCGCTGATAAATGGGACCCCCCTTTATCTTCTCCGGCATTAATAACGCTTTTTCTAGCGCTGTTAATGGCCATTTTTAGCGTTGATAAAAGCCATATTTGTAGTAGTGTTAGTTATGTGATCAAAAAATGATCAAAGTCACATTATTGGGGTAAAATAAATTGATTCATCTGAAAGGATTTGATGAAATATCTCTTATTAAATGGTATATTTAGAGTAGGTATCATGAAGGAGATATATTCCTGGGGTCAAATACACAGACTCTTGTGAGGAGGGTTATGCATTATCAGTCACGTGCAGGAGTTATATGCTCATGGTTACGTTTCACCAGGGTTTTTGAAATTATATTTCTCAAAAAAGTATTCACATATACTAGTACTCAAATAGGTCATTATCGGTGAAAACATGTAGTATTGAACATTTAAATTCATTGATTTTTAAAATATTTTAGAGTTCTTAGTCATTATCTAATATTTATTTTGGTAAAATTTAATTATTTCAGTTATGTATGACATTAAATTCATGAATTGGAATTTCATTTTTATTTATGTATAGATTTGATTAGTGTCATATCATCTTATCTCTTGTTCATTTTAATTTATAATAAAGAGGGAAATGACTCCCATTTAAGATTATATACCCTCAGTCAATGTTCATATCCAATGTTCATATCATATGGTCATTATCCCTCTATTAAATGTTGAAAATTCCTTTCAAAGGTTAATAAATAAAGTCTAACAGATTCATCTATCTGTATAAGGTTGGTGGTATCATACTTTTACATAAATTTTTTGGGTTTTTATATTAGATTTTTTTTGTTCCATATTACATACTTTCCCCACATTTCTCCTAAAATAGATAAACCCCAAAATTAATTGTTGGAATTAAATTATAGACATGATATGAGACCTTTATATCCGATTGGAGGTTGATTAGCACAACCAAACTACCACATGGGTCAGTTTCACTACATTCCTTAATGACTTATGTTACCTTTGTGACCTAAGCACCACTAATTCATTTTAGGTTTCAATTTATCTAGTGAACTTTGATAATGTGAGTTAATAAAATGACGTAGTGGAACATATTATAAACCATGTACCCTCAAATTATTTAACAACTATATGGATTAAATGATTAAATTAATTGAATAATGGATTGAGTGTTATTTATTATCCTTGAATTTATTTTGGAAGGGTTGTGATTACATCATTAATAACATCTATAATGTACATGGAATTACTTATTTTTATTATTAATTTAAGGACATGACATTCATTAACGGTCACTTGGAATATCCATACATGATGGTCCTTATTTCTAATTTTAATTAACTAAAATGATACTTTATATTATTTATTTGGAGTCTGTATACATGGCAGTCCTTTATTTTATTCATAATTAATGGTCATGATCTCCCATATTGTCAAAAATTAATTAATGGACACGATGTTACACATTTTCCTTTTTTAAATAAATGGGTATGACATCCTCTTAAAACACAACACTGTCACTATGAAATAGAAATACCTGAATTTATATTTCCACTAAAGATCATAGGAATATCCTATATAGTTTTACATCCATCATGAAATGTGGAAAATATGGTTTCAATATATCCCCTTATATATGGAATTTATTTATTTATTTATATAAGAAAAACTTATTTAATATATTCATATTTTTTAAACTTTATATATGAATTTATTTTCCTATTTAGTAATAGTTATGTGTTTTAATTTTTTTAATAATCTATAGGCACATTGTGATACATATGGATAAAATCTAGATCACATTATTGAGGAACACATCTCAGTATGCTAAGGTTTTGGAGGAGTTTTTAGACTTTTCAATTTTCAATCGATCCGTAGATGTGAGAATAAGATGTCCATGTCCTAAATGTAAATTTAGAAGATGGTTGAACAAAGATAAAGTTTATGAACACTTGATATTGAAGAAATTCCATGCTCAATATTTTTGTTGGATTTGGCATGGAGAATCAAATGTTAAAGAAAGGTTGAGAACTGATGTCAATCCACAGAATGAGCCCCCAAATTCATCGACATTGGAAAATAAAATGCAAAACCTTATAAATGATTAATTAGGCATTGAAAAACACTAAAATAAACATCAAAACATATCAGAAAAACTAGTTAAGGGTGATACAAATAGAAATGTGACAAGTTATGTTTTTGAGACTATAGGACAACTAGATCAAGATTGTAACATATTATTGGATCCTCCTCTTGATTCTATAGAGACTAATGTAAGATAAAAATTCACTGAGAAAAATGTGTTTCATGGTTTAGTTAATGATGGAAATAAAGAGTTTTATAGTGGATGTTTAAAATATTCAAAACTTTATTTTATGATAAAGTTGTACCATATCATGCCGATGTGGGATTACAAATAAGGAAATTTACATGATATTGTAATTGTTGAGTGATGTATTTCTTAAAGCAAAAATCCCTGAGTCTTTTTATGATATGAATTTTTTTTAACAAGATTGGTCTATATTATAAAAAAATACATGTGTGTCCCAATGATTGTATGCTTTATTGGCAATACAATTCAAGTAAACATGATTGAAAAAATGTTCTTCTTCTAGATAGTAGTCAATAGGTGATTTTTGAAGTCTAAATCAACATAATACCATAAAAAAGAAGAAAATGAACAAACCTACAAAGGTTTTATGTTAATTTCATTTAAATCCTCGATTGCAAAGATTATTCATGTCATCAAAAACCTCCAAACACATGAAATGACATTCTATAGATAATAAAAATGATGGGTTAATGTGACATCCACGAGATTCAAAATCATGGAATAAATTTGATTCATTACATCATGATTTCTCATAAAATCCTAGGAATGTTCAATTGGGATTGGATACTAATGGATTCAACCCATTTGGGACTTTGAGTACCAGTTATAGCATTTTGCTAGTTGTTTTGATCCCTTACAATCTTCCTCTGTAGATGTGTATGAAACAAACATCATTTATCATTTAGATGATTATTTATAGAAACAATTCCTAGAAATGATATTGATGTATACTTTCAGCCTTTAATTGAATAATTACAAGAGTTATGAAGCAACAATGTTGAGACATATGATGCTTCTTTTAAAACAATGTTCAAAATGCAAGCATCTCTAATGTGGACCATTAGTGACTTCCTTGGACTTTGGAATTTAGCTGGTTATAACACTTACACGGGTTTGTATTGTCCTATTTTTAACTTTGATTTTGAGACCAAACAACTACCTCACAGTAGAAAATGGTTCTTCTTGTTCCATCAAAGATTTATCGATCCATCTCATAGATTTTGGATGAACAAGTCAAAATTTAATGGTTTCATTGATCATAGACCACCTCCAAAGTTGTTAACTAGTTCTGAAATATTGGAACAACTTGGAAATGTGGAAACAGAATTTGGGAAGGTGCATAATTTGAATGATAGTGGGAAACGAGTTCAAAGTGCATCGTCAAGTGAAATCAGAATGAAAAAATGGAAGAAAAAAAGAATATTCTTCAAAATTATGTATTGGGAATTTAAATTTTTAAGACATAATCTTGGTGTGATGCATATTGAGAAGAATTTTTGTGAAAATTTTATCTTCACATTGTTTAATGATCATGGGAAGTCTAAGGATCATCTCAATGCTATGAAAGACTTACAAGCAATGAACATAATGTGTGATCTCTAGCCATATGAGAATGAAAAGTATGCTCTGAAATTTTTTGCAATGAAAAATAGGGATAAAGATACATTCCTTAAAATTTTAAAACATGTGAAGGTATATAATGGGTATTAAAGTAACATCTCAAGGTGTGTTGACTTAAAACATCACAGGTTACATGGATTGAAAAGTCACGATTCACATATTTTGTTATAATAGTTATTACCATTGGCATTGTATACATTATTATCTGAAAAGGTTACTGCTGTTGTACTCTAATTCTGAACATTTTTTAGACAACTATGTGAGATATATATACATCCATTTAAGCTTGAAAACCTTCAGGAGGGGTTTTTATTGACACTTTGTGCAATAGAGATGATCTTTCCTCCGTCATTTTTTACTATCATGATGCATTTAAATGTGAATTTTGTTGATGAAGCTAAATTAGGAGTCCCTGTACATTATCGATGGATGCATCCAATTGAGATGTAATTTATTTATATGTTTTGTAGTTAAGTAAACAATTCTTGGAACTTAATTAAATAAATAATTATGTTTATTTTATTTTATTTCATAGATATGTTAGGCATTTGAAATAATACGTGAGAAATAAATCTCAACCTCAAGGATCTATTTCTGAAGGAAATTTGGTAGAGGAGTGTCTTACCTTTTGTTCTAGATACTTGAATGATATAGAGATAAGATTTAATTGATTTGGACGTGTTGATGATACATTGAATGAATCTAAAATACATAGGAAATCAAAAATATTTCTTGCTATTGGCCGATCAGTTGGGAGGACCTCAAATGTTCACTGACAGAAATGAAATTATTACAGGTACATAGATATGTGCTGCTGAATAGTCAAATTGCAGATCCATTTATTAAAGAGTTGAGAATACAAACAAATAGACGAATGAGAGGCTGAATAATAAATGAGAAAGATATAACAAAATATGTTAATAAAGATATTGTATAAAGGTTTGCACAATGTGTAAGTTCATAAATATTTCAATAAATATATATATTAGGTTGACACATATATTTTGTAAATATAATAATGTATATTTATTTTTTTAGATCATTAATACTGATACTCGAGCAGAGTTTTCAAATGTTTTGAAGTTTCTTGCTTTAGGTCCTCTAAAACAAGCTAGAAATTTTAATGCTTACAACGTGAATGGATTTAGATTTTGTACAGTCGATCGAGAAGAGGGTTTGAAAACATAGAATAGTGGTATATTTACATTTTCTGAAGTGGGATACTATGGAAAGTTGGCTGATATTATCAAATTAAACTACCATAGGCAATTTTAATTGTTTTATTCAAATGAAATTGAGTCAATATTATTAGAGGCGTTAAAAGAGATTCCTTGCAATTTACTACTGTGAACTTCTCTCAGTTGATGAATGTTGGTGGATGTGAAATACATGATCTGTATATCATATCATCATAAGAAAAAATGGTATATTATGTGCAAGATGTTGTGGATGAAGGGTGGAGTGTAGTTGATCACATATAATAAAGAGATTTGTATGATATGGGTGATGAAGTAGAAGATTTGTCCTATGACATTGAATATCATCAACCGAAAGAAGCCAAATTATTTGTCCATCACGATATTGAAAATATTAGTCTTGTAAGGGTGGATGAAGTGGATGAAGTAATGGAGTAGGAAAACAACATGATTGAAGGGGAAAGTGATTTTATATACAATTATCCATTAATTTATCAACCACTTATATCATTTGTGTAGTCATTCATTATCATTGTTATGTATATTTTGTTTGTTAGTGCTGTGCATATGTTATCATTTTTAATTTTTTTCCTGCATAATTTTTTTGAAATATATGTTCTGAACTTAATTTTATTTTATTAAATGATAGGAATGCCAAGGAAGAATAATCACATTGTTTCATCAACCACACTGACAGATGATGATCCATTTGTCTCCCTCTCTACAACATGTTATACACCATCCAATTTCCCCCTGCACTATCTCTCACACCCTCCATGAGCATCCCTTCAGTAGTTCAGGAGACACCTTTCCCTTTAGGAGCCTCAAAAATGTGAGAATAGGGCGCCACTCCTAGTTCTTCACAGGGATATTAGAGGGTGACAGTTATAGGTATAAATTTTAATATGAATAAATTTATTGAACTTTTTTTATACTAACGGTTTGTTCATAAGATATGGAAACAATGAAAGTATGGAGAAAAATATGAAAAGTTTATATGTGTGGAATATTATTTAAGAGATGATAGTTGTCCTATTTGATTCCTATGGGGTCCCTACAGATGACGCTGCATGAATACTTGGCCAGATTCTAGGCTAGCTGGTCGTAGAGCCGGTTTCCCTTCCTATTACTTATGATAATTGGAGGCATATGCATTAAACTTGGAAAAATGAAGTTTTTTATTCACAAATAAAGGTAATTTTAATACATTATGGTGTAATTGAATGTCATTATGTTATTAAATTATAATATTTTTAAAATAAATTTATGTATACATATGTTTTTCCACTTTACGGTTGCTGATGTGCTAGCACAAAAGTGGACATTGAAAAATCTGGGCAAGAAATGGAAACACTTTAAATGGAGATTGTGGGGCGATGTCAATGATACTTTGTTGATTTCCCAATATATGTATGAAAAGGTACCCAATGGGTTACCCAAAGATAAATGGAAAGTTTTTGTTGACAGACATCGTGATGAGAAGCAGATGGTATTTAAATATATATTATTATATTAATCTCATTTTACATTTATACATTTATATAAATAGAAGATTAAATTTCATACATTAATATTAAATTAAATTTTATTTATTTTAGTATCTTTCAAGGAAGAATGCATCAAGCCAGTCTAAGAAAATCATCCATCGCACTGTGGGGTTAAAGATTTTTCCTAGAATCCGATCGACTATGGTGATATTTTAATTAGTTTAAATATTTATAATATAATATTATCTATTTAATATATTATAATTGTTGATTTATCTTTTTTAATGTAGTCACATAGTTTAGGGCACCCAACATACAGAACATAACTGTGGTTGGATGTTCATAAAAAATCCAATGGAAGTTTTGTTAATGAGTCTGCCAAAGAAGTTGGGGTATGAATTCATTTTTCATTATAATAACTTATTTTCATTTGTCATTATGTTAATATATATTACTTATAATATGGATGATATTTTATTTATAGGTAAAAATTAAAGAACTATGATATGCCAATCCCACACAGTCCTACTTAGTCTCCCAGACAAACCCAGTTGGTCAAGTGCTTGGGAAGGAGCATCCTGGTTGAGTGCGTAGGATGGGTTTGGGACCTATAATATCTAAGGTCATTATCAAACCATCAAGTATTGATGATTCATCTACTCTTGGTTGTAGTCAATCCCTATCACGAGATGCTCAGAGATATTTTGTTTCAATGCAAAATAAAAAATTGAGGATCAGGGGACTCAGATATCCGCTTTGCAGAAAGTGTTGATTGATTTATATCAGAATATGATTAGATCGTCCCCTATTGATATTGTATCGATGACGAGTGGTGGTGAGCAGGTAAATCACAAAAATTCAAAATCATTTAGTTTTAAAACATTTATTGGTTTTAAGTTTAAATATAAATATATAACAGTATTTAATTTTCAATATAATTTTCTTACAAGTGCTGGTAACAAGAATTATAGGTAGAGGTGGATAGGGTGAGGAGCTATATTCATCATCGGACAATTATTTGTGGTTTTGTTGATATGTTGGACAAATTTGGAAACAATTGGTTTGTTTATGTATCATGCGTGGCACAGAGTAGTCACCAAACATATTTTGTTTATGTATCATGTGTGGCACATAGTAGTCACCAAACGTATATTAATTTTAGTTATGTTAGGATGTGTATATTAGTATTTTAGATGATTGATTACTGAATACTGTTAGATGGTCCAGATTATTCTGTTATATAAACTCTTCACATGGTTTTTTTTTCAGGGTACTGGTACTAAGGATGTAAAACCAGAAATAGTTTTTTATTTTTAAATCTATATTTAGTGGTGGTTTAAACCACCGCTAAGTAAATGACCCATATTTAGTGATAGTTTAAACTTCCGCTAAAATTTGGTAGCCTATTATCGATGGTTTAAACCGCCACTAAGTAAATGACCCATATTTAGTGGTAGTTTAAACTGCTTCTAAAATGTGGTAGGTTATTATTGGTGGTGGTTAAAACTGCTGCTAAAATATACAGTGCATGTATTTTAGTGGTGGTTTTCATGGGAACAATTATATTTTTTTAGCAGTGGTTTTAACCGCCACTAAAAAAGTTAGAATTTTTTTCCCGAAAACCACTATGAAAAACACAAAAAACTGCTGCTAAAAAAGTTTCTACGACACTTAACGAAAACAACCACTAGATTAAAGAAACCACCACACATTGGTTTACAACACCCAGTTTAGCTGCAGTTTTATGAAACCGCCACCATGTGGTGATTTTCTTATAGTGATATGGAAATAATTGTGCCTAGAATAATAGAAAATAATGGTTTAGTAGTGTGAATGAACTAGATGTTAACTGAGAAGGATCAAAATATTCAAGTTCACTTAATAATTTCCAAGGTAATTTGGGTAGAAGTAGTGAACATGAAAACATACCTTGTTAACAAAAGTCTATACTCTTATGGGATAGGAAGTTTTACAATATCTTTGGTCTAGTAAACAATTGGATGTTTCCCACCTCAAAATATTCACTATCCTTGTATTAACCCTTATTCATGCTAAGGATATGGATAATATTGAGGAAAAATCCATGGCATGTTTTCTTATGGGACATGGAAATGAAGATTTTGGATTCCACTTGTGGGATTATAAAAAATGAAAATTCATCACAAATCATGATATCCTATTTAATGAGAAGGTTCAATAGAAGGACCAAAACTTGTAAAAATAATGAATTTTAGTGTAAGGGATCAGTTGAATATTTTTAAATTTATCTAAGTGAGATTATCAGATAAGAATAAGTTCCAAAGAACATAGATGGAATCACTAGAAGTACATGTGACAGACCATCATAAGTTGTGCCATAATGTCCTCGAACCACAGAGTCCTGAAGTAGATCTCAAAAAGTCAAGGATTCATAATTTCTATCACTATAAGATGTAGTATCTGACAAACTAGAGCAACAAGTACAGTTTCAAATATCTACTAGAGCAAAAAAACTGATTTAGAGGTTGGGCGCTAACATGAACTTCCTACTACTAATGGATAAAGGAGAACCTAAGAGCCCAAAAGAGGTGATGAATCTCAGTGAATCTGGATATTGGGAGTCTATTATATGATATAAAATATATTCATTAAAATCTAACAGAACATGATAGATGACTGATCTACCATAGGGGAAATAAGAACTTGATAATAAGTGGGTGTTCTATTTAAAAGAAGAAGATGAAAGATAGAAGAGGTTCAAGGAATGACTTGTGGTGAAGGTATTTCAACACAATGAGGGTACTGAATTCTAAAAAAAAATAATTTTTAATTAAGAATGTTGACATATGGATGATGTTAATAATGGTTACATAAGATAACTTGCATTAGGAGAAAATAAATTTAAAGACACTCGTTATTTATGGTGATTTGGAGGAAGATATTTATATGAATTGACCTGTGGGTTTTGATGATGATCAAAACAAAAACTTGGTGTGTAATCCGAATAAAATATACTATTACTTGAAGGAAATTATATGATAGTGAAATGAAAAATTAAATACTTTTACAGCAGATAAAGTATTTAATTAGTGTAACACAAACCAGCTTTTCTAATGAAAGGTATGAAATGTTGGAAGTTTAATTATACTTCTCCTATATATATATGATATATTTCTTTCTTTATTGTAAATTACGAGGATTCAGACTCTAAAACATGATCTATGTTGAAGGTTTGATATGAAATATCTCATACAGACCAAGAAGATACAATTAATAAATATTTATAGAGATAGAAAAGCTAAGACTTTGGTTCTATCTTAAAGGGACTACATCGGGAAGGTCACTGAAAAATTTAGGATGAATGAACGCAAGATAATATCAAATCCATTATCTAAACACTTTAATTTTTCTAAGAATAATGTTTCTAAAATATAATATGGGGTCATGTTCATAGATAATTTTTTGTTTGCATCAGTAGTAGGTAGTTTGATTTAAGCCATGATATGTACTTGACTAGACATTACATTCATAGTGGGAGTTGTGAGTCAATTCATGTCGAATACAATAAGGAAACACTGGGAGGATATGAAATGGATCATCCAGTACTTAAAATAATTAGAAGATACATCATTGTGATTTGGTTCATACGATCTATTGTGAGATTATTTTGATTCTGACTTTGCTAGGGATTCAGACACTTGAAAGATCCCCATAAGGTTTGTGTTCACCTATATAGAAATGTTGATCAGTTGAATATAGAGACTACAAAATATTTTACTTTATCCACAATAGAAGATGAGTATATGGAAGTAATATAAGAGGTAAAGGAATTAGTATGGTTAGTGTGATTACTAGAGGAATCCAAAATATTCTATGATGTTGGAGTGTTATTTTGTGATAATCAAATTTCAATTCACTTGGATAAAAATTTAGTGTTTCATGTAAGTATGAAACACATGTAATTGAAATACTATTCCATCCTGATTTTGTTGGAGGAAAATGTACTATATTTATATAAGATAATTGGGAATAAAAATATAGTGGACATGTTCACTAATAAATTATTTTAAGGAAGTATGAGGAAATGTTTTACCTCAATTGGACTTAATTTAATGGAAATTTAAGGAGAAAATTGCAATAGAATAGGATCAATAATGTCCTTAAGTGTTGAAAAGTCATCGAAGTTGTCACGAACCAGATCTAGTCACCATTAAAACCGGAACCCGAACCGGTCCATGGAAAGGCCCGAAGGGTGTTCCCTATCCCCACAGGAAGATACAAGTGCCTAAGTATCACAAATAATGGTTTGGGAATGATTTACCTGATTTTGGAACCATAAAAAAACCAACAACAATAAATAAACTGAATCTGAAAATTCATTCCAAACAAGATTTAAATAAAATTCAGAATTGAAATAAATGGTTTTAGAAAAATCCAAAGAGGTCCACAACTCAAAATTAGTAGCAAATACAACTAAAGAACCACCACACAACAAGGGGTCATCATCCCCAAGATTTCTCCATAACACCACACCAAAGATGGAAGCTAAGAACCCAAAACACAGTCTACAAAGACTTTTACCTTACCCATGTCAAGAATAATCAAGTCTACTTACACCCAAAGGTGTAAGTGGAGTGTGAGACTAATCCCAATAGGATTCCAACCAATATATTCTATGTGATAAACATTTTAATATAAAAAGCTTGCAAGTTTTTATAAACAAGAAATTCTATTGACAATTTTATAAGGATGTAACTTCAAATGAAAATAGTTTTCAAGGGAGCATCTTTGAAGAATGAGAACATGAGAATAAAACACACATTCTACAAAAATTTTCCATCAAAACACACCATATGCATATGGTGAGTACCATATAGTCAATGAGCACTAATCATGGGAACACCTCAAGGCACTAGCTAGTTGTTGGGCCCTAGATACATCGTATCTCGATGTAAATGTATCCATAATAAATAACCTTCTCATGAACAATCCACTAGGAGGGGAAAACCCAATTTACTAGTGTTCTCCAAACATCCTAAAATTTTATTTAGTGTTTTCATCATTAAACATTCTAAGTGAAATAGGGACAATACCACTACTGGATCACTAGCATACTAGTCCTAGTCTGCCCACCTAGATACCCAGGTTTATCTCTTTGTGCTCAATGAAGTTCCACATGTTAAAAATACCATTTTCACATAAAAACACCACTTATGAAACATACACACACCAAACAGTACCTAACATGCCTTTGCAACCCTTGTATAACTTAATAAGCCATTCAAAACTTTTATAAAATAATTCCAAGTAGTAAAACAAGGTTTTGCACACCAAAATCCATTAAAAAACCCTCTTTTAAGGACAAATGAACATAAATACCATACTAAACCAAATTTTGAATCCCTAAAAACATTTAATAAAACAATTTCATGTATCATAAAACAACCCCAAATGATACAGCATAGAAAACACATGAAAAACACCCAATTTCATGCAAAAATGCAACTTTAAAATTAAACGATCAATCAAAGCTACAGAATATGATTTTTTAGCACACTAAAAGGGTATAAAACATCATAAATAGGTTAAAAAATAAATATAAATTCATCCAAGAATGTTTATCCATGGAAATACCTACCTTATATGTCAAAAACCCCAAATCCTTGTGCGAAACTTCAACCGCACCACCACCGCACCACAAGGGAGTGAAAACGAACCCTAAACCACAATATTGGACCAAGAAACACAAAATCAAACCCTAGGTACGAATACCTAGCTTATGGAAATTTGGAACTTCAAGAAATGTGTAAGAAACCCTAAGGAAATGGAAGAAACAAAGAAGGAAAACACTTACTTGAAGAAGCTTGAAGTTTGCCCCACCAAAACCCCTTCAAAAACGGATTCCAAGAGAGCTTAAGGAAGATTGGAAGCCTTCCATGGTTGAGAGGCACGAATGGGAGAAGAAATGGGTGAATTAGGGTTAAGTCCTAAAGTAAAAAATTTTAATTAAAAAACATTTTTAATGAGCTAGACTACTATGAATGGTTTACCTGCACGGTTTAGTAAACCGTGCGACCAAACCATGCACTGAGTTCTGTCTGCTCAAAAATGTCCAAAATATTCCAAATTCAAGGTTTACCTAGGGGAAAATTAGTGTGGGGGGGGGGGGGGGGGGTAGTTAGGCCAATAATAGAAGATAATAAAGTACCTTAAAATAAGGATATGGATGTGACAATTATTCTCACCATGAAAACTTTCCACCCCAAAAAGTGAACCCAAAGCTTGATCAGAAAACAAGAATTGGTACTCATGATCAACCCACAAATTCCACTCCCAAGTACCATGAACATCATTACCATGATGCCAAAGGACCTAAACTAGTGGAATAGACTTCCCTCAAATCACCTTCTCTTGAGAACCCATTATTCGCACTGGCCGCTTAAACACTGATAAATCGGGCTCTATCTCTAACTCTTCCTAATTAAACACATGAGATAGATTCAGATTGTACTTATTCAAATAGAATAAATGGAATAAATCCAGAATAGATGTCAAATGAGAGGGAAAATATAACCTATATTTCACTTTTCCAATGTGCTCGATGATCTCAAAAGGCCCGAAATACCCCGACGTTAGCTTTCCCTTATTTCCCAAATGTCGATGACCCAAGTGAGGGTTCACCTTCAAGAATACCCGATCACCCATTGAAAACTCTAGATCATGATTACTCTGGTCAGAATAGTATTTTTGGTGACTCTGAGCCATCAATAACCACTTCTTGATCAACTTGACCTTCTCAGATGTCTCTTGCACAAGGATCAGCCCCAACAGTGAGGTCTCACCTACCTCAACCCAACACAGGGGAACGAAAAGGCTGATCATAGAGTGCCTCAAAAGTAGCCATTTGAATCTAGGATTGGAAATAGTTATTATACTAAAAATTGCCCAATCCCAAATGGCTATCCCATGAACCACCGAATTCTAAGACACATGCACAAAGCATGTCTTCCAGAATATGATTTTCTCACTCTGTCTGACCATCTATCTAAGGATGGTATGTTGTGATCATCTTAATATATGACCCCAAATCCTTCTGAAGGACTTCCCAAAACTAAGAGGTGAAGCAGGGGTCTCTATCTGACACAACTACTGATGGCACACCATGAAGCCTTACCACCACCTAAATATACAATTGTCCCAACTTATCCAATTTAGCTGTATCTATGATTAGAATGAAGTGGGATGATTTGTTTAGATGATCAATCACCACCCTAATAGCATTCTTACCCCAAGGTATATGAGGTAAGACACTAATAAAGTTCATAATGAACTCGTCCCACTTCCAGGTAGTAATGGGTAACATCTGAAGCAAACCAGAGGGCCTCTAATGCTCTACTTTCACCTACTAACAAGTATAATACCTCAATAAAAAATCAGCGATATCTCACCTTATACCTGGACACTAGAAATGTCAGTGAATATCATAGTACATTTTGGTGGATTTAGGATGAATGAATCATTGATATTGGTGGCTATCCTGCATCACCAACTTCCTCAGGGAAGATGACACCACTGAATGGCCCTTAAATCACAAGATGCCCTTAGGAGACGAAGACTAATTAGAAGACATCTCCCCACCATGAATAAATTTCACCGATCATTGAAATAGCTCATCACCGGGATGTTCCTTATGAATCAACTCTAAAAGATAAGGGGTCAACTGAATTCTCACCAAGAACACACATATGTTGTGCTCCTTGGTCTCTACATGCATATGAGAAAAGAGTCCCATCAGAGTCCACTCATCACTAAAATTCCTCAAAGACTACAGCGGTACTTTTATACTCAAGAAATCATCCAACACATTACCCTTTCTCGGGGTATAGACGATGTCAAAATAAAATCCCTACAAGTACTTGATCCAACAGTGCTACCTTAGGTTAAGATCCTTCGGCGAGAAAATGTAGGCTAAGCTTTTATGATCAGAGTAGACCAGGAAATTCTCCCCAAAGGGGTAGTGACGCCATGTACTCAAAGCATGAATCACCACTTCTAACTCCAATTAATGGGTCATGTAGTTCTTTTCATGTGGTTGTAGTTGGTGAGAGCCATACACCACCATGTGATCACCCTAAATAAGCACACAATCGAGACCCATAATTGAAGTGTCACAATACATCACATATCCCTTTCTAGATTCCAACATGATCAACATGGGGAGGTAGTCAACCGTCTCTTCAACTCCTCAAAGGATTCCTGTCATTCTGGTCCCCATTCAAACTTCACCCCTTTTCGGGTGAGTGCAGTCATGGTTGAAACAAGCTGATAGAAATCCCAAACAAACCACATATAATAACCTACCAGGATAAGGAAAATCCTAATATAGAACACATTATTCAGCTAATCCCATGACATAACTTCATTGATCTTCTCAAGGTCCACCAAAACCCTCTTTTCTAAGATGACATGACCCAGGAACTTCACTTCCCTAATCCATAAGGTGCACTTGGACAAATTTTCATAAAGGAAATTATATCGTAGAGTTCCCAACATGATCCAAAAATGACACTCATGCTCTTCCATAGATCCATAGTTAACCAGGATGTCATCCACAAATACCACTATGAAGGATTCAATATACTAGAGGAATACACTATTCATGAGTTCCATAATAACCATTGGAGTGTTAATCAATCTGAAGGGCATGAACATGTACTCAAAGTGACCATACCTACTTTGTAAAGCTGTCTTCGGAATATCCGGCTCTCTCACCCTGACTTGGTGGTAACCTGAATGCAAGTCTATCTTGGAAAAAAACTTTTCCCATTTCAACTAATCAAACAAGTAATTTATTTGGGGTAAAGGATATTTGTTTTTGATGGTCACCTTATTCATCTTTCGATAATCAATTCACAACCAGAGGGATCTGTCAGCCTTCTTCACAAAAAGGGCAGGAGAAACCCAAGGAGAGATGCTCGAGTGAATGATTCATTTGGATTACAAATTTTCCAGCTGTATCTTTAATTACCTGAAATTGGTAGGGGTCATATGATATGAGGTAAGAGATATCAGCTATGTTCCCAGTGCCAAATCAATCGAGAACTCCACATTCTACTCTGGGGGTAATCCTGAAAAATCATCTAGAAACACCTCTAGGAACTCATACACTGCATGAGGTAATCCTCCCTCTAGAGCATGACCATCTTTCTCTAGCACAAGTTATGAAAACTAGAAGACAAGATTCCAAAACCATGGGAGTAGAGGTCCCGCACGACTTTACTAAGGATCCTATTCCAAAAAAAACCTAAGGACTCCCATCAGGTGCCATGAAACTCACCCGCAGCCTATAACAATTGATATGCACTTGAAAATCACTAAACTCCATGCCAAGGATTACATATAAAACTTCCATATCTAAGAACAAGAGGTCCCACTCCATATCAACCCCTGACATGGTAAGCACACACAACAAGCACCTGAGACCTTGCTCCTTCTTACCCAACCATATCACTAAATCCATCGAAGAAGACAAAAACTCAGTTGGAAAATTCAGAAGGTTCACAATGTAGGAAGAGATAAAATAAACATCAACACCAATTTCAAAGAGAACAAAAACTAAAGAAGATTCAATCAAAATGGTACCTCAAATTGTCGAAGGCCCTACATCCGATCCCTATGGTGCCTGATCCACATCATGGAGATGCCTCGTCTTTTCCTGAAAATAAATGCTCACCTATGGATCTACCCCAAACGGGCTCTGCCCAAAAGATGATATGGCCCTTCTTCCATGACCACCAAACTAAGAACCCACCATCCTCTATGGCTCTAAATGAACTAGCACTCCCCTAGAATTCATAGATTTGACCCACTCTAGAGTGGATGTTCCACCTTGAAAAATCACTGCAAGTGCTTCATAGATCCACACTAATAAAAATGGATTAGAGGAGATACACATGCAGGTCAGGTGTTCCCTAGACTCCCACACTAGTGGAACATGGAGAACCTTTCATCAGAAGCTACAAATGAGAATATCTTGGGAGGATGGCCTAAACTACCACCTCCCTTCTTTCCTTGCTCCTTTCACTTCCTTTTCTTCTCAGAGGAACTACCACTACCCATCACTGATACCATCCCAGAGAAACCAAACCTTACCATATAATCAATCTCCACCATAAAATCCAGATCAACCACCTCCGTATAGGTCTTTAGCTTGAACAAGAATACCTAAGAATAGATCACCAGCCGCAAACCCCTCTCAAACTTCTAGGCCTTCATCTACTCATCGGAGACCATTTCAGGTGCATATCAGACTAACTCAATGAAGAGGTTGGGATACTCCATCGCTGAATGATCCCCCTATATGAGTTCCATAAACTCCTAGGATCTGTCATAAGCCAAGACTTCAGGATAGTACTGGTCATTAAAGGTAACCTTAATATCCTTCTATATCATTTTCTCATGATTCCCATCTTGAAGCACTGATTCCTACCACCTATGGATGGGACCCTATAATATAAATGAGGCACATTTCAGCCTAACCTCCTCAGGTGTGTCAAGGAATTTGAACATGCACTCTATTTTCTCAAGTCACTCCTCTACTTCCTAGTGTTCCATGCTACCTTAGAAAGCATGAGTATTGTTCTTCAAGGAATCGTGGGATTTTTCCTTCTTAAGAATAAACCCATATTATCTATCTAGGGATAAAGCAGGAGCCACTCCCTATCCTAGATCTTGGATAGACCAAACCATAGCTTCTACCGGCCTCTGATCAAGTGGTGAGGTAGAACTCTCTCTGACTTCCTCCCGTGGGTGCATGAGAGCTTTCCGGGGGGCATATTGCTACAAAAAAGAAATAGTCACAAGGGGAAAAAATTAGTACAATAGTTCTGAAAAATTTCAGCAACAACATCAAATATAAACAAATTAAATTTGTCACAATAATAAAATAAACAACTAATTCACTCCTACCCAATATCCACATGCAATATACAACCCACATTCCCCACTTGGAAGAGAAGTCAAACAAACAATCCCAACATCCCATGGAAACTCAAGGTCCATCATGAGAGGTACTAGCTAGGCACCCTAATTTCATCTAGAACTCTGATCCTTGACATTCCTAGCTTCTTTCTAACCAGAATCATCCCAAATAATAACACAACCCAATGATCTTAACCATGTTATGATACCATTTTGTCACAAACCAGATCTAGTCACCATCAAAACTGAAACCCAACCCAGTCCATGGAAAGGCCCAAAGGGAATTCCCTATCTCCATGGGATGTAAAAAGTGCTCGGGTATCACAAATAATGGTTTGGGAATGATTTAACTAATTTTGGAATCATAAAACAACCAATAATAATAAATAAACTGAATATGAAAATTCATTCCAAACAAGATTTAAATAAAATTCAGAATTGAAATATATGGTTTTAGAAAAATTTGAAGAGGGTTACAACTCAAAAGTAGCAGAAAATACAACTCAAGAACCACCACACAACAAGGGTTCATCATCCCCAATCCTTCTCCACAATACCACACTAAGGATGGAAGCTAACAATCCAAACCACCGTCTCCAAAGACCTTTTCCTTACCTGTGTCAAGCATAATCAAGTCTACTTACACCCAAAGGTGTAATTAGGGTGTGATCCTAATCCCAAAAGGATGCCACCCAACAGATTCAATGTGATAAACATTTTAAGACAAAAATCTTGCAAGTTTTTATAAACAAGAAATTCTAGTGACAATTTTAAAAAGGATACAACTTCAAATGAAAATAGTTTTCAAGGGAGAATCTTTGAAGAATGGGAAAATGAGAATAAAACACTCATGATACTGAATTTTCAAGAAAAACACATCGTATACCAATGGTGATTACCATATAGTCAATGAGCACTAGTCACAAGAACACCCCTAGGTACTAGCTATTTGTGGAGCCCTAGGTACATCATATCTTGGTGTAAACGTATCCATAATCAATAACCTTCTCATGCATGAGCCACTAGGATGATAAAAATAAATGTCCTTGTGGATCCCAAACATCCTTAAATTTTATTTAGTGTTTTCATAATCAAAATTTCTAAGTAAAATAGAGATAATACCACTACCAAATCACTAGCATACTATTCCTAGTCCACCCACCTAGATACCCAAGTTTCCCTCTATTCTCAATCAATTTACACATGTTAAAAAAACCATTTTCACATAAAAAACCACTTATGAAACATACACATACCAAATAGTACCTAACATGACTTTTCACTCCTTGTGTAACTAAATAAACAATTCAAAACTTTTATAAAACAATTCCAAGTAGTAAAACAAGGTTTTGCACACTAAAATCCATTCAAAAACCCTCTTTCAAGGCCAAATGCACATTAATACCACATCTAACCATATTTTCAGCCCTAATAACATTTAATAAAACCATTTCATGGATCATAAAACTACCCAAATGATACAATATAGAAAACACACGAAAAACACCTAATTTCAGGCCAAAATGAAACTTTAAATTAAATTCTCAATCAAAGAAACCAAAGATGATTTTCGCAGCACACTAAAAGGGTGGGAAAAATTCTAAATTGGTTAAAAAATCAAGATAAATTAATCCAATAATTTTTATCCGTGGAAACACCTACCTTATATGTCAAAAACCCCAAATCCTTGTGCAAAACTTCAACCGCACCACCACTGCACCACAAAGGAGTGAAAACATACCCTAAACCATAAGATTGGACCAATAAACACAAAATAAAACCCTAAGTACGAATATCTATCTTCTAGACATTTGTAACTTCAATAAATGTGGAAGAAACCTTAAGTAAATGGAATAAATTAAGAAGTAAATCACTTACTTGAAGAATCTTGAAGATTTCCCCACCAAAACCCCTTCAAAAATGGCTTCCAAGAGAGATTGAGGAAGCTTAGAAGACTTATATGGCTAAGAGGCACGAATGGGGTAAGAAATGGGTGCATTAGGGTTAATCTTGGAAGGAAAAATTGGAATTATAAATCATTTTTAATGATCTAGACAACTATGCACAACTTTCCTGCATGGTTTAGTAAACCGTGCGACCAAACCGTGCACCCAGTTCTATCCACTCAAAACATGTCCAAAATTTTCCAAATTCAAGGGGGCCTAGGGGAAACTTGTGTGTGTGTGTGTGGGGGGGGGGGGGGGGGGGGGGTTAGGACAAGAATATAAGAGAAAAAAGTAACTGAAAATAAGGATATGAATGTGACAAAAGTTCCCTGAAAATGTCTTTAAGTGGGATATTGTTGGGATGTGAATCTCATTTTTAGTTCATTGGACATTATCCATCTAAAGGAGAAACTCAAAAAGATGGTTCAACATGATGTTTTGTAGAAGAAACATCAATATCACTTTAGTGGACAAAATGTTGGTTAGAAAGGGATATTGTATGATGGGGAATTATAGTGGTATGTCTCATTGGGTTGGATGATGTTCAACATAATTTATTTGGTATTCCTCACAATTTGTGGAAAAGGACTCTGTAACCTTCTCTATTCATTGAATACAATAGTTAGGTACTAATTATTATAGGGGATCAGCATTCACCATGGATCAATGGTGGGTCATTAATGAATATAGGATGGTAGTGCACTTTCTTCTAAATAGTTTTTACATTCCATAAGAAATGGAGACCATAAAAACATGTAAAAAATAGAACATGATCATAGATTACTTATAATTAGTTATCTACTTTTACTAAATACAAAAAAGTGATTTTAATTCTTGTATCTTTCAATTTTAATAGAATGAAATAGTGTTTCTCCCATAAATTTTTTTGTCAAATTTCCTTATTTAATTTCTTATCATCTTATATGCTGTTTTAATTGAGTGTTTTCATGAGTGTGTGCGAGAACTACTTGGTGTAGTGAGTAGGGAGTGTTGTCTTCCTATCTTTCAATACACCGAGTAGTGGGAGTCTTATAGATGATCTATTTTCTGATGTGTTGTATTTTTTGGTGGATATCATCTGGGAATCATATAGTAAGGTATATTACCAACACACATGTCATTTTTTCATCTATTTTATAGTTTAATATTTAGGCTATCCATTATGCTCAATGTGATTTTTCAAGTTTAGTATACATTCCTTTTAATTTGTATTCTCTCACTTTTTTGTGAACTTTATGTAACAAATATTGGATTTGGTTCCCTAGAAGCAACTTCTATACACTTTATGATTACTTATATTTATGGTTTCTGAATATTATAAAATTATTATCACATTATGATTATTCTTCTACATTATATTGTATGTGATAATGTCTTGAGAGTACTTTTTGCACTGAAAGGTCATGATAGTTCCACGATATGATAAGAACCTAAAAGTGTAATGACAATATTCTTAAATATATGTTCTATTATTGGATGATATCATTTGACGGGACACAAATGATACAAGATATCAAGGGTAGGGGGATCATAAGACATTGAGACTTCTTCTCATGAAGTTTATCCTTGTTAATCTCTAATAGAATGAGGTTATGAGAACTTGAATCATCAGTAGGAAATAAAAATTTATACGTGACATTAGATATTCCTATATGTAGACGTGTGTAATGGTCATTAAAATTTGATATTATTATTAATTCATATCATGAGTCATGTGCTTTGATGTATTACTGTAAACCATGATGACACATGTTTTTAGTGAATTTGGGTTCATTGGGAACATCATGACTAATATAGAATTAATGAATAAAGGAAGGAAGGAATTATCAATTTTTTTATTTAACATAAGTTGATATATGAGGCCCTTTGATGGAAATAGAACTGAATGATTAAGTTTATGGCCATGACATTCAATTGAAAAGTTCATTTTTAGAAATTCAAAGAAAAAAAAATCGGACACATAGGTTGATGGAACTAGTATGAAACCTACTTTATTAGAGATATTGAGATAAATTTGTTATATTAAAAAACTTATGTTCATATGTAGTTATTTTCATTGTGACATTTAACTTATTTCCCTATGAGTGTCAAAGCCTATTTCTAGATGCTAAACATAGACTTTAGGAGCTTCTGCTTAATTCCATTGAGGAAAGGGGTTAAAGGGTTATACACTGAGTGTATTTGGGACCTCATTTAAATTATATTTTAATTTAATATGTTTAATAAATATTATTCCTATACATGGTTTAATAATTAATCATATTGAGTTGATCACAAATATCAAGTCACCAGTTATTATAGAGAATATATATGAGTTGAATATTTAATAAATATTTAATAATATTTTAGTGAATATAATATTTATTTATTTATTGGAAAATAATATAGTGATATTTATTTATTAAAATATATATTCATTATTCATGGCCTGATAAATATTGAGGAGGATTTTTGTTCTTGTGATAAATGATATATAAAATAATATTTGACTAAATGTTAATTTATTTATTCAAGAAATAATTTTTTTCCTTCTAGTTTAGCACATGTTAAGTAAATAATAATAATAATATTCTTATTTGGACATGGGGTTCTCCAAGAATTAAGAGAATGATAAGGGCCTAAGTGTAATTATTATTCTCTAACCTTAGCTCTATATAAACCCTATTATATCATTCACAACCCTAATGATCGTTGTGCATAAAAAAAGTCTAGAGAGAAATACCTCAAGCATGTCACGACAAGTCCTCGGGGCCCGTGCCGTGAATACCCCAAGCCCGCCTTCCATAGGCCAGGGTCTGGCGACTAGCACCAAGGCGTAAATCCTGATAAACAGGGAAGGCATTGCCTTTGTAAAGTAAACAACCACCACAGAGTAAGCAAGCAGAAAGAGTAAACACTAAGTAAAAACTGAGTACAACTATAAGTGCGGAAAGTAAGTGGGCCAGTATACAAACCCAAACTAAAAGTAAAGTACAACTCGAAAGGGAAAACAAAAACTGAAAAGTAAAAGCCGCTACGCCGAGCTGTCCACTGGAAATCCCACCTGAAGGGTGGGTACAGATAGCTCCACTGCTCCTCGGTCCCGCCGTCCGCTCCGAGTACGTCCCGCTCAGTGGTCCACCTCCAGGTACCATCCTGCTCTGCAAGCCTCAACCACGATCAACGCTGTCCGTCGTCTGCAACCAACACAACGTAGTGCGGGCATAGCTCATGCAGGGGTGAGTATAAGCTACTCAGTAGGGACCCCGAGACCCCCGAAGGTCTCCCAAAATCCACAAAGGATAAACCACAAAGGAAAGATACAATCACGAAGTAACAACCGACACTGCTTAGGTATATGCCCATACATATACCTAAGTCATCAATTCCAGTACGCTCCAACCTCCGAGCCCAAGTACAACCCAGTCCACACAGGAAAGTATACGTATTCCACACAGGAAAGAAAAACGTAATCCACACAGGAAAGCAAATAGGATTCAGCTCACATAGGTATACTTCTTTGAAGACGATAGAGATGATCACTGATCCATCTAAGTCGTCGGACCCACAAAGGATCGATAGGTACTAACTCCGCAAAGACCCACACAGGATCGGTAGGAAACTAACCCCCTCAAAGACCCACACAGGATCGGACCCACACAGGATCTGTAGGCGCTGGCTCACACAGAACCGCTGAGCGCTGACCCACACAGGATCGGACCCACACAGGATCGGTAGCACTGATCCACATATGATCGCTGAGTGCTGTAGTCATCGCTGTCGAATCCACTAAGGATCTCTGTACAGTCGTTGTCGCAGTCACAGTAGCAGTCGCAACCAGCACTAGGGTTCCCGCACACAACAAGCTTGTTCGGGAGGGTCCGCTCCACGAGCCGAGAGGCTGATACATCAACTGACACATAGTCCAGAGTTGATGTATCCAAAAGTTCCGTATCGACAACAGGAACTCAACGTCGCAGACAGCGCGTCAATCGGACGCCCGGTCTGAGAGTTATTGGCTTTTTCGTCCCAGGGGCCCAGTTGGTTTTTAAGGCAAAACCAACCCGACCGTACTCCACCTGCATCCAAACCTTAGGCGGAGTATGCCAAAAGATCCGTCCCACTTAGAGAAAAACAACAAAGTCGACGGCACGTCAATCGGACGTCCGTAGCTCAAGATATGAGCGTTTCCGCTCCGAGGGCCCGGTTGGTTTCGTGTACGAACCAACCCGGCCGAACTCAAAGTATTCCAAAACCTTGAGTTCGATATACCGAAACGACCGTCTCGTTCCAAGGATCGTGTCGCCGCTGACGGCGCGTCGATTGGAGGTCCGTAGCCCTAGTTATGGGCAATTGAACCCAAACGGTCCGAAAACAGGGGTTTCGGGCCCGGACCGACCCGGCCCGAGACCCCCCGGTCGGCCCGAACCGGGTCGACCCGCCCCGGGTCCGGGTCGGCCCAGATCGGCACGGATCGACCCGGTTGGGCGCGGCCCGGCGCGGCCCGGCCCGGCGCGGCCCGACCCGGCCCGGCGCGGCGCGGCGCGGCGCGGCCCGCCGCGGCCCGGACCGGAGCGGCCCGGCCCGGCGCGGCCCGGCGCGGCGCGGCCCGGCGCGGCACGGCCCGGCGCGGCCCGGTGCAGCCCGACCCGGCGCGGCCCGGTGCGGCCCGACCCGGCGCGGCCCGGCCTGGCAGACCGGCCAGGCGGCCGGTCCGGCTGGGCACATCGCGCTGTCCGGCTCGGCCGAAGGCCGAGCCACTTAGGAAAGGGGGGGCGCCTGCCCCCCTTGTGTAACCACGACCCCCCATTTATGGGGGCCGTTTGAAGTCCGGCCGGGGGAATTTAATTCCCCCGGCTCCTCCCCTTCTGGCCGGCCCGACCTGGCCGGCCGGACCTGGCCGGCCGGTTCCTGCTCAACGGGACCAGCGATGGCCGGTCCCCTTCCAGCTCCGACGCCGGAGGCCCGGTCCGGCGGCCGGTCACCTTGCTCCGACGTGGCCTGGAACCAGCCGCGGCCCTTGTCGTCCGGCACGGTGCGACAGCACCGCGCCCCTCCGCCGCGGCCCCGCTCTGGCCGCGGTGTTTTTCGGTGTCTCCGACGCGGCGCGACGGCGCCGCGTAATTCTTGCTGCAAAACCTGCGCGGTGCGACGACACCGCGCCACTTCCATTCAATCCAAGAATTCAACAAGATAAATTAAGGAGGTGGGTCGGCCGTGTTTGTGCGGTCCGACCCCCCCTTACGTTAATCGATAGCATACAGTTAAATTTCACAAAGAAATTCAGGAATGAAATCACGAACAAAATTAATTAAAAACAATCCCCTACCTCGGTTTCAAGAATGGTGCACGTCAACGAGCCGCGGAAGACGAGCGTCGTGGAGGTCGGGTGTCGCGGAAAACGAACGTCGATTCCGTTGACGTCGAGGTGCGTCCGAAGAGGAAACGTCGTTGGAGAAGTTCTTCGCATTCTTCGGCGGAGATGTTCTTCGCTAAGGACGGTGTTCTTCATCGGAGTCCGAGATGTTCTTCATGTTCTTTGTCGAAGTTGAAGAAGAAGAAGACTTCCTCAAACCCTTAGCCCTTTCCTCCCAAGTCTCCACCACAAGAAAAACTAACCCCAATATAAAATAATCCTCCCACTTATTTTATTAAACCAACATAGGTTTTTGAATTTCAAGTGTTTGAAAATTCAAAACCCACATTTAACTCACTTAAGTTATTAACATAAGATGTTATAAAATTAATGAGGAGATAAGTTAGAAAAACTTAAATGGGGGGGTTTAGAGGGGTTAGGAAGGTGAGGGGTTGGGATCGTGTGGGTCCCACCCTACCTTATCCTCTCAAGGGTGGTTATCACAAGTGGGTCCCACCCCCAACATCCTTACTTAGGATAAAACTACCAAGTGGGAAAAAATAAAAATTGTTAAATTTTTATTTTCAACTACCACAAAAATTAATAACTCCCCATGTGTAAACGCAACTCCGAAACAGGAGTTCCTAAGCAATTACTAGCGCTGCGGTTCCATTGGTGCCCTTGGATTTCGATTCCGGGAACCGGTTCAAAAGTTAGAAATTCCCGCTCGTTCGTTCACTGAACGTACCCGAGCTAAACTTTGGATAGGAATTCCGGGCACACCGGGCTTCGGAATGAAGTGTCGTCTGAAACCGCGTTCTTGTAAAATTCCAAATAAAAATAAGAAAAAATTTCCCTTGAATTTTACAGGCCTTTACATTACTCCCACCTCAGGGCTTTACATCCCCGTAAAGATACATCGAAAACTAGGGAAACAAATGAGGGTACTGAGCACGCATCTGAGTCTCCCGCTCCCAAGTGATCTCCTGGAGGTTCCCGTGCTGCCATCTGATGCGCACTAGAGGAATCGACCGTCCACATAGGACCTGCTCCTGTCGATCCTCGATCTCTACTGGGACCTCCACAAAAGTCTCCCCATCATCGACATCAAGCTCTCCATGGTCAATGATATGCGTCGGGTCATGCACGTATTTCCTCAGTTGAGATACGTGGAAGACGTCGTGCACCCGGTGCAACTGAGGTGGTAGAGCCAGACGATAAGCCACCTCACCAATCCTGCTGAGGACCTGGAACGGTCCGATGAAGCGTGGAGACAACTTGCCGCCTTGGCCAAATCTACGTAATCCACGTCGAGGTGAGACACGCAAGAAGACGTGGTCGCCATCCTCGAACTCTAGTGGCCTCCGCCTCCTGTCAGCATAATACTTCTGCCAGCTCTGAGCTGTCCTCATCCGCTCCTGGATGACCTGGACCTTCTCTGTCGTGGCCCGGACCATCTATGGTCCCACAAGTGCTGACTCCCCAGGGTTTGTCCAGCACAAAGGAGATCTGCAAGGTCAGCCATACAACGCCTCATATGGTGCCATCCCGATGGTGGAGTGGTAGCTGTTGTTGTACGTGAACTCCACCAAGGGTAGGTGGTCCTCCCAGCTACGACCAAAGTCGAGGACGCATGCGCGGAGCATGTCCTCGAGAGTCTGAATGGTCCTCTCCATCTGACCATCCGTCTGAGGGTGAAAGGCTTTGCTCAGACGTAGCTGCGTCCCGAACGCCTCCTGCAATCCCTTCTATAGCCGGGAAGTAAATCGAGAATCTCGATCAGAGATGATAGATGATGGCACTCCATGAAGCTTTACAATATCCTGAACGTAAAGACGTCCCAAGCTCTCCACTGAGCCCTGCTCTCTGATGGGTAAAAAGTGAGCCGACTTGGTGAGTCGGTCGACAATCACCCAAATGGAGTCGTGACCTCTGGAAGTGCGTGGAAGTCCAGTCACCAAGTCCATAGATATCCCGTCCCACTTCCACTCCGGGACCTCCAAGGGCTGTACCAAGCCTGCTGGTACCTGATGCTCTGCCTTCACCTGTTGGCAGGCGAGGCATCGAGAAACGAACTCTGCCACAACCTTCTTCATGCCTGGAGACCAGTGCTATCGTCTGAGATCCTGGTACATCTTCGCCACTCCGGGATGTACCGCCAAGGGAGAAGTGTGAAACTCTCTCAGCACCTCCTCCCGTAAAGCAACTGGTACCAAGGTACATCCTCTGAAAAGGATGTTGTGCTCTGCTCTAAAGGAGAAACCATCAGGTGCCTGTCCTGAGGATATCTGTGCACGCCGCGTCTCATAGTCAGCGTCCCCACGCTGTGCCTCTCTGACCTGCTGTAGTAGTAGAGGAGTGACTGTGAGAGACTGAAGGAAGGCTGCTCCATCTCTATCCACAAAGGATATCTGCAAAGAGGCTAGCTGCTCTGTCGCCTCCTCAAGTAGCTGAATGCCCATCCTTCTGCTGAGGGCATCGACTACCACGTTCCCCTTTCCAGGAGTATAGACTATCTCAAAGTCATAGTCCTGAAGGAACTCGAGCCATCACCACTGTCTCAGATTCAGATCCTTCTGAGAGAAGATGTATCTGAGACTCTGATGGTCAGAAAAGACTGTAAAGCGCTCGCCCATCAGATAGTGTCGCCACGTCTTCAGGGCGAAGACCACTGCTGCTAACTCCAGGTCATGGGTAGCATAGTTCTTCTCATGCGGACTCAACTGAAATGATACATAGGCGATCACTGCCCGCTCCTACATCAGGACACAACTGAGTCCGGTCCCTGATGCATCGCAGTAGACTACGTACCCTACTCCCTCCTCAGGCAACCTCAAGATAGGTGTGCTGGTCAATCTCTGTCTCAGCTCCTGGAAGCTCTGCTGACATCTGTCTAACCACACGAAGGGTTTCCCCTTCTTCTTCAAAGCTGAGAGTGGTGCCTCAACTCTGGAGAAGTCTGGCACAAGTCTCCGGTAGTATCCAGCTAGTCCCAAGAAACTCTGCACCTCTGTCACGCTCCTCGGTGGCTCCCAAGCTAGCACTGCCTCGAACTTCGCAGGATCCACTGCAACTCCCGCCTCAGATATGACGTGCCCCAAGAAGTGGACCTCACGTATCCAGAAATGAAACTTCGAGAGCTTTCCATAAAGATGGTGCTCTCAGAGTGTGTCTAGTACAACCCGTAAGTGGTAGGCGTGCTCCTCCTCAGTCGTTGAGTAAATCAAAATGTCGTCGATGAAGACCACGACAAATCGATCTAGGTATGACTGAAAGAACTTGTTCATGAGGTCCATGAACACTGTTGGATCATTGGTTACGCCGAAGGGCATAACCAAGAACTCATAGTGGCCATACCGACACCTGAAGGCCGTCTTCTGCACATCCTTGTCTCGAACTCTGAGCTGGTGATAGCCTGACCTGAGGTCTATCTTCGAGAACCACCATGCTCCCTTGAGCTGATCAAAGAGGTCATCAATCCTCGGTAGTGGATACTTGTTACTCACTGTCACCTGGTTCAGGCGACGATAGTCAACAAAAAGTCGCAAGCTCCCGTCCGCCTTCTTGGAGAACAATATCGGGGAAGCCCAGGGAGAAACACTGGGTCGGATAAACCCCTTGTCCTGCAAGTCCTCTAACTGTACCCGTAGCTCTCGAAGCTCAGCAGGGGCCATCCGATACGCTGGAGTCGATATCGGGGCTGTCCCGTGGTACAGGTCAGTATAAAATTCTACCTCTCTACGAGGAGGTAACCCTGGAACGTTGTCGGGAAAAACGTCCGCAAACTGATCCACCACTGCAGGAAAACCAGGACTCTGCACGTCAACTGCTCCTAGGATGAGGCTAGCCAACTGATGAGTGATGGGCTCTCCTCTCCTTCGCGGAAGTCCATCCTGTGCTGCAAAGGATCCCTTCTCTCCGGTGAAGGTGAACCTGCTCCCGTCGGTGCGTACACATCGCACCTTGCGCCTAATACAGTCAATCTATACATGGACCGTATACAACCAATCCATGCCCAAGATGAAGTCGTAAGGCCTCGACGCCACTACAAGAAGATCCCAGCCAAAGCTCTCGCCTCCTAGAGTAAGCTCACACTGCCAGAACCAGTGCGTAATCGTCGAGTCTTCTCCAGTAGGAGTCTCTAGCCGTAAGGATCGAGCCAACGGATCTATCGGAATCTACGAGCTCCGAACAAGGGCAGCGGCTATGAAAGAGTGACTCGCTCCTGTGTCTATAAGTACTACAGAAAGGGTGGAATAGACATAGATAGTACCTCGAATCATCTCGGGCGCGCCGTGGTCGTAGGCCTCTACTGCCTGGAGCTGTGCCTGTCTCTGCCCGCCAGCTCCCTGTGGTCAGGGTGGACCTCCTGGTGGTGGTGGTGGTAGAGCTTCAAAGCATCGCCCACCACCTGCTGCTCGACCAGCTCCCCTGCCTCGTCCGCCTCCTCCCTGCGGACCGCCACGGTCGACCCTTTGCCTCTGCCTCGGTGGTCCCTCAATCGTCTGCTGCTCCTCGGCACGACGGGTCGGGCAGTCACGAGCCATGTGGCCCTGCCCGCCGCACGAGTAGCACTGTCTGCCTCTCGAAAGACTGGCTCCGCGCTGTGTGCCCCGCACTGCTGAGCCAGTGTCCTAAGGTCGTCTGCCTGAGGGTCTGGTCTGCCTAGACCCAAGAGTCATCCGTAGACTGCCTGCTGTAGAAGACTCTGCTACGTGCCGCCCTGCGGTGGGTCTCAGCGCTGGTGTAGACTCAGCAAGAAAACTCTCGATCAAAAGGGCTCGCTCTAGTACTCCTATCTGAGTCAGAATGTTGAGGGAGATCAGCGATGCCCTGATCTCATGTCTCAATCCCTTCTCAAAGGTCCGGGCCCGGAAGAATGGGTCCCGTACCATGTTTTTCAAGTAGCGCGAGAGATCGGTAAATCTCATCGAGTACTGGGCGACTGTCATGCTGCCCTGCCGCAGCTGAAGAAGCTCCTGGATGCGCACCGCACAGAGGGTGGCTGGGATGAACTCTGAGCAGAAGAGGCTCTCAAAGTCCGTCCAGAGAAGAGATGCCTCATCGTGCACCTGGAGCATCAAGCTCCACCATCTGACTGCTGCTGCGTGCAGTAAGCTCGCTGTGAGGATCACCATGAGGTCTGCTGGTGTCCTCACTAACCTGAAAACTCTCACCACTGCCTCCAGCCAGTCCTCGGATGCCTGGGGGTCCGTCTCCCCATGGAACCTGGGCGGTCGCTGGCGCTGGAACTCATGCAGTGCACTGAGGCGACGTGCATCGTCAGCGGATGGTGCTGGAAGCATTGGTGGCTCGGCGGGTAAAGCTACCGCCGGTGCCACTACTGACAAAGGGCCCTGCACCGAGGCCTCGTTGCTCGGTGGGCTGTCGTCACGCTCGACTCTCGAAACCCTAGCTGGCTACCGTCGTGGGGCCGTCCTGAAAAGGTAACAGGTGCACCACGGTCAAAACAGTATACCTGGTGAGATGATACAAGTAATCACAAAGAAAACTTGAAACACACATGCAATCAATGTTTTCGTGCATTAAGTCGGAAATCAGAAGTCAGGGTCCTGGTGTACGGATACGTCAGCCGCCGCACCGACACTGGACTCCTTGGACTGATAACCACACCGAATATGCTAAACACTATTGCTTCACATAGAAAAGATCAGAGTCCCAAGTTCTGCGGTAGAACCGAACTCCTCTGATACCAATTTGTCACGACCCATCCTCGGGACCCGTGCCGTGACTACCCCAAGCCCGCCTTCCATAGGCCAGGGGCTGGAGACTAGCACCAAGGCGTAAATCCCGATAAACAGGGAAGGCATTGCCTTTGTAAAGTAAACAACCACCACAGAGTAAGAAAGTGGAAAGAGTAAACACTAAGTAAAAACTGAGTACAACTGTAAGTGCGGAAAGTAAGTGGGCCAGTATACAAACCCAAACTGAAAGTAAAGTACAAATCGAAAGGGAAAACAACAACTGAAAAGTAAAAGCCTCTACGCCGAGCTGTCCACTGGAAATCCCACCTGAAGGGTGGGTACAGATAGCTCCACTGCTCCTCGGTCCCGCCGTCCGCTCCGAGTACGTCCCGCTCAGTGGTCCACCTCCAGGTACCGTCCTGCTCTGCAAGCCTCAACCACGATCAACGCTGTCCGTCGTCTGCAACCAACACAATGTAGTGCGGGCATAGCCCGTGCAGGGGTGAGTATAAGCTACTGAATAGGGACCCCGAGACCCCTGAAGGTCTCCCAAAATCCACAAAGGAAAGATACAATCACGAAGTAACAACCGACACTACTTAGGTATATGTCCATACATATACCTAAGTCATCAATTCCAGTACGCTCCAACCTCTGAGCCCAAGTACAACCCAGTCCACACAGGAAAGTATACGTATTCCACACAGGAAAGAAAAACATAATCCACACAGGAAAGCAAACAGGATTCAGCTCACACAGGTATACTTCTTCGAAGACGATAGAGATGATCACTGATCCATCTAAGTCGTCGGACCCACAAAGGATCGATAGGTACTAACCCCCGCAAAGACCCACACAGGATCGGTAGGAAACTAACCCCCGCAAAGACCCACACAGGATCAGACCCACATAGGATCTGTAGGCGCTGGCTCACACAGAACCGCTGAGCGCTGACCCACACAGGATCAGACCCACATAGGATCGGTAGTACTGATCCACATAGGATCGCTGAGTACTGTATTCATCGCCGTCGAATCCACTGAGGATCTCTGTACAGTCGTCGTCGCAGTCACAGTAGCAGTCGCAGCCGGCACTAGGGTTCCCGCACACAGCAAGCTCGTTCGGGAGGGTCCGCTCCACGAGCTGAGAGGCTGATACATCAACTGACACATAGTCCAGAGTTGATGTATCCAAAAGTTCCGTATCGACAACAGGAACTCAACGTCGCAGACGGCGCGTCAATCGGATGCCCGGTCTGAGAGTTATTGGATTTTTCGTCCCAGGGGCTCGGTTGGTTTTTAAGGCAAAACCAACCCGACCGTACTCCACCTACATCCAAAACTCAGGCGGAGTATGCCAAAAGATCCGTCCCACTTAGAGAAAAACAACAAAGTCGACGGCACGTCAATCGGACGTCCGTAGCTCAAGATATGAGCGTTTCCGCTCCGAGGGCCCGGTTGGTTTCGTGTACGAACCAACCCGGACGAACTCAAAGTATTCCGAAACCTTGAGTGCAATATAATGAAACGACCGTCTCGTTCCAAGGATCGTGTCGCCGCTGACGGCACGTCGATCGGAGGTCCGTAGCCCTAGTTATGGGCAATTGAACCCAAACGGTCCGAAAACGGGGGTTTCGGGCCCGGACCGACCCGGCCCGAGACCCCCCGGTCGGCCCGGCTCAGCACGGACCGACCCGGCTGGGCGCGGCGCGGCGCGGCGTGGCCCGACCCGGCTCGGCCCGGCCTGGCAGATCGGCCAGGCGGCCGGTCTGGCTGGGCACAGCGCGCTGTCTGGCTCGGCCGAAGGCCGAGCCACTTAGGAAAGGGGGGGGGGGGGGGGGCGCCTGCCCCCCTTGTGTAACCATGGCCCCCCCATTTATGGGGGCCGTTTGAAGTCCGGCCGGGAGAATTTAATTCCCCCGGCTCCTCCCCTTCCGGCCGGCCCGACCTGGCCGGCCAGCCGGTTCCTGCTCAACGGGACCGGCGATGGCCGGTCCCCTTCCAGCTCCGACGCCGGCGGCCCGGTCCGGCCGCCGGTCACCTTGCTCTGCCGCGGCCTGGAACCGGCCGTGGCCCTTGTCGTCCGGCACGGTGCGACAACACCGTGCCCCTCCGCCGCGGCCCCTCTCTGGCCGCGGTGTTTTTCGGTGTCTCCGATGCGGCGCAACGGCGTCGCATACTTGTATTAATTCGTGGTGCGGCACGACGGCGCTGCGTAATTCTTGCCGCAAAACCTGCGCGGTGCGACGACACCGCGCCACTTCCATTCAATCCAAGAATTCAACAAGAAAAATTAAGGAGGTGGGTTGGCCGTGTTTGTGCGGTCCAGCCCCCCTTACGTTAATCGATAGCAGACGGTTAAATTTCACGAAGAAATTCAGGAATGAAATCACGAACAAAATTAATTAAAAACAATCCCCTACCTCCGTTTCAAGAATGGTACACGTCAACGAGCCGCGGAAGACGAGCGTTGTGGAGGTCGGGTGTCGCGGAAAACGAACGTCGATTCCGTTGACGTCGAGGTGCGTCCGAAGAGGAAACATCGTTGGAGAAGTTCTTCGCGTTCTTTGGCGGAGATGTTCTTCTCTAAGGACGGTGTTCTTCGTCGGAGTCCGAGATGTTCTTCACGTTCTTTGTCGAAGTTGAAGAAGAAGAAGACTTCCTCAAACCCTTATCCCTTTCCTCCCAAGTCTCCACCACAAGAAAAACTAACCCCAAAATAAAATAATCCTCCCACTTATTTTATTAACCCAACATAGGTTTTTGAATTTCAAGAGTTTGAAAATTCAAAACCCACATTTAACTTACTTAAGTTATTAACATAAGATGTTATAAAATTAATGAAGAGATAAGTTAGAAAAACTTAAATGGGGGGGTTTAGAGGGGTTAGGAAGGTGAGGGGTTGGGCTCGTGTGGGTCCCACCCTACCTTATCCTCTCAAGGCTGGTTATCACAAGTGGGTCCCACCCACAACATCCTTACTTAGGATAAAACTACCAAGTGGGAAAAAATAAAAATTGTTAAATTTTTATTTTCAACTACCACAAAAATTAATAACTCCCCTCATGTAAACGCAACTCCAAAACAGGAGTTCCTAAGCAATTACCGGTGCTGTGGTTCCATCGGTGCCCTCAGAATTCGATTCTGGGCACCGGTTAAAAAGTTAGAAATTCCCGCTCGTTCGTTCACTGAATGTACCCGATCTAAACTTTGGATAGGAATTCCGGGCACACTGGGTTTCGGAATCAAGTGCTGTCTGAAACCGCATTCTTGTAAAATTCCAAAGAAAAATAAGAAAAAATTTCCCTTGAATTTTACAGGCCTTTACAAATCACTAGAGAGTTCTCCTCCTAGAATGCTCTCAATAATGGAGAGAAATTATCCTCCTCTACCTTCTTGAGTATAGAGAGAACAAAAGAATTATTTTATCTTAAAGAGATTCTTGAGGTAATCAACACCTTGAATATTCTCACCACAATGAATATAAAACAAGAATAGGTCTACCAAATCTTCAACGAAGAAAGAATTCCAACACCGGGTAATTCTTAATCTACACAAAGTAATTATAAATTATATGTGATGATCTTGTATTATTGGTTATGATGTTTGTATCAATTAATTTTTGGGTTAATCTGTTAGTCATGACTAACCATTATTGTGTGAAACTCAAATTATTCATTGATTATGAGAAAAAACTGAGTTGTATACTACCCAATAGGCACTTCCGCTACATCCAAATCCTATAAGTTTTATCAAAGTAGTCACATATCAATTTATAATTATTTATTGATCATTTATTTATTTACACATTTATTGGTATCTTTCATTTTCAGTTTAATCATTATATAAATATGAGTGTTGATGTCTTCTCTTATCCTTCATAATTCTAACTGATATAATAAAAATGGATTAATTATATATAAAGAACATTAAAAAAGACCATATAGAGATGATGTGGATTATGGTTGGATGACACAGGAATACACAATGTGTATCCCATTAGTATACATCATGTACCCTTGTATATAGCATCGGGATGAGCTGTGAGAGATTCAGGTCATCGTGTAATAAATACATGCGACATATATTAATAAAAACCATGCGTTGATTACGCTAGTGATAAAACACAATTAAATTGAATATTTTATTGATAATAGATGATATAATTTCCTCACATTATGATAAATATGTTCAATTATGAAATATTTGGGATTAGATCATTCATTTGCAAATTTGATGAAAATTCCAGTTTTACCATTTTAAAATTCACTGTAGTATTTCAGGAATGAATATTTTTCTATAAATTATTGTGACTTAATTTTTTTTAAATATGTTCTTAACTTAATGGGATACAAATTCTATTCAGGACATGTGAGCTGGATCATGCATTTGTGTAGAGTAAATGGGCCATGAAGACAAAAATGGACTGAACTATCCAGATTGGAAATCACTTCACCATTTGGGCCGTATCTTCTTCATCAGGGCTTGTATTGAGACTAAATTTTAAAATAAGATATAGGACATGATTATTCACAAATCATACTTCTAGAAGGCCGGAAAATTCACACGATTTAGAGGTCAAATATACGGTGCAAGTGGGATTAAAATATTTGTACGAATTTCCCTTTCACATTTAATAAAGTTTTGTAACCCTAGCCCTCCACAACTATATTTAAAGGATGTTTTAACTCTTTGGGAGGTCTGGTAGAGGCTTTGGGAAGGTGTTTATGAAAATGTGTCTCTTGGGAGCCCCTCAAAACTCTTGGAAGAAGTAAGTCTTTGTGAAAACATCTCTTCCAAAAATGCTCTCCTCTCCCACCTCCTCTTTGTAATTCATTTCTTTCATGTTTGTATCTTGAATTTTGCTTCAATTAATCTTCTGTGTTCTTCTATTTTCTTATTATCTTAATATTTCTAATTGGTTTGGAATCAAGAGTGGATATGAGATTGGGTTATACCCTTTCAATCCTTTCTCATGCAAAACGTCTCCACGATGACCACACCGCCCATGGAATAGTAGTTTTTTAGTGATCGATCTATCTTATATCCTATTCATTTAATTGTTTTGAATCATTGAGATACTATAATTTACTTAATATGATTCATGAATTTAGTTTTTAAATTTGAAGAAACTAATAAAGCAATTGAATAATTGACACAAAAACACGCGAGGTCGAGATTTTGTGTAAATTGTGAGAGCGCAAACTTAATCGGCAATACAAGACCAAACAGGATAAGTTTGTAGAGTTAAAATATAATCCCTAAACACAATTAATCATAATTTACATAATGGATATATGATCTAATTAACCACTGACCATAATCTAACCTTAAAACAACAATCAAAGTAGGGTGCTGCGATTACGTGTTCCGAAGCTAGCTTAGGGTTTAAGTAAATTATCTTTGCGGTTAAGTTAACACTCATAGGGTTTGAGGGTTAACAAATTAGAGGATAATAATTAAGTGGATATTGATTTAAATGATAAAAATTAATAAGTAAATGAAGAGGTAGAGTTATATAGATTACACCTTTTAAAATATTAAAAAAAACATCTTCTTGTTGCATCTTTTTAATAAAACCTCATTTCAAAATAAAAAAAATGCAATCTTCTTCCAGAAAACTTCTTCAGGTTTTATAAACAATAAAACCACCATACTTTCAAGTAGTGTTTTAATTATTTTCTATTTTATTTTTAGAATTCCTTTAAGAAGTTGTTTTAATTTACTTCCTCCTTTGAAAGACGACCTTGATCAGCCACTCTGCTGGACCTAAGTACCCAAAAACCACTAATCATTTGAGGGTGCCCACGAAAACACCTTCAAATTGGTGCCATTTCTGGGGAGGCAAGTAATTATTTCAACTAATTAGAGTTATTTATTTTATTTTACATTTTATTCCCTTCCTCGCTTCTTTCTTCCTTCTTTACCCAATCTGAATTCTTTTCATCTTCTTCTTTTATTTTCTTCTACTTATTTTTAGACCATCAAATCAAAATTAATATTTTTATTTTACTATGGTCCACTTTCCTACTTTTCAATTTTTTTGATTTATGACACGAACTAATACTAAAGATCTCTTAGATCTTGACCCTGATATTGAATGTAGCCTTAGGGATCGAATTAGACATTCTCAGTCTATGGGAAGTTTCAACCTTCAAATAGTTGGAGAATTTATCCACTCCAAGAACATTGAAATTGGAAACACTTCTAATTACAACATAAAACAAGAACCAATGGCTGAAAATAATGGAAATTAACTTAATAAAACTATTCGAGAATTGGATGCACCGGATATTAACTATCAACCAAATTGTATTTCATACCCGAATCTCGAATTGGACTTTGAACTAAAATCTGGGTTAATTCATCTTCTTCCAAAGTTTCATGGATTATCTGGTAAGGATCCAAACAAAAATTTGAAAGAATTTAATGTGGTTTTATCAAACCTTATACCCGGAAATGTTTCTGAAGATCAAATCGAACTAAGAGTATTCTCATTATCACTTGATGGAGCTACGAAAGACTGGATGCATTATTTACAACCTAAATATGTAACTTGTTGGAATGATTTGAAACGTCTTTTCTTGTAGAGATTTTTTCTAGCATCAAGGACCACTTCCATTCGTAAGGAGATATCGGGGATCAAGAAAGCCCAAGGAGAGTAAATGTATGAGTACTGGGAGCGATTCAAGAAGTTGTGTGCAAGTTGCCCACATCACCAAATCAGTGAGCAACTCCTCATCCAATACTTCTATGAAGGACTCACACCTATGGATAGGAGAATGGTGGATGCGTGGCTGGAGGAGCATTGGTGGAAAAGACACCAATATCTGCACGTGCATTGATCGATAAAATGGACCAAAACTCCCAACAATTTGGCGATCGAGGTACACCACATGTCAGGGGAGTACATCAGGTAAGTCCTTATTCTCTTGAGAGTCATTTTATTGATACCAAGTTAGAAGAATTTACAACTATTATGAGGCATATTTCTTTGGCACAAAAGACATCCCAACCCCCTCCTTCAAGGCCTTGTGACATTTTCACTGAGACAAGCCACCCAACTGACCGTTGCCCACAACTACAAGAGACAGAGGATTGCACATCAGTATTCCCAGAGAGACCATATCAGCAGCAACAATAGACATACCCCCAAAAGAAGTTTGATTCATTTTCTCCAACATACAACCAAGGGTGGAGGGATCAATCAGACATGAGGTATAGATCTGAACAACAACAAAGGCCCCCTTTTCAACAAAACTTCCAGCAGCCTCCACCTTACCAGCAGGGTTTCCAACAACCACAAAGGAGATTTGAAGCCCAAGCATCAACAAGAAAACAAAAAGGGAATCCCCCACCCAAGGTAGATTCTAATACTGATGACCTTTTGAAGCAAATTGTTCTTAATCAACAGAATGAGTTGAAGAGTCAAGGTTCAAAGATGAGGGAGTTGAAGACTCAAATGAGCCAGATTGCCACTGCTCTCCATGAACTGGTAAGTAAGAATTCTAGAAATATACTATAACACCCCAAGCTTCTACGATATGCTTCTTCTTGAATAATACAGTAGCGTCTGTTGTACGCAACTTCGAGTTCTAACACACCACAACCAATAAAACTAGCTGTTATGAATAGTAATACCCACTTTTTGAAATTTTATAAATTTTATCTTTCAAAATGGAATTCATTTTTGGATTTGAAATATCGAAATTATATTAGGGTGATTTTTTGGTATTTTTTTGAAAACATTCAATTTTTTGATAAATAGTGAAAAAACACTGAGTTATAGTTTAAAACCGAATTTTTATTTAAATAATTATTTATTTTATTTAAATTTAATTAAGGTCAAAATAGATACATAATAACTATATAATTTAAATCTAATTAATTGGAGTTAGTTTAGAATAATTTTAGATATATAAAAATTTTATTGAACTTTTCACCGTCTTTTACCCACATCCTAGGAGAATTTGCAAATTCACATAAAACATAATTTTACCGCTTCTATGAGTGGAATTTTGAAAATCCGAGAGACATGGTTAATATCAAGGAGTAAAATGTGGTTCAATAAGATAAAAATAATTTTTGGTGAATAATAACTTTTTACTTTTATTTACCACGGTTAAAAGTAAATAGGGTAGTTAAGGGTAAAAATGATATTATTATTACCCTAATACATGTACTAATTCTATTGGCTAAGTATAATTCGACCAAAAACATCCTTATAAATAAAGTATGAACCTCTTTGGTCCACTTGGATTAGATTAGGACATTTATTATTATTTAATTCAAAGAAGAGTTAAAAGAGTTAAAATCAAAGTTTAGTAACTAAAATTTTTTTAATATAGGGTTATACATAAAATAAATTAGATTATAAATATTCATTAGAAAGATAAAAATATTTACTACATAATGGTATTTTATTTATAATTTTTAGACATTAAATAATTTAATTTATTTATGACACAATGATGATGCAGTAATTACCTTATTAGTGAAATATTAAAATAATTGATATTATAAATACCCAAATAAATATAATTTGACACTTTTGATGAATTAAACGAATTTTATAGGTTAATATGACATGTTAGGGATGATTAAATGAATTAGGGTTGAAATAATAATGCTGTTATGAATTTAGAAAAAATAAAATACCAAATAGTGTCAAAATTGACATAAAAGAGTTTTTAAAACAAATATTATATTATTAATTCATATTCTATTCCTAAAAATCAAAGTTTCAGACAAAGGAATTATATAATAATATATGTATCATTAATGAACCACTTGGGGTTTTCTGGAAAGTATATAGTAAGTTTATTAACCATAAAATATAAAAATACAAAGAGACATGGTAAATGTCAAACTATTTAACTAAGAGTTAAATATAAATAATAAGGTTAATATAGTGACCCAAACCTATTTAAAATCTATTTTTTGAAATTATTTCGACCCATCCACACCTTAAAATTTAAATAATCCAATTTGGATCCATTATAAACTGAATATTAATTTATTATAAAATAATATTTCTAGCTTTTCCAAAGGTTCCCCTCACCCCTCTTATAAAAGGGCACTCCCCCTTCTCTCTAATTCACACCTTCAAAGCCTTTTTACTCGGCCAAACCCTGCCCAAATATTCTATAAACTTCCCTCACTTCAACATAGAGCCTTATTTTGATCATAAATCCAACCTAAGGATCCATTTTGATCAAATCAAAAGGAAGAACACGAAGAAGAGGTAATGTTTTCACCACCCTCTTTCAAGTTCCTTTCTTCTTCAACTTCTTCTTTATTTGTTATTTACATTATAAAATAATAACTCCAGTATCTTATATATACTGTGATGTTATTATAAATATGGTACAATCATATTCATCATTTTATCCATCCTTTGCATGAAATGTCACCATACGTGCATACGTACGACTTACCGTCTCCACGTCGTGGTGTAATTGTTATTCAAAATATTATTATTTGGATGGGTATGATAATGATGTGTAATTGAATTAAATAATAAATATAACATTATAATGATTCTTTATATATGATATACCATCCAATTATATATTATTTTAATATCAAAATAATGATATTGTCACTCATGCGTACGTACGGACTACCGTCTCCACAAACGCGATGAGATTCATTCCCCATCGTATCCATTCAAGACTAATTCTCATTTGATGATTAAAAGTAATGTTTAAGGACTTGATATCATTCTGGATATGAATAAGATACAACCTATCTATAACAAACACGACTTACGTAACAAAGCATATAAATTAAAATGAATCAGTTAACACGCGAAACGACAATAATACTAAAATATTATTAACAAAGAAATATTAAAAGAACATATATGATATCATATTTATGTATATGATTATTTTATAATTTAATAAAAATTATTTAACTATTATAGAAAAGGTTAAACTACCCTCGACCAAGGAAATGTACAAGGTAATGGTTTATTTCACAATCTCTTCATTATCTGAGGTTGTTTATACGTAATTATCTACTGGGACCTCTTTATCATCCACATCCATGTTTCTTAAAAATTTATTTCAAAACATTCTTACTATTTTACAGAATATTGGTTAAAGCCATTTATACCCTTGTTTGACTTTTTATAAGAAGTTTATAAAGGAATCTTTCCGTCATTTTCCAAACAAGGCCCTTCTTAACCTTTTCGACAGAATTAAGGTAAGAAGGTCTTTTTTTAACTTATACGGTGGGTGTGGCTATTTTCCGCCATTATAAAATCGTCGAAGCTTCCCTTACAAGCTTATAAGAATATTTTAAAATTAAATGTTTTCTTTTATAATTATGTGACTTTTAAAGGGTTTCAAAAAAAGAGATATTTATCTCAAATAGTTTTGATTTCATCTATGTCAACATCTTTTGATAGATTTTACGCTTATTTGAAGTTGATTTATTATGATACAAAACTTCCATATAGTATTGAAGGTTTTGTGATATGTTTTACTATAGATGTGTTATTTTTATACCATTCATGGTTTATGGAGAAAGTATTGACATTTCGTATGGTAGTTTTAATATGAATGTTTATGTTATGTTTAAACATGTTCATATGAGGAATGAATTGTACTTAATAAGTGATGGGTGGAGCCCGCTATAGCTCCTCAATGCATCGGTAGGTCTCATGAGACAAACTAGTGTCTTGGAACAAGGCCTTGACAAAATCTTATTTGTAGTCTTGGCACAAGGCCTTTACTATGTGGTTATGATAGTATGGCATTATGCATTCTATCATTATGAAATTGGTTATTGATATTTCATGTGATTATTCGACTAGTAGAATATACATGTGAATAAGTAAATGGAATTATTTCATTTTATTTTTTCCATGTTATGCTGAAGTTCAAGATTAAAAGGCTTTTGTTTTAGTTATACATTGCTTTAAATGTTTATGTTTATTTATGAAAGTTTCTGCTATATTGTTATCCTTACTGAGCATATGAGCTCACCCATTTCAATGTTTTATTTTTCCTAGGATGTGAAGAACTATTTTATGAATGACCTGCAGGGATAGTATGAGGGGATATGAAGACAAGATGTTGTTGTAGTTTTTTTACTTTATGATGTAATGTAAGACTTATGAATATATCTAGTGTTTACAAGGCTACTAAACTAATCGATCTTTCGAGACTCGATCTTTTGTGATCATGCCAATATTATGTAATAATGCACCGACTCTGGGCTTCTGGGGTTGGGGCGTTATAGTTGGTATCAGAGGAAGTTTAGTACAAACCTTGGAAGCTAGATTTAGATAAACTCTGATTAGAGCACATAACCCTAAGATAGACTTTGAGGATTAGTATAGAAGAACTTCCTAGAATTTTGGTATTGTAGAGATTTTGTGAGTTTTCTGAGCAATACATCCTTGTCTGGATACGAGCAGGTAGAGGGGGCTCTGGCACAGATGTACCTAGGGGTAAATCCCGAAAACACCGCTTTGATCTAGACTCGAACGGGAACTGGTGCACAACAACAGGCTTTGCTGCACTCTTGGTTACGACACTCCCAGGGGATATGCTTAGGATAATTATCATTTTCTTTACAAACCATTATGAAGGTTTTATGAGTATATAATTCCTCAAAGAAAACCTTTTTTTATGATTATGGATTATATCTATAAATAGTTCAATTTATTTTAAGTGTTTTACAAGTATGGAATTATGTATTTTGATTCATAAACTGATCTAGTTTATGCCATTGGTTAGAAATGGCACCTAGTGGAAGGAATGAAAACCGTATCAATGGTCTCACTCCATGTAGGGATTTCCCTCCTGCTTAAGATAATTATAATGGAGCTGGTGATGAAACTGGCGCTGATAAGCTAATCACCATACTGGGACAACTCACTCAGGTTATGAATAATAACCTTACCTGTATGGAGCACCCTGACCCACAGTGTGGAGGATCAATGTTAGATCGCTTCATGAGGTAAAAACCACCAACATTCAATGGGGAAAAAATCCACTAGTAGCGGAGAAATGGACAAATTCCTTAGAGAAAATATTCCATGCCTTGGGGAGCAACGAAAGGGAAAAAGTTATCATGGCGGTTTACCGCCTCACTGGAGATGCTGATCAATGGTGGTCATTGATTCAAAACACGAAGGAAGATGATGAAGTATCAAATATGGAATGGATGGAGTTTAAAGATATTTTATTAGAAAAATACTTTCCTCATGACCATCGAGAAGATATGGAAAGAAAATTTATGAGTCTGAGGCAAAAGGATGACGAGAATGTTTCAAAGTATGAGTCTAACTTTACAAGGTTATCAAGGCATGCTACAGATTATATACGTAACCCAAGAAGTAAGATCGATCATTTCTTTGATGGGTTAAAACCATTTCTCCATTAAGCTTTATTTTCACAATCCTTCTCGTCGTACGAAGATATTGTCTCATGTTCTATAAAGACAGAAAAGGAATTCTCTAAGTCTTATGACTTTAAGGAAAAGAAAGAGAAGAAGAGATTTGCTGATCACTCCAGAAATGGAAATAAGGGGAATAAGGGAAAAGTTGAATATCCATCCTGTAGTAAATGTGGGAAGAAACACCCTGGTACCTTTTTGAAGGGAATGGGAGTCTGTTACAAGTTTGGTAAAGAAGGCCACCAAGCTTGTGATTTCAAGGGGAAGAAAGAAGATAACGATGTTAAATGCTACAATTGCAGGGAGATGGGACATTATGAAAATGAATGTCCTAAGTGTTAGAGAAACTTACCCTAGAAAAGGCCAAGGGATCAAGTCCAAGCTTATGCTATCACTACTGATGAGGTAGAAGCTCCGATAGACGTGGTGGCAGGTAATTTAATGGTTTCCTCAAGTTTAGAAAATGAATTATTTGATTCTGGATCATCGCATTGTTTCATATCTTCCCAGTTTGCTAAGAAAATTAAATATTTCCAATTTTATTTAACAAGGGAGTTGTCAGTTAAAACTCCTAAGGGAAGTATCACCACAACAAAGTTTTGTGAATTTGTTCCCATTAGAGCATATAAATGTTCTTTATCTGCTGATCTCATCGTCATACCTATGATTGAGTTTGATATAATCCTCAGTATGGATTGGATTTCAGACCATGATGTGAATATTTATTGTAAGAAGAAGGAGGTTAAGATTTTTTATGATGATGATAAGGAACACCTTATCTTTAGAGCATAATCTTCACCACCTAATTCTTATCTAGATCCACCCCCAGTAGCTCAACTAAACTCAATTATTGGGGAGGAAGAGAATGAAATAACTGTGGGTGAGGAAAGTAATGTTCAAATAGAGGATGTACCTATTGTTAAAGAATATGTAGATTTGTTTCCAGAAGATTTACCTGGACATCCTACAGAATGAGAAATTGAGTTTTTCATTGATTTAATTCATGGTTCAAGGCCCATATTGAAGTCCCCTTATAGAATGGCTACTGTAGAATTAGTGGAACTAAAGAAACAACTAAAGGAATTGAGTAATAAGGGATTTATTCTCCCTAGTGTTTCTCCATGGGGAGCCTCTTTCCTTTTTGTTAAGAAGAAAGATGGATCTATGAGGTTATGTATCAAATATAGGGAAATCAATGCTATAATAATAAATAAAAAGTATCCCCTACCTCACATTAATGATTTATTTGACCAACTGCACGGATATCAATAATTTTCAAAGATTAAACTTCGATCTGGATACCATCAGTTGTGTGTGAAGAAGGAAGACATTCCGAAGACAACATTTCGAACCAGGTATGGGCGTTACGAGTTTACAGTAATGTCTTTTGGGATGACTAATGCACCCTCTATTTTCATGGATCTAATAGACAAAGTTTTCAAGGAATATCTTGATGAATTTGTAGTGGTATTTATTGATGATATCTTGGTATAATCCAAAAGATATTAATATCATGAAAATCTATTGTGCATTATATTGAAGACTCTGAGAAGAAATGAATTATATGGGAAGTTTATCAAGTGTGAATTATGGCTTCAGGAGATTTCCTTTCTTGGCCATATTGTCTCTAAGGATGGAATTTCCATTTATCCTTCTAATACAAGAGCAATCCAAGAATGGCCAGCACCGATGAGTATAACTGAGGTACATAGTTTTATTGGTTTAGTAGGTTATTATCGACGTTTCGTCTAGAATTTTTCCCGGTTAGCTAACCCATTAACAAAGCTCACACGTAAAGGGCTTAAATTGTTTTGGAAAAAAGAGTGTGAAGAATGTTTTGAAGAACTGAAAAAAATATTGGTCAATGCTTCTATATTGACTCTACCATTGGGGAATGATGGGTTTGTTATTTATAGTGATGCATCGAAGAAAGGACTTGGTTGTGTCCTTATGAATAATGATAGGGTTATTGCCTATGCATCACGATAGCTGAAAATTCATGAGCAGAACTATCCTACTCATGATCTTGAGTTAGAAGCTGTAATATTTTCTTTGAAGATTTGGAGACACTATCTATATGGTGAGAAATGTGAGACTTATACTGATCACAAGAGTTTGAAGTATATTTTCTCACAGAAAGAACTCAACATTAGGAAAAGGAGATGGATTGAACTACTCAAGGATTATGATTTCACAATACACTACCACCCGGGGAAGGTAAATAAGGTTGAAGATACTTTGAGTAGAAAGATCATGGAGTTTTGAACAAGATGAGAGTTGAGAGGGATCCTATTTTCATGTATCTAGTAAAGATGAATATGGGAATCACCATGGAAGGTGAAACATCAATAATTTTTCAAATGGTTTCTAAACCATATTTATTAGAAATGATAAAGAGTTCTCAAACCAATGATGAAGAGTTTCAAAAGAAGATTAAAGCTGTGAATGATGGGAGATTGAGTGACTTTGTATATGCAGATGGACTTTTGAAATTTGGGAAGAGACTTTGTGTTCCTGATATACCTGATCTAAAAAGGGAAATGTTGGATGATGCTCATAGTTCTAATTTCTCTATACAACCTGGGAGCACCAAAATGTATAGATATTTGAAGGAACATTTTTGGTGGGACAACATGAAGAGGGAGATTGCTGATTTTGTGTCAAGATGTATGGTTTTCCAACAAGTGAAAGCTGGAAGGCAACAACCTGGAGGATTCATGCAACCTCTTCCCATACCTGAGTGGAAGTGGGATAATATCATGATGGACTTTTTCATGGGACTACCAAAGACTCCTAGAAGGAACAATTCAATATGGGTCATTATTGATTGTCTTACCAAGTCAGAACATTTTCTTGCTATAAGAGAAGATTTACCTCTTGAACGTCTAGCAAGAATATATATTAATGAAGTTGCGAGAATTCATGGAGTACCCCTATAGATTGTTTATGAACGTGATCCACATTTTACATCAAGATTTTGGAAAAGTCTTCAGAAGGCCTTGGATACTGAACTTTATTTGAGCACTGCTTACCACCCTCAAACAGATGGACAATCAGAATGAACTATTCAAACCTTAGAAGACATGTTGAGATCTTGCTCACTTGACATTCATGGTATGTGGGATCAATATTTACCTCTGGTGGAATTTTCCTATAACAATAGCTTCCATTCAAGTATTCGGATGGCACCATATGAAGCGTTATACGGAAATAGATGTCACACACTAACATGTTGGGATGACGTTCGTGAAAGAAAACTCGCAGGCCCAAAATTGGTGGAGGAAACAATGGAAAAGGTGAAGGTAATCCAAAACCACATCAAAGCAGCTCAAAGTAGGTAGAAGAGCTATGCTGATAACCGAAGGAAGGATTTGTAATTTCAGGTATGGGATCATGTTTTCTTAAAGGTATCTCCATAGAAGAGAGTTATACGTTTTGGTAAGAAGGGAAAACTGAGTCCCAGGTACATCGGACCTTTCGAAATTCTAGAACAAATTGGGGCTCTAGCTTACCATTTGGCAATGCCACCAAGTCTCTCCAAAGTTCACGATGTGTTCCACGTATCACTGTTGAGAAAATAAATGCCTGACCCAACACATGTACTCACTTATGAGGAAGTAAAACTGGAACCCGAACTATCTTATTGCGAAGAGCCCGTTAGGATTCTTGATACCAGAGAACAAGTGATAAGAAACCATACGACTCATCTGGTAAAAGTTCTATGGAGAAAACATAAGATGGAAGAGGTAATGTGGGAAATCGAGGAACTTATGATGAAGAACCACCCAAGTCTTTTCATGCGGTAGTATTCTATAAATTTCAAGGATGAAATTATTTGAAGGAGGAGAGAATGTAACACCCCAAGCTTCTATGGTACACTTCTCTTTGAATAATACAGTAGCGTGTGTTGTATGCAACTTCGAGTTCTAACACACCACAACCAATCAAACTAGCCATTATGAATAGTAATACCCACTTTTTGAAATTTTATAAATTTTATCTTTCAAAATGGACTTCATTTTTGGATTCGGAATATCGAAAGTAGCTTAGGGTGAAGTTTTGGTATTTTTCTGAAAACATTCAATTTTTGATGAATAGTGAAAAAACACTGAGTTATAGTTTAAAACCAAATTTCTATTTAAATAATTATTTAATTTTTTTAAATTTAATTAAGGTCAAAATAGATACATAATACCTATATAAGTTCAATTTAATTCATTGGAGTTAGTTTAGAATAATTTTAGATATATAAAAATTTTATTGAACTATTCACGGTCTTTTACCCACCTCCTAGGAGAATTTGCAAATTCACATAAAACTTAATTTTACCGAATCTGTGAGTGGAATTTCGAAAATCAGAGAGACACAGTTAATATCAAGGAGTAAAATGTGGTTCAATAAGATAATTTTTTTTTGGTGAATAGTAACTTTTTACTTTTATTTTCCACTGTTAAAAGTAAATAAGGTAATTAAGGGTAAAAATGATATTATTATTACCCTAAAACATATCCTAATTCTATTGGATAAGTATAATTCGACCAAAAACAACCTTAGGAATAAAATATGAACCTATTTGGTCCACTTGGATTAGATTAGGACATTTATTATTATTTAATTCAAAGAAGAGTTAAAAGAGTTAAAATCAAAGTTTAGTAACTAAAACATTTTTAATATAGAGTTATACATAAGATAATTTTGATTATAAATATTAATTATAAATATAAAAATATTTCATACATAACTTTATTTTATTTATATTTTTTAGACATTAAATAATTTAATTTATTTGTGACACAATGATGACGCAACAATTACCTTATTAGTGAAATATTAAAATAATTGATATTATAAATACCCAAATAAATATAATTTGAGACTTTTATTGAATTCCAAAAATTTTATAGGTTAATATGACATGTTAGGGTTGATTAAATGAATTAGGTTCGAAGTAATAATGCTGTTATAAATTTATAAAAAACAAAATACCAAATAGTGTCAAAATTTACATAAAAGAGTTTTTAAAAAAAATATTATATTATTAATTAATATTTTATTCATAAAAATATAAGGTTCGGCCAAAGGACTTATATAATGATAGGTGTATCATTAATGAACCACTTGGGGTTCTCTTGAAAGTATATAGTAAGTTTATTAACCATATAATATAAAAATACAAAGAGACATGGTAAATGTCAAACTATTTAACTAAGAGTTAAATATAAATAATAAGGTTAATATAGTGACCCAAACTTGTCTAAAATATATTGGTTGAAACTATTTAGACCCATACCCACCTTAAACTTTAAATAATACACTTTGGAGCCATTAGAAACTGAATATAAATTTATTATAAAATAATATTTCTAGCTTTTCCAAAGGTTCCCCTCACCCCTCTTATAAAAGGACACTCCCCATTCTCTCTAATTCACACCTTCAAAGCCTTTTGTCTCGGCCAAAACTTGCCCAAATATTCTCTCAAATTCCCTCAATTCAACCTAGAGGCCTTATTTTGATCATAAATCCAACCTAAGGACCCCTTTTGATCAAATCAAAAGGAAGAACCCAAAGAAGAGGTATTGTTTTCACCACCCTCTTTCAAGTTCCTTTCTTCTTCAAATTATTCTTTCTTTGTTATTTCCATTATAAAATAATAACTCCAGTATCTTATATATACTGTTATGTTATTATAAATATGGTACAATCATATTCATCATTTTATCCATCCTTTGAATGACATGTCACCATACGTGCATACGTACGGCTTACCGTCTCCACGTCGTGGTGTAATTGTTATTCAAAACATTATTATTTGGATGGGTATGATAATGATGTGTAATTGAAGTAAATGATAAATATAACATTATAATGATTCTGTATATATGATATAATATCCAATTATATATTATTTTAATATCAAAAGAATGATATTGTCGCTCATGCGTACGTACGGACTACCGTCTCCACGAACGCGATGAGATTCATTCCCCATTATATCCATTCAAGACTAATTCTCATTTGATGATTAAAAGTAATGTTTAAGGAATTTATATCATTATGGATATGAATAATATACAACCTATCCATAACAAACATGACTTATGTAACAAAGCATATAAAGGAAAATTAATCAGTTAACACCCGAAACGACGATAATACTAAAATATTATTAACAAAGAAATATTAAAATATCATATATGATATCATATTTTTATATATTATTATTGTATAATTTAATAAAAATGATTTAACCATTATACAATAGGTTAAACTACCCTCGATCAAGGAAAAGTACAAGGTCATGGTTTATTTCACAATCTCTCCATTATCCGAGTTTGTTTATATGTAATTATCTACTGGGACCTCTTTATCATCCACATCGACGTTTCTTAAAAATGTATTTCAAAAAATTCTTACTATTTTACAAAATATGGGTTAAATTCATTTATACCCTTTTTTAACTTTTTATAAGAAGTTTATAAAGGAATCTTTCCGTCATTTTCCAAACAATTCCCTTTTTAACCTTTTCGACAGAATTAAGGTAAGAATGTCTTTTTTTAACTTATACGGCAGGTGTGGCTATTTTCCACCATTATAAAATTGTCGAAGATTACATTAAAAGATTATAAGAATATTTTCAAAGTAAATGTTTTCTTTTATAATTATGTGACTTTTAAATGACTTCAAAAAAAGAGATATTTATCTCAAATAGTTTTGATTTCATCTATGTCAACATCCTTTGATGGATTTTAAGCTTATTTGAAGTTGATTTATTATGATACAAAACTTCCATATAGTATTGAAGGTTTTGTGATATGTTTGATTGTATATGTGTTATTTTTATACCATTCATGGTTTATGGAGAAAGTATTGACATTTCGTATGCTAGTTTTAATACAAATGTTTATGTTATGTTTAAATATGTTCATATGAGGAATGCATTGGACTTAATAAGTGACGGGTAGATCCCGCTATAGCTCCTCAATGCATCGGTAGGTATCATGAGATAAACTAGTGTCTTGGCACAAGGTCTTGACAAAATCTTATTTGTAGTCTTGGCATAAGGCCTTGACAAAATCTTATTTTTAGTCTTGGCACAAGGCCTTGACTATGTGGTTATGATAATATGGAATTATGCATTCCATCATTATGAAAGTGGTTATTGATATTGCATGTGATTATTCGACTAGTAGAATATCCATGTGAATAAGTAAATGGCATTATTTTATTTTATTTTTTCCATGTTATGCTAAAGTTTATGTTTAAAAAGATTTTGTTTTAGTTATACATTGCCTTAAATGTTTATGTTTATTTATGAAAGTTTCCGCTATATTGTTATCCTTACTGAGCATCTGAGCTCACCCCTTTCAATGTTTTATTTTTCCCAAGATGTGAAGAAGTATTTTATGAATGACCTGTAGGGATAGTATGAGGGGATATTAAGACAATATTTTGTTGTAGTTTTTTTACTTTATGATGGAATGTAAGACTTATGAATATATATAGTGTTTCCAAGGCTACTAAACTAATCGATCTTTCGAGACTTAATCTTTTGTGATCATGCAAATATTTTGTAATAATGCACCGACTCTGGGTAACTGGGGTCAGGGCGTTACATCTACCATCCCAACCTACTCTAAATCCCAAGGGTAATGTCAGTGCCATCACATTGAGAAGTGAGAAGCAAACAACAGATACATCTACACCTATCGTTCCACCTAGATTCACCTCAAATCTAGAGAAGCCTCATTCCATACCCACTGATGAGCAATCCAAGGAGAAAGATAAAGGTAAGAAAATGATTGATGATATTCCTCCTAAACCCCTTCCATTTCCAAATAGAATTGTACAAAACAAGAAGATGGCTGAAGAGGCGATGCAAAAAGAAGTTTTGGATACATTCAAGCATGTGGAGATAAAAATCCTTTTACTTGAAGCCATCAAGCAAATCCCAAGGTATTAAAAATTCTTAAAAGAACTTTTTACTAATCGAAGAGGGCTCAAGGGAAATGAGAGTATCAATCTTGGAAAGAATGTGTTCGCACTCATTACACCAACTCTAGCAATGCCGACAAAGTGCAAGGATCTAGGGTCATTCACCGTCCCATGCACCATAGGGGAGTTTCATTTTTCTGATGCACTTTGTAATTTGGGAGCTTCCATAAATGTGATGCCTCACTCTGTATTCTTTTATTTGAAGGTTCGTGAGCTGAAACTGACAAGAGTAGTGGTGCAGTTGGAAAATAGAGCTACAACATATCCAGCGGGAGTCCTTGATGATGTACTTGTAAGGGTAAGAGACATGATCTTTCCAGCATATTTCTACATGCTTAACATTGATGATGATCAGGTAAGTTCTCATGATTCCATTATCTTAGGTAGAAACTTCCTCAAAACTGCAAAAACTATCATAAATGTCAACAAGGGTATACTTTCCATGGAGTTTGGGGATGAATTTGTGATATTTAACGTTATGGATTCCATGAAGTAACCCTCAGAGAATCATTCTGCATTTTTTATCTCCCATTTTGAACCACCAAATAAAAACCCCATGGAATTTTATTGTTCTATGCTTAGGGATATTATAAGTATTGGTTATAGTTTGATGTCTAAGAGTACTTCCACAACTATTTCTAATGCACAAGACTCTCTTAGATTTGATTTTGAAATGAAATCATATTCTGATTTTGATCATGTGAACTCTAATTATGACATGGCTGTTGAGTATGCTGATAGATTTGATTCTTTATTCTCTGATTTTTATGATGTATATTATGATACTGATGCTCTTTGTCCACATATTTCAGTTCCTTCTATGTATCCATCCATACACCACCCCCCTACACTGGAACTCAAGCCATTACCACCAATTCCCAAATACTCATACTTATTAAGTGGTGAGAAATTACCTGTTATCATTACTAACAATCTCCCTTTTGAACATGAAGAAAAACTTTTGAATCTTTTGAGGGAGAACATCAGGGAAATTGGGTGGAACTTGGATGACATATTAGGTATTAGCCCCTCCATTTTCATGCATATGATTATTTTGGAGTATGGGGCTAAACTGGTTAGGCAACCACAAAGGAGACTCAATACAACACTTTTGGAGGTTGTTAAAAAAGAGGTTGAAATTTTTTTCAAGGTAGGTATAATCTATCCCATTTCAGATTCCCAGTGGGTGAGTCCTATTTAGGTTGTGCCTAAGAAAAATGGTGTTACTGTTGTTAATAATGATAAATATGAGTTAGTTCCAATGAGGGTGCAAAACAGTTGGTGCGTGTGTGTTGATTATAGGAAACTAAATCAATCTACTCGCATTGACCATTTCCCCTCCCATTTATTGATCAGATGATTGAGAGACTAGTTGGGAAGACACACTATTGTTTCTTGGATGGATTTTCTAGATATTTTCAGGTTCCTATAGCTCTGGAGGATCAGTATAAGACAACATTCACTTGTCCATTCAGTACATTTGACTACCGGAGGATGCCATTTGGACTTTGCAACGCCCCAAGTACCTTCCAGAGATGCATTGTGAGTATTTTTTCTGATTTTATTGAGACCTGCATAGAGGTATTTATGGATGATTTTACAGTGTATGGGTCTTCATTTGATGAATGTCTAATTAGTTTGGGAAAGGTGTTGAATCATTTTATTGAGAAGAATCTTGTCTTGAACTTTGAAAAGTTTCATTTCATGGTAGAGCATGGAATTGTCTTAGGGAATGTAGTGTAAAAACATGGGATAGAGGTTGATAGATCTAAGGTAGATATTCTTTCATCCTTACCATATCCTTCATGTGTGTGTGATGTTAGATATTTCCTAGGGCATGCGGTATTTTATCGGCGCTTCATCAAAGATTTTTGTAAGATTGCTCTTCTTATGTCGCGATTACTTCAAAAGGATTCTAATTTTGTGTTTGATGATTCTTGTAGGAATTTCTTTGATGAGCTAAAACAATGTCTTATCACTCCACCTATCAAACAACCCCCATAGTGGGAGCTTCCGTTTTGAGCTTATTTTTGACGCATCCAACTTCAAGATTGGAGCTGTCTTATCTCAGAGGGTGGAGGGACGTTCACATGTGATTTCCTATGCATCAAGAACACTAGATTTAGACCAATCAAACTACACAACCACGGGAAAAGAGTTTATTGCTGTTATATTTGATTTAGATAAATTCCGTTCATATTTATTGGGATCTAAAGTAGTTTTTTATGACCATGCAGCTTTGAGGTACCTCTTGAAGAAGCCATACGCAAAGCCCAGGCTAATCCAATGGATGCTCCTTCTTCAGAAATTTGAAATTAAGATAAATAACAAAAAGGGGCCAGAAAACTCTGTGGAGGACCACATGACTAGGATTAATCACACACTAGAGGATGAAACCTAGGACCAGGTACCACTTCGGGACATTTTTCCCGATGGGAATCTTTATTCCATCTCAGGTACGCATCCTTGGTATGCAGATTTAGTTAAATACCATGTTGCCTCTGAAATCCCTAAAAATTTAAAGAAACATCAAGTCCAAAAATTAAATAGTGATTAAATATTTTATGTTTGGGATAATCCATACTTATGTACCATGTGTAGTGAACAAGTTATTATGAGGCGTGTTCCTGATCATGAGTTTGAGTCTATTTTACATTTTTGTCATACACTTTCTTGTGGTGGACACTTTGGACCCCAATGGACAGCTAAGAAAGTTTTAGACTCTGGATTATATTTTCCTAGCTTATTCCATGATGTCCATGTGTTTTGTAAGTCATGCTCTTGTTGCCAACACACTGGGAACATTTCTAGGAGACATGAGATGCCCCAAAAACCCATACTATTCTGTGAGATTTTTGATGTATGGGGAATCTATTTTATGGGTCCTTTTCTTAGTTCATTTGGGTTTTTGTATATTTTGGTTGCTGTTGATTATGTGAGAAATGGGTGGAGGCTAAGGCCACCAGGACTAATGATTCTCATTTTGTAGTGGACTTTTTCAAGACAAAATTTTTTTTTATGTTTGAAGCACCAAAGTCCATCATCAGTGACCATGGGACACACTTCTACAATTGGAATTTGGATTCCCTCCTTCATAAGTATGGGGTGACATACAAAACATCAACACCATACCACCCCCAAACAAATGGCCAGGCTAAGGTTTCAAATCATGAGTTGAAACAGATTTTAGAAAAAACCGTGCAACCAAATAGGAAGGATTGGAGCAAGCACTTGGATGATGCGCTATGGTCATATAGGACATCATACAAAACTCCCATCAGTATGTCCCAATTTCATATTGTTTTTTGGAAAGCGTTCCATCTCCTGTGGAAGTTGAGCATCGGGCTTGTTGAGCTATAAAGAAATGCAACATGGATTTGGCCCAAGATGGAATCCAAAGGAAGCTGCAAATTCAAGAGCTTAAGAAGATTATATTGTCTTCATATGAGAACTCAAGGCTCTATAAGGAAAGATTTGAAGTAGCTCATGACAAAATTATCCAACAAAGGGAGTTTCATGTTGGATAGAAAGTCCTTCTCTACAGTTCATGACTGAAGCTGATGCCAGGTAAGTTTCATTTTAGGTGGTTATATCCTTATGTTGTGACTAATGTTTTTCCTTATGGTGGAGTGGAGATCACACAAGAGGATATAGGAAGGAGCTTTACAGTCAATGGGAAACGTTTGAAGAGATACATTGAGGGGATTCCTACTGATGCAGTGGATTTTATCACATTGCATAACCCCATCATCACTTGAGAACATCAGGATGTTCCTAATACTTTAACTTTTTTTTATTTTTCCTATTTAAAATTATACATTTCATGTGCATATATCATCTCATGGGTTCACAATGAGGACAATGAAATATTTTAAGTGTGGGGGAGGGAATCGTTTAGTTTAGTAATTTAAATTGTTTTCCTGTTTAAAAAAAAACAAAAAAATTGTGTGTTTTTAAAACTTTTGAGCTGAAATGATTTTCATCACCATTTTAAAATCCATGTCAATAAGTGAAACAATTTATTTGATGAATCTAAGCTTAAATTAATTCTGAAAATAACTTTGTTTCAACTTCCAATCTTTAGTAATTTCCTGAAAAGTACTTTGAATTTTTAATCCCATGCCACATATCACTGTCTTTATATTTGAAATCACTTTTATGTGAGGCTTCTGAACCATTATTCTTCACATTCACCTCACTTCTTGAGAGAACCAAACCATTCTTGATTTAACCAAAATTTGATTTATTCCTGTCAAAACTTGAGGGTTTGAGGTACATATGTTTAAATTATTGAGGAATTTGTTTGGTATTAAAGCCCCTATTTCAAATAATTTTTTTTATAATGGCCTAACTTGAACAGTTAGTCCTTGTATCCCTTAGAATCCATGAACAACCTGTTAGGTTAGCCAAATTACAAGCCAATTTTTTCTATCAAACCAACTCTTGAAGTGAAATTGCATAATCTAGTTGAACTTAAGTGCGAGGGAAGCTATCTTGGGTTGTACTATGACATTATGTGATACTTTGGGTGGAAATTTAAATTATGAAGAGATGTTTTTATTGCTGAAAAAATAATTCTATTGAATTTTTTTCCTTTTTTGGAGCTTTCATGACAAATGAATCTGTACCGTTCTAGAGCTTCTAAAAAGAAAGAAAGTTGTACCTATCTAGAGCTTTCACGAAAAACTATTTTGGAGAAGATTGACATTTTTGTTTATGAAATGATGAATAGTGTAAAATTTCCATGAATTTTCAGGATGATGGAGCTGAATTTATGATAATGGGATTAATTAAAAGACCATATTTAAGTGAAAATTAGATTAATGCAATTTTGCTTCAAAAAGAGTCAAGCCCTCCTCATTCAGCCTCAGAGTTTTTCACATCTAAAATCCTACCAACCAAAAGCCACATAACAACCCTGGAAAGTCCTCATGATAAAAATATGTCCTTGACTCACATCGAGTGGTGATATAGGAATTTATCAAGCCTATGGTGACCCTTGTATCAGTTTGGATGAAAAAGACATTGCAAAAAAATTGACATTTGTGTGATAAGAGAAAATTCAATTAAGGTAAGTGTTTTGTGCATGGGAGGATAAATAAAGTGGAAATATATTGAATGATATAAATGGATAACTTGAAAAAAATGGGTTTTTTTGAGGCATGATATCTTTTTTTTCTTGGTGTGGAATTGTTGGATCTCAAGGATATGTGTCTTAAAATTTGTTTTGATTTGATATTGATGTTTACTTGATATGAGGTTTTTCCCAGAAGTGAAAAAGGGTAAGTGTGGGGGAGTTGATAAAACAAAATTTTATTGAAAATTTTATTGATAATAGATGATATAATTTCTTCACATTATGCTAAATATGTTCAATTATGAAATATTTGAGATTAGATTATTCATTTGCAAATTTGATGAAAATTCCAGTTTTAACCTTTTAAAATGAACTGTAGTATTTTGAGAATAAATATTTTTCAGCAAATTATTTTGACTTAAAATTTTGTAAATATGTTTCTGACTTAATGGGATACAAATTCTATTCAGGACATGTGAGATGGATTGTGCATTTGTGTGGAGTAAATGGGTTATGAAGACAAAAATGGACTGAACTATCCAGATTGGACATCACTTCACCATTTGGACCATATCATCTTCATCCAGTCTTATATTGAGCCCAAATTTTAAGAGAAGCTCGGGGACATGATTATGAACAAATAATACTTCTATAAGGCTGGCCAATTCACGTGTTTTGGAGGTCAACTATGCGGTGAAAATGTGATTAAAATATTTGGCCGAATTTCCCTTTCACATTTAATAAAGTTTTGTAACCCTAGACCTCCCCAACTCTATTTAAAGGATGTTTTCACTCTTTGGGAGGGATAGTATAATATTTGGGAAGGTGTTCCTGAAAGTATGTCTCTTGTAAGCCCCTAAAAACTCTTGGAAGAAGTAAGGCTTTGTGCAAACATCTCTCCCAAAAAGGCTCTCCTCTCCTACCTCCTCTTTGTAATTCTTTTCTTTCATGTTTGTATCTTGAATTTTTATTCAATTAATCTTTTGTGTTTTTACCTTTTATTCTTCTCTTAATATTTATAATTGGGTTTTAATCAAGAGTAGAGACAATATTATGTTCTACCCTTTCAATCCTTTGCTCATGAAAAATGTCTCCACGATGACTACACCACCCATAGAAGAGTAGTTTTTTAGTGATGGATCTATCTTATACCCTCTTTATTTAATTATTTTGAATCATTAAGATAATATAATTAACTTAATATGATTCATGAATTGAGTTTTTAAATTTTAAGAAACTAAGAAAGCAATTGAACAATTGACATGAAAACACGCGAGGTCGAGATTTTGTGAAAATTGTGAGAGTGCGAACTTAATCGGTAATACAAGACCACGCGAGATAAGTTTGTAGAGTTCAAATATAATCCCTAAAAAAAATTCATCCTCATTTAAAGAATGTATATGTGCTCTAATTAATCACTGACCATAAGATAACCTTATAACAACAATCAAAGATGGGTGTTGCGATTGCGTGTTCTGAAGCTAGCCTAGGGTTTAAGTAAACCATCTTTGTGGTTAAGTTAACACTCGTAGGGTTCAAGGGTTAACAAATTAGAGGATCATAATTAACTAGATATTGATTTAAATGATAATTATTAATAATTAAATGAAGACGTAGAGTTATATATATTACACCTTTTAAAATATTTTTTAAAAAACATCTTCTTGTTGCGTCTTTTTAATCAAACTTCATTTCAAAATTAAAAAAATGCAACATTCTTCTAGAAAATTTCTTCAAGTTTTATAAAAAATAAAACCCCCATCATTTCAAGTAGTGTTTTAATTATTCTATATTTTATTTTTAGTACACCTTTAAGTAGTTGTTTTAATTTACTTCCTCCTTTAAGAGACGACCTTGGTCAGCCACTCTGCTGCACCTAAGTACCCAAAAACCACTAATCATTTGAGGGTGCCCACGAAAGCGCCTTTCAGATAGCATGAAACATATTTTTTCAGAATATATGCTATTTAACACACTTAAATTCCATGTAGTCTATGCGTTCTCATGATGGAAAACACATATTCAAATATGCGTGTTGTATTTGTTACACGATGCATGTGACCACCAACCATGTAACTCAGAGGTCACACAATGTGTAACTCCCATAAATGTTGTGTAATTCATGAATATCCATAGTTAACATAAACCTAAAGTCCCTAGTAATGTGTTATTAATAAGAGATGAAAGATTATACATGACATGCAGCTGGCCTGTATACATCATGTACCCTTCTTATTTATGTTGAAAGTAAAATTAATTAATTATTCAATTTAAACCTAATCAATATGTGTCTATGTGTTATTTATTAATAGTACACACTGCATGATAGGTTATATATATATATTAAATGCATAATTAATTTCTACATAATATTTCTAACTACATACCATGTATAATTGGAATACACTGAATACTCTTACATTAAAAACATCACACACTATGTAAATTACATGTGTCGATGTGTCATTTATTGAAAGTACATGCCATGTAATTACATGACATAACATGTATACTAGATATCATATGAGTTGATAAAATACCACCACAATACATACCTATTAGTTTGGATGGGTAATCTCCATGTTGTCTCTAAGTACATGCTTTTTACTTAGATAATTTTAATTAAAATTAATTTTTTTAATTTGTTTAAAATTATAATAGATGATAATCCCAAGGAAAATTTTGATGTAAATTAAGATAAATGAATTTATTAATTGATAAATATATTTAATTGATTTTATCATGATTTATCTTAATTAATATTGAAATGAATTCTAACTTATTAAATGCATAATCATTTCATGTGTGTGGATGATCATGAGATTAGACTGACCTATGTATGTGATTGGTTTATTTTAATTTATTATTATTAAATTAAAATGGTGGCCTATTCATCACCCCATACTCCTTATTATGTAAGGGATTACATATCTATGGTCTCTTTTTTATAAACCCCCTTAACCAATCCTTTCCCCCCCTCACCCAAATGTGATTAAAATAAAATGAAAAGGTTAAATCTATCAGGAAAGAGGTGGCCATATGAACTTAGAGCCGAGGTGGAACCAACCTAGGACACACATGGAGTACATGTGGAATACTTTAACTCAAACCAAAGTGTGGTTCTAGGATTTTTCCCATAGGGTAAAGGGTTGATTTATCATCCACCAGATAAAACAACCATTAAAAAAATCATGATTATAATACTTTATTATTTTATTTATATTAGTTTTATGGATAATTATTTATAGATTCTCTATTGAGATCACTTAATAAATCAACTAACAAGAATGCAAGATGAAATTAAAATACATTAGACTAGGCATAAATTTTATATAAGATATGGTTAATCACTTAAGTGAAATCCAATTAATATTATCAAAGCATGTAATAATATAATATGAGAAATTTATGAATAAAAAAATCCATCATTTAAAATATTAAGCCAATATAACCTTCCATTACTTGATTTAAAATCAAACCACTAGATTAGAGTGTTTTATTGGCCCTCATTTTGACACTTACATTTAATAGTATGTTATAAAGAAAGTTTTTGGGTTGACTTAACTAAGTTTTTATTAGGTGTAATGGAATTCATCTGTCCAATACAAATTTTTATGCAAGTGTTGAGGAAATCCATGTCTAGGATTTTAGGATTGGGGATTCCACTCAATGGTTTAATGAGTTGTGAGTTAATGTAGTTGGAATGAATTTCCTACCTAAATGTCTTTGAATATCTTGTTAGTCCCTCATCTATGTTATAATAAGGGGAATATGGATCATTTCCACTAGAATATTAGAGTGACATGATATTCTAAAACCAACAGTAATGGTAATTAGGTTTCAATAAAATAGGGAGAGTTTAATAAATTAAATTTATTATCTAAATTTATAATCCAGATAAAGATCTAAAATTTTCCCTTATTTATTATAGAGTTGGAAATCTATAAGATTTTGATTATATCACTACTATCTATATTAGAGAAGGATAACCTTCTCATTGGCTCAAATTTCTAGGAATGGTATAGACACTTATGCATTATACTATTCCATGATTATAAATTATACATATTGGAAACCTTTATTCCTAAAGAGCATGGTAAAGAGACTAGTGGAGAAGAATTATCTCTATATATAAAACATTTTTATTATGCCACAGATGTCCAATGTTTCATGTTATTACCCATATCTAGTGAGCTTCTAAAGAAACATGAGGATATAGATGCACAAAGAATCATGTATCACCTTGTGATATTTATCAGGAGAAGGAGATGTAAGAGAGACATGAGATCTTCAATGCACTATTCACATGCAAATTTAGAGAGTCAACACCAACCAGGGCTCATGTAGTCAAGATGATTGGATATATAGATTAATTAAACATCTTGGGTTTTAGTATCCCCGATGAGTTGTGCATACATATCATTATATCCTCACTACCTATATAATTATTCAGTTTTATTATTATTTATAATATGAGTAATATTGATAAGTCTATCTCAGAACTCCTTAAATTTATTTTCCATGTTGATAAGGACATGTGGTATGAAAAACCTATGTTTCTTATAGTGAATAAAAGTAAGAACAAGTCAAAGGGACCCAAGACTCACTCAAATTCTAAAGCTCCTGAGAACTTTCCTTACAAAAAGATTAAAATCCAAATACAAGAAAATGAAAAAGACATAGTATGTTTTTAATGTGTCATGCTAAGACATTAGGTGAATAATTGTACCCAAAAGAAGCATTAGGAATCTTCCAGTATGTTCTTTATTGAGTGAACTCTTTCTATATCTACCAATTGGGTATTAGATACATATTTTGGAGCTCACATATATACCTAAATACAAGAACTAATTAAATTCTAAAATATTTATAGAGGATAGGTGGATCTTCAAGTAGCTAATAGAGAAATAATTACTACCTTATCTATAGGATACTACAATCTTCCATTGATAACATAGATGACCTTGGTTCTAAAAAACTATTATTATGTTCCCAATGTTACTAAAATATAATTTTTGTATCCTACCTAGATATGGATGGTTATTTTAAAATTTGAAAATAAAATCTATATCTTTTATAAAGACAACATATGTTAGGGTATGACACATTTAAATAATGGTATTTATGTTTTAGATTATGAAAAACAAGTTTTAAAAATTGATAAAGAATTGGGTTCACATGACTCATATCACACCCAGTTGCGGAATTACTAAATAAGTCATGTAAATCAAAAGCGCTTGATGAAGAATTATTAAGATGATTTTTTAGAATCCTTTGAGATAAAACCATATGGAAGATTTCATGATTTTTTATAAGTAAATATGACCAAATCATTTTTTGGTGGGAAAAGTGAAGGGACACATAGTTCATAGATTTGATACACATTGATGTGTATGAACATTTTCTAGTGGAATCTAGTGGCATGTATTCTTACTTCATAAATTTTATTTATTACTTTAGTAGATATGGTTATGTCTAATTTATTAGGTACAAGCATGAATATTTTTATAAATTCAAATAATTAAATAATTAATTATATAATTAACTTGGTAAGAAGATAAAGAAGCTTCAATCTGATTGAAGTGGTGAGTATTTTAACTAATAATTCATCATTTTTCTATAGGAGTGTAGGATCCTATCTCAAATCAATCCTCATTATACAACAAAGTGGAATTGTGTTAGTGAAAGGAGGAACCATACTTTATTAGAAATGGTAAGGTCAATGATGAGTCATGAAAGTATTACATTATCATTTTGGGGATATGTGTTATAGAATATGACATACACTTTAAATAAGGTCCCAAATAAGGAAATAAATTACACCCCAAACAAGTTAATTTATAGAAATAATAATTTATTATCTAACTTATGTGTATCGGTATGGAAATAATTTATTAATGCTTCTTCAAGAAACAATCAAGCACCCAAGGGAATGAAGTCTAGGTTTATAGGACATACCAAGGGAATGAAAGGTTATTATATACATGACCTATCGAATAAAATAATAATGATTAATTATCATCCCATATTTCTTGATATAGAAACTATAATCAATAAGTATTGTGGGAGAAAGATTGAATTCGATGAGGTTTATGCTCAAGATATACATAGTTAGTGTCGAAACACATTCCATAGGCCCCCAAATAAGAGGTTGTTTCTGAGACACAAGTACTATATATGAGCACCAATGAGGATAAAGAACAAAAAAATATGGGTTTCTAGTCATCGAGGTGGCTGAATCTTTTTTGGTTGATAATAATGATCCACTTTACTACAAGAAGGTGGTAGAGATCTCAAAACCTAGAAGATGTAAAAAAATACATGAATTATGATTTGGATTCCATATACCGGAACCAAGTATGGGTTTTGGCCAATCCTATAATAGATGTTAATCCTGTTGGGTGAAAATGGGTATTCAAGAGAAAACTAGACATGGAAGGTAAAATTATTAGCTAAAAATAAGAACTAATGGCTAAAGGGTTTAAAAAGTGTCAAGGTTTTGACTAAGAAGAAACCTTTTCTTTTATATCCATACTTAAATCCATCAGAATTATGCTTGATACAATAACTTTCCATGACTATGAGATTTAGAAAATGGATTTCAAAATGGATTTCCTTAATGGGAATGGAAGATGTCTATATGATACAAATAGAAGGGGTTGTGATTCCATACAATTCTAATATGGTATGTAAGTTTTAGAGACCCATTTATAGATTGAAGAATGTATCTAGATCATGTAAAATTTAGTTTGATGAATCCATTAAAGAATTTTGTTTCATAAAGAAATAATGTGAGCTATGCATTTATAAATGGTTTAGTGGTATTTTAGTCATATTCCGAATAATGTATGTCAATGAAATATTACTTATTAGAATAGATATAACAATATTATAATTATTTAAGGACTGGTTAAGCAAGCAATTCTCCATCAAGGGAATAGGTGAAAAAATCTACATTCTTAGGATCAAGATCATCCATGATAGATGTAATAGGTTTATTGGACTAAGTTAAGGTATATACAATGACTATAAACTAAATCAATTCAGTATGGAATAGTCCATGAGAGGATTGGTTCCAGTGTCACATGATATAAATCTCTGCAAGAAAATATATCCTTATATGCAATATGATAGAGGGAGAGAGAGGATGAGTATGATCCCATATTTATCTATGATATGATCAATTACGTATTCCATGTTATGTACCAAGATTAATATTTCCTATTCCTTGATCATGGTAGGAATATATCAATCAGGCCTAAGAGAACAATATTGGTATATTGTTAAGACTATCCTTAAGTATATGAGGTTTACTAAGGATATGTTCCTGGTATATGGAGGATACAAGGATCTCATCATTAGGGATATAATGATGATAGTTTACAAACATATTATAATGATGTTAAGTCATAATCATAGGATATATAATTAGTATCAATAGAGGAGTTGTGAGATGGAATATTTTAAAGCAACCATTTTACATCAATTCTATAGCGAAATACAAGTATGTTATGGATTTTGATGCAACTAAGGAAGTTGTTTAGATATGAAACTTCACCCAAGATATTGATGTGGTACCAAAGAGTAAAGACCCTATCACATTTTATTATGATAATACTATAACAATGAATCTTGTAAAGGATATAAGGTCACATTAATAAATAAAGAACATACTTCACATGTATCACCTTTTGAGAGATTTTTCTTGAAGGGGTGAGGTAACGATGAGTATATTTTCCATGAATGAGAACATGATAGACCCCTATAATAAATAATTATCTCAAAAAAGCATGAACATCATGTGAGACCTAGTGGATTGAGAGTTTCTAGAAGTTAAATTTAATGAAAGTAAGATTTTGTTGGAGTTGGTTCCATAGAACTAAATTCTATGCACTCTATGATTACCTGTATTTGTGGTTTTTGAATATTAATAATGTTCTTATCATATCACAATTTTTCTTATATATGAAATTGTATATGATAATTTTCTAAGGTTACTTGTCACACTAAAAGGTCATTCAAGTTCCTCAGTATATGAGGACATAAAAGTGTAACAAAAGTGTTATTAAATATATAATCTATAGTCAAATGATATCATTTAAAAAGACACAAATGATATAATCTATTGGATATAGGGGGATCATAAGACATAATGACTTCTTATCATGAAGTTCATTCTTGGTAATCTATAAGAGAAGGAGGTTATAAGAACTTGATCTTCTAGTAGGAAATCCACAATTATATGTGTCATTGAATTATTCTATCTATGTATGTGTGTAATGGTCCTTAAACTTTACGATTATTATTAATTTATATCATTATTCCCATGATTTTATGCATTATCATAAGGCATGATGATATATGTTCATGGAGAAGTTAGGTGCATCATGACTGATATAACATTAATGAATAATATGAGATAGTATTTATCCCTTCTATTATTTAATGAAAATTAATACCTCAAGTCCTTTGATAGAAATAGAACTTCTTGATTAAGTCCATGGATATGTATTTCTATCATCAAGTTCATTTCTCAAAATCCAAAGAAAGAATCATCAAGCCCATAGGTTGATGACACTAGTATGCAACCAGATTGAATAGAGATATTGAGATAAAGGGATTATATTATGTAATGTAAGTTTTTATGTGGTTATATTTATCTATGGGTTCATTAGTGTGTTATTAGACACTAACCTTGTACTTTAGGCAGTTCTTCCTAATAACATAGAGAAAAGGGACTAGAGGTTCACACACTAAGTGTATTCAGAACCGTAGTTAAATTCTATTTGAATATAACATGTTGAATAAATATTATTCCCATATATAGTTTACTAATTATTCTTGTTGAGTTGATTGAAAATATTCATCCACTAGTTATTGAGATAATTTATGCGAGTTGAATATTTAATAAATATTTATACACTATTTTAGTGAATATAATATTTATTTATTTATCAATGATTAATACATTGATATTTATTTATCTAAATAATTTTTCACTATTTAAGGTCCGATTAATATTGAGGAGGATTTATAGACCAAGATTTTTTTTCTGGTGAGAAATGGTATATTAAATATTATTTGAATAAATGTTAATATATTTATTCAATAAATAATATTTATTTATATTCTAGTTTATTGTGTGTCAAGTAAATATTATTAATCATAATAAAACTAATAATATTTACACATGGGGTTCTATGAGAATTAAGAGAATGATAAGGGACAATGTGCAATTATTATTCTCTAAACCTAGACCTATATAAACCTGATTATATCATTCTCAATCCCAATGGTCATTGTTCACAATGAAATTTAGAGAGAATTATCCCAATATCTATAGATCTCTTCTCTTAAAACAATCTAAATAATGGAGAGTGATCCTCCTCATCCAACCTCTCGAGTATAAAGGGGACCAAAAGAATCCTTCAGCCTTGAAGATATTATTGAGACATAATTAATGAATTACATAAGCACTAGAGTATTTTGTGCTAGAACCTAGGTATTTCTATGACAACATTTAGAGGTTTACAGAGCACATATGGATTACTAATAGATGGATTTTCCCCTATAATCCTCTTTCCACAATGGTGATATTTCAAGAAGAGGTCTACCAAATATTCAATAAAGAAAGAATTTTAATGTGAGGAAATTATTAATATATATAAATTAATTATAAATTATATGTAATAATCCAATATTATTAGTTCTGGAATTTATGTTAATTAATTTTCAAGCTAATCTATTGGTCATGACTATCCATTATCTTGTGAAACTTGTATTATTCATCGATTATGAAAAAAATATGAGTTGGTTACTTCCCAATAGCTGCTTTCGATGTGTCTGGATCTTACACCAAAAATAAGATAACACTTTCTCTCTTTAAAATTAGACTTATTTCCAAAATTGAAGTCTTGAAAGTAAGAAATAGTAAGCAAGTAATGGTTATTCATATATCTAAATTACTTCAGATATTTTTTTTTCATATTTAATTTTATAACCTTTTTGGAAGGATGGAATTGATATAAAAAATTGTGTTGTTTGGGAAGACATTTTGGTATAAATTTTTTATGCCTTCGATCAGATTGGAATGATGTAAATTCAAAAACATTACACTTATCAACACTGCAACATTTTTTTCATGACATGAATAGATAGTAATACAACATGAATAATCTCTACAACCACAAATGAATTGATCATATAGATTATTTAATTTTTGGGATTTTATTTTTAATCTAGAAATAAAAAATTATGAAATTATTTTTGATTGATAAGATATATCCTTTATTTTTTAGAGCTAATAATATTTTTACACTGCATAATTTTTTTTGTGTTATTAAAAATGTAATTGCACATTGCTATTTATCTTTTATTTTTTATAAGGGGTTATAATTTATTTAAATAAGTGGTTGTGTTCTGTTTTATTATTTATTCTATATATAGATATGATATAGATATATCATTAATGTCACTTGATGTATTATATGATTTTAATTGATTTTTTATTTTATCTTATTGGTATAGTGAAATCCTTTCAAAAAATTGATGACCATCATACTAGACTCTCATTACATCACATGTGCATGTAAGTGTTAAATAAATGTTAAGATTAGATGATATAACCCCATATTAGTCCAGGTTATCCAAATTCTTTATTAAAATTTTCTCTATATGTGAACAATTACTAGTTAATATATCACTTTACTATATTTAAATGGATACTTTTGGAAAAAAGGTTAAACCAAATACAAACTCTAATTTTTATAGGGTTTATGTTTTTACTTAAATGATAGTCTTTTATATAGATTATTTTATCCTTCCATTACTTATGATGTTGGGACCAGTGAAATTTTATTACTTACTCAAATCTTGATTTGAGTCGATGCTACTATTATTGTTTTCCTTATGTTTTTCATACCTGGATGATACAAGATCTTTCATGTCGGGGATACCAAATTGTGGATTCTTTCAATTAAACCCTCCCCCTCTCACTTTCTCTTATGCATAATTTTTTTTTCAAAGAATATTCTATTGAATTTTTATTTGGAAAAGTTATTAAAACTTTTATCCCTTAAATAATATTAAAATGATTTTTTTATTTGAAACAATGGAACCTCAAAATGTTTCCCTGATTGATTCTATTTGGAAGCACTAGTGGTTCTCTCAACCTCCACATATTCTCACTAGAAGTTCTATTCTCAAACCATCTTATGGATTAATATTTTATTTACTACATAGTTAAATAAAATTTTATTATAAGTCATGATTTTTTAATGAAAATTTATAACATTACCATTTTTCAATTATTGAATCTAGAATCCAGTGAAATAGCCCATCATTCCTAAGGGGAATTAATAAAATAAAAACCACACAACATCACCTTTGTATGATTATCTTTAATAAAATGTTATTTGTGGATATCACATCCCATAAAGAAGTATAATTTATGAAACATCAATGAAAACATAAAATCATGGTTTGTTTTATATATATATATTTTTATGACGAATCCATTCAATTTATTTGGATTTATTCCATTAAATCCACGAATAATGTTAATAAAACTTGTTATTATCTTTAAAATTTCTACATTATTTATGTTTTTGTAGGGAAATGTATTTTTTTGATGTTATAATTACAAATTTATCCATTCTATATTTTTTCATAGTTTATTTTAATTACTCATTCATTTAAAAATCAAACGTTAACATATATAGTGAATGAAGGCTTTGAGGCATAATGAAAGCATTAGGAAGAGGCTCAATTTTACTTTCCATTGATATCAATGGATAAAAATTTATATAACTTGTCAAAGACACCCCAAAATATCTATATAAGATCTTGAATATTTAATATATAATTAATTTAAATAATAATTATCTTGTCTGTGGTAATCCTCATGATAGATTTATATAATTTCTATTGTTAAATTGTTAATTTAATAGGAGAATCCAAACCATTATTCATCTATACATATCCATACATGCTCCATGAATCCCCAAATTATGTTATTTAAATTACAAGTTCTAGAGTAGAAAAGTCAAGTGCTTCACATCATTCATCATTAATCACAAAAATTTCTCCTGTTATATCTATGTTCTTGAGAAGAGGAAGGGGTTTTTTATTGTGATTGTGATAATTCTAGGGGTGTATCAATTGTGTAGAACACATCTTACCTATAAAATAATATAATGTAGAATATATACTTAGTGTTAAATAATGAAAATTGCAGAATGACCCCTATCTAATTATATATTCTAAGTTATTTCCCATGTATAATAATAATAATATATTTTATGATATGAAATATATTTAACATCATTTATTAAATAAAATAATTTATATTTATTTAAATCATATTAAATGAAATATATCATTTCCAACATATTATTAAAATCAATAAATATCCTCCCATAAAATATTATATTCACTAAACTTGTGAATAAATATTTATTTCAATATTCATGTAACTAAATAAATATTTATATTAATCTATTCACTAAACAAGTGAATAAATAAATATTTATTTATTACTTTGTGAATGCAAAAAAAACAAGAGATAAAATTCAACTCACATATTATGAATAATATTACCCAAACTAGGAATAAATTTATTATTTAATATTAAATTCAATATAAATTAATGATATTCTGTATACACTTAGCGTGTAACCCACTAGACCCTTTCCTCAACGATAATAAGTGAACTTACCTAAAGTCCAAAATTTGTGTTTAGTAACACACCAAGACACCTATAAAGAAAGAAGTTAATGTAGTAACTATAAAAACCGTCCAATGAATGCTACTATGTAATATAATCCCTTTATCTTATGGTATCTCATCAAGCATGATGCATACTAGTGTCATCACCCCATATGATTGATTTATCTTTCTTTGACTTTCTAAAATGAAATTTTATATAAACTACCATGGCCATGGATTTCATCAAATAGTTCCATTTCAATCAAAGGTCTTGAGATATCTTCTTCCATTAATATAGAAGGGACACATCTTTTCTTGACTTATTCAATTAATTTCATAACACTTATAACTCACCCTATGTATGACACCTCTCCATGAGAATATGTCATCATGATTTTCATCCATACATCAAAGTACTTGATTCATGTTATACATTAATAATAATCTCAAGTCTATGGACCAATAAACACATTCATATATAGAAATTAAATGACACACATAACTTGTAGAATTCCTATAATGACCCAAATATTTATAAATTAAATTCCATTTTTAAATGAGTAAGTTCCTTATTAAGAAATGAAATTATAGAAAACACATGCACTAATTTTGGTTTTTGGACCATTATAAGTTATATCATGTCAAATTTAATAGACCATTAAACATCATAACCATTAAAAGTATATCCATTATACAGTGATCATATGATTAGTATATATATAAGGTTTTGATAAATATAATTGATACAGATAGAGGAAGTGATGGCCTTGACAAGTAGGATCATACCCAATTAATCTCATTTACAGGAGATTTAAAGGGAGATAGAATCACTAGGGTTTTCCCTTAACCAAGCACAATCTAAGATTCAACAACTAAATTATGATTGAAACTATTTACAGGATAAGTTAAAGCTCATCAAGATCACACCCAAACCATGTTCACCGAACTACCCCTTAAATATCTCACTATGGTACACCTTATCCTTAGGGAATTCACTGGTGTAATAAAGGGGTATATATAGACCCTAATATCATGATTTTTTATATTTTTATTTTTAATAAAATAATTATTATATTTATCTTTTATTACTTTATAATGTTTAAATAATAAATTTTGATAAAAATTAGATTTTGATAGGGTGAAACACAAATTTTATTTTTGGGAAATATATAATTTAAATCAAGGAACTATTTTTGATGAATTAATTTTTTTTGAAATAAATGATATTTTAATAAAATATTATTATTAAAATAATATTTATTAAATATAAATGATAATATAATTTTATGAATTCAAATGTAATTATTATAAGGGCCTGAAAACTTTTATTGTCAAAAGACCCAGTATTTTTCAAAAAATAGATATTTTTTATTTAAAAGTTTAAATTATAATATTTAGAGAATTATTTTGATAAAATAAATATTATTTTTTAAATAATCATGTTGAAACTATCTAATAGTTACTTTTTCATAACTTTTTGATACATTCAAAATTCTAGGTAAAAATTAAATATGATATAATTATACAATATGTATTATAACATAATAAAAACCTAACAATGATGTAATAAATAATATATATATTATCCAAGAACAAAATTATGTTTCCCATTTAAAATAATGTGTTTTTAAATTTATTTTATTAATTTTATAAATCCTTAATGAATCCTCCAAAACCTATATTCTATTTTATGGTTTTAAAATCAATTTTTTGTAAATATGACTCACTACCACATCACCAGGGGTATTTATTTATTTAATTAATTTATTAGACTTATAAAATATTGAAAAAAACTCCTCTTTAGTAGAAACCATGTACAAAAATCATGGTAAGGTTTATGAGTTTGATTACTTTATCATATAGTGTAAAAAACCTAAGTTTGGAAATTAATAAAGAATTCCCCTATATTTTTCTATAAACCCACCCAAAATCCCAATAATATTCACTAAAAACCCTTATATCACAAATTTAATATCCTATTAACTGTCTAGATCCCCACAAGGTGTCCCCAATTTCTTAATAATCTCCTCCCAAGCTTTTAGGAGCACCCAATCAAGGTAAGAGATCCTCGGATTTTCCTCTTTATTCAAGCAACTTATTTATATTATACCTTTTAATTTCAAATTTTACAGGTTTTAATATGTTTTTAAATATAAATATTATTAATTATTATTTTAAAGTGATTATAGACACCTTTAACTCTCATTAATCCCTAACATGAATCATTATATACCCCCGTTATGCTGCCAAAATTATCTTGCGATTTTCCATGCGAAACATTTGTGTAGTGAATACCCATCCCCATTTAAACTCAAGGTTATTAAAATAGATGTAACTATACTTAATTTATTTTTTAATTCCATGTATTTAACCCACCTCCATAATCATGGTGTTAAAATTGATGAAATATGTTCTTATGTTGTATGATCTACGTGACACACTTATGAATGTACATGATATGAATGTGATGGGTGGGACCAAAATTATATAGCCCTACAATATATTGGGTAATGTTTTTATCCCATGATATACCATGTATGGTTCATGTGAGGTTATCCTAATTACACTATGTTATGATATCTTGGTGGTAATCCTTGACTTATGCTTATGATTTCATGTTATATGTTGTTTCCACATTATCGTATCGCCTTTATGTTATCATCCTATATCATACTTCAATATTAAAGTTTATAATTATCACCCCTATTATGTATTAATTTTATAATGTTATTATTTTATTATTACCTTAATAGGATTTACATCTCACCCCTTTCTTATGTACATCCCTAGGTTATCCTATGTAATTTTAGAAGATCAAGAAAATTTAGGGGCATGTTTTGGAGTTTTATTTATGTATTTGTATTTTTATTTCATGTTTTAAGATATATACCTAATTACCTAAATACACTTGGAATCAAGATATTATGGGATTGTATTAATTATATCTTTATACAATAAATCATGAAATAAAGTGTATGAAAGATATGGGTTGCCCTAATTTTTATTAGGGGATCTATTCTCCTGACCTCCCTTTTTTGAGATCACCAAGTGAAAACTTCATAAGAAGAAGTCTAAATGTATTTTGACCATCCAACACCTGATACCCAGATTTCATTTTTTTTATCCTATCATATTGATGCATCTAGACCATATGACTTATTTAATAATATTTTCATAGAATTTATTGGTTCTCATTATAGCAGGGAACTTCTATAACCATTTGATGCAACAAATATTCTAAGGACATTATCACATTAATGTTACATATAAAAATGATAATTATGAGATAAGATATTTATCTATATTATATTAATCAAAAGTAAAATGTTGGTTGGTTCTAGGTAACCAACTCCAATAGACCCCCACTTACACCGGAGCCAACTGCCAACAATTTTCAACCTGATAGATCTCATATGAAGTTCACGATTCTACTATGGTATGGATTTAGTTAATAGGTATTATATGTTTTTATCTATGGATACTACAATAAATGAATATTCATCCCTTTGAGTAAAATATCTCAATAGGTGATAATTATAAAGTATATTCTTTATCCATTGATGTGACCTGATCTATTTTGATAGAACCACTATTATAGTATTATCATAGAATAAAGTAATAGGATTTTTAAATCTAGGTATAACACTAAGATCCTTGATGAATCTATATATACACACTGCTACTTTAGGTAAATCATAGGGATACCATACTCATACTTTTTTGTTAATTTTATTTACCATGGGCCACTTAGAACTTTTTTTAGCTCATTGCTCCTCTTATGAGGTAGAATACATATCCTAAATATAATTTCATATCATTCTGACCATTTTGGAAACTTGCATATGTGCATCCCCTCATAGCTAGTTCCCCATATCCTAAAAAACAAGGGAGATGTCCTTTATACACCTAAGGTACTTTAGGATAGTCTTTATAACCAACTAATTTAGATCTCTTGGGTCCACTTGATATCTTCCTCTAATTATTAAGTTATAGAAAAAATCAATCTTCATACATAGAATGACATACATAATTGATCCAACCATATAAGTGTAAGGTATTTTACTAATTCTTTATCTCTCTTATTGTGTTTGAGGACACATTTTATTGGAGATATGTATACCATGTGGTACTAGAAACAATCTTCCCATCTATTTTTCTATATTTTATCTTTTCAATACCTTTTCAATGTATATACCTTGGATTTTTCAAAACAACCTCTTAGATCTATCTTGATGGATCTCAATCACTAGAATTTAGGATACTTAACCTTGGTCTTTCATAGAGAAGAATTTATTCAATCATGTCTTAACTGACTATAAGATGAGTATCTATTGTTCCCACTTTGTGAGTGTTGTATTTATTATCAATGTATAAGAATAATTTGATGTCAATATGTTGAAGAAGAATTAGAATATAGTAAAAGTACTTGAAAGATTATTTTTGGAGAACCCAATCATTATGAAGACTAATTTACCAATCTAAGGAAATATTCTTGGAAATTGAAGTGAATCCTTGAGTCTTGGATGTTAAATTAACTTATCCTAATTTAATTGATAAAAGGAAAGAAAATATGTTGGTACTTCCAAAGAATATTCATAGAAGATATTTTGGAAAATAATTTTTTTAATAAGATCAATCCACAAGAAGTGTTAAGGTTATATATTATATTTTGGATGAATTAGATTTAATATCTAATGATTTATTGTTCTGATATTCAAAGGAACATATGAAAAGTGTTGGTGGAAGAAGGAACATATGACAAATGTTAGTGGAAGAAGGGACCTTGTATTATTCATGAAATTAAAGTTGGAATGTTTTGGGAATTGTTCCTGAGGTGTTTTGGAAATGACCTCGATATTTTTTATACAAGGTGTCTACATATGTAAAGGTAAGGAGATAATTTTGAATGCTATATAAAGGTAAATTTAGAAAATCATTACCTGCATAAAGGTAACTCCTGCCTATGTAAGGGTAAACCAAGGTGATATTGTGTTGAGTAAATGTAAGGTATATTGTGGATGCACTATGTAAGGGTATTAATTCCCTATGTAAATTTACTTTAAGTGCTAAGTAAAGGTAACATACATCTCATGTAAAGGTATAAGGAATCCCATTTAAGGGTACATTTACCAAAATAAGGGTAAAATGTATTTATAGTGTCCTGCGTAAGGGTAACCATGAGGCTACGTAAGGGTATCAAGTTGAGGCTGGGAACTATGTAAAGGTATGTGAGGCCACATAAGGGTAATTAGAAACCTATGTAAGGGTAGACACAAGCTTCCTCTACTCATGTAAGGGTAGAAAACATATATGTATAGTCACATAAAGGAAAATAATACCTATATAAGGGTATACCGAATTGATGCTGCACTATGTACGAGTCAACTATTACTCACATAAAGGTAACTCATGCCTACATAAGGGTAATAAAATCTATGTAAAGGTATATTATGGCTATGTAAAGGTCATTCCAAAGATGTGTAAGGGTAAAACACAAGGCCGTTGCTACTACCAGTTATGATCAGAGCATACTACCGCTGGTTTTGAACAGAGGTTGATACCACTAGTTATGGATAGAATTTCTACTCAAAATTGGGTGTTCTACCATTGGAGGTGATACCACCAGTTGGGTGTGCTATTATTGGCTGTGCTATTACCAGTTGGGAGCACTACCACCAGTTATTATGTGCTACCACCATTATCATGTGCTACCACCAGGCATTAGATTCTACTTCTAGGAATTTTATGTTACTGCTAGGTATTATACCACTAGTTTCTACCATGAGGTATGATCATATGATAAAATAGATCATTTGAGATTGAGGTTTTTCATGCATGGGATGTTATGCTAAATAGATTTGATAAAATTAGAGTTAATGAATGGATGGGAAGTGGATCAAAATGGTAAATGAATGTAGCTTCACATTTCATGTATGTAAACCAAAAAATGAAGAAAAAAGAAGGATCCATATGACATTTCTTTATGATTGAGATAATGGAGGAAGTGAAACAAGCTGTATAAAAAAATAATGCATACAATAGGTTCGATGTATGTATGTGATGCATAATTGAGTGCATAAAAAATAATGAGAAGACGTTTATTCATTAACCACATGAAGAAGAAATAAAAATACATGATTTTATTATATATTTCATGGCTTATTATTATGGTCTTTTAACCATGAAATAATTCCCATGATAATAAGGAGTTAATGAGATATTTGTGATAATGAAATTATTCCATTCTTTCAATAAAGAATATCATGATATATGATCATGATTTATACAAAGATCACATATATTTAAATATCGCATGATAGATGGAATGAATCTTGAGTCTTCATGGGATTTAAATTAATAATGGAATGGGAAATCATATGATTTTAAATATGTGATAAATTGTGAATGACTTGACCAATTTGAATGAGATTATCCTACTTACAAAGACGATAGGATTTCTATAATTCAAATACGGAGATAGTGAATGAAATATTTTGGGTAATAATGTTCATGATAATTTTGTGAATATAAATGTGTGCCAGTATGTATTAGATAGTGCATAGAGAGGTTCAACACTGTGATTGAAAAGGAAAAATTATTATGTCAAGAGAGAGATCCGATACTGTATTTGTTGAAAACTTTGATATATTAAAGATAGAGAAAGTGAATAACTAGTGTTGTATATCAAGAATATTTCCTGTGAAATGAAGAATAATAATAGGTAGTTATTTATTACTTTATTTTAAGAAAACCATTTTATTTCTATGAAATAATGGTATCCCATCAGATTACCGCAAGAGAAAAAAAGATCAATTCTTATAGTCTAGGAGGGAATCAATCCAACACATGTGATCTTTCTTCATGGTGGTACAAACCCAATATGTTATATAAAGGGATAAAATACCACTCTGTCTTTTTAATTGATTGGTTCTAGGAGAATAGGTTCAAGGTTATACCCTTAACTATGCTTTTCCTGATAATAAAATGAAATATGTCTGCTAGTTGGATAATAACCACCATACACTAGGGACATAGTCACCCACACTAGAGGTTAGCCTAATTAACATACCCTAGTGTTTATTATTCTTTATTATTTTATATAAATTCTTTATAAACATAGGTAAATAAGAAAATATAATAATTCATTGAATAAGTGTAAGAGATAAAAAAAGTTATAAAAGTTGAAAAGTGGAAAGAAGTCATTCCACACCAATTCAGCCCCTCTCAGTATTGTCATTTTTAAGTGATCCTAACAATTGGAATCAGAGCCACATGTCACACCTCTTATTGGATTCTATGATTTGAAGCTTACTAAAGATTTTAATTCTCTTATAAATTCATAATGTAGTGAAAACTTGGAGGAGTTGTATCTACTGCAAATCAGAACACTATCTTATCGAATACCTCAAAGAATAAAAAGAGGAAATAATTGAGAAATTTGAAGAAGAAATCCCTATTATGTAAAAAGGATAATGAATCAGTTTCCCAATACATTATTTCCGAGAAAGAAAATTCATGCATGGGAGTTTAAGAATTGGTAGCATAGTTAATACACAATAAATGGAAAAAATTTCTATTTCTTAGGATGATGAAGAGGTATTAGATATGTTTTTACAAGATTGTCCAAAAAAACAATCATACACAAGTGGTGAAGAACATTACCCAGATAATAATGATTGCACATACTTGACGATGAACTTTCAAGATAAGATCACTTATATTGAATAAGAAGTTAAGAAGAGAGACAAATACAGAGTCCATTGGAATAAAGGGTAACGACCTGTGTTGATCTCACCAAACAACACAATCTCAGAAAGTGTTAAAATCAAAGATCTTGAAGAATAATGTTATATATTTGGGAAGGATCGGTTTTAATAAATCCTAAATAAAGATCAGTACATTTAGATACTTAAAGGAAGGTTCTATGCATTAGAAGACAATCAGAAGAATATCATTAATGTAAAGAATGCTTAACTTAAAAAAAAGACCAAGGACATTGAAATTTTGTTGCAAGAGAAAAATAAAATGTATTATGATGAAATTGAAAAGATCAATAATGAATTTGAATATATATTGAAGTTAATGGACGATCATAAATTCATCCTAATTATAAAGCGTCTTGAACTTGTTGTCAAACTGAAAAGTTATGAAAATTTCTAAGATGAGTCTTCACAAAAAGATAAAATATGATATATTAGTGAAAGATATATATCCAAAAAAATATATAAGAAGTATTTTTATCCTAATATAAATTCATATAATGGAAATAAAATATTGAAATCATCTAATATTTAATCTCAATGAGTCTAAAAAAAGGCACCATCCACTATTGTAAATAATGTTTTTTCTAAATTTGTTTCTATGAACTATATAGATTTGAAATAAAAATATATATTAATGTGGATGAAGAAAAATGGTGATAAACCCACCATTATAACTAGGGTAGATAAAATCAAGTTTATAAGGATCATTTCCTCTAAACATACCCATTCAATGAATTATAAGGAACAAAAACATCACACATGAAATTTGGATAGATTTTTTCACAAAAAAAGATCAAGATTTATGGTATATTGATGTCACTACTACAAGTTTGGGAATAAGAAAGATTATTGTTGGAATAATATCCCAACACACAAAGTTCAAAGAATACCTACATCAGGTGGGATAAAATAAGTGATAAATAAAAGTCCACAATAAAGAGGGAAGAGTCTTCTAATTGCAAACATATTTGAAAATTTAAAGAACCTATACGGTATTTGTAATAAAAGTGGTTAGAGTGTGGAGGAATGAAAGTACAAATCATTCAAGCATGAAAGTAAAAAATTCATAAGAAAATAACACAGGAGATGAAGAATAGATAGAATCCAGCCTTAGGAAATAACCAAATGAAAACTATTCCTAAGAAGCTTACAAAGAATCTGAATAAGTCAACCTTGGGTGAAAATCAAAAGAAGAACTATTATCAGAACAAACCCAAGAATATCAATAAGGGTACTCTACCAAATAGCATAAGTTTCTTCTTCTATAAAAGAAGAGGTCACACCATATATCACTTTAAATAGATGATGGATATCACATTAAATGGAATCAAGATTAAGAAACAAAGGTTAAGACTAGTCTAAGGTCAAAATAAAAGGGATAAAGTGGAAAAGAGAACACCTAAAAAGACATGTAAATCTAATAAGAAACCTGTTCATATTCCAAATGACACACTAGTAATTTTCATAACTTAATTTGAGAGAGAAATAAAATTGGATTAAGCAAAAATGTAGGATTATGCTAAAGAAAAAAAAAGAGTCCACATGACTAAATTGAGTATCATGAGTGGTTGTTAACAAATGATAACAAAATAATCTAAGAATTACTGTATAGAAGGTGAAATAAGGCTAGAACCATCTTAGAGGATTGGATGTTCATAACTCCAACACAAGAATAAATACTAAAGAAGAATCATAAATCACCAAGTGATGAATGTACCTTGATGACCACTATGAAAATCAATATCCACAATAATTTATTGATATAGAGAGTAAAGATACCATGATTCTAAAAACCTTCAAAAAATTCAGAAAATATAGCATGAAGAGTTCACACTTACATAGAGAAAAAAAATAAAGGAGTTTCATGATTGAGGAAAAATTCTCAACCTTATTTCTCTCATTGAAAAGAAAAAGAGATCCACCTTATTAGAATATACTTTGTGTTTATTCATTTCTTATAGGGAATTGAATGTGATGCATATAATCAGGGGGATAGCTGAGTTGAAGAAGTTATATTTCCATATTTTAAAGTTGGAATATTCATTCCAAACATAATAGAATACACCATCCTAATTTGATCTATTTTCCATTATCCTTAATATTATTATTTTTTCAAAAGATTAAAGATCAACATTGATGAATATTATCAAGCTATCATAGCTGATCAAAAAATTTTAAGTCACCATCATGGATGTGATCACAATATTTTTTATTCAAATTAATTAGAATTAAAAAGAATAACTCATGAAAAGATCCATCTGATGAAGTGAAGTTGGAGATTATCCCTTATGAGGGAGTATCCAAAGAAGTTCCTAGATCATTATACTTTATTCAATCTATTATCTCTAGAAGGTACTTTTTTAGAATGTCATTGATAAGGTATGTTTACTTATTCTCTAATCCCTATTAAAAATTGATCTAAACTAAAGGTGGATAACTTTAATGAATCAATGACATGAATAAAATAATATTGAATAAGTTCTAGGAATGATTTCATGAAAATTACCTACCTATTAAAATTGAATGTTTTTAATATATGTTTTGAGATGAGTGAAAGAATTTTTAGGTTGAATATATCTTGAGAATTTTCTTTATAAAAGGTATTAAACAAATTCCTCTTGCGGTGTATCAATTAGTATCAACCAATTACTTTTGACCAAGAAAAAATTGAACAATATCTAATGAAGGAAACAAGTTGTGCTATATAATTTGGTATCATATTCTAAATTGATAATGAAAAACATTGATACCTAAATTAGACCTTCTTATTTTCTACACTGGGTTAGCCTAAGTAGACTTGGAGTAGAATAATTGATGGAACATTGCTTAAGATAGAAATGATACCATCCCCACTTAGGTTCTTTTAATTTATTATCAATAATAGTGAGAGAATAAATTGAAAATGTTAAGGAGAAAGGGGAAGGTAGAAATAAATAATATGTGCAGATTGGATGAACATATTAACATGGCATTTTTTTTGGTATTGAAAAAAATACAAAGGGAGAGATTTTATACCCCACTTTGTGTGTTATATTTTTTTGTAAATGTATAAGGAGAATTTGATGTTAATATGTTGAAGAATAATTATGATAGAGTATAAGTCCTTGTAAGTTGGTTTTTTGGAGAACCCAAGAATTATGAATAAGAAGTTCCCAAGAAAAGGAAATATTCTATGAAATTGAAGTGAATACTTAAGTCTTAGATGTTGAAGGTACTTTTCCTCATTCATGCAACAAAAGGAAAGGAAAGATGTTGGTATAACCAATGAATATTCTTTGATTTTTTTTGAAAAGAAATATTTTAATAAGATCTATTTATAAGAAGTTCTAAGGTTACATACTATATTTTGGATGAAGTAGATTTAATATCTGATGATTGATTGTGCTAATCATCAAAGGAACATATGATGAGTATTGGTGGAAGAAGGAATATATGAAAAATGTTTTTGAAAGAATGAAAATTGTATTATTCATGAAATTGAAGTTGGAAAGTCTTGGGAATTATTTTCTAGGTGTTTTGATAAGGCCCTAGATGTTTTTTTATACAAGGTGGATGCATTCAAAAAGGTAAGAAGATTATTGTGAATACTCTATAAAGATAAATCAAGAAAATCATTAGCTATGTAATGGTAACCCCTACCTGAATAAGGTTAAACCAAGGTGATACTAAATTGAATAAAGGTAAGGTATATTGAGGCTATTCTATGTAAGGGTATTCATGACTTGAATAAAGGTACTTTAAGAACCGTGTAAAGGTAATAGGAAGATCATGTAAAGGTACAAGGAAGACTATGTAATGGTATATTTACCAACATAAGGGTAAACTGCATTTATATTTTTCTATGTAAGGGTATGCATGAGGCTGTGCAAGGGTACCAAGTTTAGGATGAGCACTGTGTAAAGTTACATGAGGATACATAAGGGTAATTGGTGATCTATGTAAGGGTACCTTTGAACTTTATTTTCCCACATAAGGGTAGCCAACATATCTGTACACCTATGTAAAGGTAAATAATACCTATGAAAGGGTACACCAAATTGATACTACACTACATATGGGTCAACTTACACTCATGTAAAGGTAATTCACTCTTGTGTAAAGATCATTCCTAATCCACGTAAGGGTAAAACATGAGGCTGTTGCTACCACTAGTTTTGATCAGAGAATCTTACTATCAGTTATGAATATAATTTTCTACCACCAGTCATGAACAGAGGTGCTACCACCAGTTTTGTGTGCTACTATGGAGGTGATCCATATAGTTGTGTTTACTACTATTGGTTTTACTACTTCTAGTTAGGACTACAACTACTAGGAACTCTGTTCTACCTCTAATCATCAAGTGCTACCTCTAGGATTTAGATGCCACCTTCAGGCTTTGTATACTACCACCAGGTATGCTATCATATGTTTCCACTATGATATGTGATCATAATTTAAAATAAAGCATTCAATCTTGAGGTTGTTCATGCATGGTTAGTACTTCTAAACATATTTGATAAAATCAAAGGTAACACATGGATAATAAGTTGATTAAAATGGTACATGCATGAAGCTTCACATTACATGCATTTAAATCGAATAATGAAGAAAAACCAAGGATCCATACAATAGTGCATAATGATTGAGATAATGGGGGAAGAGAAATAAGATAAATAAAAATTGAATGCACACCACAGGTTCGATGCATGAATGTGATGCATAATTGAGTGCATGTAGAAATAATGAGAGCACATTATTTCATTAACCGAATGAAGAAGATATAAAAATATCTAAATTGATTGGATATTTCATGGGATATTATTATGTGTTTTCAATCATGAAATAATGCCCCTGATAATGAGGAGTTAGTGAGATATTTATGATGTTGAATAATTCTATGATTTTAATAAATAATATCATGATACATGATCGTGATTTATACAGAGATCATGGATATCTAAATATGGCATGATAGATGAAATGCATCCTGAGTTTTCATGAGATTTAAATTAATATTGGAATAGGAATTCAAATGATTTTAAAAATGAGATTAATCAGAAATCACTTGACTAAATTGAATGATATGATCCTATTATTGAGGATCATGGGATTTCCATAATTAAAATATGAAGACATTGATTGCAATATTTTGGAGAAAAATGTTCATGATAATTTTGTGAATATAAATATGTGAATAAAGGTATTAGATAGAATAAAGAGTGGTTTACACTATGATCGAAAAGTAAAAATTCTTGTGTTGAGAGAGAGATCTGATATATAATCTATTTCAAACTTTGATACATCAAAGAGAGAGAAAGTGAAGAACCAGTGTAGCATATCAAGAATATTTCCTATGCAATGAAGAATAAGAAGAGTCAGTTATTGATTACTGCATAATCAAGATGAACCTTTGATTACTATGAAATATACACTAAAAAATATTTTACTTATTCCAATATAAATTTATCAACAGGCAGTTTATCTATTGGTATAAATGAGAAATTCCAAGAGATATTGAGTTTTATTTGTATTAAATTAATGTACCAACATTTATTTTTACTATAATATATATATATGTGTGTGTGTATGTGTTGTTATTAATTGTTCAATACCAATATATACTTTTAACAATAATTAAATTTGTTTCTTTATCATATAAATATAGACAATTTTTTACCAAAAAATGAATCTATTATTATTAATTACTATTACCAATAGTTTTTTTTTTCAACATAAAAATCCATTACTAGTATTTATTCACTAAAAATAAATTATTTAAGAATAAATTTTTTCTATCAATATCATTTAACATTTTACTAGAAAAATTATATTGATATTAGCACAAAATGAAAATAAATTATATTGATATTTAAAAAAATGGAAAATTATATTTAAACATGTTTTATTTGAAATAAATTCTTATATAAGATTTTAAAAAACATTTACAAAAATTGAAAAGAAACATGATGATTCACATTTAACAACTAGTCATTTAAAAAAAATGTAAAAAAGAAAAAAAGAAAATAGTTTTCGGCCTCTTATTTACTTTCTCCCTGCCTCCACTCTTCCTAGGTCGCAATCTTCATCACTCACACAATTACAATCTCCACTTGTTCTAGAACTCTAGATTCATCACCATCGACCACACCCATATCCACACTCTTGATTATCTACCATTTCTCACACCTTCATCCACTGATGTTCAATTGTATTTTCCTATTTCAAATATACAGATGAGGTGTAGGGAGGGGCATGGACAAAAACCCATTTCACATTCAACCAGTTGATGTTTGAGACTCTTATCAGCTATTCACTTCTACTATTGAATTTTTAATCACCTAAAATTGCATGTATATGGTGTTTAAATTGAATTATATTTAGGGTTTTAGTTAAATTATGAAAAAAAATCCTTTTTATTCTTATTATTGTTTTTTGGGTTATTTTAGAATTATAATTACATACTTATCTATGGAAAAGAATTTTATCCTAACATTGAATCACATTATTATGGATAAGATTCATACACCTTCCAAGACTCCTTCTAGAATAATGGTCCCTTAGAAAACTCCTAAGATGAATCTTGGAAGAGTTGTTTCTATTAGTCCTAGCCATCATGGAAATGTAGAAAGTTGATCCCAATCATTTTAAAGAAGGGGAAAATATTATGTTTCCTAATTATAGAAGAAATGAAGTTAATATAGACAATGATAATGTGAAATATCTTTATGGTGACATGATATACCTAGAACTCTTCACGATTGATCAAAAAATAAGTAGTAAAGGTACACTTATTGATTATTTTTTGGGTTGTTATCTCAAATGAATTTTAACTTAAATTTATTGAGCTGATATATGGTGGATTTTATAGATACCTAGAATAATAATTTAATTATTTCTATATGATATCATCCATGTTTTTTTAATTCTAATGTTATTTCAGAATAATGTTTTATTTTTGGAAATACAATTCATTTTTTTTTCAACATGTTTAATGCTCTAATATTTTTCTTGAATGTGTTAAAATTTTAATTAATCAATTAGGCCTAATTTCATAAAATTATCAAAGGAGACCCAAATTTGTTAAGAGTTATATATTTTCAGATTTGGTTCCTTTATCATAAAGGGTTTACAATTCCTTATTTATTATAATATTTCTCATTGTTATTATTATATTTTAATGTGTAAAGGATGATGAGAATGAATCATCTAATGAATTGAATGTTTTTTCAAGCATTCCAATAGTATCACCCATTATTTTTCTCCTAAAAATCTAATAACCAGAATTTTATCTGCAAGTCATCTGATAGTTTTCAAGTATTATTAATTTTATAGTGAACCATCCTATATTTTCTCTAGAGTATACATCACATCAATAAACATTTTATTATCTGTGTTAGATAGTTTAGAGGGTCTCAATGAATCTTTAGATTGAACTGGATTCATTATAGGAAATTTATTGAAAGAAGTTTATAGAGGATACATGGATATTGACACATCCCTTATCTATTGTTAATTAGGATCTTACATAGATATCTCATAAAAGTATTCAAGTGGACCAAATATGCTATGTTTTGAGCTCTGAAAATGGGAAGCTTATTTTTTGGAACTGTACAAAGGCTATACTTTCCTTTGAGCACATACAATGCTTGCAAAATATATGAAATATTGAAAAGATTTAATTTTTATTATACCCAGAAAATACCTTATATCCTCACCTCATAATGTTACCATATTCCTTTTTACATTTTATTTATATCTTCTCTACAAATATAATTTTCATAGAACTAATCAATTTTGTATTCCCATTTTGTTGAGATTTTGTCCTATTGATCATCCCAATGTTTCTCAATATATGAAATCATTATGTGGATAATACAAAATAAACTACTTGTATTTTCCTGGATATTCTTACATTCCTCTATTAAACTATAATAACTTTCAATATCTTCCACCACCTTTTTGAACATTTCCATTTTTTATGAAATCACAGAGTTTGGGCAAGTGCATCGTTGTAGAAAAAGTTGGATCTTTGTAAGCCAAAATATCATTTCATTTAACACCTTCATTCTCATTTTAAAATGTCTCATATGAAGTTTCCTCTTTCTCCTTGAAATAATTTTTAATATTTTTAAGAATCTTACACTCCATTGAAAACATAATAATAGTGAAGTAACAACTCAAGACTAACATAACACAATTTCTTAATAACTTTAATATTTGCAATCATATTTTTAACATTTCCATCATTATATAATTATTTTTTAAATACCACACTATGTTGTAGTTTTCTTAATTTTTTATAACATATTTTAAATAACTTTCACACTGATCATGTTTCTTATTAACATCATACTATAACTTCATCAAATCTACTATACATTACATAATATGTATACAATTGTCAAAATTGAGTTCTTATGTCTTGAATTTTATGTATTCAACAATCAATTCCTTTTTGAACTTTTGAAATTTATTAAAGGTTGTACTATCATATTATAATTTATATATTCTTTCATTTACTATTGATAAAAATATATTTGAATTTGAAGCGGTTAATGGATCCTTAATTGACTTCATCTACGCCATAATTGATTCAACAACACCAATAATAACTGGTTATTTTTCCTTTAGTAAACCTAATTGATCTTTTACAATATCTTTAAGCTCATTTTTAAATTCTTCATTCATACCTGTATCATATGTTTATAACCTTTTATAAATTCATCATCAACTATCATCAATTGTTTTAGTTCATCAAAGTCGACTTTGAATCCATTGACGATTTCAACTATTTAACGTATTCTTTAGAAAATGAAGTTTCCTTCCACTTATTCATCTCTTCATTTAAATCATTCAAATAATTCTAATCATTAAAACCACATTTCATGTCTATGATTTTTTTAAAGGATGGAAAGAAGAAAATATTTTTTATCAAAATATTTAATATTTTCATCAAAATATTAATCTTCATGTTCAGTAGTTGGTGATGGAATTTCATTATATATTACCAACTTTTATCTCTATATAGTTATAACTTATAAATTTTTAGCACAAAAATCATCCTCCAAGTCTTCATTACAATCACCCTTATCATCCTAATCTTAAAATTCTTCTTCCACTTGTACATGTGTTTATTCAATATTCCCATTCATCTCTTGTTTATTTATTGAGTAGTTTTCTCCAGTAATCCAGCCTCTACATTATCATCCATTGAAATTTTTTCATTTCCATTAGTAGACTTTTATATATCCATTCCAGCCTTCACTGCTTATTTAATATCTCTATCTCTATAACAATATTCACTTCTTCATTATCATCTTTAGTTATATTGTCATTAACAGTTTTAGTTTCAATATTCAAAATAATATATTCATTTTATTATTCAACTAGATATTATTTTTCTCTTTAATTTTCAACAAAAACTTTCTCAATAGCTTCAAGAAAAAATAGTATATTTTTTCTCAGGACAAGTGAAAGACGCTGTCGTGGGCACTTTCAAATGATGTTCGGCTTTGGGTTACTTAGGTGCAGCAGAGTGGCTGACCAAGGTCGTCTCTCAAAGGAGGAACCAAATTAAAAAAACTTCTTAAAGGTATTATAAAAATAAAATAAAAGAGAATAAAAACACTACATGAAAGGATTGGAGGAGGGTGGTTTTTTTATCATTTATAAAACTTAAAGAATTTTTCTGGAAGAAGATTTTAATTTTTTTGTTTTTATTTTTGAAATGAAGTTCGATTAAAAAGACACAACAAAAATATGTTTTTAGACAATATTTAACAGGTGTAATAGATATAAATATACCTATTAACTCAATTATTTGTTATTATAATTTAAATTAACATCCACTTGATTATAATCCTCTAATTTTTTAACCCTAGAACCCTATGGGAGTTAACTTAACCACAAAGATGAAATTACTTAAACCCTAGGCTAGCTTCGGAACATGCAATCACAACACCCTGCTTTGATTGATGTTCTTAGGTTAGATTATGGTCAGTGGTTAATTAGAGAACATATCCACTCTGTAAATGAGGGTTAATTGAGTTTAGGGATTATATTTTAACTCTAAAAATTTATCCCGTGTGGTATTTTATTACCAATTAAGATCGCACTCTCACAATTTACACAACTTCTGACCTCACGTGTTTTTATGTCAATTGTTCAATTGCTTGCTTAGTTTCATTTAAATTAAAAACTCAATTAATAGATAATATTAAGTGAATTAAAATAGCTCATTGAATCAAAATATATGAATGAATAAGGTTATATGTAGATCGATTACTAAAAAGAACTACTCTTCCATGGGTGGTGTAGTCATTGTAGAAACGTTTTACATGTGAAAAGGTTTAGAAAGGGTAGAACCCAATAAAGTTTCTACTCTTGATTCTAGACCAATTAATAAGATTAAGAGAAGAATAAATTTGAACAAAACATAAGATAAGAGAAGAAATAAAAGAAGAACAAATAAGTTTATTAAACAAACAAAAGTATTACAACACGAAGAAGAATAAGAAGGCTTCATCAAAGGGATCCTTACTTCAAGAGCTACCCTTATTGAAATGGTTGGACAATTGGATTGGATCCAATTATCCTCTTCCCTAAACTTCCCAATGCACTTCCCAACCCCTCCAAATGATAAAAACACCAATTTATATAGTGGAGGGGAGGACAGGTTTAAAGGGGTTTCAAGTGTGAATGGGGAATCTCATCCAAATATTTTAAGCCAACTTGAACCACCCATTTGACCTCCAAAATGCTTGAACCAGCTATTCTTCCAGCAGAATGATTTGTGAAAAATTGGGTTGGAGAGCTCCTCTCAAAATATTGGCCCAATATAACCTTGGATGAAGGAGTTATGACCCAAATGCAGAACCAATGTCCAATCTGGTGGGTCCAACACACCTTTGACTTCATGGTCCATTTAGTTCAATTAAATGAAGGATTTAGCTCCAATGTCTGGGACAAAATTTGTATAAAATTAAGTGAGGAACACGTTTAAAAAATTTTAAGTTCAAATAAGTTATATTAAAATATTTATGTGCGAAATACTATAGTGCATTTTAAAAGGGTAACACTGGAATTTTCATCAAATTTTCAAATGAATGATCTAATCCCAAATATTTCATAAATAAAATTATTTAGCACAATGTGAGTAAATTATATCATTTATTATCAATAAAATATTCAACAAAATAATGTTTTATCAACTCCCCCACTCTTACCCTTTTGCACTTCTAGAAAAAACCTTATATCAAGTAAACATCAATATCAAATCAAAAATTTTTTAAAACACATATCCTTGAGATCCAACAATTCCACAACAAGAAACAAAAGATATCATGCCTCATAAAAAACATTATTTCAATTTCTCCATTTATATAATTCAATATATTTCCACTTTATTTATCCTCCCATTCACAAAAAACTTACCTCAATTGAATTTTCTCTGATCACACAAATGTCAATTTTTAGAAATGTCTTTCTCATACAAACTCATACAAGGGTCACCATAGGCTTGATAAATTCCTACATCGCCACCCGATGTGATTCAAGGACATATTTTTATCATGAGGACTTTTGAGGGTTGTTCTATGGATTTCAGTTGGTAGGATTAAGATGTGAAAAATTCTGAGGCTGAATGAGGAAGGCTTGAATCTTTGAAGAAAAATTGAATTAATCTAATTTTCACTTTAATATGGTCTGCTCTTCAATCCCCATAACATTGATTCATGTTTATCATCATGAAAAATAAAGGAATGTGCACACTATTCAACATTTTAGTAGTAAAAATTTCAATCTTCTCAAACATGATTTTCTTGAAATCTCTAGATAGGCAAAACTTTCTCTCTCTATTAGAAGCTTTAGAAAGGCACAACTTCACTTATAATGAAAGATCTAGAAAAGTCACAAATTTCAATATGATGATTTTCTTTAGTAGCAAACACATCTCTTCAAAATTCAAATTTTCACCCAAATTATCACAGAATGTGGTAGCACAGCACAAGACAGCTTCCCCCATACTTAAGTTAAACTAGATTATATAATTTCACTTCAAGAATTGATTGTATAGGGATAATTAGATTATAATGTGGCTAACCTAACAGGTTGTTCATGGATTCTAAGGGATACAAGAATTAAAATTTTAAGGTAGGCCATTATAAAAAAGGATTATTTGAAATAGGGGCTTTAATACCAGACAAATTCCTTAATCATTTAAATATAAGTACCTCAAACCCTCAAGTTTTGATAAGAATAAATCAAAATATGCTCAAATCAAGTATGGTTTGGTTCTCTCAAGAAGTGAGAAAAATGTAAAGAATATGAAAAGAATGGTTCAGAATCCTCACAGGAAAGTGATTTTAAATATAAAGACAGTGATATGTGTCATGGGATTCAAAATTTAGTATACTTTTCATGAAATTACTAAATATTTGAACTTGAAACAAAGTCATTTTCAGTATTCATTTAAGCTTGGTTTCATGGGATAATTTTTTTAACTTATTGATATGAATTTCAAAATGGTGATGAGAATCATTTCAGCTCAAAAGTTTCAAAAAAACATAAAGAATTGAAAAATAAACACACAAAATTTGAAAAACACACAATTTTTTTTGTTTTCTTTTTTTTTTAAATCATTGAAAACATGAAAAAAATTGAAATTACTAAACTAATAGGTTCCCTCCCACACACTTAAAATATTGAATTTTCCTCAATATGAACCCATGAGATGATATATGCACATGAAATGAAGAATTTTAAATAGGACAAATAATATAAAAGTGAAAGGGTTAGGAACAACCTGCTATGATCAAGTGATGATGGGGTAATGTAGTGTGATGAAATCTACTGCATCAGTAAGAAGTCACTCAATGTATTTATTCAAATGTTTCCCATTGACTATAAATATCCTTCCTGTGTCCTATTGTGTGATCTCCACTGCACCATAAGGAAAAACATTAGTCACAACATAAGGACCTAACCATCTGGAACGCAACTTACCAGACATCAGCTTCAGTCATGAACTATAGAGCAAGAATTTCTCTCTAACTTGAAATTCTATTTTCTGGATCATTTTTTCATGAGATTCTTTTGATCTTTCCTTGTAGAGCCTTGAGTTCTCATATAAATACAATCAAATCCCCTAAAGCTCTTTAATTTGTAGCTTTCTTTGAATTCTATCTTGTGCCAAATCCATGTTGCATTTCTTTATAGCCCAATAAGCCTGATGATCAACTTCCACAGAGAGATGACATGCTTTCCCAAAAAACAATCCGAAATGGGGACATACAAATGGGTGTCTTTTATGCTATCCTATAAGCCCAAAGTGCATCATCCAAGTGCTTGCTCCAATATTTCCTATTCGGCTACATAGTTTTCTCCAAAATTTGTTTCAACTCACGATTTGAAACCTCAGCCTATCCATTTTTTTGGGGGTGGTATGGTGTTGATTTTTTGTGTGTCACCCCATACTTTCGAATAAGGGAAGAAAGATTCCGATTACAGAAGTGCGTTCCTTGGTCACTGATGATGGCCTTCGGTAATCCAAACCTACAAAAAATCTGCGCTTTGAAAAAGTCCACAACAACATGATAATCATTAGTCTCGGTGGCCTTAGCCTCCACCCATTTACTCACATAATAAACAACAACCAAAATATACAAAAAACTAAAGGAACTAGGAAAAGGACTCATAAAATCGATGTCCCATACATAAAAAATCTCACAGAATAGTATGGGTTGTTGGGGCATCTCATGTCTCCTAGAAATGTTCCCAGTGTGTTGGAAACAAGAGCATGACTTACAAAACAGATGGTCATCATGAAATAAGCTATACAAATACAATCCGGAGTCCAAAACTTTTCTAGCTATCCATTGGGGTCCAAAGTGTCCACCACAAGCAAGTGTATGACATAATTGCAGAATAGACTCAAACTCATGATCAGGAACACACCTCCTAATAACTTGGTCACTACACATGCGCCAGAGGTATGAATCATCCCACACATAATACCAAGAATCACTTTTTAATTTTTGGACTTGATGTTTCTTTAAATTTTCCGGGATTTCAGAGGCAACAAGGTAGTTAACTAAATCTGCATACCAAGGATGCGTACCTGAGATGGAATAAAGATGCTCATTGGGGAAAGTGTATCGAAGTGGTACCTGGTCCAAGGTTTCATCCTCTAGTGTGTGGGTAAGCCTGATCATGTGGTATACCACTAGGTTTTCCAACCCATTATTGTCCTTTATCTCAATGTAAAATTCCTAAAGAAGGATCATCCATCAGATTAGCCTGAGCTTTGCATCCGGCTTCTTCAATAGGTACCCCGGAGTTGCATGGTTAGAAAAAACAACTACTTTAGACCCCAATAAATATAAAATAAATTTATCTAAAGCAAATATAAAAGCAATAAACTCCTTTTCCATGGTTTTGTAGTTTGATTGGGCTGAATCTAGTGTCCTCAATGCATATGCAATCACATGTGAACGTCCCTCCACCCTCTGAGATAAGACAACTCCAACTGCGAAGTTGGAGGCATCACACATAATCTCAAAAGAATCTCCCACTGTGGGGGTTGTATGATCAGTGGAGTGGTTAGACACTTCTTTATCTCATCAAAGGAAATCCTACAAGAATCATCAAACACAAAATCAGAATCCTTTTGAAGTAATCGTGACACTGGAAGAGCAATCTTACTAAAATCTTTGATGAAGCACCGATAAAATCCTACATTCCCTAGGAAAGATCTAACATCACGCACACATGAAGGATATGGTAAGGATGAAGTAATGTCTATATTAGATCTATAAACCTCTATCCCATGTTTTTACACTAGTTCCCTAAGACAATTCCATTCTCTACCATGAAATGACACTTTTAAAAGTTCAAGACCATATTCTTATCAATACAACGATTCAACACCTTCCCCAAACTAGAGATACAATCATAAAATAAAGACCCATACACTGTAGAATCATCCATAAATACCTCCATTCAGGTCTGAATAAAATCAGAAAAAAATACTCACCATGCATCTCTGGAAGGTACTTGGGGCGTTGCAAAGTCCAAATGGAATCCTTCGGTAGGAAAACATACTGAATAGGCAAATGAATGTTGTCTTATCTTGATCCTCCAGAGCTATAGGAACCTGAAAATATCCAGAAAATCTATCCAAGAAACAATAATGTGTCTTCCTAGCTAGTCTCTCAAGCATTTGATCAATAAATGGGAGGGGGAAATGGTCCTTGCGAGTAGAATTATTTAGTTTTCTATAATCAACACACACACACCAATTGTTTTACACCCTCATTGGAACTAACTCATTCTAATTTTTAACAACAGTAACACCACTTTTCTTAGGCAAAAACTGAATAGGACTTACCCATTGAGAATATTAAATGGGATAAATTATACCTGCCTCGAGAAAATTTTCAACCTCTTTTTTAACAACTTCCAGAAGGGTTGGATCGAGTATCCTTTGTGATTGCCTCACTGGTTTATCCCCATTCTCCAAAAGATTCATATTCATGAAAATGGATGGGATAATCCCTAATATGTTAGCCATGGTCCACCCTATTGCCCTGATTTTCTCCCTAAAAAGATTCAAAATCTTTTCTTCATGTTCAATAGGAAGATTGTTAGCAATGATAATAGGTAATTTCTCGCCACTTAACAAGTATGAGTATTTGAGATTTGGTGGTAATGGCTTGAGTTCCAATGTAGGGGGGTGATGTATGGATGGAGAAATTGAAGGAAATAAAATATGTGCACAATTAGAATCAGTATCAGAATAGAAATCATCACAATTAGAGAATAAACCATCAAAACCATCAACATACTCAATAAAAATGTCATAATCAGAGTTCAAATGATCAGAATATGATTCCATTTCAAAATCAAATCTAAGAGAGTCTTGTGCATTTGAAATAGGTGTAGAAGTACTCTTAGAGATCAAAATATAACCAATACTCATAATCTCCTTAAGCATAGGACAATCAAATTCCATGGGGTTTTTATTTGGTGGTTCAAAATGGGAGATAACAAATGTAGAATGGTCCTCTCAGGGGTACTTCATGGAGTCCATAACAGTAAATATCACAACTTCATCCTCAAACTACATGGAAAGTGTACCCTCATTGAAATATATGATAGTTTTTGTAGTTTTGAGGAAGAGTCTACCTAAGATAATGGGAGCATGAGAACTTACCTGACCATCCTCCATGTTAAGAATGTAGAAATTTGATGGAAAGATCATGTCTCTTACCCAAACAAGTACATCCTCAAGGACTCCCACTGGATATGTTGTAGCTCTATTTTCCAATCACACCACTACTCTCATCAGATTCAACTCACCAAACTACCAAAAAGAGAATACAGAGTGAGGCATCACATTTATAGAATCTCCCAAATCACAAATAGCATCATAAAAGTGCAACTCCCCTATGGTGCATGGGATAGTGAATGTCCTCGAATCCTTGCACTTTTTTGGCATTGCTAGAGTTGGTGTAATGAGTGCTAAAACATTCCTTACAAGATTGATCCTCTCATTTCCCTTGATCCCTCTTCGATTGGTACAAAGTTCTTTTAAGAATTTGGAATACCTTGGGATTTGATTAATGGCTTCAAGTAAAGGGATGTTTATCTCCAAACGCTTGAATGTATCCAAAACTTCTTTTTTCATCTCCTCTTCATCCATCTTTTTGGTTTGTACAACTCTGTTTGGAAATGGAAGGGGTTTAGGTGGAACATTATCAATTTTTTTCTTACCTTTATCTTTCTCCTTGTGTTGCTCAACAGTTGGTGTGGAATGAGGATTCTCAGAAGTTGAGGTGAATCCTGGTGGAATGGTGGGTGCAAAAGTATCATTTGATTGCTTCCCACTTCTCAATGTGATGGAACTAACATTTAACTTAGGATTTGGATTAGGTTGGGAAGGTAGATTTCTAGAATTTTTACTTACCAGTTCATGGAGAGAAGTGGTAATCTGGGTCATTTGAGTCTTCAACTCCCTCAGCTTTGAACCTTGACTCTTCAGATCATTTTGTTGATTAAGAACATTTTTTTTCAAAAGATCATCAGTGTTAGAATCTAACTTGGGTGGGGGATTCCCTTGTTTTTGGATTTTTGATGCTTGAGATTCAAATCTCATTTGGGGTTGTTGGAAACCCTGCCAGTAAGGGAGAGGCTGTTGGAAGTTTTTTTGAAAAGGGGGCCTTTGTTGTTGTCCAGAGACATACCTCATGTCTGATTTATCCTTCCAACCTTGGTTGTATGTTAGAGAAAATGAATCAAACTTATTTTGGGGGTATGTCTGTTGTTTCTGCTGATATGGTCTCCCTGGGAATACTGATGTGTAATCCTTTGTCTCTTGTAATTGTGGGAAACAATTAGTTGGGTGGCTTGTCTTAGTAAAAATGCCACAAGGCCTTGAAGGAGGGGGTTGAGATGTCTTTTGAGCCAAAGATATTTTCCCCACCATAGTGGTCAATTATTATAACTTGGTATCAATAAAATTACTCTCAAGAGAAGGAATTACCTGATGTACTCCCCTGACATGTGGTGTACCTTGATCGTCAAATTGTTGAGAGTTTTGGGCCATTTTTTCAATCAATGCACGTGCAACTACTGGTATCTTTTCCACAAATTCTACTCCAGCCATGAAATCCACCATGACCCTCTCCATATGTGTGAGTCCTTCATAGGAGTATTGGATGAGGATTTTCTCACTGATTTAGTGATGTGGGCAGCTTGCACACAACTTCTTGAATCGTTCCTATAGCATCCCGCCATTTTATAACATAAACTTTCATTACATTACACAAAACTGAGGATCTTTAAGGTCTAGTGTCTTGGAAACCAGGAACATAATACATGAAAACAACATAAAACATTCTTATTAAACACTTGAAAGGCGTATCCTTAAGTTCATTCTAGGTTCATTATTGCATCTCATAACCTGGGGACATACATCAAAAGAAAGGGTGAGCATAAGGCCCAGTAAGGGAAACAAGAGGAACATTTTACATGTGAACTTGAGATACTTCAATAAGGACATGAAAAGAACTTTAAGGCATGAGAAAGAAGTCATGAGGCATTTCATAATAAAAATAACATTTTCCATAACTTGAAGATGTGGCTACATAATTTAACATAGACAATCATGAACATATCACCAAGGTCCATCCCTAAGGTGTCATTTGAAAATTACCAAGGTTATTCACCAAGGTATCGTGAAAATTGTAATCTCTAGTGGTTACATCATTACCCAATACATTGGAGCGCTATCAGGGAGCACCCTTAAATTTGCCTTTATTATCATGTGATCCACATATATCATCATAAAACATTTCATAAATAACCCACATATCATAAAATAAATGGGTTTCATTTCATAATCATAACGTTTTAAAAACTGCTTTAAAGACATGATCTTTACGTCACTTTAAACCCACGGAAAGGGAAAGCGGGTCTCATGTATGTAAATCCCAGAATTTAAAATGGAACATTTTGATATATATGTGAATACCCTTGTATAAATAAGAGCTTTGAGTATTCACTTTATAACATAAAATAATTTTTGAGAAAAGAGAGAGGCATTTTGAGGGGAAAATTCTGCAGCATAACGACTAAGTTTCGGGGTTTTAGAAAACATTGAAATGAGAGGGGACATGGGTCACCCACTCATAAATGATCCATAAAACAGTAGGGTGAAAGAATAAGAAGGAAATATGGACATGGTAATGAAATTTTAGGGACATACCATTTGAAATGAAAAACATGGAAGGAAAAAAAATTAGATTTCTCTTATGAAAATTCGGCAGCCTTACGGCGTCACTTAACTTCAAAAGAAAATGATTTGACAAGATAAAATAGGGTCCCTCATCATATGATCATAAGAGATCAGTATGATAGATATAGAGATCATACCCCAACATAAAAAAAAGGAACTTGAATGACTTGACATGAAAATCGAACTTGAAAAATGAGAAGGGTGAAAGAATCCCTTAAAAATTCGGCAGCCTAACGGCGTCACTTAAACTTTCATAAAACGAAATGATGAGAGTAAGAGGGGATATCTCATCATATAAACATGAAAGGTCAGTAAGAGGAATATAAAGGAACATCCTCTCACATAAAAACATGGAGCATAATAGGAATGACATAAAAGAGATTACATGAAAAGAAAGAGAGGGGTCGGATCCCTTACCTTAAAACGTGACTCTTGAAACTCAAAGGATTGGACCTTGAGGGCTTGGGGGCACCTTGGGAGGACTCCTGGGAAGGTAAGAAGACCAGAAATTCGTTGGGGGAGAGTTGGGAGTGAAAACTAAAGGAGGAAAGGGTGGGTATTTATAGGGAAAGTGAGGGGACAAGGCATTAATGGCCAAGGGACACCTCACATGTGCTTTTCTCAAACCCATGTGCTCTCCCTTGGAATTTATCATGGAGTTAGGCCACATGGGGCCCCCAAAACAATAATTCATCACCCTTGGCCGGAAAAACCTCAAAAGATCTCATGACATCATCATGACACCGTTATGATGTCATTAAACATACCGAAACCCTAAAACTGTAATTTTACTATTCACTGAAAAATCAACTTTCTCAGAATAAACCCAAAATTTCACCTTAACCAAATATCAATGCTCTGATTTCAAAAATGAAATTCATTTTATAAAAATATTTTTCTAAATATTTTTAATTTAATTTTTAAATAAAAACACTATTCATTGAAAATTCATTTTTTTCAGAAAAATCCCCAAAATTACCTTAACATAATATTGATGCTCTGAGTTCAAAAATAAAGTCCTTTTTATAAAAATAATTTTCTAATTATTTTTAATTAAATTTTTAATTAAAAAACACTATTCATCTGAAAAAACTAATACTTGACTAATAATTTATGAAATCGTTATTTACCCATTTTATTGAATCACATTACTTAATCTAGGTGTCTGAATTATATTAAAACTTTCTTTGAGTGAAATTACTAATCCATTTGGTCATATTACTAATCCTAAGCGTAAAATCACTATTCATAATTTAATATTCATCAAAAATTAAGTTGATCTTATTAGACTCTAAATTCCTTACTGAACACTTTTGTAGAAGACCATTTTTTGAAAATCATTACACATCATTAGTTATTTAGGGTTTACATAAATATTTTAAAATATCCCTTTTTCAAAATTCATCAATAAAATACATTCTAAAATTATCTAGACATTTGAAATTTCACAAACATCACTAAAGGAAGAATTCTCAATTTATTCACCCGAAAGGATTACACAAGGAAGCTAGGGTCTCGTCACATAGCCCCTTATAACACCGGCATAAGACCTAAGTGTAAGGTGTGCTATGGTGAGAGAATCTGAGGGAGGCTCAGATAACATTGCCCTAGTAGTAATCTCTACTAACTTGAACTTCTCCCGTAGGCGTTTCTGTTCAAGCTTGACACGCTGGAGTTCGGCTTGGGCTTGGTCCAAAGCGAAGCCCACAGATTCTACCTCCTTCCCAAGCTCTGATAAGTGGGCTTCATAAGGGTTGAGTCTATTGAATGAAGCCATCGACTCCTCTTTCTGCATTAACCATTAACATCTTATTAAATCAATAAGAGTAAGTTAATATACTACTCAAAAAGATTGGGTCGTTACATTCTTCCCCCCTTAAGAAATTTCGTCCCCGAAATTTATACTTGAGGCCTAGTCGAAAAGGTGAGGGTACTTTTGCTTCATCGTTTCCTCAGGCTCCCAAGTCGCTTCTTCATACTTATGATTCCTCCACAACACTTTCACAAGGTGGGTAGTCTTGTTTCGTAGGACCTTGTCTCTACGGTCCAAGATCTCCACTGGCTGCTCCTCATAAGAGAGGTGATGTTCAAGTTGTACCACCTCTAGGTTCAGTACATGCGAAGGGTCGGGTATGTACTTCCTCAAGAGAGATACATGGAAGACATCATGAACTTGAGCTAGGTTCGGTGGAAGTGCTAGACGATAGGCCACTGCTCCTATGCGATCAGGGATTTCATAGAGGCCAATGTACCTAGGGCTGAGCTTCCCTTTCTTCCCAAACCGCATGACTCTCTTCCATGGAGAAATTTGAAGGAAGACTTTGTCACCAACACCAAACTCCAAGTCCCTTCGACGATTGTCAGCATAGCTCTTCTGCCGACTCTGAGCAGCCTTTATGTGTTGTTGGATGGTATGAACCTGTTCTGTCATCTCTTGCACGAGATCGGGCCCAAGAAGCTTCCTCTCACCAGTTTCATCCCAACAAGTAGGAGTTCTACACCGCTTTCCATACAGAGCTTCATAGGGTGCCATCTAAATACTCGCATGGAAGCTATTGTTATAGGAGAAATCCACTAATGGGAGGTGTTGATCCCAACCACCTTTAAATTCCATTGAGCATAATCTCAACATGTCTTCGAGTGTCTGAATAGTCCTTTCAGATTGGCCATCAGTTTGAGGATGATAGGCCGTACTAAAATTCAATTCAGTATTCAGAGCATGTTGAAGACTTCTCCAGAATTTTGATGTGAATCTTGGGTCACGATCAGATACGATGGATAGTGGTACCCCATGCAGCCTTACCACTTCCTTCACGTATATCTTGGCAAGCTGATCCAGAGAGAAATCTTCTCGAATAGAGATAAAATGGGCTGTCTTGGTGAGACGGTCCACAATAACCCATATCGCATTGTTTCCTTTGGATGTTTTTGGGAGACCAGTTACAAAGTCCATGGTGATATTATCCCACTTCCATACTGGTATGGGTAGCGGTTGTAATACCCCCTTAGGAAGTTGTCTTTCTGCCTTTACTTGCTGACACACCAGGCACCTTGTAGTGTAATCGACAATCTCCCTCTTCATGTTATCCCACCAATAATGATCACGAAGGTCTCTATACATCTTAGTGCTTCCCGGATGTATAGAGAAAGTAGAGCTATGAGCTTCATCCATCAGTTCTTTCTTTATCTCCGGAATAGATGGGACACATAGTCTTGTATGAAATTTCAATACACCTTCTTGATCAATATTAAAATCAGGTAACTTCCCATCTTTTACAGCCTCCAACTTCTCCTGTAACAAAGGATCTTCTTTTTGAGCCTTCTTGATCCTCTCTAGTAATGAAGGTTGAGAAATCATTTGGGATAGGGTTGATGATGTCCCTTTCCTTATAATTCCCATGTCCAGTTTTACTAGATCTTTAATCAAGGGATATCCCAGGATCCTCATTATTGCCAGAACAACAGGATCTTTCCTGCTTAACGCATCCGCGACTTTGTCTGCTCTTCCAGGGTGATAATGAATTGAACAATCATAGTCTTTAATAAGCTCCAACCATATCCTTTGTCTCATGTTCAATTCTTTCTGAGTGAAAATATACTTTAGACTTCGATGGTCAGTGTATATATCACATTTCTACCCATAAAGATAGTTCCTCCATATCTTTAGAGCAAAAACAACTGCCGCCAGCTCTAGATCATGCGTAGGATAATTCTGCTCATGAATCTTCAACTGTCGAGATGCATAAGTAATTACCTTGTCATTTTGCATGAGGACGCACCCAAGCCCTTTCAGAGATGCATCACTAAAAATAACGAATCCTTCTCCGATAGAGGGTAGTGTTAACACAGGTGTAGTAACCAATCTCTTATTCAGCTCTTGGAAACTTTCCTCACATTCCTTTGTCCAGATGAACTTAACCCCTTTTCGAGTCAACTTGGTTAGTGGATTAGAAATCCGTGAAAAGTTTTTCACAAACCTCCTATAATATCCCGCTAAACCAAGGAAACTACGAATCTCAGTTACTGTTATGGGTTGAGGCCACTCCTCCACAACCATTGTCTTTGCAGGGTCAACCGAGATTCCTTCATTGGTTACGATGTTCCCCAAGAAAGCCACTTGTTGTAACCAAAACTCACACTTGCTGAACTTCCCAAAGAGCCTCTCCTTCCGTAGAGTTTTCAAAACAACCCTCAGATGATCTTCATGCTCCTCACGAATTTTTGAATATATCAAAATATCATCAATAAAAACTACCACAAAGTTATCAAGGTAGTCCTTAAAGACTCTATTCATCAAATCCATGAAAATAACAGGAGCATTAGTCAAGACGGAGGGCATAACAGTAAACTCATAATGCCCATATCTTGATCGGAAGGCAGTCTTTGGAATATCTTCCTTCTTCACCCTCAGTTGATGATAACCAGATCGAAGGTCAATCTTAGAGAAGAATTGAGCCCCACGAAGTTGGTCAAATAAATCATCAATTCTTGGAAGAGGATATTTGTTCTTCACTGTGATCCCGTTCAGTTCTCTATAATCAATGCATAGCCGCATTGATCCATCCTTCTTCTTCACAAAGAGAACTGGTGCTCCCCAAGGAGACACACTCGGTCGGATAAACCCCTTCTCCAACAAGTCTTGGAGTTGTTTCTTTAGCTCTTCTAGCTCCAAATTTTCCATTCTATACGGAGTCTTTGATATCGGTTGAGACCCAGGTACGAGTTCAATGGAGAACTCTACCTCTCTTTCTGGGGGAGGTCCAGGTAACTCCTCAGGAAATATATCCATGTATTCCTGAACAATCAGAACATATTCAATTTGTATGCTCACTTTCCCTTCTTCATCATCACCGATTAACTCCATAAAGAAAGCTATGGGAGGTGCTTCTAGATAGGGATCAGTTCGGGATATCTCTCCTTGGAAGATAACTGTAGGTCGTTCATTCAAGACTACTGAGATTTCCTTACTTCTGCATTTGATCTTAGCATTATACTTTGAGAGCCAGTCCATCCCTAGTATAATGTCGAATTCCATCATGGGAATGAATACTAGATTTGTGATAAGATTGAGCTCACCAAAGTAAACACTAGAGTCTCTAAATACTTTTGATTCCAGGATAATCCCACTTGGAGTCTTGACTGACAACTCTACCTCTAGCAGTTCGGGGATTAATTCTATATTCCTTGCAAACTTGGAGGAAATAAAGGAATGCGTAGAACCAGAATCAAATAAAGTACTTGCTAGTTTTGAGAGGACAAAAAGAGTACCTGCTACCACATCGTTCGGGACTTCAACTTCAGCTGTTGTGATAGCGAAAGCACGACCTTGCTCCCTTGGCCTCTGCTGAGGTTGATGGTGATTCCCCTCCACCGCCCTCGGATTTGTACATTGATTAGCAAAGTGCCCAAGCTATCCACACTTGAAGCATGTGACTTCGGGTAGGGCCAGAACCATCTTTCCTCTGTCGTTAGTGTTGGGAAGTTGAGGCTTCACATCACTACGACAATTCCGAGAAATATGGCCTTCTTTTCCACACCTATAGCAGTTACCACTTCCGATCAAGCAGTTCCCCGGATGCTTCTTCCCACATTTATTGCATGTGGCATGTTGCATATGCTTTCCACCTCTTTCCTGATCAAAACTTCTTCCCAGGCTTGGTTCTAGAGTTCTCTTCTTTTCATTAGATTTGTGAGACCACTGTGTCTCCCCAAACTCTAGTTCAACTTTCATAGCACTTCGAACTATTTCTTCATAGCTATCGTAGTCCCTGTTGGCTAGATTCTTCCGTAGATGAGGTCGTAGTCCGCCAAAGAATCTATCTACCTTACCATTAGGGTCCATGACAAAGCTTGAGGTATAACGGGAAATCCTTGTGAAGTTCATCTCATAGCTTCCGACAGATTTGTTCTCCTTCTGCTTCAGCTCGAGAAACTCTTTCTCCATTCTCGTTCTCATGGAACGAGGGAAATACTTGTTAAAGAAAATTCCCTGAAATTCTTCCCACTCCATAGCTTCCATCTCTCCTAGTGGCTTCGTGTTTTTGATCAGTGACCACCACTGATCAGCTTCTCCCTCTAGGCGGTAAACAGCAAGGGTGACTTTTTCTTGTTCCGAACAATGAAGTACAGAAAAGATCTTTTAAATGGAGCTTATCCATTGTTCTGCAACCAATGGGTCAGTAGATCCACTGAATGTTGGTGGTCGTTGACGCATGAAGGACTCAACAGAAAGTTGTTCCCTTCGTGGTGAGGTCGTCCTCTCAGCTTGATTCAAGTTATTACTCATAACTTGAGTCAGTTGGTTCATCATTCGCATGAATGTTTCCATTCCGGCTTCCATCGGAGGGCCGTCAGCACATGGTGCATTGCGGTCACCATCGGCACGGTTCCTCCTATTGCCTGCCATTTTCTAAAAGAATAAAACCTTAGTGAGAAACTTATTTCATTTATGGATCTTTTAACTAAGACTTCATGCTTATACAATTACACTTTTCTATAATTCCTTCATAATGATTCATAAAAAGCTTGTGATTAACCAAACATATCCCCCGGGAGTGTCGTAACCAAGAGTGCAGCAAGGCCCGTTATCGTGCACCAGTTCTCGTTTGAGTCTATCTAAAAGCGGTGTTTTCGGGTTTTACCCCTATGTACATCTGTGCCAGAGCCGCCTCTACCTGCTCGTATCCAGACAGGGATGTATTTGTTTGATAAACCACTTACTCAATACTTACCAAAATATCAGGAAGTTTTCCTATATTTAAACTTTTCTATAGGGTTCTTCCTAAAGTTTTTATATCCTAATTTCCACAAATAACTAAACCATCCTTTGATACCAACTATAGAATCCCGCCATTTTATAACATAAACTTTCATTACATTACACAAAACTGAGGATCTTTAAGGTCTAGTGTCTTGGAAACCAGGAACATAATACATGAAAACAACATAAAACATTCTTCTTAAACACTTGAAAGGCGTCTCCTTAAGTTCATTCTAGGTTCATTACTGCATCTCATAACCTGGGGACATACATCAAAAGAAAGGGTGAGCAGAAGGCCCAGTAAGGGAAACAAGAGGAACATTTTACATGTGAACTTGAGATACTTCAATAAGGACATGAAAAGAACTTTAAGGCATGAGAAAGAAATCATGAGGCATTTAATAATAAAAATAACATTTTCCATAACTTGCAGATGTGGCTACATCATTTAACATAGACAATCATGAACATATCACCAAGGTCCATCCCCAAGGTGTCATTTGAAAATTACCAAGGTTATTCACCAATGTATCGTGAAAATTGTAATCTCTAGTGGTTACATCATTACCCAATACATTGGAGCGCTATCAGGGCGCACCCTTAAATTTGACTTTATTATCATGTGAGCCACATATATCATCATCAAACATTTCATAAATAACCCAAATAGCATAAAATAAATGGGTTTCATTTCATAATCATAACGTTTTAAAAACTGCTTTAAAGACATGATCTTTACGTCACTTTAAACCCACGGAAAGGGAAAGTGGGTCTCATGTATGTAAATCCCAGAATTTAAAATGGAACATTTTGATATATATGTGAATACCCTTGTAGAAATAATAGATTTGAGTATTCACTTTATAACATAAAATAATTTTTGAGAAAAGAGAGGCATTTTGAGGGGAAAATTCTGCAGCATAACGGCTAAGTTTCGGGGTTTTAGAAAACATTGAAATGAGAGGGGACATGGGTCACCCACTCATAAATGATCCATAAAACAGTAGGGTGAAAGAATAAGAAGGACATATGGACATGGTAATGAAATTTTAGGGACATACCATTTGAAATGAAAAACATGGAAGGAAAAAAAAATTAGATTTCTCTTATGAAAATTCGGCAGCCTTACGGCGTCACTTAACTTCAAAAGAAAATGATTTGACAAGATAAAATAGGGTCCCTCATCATATGATAATAAGAGATAAGTATGATAGATATATAGATCATACACCAACATAATAAAAAGGAACTTGAACGACTTGACATGAAAATCGAACTTGAAAAATGAGAAGGGTGAAAGAATCCCTTAAAAATTCGGCAGCCTAACGGCGTCACTTAAACTTTCATAAAACGAAATGATGAGAGTAAGAGGGGATCTCTCATCATATAAACTTGAAAGGGAAGTAATAGGAATATAAAAGAACATCCTATCACATAAAAACAGGGAGCATAATAGGAATGACATAAAAGAGATTACATGAAAAGAAAGAGAGGGGTCGGATCCCTTACCTTAAAACATGACTCTTGAAACTCAAAGGATTGGACCTTGAGGGCTTGGGGGCACCTTGGGAGGACTCCTTGGAAGGTAATAAGACCAGAAATTCATTGGGGGAGAGTTGGGAGTGAAAACTAAAGGAGGAAAGGGTGGGTATTTATAGGGAAAGTGAGGGGACAAGGCATTAATGGCCAAGGGACACCTCACATGTGCTTTTCTCAAACCCATGTGCTCTCCCTTGGAATTTATCATGGAGTTAGGCCACATGGGGCCCCCAAAACAATAATTCATCACCCTTGGCCGGCCAACCCTCAAAATATCTCATGACATCATCATGACACCGTTATGATGTCATTAAACATACCGAAACCCTAAAACTGTAATTTTACTATTCACTGAAAAATCAACTTTCTCAGAATAAACCCAAAATTTCACCTTAACCAAATATCAATGCTCTGATTTCAAAAATGAAATCCATTTTATAAAAATATTTTTCTAAATATTTTTAATTTAATTTTTAAATAAAAACACTATTCATTGAAAATTCATTTTTTTCAGAAAAATCCCCAAAATTACCTTAACATAATATTGATGCTCTGAGTTCAAAAATAAAGTCCTTTTTATAAAAATAATTTTCTAATTATTTTTAATTAAATTTTTAATTAAAAAACACTATTCATCCGAAAAAACTAATACTTGACTAATAATTTATGAAATCATTATTTACCCATTTTATTGAATCACATTACTTAATCTAGATGTCTTAATTATATTAAAACTTTCTTTGAGTGAAATTACTAATCCATTTGGTCCTATTACTAATCCTAAGCGTAAAATCACTATTCATAATTTACTATTCATCAAAAATTAAGTTGATCTTATTAGACTCCAAATTCCTTACTGAACACTTTTGTAGAAGACCATTTTTTGAAAATCATTGCACATCATTAGTTATTTAGGGTTTACATAAATATTTTAAAATATCCCTTTTTCAAAATTCATCAATAAAATACATTCTAAAATTATCTAGACATTTGAAATTTCACAAACATCACTAAAGGAAGAAATCTCAATTTATTCACCCGAAAGGATTACACAAGGAAGCTAGGGTCTCGTCACATAGCCCCTTATAACACCGGAATAAGACCTAAGTGTAAGGTGTGCTATGGTGAGAGAATCTGAGGGAGGCTCAGATAACATTGCCCTAGTAGTAATCTCTACTGACTTGAACTTCTCCCGCAGGCGTTTCCGTTCAAGCTTGACACGCTGGAGTTCGGCTTGGGCTTGGTCCAAAGCGAAGCCCACAGATGCTACCTCCTTCCCAAGATCTGATAAGTGGGCTTCATAAGGGTTGAGTCTACTGGATGAAGCCATCGACTCCTCTTTCTGCATTAACCATTAACATCTTATTAAATCAATAAGAGTAAGTTAATATACTACTCAAAAAGATTGGGTTGTTATAGTTCCTAGTACTCATACATTGACTCCCCTTGGGATTTCTTAATCCCCAATATCTCCTTATTAATGGAATTGGTCCTTGATGCTGGAAAAAATCTCTGCAATAAAATATGTTTCAAATCATTCCAACAAGTTACATCTTTAGGTTGTAAATAATACATCCAATCTTTTGCAGCTCCATCAAGTGAAAATGAAAATACCCTTAGTTTGATTTGATCTTCAGAAACATTTCTTGGTTTTAAGGTTGAGCAAACCACATTAAATTCTTTAATGTTTTTGTTTGGATCCTCACCATATAATCCATGAAACTTTGGAAGAAGGTGAATTATTCCAGATTTTAGTTCAAAGTCTGATTCAATATTTGGGTATGCAATGCAATTTGGTTGATAATTAATATCAGGTGCAACCACTTCTCAAATGGTTCTATTAAGTTAATTTCTATTATTTTCAGACATTTTTTATCGTTTTATATTTTAATTATAAGTGTTTCCAATTTCAATGTTCTAGGAGTGGAGAAATTCTCTAACTGTTTGAATGTTGAAACTTCCCATAGATTGAGAATTTCTGATTCAAGCCCGTAGGCTACGTTCAATCTCAAGATCAAGATATAAGAGATATTCAGGATTAGTTTGTGTCATAAATCATATAAAAATAAAAAAAGGAAAGTGAAACATAATTGAAATGAGAGTTTTGAGTTTATAGTCCAAAAAGAAGAAGAAAATAAAATAGGAAGAAGAAAATAAAAGAAGAAGAACAAAAAAATTCAGAATGGGTAAAGAAGGAAGAAAGAAGAGAGAAAGAGAATAAAATGAAAAGTAAAATAAATACCTCTAAATGTTTTAAATAATTACTTTCCTCCTAAGAAAATACGCCAATTTGAAAGGCGCTGTCTTGGGTGCTTTCAAATGATGTTCGGTTTCGGGTTACTTAGGTGCAGCAGAGTGGCTGGCCAAGGTCATCTCTAAAAGGAGGAAGCAAATTAAAACAACTACTTAAAGGTATTCTAAAAATAAAATAAAATAGAATAAAAACACTACATTAAAGGATGGGGGGGGGGTTTATAATTTATAAAATTTGAAGAAGTTTGCTGGAAGAATATTGTATTTTTTGTTTTTATTTTTGAATTGAAGTTTGATTAAAAAGACACAACAAGAAGATGTTTTTAAGACGATATTTAAAAGGTGTAATTGATTTAACTCTACCTATTCACTAAATTATTTGTCATTATAACTTAAATTAACATTAACTTAATTATAATTCTCTAATTTGTTAACCCTTTAACCCTACAAGAGTTAACTTAACCACAAAGATGAAATTACTTAAACCCTAGGCTAGCTTCGGAACATGTAATCGCAACACCATGCTTTGATTGATGTTATTAGGTTAGATTATGTACAGTGGTTAATTAGAGAACATATCCACTCTAGAAATGAGGATTAATTAATTTTAGGGATTATATTTGAACTCTAAAAATTTATCCCGTGTGGTCTTTTATTACCGATTAAGATTGCACTCTCAAAATTTACACAACTTCCGACCTCGCGTGTTTTTGTTTCAATTGTTCAATTGCTTTCTTAGTTTCATTTAAATTAAAAAATCAATTAATAGATCATATTATGTGAATTATAGTATCTCATTTATTAAAAATAAATGAACGAATAACGTTAGAGGTATATTGATTACTAAAAAGAACTACTCTTCCATGGGCGGTGTAGTCATCGTAGAAAGGTTTTGCATGTGCAAAGGTTTAGAAAGGGTAAAACCCAAAAACATTTCTAATCTTTATTAAAGACCAATTATAAATATTAATAGAAGAAGAAATTTTAACAAAAGAGAATATAAGAGAAGAAAAAAAAAGAATAAAAAAGAAGTTTATTAAACAAAAAAAGTATTACAACACGAAGAAGAAGAAGAAGGCTTCGTCGAAGGGATCCTTGCTTCAAGAAATACCCTTATTTAAATGGTTGTATAATTAGAGTGGATACACTTATACTATTCCCTAAACTTAACAATTCACTTCTCAAACCCTCTAAATGAGAAAAACACTAATTTATAGAGGGAGGGGAGGCTAGGTTTAAAGAGGTTTCAAGTATGATGGAGAATCTCAGCCAAATATTTTAGTCCAACTTGCACTGCCCGTTTTACCTCCAAAATACGTGAACCATCTATTATTCTAGAATAATGATTTGTGGAAAATTTGATTGGAGAGATACTCTCAGAATATGGGCCCAATATAAGCTCTTATGAAGGAGTTATGACCCAAATACAAAACCAATGTCCAATCTGGCGGGTCTAGCCCACCTTTGCATTTATGGTCCATTTAGTCCAAACAAATGAAATATTTAGCTCTAATGTATTTAACAAAAGTTGTATAAAATTAAGTGAGGAACACTTTTGAAAAATTTTAAGTTCAAATAAGTCATATTAAAATATATATGTGTGAAATACTACAGTGCATTTTAAAAGGGTAAAACTGGAATTTTCATCAAATTTTCAAATGAATGATCTAATGCCAAATATTTCATAAATGAACATATTTAGCACAATGTGAGGAAATTATGTCACTTATTATCAATAAAATATTCAAAAAAATAGTTTTTTATCAACAAGATAGTATAATTACTTCATCTTCAATAAATACTCTTCCAGGATCCACCTTTTTTGTAGCAAAGATATGTACTTCAGTCCCTTTATCTTTCAAAATATATTCCTTAAAATTAATTATTTTAATCAAGAATTCACTCCTTATATACCCAATAATCCTCAAAACATCATCTATCATATAATTATAGTGATAAAAGTTCACATATTTAGACAACCATTCTCAATAGTTTTAATATTTATAATGTCTACTCATAATATAGAATAATAACAACCACGTTTTTCTTTGTTTTGTGCATTATAGGGAGAAAAGAGGGGTTCAAAAATGGCCTAACTGGTTTGGTTCTTATTGATCTTACTCAAACCGTCACGTTTTCACTCCCCCTTGTCATCTCCCTAGTTTAGGCTATTCTTGGAAGGGGATGCATTCAAGAAATACATTATAATTCTTTGATTTCCAATTTAGGTGTATAGACTGACTTATTTATAGGCCTTATTTCTTATTTGATCCTTTTTATTTATTGTCATATTTTTATAAAAAAGAATTATCCTCTCAGTTTTTAGAATTTTTATAAATATTCACACTTTTTAGTTCTTTTACAGATATAGATCTATTTATTCATGTTGTAGGATTATTTAAATTAATAAAGAATTGAAATGTGATGGAATATTTTATACACACCAAGGCGAGGAAAAGATTACAATTGTTTAATGTGTTGGAACTATCTTGATATGTTATATTTATTTTCCCCTCAGAGTAATTTTTATCTTTTATTTTAGTGGTTATTATATTTTTGAGTTTCTAGATAACATACATTGATGTGTGTGATGATATAAGTCATGCACTGAATGTGAAAGATTCTCATAGAAAAACATTGGTGGTAAAATTATCCAGCCATACAAGTTGGTGGAATTTATCCTAGAGTTAGATAATGTTTCATTTTATAGTATATATAGTTTTTATGATACATTTAATAGAAGTTGAGGGAATCAAGTGTTGTATATGTAGTATATAACCTATTTTTAGTATTCTTCTTACATTATATATTTATCAATTTTCATGCATTTATATATATTTATTTTGATGTTTTATATAATGGAATTACAAATTTTTATTGTTGTTTAATTAAAATTTTTCATTTAAAATTTCAAAAATAATTTTATTACTTTCAATTGATTTATCTATGTGACTTAATTGTCTTTTTTGAGTAATAAAAAAATAATTCATTGCCTTCAAAAAAACATGTTACTCCTAATTATCAAACAAATTTCTTAATTAAAATATTTGTGAAAATGGTGGAAGCATGGTCTATGAATAAGTAAAAAATATTTCAAGACAAAGATGCCCAAGTTATATTCCAACCAACTATTTAATTATATTTTTGATTTATCTTCTTGCATGAGATTTTAAATAGGTTTGGTCTCATGCGATCACTTTTAGCCTATTCATTTTCTTATAAATTTAGCTGGAATTATTAATTTTAGTTTATTTGAGTTTTCTTTGTGAGAGTCCTTTGGGAAATGTGTTCTTGATGGTAAAATATTTTAATATACTGTTTCTTTATATACATGTGTTTATTGGGTATTCCTAGTCATAACTGATGAGGAGACTAATCTTATCTTTGAGTTATTATGAACTTATTGAGTGGGTTTCCCTCATATTTTATTATAAATAGTTTGAAACCCCACCCCTATGTCATGATTTAGTTTTTTGCAGGTGTTCAAGTTTCAAGGGATTGTCACGATGACTTGAGAATAATGATCTAAGGCAATCACCAAGTTTTCCCTCATTTGCTGTAATACTACATTGAATAATATAACTATTATAATTTTAATTTTATGTAATTTGGAAACTTTGTTATGAAATATTTATTGGTATATAGGTATGCATGATGGTAATTTGTAAAAATTATTATAAAAATTTGATTGGTATAATTTTCATTTTATATAATTTGGGCAGGCTTCATCTATTGTATGTGCCCCTCTATATTCCTCATAGTTTTTAGTGGTTTATAGAGATTGAAAATAGAAATATCCCATTGTGAATAAGGATGATTTATCCTTAGGTGATACAGGAACCTCATATTCCATCCCATGGGAAGGTGGTAATGGGTGCCCCTCACAATAGGATTATCTGATTTCTGGTCATCATAATAGATAACTGGATGTTCTACTACAATCTAGGGACGCTCAGATTCAAGATAGTGGCTAAAGACATCCAAGATGATAATACACCTACGCAGATATCCCCTCTTCCCACAATTAAATGATTTGGTCTATTCAGAAAAGTGGTCAATGAGGATCATCCTGCTCGAAAATTCCATTACAGTAGAATGAGAAAGATGAATGGGCAGTATAAAGAGCATATCGACAATGCTGTCAAGAAGGATTGGGTGGATTCTTTTAGTGGAGATCTCATTTTCTCAACAAGTGGTTAATTTGTGTACTGGGAGGATGACTATGATTTTCATTCCAATTATGCTTCATTTTTTATTACTAATAATGCACCATTGTTTTGGCTGAATCTAGTTTGTAAGTATGAATTTTTTTAATAAAAAAGAAAAAAAAATTTATAGAACATGTTTATTAGAGATTTATGTTTTTTTGGAGTTTCATATAAGATAATTTTATAATTATTATATAATAAATATAATAAATATGTTATATATAGTTATGTTAATAAATATAATATAAAATTTTAGCTACAGATATTAGAATATGAATGCATAATATTTTTTTAAAAATATAAAATATAAATAGATATTAATTGTTATTATTTCTTATGAATTTTGGTAGTAATATTATCAATAGATAAATATGTCATATGAATATGTTGCTAAACTTTTTAATAAACATATATATTATCTATTGGTATTATTATAATTACAAAAGAACTATTTTATCTATCTCAATAACATTTAGCGATAGAGTTTTTACCAACAATTCAGTGACAGGACAATTTTTGTTGGTAAAATCTTTTACCAACAAAAAATACCCCTTTACCAACAGATATACCCTTGTTGAAAAAATATAATTATTTTTAGTGATAGTTAACCCATAAGACTACTACAGGAGAAGAATAAGATCAATTATTATTTTCCAAGAGGGACTCAAGACAACACACGTGGTATTTGTTCAAGGTGGTACAATACCAATCTATCGTACAAAGGTAAAACAAGCCCAATATTTATTTATACTAGTTGGTTCTATGAGAATAAGTTCAATTTCATACCATTTCTTTCATTTTTCTTGATAATAAAAGGAAAGATGTGTGTGAGTGGTATAATAACCACCATACACTAGAGATGTAGTCATCTACACTGGAGGTGAACCTTTTTAACAAACTATCATGTTTATTGTGATTTATTGTTTTATATACATTATTTATAACTGTAGGTAAATAATAAAATTGAATCATTTGCTGAATAAGTTATATAGATAAATAATGGGATATAATTTTAAGTGGAAAGAAGTTCCCCACACCAATTAACCCCCCACTCAGTGGGGTCATCCCAAAGTGATATTAACATTATCTCATTTCCCATTTATAATACCTCATAAATATATATTACTTGGAAAACAATAACACCCCCATTAAACATTTTATATAAATAGGGTTCAAATTCATTATAAAAAAACCAAATTTTCATATGGATTCATCAAAAAAAATATTCCATGACTTTGATGTATGATTTAACCCATAAATAAATCACTACAACTAGCATACCTTATTGGAATCCTTTGGTGTCACAAATCCTTCTGTTTGTGTCATGAATACATATTCCACAAGATTTCAATTAAGGAAGGTGGTCTTAACATCCCTTTTTCAAATTTCATAATCATGGTAAGATTCTATAAGTATAATTATTATGGATTTTATCATAATTGTTTGTGAAAATGTTTCATAATAGTCTATTCTATAGCATTTGTTAAAACCTTTAGTAACCAGTAGAGCCTTATATTCTCTAACATTACATCTATATCCAGTTTCTTATTGAATAATTTTTTTCCAATGGGATTTACATCAAGTAGAGGATATACCAAAACCCAAACATGTTTTTGATATATGGAATCTATTTTAAAATTCATAGATTCTTTCAATTTTTGTAACTCTGATCTATTCAATACTTTCTTATAGGATATAGTTTAATTATTCTTAACTAATAATGTGTCATTTTCCTCAGTGATAAGAAAACCATATCTATCTAGTTCTCTAATACACCTAGTACTCATATGTTTCAATTGCGTCTCTAGAACAATCTCATCCACTAGGCCTTGTGAAATTTTTTCTTGTACAAACTCCTATGTATATTGATCTTTGACTTCATCAAATTATACCTTTCTCCCAATAATTTATTTTTAGACGTGATCCTTTTCTAGAAAAATGGATTTTATTTCTAAAATTACATTTCTATATAAGGTATGGAATTGATAATATCTTCATATTTTTATGGGATATCCTATAAAAATACACTTTATGCCTCATGATATAAGTTTTTACTAGAATTATCCTTAATAAATTCTTCACATCCTTATACATATATATAAGAAAAAAATTATTCCTTCCCCTTCCATAACTCATATAGTATTATAATTTCCATTTAAGTTGGAACTTGGTTTACTATGTATGTCACTGATTTTAATGAATATCCTAAAAATGAAAATGAAATATTTATATGAATCATCATTTATATAACTATTTCTAACAAGGTTTGATTCCCCTTTTCACTAACACCATTACAATATGATGTATAAGGAGGAGTGAGTTGAGATTGTATCCCATAATTTTTTAGATAATCAATGAAATCTTGGTTGATATACTCTCCACCTCTATCTGAGTTAAGTTTCTTTATCTTATTAACAAGATGATTATATACTTCATTATCATATTCATTAAATTTATTAGAGTAATCATACATATACCTCATCAAGTAGGTATATACATATCTAATAAAATCACCAGTAAAAGCAATAAAGTATGAGTATCTAACCTTATATTTTAATAGAAAACGTCTACACACATTAATGTGAACTAATTTTAAAAGCTCTATGGATCTCTCACCCTTTACAATAGAAGTATTCATGGTCATTTTTCCTTGTAAAATAGAATGAAATATATATAATGGTTTTATATCAAAATAATCCAAATTTCCTTTTTGACAGAATTTTATTAAATTCTTCTAGTTTACATGACTAAGTTGATGATTTCACAAATAGGTGTGATATGAGTCATTTGAACTTGATTCATTATCAATTTCTAATACTTAATTTTGATATTCTAGTATATAAAGACTATTATTTAGATATTCAAAACAATATCATAAGATATATTTATAAAAGTATAATTATTTATTTCTAAGATTTAAAATAAATCTTTTTATGTCTAAACTAGATACAGAAATGATGTTCTTTGTTATATTGAGCATATAATAATAGTTATTCAAAATTAAAACTATTCATGTTAGCAATGTGAGATGGAATTCACCAATATTCAGTGAAACTAGTATTTCTATATTGTTTACTTGAATGTATAACTTCAATTTATTAATATTTTATAATATAATTGGTTATTATATTTGGATATAAAATTTCAAACCAAAACTTATATCTAATATTCAATTCATTAAAATTGAAAAATTACTCAATAAAGAATATACTAAAAGTTTCCCCTTGATTCTTCACTGAGGCACAATTTTTCTTTCAGTGGCCTTTATCTCTATAAAATAAAAACATACAACATACACTTATTTAGTATCTTTAAAAATCTTTCACTTCCTCCAAGGGAATTGTGAAGGTGATTTAGGATTTAAAACTATATTAGTAATTTTTCCTTGCCTCTATTTTTATTAACTATAATTATAGACATTTTTTCATGCTTCATGTCTTTATACACTTAGTGAATCAATGTTAAAAGAACTAAGAGTGACTTATATATATTGTTCATATTGAAATTCATAATAAAACATGATAAGGTCGAAGGAAGTGAAGAGAGGATGCGGTTTATGCTGAATACTTGGGGTAACTTGAATCCTAGAATTTTCAAATGATCGATATAGAAAATAATCTTGACCATAAGAGATATAGATGGAAATCCTTATATTCACTTGCACATAAAGAGTGTATTGAATATTTCATACCTATCTTGCCTCACTTTCTTATAATAGTGATCATATAGATGAAAAAATATTGTGTAAACATCTATATATTTATAAATACTCAGGAGACCACTAGTCATGTATGATAAAATGAGGTATTTGATATCCAATGCACCACCCACATTTTTCTAAAAGACATTTTTCTCCTCACCACTTACCTCATTAGAGGGATCTATGGAAAATGGGACTTTGGTATACAAAACTTCTTTTATTGGAATAGTATAATGAAAAAGTTCCTATACCACTCTTAAAAGTTCACACTGGTGAGAAGATTCTCTTTATCTAAGATTGATCACAAGGAAAGTGATATATTTGTGTTACTTTCTATTATCTATAACAGATAAAATAAAATATTTATACTTTAACTTGATTACATATTATAATATAATTAATAATTTAATTTATTCTCCCACTGTTTTATCAAATCCTAACATCTCTCACCGTTAAATTCAGAATATCAAGTTTCTTGGATATTCTAGTGTAAAGGATCCAAAATTCCCATTAAATAACCCAAAAAAGGCTTTATCAAATTATTTTATGGTATTTAGGTAGTCTTTTTGTTCCAACTAAATTAACTCATAGGAATTTGATCTATTGAGTGGACTCTCTAATCCTAAAATCCTAAAATCGTATTTCCTCAACACTTGCCTCCAAGTTACACTAACTCTTTCTAAGACAATAAACCATAATGATAACTTGGTCAAGTTAACCCAATACTTTTATTATAACTACATGATAATTTAAAGTACTCTGATGATTTCTATACAAATACTTTTAACTGTGTTTTTATTCTAATTCAAGTGATAGAAGGTGTTTTGATGACTTAATATTTTATTTGTGGGATTTTTTTGTCTTATGCATAAATATCCTTAATTTTATTTTTCACATGCTTTTTAATTTTATGTGTAACTTTTATAAATAATTAACCATGCATGATAAAATAATTTAGATATATTAATTTTATTTGTGTAAGGTATCTTATTTTATCCTTTACATATTTGTTAATTACTTGATGTGGAAACTTACATAAATAATTAATTATATCCAATAAAATGTATCATATATGTGATATTTCATTTTATTTAATCATGCATATTAATTTATTTATATTATATAATCATGTTTAATCATCCAAATAAACCATGCATCACATAAATAAATATATAACAATATATAGAAAAAATAAAATAAATATATGATATGAACATGATATTTTATCTACTGGATGGTTTATTTAGTGTCAATAAACCGAAATCTACCCAAGAGGAGAAAAAACCATGATCCATATCTTGGATCGAGATGAAAAATTCACTATTCTCCTATGCATCTCCATGGTTGAATTAATCTCAAAACAGGTCCTGAACCATCTCCTCTAGCTCAGAAATATATCCTTTACAGTGTTTACACACATGTAGGCAAGGGGTACCAAGGGTTTAGGGTTTCATACAATAATTCATATACATGCATTCCCATACATAAGAAATAAGGGAGGGATGATTCATAGATGATCATATTTAATTTAATAATAAACATCATATAAAACCATGAAATAAATAAATAATTTAAATAAATAAAACCAACACATACATAAGTCTATAAAAGCTCATAATCATTCAGAACAGGCAATGGAAATTATATTTAGTATTGTTATCATTCATTCTTATCGTTCATTTTAAGATAAATTTTCTTAAATTAATAAATTAATTCATTATATTTAAATTATATCCAATTTATGTTCCTTGATAAGTTTTATGAATCTCATCAATTATCTTTAAATAAATTAAATAATTTTAATTTTAATATAAAATAATTAAGTACACTATGGGTACATTAGATATAATACTACATGAATTTATTGTGTTAGAATAAATCTTATTACTAAAAATTAAAAATTTACATAGTGTGTGATGTCACTTGACATGTCATGTGACATACACTGTGTATGGTCTGTCTCATATACTATATACTTACACAATATATATCCCACATGACATGTTATGATATACAAAATATGTAGCTCCAAGTGGTTAAACTATGTCATCTTTTGGGAGTGTATGACTTCATCATACACCATAGATATATGTGGTGTGTACTACTGGAAAATCCCATGAAGTGAATAATATATAAAATGACTACTATTAATTGTGTAACGGTATATTTAATAAAATGAGTAATTATTAAGCATTTTGACCCACACAACACTCCAAACATTACTCAGTGTGTACTTGGTATGAAGTGTCACATGTCACACAACATGTATAACATACTACATGATGTGTAGTCTACAACTCACTTTAATCACTCTTCATTTTGACCCACATAACAGGTAGAAAATCACTCGATGTATACCTGGGGTGGAATGAAATGTGTTATATAGCATGTAAATTCTAGATACATGTCATGTAATCCATGTTTCACTGCATTTCCCAACTAACAGTCAACACATGGCATGTAATGATGCCACATACTAACCCACACAACTCACTATAAATCATGCGACATGTGAATCATTTGGTGTTACACAATATATACATACCATCTACAGACTGTGTAGTCCCTATAAAACTGTATACTATACTGGTAGTCAATACATGACTTGTAATGATTTTGGGTATCGACCCACATGAAACACCATGATTTACATGGTGTGTGCCTTTTGTGAGTTGTCCATGGGTACATGATGTGTAATTTACCATTACACACCATGTAACTATGTCATGTTGTCAGTAACCTTGGCACCTTCATATGGGATCTTCGAGCATGATTTACATGTTTTTGGGATTTTCTTGGCTATATAAACTTATATTAACACACAAGATTGATTATTGGATATATAATGAAAAATTTTACAAGAAAAATATAAAACCAATGCATGACATTGATCAAATAAATTATAAAAAAATATAAATTAAAATGTGACAGTTCTGAGACAACTTAAATGTTACGAGGCATAGTGGATGTATTGGGTAGCGGATTGATTTTATTTTTTGTCATTATTAATGGAAAAAAATATGAATAACTTAATAAAGACACCTTGAAATCACTAGATAGGATTTCTAACATTTAATTTATAATTAACTAAAATAAGTACCACATGTTCTATAATCCTATTAATTGATTTCCATTTCCATTGTTTTTGTGTTAATATTTATAGTGTATAATCCAAACTAGAATTTCTATAGTCTTATCCACACATGCTCCTCAAATCTTCAAACATTATTCTTAAAACTCTAGGTGCTATCATGGTTGGTTAAAGTGCTTCACATCATTCAAAATTAATCAAAATAATATTTCTTTTTATCTTTATGTTCTTGAGAGATAATAAATGAGTCCTTTTCTCTTTAGGGATCGAAAGAATTCTAGATGTGTTTCTATTGTGTTGAACAAATATAACTTAGAAAATGGTATAATGTAGAATATATACTTAGGGTTAAATAATGATAATTTAAGAATGTTCCTTATTTTATATTTTATTATAAGTTATTAACCATGTTAAATAATAATAATAATATTATTATTATATTCCATGACATTCAATATATTTAATATCATTTCTTAAATAAATTAATTAACATTTATTTAAATGATATTAATTAAAAAATATCATTTACAATGGATCATTAAAGTTAATAAATATCCTCCCATAAAATATTATATTCACTAAAAATGTGAATAAATATTTATTTTAATATTCACATAACTAAATAAATATTTATATTAATTTATTCACTAAATTTTTGAATAAATACATATTTATTTATTAACTCATGGATAAAATAAACAAGAGATAAAATTAAAATAACATATTCTAAACTTTAATATATCATGATTAAATTTATATGATTAATTTTAATTGAATAAATATTATTCCATAAGTTGGGAATAATTTTTTTTATTTAATATTTAATTTAATATAAATTAATAAGATTCTAGATACACTTATTGTGTGATCCTCTAGGACCCTTTATCAATATAAATACATGAAATTAATTAAGTCCAAGATTAGTGTTTAACAACACATCAAGGAATCCTTAGATAAAGAAGTTAATATAGAAATAATAATATCCTCCCTATGAATGCTACTGTGTAATATAATCCCTTTATCACTTGATATCTCATCAAGCAAGATTCGTACTAGTTTCATCCCCCAATATACTCAGTCTATCTTTATTTAACTTTATAAAATTAACTTATCTATTAACTACTATGGAAATGGATTCCATCAGAAATTTCTATTTCAATAAAAGGTTCAAAGATATATTCCTATATTGATATGGAAGTTAAAAATCCTTTCTTAACTTATTCAATTAATTACATATCACTTATGATGAACCCAACACATGCTACATCTCTATGAGAATTTGTAATCAAAATTTCATCCATACATAAAAGTGTGTGATTCATGGTATAAATTTATAATAATATCAAGTCTAAGGAACAATCTACACATTCATAGATAGGAATATTCAATGAAACACATAACATGTAGAATTCTTATTAGATATTTTTTCCTTATAACCTCACTTATTGTAGATAACTGAGTGTGAACTTCATGAGAATAATTATAAATGTCTTATAAGCCTCCAAAACCTAATAGGTAGACATCATAAGAATATTTTCATAGAATTTATAAGTTCTCACTATAGTGGGGAACTGCTATAGCCATTCGACATAACGAATATTCTAAGATCATTATCACATTAATGTTACACATAAGAACAATCATTGTGTGATAAGATATTTATTTATATTTTGGTAATCGAAAATAAAGATTTTTTTGGTTCTAGGGAACCAACTACCATAGTGAAATCCTATCATATTGGTTTTGTTAATCATAGTTATACATTTAAATGGAAATTTTATTCATCATTATTTTTATTTTAATTATCATATTTGTTTTTGATATTTGGAATGTTATTTTTTTTATTTAATAAAATGTGGATGAAAATAATTTTGAATAGTTAAGCTATAATAAGGAAATAGAACTTCTTTTAAAGGAAAATAAGAAATTTGAGTTTTTGGTATATAGTTTTCTATTATTCAAGGACATATTCATTATTTTATAGTTTCTAATTTCTACATGTGAAATGGGGATGTAATTTGAAAAGTGAGTATGAGTGTTAGATTAATGAATATTTTTTTGGTGAATATCCTATGAAATTAAGATATTATCCAAATAAAACCCCCTTTTCTTTCTTTAAACATTGCAATATAATTTAGGGAATAATGTCTTGTTTTATTAGTCCATAGGATGTGAATGAGTTCTATATGCAACAAAATTATAATGAAAGGTTGTGGAAGTTGTGGATATATTGGTTCTTAGGGTATATTTTCCACAAAAACACAAACGTTTTTAGTTTGAGATTAATTAAATATTAGGCATGCTTGGTTCATCTAGGTGTAAAATATAATTATTTATTGTGTTTGACCTCTATGTTAAAGGGAGTGAAGAAGATGGAAAGGAAAAAATACATGAATATAGTTTCCATATTTTTTTCTATTATACTTAACTCTTTTAAGTGTTTTTAATAATAAAAAACCCATAATTGTGTTTCTAACATTTTTATTTTGATGGATTTCAGTGTTTATATTTTAGAAGTTTTACCATGAAGTTTCTAGACAAAACAAAGGGCTCCATAGGCTCATGGAGGAAATTTTTGGAGTCCCCCACCTGTAGGTACCAGTGGCTACCCAGTAGAGTACACCAGATGACTCATAGGATCTGTAAAAATCACTTTTTCTATCTAGGTTTCATCATCTAGCAAGTGAAACCAACCAACTACCCAATGGATTCTAGGGAGGTAAAAAAATAACCATTTATAGTGGACCCCAACACCTTTATTAGCCTCCAAATGGATCTCTACAACCCTTAGATATTCTAGAATGGTTCTAAAGGCTTTAGAGGATATAAATTTACCTATTATGAACCTTGTATTAAACTAGTTACCTTGACGATAATTTTAAAGATCCATCCTGTTATTTTTTATCTATTATATTATTTTCTCTTAGAATTATCTCTCTTCCTATCATATATTATTATTTTATTCTTTTTGGAGTTTTTATAGTGTTATTAAAAGGTATTGAATATATAAACCATATTAGTTTTTCTTTTCTTGGGTGCATACTACTATTGAGTATGAAGGGGGTTTGGAGCTCACAACCTTAATTAATGGGGATTGGGTGCTCAATACCATTTATTGTTAGTGGATGGGTGTAAAATACTATTAAAATTGTGAGGTTGGGTTTATAACCAAAAAACTAAAATTATAGTATTTTAAATGGGTTTCTTGTGATAAACACCAAAAATAAATGTTTTACTTCTTATAAATGGGTTTCTTGGATACTATTTAAGCTAAGGGGTAATGAGAAATCTCAATAAATTGAGAGGAGGATATGTAAGGATCCCTTTATAGATTATTTCTAAAATACTTTATCAATGTAATGTGCATTTTCTTTTAGATTTATATTTACACTTCAATTTAAGTCTTATATTTTAGTTTACCACTTTAATTGTTTGAATTAAATCTAGTTTAGTTTTTAATTTATGATTTTTTAAAAGTAAATTCACCCCATATTTAAATATTTACTTGGATCAAAAATTGGTATTAGAGGGTACCTTTATTTCAAAACCTTAACCAGTTTCAAGGAAATATTATTTAAATATATAATCTTCATCAAATACCTAAGGTTCTATGGAAGGAAACTAAATGGTAATAAATCCATAATATGATGGATTAGACTATAGTTATTGGAAAACTAGAATGTCTATATTTCTTAGAATTATAGGATATATGATTTGGAAAATTATATTGTGTGGACATACCCCCACAAAGGAAATAGTGAAAAAATGGTCTCTCTATGATATATTGATTTTTGAGATTGATGGAAAAGCCATTAATGAACTACACTACATGTTAGATATAAATTAATTTAATTGAGTTTCTAGGAGTAAAATTGATTATGAAAATTTTAAATTATTAGAATTTACACATGAAGGTACTAATAAAGTAAAGGATATTAGACTTGATATGTATCAACTAGATTTTGAAAGATTTAGTATGAATAATAATGACTATATAACTGAACTTTTTACTTTTTTATCAATATTTTTAGTGAAAGTAAGTCTTTAGTTGATGTACTTACCATGAATACACTTGTGAAGAATATACTTTGGGTATTTACTAGTTATTAGGCACTAAAAGTGATAAAAAATTCAAAAAGTGAAGGATATAAAGAACATGCCGGTCAAAGAACTCATTAGGTATCTCATAATCCATGAGATTACAATAAAGATACAAGTATAAAATGAATCAAAATAATTCAAGAAGAAAAATAACATTTTTTTCAAGGTGAAAAATGATGATACATCTAAAAGCAATGGTAATATTTCTCATCTTTCCAAAAAGTTGAAAAAATTATTTAAGATAAAGAAGGCATACCACCATGATAATGAGAAGAAAAAAAAAATTAAATCAGAGGTAAGATTCTATGAATAAAAAGAGGGTCACATAAAACTGATCTTCCCCTCTCTCAAAAAAGGAAAAAATAAATGAAATAAAGTAATAATGATTTCAAGGTATCAACATGGAGTGATAATGACAATTCTCTCTCCTCAACTTCATTAAGTGATGAAAGCGCAAAATGCCTCATGCTAAACCTTTATGTGAGTTAAGAGGTAAATTATTATTATTCTTTATATTCTTATATGCATTTAAATTATAAAGATATTAATTATAATAGATATAAATTAATAGATGGATTTTATGAGATCACCAAAAAATTTAAGGAACTGAAAAATAAATACAATCAAATTATTTTTGAAAAAGATGAACTTAAAAAAATAAATGAGAAACTAAATGTGGAAAATGAAAATACCAAATATTTTATTTTAAAAATTAGGAAAATAAGGAATGAAGATTCAATTTTTTATTAGAGGAAAATAAAAGATTTTAAAATTAATTAAATAAAGCTAAAAATAAAAAGGTTTTTTTAGAAGATCAGCATAATATTTAAAAATTGGAAAATATAATTAAAGAGATTAATGAATCTATTTACAAATTTTTCAAATGTGAGACGAATTTGTATTTTATTTTTGGTTCCGAACACCATGAGAAAGGTACTTATGGGATTGGTTAATAAAACCAGTCAATCTTTTTTAGAAATATCAAAAGGATACTTTTTTAAGTGGTATCTCTCAATATAAAATTTGAAATTATTTTAAAAAAACTATGAACATGAATTATAAGTGTGATTGGGAAAATTATCAGCATGGAAAGCCCAAATATAAACATCTCACTTTAAATTATTTTTCTAAATTTTTTTTAAAGTAAATTTGGATTCCAAAATCCCTTTTAGGTGACATCAGTGGAACCAAATTTTAGGTACCGAAAGCTTTAGTTCCTTGATTCTTTTATAAGAAAAATGTCTCAAGAGTAAATCCAAAGGAGGTACATGGTATATGGATAATTAGTTATCAATACATATGTGTAGTGACTACACTGATTTAAACCACCTTGAGAAGAATGATGGAGGGAATATCACATTTGGTGATAACTCAAGGAGTATGATCATTGGAATAAGAACCATCAGTTTTTAAAAATCCACTCTTATTAATGATGATTTATATTTTACAGGTTTAAAACATAATTTTCTTTTCAATAATCAATTGTGTGATAGTGGTTTTAAAGTTTCTTTTGAAAATGATAATTGTAATATTTTTGATTCAATTGAAAAAATATTATTCACTGCTTCAAGGTTTCAAAACATTTATGTTATTGATTTAAAATATCTTTCAAGACAAAATGTTAAATTATTGAGTGATAAAGATAAGGAGTCTTGGATATGTACAAGGTTCCTTGGTAATTATACCACAATAAAATTAAATAGAACCATCTAGAAAGAGACTTATTAAAATTTCATTTCTAAAATGACATTATACGTGAACCCTGCCAATTTGGTAAGCAACATAAGTCCTCTTTGAAATATAAAAATAATGTGTTGACCTCTAAGGACCTTAAAATTGTAAATTGTAAAATTTTTGGACCAACCAAAGTTGAAATTATGGGAGGTAAATATGAAACATTTTTAATTGTCAATGATTATACAATATTTACCTAGTTCTATTCCCTAGACCATAAAAATGAGGATTTTAAATTATTTATTAATTTTACCAAGGTCTAAAATTAAAAATTATATAATATAATTTCAATTTAGAGTGATTATGGGGGATAGTTTAAAAATATGTATTTTGATGATATTTTTGTTTCATAAGGTTATCACCATTGTTTCTCTATTCCTATAACACCTCAAAAAATGGGGTGGTTAAAAGAAGAAATCAAACTTTTCAAGAAATTTCTTAAACTCCCCTTAATGATTTTAAACTCCCTAAATATTTTTGGGTTGAGGTGGTTAATACCACATGATATAACATTAACCATGTATTCATAATACCCATTATTAAAAATACCCCTTATGTTCTTTGGAAAGTAAAATTACCTAAATTTGGTTATTTTAAGGTGATTGTTTCTAAATGTTTTATTCTTAATAAAAAAGATAATCTATGTAAATTTTAATCTAAATTGTATACAAGTATCTTTTTTTGGTATTTAAACACAATTAAATCTTACTCGGTTTTCAATAAAAGGACTAACAGTGTTGAAGAGTCAATTCACATCATGTATGATGATAATTTTATCAAACTTCATCCTCAAATAAATGATGGTGGGGTAGACCTTGATAAATTTACCTTAAATAAACCTCAAACTATCAAAGAATTTGATATTGAAAAAGAACCCATCTCTTTACCTAAGGCATAGGTTAATTCTAAAAACCATCCTATTAAAAATGTTATTGATAATTTAGATGAAGATACTTGTAGTAAAAGGTATGTTTTAAATGAAGTATAACATCATAATTTTTTCTCACACCTAGATCCCTAAAATCATAATGATTTCATTAATGATTAAAAGTGGGTTCTTAATAAGAAGTAGGAATTGAATCAATTTTCTTGGAAATTTTTTTAGAATCAAGTGGAAAGGGCCCATAATCATCCTGTTATTGATACCAAATGAGGTTTTAGAAATAAGTGAGAAGAGCAAGGTAATATCACTCATAATAAGGATCAAATCATAGTTAAAGGCTATAATCAAGTGAAAGACAACGATTATGGTGATAAATTTTCACCAATCGATAGGTAGGAATTCATTAGGATCTTTTTAGAATTTACCACTCATTTAAATTTTAATCATTATCAAATGTATGTTAAAAGTGAATTTTTAAATGGTTTTATTTATGATTTTTTTGTAAAAACCATCCATTTTCAAGGATTTAAAATTTCTGAATCATGTTTTCAATTTAACCAAATCACTTTACGGTTTAAAACAATCACCTCAAGCTTAGTATGTGAGGTTAACCAAACTTTATTTATAAGATGATTTTTAAATGGGAAAGGATGATTTAATTTTTTTTTAAAATTTATTTAAAAAGATCTTTTAATCATTCAAATCTATGTTGATGATATTATTTTTGGTTTTACTAATGAATACTTTTGTGATTAATTTTATTATTTAATGATTAAATAATTTTAAAAGAGTTTTATTGGAGTGTTGAAAATTTTTATTAGTTTTCAAATTTCTAAAAATTAAGATGAAACTTTGCTTAACCAAAGAAAATAACCAAATGAACTTTTAAATCATTTTTTTATTTTATTGAGTTAAGTATATTAGTACTCTAATGAGTACTTCTTGTAAGTTTACTTTGGATAAAGTCAATAAACCAATGGACAATAATATTTATAGAGGTATGTTTGGGATTCTTCTATATCTTACTGTGACCCAAATAGTTATATTGTTTAGTGTATGCCTTTATGAACATTTTTAAGATAACACAAAGAAATCCAATTTTAAACCTATAAATATAATTTTTTAATTATTTTAAAGAATCTAAAAATCTCAATTTGTTTTATCTAAAAGAAAAATATTTTAAAATTACTAGTTTTTTTGATGTATATTTTGGTGGTTTATAACTAGAAAGGAAAAGTAAAAGTGGGACATTCTTTCTACATGGAAAATCACTTGTATCATGGATTAATAAGAAGAAAAATTTGATAACTCTTTCTATGATTAAATAGGAATATATTATCGTGGAGATTTTTTTCACCCAAATTATTTGGATTAGGAATAATATTATAAATTAGGGATTAAATTATGATCATGTGATAATTAAATATGATATTAGTAATTCAATTTCTATTTCTAAAGATCCTATTCAATACTCTTTTACTAAACACATTTACCTTATGAACCACTTTCTTAGAGACCATTTCCAAAAAAGTGATATAGTGTAATATTTTTTTGCAATAATCTTTAGTTGGATAATATATTCTCAAAACCACTTGTGGTTAATCATTTTGATTTTATTAAGGGGGGTTTGGAATGATACACATGTAATTATTTCATTTATTGTTTGCAATATTGAGTCATTTCCTTTCTTTTAAATTTTCAAATCGAGATTTATTGAATTATACATTTTTTAAATCTTAAACTCATTGATATTAATATGATATTTTTATTTAAATCTTAAGGAAATTATACATTTATTTAACTCTCTTAAATGGGTTTTTTTTTATTTTTCCTTATTTAAACTTTGATTTTCATATAACTTGGATCCTTATACTTTCAAAGGTATGCATCAATTGAGGGGAAGACAACCCATTTTAAATCTAAGATTTTCCAAGAGAGAGATAATTTTTAAATAAAATTTGAGTTTTTTTGAATTTAAAGTTTTATCTTTAATCAAAATTACTTTTCATGTGTAATTTTTAGTTTTTATTTAAATCTATTTTGGTTGGTTAAACTCTTTTAACTTTTGTAATTTTATTACAAAATATTTTTATATAGTAATCTTGAATTCATTTCTTTTAAATATTTTTTTTGAATAGAAATTAATGATGGTCATCATAAATTCTAAATGTATTTTTTATCTCATGTATATATTTATGAATTATTAAATATTATTTACCTAACCATTTTTTATAATTTTTTTATTATTTAAAAGGGGGATAAAGTAATCATATTAATAATTCATTTATTTTAGGAGTAGGTAAAAGGGAGGAGAAGGTAAATGGTTGTTGTTTTAAAGGTATATTTATTATGTTAGAGGATTAAAAATCGTTTTTGAACTCATTGTGATTTAATTTATTTTTCTTTGAAAAGTTATTTCAATGATGTTGTGATTTTAAGTTACAATGAAATTTTGATAATTATAGATCATTTATTTTATTTTATAATATTGTTATATTTTTTTTAACATATTATTTGTGAATGTTTTTGTGTTTCAGGAAAAATAGTTTCTACCTTTTCAAAATAAGATTGAGTTACTCTTTCTTAATTTATATGATGATTTTTTCTTAAAATTACCAAACTTAATAAAGATATTCATGATTATAACTGAGTTTTTTCAAAGAATAAATTTATTTAAACATGATTTTTCTGGATTGATGTTATCAGAAAGATTTTAAGTTTGTACAATGTTTGAGTTATGGAGTTACGACTATATAAAGTTCATAGGATTATTAGAAAAATATTTATGAGATAAAATTTTAAGATACCATCTAATAGAGGAATCATGTACAGTTTACCAAATAAGGAAATCTTGAACTCACCAGAATGAGTTTAGTTGACCAAGATGATTGGATAAACCTGATCAAACAGAGGAAAGTATAAATAATAACTAGATAAACCTATGTGTGTTTATTAGATAAAGATTTACTAGACTGATAAATTAATGAGTTCACCAGATAAATAAAATAGGATGGATAAATATGTGGATCACTAGATAGAGAAATATAAAAATCACTAGATAGAATATTATCGGACATAAAAGTTTTTACTTTGAATTATTAAACATAACTACCTTATTTTTTATTCACTCTAAAAATTGTGACGATGCTGAGATATACTTTAAAAGGTTGTAAATCTAGCTGGTATTTGAGGAATATTTTAAGAGTTTGTTGATGTTTAGTTCTTAGGAAGTTCTTAAGAGGAACATTGATTTTAACTTGTTTAGAGACCTTGTAGGTGATCAAATGAATTTTGAATTGAGTGGGAAAACAAAATTTGGAGCCCATTATCCCTCGTTTTTTGAATTAAGTATGAGTATATAAAGGGGTAAAATATCATTGAGAACTGAAGTTTATTATAGAGAAATTATTGATTTTTATGAAATAATACAACATGAGTTTCTGAAAAGGAATCAACTTGGTTGAAGAATAGGAGTACTAGACACAACATACTAGAGAAAGGTTTTTTAGACACAGGTGTATCAGACAAAGGTGAATCATATGTAGGTGCATCATATAGAGGTGTACCAAACATATGTGTGTTGGGATAAGGCACACCAAATAGAGGTGTAATAGATGGAGAAGTATTGAATGGAAAATTTTCAATTGGAGAGGTACCTAGAAGAGGATTTCCAGATAGAGTTTTTTATGAGTATATTTTAATGTTTTAATTTTTTATTTTATGTAAAGAATAAGAAAAACTTATAAGTGATGGGAACCAATAATATTTCTTATCAAGAGATAAGAGGATCTTTATGGGAGTTGGATCATTTGTATTCACTTTCATTATATTGTGGATATAATTGGATTGATGGGAGTCAACATGGCAAGGACTAAGTACTCACATTGGGATAAACCTTGTAAAAACCTTTTCCCCCACATTTCTTTATTATCATTTCAAATAGGTGAGTAATATGTATAAATTTGAGAGGATCAATGTAACACCCCTCAAATTGGTTCTCTATCATATGATTGAGTCAGATTAGTTAATGGACCTCAGGTGCTCCTCTCTATACACCAGAGGCTACTGATTAGAAATAAGAGTATAAGGAAACTAGTGGGGAGACTATACCCCCAAGAACATAGTATAAAAAATAGTGGAAATAATATAAATACTCAACCATGAAACCAAGTGGAATAAAGGAAAAACCATATAATCAAATAATAATAAATACCTTGTAATTTAATTCTATATTTAATTAAATTACATACTGAAAATCATACTAGTAAAAGAATAAGAAGGATTAATAAAATACTCATAAAACCCTAGTCACGAACTCGATTTTAGTCCTATATTTATGGTCTAGCCCATCTAATAAGTAATAAATCAATTTCAGGCCTCTTTCTCTTGTCCTGAATTACATCCATGAATTCTACCCAGGTACCAAATGATGTCTAAATATATTGTGAGTAAAACTTAGTAGAACAACACCTAAAGTGTCTAAACAATCCCGTTTGAATATATTGTGCATGAAATATTAAAATAAGAAGGGTTATTAATTCATAAATTAATACAAACCATCACATAATTCAATCAACCCTTAGGCTTTGGGTTGACAACCTAGGCTATCCAAACCTTCTTCAGCTCTATACCAGATGCGTTTTTCTAGTGGTAGATCCTTTTACATTTGGATGGATCACCCATGCTATTGGAGGATTCTATTTCATTAGAATGAATCACCCATAACATGTCACAAGTAACTAAGAAACACTAGGATCCCTGCAAATTACCCAAGATAAAGTTTCTTATATATTCCCATGGAACAATACCATACCAGGGTAAAAGTAACCCTATAATACTGGGATCTAAACCATGCTAGAGTCACTTACATGTTCCTATAGTGCACTTCCAAACTAATGGAAAAATAAAATATAATTTCATATCATGCTAGGTTACCAGTTATTATATTTCACATGTTATACCAAGATCACAACTATCATGGTTCATATGATATGCCAATATCACATTATAACAATTCACATGTTATACCAAATTCATGTTATGAAGACTTCCAATTCATTGAAAATTTAAGGATAGGATCACCTCTTGGGTGGCCACAAGTCTAGTATCAACTCCAATAGACTTGACTGGATCCTTGGGAGGTCTAAACATGTGAAATTAATTAAATAGTGATTTACCTAATTAATTAGGTTGTACTCATGATGTTCCAATTAAATCACACTTATTTTAGATAATAGAGGGATTGAAATAGAAATTAGGGTGTTGTTCTAGACCACCCACCTCAAAAGAAAAGAATATGATAAAGATTCATGAACGTACAAGGTAGGATTTGGATTCCACCTTTTGTACCTTCAATGAAGACCAAAAGTTCTTTTAACACAATAAATGAGATCTAAATACTATTTATTCAACATGAAATAGGTTTTCATAGGGGAAAATCAATGGATAAGGGTGGATAAAAATGGCCAAAGGGTTTACCTTAAATCATTCAATCTAGAATGAAAATATCCAATAGAAATATACTTCTGGTTCAAAGAGGAAAACTTAGAGGCCATTCGAGGAAGGGATCCTATTGAGAGAAAGGGTGCATGAAATTAGAAATACAAGTCACTAGAGGTTTTGAATGATCATTGGGAATGAAAAATTCATGAAATGAATAGTGGATTCACATTGTGGATGTATCAAATCCTACATACATAGATAAAACCATCACCTTAGATTAAAAACCTAGAAAAAGACAAATTCATGTCATGAACCATATAAAGATCATGAGTTCTTGATTCATAGGCTACCCATAACCTTTCTGGCCATGAATGATGTTTACAAGGTTTTCTTTGAACCATTCATGCATTGTATATCTTTCATTGGGTTTTCCAAAAATAATTTACATTGTGAATTGACGATTCGTAGTGTGAATTTTCTTTGTATCCAGAATTATATCACTCTTTTATTATTCTTTTTAATAGTGAACCAAACCAATTTAAGACTTGATAACCAAGGTGTAAAACAACACAAAATAAAAATAATAATTTTCAACAAAAACTCAAAGAGGGATGTACCTAAAAAAGATGAGATCTTACAACCTCCCCACAATATAAGAACTCATCCCTGAGCTGTGCTCTAAAGCAACTCAGTAGGAATCGATGAAAAAGTATATCCACTATGTTTGAATATCAAATTCTTTCTACCAGGTCTACTCTTGAAAATTACCATGCTACCACTGTACTTAGACTAGGGGTATGGTCATTCCTTAGAGATTATTTTCAATATACTCCACAATATGAATCAGGTTATCCTCAAAGGACACATAAACATCTATATCAACGACATCAATATCTATCACGTGGGAAGGTCCAGGATGATAACTTTGAATCTTTGACACATGAAATACATTGTGAATGGTACTATAGTGGCGTGGAAGAGCTAAATGATACTCCATTAGACCAAACCTTTCATCTTTCTTGAAAAACCTAAAAAACATGGGTTCTAACTTCCCTTTCTTCCCGATACAGTGTTTCCCTAGCCTAGGTGACACTTGAATAAAAACATGTTGGATAATATAAAATTATAGAGGTCATATACAATGTTTAGTGTATGATTTCTTTGGGATATATGTGGTCACCAGCCAGTTTATGATTAACTAAACTTGATCAGATGTATCCTATATGATACTAATACCAACAAGAACTAGATCACCTATCTTATTCCAACAAAGAAGTTAACAACATGAACTTTCATAAAAATATTTTAAAGAAGTCATTTGGATCAATTTATGTAATCTGTTATTATGGGTGAACTCCATGATTTCCAGATAATGCTCCCAAGAACCACAAAAGTCCAAAATATAGGCTTGTAACCTATCCTTCAGAATCTGAATCATCTATTCAGATTAGTTGTCAGTATAAGGATGAATGGATGTACTCAGAAGAACTTTCAATCCTAGTTCCTTCTAAAGACCCTACTAAATCTGAGATTTGAAATGAGGATCTCAATTATAAATGATTCTCCTAATAAAATCATGCATTCAAACTATCTTATGCACTTAGATACTACCTAGGTCATTAAAATTGAAGCTCTCCTAGATAGGAAAGAAGTGGGATACCTTTTTTAGTTGATCCACAATCACCCATACTATATAATTCTTATGAGGTGTATTAGGTAATCCTATCACGAAATATATAGTTTCATCACACTAATTCCATTCCAGAATGGGTAGAGGCTACAAAAACCCAACAGGCCTCTGATGCTTAGATTTCACAAGTTGATAGGTGAAACATCTCACAATGTAAATCATAATCTCCTTCTTCATCCTTGACACCAATAATGTCTATGAAGATCATGATACTTCTTTGGTAAAACTAGATGCACCGCCCATCTAGAATCATAAAAATCCATTATTATATCATCGCACAAGCCCATAAGAACCCATACTCAATTATAGATAAGAAAAATATTGTCATTACCAAGTGACCATACAGATGGTGTCTCCCCATTATATAAGTTTTCCCTTAGAGCTAAGTCCTTTAGATTAGATAACTTATCTCTCTTATGCTGATCTAAAATAATAGGTATATCAGATGTCTAAGTCATATATACTTGTCCTTAGGAATCTAAAACACCTAGATGGATGTTGATAAAGAGTGAAATTAACTACCACTCATCGCAAGACTCCTTTACCACCTCTTTCTATGTCTTATATCTCAAATAATCAACAACAACATTCCCATTTCCTAGAGTGTAATCTAGTTCAAAGTCTAATGGCTAAAGATACTCAACCCACATCCTCTACTAAAGATTCAAGTATCACTGATAAAATATTTACTTTAGGCTCTTTTGGTCTATGTAAATCAAATTCTATTTCCCAATAAATAGTGTCTACATCATCTCAAGGCATGTACTACCGTAAATAACTCCAAATCGTGAGTAGGGTAGTTCCTCTCATGTGGTCTTAACCATTTGGATCCATAAGAAACCAATCAATTATCTTGTATTAGGAATACTTTGATCCTAACTCTAGAAGCATCATAATACATGATATAATCTCTACCCATCACATGAAAGGTGAGGATCAATACTAAGGTAATCCCACTACTCATCTCCTAGAATCCCTCTCATAAGTATTTTAATAAAGGAACTTCACCCCTTTCTTCATCATCCTAGATATCAATTCTTACATATGGGAGAAGTACTGTATGAAATGATTATAATAGCCTTATTGAACCAGAAAATTCCAAATCCAAAATATATTTTTGGGACACTCCCAAGATACCACATTTGCAACTTTCTCTTGGTCCAATGATGATCCATCATCTAAGATAACATGACCCAAGAAGTTTACTCAATTAATGAAAAAAAATATTTAGATATATTGGTGTAAAGATGATTAAATATTAGTATAATCAAGATGATTTCAAGATGTTGGGAATGATCTTACGTAGAATTGGAGTACCCCAAGATGTCATCGATGAAAACAACCACAAACTAATATAGGGATGGATGTAAGATCTGATTCATAAAATCCATGAATACCAATGGCACGTTTGTTATATCTAATGACATTACCAAGAACTTTTAAAAATTATGCATAATCATAAAAATAGTTTATGGTATGTGAAATGGTATGATCACCCCCAACTAATGGGACCCTGAACTCAAGTTGATCTTTGAGAAGATCTTGAAACCTCTTAGTTGATCAAAGAGATCATCAATACACAAAATGGGATTCTGGTTCTTGGACATCATTTGGTCTAGCCTCTGATAATTAACACATAAGTGTAAAGTACTATTATCCTTCTTGGATAAAAGAATAGGAGAACCCCACAAATAATTAGTAGGCCATATGAATTGTTTAGATTCCATATCTTTCAAATGAACTTTCAACTCACATAGCTTTGATGGTGATATCCTATAATATGGGATAGAAACTATCTCAACACCAAACACTAACTCAATTGTGAAATAAATATCCCACTCTAGAGGTAAGTAGGAGAATTCCTCAGGAAAAATATCCTCAAAATGGTCTATCACTAGAGGAAACATAGTATACTGCAACTTTATATCATCCAAAATATGGCCTACTATCTAATCCATAAGACAATCCAATCGTCATTGAATTGGTCATGCATGACCAACCTGAGGATACCATTCACCCTAGTGATAATAGTTTCCCCCTTCTAGAGATTGAAGTTTAACTCTCTTCTGATTATAGTCAATATGAGAATAGTATATAATAATATGAACCATACCTATAATAAAATCAAAGCCTATTATTTTCATCACAAATATCTCCCAAATAAAATAATTGCCACCAATTTCAAGAAAGTATTCCTTATCAAATTTTATATCCTGTTATTTTACTTCCAGTGACATGTTTATGGTCATAATTCCATCTAAAATCTCTACAAACAAACCCAAAATATTTTCAAATTGACCATATAAAAAGGAATACAATTCTCCTGTATCAAAAAAAATATTGGAGAGGGTAGATGATATAAGAATCCTACCTCATATAGTATAAGGTTTTATATACAAACTATTCATAGTAGACTATATAGAATGAAAATGACTCACCCCTTAACCCTGTGATCTAGCCTGACTCTTCTGTGCTAGTCCCTCTGGAGGGTACTGCCTATCCCACACCAGGATACCATGTCCTTTACCTTATCTTGAACATCCGATAGAATTCCAACTACCTATCTGCTGAGGGGTAAATGAGTCCATATTATACTTTGGTACCTATCTGACCCCTTCCACTTTTATGCTATTGAGAGTTCTTATAGAACCTTTGGAGATGACCCATACTCCCATAAGCATGGAACTCCACAGTGGGAAAACAACACTACATGTGCTTGTAGACAAACTTTCCACACTAAAAGTACTATAACAGGCTATGGTTTTGAGATGTATACCCAATGATCTAGATTCTATAATTTCTATTAACCTGGTGTTAACTATCGTAGAAGTGATTATTGCTTCTAGAAGAAGAGATCCTTGACCATCCTTTCATGAATTCCTAGCTGAAACTTAGAGCCTCCCTCAGGTTCCCTTCCACGATGAGAGCTTGATTCACCACATCTTCAAAGTTTTGTAGGAAAAATACATTCACTTGATACCTTATCTCATAATGAAGTCCATCCTAGAAACATTTTCCCCTATCATCTCATCATCGGATAAATATGGAGAGAAATTATATAGGTCAGTGAAGCCTCCAATGCAGTCCATCATTGACATGCTCTCATATGTAAAGTGCATGAAACCATTATCCCTTTCATCACTCAGTATCTTTAGATAATTTTTTCTTAGGTCCTTCACCTTTAAGACCTTCTAGTTTATCTCCTCTTTCTAATTGAATTTATCCACAATGTCCCACCAATGCTTGGATGGTCCTAATAACATGTAAGCAGCAAGATTCACCCTCTTATCTGTGGGTTTCTTGAGGTACTTAAAGATCATACAGACCGAATCCATATAAAAGTTAGCTAGGTAGGGTCTTACCTCCCTAGTGAGAATAGGAATATGGTATATATGAAACTCTCTGACCAGATAATGCATATAAGGTATGGTGTGAGTAGTCTCCCTATCCATAGATTGCCTAACCCATGAAATAAATCTCAAAGATAATCATCCATATTGTTCCTAGGATCTGTAAAAAGTTTCTGCTTAGCTATATTTGGAGTATGTTTATTACCACTCTCCTAATTCTCAACCCGAAGATGATAACAAGTCATTTTATCTACAAGGGTTACCACAATTTTTAGAACATAGGCTACATAAAAAGATCGACCTAAAAAAGTGATAACAATAGAGAACTACTGGATCAAGTTACCTATATAATTGTATTTACAAGTGAATTGGAAAAACATAATAGTTTTTCTTTTATTTACTTTATCATCAGATATATAATAGTTATCATTTCATAGGTTAGATAGGTGATTATATTACATGTGATAAATACATCCCTAGTATGAAAAATTCATGTCAATATATATTCTGATGTGTATACCATGATTCATGCATACTCATCTCATTCCATATTGTCCAATGAGTAAAATATCTTAAAATTGTAATAGCGCACAACAAGTGAATCATCCAAGGTGAAGTAACATCAAAACTATAACAAGAGAAATACATGAAAAAAATAACATCCTTGGGAACTTAGTTTCCCCCCATACATGGGTTAGATACTCCCATTAATGAGATCATTTCCAAGCCTCGACATATCTAAGTATCCTATCTACCTTTTAAAAATTGTAAAGAAACAAAAAAGACCTGGTATCTGATACCACTTTGTAACATCCCCTGACCTGGTGCTCCCTTACATGACCAATCCAAGTTGGTTACTAGACCTCGGGTACGACTCCCTGTATGATAGAGGCTTCTAATTAGATGCGGGGGTGTAAGGTACATAGTTGTAATATTATATCCTTAGGAACAAAGTAAAAAAAACAACATAAACAATACAAATATTCAACCATACAACCAAGAGGATTAAAGAAAAAACTGAAGAAAATAATAATAATAAATACCATGTAATGTTAGGTTGTATATAACCAAATTACATGATGAAATTCATATAAGTAAAAGACTAGGAATACTCAATAAAAGACTCTTAAAACCATGATTCAAAACCCTATGTTGGTCCCATCTCCAAGATATATCCCATTTAGAAATAAATTAATCAACATAGGTCCTCTTTCCCTTGTCTTGACCTATATCCATGAAATCTACCTAGGTACCAAATGACACCCCAACGGGGTGTATGTACCACTCAGTAGGATAACACGCATGGTGTCTAAAAATTATTATTTGAATATATAGTGTATGAAATAATGTGAAAATAAAGGGTATTAATCCCTAAATTAATACAAAACATCTCATAAAATTACTAAACCTTGGGATCTGGGTTGAAAACATGTGTTAAAAAAACCTATTTTATATCTATGATAGATGTATCTGTAAAGTGTTTGATCTTTCTACATTAGGATGGATCTCCCATTCTACTATTGGATTCTATTGCATCAGGATGAATCGACCATAACAAGTCTCAAGTAACCAAGCAATACTAGGCACAATACGAATTACCCAAGATAGAGTCTATTACGAGTTCCCATGGAGCAATACCATACCATGGAGCAATACATTACCATAGAAAAACAACTATTTCATACTAGGCTCTAAACCTTATAAGATTCACTTACATGTTCCCATGGTGCACTTACAAACCAAGGTAAAAATAAAATATTAAGTTATATCATTATAGGATACTAGTTATTATGGTTCACATGTTATTAAAAGTTTATGATTATCATAATTCACATGTTATACTAAAATCACATTATCAAAATTCACATGTTATTCCAAATTCATATTATCAAGAATTCCAATTAATCACAAATTCAAGGGTAGTCTCACCTCTTATGTGGATACAAGTTTGGTATCAATGCCAATAGACCCAAAAGTATCCATGGGAGGTATAAGTTTTTGAAATTCATTAAACAATGATTTATGCAATTAATTAGGTCATGTGTAAGGTGTGATAATGTGACCATACTTATTTAACATACTAGAAGAATAAAAACAGACATTAGGGAGTTTTTCTAGACCACCCACCTCAAAAGCATAAAAAATGATGAATATTCCTCAATATAAAAGGTATGATATGGATTCCTCTTTCCATAACTGTAATAAAGACAAAAGGTTTTGTAAAAACAAGATATGAGATCTCAATATTGTCTGGTCTTCCTAAAATAGGGTTTACCATGGAAAAACCAATGGACCAGGGTGGAGAAGAAGGAATAAAGGGTTTACCTTCAATCTATTGATTTGGGAAACCCAGATCCAATGAAAACATGCTTCTAGTTCAGAGAGTAAAAACCATAGGTTGTCTACAGAAGGGATTTAGTTGAGAAAAAGGGTGTGCAACATTTGAAACATAGGGCACTAGAGGTTTTAAAATAATGATGATTGTATGAAATTCATGACGTGAATAGGGTATTCATGTTTTTAATGGATTGGATCTTGTATACATCAATAAAACCATCACCATATATTAAAAACCTAGAAAAAGAAAACTTCACATTGTGAACCATATACATACTGTTAGTTATCAATTCAAAATCTTTCCAAAATCATTAAGTCCATGAATGAAGTTCATGGGGTTTTCCTCAAGCCATTCATGCCTTGTATGGATTTCATGGGGGTTTCCCAGAATAATTCATGTTGTAAATTAATGATTCAAAAAGTAATTTTTTTAGTAGATAGACTTGTCTCCCTTTTCTAATTTCTCTAAATAGTGAACCCAACCAGTTTAATACTTTATTACCAATGTCCAAACCAAGACTAAATTAACACAATAAGTTTCAAAAAAAAAAAAAAATTGAAAGAGGGACACACCTTGAAAATATGGTATATTATAATCAAAACTTTAACAAGTTTTATAGGTTAATTTTAAGTGAAAGGAAATTATAAAAGATCATAACTGATTCAAACCCCAATTCGTAGTGGTCCACGTAATCCTTAGTACTTCAATTGGTATTAGAGGAAGGTTACCTCTGTTAGATCCTTTTATTCTTTTAATATATAATCTCAATATAGTTAATAGTATAGTAATTCCTACATTTCATAGAAAAAATTATCATGGATTAAAAAATATAATGATAACCTATCTTATGTCTCTTGGTCAGGAGGTGATTTATGTATCCACTATAGGGTTTCCACCCTTAGAGAAATATTCTCCTATATCATTTGCTAAAAAATAGAATCTCAAGAAATATGGTAAATCTTATAATTATATTCTAATATATATATAACTGAAAATGTTTATATGAAGGTGATGGGTCAAAGAATAGTGTAGAAAATTTTAGAAAAACTAGAAAGAATTTTTTAGGGGAATGTAAAAGTAAAGGAAGTAAATATTCAAATCTAGAGAGGCAAGCTTAAAGATATCTAGATAGTTACAGAATAAACTGTTGGTGATTACTTCACACAAGTAAATGAAATTTTATTCAAAATCAAAGGATCCAAAGATGTCTTGGAAGATTCAATTATTGTTAAAAAATTTATGAGGATCTTTCCTAATAGGTTTTATCCTAAATTATCTACACTAGAATATAGAGATGATTCATCTATTAATGAATTACATATCAAGTTTTTTGTGTATGAAATAAATAAAGCTCCAGTATTCAAAAATGAGATTAAGGAGACGATATCTTTTAAATCTATAAGGAAGCTAAAAATTAAAGAAACAAAACATGAGGTAATGGACCAAAACAAATCATAATATAATGTTAAATAGAATAAGTGGATTATTTCTCTTATCTCTTGAAATTACCGAAGGGGTAGAGGTAATTATAAAGGAAAAATTCCAATCAAATGTTTTAAATTTTGGGGAATAATACATTTTAAAATAAACTATATAAAGAAGAATCATAGAGATTATGATAATGATGATTTTAAATAAAATCCTCAGAGAAAGAACTGGAGTAAACCTTCTAAGAAAATTAATAAATCTGCTAGAAGTATGGAAAAGTTCACTGAAAGAAACAAAATAAGTATGCTGAGTAAAAGGGAAGATAATGAATCTACTGATAATAGTTTAATAGAAATTATGTTTTGGATAAATTCAAAACCTTCGTGGATCACATTGAATGAAAGGAAGTTTTCAAACAGTGAAGTAGAAGAAGGTTAATAAAATTATATGGAATATATTATAAGATCATAATATGAGGTATGTATCTATAAAAAACACAAAAAGGAATCCAAATTTTTAAATAAGTAAAGTAAAAAGCTATATTGAAGGAAAAAAATAATTTCTCAAAAATTAATGTGTGAACATAGAATAAATAAAAAACTTGAAGTTGAAATTTGAGGAACAAGTATAAATGGTGAAAGATCTTGATGAAAAACTTATTAATACAGAAGAAGAGCTATAAAAGAAAAAATCAAGATATATCAAGGTTGAAAATATCTTGAAGAAAATGAATGAGAATTTTAAAAAATCTTAGAAGTTAGAGTTTGAAACATCTCAAGTTGCTGTAAAAACTCATCTGAAAAATCAAGTAAAATATACATCCATTAAACTTAAAAGTTCATCTAATTATACTAACTATTCTTGTTTAAGAATAAAAAATGGAAGATATTGGATTGATAAAGGATGTGAGAAATACATAAAATCAACAGAAGTTAAAAATAACTTCTATAAGAATAATTCCCCATGCTAAGGAAAATCTGATGCTGCAAAGTAATCTAAATCATAGAAAACTTATTATAGAAAAAAACCATAATTTTATAAAAGATCGAGTTTCAATGGATATTTTTGGTTTCATGAGATATTTATAAATAAATAATATAATTATAGGCACAACATGTCTCTCCCTAGGAGTAAGAAATAGTTGAGAGGGAGTACTAGTTGTAGAAAAGGAGGTAAATTTTTAAAGTTAAAGAAAGAAACAAAAGTAAAGTCATCAGAAGTTAAAATGATCTCAAAGTAAAACCAATTTAACTTCTTGGATAAAATTTGAAAAAGGTGAAATAAATTAGGTTACTTTGTTGAAGATTGTATGACAAAACTTCTGGGGAAAGTTACCTGTACTAGAAAAGAAAAGGAATCTAGGAAAAAGAAGATTGAAGAAAAAGCTTTTATTATTGAGATTACTATAAAAGATAGAGAAAAGAATAAACCATGAATTATTGATAGAGGCTGTTCCTCAAATATTATATGTGATGTAAAAATATTAAAAAACATTAAAGAACATGAGGGAGGATGCATCAAATTTATAAATAATAGTTCCTTTAATATAAGAGGAGTTGGTACAGCTGAGATTGAAGCTTAGATGTTGTAGTCAAATAATGTCCAATTTGTTAATAGCCTTAAACAAAAATTACTGAGTATTATTTAACTCTATAATGATGGTAAATAATTTATATTTATAAAATATTCATGTATCATATGAAGTTTAAAAGATGGAAAGTTTGTTACTAAGTGAGAAAGAACCAGCAAAAATCTATTTTAGATTGAAGATCCATGTAATTATTTCTATTTGAGTACTGAGGATAAAAAAATCTATAGAATCATATTATTTTTCATATTAGCCAAAAAATCATGAAAAAAATTTATATAAAAGATGTTGTAAGAAATTTACTATAACTTAAGAGGAAAGATTATTATATTTTCACAACATTCCAAAAAAGGAAGAATGGTTTGTGGAAGTCATAATAAATTTGAAATATAGTCTACCATATCTCTTGATATCTTAAATTTCGACTTATGTGGGGAGATGAGAAATCAATAAACAAATGTTGACTTGTACTTTATCACTTTTAGTTATTATTTCACTTGGATGACTAATTTAATGTTCATATAACTTAAATAAAAGGCAACTGATTTATTCAAAAGTTTCAAAAATAAAGTTGAGGATTTGGGTGTATATGTACTAAAATTAAGAATATAAAATGGAAAGGAGTATACAAGTAACTATTTCAAGTCCCACTGAAAGAAAAATGGAATAAAATACCAATACAGTTTTCTGTACACTCTTCAACAAAATGGAGTAATAGAGAAGGAAAACATAAGTGTATTTATATGAAAAAAAACATGCTTGATAAATATAAAATTTTAAATTTATTATGGAGAGAAGATATAAGTACATCTGTATATATTCAAAATATATGTTTTATTCAAGTAGAATAAAAAATGACTCCTTATGAGATTTGGTATAATAGGAATCCTATAATGTGATATTTTAAGATTTTTTAGAGCCCATGATTAATGAATATATAAAATATATATTTAGGAATGTTTGATGAAAAAGTGTAAGAAAGTGTTTTTATTAGATATTCATTCAATGCAAGAATCTATAAGTGATGGAATAAATGATTGTATAATTTGGTTGATTCCATTGATTTAAAAATCATTGAAAATCAATCCACCATTATTAAAGATGTTGAAGATGATGTGGGTAGTGTAACAGAAGATAAAATGATCACTAATAGATAAGTTAATGAGAAGGAATAAAAATATGTGGTTGATATTATAAAAATTGATCCTGATTTACCTAGTGACGAGGAAAGGAATATCAGAAGAAAAATACATTCTGTTTAAATTAAAAAAATAATTTTAACTTGGTAATATTATCATAAATTAGGAATCTCTAGTTCATACTAGAAAAAGTTGAAGTTTGAAAATCAAACATCACTTATCTCATAGGTGGAACCATAGTCTATTTTGGAAATAGTTGAGCATAAATAATGGTTGGATACTATGAATAAAGAGTTAGTTAAAATTAAAAAGAATAAAAACTAGGATCTTGTTCCTCAATTGTGAGGGAAGAATGTTATTGGAATAAAATTGGTGTTTAGAAATTAACTAAATAAACATGTATAAATTTTGAGGAATAAAGTTCCCCTTGTATGCAAAGTTTACTCACAAGTAGAAGGTGTTTATTTTTAAGAAACCTTTTCTCTTATTGTAATAATTGAAATTGTAAGAATATTTTTAGCTATTTATTCTCATAGAAATAATAATTTTTATTAGATGGATGTTAATTCATCATTATTTAATATAATAATAAAATAATAAGTTTACATTGAAAAAATCTATGGTTTTATATGTGATAATGATGGAACCATGGTGTGTAAACTAAAGAAATAATTGTATTAAAATAGGCCCCTCATGCATAGTATTAAAAGTTTAATGATTGTATGAAGTAGTTGAATTTTTCTGATGGAAACATTGATAGTAAATTATATGTGAAGAATATGAATGTAGGTATCCTTATTTTCATTTTTTATGTTGATGATATATTTTTTGGTGATAGGGATAGATCTCGTGAAGAGTTTACTAAATAAATAAAGAGTAAATTTGAAATGATAATTCTAAAAGAATTGAATTTATTTATAGGATTGAAAGATCAACAAAAATAAATATATATATCTATTTTACTAGAAACATATGATAAAGAATTATTAAATAAATTTGTAATGTAATATTTAAATAAAGTCTTTACACCAATTTCCATTGGTATGAAGATGAGTAAATAAAAATCTGAAAAATGTATGAATTAGAAGGAATTTAAAATATTGATTGAGAGTCTACTATATCTTATAACATCATAAAAAATATTGTGTATATAGTATAAAAGTGACCCTAAATAATCTCATATGATTTTTCCAAGTTAATTTTGATGTGTGGCAAAGGAACTTTGAATTTTGGATTGTTGTACAAGAAAAGTAATAAGTTGAACTTACATGGGTTCATGAATGCTGATTGGGTTAGTCATTATAATAATTCAAAATAAACATTCATATATACATTTTTATTGGGAGTGATTTGTGTTTTTTTTTCAAAGTAAGAAACAAAGGTGAGTAAAATTAAGTAAAACTAAATAAAAACATGTTACTGCTACCCATACCTATACTCAAATGATATGGATAAACGTTCAACAAAAATATTTGAGGGTGAATATTAAAATTAAATGAAAAATTGTTTTTGATAATGAAAGTTCAATTGATATATATAAGAATATGGTAAAATGTTATATATATAAGAACATTTATATTAAATATCATTTCATCAAGGAGAAAGTTTCTAGTAGAGATATCTTGCTAGAGTATGTTTCAAAAAAAGATCAAATTTATATTTTTTTTTACCATAGCTATACCAGTGGAATGATTTTAAGAATTAATTCTAAAACTATATGTTCATCCTATACCCTTTAATTAATAAATTTCTTAAGTTTCTCCATGTTCCTTTGGATTCTGTTGAAAAAATGAGAGAAAAAGTAAAACTATGTACTTTATATTTGTGAATATGAAGCTTTAGATTTCATATAAAAATGTATTAAAGGTCCTAAAAGATAAGATAAATTATATTAATGCCATGGCTACAAAATTTCACATCATTAAAGGATATGATTACTTAAAAATCATTATTTAATCCAATAGTGTAGTGTTTGGTAACTTCTTGATGAGAAAGGATATGGTTTAATGAATTTATGTGAAAAGAGTTATTGATTATGTTTCCAAAAAATCCAAATTGGGATATTGTAGATACTTTTTTTTTTTTAATATTTTTAAATTTATTATCAACATATTGTGTAAGAATATTTTTTTATGAAAAAGATTTGCTTCCATTTTAAAATAAGATAAAGTTAATATTTCTAAATTTAGATGATACTTTTTTATTATTCAAAGAACAAAACTTAATAAAGATATTAATGATTCTAGATGATTTTTTTCAAAGAATAAAGTTATTCACATATGAGTTTTTAGGACTGATGTTATTGGATATATTTGAAGATTATATAAAGTTCATGTTATGGAGTTGCGGCAGGACATAGTTTGTAGGATGGTCAGATGGAGTTTTACCAGATAAACTTTTGAGAAAATAATAGTTAGAGGAATCCAATGTAGTGCACCAGTTGGAGAATCCCTAAACACACCAAAATGAGTTTAGCAAACCAAATTAATCGGATGGAGGAAATTTTGAAGAAGAAATGGATGAAACTTTGTGTGTTCACTAAATTAAGATATAACATATAAATAAATTAATATTTTTAATGGATGGATAAAAATAGATATAGATAGCATAGGATCATCAAATAGAGAAAGATAAAGATCACCAGATGAATTATTATTGGAGGAAATAGTTATTATGTTGAAATTTACTATATAGGAACCTTCATGGTTGTTCACTCTAAACATTATGCTGATACTGAACTACACATGAAACAATCATAAATCTAGTTGATATTCAAGGAATATTTGAATATTTTTTTTGGTACAAATTTTTGAGTAAGTTCTTACAAAAAATGTTGAATTTTATTTTTTATAGGATTTAAAGGTGGTCAAACAAAATTCAAGTTGACAAGGAAAATAAAATTTCTATCCCATGATTCCTCTATGTTTTTAGAGGGAGCATGAGTATATAAAGGGGTACATGATCATTGATAAGTTCCACTAAATATAGATAAGATGTTAATTTTTTTGAGAGATTAAAATGTGAGTGTCAAACCAAGAATCCACTTGGTTGAATAAGAGGAGTATCTGAAACAATGTACCGAATGATGGTGTATCATACATAGGTGCATCAGATAAAGGTTAATTAGATGGAGGTGCATCAAATAGTGGTGTACCGAACATATGTGTACCAAGATGAGGTATACCAGATAGAGGTGTAATAAATAGAGAAATACTAGACATTGGATTTCTAGATAGAGAGGTACCAGGTATATGATTTCTGGATTGAGTTTTTTGTGAGCATATTTCAATGTTTTAGTTTTTCATTGTCTTTGAAAAAGAAGAAAAAACTTATAACTGGTGGGAATTGGTAATATTTTCTATCAGAAGATAGAATGTTCTTTATGGGAGTTTCCTCATTTGTATTAAATTTTATTATATAGTGGTGATTTATGAATCAATGGGATTTGACATAATAAAGACTATATACCCACATTGGGACCGAACCTTGTAAAAAATTATCTAGCTCACATTACTTTCTTATCATTTCATACTGGTGATTAAGAAGTGTAATGTTGAGAGGATATAAACTTTAACAAGTTTCATAGGTTAATTTCAAGTAAAAGGAAAATTTAAAATATCACCACTAATTTAACCCCTCATTCTTAGTGGTCTACATACTCCAAGAACTTAAATAATCATGAAGGGGAGAAGATTCTAGTAATGAAATTAAAGGTACATTTATTTGGTTTGTAAGGAAAATGGGGAAGAAATTTTTTGAATTGGGAAAATATTTCAAATTGATTTTGAAATTGAATCATTTTACGCTTAAAAGTTCAAAATGTTCTTAAAATCTTGGATGAATTTCATTATAAAATATTGAATTTTTAGTTATTTTCATGAGAAATGAATCATTCCTATCTTCGTATTGATAATTTTTAAGTGTTTGTGATCCTGAAAAAGGAGGAGAATGTTATACATCACTCTCTTATGTGGTTTTAATAACCACAAATACACAATTTTGTTTCTAATTTTTCTTATTTTGATGGATTTCTATGTTTATATTTTGAGTCATTTTACTATGAAGTTTTCAAAAAAAAGAGAGGGATCGAGAGGCCCATGGAGGACATTTTTGGAGCCCTAAACCTATAGTTACCAGTGAATACCTGATGATATATGAACATAAAAATATTTTTATTTTGGTTCCCCCAATCAACTAATAGGATCTGGATAGAACACCTTTTCTATCTTGGTGCCACTGGCTTGTTGGTGACACCCACCGGCTACTAGGTGGTTTCCATACAGGTAAAAAAATAGATATTTAGGGTGGACCCTAGTTCCTTGATTAGACTCCCAATGACTCTCCACAACCCATAGAAGTTATATAATGGTCCTAAATTATTTTGAGACTATAAATACACCTCATATGACCCTTGTATTGAATATGTTACCATGAATATAATTTTAGATCTCTATTTTATCATTTTTTCTACATTCACTTATGTTCTATTAAAATTATTTCTCTTCCTCCTATCTCTTATTGTTGTATTCTTAATGGAGGGTTGAGAGTGTTATTTAAAGGGATTTCATATAACTATTTTCTTTTTTTTTTGTCTCCTTGGGTGCTCACTACCATTAAGTGTGAAGGGTTTTTGTGATCACAACCTTATGTGAGGGAGATCGGGTGCTCACTACCATTGATTGTAAGGGGATTGCTACAAACTACCATTAAAAGTGTGGTATATTGGGATTCTATACACAAATACTTAAAGTATAGTATTGTAAATGGGTTTCCTACTAAAATCAATAAAAATTAAGGGTCTTACTTATCGTAAATGGGTTTCTTGGATACTGGTGAAGCCAATGGGTAATAATAACTCTCAAAAAAATAATAGGAGGAGATGTAGGGGACCATTTTTTGGATTATTTCTGATATCCTTTATCAAATTATTGTTTATTTTATTTTAAATTTATATTTCCACTACACTTCAACTCTTACTTTTAGTTTATCATATTGTTTTAATTACATATAGTATTGTTTTAATTTATAAAAATCTTTTAAAAGGTAATTCACCCCTCTTTCCATCTTTACTTGGACCAAAAATTTTAGTTGGTTTATTTTTTTGATGATATATAAGTGTTATATATAGAACTAATGAGGCTGTTGGTATAAGTTTTCTATGTTGTTGAATATTATGTATACCAAAAAAACGATGCTTGGGAGTGCTATATTTGATCTATTATTGGTTTTAGAGAGTTTAATAAATCATGGGAATTCATATTAAGCCTCTAATTATTTATATTATTTTATTAAAAAGATCATATTTCCTTATCTTATATAGTATTATCGACTATTTGGTTATTTTTTATAATCATTTTAAATTATTAGACATTTTTTCCCATTATTATCATAATTTGACTCATTATACATATACATAAATATATATTATTAGAATTTTATCCATTATATTTTATGATTTTATATTTTCCATCGATGTTTTCAAGTCACCATATGTGCCTCACCAATGTAAATGTTGGAAGCATTATTTCTTGTGTCTTGATATCTAAGGAGGAGGTAGTACTTAGCAGTAAGGGTAATTATTTATTGTGTTATAAATTGATGGATTCTCAATTTTGTTAACAAATGTCTATATAAGGGGTTGTAAGGGGAGGGAAAAAATCCATTTAGTAGTGCCATTTTCTCTAAAATTACTATATAATAGATAGGGTGATAATTTGGTTAGACTGGATCTTGCCCTGTTATTCATGTAGGTAAGAACAATATGATTTATTTATTTTTATATATTTATTGGGATTATTCATGTATCCTACTATAACAAGATACATGTTATATTTTTTATATAATAATTATAATTTATTTTATTTCATATAATAAATGTTTGTTTAAATATTTTTTTGGTTCATGAGTAAATATAGTGTAGTGAATTAAGGAGTTCTTTTGATTTATAGCGTATGTCGTGTTTACTATATTTTTTATATACCACATGTATAATGTTGACAATTATAAATGAAATGTACATGAAAATATTGGCAAATATAGATTAAAAAATATTTTAATATATAATAAATATTGTTAAAAAAATTTCACTTTAAATAACAATTGAAGAATATTGCTAAAAATATTTTAACAATATAAAATTGTAAAATTTTATATGATTCTCAATATATTTTTTATAAAAAATGATACATATTATAAAAAATATATAAAACAACACTCAATGGATGTTGTTAAATAGAAATTACTTTTAACAATAGACATGGGTGTGTTACGAATTACTTTTAATAATATAAAACTTTTGTCATTAAAAGTTAATTTTCTTTTAGAGAAAAAATATGTTTTGTTATAAAAATATAATAAAAAAATAATTTTTTTTTATAATTTTATTTAATGATATATATTTTTTTTAAAAAAATGATGTAAAATACAAAATAATTACTTTTTTCTTAATTTTATATAACATTGTAGTGAAAAATACATAAAACTTAATATTTTAAATTAAAAAATTTATAATAAAACATAATTTTTTTTAAATTATTTGTTTTTATAAAATAAAAAATTATATTTAAAATAAATATATAAAATAATGAAAAAAATTGTTTTATCATTAATTTTCTATGAAATCTATAATAAAAAATTTAAAAATGTAATACTTTTAATGAAAAAATCAAAAAATAACAAAAAAAGGTTTTTTTAATTTATTTATTTTATTATTTATTCATTCTAAATAACATATTATATTTTTAAAATCTTAATAAAATAAAAAATAACAAAATTTTATCATAAAATTTATATAAAAATTATAATAACAATGAAAAAATGTGATATTTTATGTTAAAAAATTAAATAAATAATATTGGGTAATTTCTTTTTGTGAAATAACATGTATTTTATTTTAAAAAATAATATAAATTAAAAAATTTGTTTAATAATTGAATTTCTATATAAAATTTATAATTAAAAATGGAGAAACTGTAAGCACTGAGATTATATACATATACATATAATCTCTTAACTAATATGAGTTATGATTAAGTAAATGAGGGTTTTATTTTCATTGGAAAAAATATTGAGAAATTTCATAAATATATAAACATGAAAACATAAAATCTATTTTATTACTTTATTAATGATAGGTATATAAAAAATACACACATTTAAAATAACTATTAATGATGAAAGTAAACAATAAATGAAAATAAATATATAATATTGATATTGAAATCTCTTGACTCATAATTGTAATTTTCATGTTTTTATAATTTACTTAAATGATAATTTTGGTTTCATTTAACTGATGAAGGTTTGAAAATTAAATAGGAAATTCTTAAATTTATGGTTGTTATAAGTGAGTTTTATTGAGAATGTAGTCTTGGAAAAACTCCTAATAACAAAATTTTTGAGAATGTAATGGAAACATGCTCAATGGGATATAAAAAAAGTACTTGGGAATCTAGTGAAGTTCAACCAAATTTCTTATGGGTTAAGTATTGATTATAATCCATTTCATCCTCTATGAAGACTCCAGTGGCTCACTAAGATTTTTAAGAGAGACGTAAAACATCGCATTTTTCCTAAAACCATTTTTTAATAGGGAAATATTGGAATTTTTAGCATCAAACACCCATATTTTTCAATGGAAGTCGTTCAAGTTATGGTTATTTGGTTGATTTCCACTCCTTTTATTTCCCATATCTTTACACTCTCACCTCAGTTCTAGTGGATGACCTAAGGAGTTCCTTCATGTCAGATTGATGTGAAGTGATCAAATTATCCCATCTTCTCTACCTCTTTTCTTACCTACTACTTTTGGTAATGGACTACTATATTAATCTAGAGATTTTGAGAATAGGGTTTTTTAGGGAAAGATGAAACCTCACCAAAAAGGGGTTTTTATTAAAAAAAGGTTCATAAAGTGTTTGTAAATCATATACATGTCATTAGTGTGAAAATTTATACTAAATCAATATAGTGGTGTGATCATTTTATTTGAGGTGAATTATGGATTTTGAGGAGTTTTTTTTATTAATGAATTTTGTGGTTTTTTGAGTAAGTCATCTGATCTATGTCACATACCAACCCAGTTCACTCTATGAATAGTAACCAGATTGGTTGGAGATTAGGCCCCAAACACACCTCCTTATACCCCATAGTCTATTTAATAGTATTGAAGGACTAGGGTGTGTCCATGGCGAAACTATGCCCTCATATCAGAGTAAGAAAACAATGGGAATAAAAAAACATCATCCATAAGAGAAAATGGTCAGAGTGCAGGAGCAATAAATATAAACAACACTGTAATAAAATGAAATGTAGTAAATTCCAAACAACCATTTCAAACATAGAACACTGATTTCCCACTAGGCTGATCACATATACAAGAGTAAATAAAGGAATATAAATAAAGGTACACTAATGCTAACTTTGAGATATACCATATACCTGATTTACACATACATATCTGAGCCATCCCAATCTATTAGTTTTGGGCCTTAGCCTAACCCATGCTTGCAAATAATTGAAAAATTACTTGGGTAACCTAGTTGAATGGTGACCTAAGAAGGGTGTGAGTACAAAACTCAATAGGGCACCACCAATGCGGTCCAATACATATTCAACAAATACAGTGTAAGTGTATGTGAGACACTTATCAAGACAACAATGATAATAATACCTAAAAGATGATAATAATTAAATAACATATTTGTGTCAAGGTATGCTATCTTGAGGGTATGATCATAGAATATGATCAGCCTATCCATGAAAAAATTGAAGTAAAGAGGATAAAGTAAAACCAAAGTTGATGTTTGGGTCTTTGATATCGATTGAAAAGAAATCCTATGAATAAGTCATTAAGTTGGATATAATACCACTAAATCCATGTATAATCAAGTCAATCCTTGGGTTTGTAATCTTGATCGACAATAGATACTTCAGATAGTTCTAGAAATTTTTCTAATAAAGGAAAGTCACCACATGGAGGTACATGTCATATCTCTGGTATCACTCTTACTTACCTCTAATAACTATAATTAAGGATTTCAAGTCATATATAAACATCCTATATATGTGGAACTAATTTGGATGTCATACGACTCATTCTATATAAATCTAGTCCAATGATTGAGTCCTAGGAGTTGATCCATAGGAAATCACGACATTTCAATATGGATATTCCCTAAGGGGGTAAACCTTAGGTGTTATATAAGGGATTTTTTCCTAATGAAAGGTAATATATTGAGATCAATTCAAAAAATAGACCAACCACCCCATCCCTAAGAATGTGTGGGAGATATAGTAATGGTGAATCCACTCTATCCTAGGGAGAATCCTATTAATCACTCGAGGATATCATCTTCAATAACTAAGATTATATCAAAAGGGGTTCAAAACATCCTCAATAACCACCTATTTAATACCTAAGTATGGGGGAATACCAGTGAGAAATGGGATTTTCTCTAATAGAAACAATCATTATATAAGGATCAAAAGTAATATACTAGGAACTACCTATGGGAATCCTAATAAGATAAAAAATTACACATGTATGATTAGAAGTTGGATCCCAGGAAGTACCTCTAGGAATCCCAATAATGAAACAATCAAACACATAGTATCAGAAGTTGTATCACAGGAAGCACCTCTGGGCATCCCTATAATATATCGCATCACATCAGGCTCATCATACAGATACCAGAAAGAATTTTTGGAAATCATAACTATATCCATAATAACCCTATGAAAGCATAAATATAAGAGTGTGGGTGTATGAATGCCTAAAATCATCACCTCTATAACATCCCCTCAGGATCATAAGTTTGGCTCAGGTTCTAAGGTAACACCCACTACCATCTCTACCCAAATCCATGACTAACTGGATCAGGTTCATTCAACAATTGGGGCACCCCCTAGGGACCCCTAAGTAAATACATGGAGAGGTATACCTTGAAGGACCCTTAAGGTCAAAACTAAAGTATAGTCACCCCTCTTATGACCCTCAGAAACAATATAGAAATAGAGGCATCCCTCTTGGAATCCTCTAGGACAAAGTCATGGTCTCAGCCATTGGTCCAAGAAATGAAGCTAGAACATAGGGGTTGTTAGTGAACCTTGACATAATCTATTTTAATGAACCAATTTAATTAATTAACCAATTCATTAGAATAAATAAAACAAGAGGTATCACTCTTAGGGGTGATCTCTAGAATACACATTCTACCATAAACATGCATCAATACCATAGGGTAGGTATGATAGAACACCTAAATTTTATAAATCTTTCCATTTATTTTCCAAAGGACGAAGATATCCACTAGGGACCATATAAGCTTATATGAGACACATAGGGTCCTATCTCAAACAAATCAATGTAATTAATTAATTATAAATTCTATAATTAGTTAATTAAACATAAAAAGTTATAAAAAATTTAAACAAAACCAACTACAATGAAATAAAGATAAAAACCTCACTAGCTAATCCCGTTGCACCAAAGCCATTACCTAACGCTTTCCAAAAAAATCATAGAACATCCTCAACCCCAAACAAGGAATAATATAAAAGAAAAATAATCCAAAAAATTACACAAATAACTAAATTTAAGTAATAAAATATTTATAAATTCACCTCGGTGATATAACTCAATGAAATGACACACTTCAAAGTGAATATTTCCTCTTGGGATACTCTCTTCCTAGATAGATAATAATCCCTATCATTATTATCTGATTCCCCTATACTTCAGTGGAATCAGGAATTAAAACCCTAACTAGAGAATCAAAACTTAGAGGAATATAAATAGAAAAAAATGAAGGATAAGGGAGTTCAAGGATGATATTAAATATTCCAATGCATCCAATGACGTTATATTTTAACCAAGAATGTGGGGGATCCCCATAGAGGAATAAAAAAGGAAGAAGGCATGCAGATGGGGGCTGCTAGGTGAAATGAAGGAGAAAGGAGTATAAAAACCTTTAAGGGATGGTGGAAAAATGGTAAATTTTAACCTTTTAATGATCCACACAATTTATCCATATTATTTTCAAAACCCCACACCTCCTATATCGTAGGGTATTACACCAATAATGGTTATTCACATAGTTCTACATACTATGCACCAACTGTGCGGTTGGAACTATCTCAATCCATCTATCTCACATAGTTATAGGGCATGGTTTAATATATCACGAGCCAACTATGAGACATGTATATAGTAAATTTCATACCCCCACATTCTATCCCTTATCCTTATACATATTTTATCATATTTTGTGCCTATAAAAATTGGGCTACATAGTTAAGTTGCACATTTTCCACTAACTGTGCATCATCTGCCCTAAGCTGCACATTTCCAAAACTTAAGCTTTAGGACCCAAACCTATATGAATACCCTAAAACATCTAATACATCTTACAACCCTCATTAAAAATATAAAAGAATAATTTAGAGGTATTCCATACTTCAATTTTCTATTCTAAATCTCTGATCAAGATTTGGACCATATAGTAATTGAAAATTAAAATTCCTTCTGAAATTTGAAACATAAAAAACATAGGATCTTACAACCTCCCCACCTTAACACTTATCTTCCTCGAGCAGTATTTATGGGAATAAAAATGAACAACCTGACTTATTAGGGATGATAAGTTCATTCAAATGACCGTGTTTCATTTCTAAACACTAAACATGCTTTCAACGCTTCTTTAAACATATGAAATTTAATCTTCTAAAACCCAAGAAAACCCTCATAATTATTTCCAAAACATATACAGGACACTTAAATTATCCCTTATAACCCAAAATATGATCATGTTTCCATATTATTCCTCAAAAACCCTATGGTGGTCCCCACCATAGGTTCCTTCTATCAATGGCCAATTTGAAGCCATAATATTTCCACTTTCATAATATTCTAACGAAATAAGACCTTAGAATCCTAACAATGACCCCAAAACCAATCTTAACAAGAAAACCTATATCATTCCAACAATGTTCCCAATATGTTTTCTCACTAACCACATCCAACTATTGAAGATAACTCAATTCAAACTACCTTTGACTGACTACTTTAAGAAATTCCCATCTTCCATCAGTGACATGTCACCAAAACCCGATACCAATACCTTTATCCTAAGGCATATAAAGATCATTCAAAGTATGATCATCAAATCCTATAATTGTCTTCCAATGAAATTTCTTGGTCGAACCATCCCCTATCAATTTCCATCACCATACCATAACATGAACACTGGGAATTCCTGATCCAACACTCTTGGATCATCACAGGAACCTCAATCCAAGTGCCTATGATTAGACTCCACCCAAGGATATATTTAAACCTATAACTAGAATTTGTCAAGGAATAAAGTTGTAATTGATTACATTTATCCAATGGAATTTGAAATACAAATTGACTGTATGATGACCGATCTCATCTTCACATGACCCTTCTCACATGAGGGTCAAAAGATAGAGACCATCATCCAACTCCACACCTTTGGAGAATCCATTTCATCACATCATAAAAATTAATTCCTGATCACTATAGCCAATGACTCGTCTATTTCCAAATATAATGACTGTTAGATCAATAAGCCTTCTCATTACCGAGCGCTAATGCAAATGTCACATGTTCTCACTTCCTAAGAACTATTTCCATGACAAACGTTTAATTTAATCTCATAATGAGGGTTACCACCCTCAAGAATTCAATGGTGCACTCACCACTATATGGATTACTTTATATTTATACTAGAGATCATATCCCAAGGAGTCTTTTCATCAAACCATAAAATATATTTAAAAAATCTAGATACATAGATGAAAATCTTTCAATGTACTTTGGATGATGTAAAGATATTAGGAATGATAATATCTAAACTAAGAGTACACTAAAATTACCTTGATAGGTATGTATCACGCTCCCCAAACCATTCTCACCATCCTATCAATACCTGACCAGGATTGAGCCCAATCGTTCATGCCACCACAACCTATCTATTCTCGATGCCTCCTATACGATATAGGGACATTCATCATTTTATCAAAACTCTCATACAACCATGCCTAAAACATTTATTTAAAACCATTAGTTCTTGTCTCACACATGAAAAATCACTAATTGATGATCTAAACTATACCATGTGAAACGGGAATATACCATTTATATATCACCGAACTGAGTGGGTGAGTATCTCATACCACAAAATTATCACCAAAACCTTGCTCCTTTGAGCTGCACATTATAAAGTCCATGATAGCCATTCTACATGAAATTCAGTCTTGACAAGCTATAAGATCACTTAGAAATCCTCTCCAAAATTTGGCACTCCACCCATGGCATAATTTATTCCAAAACTTCCCATCACACAATGTCATTTTCCAAGATTAAAGTTTCAAACACACAATCATTGGTCAATAGGTCCAAGAACCCGAACAGTCCTTCCCATCAAAGACCATCTCAATTACCCAAGAAACCTATGTGATTTATTAGAAAAAAAGGCATCACCCTACCTATAAATCCAAAATTTAGAAACTCTTATGCATCAGTCTCAACAAAAGCATACAACCAAGCACATTGCCTAAAAAGGCATCGATAAACCCATACCAACCCCTATCAAAGGTTTCCATCAATTAAAAAACATCAACCAATAAGGTTTTGAATCATAAATAAGTTTCATAAGGTATCCCACCTGTCCCTATTGATCAAGTATCATAATATGGTCACTAGGTTCAACCACCTAGCCCATAGGTTAACCTCTCACCAATGTCCCATCTCATGGGATGTCACCTATGTACCTATGTCAACACTAGGCACATAAGACACCTATTAACCCTATCTAAGGGATCTAGGGATAACATTGACATATAAGGGTCAAAACCTATCAACATGGGTTCAATTATATTGGTTTTCAATTCCATTATTATAAGAAAAAACACTGTAAGTTTCAATTGGAAACCCATTTAATTATAACCCATTAACAACTATCATCTTAAGGAATGAATTTAGTATTTTAAACATTTTAGACATAACCTGCCTAACATTAACCTAATAGGACCTAATCCTCTATAAGAATTATTGAAAGGAACTACTCCCTAGAGGGTCATTATATGAATGTAGAAAAGATAACAAACTGAAACTCACTAGGAATCCGTATACGGTAATACCCCCTCAAGGTCCTCATTAACTATAAAAATTTAGTTACCTACCAACATTACATTAGAGGATTTTACTAGATAACCATTAATGAAGTCCAGTTAAGTAAAATATCATAGCAAGAAAGATGGTGAATCTCCATGTAGATTGTTATGAACCATTCATTAACTACACCTGAAAAAACCTAAAAAGGGCCTACTAAAAAAGCATGAATTTCCAACTTTGACCCACAGGGGTCAAAAGTGCACGCAAAGAAACATCTCAGTGATTTGTATTAAAACACACACATGATTTAGTTAAGTAGAACTCCATTTCAATCCATGTAGGAAAACACCATATAGGTTGTTATTGACACTTTAAATAACTTAACCTAATTAGAAACACCCTATGAGGGGTCCAAAACTTGGCCATCATGTTCCCTATCAACTTATTAGGGTCACTGCACCTCCTTTGCACATGGAATGAGTCATAATCCTTACTATTGAACACCTCACCATAGATCCAAATGACCTACCATAAAAAGAAATATATATACATGTCGGTCTAACTAAGTAGAATGCCACGAAAAAAATATATAGAAAAACACCATTTAGGTTTTTGTTGACACTTTAAATTTTTGAATTCATCATCAGTAGTGAAACCAAAAAATAGTAGGGATATAACATGTGGATAAAACATGCCAAATATAATGCATGAGACACCTATTTACTTTGTCATCCAAGAGTTAAAATAAATTAATAGCCACTCTACAATAGGATGGGATCCATAAATCCATAATAAATAATAAACTCCACACAACATGTGTGTCTCTCAAAGTGAAAATCATATAAAAATGCAACATCACTGATCAAGAATAGTAATCCCATATCCATGGAAATTATAACTTCTTGCCAAAATATGTGTTCTCAACGCACTAGTATAATATCCTTCATAGGATCTAACACATTCCTAATACTCTTGTCTACCATATCCCAAATAGTAATGCAATATAAAAGAAATTATCGGATACCACTTTGTCACATCCCAACTTAGTTCACTATATGGATAATAACCATACCGATTGGAGACTAAGAATCAAGTGTGCCTCCCTATATGCAAGAGGATATCAACTAGCAGTGAGGGACTAGGGTGTATTCATGGAGAGACTATGACCCCATATCATAGTAAGTAAACAATATAAATAACCAAAAATCATCTATAGAAAAAAATTAACAAAGTGTGGGATAAATAAATATAAATAATGTTATAATAAAATGAAATGTAGTAAAGCCTGAAAAAATATGTCAACACTGATCACACACTAGGCCAATCACATATATAGGGGTAAATAAAAGAAATAAAATGAAATTATATGGTTTTATCACTAACTCTGAGCCATACTGCATAACCAATCTCTACATACATATATGATCCACCTCGCTCGATGAGTCCTGGGCCTCAACCCAACCCATGCCTATAACCAAGTGAAAATATGGTCGTGTACCCTATTGCAATAGATTCTCGAGAAGGGTGTGAGCGAAAAACTCAGTAGGGAACTACCAATGTGGCCATGCACATAAAAATTAAATGAAGAGTAAGTTTACACAAGCTACTTATCAGGATAACAATGATAATAATAACTAAAATATGAGGATAAATAAATAACACAATTCATGTCAAGGTCTTTTGTCCTGAGGGCATGATCATGTAATATTATCAGCCTAGCTAAGACACAACTAAAGTCAAGAGGATAAAGTAAAACCACAATTGATGATTAGATTCATGATCCTAATTGACTAGAAATCTTGTGAGATGGATATCCAACAATACCCAACAATACCATCTTATTGATATGGATATATTATAACTCAAATTATGTATAATCAAGTAGATCCTTGGGTCTATAATCTCAATCGACAATACCTACTACATCCAACATCATAAATGTTTCTAATCAAGTTACATCACCATATGAGGATACATGACCCAACCATAATATCAACCGTAATTGCCTCTAATCATTATAATGAACGATTCCAAGTTATTTCTATACATCCTATACATATGAAATTAATCTCGATGTCATACCACTCATGTTATGTAAATCCAGTACAATGTATGAGTCCTAGGTCCCAATCTGTAGGAAATCACAACATTTTAACTCAGATAATACATAAGGGGGATGACCCTTAGGCGATATGTAAGGGATTATCTCCAATTATGAGGTAATATCTCATGATCAATTCAATAAATGGATCAATTTCCCCATCCCCATGAAATTCTGGGTGATGTAGTAATAGCGCATCTACATAATCCTAGGAAGAATTCTAGGCATCACTCAAGGAGATCATCATATATCCTAGAGAGTATCTCAAGAGGGGTCTGAAACATCCTCATCATCCAATAATATAATCCATAAGCATTGAGGAATCCCAATGAGAATTAAGACTTCCTGTAATGGTAACGATCATCTTGTAAGTGTCAAAATCCAGATTTCAGGAAGTACCTTTGGGAAACATAATAAGATAACAAATCACACATGTTGGATTAGAATCTGGATCCTAGGAAGTGACTTTGGGAATCCAAATAAGGTAATAGTAAAATACATAGTCTCAAAAATTGTATCTTAGTAAGTACCTGTGGGCATCCTTGTAATATATCACATCGCATTAGGATCATCATCCAGACACCGAGAAGCATGTATGAAAATAATTTCTATATCTATAATAACCCTATAAAAGTACAAATAGAATAGTGAGGGTGGTTCAATTCCTAAAACCATCACCTCGGTAATAGAACTGTAGACGCACAAGTTCTGCATGGGTTTTTAAGGTGACACATACTGTTATCTCTACCCAACATCAAGACTAACCAGCTCAGGGTTTGTCAATAACCGGGGTCCCCTAAGTCAATATATAGAAAGGTATCCCTTGTAGGATTATTAGGGTCTAGATGGAAGCATATGAATCCATCTTGGGACCCTAAAAAACAATATAGGAATAGGGGCACTCGTTTTGTAATCCTCTAGGACAGAGTCATGATCTCAAACATTAGGAAAATACATTAATCTAGCCTAAAGAGGTTATTAGTGACCCCTAGAATTAACTATTTTAATCAACCAATTTAATTAAATAACTAGTTTGTTATAATAAATTAAACAGGAAGCGTATCCCTTAGGGGAGATCTATAGAATACACAGAATACTATAAAAATGCATCAATACCATAGAGAAGGTATGAAAAACCAGCTACCTTTTATGAAGATTCCATTTATTATCCAAGGACTGAAAATAAATTATAGTTCCCATCCAATATCATCCAATACATACAGGGTCATGTATCAATCAAATAATAGGAATTAATTAATTATAACTACTATAATTAATTAATTAAACTTAATAGGTTATAAATTTTTTAAACAAAACTACCTATAATGATATAAAACTCAAAATATCATTGGCCGATCTCATTATACTGAAAATATGAACTAAAACCTTCGAAAAACTAATGGAACATCCTAAAACCTGAACCAGGAATAATACCTAAGTAATGACATCCAAATAATTACCCAAACAACATAATTTAAATAATTAAATCTTTATAAATTCACTACGATGACATACCTTGGTGAAACAAAACATAAGGAAGTATAAACGACCTCCTAGGTTACTCTATTACTATGAAGAGAAAAACCCCTATAATTTATATTTGATTACACTATGATATTATAGAATCAAGAATAAAAAAACTAACTAGAGAATCCAAACTTATAGGAGGACAAATAAAAACACAATAGAGGATAACATATTTAAAGGATTACCTCTAGAATTGAAACACATAAAATTATGTTTTATTTTGACCAAGAACGAGGGATAAATCCAATGGAAGAAGGGAGAAGGAGGAAGGTCTAAATGGGGGAGAATGCTAGGTGAAATGAAGGAGAAAAGGGGGGGGGGGGTAAAACCCTTTAAGGGTTAGAGGGAAAAATGAAAATTTCCCCCCTTTTAATTAGTTGCATGGTTTTCCAAAAAGTGTGATAACAATTAAGATCCTATTTCTAAGGATATCATACCTTTCATGGTTAACTTCATGGTTCAATAGTCCGTTCTCCAACCATATAGTTGGCACTATCTTGACCCCTCTATCTCACATGATTTCATTTCACAATTTAGTAAACTATGTGCCAATCGTGCAATATGGCTACAGTAAATTTCAAACCCCTATATGGTCTCCCCTATCCTTATGCATAGTTTATTAAGTTTTTTTCTTATAAAAATTAGGACTAATGGTTGAGATAAATGGTTTTCACTAACCGTGCGCTAACTGTGTGCCCTAAGTTTCACATTTCCAAAGCTTAAGCTTCAATACTTGAACCCCCCAATTTGCTCTCAAAACCTCCAATACGTATTCCAAACATCATTAAACATCTAAAATCATATTTTATAGGAATTAAAACCTTATAATTTTTATTTTTAATCTTCAATCATGATTTTTCCCATCCAGTAATTAAAAATTTAAATTCCTTCTAAAATTTCTAACTTGGAAAACATAGGATCTTACAAACTGAAACCATAGTATGAAAAATTTGGAAGCAACAAATGAGGGATATATATCTTGAAATAAAAAAATCTTGGTCATATATACTATTTTAATTGGTTTAATAAGTGATAATGTATTTTAACTATTTATTAGTTTATTTAAAAATTAAATATGGTTTAAGAATTTTATGATTTTTTTATTTTGAGTTTTATGTTTCTATAAAAGGATACATTTTTATATTTCTCTATTAAAAATGGTCATAAGTAAATAAAAACTCACCAAAAAATATTTAATAATGAATTAAATGGTTGTATTGATGGTAAGTTAATTGGTATGGCTAACCATGGATAGTTGAGGAATTATTAAATACACAAAAAATGATTTTATTAAGAGGGTGATATATTCCTATGAGAATTTAAAGGGGATTTAAAGTAGATGATACCTAGAGAATCCCCATGAATAGTACTCATACAATCTTGGGGAATAGATCCTACACTATTATATAATTAGACAGTTTCATTGGGATCACCTTTCAACGCTAAGATATCATTCTCCATGTTTATCTTGTGAAAATCATAAAGAATAACCACATCCTAACCAATTAGCCTCTTACATTTCTGTATGAGGAAGATGATGGGCCAATGATCCAGAGATGGTCCCTTTAATAAGTTAACAAGAAAATCTAAAGGAGATTTCATATAAGAAAGGGGAAGGTTGTATAGTTTGAAAAGTAAAATCCCACTAAGCATTTTCCAGGCCTCTATAATGGGTAGGTTTTCTTCCCCATATAAATCACTAAATTATATAATAGTGGATCCCCAATAATCCCAAATGATAAATCATATTTTCATGAGAACATTGGTACACAAAACATCAATGTTGAGTTTAAATCCTACATTTTTCATGCTCTAATGTACCTAGTGTCCTTAAAAATTTCTAACCTCGGCTGCCTGAGTATGATTAATCATTAGGTGAAGGTTATAAAATATTGAATAAGTTATTCAATTTCTCAAGTTTTTCATGTAGTAAATTTAATTTTGATTAATACTTTTAATTTGTTTTTTAATGTGAGTATGGTAATTAGTAATGTCTTAAGTTAAAATAAAAATAGAAAAGAACCTAGTGGGTTTATATAGAATAAACCCATGATACAGGTGTATGGATTTTATATTTAATTTTCATTGAATTTATAAAAAATATTGTTAAAGAATATTAGAGGGTATAATACTTATCTAAAAGTAGTATAAAAAATTAACCAAAACCTATAAATCCATAGGATCTTCCATTCATATTGTACTAAATAAATAAATGAATAATGACATACATTTTCTCTATTGATTTGAATATATCTAATATATTTATCATGATCTAAATAGTGATCATTCATAAGTATCCATGGGATATGAAATTTTCCCAATTCTTGGGAAATATCCCCTCTTCTTCATGTATTTCTAGAACCTTGGGTTAAATAGAGAGATATAGAGAAAAATAGATTTATACTAGAGGATTTTTAAAACATCTCAATACAAAAACAACATAGAATAAGATCCAATTTATATATCCATTGAAGGAGACCCTTTATATTACAAATTTATGGATATATTTAATGAGAAGTGTCATAAATATTTCACAAGTTACAATATTTGTAACTCTTGGATTTCCTTTGTGGTAAATTTTTTAAGATTTTAAAAATTTATTTGGATGTTCAAACTTCTCAAATCATCATCACATTTTTTTAATAGGTTGGTACTGAGACCCATTTTATTAGAAAAAATAAAAACCCCTTCTAAATAGGGTTGTGAGGTATCCCTTACACGACTAGGAGGTCCATAGGTCTGTTATTCCAAAGTGACTTGGCCCGAAAACCCATCATCGTCATATGATGATCAAACCAATCATGATAACTTTTTGAATGAGATTTTAGTTGAAAAATGAATTATCACATGTAAAATTCCATGCATATTATCATGAAATAATTTATCTCACTATGTCTTGGTTTAAAATATTATAGACCAAGATATGTTAGTGCCTTTAATTTGTTTTTCCAACAATATACCACTTTCATTAATGCCTCATAAACCTTATGTCACACATATGTAACACCTTGTGAAACCATATCCAAAACTCTTTTTAGATATATTATAAAATACATTTAGAAAATATATCATTCATTTTTAATATATGTTTCACCATACATAAAAACTTGTGAAAATCCATTGAAAAATTCTTTTAAATATCCTTCAAAATAATTTTGGGGTAGATCTCAATGTTTTTTACAAAGTATTAGTCAGAAAAATTAATCCCCATTCATACAACCCCAAAGAGTGACCCCATGGACCATTTTTATGTGGATAATTTTTATAAATTCCCCAATCCATAATTTTAAGAAAATAAAGACCTCTATAAAAGCATCAATGTTGCTCAAACTACAAATGGATCTTATGAAATCCCTATCCAGAATATGTATCTTTATACCCATTTCCACCAACTATATCATATATTAGTTTTTATAATCATATAATACATTTGTTTAATACATTTAGTGACAATGATACATTGAGTATTCCAATCCTATATAGCAAACTCATATGTTCTCGATTATTCAAGTATAGACTGACCATAGAGAATAAAACATATCATGTGGATGATCACATCACATTACCCACATCCAAATAGATAAAAACATCACATGTAACTTATCTAGGTATGTACATACACTTCCATACTCTATCTCAATCTAGGTATTAGTTTTTATGCTCGTTATATGAGAGGAAAAATCTCATCTTAGTTAAGCCTCAACTAACAACATGAATAGTAACATACCCTATGACCATTGATTAACTCAGCCTCAAGGATAGAATAATAAATCTATCAAAGTATGAAGATTATCATGCTAGGTATCTTTCTAAAATTAGGTATAAGGATTAAATATGAAACGTTAACCCCTATAAAACCAAATACACAACATATGAAACTCAATATGGTATACTTGGTAGGTTATTTAGCACTCAAAACTCCTTTTTTTGGATCATTATCAAATTACATATCTCTATATGAAATCCTACCCAAACTAACCTTAACATTTCATCACAACCTATAATAATCTATAAAGAACATCGATGATAGATAACTTAAGGTTATACATTGATAGGATAATTATCATTTCACTTCAAGATTATATATACCACTAATGTGAAAGAATGATAAAGTGGATACTACCTTTTATATAACATGATACATTTTATATTCTTAAAAAAGTTAAAAATATTAAAAAATTATATATAAGTTCCTATCTAATCAAATCCCCGATCTAGAGATGCCTTGTGATTGCTGAACTTCTATGATTTTGTTAAATTCATTGCATCTATATACAATTCTTACCACATCTCTATGTGACCATTTCATAAAACCACCCAATATACTCCTTTAATGTAAAACATTTATCAATTAATCAGGTTTGAATAAATAATTATATTCCGTATTTTTATGATGTTAATATACTATATTTTCTACTTAGAACTATTTATATGTTCATCATCATCTCATCATATAAAATTTACATTTAAAAATTTATTTTGAGATTTATTTGTTATTGAAAAGAAAATTTTTATATTAATATATTTTATTACCAATATATCTTAAGGTCTTTTAGGAAATAAATTTATTTTCACTTTTATTTTTTCAGTTTTAATCATTTTTTCATAACTTGAGATTTTTAAAGTAAAAATAAACTCACAGTAATATATTAGAAACAATATTCTATCCAAAATATAATTCTAAAATAACTCATTTTTGATAGGAAATAATAATTATTTCCATTATTTGGAATATTTAACAACTAAACTATTATATCCATAGCATATATGGTATCCTTTGTGTTTAGAGAAATATTATTAAAATAATATTTTATTCTTAAAAGTATGATGCTATTTGGGTTCGAGGAACTCTTTACCTCATAATTTAACAATCATCATGGATAAAACCTTTTGTACTAGATAAAAATAATTTTATCCCTATCTTTATTTCAAACATGTCATAGAATTGGATCAAATCATAACCATGTGTATTGAAACAATTACCTCATTTATTTTTAACAACCATTTTTAAAATAACAACTCTAATCACATTAGAAGAAGACAAGATGAAAATACACAATCTTTGTTCTAATCCACTTGATCTTTAAAGTGATCCAATACATCCAAATAATTGTTGTATAAACCCCTTTCTCTATCATTTTAATGATCACTTTAAGCTCTAAGAAATAAACCTCCATAAATTTTGAACTCCTATACATATCCACAACAAATTTTTAATATATAGTTGGTATCATATACCATTTAATGTATAAGAATTGTTTCTCATATATTAAAAACCTAACATGAACTCTATTTGGAGTTTCTTTCACCCCTTCTGATATTATAGAAAATTTATCCTCTAATTGAAACACTTCCCATCCATCTTAACACAACACTTAAGTTTTAATGAACAAGTATGATAATTGATCATCTCAATATTAATAATCTAACTTAAACATTTATCTGATTTCTCCATCAACAAAAACTAGATCCTAGACATCCCATTTCATATGCAGTCATCCTAAAATAATTTAATAAATCAATAAAAATTTTATATAACTAATTCATGTTTTTATAACCTTTCTAACTGAATAAATTCCATAGATAGAGTCTTAATAGAAAACTCTTGTCTCTCTAAGTTATTAATATATCCAATAATATTAAGTAAATGAGTTGAGACTTAATGTACACAGGTAATCATGAATATAATGCCTTTGAAACCTCAAATTAATCCTTATATTCTTATTGTAAGAATTCATATTCTTTTATTAAACAATTTAAAATTTTGTATACTCAAGAAGGGGTTAATACAACGCATATAATTTTATATCTTTCTTAAGAATAATTCTTAAGTTTTTATAATAGTTAAAGAATAAGATTCCATTAAGATTATCATTTTATAATATCAACATTCCATGATAGATGATTATGATTCAATTTATCCACAATTTAGTATTTTTTATATGAGTATCATTTTTAACAATTATTTAATAAGGATTGTTATTAAACATTCTCCCAATAAAATGATAAAACCTTTAAAAATTACATCATATCCATTAATGGCCCAAGATCCGTATTTCATCATGAATTATCCCAACCAAGCTCATAAAATAATTCATAATTATATTTTATAGACAATCATATCAATCATATCATATATGACCTTTGGATAATTAGGTAGAAAAATTCTTTTCCAAATCTATCATATATATATACTTAATTATATTCCTTTAATATCCTAACCATTAGTGTTTCCTGTATAAGTGTAACCCAATATCATTCCAAGGATATAAGACTAACCTTTAGGGTCATCTATATCTTACTTTCCTTACAGAAGATAATCCATGGTGACCCAACTTTGGAAATGCCTACCCATTTGGATGACTGAGTTCTTGAAACATTTTTTCATTGGAAGGAATATAACACTTAGTATTTTAAAAATAATTTAAATATATAACCATATTATCTAATGTATTACCTTTAGATGTATGCATGATTCAAATTATTTAGTTTTGAATTTCAATTCCTTTAATTGAATTAATATGTTAAAACCCCATTGATGTTTAACTTTCTACAAAACTTTTAGCTTGTGTTACTAACAAAAATTAAAAAATAATTATATTTAAATATATCCAAATATATTTAATGTATAAGGTGAATAAAAACCTTTAATTTAAAATTTTAAAATCATATAAAATCAACAATCCCCACAAGATTAAGCATGGAGTGACAGGTAGCCAACCCTTTCTTTTATAAACACTGCTTAATATCTCAGTCCAATTATCAATTTGAACCAAAGTACCTACACCCTTGGTTCTTTACTCAAGTGTGAAATAAATTATATTAAAATTATAACACCTATTATGTATAAACTATAATTAACTTATTAATTAAAGATCATGACTAATAATAAATCCAATGTCAAGGTAGAATAAAACTAAATCAATTATCATACCTAACATGTAACTCATTAAATGCATGTATAATAATTTAAAAAATCATTTTAACACTTTAAAATAAATCATACATAATAATTCAAAATATAAAAATTATATTAATTAATCCTTAAATAAGAATAAAATAAATAAATAAACAATCATAAATTTAGACACGTGACAAAAATTCCTTCATATTCCAAAATATGTGACATTTATGAACAATTTTATAATAAATTAAACATTTAATATTTATGTAAACAATTTATATAAACTAAAAATCAAATATTTTTTAAATAGGTAATTTCAATATAAATATTTTATATCCGCATTTATAAATTATTTAAAAATAAAAATAAACAATTTTACACTTTGTCATATTTTATAATTTATAAAAATTATATATATTATACACTATGAAAATCCATTAAAAAACTAAATAACATCTACTATAATATTTTTGGTATATTTTAAATCCACCCTCATATTTAGTATGGGCCCTTTGATCTTGCACTGTTGAATATTTTTTCTAGAATTAAAAAAAATATAAAGATCTACCCATGAGGACCATTATGGGTTTTAACCACATCGTGATGGTGCTTAGAGTCACAACACTTACTATAAGATCACCATGAATATTTTTCCATTAACCTATCCATTTTGGGTTTATGGTCATTATGAAACTCCCTAGCCAAGTCAAACCAAATGAATTTGATCTAGGGGCACTACGTGATCTTAGGCATACCTCCCCGTACTCTAGAGGCTGGTAACTTAAAATGAGGGTTTAGGTGTGGCCATGGGAAGACTATAACCTTATGTTAAATTAAATTAAATATATATAATAATAACTATATAAAATTAAACACAAAAAAAATAAATATTACTAAACAACACATGCCATACCAATTATTATTTAGTATAGGCATACAATAAGAATACCATAAAATATTACCGTATGAGGTTCAATATCATACATAAGACTACAAAATAAATAACTCTAGAGACAACCTCTATTAGACACCAGGGATCCCCTTAGTTTCATCTCTTAAATTATCCATGAAACTATCCTATACAATAACCAATCAATGAACAGTTCCAAATCCTATCAATGGGACAAAACCGATCTTAAAATAAAAAGCATGATAACTACATGTAAACCAAGATTCTCATACAGGGTCTGAGTATGAAACTTAGTAGGCTACTTCCAATGTTCTCTTGAAAAGATCAAATAATATATATGTAAATTTATAATATGAAAGTAAAACCAATTATAAACCATAACACTATCTTGATACGTGGAATACTATACCATCATCTTCATGCATCAACCTACCTAATTTTAATAGTTCCAGAGTGGGATGTTGTACCCAAAGTTTGAATATACCAGGATGCACCCACAATTCTCCACTATATCTTGATATATCATTGGTGACATCAAGTCAAAACCAATGAGGCATCACCCCTTTATATAACCAGCTCAATATCCCTAATTCACCCAGTTTCAATACACAAACCAAATCCATGGACTACATCTATGGTGTATCACTCTATTATTTTAAAGATCAATATCATCACCCTAAGCTTCATAATCTATGGAAGATCCCACAAAAATTACTATGGTCATCACCACACCTACCCTGTAACAACTCGATATTTTATGATAAGTATTCTTTTTAATTTATTTGATGTCATGTGTTTTATGCTACAACAAGATTATCTAGTGCTATACGCAACACCGTATTAGCTTGCAGTATACACAACACTATTCTTAGATTGTGTTACATACAATTTCAAGTTCGTTTGATAATAGTCATTCTACGCAACATTGAGTGTGTATATATATATATATTCAATGTATAAATAAAAAATGGTTGGATTCTGTTATAACTAAACAACAAAGGAGTCTTGCACAACACACAACCCTGACTTGGCTTGCATTACACGCAATCGTGACCTTCCTCGATAGCGTGTGTTGTATGCAATACCCGGTTTCACTAAATGACGATATATTGTTATAATATTATTATGGACTAGCCGTTATGAATAGTATAAACTACATTGTGAATTTTATAACATTATTATTCATCTTATAAATTTTCAAAAACATTTTATGTGAACAAAATAAAATTTTCGGGTAAAATAAGTATTTTTCAAAAAATGCAGTTTTGCCACCTTTTGATGGCGCACCCACATTAAATCTAGTTTTTGACATGTTTATAAGTTCAATTTTACAAAATAAAATTCTTCTTTGGAATCAGGATATGAAAATTTACTTTGGATAAATTTTTGATACTTTTCTGATAACTTTCATGTTTTGATGAATAGTAAAAATACGCTAATTTTTAATTAAAAACAACTTTTTTTCATTGAGATAATTTATATGGTTAAATTATAATATTTAATGGTTTTAAAGTATAAATAGAATATATTTTTACCATTTAATATAATGTATGTCATTAGCATTGATTTTACATTGAATTCTTAGGTTAAATCAATTCAATCTTTTGCAATGTTTTAAACAAAAACCCATTTTCTTTGGACAACGGGATTAATTTTAATTTAATTTCTGCAACTTTTGTGTATTGAATTTGGAAAAATGGATTCCATATTTGGAATCAGTGGGTCCAAATTATGTTAATAATATACTTTTTATTTTTGGGCATTATGAATAGTAACTACGGTAAATTTTATTTACCATAGTTAAAGGTAAATCAGGTGATTAAGGGTAAATATAAGATTATAAAATTACCCTAACACCTTCCAAAATCCTACTGGATGACTAAAAGTCGACCCATATCATCTAAGGGTCGGATTAGATTCATTTAATGGACTTTTGTCCATGAAAATAATTTAATTATTATTAAAACCAAAGAAAGTGACACTACAACAAAACCGCTGTTTAGCGGCGGTTCTAGGAACCACCGCAAAACCTTTTTAAAAAAAGGTTTCGCGGCGGTTTATAATAAACCGTCGCTAAACATTGTTTTTTTAACAGCCCGACCCTACCCCCCACCTGACCCTCCTCACCCTAGTTCCCTCGACCCCCGCTTCCCCCACGACCCCGGCCCCCCATGACCTCGACGACCCCGCGACCCCGACCCCGGCGACCCCAGAGACCCCAGCGACCCCGACGACCCTGGCGACCCCGGAGACCACCCGGCCCCCCGCGACCCCCAGTGACCCCGACCCTCTCTCTCTGTTAGTGGTCCGTGAAGCTTCCATGGTAAGATTCTTTGGATTTTTTTGTCATTTTCCTCCTCTTTTATCTTTACCCTCATGATTTCATGATTTCATTGTTCAGATTTATTATTATAAGGATTCATTTGAATCACATTTTGGTGCATTTAATTATTTTGTGATCATTTCATCATCATTGGGGAGAATTTATACTACATGTAGTTGTAAAAGGAGGATCGAGATTTTTTTTCATTTAGGGAGGTATTATGCAGCAACCAAATTAATGTAATGAATTTTATTAACAGAAATTTATTGTTAAGTGGTAGGAAACACGTGTTTTTCCACATTTAATGTTTTTTCAAGGAGACATTTTTTATTCTTTTTCTAAAAATTATGGGTTTTGGGAGTCTAGTTTTTGTTATAGTTGATATGGTTTCAGAACCCCTATTGTGTGATTTTTATATATAACCATTTATTAAATGGATAATCACTTATATATGGATAATGAATCAATTTTCCATAGGATATTATCTTTTATTATAATTCCATTGAAAGTAATAAAGTGAATTTTATGCATGAGCTTTTTGGTTAAATTGAAATGAAATATGTGAAAAGTGGTTTTTATGTGTTTGTGTGAGGGGATTTGGTTGTGATTTGCACCTATTATGAAGTGAATGTGGTTGTGGTGTGTGGTGGTGGAAATACTGGGCTTGCTATCATGAAATTGTGCATTATTTTGGTGATGTGTTTTGATTGTTGTTCAACATGGATGAAATTAAATATTGGTGATCAAATTGGAATATAAAATTGGTTTAATTTTCTAATGTGTTGGAATGATTAATACATACATAAATTTAAATTGGATGTCTATATTAATTTTTTATTTTTAAATATGAAATAAATAGGAAAGATAAATAAATTTGGTTGGTTATTATAAAATTAGAGAATTGGATTAATATGAAAAGAAATGTTGAAAGTGATGTTGTTTTGGTGTCTTCCTTGGGTTGTGTAATGCATATTGAGGAGGAAGTGAAGATGAAAGAGGTTTTAAGGCCATTCGGTGATTTTGTGAGTAGTGAAAGAATACATGTTATGAACCCATTGGTTGGTATTGTGTGTGTGAAAACTATATATTGTATTTTCATTGTTCTTTCTATATTCACCCCACCCATACTGAGCAGTATTTTCCAACAGTAAAATGATTTTGGGGGTATTTCTCTAATCATCCTAGATGTTGAGGATGGATGGTTAGCGACCCCCTATTCCCCAGTCTCTCTTCCAAGTAAGGTTCTTTTTCATGGGATGTTATGTATAGAATCTGAAAGTGTAGTAGGTATAATGTTTTATGTGATGATGTAGTGGTTCTGGGTGGGGATCATGTATAGTATCAGCAGGGAGTGCTGTTTACTTTATTCCAATTATAACCTACTATTATGGTCATGAAAATAGTTGATATGGGATATGATGGACTATGTTTCATCCAGGGGGGATGTGATAGCCAGTTTCATGCAAGGTGATTGGAATGATGGAGTTTTTAAAGTGTCTTAGGGTATGATTATACAAACGAGGTGGGAGAACCAGGACATATGATGTTGGGGTGTGAGACTAGAAACTCATTGAGAATTTTTTTGGGGGCACCCCTTTTCCATATTCTTATTATTATGTTATTTTACTTTGGTGCATTATCTAGTGAGTATTCATGAATCATGATAGTCACATAGGAATGTATATATTGACATTCATTCTTCATGGTAGGGACATATTTATTTCATGTTCTATGTTCTTTCCTTTATGATGTGTTTTGATAAACCTACTGTATCTGATAAATGATTTATTCTCCCAAGCCTTTAATATTGGGAAATGGATTTGTTTTTTGTGAATAAATATTATGGAACCCTTCACCGTTGTAATGATTACCGATATATGAATCGAGTCATAGTAAAGAACAAGTTTCAAAAATGTATTCATGGTTTGCGCCTAGACACCCATCCCACAAAACCAAAGCATTTACATCACAATTTATCCCCCTATTATCCTGTTTCAACTCCTCTCCAATCTGTATTTTCCAAATGAGGTTCACACTTATTGGAGGTGGTATTTCATAATTACTTATAAAAAATGGTGGTTTAAAACAAAAAGTAAATTTGGTTTCATTAGTGTGTTCCTTGTTTAATTTATACTTTTTTGTGTTTTATTCTTACTTTCATATAGAATAATTAGGCTTTATTTTGAGTATTTAATTGATATAGTTCATTTAGATGTTATTGTTGTCTACTGTAATTTTCAAAAAGGATTATTTAGTTTTTATTTTGACCTAGAATACATGTTGATTTGTTGATGTTAAATCATTTTCAATCTCGGACACCATCATAGGATTCCTGAATCACTATCTTCCTTCATTAAGTGTTTTTCAAGGGTCAGTGGAAGCAGTTAGGTAGTTGGAACAAATTGAGGTGATCCTCAATTATCTTAGGGAACCTGATACTTTGTGTGTGAGAATTTTTTAGAACTGGATTTATAGTTTCAGTAGAGTCTTGTGGGAGTCAGTGGTACCTTCTTAACTTCATGAATGTATGAATTGGAATCTCATCAAGATTGAATTTTTTAATGGTTATTTCCTAAGGGAATGAATGTAGAGAAATAGACTGAGCTCATGAGACTTTTTATTGGTGACAGATCAGTATAGGAGTATGTCAATAACCTTTCAAGGTTTGTTATATATTCTCCAAAGGTAGGGGTCATCAATTATGAGAAATATCATTTCTTTGGTGATGGTCTTCACCCAGACATTGGTACATCTCTACTTTCTTTAGGCATAACATCCATTTTGGAGGTTGTCACTAGGTACATGTGAATGGAAGATAAATATTCTTGGAAATCAATGGTTGTTCATTCCTTAGTTTTATTAGGTATGTAACAAATTAATAGTGGGAATGAAGATAATCCAATGTGCAAGGAGTAGAGGTAGGATGAACCATAAAATGATGAAAAGGACCATTCTTATAGAAAGAGTTCATCCATTTTGTGCTTCCAGTTTAGGGACTTTGAGGAATTTTGAGACCCATTTCTTGATATATCCTTGAATTTTTCTCTATTATGGAAATTTTGTTCATCATTATTTTTTTTGATGATGGGGTTATAGAAGATGTCTCATGTTTGATTCCTTGTTTTTTGTGTAGGCACATTGTGATATACATGGATAAAAGCTAGATCACATTACCGGGGAACACACCTCAGTATGTTAAGGGTTTGAATGAGTTTTTAGATTTTGCAATTTCTAATCGATCCGTTGAAGGGAGAATAAAATTTCCATGTCCTAAATGTAAATTTAGAACATGATTGAAGAGAGATGAGGTTTATGAACATTTAATACTAAAGCAATTCCCTGGTCAATATTTGTGTTGGATTTGGCATGGAGAATCAAACGTTACATAAATATTGAACACTGATGTTAATCCACAGAATGAGGTCCCAAGTTCGTCAACAATGGAAAATGAAATGCAAAACCTAATAAATGATGCATTTGGCACTGCAAGACACCACTATCAGCATCAAAACATATCAGAACAACCAGAAGAGGGTGCTACAAATTGCAACGTGACAAGTGATGTTTTTGAGACTGTAACACAGGCAGATCAAGATTGTCACATATCATTGGATCCTCCTCTTGATTCTGCGGAGCCAAATATAAGAGAAAATTTCACTGAGGAAAATGTGTTTCATGATTTAGTTGATGATGGAAATCAAGAGTTGTATAGTGGGTGTTTGAAATATTCAAAGCTTTCATTTTTGATGAAGTTGTACCATATCAAATGTCTATGTGGAATTACAAATAAGGAAATGTCTATGATATTGGAATTGATTCGTGATGCATTTCCTGAAGCAAAAATCTCAGAATATTTTTATGATATGAAAAAAGTTATTAACAAGCTTGGTATGAATTATATAAAAATACATGCGTGTCCCAATGATTGTATGCTTTATTGGGGAGAAGATTCAATTAGACAGAATTGCAAGAAATGTTATTCTTCTAGATGTCAGGTAAAGGGTGATGTTGGAAGTCTAAATGAACATAATTTCATGGAGAAGAATAAAAGGAGCACACCTGCAAAGGTTTTGTGTTACTTTCCTTTGAATCCTCGATTGCAAATATTATTCATGTCATCGAAAACCTCCAAACACATGAAGTGGCATTCTGTAGATAATAACAATGATGGGTTAATGAGACATCCATGAGATTCCCAATCGTGGAAGAAATTTGATTCAATACATCTCGATTTCTCTACTGATCCTAGGAATGTTCGATTGGGATTGGCTGCCGATGGATTCAACCCATTTGGGACTTTGAGTACCAATTATAGCATTTGGCCAGTTGTTTTGATCCCTTATAATCTGCCTCTGTGGATGTGTATGCAAAAAATATATTTTATCCTTTTGATGATTATTCCTGAAAAAAATGCCTGGAAATGATATTAATGTATACTTGCAGCCTTTGATTGAAAAATTGCAGGAGTTATGGAGCAACGGTGTTGAGACATTTGATGCTTCTTCTAAAACAATGTTTAAAATGCATGCTTCTTTAATGTGGACCATTAGTGACTTCCCTGGGCTTGGGAATTTATCTGGTTGGAACCCTTACATAGGTTTGGATTGTCCCATTTTTAACATTGATTTTGAGCCCAAACGGCTACCTCACAGTAGAAAATGGTGCTTCTTGTATCATCGAAGATTTCTCGATGCATCTCATAGATTTCGGCTGAAAAGATCAAAATTTAATGGTTCCATTGATTGTAGACCACCTCCAAAGTTGTTAAATGGTTTTGAAATATTGGCACAACTTGAAAATGTTGAAACAGAATTTGGGAACATTCATCATTTGAATGATAGCAGAAAACGGGTCCGAAGTGCATCGTCAAGAGAAACCAGAACACAACAATGGAAGAAAAAAAGTATATTCTTCAAACTTCCGTATTGGGAATTTAATTTGTTGCGGCATAATCTTGATGTGATGCATATTGAGAAGAATTTCTGTGACAATTTGATTTTCACATTGCTTAATGGGCATGGAAAGTCGAAGGATCATCTCAATGCTCTCAAAGACTTACAAGAAATGAACATAAAACGCGATCTCTAGCCAGATGAAAATGAAAAGTATCCTCCAGTAATTTTTGCAATGAAAAATAGGGATAAAGATTTATTACTTCAAATGTTAAATAATGTTAAGGTATCTGATGGGTATTCAAGTAACATCTCGAGGTGTATTGAATTGAATAATCGTAAGTTACATGGATTGAAAAGCCACGATTCACATATTTTGTTACAACAGTTACTACCATTGGAATTGCGTACATTATTACCTGAAAAAATTACAACTATTTTACTCCAGTTCTGAACATTTTTTAGAAAACTATATGAGAAATCTCTACATCCATTTCAGCTTGACAATCTCCAGGAGATGTTTGTATTGACCCTTTGCGCAATGGAGATGATCTTTCCTTCGTCCTTTTTTACTGTAGTGATGCATTTAACTGTGCATTTGGTTGAGGAAGCTAAATTAAGAGGCCCCGTTCATTATTGATGGATGTATCCAATTTAGAGATACTTTATTTATATGTTTTCCAATTAAGTAAACAATTTTTGGTACTTAATTAAATTCATAATTATGTTTATTTTATTTCACATATATCTTGGGCATTTGAAATCATACGTGAGAAATAAATCTAAACCAGAAGGCTCAATTGCTGAAGGCTATGTGGATGAGGAGTGTCTTACCTTTTGTTCTCGATAATTGGATGATATTGAGACAAGATTTAATCGAGTTGGACGTGTTGACGACACATCAACTCAATCTCAAATACATCAGAAATCCAAAATATTTATTGCTATTGGCCGATCAGTTGGGAGGAACTCAAATGTGACACTGACTGAATTGGAATTATTACAGGCACATGGATATGTGCTGCTGAATAGTGAAATTGCAGATCCATTTATTGAAGAGTTGAGGATACAAACAAAGAGATGAATGAGAGGCCGAACATGAAATGAGAAAGATATAACTAAAGATGTTAAGAAAGAGCTTGTAGAATGGTTTGCATGACGTGTAAGTTCATAAATATTGCAATAAATACAAATATTAGTTTTAAACATACATTTTGTAAATATAATAAAGTATATTTCTTTTTTCAGATCATGAATACTGATACTCGAGCAGAGGTGTCAGAAGATTTGAAGTTTCTTGGTAGAGGTCCTCTAAAAGAAGTTATAAAGTTCGACTCTTATAATGTGAATGGATTTAGATTTTGTACAGTCGATCGAGAAGTGGGTTTGAGAACACAGAATAGTGGTATATTTACATTTGCTGAAGTGGAATACTATGGAAAGCTGCATGATATTTTTAAATTAAACTACCACGGACATTTTTCGGTTGTTTTATTCAAATGAAAATGGTTCGATATTATCAGAGGTGTTAAAAGATATTCCTTTTAATTTACTTCTATGAACTCCTCTCGCTTGATGGATGTTGGTGATCGTGAACTGCATGATCCATATATCTTAGTATCACAAGAAAAAATGGTATATTATGTGAATGATGTTGCCGATGAAGGGTGGAGTGTAGTTGCTCACATAATACAAAGAGATTTTTATGATATGGGTGATTAAGTGGAAAATTTGACCTCTGAAATTGAATTTAATCAGCAATAGGAAGCAGAATTATTTTTCCATCATGATATTGAAAATATTAGTCTAGAAAGGATGAATGAAGTGGATGAAGCAATGGAGCAGGAAACCGACATGATTGAAGGGTAAAATGATTGTATGTACAATTATTTATTTATTTAGCAACCACTTGTTTCATTTATGAAGTCATTCATTATCTTTGTTATATATATTTTGTCTGTTAGTACTCCATCTGTTATCATTTTTAATTTTTTTTTCTGCATAATTTTTTTGAAATATATATTCTGAACTTAATTTTATTTGATTAAATGAAAGGAATTCCAAGGAAGAAGTGTTACATTATTTTATCCAGTTCTGCGACAGATGACTATCCATCTGGCTCCCTCCCCACGACATCTGATGCACCAACTGCCAACACCCCTGCACCATCTCCCTCTGCACCATCTCTCACACCATCTGTGGATATCCCAGTAGAGGCTGAGTCGTCGACTCCCCCTTCAGGATCCTCAACAGTGGGGCAGCGATGCGCCCCTTCCAGTTCATCCCGGACATACTCGAGTGTCACTATCATAGGTACAAATTTTAATTAAATAAATTTATTGCATTTTTTTATACTAATTGTTTGCTCATTGAAGATGAAAAAAATGTAACCATGGAGAAAAAAATAAAAATTTCAGATGTTTAGAATCTGAATGGTGAGAAGATTGTTGTTCCATTTATTCTTACAGGGTCCCTACGGATGATTCCGCGGGGTTACTTGGCCAGATTCTAGGCCAGCTCGCAGCGGATCCCATTTCCCTTCCCATTTCATATGACGATTGGAGACATATGCCTCCAAGCTGGAAAAATGAAGTGTTTGATTCTCAAATCAAGGTAAATTTATTACATTATTGTTTAATTGAATGCCATGTTACTAATATGTTCAAAATGAATTTCTGTATACAGATGTTCTTCCACTTTACCGTTGCTGATGTGATAGCACGGAAGTGGATGTTGAAAAATCTAGGTAAGAAGTGGAAAGATTTTAAATAAATATTGTGGTGTGATTTCAACAATACTTCGTTGACCGCACTGCAAATGTATGAGAAGCTACCCAGTGGGGTACCGAAAGAGCAGTGGAAAGTGTTTGTTGACAGGCATCGGGATCAGAAGCGGATGGTATTGAAATATATATATTATTATATCATCTTCATTTTACATTTATACATGTATATGAAAAGGACATGACATTCAATACATCAGTATTAAATTGCATTTTATTTATTTCAGGATCTATCAAGACAGAATGCGTCAAACCGAGCGAAGAAAGTCATCCTGCACACTACGGGCTCAAAAAGTTTTTCTAGAAATAGAAGTACATTAGTAATCTTTTAATTAGTTTAAATATTTATAAGACAATATTATATGTTTAATATATTGAATTGTTGATTTAACTTTGATTAATGCAGTCACAGAGTTTAGGCCATGAAGCATCCAGAACTGAACTATGGTTGGATGTTCAGAAGAAATAAGATGGATGTTTTGTTAATGAGCCTGCTAAAGAAGTTGGGGTATGAAGTCAATTTTTTATCATAATAACTTATTATCAATTTTTACTGTGTTAATATATATTGATATTTGATTTATAGGTCAAAATTAAAGAACTATGGGATGCCAATCCTACGCATTCCTACTCTGCCTCCTAGGATGACCCGGTTGGTAAATTCCTTGGGAAGGAGCATCCTGGGAGAGTGCGCGGGATGGGTTTGGGACCCGTGACATCTGAGGTTTTTAGCAAGACACCGGGGATAGCTGCTGCATCTACTCCTGACTTTAGTCATCCCATACCTAGAGATGCTAAGAAAGATATTGTTTCTTTATGAAACATAGTTCATTAGCAGGGGGATCAGATATCTGCATTGTAGAAAGGGTTGAATGAAATACGTCAGCAGATGAGCAGATATGCCCCCGGTGGGAGTGCATCGATTGGTGGTATGCAGGTAAATCACAGAAAATCATAATCATTTAGTTTTCTAACTTTCATTGGTTTTAAGTTTTAATATAAATATGCAACTGTATTTAATTTTCAATATAATGTTCTTAGAGGTGACAACACAAAGTGGAAATAAAGGTGGAGAGGGTGACGATGCATCCTCGGACCCTAAATATTTGTATTGTTGATGTGTTGAACAAAAATGGAAACAATTGGTTTGTATATGTAACATTTGTGGCACATAGTTTCCACCACACATTTTCATGTCCTAAAATTTCCTTGATTTCTCATGTTTCTTTTATGCATTTTATTGATTTCTGATGTTTCTTTTTATGTCTTCATTTCTCAAGTGTGGTATACATAATTACATTTAGGTCTGTGTTTGAATTGGTAGTCGGGATTTTGGATGACTAGGAGTTAAACCCATTGTTGATGTGTTGAACAAATTGGGTCATTTCATAGTGATAAAGGGGATAGTGTTGTGGACACTTTGGTGAGGCCCATTGTTGAAAATGTCTGATTTAAGCTTCAAAAGTATCTAAACATGCTCTAGCTCTTCTAAAATGTCATGAGAATGTTCTAAATCAAGGGTGGTTCACTAAGATATAGGTGTGACTGAGGGGTGATAAATTAGCATAAGTCCATGAATATAGGCAAGAATACTTTATAAATTAAAATATAATCTCGAAGATGGATGTCGACTTGACGCACAATTGGTATGTCTTATAAAAACATTAATTTTAAGAAAATAAATTCTACCAAATACTTCAATATTAGGATGGTTAACTCATATATTTATGTCTCTCGATTCAATAAAAAATATATGAAAATGGATAACCTAAAAAAATAACTAAAAATAGGGCATATAAGATTGCACAATGATAACACTTAGAGAAATGAAGAAAAAAAAAGAGGTAAAAGGAGCAGAATCCAAACCCCTATCCTTACTCTTCTTTAAATGGATGAATAAATGGAGGAGTATTGAGTTATTATTGGAATTTTTTGACGATACATACCTCCACTTACTAGAAACACAAAATAAAACTGACCGATTACAATGGACCATTTCCAACCATAACTGTTTTTATCACTGAACTATTACTGCATGACTTGAACTGCATTCCCAACACAATTTCCACTTAATCATGGTCTGTCTGGTAATTATTACCTATCATTATATCCCAGAATTATTTATATTATGATTCTTAATTCCATTTTTTGATTCATTACAATCTATCCGGTCATGAAACTTTAATTAGTGGAATTCCAAAACTTTCTTCTTTACCAACACTAGGCCTTATAGGGAGATGTCATAGGTCTGATACAAAACACTTCTATCCAAACATACTCATAAGAAACCATAGTTATACTCCCACGACTCCATGTAATGATCGTATTGAATTTGACCAACACCCACATCTAGAGGATTTCCAATTTAATAAGACCCCCCAAACAACCTCTCATCACCTGTCCCTAGGTTTCGTTTCCATCTGAATTTAATCCAGAAACATTAAACCAAGTGACACCACTCAGAAACATTAACAATGAAAACTACTTAAAGCAAGCACCACATGATTTATAGGTCCATGGTGTCTTCCCACCATAGTAATTCTCAAACCACTAAACTATGAGCACTATACTACTATACATCACTTCTAGTTTCACATTTACATGTTCGAGCTTTTCTTTCTTTATTTAATATAGATCTCACTTGAGCTCACTTGAAAACTCCTTATGAAGCGGTGCCACATGAAAACCGCTACCTCCATTTACAAATCAACCATCACTGTTAATATAGCCCTAAAAATTTAAACTAAAGGGTCATAACCAAAACACACTCTTCATTATTAATACATCTTACACAAAGAAATCTTAGCTCACAACATGCTCTAGTTTGCTGAAATTCCTGTTAGAATGCTTTAGTTGACCTGCTTAGAGGACATCCAAATTGATGGCCAATGTCTTTATTTGAAAACTAAATCATATTAACATAAATTGAAAAGTTATATCGTGATAATTGATATGAACCCACTGAATTCCAAAATTGACTCGTGGTGTGATTTAATGGGTGCATACTCAACCAACCATTTCAACATCATTCTACATTACAAGAAAATATGTGATATCAATTTATCAAATTTCCTAGATTTCACATGCAGCCTGAGTTTGAATATAATTTACAAACCTGATTCAAACTCATACCTAAGTCTTAAATTAGACACCTCCTCCATGTCTGGAAAACTTAAATTTTATAGCTCACAGACTTATGAAATTCATTTTGACCATTCATGACTATTCTTTCTACAACCACTCTCACAAAGGTTACATTTTCCATGACCTGTGTGATTCTCCCCACCATAGGATTTTAATATTCATCATTTTAATAAAAATGGAAATCTAATTCCCATGAAAAACACTCTTTCCACCACTAAACATGGTTTCTAGATGTGAGACAACATAATTATACCATGTTCAATCACGAAAATCCATCCTTGGCATACGCTGAAGCCTCATCTGGAACTAATATTCCATCCTTGAACAACCTGTGGTTCACTTCCTACCACATAGATTTGCACATCCACTTAATAATAAATAGAAATGGTCTATTCATAATCACATGCATTATGAAATCCTCATTCCATGTGCACACATTCAATCAACATCAATAACTACATCTTGAACTTCAACCCAGATTGATGATGTTATAAAACTCGATCCTCTTACATAGTCATCCATAGAACTAGGATAACTTAGATTTTCTATTAAAAACTCTTGTCTACATCACTCACCACAACATAGTTAATATCTAGGTAACCTCACTCAGGGAGTGATCAGTTAACACAACCTTTTTAGATCCCACAACCCTAAACCAAGTAGTTATGTGATAATACCCCTCAAGGTGTTACCTGTGATTTCATCCCTCAAACTCTCAGAGACTTGAAATTTTTTCACAAAACACCACACAACTCTCTCCACCAAACCTTAGTTAAATAAGAAATTTATATGATAATGAATACTAAATTGATGTTACATCAATGAAATGGGAACACCCATTTCATATAATTCATAGGACCAATGACACTGTGCATTCTTGGTATTTTCTAACCTACTCAAAAAATTAAACCCAAGGGTCACGTTATCCTACATAACCATTTAACATGGATAATGACTTCTTGAGTCATACACCTTTGAAATTAAACTCACACAACTAACTAAACTAAATAAAATTATATTGGCATGTTAGTACCACTAATCTCAAGCATTAAAGATGCTCATAACACCTAGAAGTTTTACTTATCTCATGATCGCCTACCAACTTGGGGAATCATTCCACAACTAGAGTCCCAATCAATCCCAAAATACATAAAAAACACATTATATGACCAAAAACTAAAAAGATGCATCCAATGATGCTTAATATCTCCAAGGATGCTAGAAAAACTAGGTTAACCCCTCATATAACACGAGGAATCAACTCTAATTTTAGGTTTATTCCTAAAAGGTCACTATAATATCCCACCTAACCTATATTCCAACATAAAAAGATGTCAACTAAGACTCACTGGAAATATGCACATTCTTATAAAATCTATATCCCAATGTAACTCGAAAACTATTCCCACAATAGGATTTTTTATAACAATATATTTCTAATGTATTATTTAAGCTATTTCATCAGTTCAAATTTATTATAAGTATTAAGGATAGTTTCTAGGCCACATAACAAAAAAAACCATTATATAAATGGGTTGGTACTAATATTACTACTAATTCATCAATTATCAATTTTTATAAGTAGAGTGGAATCGCTATGGATGATCTATCCTAAGAAAGTGAAGTTATAATATTTAGTGGAATCTAGTTTGGGATGTTACAATGTTGTATCAATCGAGTTTTATCTTCCTAGTATTTACTATTTAGGATATTGTATACATGTGTATGAGGAATGTGTTGGAACCTTTGATGGATATCTGACTGCTGTGTTAATAATACTTTCTTTAATAGGAAGTCTTATTTTCCATAGTTTCAGATTTTTGTTCTATTTTTAAATATTAAAGTTGTATATTATTTATCATTGAGAGAAAAAAATGTTTTTTGGATGTTGTGATTTATTCTAGATATTCAGCTCTCGGTCATTGGTGGGAGGCTAGGGATGATTTTTTCTGGTTTTATTTGTTTTTCAGGGCAGCGGTGCAACAGAAGCAATGATTTTTTTTTATTCTAGGCAGCTTTTTGCGGCAGTTTTAACCGCCGCGAAAGGTATATTGGCGGTGGTTTAAACCACCGCTAAACGTAAAATAAAATTTACTTTTAGCGACGGTTATAGCCGCCGCTAAATAGGAGCATCATGGTTGCCTCATTCCGCGGAGGTTCCCTTGACTTTAGGCACGGTTTTACGGTCACTGGAATTTGAGTTCATTCGCGGCGGTTATAACAGCTACGAATAAAGTGATATCCAAGGATCGTAAAACCGCCCCTAAATTCAGGGAAACCGCCGCGAAATGAGGCAGCGACGACTCTTTCCTGAAACTACTGATAAACATAAATAACCACCGCTAATATATTTCCAACATCCTATTAGACAGAGGTTTTTGTAAACCGCCGCAAAAAAATGTAGCAGCGGTTTAAACCACTGCTAAACGCAAAAAAACCGCCGCTAAATGGCGATTCTGTTGTAGTGTGACAACATGTCACTTTCTTAAATCTTATAAGTATAATAATTTTAGTTTAGTGATAAACTTCATGAAACTTAAGATATAAATAGTCTCCAGAAAGCTAATAAAATTATCTACATAATATTAATATATTTAGAATTTTTAAGGATTAAATAATTATCAATAAAAGTGACATAATAGTGATGTTGAAATTATTTTATTAAGAGAAATATCAAATAAATGGTTTTAAAAATATTAAAATAAATATTATATGAACTATTTAATGTGCTCTACTAATTTAATAGATAAATATGACATTTTATGAATCTATTAAATCTTTTAGTTCGAACATATCTTATGTATATTGTTTATTTAAATTCAAATAAATGAATAGTGTCAAAATTGATACTATTGTTATTTTATAAAAATAACATATTATAAAATTCTTTAAAAATCAAAAAAATATTTAAAAATTATAAATTTAAATTTATATGGTCGACAATGTCATAAAGTGTAAAATTATGTAAAATTAACAACACATATGTAATTATTTATAATAATTTAAAATTTAGAATATTATTACCACAAATAAAATTAAATTGATAAATAAGGATAAATCAAGTTGATGATGTTTAAAATAAATTCCTAACATGTCTAAATTTTATTGGTTGATTAGATTACAACCCTATCTCATCTAATATTTGGATATGAGTCATTTTGGAAGTTTTTAAGTGGGGTTGGGAATTAATATAAACTAATATTTCTTATATTTCCAAAGGTGCCCCTCTCCTCCCTTATAAAAGGGAACCTCCTAACTCTCATCATCACACCAATTTCAGCCTTCAACCTCGGCCAAACCCTGCCCATTTCACTTACCCACTTCCTTAGAAGCCTACTATAGGTACTGGTATTCTCAAAATACCAACTCTAGTACCCTAAGAGAAATTTTAAAGGAGACACTTCAAGAAAGAGGTAATAACTTCTACCGTTTTCTTCAAGGTCCATTCTTCTTCTTCTCCCTCTTCTTTAGTTGTTTCATTATAAAGTAATAAAATAAGTATCCCTCATATAATTATATTTTATTATAAATATGAAACAACCCTATTTCACCTTCTATCCATCCTATGGAAAACAAAATCACCGCGCGTGCGTACGTATGGAATACCGTCTCCACACCGTGGTGTAATCTGTTTTTCCACCAACACCTTACATGGATGGGTATAATGGTGTAAAGAATAACTATATATGGTTATTATAACATCATACTGATTCTGATATATTATACCATCCACTCCAATTCTATTCAATAATTATGGGAATGATATCATCGCTCGTGCGTACGTACGGACTACCGTCTCCACGACGCGATGAGATTCATTCTCCATGTTAACCATAAATGAATAATCATAAAGTTTATATAATGGATAATACTTAAATATATGAAATAATAATGCTACTGGATTTATGTATATATATATGTATGTCATCTATTTAGTTTCATTCAATTCAATAAGGAAATGAAAACAACGTTCATGCATACGTACGACCTACCCTCTCCATGAATGGTGTATTTCATTCCTTTTATAGATCTATAATATATATGTATATGATGAATATATATTATATTTAAATCATGTTTTACATTCTGGAATTATGTAAATCAGGATATAAGTAATAATATCAAGAACGACAAGTCGAAACACATACGATAAATGAAATGATTTTACCCAAAACACTTCTTTAACATGGAATTTACAAAAGAACAGGTAATATAATGTCATAAGTGAAAAATATATGATATCATAACAATGAATATGATTATTTAATAAGTCAATGAAATTATTTAAATCATTATATAGGAGGTTCGGATCCATACGAAGCATATCGGACCTAAGGTAAGGGATAATTTTGCAAATCTCATTTTTTATCCGAGATTGCTTATACGTAAGTATTTACTGGGGTTATTGTTATCATCCATGTCCATGTTTTCTAAAAGTGTTTTTATGTATGTTTAATGTCCTTTTTACCCATTTTTACTTTTACTACATGGTATGTAAGGAATCTTTCTTTTGTTTACGTTACGAGGTACTTTTTGTCTTTTCTGACAAAAGTATGAGGAGAATGTTTTTTTAACTTATACGGAATGAAAGGATTTTTATAGTTATATAAACCCTTATTTTCATGAAGATTCCTCCAAAATATTTCATGACTATTTTCAACAAAATATTTTTCTTTTAAAATTTCATGACATTTTGTGAAAAGAAATTGATTTTGAAGAAGAAATGAAATTTTCTTCAAGAATTTATTTCAAGTGTTTTATCAAAACCATTTTCCATCTAAGATGAATTTATTTCATATATTTATGTTTCAAGTATAATGTCACTATGATTTAAATGGTTTCACTTTTCTTATTATGGAATTATATCCATTTGTTTTATATGAAGTATGTGATGATGGGATGATGTTCATGAAACCAATTTTATTCTTTGGGTTATGATGAATGATTTATGTTTATGTTGTGGCACAACTAAGAATGATTTCATTATGAGATGGGTGGGACCTATATATCCCTCCAATGAATTGGGTAAAGATTTATATCTCATGAGATAGTCATGGCTGGAACGGAAAGTTAAACCGGTTCAGTAATATAGGACTGGAACGAGGAGTAAACTCGATTCAGAAAGGGACTTTGTCCACTAAGATGGTCTTGGAAGAAATTCCTTGGCTTATATGGAAATAATAACATGTTATTAATGGTTTTACATAATTACATGTTTTATTCCCATTATATTTTATCATGGTTTATGTTCCATTATGATATATTCCTTACGTACTTCCATGATTTATGTCTTTTCTCAAGATTTTGATGTTTAAATTTCATGTTCAGGTTTTTGATTTCAAATGTTTATGGATTGTTTTATGTTCTCTATGTTTTCCCTTACTGAGCATTTGATCTCACCCTTTTTATGTTTTATTTTCCCTAGGAAATAATAAAGGTTTTAGGTAAGGAAACAAAAAGGGGAAGATCGTTATGGGAGTTGTTGAAGATCTTTCAACATGATTAGAAGTTTATATTCCAAGTTTCCAAAGACACTAAACTATTACGGTCCTTGAGTGTTGGTTCTTATTATGTATTAAGTATTCCGCGAAGGTAATGTAATGTCCATGTACGTCAAGCTTTGTGTCTCTACAGTTGGTATCAGAGGAAAGGTTTAGTTAACCTTTGGAAACTAGGACGCGAAAACTTTAGTGAGATCCCAAGAGATATTTCTAAGGTATGTCTAGGGATGTCCCTAAGTTAAGTATACGTATAGATTATAGTCCTAGAATTGCGCTAACGATCTTAGAATTAAACCTAAGATGTTAGATATTGAATGTACTCCACCTTTATTATGTTGTTTTCCCTAGCATGGTATTTGCCTCTCACACTATTATTTTTGGGTTTTAGATGATGGCTGGAACCCGAAGGAACCATGTTGATCAATGTAATAGAAAATGCAATGATTGTCCTCATGACCAAACCAATGTAATGGGAGATGGAGTGCACAATATTATTTCTATACTTACACAAGATATGAATCATTCTGGACTTCAGAATTAGCAGAGAAAGGAGCAACATTCTGTTGAATCCTTCATGAGGCAGCGTCCACCTTCATTCTGCGGGTCTTCTGATCCCTTAGTGGCTGAACAATGGATCAGTACTACTAAAAATATATTTTCAATTCTACAATGTTCTGAGCATGATAAAGTCATCTTAGCAGTATATCATTTGGAAGGTGATGCTGATCAATGGTGGAATCTTATCAAGAATATGAGGCAAAGAGATGAAATTGAGTCCATGGAATGGGACGAGTTCAAGAACTTGTTTTTCAGTAAATACTTCCCTCGTATTCTTTGAAAAAAGATGGAAAAAGAGTTTCTTGAGCTTAAGAAGAAGGATGATGAATATTTTGGTATATATGAAGCGAATTTTACAAGACTTTCAAGGTATGAATCTGGCTTTATCATCCAACCTGAAAGTAAAGTTGATCAATTTTTCAGTGGCTTAAAACCAAGTCTTCGAAGGGCATTAGCTATAAGAGACTTCAGTAGCTATGAAGAAATTGTGCGTTGTGCTATCAAGGTAGAAATGGAAGTTGGTGTTACATATCCATCTCATGGTTTTGACAAGAAATGAAAGATGGAGTTTAAGGAGAAATCTCAGAATAATGGTGAAAAGAAGATGAATGTTTCCTTATGCTCAAAGTGTGGAAAGAAGCATGGTGGAGATTGTCTTAAAGGGACTAGAAAATGTTGTAAGTGTGGAAAATAAGGTCATCGAGCAACTGAGTGTCTAAGTAATGGAAAAATGGTTACTAATGATAAAGAAAATAATGCAGAGAACGCACCACCAACACTTCAATGCTTTAAGTGCAATGAAATGGGGCATTATGCTAATCAATGCCCTAATCCAAGGGTTAATGATGATCGACATGAGCAACCACTTAAGGAAAAGGACAAAGGGAAGTCACATGCGATCACTATTGGTGATGTTGAATATGAAAACGATGTGGTGGAATGATTAAGTGTTTATGTAACAGGATTCCAAAATAATGTTGTATATAGTATCGTGGAAAATTGGAATATTTATGTATTGGGCTATTGTGGTTTTCAATAATTTTATTGTACTGGTATCCATGTAAAATGATTGAGATATTTTTGGAAAGAAGATGATATGCGCATAATGAAGGGATAAGGAGAAAAGGAAATGTTTGACAGTATTCATGAGCTCATGAATGATATAAGGAAATAGTTATATCATGGTTTGAGTATATAGAATTTTGGGGTTTTGGTTTGTGGAAAGAGTTAACTTTTGACAGTACTCATGTTTTCACTAAGGTTCAATGGGTATTAATTTTTCAAGAGAATAAATGATTAAGTTATTCACATGTTTGTAATTTGACCAACAAGATATATCGTATGATATATGGGGGATTAATGATGGTATTCACATGCTTGTTATGTGACATTTCAAGTAATATTTTTCTTTATACTATGAGATTTGACATATGTATATGCCTAAAGATTGGAATGAATTATGTTGGACATAAATTAGTATTGTTTAAGGCTAGAAATTTTTTTGATATTATTTCTATAATGTTATAATAGTGTAGTTTTAGAAAAAGGAAAACCTGCAGGACGGGCGACAACCCATTGCGTCAGACATGGATGTGGGAATAGAACCCACAACTGAAGTGTGACAGGACTTTATCTCCTACCATTATCCTACAAGAAGTCCCTGGTTAGTGGAAACTATTTTTATTTTATTAATCGGTATGATAAATAAAGTATAAGTCCATTTTTGGAACCATATACGATTAATCTCACCATAAGATGGACTTATAAATTTTGCTAACCTTATGTTTGAAACAGATGGAATGACCCATCATTCTATCACATGATCTACTAATGCTTCACGAATAACAAATTCAACTTCATTGCTTTAAGAGATGAAGTAGAAATTGTTCAATTCACGAACAATAGTGAGATTGTACCAAAATCATGTAAGTATTTCTTTTAATTCATCAACTTTAGGGAAATGATCTTGAAAACCAAAAATGTTGTCTTAGTGCCCTTATATCCGATGAATTAGATGGTACCTTAGATCATCACAAATCTATGGCTTTGTGATTGTTGGATTTTTCATAGCCATGTTCTCTACCACTCTCTGTCAGAACATGATGGTTATATTTTTCTTCCATATCCATATTTTCACCTCTGTTATCCTATGTGGAAACCGAGTGATTAGTTAATTAAGGTAACTATTACATTTCATACTAAAGTATTTAAAGTCAAGTTTTGGTATTCTTTTTTACGATGTGGGTTTCTATTAAAAAAAACTTTCAAGTAGAAAACCATTTATAATCCCGACGAATTTCGAGGGTGAAATTCATTTTAAGGGGGGTAGAATGTAACAACCCGATATTTTATGATAAGTATTCTTTTTAATTTATTTGATGTCATGTGTTTTATGCTACAAAAATATTATCTTGTGCTATACGCAACACCGTATTATCTTTCATTATACGCAACAATATTCTTAGATTGTGTTACACACAATTTCAAGTTCGTTTGATAATAGTCATTCTATGCAACATTGAGTGTATATATATATATATATATTCAATGTATAAATGAAAAATGGTTGGATTATGTTATAACGAAACAACAAAGGAGTCTTGCACAACACGCAACCCCGACTTGGCTTGCATTACACGCAATCACGACCTTCCTCGATAGCGTGTCTTGTACGCAATACCAGGTTTCACTAAACGATGATATATTGTTATAATATTATTATGGACTAGACGTTATGAATATTATTAACTAAATTTTGAATTTTATAACATTATTATTCATCTATTAAATTTTCTAAAACATTTTATGTGAACAAAATAAAATTTTCGGGTAAAATAAGTATTTTTCAAAAAATGCAGTTTTGCCGCCTTTTGATGGTGCACCCACATTAAATATAGTTTTGACATGTTTATAAGTTAAATTTTACAAAATAAAATTCTTCTTTGTAATCAGGATATAAAAATTTACTTTAGATAAATTTTTGATACTTTTCTGATAGCTTCCATGTTTTGATGAATAGTAAAAATCCGCTAATTTTTAATTAAAAACAACTTTTTTTCATTGAGATAATTTATATGGTTAAATTATAATATTTAATGGTTTTAAAGCATAAATAGAATATATTTTTACCATTTAATATAATTTATGTCATTATCATTGATTTTACATTGAATTCGTAGGTTAAATCAATTCAATCTTTTGCAATGTTTTAAACAAAAACCCGTTTTATTTGGACAACAAGATTAATTTTAATCTAATTTCTGAAAATTTTTTGTATTGAATTTGGTAAAATGGATTCCATATTTGGAATTAGTGGGTCCAAATTATGTTAATAAGCTAATTTTTATTTTTGGGCATTATGAACAGTAACTACGGTAAATTTTATTTACCATAGTTAAAGGTAAATCAGGTGATTAAGGGTAAATATAAGATTATAAAATTACCCTAACACCTGAAAAAAATCCTATTGGATGACTAAAAGTCGACCCGTATCACCTAATAGTCAGATTAGATTCATTTAATGGACTTTTTTCTATGAAAATAATTTAATTATTATTAAAAACAAATAAAGTGACAACATGTCACTTTCTTAAATCTTATAAGTATAATAATTTTAGTTTAGTAATAAACTTCATGAAACTTCAGATATTTATAGTATCCAGAACAATAATAAAATTATATACATCATATGAGTTTATTTAGATTTTTTAGGGATTAAATAATTATCATTAAAGGTGACATAATAGTGATGTTGAAATTATTGTATTAAGAGAAATATCAAATAAATGGTTTTAAAAATATTAAAATAGATATTATATTAACTATTTAATGTGCTCCACTAATTTTATAGATAAATATGACATGTTATGAATATATTAAATCTTTTAGTTCGAACATATCTTCTGTATATTGTTTATTTAAATTCAAATAAATGAATAGTGTCAAAATTGATACTATTGTTATTTTATAAAAATAACATATTATAAAATTGTTTAAAATTCACAAAAATATTTAAAAATTATAAATTTAAATTTATATGGTCTACAATGTCATAAAGTGACAAATTATAGAAAATTAAAAATACATATGTAATTATTTATAATAATTTAAAATTTAGAATATTATTACCACAAATAAAATTAAATTGATAAATAAGGATAAATCAAGTTGATAATGCTTAAAATAAATTCCTAACATGTACAAATTTTATTGGTTGATGAGATTACAACCCTATATAATCTAATATTTGGATATGAGTCATTTTGTAAGTTTTTAAGTGGGGTTGGGATTTAATATAAACTAATATTTCTTATATATCCAAAGGTGCCCCTCTCCTCCCTTATAAAAGGGAACCTCCTCCCTCTCCTCCTCACACCAATTTGAGCCTTCAAGATCGACCAACCCATGACCATTTCACTTCCCCACTTCCTTAGAAACCTACTAGAGGTACTGGTATTCTCAAAAGACCAACTCTAGTGCCGTAAGAGAAAGTTTAAAGGAGGCACTTCGAGAAAGAGGTAATACCTTCTACCATTTTCTTCAAGTTCCATTCTTCTTATACTCCCTCTTATTTAGTTGTTTCATTATGAAGTAATAACATAATTATCCCTAATATACTTTTATGTTATTATAAATATTAAACAACCCTATTTCACCTTCTATCCATCCTACGGAAAACAAAATCACCACGCGTGCGTACGTACGGAATACCGTCTCCACGCCGTGGTGTAATCTGTTTTTCCACCAACACCTTACATGGATGGGTTTAATGGTGTAAAAAATAAATATATATGGTTTTTATAACATCATAATGATTCTTATATATTATTCCATCCACTCCAATTCTATTCAATAATTATGGGAATGATATCATCGCTCGTGCGTACGTACGGACTACCGTCTCCACGATGCGATAAGATTCATTCTCCATGTTAACCATACATGAATGATCATAAAGTTTATATAATGAATAATAATTAAATATATGAAATAATAATTCTACTGGATTTATGTATATATATATGTTTGTCATCTATTTAGTTTCATTCAATTCAATAAGGAAATGAAAACAACGTTCATGCGTACGTACGACCTGCCGTCTCCATGAACGGTGTATTTCATTCCTTTTATCGATCTATAATATATATTTATATGATGAATATATATTATATATAAATCATGTTTTACATTATGGAATTATTTAAATCAGGATATAAGTAATAATATCAAGAACGACAAGTCGAAACACATACGAAAAATGAAATGATTTTACCCAAAACGCTGCTTTAACATGGAATTTACAAAATAACGGGTAATATAAAGTCATAAGTGAAACATATATGATATCATAACAATTAATATGATTATTTAATAAGTCAATGAAATTATTTAAATCATTATACAGGAGGTTTAGATCCATATGAAGCATAACGGACCTAAGGTAATGGATAATTTTGCAAATGTCATTTTTATCCGAGATTTCTTATACGTAAGTATTTACTGGGGTTATTGTTATCATCCATGTACATGTTTTATAAAAGTGTTTTTATGTATTTTTAATTTCCTTTTTACCCATTTTTACTTTTACTACATGGTATGTAAGGAATCTTTCTTTTGTTTACATTACGAGGTACTTTTTGACTTTTCTGACAAAAGTACGAGGAGAATGTTTTTTTAACTTATATGGAATGAAAGGATTTTTACGGTTTTATAAAGCCTTATTTTCATGAAGCTTCCTCAAAAATATTTCATAAATATTTTCAACAAAATAGTTTTCTTTTAAAATTGCATGACGTTTTGTGAAAAGAAATTGATTTTGAAGAAGAAAGGATATTTTCCTCATGAATTTATTTCAAGTGTTTTATCAAAACCATTTTCCATATAAGATGACATTATTTCATATGTTTATGTTTCAAGTATAATGTCACTATGATTTACATGGTTTCACTTTTCTTATGATGGAATTATATCCATTTGTTTTATATGAATTTTTTGATGATGGGATGATGTTCATGAAACCTATTTTATTCTTTGGGTTATGATGAATGATTTATGTTTATGTTGTGGCACAAGTAAGAATTATTTCATTATGAGATGGGTGGGACCTATATCTCCCTCCAATTCATTGGGTAAAGATTTATATCTCATGTGATAGACATGGATGGAATGGCAAGTTAAACCGGTTCAGTAATACAGGACTGGAATGAGGATTGAACTCGATTCAGAAAGGGACTTTGTCCACTAAGATGGTCTTGGTAGCAATGTCTTGGCTACTATGGAAATCATAACATGTTATTAATGGTTTGACACAATTACATGTTTTATTCCCATTATATTTTATCATGGTTGATTTTCCATTATGATATATGCCTTACGTACTTCCACGATTTATGTCTTTGCTAAAGATTTTGATGTTTAAATTTCATGTTCAAGTTTTTTCTTTCAAATGTTTATGGATTGTTTTATGTTATCTATGTTTGCCCTTACTGAGCATTTGAGATCACCCTTTTTATGTTTTATTTTCCCCAGGAAATAAAGAAAGGTTTTAGGTAATGAAACAAAAAGGGGAAGATCGTTATGGGAGTTGTTGAAGATCTTTCAACATGATTAGAAGTTTATATTCCAAGTTTCCAAAGACACTAAACTATTACGGTCCTTGAGTGTTGGTTCTTATTATGTATTAAGTATTCCGCAAAAGTAATTTAATGTACATGTACGTCAAGATTTGGGTCTCTACATACCCCATATGCACACAACCAAACAACACTATCCCGAATGGTGTATAACAAACCTGAATACCTTGACTATAAAAATGATGAACCATAGTTTCCACCACCATCGATGACAAATATCACACCAAGTATCCATGATGAGTTAACATCACCCTATACTATTAAACGAGTCATCACCTAACCACTGCATCACATGACATGTAACTAGGACCCCATCAACATTCTCCTTGTCAAGACCATGCCACCAAGCCCCAATCCCACCAATCAAAACACTTAAGAAATAATAAAACACTATAATACTCTTGAGCTATGCATCAAAGAAATGAAAACATTCCACAAAGGGTACCCCTATAATTCTTATCTATATCACTAAATCATCAAAAATAAAAAACATCTCTCTTTACCCACTTAAAATTATATCTCACCCATTTCCCATATCTTGTACACCCAAACAATGGTTTCCATTATCTCTTGATACACCCAGGGAAGACTATATGTGACTTCTTACAATTTATTCTATGCTCATGCCACATAAAAACCCTATTACCTATATCATTCACAAACATAACATTTTCATTATCACTATCAGCAACCTCTAAATCTATGATCAATCTCCCTTAATCCCTGTATACACTATTATTCACCTTGGGACCCCTTAGTATCCATTGAAAATAAAATTAGTTCCGTACCAATATCATAATACCTATCATACTACCCCTACATAACACTTCACATATACACACATATAACAGTGAAATGAACTTAGATTCCACCTACGTGGAACTTGTAGCAGGATTACTATTGATTATCACCAAATAATTTATCTTTAATTAGAGGAAATCACAAAACTTGAAAAAACCCTCAATTTAGGGCATAACTAGAGAGAGATGATGAAAAAAATAATAGAATCAAAAAATATATGTAGGAGGACTCTAAGAACTAAATTTGATGATCCCTTATGTAACATTAAATGAATAATCAACAAAAAATGAGATGGATTCGGCAATAGAGGGAAGGGAGAGTGAGAGGGAAAGGGAAAGACTGAGTAGTCTTTTTTGGGGAATAATGATTTAATCCCTCAATTAATTTATTTTTAATATTTAACTAATTTGAATTAAAATATAAAATGAACTACATATGATATGGGTTTCGGTATGACCACATAGGTCATAGTGCAACACTCTCACTTGTGGTCACATTGTGGTGTGGCCATAAACATCATAGTGTGATACGACTCTCTAGTGAAAAACTAGAGAACCCCACCACCCCATCCCAAGGTAACATTGTGGTAGGCCCCTATTCACCATGGAACAATGTTCTCCATGACTAGGGATTCAAGGAACAACATCTAATCATGTTAGCGTGATATCTCCCTCCCAGCCACCATTTATGGCACAACACGTGGGATGTAACATGCTTAGATGCTAGTCTAAGAACTTAATCTAATAAATCCCCTATACATGGCATAATTCCATGCATTTTGGTGTGGTATTTTCCGAATATTATAATTTTAGCCTGAACCCTGGGATAATTCAACTAATACTAATGCCAACTTCAACTTACACCCCCAATATCTCAAAAACATAAAAAACAAATGGTTTAACTAATATTAGACCCTAATTACCTACTTGAATGAACCAATCCATTACAATCATAACATAAACCTTGTATTTTTTTTGAAAAGGTCCCTCAACCAAAAGGCCAATGCATTTATTCGTAAAATTTAAGAAGATTACAAGAGAAGAAAACGTGAGATCTTATTACAATCAGCCTCATAAAAAGGAAGCAGAGTCTCCGGAAGGGTATCAAACCAGGTAATAGGTTCACCAACCCCAATGCTCACAAGACCATATGCAACCATGTTCACCTCTCGATAAACATGCATGATGATGAATTTGAGAGTCGAAAGAGTCTCTATGCACTGCATCCACTTTTCTGCGAGCCACCAAGAGATATGCATTTCACTATTTCTGATGGCCTACATGATGGTAGAAGAGTCACTTTTAAACCAGATATTAGTACAACCTTTCATTTTCACAAATGAGACAACATGTATGATCCCAAGCATCTACGCCTCAATAGAACTTGTAACGCCACAAGAACCATAGAAATATCCTTTAACAGAATCATCATGTGACCTAAAGACCGCACCACAACCCGAAGGCCCAATATTTCCTTTAAAATCAAAATCTATATTAAAATTAATCCAAATAGGGAATGGAGGGATCTAGAACACCTCAATAGTACCCAAAGCAGGTATGAAATTCCCTTGTAAAACCAAATTTTTTAGAATAATAAAATCATGAATGTTGTTGTAACATTCATCAAAACAAACATCAGAATATCCCTTATAACATCAAAAACCTACTCCATTACAAGATTCAAGAAACAACCCTTTTCATTGTGAAAAGAAGAATTGTGATGCCTCTAAATTGTATGCATAACTTCAGCAATAGCCATGTAGAGGAGAGCCCGTACCTGAGGTTAGCACTGGATAACTGAATAGCAGTAGAGAAGGGAATGCAGTCCCGAAAAATAACATAAACCTTGGATATTTTCGAAATAATTTTGGAAATAATATGGAATGGAGGACATGAATATGTTTTGGTTCTCTTATTGAATCACATTCTATACAAACCATAATCATTTTCACTAAATCCAAGCTGTTTTGGGAAATGGATTTTCAATATATACCACATTGTTATCTATACTCTTGGTTGAAATCACCATGGAATGGTGATCAATTGACTACATTGTGGTGATATAAAAAATTTATTCTATGTTTTTTACAATTCTTCACTACAATAGTTTTACCTATACCATGTTGTGTTCTTATAAATTTTATAATACCATGTTTTTTTCATAAATTTTGTATTCTAGTTTAATAAAAATTCAAAAACAATAATTTTTTTTGAACTTAACACACTATATAATGAATTATCACTCTTAAAGTTTCTTAATACATTAAAATAATCAATATAAATTAAATTAAAATAGATATGATACCATTTAATTGTTTTGGGATGGATAAAACTTATCTAAACACAGTGTAAAATATCAACAAAAACTATAAATACATAAGATATTTCATTCTTATTAATTGTATTTAATAAATAAATGTACAATGACATATTTTTTATTTTTTTATCTGAATCTATCTAAGATATTTCACACAATCTTCATAGTGATCATTGGGAAGTAGATGATAGACACTTTCCTCTCAGGGTATCCAAAGGCTTTGAGAATATCCCAATGCTTGGGAAGGATACCCTCTTCTTCATGGTTTTCTATAACCTTGGGTTAGAGAGAGAGATATATATATAGTAATGGAGATTTATCTTATAAGAGTTTCACTACATCTTGATTCACAAATAACACAAACTAAGAGCTAACTTATATATCCATCAAAAGAGACCCTTTGGATTTGAAATGATTTTATTTATTAAATAGAATATTTCATGAGTTAAAATTTATATAACTCTTTTCCTTTGTGATAAATTATTAAATATTTAAATAATTTATATAGATGTCCAAACTTGTCAAATAATAATCAAATTATAATCAAATCGATCATGATTGATTGGTGTAAAAAAATATTTATAAACATTTCATTATCACATACCATATAAAAATGGCATTCATAGTAATAAGGCATAGTGACCATCACTATGACCTAGTTAACACCATAATATACCATTAAGTGTTTTAAATCACCATGTCATGGTGGTTACTTTACTACACACTTCTAATAATTTTTTTAAGGTGATTGAAATTGTGAGTGATGAACTTTAAAATGAATAATATGAAATTAAGGGGCTACAAATTAAATGAATAATATAGTGTTTTTAATTTGTTTTATAAGTTTAGTGAAAAATTATTTTATAAAATGATTTATTTAATTTTAATATGTTAAAAAAATAAAATGAGATATTTTATAAAGAACGATACTATCATTCAAAATATATTAAATAAAAGGATAAATGAAATAAAATTTGTTATTATTTGAGATATAAAGTCATGTGGGATTAAATTAATTAAGATAAATGGAATATATTTTTTAATCTTGTGATATAAGATAAATTATGATTAAATAATTTTAAATTAAATAGACCATATTAAAGAATGTGATATGTGATATCAGGGAAATCATGGAATGATAATGATTGATAAATCCAAATAAAGAAATTATAATATTCATAAGGAATTGGATTATACAGTTGTGTATATATATCCCAAGTATGATAGGATAATTAAATTAATTCTAAAAATGAATTATAACTTAATTTTTTGTTGTGATAAAATGAGTTATGATACACATTTATGGTAATGAATGAATAAAATATTATGATTAAATATGAATGATGAGTGATGGGTGATGTGATTTATTTTAATGATGATAATTTGTTTACATATGTTCATTTTATGATTATCTTGAGTTATTAATTATTGTAATGTTTGAATTTATATAACTATAAAATGGTGGATATTTAGAGTTATACCCAAAAACCCAAATGATATGATTATTTTATAAGGATAATGATAGGATAAACAATAGATGTTATACATTTCACCTAAGGAAAAAACTACCTATATGATGTGTATTTTTCCATATTAGGAAAAAATTACCTATATAATTCCAATTTTATATATTAGGGTGATGTTATTTATATGATGTATACTTTTCCACCAGATGGAGAGGATATATGATGTGTATTTTTTGTTTAAGGGTGAAATTACCTATATGATGTTAATTTTTCCACATCAAAACATGGTTACCTATACAATGTATTTTTTTTATTTTCTCAAGGATGATATTTTTTTATATGATGTTTATTTTTATAAGTGATAAGTAATTTACCAATGAAATATATATTTTCCCATATGAAGGTGAGGTTCATTATATGATATGTTTTTTTTCAATTGAGGTAATGGTTATGTATATATTGTGTATTTTTTTACTTAAATATGATGTTGAAGGAAAGGTTAAAAATATGATGTATATATTTTCACCCGAGGGTGTGGTTACCTATATAATTTGTACCAATCCACTCAAGATAGAGTATACTTAAATTATGTGCACTTTTACATTAGTAGATGATCTTTTTTATATTTCTTTAGAAATAATAATGAGATAAATTTTGTTAATAGAAAAAGTTTGTAATTAACCTTGTCATTAAATGTTATTATTTTCTTTAAATTTTAGTGTTTTATTAGTTTAATTGATCACTACAGAGGTTTAAATAATTTTTTGGGATGAAGGAAATGATAATGGAGGAAAATAAATAAGTATTAGGTGTAATATTGGTACTAAGTACTCAGTGGCAGAACTGTGTACCTGGTGGTGTATGGTGTGACCCTAAGTGGCCATATACTAGGTAACCAATGAAAATATGATTTATTTTTCTTAAGTTAGGGGTAAAATTATCATTTTAACTAAAAAAATAAACCAATGTTACCCCATTCACTTTAAATTTCCCTCATCGCACTATTTGACTCCCTCCCTTGGTTGATCTCCCCCTATATTTATCTCCTTGTAATCCCATAGTTTTTTACTGTAATTTATCACTAAGATACCATATCAAATATCTTTTGGTTAAGATAAGGTAGAGAAACTATCTATTCTTTTATTTTTCTGTTAATACTATGGATGTGTCTTGAATCCCTAATATCCTTTATTCTATAATTATATATATGACATATTCTTTGATTTTTCATCTTTAAGTGGAAGTAGGAGCTTGTATTTGATGATCATTAGGTATGGAAGTTTTTATTTCCCCTATTTTTTATTCTTATGGAGGTAATGAGATAAATACCTATTTTAATTTGAACTAGGTTTCAAATATTTATCAAGCCATGGAATATTCCCTTCATCTTGATTTTATTTTAGGCATTAATAAATAATTTTTTAGGTGAACCCTCATGTTCTCTCATATTTTTATTGTTATTATGATAACAGTAGCATAGGGTAGATTGAGGAATAACCAGAAAATTGTTTTCTCTTAAAAAATATTTTTAAAAATGATTTTCCTATAAAATAAATTTTATATTTGGTTTCACTTCATATATTATTTAGTATTATGTTTTGGAATGCTTATTTGATTACCTCAATGATAGTTTTTTATTTATAATCCATTTTATAGGCCTATTTATAGTTTAATTTCATTTATTACATGTTTAAATATTTCCATTTGGGGTTTTGGATGTGTGGAGTCTTAGTATTATTATATATTTCACATTCATGTATTATAGACTTTGACGATGGAGGTTGTGGATTGATGCATGTACAACAGCTACACATATGGATATATGTATATGTGAACATGTTCCTCCCTATGAGGCAATAAGTCTCTAATGTGAAGATGGGTATGAATATTTATATGGATATGGATATGGGTATATGTATGTATGTATGTATGTATGTATGTATGTATGTATACTTGTGTGTGTATTTGCATGAATGTATATATATATTCTTTCTTATGAGAAGAGAGAAATACTATGTAAGAATTAATATATATATATATATATAACAATATGTAGTTATTTAGATTTTATAGAGTATGTATAGACTCCACTATCTTCGATTTTAAACCATGGCTCAAAGCAGGCTTAGTTAGTTTCCATATGGATCTATAAAAATGTTACCAGAGAATGATTATTTTAATTCATTCAAAACATTATTTATGTACTATTTTTTTTCATTTTACTAACTTCCTATGTTATATTGGCATTACATTCACTTAATCTTTTGATAGATAGATAGGGTTTGGGTGGTGACCACCTGTAAGGTACAATGTATTCACACCCTACTCTTGTTTAATTGGAATGCATGTAAATCTTGTTGTTTGTGATCTTGGTAATATAAAGGAGCCTATGCATGAGGGTTGACCAATTAAGTATTGAGTAGTCTTTATAATTTAGATATAATGATGATCATTTTGTATGAAGATTGTCCATGGTATCTTTTTTTACTCTATTTGATTATGTGCAAGGGACAACTTCTACCTATATTTAGTATTAGTTCATTTATTTTTGGTCTATGTATATTATGGGTATAATTTTGATCATCTATAACTATTGTATTGTGTATAGTTTAGTTTTTTATTTTCTTGCAATTGAAAACATATAGAAATTAGTTTTATTATTATACAGGTTGGATAAACACCCTCTAACATATTGGTTCTTTCCTTTAGATTCTAGGTTTTCATTTTTGAAATATCCTACATACTAAAGGGTCATTCTGGTTTTTTGATAGAATCTTTGTATGTTTTAGTTAAATACTAAATAGGGAAAATAAATTCCCAATATACCCTAATTTTCTCTTAGTTTTTATAAAATCCTCTGTAATTTAGGAAGCACACCTAAGGCCTTATGACGGTTCAGTTTGATTCAACATGTGATCCTGGTTGGTTTGTTAAAAAATTGTATTAGTTCATTTTCTAGGGTAGTAGGATTGAGAATATCTAGAATATTAGATTTTCTGGACCCAATAATTAACCCATAAATATTACTAACTAGGATAATTATAGTGGAATATTGAGTTATCAGATTTAGTTCAAATTTTATGTGGTCTATTTTTGAATGACACTTTTCTTTTGAGTTCTATTAACTATGAATATGTCTTTATATATAGAAATTTTAGGATTAGATTGTATATTATATGCTTTCGTGTAATTTATTAGTATATTTTTAGAATCATTTAAAGGATTATATAAATTTAATCTCAACAATAAATAAATAGTGCATTCTTATTAATTTATTATTTATGTCTATATTAATATAAAACTTCATTTTTTTTGTTTTATTATGTTTTCTTGTTGTATATTTACACTTATTTTGGTAAAATTGTTTTCAAAAACATTTTTTATAATATATGTTTTGTAAAATCATAACAAAAGGTTTAAATGAGAGAGGGAAGGGGGTCTTATCTTATCTATTGTTACTCTGCACCCAATTTAAAAATGTTTTTATTATTGTATATATAATATAATACGGTTCTTTTATTAAATATAGAAAATTAAATAATGACATCGACCAACAACTACGTAGGAAGGTTCTAGTGAGCATGCTTCATCTACTAGGATTCTTGTTCATATTTAGTTCATAATGATATTTTCTCTAATTATTTAGTCTGTATGATAGGGGTTGAATCATTAGGAACCTACATATATTGATGTTATATATGAATTTTAGTTTCATAAACACCCAAAAGTTTTGGGGTAATATCTCAGTATAGGAAGTTTAATAATAGATTGAGTGGAACCATTTCATTAATTAAAATATTAAAACCCCTGAATGACATAGGGTATGTTTGGAAAAGTTTATGCTTGAAAGGTATACTTCGAATTGGTGGGATATTATTGTAAAAGAAGAGAAGGATCAGGGGTTGTTAGGTGAAAGATCCTATAGTGGAAAGAAGTGGTGTTGGGAGGAGATGAGTCAAGATTTAAATTTTCAAGGTAATCAAAGTGAAAGTATTTATTTTCCCACTTGTTTGAGAAGACTACCAATATGATGTCATCAGTGTGGGTGAATAGGAAACATTAATCCTAATTACTTATTTTTGTGAAATATTATTATCTATGCATTTAGATTAGGCACACCTAGAGGTTTTATCAAAAAAATAACTTTAAGAGTATTGGAAAATGATCTCGAGAAACCCAGAAAGCTCATAAAGAACCTACTAGATAATTAAATGGAAGAAATTGACCTCTTTTAGGTAGACTAGTTCAGAGAAATAGGCATGGAGTTCAGATTCAACAATTAGTGGAACCAAACTCTCTATAGGTATTTCAACTACAAGGTTGTCATGATAACACCAATAGGGTCTTTAAGGATAAAAATTCTACCGCTAATTCTGGGGATGGTCCTTCTATAATGAGAGGTTACATCTTAGTATTTTATATTATTTCTTGTGATTTATTTTATAAAAGAGTTTCTCATTCATTTATCTTTGAGAAACTTTTATCTCATTTGAGATTATGGATAGATATTTCTTAGAAGCTTATGAGTATTGATAATCCCTTGGTCCAATAGATTAAAAAGAGTAAGAGATGTTCTTATTACCATATTATGGTAGTCCCATTTAAAAATTTTAGGTATTTTTACCCTTTATATGAAAATATTTGATATTTTGTTGGGAATGGATTGGTTAACCTAGTTTAAATCCCATATCAACTAATATAAAAGGAGGAGTTTACTTTACGTCTCCAACTGGTTCTAAATATTCTCTTATCATAGTTTTAGAGTTACAAATAATTTGAGATTTATTTTATTAGGTTTATATTGGAATTACAACACATTATATAGAAAGTCTAATGCTTGAGGAAGTTAATGTTTAGGAAATGAGAGAATTACCTATTTTGGTATGATTCTTTCCTAATGTAATTCCCAATGTTTTTTAGGATATGCTCTTAAATGATATATAGAGTTCTCAAATTAATTATTTCCTAGAGTGAGATGATTTATATTACACCTAATCATATGGAACCAAAAATGTTGTGAGAATTTAAAATTATAATTTAGGAGTTTGAGTCTAAAGGTTTAATCATATTGAGATCATATCCTTGGTGTGATCATAATATTTTCACTAGGAAAGGTAATAAAAGGTTACAATTGTGATTACAAGTTAAATCAGGTAAATGTTTTCAATTACTAACTTTTACCATAAAGTTATGATGTATTTGGTCAATTAAAGGGGGGTAAATAGGTTTTTAAGATTTACATGTGATTGAACTAACTTTAATTTTGAGTGAAACCTAAGGATATTCAAGAGTTAGGTTTTCAAAGTCACTTTGACTATGTATTTATGTCATTTGGGTTAACCAATAAACATGTTTTTTTATGGATTTAATATTTTGTTCATCCATTACTAAACTCTTTCATGGTGGTTTTTATCAATGATATACATATATAATTTATGTCTTAGAAATATAATTATAGACATATATAAAGTATATTGGGAATATTAAAGGAGCATATAATTTTTATAAATATTTTAAAATGAACCTTTTGTACTCAAGAAGTGAATTTACTTGGTCATTTTGTATTTGAAGTTGGAATTACTATAGTTCATGAGAAATTAGAGGGGTTATATCTTTAGAGTTACCTAATAACACCTTCAATATCCAAATTTTCTTAGGGATTTATTTAATATTACCAATGATTTATTAAATAATTTTATCATGTAGTTTTCCCTATTAAATCTCTAAAAAATAAGGGTCAAAAGTTTATTTGGTTAGAAAAATGTGAGTTGGATTTTAAGGAATTGAAAAAATGATTACTATAGATCCTATCTTTATCTTGAAAAAATATAAGTAAGGGCTATGGAGTTTATTACGATACCTCTTCTTCGATTCATTGTTAGGTATTGATGCAAGATCATCCTATAGTATATTATGGCTATCAGTAACTCTAGACCCATGAAAGTAATTATCTTACCCATGACCTATAGTTATCCATGGTGGTGCATTATTTCATGTTCTAGAAGATCTATCTTTTTTGGTGATCAATTTAGGATAGTAACCTATCAAAAAATCATCAAATGTATCTTTTCTTAGAAATGTCAAAATGTTTGTTAATGTTGATGGGTTTAATACTTGCTATAATTTTTTTGAACTTCATTATACACTTGGGAAGGGAAACATGGAAACTAATTACCTTATTAGAAGGTCTAAACCCCAAAAAATATATAAGGTAAAGAAATAATGAAGATTGATTCTATTAATTATCCAAGATTTATTTGGATATCTATAAGGATTTAAATGAGATATGTTTATACCATATCAACCTTACATCGTTATTCATGGATGTATAATGTAATACCAAATCTTTGATCATGATTGTATCATCATTTAAGATATAATCAATAATAGGGAGATCACTGAGGGATAGTTTCGAGATCCTGATTCATTCCTTTATTTCTATGGAAGATTAGTGATTTTAAATAGTATAAGGGAAGTGATTATGATATAATATCATTCCTACTAATGGAATATTTACCTTATAATTTCCAAATGTATAATTATATTCATAGGGAATTCTTTTGGCCTAGTGTAAAGTGATAAATAACTACTTTGGTTTTACATTATATTACACACTAATAGAAAATAGGTAAACAAAAACCACTTCCTATTCTATTATAGAAATTAGAATACATCATGATGTATTCATAATAAGATTACTATGATCATTGAGAAAATGGGATATAGTTTAGGTGCTTATTGATTTCTTGATTAAGACATCTCATTTCCCACCTGTCAGAGAATTTTTATATGGATGACCTGGGTAATTTATATATCTAAGAGATCATAAATATTTATAGGGTACTAGAGACCATAGATTCAAATAAATACAATAGGCTTTCTTCTAGGGTTTGGTAGGGGTTATAGTGTTCTCTTAGTACTCAGGTAAAACTGAGGGAAATGTATCACCTTAAAAAGGATGTCATGTATGAATGAATCGTTAAAATTATAGATAATATGATTTGACCATAAATCCTTAATTTTTGGAGGATATTAGGAATATAATTTAAATCACTTAGAGTTTTCCTAAAATAATAGATATCATTCATCCATCCAGATGTCTTCTTTGTAGACTCTTTATAGTAGGACTTACCATCCTACATCATGATATACAAAGATAATAAAATTATCATTGATTAGTCCTAGGATTTAGATGAGATTTACAAGTAGGTAAAGTTTATTTAGAATTGGTTGTTCATTTTTTATATTCATTGGAAGTCATATGTCAATCTTAAGTGATGTACTTTTGAATTATTGTTAGTGATAATATGTTTCTTTGAGTTTATTCATGATTGGTTCACAAATTTAGGGAAACAAGGGGAAAATATCTCATTGATTTATTAACCCATTATAGATCTTAAATTATATTTTATATATAACTTATAAATTGGGTTTTCCACCTCAATTTAGTGTTATGAATAACATTTTCTATTTATTATAACCAAGGAGATATGTGTGTGATCTTTCTAATTTTATTTATTATAATGATATCGAACTAGAGAGTAATGGTTCATATATATAACAACCTATTTTCTCCATCAACTAAAGTGATAAAGTCTTATGAGAGAATTTCATTATTTTGTTTTGGTTATGGTGGTAGTATATCCATTATCAAGATGAAAATTGGGAATGTGTATATGTGTTTTAAAATTAATGGACAAAGTTGTTCCCATTAAAATCTCATTGAAGATTATTGAGGATTAAAAGCTCAATGTTGGGGAGTTGTGTAATAAACCTCATCATTGAGGGTTATTGATTTATTTATATTTCAATGTTTTGTATATTAAATTGATAAACATGGAGGTTTAAGGAACTTTTTTAGATGAAGGAAAAGAGAAAAGAGGTAAAATAATGATGGGTTGGTTTTATAGTGGCATAGGTACCAGATGGTATGGAATCAGTTAACTTGTGGTGCATAGTGTGACCAACATTGGTTATTGGTGTACACATTGGATACCTAGTGACCTTGTGCTTAGTTCCTAGAATAAATCTTATTTTTTTAACTTAGGGATAAAATGGTTATTTCAACTTATAAATTTAACCCATATTATCCCTTACAATTAGGAATTCCATAATCCCACTAGTGGAATCCCTACCTTAGATTCTCATCATCACCATAACTTCATTTTTTATTACTATACAAAAAACACTTTTAAGGAAAACGTGAGAAAACCTAAGGGAAAACATAGTTATTAAATTAAAAATTAAGCTTATTGGAAATTTTATCCTTAAGAAGTTTCTAGGAAAAAGAAATTACCAATGTTTCTAGATCATCCTTTATAAGTTATTCAAATCGACACACCAATCTATCCTACGCTTGCATGTATTCCTCTTGGTTGATTTTCCCCGCATTGAAACCATTTACTAAGATATGATTCTTCTTGTCAATCCAATCACCCAGTTCTCTATTAGTGTCCACCCTAATGGTCCTTTTCATCATTTTATCACCATATTCTATTGAATCATTTATCACAAGGGATTCCTCCTCCATTTATTCTTTGTAATAGAGTAGTAACTCCAAAGGTTACTCAACATCCATGAATGTATTCTGCAAGACATTCCTGATGGAATCAGCCCCATCGTCCATAGGCTCAACTATCCTACCTTATATACTCACCGCCTTCACTTTTTTATCTCTAAATAAGATTTTCATTTATTGTTAAGTGGATTAATTACTATAGTACCATAGGGACCATATTTTAGTAAATCTAAGATAGAAAAAACCTATATTCCTTATTTTATTTCTATCAATATCAAGGTAATGGAATGAATCCCTAATATCCTTTTGGTTTATGACTCTAAATATGATCTCTTATTTGGTTTTTCATATTTCAAGTGGTAGAAAGAGATTTTATTTAATTATCTTGATGTAATAAAATATTTCTTGCACCCAATTTATACTCTTATTAAGTAAATGAGTTAAATTTCAATTTTCATTTGAACTAGGTTTCCTATATTTTTCAAGTATTGGAATTTACCTTCCTTTAAATTTTGGTTTAGGATTTAACAAATCATTTGGTAGGTGACACCTCCTTTTCTATCATATTTTCACATTTTTATGATAGAAAAAACATGTGGTAGAGTAAGTAATAATCATAAATTTTCTATCTATTAAGAACTATTTTTAAAAATGGTTCTCCTATAAACTAAATTTTATTGCTGGTTATTTATGTATGGTTTATTAAGTATAATTTTATGGCATGTATATTTGATTATTTCTGTGCTAGTTCTTGATATGTAATCCTTGTTATAGGTTTCCTTATATGATTACTATAATTTATTACATGATTAGATATTTCCATTTATGGTATTGGATATATAGATACTCAGTAATGTTGTATATTGCACATGCAAGTATTTTAGGATTTGGTGCTTCTGAATATGGATTAATAAGTGTACATTAGCTACACATATAGATATGTGTATATATGATTATGTTTCTCTCTATGAGGAGATAGGAATCCTAACTGAGGTTCAATATATATGCATATTTTCATATAGATATATATTTATGGATGAATGTATGCATGTATGTATAAATCTATTCATTTTTATGTGAAGAGAAACCTCTAATATGAGGATGAAAACACACACACACATGACTACATGTAGTTATTTACCTCTTATAGAGGATGTATAGGATCCACCATCTTGAATTATAATCATGTATTGTAGTAGGTTTAATTGGTTTTCATTATACATGATTGGCCTAAAGTCCTTATATTTTTAATTATTTTTGGATAATCTTCTTTTTGGCTAGGTTGAGAGAGAACCATTACATGGCCCATATGCCTAGAGACACAAGGCCCTAGTACATGTCCTAAAGGCCTAAAGGCCTGACCACACTAGAACTACACCTCCCCAATATCTACTTCATTTATGGAGCCTATCTCTCTACCTCACATAACTAACTAACTATAATTTCCCTATGCAGAGCTATATGGTTCCTGGTATCAATGGAGGATTCCATACCTTCTCTCATTTACAAATTCGATTTTATCTAATTTGGTGGCTACTACTTGATCAAATTAATTATATGATTCTTGCTCTTATATCATCTGATCTGACTTCTATATGGCCTAAAGGTCCAATGGCCTAAAATCCCATGACATGTAGGCCTAAGGCATCTTAGAGGCCCTATGTACTAAAGGATGATGGTGTTCTAAATGACATTTGTCCTGAAGGCACTAATCTATGTTTCTTAGGCCCAAATTAGGTAAATAGTTCTAAATATACAATAACTGATATAGTACCTATTGCAATAATGCTGCAATGCCTACTACAGTGACTACAATATTGCTACAGTACCTGCTCGGTTTTAAACTTGGGTCTTTTGGATGTAGGATTATAGGGTTTACCACCCAGACACCATCCAAACTGATAATTGATCATCATTATATCTTAATAAATTTGTTAAAAAGGTATAATAAGTTTAATTCATTGATAAATTTATTTTTAAACTTATTATTTTTTATTTAATTTCTTTTTTATGTTATGTTACTAATATATATACTTGATTTTATGATTAAAAAGTAGGATCTGAGTGGTAATCACTTACTAGGTATGATGCATGCCCATACTACACATATTCCTTTTGAACTAATGTATACCTTGTTATCTATGATCTAGGTAAGAAAAAAGAACCTATGCATGATGGATAATGGGTGATAGAGTGAAAAGTTTTGGTGTTTTGGATCAAATAATGATCATATTTTTATAGGGTTTTAATGACATTACCAACCCTTGATATGTAGTTGAAGCAGTGCTAAAACCTACCAAGACCATAATAAGTAAATGTATAATATAATAATAAAACAATAAAATAAAGTAACTTTTAAAAATGGATAAAAAATATATATTAAACTTGAATTTTCAAATATAATACTCCTTCGATATCAACTGATAACTCTAATAACTAATTCCTTGGTGGGATCCTCTTCCTATCCAAGTGAAAATATTCACTCCTACATGGAAAAGGATGGAATAAGAAAATTGAATGAAAAAAGAGAACCTTTTATATGAGGAAGACTTTTGAACACTAATTAATACCTTTAATTTCTCTCAATAGAATGAATACTATACCCACTTTCCATGCTATTTATAGCTAAAAGAACTTTCAAAAACTTTCAAGAAAGTTAAATTCATTGAAAACCAAACGAGGTGCAAATAATAGCCTCCAATGGTCACTTAGAGCATTAAATTGCCTCTAAAAGTGTCTTAAGTACCAAACTATCTTATGAGGTGCATTAATGAGCCTCCAAATTGGTTAAAGTAAGAAAAGGATGTTCTTAAATGGATTCTATAGGCATGATTGTGAATTTTGAACATGTAATAGGACTTGGAATCCCATTACTCAAATCCCAATATGGAATCTCATTTGAGATTTTTCATTTATTCATGTTTATGTTTTAATAATATAAATAAATCACTATTTAGATAATAGTTCCATATAAATTATTTAATTAAATAACCATTATTTAATTAAATATTTCAAATGTGTAAAATACAAATCATATGTTTGTTAATAATAAACATAACCATATTTACAAATGAATGGTCCACTTTAATCTAAAAATTCCAATTAGTATTATCTTATACATGACCCCAAGGGACCTTTGTAAAGATGATAATAATTATAAATCTCATTCATAATTATAAACTAAGATATGTATCTAGAAACATGTCAAAATTACACATATTAAAAAGGATTTAGTGTGATCTAATCCACTACATATACATAAGAAAAGTTCCTTAGTCCTTGATATTAAGATTAAAAATAAGACATGTATAATTTCAATATCATATAGCCTATATCTTTTTCTCAATTTTAGATTTGAATAAATATTATATAATTAGATCACATGTAATTATTTTTTTATGACCATACACTTAGTAAAAAATCAATTGAGGAGCATGATGTCGTAACCCATAATATGGATAGACACATACTATCTTGGTTAAAACTCAATTGATGGACTTGATTTCAAAAAAATTGATAGATTTATAAAAATGAGTATTTGAACACTGAGAAGCTTATTTCAATCCATAAATAGATCATTGAAACTTACAAATATTAATGATATTTCTTGAATCCTCAAAACCTTTGATTAGTATCATATATATAACTTAAAATAAACTCCCATAATGGCATGTAATTTTAACATTCATGTGATCTATCTCATAATAATAATAGGCTTTTATGGATAGAATAATCCAAATGGATTTGATTATAGAAACTAAAGAAAAGTTTTCTTCATAGTTAATAACATGATTTTTTTTAAAACCATCATCAACTAAAAATATTCATAGATATAAATTCTACCCTCTATATCAATCTTCTTGTGAAAGATCCACTTATACCCTAGGGGTTTTAACCCTTCAATTGGATCCACCAAGTTCTAAACCTAATTACTATACATGGATTCTACTTGATAGTTCAATTATTTTAACTATTTATTAGAGCTAGAACCCATAATAGACTCTTGGTAAGATGTTTGATAATATTTTATGATTATCACATCACCTTGATCAAAAAGAATAAATCCATATCTCTCGATTCCTTGATGAAATCTACCAAACCTTTATAATTATTTCATATACTAATTTGGTTTATTTTCTATAGATTTTTATGTTTTTGAAACATCCATATCAGGATTTACATTTTATTGTTTTTTTGAATTTCTTAAATTTCAAATTTACTCCCACTAATTATTTTGGAAATGAATTAATTTTTAATAAAGATAACATATCTAGAAAAAAACACTTTGTGATCTGATGGATTATAGATATAATAAACCCTTATCTCATTGGAAAAAACTAAAAAATATAAAATTATCTGATTTTGTTTTTATTTTACTTGAAGTAATACATCATTGATGTCCCACATGTCATAATTAATTCCTATAAGTTTATAAATTTTAGATATATACAAAAAATCTTCCTAAAATGTAAATAATAGGCACAATAAGTGTAAGTTTGAGTTTAAACCTGCATAAATGGATATAGGAACAACATAAAAGAATTATTAATGACGGAAACAAAATAATAACAACTTGAAAATAACCAATCAAATAGAATATACCAAGTGTTATTAAATCTAGACTCCTGAACCAGTGAAGTAAAACAGATAATAAATTAACTAAATTGTTATTAGAATTTGGTTTAAGAGAATACTTGGTCTTGTTACTCACTCTCTATCATAGAAACATACTTTTTATAATGATCAAATACTTCGATTAATTAATGAAATTGGAGACCCAAAAACATATTTTAACATACAGTATAATGTAATCAATGGCCATGAATAAGAGAAAATCCTAGTAATTTCATTAAAAGTAAACTCCATCAATAAAAAGGTAATGATAATGATTAATAGGTAAGTAAAATATATGGAAAAATATAATTAATATAAAATACCAACACAAATTAATTTTTTAAAAATTACTTCACTAATTATGAAGACCTTTCAATACATGCTTGTCACTAAACAAACTCACCCACTCATGCTAGTCATGAGAGAGTATAAAAATAAAAGATACTTGAACCTATAAGTAATAGAAGAACCAAGACTAATTCTCCTCTGATCTAATAATGATCCAATACAATATCTACCCTCTTCTATTTATAGATAAATATCACATGATAATATCTCAATATACCTTGATATATTACCAATGTAAGGAACAAACCACAGTTTCTTAGAGATGGTACCTTATTTTATTACATTTTCAAATAAACATGGAATATGTATCTCAAAGGACCGAGTATTTTAGTAACATTGGAAACAATATACATACATAAGTTCAGCATTTCAACTTGGAATGAAAAACAACACCAATTTATTCCATTAGAAACATCCATGCCTCCTAGATCAAGCTTGAAAGTTACTCATAACTTACTTCTCCATATCCTGGGAAAATGAAACATAAGAAATGGGTGATCTCAAATGCTCAATAAGGGTAAGTAATACAGTGGAATATATCATAAAAAAAATTACGCATGTTGAATAACTGATAACACATGCCTTTAACAATAAACTTGAACACATTATGGCAAGAACAAGAGCTGAATAAATAATGCCATAGTAAAACATAATCATGGGTATTATACTAGTCGAACATACACATTAACCATCAATAATATTTTCATAATTAGGGAATGAATAATGTGGGACATCATAACTATACATTTAAGGCCTCGTGCCAAGACCATAAATAATCTTTTTGTTAAGGCCTTGTGCAAAGACCATAGTCTGTCTCATGAGACCTAACGACGCACTGAGGGGATACAGTGGTCCCCACAACACACTTACTAAGTCCAATACATTCCTCATATGAACATGGATAAACATAAACAACATATACATTAATATTGAAACTGATAAATGAAATGTAAATAACTTTCCATGAACATTAAGCATAAACACTATCTATTTGGAGTAAATTGGTGAATGGTTTTAAGATAGCACATCCAAAGTCAAAATAATAATAAACCATTAAATTAAATACTGTATATGATATCATAAAATATTAAACCCAATAGTACATAATAATCAATAAGAGTGTTGAAATAGATGAAGATTCTCCTAAACAATTATCGAGTAATTATTGAGATAAATACTCTTTTACTTTGAAATGAAGAGTTATTTTTAAAAAATATTTGTGTAAAACCTGAAGTTAAGTAATAAAAGATAATGGTTTCCAAAAATATATTACAGATTACCCTTAAAAAACTAGGTAAGAATTTTAGAAATTCCCTCGAATCGGGCTTGTACTTTGGGAATAATTTTTGAAAGTTCCTTTTAAAATGTGTAACTACCCATAAAATAAGGAAGGATTATGGTTGGTAAAAATATATAGAACAATAATAAATAATCTATGAGTATTAAATAATAATACATAATAATTTCATTGAGGTAATTAGACAATAAAAGTAACCCGAATGGAAATGGAGGTTCGGGTGGAAAACCCTTACCTTAAGTCCAAATACATTCCGATCTTGAACTTAAGGTCCTAGAATATGAAATTAGACTTATTAATAACTTTATTTATAACTTATTAGACATTTATTTAGTTTATCATAATTTTATTAAGTTCATTTATGTATTTAATTTTAAGAAATAATATTGAATTCCATCATTCCAGAGTGTTTGTTTTCTTGATTTTCATAATCAGTTCACTTATTTTTAAGTAATGTAGTTCATGTGGAATGGATGTAAATCTCCAGAATTGAATTTACACAATATTTATGAACATAAATTGGTGTTAATGGTAATTTATATCATTTTTTACATGTAATGAGGATGAATCATTAGATGAAATATTAATGACAAACACTTAGAGTATTTTAGCGGTGTTTTTTTATTTATTAGGAACTACTTTGGTCATATGAATTAATATTATGTACATATACTAATTCATGAATATTAAGTAGGTTAAAATACATAAATTATAGTTTATTTCAACAATAAAAATGGTTTCATGACTAGTAATTAAGGATAAATTGAAGAACGAAACTTCATCATCCACAAAGGTTGTAAATTGGAACCTCATGGACGGTGATTTCATTTATAAAATAAAAGAGAGAGAGAGAGTAAAAATATTGATTATGGTTATTCTATTAAAATGATATAATTACAGTATATATATGATACTGGAGTTATCATGGTCATTTGGATAGAGTATGTGAGGAGAGGATAACAATAGAAAGGAACTTGAAATGAAATTTAAAGAAATAGAATGTGAATTTACCTCTTGAATCCACATCTTTGAGAATCTCCTTAAGGGAAGGGGTTTTGGTCTTTTGGAAAGAAAAAGAGGTCCCGGACATGGGGAGTTTCTAGGTAAGGTTATTTGGACAGAACTTTAAGGATATTCAAGTCTTATAGGAGTGAAGAGAATAGGGAGTGAGGGGGGGGGGTTATAGTGGAGAAGAGGAGTGAATGTTTAAATATTTTATTCATTATTTTATTCATTCCCTCAAGACATCCAATAGTGTTGATTCATGTGATCCATAATAGTAATAAGTGCATTTTAGTTTGGACCAAGTGTGCTTATATCACTTATGATGTCATAAATAGCGTATTTAACTGATAATTTTTATATACGATATTTTACTATATTTCACTATTCATAAAAAACTCAAGAATTTCAGAAAAATCCCAAAAATTCACCCTAAACATTTTTCGATGTGTAGAATTCAAAAATGAACTCCATTTTTTAAAAATAATTTTCTAAATTTTCTAAATTTAATTTTTAAATAAAACATTACTTTATTTAAAAATTAACAATTTTAAAACAATAACTCATTTTATATCACCATGAAAAATTAATCAAGATGTCATTATCTTATAGCCTTAATAAAATAAAATAATAATATGATTTAATATTCATAAGGGTCATATTACTATTTGTATTACTATTCATAAGTGTATGTTACTATTTACCAAAAAATCTATTTGGTTATATCAGACTCCAAATGACTTATTGATCACAACTCTAGATGACCTTTTTTCAAAATTCCAAACATAGTAGAGGCAAAGTTGTGTTTAATAGCTATATTATAAAACGTTTTATTTTTTAGGGACTTATTGTTTCATGAATTCAATATTTATTTTCAAAACCTCGGGGTGTTACATTCTCCCCTCCTTACAAAACTTTCATCCTCGAAATTCACATAATGTTACATCACAAAAAGATTTGGGTAGGTCTTTATCTTAAGATCCTCAGGCTCCCATGTTTCCTATTAGATTTTATGATTTCTGAAAAGTATATGTAATAGGTGAATCGTATGGTTCTTTAACACTTGTTCTTTAGTGTCCAGAATCTAGATAGGCTCTTCATAGTAAGATAGGTTAGGTTCTAACTCTATACCTTCAGAAGTGAGGACATGCGTTGGGTTTGGCATGTACTTTCTCAGCAATGAGACAAGGAATAAATTATGTACTTTGGATAGGCTAGGCGGCATAGACAAAAAATATGAAATAGATCTAATTATCTCCAGAATTTCAAAAGGCCCAATGTACCTAGGGCTCAGTTTCCCTTTCTTTCCAAATCTTATAACGCCCTTCCATTGATATACTTTGAAGAAAACATGTATTCCCACCTGAAATTCCAGATCCTTACTTCGATTATCAGAAAATGTCTTTTGTATGCTTTGAGATAATTTGATATGACCTTGAATAGTATTTACCTTTGCTATTGTTTCCTTCACAAGCTCTGGGCCCACAAGCTTCCTTTCTCTAACTTCATCCCAACAAGTTGGTGTATGACATCTCTTTCTGTATAATGCTTCATATGGTTTCATTTGGATACTTGAATAGAAACTATTATTGTAGGTAAACTACACTAAAGGTAAATATTGATCCCCCATACCTTAAAAGTCAAGTGAACATGATCTCAACATGTCCTCTAAGGTTTGGATAATCCCCTCTGTTTTCCCGTCAGTTTTTGGGTGGTAAACAATACTCAATCGAAGCTCAGTATCCAAATCCTTCTGAAGACTTTTCCAAAATTTCGATGTAAAATGAGGATCATGATAAAAAAAAATTGAGTGGGGTTCTCCATGAAGTCTCACAACTTCATTGATATAGAGTCCTTCTTGGCGCTCCAGTGTAAAATCCTCCCTTATAGTAAGGAAATGTGCAGATTTTGTAAGTCAATCAACAATTACTCATATTGCATCATTCTTTCTCAGAGTTTTGGGTAATCTAGTGAAAAAATCTATGGTGATGTCATCCTATTTCCTTGTAGGAATAGGTATAGGTTTCATGAATCCTCTAGGAGCTTGTCATTCAGCCTTCACTTTTTGATAGATTAAACATCTTGATACATAATCAGCAATTTCCTACTTCATGTTGTCCCACTAGAAATTTTCCTTTAAATCTCTATATATTTTAGTTCTACCAGGGTGGATAGAAAAATTAAATCTATGGGAATCATCCAATAATGACCTTTTCATCTTGGGTAGAAAGGGAACACATAGCCTCTTCCCAAATTTCATAATTCCCTCTTCACACATGAAGTCATCCAACTTCCCATATTTCAAAAAATTAATTTTCTTTTGAAGATTCTTGGCATATAACAGTGAATCTTTAATTCTTTCCAATAAAGACAGTTACGAAACCATTTGAAAAAGTAGTGATGCTTCACCTTATTTGATAATTCCCATATCCATACTCAATAGATCAATGTATAAATGATCCTGATCTATCCTCATTTTGTTGAGAACTCCACGATCTTTCCTAATCAATGCATCATCTACCTTGTTTACCTTTCTTGGGTGGTATTGTATAGTAAATTCATAATACATGAGTATTTAAATCCATTTACTTTTCCTCTTGTTGGGTTATTTTTTTTAAAATATATATTTCAAACTCTTATTATCCATATATATCTCACATTTTTCACTATAGAGATAATGTCTCAATATCTTTAGAGAATGGATTACCGTTGTTAACTCAAGATCATGAATATGATAGTTTTGTTCATAAAATTTTAACTACCATGATTCATAGGCAATACTCTATCATTATGTTTAAGGTAGCAACCAAGTCCTTTCTTTGATACATCGCTATAGATCACAAACCCATAATTCTCTGATGGTAGAGTTAGGATCAAAGCATTCACTAATCTCCTCTTTAATTATTCAAAACCATCCTCACATTATTTTTTCCATAAAAACTTAACCCCTTTATGTGTAATCCTGGTCATTGGGTTGTCTAAACAGGTGATGTTATGAATGAAATGCCAATAATAACCTACTAAACCAATAAAACTAAATACCTCAGTTATGTTCATTAGAGTGGGTTATTCTTGAAAAACCTTTATCTTTGCAGGATCAATAGATATTCCATCTTTAGAGACAATGTGGCAAAGAAAGGAAACTTATTGAAGCCGAAATTCACACTTTCTAAACTTCCCATATAATTCATTTATTCCAAGAGTAATTATAATAGTGCGCAAGTGATTTTCATGATCCTATTAGATTTTGGAGTATACCAAGATATCATAAATAAATACCACCACAAGGTCATAAATATATTCCTTGAAAAATCTATTCATTAGATCCATGAAAATAGATGGTGAATTAGTCAGTCCAAAAGGAATTACTATAAACTCGTAATGCCCATACCTAGTTCGAAATGCTGTTTTTGGAATGTCTTCCTTCCTCAAAAGTAAATGATGATATCCAGATCGAAGGTCAATCTTTAAAAAATATTGATTTCTATGAATTTGATCAAATAAATCATTAATGTGAGGTAGGGGATAATTGTTCATTATTGTTAAAGCATTGATCTCCTTGTAGTCAATGTACAACCTCATAGATCTATCTTTCTTCTTAACAGAAAGAACATGGGCTCCCCATGGAGAGACACTAGGGAGAATAAATCCTTTATCACTCAATTCCTCTAGTTGTTTATTCAGTTCCACTAATTCAAAAGTTTCCATTCTATAAGGGGTCTTTAATATGGGTCTTGAATTAGGAATTAAGTCAATGGAAAACTCAATTTCTCGCTCTGGAGGTCATCCAGCTAAATCCTCTGAAAGGGCATCAACATATTATTGCACAGTCGATACGTTCTCTATTTGAACATTATTTTTCTCACCCATAGTTATTGCATTCCCTTCCTCCAAAATAATTGAATTCAGCAGAGCTACCAGGGGTGGATCTAGATGTGAATAAAATGATGATGTTTCTACCCTAAAGATAATGGATTCCATATCGTCCTCCAAAATTGTAACCTTCTTCTTCTTGAAATAATTTTTTTATCATGGTTAGAAATCCAATACATAACAAGGATTAGGTCAAATTAAATCATGGTAATGACAATAAAATCAACAGATAAATCACATTTATATGCCAAAATGGGGACTGCCTAACACAACTTTATTGCAATGATAATTCCCTTAGGAGTTTTGACTAAAAAATACCTTATTAAATAAAATTGAAAATATCTAATTTTCTTAGAAAACTGGGAAGATATGAAAGAATAAGATGATCTAGAATCAAATAAATCATTGTCTAAGTTCGAGGAAATGATTAAAGTACCTACCACCACATCGTTAGGAACTTCAACCTCCGTATTTATGACTGTATAAGCTTGGAATTTCTCCTTTGGCCTTCTTTGGGGAAGGTTTCCTTAATGATTAGGAAATTCATGTGTATAATGTCCCATCTCCTTGCAATTGTAGCATTGAACATTGATAGCTTCATTATTTCCTTTACAATCCTGAGATAGGTGGACTTTTTCTTCGCACTTGTAACAGACTCTCATTCCCTTTAGGCAAGTGCCATGATGTTTATTCCCATAATTACTACAGGATGGAAAGTCAACTCTTCCCTTATTTACCATTTCCTTATTTCCTTTACCAAAGTTTCATCAGCCCTCTTCTTCTCTTATTTTCCTTTAAATTCATAAGACTTATAAAATTCTTTTTCTGTCTTGATAGCACTTGAAACTATATCTTCATATTATGAGAAACTTTGGGTGACTAGAGCCCTTCATATGAATGGTTTTAAACCATAAAATAATCTATCAATATTTCTCCTTGGATTTTTTATGTCTTCCACAACATGACTTTCCATCCCCATAAATATGGATTTATACTTGGCAACATTTTCATCCTCCTTCTGCTTCAGATTTAGGAACTACCTTTCTCTATCCACTTGTTGTTCGTAGGGAAAATATTTTTCTAAGAAGTTTTCCTTAAAATACCTCTATTAAAACTCTTATGTTTCTTATTCCTCCTTAATGTTTTTGATTAACAACCACCACTGATCCGCATCTCCTGATAGATGATAAAATTCTATGTCAACCTTCTCTCTTTTGTTACATCCCAAAGCGAGAAATATCTTCTCTAGGGAACATATCCACTGTTCATCTACAAATGGATTTGCATTCCCATTGAATGATGGAGGCTGTTGCTATATAAAGAAATCTAAAATAGCTTCTACACATTGTAGATCTGGATGATTTATATGTGTAAGGTTGTTGTTCATAACCTGAGTAAGCTATCCCAGTATAGTTATAAGTTTCTCTTCACTAGTCACATCTCTAGAGCCAATATCATTATCTTGCATCAGAGGGAAATCCCTACATGGGACACACACGTTCGATGTCCATTACTTCCAATAGGCTCCATTTCTAAATAATTCCATACACTAGATTAGGTTATGAATAATAATGTATATTCTCAATGAAGAAAAATACTTAGCATGAATAGCTAATATCTTAATCATAAACATGGTTTCTTTGAGTAAAAATTTATATTTAAATCCTTCATAATGGTTTGTAAAGAAAATGTGAATTATCCTAAACATATCCCCAAGGAGTGTCAAAACAGGTGCACAATAAGGACCATTATCATGTACTATTATGTTCTTTTATGTTTTTTCTCAAATACTATCTTAGGTATTTTTCCCTACTCTACATTTTCTAAATCTAGTTTCCAAGTTTTCTACTAAACTTCCTTTGATACTAACTATTAGGACCAGAACCCAATTGCTTAGAGATGGTGCCTTATTTTATTAAATTAGAATATAAAAAAGGAATATGCATCCCTAAGGATTGAGTATTTTAGTAACATTATAAATGAGATACATACATAAGTTCAGCATTACGGCTTGAAATGAAAAATAAAACTAATTTATTCCATTAGAAACATCCATGCCTCCTAGATTAAGCCTATAAGTCACTCATAACTTACTTCTTCATATCCTAGGAAAAAAAATAAAGGGGTGAGATCAAATTATCAGTAAGGGTAAGAAATATAGTGAAGATATTATAAATAAAAACATTAGGCATGTTGAATAATTGATAACACATGCCTTTAACAATAAACTTGAACACATTATGGAAAGAATAAGAGTAGAATAAATAATGTCATAATAAAACATAATCATGGGTATTAGACTAGTAGAATATACACATGAACCAGAAATGGTATTTTCATAATGATTTAATTCATAACACGGGACATCATAACCATACAATCAATGCCACATTCCAAGACTATAAATAATCGTTTTGTCAAGGCCCCATTATAAGACCGTAGTTTGTCTCATGAGACCTACCGATGTACCAGGGGCTATATCGGGCCCAAACCAAAACTTAATAAGTCCAATTAATTCCTCATATTAATGGAGATAAACATAAACAACATATAAATTCATATTAAAACTAATATATGAAATGTAAATAACTTTCCCTGAACATTAAGCATAAACACTAACCATTTAGAGTAAATTGGTGAACGATTTTAAAATAGAACATCCAAAGTCAAAATAATCATAAAAAATTAAATTAAATATTTTTAACAATATCATAAAATATTAATCCCAATATTACATAATAATCAATAAGAGTGTTGAAATATATGAATATTCTCTTATAAAATCATCGAGTAATTATTGAGATAAATACTCTTTTACTTTGAAAAGAAGAGTTCTTTTGGAAAAATATTTTTATAAAACCAGAAGTGAATTAAGATAGTATTTTCATAAATAAATGAGTTGTTTTATAAAGATAATGGTTTTAAAAAATATATTACAGAGTAACTTTGAAAAATAGGTAAGAATTTGAGAAATTCCCTTGAATCGGGCTTGTACTTTGGGAAGAAATTTTGAAAGTTCCTTTTAAATCGTGTAACTCCCCATAAAATAAAGAAGGATTCTAGTTGGTAAAAATATATAGAAAAATATTATAGAATATATTAGTATTAAATAATAATACATAATAATTTCATTGAGGTACTTAGACAATAAAAGTAAGCCAAATGAAAACGGAGGTTCGGGTAGAAAACCCTTACCTTAAGTCCAAGTGTGTTCCACTCTTGAACTTAAGGTCCTGGAATATGAAATTAGACTTATTAATAAATTAATTTAGAAACTATTATACATGTATTTAGTTTATCATAATCTTATTAAGTTCATTTATTTCTTTATTGATAAGTTATAAGATTGAATTCTGTCGTTTTAGAGTGTTCGTTTTCTTGATTTTCATAATCGGTTCACTTGTTTTAAGTAATGGAGTTCATGTGGAATGGATGTAAATATACAGAATTAAATTTAAAAATTATTTATGAATATAAATATGTGTTAATGATAATTTATATCATTTGGTTACATGGAATGTGGAAAAATCATTAGATGAAATATTAATGACAAACACTTAGATTATTTTAGTGGTATTTTGATTTATTAGGAACTACTTTGGTCGTATGAATTAATATTATGTACAGATACTAATTAATGAATATTAAGTAGGTTATAATAAACATATTATAGTATGTCTCAACCATAAAAATGGTTTCATGACCAGTAATGAAGGATAAATTATGGAACAAAACTTTGTCGTCTACGAAGGTTATAAATTGGAACATCAGAGACGACGATTTTGTTTATAAAATAAAAGAGAGAGAGTAAGAATATTGATGATGGTTCTTCCATTAACATGATATAATTCTAGTATATATATTATAATATAGTTATCATGGTAATTTTTATAGAGTAGGTGAGGATAGGATAAGAATATAAAGGAACTTGAAATGAAATTGAAAGAAATAGAATGTGAATTTACCTCTCGAATCCACCTCCTTGAGAATCTCCTTAAGGGAAGGGGTTTTGGTATTTTGGAAAGACCCAGAGATCCTATACGTGGGGAGTGACTAGGGAAGGTTATTTGGTCAAAAATTTTAGGATCTTAAAGTCTTAGAGGAGTGAAGATCAGAGGGAGTGGGGGGGGGGGGGGGTTATAGTGGAGGAGAGGAGTGATTTTTTGAATATTTTATTCATTATTTTATTAATTCCATCAAGACAACCAATAGTGTTGATTAATGTGACCCATAATAGTAATAAGTGCATGTGATTTATAAAAATGTGGGCTTAAATCACTTATGATGTCATAAATAGTGTATTTAACTGATAATTTGTATATGCGATATTTTACCATATTTCACTATTCATAAAAAATTCAAGAATTTCAGAAAAATTCCAAAAATTCACCCTAAACATTTTTTGATGTGTAGAATTTAAAAATGAACTCTATTTTTTAAAAATAATTTTATAAATATGATGAATTTAGTTTTTAATTAAAATCACACTTTTTTCAAAAATTAACAATTTTAAAAGTATAACTTGTTTTATATCACGTTGAAAAATTAATCAATATGTCATTATCTTATATCCTTAATAAAATATATTAATAATATGATTTACTATTCATAAAGGTCATATTACTATTCACAAGGGTATGTTACTATTCACCAAAAAATCAAGTTGGTTATATCAGACTCAAAATGACTTACTGATCGCAACTCTGGATGATCGTTTTTCAAAATTCAAAACATAGCAGAGGCAAAGTTGTGTTTAACGGATATATTATAAAATGTGTTTTTTTGTAGGGAATTAGTGTTTTATGCATTCAATATTTATTTTTGAAACCTTTAGGTGTTACAACCACTATCTCTAATATATATTAATTTAACTTTTCCATGTGAAGTCCATCTCTATATCTTTATAAATTACTATAAAATATGCATAGAACATTTATTTTATCTTAACTAGAATATATATCAAAATCATTACAAGGAGATAGATATAACCACATTGATATATTTTGGAGATATTAAATTTGTGGCATAACCCTACATATTTCAATATGAACAACGATCTATATTGAACTCCCTTTGCATGATATTGCATGCATGTATCAAAAACTACACAAAAAAACCATGAACTTATCCTATATTATCAATTATAAACCTTCACTTTGTCATAGAATATGAATACTCAAACACACTTCACATAAACCTCCACCCGCGGTGTGACCACCTTCTCCAAAAAACACATCCATATCCATAGTACTGTCTTTGTATGATAATTTTTCAACCCCATTTACTCAAATTTCTTAATTCCTTCATATTAAAAAACCATACTCTTTTGGATATGTCTTTATCATACACAACCATAACGCTCATCATACATATTGTGAACTTCTTTAGGTATCTTGAATATGTCCCATGAAGAAATGATTATGTAGTGTGAATAAGAAAAATGTAGCTCAAGCATTTATACTCAAATATCCCAATGGAAATATCTTATAAACTAGCCAAAGATTCATATAAACTATTATTAATTTATGATGAAGAAAATTTAGAAATCACTAAATACCTTCAGAGTCTTATGAAATCCTCATGGTGTGACCCTTCACCTTGTTTCATTATTGAATCTTACACCAACATCTTCCCTAGGGTTCTTAGTGTGTTGTAATATATTCACTCAGATGTGAAATGTATATTTATTCACATTGGGTCGGTGTAGAGCTCCCTTTTGTGGTTCTTGTGGAATCCATGGGGCAATCCAATAGGTGTGACATGTATTTATATTATGTAAAACTATTGTGCATGCATAAAAGGCATGAACTTGTTATTGTTGAGGAACTATATTGTAGTGGAATCCTTGGTCTTTATAAAGGTAGTGGTTTAATCACTCTATATATAGAAATGGTGATTTATAGTTCAAGACATGAATATTATAGATGTAACATGAAAACCCTAGCAGTAAGGAAAAATATGTTCATGACAACATCATATCAACCCATTTTCACACACATTACATTAAATTGAATAATCCCCTAATCTTTGATTTCCCATATCATAAGTTTCTTCACGATAACTCTGCCTAATAATATTGTGTATTCTCTAGAAACATCGTTACCTCCCATGGTTATACTTTATACTATGATAACACATGTATTTAAAGAGCTACATTAAGTTAATTATTTTATTTTTAACATTTCAATTTATGTTATCTAAATCATTAACCATAAATTAACATTATTCTGATTACATTTTATTAACCGTCCAAGTAAATTATATGACCTATAGGAACAATCAAAACTGAGTCCATAGTTTTTTAATATTATCATTATCATTATCATTCAAGAAAAACCAAAACCATTTTTTAAGTAATTTATTAAAAATTATTTAAATTTACATAATTGTAGGTACTCTAGGAGAACATCCTAAATTACCATAAAATAGAGAGATGAAACCAAGCACATTTATCCACCTCAAACAGTGGGTAGAGGAAACAAAATAAACAAGAAAATTGGCCATTGGACCTTAAATAGATTCATTCACGAGAAATCATATAAGATTTCAACACATCAATAGGAAAACCCAACTTTAACCCATTCCATCATCTCAAAGCCATATCTAACACCATCATGAATATCCCCATGCATATCATCATCATAGGCATCAACTACTGCTAGAACCTCAAGCCTTCATACCCATATCTCATTAACCATCCGAGGCTCACATCATGGAACAAGGATCATATCTAGAGCACACAGAAGGAATAAAAACAAGCATAGTCCATAGGGAAATCCAAGACCTAAAAATAAGGCATTCAACCTTAACATGTAAAAATGCTCTCATGGTCCCCAAAAAAAGGAATCCATCCTTTATAAAAAATTTTAATTCTCATACCCAAGTATTATATTTATCAAACAACCAGTTTTTTCCATCTTAAATTAATTTATTCATTATCACAGGCTCCAACTCTGGGTAACCTAAGACATTTTCTATGAAAAGCAATAAAAAATTACCCAAACATGAAATATAGAATAAGATTTCAGTTTCATTAAACTTTAATGAAGAACATTACATTATCTTGTATTTATTTATCATTAAAAAACAAGTTTAGATTTCAGTTTTTAACCAATTCCATTAACACATGGAATAACATATTCAATTAATTATTCATGCTTTAATTAATTTGAATTAACATAAAATTATAAGAAACATCAAATTTACTAAACATGCCTCTTCTTTACGTTCTTAAGATAACCAATTAATTACTAGATTTAAATTCTTTTAAAATTTCATAAATATCAACATGTTAATCCAATAATAACAACATTCTATAAAAGGCATAGTATATATAACACACTAGCGAGAAAAATAAGTGGAAAACCAATATCATGGTGGAAATAAAAAACATGATATTGCTAAACATAAAATAAATCATTATTCAATTTTAATAATTATTAGGATAATTCCACGACTATCAAAAAGGATAACATATGGTCGATTTGAAATTTATAAAAATAAATAGGATAAGAAATAAATCCCCAACCTAAAAAGCATCAATGTTCTTCGCACGATAAAAATTCAACACCACAGATCTTAGATCAACTCTACCATAATAAAATGAATCACTCTAAGGATTATACACCACGAAAATGATAAAAAAAACAAAAAACTATATTTGAATGATGGAGATCATACTCTATATCATGGAAATAAGAATCAGAAGGTAATGAGATTAAACAGAGAAAAAACACTAGAAAAGGAAGATAGAAATCACCTTACATAACCTCAAATTGATCATGAGAAGTTGAGGATTGATCCCTATGGAATGGGGATTCAAAGACTTCAAAAAACAAAAAACTCCAGGGAACCTAGGGGATAAGTATTTAGAATGGGAGAAAATTGGGTTTCAGGGTCACAAGGGGTTTTTATAGGAAGACTAATAAGAGTACCATGACACAACCTCTCAGACTACACCACAAACTTCCTAGACCATAGTGTAATAAGAGGAGACCATGACATAAACACCCAATCAAACCCACATCCAAGTACCATGTAATAGTCTACAGTTAGATCCTATAAAAGGGGGAGGGATACTACAATTTAAGGAAATCCATTACACTGTATAACCTAACCTAAAAAAGGGAGACTATTATATAGAATATCCCACCATGATGCATCCATGACTCCCTTGGAAGTATCCCATTTTTCTTCCATGAGACCTCCTATGGTGCAGCTAACCACTGAACATTGTAGGTGTGCAAGAATTAGAATAACTGACCAATTACACCATGGGTCCTTTATTCCATATCCATAAGATCACGCCACAACTACCCCCTTGTTTGGAAGGTCCACCTTGAATCTCCACTCCACTAGTGAACTCTCCTATACCAAAACCTCCACTCTTATGACACATTGCATACCTTCATAGTGAAGAACTCCCCCAAACTCATCCTTTTCCTATTAAACCCCATGGAACCTACTTTAGGAACCTCAAACTCTAAAAACATGCAAAGATAAAGGATACTAATATCCATTACCTTACATTAGATAGCTCTCAAAAAATTATCATCATTGATAATTTTAAACTAAACCTAGAGGTAAAATAAGGAAAAAAGGTTATCTAAACAACCACCCCATGAGATATCTATCAAGGATATCATCATCATAGGAGATCAACCACCTCACTTAGAGGAATAAGGTAAAAAAACATGTAAAAATATTAACAAACTCTAAAATAGTCACCTAAGGGAGATACCTCTCAAACAAGAGCAAGTAAAAAATAAGGAAATAAGAGAAAAACATATCATAAACCAAACGTTCTATAACTATAAATGAGTGAAATTATAATAGAAGATCTAAAATTCAAAAAAATCAAGGAATTGAGCATGTATTTGTGACTCATATTCCTAATAACTCTCATACATGCCATAATTCCACCAAAGTACATGAACCAAAGAAATAATAAACCCACAAAACACCCTATCCTCATGTTATTGAATTTCTAATGGTCACTCCACAAAGGTCTCATCATCATTAACATAAATATCTCCCCAATAAATAACTTGAGACTCATCAGGAAAGTAACGATAAATATTATACATATGAAAGAAATCATGCATATGGATCATATGTGGGGTAAGTTATTTTCGACATGCCATGGCTCCCACATGAGCCAAAACCTTGAAAGTCCTAAAAAATTAGGGAGAAATCTTACTCCCATGGCCCAACCTTCACTTCCCATGATGAGGATTCACCTTCAGGGACACATGATCCCCAACATAGAACTCCAAATATCTACTCCTATGATTGGTAAAAGATTTTTGATGATAATGTTCTACTTTAATCCTCTCAAGAATTACTTGAACCATCTTAATCGTGTTCAATACCATCTTCGTCCTAATAAATGTTAACTATCTGACCCTAGTATAGCACAATGGAGAATGAAAAGGTCAGTTTTACAAAGCTTCAAATGGTACCATAACAATGGAGGTGTAAAAAATATTATTTTAATATAAATTTAAAAATGGAATTCACATCATCCACTAACCTCTAAAATCTAGTACACAAGAATGAAAAATATCCTTAAGAGTCTGCATAGTCTTCTCTATCCAACTATTTTTCTGTAGATAAAAAGTAGTGATAAGGAATAATTAAGGGCCAAAATCATGATATATACCTCTCCTAACCTAGGAGGTAAAAATGGATCACAATCATATATGTTCATCCTTAGGACTCTATAGAGATTTACCACCACCTCCAGGTACTACCTTGACAAAATATCCACTTAGCTCAACTCCCTAACCACTAGGAAGTGGGATGTTTTTTTAAAATGATCCACTATAACCCATATAGAATCACATCCTCCTTGAGATTTTGGTAAAATATTTGTAAATTACACTGTGATTTCCTCCCACTTCCATTATGGTACATCTAATGGATAGAAAAAATCATCAGAATATAATGATTGGACTTCTCCTTTCAGAAGACCAAACATTGAGACACAAACTCTATAATTGTACGCTTCAACCCAGGCTACCAAAACCATCCTCTCAGATCATAGTACATCTTTGTTACACCAGGATATTCCAATAAGGGTGATCTATATAACTCATGGAGAACCATATCATGCATCAGAAAAGGGATTAAAATCCTCCCATAGAACAACACCTAATTCTATTCATCCTTAGAAAAAATATCAAGGGAATCACTAAAAAAATCTCTCTCTAGAACTCCACCTTATAATCCCCTTTCTAGAACTCCTACACCTGCTTCACTGAAGATAAATTCACTATCATATGGAAAAAAACCTCTACAAAAAGTATATCCCATTTCAAGATACATCACTATGGGATCTTCCACCACTCTCCTAGAATCCCTAGATTCATACATGACATTACTATGTGACTTCCTTCTTAGTGCATCCGTAAAAAAATTAACTTTTATTTATGTATATGAAATAAATAATTCATAATAATATAAGAATTACATCCACTTTACCTATTAAAATTTCAAATCATTCTAAGAGAATCATACCTTAGGCTCTTATGATCGATAAAAACCAAAAAACACTCCTTGATGAGGTAATATCAACACAACTTCAAGGAAAAACAACTACTGCTAACTTGAGATCAGGAGTGTCATAGTTATGATCATGGGTACGTAACTTCTAAGACCCATAAGAGAAAAATGATATCTACTACATAAAAAACCAAAAAAAACATGAGAATCAATCCATAAAACCTTGAATCGAACTCCCTTTTTTGGAAAACAATGGATTGGGGCATTGAACAACTTCTTCTTCAGGCACTCAAAAGTTTTTTGACACTATATATTCTACAAGAATGCATGATAATTCCTAGTAAATGTGTTCAAAGGTGTCAAAACCTATGATAAATCAGCTAATAACCTCTTATAATAGCCTACATGACCAAGTAAACTCCGTACGCTTATAAAAATCATGGGGATATCCAAGAAAACTTTGCCTATATCTTCAAAGGATCCACAACTAATCCTTACTGGGATATAACCTACCCTAAGAACTATACTTCATTATCCAAGAACCCACACTTTGAAAAATTCCCAAATAGCCAATGATGATGAAGAAATCTCAAAATAACATACAGAAGCTCTGCATGGTATTCCACAGACATAGAGTACAAAAGGATATTCTCAATGAAAACCACCATGAACTTATATAGAAACCCCCTAAACACTGTGTTCATTAAAACCATGAACATGGATAGAACATTTGTCACACCAAATGTAATCACAATGAATTTATAATAGACATAACAACATTGTAAACTAGTCTACAAAATATACTCTTCCTTCATTTTCATCTAATGATATCCTAACCATGGATCAATCTTCAAGAACCAACTATATAATTTCAGATGATTGAATAAATCATCAATATGTGAAAGAGGATAGTGGTTCTTCACTATCACATGGTTCAAGTGATGATAGTAAATAAAAATATGTAAGATTCCATTGAACTGCCTCACTAAAAAAACTAGTGCACCCCAAGGTGAAACACTCAGCCAAACAACACCTCACTACAATAGATCATCAAGATATACTCATAGCTCTCATAACTTAGAAGGAACTATCCTATATAGAGACATTGAGATAGGAGAAACAACAATATATAACTTTATTTTAAACTTAATATCCCATCCTGGGGGTAATTCCACAACCAATTCATGAAAGATATTAGGGTACTATTCTACAGTCGTGGGAAACACTAATGGATAAACCTCCAATGAACTCAGAATCAACTCAACCATCAAGGAATACAAGGATGGAATATGCCTCTAAACATTAGAGGGTATTTTTCACCAATTAAAACTACTGGATCTGTATTAGTATCATAGAGCATAACATGCCTCCTAAATAAATCCCAAATGTCATGAACCAAATACATCCGGTCCATACTATGGATTATGTTGTAGGGTTGTATCTATATTTATAATAATTCTACCAAAGAGTGTTTCTAACCTAGAACTTTCTCATAATTTCTATATAATTTATAAAAATAAGATCGAACTCCAACTAGTGTAGTCAATGCCAAGGGCACAAAAGCTGCTCAACCTCAATTCCAAAATAATGGACTAGGGAAAGTTATATGAAGGAGTGTGTATCTCCCAAATCAAAATATGAATGCACTCAAGTAGAAAATAAGAAAAGGGTACCTATAATTACATATGGATCACCTTACACTGACAATTATAGAGCATGTAGCTGACTATGGAATAATCTGTGAACTTTATGACCCTGATAAATACCACCTCGATGGATATTCCCTACTCTTTGAGTGTGATGAGAATATCTAGGCTATCCTGTACCTAACCCATTCCCTCTTTATTAATCCCAATCTAGATAACTCTTCTAATACTGCCTCAGCTAAAACTACCTCAACAAAGGATCCTAAAGCAGAACACCTAGTGCGTGATAGCTATTAAAAACGGTTGGGAACTCTCTCTATTGATGATCATGTTCTCTACATGAAAAGAAAACATACGATCCCTTAAAATGGTTCTACGAGACACCACCCTTATAGAAATGATATGACCAAGGCTGGGAACTACCCCCAGCTGACTGAAATATCTTCTATCCAGGAAACTGGGAACCCTAGAATACAACTCTACTTTATGAGAAATCCTGAGGAATCCATTATCACGATGATCTAGTTTTGGCCAACATCATCTCAAAAACATCTATTGTCACAAGAACCTTGAGATATGATAAAAACATAAATAGGGTAACCTGGAATTGGATCTATAGATCAAAATCCTCCTCAAAATGAATTTCCCTGGCCTCCTCATATGAAAATAGGTCTAATAAATATCGAAGAAGGGTCTTAAAATAGATCTCAAATTCTTGAACATTGGAACTCCCCTGTCAAAGGGTAAGAATATTCTAGTGATAGGAAGCCTTCATGGTCAAAGAAATAAATTCTTCTCAGAATTGATCTCTAAACTTCTACCATGATACCATAGACTACTCATGATCCCTAAAGAAAAATATTCACTACTTACTAACTACTCTATGAAGAATTTTCATGACTAATGAAACCCAGTTCTCCTTTAAAGCTTGGATTGAACTAGAAGAAAATTCAACCTCCTCTAACCAATCCTCTATGACTGAGTCTAGAAAATATCCCTCATAATTATATAGACACTAACACTAAAACTCTTAGAGTTTCCTCCTTCAAATTTATTCATAATTAATCTATACTCTATGGTAATCAGTTGGCATATCTTGATGAACATTTTCAGTGAAAACCTGATATGGATGTTGACATGGAGACATGCCTGTAAAAATAAAAAATGTTTAGTGACTCCTAAAGATAGAATATAGAATATTTAACATTAATTAATTTTTTTATTTTGTTTAATATTTTAACATATCTCAAGGTCCACCCTCTTTAAACACATGCACAAAGAAGAATGATGTATGATCATTTCCTAGGTCTCTAACCCATAGATACAATCACTTCGTTTAATAGTCTCAGTAAACTTAAAGGTCGGTGCATGAGGTTATAGGGGGGCCTAACTTACTATGTCTCATCCAGTCTACCATGTTTACTTTACTGACTAAACTTAACTGACACCATTTCCATACCAATGCATGCATTATCACCTGTGACTAAATCCAAACCCCATCCTATCCCTCAGTTGGAATCCTTTTATACCACTATGTCATGACCCCATCCTCTAAAGAATACCCCTCCTGGTTTAACAGTGAGTGAAAGAGGATAATGACTACCCGAGTCCCACCTCTATTAGAACCCATGTTGGAAACTAGAACCAAGGGTATATCATACATATAAATGGAAGGTATTACCCTATAAGAGAAAAATGTATAAGAGAGAGATAATATAAACAAAAAAATCAAATATTTATTAGATATAGATAAAATAATTCCAAGTGAATACATATAATTTCATAAAAAACTAATATAATTGGAAAGGAAAACTACAAAGACCCAAAATAAGGAAAACATGACAGTGACCACAATGCCCAAAAAGTTCCTATAAAACCACAAGCTAGTAATATCTATCTAGATATTTAAAATAATCCTACTAAATTGATAAATATTTTATATATACATGGGGTGATTATAATAGTATAATCAGTAGGTTCCTATATAGGGATTCTCATGCAAAAGATAAAGAAAATATGCTAAAGCCCAGTGAACAAAAATGAAACCAACTTTCCACCTAAATAAGCATACTAAGTTCCAAGACTCACCATGGATATCAATAAATAATCATCAAATATAACAGATCATATATTATAATAATAAAACAATAAGGGTACCCCACTACTACTTCCCCATTGGTTCACTACTGTTCCCCAACATCATACATCCTGATATCTCTCTCTCCAAAATAATCTAGCTTGAAGACACCAGGGATAAGTATCATAACATAAACCTTGTGCATCATATCATTACATCCTCACATTATTATATTATAACCAAGTAGTTTCCAAGAGATACCATATCCCATATGATGGGTATCATACATCATGTATTATACCTCGAGCCACCACAACCAATACACTGAGTAAGGTACCTCAATCCATCACAACTTATACACTTCAAACCTATAATAATTTTTTAGATTCCATATCTTGAGATACATGTGTGTGAAATAAAAACAATCCACCACAAACCTCTACACAAATATATGGGGAAAATAACCACTATACATTCCAAAAACATAATACTACCATGAGAAGAGACAGATGTTAGAGGGGGTAGTCATCTATCCATCCTCTCATTGGGATTTTGAGGAAAACACCCTCTCAGGGTCCACTAGGTGTCTGTAACCCTGACCGACATGGGTGGGGTAGCATATTAAATCATAAAACATACAATATATAATATAGAATATAACAACACTATATTCATAACCTAGTCCTAGGATCAACTAAAACTATCACCACTTGGACACTCGACTACCACTACTAGGGACTTGACATCCTATAAGAACAACAGAATTTAAAGATAACCATTAAGTTTATTATATTATTTTAACATTTAACTTAATTTTAACTAATTAAGTAACCATTAATTAACATTATTATGATTACATTTCATTAACCATCCAAGTGAAGTCTATTCCCTCTAGGAATAATCCAAGATGAAGCCATGGTTTCTCATGATTATCATAATCATTTTCATTCCAACAACATCAACCCTATGGGTTAAGTCATTTGTTAAACATTATTAAACATTACATAATTATTGGTACTCTAGAAAAACATCCCAATATACCATCAAAGAGGGAGATGCAATCAAGCACATCAAGATGGATCAAGTAGTGGGGAAATGAAAGTAGATAAAAAAGAAACTTGGGAATCCGAACTTTAAAAAACTCATTCATGAGAAATCATCTCAAATTTTATAAAATCAATGGATAATAACATTTTAAACACATTACTTCATCTAGATTCTATCCCAGAAACTATTATTCATATACCTATGCATCTCTCTAGCACAAGCATCAACTGTTCCCCCAACCTCAATCCTCCCTACCCACATCTTCTCAACTATCCTAGGCTCACATCACATCATGAGGCTCGTATCTAGAGTACACAAAAGATAGAAAACAAAAATCATAATCAATAATGAAATATAGGCCATAAAAACAAGGCATTAAGCCTTCACATTCATATAGTATCTCATAAACCCCAACACAAGTGTAATGTCCCGACCTGGATTACCCTTAAACCAATAGCTGGGTCGGTTTCCACATGACTTAAAGCACATATCTTCGTATGCCAGAGGCTGCCAACTAGAAGCGAGGGCCTATGGATAGTTAGTGGGGAGACTATACACTCATATTCAATGTGCACATAAAAAATATATAATAACTCATACAACAACATAAGCAGATATAAAACAATAATCAACTGAATAAAAAATGGCCAACACTAGTTTATACAATGAATACATGTCATGGTGATACATATATGAAAGAAGTAAACAAAACAACATGATTTACATCTCCATACAAAAATAAGGATAAGACTCAATGCCCCAAAGGAGATCTCTAGAAGAATCTCGAGCTCTCTCTTGGTCCTTTTCTCCTAACTCCCAAGTATAAGCAAACAGTAAAGTCAAAGTCTATATTCCAAAAAATAAGAAAGTATACTCAGGTACTCCAGTGTAATAATGACCTGAATAGGGTGTGAGATATAAATCTCAGTAGGCTGGGACCACCAATTTCCTAAGTCAATCTAGATAATGAAATATAACAAAATAGTACAAAGATACAGTAAGGAAATAACATAACTGAATAAATAACCAACAACCTGTACAAGTTCTAAAGGGACACCTGACAATGATACCTACTTTGTCCCGTAGCAAGAATAAGAGTCTACATAGGAAAAATATATATATAAATAATTTATAATGAATTTTTTATTACACTATTTAATATTATTTATTTAACCACACAAAAGAATGAGCATGTTACCATTATTATATTTCACCCATTTGAATGATGTTATCATTCCATAACTCACACACACTTGAATTTCCAAGTTATCATTCCATGATCATGCACCCATGAATTTCCATGTTACCATTCCATACTCACCCACCCATGAATTTCCATGTTACCATTCCATAATCACGCACCACGAATGTCCATGTTACCATTCCATACTAATGCACCCATGAATTTCCATGTTACCATTCCATACTCACACACCCATGAATGTCCATGTTACTATTCCATACTCATGAACCACGGATGTCAATGTTACCATTCCATACTCACACACCCATGAATTTCCATGTTACCATTCCATACTCACACACCCATGAATGTCCATGTTACCATTCTATACTCACTCACCATGAATGTCCTTGTTACCATTCCATAATCACGCACCCATGAATGTCCATGTTACCATTCCATACTCACGTACTTAGGAATGTCCATGTTACCATTCACCGCTTAATGATATAATTAATTCATATATTAATTATCACCATCAATATCATTACTAATTCAAAAATTAGTTAAACACAACAAGTCATTTAGTTAACTCAATAATTAACTTATCACAATAATTACTCTAGTTAATTCCACAATTAACTAGTCACAAGGAAACCATATCAATACCACATAATTAATTCATAATTTGATTATCTCTAGGAAACCATCTCTATATAACGTAATTAATTCACAAATTAATTATCTCAGATTATCCCCAAATCAATATCTCTTAATTAATCCCTAATTAATTATCTATATTCATAACACATAATTAATTCATAATTAATTATCTCAACTTAACCTATTTAATATCTCCTAATTAATATCCTAATTAATTATCATCTCAAATAGCATAATTAATTCATAATTAATTATCTCAACTTAACTAATTTAATATCTCATAATTAAAACCCTAATAATTATTATCTCATAACACATAATTATTTCATAATTAATTATCTCATCTTAACAAATTTAATATCTCATAATTAATCCCTTGAAAATTATTATCTCAAAGCACATAATTAATTCATAATTAATTATCTTATCTTAACCAATTTAACATCTCATAATTAATCCCCCAATAATTATTATCTCAAAGACAATAATTAATTCATAATTAATTATCTTATCCTAACAAATTTAATACCTCATAATTAATCCCTTGAAAATTATCTCAATTTCAACCTCAAAGAATATAATTAATTCACAACTAATTATCTCATCCCACCAATAAGTAATTTATTCAAACATTGCATTCAACTTTATCAAAATAAGTTAATCAACAAAACTACATTTTATTAATTTGGAAATGTTGAGAAGCCTACCTCAACACATTTGACCAAGCCAAAGATTCCTAACTCAAACCGCGACCCACTCGCATACACACACCTCAAAAAAAGTGCACACACACTCATAATTTATCACCGCACCTAAAAACCATGAACCAACACCCATAATTAGTGCGGTGGGGAACAACACACAACCAAAACATTAGCTGAAACGCTAAACAACCATAAGAATCTAATTCAAGGGGTGTGAAACCAATTATCAGGTTTATAGCCTTACCCAAAAAATGATGGCGATGGACCAAATCAAGCTGAACCTCTTCGTCTTTGGTGATAGTCATCGGAATATAGACCAATGGGTCCCGAAAATCCCATTACAAAACCCTAGATCTGAAGAATCAACAAAACCCAATTATTTTCGAGCCTTAGGGTTTTGGCTGTACGGACAAGGAAAAAGAGAGTCGAGATGGATGATGCGAAGAACAAAACATGCGGAGAAGGACTTACCATGACGAGATAGACAACTTCCGTGAATAGACTTGGAGAAACCAATGTGCGCAAAGGGATCCAGGAGAAATGGGTGGTGCACCACCCATGGGAGATCCGAGAGGGGGAGGGGTCATGCCTCACCTATGTTGTGCGTCTATCCATCTTTTTTTCTTTATAAAAAAATTAAATTCCTTATTTTATTATAAAAATTATTATAATATTAATAATTATGTTAATAATAATAATAATAATAACCATCATCTTATTATTATTACCCATTAATATCACACATCTTTGATAAACCCCAACTCCCCAACTACACATCATTTAATTAAATTCTTCTCCAAAAAATTTAACTAAATAAAATCTCTAAATCATTATTAATTAATTAAATTCTCTCAATAAAATTTAATTAAATAAAAGCACCATTTTTCATCAAATAATTAAATTCATATTAACCTTGAACTTAATTAGATAAAACCCCAACTCCACATTTAACACATAATTTAATTAAATTTCTTTCCATCTTAATTTAATTGAATAAATTTTACAACTCATTATTATTTAATTAAATTCTCTCAACATAATTTCATTAAAAAAACCCCAAAACCTCATTAATCATCATTTAATTAAATTTATTCCAACGTAATTTAATTAAATAATTTCTCTAATTCATGTTATTTAATTAAATTCTCCAAACAAAATTTAATTAAATTAACAACTTGAACTCATAAAAAAAATTAAATTAAATTATATCAATCTCAGTTTAATTAAATAATAACGCCCATTTCGTAATGACTAATTAAATTTTTCTTAAACTTGAATTTAATTAAATAAAACCTCCATTTAGCATTAATTAATTAAATTTCTATTTACCTTGAATTTAATTAAATGAAACCCCAACTCCTCATTTACACATCATTTAAATTTTACCATTTAATATTACGCTTCTTTGATAACCCCCAACTTCTCATTTACAAGTCATTTAATTAAATTCCTCTCATCTCAATTTAATTAAACAAATAATCCAACTCATCATCATTTAAAATAAATTTAATTTTTTACATCTTAATTTAATTAAATAAGTTCTCCATATCAACATAATTTAATTAAATTCTCTCAACTTCAATTTAATTAAATGAAACCCCCAAAAACTCATTTAATTAAATTCATTTCAACCATGAATTTAATTTAATTTAATTAACCTGAAACTCAAATGTGGGTAAGATGCATTGTTTAACTCGCACGGTCTGAAAAACCATGTGCATACCATGTGACCTCTAGTAGATACCTAGAGTATCCTGCATGGTTGACCCACATGGTTTGACTAACCATGCAAAGCCCATGTGAATGCCTCTGCCTTACCTTTTTGAAACTGATTTTCCGGGTTTGGTGCTCCCGAAACCCATCAATACACCCAGGAATCTCCTAGATCCTTTAATCAATCCCAATATCAACACATAAATGAATCCAACTTGTGAAAATTCATCACAATGCATGGTTTTAAATATTACCTGATCATTAAATGAAAAAGTTAAAAAAACCCATATTTTAACCCAGTTAAAAAACACGTGACTTTACAACAAGGCCTCTAAAATTTATAAAAAATCAGAAATCTCAGCCTTAAACAATATATTTATGAAACAAATGGGTTTATTCCATCTTGAATTAACTAATTCATTATTACAAGTTCCAACTATGAGTAACTTAAGGTATTAGCTATAACAAGCTATTAAAATTTACCAAAACATGCTCTATATCATAAGATTATAGTTTCATTAAAATTTAATGAAAACCATTAAATTATTATTCCTTTATTAATCATGAACAATAATTATAGATTCTCGTTATTTAACCAATTCAATTAACATATATAATAACATATTAAATTAAACATGTATACTTGCATCAATTTTAATTACCATCAAATTATAAGAATCATCAAATTTATTAAACATGCCTCTTCTTTAAGTTCTTAAGTCAACCAATTACTTACCAACTTTAAATTATTTACCAATTTCATAAATATTAACATGATAATCCAAGCATAACAACATTATTTATAGATCATAGTATTGATATCACACTATTTATAAAATCAAGATGCTAACCTTTATCACAATGGAAAGTAACAACATGTGATTAGTAAACATAAATCAATTATTTATTCTATTTTAATATTTATTAGGTTAATTAAACCTCTATCCAAAGGTCTAAACCATGGTTAATTTATTATTAAAGATAAATAAATTGGATAAATAATGTTTCCCCTAACTCAAAAGTGTTAATGTTCTTTTCATGAGAATGGATCAATGCCACAGATCTCTGATCATATATCCCATAAGAAACTGCATCCCTCTAAGGAAGTCTTTCCACAACCACACCAAGAAAAACCAAGAAAACTCTATTAGAATGATGAAAATAAAATTCCATAAAATGGTAAGAATAACTAAGAGGAAGTGAAATTGAATAGAGATAAACCACTAGAGGAGGGTGGTATAACACACCATAGATAACCTTATACTGATAATAGGAATCCAGAGATTGATACCTATTTAAAGGAGCTTTAAATAATTAAAAAAACACAATAAGGTGCCTAGTATTTGAGTAGAGATGATAGGATAAAATTAGGTTTGTGGGCCTAAGTGTGTAGTTATCGAAAGACTCATATAAGGAGGACCAAGACACAACCTCTTAGACCACAATGCAAACCTCTTAGATCATGATGTAGTGGGAGGAGACCATGCTAAACCACCTAATCAAACTGACATCCGAGAATCAAAGAGTAGTCTATGATTAGATCCTATAAAAGGGATAGGGATACTATGACAGAAGGAAACAATTATTCTAAAAAACCAACTTCCAAAAGGGATTATATTCCATTACATATCCCTTCATTATGTAGCCATGCCTCCCATTAGAGTAGCCCATTTGGCCTCCACATTCCCTTCTATGGTGTAGCTGAACAATCCATGTTGTAGTGGTGTCGAAATTAGAAGAGTTAAATAATTACAACCTAGGGAATTTTCAATATAGCCTTAATAACATTCTAAAACTATCCCTAGTTTAAAAAAGCCACCATGAATTCTCACTCTATAGGTGAACTCCCCTACCGTAACCTCCAATCTTATGGCATAATACAGACCCCCACAACATAAAACTACCAAAAACTCCTAATTTACCTCTTAAACCCCTTGGAACATAATTAAAGAACCACTAAAAACCAAAAAATGAAAATATAAATGCTACTATAATCTAATCCCTTACATGTTTTTTAGTATAAAATTATTTTATACTTAAAAGGAATTTTTATGGAAAACCATTTTTCATTTCATTTTGTGGATTTGATTTTAAATTAATTTATACCAATTATAAAAATTTAATTTTATTAAATTAAATCCAAATTTTGAATCATCATTTCCAAATTTGGTACCGAATTACTTTTATTTTTCTTTATTATGAATAGTAATTTTGGTAAAAAGCATGTTATCGTAGAAAAAGTTAAAAATAGGTTAAAAGAATATAAAATAAAATTATAAGGGTTAAAATAATATAAAAACTTTTCTAAATCCTATTTTATAGTCCTATTTAGACCTTATATTATCTCCTATTTTAATATGAGTCTTTTTGGATATATTTTTCTTAAGGAATAAATTAATATATACCAATATTTTGAAAAATTTCAAGTGTGTCCTCTCCCATACTTATAAATAGAAACCCTATCTCATCTCATATCAAAAATTCAAGAGCCTATTAGATCAAAAAGTCCCTACCCATATCCATTATTAACATCACTAACCATATCCTAGAGGTCCTTTTTTATCATATTCCCATCTGAGGAAGGCTTTAGGTATAAACCTATGGAGGTTGTCTGAAGAAGAGGTATTGTTCTTGATCGAATGTTTTCATTTTATTTTTTCTTTTAAATCCTCCAAAACTGTCTTAAAAATTGTAATATATTAACATAAGTATCCTAAATATACTGAAATTTTATTATAATTATGGTATAACACCTTTTCATATACTTAGCCATCTAATTAAAAATAAAAAACATTGCTCGTGCGTACGTACAGACTACCACCTCACGAACCAATGTATTTTATTTTTCATTAGCACCAAAAATTGATGATATATATATGAGTATTTATAGAAATAATATGATATTTATGATATAATTATCATTATGTAATGTTAAAATTCTAGTTTCCTACTTTCCCTCATGTTTTTTGAAAAATGGAATTTTTACTCATGTGTACGTATGGACTACTATCTCTATGATTGTAGAGTAATTCATTTTTCATAACCACTTTACATGGTTATTTAAAAAATATATAAAAAATATATAAAAATTATAATTATAACATGATTATGATTATTGAAATGATATAATCCTGATCTATTTGACCATAGTCAACCTGTCAAATCCATTTCTGACTTATAAGTAAAATGTTCTTAAAACATCTAACATCAAAATAATTGATTAAGAAATTAATTATAACACATAAATAAGTGGAATAAAAAGAATAATAAACTTGAAAAATGTTATGAATAAATTAAATAATTAATATAATTTTATTATTATTTAGGAAGATAAATAACGTATGTGATAAGTCAGACTCGAGTTAAGGTATTTCTTGTCTCATTTTACTTTCTTTTAGACCTAAGATATTTTAACCACATGTTTTATTTTGTGTGGTGAATAAGATAACATATGAATTTCTTTTATATTTATTCTATAAAAATTAATGTTTTTAAAAATCTATTCAATTTTATTTCCTTCAATGATTTACTGGTTTAAAATTTATCATGTTTTAAGGGATATTCTATCTTAAAAAATAGTTTTAAAATGTTTTGAAGATTTATTTCTAATATTTTTCTGCATTTCCATATTGTTTTATGGATTATTGAATATTTAAATAAATGAATAAAAAATGTTATTTTACCTCTCATTTTACTTTCTTACAAAGTTATTTGAAAGGAATATTCTTGCATATTTCATATGGGATTTTTGAATTTCTTTATAAAGTACAAAATGAATGTTTTTTAATGTATACGATGTCAACGAATTTTTCCACCACCACGAAAATTATTTTATATTTTTATTCCTTTATAATATTCCATGTTTTGTTTAAATAAAAACCATTATTCCCTATTTTTTTGGGTATTTTAGTTTTGAAAATGGGATTTTAAATGAAAGAGATATATCAATATCTAAAAAAAATTTAGTTATGGTTTTAAAATTATATTTTTATGAGTTTAATAATGGAAATGAAAGATTTTATATGTTTCACAGATGTTATGGTCCTTGGGTATTATTTATAATGATGGGTTATTCCGATGTATCTCTCTTAATCATTGGGTAATGATTATGTTCTCTAGAGAATTATGTTGGAATTAACTGAGTGTGTTATTCCATTTGAAGGGGTTCTTATAAGGGTTCTTATAAGGGTTATGTGAATATGATGTACCAAGGAACCTAAATGACTTCTATTATTAATAATTATTTTTATTGGAAATAATTTTATTTAATATGGTTAGATAATGATTTTTTTTCTTAAATGAACGATTATTCATTTTATGGGTAAAAGACATGTTTTTAAGAATTTTTTATGGGTTCTCATATTTTTTTAATAACCCCTCATGATTATGATTTTTAATTTAATTTTCATTATAAAGTTTTTTATTAAAAAATTAGGTAGTAAATCTGATTTCATATATAAGTAAATGATTATTTTAGCTAAATGTTTATTATATTAAAATTAAACACTCTTATATGATCTCTTGGTTTTGGAATGGACTTAGGAGTTTCTATTTTTTCGTTGCATATGGACCTTAATAAATTTTGTGTGTTATTCCAACATTTTTAAATTCTTTCATTGGGTTTAAGGATTATTAGGAACAAAAATAAAGTCAAGTTGAAAATCATGAGGATTTTTCCTGAAAAGAAATCACGATTAATTTTAAAAGTAATGTATTGTAAAAAATGGATATTTTATGGAAGTTTTCACTTTTAAATGTATAGGTTTATTATGTAAGAGTTATAAAATAATTATATAAAAATATAAACCTTAAAGGGATGAAATAATATAATAAAATTATTTTTTGATTTAAAACTCCATATTATGCAATGTTTTATGGCTGAGTCCTTATAGTTGGTATTAGAGGAAATGTTTAGATAATTTTAGAGGTTAGTATAATATAACCTCGAGTGATTATAATTTATAGTTATGTTTAAATGAAATATAATTTTATTATTACCACATTTATTCATACAATCTTTGTGTGTTCAGAATGGTTTTACACAATGGAAACAAGGAATCTAGTGTAGGAAAGTTCACAGAGGATAATATCCTTCCAAATTAGTATCTTGGAATGGTTGGAATTTGAATATACTTTCTTAGGGATATGATGGATCAGTTGAAAAAGGCTATAAATGGTTGAGGTATCTATGAGAGAGAGTAACCACATTCAACATTGAGGAAACATCCCATAATAGAGCATTTCATGAAACAACACCATATAACATTTAGTGTATCAATTGAACTTGTGATAAAAAAAGGATGGGTTAAAGCCTTGAATAAGATATTTGAAGTCATGGTATGTTCAAAACATCAAAAACTAACTCTTTATACTTACTATTTTGAAGGATAAGTAAATTATTGGGGGTCAATGATCAAGGATATAATAGAAAGAGAAGATGTTGTTCCCTTGGAGTGGGATGAATTTAATAATGTTTTACTTTAGAAATATTTTCCCATTTTTTTTAAATTATAACATAAAATAAATTATTAAAATTAAGATAGAAGGAGTAAAATTTAGTATCCATGTATGAATCAAACTTATCCTAATTGGAATGGTACACACCAAATTGTATTCAGGATCTTTGAATCCTAGATATCAAATTACATTTTCTTCTCATAAATTAAAATGTTATGAGAATTTTTTTTGATGTGCTGATAAGGTGAAAATGGAGTTTACTTATGATCATGTATTCCATGAAAAAAATATGAAAAGAGGTCTAGATGATAGGTAATGGGGTGCCATACATCCAAGAAATCTAAAGGTAAGAAAATCAAGTTTCCATTTTGTCATAAGTGTGGTAAACATAATCCCGAGGAATGTATTTCAAAGGTTGTAAAGTTTTTTCTATATGAAAATTTTGTAAACATGGCTCATGATAGTAAAGAAAAGGATCACTATAATTATCAAAAAAATAATAAAAAGTTGACAACAATATGCTTTAATTTAAATGAGATGGTTAATTATTTAAATAATTTTCTAAATATTGGAATAAATGATAGAATCCATAAAGATTATAGATATAAAGATGTAGATAAAATATTTGCAACTACTTCAATAGATGTTGGAATATCCAATTATGTGGTGTTATGTACATTACTTGTTTATTTTCTTAAAATCCAAAAAACCATATTTTTTTTATTATTTTTAAATAATACCATTTTATAGGTTGATTGGGAACTTTATATGACTCATAGGCCTAGGGGGAATATTATTCCTAAAAAATGACCCTGAAGGACCAAGAGATAAAATAAGAAGAGCAGATATACCCAACATATATCTATATTTGATAAAACAACCAAACATGAAAGGATACACAACTAGAATTGCCCCATGGAAAGATGCACAAGGCCTGATACTAATGAAAAATTCCATAACCTCTCAATCATCCCAATCTGATAGCTCTAAAAATTTGGATATTGTTGCTTCCATCCCTATTTGGATCTGCACTGGAGAAAGATCTCAAAATTTCTAGGTTTCTCCATCGAGGCTGCCCTTTACAGTCACCGCTCGCTATAGACATCGCTACTACTGAGACAACCATTGAGGACCACCTTCATAGAACTCTCCAATGCTTATTGTGTTGCTATTTTCCAAAGAAACCCGTTGGACCCACCACTCTCTCTCACCACATGATCCATCCACCAACATTTCACTAAGTCCCACCACCAGGATGACTATCGGATGTCCCGCCTCTACACACATCATGAAGGCCAACTAGTCGTCACTAAACCTACCACCACCCCCTTGAGTATTTCGTCAGACCTGAATCCACCTCCACTGCTAGAGATGAAGCAATGACATCAAGGACCATCGAAAGGATGACCCACCATCACTGTTGGAGAACTGGTTCTGGGGCCATTATAAGACATCAAGTCCAGTCCACAGGGAGCTAACACCGAAGAAAATGAAGGAGATGAAATCCTGGGGACGAAACTCTAATGAGAAGAAGAGAGATCTTGACCGAATTCTAATTTATTTTTTGATTTAGGGTTTAAAAATTCTTTCATTTCAAAGAAATTTTCTAATAAATTAGAAATTTCACCTCAAGAAATGAATCCAAAACATTTTGTAAAAACACCTAGGGGTCTTATTAAATAAAAAAAGGAATTATTAAAATATTTTTTCTATTTTATATGGAAGGGTTTTACCTACACACCTTTTTTTCTTTACCCTTGTATAGTTTTATGTTATTTTATCTATGAATTAGGTTTCTATTCATCATGATAAGATGGATTTTAGAGCTAAAAAATTTGTTTTTAAGAATGAGTTTTGGTTTATATACAAGAATAAATTCATACATGTGATAACATATCAAGAAGTTGAGAAATTGAATAAAGTTTAAAATGAAAGTTATCTTGAACATATTTTCGAGGAGAATGGAAATGTTCAAATTGGGGATATTCCTATAGTAAATGAATATTTGGGTATATTTATGAATTTATTGGTATTATACCAGATCATAAGATTGAATTTTATATTGAATTAGTTCCTGATGCTAAGAAAATTTCAAAATATTCTTATAGAATGACTCAAGTATAACTTTTGAAATTTAAAAATTAGTTACAATACTTGATTGATAAAGGTTTTATTCATCCAATCAGTTCACCTTTTTGTGCTCCAATTTTGTTTTTAAAAAATAAGGATGGTTCCATTTGGATCTACATTGATTATATGATATTTAATGACACAACTGTTAATAATAAACATCAGTTGGCTAATATCAATGATTTGTTTGATTAGCTCCAGGGAGCTCATTATTTTTCAAAAGGTTGATCTCATGTCTAATTACCATCAGTTTATGATGAAGGAAGATGAAATTTTAAAGATATAATTTCCAACTAGGTATGGAAATTATGATTTTGTGGTTATGACCTTTGGGATGAATAATTCTATAGATATATTTATTGAACTTATAAATTGAGTTTTCTATGAGATTTTGGAGAAGTTTTTAGTTATGTTCATTAATGATATTTTTGTATATTAAAAAAATAGGAGGATTATAAAAATAAATTTAGGATTATTCTTTAAATTTTGAAATAAAATAAGTCATATGGAAGATTTAGAAAGTTTGAATTTTGGCTGTGACACATTTATTTCCTTAGATATATTATAAAAAGAGATTGAATAACCATTGGTCCATTTAAAATTAATGTGGATGGAGAGTTTCCAAGACCTACTAATGTCATAAAGATTCATATTTTTATTGGATTAGTGGTTTAATAATGATAGTTTGTTAAAATAATTTCTCAGTTATATAGTCCACTAACTAATTTAAGTTGAAAAGGAGTCAAATTAATCTAGATTAAATATTGTGATGAATGTTTCTAAGAGATGAAAGGAAGATTAGTTAATGCTCTAGTTTTTCCCTACATCTAGAAATAGTGAATTTTTCATCTACAATAATTATTCTTTGAAGGTACTTGTTTTTGTTCTAATAAAGAAGTATTAGGTAATTGTTTACGTGTCATGTTAATTAAAACTCCATAAGATAAATTATCCTAAAAAGTATCTATAACTAGATTTTGTTCTCATTTCTTTAAAAATATAGATACATAATTTATATGGAGTAAAGTGTGAAATATATAATGATCATAAATTTTTTACATGTATATTCACTCTAAATGATTTAAACATGAGATAAAGAACATGACATGAACTAATTAAGAATTATGACTGCATGATTCATTACCATCCAGGAAAATTAAACAAGGTAGTTGATACTTTAAGTAAAAAAGATAGAGTGTCATTAACTATAAAATATTTGAAACATTATAATTTGGTAAATTATTTGAAGAATATTATTCTAGAAATTTTGGATGTAAGAACTCCATATGTTTTTTTCATGTGTTAGTGAAATCATAATTGTTAGACAACATTATGAATGCTTTGAAGGGGGGTCGTGTTTTATTGGAAATGGTATAATTGGTCAGGAAATGTAATTTTCCTAAATTTAATATGGGAAAAGAAGGTGTTATGAGGTTTTGAAAAATATTATGCGTTCCTTATTATCCTTAGCTGAAGATTTAATTTTTGAGTGAATCTCTTAATTCTCTATTTTTTATTCATCCCAGTAGTACAAAGATTTATAGAGACCATCAGTAACATTACCAGTGGGAAGAAATAGAGAAATAAATTTATGATTTTACTAAGAACTGTTTGAATTGTCATTATATTAATCCGAATGACAACTACCAAAGGGAATTATTCAGCATTTTCTAGTTCAATAATGAAAATGGGAGAATATAGGTATTATCAAAGACACATCAAGGTAATAATGAAATTTGAGTAAATTCTGATTAATTGAATAAATATGTACATTTTATTTCTATTGGAGATAATATATATTTAGATCATATTTCTAGTAATTATGTTAAATAGATCATTATATTTTATGGATTCTCTCTTTCTATTATATTTGACTGTGATCCTAGATTTACTTGTAATTTATGGAAAGGAATTCAGAATTTGATAGGTACTAAATTCAATTTCAGTATAGATTTTCATCCTTAATATGATATATAATCAGAGATAATGATCCATAAATTAGAAATATTATTTTATCTTTTTATATAGACTATTTGGGATTTTGGGATCAATATATTTCTTTATTTTAATTTTCTTATAATAAAAATTTTCATTATATTATACATATGGCATAAGTAAAGGCATTATATATAAAGTAGGGTCAAATTATATCATGTTGGGATGAATTTCGGAAAATAAAGCTACTGTATAAATAATTTTTAGAAGAAATCATTAAGAAGGTAAATATGATTTAACAATATATGATGATGACACATAGTAGGAAAAAAAGTTATGCAAATAATAGGAGAAAAGATCTTTCTTTTGAGGTTGGTGATCATTATTTTCTTAAAGTATATACATATAAATGTGTTATGAATTTCGCTAATAAGGGAAAGTTATGTCCACGGTTCATTGGACCATATAAAATCTTGGACATGGTTGGATCAATTTCCTACTGATTGGACTTTCCAATGCGTTTAACCTCGGTAAATGATATGTTTCATGTTTCAATATTAAGAAAATATGTACTAGATATATCTCATGTTTTGAGACCTAAATTAGTATAGTTAGAAGATAATCCTTCACATGATCAACATATTATTTAGATTCTTGATCACAATGATCAAGTGTTTTGGGATAAGGTGATTCATCAAGTTAAGGTTTAGTGGAAAAAACAATCTGGTTAAAGAAGAAACATGAGAATTAGAAAATTCTATGAAGGAAAAATATCCTCACTTATTTATGTAATGAATAAAATTTCAATGAAACAATTTCCAAAATTGGTAAGAATGAAATAGCCTAGGTAATTTTGATAAAAAATCAATTTCATTCCATATAAATATTTATGAATTATATTTTCTAGATTTATATTCACTATAAGAATATTAAGTAAATTTTTAATCAAAAAGGAAATAGTTTTATTCCTATTAAATTTGTTTACATGTGTTTTATGGTTTTATTTATAATGTTTAATTTATAAATTTTAGAATTTCAATTTGAAAAAAAAAATTCATTTTTAAAATTAGTAATCCAAAATTATCTCATAGTGAATATTTTAGAATTTTCTAAAAAAGTTTTTTGGGTGAATAGTTTAAAATACCAATTTTTAAGAAAAATGATTTTATTTACATGTATTTAAAAATTAAAATTCTAATTTGGATTGGTTTTAAAATTAAATTAGTTCCTTTTGAATAAAAATAATGCAATAAATTTCATTTGTACCAATATTAAATTTTATTATTGGCATAAAAAGATTTTTATTCTAAAAAATGCATTTTTTTAGAAAACTATTTTTATATCATGTTTTGAGGGTATTTTAAATTAATTTAATAAAATTATAAAATTTAATATGATAAAATAATTTTCATAATTGAAATCATAATTTCAAATTTTTTTAATTAGTTCACTTTTATTTTTTGTCATTATGAATGGTAATTTTTGGTAAAAAGCTAGTTACCATGTTAAGACTTAAAATAAGTGAAAAGATTTAAAAATATAATGATAAGGGTTAAAATTATTTATTTTTTTCTATAAATTCTATTTTATGGTCATATATAGACCCTATCTCATAATTTTTTTTAATATGAGTCATTTTGGATCCATTTGGATTTATTAAGACATTAATATATTATAATCTTTTGGAAAATTAAAAGTGTGTCTCTCTATCAATTATAAAAGGAATCCCCATACCCTATCTTCTCCACACATAAAGAACCTATTATATCAGCCATTAATTAACCAAATACCTTCTTAACATCTCTACCCACATCTTAGAGGTCCTTTTCTAATTAGAATGTTATCCTATGAAGGATTTTGGTATAAACCTAAAGAGGTTGTCCGAAGAAGAGGTATAGTTATTATCTGAGTGTTTTGATTTTATTATTTCTTTTAACTTATTAAAAAATATAATGTCCTTGGATTTTTAAAAATTCACATTACATCATTTTTACAGAAAATTTCATATATTACTAAAAAAACACCCAAAGACTGTATTAGTTTAGTGACTTTCGAAACTTGGAACACATTCTTATAAATTAGTGAACGATCTCCAAAATCTCCCATAAAGATCACCCCTTTAGTATTCCTACCTAAATTGTTTCTTTATATACTGGGTAAAAGAAACATATGAAAAGGGTGAGCTCAGATGCTCAGTAAGAGTAAACAAGGGTGACATGTAAAAACATAATCCTAAGCATAAGGGTATGAGAAAATGATCATGAAAATAAAAGATTATGCAATGTTTATCAATGATCACAAACATGGATCATGGAATAAATATTGGTAGTTCATAAGATATTAATCATAAGGAAATAAATAACATAATCCATGAAATCATAACATAGGAATAAGACATAGAATTGTGGAAGACACATCAACATATAATATGATTTCTATAATAGTCAAAGAATCGCTTCCAAGGCCATATTAGTAATATTTATTCACTCCAAATACCATATTTGTAGTCATGGTTCAATCCCATGGCTATATTATTAATATGATTTCACACCCCATACCATCTTGGTAGTCATGGTTCACTCTTATGGCCATCTTAGTAGTCAAGGTTCACTTCCAAGACTATCTTAGTCTATCTCACGAGTTATAAATATTTACCCAATGCATTAGAGGGATATATATGTCCCATAATTCACATAATGAAAACCATACATATGTGTTCCACAAGAACATAAATTATATCAGAACCCATAAAAAGAAATGGGTTTCACAAATATTTCATCATAACATAACTCATGGAAAATAAATAGGTTTCATAATTATCAATCTATCATAAACATAAACCATACTAAGAAAGAATAATAATGGTATAATTGGACCATTTAGTAGAAAGTAATGATTAAAACCATTGAATTCAATCTTATATAGGAAATAATTTGGAAAGATCTTTTAAAAACATTACTTGATGAAAAAATCCTTTCTACTTTAAAAACATTTTATTTTCTTAAAATGACACATAATTTTAAAAGAAAAAAATTTCTTTGAAAATAAACTTAAAATATTATAATTTAATATTCAAGGAAATAAGGCATTATGAAAGTATAAAAATCTTTTTATTCCATATTAGTTAAAATAAAACAATTTTCTTATACTTTTTCCAGAAAAGTCACAAAGTACCTCGTTTAGAAAATGAAAAAATATTCCTTTCAAACAATGTAATAAAAAGTAAAAATGGGTAAAAATGAATTTAAAAATACATAGGAAAATAATAATTATTTTTTAAAACATTTTTAGAAAACATGGACATGGATGATAAATATTCCCCAACTGAGACTTAAAACAAAGCAATCTCCAATATTGAAGAGATTATGAAATAAATACTCATCACTTTATAATAAGTAGAATAATATGTATAATTAAAGAAAGAAAATTATAGGGATGTGAAAATATCATAATATTCTATATAATACTAATAAAATACATTCATGTTAAGTATATAAACCATGTAGAAAAAACAAGTAGTGTATAAGAAATGTGTCCCACGAAAATAAAAGTGAGACATAAATTCCTTACTACTGGAGTAAATTTATAATTTTGAACCCCATGAAATAATAACATAAATTAAAAAATTTAATATAATTAAATGAAGAAAACTAATGTTATAACATGTCATAGTTTTGTATATACCCCACACAAAAGAAGCGAGTGGTGAATAGGGCATGTATCTCAGAGAAATAAAAAGTGAGATGAAATTCCCTTACCTTAAGACTTGATTTCCTTCACACACGTTAAAAAATAATGTATTACAAATATAAGTTTATTATACATAAAAAATAAACATATTCATATATTAAACACCTTATATGATTTAATTATGAATTTTTATTACCCATTTATTAACAATTCCCATGTTAAAGTAACGTTTCAGGTAATAACTGCTTTGTTTATCGTATGTGTTTGGATTTTTCATTCTTGATTATCTTACATAAATCTTGATTTGATTATTTATAGAATAAAAAAATGACTTATATATAATATATATTTAGTATATAAACATTTATAATAACCTATAAAATATAGATATATGAAATGGAATAAACCATTCATGGAGATGGTAGGCTGTACGTACGCATGAACGTTATTTCCATTTTCATATTGGGTTAAAAGAAAAGAAATTATATGATTTATTATCATTAAAAAATAATTTTTATGCTATATATAACATATATATTCATAAAAAGTCATAATTATTACCATCCATGAAATATAGGTGAATAATGAATCACATCGCATCGTGGAGATGGTAATCCATACATACACAAAAGTAAGATTTTCATTTTACCAAAATATTAGATGGTAAAAAGGTAGGAATGATATTATAATTAAAGATGTATAATTATATCATAAATATAATATATATCATATAAAAATATAGTTTCCATCATAATTCCCAACCATAATAATTGGTAAAGTAAAAACGAACAACATCATTTCGTGAGGCGGTAGTTCGCCGTACACAAGAACGGTAAGTTCATTACCCATTAGATTGAAGTGTGTGTGAGTGTTGGTTGAAACATTGATATAAAAACATACCATTATATTTTTTAAACTTGTTTTATTATACAAACATGAAAAAAAATAATTTAAGTATTTTAAGGTAGAAATAAAATAAAAATGTTCGTTGATGAACGTTAAAACTTCTTTGGGTATCTCATTTTTATTTGCACAAAATGTCTCCTTTGGTTAGATTTATGAAAAAATTAAGGATTATAATATTTACTTAAGTAAGTTTTTAGGATACTTGGTTATATTTTTTCTGATCCAAAGGGCTTTATATGTGTGAATAAAAGAGATAGAGAGGTGACCTTTTATAAGAGAGGGGATCAACACTCTTGGAATATCCTAAAATATTAATTCAATATAAATTAATTTTTAAATAAAAATGGATATAAAGTGAGTTATGTTAAACCTAATATGAGTATAGATATAAATAATATAAACCAATAATTTTTATACATGTTTAGGTTATTTTATTACCCTTATCTTTTGGATTTAACCCTTAATTAATCCCTTTAACTCTTAGTGTGTCAACATGTGTTTTTACTACTTATGTTTTAATATAGTTACTATAAAATAACAAAAAATCCATAAATAAGCCATTTATGAAACTTTATGACTTATAATAATTAGCTGGATGGATATTATATATTTTTTAAATTTTATACCATTTAATAAAATATTATCTATTTTAAAATATCAATATTGTCAGTTTTGACACTATTCATTACTTGAATTTTTAAAAATATCATAAAACATGATATTTTCAAAATAATCATTTAAATTTTCACTAACATGTAAAAGGAATCTATAAAATTCATGTATTACATTAATTATATCAAATTATATTTATTTGAATATTTTTAATATCATTTATTTGATTCTCCCATTAATTAAACAACTATCACATCATCAATGTGTCACCATTTAATTTTATTATTTATTTCATAAAAATTATAAATAAATTCAAATGATGTAATTTTTTTATTTCCAAATAATATTTATAGTCGAACATATCTCTTATATTACACCATATTAAACATATTTTTCTTATTAAAATCAAAAGTGTGACAAAATTGTCTTTCCTTTGAATATAGTACTATAAAAGTGATAAAGTTCTCCAAGTGTCTCCAAGTGCACATAAAATAGTCCCAAGGAATATTTTGGTCGAAACACACTCATAAAATGGAATTAGTACAAGTTTTAGGGTAATTTTATATTAGTTATAATATTATTGTTACCCTTAATGACCCGATTTACCCTTAACCATGGTATTAAATAATATTACAAAATTTACTATTCATAATGTCTAAAAATATAAGGGACTAAATTACTTAATTTGGAAATTATAATTCAAAATTTTGAAACCATTTTTTCATATTAAAATCACTTAATTGGTAGAAATTAATTTAAAATTAATCCTATTGACGGGGTGAGAAAATGGGTTATTAAAGTTAAACCATGTAAAAGATTGAAACATATTTATATCTAAATTCAGTGTAAAATTGATTTCAATGACCTAAATTATGTTAAATGATAAATTTTTTATCTAATTAAACTTTAAAACCAATAAAAAATATAATTAATACTATAAATTATTTTTATGAAAAATGTTTTTTCAATTAAATTTTAGTATTTTTCACTATTTATAAAAAATGAATCTTATCAGAAAAATACCAAAAATTAAACCAAAGTAAATTTTGATACTCCAAATTTCAAATAATAAGTTTATTTTATCATATAAAAATTATAAAACAATGAAAAACTATATTTAAAATAGGTTCATCATTAAAAGGTGATAAAATTACCTTTTTGAAAACAATATAGGGTTTTTTGTTTACAATTGGGTTTGTTCTTATTTTATGCCTATAAAATATATTGGATGAATTAAAAAATAGTTTATTAAATATATAAAATATATATTTCATTAATATCATTCAATAATTGTAATTAATTTAATTTATTAAGACAAAACGACTTTGGGAGCATAAAAATAAAACAATTTTCTTTATAATCAATATATATTTTAATTTCTAATTAATTGGTAACCAATGAATTCATATTATAAACATTATATTTTAATAATTTAGGTAATAATATTCAGAACCACAAATTTAATATCTTGGTTATATCTTAATATATTAAATAATAATATTTTAATAATATAATATTGTTTGATAAAACTCGGTCATGTGTTTAATGTAATCTATCAAAAGAACTCAATGTTGTGTGTAACACAGGCCAAACATAGTGTTTCCTATACCAAAAGCCAATTCAAATGTTTCATGTATCAAAATATCAACTTGGTGTTGCATATAACACAATTCAAACATGATTATTTCATGTAACAAAATCTATATTCAGTGTTTTGTGAAATAAAAAATATAAAAAAGATTAAATTAACTCAAAAAAAATATTTCACAAAATATCCGGGGGTTACATTCTACCCCCATTAAAATGAATTTCACCCTTGAAATTCAACTGAGTTATTAAATTTTTAATACTTTAAAGTTTCTTTCATAGAAACCCAATCGTAAAAATAAATACTAAAACTTCCTTTTTAAAATGGGAAGTTGAAAACTTAATAGTTACCTAGAGAAACTCATAACTGGATTTCCATATATGAGAACATAGGTGTAAAGTGACAACATGGACATGGAAGATAAATCTAACTATCACTACAAGAGAAATGGGATTTGGAGCCCCCTGACATGGGGGACTGCCTTTGGCGGTCGCTGGCATTAAAAAAAAGTTTCGGTACCCCCCGCCCTCTCTGCTTGCGAAACCCTACCGGCATCCCACTGCCTGTCCCCCGTCACCCTCCATCCTCCAACCTCACTGCTCATCCCCTCACCGCCCTCCACCCCTCACCGCCCGTCCCCTCGCTTCCCTCTACCCTCTGCCCTCTGGCCTCCGCCCCCTCCGGCCTCTGCCCCTCCGCCCTCCGGCCTCCGCCCTCTAGACTCTGGCCTCCACCCCCTCTTCCCTCCACCCCTCATCCCTCAGCCCTCGGCCCTCAAACCTCCTCCCTCCTCCCTCTGCCCCATCACTGCCCGCCCCCCGTCCCTTCACCGCCCTCTGCTCTGGCTCTGCCATCCCCTGTCCCCTACCTCTTCGTCCCCCTCCCTCGGCGCTCCGTCACAGCCCGTCCCCTCCCTTACCGTCCCCTCCCGTGTAGCACCGCCCCCACCCGGTCCCCTCCCTCCCAGTACGACCACTGCTCATCCCCTTACCACCACCGCCTCTCCACTCCGGCTCCCTGCTGTCCTCTGTCCCCTCCCTCGTCGTCCCACCCTCGCTACACCGTTTCCACCTCACCGTCTCCTCTTCTCTGGTTCACTGCTGCCACCACCACCCGTCCCCTCCCTCACCGCACCATCTCCGGATCTGGATCCCCTCCGCTACCTCTCCTCTCCCCTGTAGCACCGCCTTAGGCTCCCCTCCCTTCCAGGTTTGTAGCGCAATCAGGTATGACATGACACAATCTTTCACTTAAATTACATTATCTATTCTCTTGTTTATTATTCAGAGATATAATTTGATTATATTAACAATGGTCCACAATAAATTGGTTAGTATTTATTTTAAATATATTTGATATAAAAAATGCATGTAATAAGTCATGTGTAAATGTTTGTTATACATATATTATTATGGATAAGAGTTGGATTGATCTTCCAAATCGAACATCTAAAGAATATTTCAATGGAATTATGTAGTTTATTGACTTCACCGGAGGATTTGAAAGTGATTATATTTGTTATCCATGTAGAAAATATGCTAATAGATATCAATTAAAATAAGATACTAGGAGGTATAACCTATTCTCTAACGGATTTCTGAAAAATTATAAGAGTTGGACTCTTCATGGAGAAGAATACGCTCGTTTTCAAAATACGGATGCAGTTCATATGGATGTTGATATAAGGATGAATGATCCAATGCATTAAATGATTACTGAAATGGTATCTGGGTTGGATCTTGAAGGCATTGAAATCCAGAATCTTGAGACCAGTGAGATAAATCTTCACTCTGGTGAAGATCATGATTCGAGGAGGTTTTATAAAGCACTAAATGATGCAAAAACATAATTATATCCTGGATGTACTTATTACAATAAATTGTCATTTATCGTGGAGTTTTTGCATTTGAAGACTTTGAATCAGTGGTTAGACACATCATTTGACATGCTGTTGGTGTTATTAAAAAAGGTTATTCCTGTCAATGCAAATATTCCCAAGTCGTATTACCATGATTATAAGTTGACAGAGAACTTAGTTTTTACATATGAGACCATAGATGCATGTGCAAACAATTGTATATTTTTTAGAAAGGAAACTGTCCATTTGGATATTTGTATGGTTTGTGGCACTTCCAGGTGGAAAGAGAACATGGGAAATCAAACTCATCAAAGTCAGATTGTGATACAAGGGAAACTAATTTTCGTAAAGTAAATGCATTTCTTTTCCCTTAAACCGAGGTTGAAAAGATTTTTTATGTCATCTAAAGTTTTTAATTTAATGAGATGGAATGAAGAAATAATTCATGAAAGTGATATGTTAAACCACCTGGAAGACTCTCATGCATGGAAGGATTTTGATAAGAGACATCCTAATTTTTCTAAAGATGTTCATAATGTTCGATTGGGGTTGGAAGTAGATGGTTTCAATCCATTCAAGTCTATGGTTAGTGTAACTCATAGCACATGGACCATGGTGTTGGTTCTGTATAATATTCCTTTATGTCTTTGTATGAAGCAACAATTTATATTAGTTTCCACTCTTATTGATGAACCTAGAAGTCCAGGGGGATATGATTGATGTTTACCTTCAGCCATTGATTGATGAGTTGAATGAATTTTGGGGCGATGGTGTGATGACTTATGACTGTGAGATGAATGAAATGTTTAAACTGTAGGATGCTTTATTGTGGAAAATCAATGACTTCTCGGCTTATGAAAATATATGATACTGGAGTATGAAAGGGGAATTTTATTGCCCATGTTGAAATAAAAGTAAAAAATATTTATGGATTAGACATTCCAAAAAATGGGCATACATGGGTCACAGACGTTTTCTCCCCCATCAGCACAAGTTCAGAAAGGACAGAGTGGCATTTGATGGTTCTAGAGAGTTCATCCCAGCACCAAATATCATGTCAGGAGTCGTAATTTTATCACAGATTGAGGAAGAAAACATCTGCATGGTATATGAAATTCAGGATTTGGTGGCTCATCCATTACGTAATATTCGTGCTGCGGGTAGGCAATGCAGTCACAATTGAAAAAAGAAAAGTATTTTTTATAGTCTTCTGTATTGAAAAAATAACATGCTAAGTCATAATTTGGATGTCATGCACATTGAAAAAAATGTTTTTGATAACATATTGTGGACCATTTTAGGTGTCAGTGGAAAATCAAAGGACAATGTTAATGCACATCATGATTTGGAAGAAATGGGTTTAAGGAAATAGTTGCATTTATAGTTAGCTGAGGGAAACAAGGAATATATTTCTGCTACACAATATACGATGACTACAAAGGATAAAGAGACATTTCTTTCCATTTTTAAGATGCTTAAGGTGCCTGATGGTTACTCTTCTAATATTTCAAAGTGTGTGAATCTGACGAGCAAGGCATTTCAAGGGTTGAAAAGTCATGACAATCACATACTACTTCTGTAGTTGATTCCAATCGAAATTTGTTATTGTTTATCCCCCAATGTTGTTCAGCTGTTGATTGAGATGAGTAATTTTTTTAGACAACTTTGTTTAAGAAATCAACGAATGAGTGATTTAAAAAGTTTGCAGGATCTAATTGTACTTATGCTTTGTCACATTGAGAAACTATTTCCTCCCTCATTTTTTGATGTTATGGTCTACTTGACAGTGCACATAACTGATGAAGTAATGGCTGCTGGTCTAGTGAAATTTATGTGGATGTATCCAATTGAGCGGTATTTGAGTACATTGAAACGATTTTTATGCAACAGAGCTCATCCGGAGGCATCAATAGCCAATGGTTATTTGATAGATGAGTGTACTAATTTTTTTGAATAATATCTTACGAATGTTGAAACAAAATTAGATAAGCCCTCTCGGATTCATGATGGTCCAGTTGGAGAAGGAACCATATTTGATATGGAAAACATCGAGTGGATACAAGCGCATCGATATATCTTATTCAATACTCCATCAGTTGCACCATTAATGCAGTAAGTGTCTTATCACTTTTATTGTTTAAATTTTATATGTTTTTTTTCATAAGTTTATCACATAAACATCACATTATCATTTGCAGGAAACACATTAATGAGATAAAAGAAGAGATGTATCGTGCGACTGAGTATCAAATTCAACAATCTCATTATGCGTCATTTCATGATTGGTTCAAGGATTATGTACGTATAAATTGATTTTCATTATGAGTAAAGTATTATAATAATTTATTTCTGCACAAATCATTATTGAATTCTATGAATTATGTAGGTTCATAAGCTGAGGGAGTTAAGGTACCCCATGCTAACTGAATAATTTATCCAACTGGCTGAGGGTCCATCTATAACGCCTCGTCGTTATAAAGCTATATATTCTAATGGTTTTTTATTTCGCATTAAAGATGTTGACGACAAACGAGCAACACAAAACAGTGGAATCGGTTGTCCACTCGTCGATTATGGTTATTACTATGGTCAATTGATAGACATCATTGAAGTTTTATACACACATGGGTTGAAGTACATATTGTTAAAGTGTAATTGGGTTGATCCAGTGTGTGGATGTAAAGTCAATCAATATCAATTTTCATTGGTGAATTTTAACTATATGTTATAAAAAAATGAACTAGTTGATAATGAACTATTCATTTTGACATCACAACCATAAAAAGTATTCCTCATTACTTTTCCTTTCAATACAAGTTGGAAAGTTTTTGTAAAAATGTCCTGGCAAGGAGTGTTTTTATTTGAACAATATAAACCCAAGACTGTTCCATTTGTTTCCCAACAGTTTGATCAACATACCTTAGTTCAACGTGAAGAAGATATTTATTGGGTCAGAGCGGCCATTGAAGGAGAAACGGTCGATTTTCATGCTTAATTAAAGGTATAATTGTTTTCCCGCTATTCATTATTGAATTCCCTAGGATATCATAAATTGTCTAACCATTTTATAATACCTTGTATGTTTTAATCCTTAATTTTGTAAGTTTATTCATTTATAAATATTTAGGGTGATTTCTCTGTTCATATCTTCATGTTATTATCAGTGTATCTTCCCATTGAGGTATTCTTCATTTGGTTCATGTGCTGGTTGGATTTTTATTAATTCAATCTAAAATTTGGCTATGAATTGATTGGTTTTGTACATAATTTGTATATCAATTTTGTTAACTTTATTATTTTTTAAAATCCATTCAAAACTAAATATTCAATACCTTTTTGTTTGATTAACAAATGTACAGGTTTGATTTTTTTAAAAAAAATCCAATTTATCTTTTGGACACTTTGGATAGTCCCCTTACTAATGTTTCCTATGACTACAGGCATGTCAGGGGAAGAGGCAGCAGATCCACATCATCCATCTGAGCCATCTATGTCTCAGGGTTGAGGTATGTTTGAATGTCATTGTGTCTATTTTTTATGTAATTGATAAACACACACACACACACACACATATATATTTATAACATCTGTCAAATTATATATAAGTTTTTTTTCAACAGGATCAGAATCGACTGCTTCTTCCTCTCGCAAGAGAGGCCCTGGTCGTGGAATTTTATCATTGAATTCTGACACAACGTTTGATGTTTCCTTTGATGAGATATTTTATCCCGTGGGATTGAATGCCCCTACATTTAGTCGTTAGCTATGTCATGTCATACGTGACCCAAATCGATTTCCATTGAACACATGTGACTGGGCTTATATCCATCAGGACACATTAGATTGTATTTGGAGGGAGGTTCAGGTAAGAAGACCATTTTACTTTCTTCCCTATGTATAAACAATACTAACATATGTGATTTTTTTCATTAATAGAAAAATTTTAAAGTATTCCCCAATGAGTTTTGGACCGTGTGTATGAGAAAATGCCATAAGATGTGGAAAGATTATAAAGGAAATGTCAAGATGGACCACTGGGTACCAAATGTGGGTGTCCCAGACATTCTGGAAAAAGTCCCGAGAGGTGTCCTCCTGGATCAATGGCGTGACTTAGTTGCATATTAGTCTACTGAGGGTGTTTGGGTTTGTATACTTATTTTGGTATATATATTTTCAAGAATGTGTGATTTGTTTGAAATTTGAATTAACTGAATGTAGGAGGTGTCAACACGCTATTCTGAGAATCGAGCGTTGTAGGGACCACCTCACATACTTGGGACTCATCACATGTCTCATATCTGACATGAGGTATTTATTATTCATTTTTTAATTTATTAATTAATATGGTTTTGTGTTTATATTCTATTCATATATAGTTACCGGAGCAAGGTTCAATAACTAATAAAATGTCAGTGTGGATGAGGACTCATGATCGAAATGATCCAAAGGCTGTAGCAATGATAGTAAGTGCTTGTACTCAGTACCAATACTTACATAAATATGTATATTAACATATATATGTATATATATTTAAACATTTCATAGGACCAATTTGAAGCTGAGTTAGAACAACTTCCAGAGGACCAGCGACAGCTTCCCATGCGAAGGGATGAGATCTTTCATTGCATTATTGGTCAGGACGGGCATGGATAAAGTTTGACCTATGGAACATGGATTCCTCATTATATAGAATCATGTTGTAGGTCCTGCTGTTGCTCATATTACACAACAGTTGGCAGATTTCTAGGCACAACTACACACTTCCAAGGAGGTAAATGCGCAATTGATCACTGAGGTTAGAGCACTGTGGGAATATGTGCATCCAGGTGATGGTGAAGGGGATCATATGATGCGGGTTTATACTGTATTTATTTATTTAATTTATATCATTTTTTTTTATGAAAATCTTCATAATTTTTATTTATTGTAGTCCCCTGGCCCACCGGATGGAGGTAGTAGTCATGACCACGCATGACACATCATATTCACGAGGTGCGTTTCTTTTTTATTGCTGGGGTTATTATTGATGTTTAGGTTGGGTTCCTAGTGATATTTTTTTAGATTTGGAGGTATTATGTGTGTTTTGGCCTTATGCAATGTTTGAGTGCATGAATTGAGAAGTAACCATGAAACTGATTAATGATTTGGATATTTTTAGTTCATTTTATTCTTTAATGTTTTCAATTGCATGTTATGTGAATAGTTTTTAAAAAACAATGTGATTCCTAATAGAAACCAAGGAACTTGTTTTTTGTGATTAAGCTCAGTTTCACTGTTTATAGGCCCCTGGACCACCCCGGACAGCGGCCCCCGCACCCAGGACATCCCCCCCGCCACTGGACAGCCCCCCCCCCCCCCCCCCGCACCCCGGAATTCATTAGGACAATTGACCATTAATTCATTAGGGAAATTGTTCATTAGGCTGTTAAGACATTAGGGAAACTGTCCAGTCAGCCAATTTTCCAATTGGATATAGGCCAAATGTCTATTAGTCCATTATGCCATTATTCCAATTGTACAACTAGAAAATAGGTCATTATTCCAATTGTTTGTTAGGCCACTATCCCAATAGGGAATTAGGGCATCAGGTGAATTGGTAAATGGGATAATTTGACATTTGGTCATTAGGAAAACTTACCTTTAGGCCATTAGGATAATTGATCATTAAACTGTTAGGACAGTTGGTCATTAGGCCAATTAGTTTTTATGCCCCCCCACCACCACCAGAAATACCCCCACCCTGGACACCCCCACCCCGGATAGCCCCCCCACTGGACAGCCCCCCACGCATGCATTTCAAGCGTGACAAACACCTTAAAATGCATATTGAGCCATGCCGGGCAATCTTGCATGGAAGAATGACATGTCCTATCCTTATACACCTGCAGAATAAAAATTAGGGTGTTTTCCTGTGTTTTTAAGTCATACTGATGTTGTTCGGTATGCGTTTGACCTTTAAACGCATGTTTTGGCCATTTACAACATGCAACGTGCGCTTCTGGTCACTATGGTCAAAAGAATCCCCCGATTGACATGTAGTCTGTCTGACCATTTCAAAATTTACCCACCCATTGTTTTCATCCTATTTCATGGCATTCTGAGGTCATTCAGCCGGTTTTGATCACACCATGAATGCTTTTCAAACGCGCCAAAACGGCATGTTACGGTCAAATTAAGAGAAAACATGCTCAGAATGACTTGAAATCACATGAAAACAATATGAATATTATTTTTGACATGTAAGAGGAGACGTCACATCAATCGGATGTGCGGTGTGCGTGGTACGACCGAATATGCTGTTTTGAACAGTTCGACGTGCTCTAAAGTGTGCGTTGGGTGGTCAAAACCAGACGAATGACCTAGGAATGCCATTAAATCATACGACAACAACCGTGGTATGAATTTTGAAATGGTCAGGTAGACGTCACATCAATCGGAGTTGTCGTTTGACCATGGTGACTAGAAACGCATTTACAGGGTCATAAAACGCCAAAACAGCGTGTAATGGTGTAATTCAGAGCAAACATGCTCAGAATGACTTAAATCACATGAAACCAATAGGAATAATATTCGTGACATGTAGGAGGATATGAAATGTCAATCGGACGTGTGGTGTGCATGGTACGACCGAATATGTTGTTTTGAACAGTTCGAAACGCTCTAAAAGGGCACGTTGGGTGCTCAAAACCAGACGAATGACCTCAGAATGCCATGAAATCATAGTAAAACAACCATGGTGTGAATTGTGAAATGGTCTAGTAGACAGAACGTCAATCAGAGGTGACCAAAAACGCATTTATGGGGTCATAAAACACCAAAACGGCGTATAACATTCGAATTCAGAGAAAATGTGCTCAGAATGACTTGAAATCACACGAAAACAATATGATTGTTATTATTGACTTGTAGGAGGAGACAGAACGTTAATTGGACATGCGGTGTGCGCGGTATGACCGAATATGCTGTTTTGAATAGTTCGGAGCACTCTAAAAGGGTGCATTGGGTGGTCAATACCAGCCGAATGACCTCAGAATTCCATGAAATTATACGACAACAAACGTGGTGTGAATTTTAAAATGTTCAGGTAGAAGGAATGTCAATCAGAGGTGTCGTTTGACCGTGGTAACCAGAAACATATTTTGGGGGTCACAAACACCAAAACAACATGTAATGGTCAAATTCAGAGCAAACGTACTCAAAATTACTTGAAATCACATGAAAATAATAGGAATAATATTCGTGACATGTAGGAGGAGACATCACGTCAATTGTATGTGCGGTGTGCATGGTACAACTGAATATACTGTTTTGAACAGTTCAGCGCGCTCTAAAAGGGCGCGTTGGATGGTCAAAATCAGCCGAACAACCTCAGAATACCATGAAATCATACGACAAAAACTGTTATGTGAATTGTGAAATGTAAAGGTAAACGGCATGTCAATCAGACGTTTTGTTTGACCGTAGTGACTAGAAACGCATTTTTAGGGTCATAAAACGCCAAAACGACGTGTAACGATCGAATTCAGAGCAAACATGCTCAGAATGACTTTAAATCACACAAAAAATAGAAATGTTATTCATGACATTTAGTAGGAGATGAAACATCAATCAAACATGTGGTCTACATGGTACGACCGAATATACTGTTTTGAACAGTTCAGTGTGCTCTAAAAGGGCGCGTTCGGTGGTCAAAACTAGCTGAACAGCCTCAGAATTCCATGAAACCATAAGACAATAACCGTGGTGTGAATTTTGAAATGGTCGGGGAGACAACACATCAATCAAAGGTGTCGTTTGACTGCGGAGACCAGAAAAGTATTTTCGGGGTCATAAAAAGCCAAAACGGCGTGTAACGGTCAAATTTTGAGCAAACGTGCTCAGAATGACTTGAAATCACATGAAAATAATAAGAATATTATTTGTGACATGTAGGAGGAGACGACACATCAATCAGGCGTGTGGTGTGCGTGGTACGACTGAATATTCTATTTTGAACAGTTTGGCACGCTCTGAAAGGGCGCGTTGTGTGGTCAAAACCATCCGAACGACCTTTGAATGCCATGAAATCATACGACAACAACCTTGGTGTAAACTTTGAAATTTTTGGGCAGATGACACATCAATTAGAGGTGTCGTTTGACCGCGGTGACCGGAAACACATTTTCGGGGTCATAAAACGCCAAAACAGTGTGTAATGGTCAAATTTAGAGAAAATGTGCTCAAAATGATTTAAAATCACACGAAAAATAGGAATAATATTCATGACATGTAGGAGGGGAAAACAGATCAATCAGATGTGCGATGTGCATGGTACGACCGAATATGTTGTTTTGAACAGTTTGGCACGCTCTAAAAGGGTGCGATGGGTGGTCAAAACCTACCGAATGACCTCAGAATTCCATGAAATTATACGACAACAAATGTGTTGTGAATTGTTAAATGGTTGGGTAGATAGCATGTCAATCAGAGGTTTCGTTTGACTGTGGTGACCAGAAACGCATTTCCAGGGTCATAAAACGCCAAAATGGCGTGTAACGATCGAATTCAGAGAAAACGTGCTCAGAATGACTTGAAATCACAGGAAAATAATAGAAATATTATTTGTGACATTTAAGAGGAGACGAAACATCAATTGGACGTGTGGTGTGCACGGTTCGACTGAATATGCTGTTTTGAACAGTTCAGTGCGCTCTAAAAGGGCGTGTTGGGTGGTCAAAACCATCCAAACGACATCAGAATTCCATAAAATCATACAAAAACAAACGTGGTGTGAATTGTGAAATGGTTGGGTAGACGGAATATCAATTGGAGGTGTCGTTTGACCGCGGTGACCGGAAACACATTTCCGGGGTCATAAAACGCCAAAACAGCGTGTAACGGTCGAATTAAGAGAAAACATGCTCTGAATGACTTGAAATCACACGAAAAAAATATGAATATTATTCGTGACATGTAGAAGGATATTGAACATCAATCAGACATGCGGTGTGTGCGGTACGACCTAATATGTTGTTTTGAATAGTTCGACGCTCTCTAATAGGATGCTTTGGGTGGTCAAAACCAGTCGAACGACCTTAGAATTCCATGAAATAATACGAAAATAATTGAGGTTTGAATTGTAAAATGTTCGGATAGATGAAACGTCAATCGGAGGTGTCATTTGACTGCGGTGACCAGAAACACATTTTTGGGGTCATAAAATGCCAAAACGGCATGTAACATTTGAATCAAAAGAAAACGTTCTCAGAATGACTTGAAATCACACAAAAAACAATAGGAATAATATTTGTGACATGTAGGAGGATACATAACATCAATTGGACATGCGGTGTGCGCAGTACTACTGAATATGCTGTTTTGAACAGTTTCATGCGGTGTGCGCGGAGGGCATTCATTTTTAGACCAAAAAAACTTCCATAAGCTAAATCAACGACTCCAAAACAAAAAAAAATAAAAAAATGATAAAATTTCTTAAATTGGGGGTTTTAAATTATTATATTACCCATAATTTGATGTCTGATTTAATTTTATTATATATATATTAACTGAATAAATATGTTTAATTTACGTTTGTTTTGTTTAGTTGTTGTTTTTTTGCATCTTATTATATGTTTATTGAATCAAAATGTTGAAATGGATTTGGATCGTTGAATCATGTCTATCATTTATTTTTTATGATGATATTGATGTTTATATTGTTTGGAATTTATTTTTTTTAATGATTTTTACCCTGTTTTTGTTGATTGGGAACTGTGATTTTTTTTTTAAAAAAATTCTCAGGGATAGCGACCACCATTGGAGGTCGCTATAGATCGGTTGAGCATTAGAACAGTGACCGCCACTGGCGATCACTATAGCTCAACCGAGGATCAGTACAGTGATCGCCAGTGGTGGTCTCTCTTGTTCGACTGAGCAATAGGTCGGTGACCGCATGGCGGTCGTTGTAGGTCGGATTTTCGGCCACCTTCAGCGACCGCCAATGGCGGCCGCTGTAGGCCTACTGCAAAGAGCCTAAAGCAACCACCATTGGCGATCACTGAGTGTTCACTATAGGCCATTAGCAACCACCATTGGCGGTTGCTAATGGACAAATTTTTAGTAGTGTGTCAAGTTCTGATGGCGAGTGATATAGAACATGGTTAGGAGAAAGTTAATAATCACAAAGCTTTAAATATATGATAATCTAAGTGACCATTTGATTCATTAGAATAGAAGGTACTAGGATAAAATTTTATGTTTCAAGATACTTTCCCTAAGTTTGAAGAATTTTCATGAGAAGATATATTTACTTGATTCAGTACAAACTCACCCTTTTTCATACCTTGATTCATTCCACCTCACCTCTTTCTCCAAAAAAGAAGGTGATTTTTTCATTCTAGAATCACTAATGGATCATGTGATCCATGATAAGCCATCCCATCTATTATCAGTTACCACCAAAAAAAGGTTTCTATCATTGGTTATCCAATATATATAAATATTCATGTGGTGATATTATAATTTAATATCACAACCATCATCCAAATTTTAAATTAAATTTTCAATAAATGGTTAACCGTAAACCCTTCAGAAATATGAAAATACAAAAATTTAGAAAGAAGTCCATGAAATCATCTTAATATTGAGCCCCCCATATAATACAAAGTATCTCTTGATTTTCATATTACAAACATTTGAAAACGTTTATCAGGTATTATCTTGAAACATGGTAATAACCTAAATTATCATACATGCTTATTGAAAACAAGAATGTTTCCTTTTTCCAAAATTTATTTGATAGATTCCTTGAATCCAAAAATTCTATAAACTCCATCCATGATAGAAGAAACTTCTTTGTCAAAAAATCCTTTATCATTTCCAAGGTAATCAGTACCATCCAATTAAGTTATTCATATCAAACATATCTTTATCTTAACATAAGTAACATATTAAGGGTTATATTCCCTTAGTCAAAATTCCACCTTAACATTAAATCACATTTTGAGCCCATCAGAAACATTCAACACAAACTAGTAAATATTGATAGAAAATAATAAATTGATCAATACTTGTATATTTCTCCAATAATATAACACAATTCTTAAATCCAAATACAATAAAACCACTACTACAAAAACGGGATTTATCAGTACTCAAAACGAGATTTAACAGCGCTAAAAAAGCGCAGTAAATCTCAGTGCTGATAAAGGTGGGTTCCCCTTTATCAATTATTTTTTAGTTCTAATAAAGGTATAATTTATTAGTGTTAAAAAAGTGGTGATAAATGGTTTCTTTATCAACGCCTTTTTAGCGCTGATAAAGGCTCCCTTTATCAGCGTTAAAAAGGGCTGATAAATGCCTTGCCTGTTGTAATTTAAAATTCTACTGCAGCACACCCAAACAAGACCTACAAAAAAATCAACATATCAACAAGTATACCCATAAAAAATTAACACATAATTCATAAGGTAATTTCAGCAAGTATACCCATACAACAAGAATACCCATACACTATTAACACATAATTCATAAGTTAATAAAATACATAAAGAATTCAATTCAAAATTCAAGGGGTTGGGGGGCTGTTCAGGGGTGTGGGGTGGCTGTCCAAGGACAGTAGGGGGTGTCCAGGGGGGTGGGGGTGTCTGGGGGGTGGGGGTGTCCAGGGGGATGGGGGTGTCCGGGGGGATGCGAGTGTCCGGGGGGATGGGGGTGTTTGGGGATAGGGCTGTCCAAGGGGGGTGGGGTGGTTCCCAGGGGGGGGGGGGGGTTGTCCATGGGGGTGGGGTTGTCCAGGGGGTGGGGGTGTCTAGGTGGTGGGGTGGTGTCGAGGAGGGGGGGGGGGGGTCCAGGGGGTGGGGGGATGTCCTAGGGGATGGTGGGGTGTCCAGGGGGTGGGGTGGGGGGGCTGTCCATGGGGGTGTCTAAGGGGGTGGGGTGGTTTCCAGGGTGTTGGGGGGATTTCCAGGGGGTGGGTGTCCAGGGGGTGGGGTCGTGTCTAGGGGTTGTGGCGGTCCAGGGGGTTGGCGGGGCTGTCCAAGAGGTGGGGTTGCTGTCTAAGGGGGTGGGGTGTCTAGGGGGTGGGGGTGTCTAGGTGGTAGGGTTGTCTCTAGGAGGGATGGGGGTGCCTTCTAGGGGTTGGTGGGTGTCTATGGGGGTGGGGGTGTCCAGGGGGTGGGGGGTGCTGTCCATTGGGTGTCTAGGGGGGTGGGGTGGTGTCCAGGGGGTTGGGGGGGCTTTCCAGGGGTAGGGGGTGTCCAGAGGGGTGGGGGTGTCTTGGGGGTGGGGTGGTTTCTAGGGGGGTGTGGTGGGGTTGTCCAAGGGGGTGGGGTGGTGTTCAGGGGGGTGGGGTGGTTCAGGGGGTTGGTGGGGCTGTCCAAGGAGGGTGGGGTGGTGTGTAGGGGGGTGGGGGTGTCTAGGGGGTGGGGGTGTCCAGGTGGAGGGGTGGTGTCTAAGAGGGGTGGGGGTGTCGTCCAGGGGGTTGGTGGGTGTTCAGGGGGTGGGGGTGTCCAGGGGGGGTTGTCCATGGGGGTGTCTAGGGGGGTGGGGTGGTGTCCAGGGGTTGGGGGGGGGCTTTCTAGGGGGTAAGGGTGTCTAGAGGGGTGGGGGTGTCCAAGGGATGGGGTGGTATCCAGGGGGTTGGTGGGGCTATCCAAGGGGGTGGGGTGGTGTACATGGGGTGGGGGTGGCTGTCCTAGGGGGTGGGGGTGTCCAGGAGGTTGGGGGCATCCAGGGGGTTGGGGTGTCCATTTTAAACCAAAGAGAGGAACTTTGAGTGATACTGGACACACCATGCCTTATATTGATGTGGGGTTGAATCATACATATCATAAATGACCCATGGATCGTTCCCCTAAAGTATCAACACAATCCGAATGCGTTTGTTCAGATTTCCGTATGTCGGTTGTTGTTTTCACTTAAAATTCTATCCATTTTAAACAAAAGAGAGACTTTGAGTGATACCGGCCACACCATGCCTCAGATTTAGGCGCGGTTAACTTGTACACGTCACAAATGACCCATGGATCGTTTCCCTAAAGTATCAACACAATCTGAATGCGTTTTTTTGGATTTCCATATCTCAGTTGTTGTTTTCACTTAAAATTATGTCCTTTTTAAACAAAAGAGAGACACTTTTAGTGATACCGGCCACACCGTTCCTCGGGTTGAGGTGGGGTTGACTCGTACACGTAAAAAATGACTCATGGACCCTTTTACTAAAGTATTAACACAGTCCGAATGCGTTTGTTTGTATTTTTGTTTGTAAGTTGTCATTTTCACTTAAAATTCTGTCCATTTTAAACAAAAGAGAGACTTTGAGTGATACCGGCCACACCATGCCTCAAATTTAGGAAAGATTGATTTTTACACGTCACAAATGACCCATTTATCGTTCCCCTAAAGTATCAACACAATCTGAATATTTTTGGTCAGATTTTCATGTGTCACTTGTTGTTTTCACTTAAAATTTTGTCCATTTTAAACAAAAGAGAGACACTTTGAGTGATACCGGCCACAACGTGCCTCAGATTGAGGAGGGGTTGACTCTTTAACATCACAAATGACCAATGGATCGTTCCCCTAAAGTATCAATACAATCCGAATGTGTTTTGTCATATTTCCATATGTTAGTTGTTGTTTTCACTTAAAATTCTGTCCATTTTAAACAAAAGAGAGACTTTGAGTGATACCGGCCATACCATGCCTTATATTGAGGTGGGGTTGACTCTTACACATCAAAAATTATCCATGGATAATTCCCCTAAAGTATCAACAAAATCTGAATAAGTTTGTTCATATTTCCGTACGTTAGTTGTTGTTTTCACTTAAAATTCTGTCCATTTTAAACAAAAGAGAGACACTTTGGGTGATACCGGCCACATTGTGCCTCGAATTGAGGCGGTTTTGACTCATAAATGTCCCAAATGACCCATGTATCATTACCCTAAATCACAATCCAAATGCGTTTGGTCAGATTTCCGTATTCTAGTTTTTGTTTTCACTTAAAATTTTGTCCATTTTAAACAAAAGAGAGACTTTGAGTGATACCGGCCACACCGTGCCTCAGATTGAGGTGGGGTTGAATCTTATATGTCCCAAATGATCCATGGATCATTTCCCTAAAGTATAAATATAATCCAAATGTGTTTGGTTGGATTTATATATGTCAGTTGTTGTTTTCACTTAAAATTTTGTCCATTTTAAACAAAAGAGAGACACTTTGAGTGATACCGGCCACACCATGACTCATATTGCGGTGGAGTTGACTCATACATGTCACAAATGACCCACGGATCATTACCCTAAAGTATCAGCACAATAAGAATGCATTTGGTCAGATTTCCTTATGTCAGTTGTTGTTTTCCCTTAAAATTCTGTCCATTTTAAACAAAAGAGACACTTTGAGTGATACCGGCCACACCGTGCCTCGGATTGAGGTAGGCTTGACTTGTACATGTCAAAATTTACCCATGGATCATTCCCCTGAAGTATAAACACAATAATAATGTGTTTGGTCTGATTTTCGTATGTCAATTGTTGTTTTCACTTAAAATTCTGTCCATTTTAAACAAAATAGAGATACTTTGAGTGATATCGGCCACACTGTGCCTCATATTGAGATGAATTTGACTCTTACACATAAAAAAATGACCCATGGATAGTTCCACTAAAGTATCAACACAATCCGAATGAGTTTGGTTAGATTTCCGTTTGTTATTTGTTGTTTTCACTTAAAACTATGTCCATTTTAAGTAAAAGAGATACTTTGAGTGATACCAGCCACACTATGCCTCGGTCCCTAAAATATCAACAAAATCCAAATGCGTTTGGCAGGTTTTTTGTATGTCAATTGTTATTTTCACTTAAAATTTTGTCCATTTTTAATAAAGGAGATACACTTTGAGTGATACCGGCCACACCGTGCCTCAGATTGTGGAAGGGTTGACTCTTACATGTCAAAAATGACACATGTATTGTTCCCCTAAAGTATCAACACAATACGAATGCGTTTGGTAATATTTACATACGTCATTTGTAGTTTTCACTTAAAATTTGGTCCATTTTAAACAAAAGAGAGACTTTGAGTGATACCGGCCACACCATGCCTCAGATTGAGGCAGGGTTGACTCGTACACATCACAAATGACCCATGGATCATTTCCCTAAAGTATCAACACAATCCAAATGTGTTTGGTTGGATTTCCGTACGTCTATTTCTGTTTTCACTTAAAATTCTATCCATTTTAAACAAAAGAGGGACACTTTGAGTGATACCATCCACATCATGCCTCAGATTGAGTAGGGGTTGACTTGTACATGTCAAAAATGACCCATAGATCGTTCCTCTAAAGTATAGACACAATCTGAATGCGTTTGGTTGGATATAAAGGTATTTTAGAGATTTTACTGGTTTTTCTTATCCAAATCCCAAAGAAAAGTGGTTCATCATTCTTGCATGTTGCTAGTTCATTTCATCTATTAAAATGGGAAAATGAATCATTGGAGAAAGGATGTTTTATTTAATAACAATTACATTTTTCCAACACACATTTACATACAACAATGTTTCATCTTTTGATCCCCTTAACCCCTCTCAAAAATGACCACCAATTGTACATGTCCCCAAGTCAGATCTTCATGATATTTGTGTACAATATTCCATCAGGTATGAGGACCACTTGTTTCTAAACAAATATATATCTTCTTGTGAGTATGAGGATTTTCGATAGTCATAGTAGTACTGCAATATATATAAATAAAGAATTAATAAAGAATTTAAATTAAATAGTAGTTTTTTAAATACCTCTTTAGGGATGCTAGTTTGTTGATGAAAAGTGATCTATTTAATAAATTTAAAAACAAAATAACCACAATCATTATCGTTTTTTTGTTTTGGACACTGGAAAAAATTTGATCATTAAGAGAATAAGTAACTTGTGTTGATATGTGTTTGGATAGTAAAAGTTTATTATATACACCCTGATATTTTTTCAGACGTAGTATTTTCTTGCCTCCTTATACTTAGCCCCTATCCTCATTCCTTTTTTAGATGATAATGATACACTGCCCTATCAAAATAGAATCCTTAGTAAAAGATAATATAAATTATATTACTTGATGTTTAGACCTAAAACCTAGGATGAGTGTCTTACAGATTCACAAACTCCATCATGTGTGGTTATTTTGTTGGATATCCTTGCATTGAATCCAGAAAATAAATCTTTGGAGTATCCAAGTTACCACAATTAGTAGCCAATGCTGCCTAAAAACACAAAAGAAGAAAATGTAATAAAAGAAGTTAAAATATAATTGATATTATTTAATAGTAGAGTTTTACCCCTACATGGTTGGTATTAGGAAGAGTCTGTCATCTGTAATCTTGCTTTCAAATATTTTTAGAAAGCCCTTAACTATTTCATCCCTTTTTTGTGGATCTAATTTCGTTAGTTGTGTTGATTTGGTATGAGGACTAACGATTATGAATTTTGGCTCATGGGAAAATTCCTTCAACTGTTTTTCATATATACATCTGTCAATAATATAAAATTCATTTAGTCATAATTTTCACACTATATCATCTTTTTAAAATAAATTCATGAAAACATACCCCGTATATAAATTTACAACCGTGATACCTAGCCAACAGTATTCAAGGATCTCATTTACATTTTTAGAAGTAATAATATCTTGAATTTCCTCTCTGTATATATTCTTTTCAAAAACCACTATATGACTACTACCACCTCTTAGCTTCGTATCCACATGAGTCTTCAATTCTAGTAAATGTGGATAGAGAACAGGTGGTGTTATTGTGCTTTCAGTAGCTCTTTGGGATCGGTTGGTTGATCCTTTAGATGATTTTGAGCCGACGTTTCTTGTCACCCCTTCCCTTTCTCTGTCAATAATAACATTCATTGGTTCAGACCCCCTTTTCATTAATTGTTAAAGGTTTAGTGTGAAAAAATTTGAAATAAATACATCTTTTTCCACATATACTCTTACAATTTGTGACGGCCATGTAATGAATGTCCCAATATCCTTTTCGACCGTATGAATATTATCTTCATCAAGTGGAATAGGTAGCTCTATATTTGGATCATGAGCTACAATAATAATCACTTTAATATGATCTTTTGGAAGTAATCTATTATGCAGCTTGTCCTATGGGATGTTGAACATTGTAGCCCTCTCTACAAGGTGATAGGTGGGTGTTGACAGATATAAATCATAGTCATTATCACAATGTAGAAGATCAGTACAGGAAAAGTATCAGTGTTTGTCTGATTCACATTTGATGGGAAAAATTATTAGAATATTGATTACCACGGCTAAGATAGTTCTTTGAGGGGAATAACTCACCTCAAAGATGGTGGAGGGTGAGGCGGGATCTTCATGCACTGTTTGTTCCTGATTTGTGTCTTCTCCTTGCTTTGCACCCATAAAATTTTCTAGCAACTCTCCCTGCCATTGAAATCATTCTTCAAGAGTTGCTATTATTTCACTCATTTGTTTCATTTTTTCATCTCTATCATACATTTGTTTTTTTCTCATAATATACTCAGGGTGTCACCCCAAACCCCACACCTCTGACATGGTCGTATTGTTCTGTCCACTTCAAAGCCGTCGATAATAGTTCTGCGTTCCCTACAGGAGTAGCTAATTCCTATGAATTTCAAATATAGGAAAATAAATAATTATTTTTATGTAATAGAAATTTAAAACAAATATTTCCCACACTTTTAGTGTGTTTTCATCTACTAGCTTCCCTTCCTTATTCACACATGCATCCTTCCATAGCACATGACGTGGGATGTAAGTGTCTTTGGTTTTAGACTCATCAATATACAAATAAATATAGAAATATAATTTTGATTTTGTTTCTTGGAACCTAACAATATTTTTTTAAATTTAAAATTAGTACCATTTTCTTTTCTATTGAAGCATACCCCATCCTTTCTTTATGATAGGGGTATGTTGGTTTTGATGCATGTTCCTTATTTTTAGTACAGAGTTGTTGTTTCATAAATGAAATATTGACAATCAAAGTGATGAATACACGTACCCTCAAACAACGTATTATTATCCACAATGTACCTAAAACTTCTCATCCCCACAAGATCCAATAAATACATCCCATGCTTCTTGGGATATCAGGTGAGCATAGACAAGGGGTGGGTGCGAGTTTATTTTACCTTTGGAATCTTTTAGGCGACATTTTGTTAAAATAGTGCAAAAACCTTGATGACACCTTACTGCAAGCCTTAGTACATAATTCTTGTGTGAATCATCTACTATAAATGTACTCTGTAAGATATTGAGAAGAGTAAGACACAGTTTCATTATTTTATTTACTAGTAAATTAAAGAAATAATATCATAGTGTTACCATAATTTCTTCCCCGATCACAACCTTTAGCCTGAACACAACATGGTGCCATGAATCTATGTCAATCGGCATGCATTGCCGAGTGACAATTCCAATTTAACTACTAAACATAGCCTTGTTGGGATTCACATGTTGTCCTCGTGCATTCCATATGACATCAAATTTGATGCCTTTTCTTTTCACCTTAAGAACTTTGCCTAACATCGTCAAACTACGACACACCTGTGTTTTTTGCAATGTCGGTCATTCATCCCCGACCACTTCATCGATATCAACATCATCTATATGTTCATTTTAAATGATAGCAATGCCATGTGCTAATGGTTGTTGGACCTTAACACTAGGAGAAACAATAGGTTTAGAAACTTTTTGTTGCTCTGTACTGTGAGTAGCCGCAGCAGCAACAACATCAACAACTTGAGAGACTTGTTCAACCTCAAGGTTAGGAGAACCAGAATGTGCAGAAGTCATTATACAAAGAAGTGGTTGAACTGTTAATTTAGATTATATAAATTCAGTAAGGAAAAGATAATAAAATGAGATAAAAAGATCTATATTTCAAACAAAAATATAACCTGTTTATTGAACACTATTTTTTTTCAAAGGCTGAAGGGATTTGACACCTCTATCGATTATCCAAATTCCTTCATTACGGTATCCTCTATCATATAAACATCATCTACATTGAGACCGCTGTGAAATGATTGTGACGTACCACTGAAAGGATCATCCTCAACTGAATTTTTATCGGACCCTTTGATAGTTTTGGATGATAATAGAACAATCAACCACTTTTGGTTTGTGGGATCTAGAACATAAAATACTTGTACCGCTTGTGATTCCATTATAAACTATTCGTCTTTGTACCCTTCTTTACTAAAATAAACTTTCAAAAATCCCAATTCATCTATTTTAACACCACTATTGTTATCAACCCATTTGCATTGAAAATCGGAAATTGGAATGTCGTATAATCCAAATCCCATATTTTTTTGATAATGCCAAAGTATGACATATTTTCATAAATTGGATTTCTGCCCTTACTACCAGAAACATGCATCACTTTATCCACAAGTGTAACTCCACTATTTTTCATGGTACTATCTTCATCATGTTCATCTATATAAAATGTATAATCATTAATTACATAACCATTGTAATATAATACATAGACACCTAGTCCGACAGCTAGCCATCGAAGTCGTTCTGAAATTGAATTCGGATTTTATCTAACTTCCTAAAAATATGGTTCTAAAAACATCCTATAAACTGGTGATTATGTGTATTTGATATCCATTTTTCAGCCCTTGATGGATTCAACTACCTAATAATTTCTTTGTGGGTTTCAATATATGGAGCAACCTCCCAACTATTATGAAAAACATAAAGGTGGACTTACTTCCGATCTGTAATATTGATTGTCACAACGTTTCATCCTAAAATTCCCTCACCCTCAATGTATCCACTGTGACGAGATTTTGGGAGACCAATTATTTCCACATCAGATAGGTATTTTTTATAGAATTCAATGGTTTCCTCAATAATATATTTCTCCACTATACAACCCTCTGTTTGACTTCGATTTTTGACATACCCTTTCAAAATCTTCATATACCATTCAACGGGGTACATCTATCTATAGTGAACAGGATCACAAATTCGAATCTCTCTCACCAAGTGAAGAATCAAATGAACCATCATATCAAAGAATTCTAGAGGGACAAACATTTCTAGTTCACATAATATGATGAAAATTTCTCTTTCCATAGCTAAAAATTTCACCGGGTCTAAAAATTTTCTACATATAGCTTTGAAAAGGAAACAAAGTTTGGTTAATGTATGATGAAAATTCTTGGAAAAAATTCAATGTAAAGGTATAAGAATTAAATATTTCATAAAAACATGGCAGTCATGTGATTTCAAACCTTTTAACTTCAAATCATTCATTGACACAATGTTCTTGATATTTGATGAATACCCCTCTAGAACCTTGAAATCATTGAATAAGTTACAAAACTGATATCTCTCCTCCCTGTAAAGAGTGTAACCATCTTGAGGAAGAAACATTCGATTTTCATCCTTCACGGGAGCCAACTCCTCTCATATTATCATGTCAACCATGTCCAACCTTGCTTTAATCCCATCCTTTTTTTCAGGGGCATTTAGCTATGTTTCGATAACACTGTCACATACATTTTTTTTCACATGCATCACATCAAGAAAATGTCTAACGTTTAAACAATTCCAGTATGGTAATTCAAAAAAAAAAACTGATCTCTTTTTCCAACTGATTTTCATAAGGTTTTTCAAAAATGGTTTACTAAAAATAGTGTTCATGTATTTTACTTTCTCAAACAGCTGATCACCTATTAGCGGAGACGGTGTTGTGAATTTTTTTGAACTTCCATTGAATGATGTTGTACACGATCGGTACATATGACGGCGAGGTTGAAATCTACGATGTCCTAGAAACACAGTTTTCTATGAATGTTTCAACCTAATTGATTCTGTGTCTTCTTTGCACACGGGACACCCTTGAGTTCCTTTAATGCTATATCCTGAAAAATTTCCATAAGCAGGGACATCATTTATCATCCCATACAACATCTCTCTCAACATGAAGTATTCACTTTTATGAGCATCAAACAACATGACACCTGAATCCCACAATAACTTCAAATCCTCGATCAAAGGAGACAAATAAACATCAATATAATTACCTGGTTTCTTTGGTCCTGATATAAGAATAGATAACATGAAAAATTTCCACTTCATACATAACCAGGGTGGAAAGTTATAATTTACCAACATAACAGGACATGTACTGTGAGTGCAGGTTTGAAAAACAAAAGGATTCACTCCATCTGTAGATAACGCAAGACGAAGGTTTCTCAGATCTTTTCCAAATTCAGGATACTCATAATCAATTATCTTCCATTGAGGAGAGTTGGTCAGGTGATGTAATTTCCCATATTTATTTCTTTTATCTACATGCCATGACAATTGTCTTGCAGTTTCTTCACTTCCATATAGACACCTAAACCTTGGAATGATTGGAAAGTACCATACAACTTTCGTAGGACTGGATTTATCTTTCTTGTATCGAGAAACACCATACTTTGGGAATTATTTAAGTGATTTGTTATCCTTTTGAAATAGTATACAGTATTTCAGGAAGGCACGTATTCTTTCAGAAATCATACCCATCGAGCGTAGCATTCGTTTAGCTTCATATGCCCGGTTTGGGAGCTCATTATCTTCCGAGAGCATGTCATTCAAGAGAGAAATTAGTTCTATAAAACTGACATCACTACATCCGTTTCATTCTTTCAATTTATACAACTTTAGTATAGTTAACAATGCTGTATATTTAGTGCAACCAACAAACAATGGCGTCTTTGCACAACTCTTTAACATATCAAAATTTTTTGGGCAATCACGGAGTTCATCTTCAACTGTCCTTATCATTTCCTCAATACGAGGTTCATCATCATTGAAATATATAATCACATCCTCCATACGGTCTTCTTCATTATCCATATTTGTATTCATATCTGATGATCCATAAAACACAATTTTATCCCAGCTAGTAGCTATATTCCCTTTTTCTCCATGTTTATTCCAACATTTATAACTATGATCTATTCTATGATATATCAAATATTTTTACAACTCGTCTAGAGTAATTAGTCTAGAATAAAAACAATGTAAACACGTACAAAGTATTTGAGAAGAATCCTTTGCGTGATCCTTTGCACACTTGATGAACTCTTTTACTATGTTCTCATACTCTACTATCAAATGATTAACATCAATCCAATCTTTATTCATCTCCATCCTATTTGAATCTCAAATATTAGTATTTGTGATTCAAATACACAAAACAAGACTTCTAAATACAATAGAACAAAACCACTTCCTTATAAAACTAGAGATTAATAGAGCCTAACCATTTCTAATAAAGATTTGGAAATCAACAGAACCAGGATTGACCCCCCATCAAAATCAACACACTTTCCACCCCCTTACCAATAGTTCTAGAACCCACCACCCTTGTAGAAAAACATTAAACATCATTTTAACCACCCCTTCCAGCCACCTCATTCATAATAAAATAATCACATTAAACAGCCCAAAACTAGTGACCAAACTCAAATAAAATGAAAACAAGGATACAATTTTGGTGAGAAAACTAATATAGTGGACACATTTCCAAACACAAAGGGGTTCATAGGGAAAAAATAACCTAGTTTTATAAAAATTAATATGGAATATCATAGGTTTTGTTACCCAAATTAACATAAGAAATAGAAAATTAAGGTTATTGGACATAAATTCTATCATGAACATCTAAAGAATATGCAATAACTCTCCCTCATTAACATGGGGCTCTATTAATGCCTACCACATACCTAGGAAATATTTGAAAAAGGTAGGAAAAATAGTTTCTTGTACCTATTTCTAATATTACTACAATAAAAGTATAACAAGCATAGATCGTACCTCCAAACACTCCTAGAGCCTCCTCGTAAAAAGACTCTAGTGACTACAACTATTTGAGATTCTAACCACCAACTTCCCAATATAGTTGTGGTCTAATTAGGGGTAGTATTAGTATAATAAAACCAAAGTTCCATCCATATCATGCTGATCCCTGATCTCCTCCATCACATTAATGTTGTATAGACCTTTTTTCTCCAGTTCCTTCCTCTGCCTAGGCTATTCGTCGACTGCCTCTCTGACTGTAGCATGATGTTAAGAAAATGAAATGTGATATGTCTATACCCATCACAATCATATTAAATTCCTTGGAGTAATGGGCTATCCTTGAGGTACCTATGAATGACAGTGCCTCCTGAGATGAGAGTTTCATCACACACCTACTGTGGGTGGGTGTTGCTAACCCTACATCCTAGAAGATCACTACCTTAACAGATTATGATATCAACTCTAACCATAGGATTAATCATTGAACACTAATATAGCCATCCAAATATTTGTATTACATGTTGAATTCCCCCAAACAACTAGAGGTTAGCCTATGAAATGATCAACATAAATTAATTGATTTAATAAATAGATGAAATAAAATCCAACCAAGTGAAATACATTTTCAATCTCCTGACAATAAATTCATCCCCCATCATATAATCAGGTTCTCCACAGTTTAGGTGTACTTAACCAAAATCACTTGGCCTGACACACGAAGGGTAGTTCTTTACTAGAGTGGTCTCCATTAAAGATAACAATCTTGATACCCATAATAGGTATCAGGGAAGAATCACTATCTACCCAATGAATTTCATGGTGTCTCCCCATTTTCAAGAAAAAACCTTCTAGACTAGCACCTAGGAACAACTGGTCATAGAGGTTCACTAAGTTGACACCACCCATAAATTATCCTTGACATAAAAGAAAGATGTGTGAAATTTACCATTGATAGATGTTAAGAAACATCCCACAACCCTAAAAATAATTAACCACCCAAATACAACTACTCAAATGTTCATACCACTATCCAAACCGAAATCCCTTTTCCAAATAATACCATTCACCTTTCCATAGATGCACTACTTTGATCTCCTCATCTTCTGTGGCCCTAGTGCATGAATACTGGAGTCCACTCCATGAATCTTGGTTTAATAATAAATGAACCTAAATGTCTTATAGGCTCCACTATGAACCGTCTGAAGGAGAGATTCAATTTAGAACACTATAACTTCACAAAGACACTCATCATATCTAGTATATGGGTTGATGCATACACCATATCCTTACTAAGAGTTAACCATAAGTCTCCCTTATGAAGCATTACAAAATTCCTCGACATTCATAGGGAAGAAAGTATTCTTCTTTCACACATCACATAAAACATGCTCACCAACTAAGACAAATATAACTTAACATCCACTAGGTTGGATACACTTTCTATATTTAAAGGGTTCTAATAACTATCATAAATAGAACCTTCCCCATAAACACAATCACCAGCACATCATGACACCCACAAAGTGTAACCAATTAATAATGAGGTGGGTACTATCAAAACTATTATTTTTTCATGAAGGGGTTTACGAAAAGGCCAATTTCCTCAGTATAGATAAACCCACCAGAAGGATGAGTAAAAAACACTCAACATTAATAAAATATTCATGTATAACAAGGTCTTTCTTGAGGTTTCATGAGAATATCAAACCCTAATACATATGACACTTGGTAAAAAATAAATCTAGCTCCAAACATCATAAGGACCCATGGGGAATCATAAAAAAGTCATACTTTAGTTCAAATCATCTGATAACCAAGTATAAGAATCCACTACGTGTGTTATTTTGTGACATAGATTGTTAGAACTCTATGTTAGTTAGCATATAATCCAAGGGTGATGATCATGGGGAAGAATCTAAAAATCACCCTAATGAAAACTACTCTCACAAAACCTATCCACCAAAATAAACCTAAAAGAAGAAGTGGGAGACTTACCTAGAGTAGATCGCACCCGTGATGAAGGGAGAGAAGAAGCGTCGAGCAGTCAGGGAGTCTTCTGCGCTATGTCGGGAGGGGAAGGCGCGAATGTAAGGGTGGGAAGTGCACAGGAGGATCCGCCACCATTGAGAAATGGAGGAGTAGGGTTCGCGGGGAGTCCAGTAGGGAGAAGGAAGTATGGTTTATGGGGAGGAGGATCCATGGAAGGGGTTCAAGGGGGTGGAGAGGAGTAGGGATAGCAGTGGAGATCCGACAAAGAGAAGATCACAGGGGAGGGGAGTTGTCACAGGGCTACATCACCGTGATGGATTGAGGGTGCGATAAACAAAGGATACTGTGCACTGGATTTTATAAAATATGGGATTATGGTTTTATCAATGCTTTTTTAGCACTGATAAAATAATTCTTTATCAGTGCCTTTTTAGTTCTTATAAATAATACACTTTATAAGCACTAAGAAAAAAGAGATGATAAAGGGCTTCTTTATCAACACTTTTTTAGCACTGATAAAGAATCCCTTTATCAGCTCTAGAAAAGCACTGATAAAGAATGCCTTTATCAGCGCTAAAATTTTAGCACTCATAAAGGGTTCCTTTATCAGTGCTTCGTTCTAGGCGCTGATAAAAGGTGGCACTTCCCTTGCCCATTTTTGTAGAAGTGAACTTGAATTATTCCATTTCATCCTTAATCCATAAAATGGATAACTCATCCAATTACATAGTAACCTTTTCCTTTAACATTTCATTATAGTCTCATCATTATTTGAAATATAACTATTACTCATACTGGTAATCTGATTCTCTTTGGGAGACTTCCACTTAGGACACAAATTTTAATAATGACCATTTATTGCACACTTAATGTATTTAACCTTTGATGATGTATTAGGGAATCTAATATTCCCATCCATTTCATTAACTGAACCCTTTATTTTTACTTTTCAATTATTTGATTTGTGTTATTCTATTCCACATTAAAAAGAACTTATTATTCCTCTAAGACATTCACATAGGTGATTCTTTCCACATTCTTCACACATAGGAAACAAATTCTTCTTTCTTTCATGGTCTCCATTACCCAAACTCTCAGAAAACTCCTTCTCTTCTTTGATGACTCTGAGAGTTGGTTAAGGTACAGGTTGTTAATCATGTTCTATGAAAACTGATTAGGCATGATCACAAAATCATTCATTCTAGTGATCATCCCATTTGACTACTCATCAAAAACTTTTCCATCAAATTAAACGTTAATCTAGTTTCTTATGGTTCCCTCCATTGACTATAACCAGAAAGCTTTGAGTAAGAAATGATTATCATAGTTAGGAACCACCTAATCATGAAAACCCACTTATGTGATGTATAAATTATAGTAACTTACTTATTCTATGAATCCTTAGGTTTATCCTAGGTTATTCATATCCAACTTCCATTTATATCCTTCATGATGGTTCGTAAAGAGTTTGTGAATTTCAAAAGTATATCCCCCCGAAGTGTCAAACTAGGTGTGTAGCAAATCCCATTATCATGTACCAGGTTATGATTGAGTCAAGCCCGTGCACCTTGTTAGAGTTATAACCCTTAGGTACATCTGTGTGAGAGCTACATCCACTAGTAGTATATAGACATGGATATAATGCTAGGAAACCACTCACTCAATCCTCTACCAAATATTCATGACATTTTACTAAATATTAACCCATACATAGACTTATACTTAGAGACATCCATAGATATATCCTTATAAATATCCATAGGTATCTCACTAAAGTTTTATCATCATAATTTCTAAAGGTTGACTAAACATTTTCTATTATACCATCTATAATTACCCATTATTTTATACATTGGAATTACATCAATTTTTCAGAACATTTCATACATTACTCAATTAAATGTCCAAAGACTATATTAATTTAGTGCCTTTCAAAACATGGAACACATTCTTCTAAATTGGTGAAAGATATTCAACATCTCCCATATATATCTTCTCCTTTAGTATTCCTACCTCAAACCTTTCTTTATATCATGGGTAAAATAAACATATGAAAAGGGTGATCTCATATACTCAGTAAGAGTAAACAAGCGATACATGTAAACACAATCATGAGCATAAAGGTATAATAATATGATCATGAAAATAGAAGATCATACCCAACGTATCAATGATCATAAATAGGAATCGTGACATAATGATTGGAATTTCATAATACATGAATCATAGCCAACGAGCCCGTACCCGAGTGGTAAGGGCTCCCACTTGGCATACAAGAGACCCAGGTTCAAAACCGGGCGGAGGTGAATTTCTGGGGGTATTGTAGCAGTTACTGTAGAAGTTACTATTCGGTACTGTAGCAGCCAGAACTATTCACCTGATTTGGGCCTTCGGGCCACCGGTTTGGGCTTATGGGTCTCAAGGGTCTTCGGGCCGTCAAAGGCCTTCGGGCCATAGGGCCCTCAGGACATTAAGACCATGGAGTAGCCCAATTCACACAGAGCATGCCCCAAAATAGGATCAGATCAACAAGAATAGCAACCACCAGATGCAGAGCTAACCAGATTGAAAGCATGAGAGGGTATGACAACCGCCATCGGGACCAGTTACCATGCAACTTTGTACGGGGCAATGCGAGTCGATCAGAAATGAAAGGTGGGGAGCTAGGTGATCAATGATGCAGAAGCTGGGGAGGGGAATTTCTAGTGTGTTGGGCCTACGGGTCATGTATTGAGCATGGTATGCCTCTCGGACTTTGGGTCATGTATTTTCAAGTAATGTCGGGCCTTGTGCCTTTGGAATACGGGTCATGTACGGGTTCCCCTTAAACCCTTAAAAGGGGGATTATACCTAATAAAATAAAAAAAATGAAGGCCTTCAGGCCATTTGGACAGATGAATCATAAGGAAATAAAGAACATAATCCATGAAATCATAACAAAGGAATAATACATGGAATTATAGAAGACACATAAGAACATAATATTATTTTCATAGTAGTCAAGTAATCACTTCCAAGATCATATTAATAGTATGGTTTCACTTCCCATACCATCTTGGTAGTCATGGTTCACACCCATGACCATCTTAGTAGTATGAGTTCACTTTCTATACCATCTTGGTAGTCACAGTTCACTCCCAAGAACATATTAGTAGTCAAGGCTCACTCCCAATAACATCTTGGTCTATATCATGAGATATAAATCTTTAAACAAAGAATTAGAGGGAGATATAGGCCCCAACCATTACATAATTAAAACTATACATTTGTGTTCCAGAAGAACAAAAATCATATTAGAATCAATAAAAATAAATATGTTTCACATACATTTCATTATAACATAACTCATGGAAAATAAGTATGTTTCATAAGTATAAATCCATTATAAATATAAACCATAAAAAGAAAGAATAAGAATGGTATAATTGGATCATTTACTAGGAATTAATGAGTAAAACCATTATATGTCATCTTATATGGGAAACCATCTAGAAATATATTTTAAAAGCATTTCTTGAGAAAAATATTCTTTCTACTTTGAAAACACTTTATTTTCTTAAAATGATGCATAATTTTAAAAGAAAAAATTTTATTTTAAAAAAATATTTAAATATTTTAGGGGGAGATTCAAGGAGATAATACATCATGAAAGTATAAAAATCTGTTCATACCTTATAAGTTAAATGAAAACAACCTTCTCATTATTTTTCCAAAAAAGTTACAAAGTACCTTGTTTGGAAAACAACAAATGATTTATTCCAAACCTTGTAGAAAAAAGTAAAAATGTATAAAAAAATAATTTAAACATACATAGTAGAATAATAAATAATTTTCTGATTTTTTTATAAAACATGGACATGGATGATAAATATTCCCCAACAGAGACTTAAAACAGAACAATCCCAAATATTGAAGAGATTATCAAATAAATACTCCTCACTTTATAATAAGTAGAATCATATGCCTCATGAAATAAATACGATTATAAGGATATGAAAATATCACAATATTCTAGTTAAAACTCATGAAATACATTAATGGGTAGTATATACACCACATAAAAAAGGATTAGTCTATAAGGCATGTGTCCCAAAAAAATAAAAGTGAGATATAAATCCATTACTACTTGAGTAACTTTAGAATTATGAACCACATGAAATAATAACATCAATTAAATACTTTAATATTATTAAATAAAGAAAATTAATGATATAAAATTTCATAGGTTAGTATATATACCACAAAAAATAAGCGAGTGGTGAATAGGGAATATATCTCACAAAAATAAAAAGTGAGATGAAATTACTTTACTTTAAGTATGGATTTCCTTCACATAGGTTAAAAAATCATGTTTAATAAATATAATTTTTTTATAAATGAATAAAATCACTATATTCATATATTTTATACATTATATGATTTAATAATGACTTTATACTACTAGTTTAAAAATTCCTATGTTAAAGTAACATTTCAGGTAATAACTGCTTTGTTTATCGTACGTGTTTTGACTTGTCATTCCTGATACTCTTACATAAATAAGGATTTAATTATTTCCAAAATGTAAAAAATGACTTGTATATTATATATATTTATTATATAAACATTTATAATAATATATTAAATATAGATATATGAAATGGAATACACCGTTCACAGAGATGATAGGTCGTACGTACACATGAATGTTGTTTCCCTTTTCTTGTCAGGTTAAAAGAAAAGAAACTATATGATATATTATCATTAGAAAATAATTTTTATGTCATATAAAAACTATATATTCATAAAAATTCAAACTTATTAGCATATATAAAATATATGTGAATAATGAATCACATCACGTCGAGGAGATGGTAAGCCATACGTACGTACGAGCATTGTTTTCATTTTCCCAAAATATTAAATGGTAAAAAGGTAGACATGATACTATCACCCAAGAAGTATAATTATATAATAAAGATAATATATATAATATAAAAATAGATTTTCCAACATAATTCCCAACCATAATAGGAAGTAAAGGAAAAATGAACAACATCATTTCCTGATGCGGTAGTTCATTGTACACAAGAACGATAAGTTTGTTATCCATTAGAATGATGTGTGTGTGATTATACGTATAAAACATAATATAAAAAAATCCCAGTATATTGAAGATTCTATTTTTATTATATAAACATGAAATAAAAATTATTTAAGGATTTTAAGGAATAAATAAAATAAAAATGTCCGTTGATGAACATTACCTCTTCTTTGGGTGCCTCCTTTTGATTAGCACAAAAGGACTCCTTTGTTAGGATTTTGACCAAATTAATGATTTTAATATTAAGGGAAGTAAGTTGGGAGGATAATTGGGTAGATTTTAGTGTATCCAAATGGATTTAGAGGTGTGAATAATATAGAAGGAGAGGTGCCCTTTTATAAGAGAGGGGAGGGGCACTCTTGGAATCTCCTAAACTATTAAATTAATATAAATTAATTTCTAATTCTAAATGGATGAAGAGTGAGTTATGTAGAATATAATATGAATATATATCTAAATACTATCAGAAAATATTTTTTATACCTGTTTATGTCATATTACTACCCTTATATTTTGGATTTAACACTTAATTAATCTTTTAACTCTTACCGTGACAACATGTGTTTTTACTAATTATGGGTTAATATAGTTAATATAAAATGAAAAAAGACAATAAATGAGTTATTTATGTCATTTTATGACTTATCCAAATTATTTTTATGAATCTTATATTTTTATAAATTTTATATCATTTAATAAAATATTATTTATTTTAAAATATTAATAATGTAAATTTTGACACTATTCATTACTTGACTTTTTAAATATATAATTAAAACATGATATATTCAAACCAACTCATTTATCTTATTAATAAAATGTCAAAGTCATCCAGAAAAGTTTTTATGACATTAATTATATCAAATTATATTTATTTTAATATTTTAATATCATTTATTTGATTCTCCTATTAATTACACAATTATTGCGTCATCATTATGTCACCATTTCATTTAATTATTTATTTCATAAAAATTATAAATAAATTAAAATTATGTTTATATCCAAACATATCCAATATATAACACCATACTAAAAAAATTTATCTTATTAAAAACAAAAGTGTGACAAAATTGTCTTTACTTTGAATATAGTACTATAAAAGTGTTAAAGTCCTCCAAGTGGCTCCAAGTGGACATAAAATCATCACAAGGAAGATTTTGGTCAAAAATCACTCATAAAATGAAATTATAAAATATTTTAGTGTAATTTTATATTAGTTATAATATTATTTTTACCTTTAATTACCTGATTTACCCTTTACTCTGGTAATAAAAAATAATACTAAAGTTACTATTCATAATGTACAAAAATAAAAGGGATATATTTAAATAATTTGTACCTTATGATTCTAAATATGAAATAAATTTTTATTTATTCAAAATACACAATTAGAATAAATTAATTTAAAAGTAACCCCATTGACAGTGTGGGAAAACGATTTATTAAATATAAAACATCCAAAAGATTGAAACATTTTTATATTTGAATTCAACGTAAAATTTATTCAAATGACCTAAATTATATTAAATGATAATAATTTTGTCTAATTATTATTTAAAACCAATAAAAAATATAATTAAATTCTAAAATTATTTCTATGAAAAGGCTATTTTTTATTAAATTTTAGTATTTTTCACTTTTCGTCAAAAAACGAATCTTATCAAGAAAATACCAAATATCAAACAAAAAGAAATTTTGATAATCTAATTGAAAATAATAATTTTATTTTTTCATATAAAATTTCTAAAAGTTTCAAAAAATAAATTTAAAATGGGTTCGCCATTAATAGGTGATAAAATTACCCTTTTAAAAAACAATATAGGATTTTATGCATAAAATTGGACTTATTCTTATCTTATGACTACAAAATATATATGAATAATATCAAATAAAATTAATGAATATATAACATTTATATTTTATTAATATCATTCACTTATTTTAATTAATTTAATTTAATTTGACAAAATGACTTTAGGAGCATAAAAATAAAACTATTTCCTTTATAATCAATATATATTTTCATTTTTAATTATTTGGTAACCAATTAATTCATATTATAAACCTAATATTTTATTAATTTAGGTAATAATATTCATAACTACTAATTTAAAAGCTAGTTTATATCATATTAAATTAAATAATAATAATTTATAATATACTATTGTTTTGTAAAACTCGGTATTACATGTAATGCAAGCTATCAAAAGAACTCAGTGTTGTGTGTAACATAGGCCAACCATAGTTTTCGTATACCACAAGCTACTAAATTTTTTTTTGTAGTGCAATATTGTCTTGATGTTTCATATTACAGAATACTAACATAGTTATTTTGTATAACAAAAGCTATATTCAAGGTTGTGTGAAATGAAAAATATTGAAAATATTAAATTAAATTGAAAAAATATATTTAAAAAAATATCAAGGTGCTACAAAACCTATCTCCAACAATTTCATATAATAACATAAATATCTCCCATATAATGAAATTTTGTTATATTTTAATTATAATCCTTTTTCATTTACTAATTATCTATTGGAAAATAAAAAACATCGCTCATACATACGTACGGACAACCACCTCACGAATCAATGTATTTTATTTTTCATCACCACCTCACATGAATGATATATATAGGTATATTTAAATAAATAATGTTATATTCATGATATAATTATAATTATAGATTGTTAAAATAATACATACCTTCTTTCCCTCATGTTTTCTGAAAAATGGGAACGTTACTCATGCGTACATATGGACTACTGTCACCATGATCATAACATAATTCATTTTTCCTAACTACATCACATGGATGGTTATAAAAGTATAAATAATGAATAAAATTTATAATTACAACATGATTATGATTTTGGAAATGATATAATCATGATGAATTTGACCATAGTATACCTACCAATTCCATTTCTAATTTATATGCCCAATGTTCTTAAAATGTCCAATGTAAACTTAATCGATTAAGTAATTAAGTTTAGAAAATAATATTAGCGAAATAAATGGAATAATAAAAATTAAAAACGTTATTATGAAATAAAATAATAAATATAAGTTTTTTATTATTTAGGAAGATAAATTATGTACATGACAAGTCTGTCTCAATGTAAAGGATTTCTAGTCACAATTTCATTTCCTTTAGGCTTAAGATATTTTCAGCACATGTTTTATTTTGTGTAGTGTATAGAATAAATTATGGATGTATTTTTTATTTATTATCTAAAAATTTAAGGTTTTTTGGGTCAAAGATGGAAGCTAGGCCTCTTTTATTAAAATAAAGTAAAAGAAAGGGATTGAAGAGGGAGAACGGGAAAACATGGCAAATCCCAAAACAGGAAAACAGGAAAACAAGGAAAACCCCAAAACCAAAACTATTTGTTTAATTTTTTTACCAGTCACTCACTGAGCCTCCTTTCTTATTCTCAAATTGCATTCAGCTCTACCCTTTCATGACCTCGACCCCAACCTATTGATCTCCCCCTGATTGAATTCACCCTGCTTGAGAGAGATTGAATCCTTTCATAAATCATCTCCGCATCAGTGCTTTCAGAGTCAGAGTTTTCCAGTTTTCTTACTTTGCATTTATTAGGAGAGTCATTTTTTTCATTGGCGAGAACATTCCTTTTACCTCTATTGCATTAGCCTGATCCATAGTCTCATGGTGCTTTTTTCTCATCAAGAGAGAACAAAATTGAGCCCTGTATCTCACTAGTATCATGGATATTCTTATTACAGGAAGAATCATTATCAACTGCAATGGACAACCCAACCACCGCTTGGGTAACAGCTGAAGACTATGTCTTCTTATAGTAGAAAATCTGGAATCCTTCATCATCCACTACCATCTTTGAAGTAGTATGAAAAGATTTAGATATGACTGGAGCATCAGAATCTGAAACATGCATACCTTTTCGATTACCGGAGGCATCCATCCTTTTCTGTGAGAGTTGATGATCCATCTCAAGTTGGACTTCTTCTCTAACTTTCTCTGCAGACGAGTCATCATATTTAGGATTTAAACAATATTGTTGTGAAACCACACATTTTCATTTTCTAGAACCATCAACATTGTGAAAATTATCTCCTTCCGCACAAATGTCAGCCCAAGACTTTATCTTATTTTCAGAGATGGAGGCATATACAAGAGGTGAGTCACTTGGGTGATCACACTTCCCATAAACTAGTTGATTAGTTTTCTCCTCATGAGCAGCACCATGTGCCACTTTCTTCTACTCAGTAAAGTCAATAGCAATACCTAGACCATCAATACTCTTGCAAAGATCTTTTCCATTCTCATGTTGTAACTGAGGAATATCAGCTTTCTGAGCAAAGGAATTCTTTCTCTTCTTGAGATAATTACTCACATTATGACCATGAAAAGAAAAATAATTATTCTCTTTGTTTTGGGTATTTTAGTTTTGAAAATTGGGTTTTAAAGGAAAGGGATATATCAATTTCCCAAAAATGTTTTACTTATGGGTTCAAAAGTTTATTTTTATGTGTTTGATATTGAAAATGAAATATTTTATATATTTCTTGTATGTTATAGTACTTGGATTTTTTTAATGATTACCAATGATCATGATATATCTATTTAATGCATTGAGTAATTATTATGATCTACAAATAATTATGTTGGAATTAACCAAGTAAGTCATTCCATTTGTAAGGGATTTGGTAAGGGTTCTATAAACATGATGTCCTAAGGAACCTACATGAATTTTATTTTCTTAATAATTATTTTTCATAGATTTTTTTATTTCATAAGGTAATCTAATGATATCTTTTTAAAGGAATAATTATTCCCTTTAAGGTTAAAAAGGTTTTTTTAAGAAAATTCTTTTTATGGGTATGATTTTTTAAGAAACTCTTATGATTATGATTTTTCCTTTATGATTTCTAATAAAGTGTTTTATGAAAATCATTGGATAGTAAAAAAAATTCATGTGTAAGTAAATAATTATTTTAGCATAAAGTTTATTATTTTAAAGGAAAACTCTCTTATATAATATCATGGGTTTGAAATGGAATAACAGACTTCTTTCTTCCCTTGTATATGACCCTTACTGATATATTTATGCTCAGAACACATTTTCAAATGTTTTTTATAGGGTTTACAGTTGATTAATAACAACAATGAAGTCAATTTGAAAATTACAAATATTTTTCATGAAAATAAAATACGTTTCATTTTAAAATTATTGTATTGTGGAAAAAATTTATAATGAGTGGAAGTGTCCACTTTGTAATGTATGGGTTTATTATATAAGATTTATAACATAATTATTAAAAAAATATATACCTAAAAAGGTAATTGGGAATGTAAAAAAATAATTTCTTGATTTAAAAATCAATATTATATAATTTTTTAAGGTCATATCCTTATAATTATGCATTAAAAATATATTACATATCAGTAGAAAATGATATGTATGAAATTATTATCAAAAAGATATATATTACTCATCACTTAAAATATCACATATGAGGTTTTTACTAAGGTAAAAACCTGATGTTTGAGAGAAAATATTATGTATGGACATTTTAATATAGGAAAAACCTTATATAGAATAAAAATATTACGTATGAAGGGGGAGTTTATAAATTTGGTAAAGTCCTATGATGCATAAATTTTTATAAGTGATACGTGATATATATGTTGCATAAATTTTTCAAAATATTACTTATGGGGATTCTAGCATGATACATAATATAATTTTTAGGAGGATCCATAGTTTGTATTTTTTTAAATGTTTTATTGAATAATAAATAAATGTTAAAAACACATATTTTATGAAAAATAAGGTATTTCTAGGGTCAATATAAAACAATCTTGTCTAGAATAGTGATATTGCCCCTATATTTATCTCCAAGTAAGATATATATATTAATTATTAATGGATTTCAGTTATGTTTGATCTATAACATACCTTAAGGTAAATATATCTCTCTAATTTGATTGTTCCATAGTTTCTTCTATTTTTTATTTGTTACCAATTTTTTTACCCCGAGATAGGGTTTGGAAGTTCCACCAGATCATGGTGGATTCATATCGATATGGTGGGTATTTTTCTTATATTATCTAAAGGATATCCGATGAGGTTGATCACAAGAGGTTTCATGTGGATTCAAAGATATATGTCACTGCCATAAATTATTGAGGGATTTCTGGCATTTTGGGTAAAAAATAATGGATGGACTGAAATGAAACATTAATAATTTTGTGTGTTTAAGGTCTGGATGGATATTAAGGTGGTGAAAACAACTTTTATCATAGTTTTGGTCATGGAAGATCACTGATGAGTTATTCCTTCTAAATACCCTAAATAATTAATTTTTCAATTAATATTTTCTTATTATTTAAATTAATTATAGTTTATTAATAATTAATTTGAATTATTATTTATGGATTTAGTTGCTCATGATGATGAGTGATTATTGATCATTGTTGGTGAAGCTTAAGAGGGAGTGTCCATGCTTTATTTAAGGGTAATAACACAATGAATGTGGTTAGTGGTCCTTGAACATATCCCCATAGTTTATGCATTATTTATGTTTCATGTGATATGTGTTATCACCACTTGTGAGTGATTGAAAATTAAATTGAAAATATATATTTTATTATAAAGCCATAGAAATGATGGAATTTTATTGGGAGTTAGAGGACCCTTGTGATCTAGTTTTATGCCTTGGGCGTCAATGGTTGAGGGTTAAAATATAACAGGTGTTATGAAATAAAAAGACCCCATGGTGGTATAAATGATGTAATTAAGTCTTGGGGACCTTGGATAGGTGCCCTTAATTCCTATAAAGATGGGATAATGATGTATTGGAAATGGTTTTCCTAGGTATAGGCCATATAAGAACCCTGATACACCCTATATCCATTGGGCTAGTTTTCTAGAGAGTGGGGCTAGAGTTCCTTTCCCCATGGTCATGTGGGTACCCAGGTGGGTACAACCTATGTAGGATTATAGAAAGGTTGGGTGTGATAGTATGAGATTGCATGAATTTGGAAATTATATGGGATTTATTACATCTATCTAGTTTGATGAATGTATATTTCTAACTACGAGTCCAATTTGGCCATGATGTGGTCGTTATGATACTAAGAGAATCTATGCTATTTTAGATAAAGGATTAGTACCTAGAGTTAGGAGTGTGCTAAAGGAGCCCATGTTGGGCATTCAAGCACAGGTGTGACCTTGTTTACCTTAGTGGGTGACCCCAGTATTATATTGAAAATAGATAGGGTTAGTGTAAAGAGGATAGTGTCGTGATAGAATAGTTGGATATGGAGGTGAGTTTACGTTGTGAACCAGAGAGGTTATCCAAAGATATGTGTGACGGGTTAGGTGAGTGGCCAACCAGTACGAGGAACCTGGGGTATACTATGAGATAATGGTCTAGGTTAGAGTGATTGGTGCCCTGATGGAGATATAATAAGTAATTAGGTGGGATGTGATTCCCTTTTGTATAAGTTTTTTAATTATTCGTGGGGAGTGGGTACATCCCCAGGTTCCTGATGATATGATGTATAATTATTTAAGGGCAGAGGGCACATCCCCTAGTTCCTTTTGATATGATATATGATTCTAGGTGGGAATTTTGAATTCCATTAGGTTCCTAATGGTATGATTTATGATTCTAGGTGGAGAGAAGGTACACCCTTGGGTTCTTGATGATATGATATATGTTTCTAGGAGGGAAGTAGGTACACCTCTAGGTTCTTAATTATATGATATATGGTTCCAGGAAGGGAGCTAATACACCCCTATGTTGCTCATAATGTGGTATATGATTCTAGGCAAGGGAGAGGTTACCATAGATTCCGTATGATATATTATGTAATTATTCATGTTTAGGTGATGTACCCTCAAATGATATGTGATTATTGATTATAGGGATGAATATGATTCCCCTTGATAGTTAAGTGACACGATTAGAAACATTCAACATTCGTCAAGGAAGGTATGATTGACCTTGGGTGTCACCTTAGAACCCAAGGATAAGTGATGAATATTTTATTACACTTCCATACTTGGTTAATATTCATAGAATATTATGTGTGAATACACTAATTTATTGGTAATGTTAGTGAAACTATTGGTGACAGACTATTGAGTTTTACTGACCCCCTGATTGGGTGAAACTAGTAATTTGGTACTTGAGACGACCTCATGATTATAGGTATAGGTGGGGTAGAGGTCCAGTATTAAATGACTGAGTGGGAGATATTGGCCAAATTATTTTAATGTATGCCTATCATGGGGAATGTAAAAACAATATTTAAATTACCTAAGTATAGTATAACAATTAACTATAGGTAGTGTTCTAAAGAGGAGTGAAAAAAATAAGGTTGTAACTTTTTATTGATTTTCTAAAAAAATTGGTTTTAATTGATTTTATGAAAGTGGTAGTAAGTAATAGTTTGATTAAATGGATTTTTAAACAATTAAGAAACATGGTGATCAGATTAGGTTTGGATAGACCTTTGTCTGTCCTATCATGGTTTCAAAATTTTACCCATTTTTCTTATGCCAACTGGTAAGAGAAATATTCATCTACTGAGTAATTTCTTTCCCTTGGCTAGATAGTTATTATGAGAATATTCATAACTTAAAAAATTAGGTTTTTCTACCCTCTTTCTTGTGTGTGCAACTTTGCAGTAGTCTTTTTGATTAATTAGAGAAATCCCTGATTAGTAATTTTTGTTCAATAATAACCAAAATTCTAATATACAATATTACACATATGATAATGACCATTGAGAACTCATAAAAAACACTAATTTTCCCTCCATATATAGAAAATAATTTTTTGGAGGGATATATGTTTCATCGTCCAAAGTAATTAAAATTAACAGAATCAAAACCTAATGAAATCGTATTTGAAATTTAAAAATAAATTAAGAATAGAAACCAAATGTAAAAAGAAGAAAATATGTTATTAAATTGAATAAAATAAGTTCAAGAAAATAATTTAGTTCCAACCTCCCACTTTTACGATCACTCAAAGGAACTACCCCTCTATGGATGGGGAAGTTGAGTTGATTCGGGAGAGGGGAGACATCACAAAATAAAGAAAAATAAAAAAAATAAAGAAGTGAAATAAATTTGCAGCAATCCATCATTCGAGATTTTCTCACCGATTGATCTTCATCAATAAACCTTTGGCCTCTTATTTATAGGCGTGTAATAGGTTTCATGGCATCATAATAGTCCATTAATAGGTTTAGGGGGTGAAATTTTATCTTTATAATTTTACTCCAAATATTTTTTCATGGTAAACCCATTGAGTTACCTAATTTGGAAAATTATTCTTCTAGAATTTTTTTCAAAAATTTGTTTCTAATTTTAACACAAAATTAATCTTAAATATCCTCATAAAGAAGAATTTATATCCTATTTAATATAAAAATGTTTTCTAGATAGGTAGAATCTTTGGGTTTCAAAAATCTGATTTACCATGCATTTATGGCCTTGATATCAGTAGAATAAAGTGGGTACATAGTTATAAAAGTTGTTCCTAAAGATTTTATATTTATTAATGTGGAATTTAAGCTCCATTGTGCTAGTAATTTATGAGATATAGGCCCAACTTCCAAAAATATCCAATTCTATGCACAAATTTTGAGTCCTGAACTGTGAGCTTATTTTGGGCCTCCAAATGTTAGAATAAACTCTTAGTCTAGAAGAATGAAATGAATCACAAGATGGTTTTAAGTATAGAAAAAATTAATTTCCTAAATTAACTTATTTTACAAAAAGTTATGGAATAAATACATAAATAAATTAAAATAGTTAAAATAAAAAATTAGGAAAATTTGGTAATTAAGCTCAAAATGCTTCTATAATAATAAAATGTGACAATTGACCTTAAAATATCACTTTTTTGGTTTTTAAAACATTGAAATTAAAATTAAAATGACTAAAAATATTTTATATATCAATTCCATCACCCTTAAACCATGATTGGCAACAAGAATAATATCAAAATATTTAAAAATCATAGGGCACCAATGTTATCATTATTCAAATTTGAAGGAAATATAATTAAAAAATCACCAATGAAAAATCAAATTATCAAATTTCACATAAAATATCAATTAAATATCCCATTTTTCAAATAAATAATCAATTCCAGTATTTTACTTTCCCCCTTTGAAAAATGATATAATTCCTCCTTTAATTAATTCAACCTCCTTAATGCATTATTATTAAACATGAAAAATCACAATTTACCTAAATTTTGAATCTTTTCACTCATAAATCATGATAAAAATTCAAGTATAGTTATTCTCATATATTGAGAACATGATACTTATATATAATCTTGTAAAAAAACTACTTTATCCACTTTCAAAAGACAAAAAGAACCTAAAATCATAAGGTCATTCATTAATGGTTAAAATGACTCTGAGGGTTAAGGTTAGTAGGAATTAAACATTACCACTTAAGGAGGGGGTTAAAATATAAATTATAGTTTATGATATCAAATGTAAATGTTCAATTAAATTATCCCCTTCATATTTTAACAACTCCATCTTCCCTAAACTCAAAGTAAAGGTCATGATCAAATAAATCATAATGAATTATTTATTCACTATCTTGACTTTTTCTTAACTTTTATAACTTTTTTCATTTTTTAAAGATTGTTTTTGAAAGTTATGATTTTAATTAGCCTTAAACCCATCACCTAACTAAATATGATAAAAATCATCAGTCTAGTAATGGTGTTTTTTGGTTTTCCCAAATCACAACCCATTTTTTCATATTTTTTGGGTATTTTTGTCCTTTTTTATTTCTTTATTCAAGAGGGGAAAAAATAAAGAGTAAAATAAATGTAAACCTTTCTCAATACCCACATTTATCACCCCTCACTTCTTCCTTATAATAAAAATCATCTATTTATTTATGATTCCCTTCACCCCTACACTTAAAATTTAAAATATTATCCAAATACTTAAGAGGAGGGTATGAATGAATAAAAATGGATTAAAACTGGGATCATTCTTAACAAGGTAATTCATGGTTTCTATGGGATAAACAAAGATTTATTTAAAAGTAGTATTTATGGATAAAGGCTTTTCAAAAGTTTCCTCAATCATTTTAAATGTGTTTTTTCATAGTCATAGCTTTGAAAAGTTCAAATGAAATTCCTAGTAGGTGACATAGCCTGAGATCACTCAAGAAATATGCTTAAGAATAAATAGTATGTACTTGTTATAGAAATCATCTTAGGAATGAGACATTTTATATTAATAAATCACTCATTAGCGGGACTAATAATAAAAAATCAATTCACTTGAATTTTTGAAATTCAAATCATATAAAATGTTAGGGAAATTTCATTTACATTAATCAAATAATTCCCTTAAATCACAATCCCTTATTTAAATATCCATGCTTCATTTTAATTATTCAATTCTTCATTTTAATCATTAAATTTCATTAAAATTGAATTCTAAAACATGGAATCACTAGATTCTTAAGAAACTTATGTCTCTTAGATAAGTTAAATAAAGTATAAATTAAAGTGCGAGCATGAAATTTTATTTTAAATTTCAAGAATAGATTTTCAAACAAAAATATAGGGAATTAAAATGATATTTGATGTAAATAGAAAATACCTTTAGCAACGATGCTTCAGTCGGGTTGTGTATTTCATGTTTTCCAGCACTTTCATGATGTGTATAAATTTCAGACCTGTGTTCTTTTCAATTTATCTATATTTAGCCTTACATCATATTCATTAATGGACCTGAAAATAAGAATAAAAAAATTATAGTGCAGGACTATTTAATCATGCTAGAATATGAATGAGGATAAGAATGGACTAAGGAAAAAATTAAGGTTTCCTCTCACAAGTGAATTTGTTTAATGTCATTAGATCGAGTAAAAAAATAATTTTTTTGATAAATCATAAGATTCCCTCCCCCAAACGTAGTTAATTCAGTTTCCTCAATGAATTTAAATTGATTTTTTATATAAGTATATTTAAAATTGAATTACTTCATTTAATCAAGGGTAAAGGAAATATGTAACTTGGAAGGTCTTTATTGGAAATTAGGGCGATGTGGCATATTCTCCTCTATTGGTTCTTGAGGTATAGTCCCATGGAACTTCTTCAGCCTCTTACAGTTTATAATTAACAAGTTTTATCCTATTTCCTTTTTTAATATGAATAGAAAAAAATCAGTATACTTGAATAATAGTAAAGGGACCTACCCATCTAGAATTAATTTTACCTAGAATTATATTAATTCTAGATTTGTATAAGAACAATTGATCTCTAAGGTTTAAGGTTCTTGGTTGAATATTGTTATCGACATCCTTGTTTTCTAATTTTAGATATTTGAATTTTGAAAAGATTCTATCCTGATTTCCTCTAGATACTACAACTGTAATCTTCACTCTTTCCCAACTTTATCAAGGTCTAGATTCATCTCTCTTACTGCCTAGTAGGATTTGTTTTCCAATTCCATAGGAAGTTGGTAGCTCTTTCTATAAATAAATCTATAGGGGATCATCTTTATGGGTGTCTTATAGGTTATTATTTAAGCCCATAAAGTATCATCCAACATTTTTCTCCAGTCCTTCCTTTTGGTTTTAAGAGTGCTTTCCATAATTCCTTTGATTAATCTATTGGAGACTTATTCTTGTCCATTTGTTTGTGGATGATATAGTGTTGACATTTTATGATTTAGCTCATAAATTTTTAGAAACACCTCTTTTTTCCTATTGAATAAACGAGTTTTTTATTCCATGAAGATTTCTCACGGCACTCAAAACCTACAAAATATGTTAGCCCTAAAAAATCACAAAAATATTTGGCATCATCATTCCTGGTGGATTTTTCTTCCACCCATTTTGAAATATAATCTACAAATAAAGGAATATATGAATTACCAAATGAAATTGAGAATGGTCCCATGAATTATATTCCTCATAATTCAAAAATTTCACAAAAATTAACTATTTTTTGCGGTATTTCCTTTCATTTTGAGATATTACCAGAAAACTAGCATTTTTAGATTAAAAAAAAATAATATGCATCTTTGAATAAGGTGGGAAAATAAATTATAGATTCTAAAAAATTTTAGGATGCCCTATAAGTAAAAATTGGAATACACATGATTATTTATGACATAATTCAAACAATGATTCAATTTCACTTCCTTGTAAGCATCTTCTTTTGATTTGACCATTAAAAATTTTCTATAGGAATGGGTCTTACCAAATATAAAATCTTGATTCAGATGTAATCTTATATTGTTGAGGAGAGTTTATATGAGAGGTTACCTAATATGTAACCAAATAATTGACAATGTTGGCATACCATGGTACTTCACCATGGATGATATAGAGTTTTTCTCCAGTAATCTCATCATTAAGTGGGTTCTAGTTTGGATTTTTTTCTTCAATAGTGTGGGGTAGTTGACTTAGATAGTCGACCACCTGATTTTCAGTTCCCTTTTTATCTTTAATTTCCAAGTTGAACTCTTGTAAGAGTATAATCCATATCGCTAGCATTGGTATAACATCTTCCATTTTCATTAAATACCGAAGTGTTTCATGATCAGAAAAAACAACAACGTTAGTGCCAAAAAGATATTATTAGAATTTATCTAGTGAAAAGACAACTTTGAGGAACTCATTCTCAGTGATTTTGTAATTGATTTGTGTCACATCCAAGGTCCATGATTCATGGGATATTACTTGATGATTTCTATCAATTATTTGTGATAGAGAAGATACCACAAATTAGTTAGATTCATTGAAAATCAATTCAAAAGTGTACTCCTATTTGGGTGGTTCTATTATTGGAGGCGTGATCAACCTTTGCTTCAGTACATCAAATGATTTTTTACATGCATAATCAGCACTAAAGTCAACTTCCTTTAGTAGTAATCTTGAGAGAGGGAGATAAATCTTAATAAAATATTTGATTAATATTATGAAAATTCTCTAATGTCTTAAAAAGGATCTAACATGTTTTAAACAAGTTGGATATGGCAAGGAATTTATTACTTAAAATTTTGATTTATCAACTTCAATCCCTTTTTGTGAAATTATGTGTCCCAAAAATATTCCCTTTCAACAATGAAATGAGATTTTTTGAAATTTAAGACAAGATTATTTTCATTGCATGTTTTTAAAACCTTTTCCAAAGTTCCTAAGTAATGATCAAATGAATTACCAAGAACTGTGAAATCGTCGAGAAATACCTCCAACTAGTCCTAAATATGATCAAAGAAAATACTCACCATAAACCATTAAAATGTACCTAGGGTGTTTCATATCCTGAACGACATCCTTCTTAGGAGAATATACCAAAAGGATAGCTGAAGGTCGTCTAGTTTTGGTCTTATAGTGTGATCGTTACCTCAAAGTATCCTAAAGATCAATCTAAAAAATAGTAATGAGTTTTTTCAGCTAACCTTTCTAGAATATGATCGATGAATGACATGGGAAAGTGGTATTTTGGGGTAAATTGATTTAGCTTCATGTAATCTATACACATTATCCATCATTTTTGTACTCTCATGGGGATCAATTCATTTCTTTCATTTTTAATAGTGGTCAGGCATGTTTTCTTTGGGACTACATAAATGGGGTTGACCCACTAAGAATCATAGATTGGGTAAATGATTTTAGATACTAGAAATTTCCTTATCTATTTTTTAATAACCTCTATGATAGTGGGATTTAGTCTTCTATGAGGTTTACTAACTAGTTGGGAATCAATTTCTAAAAATATTCCATGATATCATAATTTGGGATTGATTCTGGGTATATCACCTAAAATCCATTCTATACATTGGAAATTTAGTTTGAGAAGGTCAATTAGAGTTTGTTCTTGAGAATGGGATATGTTATTAGAAATTATTACCAGAAAATTCTCTCCTTTCATTAGGTAAGAATACTTCAAATAACTTGTCAGTGGATTAAGTTCTAGACATGGGGGTTGTTCAAGAGATGATATTGAATTTAGTTTTCCTACTTATAAGGATAAAATATATAGTATCATCTCATTCTCTTTAAATAAATCAACAAAAATTCAAATTTTACCTCTTCCTATAACATGAGATCAGGATTTTTAGGTTCTTCAGAATTAGAAATTTCAAATGAAAAGTGTTCTCTTAATGATGATAAGTCAAAAAGAATATATAAATATTTAATTAGATATATACCTTTTTTGTGGGAGATCTCATAAAATAAAGGATTAATGAAATGATGTTTCATTGAATGAAGGATGTTTATGTGTACTGTACTATCTCTATGTCCCATTGTGAGTCTTCCTTCGTGTACATTGATGATAGTTCTTGCTATTTTCTAGAAGGGTCTCCCCAGGATGAGGGGAGAGTGTCACGGTGCTCTATCTTCTTCCATGGTAAGGATATAAAAGTCTTCTGTAAAGATCAATCCTCTTGCTACCATGAGTACATATTTTACAACTCCAATTGAGAAAATGGTGGATCTGTTTTCTAATTATACCACCACTCAAGTTGGTTTTAGTTCTATGATTTACAAGGATGAAAATAATGAGTGAGGCATAACATTTATTGAAGCTCCTAAATCACATAGTGCATCAATAAGATTTAAAGTTCCAATAGTGCATGGAATAGATAATGTTCTTAGATCTTGACATTTTTGAAGTATCAGTGGTGTGATCAATGATGTGATGCTTCTTCCTAAGATTATTATATATTTTCCATCCATAAACCTTATTTTCATGAATAGATACTTTATAAATTTTTCATACTTATATATTTTTCATATTGCATCTAATAGTGGGATGCTGATCTCAAATTTATGGAAGTTTTTCTGAATTCCGCGTTGAATTCACTCTTCTTTACCCTTATTCAACTCAACTAATGAAAATGGGAATCGTGCTTGGATATCATTTTTCTCCCTTTGTTGTTTTTAAAAAGGTGTTTCTATCACTTCATTCATGAACTTGGTTCTTTCTCCTTCATTGTTCTGGTCCCCTTCTTTTTGGATTGATGAGTTGAGATTCAAAAGGTTTGTCAGAATCATTATCCTCACTTTTTTCAGGCAGTGTGATCTCTTTCCCACTTTTTTTTGTAATAAATATCAGAATTTTCTTGGGATTCAATATTTTTTGTGCTGATATTTTGCCTTTATTTTTGGTCAGAATTTCCATAAGGATGCCAAATTTATTGTACAAAATTTTCACAATCTTTTTTATCTATGAAATCTCCATTTATTGGTGGTTTTTCTGAGAACTCTTTTAGGGTTCTTCATATGTTTTCTACTGGTATGGATATTTATAGGGATGTTGGAATGGAAGAGGGTTATGGTATTGCTATTACTGGAATGGAGGTTAATTTTGGTATTGATTCTGAAAAGGAGGTCAATCCAGTTTTTATTAGAATCCATATCCTAGTTGGGTTTGGGGTAGATGTGGCTGATTTTATTAGAATTTCCTTTGATGATAGACAACAACACAACTTTCGTTCCCTTAAAATTCTGTAAATTGATCAGTGTGGTGATAATTAGAATAGAATAAACCACATACTTGATTCAAGCCTTATTGTTCCTTCACTTGGTTAAAAACAAGTTGTATAATTACACTGGTCATTTTCATAAGTGTTTCTTGAAGTAAGGGTGAGGAAGAATCAGAAGTACTTTCCTCATGGATGCCTCTGGTGCCCATACCTCTAGTGCTGAATTTATATGAGTTTTTTGAAATATTTTCAATCAAAACTCTAGAATCATCTGGTGACTTTTTAATAAATGACTCTCCAAATGAGGTGTCTAGAAAATTACAATCATTTTCGATAATTCCTTGATAGAAGAAAATAAGGAAGTGGTGTCCCTCCACAGTATGATGTGGGAAGATTGTGCATAGCTTCTTGAATCACTCCCAATATTCATAAAGTGTCTATCTAGTTGATTATAAAATACCATATATCTCTTTTTGGATAGCTGTGATCCTAGATATAGGAAAAAACCTTTGCATGAAACAAATTTTTAGATCTTCCCAGTCTTGGACCTCCCCTAGTTGCAAACTATACAACCATTCCTTTTTAGCTCCCTCAAGTGATAAGGGGAATTCCCTTCACTTTAAATGTTCTTCCAAAAATCCTTAGGGTCTTCAACTAAATATTTTTTTTTAATTCCTAAATATCTGTATTTGGGTCTTATCCTAAAAGACCTTGGAATTATGTAGAATTTTAATCATGTTAATTAAAAATTAAAAATCATTCTATAATGTAGAGATAACTAGTTGGTTTTATTGGTTAGATAATTATGGTGTGTATAGATAGTGAAGAGTTTGGTAGGTATTTCCATCCATTATTATAGGTTTAGAGTGATCACTAAAAGTTTTCCTTGAATCTATGATGTATATATCATCAAACGTTTTTTGTTATTTTTTTCTCAATCAGGTTGTTCTTCATTTAATTTCATGATCAAATTAAATTAAATGGTTATTTGAACTATGAGTCATTTATTTTTTTTAGTTTCTGATGTTTTGAGGCACTCCCTCCATTGAAACGGTGCAAATTTTGATTCACAACTATCACAGGGAATGACAAAACAATATTTAAATTTCCTAAGTATAATATAACTATTAATACTAGGTAGTCTCCTGAAGTGGAGTGCACACAAAACAAGGTTGTGACTTTTTATTAATTTTCTAAAAAAATTATTTTTAATTGATTTTGAGAAAGTGAGATAAAAAAACTGTTTGAGTAAATGGATTTTTAAAACAATTGAGAAGGACAGTGATCAGAGTAGGTTTGGATAGACTTAGTTCCATGCTATCATGGTTTTTGATTTTTTACCCCTTTTATTCTAATGAATAGTAATAGAGAGATTCATCTATAGAGTCATTTATCTCCCTTGGAAATATGGATATGATGGGAATATTCATATCTAACACCTCAGGTTGTTGTACCCTCCTTCCACGTTGGTCTACCCTTCTTCCTGTGTGTGTAGTATTGTAGTAGGTTTTATTTATATATCATGGCAATCCCTAATAAAGAATTGTTGTTCCTTAATAACCAATATTCCAATATACAATATTGCACATGTGATAACAAAAATTTATTACTCACCACCCAACCATAATATATTCCACCACATATATAAAAAAATTGGGTGGAGGGAGATATGGATCACCAACCAAATAAATTAAAAGTAACAGAATCAGAACCTAATGCAACCACATTCAGAATTTAAAACTTAATTAATAATTGAAACCCAATAAATAAATAAGAAAGGATATTATTAAATTTAATAAAAAAACTCAATAATATCACATAGTTCTAGACTCCCCCTTTTTCTAATCACTCAAAGGTAATACCCCTCCATGGATGAGGAAGTCGAGTTGATTCGAGAGAGGGGAGACATCACAGAATAATGAAAGTAAATAAATAAATAAGTACAATAAATCTACAGAAAGAAATAATCTATATCTTCCCTCTCCAATATATATTCTTTAATCCACCCCAGGATTCTTATTTATAGGCATTTAAGAGGCCTTGGGGTATCATAATGGTCTATTAATAGGTTTAGGGTGTGAAATTTTGTCTCCAGAATTTTTCTCAAAACATTTGTTAACATTACACTAATTTAATGACCTAATTGGGAAATTTATTCTTCTATAAAGTTTTTAATAATTTTTTTTAGTTTTAACGCAAAAGTTCAGCATAATACACCATGTAATGTAGATGTTATAGCCTATTTACTCTGAAACTTTTTCCTGTCTATTCAGAATCTTTTGAATTTCCAAAATATGATTCCCATGAATTTATGGCATTGATTCCAACAGAATAAAGTGGGTCTATAATTATGAATGTTTTTAATCAGGTTATTATCTTTATCAATGTCAAATTTGAGCTCCATTATGCCAAAAATTTATGATATATAGGTCCAAATTCAAAAATATCTAGATCTATGCATAGATTTTGTGGCCTGAAATACGAGCATATTTTGGGTATCCAAATTTTAGATTCAACTCTTAGTAAAAAAAATTAAATGAATCCCAAGATGGTTTAAAGCCTTAAAAAAGTAATTTCAAATATTAATTTAGTTTATAAAAATTTATGCCCCAAATACATAAATAAATTAAAATATTTAAAATCCAAAATTAGGCATTTTTTGCAATTAAGCTCAAAATTCCTCTAAAACAAAAAAAAGATAAATTTGACCTTAAAATATCAGTTTTCTGAGATTAAAAACATAGAAATTAAAAAAAATAATTATTTAAAATATTTACTATAGTCTGGTTTGAGGTGAGTCCTGAGGATAGAAATAGATCCTCCTTTATATTTTACTTCCCATTTTAATTATTTTGGATATGTGATCATCCCAATGGGTGATACATGGGATATTTTCTTATATGATAATATTTATTTGTTATAGAATGATTATATTTTATTGTATTTTGAATAATATGATGATTATTTTATATATTTTTTGGATATTTACAGTGGTTTATTAACTTTAATATGAGGTTATAGTGTCTCCATGGTAACACCATAGACTCTCGATGCATGTTAAAAGCCTATGACATATGACGAGGTGCACATGAGGTCACATATTGACCCAATCTAATTACTATAGAGTGATCCATGTAGGGGATGTTAAAAAAGTGTCATCAGAGTGTTTTTTATTTATTTTAATATTTTTGATATGGATGACATGCGATAATATTTTTTGGAACCTGGGATGGAGGCTATGACTTGTGCTTGTCTAATATCTACATGATCTAAAATCCAAGTAACCAGGGAGTTGAAATTGATGTTTATGATTTTCATTATTATGATGGTGTTGATTATTACTAAGAGTGATATTTCATATTTATTTTATTTTTGGTTACTAATCTTGACCTAGAGTGGAAAATGCATGAGTTCATGCATCATATCAGGAACATAGGTTAACATGACATATGAATGATTTCATGTGAATGAGACAAGAGTTATGAAAAAATAAAATAAAATAAAATGTGTTTGGTTACATAAATTTTTGAAAACACCCTATATGGTGGTTTACCATATCACTTCTTAGTGCAATTCTACTTAATCTCACCAGATTACTCACAATTGCTACCTGTAATTACTAATGATCTACTTATTATATAGTATCAGTTAAATAAAGTTATAATAATAACTTATAAAATGTTTTTATTGGAAACTTTTGAAAGGAATTTAATTTAATTGAACCAAAATTATGACCTAATAAATATGAATCCTTGAAGGTTCTTATCACATATATATATATATATATATATATATATATATATATATATATAAAAGTCTGTGTGTGCCCACATGTATGAGATCTTGATCCTTAAGGGGTTATTTAGGTTCATATATTTTGGGTGAGAGTTTTAACCCTAGAGTGGATAGTGACTTGAGCATGGGATGACTGATAGGAATATGAGAACCTCATGGTGGGTGTTTGGAATGTGAGTACCCTGTGATGTTTGATGTGGGAGTAAATATGTTTCCCTATTAGATGTGACTTGTGGACTAAGTGAGATATCCAAGAGACTTTGATTTGTGACTTAGGATATTGGTGAATCTAGTTTTTTGAAAAAATAATAGGAACCTCCATGTAATTATTATATATGATTATGATATATGATGATAACTCGATAGAGGGGTTAACCCAAGATTGTGAATTCCTTATAGATAAAAATAATGGGTAGATAATTTGTTTATGAGATTAATACATATAAGGTGCTATTGAGTATGTGATATAGAAAAAAATATTCATTTCATATTGAATATGTAAAAACATGGGTAATTCTTGTGCAGTGATAAATGTGACATTCTTGGGTGAAATGGATAATTAATTAAATAGAAGGTGATCCTGTATTGGTTGAGAGGAGAACACATGTGATGTGTGATTAGCTATATAATTAGGCTAGTTATCCTAGGATTGATTGCATATGTCTCAAGATGGTTCGAGTTGGATAGTATGGCTAGGTAGCTTCGGGGTGTAAATTTTTTTCGTTATGTTTTGTTTTAGAAAAAAGGTATGTTAAGCAATGTGTGAGAATGGTTAGATGGGTACTATCTTACCATAGGAAAAGGGAGAAATCATTTACCTAAATTATGTATTCAGTGGATTGGTGGGAGCCAATCATAGCCAAGAGAGTTAAGCTTGGTGTTTATATGATAGGATCGACCATGGATGATATGTGAGACATATCAATGGGAGGATTTTGGGAAATCTTTGGGATTGGGAGATTATTGAGTTGGTAAAGTTATATTTCCCTTGTAATAGTGGCATGTGTTTGTTAGATATGGGGATTCTCTAAGGTATGGTTAGGTGAGATTCAATAGTTTAAACTAGTGCATTGGGATGTGACTTGTGTGATGGAAGAATGACTAAGTGTCATGGGGGTTATGGATATGCTGGGATGTTCACCTCATATGAAAAATTATTTTTGATCTTTTTGGGAAATTGAGAATGTGGCATGATGAATGTTTTTTATTATGAGATGGTGAGGGGTCAAGTGGTTTAGAATAATGGATAAGGTGTTAATAGAGTTCCCTAACATTGATCAGTTGGATACACATATAATTATGAGTCACTAATGGGACTAGGTATGGCCTATTAAAGGATAGAATGTGAGATTCAAGTGATAATGAAAATGTTCATGGAAATTGTATTAGATCGATTAGGAATGAGTGTATGATAATGTATTATTGTTAGATTTGGAAAGTGGTTGCATGAGGTTCCATGGTAATATTGCACTCTTGAGTGGTTCTTAGGATATAGATCTATTTTAGGGATATAACTAGGGCACATGAGTGTCAGTGTTCAAATGATAGTGAAAATTAGGGGAATAAATCAGGAGGTGGTTTTGGTTTTGTGATAGTTCTTAGGTATATGTGGCCTATTTATGTGTGACAAATAGAAAACACCAAAATATGGATATCAATAAAAAAGAATCAAGTTTAGATAGCATGTTTGGTAACTGATATTATTGGATACAAGATAAAAGCGGGGTGGTATGAGCATGGATGCATTTAAGTAGATATACAAATGGATGATCGAGATTGTAGAAATTTTATTACTCATGGGAATCATACCGACATGAAAATGAGGTGGACCCTTCTGTTATAAATATATTCTTGGGAGTGAGAATACAGATTATAATGAGAATATTTGGGTGAATCTTGGGTGTGAAACCGAGAGTGTGAGGGTCTAGTATAGACCAATAACTTCAATTGGTAGGGTGTGACATCAGTGAATTTGGAATTCATGAATTCTATCAGGAGTTCAGAATTATCTTAGAGTTTGTGGCAATAAATGGTGCCATAATGCACAATATAATGTTATTTTTTGAAGTGAAGTCGGTTGGGATGTGGTATTGGAATAACCATAACCAATAGGATATATGAGATTTGGGTTGAGAATCAGGTCTTAGTGAATAGGGTGGTTCATGATGGGTGTCTAATAAGACTTCACATGGATGAGAAGTTTCATAGTGTGGAGGTTGTACTGACCCTCACTATTATGGGTTGTGAAATTTAGGGGAAGTTAAATTATTTTCCCTAAAGTAGGGGAAAATTTTAGAATTTTGGTTCAGATTACAAATCCATGAGTTAGAACATCTGTTATAGATGTTTTTTGATGTTACAAAAGTCCCTAAAATAACCTAAGGTGCTTGGTTGAGCATGAAAATAGGGTTGGTTTAATGGAATTAGTTTGTGGGAATAAAAAATTTATCTTGGTAGAGGTGTGGGCATATTAGAATTTGTTTGGAATCAAGTCTTAGGAAGTGTCTAGGTTTAAGGTTGTAATTAGATTCTATTTTTAGAAACTAGTGTGTTTGATGTACCTTTTTAGGTGTTAGTACTGACCAAAGGTGTTTTAGAAAGATTTCAGTTATTTTTGAGTTTTAGATAATTTTTTTAAAATTGGATTAGTATAAAAAATTCATCAAAGATTTTTCTCTAAGTATAAAAACTTATGTATCTCATGGGGAGGAAATAAATATACTATATATGGTGAATAAAAATATTATATATAATGTAGGTATTTTACCAAGGGTGAAAATATTATGAATGAAAATTTCGCTAAGTTAAAAATATTATGTATTATGGGGAGGAAGAAAAATATATTACATAACATTTTTATGGATAATAGAAAAAACATGCTTATTACAAAAGATAAAAAATTATATATATTATATAAATATTTTATGTATGAATAAATTTTTTACACTTTTTTTAGACAATGGAAAAAACCTTATAGGTTTAAAATATGTTATGTATTGATTTTTTCACAAAGGTAAAAACCTTATGTGTGAGTGTAATGTTACATACATGGATTTGGTAAAGGAAAAACCATTACATATTGAAAATGTAATACATATTAGTAAAATATGTTATGTATAAAATTTTTGGAGAAGGGAAATATATTGTGAAGGACTTAAAATATTACATATGAAGTTTGTAATGACCCGCATTTTGAACCGGACAAAAACCCGAAGGAATTTGAACTTTTTTGTTTACTGAACTGGTCTTTTTGAAGACCGGGCTTCAGAACAAGGTTACGAAGGTTGGAAACCTTCCTTTTAAAGTTCTTGGGCATGGGTGAAGGCTCGTTAAGTTTCTCGGGTGGCCCGAGAGGTTTCAGAAGTGTCGGACCCAAGTTTTTAAGGAGCTGTAGAGGGCGCATGGTTGGCGCACGGTTTGGCTAACCGTGTGGCCTAAACCGTGCGACCTTATTTTAAGAGACAGTGGATTGCGTACGGTTTCCCAAACCGTGCACCTAGCACGTGCGAGAGATCTCCCAGAGGTAGAAAACTCTGGATGGTTTGGAAAACCGTGCGGGTCAAACCGTGCGTTTGGGTGTGTTTTGGGTTTTTTGATTAATTCTTAAATAAAAGAAAAATAAAATAAATAAAACCTAAACTAAACACACTCCCTCACTTCCTCTCTCTCCAGACCCACACGAAGCCAAGGGCTCTCCCCTGTGAGTCGCGCAACGCCCCTCTCTCGGCCTCCTCTCGATCAAGCTCCTCCCTCTGATTTCCGGCCGTTTCTTCGTCGAATCTCCATGGTAAGCTCCCCTCTATCTCCTCCTCTCTCTTCTTGGATTTTTTTCAACCTATTCATCACTCGGTGAGAACTGGCCGAATGACCTAGGGTTTAGGGTGATTTGTTTTTCTGTTTTCCTTTGATTCTAGGTTATGTGGAAGGTTCGTTGGGACTCCTTGGTGTGCGTTCCGTTAACCTCCAATGAAGGCGAAGCTGTTCGGGTGGTTTCGGATCGCCAGATTGGGTTCAAGGTGAGGATTTCACCTTTCTCCTTGTTTCGAACTGATTGAATTTTGGGCTTTTGATGTTTATGAGCCCCCGACTTGATGTTGGTAGTGCGTTGAGCTCGCAGTGTGGGTTCGCCTTCATTTTGGTTTGTCGCCAACACCCGAGGTAAGGGTTTATTATTTATGGTTGGTTTCACCTTGCCTAAATTGATCTCGTTATGTGTATTAAGGTTTTTCGTGGTTGTTTTATAGTGCGTTGGAGGTTTTGGCATGGTTTTGAGTTTCTAGATCTTAGGCAACTCACCTGCGCAGGCATAGGTACGTATTTATATGTATGTGGGTTCCCCCGACATGCATATATTTGTGCATGGAAGCAAATATACACGTACGGGGCTAGTTGTCCCCATTTCATATATAAAACGTTCCTGCATAGGTGAGAGGATACATGCTTATGTGTATAAGCATATGTGTAAGGATCCTCTTGTGCACGCTCATGGCCATGCGGAGCGTGTTAATAGAGGTTAGGTGTCCTTATACGCTTGTGAAATCACATATGCCTTGTGGGGGAGTAGTAGCAGCTCTTAGTTAGAAAGCAACAAGAGTCGGAGTGGACGGATGGATCCACCTTGAGGTAGGGTCCCTCTCCTTGCCCTTTTATTTAAGTAAAGTGAAAGTGAGTTTAATATTGCACTGCCTTATAATTTTAATCATGCAAGTTAGTTCCGATTGAATTCTTATGTGAAAATCGTGTGAATTGTAGGATTAAGATAAAAGAGGTTTCTTGGTCACTAAATTAATAATTTAGTAATAAAACCCCTCAATCATAGGTGCTCTTCCTTCAAGATAAAAAGTAGTGATAGACTTTTTATGCTTGCCTACTTAATTGTTGTGGTGCCTTTTCATGCCTTGTATGTGAACTTTCTTTGTTGAGACAAAGGGAATGAAAATGCTGTGATACGTGTGTTTGGGTCAATTTTCCATGTTAGGAAAATTGAGTAAGATGGAAACCTTAGTGGGATGACCTAAATGACATGTTTCCTATAGAAGGTATCAAAGGGTTAGATATTGATAAAAACATATCCTTTAAGATGAAATGGTTAAACTAGAATGAACGGACTAGGGTGGTATGACCACACCTTGGGATAACGTAATGAGCACGACTTATGTTAGTAAACTGAATATGTTAATTAATTGATATAGATACTTAAGAGGACTTTCATCAGGTATACTTGTGATGAACTTGCATATGGGCACCTATATAGATATGAGAGATATGATTGATTGTGAATGTGGAATGTTTATTTGAAATGCATAATATGTACTGCCTTATGAATTCTAATGTAATTGTGATAATGATTTTGAAGGATTGATGGATGGGAGGCATTCATACCCCATGCCAGCTTACTTGAGTATGGGTGGGAGGCATGTCTACCCCACACCAGATGCGATATCTATATGTGTATGGAAGGGAGGCATTTATATGCCTTTCCAGTTGACTGATAGGGATGAGAGGAATTCTTACCTCATGCCTATTTACCATTATTGATGGAAGGGAGGCATTCTTACCCCTTTCCAGTTGAATTATAGGGATGAGAGGCATTCTTACCTCGTGCCCGCTAATCCCGATTAATGGGTGTGATGCATTCTTACCCCACACCATCTATGATCTAAATGCTTATATATATATATATACATATATATATATATATATATATATATATATATATATCTCTGTGTGTGTGTGTGTGGTGACATGATCAGGTTACTTTACCAGCAACGAGCCGAAGCAAATATAGCCGCCAGGTGTCCCTTGGGAACCTGGATGGGTGTTATTTACTTATGTACTTCTGCTTACTATTTCTCCATACCTACTCATTGTTTAATTATTATACACTATCTGGATTGGGTTTGACACCGGTGGTTACGACCTACTGAGATTCATATCTCACACCCTACTCGGGCCGCCATTGCACTGGGGTACCCGAGTAGACCTTCTGCTTGCCCGACCTAGGTTGTGTGCTGTGCTGTTTGTACCTGAGGAGTTTGGAGCAAAGGAACAAGCGGGAGCTTGGGATTCTCAGGAGATCACCCATCGGGCATTTCTGTATTTTCTTCTTTTCTTTTTTATTGTATTGAAAGCATGTTGTATTGTTTACTGCTTTCGGAAATGTATCATAATCTGTACATGCATGCATTGTAAACTGGAATTTTCCAACTTTTATAAAAATGGTTATTACCTGTCTTTACTTCTTCCTTGCAATTGCTTACTTCTTCTGCTACTAAATGATATTTACTCTGATAATATCACTGCGTTACTCTGATATGAGGGTATAGTCTCCCCACTATCATCTCCTAAGACTCTCGCTGCTATTCGGTAGCCTCTGGCATACGGGGAGACGCGCTTGAGGCCATGTGACCACCGGTCCGGCCACCGATTTGATGGTAATCCGGGCTGGGATTTTACAAAGTTTTTACTAAGGGAAAAACTATACGCATGGGATGAAATGTTATGTATAGAAATATAGATCATGGAAAAACATTACATAGAGAAAAAATATTATATATAAAGGGGAGTTTGGAAAATTTTTAAACTCATATGATGCTTAAGTTTTTTTGTATATAACATATAATATATAGGATGCCTAAGTTTTTATAAACATATAGAGATCCTAGGGTGATATATAATATAATTTTGTGGAGGATCCAGGATTTTCCAATTTTTTCAAAAATGAATTTTTTTTCTTCTAAACATTAAATAAATTTTAAAAACAACTACTAAAGTGAAAACATGGTACTTTCATGGCCTATATACAATAAACTCATCTAGAATAGTTCTCTCACCCCTCTCTTCTTCTCCAAGAGATATATATCTATATTCTATATGGATTAGAGTGTTTTTTTTTCTAGAGGATATATTGAGATAAATCTATCACTTTGATTTTATTCTTCCTCAGTCTCTTCCCCTTTTATTTTCTAGTGATTTGTTATAGAATAAAGTAGGGATTGGAAATGATTCTATAGGTTCATGGGAAAATCATCATGATATGATGGTAATTTTTCTAAACTTGTATAAATGAGATCATGAGATGAAGATCACACTAAGTTTCATGTGGATTAAAAAGGTATGTCCCTAACCTAAATTATTGAAGGATTTATAGGATTTTTGGAAAAATATAATAGAGGGATTTAACTGAAAGGATGATTATTTTGTTTGTCAAAGGTCTGAATAGATATCAAGGGTGGTGCATACCCATTTACTCAAGGTTTTGGTCTTGAAAATTCTCCAATGATTTTTCACATTTCAGTTACCCAAAAAATTAATTTTAGAATTAATAATGGAATATTTTTTATATTGATTATAAATTATTTATAATTAATTCAAGTGATTTTTGAAGGTTTTAGGGACTCATGTTGATGAGAAATGGCAGACCTATCATAGAGAATAATAGGTTAGAGTGACTAAGATTTCATTAATGGGAATAACTCTATAAATTATGTTGGAAGTCCTTTAAAATCACCATAAATATTATGAATTGTTTATGTTTCATGCGATATATTATATCATTACTTGGTCATGATTTAAGAATAAATTGAAAATGTATGTTTCCACATAAACCCATGAAAATTATGATAGTGTCATTTCTATTAATGGACCCTTGGATACTCATTTTATATCTTGGCCTCCATTGGGTGAAGGTTAAACAATAACATGTGTAATGAAATATAAATCCCATAGGGTGGTATAAATGAAATAAATGATTCGAGAGAACCTTGGGTAGGTTCCCTTAGTTCCCTTGAGTAGGGAAGAGTGATGTATTGGAAATGGTTAACTTAGGGATAGACCACATAATAACCTTGTGCTACCCTACATTTCTGGGACTAGTCATATAGAGAGTGGAGATAGAGTTCCTACTCCCATGGGAATGTGAGTACCCAGGTGGGTATACCCTATGTAAGATTATGGAAAGGTTGGTGTGATCAGTCATCTTATCAAGGTTTTAAAAATGAGAAGGTATTTATGTTATATCTCTAGTGTGATTCCTTTATAGTACTACCAATGAGGCTATTGAGATCATGATATGATCATAGATATATTGAGGGATGTTATGCCCTCTAAGTGATGAACTTTTTCTTTATAGTTGGGAATGCATGAGAGGAGCCCATATAGGGTGTCCAGGATTAGGTATATCCTAGGGGGACTTAGTGGGTTCCCTAGTATCATGTTTACCCAAGAGAGTTCTAGGGTGGTTATAACCTAGTTAGATATGGAGAGGTGTTTGGATTTTACACTAGGGAGGCTAGACTAGGAGATGTGTGTTGGGTTGGGTGAGTGGCCAACCCATGTGATGAAGCTAAAATTATCATACATTTTATACAATAAATATTTTTTTTATAATCCCACCATAGTTTTATGGTATGATAAATTATCACGGTTTTAGGGTTTAGTGGTATTTTGAGCTCAAATGCCAAAAATGGTTAAATCTGGAAATTTGACATATTTTTATGATAGGGGTATTTGGTCATAAAATTTACATTATTATTTCAAATAGTGTGATTTTTTTTTTTTGAAATATCTGATTTATTTTATACATATTTTTCTTTAGTATTAAAGACTAATTCGAGCATTTAGAGGTTTGAAAAAATCATTTAATATGGGAAATTTTCCGGATGGATAACGTGGACCCTACCACCATAACAGACACATAAATTAGTCTAAACACATCCAAATGAGAAGGGTCCAGATGTAGACAATAGAGGATTCAATGAGGCGCTTCCATGATGTATTTCCAGTCAAAATATTCTCATTAAAGCATTATTTGAAAACTCTAAACATGTGGAAGATGAAACGTCTCAAGAGGCATAAATAAGTCCAGTGCGTAATTAATTCATAAAATCATGACCATGAATTAAAAGTGGATCGTAGTTTTTGAAGGGAAGAGAAATTACATTTGGAAAAAAATGTATTAATGATTTAAGGAGTGAATCGACAGGTTTCAAAGCCATAATAGCCAGGGGAGTTGAAGAATTGGAATTGTCCAGTCAAATGGACAGATTAAATGTCTCAGATTAAATTGTCTATAACACCTACATACAATGTCCAATAAAGCTCATAATTTTTGGGTGAACTTAGGAGAAATTATGGAACATATTTTATGAATAAACCTATTACCAATTCTTCCATTAATTGGAAATAAATGGGGAATCATTTGGATGATGATTTTGGAGAGAATTATTTCACCTCTTCTCTTTATAAATATATATCCTCACCCCTTCTCTAAGAATTGTCACTTCTGCGTGACCATTTTCTATTATTTTGTATTTTCTTTCCACTTTAATAGTATTATGAATTTTTAATTAATTTTTATCTTCTACATCTAATTCTCATTTTTTAATCTTTTGTTTTCCATCCCGTCCTTCTCCACTGCGATCTCTTATACTCGTGATGATGAGTAACTAACCTGAGGAACTTCTCGGGGGATCAATACAGTGTTGAAATCAAGTAATTTCACATTCATGTTAATTGTTTCTTATTTTATTATAGTTATGTCAAGGGTTATCTTAGTGGTTAAGGTGCCTTTGTGTCTCCACTTTCCACCTGAGACTTAACTTTCTCTTCTATAATATTTTCCCTCGATCGAGGAGGTGGATGTGCGATCTCTCAGTGATCATTGAGAGAATTTTATATTCACAACCACATATATAAAAATATATTCACACATAATATGGATTGTGTTTATTAAATAAATTTCAAACTAATAATGAGACGATGAAGGTTCAATCTGAGTGATTCTCTCAAGAATATCTTCTTTCTGTCTAACATCATTTCGTCTGTATTAATTCTGTCTGTATTATACATTTCATGTTTACTTTCCTTTATCTTGAATTATAATTTATCAAACCAAAATTTCATTTAGTTTTTTATGATAAAAAACAAAAAAATAAAATAAAAAATGAATTATAATTAGTGATTGATTGACCACAAAAGCTTCTCAAGAGAACGACCTAGGTCAGCCCCTGTGCTGCACTTAGTTATAAATATTTTTGAGAGTGTGCATGACAAAACTTCATAAATTAGAACCATTACTGGGGATCCAAGTGGTTTTCATTCACTCTTTTTATTCACAATTTGTAAATAAATTTTATTTAATTAAAAAAAAACAAAAAAAAATCATAAATTAAAAAAAACTTTAAAAAACCCTTTGTTCCTGATGTCTTTAAATTCAAAATATTATTCATAGAATGAACAATATCATGTGACAGAAAATGTTTTCAATGATATTGATGATCAGTTTTAAAGGATTAGTGATAAAGTGAAAAAACTAGAGTCAAATAGAATTTATTGCTGAATATGTACACACATCCCAGGAGAATTCCAAACCTAAGGCGGAACCTGAACCAGAACGAGTGGTGGAGGAGATTTTACCAATAATTTTTTATGTTAAAGAACATGAGGAGGGTGAGAAGGAGATAATAAATAAATTAATCATATCATCCAATAATCAACCATTACTCGAGGAGGTCCCGAACGTACACATTACAGTTGATTCACTAATGGGAGATCAAAATTTTTTGGAAGAATCCTCAAATATATTTGTTGAAGATAACTTGAAACATGATATTACCATACATGATAATAAAACATCAGAAAATTTCTACCTATCTCTTGCTTTGTAAGATAATGCACCCAATGAGATTGAGTTTCCAATGGTCCTACCTGAATAGATCATTTACCAAGATGAATTACTTGAAAGGGAATATTTCTTTATTAATTCTTAATTTTTTAATCTCATTCAATATGAATTGTTTTCTGATTTCTCTTTCTTTGAAATTTATGATACAACACAAATGGAGCAGACCTTGGATGTTAATGAAAAGACAACCCAAGTGGTGGTGATTGAAGAATAGTTGGAGAAACTTGTGGTGGTGCGATTATCTCCTCAACAACAATGTACATACCATATGGAGGAGGATACCATATAAGTCAACAGGGTGCACCCCTATCTTCTTTTCTCTCCCGCTCTGGACCTTAATTTCTCTCTTTATTATTTATTTAGGGTTAAGAACTATCTTATATTCTTTGGGTTTCTCCACATTCAGTAATTAATCATGGACATTGGGAAAACTCACATGTGGTGGTTCATCTCAAAGAAACCACACCCACCTTATAATTTGGGACAATCCACTGAAACTTCCTGACCAGGGGAAGTAAAAACCTAGCACCCACTTGGGGGTTTAAACCAAGAATTATCTCTTTTCAATTCCCTTTCTCTTTATTTATTTATTTGTCTTAGGTATTTTCAATAATTTCTTGTAGGATTAAAGTGGTAGCTTCTAGGATCTTAACTCAAGGAATCTACTTCAAAAATAATGCCAGGATATATCTTTCCTTCCCTTGGATTTTCTACCTTTATATTTATATTTTTTTGAGTTAAATTGAGGGGCTGTAAAATTTAAGTTTGGGGGAGTGTCAACCTGCTTAGTTCTTCTTGTGTGCTTTTCATTTTTTATCATATTTTTAGGATTTTCTAGATTTAATGAATATTCTTATCACTTTTCACACATCAATTGATTTTGAAAGAGTTTAAATGAGTTTTGAAATAATGGATTTTAAATGATTTTTGATGTGAATTATTTTTCCTTGAAATGAATTTTCAAGCATTTTTATGAGTTTGACTGATTTTTGAAATCCATTACTGTGAAACACTGAATCAAAATATTTTTCCAATCCTTTTAGGTATTTTAAACTACTTTGACAAATTATTCATAATACGCACATTTTCTTGGGATAAACTTGAATTTTGTGTGAGAGCCAGAATTTTTGATTTTTCCCTTTCGAAGATTTGGATTTCATGAAATGTATTTTAAATGATTGAGGCATCTATTTTTCTAGCCATATTTTATCTTGAGACCCACCTTTACATTTATCCTTCATAATACCATAGATTCCATGAATTTCCTTATAGGTTTAAGCCACATTACATGCCAATTTTCCTTACCAACCCGCACTTTTAGTATTTTGTTGCATGGATATTTCAAGTTTGAGTGTGGGAAAAGGGGATTTAATCTACATTAATTGGGATTTGTATAAATTACGTGTGGTGTGAGGTTTGTGTTAATATTTTGGGTTGTGGATAATAAGAGAATTGGGCATGTGTCGTTATTTAATTGTGCTTTATTTGTTTAATCCATTTATCCTTAAAAAATGAAAAAATGGAGATGATATTTAATTACTCATTATGAATTATTTTATGACTCATTTACCTCTTAAAAATCAAGTTAATTAATTTTCATTCATTCATCGTATTCAATTTTAAGCTCATCCTCCATGAAAAAGAAAAAGAAAAAAAGAAAAAAAAGGAAATAATGTTGTGCCTTTTGGAGCTTTGCAAAAAAAGGGAAAAATTAGATGATATTATTCATTATAATCATTGATTGGATCATTTACCATGTCATAAAAGAGGTTTGGTGTTGTGTTTCACATTTTCAAGTGGGATTGAGAGAGGAATTTCTTGTGTTTTTACTTGAATTAATCATGCATTGTACTTTAGAGTCTAACCTCCTCTTTCTGGACTGAAAATTTTTCAATCATTTTCCCACCAACCCTAAGATACATAATCATTTGAACCTTTAATTAATTACCTCATGATTTAATTTATTTTCATGTTTAAAACTGTGGAGAAATAATAATTTTCAATATCTTATGGTGGTACATGCGATTTCCAAGTATGAGCATAACTCTAGATTCAATTTCCCATGAGTGAAGAGTGACATAAAATTCAATGTGAGGTAGGTTGTGATTGGGTCATGGACTGATTTATGAGGTTTAAAAAAATTTATTGATTGAAATAAAAATAATATATAATTGTTTTTCATTGATGATACATCATGGAATTCTATTTTGGATAATATCATTGATATTTTCTCATTTTTGATTGTTGTGTGGATTTTGATTTGAATGTAAGATGATTGCCCAGGAATGCAATGTTTAAGTGTGGGGGAGTGATGAAGCTCAAATTTTCATACATTTTATACTGTAAATCATTTTTTTATAATCCCACCATAGTGTTATTGTATGATAAATTTTCATGTTTTTAGGTTTTAGTGGTATTTAGAGCTCAAATGAAAAAAATGGTTAAATCTGGAAATTTTACAGATTTTTATGATAGGGATGTTTTGGTCATAAAATTTACATTAATATTCCCAATTTTGTGATCCTTATTTGGTAAAATCCCTGATGTATTTTCTACAACTTTTACTTAAGGATTAAAGACTGATTCGAGCATTTAGAGGCTTGAAAATCATTTAATATGGGAAATTTGCCGGGCAGACAACATGGACCCCACCTCTGTAACAGATACATATAGTAGTATAAAAACCTCCAAATGATATTTCTATAGATGTAGATGACAGAGGATTCAATGAGACACGTCCATGATGAATTGAAAGTCACTACTGGAAAACTAACATATACCAACGGTTTGGAACTGTTGGTATATGCCTCCAAACCGTTGGTATATCCTATACCAACGGTTTGGAGAACCGTGGCCAAGTAAGCCGTTGGGATAGGTCTATACCAACGGTTTTCCCAAAACCGTTGGTATAGACCTATCCCAACGGTTTTGGAAACCGTTGGTATAATTAATATGAAAATCTTTACCAACGGTTGTGGAACCGTTGGTATATGTATTTCAAAAAAAAAAACATTCGCTGGGATTTGATCCCAGCACCCCTAGTTTATTATTGAACGACTTAACCACTAACCTAACATGACTTTTGTGTATATAATTACATAAATATATATATGTATTCTCATAATTATATTAAATTTTGATTTATATAATGTTCTGGGTAAGAAGAAATGATAAAAAAACAAAGGATCTATTCCAACGGTTGTCAAAACCGTTGGTATAGACCTATACCAACGGTTTTGACAACCGTTGGAATAGATTTTGAGCCTGGATTTTATTTTGGGTGAAGGTTGATTCATGGGTGACCTTTCCCAACGGTTTTGGCAAACCGTTGGGAAAGGTATACACTTTCCCAACGGTTTTGGCCAAACCGTTGGGAAAGATGTCCACAAAGTGGACCTTTCCCAACGGTTTGGCCAAAACCGTTGGGAAAGGTCCCCACAATGTGGGTTTTCCCAACGGTTTGGCCAAAACCGTTGGGAAAGGGTATACCTTTCCCAACGGTTTGCCAAAAGTGTTGGGAAAGGTCCCCACAATGTGGGTTTTCCCAACGGTTTTCCCAAACCGTTGGGAAAGGTGGCCTCAAAGTGGGATTTCCCAACGGTTTGTCCATACCGTTGGGAAAGGGAACCTATACCAACGGTTTTTATGAACCGTTGGTATAGAAGCGTTGGGAAAGGTCAGATTTCTAGTAGTGAGTAAAAATATGCTCAATAAAGTATTATTTGAATGCTTCAAACATGTAGAATATGAAACATCTCAAGAGGCAGAAATAGTTCCATTGTGTAATTAATTAACAACATCGTGAACATACATACAAAATGGATAATATTTTGTGTATGGATAAGAAATTACATTTGGAACAAAATTTATTAAGTATTTAAGGAGTTAATTGACATTTTTCAAAGTCATAATGGTTAGGGGAGTTGAAGAATTAGAATTTTTCCAGTCAAATGGACAGATTAAATGTCTTAGATTAAATCGGCTATAAATCCTACATTTGTGGGCCAATAAAGCTCCTATTTTTATGGAGAATGGAGGATATATTATGGAACATGTTTTATGAATCAACCTATTAGCAATTCGGCCATTTAATGGTACATAAACATGGAAACATTTAGAGGATGATTTTGGAGAGAATTCTTTCACCTCCTCTCACTATAAATATGTATCCTCACCCCTTCTCAAAGCATTGGAACTTCTATGTGCAAATTTTCTATTGGTTTGTAGATTATTTTATTTTTAATAGTATTATTTATTTTTAATGTATTTTTATCTTCTTCATCTCATTCTCATTTTTTTTAATATTTTTTTCCACCCCGTCCTTCTCCACTACGATCTCTTATACTCGTGATCATGAGTAACTAACACGAGGAACTTCCTAGGGGATCAATCCAATGTTGAACCCAAGTCATTGTATATTCATGTAAATTTTTTCTTATTTTATTATATTTGTTTCAAGAAGGATCATAGTGGGTAAGGTGCCTTTGTGTCTCTACTTTCCACCTGAGACTTAACTTTCTCTTCTACAATATTTTCCCTTGATCGAGGAGGTGGATGTGTGGTATCTCAGCGATCGTTGAGAGAACTGTATATTCACAACAACATATAGAAGAGTATATTCACTCATACTATAGAGTGTGTTTATTAAATAAATTTCAAACTAATAATGAGATGATGAAAGTTCAATCTGAGTGATTCTCTTAGGAATATCTCCTTTCTGTCTAACATCATTTTATCTGCATTCATTCTGTATGCATTATGAATTGCATGTTTACTTTTTTGTATCTTGCCATCTCATTTCTCAAACCAAAATTTCATTAAGTTTTTCCTTATAAAAAATAAAAATATAATAAAAAATTAATTATATGTAGTGATTGATTGACCACAAAATCTCCTCAAGAGAACGACCTAGGTCAGCCCCTATTCTTCACTTAGTTATAAATATTTTTGAGAGCACGCACGACAACGCTTCATCACTATATAAGGACACTAGGGAATGACTTGAGATAAGGGGATTAGTCCAATTGACTTTCTCCCTGATTGTGAGTTTGTGAGCTATGAGGTGGGATGTGGTTTCATTTTGTATATAATGTATTATTATATGATGGTAAATGGTATAACCCCAAGTTATTAATGATATGATGTGTGATTATATATTGGGGGTGGGTGCACGCCCAGGTTCATGATGATATAATATACAATTTTAAGCGGGAAGTAAGTATTCCCCTAGGATCCTGATGATATGATGTACGATTCTAGGTTGGAAGTGGGTATGAACCTGGGTTATTGATGCTATAATGTACAATTCTAGGAAGGGATTTGGAACACCCCCAAATTCTTGATGATATGATATATGATTCTAGTCATGGAGAGGATACACACCCAAGTTTCAGATGATGTGATACATGATTCCAGTGTGGGGAGACTTTACCACAGGATCTTGATGATATATTATGTACTGATTTTTGGGTAAGTAAATTCCCCATATATGATGTATTCCTATTGATTTTAGGTTAGTACATGGTTCCTCCAAATGTTTATGTGGTATGCCTAGAGACATCATACATTAGCCAAACAGGTATGGTCAACCTTATGTGTTACCTTAGAACCTGAGGATCAATGATGATTATTTTGTTGCACTTATACACTTATTTATTATTCTAATCATATAAAGTTTCCATACACTATGTTACTAGTTATGTTAGGGACACCATTGGTGGTGGCTTACTGAGTTTTATTCATACCCTCCTCGGGAAGCCCTAACACTTTGGTATTAGATCAAACCTCTTGATCACATGTATAGGTAGAAAAGATTCATAATATTGGATGAGTGAGTAAGATAGATTGGTTGAAGTATGGAGATTAGGGTGAGTATTTATATTGATATTAGTTATTTTTTATTTTGTATAGTTGAGAAGTCTTATAGGCGATCTATGGGATGTATGCTTATTTGATTTCTTTTATTTTTTATAGAACATTTTTTGTTTATTGGATTTTGATACTATGATTATTATTATGGATGTTGTTTGAAAATTTACTCTAGATTATTCACTTTCATATGAAGTTATAGTCTCCCCATGGTAACATGTTATACTATCACTGAAAGTTGATAGCCTCCGATATATAGGGAGGTGTGTCTGAGGTCACATAGTGACCCAATATGGATGCTGTAAAATGATTTGATCTAGAGATGTTAAAAAGTGGTATCAAAGATTTTTTTTTATTTTTTGGGATATAGTAGATATGAGATAGAAATAGTTAAAACTATGGATTAATTCTATATCATGTGACTGGGTAGTACCTCTACGAGTTGAAGTTTAATTTATTAGGTAATTGGGATTGATGTTTCTACTTTTTATTATTAAAATTGTGTTGACTCTTTCTTGAAATGATATTATGAAATTATTTGATTTTGAGTTATTAATTTTATTATATAGTGTAAATATTCATGAGTTCATGCATCATATCAAGTATATAGGTTAACATGACATGTTATTTATTGTGTGTGAACGAGAAACCAATTATTGAAAAATAATAGAAAATAAAATGGGTTTGGTTACTTAAAGTGTAAAAAATATCCTATATAGTGGTTTCCCAAAGAGCTTCTTGGTATAATTCTTCTAAACCAAACTAGATGACCTGTTATTGATACTGATGATTACTGATGATCAGTTTATTTTATAGTATTAGTTAATTAATGTGATGATAACAACTTATAAAGTGTTTTCCTCTATAACTTGTGAATAAAATTTCATTTAACTGAACTATGATTGCGACATAACAAATAAAAATTCTTAGTGGGTGATGACACACACACACACATAGATATAGATATATATATATGTGTGTGTGTGTGTGTTTTTGTGTCTATGTGTGCACACATACACATGTATGAGATCTTGATCCTATTGGGGGTTGTTTAGTGTACAGATTTAGGGTGAGGATTTGTACCCAAGAGTTGGTAGTGACTTGAGTATGGGATGTCTTATTTGTATATGAGAAGCATGGGGTGGGTATTTAGAATGTGATTTCCTTTTTTATTTTTGAGATGGGAGAATTCAGGTTTCCTCTTTAAATCAGAGTAACTCTAAGATGAGAATCATGATACTGGTGAGTTGTATGTCATGAATAAACAGCATGATGACTTCCTGTTATTGTTAGAGATGGTTTTTATATATTAAGGTAACCTTATAGAGAGGTTAATCTAGGATTTTGAATTAATTAGAGATAAAAATCACAAATAGATGATTTTTAAATGATCTTGATGCACATAAGGTTCCATTGATTATGTTATATATATATAGATATTCCATATGTATTGGAGATGTGAAATCATGGGAAATGATTGTCTAGTGTTGATCTTAACATGCAAGGGAGGCATGAAAAGATGCGTAAATAAGTAGGTGAGACTAAAATGGATGATATGAGAATGAATGTGATTATTGATTATCTAGGTAACTAGGATAGAGATCCTATGATTTATAGGATATTATTTTACATGGTTTGAGTCAGGTAGTATGGAAGGGTAACACTAGGGTGTACATCTATTTGAATATGTTTTATTTTGGAAATGATATATCTTAAGAATCATGTGAAATTGGCTAGATGATTACTCTATTACCATGGAAAATGGAGTGATATTTTCTTAACCTAATTGGTAGGTGGATTGGTGTGAGCCAATCTTAGTTGAGATAGGTAACCATGGGGTTAATTAGGTAGGATGATCCTTGAAGAACATGTGATACATGTCGATGGGTGGATTTTGGGAAATATTTAGGGTAGGGAAATGATTGATTTTTTTAAGTTATGTTACCATTGTAATAGTGTTATTTGTTGGTTAAATTAAGGGATGCTTTTAGGTATGGTCAAGTGTGATTGAATAGTGGAAACCAGTGTATGAGGATGTCACATTTGTGATGGAATAATGAACAAGGGGTTATGGAGATTGTGGATATTTTATAATTGTCATCTCAAATAAGAAATAAATTATGTACTTTTTGTGAAATGTGAAATTTGGTATGATGGCCATAGGGTATTATGAAGTACTGAGGTGTTAATTGTCTTAAAATTAGGGATAGTGAGTTAAGAGAGTTCCCTCACAATGACCAGTTAGGTACCAATGTGATTTTGAGTTCCTAGCAGGACTAGGTGGGGCTCATAGTAGGATACAATATGGGATTTTCATTATAATAAGAAGGGTCTTGGACCTTAGGTTAGATATATCCGGACCAAGTATACAGTGTTGGATTAATGGTTGAGTTGGAAAGATATTTCATGAGGTTCCATGGTATTATTAGACTCTTGGGAAGTTCTTAGTATGTAGACCTATTCAATGGATATGATAAGGCTTCATGAGTGTTCAATGGGTAATAAATGTTTGGTGTTGCACTTGAGGATTAGTAATAAGGAAATTATTATAGCAGGGAGTACACCATAGGCAAACCACATTTAGGTCACCTTTTTTTTTTGAGTTTTCTTCAGTAATCTTCATGAATAGTGTGTTAGTGGACCCAACTTAGAGGTGGTCATGGTTTTGAGACAGTTCTTGGGTATAATCCACTGAGTTACATGAAATAAATGAAAATTTACTAGATTAGGGTACTATTTGATGGTAATTGAGTTGTTTCAGTATGTTTGGTAACTAATATTATTAGATGTGGGATTCCATTCATGTTGTATAATTGTGGATGAGTTTGAGGAAAAAAACCAGCGGGTGACTAGGTCTGTGAAAATTTATTCCATCATAGTTAAAATGCCTATTTGAAAACCAAGTATATCCCTCTGTTATAAATATAATCATGAGAGTGATACTACAAATTCTGATGATAATGGTTGGGTAATGCTAGGGCGTGACACCGGGCGAGTGAGTGTCCGGTATAGAATGGAAACTTTTATTAGTGAGGCACAACATTGGTGAATTTATAATTCTTAATTAAAGTAGGAGTGAGGATTTTTCATGGAGTTAGTGTAAACAATCGATGCTATAATTCATGGGATGGTGGGATTTTTAATAGTGATGTTGGTTTTAGTGCTGTATTGGAATGACTATATCCAGTGGGAGATATGAGATTTGAGTTGGGAATTAGCTCTCAATAACTTGAATAGTTTAAGAATAATTCATGAGGAGACATCATAAGGACATAAATTGCTATAGTAAAGATGTTTCAATGACTTTCACCATTACATATTATGAAATTTAGTGAAAATTTGAATATGTCATCCTAGAGCAGAGAACATTTTTATAATTCGGGTTCGAATCATAAATCTCAGAGATAGGACTTCATTAGGGGATGTTTTTAGATGTTTTTGAAGGACTAAAAGGTTCACTGACTTATTGGATATTCTTTAGAACATGTTTTATGTATGGATTGACTATGTTGGAATAGAAATTTAGACCTGTTAGGGGATTGGAGGTGTCAGAATTGGTTGAGAATCATCTCTCAAGAAATATCTAGGATCTGGGATATTGTTAGATACTTTTTTTAGTAGTTGGTATTTTTTGAGGAGGTCCTATAAGTGTTGAGACTGAATAGATGTGTTTTGTAATGATTTATCTTATTTTTAAGTTTTATCTACTTTTTTTTAAAATCATATATGTATAAAACCTTACACGTATATTTTTCTTCAAATTTAAAAACTTATATACTATCAGGGGAGGAAATGATTATATTATATATAGTGAATAAAAATATTACATATCACATAACGTTTTTCCCAAATGAAATCATAAGGAGGAGGAAAAATATATTAAATATCATTTTTATAGTTAAGGAAAAAACCTTACATACATATAATATAAAAAATGTTACATATTATATAAAAATGTTCCAAAAGAGTAAATTTGTTAAGTTTTCTTTCTACAAGGGGAAAAAACTTAAGTGTAAAAAATATGTTACATATTGGTATTTCATAAAAGGGGAAAACCTTATGTGTGAGAATAATGTTACATAATTGGTTTTTGGATAAAGAAAAAACATTATTCTTGGAAAAAATGTGACATGCCAAATATCATTTTTTGGAAAATGGAAATATTTTATGCATGGATTAAAATATGACATATGAAGTTTCTTATAGGATAAAAACCTTATGAATGGGATAAAATGTTACATATAAAAATTTGGGTAAGGGAAAAACCTTACATAGAGGAAAAATAATACTTTGAAGGGATAATTGTGAAATTTTGTAAAATCCCAGGATGTATAAGTTTTATATATGTAATATGAAATATATATGATGTATAAATTTTTATAAATATTATTCATGGGGATCTTAGGGTGATACATAATATAATTTTTAGGAGGATCAAGATTTTTTTCAAATGTGTTGAAAATAAATTTTTTCTTGAATATTAAATAAATGCTAAAAACACCAATTAAAGGGAGAATCAGATATTTCCATGGCCTATATATGAAAAAATAATCCATAATATTTTCCTCTATATTATCTTTATCTCCAAGTGATATCTCTCTCTATTAGTAATGGATTCATATTTCATTTGATCGGGAGCATATCATGAGGTAAATATATTCTTTTGCTTTGATTCTTCCTCAGTTTATCCCCCCTTTTCTTTTCTATGTATTTATTGCAACCCAAGCTAGGGTTTATAAATTATTCTTCTAGATAATGGTAGAATAGTCTTGATATGAAATGGATTTTTCTCTACTTAGATAAAGGATATCCTGGGAGGATGATCACACTAGTATCTATGCAGATTCAAATAGGAATTTCGGCACCCTAAATTATTGAAGGTTTTTTTTTGAATTTTGGGTAAAAATAATGGATGGATTGAAATGAAATTTGTGTAATTTTTTGTGTTAAAGGTATATATGAATACTTAGGGTATTTCAAACCCCCTTACTCACAATTTTGGTTATGGGAAATCACTGATGAGTAGATATTTGTTAATGAATAATTGATTTGAGTGATTTTTGATGGAGTTAAGGCCTAGTTTTGATGAGAAATGGCCAATTAATCTTGGAAAAGTTTACATAGGAGTGACCAAACATGCTTTAAAGGGAAAAATATTTGAATGAGGTAGGTGGCCCATGAATAACTCCACATCTCAGTGAGTGATGACACACACTTACACCCACAAAGTTATATATATGTTTATGTGTGTGTGTTTGTACACACACACATGTATGAGATCTTTATCCTCAAGGGAGTTGTCTAGCGTATAGAAGCGGGGTGAGGATCTATACCCTGGAGTTGGTAGTGACTTGATAATGGGATGTATTACTTGTATATGAGAGGCATGGGGTGGGTGTTTAGTATGTGATTTCCTTTTGAATTTTGATATGGGAGAAGACATGTTTCCCTATTAAATTAGATTAACTTTGAGATTCGACTCATGATACTGGTGAGTTGGATGCCATAAATAAATTGCAGGGTGCCTTCCTATTATTGTTATAGATGGTTTTTATCTATAAAGGTAACCAATTCTTCTGAATTAATTAGAGATGAAAATCAGGACTAGATGATTTGTAAATGATATTGATGCATATAAGGTTCTATTGAGTATGTTATATATAAATAGAGATTATATAGCTATTAGAGATGTGAAATCATGGGAAATAATTATCTAGTGATGAGATTAACATCTAAGGGAGGCATGAAAAGATGAGTAAATAAGTAGGTTATCCTAGAATGGATGAGATAAGAATGAATGTGATGCATGATTAGCTAGGTAACTAGGATAGAGAGCCTAGGATTTATAGGATATGATTTGAAATGGTTTGAGTTAGGTAGTATGGAAGGGTAACATCAAGGTGTATATCTATTTGGGTATGTTTTATTTTGGAAATGAGATCTATTAAGAATCATTTGAAATTAGTTAGATGATTAGTCTATTACCACGGGTAAAGGGAGTGATATTTTTCTTAACCTAATTGGTAGGTGGATTGGTGTGACCCAATCTTATCTGAGAGATGTAAGCTTGGTGTTAATCAGGTAGGATTATCCTTGAATGACATGTATGATATATAGATGTGTGGATTTTGGGAAATATATAGGGTAGGTAAATGATTGCTTTTGGTAAGTTATGTTACCATTGTCATAGTGGTGTGTGTTGGTTAGATTAGGGGATGATTTTAGGTATGGTTAAGTGTGATTGACAAGTGGAAACTAGTGTATATGGATGTAAACTATGTGATGGAATAATGAACAAGGGTTTATGGACATTCTGGATATTTTAGAATTGTCATATCAAATTTGAAATGAATTATAATTTTTTTGTGAAATGTGAAATTTGTATGATGACCATTGGGTATTATGAAACACCAAGGGGATAAGTGGCTCAACATTATGGATAATGAGTTAAGAGAGTTCCCTCACTATGATTAGTTTGGTATTAATGTGATTTTTAGTTTCTATCAGGACTAGGTAGGTCCCATAGTAGAATAAAATATGAAAGTTTCATGATAATGAGAAGGACCATGGACCTAGGGTTAGATATATCAGGGCCAAGTATACAGTGGTGGATTATTGGTAGAGTTGGAAAGAATTTACTTGAGGCTCCATGGAATTATTATACTCTTCAAATTTTCTTAGGATGTTGAGATATTCAAGGGATATGAGAAGGGTTAATGAGTTTTAGTATTCAATGGATAGTGGATGTCTGGTGTTGCACTTGAGGATTGGTAATAAGTAAATATTATGGTAGGGAGTACACCATATTCAATCCAAGTTCACTACACTTTTTTTGAGTATGTTTTAGTAGTCATTGGGAATAGTGTGTTAGGGGACACAAATGTGACATGGTCATGGTTTTGAGACAGTTCTTAGGTATAATCCCCTGAGTTATGTGAAATAAATGAAAATTACATAGATTAGGGTATTAGTTGATGGTAATTGAGTTGATTCAGTATGTTTTGTAACTAATACTATTATATGTGCGATGAAGTTCAAGTTGTATAATTGGGGATTTTTTTAATAAAACAAACCAGTGGGAGACTAGGTTTTTGGAAATTTATACTCTCATAGTCAACACACCTATTTGAAAACTAGGTAGATCCCACTATTATAAATATAATCATGAGAGTGATACTACAAATTCTCATGAGAATGGTTGGGTTATGCTTGGGTGTGACACCCAAAGAGTGAGTTCCTTGTATATAATGGAAACTTTAATTAGTGGGGTGCAACATTGGTGAATTGAGAATTCATGAATTTCATTAGGAGTGGGGAATTTTCAGGGAGTCAGTTTAAATAACTTGTGCTATAATTTGTGGGCTAGTGGGAATTTCAGTAGTTATGTTGGTTTGGGTGCTATATTGGAATGACCATATCTCGTGAGTGATATGAGATTTGGGTCATGAATTAGGTATTAGTAACTGAGATGGTTTAATAATAATTCATAAGGAGACTTCATAGAGACATTAAGTGTTATGGTGAGGATGTTTCAATGAATTTTACAATTATAGATTGTGAAATTTATTGAAAATTTGACTTATCATCCTCAAGCAGAGAACATTTTCATAATTAGGGTTCAAATCATAAATATTAGAGTTGGGACATCATTAGGGGATGTTTTTTGATGTTGTTGATGGAAAAAAAGGTTCCCTGAGTTCATGGATAAGCTTCATAATAGGTTTTATGTATGGATTGACTGTGTTGGAATGAAATTTTAAACATGGTAAGGGTTTGGAGGTGTCATAATCAGTTGAGATTAATCTCTCAAGAAGTTTCCATGATCTGGGATATAATTATTTACTTTTTTGTAGTTGTTATGTTTGAGGAGGCCTTATATGTACTGAGATTCAATGAATGTGTTTTGGAAATATTTAGGTTACTTTTAAGTTTTAGATACTTTTTTGAAAATCATATTAGTATAAAACCTTAGACATAGATATTTTGATAAATTTAAAAACTTATATATATGAAGGGGAGGAAATGGTTATATTACTTATAGTGAATAAAAATATTACATATCACATAAAATTTTTCCCAAAGGAAAAAATCATACATATGAAAATTTGGCTAAGTTAAAAATATTACATATCATAAGGAGGAGGGAAAATATATCACATATCATTTTTATGGTTATAGGGAAAACCTTTCAAACATATAATATAAAAGAATTTTACATATTATATAAAAATGTTTCAAAAGAGTAAATTTGTTAAGAATAATTATTCTACAAGGGGAAAAACCTTAATTGTAATAAATATGTTACCTATTGGTATATATGAAAAGGGGAAAAACTTATGTGAGAGAAGAATGTTATATACTTGGTTTTTGTATAAAGAAAAAACCTTATGCTTGTAAAATATGTGACATGTCAGATATCAAATTTTTAGAAAAGGAAAATATTTTATTCGTGAATTAAAATATTCTATATGAATTTTTTCCTAGAAGAAAATCATTATGAATGGGATAAAATGTTATATATGAGAATTTAGGTAAGGTAAAAAACTTATTAAGAGGAAAAATTATACTTTGAAGGGAGAGTTATGAAATTTGGTGAAATCCTAGGATGTATAAGTTTTTATATGTAATATGAAGTATATATGATGTATAAATTTTTATAAATATTATGTCTGGGGCTCTTAGGATGATACATAATATAATTTTTAGGAGGATCTAATGTTTTTCAAATTTTTTGAAAATGAAATTATTTCATGAATATTAAATAAATGTTAAAAACACCCATTAAATGGATAATCACATATTTCCATGGCCTTTATATAGAAAAAACATCCATAATATTTCCATCTACCCTCTATTTATATCTAATTGATATATCTCTATATTCTTAATGGATTCTTGTGCCGTTTTATCAGGAGTATAGCGTGAGGTAAATATGTATTTTTTATTTGATTCTTCCTCTGTTTATTCCCCTTTTTTTCTGGGTATTTATTAAAACCCAGGCTAGGGTTTGTAGATTATTCCACTAGATTATGGTAGAATATTCTTGATATGATGGGTATTTTCCTCTACTTAGCTAAAGGAGATTCTAGGAGGATGATCACACTAGGTTCTATGCGGATTCAAATTGGAATGTCCATACACTAAATTATTGAACGATTTTTAAAATTTTGGGTAATAAATAATTGATGGATTGAAATGAAAGGTTGATACTTTTGTGTGTTAAAATTATATATGGATACTAAAGGTGGTTCACACCACTTTACTCATAGGTTTGGTTATGGGAAATCACTAATGAGTAAATATTTTCTAATAAATAGTTAATTTGAGTGATTTTTGATGGATTTAAGGCCTAGTTTTGATGAGAGATAGAAAATTGGTCTTGGAAGAGTTTAGATAGGAGTGACCAAGCATGATTTAAAGGGAATAAATATTTTAATGATGTAGGTGTCCCATGAACAACTCCACAACTCAGTGGGTGATGAAACACACACACACACACAAACATATTTATATATGTTTGTGTGTGTATACATACACATGTATGAGATATTGATTCTCTAAGGGGTTGTCTAGCATATGGATGTGGGGTGAGGATTTGTACCCTGGAGTTAGTAGTGACTTGAGTATGGGATGTCTTATTTGTATATGATATGCATGGGGTGGGTGTTTGGCATGTGATTTCCTTTTGATTTTTGATATGGTATAAGACATGTTTCCTCATTAAATCAGAGTAACTTTGAGATGTGACTCATGATACTGGTGATTTGGATGTCATGAATAAATAGAAGGATGCCTTACTGTTATTATTAGAGATGCTTTTTATATATGGAGGTAATCTTAGAGAGATGTTAAGCTAGTAAAGTGAATTAATTAGAGATTAAAATCATGAACAAATTATTTTTAAATGAGGTTGATGCTCATAAAGTCTTATTGAGAATGTTATATAGACATAGATATGCCATAGGTATTGTAGATGTGAAATCATAGAAAATTACCATATAGTGATGAGATTAACATACAAGAGAGGCATGAAAAAAATGAGTAAATAAGTAGGTGATCCTTGAATGGAAGAGATTAGAATGAATATGATTCATGATTATCTAGGTAACTAGGATAGAGATCCTAAGATTTATAGGATATGATTTGAGAAGGTTTGAGTTTGGTATTATGGAAGGGTAACACCAGGGTGTATATCTATTTGGGTATGTTTTATTTTAGAAATGAGATCTGTTAAACATCATGTGAAATTGGTTAGATGAGTACTCTATTACCATGGGTAAAGGGAGTGATATTTTTCTTAACCTAATTTGTAGGTTTATTGTTGTGAAAAAATCTATGATGAGAGAGGTAATCTTGGTGTTAAGTAGGTAGGATGATCATTGAATGACATGCGAGACATGTCGATGAGTGGATTTTGAAAAATATCTAGGGTAGGAAAATGATTGATTTTGCTAATTTATGTTGTCATTGGAAAAATGGTATGTGTTGGTTAGAGTAGGGGATGATTTTAATTATGGTCAGGTAAGATTGACTAGTGGAACCCAATGTATCTAGATGTCACGTATGTGATGGAAGAATGAATAAGGGGTTATGGAGATTGTGGATATTTTATAATCTTCATGTCAAATGAGAAATTAATTATGAACTTTTTGTGAAATGTGAAATTTGTTATGATGACCATTGGGTCTTATGAAAAATTTATGGGATAAGTGGATCAACATTATGGATAATGAGTTAAGAGAGTTCCTTCACTATGATCATTTTGGTACCAATGTGATTATGATTTTCTAGATAGACTAGGTAGGGCCCATAGTAGGATAAAATATGAAAGTTTTGTGATAATGAGATGGTTCATGGAACTTGGGTTAGATATACTAGGACCATGTATATAGTGGTGGATTATTGGTAGATTTGGAAAGTAGTTGAGTGAGGTTACATCGTATTGTTAAACCCTTGTTAAGTTCTTAGGAGGTAGACCTATTCAAGGGATATGATAAGGGTTTAGGGATTTTAGTATTCAATGGGTAGTGGATGTTTCATGTTGCACTTTAAGATTGGTAATAAGAAAAGTATTATGGTAGGGAGAACACCATATTCAATCCATGTTGACGACACTTTTTTTGAGTATGTTTTAGTAATAATCGGGAATAGTTTGTTAGGGGAACCAACTGGGAGGTGGCCATGGTTTTGAGATAGTTCTTGGGTATAATACATTTAGTTATATGTAGTAAATGAAAATTACATAGATTAGGTTATTAGTTGATGGTAATTGATTTGAATAAGTATGTTTGGTAACTAATACTCTTAGATGTGGGATAACATTCAAGATGTATAATTGGGGATGTATTTAAAGAAAGAAACTAGTGGGTAACTAGGTCTGTAGAAATTTATGCTCTCATAGTCATCACACATATTTTAAAACTAGGTTGATCCCTCTGTTATAAATATATTCCTGATAGTGATACTACAGATTCTGATGAGAATGTTTGGGTGATGCCTGGGTGTGAAACTGAATGAGTTAGTTCCTAGTGTATAATTGAAACTTTAATCAGTGGGGTGAAACATTATTGAATTCAGAATACATGAATTACATTAGGAGTGAGGAATTTTCATGGAGTTAATGTAAATAACATATTTTATAATTCGTGGGCTGGTGGGATTTTCAATAGTTATGTTGGTTTTGGTGTTGTATTGGAATGACCATATCTAGTGGGAGATATGGGATTTGGGTCAGGAATTAGGTCTCGGTAACAGGGAAGGTTTAAGAATAATTCATAAGGAGAATTTATATGGACATTAAGTGTTATGGTAAGGATGTTTCAATGGCTTTCACCATTACACATTATGAAATTTAGTGAAAATTTGAATTTGTTGTCCTGGAGTAGAGAACATTTTCATAATTGGGGTTTGAATCATTAATATAAGAGTTGGGACATCATTAGGGTATGTTTTTAGATGTCGTTGAAGGACCAAAAGGTTACCTGAGTTCTTGAATAATCTTTAAAACATGTTTTATGTATGTATTAACTATATTGGAATGGAAATTTAGACTTATTAGGGGTTTGGATGTATCAGAATTGGTTGATAATAATCTCTTAATATATTTATAGGATCTAGGATATAATTTGATACTTTTTTAGTAGTTGGTATGTTTAAGGAGGCCCTGTATGTTCTAATACTGAATAGATGTGTTTTGGAATGATTTAATTTATTTTTAAGTTTTAGCTACTTTTTTTTTAAAATCATCTAAGTATAAAACCTTACACATATTTTTCTATAAATTTAAAAACTTATATATTATAATGGGATGAAATGATTATATTACATATATTGAATAAAAATATTACATATCAGATAGCATTTTTTCCAAAGGAAAAAATATTACATATGAAAATTTAGGTAAGTTAAAATTATTACATATCCTAGGGAGGAGGTAAAATATATTATATATCATTTTTATGGTTAAGGGAAAAACCTTACATACATATATTATAAAAAAATGTTACATATTAAATAAAAATGTTTAAAAATAGTAAATTTGTTAATATTTGTTTTTTATACAAGGGGAAAAACCTTACGTGTAGCAGATATATTACTTATTGGTATTTCTGTAAAGGGGAAAACCTTTTATGTGAGAAGAATTTTACATACTTGGTTTTTGGATAATGAAAAAACCTTATGCTTGGAAAATATGTGACATGTCAAATATCAAATTTTTGGATAAGGGAAATATATTATGCATGACTTAAAATATTTAATATGAAGTTTTTCCTAGGAGAAAAACATTAAAAATGGGATAAAATGTTACATATGAAAATTTGGATATGAGAAAAACCTTACATAGAGGAAAGATAATACTTTTAAGGGAGAGTTATGAAATTTGGTAAAATACTTGGTTGTATAAGTTTTTTATATGTAATATAAAATATATAGGATGTATAAATTTTTATAAATATTATGATTTGGGATATTAGGGTGATACACAATATAATTTTTTTGGAGGATCTATAGTTATTAATTTTTTTTTGAAAATGAAAATTTTTCTTGAATATTGAATAAAAGTTGAAAACACCCATTAAAGAGAGAATCAAATATTTGCATGGACTATATATTGAAAAATCATCCATAATATTTCCCTATACCCTCTATTTATCTCCAAGTAATATCTCTCCATATTATTAATGGATTCACATGTCGTTTGATCAGGATTATAGAGTGACGTAAATATATAGTTTTTCTTTGATTCTTCGTTAGTTTATCCCCATTTTATTTTCTATGTATTTATTGCAACCCAAGCTAGGGTTTATAAATTATTCCACTAGATTAGGGTAGAATAGTCCTGATATGATGAGTATTTTTCTATACTTAGGTAAATGATATCATGGGAGGATGATCACACTAGGTTCTATGTGGATTCAAATATGAATGTTAGTACCCTAAATTATTGAGTGTTTTTTTTTGAATTCTGGTTAAAAATAATGGATGGATTGAAATTAAAGTTGGGGAATTTTGAGTGTTAAATGTTTGGATGGATACAAAGGGTGTTTCAAACCTCTCTAATAATAGTTTTTGTTATGGTAAATCATTTATGAGTAGATATTTGTTAATAAATAATTAATTTGAGTGATTTTTGATGGAGTTAAGGCCTAGTTTTGATGGGATATTTCCAATTGGTCTTGGATGAATTTAGATCGGAGTGGAAAATAATTATTTAAGGGGGATAAATATTTGAATGTTGTGGCTGGACCATGAAAAACTCCACAAATTTGATGCATTGTTTTTGTTTCTTGTGATACACAGTTTTTCCACTTGTGTGGTATTGACAATTAAAATCAAAATGAACATTTTATTATAAACCCATGAAAAGTATTGAAGTGTTTTTGGTATTAGTGAACCTTTTGCTAATATTTTTATAATTTTATAGTGATAGAAATGGGTTAAACTATAACATGTGTTATGAAACCTAAAGATCCTATTTTGGTATAAATAAAGAAAATGAATTTAGGGAACTTTTAATAGGTTCACATAACCCCCTTAAGTTTGGGAGAGTGAAGGCTTTGGAACAGTTTTCTAAGGATGGGGCACATAAGTACCTTAATATACCATATTGTCATCAATAAAGTCATACATATAGTAGGGATAGAGTTACTCATCCCATGGGAATCTGAGTACATGGATATATATACCTTGGTTAATATTAGGTAAGGTTTGGGTGTCAGTGATTGACATAGAATTAATTTTGAAATGAGATGGTCTATACGACATATCTCAAGTGTGATACCATATAGTACTACCTATGAGGATATTTTAACTATGATATGACCATGGTGATTCTGAGGGATGTTATACCCTATCGGTAATAGGATTGGGCCATATATTTGGGAATGTGTGAGAGTATCCCATGTGGGTTGTTTGAGAATAGGTGTGATATAGGAGACTTTAGTGGGTGCCCTAGTATCATGTTCACCCTAGTGATGGTTAGTGAAAGGCGGATAGTGTGGTGATAACCTAGTTAGATATGGTGATGAGTTTAAGTTGATAACTAGAGAGACTTACCTTGGAGATGTGTGACAGGTTAGTCGAGTAGTGAAAATGTGTGAGGATACTGGGTTGTGCCTTAAGATAAAGGGGTTAGGTCTGGGAGACTAGTGACTTGGTGGAGAGTCGATGGGATATGAAACAATATACAATGACCATTTATATATGATGTATGATTATAGGTGGATAGAAAGTATTCCCTTGGGTTCTTGATGATATCATGTATGATTCTAGGAGAGGAGAAGGTATACCACCCGGTTCCTGATGATATGATATAATATTCTAGGTAGGGAGAAGGTACATACTTAGGTTCTTGATGATATGACATATGATTCTATACGGGGAGTGGTTATTCCATCAAGATATTGATAATATTATATATGATTATAGGTGGGTGGTATATACGTCCCCAGGTTCCTAATGATGAGATATGTTTTTCTAGGGTGGGGAGAGTTTACCCTAGGATTCTGATGATCTATTATGTATTGATTATTGGGTGGGGATACACCCTCAAATAATATGTACCTATTGATTATAGGGTAGTACATGGTTTCCCCTGATGGTTATGTGATGTTCTTAGAGATATCCTACACTAGAAAAAGAAGGTTTGTTTGAAATTGAGTTTCACCTTAAAACCCCAGGATCTATGTTGGTTATTTTATTACACTTCCATATTTTTTTATTTTTCTATGCATATTACATGTGTCAACACTAGTTTACTGGTTTTTCTTGGTCTACCATTGGTGGTGACCTACCAATTTTTACTCACACACTATTCAATGGATCTGGTTCTTTGGTAACCAATAATACCTCATGATTATAGGTAAAAGTTGAGAAGAGGTCCAAAATTAAATGACTAAGTGGAAGAGAATGATTAGAATCTATATATTAGGATGTGTTATGGATCGAGGATGGTTGTAGCGCCTCTTATTTGTTTTATTTAATTTTTTTGTATATTTTTTATGTGTTATTGGTATAGTTTGGGATTAATGGGATGTATTATTATGTGAAAAATTTTATTTGTGATAACATGATTCATATTTATTGTATTTTTCATACTATAATTATTAATGTGGATGGTTGTATTTCCACTAGTTTCTTCACTCTAATATGAGGGTATAATCTCCCCAGGGTGACACCTTAGACTCTCACTACTAGTCAGTAACCTATTTAATAGGAGGATTCATGTATGATGTCACATAGTAGCACAATTTAGTTACTATAGAGCAAGTTAAGTTGACGATGTTACAATTTATATCTTTTAAGTTTTAATTAATGTTAATTACAATTTGTGATCTAACACACTTGAAAATTTTCTCTCACCACTCAAGGTACTTTTGACTGGAGTTATAATCTTAACCTCGTTACATGAATCCTAACCATAATCTTTTAGAGAATCTAAAATATCCACCCCATAAATAAAAATATCAATATTAATCATATAGGATTCCATAAAAGTATTAAATGAATATGAGAATGAGGGGTGGTAGGTAAATGATTTGAAATATTAAAAGGCTTAAAAAGGATGTTAAATCTAAGACATAATGCATAATTAACAATATAAATTCCAAAACAAAATCCTCCAAATATGTTATTACCCAACACTCATCAACTCACAGTCTCAAAAATCATGGAAATAATAACAACAAAAAATTCCCTCTTTTAAATGCTAAATTTTTTTAAATAATTTTTAGAATTTTTTAATAATGATTTATCTTTTATATTTTTATTCTTTTTCAAGGGTAAATAATAAATCCCATGAAATTTAATCAATGAACCTTTCCTACAACGAATGATAATACCCCAAATATTCACATTTCCACTAAAAAGCAGCCAATTTACATCAAGTAAAAAACCTCTTACCTTACATTTAAACCATTATAAATCATATTAAAATACTAAGAGTAGGATATGATGGGTAAAATTATCTAATAATGTGGCTTACCAATCAAGGTAATTCATGGATTCTAGGGGATTAAAATAAATATTCAATGTAATGGTAGGTATAAAGATATTAAGGGATCAAATAAAAAAATTCCTTAATCATATTAATGTGACTTTTTTCTTTAATAGGTTTGAAAATATTACAATGTAAGTTCTTATAGGTCTATAATCCCCAATTACCTCTCAAAATATAGGGTATATAAAAGAATATGAAAAAATGGATTTGAACCCTATTAAGAATGGGAAAAATAATATTATTCAATGACTCATGGAATGAATAATAAACAAAATTAATCAATATAAAATTCACAAAATCAAATCATGAAAATATTAGAGGAATTTCATCTATTTAAATCAATAAATCCTCCTAGATCACAAGTCATGAAATATGAATTTCATTATTAAATTTAATCATTCACCCCCTAATTTTAATCATTAAATATTATTAATTATAACATATAAAACATAATATTTTTGGATTCCTAAATAAATTTTGTGTCATAGATTAAATGTAACACCCCAAGCTTCCATGGTACATTTCCCTTTGAATAATGCAATAGCTTGCATTGTACGCAACTTCGAGATTCTAACACAAAGTGACCAATAAAACTAGCTGTTATGAATAGTAAGACCCACTTTTTGAAATTTTATAAACTTCATCTTTCAAAATGGACTTATTTTTTGGATTCGTAATATCGAAATTATCTTAGGGTGAATTTTTGCTATTTTTCTGAAAACATTCAATTTTTGATGAATAGTGAAAAAACACTGCGTTATTGGTTAAAACCAACTTTTTATTTAAATAATTAGTTATTTTATTTTAATTTATTTTAGGTCAAAATAGATACATAATACATATATATGTTCAACATAATTCATTGGAGTCCTTTTATAATAAGTTTAGATATATAAAATTTTATCGAACTATTCACCATCTTTTACCCACCTCCTAGGAGCATTTGAAAATTTGTATAAAACTAAATTTTACTACTTCTGTGAGTTGAACTTAGAAAATACGAGAGAAACAATTAATATCAGAAAGTAAAATGTGTTTCAATAAGATGAAAATAATTTTTGGTGAATAGTAACATTTTACTTTTATTTACCACTGTTAAAAGTAAAGAGGGTAATTAAGGGTAAAAATTAGATCATAATTACCCTAACACATGTCCTAATTCTATTGGATAAGTGTAATTCAACCAAAAAAAAACTTATGAATAAAATATGATCCCCTTTTGTCCACATGGATTAGATTAGGAAATTTATTATTATTTTATTTTAAGAATTGTTAAAAGAGTTAAATTCAAAGTTTAATAAAAAAACCATTTTTCATATGGGGTTATAAATAATATAAATTCAACGATATATATTCATTAGAAAGCTAAAAATATTTCCTAAATAATTATATTTTATTTATAATTTTTATACATTAAATAATTTAATTTATTTATGACATAATGATGATGCAGTAATTACCTTAATAATAAAATATTAAAATAATTTATATTATAAATATACAAAAAAATGTAAATTGGGACTTTTTATGAATTATACTAATTTTATAGGTTAATATGACATGTTATTATTGAAAATATAAATTTATTTCTAAGTAATAAAGTTTTTAGGACTTTAACAAAAATCATTTATTAAATAATGTCAAAATTGACATAATTGAGTTTTTAAAACACATATTAACTTATTAATTGATATAATATTCCTAAAAATATAAGGATCAGACAAAGGACTTTGATAAGGTTATATATATTAATAATGAACCACATGGGGTTCTCTTGGATGTTTATAGTAAGTTTATTAACCGTATAATATAAAAAATACAAAGAGACATGGTAAATGTCAAACTATTTAACTAAGAGTTAAATCTAAAAGATAAGGTTAATATGATGAAATAAACCTGTCTAAAACCTATTGGATGAGAGGTTTTAGACCCATCCCCACCTTATCCTTTAATTAATTTATTTTGGATCCATTAGAAACCTAAAATTATTTTATTATAAAATAATACTTCAAGCTTTTCCTAAAGTGACCCTCACCTCTCTTATAAAAGGGCACCTCCCCCTCTCTAAAATTCACACCTTCAAAGCCATTTGGATCAGCCAAACCCTGACCAAATATCCTCTAAAATATCTTAACTTAATTATTGAGGCCTTACTTTAGTCATAAATCCAACCTAAGGATCCATTTTTATCAAATCGAAAGGAAGAACCTGAAGAAGAGGTAAATATTTCATCACCTCTTTCATGTTCTTTTCTTCTTCCACTTCCACTTTATTTGTTGTTTACATTATAAAATAATAAATCTAGTATCTTCTATATACTTTTATGTTATTATAAAAATTTTACAACCATATTCATTATTCTATCAATCCTATAAATGACAATGTCACCATATGTGCATACATACGGATTACCGTCTCCACGTCGTGGTGTAGTTTGTTATTCAAACACTTCATCATTTGGATGAGTATAATAATGAGTATAAATGATGAAAATAATAAATATAACATGATCATGATTATGTATATATGATATACCATTCAATTATATATGATTTTAATATCAAAAAAATGATATTGTCGCTCGTGCGTACGTACGGATTACCGTCTCCACGAACGCAATGAGATTCATTCCCCATCATAATAATTCAAGAATAATTTTCATTTTATTATTAAAAATAATGTTTATTAACATAATATAATTATTTATATGAATAAAATACATTCTATCCATAACAAAAACGGCTTACGTAACCAAGCATATAATGGAAAATGAATCAGTTAACACCCTAAACACTGATACTACTGAAATATCATTAACAAAGCAATATTAGAAGATCATATATGATATCATATTAATATATATGATTCTTTTTTAATTTAATAACAATTATTTCACCATTATACAGGAGGTTAACCTAACCTCAACCAAAGAAAATTACAAGGTAATTGTTAATTTTAGAATCTCTTTATTATCCGGGGTTTTTTACGTAAGTATCTACTGGGACCTCTTTATCATCCACATCCATGTTTCTTAAAAATGTATTCCAAATTTTTTTTACTATTTACTATACTATGGGTTAAATTCATTTATACCCATGTCTAAATTTTTATAAAATGGTTTGAAAAAAATATTTCCATCATTTTCTAAACAAGGTACCTTATGACCTTTTCGACAAAATTAAGGTAAGAATGTTTTTTTAACTTTTACGGTGGGTGCGGCTATTTTCTGCCGTTATAACATCATCGAAGTTTCCTTTATAATATTTTAATAAGATTTTGAAAATAAATGTTTTCTTTTATAATTATATTACTTTTAAATTATTTCAAAATAAAAAGAGATATTTCTCTAATTTTTTTTTTGATTTCATCTATGTCAACATCCTTTGATGGATTGTGAGCTTATTTGAAGTTGATTTATTATGATACAAAACCTCCATATTGTATTGAAGGTTTTGTGATATGTTTGAATATGGATGTGTTATTTTTATACCATTCATGGTTTATGGATAAAGGATTTACATTTCGTATTCTAGTTTTTATATGATTGTTTATGTTATGTTTAAACCTTTTCATATGAGGAATGCATTGGACTTAGTAAGTGAAGGGTGGAGCCCGCTATAGCTCCTCGATGCATAGGTAGGTCTCATGAGACAAACTAGTGTCTTGGAACAAGGCTTTGACAAAATCTTATTTTTAGTCTTGGCACAAGGCCTTAACTATGTGGTCATGAAGTCTGCCATTATGCATTCCATCATTATGAAAGTGGCTATTGATATTGCATGTGATTATTTTACTAGTAGAATATCCACGTGAATAAGTAAATTTCATTATTTTATTTTATATTTTCCATATTATACTGAAGTTAAAGTTTAAAAGGATTTTGTTTTAATCTTACATTGCCTTAAATTTTTATGCTTATTTATGAAAGTTTCTACTATATTGTTATCCTTACTTAGCATCTTAGCTCACCCCTTTCTATATTTTATTTTTTACAATACGTGAAGACGTATATTATAACTGACCTGTAGGGATAGTATAAGAGATATGAGTGTGTCCTATGGAGACTATGTTGTTGTAGTTTTTGATTTTATAATGTAAAGTAAAAATTATGAATGTATCTAGTATTTCCAAGGCTACTAAACTAATTGGTCTTTCGAGACTTGACCATTTGTGATCATGCCAATGTTATGTAATAATGCACCAACTATAGGTAACTAAGGTTCGGGCGTTACATTAAAAATTAATAAAAACGTTTCAGTGTGGCATTAAAATTCCATTAAAATCCGAAAACAATGTGAAAAAATATAGATAAGTGAAAAAGTTACAAAGAATAAAAAGAAATACTCCCATGACTATTAAGATCTCCCCTTTCACTTAATTTATCATATTCTAATTTGGTATTGTGCCATATATCCATCATTTATCTACAAAATTAAAACACCGAAGTAAAAAATACAAGGTCTATTACATAAATAATCTCAAAATAGTAAAGGTTGATTGAGTATATATCCTAAAATAAATTAATAAAAAAATCATAAATATTAATTCCTATCAAATAAAAAACATAAGTTTCCTCCCACAAAGTTATTTCTTTAATGTCCTTAAGATAAACATTTCCTTGTGTGCAATAAATTGATAGAAGGTTGGAAGAAGTTAATTAGTCTGGATTAATGAATGGTATTCCTCCATAGAGATGTTCTTCTTCCTTTCTCTAAAATCAGCTTTATCCTTCCATGAGGCAAAACCTTATCTTATTCCATAGGACTAATCCACTAGTGGTTATTCAGTCTAAAAAAATAAAATTTCAAATCATGGACCAACCACACTTGACGACCCTCTTTAAAATTATCTAGTACAACTGCTTCATCAACATCTTCAATCCTCTAATGTAACCTAATTATCTCCTCTCTTTCCTCAATTTAACTTATTTATTTATTAACAATAATAGTTACTTACTTTCTCTCATCAATTAAAGTAATTTACACCAATTCCATCTTTCTTCACTCACTTAAGTCCTCCTTTTTTGATCAAATATATTCATTTCTTGATTCATATTAAACATAACTTACTCCCCACCAACCCTTATAGATAAATACATGTATTTAAAATCGATTGATTCTCACCCCATTACTAAAAATGGTCTTTACAGAATAAGGGATTTCTTCTATTCACCTATCTCAATCATAAGGATTCAAAATAAAAAATAGAATTTTATAAACATTAACCAAAATATCTTCAATTAATCCTCATGGATATCTCACTGTTATGTATGTCAACTAAAGAGAAACTCTTTCATGCTTCTTCTCCACCAATCCCTAACTCTTTAATATTGAGTATTACATGATTTTCAAACTCTCTCCGAGATTACATAATGATTTTTTAAAATCATAAGAACTAATACTATCAATAATCACAAAAAATACTTGGATATTTTATCTTCTTTGGTAGATTCCTAAAAACCACATCTGTGCAATATCCCACAACTGTTATTTTTTCCATCACCTTAAGTTTACATTTGTTTGAAACTGTCTATTTTATAAAGTTTTCATGCTAAGCCATATTATGTAAAGTTTTAGAAAACCTGACTTTAATATGACATTTCTTGAATATTTCTATAAATTTACCATTTTTATTCAATATTTCCCTAATTAAATATCTATGGGAATGGTAGTTCTGGTTTGAAAGGTTGTGGCACTTACTATCTATCCCCTTTCTCAACTTCTTTTTTCCTTTTCCTTTCTCCTTTCCTCCCTTTAATTTTATTTTGTTTCTTGTTTCTCATCTTGATATATCATATTCATAGAATCAAACTCTGTGGGTTTTCCAATTCTCAGGGAGATACCCTTTAATTCCATATATGGGTGGATGTTTATATCACATGATAACATTACTCTAGGAATCTCCTTGAGTTGGTTAATTATTTCTCTTAGTTAAATTTCTACATTAATCAAACAAAGTTTTGATATTTTGAATTACCTTTCATTTAATTTATGAAAACCAAGTGGTTATCTTCAATTTTGACAAAGTATCCTCCAATTAAGTGATCTAAGTTTGAAGTAAAGGTCCAAAACTAGTTCACTTTTCTGGTACCCTTGAATTTTCTGTTGTGTTCTCCACCCCTAAAAAATATTTTGATGGTTAAAATAAATATAATTAATATCTTTAGCATGCATACCTTGGGGTTGGTTCATGGACATCATTTCACAAATTTTCTTCATCACGACCTTTATTTGTGAAACTATATATATAGTGTCATTTACTATATGAAACCATCTTTTTTACACTCTTTTCATTTTCTATTGGAAGATTTTTCTTTATATCTCATGAAATGAGTCATATATCTCTCACGGTATCTTCTTCACTAGTTATCCTCTAGTAGTGATGTCTACCATTGAACGATTGCCTTGAGATATACCCTTATAAAACTTCTAGATTAGTAGACACGTTTCTATACCATGATAGGGACATTTACTTAATAGACCCTTGAACATATCCAATGTGGTGTATATTGATTCATCATTAAACTGATTGAAATTCAAATTTTCAACTTGAATATTCAAATATTTAGATGGAGAAAAAGAATTGTGTTGGGAAATTTATTTAAAAATCAACCCATGATGTAATGAAATGCAGTGCCAAAATTTATATCCACTCTTGGGATTTATTTTTTAGTAAAAATTTAAACAACATATATAAGGCCCTAGCCTTAAACATTACTTAATCTTGAGTTATTTCAAGAATACACGTTGAGAATCTTTTCAGGTTTAGAGTTTTAGAGAATTAGATCATAAAACATGCATTACATTCCACATTTAAACAAAGTGGTTACATAAAAGATAGTACTCATTTTTCCCATCAACGTAAAAATATTTAAAATAAAACCTAGATTCTTTATTGACACATCCTTGACACTATCATCACATCATGTACCTTTCCCTTGACCTGTGAAAAACATTTCAAAAACTTGGGATGAGCATAAAAATCTCAGTAAGGGATATAAAAGTATGAAATGAAAACATTAGTCCATGTATGAAATCATACTTTACTCATAAAACATAAGCACATTAACATACCCCATCAAATCATGAATAAATCATAGAAATCATAAGACATAAAGGTAACTTGAGGCATTCACAGCATTCTTATGTAGGGAGTAACCCTCGTGGTTACGTTTGGAATACCCATCACAGCATATTCCCTAAATATCTTCATAGAAACCTTAAAGTTTAACTCCTTCGTGTTACCCAATACATTGGAGAGCTATATCGGGCTCAGCTGCCCTTAGTTTATCACGGAACCACCTGTCTTCATAACAATTCCCAAGAACCACAACATAATCGTATCACATAAAACATGCATAAAGGAAACAAAACATTTACACTTTTCAATCACAAGATATCACTACAAAACATTTATATAAAAATTTTATGAAAACCATTTTCAATACCAAAATAAAATAAAAGTAAAACATGGTATTTATTTTTCATTCAAAAAAAGTTGTGGCTTGTAGAGGAAGCCGAAACTCAAATAATGGTCACGACAGCAGAGAAGTCGTTGTCGCCGCATATGTACGACAAAAAAAATTCCCTTTTGTCATTTAGTAAAATGATTTTTATAAAAAATATTCCTTTCAGATAAATGTAAAATTAAAAGGGTTTTATTCACCGTATAAAAGAAGGTTGTGTATAAAACAAAATATGCCTCAATGAAAGGAGATTGAGACGAAGTCCCATACCTCGGGTACAACTTGACTTGATCTTTCTTTAATGTCCTGAATAATAAAGTTGAGTTAATTTCTACTTTCTTAAGAACCTTTTTCAAGTTCATTATTACTTTTATATCACTTATTACCATGTTATTAACATTATGTAATCATTTAAGTTAACAACGGTCATTTTGTCGATATTTGGTACTTGAGTCAAAAGTGAACTTCTTATATTTACAAGTTGTTCACGTAGTCAAATATCCATTATCTCAAGAATGATATTCATGATTTAGATTTCATATAGATCATATATATCTAGTATATATATGCATTTATAATATTACATAATCATTTAGAGGTAAGAAATGAAATGAACCGTTCATGGAGACGGTAATCCATACGTACGCTTGAACGCTACTTTCATTTCTATTTCGTATTATATGGAATGGAATCATAATGATATAAAGGTATATTATAATTCCAGTATAATATCATATATAATATCATTAACTCCATCCTTTGTACGTCCCATATATGGCATTAACGAATCAAATCACTTTGAGGGGGGAGTAGTCCGCACTTCCAAAAATGAAGATATCGCGTTTACCCATAATGGAAACCATAAAGGTATTCCATAAATGAAAAATAAATAAGCTTAAGTAAAACATAAACATATTATATATCATATATAAATATAGTGACATCTTAATGGCCACATTTGAAGGTGTTATATGAGTGTTGAACAATCATCGTTTTGTGAGGCAGAAATTCACCATCCACAGAAACAATATGTTCTTTAACCATTAGATGTAGGTGTGTGTAGTGTAGCTCGAATCCTTATTATAACAACATCCTAGTATATTTAAGATACTGGTGTTGTTACAAAAGAAAATAATGAAAAGATTTTAGGGGGTTGGAGAAGCTAAATAAAACATAAGAACACAAGAGAAAACACTACCTTTAAAACGGGTAACTCTTTTTGATTTGAGCTCAAAGGCTTCCTTGGGAAGACTTCTGCCAAAAGTGGGGCTTCTAGGAGTAATAGAGGGATGTGGAGAGACAAAATGGGCAGGGTTTGGCCAAGAAAAAATCTTGAGAGGATTTGGTAAGGTGGTAGAGGTGGGAGCCTTTTATAAGAGGAAAGGAGTGGCACTCTTGGAAAGTTATAAAATGTTACTTTATTATAATTTTTTTTTCGGATTTAAAAGGTCCCAAAATTATATATTTTGAGTATAAGGTGATAAGAGTTCGAAATAAACCCATCCAATTGGTTTTTTGACCTGTGTAGGTCTTATATTTTACATTATCTTTTAATTCTATTTAAATCGTTAAATAATGAGGTAATCGCTGCATCATCATGGTGTCATAAATAATTTAATTTATTTAATGTCTAAAAATTATAAAAAAAATATCATGATGTAGTAAATAGTTTTATATTTCTAATGAATATTTATAGTAAAAAATATGACTTGTATAACCCCATTTAAAAATTGTTTTATTAAAACAACTCATGTTTGCGACATTTTTATTTTAACTTTAAATAAAAAGTTATTAATGTCATTTTCCTACCAAAGTGGCTCCATGGGGTACCCAAGTCGACCCATGGATTGTCTTGGTCGGCCATGACACATCCAATAAGGGTAGGACATTTTTCTAGGTCATTTTATATTATTAAAACATTATTTTTACCTTAAACTACACTAATTACCTCTAATCGTGATTAAAAACTTAAAAGTTACTATTCACCAAAAAATTATTTTAATCCTGTTGAACCACATTTTACTTCCTAATGAAAACCATGTATTTCGGATTTTTGAAATTCAAAACACAGAAGTGGTAAAATTCCATTTAAACGAAAAATCAATTTTTTAAGTACACTTAGTGGTTTCACTATTCATCAAGAATTGAAGTTTTTCAGAAAAATACAAAAACTTCACCCTAAGATATATTTGATGTTACGAATTAAAAAATTATGTATATTTTAAAAAATTCATAACATATAAGCTGCATTAATTAATTTAATAATTAATTCCCGCTGTCAAAACAAAAATCGCATTTTTATGAAACAATATGTATCAAAAGATTGACACTAGTTTAAGTCCAATTTCAAAGTGAAATTAATTTCAATGACCACAATTGGATTAAATGGTAAAAATATATTCTAATTTTACTTTAAAACCAATTCAAAAGATAATCTAATCATATAAATTAATTAGATTAAAAAAATATTTTGAATTAAAATACAACATTTTTCACTATTCATTAAAAAATGAACTTTATCGGAAGAATACCAAAAATTTACACAAAGTAAATTTTGATGTCCAAATTATAAAGAAGAATTTTATTTGGTCCAATAGAATGTATAAGAGTGACCAAAACTATATTTAATGACAGTTTTCCATCAAAAGGTGATAGTTCGACCTTTTAGTGAATATTAGAGTATCTATGCCTAAAATTGAATTCTTTTTATATTTTAAGCCTTTATCCTTTATTGGATAAATGTAAAAACATTTAACAAACATATATAACTATATTTTAGTTATTTCTATTCATTCCCTCCAATACAACAGCTACGTGTTAACTACCATTTAAAATAATATTATTTTATTACTAGTGTGCAACGTAAGATATCAAAGAAACTCTTTGTTGCGTATCGTGTACGATATCGAACATAGAAAAACCTTTAAAGTAAAATTAATATTTAATTCGTAAATATTAATAAATATAAAAATGATTTATTCTTTATTTACCTGGGATGTTACATCCTTCCCCCCTTTTGGGAATTGTGTCCTCGCAATTTTATTCACTTATCAAAATAAGTAGGGGTATTTATCCCTCATAGCATTTTCAGATTCCCATGTTGCCTCTTCAACCATATGGTTTTTCCACAAAACCTTTACCTGGTGAATTACCTTATTCCACAACACTTTCTCTCTTTGGTCAAGAATCTGGACTGGTTGTTCTTTATAAGAGAGATTCTCCTCCAACTGAACTACCTCTGGGCTCAAAACATGGGATGGATCTGGCATATACTTCCTTAACATCGAAACATGAAAAACATTGTATACCTAAGATAAAATCAGAGGTAAAGTCACTCGGTAAGCAACCAATCCAACTTTCTCCAGAATTTCATATGGTCCAATGAACCTTGGACTGAGCTTTCCTTTCTTACCGAATCACATCACACTTTTCCATGGTGAAACTTTGAGAAAAAAAAATGATCACCTACCTCGAAAGATAGATCCTTCCTCCAGTTATCCGCATAACTCTTCTTCCTGCTCTATGCTGTTCTCATGTATTTCTAAATCAACTGAACTTTTTCTGCCAACACTTCTACCAATTCTGGTCCCATAAATTTCCTTTCACCCACTTCATCCCAGAAAGCTTGAGTTCGACACTGATTCCCATATAATGCCTCAAATGGTTCCATCTTTATACTAGAATGAAAACTGTTATTATAAGAAAACTCAACCAAAGAAAGATGCTGGTCCCAACTTCCCTAATAATCTACCGAACAAGCAAATAACATATCCTCCAAAGTCTGAATTGTTTGTTCTGACTTCCCATTTGATTGAGGATGAAAAGCTGCACTAAAATTTAATTCAGTACCCAATAACTTCTGAAGGCCCTTACAAAAGTTAGAAGTAAACCTGAGATCACGATCAGATACAATGGATAGAGTAACTCCATGTAACCTAACTATCTCTTTCAGATACAAATGGGAAAGTTGATCTAGGGAAAAAGTATCTCGTATAGCAAGGAAATGAACAGATTTAGTCAAGAGATCAACAATAACCTAGATTGCATTATTACCTCGAGGTGTATTCAGAAATCCCACAACAAATTCCATGGATATATTCTCCCATTTCCACTCTGGTACTGGTAAAGGATGAAGCATCCCTTTCATTAACTTCTTCTCTACTTTTACCTGTTTATAAGACAAACACTTCATAGTAAAATCAGCAATATCCCTTTTCATTCCGTCCCACTAGTAATACTCTCGAAGATCTCTATACATCTTAGTACTGCTTGGATTAACTGAAAACGGAGAACTATGAGATTCACATAACAACTCTCTGTTCAACTGTGAATCACAAGGAACACACAATCTCTTCCCAAATCTCAAAACACAATCATTATCAATGTTGAATTCAGGCAAATTACCCTTATGAACCAGCTCTACCTTTTTCTGCAACTCACTGTCTTGCTTCTGTGCTTGCTTAATTCTGTCTGATAAAGATGATTTCACTGATACCTGAAACAAAACAGAAGGACATCCTGCACCGACAACTTTTATGCCAAAGTTCATAAAATCCTTAACCAAAGGATCATGTTCCAAATGTAACATTTTTAATGAAGCATTACTTTTTCGACTCAAAGCATCAACCACTTTATTTTCTTTTCCCAGATGGTAATGAATTGTACAATCATAATCCTTGATTAATTCTAGCCATATCCGCTGTCTCATGTTCAATTCTTTCTGAGTGAATATATACTTTAAACTTTTGTGAACGATATATATTTCACACTTTACTCCATACAAATGATGCCTCCAAATTTTTAAAGCGAAAACAACAACAGGTAATTCCAAATCATGTGTAGGGTAATTTACCTCATGAGTTTTCAACTGTCGTGAAGCATAAGCAATTACCTGATCATTCTGCATTAGGATGTAACCAAGTCCTTTCAATAAAGCATCACTGTAAATAACAAACTCACTATTCCTGGAAGGTAGTGCCAAAACTGAAGAATTCACCAATATTCTTTTCTGTTCCTGAAAAAAATCATCACATTCTTTTGTCCAGATAAACTTAACACCCTTCTGAGTTAGCTTAGTCATTGGACTAGATAACCGTGAAAAATTTCTAACAAACCTTCGGTAATAGCCTGCCAAACCAAGGAAGCTACGAATTTCAGTTACATTTGTGGGTCGTGGCCATTCTTCAACAACCTTTGTTTTTGCAGGATCAACACTTATCCCATCTTTTAAAATAATGTGACCAAGGAAAGAAATTTGTTGCAACCAAAACTCACACTTTCTGAATTTCCCATACAATTTCTTTTCTTTTATGGTTTGAAAAATAAACCTTAAATGTCTTTCATGCTCCTCTTAACTTTTAGAAAACACCAAAATATCATCAATGAAAACAACCACAATCTTATCCAAGAACTCATGGAAAATTCTATTCATAAGGTCCATGAATACAGCAGGTGCATTGGTTAGCCCAAAAGGAATTACTAAAAATTCATAATGGCCATATCTTGTTCGAAACGCGGTCTTCGGAATATCTGCTTCCTTTACCTTCAATTGATGGTACCCCGACCTCAAGTCAATCTTCGAAAAAACTGAGCTCCCTGGAGCTGATCAAATAAATCATCGATATGAGGAAAAGGATACTTGTTCTTAACAGTGATGTTATTCAAGGCTCTATAATCAATGCAAAGTCTCATAGAACCAACTTTCTTTTTAAGAAATAAAACAGGAGCACCCCATGGTGATGTGCTAGGTCGAATGAAACCTTTCTCTAATAAATCTTGCAATTTCTCCTTCAACTCTAAAAGTTCAATTTGAGCCATTTGATAAGGGGGTTTTGAAATTGTCTTAACATCAGGAAATAAGTCAATAGTAAATTCAACTTCCTGATCTGTTATTATTCCAGAAAACTCATCAGGAAAAACATCAGGATACTCATTTACCACTGGCACATCATTAATCTAAATAGTTCCCTTGTTTTCAACAATATGTGCAAGGTAACATTCATTTCCATCTTTTATAAGTTTCTCAACCTCTTGATATGTTATCAACAGTAAGGGTTCATTCTTGTACACAAACTGAAAGTATTTCTAAAAAGAAACTTCTTTAGCTCTATAGTCAATCTTAACATGGTAAATAGCGAGCCAATCCATACCTAGGATAACATCAAACTCTACTAGAGGTAAAATAATAAAGTTTACAAGTAGGTTATTTCCACAGATAAAGATAGGAAGATTCTTATAAATTATTTTTGCCTCAACATTTCCTCCAGGTGTTTTTACCACAAGTTTAGGAGTCATTTCTTGAGATGGTATTTCCATTTTACTAGAAAAGTTTTCAGAGATAAAAGAATGTGTAGACCCCGAATAAAACAACACACTGGCATGATCTGAAAAAACAAACAAAGTACCTGATACAACTTCATTTGATGGATCGACATCTGCTGAAGTAGTTGCAAAGGATTTCACCACCCCTTTCTGCTTGTAGTATAACTGGTTCCCATCACTCAAGATCTTTTTCGGACACTCATTTGCATAGTTACCCATCTCATTGCACTTAAAACATTTCACAAACTGAAAATAAAATTTGGACTTACCATCACCTTGATCTTTTTCAGTGAAATCACGAGCCTTATGTCCCATCTTACCACATCAGTAGCACTTTACAGAATTCAGAAGACATTCCCTGGCATGCCTTTTACCACATTTATCACAAATTGGAAACTTAGTTTTCTTACCGTCAGACCTTTTTGAAGAATTATTTCCTTTCTCCTACCACCTCTGTCTCTTCTTCTGCTGGTTGTTATAGAACACTTGATCATCGAAAAACTCCATTTCCACTTTCTCAGCACATCGAAAAAGCTTTTCATAACTCTTGAACTCACGAGAAGCTAAATCCCTTTGATATTTTGGCTTTAATCATGAGTAAAAATGATTGATTTTACTATCAAGGTCTCAGATAAAATTTGGAGCATACCTTGCCAATCGAGTGAACCTTTCTTCATAGGCAGCCACTGAGTCTTCCTCTTGCCTCAATTCCAGGAATTTTTTTTCCATCCTAATTCGAACAGCCTTAGGAAAAAACTTCTCAAGAAACATTCCTTTGAATTCATCCCAGTCGAGAGCATAAATCTCATCAGCATCCCTGATATTTTTAACCATCGACCACCACTGATCTACCTCACCCTCCAAATGGTAAATAGAAAGACTAACCTTTTGATTATATGAACACCCCATGACATCGAAAATCTTCTCCAGTGATTTAATTCACCCTTCAGCTAGCATAGGGTCAGATGATCCTCTGAATGATGGGGGATGTTTCCTCATGAAATGTTCCACCACTGACATGTTCCTCTATGGTTGATCGAGATGATCTTGTGCATGGAAACCTCCACCACTTATCACTTGAGTCAACTGCACCATTACTACAACAAACTGTTCAATTCCAATTCTAACTATCTCAGGTTGCTGATTTGGAAGGTTTTCTTCCTCCTGATGTCGTCCCAACATAGCTGCCTTGTTTCCTCTGTGGAAAACCATTCTGAACACATAAATATCTCAGGAAAAGAAATATGGTAATCTTTAAATGCTATAAAATTTCAATAATACCATAAATTAATTTATAATTTAACAATTTTTTAACTCCTAAAGTTGTCTAAATTGACCTCTCATACCAAATATAAGGCCCCAACCTTAAACATTACTTAATCTTGAGTTATTTCAAGAACACATGTTGAGGATCTTTTCAGGTTTAGAGTTTTAGAGAATTAGATCATAAAACATGCATTACATCCAACATTTAAACAAAGTGGTTACATAAAGGATAGTACTCATTTTTCCCATCAACGGAAACATATTTAAAATAAAACATGGATTCTTTATTTACACTTCCTTGACACTATCATCACATCATGTACTTTTCCCTTGACCTATGAAAAACATTTCAAAAACATGGGATGAGAATAAAAAGCTCAGTAAGGGATATAAAAGTATGAAATGAAAACATTAGTCCATGTATGAAATCATAAATTACTCATAAAACATAAGCACGTTAACATACCCCATAAAATCATGAATAAATCATAGAAATCATAATACATAATGGTAACTTGAGGCATTCATAACATTCTTACGTAGGGAGTAACCCTCATGGTTACATTTGGAATACCCATCACAGTATATTCCCTAAATATCTTTGGAGAAACCTTAACATTTAACTCTTTCGTGTTACCCAATGCATTGGAGAGATATATCGGGCTCACTCGCCCTTAGTTTATCACGGAACCACCCGTCTCCATAACAATGCCCAAGAACCACAACATAATCGTATCACATAAAACATGGATAAAGGAGACATAACATTTCCACTTTTCAATCACAAGATATAACTACAACACATTGATATAAAAACTTTATGAAAACCATTTTAAATACTAAAATAAAAGAAAAGTAAAACATGGTATTCATTTTTCATTCAAAAAAATTTATGGCTTGTAGAGGAAGCCGAAACTCAAATAATAGTCACGGCAGCGGAGAAGTCATTGTCGCCGCATACGTACGACAAAAAAATTCCCTTTTGTCATTTAGTAAAACACTTTGTAGAAAAAAGATTCTTTTCGGATAAACGTAAATGTCAAAGGGGTTTATACACCTTATAAAAGAAGGTTGTGTATAAAACAAAATATGCCTCAATGAAAGGAGATTGAGACGAAGTCCCATACCTCAGGTCCAACGTGACTCGATCATTCTTTAATGTCCTGAATAATAAATTTGAGTTAATTTCTACTTGATTAAGAACCTTTTTCAAGCTCATTATTCCTTTTATATCACTTATTACCATGTTATTAACATTATGGAATCATTTAAGTTAACAACGGTCGTTTTGTCGATATTTGGTACTTGAGTCAAAATTGAACTTCTTATATTTACAAGTTGTTCACGTAGTCAAATATCCATTATCTAAAGAATGATATTCATGATGTATATGTCATATATATCATATATATCTAGTATATACATGCATTTATAATATTACATAATCATTTAGAGGTAATAAATGAAATGCACCGTTCATAGAGATGGTAAGCCGTACGTACGAATGAATGCTACTTTCATTTATATTTCGTATTATATGGAATGTAATCATAATGATATAAAGGTATAATATAATTCCAGTATAATATCATATATAATATTATTAACTCCATCCTTTATAAATCCCATATATGGCATTAACAAATCAAATCACTTTGATGGGGCGGTAGTCCGCACTTCCTAAAATGAAGATATCGCGTTTACCCATAATGGAAACCATAAAGGTATGCCATAAATGAAAAATAAAGAAGCTTAAGTAAAGAATAAACATATTATATATCATATATAAATATAGAGACATCTTAATGGCCACCTTTGAAGGTGTTATATGAGTGTTGAACAATCATCGTTTCATGAGGCAGAAATTCACCATCCATAGAAACAGTATGTTCTTTAACCATTAGATGTAGGTGTGTGTAGTGTAGCTAGAATCATTATTATAACAAAATCCTAGTATATTGAATATACTGGTGTTGTTACAAAAGAAAATAATGGAAAGATTTTAGGGGGTTGGAGAAGCGAAATAAAACATAAGAACACAAGAGAAAACACTACCTTTAAAACGGGTAACTCTTTTTGATTTGAGCTCAAAGGCTTCCTTGGGAAGACTTCTTCCCAAAGTGAGGCTTCTAGGAGTAATATAGGGATGTGGAGAGACAAAATGGGCAGGGGTTGGCCGAGCCAAATCCTTGAGAGTTGTGGGTAAGGTGGTAGAGGTGGGGGCCTTCTATAAGAGGAGAGGAGGGGCACTCTTGGAAAGTTATAAAAGGTTACTTTATTATAAAATTATTTTCGGATTTAAAAGGTCCCAAAATTATATATTTTTAGTATAAGGTGATAAGAGTTCAAAATCCACCCATCCAATAGGTTTTTGACATGTGTAGGTCTTAAATTTTACATTATCTTTTCATTTTATTTAAATCGTTAAATAATGAGGTAATCGCTGCATCATCATGGTGTCATAAATAATTTAATTTATTTAATGTCTAAAAATTATAAAAAAAATAATTATGTAGGAAATATTTTTAGATTTATAATGAATATTTATAGTCAAAAATATGACTTGTATAACCCCATTTACAAATTGTTTTAGTAAAACAACTCATGTTTGTGACATTTTTATTTTAACTTTAAATAAAAAGTTATTAATGTCATTTTCCAACCAAAGTGGCTCCATGGGGTCCCCAATTCGACCCATGTATTGTGTTGGTCGGCCATGACACATCCAATAAGGGTATGACATGTTTCTAGGTCATTTCATATTATTAAAACATTATTTTTACCTTAAACTACACTAATTACCTCTAATCGCTATTAAAAACTGAAAAGTTACTATTCACCAAAAAATTATTTTAATCCCATCGAACCACATTTTACATCTTAATGAAAACCATGTATGTTGGATTTTTGAAATTCAAAACACAGAAGTGGTAAAATTCCATTTAAACGAAAAATCAGTTTTTTAAGTACCACTTAGTGGTTTCACTATTCATCAAAAAATTGAAGTTTTTCAAAAAAATACCAAAACTTCACCCTAAGCTATATTTGATATTCCAGATTCAAAAATTATGTCTATTTTATAAAATTCATAACATATAAGTTTAATTAATTAATTTAATAATTAATTCCTGTTGTCAAAACAAAAATCGTGTTTTTATGAAACAATATGTATCAAAAGATTAACACTAGTTTAAGTCCAATTTCAATGTGAAATTAATTCCAATGACCAAAATTGGATTAAATGGTAAAAATATATTATAATTTTACTTTAAAACCAATTCAAAAGATAATATAATCATATAAATGAATTAGATTAAAAAGAGGTTTTGAATTAAAATACAACATTTTCACTATTCATTAAAAATGAACTTTATCGGAAAAATACCAAAAATTTACACAAAGTAAATTTTGATGTCCCGATTCTAAAGAATAATTTTATTTGTTCTAATAGAATGTATAAGAGTGACCAAAACTATATTTAATGACGGTTCTCCATCAAAAGGCGATAGTTCGACCTTTTAGTGAATATTAGAGTATCTATGCCTAAAATTGAATTCTTTTCGTATTTTAAGCCTTTATCCTTTATTGGATAAATGTATAAACATTTAAGAAACATATATAACCATATTTAATTTATTTCTATTCATTCCCGCCAATAAAATGGCTAAGTGTTAACTACCATTTAAAATAATATTATTTTATTACTAGTGTGCAACGTAAGATTTCAAAGAAACTCTTTGCTGCGTATTGGGTACGCTATCGAACATAGCAACCCCTTTAAAGTAAAATTAATATTTAATTCGTAAATATTAATAAATATGAAAATGCTTTATTCTTTATTTACCTGGGATGTTACATCCTTCCCCCCTTTTGGGAATTGCGTCCTCGCAATTTTATTCACTTATCAAAATAAGTGGGGGTATTTATCCCTCATAGCATTTTCAAATTTTCATGTTGCCTCTTCAACCATATGGTTTTTCCACAAAACATTTACCTGGTGAATTACCTTATTCCGCAACACTTTCTCACTATGGTCAAGAATCTGGACTGGTTGTTCTTCATAAGAGAGATTCTCCTCCAACTGAACTACCTCTGAGCTCAAAACATGAGATGGATCTGGCATATACTTCCTTAACATCGAAACATTAAAAACATTTTGCACCTTAGATAAACTCGGAGGTAAAGCCACTCAGTAAGAAACTGATCCAACTTTCTCCAGAATTTCATATGGTCCAATGAACCTTGGACTCAGCTTTCCTTTCATATAGAATCGCATCACACTTTTCCATGGTGAAACATTGAGAAAAACCTGATCACCTACCTCGAAAGATAGATCCTTCCTCCGGTTATCCGCATAACTCTTATGCCTGCTTTGTGCTGTTCTCATGTGTTTCTGAATCAACTGAACTTTTTTTTGCTAACCCTTATACCAATTCTGGTCCAGTCAACTTCCTTTCACCCACTTCATCCCAGAAATCTGGAGTTTGACACCGCTTCCCATATAATGCCTCAAGTGGTGCCATCTGTATACTAGAATGAAAACTATTATTATAAGAAAACTCAAACAAAGAAAGATGTTGGTCCCAACTTCCCTAATAATCCATCGAACAAGCATGTAGCATATCCTCCAAAATCTGAATTGTTCATTCTGACTGCCCATCTGATTGAGGATTAAAAGCTGTACTAAAATTTAATTCAGTACCCAATGACTTCTGAAGGCCCTTCCAAAAGTTAGAAGTAAACCTGGGATCATGATCAGATATAATGGATAGATGAACTCCATGTAACCTGACTATATATTTAAGATACAAATGGGAAAGTTGATCTAGGGAAAAAGTATCTCGTATAGAAAGGAAATGAGTAGATTTAGTCAAGCGATCAACAATAACCCAGATTGCATTATTACCTCGAGGTGTCTTCGGCAATCCCACAACGAAGTCCATGGATATATTCTCACATTTCCACTCTGGTACTGGTAAAGGCTGAAGCATCCCTTTCGGTAACTGCCGCTCTGCTTTTACCTATTGACAAGTCAAACACTTAACAGTAAAATCAGAAATATTCCTTTTCATTTCATCCCACCAGTAACACTCCCAAAGATCTCTATACATCTTAGTAATGCGTGGATGAACTGAAAACGGAGAACTATGAGATTCACATAACAACTCTCCCTTCAACTGTGAATCACAAGGCACACAAAATATCTTCCCAAATCTCAAAACACAATCATTATCAATGTTGAATTCAGGCAACTTACCCTTCTAAACTAGCTCTACCTTTTTCTGCAACTCACTATCTTGCTTCTGTGCCTGCTTAATTCTGTCTGATAGAGATGATTTCACTGATACCTGAAAAAAAAAGAAGGACATCCTACACCAACAACTTTTATGCCAATGTTCATCAAATCCTTAACCAAAGGATCACATTCCAAATGCAACATTGTTAATGAAGCATTACTTTTTTGAATCAAAGCATCAACCACTTTATTTTCTTTTCCTGGATGGTAATGAATTGTACAATCATAATCCTTGATTAATTCTAGCCATCTCCGCTGTCTCATGTTCAATTATTTTTGAGTGAATATATACTTTAAAAATTTGTTATCGGTATATATTTCACACTTTACTCCATACAAATGATGCCTCCAAATTTTTAAAGCGAAAACAACAGCAGCTAATTCTAAATCATGTATAGGGTAGTTTACCTCATGAGTTTTCAACTGTCGTGAAGCATAAGCAATTAACTGATCATTATGCATTAGGACGCAACCAAGTCCTTTCAATGAAGCATCACTGTAGATAAAAAACTCACCATTCCTAGAAGGTATTGCCAAAACTAGAGCATTCACCAATCTTCTTTTCAGTTCCTGAAAAAAATCATCACATTCTTTTGTCCAGATAAACTTAACACCCTTCCAAGTTAGCTTAGTCATTAGACTAGATAACCGTAAAAAATTTCTAACAAACCTTCAGCAATAGCCTTCCAAACCAAGGAAGCTATGAATCTCAGTTACATTTGTGGGTCTTGTCCATTCTTCAACAACCTTTGTTTTTGTAGGATCAAAAGTTATCCCATCTTTTGAAACAATGTGACCAAGGAAAGAAATTTGTTTCAACCAAAACTCACACTTTCTGAATTTACCATACAAGTTCTTTTTCTTTTAAGGTTTGAAAAATAAACCTTAAATGTCTTTCATTATCCTCTTTACTTTTAGAAAACACCAAAATATCATCAATGAAAACAGCCACAAACTTATCCAATAACTCATGGAAAATTCTACTCATAAGGTCCATGAATACAGCAGGCGGATTGGTTAGCCCAAAAGGCATTACTAAAAATTAATAATTTCCATATCTTGTTTGAAAGGCAGTCTTCAGAGTATATGCTTCCTTTACCTTCACCTGATGGTACCCCGACCTCAAGTCAATCTTCCAAAAAAACTGAGCTCCCGGGAGTTGATCAAACAAATCCTCGATATGAGGCGAATGATACTTGTTCTTAACAGTGATATTATTCATGGCTCTATAATCAATGCAAAGTCTCATAGAACCAACTTTCTTTTTAAAAAATAAAACAGGATCACCCCATGGTGATGTGCTAGGTCGAATGAAACCTTTCTCTAATAAATCTTGCAATTTCTCCTTCAACTCTAAAAGTTCAATTTGAGCCATTCGATAAGGGGTTTTTGAAATTGGCTTAGCATCAGGAACTAAGTCAACAGTAAATTAAACTTCCTGATCTGGTATTATTCCAGGAAACTCATCAGGAAAAACATCAGGATACTTATTTACCACTGGCATATCATTAATCTGAATAGTTCCCTCGTTTTCAACAATATGTGAAAGGTAACATTTATTTCCATCTTTTACAAGTTTCTTAGCCTCTTGATATGTTTTCAACAGTAAGGGTTCATTATTGTACACAAACCGAAAGTCTTTCTGAAAAGAAACTTCTTCATCTCTATAGTCAATCTTAGCATGGTAAATAGATAGCCAATCCATACCCAGGATAACATCAAACTCTACTAGAGGTAAAATAATAAGGTTTTCAAGTAGGTTCTTTCCACGTATAAGGATAGGAAGATTCTTATAAATTTTTTTTGCCTCAACATTTTCCATAGGTGTTTTTACCACAAGTTCAGGAGTCATTTCTTGAGACGGTATTCCCATTTTACTAGAAAAGTTTTCAGAGAAGAAAGAATGTGTAGACCCCGAATCAAACAACACACTGGCATAATCTGAAAAAACAAACAAAGTACCTGATACAACTTCATTGGATGACCCGACATCTGCTGAAGTAGTTGAAAAGGATTTCGCAACCCCTTTCTTCTTGTAGTCTAACTGCTTCCCATCACTCGAGCTCTTTGTCAGACACTCGTTTTCATAGTGACCCATCTCATTGCACTTAAAACATTTCACTAACTGTAAATCAAATTTGTACTTACCATCACCTTGATCTTTTTCAGTGCAATCATGAGCCTTATATACCATCTTACCACATCGGTAGCACTTTAAAGAATTCATAATACATTCCTTAGCATGCCTTTTACCTCATTTATCACAAACTGGAAACTTATTTTCTTACCGTCAGACCTTTTTGAAGAATTATTTCCTTTCTCCTGCCACCTCGGTCTCTTCTTCTGTTGGTTGTTATAGAACATTTGATCATCAGAAAACTCCATTTCCAACTTCTCAGCACATCGAACAATCTTTTCATAACTCTTGAACTCATGAGAAGCTAAAGCCCTTCGATATTTTGGATTTAATTCTGAGTAAAAACGATTGATTTTACTATCAAGGTCTCGGATAAAATTTGGAGCATACCTTGCCAATCGAGTGAACCTTTCTTCATAGGCAGCCATTGAGTCTTCCTCTTGCCTCAATTCTAGGAATTGTCTTTCCATCCTAAGTCGAACAACCTTAGGAAAATACTTCTCAAGAAACATACCTTTGAATTCATCCCAGCCGAGAGCATCAATATCAACAGCGTCCCATATATTTTTAACCATCGACCACTACTAATTTGCCTCACCCTCCAAATGGTAAATAGAAAGACTAACCTTTTGATTGTCTGAACACCCCATGACATCGAAAATATTCTCCAGTGCTTTAATCCACCCTTCAGCTAGCATAGGGTCAGATGATCCTATGAATGATGGGGGATGTTGCCTCATGAAATGTTCCACCACTGACATGTTCCTCTGCGGTTGATCTGGATGATATCATGCATGGATACCGCCACCATTTATCACTTGATTCAACTGCTCCATTACTACAACAAACTGTTCAGTTCCAATTCCGACCATCTCAGGTTGCTGATTTGGAAGGTTGTCTTCCTCCTGATGTCGTCCCAACATAACTACCTTGTTTCCTCTGCAGAAAACCATTCTGAACACATAAATATCTTAGGTGAAGCAACATGGTAATCTTTAAATTCTATAACATTTCAATCATACCATAAATTAATTTATAATTTAACAATTTTCAAACTCCTGAAGTTGTCTAAACCGACATTTGATACCAACTATAAGGCCCCAGCCTTAAACATTACTTAATCTTGAGTTATTTCAAGAATACACGTTGAGGATCTTTTCAGGTTTCGAGTTTTAGAGAATTAGATCATAAAACATGCATTACATTCCACATTTAAACAAAGTGGTTACATAAAAGATAGTACTCATTTTTCCCATCAACAGAAACATATTTAAAATAAAACATGGATTCTTTATTGACACTATCATCACGTCATGTACCTTTCCCTTGACCTGTGAAAAACATTTCAAAAACTTGGGATGAGCATAAAAAGCTCAGTAAGGGATATAAAAGTATGAAATGAAAACATTATTCCATGTATGAAATCATAATTTACTCATAAAACATAAGCACGTTAACATACCCCATCAAATCATGAAAAAATCATAGAAATCTTAAGACATAAAGGTAACTTGAGGCATTCATAACATTCTTACGTAGGGAGTAACCCTCATGGTTACGTTTGGAATACCCATCACAGTATATTCCATAAATCTCTTCGGAGAAACCTTAACATTTAACTCCTTCGTGTTACCCAATGCATTGGAGTGCTATATCGGGCTCACCCGCCCTTAGTTTATCACGGAACCACCCGTCTTCATAACAATGCCCAAGAACCACAACATAATCGTATCACATAAAACATGCATAACAGAAACATAATATTTAAAATTTAAATCACAAGATATCACTACAACACAATGATATAAAAACTTTATGAAAACCATTTTCAATACCAAAATATAAGAAAAATAAAACATGGTATTTATTTTTCATTCAAAAAAATTTATGGCTTGTAGAGGAAGCTAAAACTCAAATAATAGTCACGACGGCGAAGAAGTCATTGTCGCCGCATACGTACGAAAAAAACATCCCCTTTTGTCATTTAGTAAAATGCTTTGTATAAAAAAGATTCCTTTCAGATAAACGTAAAAGTAAAAGTGGTTTATACACCATATAAAAGAAGGTTGTGTATAAAACAAAACATGCCTCAATGAAAGGAGATTGAGACGAAGTCCCATACCTCGGGTCCGACTTGACTCGATCGTTCTTTAATGTCCTGAATAATAAGCTTGAGTTAATTTCTACTTGATTAAGAACCTTTTTCAAGATCATTATTCCTTTTAAATCACTTTTTACCATGCTATGAACATTATGTAATCATTTAAGTTAACAACGGTCATTTTGTCGATATTTGGTACTTGAGTCAAAAGTGAACTTCTTATATTTACAAGTTGTTCACGTAGTCAAATATCCATTATATCAAGAATGATATTCATGATGTAGATGTCATATATATCATATATATCCAGTATATACATGCATTTATAATATTACATAATCATTTAGAGGTAAGAAATGAAATGCACGGTTCATGGAGACTGTAAGCCGTACGTACGCATGAACGCTGCTTTCATTTCTGTTTCGTATTATATGGAATGGAATCATAATGATATAAAGGTATATTATAATTATAGTATAATGTCATATATAATATCATTAACTCCATACTTTATACATCTCATATATGACATTAATGAATCAAATCACTTTGAGGGGGCGGTAGTCCGCACTTCCTAAAATGAAGATATTGCGTTTACCCATAATGGAAACCATAAAGATATGCCATAAATGAGAAATACAGAAGCTTAAGTAAAAAATACACATATTATATATCATATATAAATATAGTGACATCTTAATGGCCACCTTTGAAGGTGTTATATGAGTGTTGAACAATCATCGTTTCGTGAGGCAGAAATTCACCATCCACAGAAACAATATGTTCTTTAACCATTAGATGTAGGTGTGTGTAGTGTAGCTCAAATCCTTCTTATAACAACATACTAGTATATTTAAGATACTTGTGTTGTTACAAAAGAAATGAATAAAATTATTTTAGGGGGTTGGAGAAGCGAAATAAAACATAAGATCACAAGAGAAAACACCGCCTTTAAAACAGGTAACTCTTTTTGATTTAAGCTCAAAGGCTTCCTTGGGAAGACATCTGCCCAAAGTGAGGCTTCTAGGAGTAATATAAAGATGCGGTGAGACAAAATGGGCAGGGGTTGGGAAAGCCAAAGCCTTGAGAGGTGTGGGTAAGGTGGTAGAGGTGGGGGCCTTTTATAAGAGGAGAGGAGGGGCACTCTTGAAAAAAGGTATAAAAGGTTACTTTATTATAAAATGCTTTTCGGATTTAAAAGGTCCCAAAATTATATATTTTTAGGATAAGGTGATAAGAGTTATAAATACACACATCCAATAGGTTTTTTACTTGTGTAGGTCTTAGATTTTACATTATCTTGTCATTTTATTTAAATCGTTAAATAATGAGGTAATCGCTGCATCATCATGGTGTCATAAATAATTTAATTTATTTAATGTATACAAATTATAAAAAAATATCATGATGTAGGAAATATTTTTAGATTTCTAATGAATATTTATAGGAAAACATATGACCATTATAACCCCATTTAAAAATTGTTTTGTTAAAACAACTCATGTTTGTGACATTTTTATTTTAACTTTAAATAAAAAGTTATTAATGTCATTTTCCTACCAAAGTTGCTCCTTGAGGTCCCCAAGTCGACCCATGGATTGTATTTGTCGGCCATGACACATCCAATAAGGGTAGGATATGTTTTTTAGGTCATTTAATATTATTAAAACATTATTTTTACCTTAAACTACACTAATTACCTTTAATCGCGATTAAAAACTTAAAAGTTACTATTCACCAAAAAATTATTTTAATCCCATTGAACCACATTTTACTTCTTAATGAAAACCATGTATGTCGGATTTTTTAAATTCAAAACACAGAAGTGGTAAAATTCCATTTAAAGGAAAAATTGGGTTTTTAAGTCCACTTAGTGGTTTCACTATTCTTCAAAAATTGAAGTTTTTCAGAAAAATACCAAAACTTCACCCAAAGCTATATTTGATATTCTGAATTAAAAAATGATGTCTATTTTATAAAATTCATAACATATAAGTTTCATTAATTAATTTAATAATTAATTCCCGCTTTCAAAACAAAAAGCCTGTTTTTGTGAAACAATATGTATCAAAAGATTGACACTAGTTTAAGTCCAATTTCAAAGTGAAATTAATTCCAATGGCCATAATTGGATTAAATGGTAAAAATATATTCTAATTTTACTTTAAAACCAATTCAAAATATAATCTAATAATATAAATGAATTAGATTAAAAAGTGGTTTTGAATTAAAATACAACATTTTTCACTATTCATTAAAAAATGAACTTTATCGGAAAAATACCAAAAATTTACGCAAAGTAAATTTTGATGTCCTGATTCTAAAGAAGAATTGTATTTGGTCCAATAGAATGTATAAGAGTGACCAAAACTATATTTAATGACGATTCACCATCAAAAGGTGATAGTTCGACCTTTTAGTGAATATTAGAGTATCTTTGCCTAAAATTGAATTCTTTTCATATTTTAAGCCTTTATACTTTATTGGATAAATGTAAAAACATTTAAAAAACATATATGAACATATTTTAGTTATTTCTATTCATTCCCTCCAATACAACGGCTACGTGTTAACTACCATTCAAAATAATATTATTTTATTACTAGTGTGCAATGTAAGATTTCAAAGAAACTCTTTGTTGCATATCGGGTACGCTATCGAACATAGCAAACCATTTAAAGTAAAATTAATATTTAATTCATAAATATTAATAAATATGAAAATTCGTTATTCTTTATTTACCTGGGATGTTACAACATAAGCCTTACCCTATCACTATAAATGTTATTGATTTGAAAAGTGTTATAGAGTTCAAAGAAACTTCCCAAGTGAGTGTTCAGAACTTCACGTGGTAGTATGATGAACTAAATCGAATCCAAGATCATTTGAATGATTAATAGATTTATCTTGAAATGGATTTTAGAAACCATATGCGATATAATTCTTGGTTGGACCCCCATTATTAAAGGTCGAACATACTCCATTAATGTTATTTACATAGGATTTATACCTTACACCACTTATTAATCTCCTTTATCTCTTTTCTTTACTATATCAATGATTTTTACGTATTATTATTTAAATAAAAAAATTTTAAGTCATGACTTTTGTAACAAATCACTTGTCCCTTTCTCTATGTTGAGTACTCATTCATCAGCAGTATTTACTGAAAATCACATCATGAGAAAATCAAATGTAATAAAGGAAATAAAAATTTAAAAGAGATAAAAGGTCATAAATATCTCAAGTTTATTAAAGAATAATCATTTTAAATAGTTCCAAAAATATAGAAGCTCCACATATAATCACTAATTCCTATTATTTAATCAAGTTCAAAAATTTTTAAAAACTATTCCTAACTAATAACTAATCAGTGTATCAAGTTTTAGTTCATGTTTTAACCCAAAAAGGTAGTTTTAAGAACAAATTTGAAGAATTAGGAATGATGGAAACCAAAGAAGTGTAACATGAAAACAATCAATCAAAGAGAATATGCCAAGAGTAAGAAAATATTAGTTCATGAACCAGTGAAGTAAAAAGGATAATTAATTAACCATGATATCATTAAAATCAAAACTAAGTGTGTAACACACGAGACTTTTATGTTATATAAATCATAAAAGGAATCTTTTTCTACACACAACACTTGCTTGGATTGCTTTACACGAAAACACGACCTTCCTCGATAGCTTGCGTCGTACGCAATACCGAGTTTCACTAAACAACGATATGCTAATAAAACATTATTAAAACTAGCCATTATGAATAGTAATAACCACTTTTTGAAATTTTGTAAATTTTATTTTTCAAAATGGAATTCATTTTTGGATTTGTAATATCGAAATTAGCCTAGGGTGAAATTTTGGTATTTTTCTGAAAACTTTCAATTTTTGAGGAATAGTGAAACCACTAAGTGGTAGTTAAAAAACTGAATTTTTCATAAAACATAATTTTACCGCTTCTATGAGTGGAATTTCGAAAATCCAAGAGACACGGTTGATTTCAGTAAGTAAAATGTGGTTCAATGAGATGAAAATAATTTTTTGGTGAATAGTAACTTTTTACTTTTTTTACCACGGTTAAAAGTAAATAGGGTAATTGAGGGTAAAAATGATATTATTATTACCCTAACACATGTACAAATTCTATTGGACAAGTTTAATTCGACCAAAAACAAACTTAGGAATAAAATATGACCATTTAGGCCCACTTGGATTAAATTAGGACATTTATTATTAATTTATTTAAAGAAGGGTTAAAATAGTTAAAATCAAAGTTTAATAAGTAAATAATTTTTAATATGGGGTCATAAATAAGATAAATTCGACTATAAATATTCATTAGAAATATAAAAATATTTCCTACATAATGATATTTTATTTTTAATTTTTAGACATTAAATAATTTAATTTATTTATGACACAATGATGATGCAGTAATTATCTTATTAATAAAATATTGAAATAATTGATGTTATAAATACCCAAATAAATGTAATTTCAGACTTTTTATGAATTACAATAATTTTCTAGGTTAATATGACATGTTATTATTGATTTACGTAACTTGGTTCGAACTAATAATTCTGTTATGATTTTCACAAAAATCAATTAGTAAATAGTGTCAAAATTGATATAAAATAGTTTTTAAAACAAATATTATATTAGTAATTGTTATTTTATTCCTAAAAATCTAAGGTTTGACCAAATGACTTAGATAAGGTTATAGATATTAATAATAAACAACTTGGGGTTCTTTTGGCTGCTTATAGTAAGTTTATTAACCTTATAGTATAAGAACACAAGAAGACATGGTAAAAGTAAACTTATTTAACTTAATGTTAAATCTAAATGATAAGGTTAAAATAGGAACCTAAACTTTTCTAAATTATATTTTATGAGAGGATTTCGACCCATACCCACCTTATATTCGAAATATATCAATTTGGATCTATTTAAAACCGAACTTGACTTTATAATAAAATAATATTTTTAGTTTTCCCAAAGGTGCCCCTCTCCTCCCTTATAAAAGGGAACCTCCTCCCCCTCTTCCTCACACCACTTTGAGCCTTTAAGCTCGGCCAACCCCTGCTCATTACTACTCTCCACTTCCCTAGAGACATCCTAGAGGTCTTGGTCTTCTTCAAAGACCAATTTTAGTGCCCTAAAAGAAGGTCTCAAAGAAGCACTTCAAAGAAGAGGTAATGTCCGTTACCGATTCTTTCATCTTTATTTCTTCTTCCACTTCTTCTTATTTAGTTGTTTCATTATGAAGTAATAACATCAGTATCACTCACATACTTATATGTTATTATAAGTATGAAACAACCCTATTGCACTATCTATCCATCCTACGGAAAAATAAATCACCGCGCGTGCGTACGTACGGAATACCGTCTCCACGCCATGGTGTAATCTATTTTCCACCACCACCTTACTTGGATGGGTATAATGGTGTAAATAATGACTATATATGACTATTATAATGTGATATTGATTCTGAAATAGTATACATACACTCCAATATAATTCCACGATCATAGGAATGATATCATCACTCGTGCGTACGTACGAAATACCGTCTCCACGATGTGATGCGACTCGTTCTACACGATCTTAATTTTATAATGATTATATAAATGAATTGAATGAATGAATATGATATATATTACATTAATACCATTCTGGAAATGAGGTATCTATAACCTAAAGATAAGAATAAGAATTTATTCAACAAAACACGAATAAGAACAAAAAGTTATAAACATCCGAATAACAAGTAGCAATGAAATATTACTAATATGAAGCTAAGAATATGACCATATATGATATAATAAAAATAAGTATGATGCTGTAATAAGTTAATAACATTATTTAAATCATTATACAGGAGTTTCGGACACTTACGAAGCAAAACGGACCTAAGGTGAGAGAAATATCACAATCTCATTTTTATCCGAGATTGTTTATACTTTAGTATTTACTGGGGTGTATTTTATCATCCACATCCATGTTTCCTTAGTATGTAATATTATTTCCATTCACCTAAAATTGTTTAAATCCTATTTTACCCTTCGGTGAGTTTTTAGTAAAAGATATGAAAGGAATCTTTTGTCGGTTTTCGTACGAGGTACTTTTTTGACTTTTCTGACAAAAGTACGAGAAGAATTTTGTTTTTACTTATACGCCATGAATGGATTTTTAAAACATTATTTCCAAGAAGCTTCCTTTACAAGTTTTCAAGTTTATTTTTAATCAACTTCTTTTAGTTTATAATTGTACGACATGTTCAGAAAGGAAAAGTGTTTTTGAAGCAGAAAGGATATTTTCCTCAAGAATGGAGTTCAAGTGTTTTATCAAAATTATTTTCCATCTAAGATAATATAGGGTTTTATTTCTATCCCTATTATTAAATTGATTTGATTATGTTGTGATGGAATTATTTTTATGAATTCCTTTATCTTATATGAATTGTTTTATGATGTCATGTTGTTTAAGAATCCCATTTTTATTACTTGGGTTATGCAATGATGTATGATTTATGATTTTGTGGCACACAAAAGAATGGTATCATTATTTGATGGGTGGGACCTATATCTCCCTCCAATGCATTGGGTAAAGATTTGATATCTCATGAGATAGACATGGCTGGAACGGTAGGTTATACCGGTTCAGTGAAACAGGACTGAAACGAGGAGTGAACCTAGTTCAGAAAGGGACTTTGTCCACTAAGATAGTCTTGGAAATGAGCCTTGACTAATAAGAAATGATTCTCTATGATTATGTGTGTATGCCAAAAATTTCATGTTTTAAGTTATGATTATTGTGATTACATTTCACTGCCATGATTTATCCCATGTTATGAAATTATGATCTCTTTTGCAGGTTAAGATTTCCAAAAGTTATGTGCTTATGTATATGATGTGATTGATATTTATTTTGTTTACCCTTATTGAGCATTTGAGCTCACCCTTTTGTATGTTTTCTTTCCCCAGGCCAGGAATAAGGTTATTAAGTAAGATATGCCAAAAGGAACTATAGATATGATGAAATAAATGGGAGACAGTGTAGACGCTTTATGAACCAGTTGTTTATGTTTCCCAGTTTCTAAAGACACTATACCTATACGGTCCTTTCAGGTTTTGTTATATGTTGTAATAAGTATGCTTCAATTTTGAAGTATTAACAATGTATGTAAAGTATGGGTCGTTATAAAGTGAATCTTGGTTATTGGTACTCACTCTATATATTAAAAACCTCCCTTTTCTTATGATCTAATACTTCATTTAATTAATAAAATAAGTTACCCAAAACCATATTTAAACGTAGAATTTGACCCATCCAACATTTTTGAAGAAGGAAATATCATAGTAAGTGCATTAAAAGTTAACTCTCTTATTCAAAATACAATGATCATGATTAAGAGGTAAGGAATAGATATGAAAAAATTGAATTAATAAAGAAACTGAACTTGAATTAATCCTAAATGTGTACATCACAAGATACAATCACCCTTCAATACATGATTGTAACTAAAAAAATCACCCCACATTATAGTCATGAGAGAGTATGAAAATAAAAGAGACCTGACCAAAGTGGAAACAACATATGTGAGAATGATCACTTGATGCTCCTCCAATATAATGATGATCTAATATAGTAGTTGACCTCCTCTATTTATAAATATACACCACATTCTTATATCTCAATATGCCTTGATATATATCCATTGTCTCTAATGTATATTAATGTATCTTTTACACTTTAAGTTCATATCCAATTCTATGTAGATATGATATAAAATATGTGTATAAAATTGCTTCTATATCTCCCAAAATATATCTCAACATTATTTCAAGGAGAGAGAGATAATTTCATTAATATATTCTAAATATATGAAATTCATGGCATGATACTTCATATCACAGAGAAAATAACACTCTATATTGAACTCCATTTTCATGATCTTATATGTATGTGACATAATCAATCTGCACATGCCACAAACTTTTCCCATAGTACTGCCTCTGCATGCATTCATCGCAGACCCATTCACTCACTATACGAAATATATTCATAGTATCACAACCATGTTACTTTAGTTCTACCATCATCCTCAATTCCTACACCACTCATCATATGCAAGACAAACCTCCTCACATATCTTTAATTGGTCCCATGTTGCATGAAATAAATGACATGAACAATAAGAACATGATACAAAACCTTCTTCTCAAATATATCAATGTAAATATCTTATGAACTGCCTAAATAGTCTTTTAAACTCTTATACATTCATAATGAAGAGTATTATGAAATCACTATCCTCCTTCAAATTCTTACTAAATCTTCCCAACATGAACCTTCACCTTATAGTGTGATAAATTATTACATGAACACTAGACTTGTGTTTTTTAGTGTGTCATGGTTCATTACCTTGGCCATTACATGTAAATTACTTTACATAGGGTTGGAGTCCATCTCATTTACATGGTTCCCATGGAGTCCACGGTTTGAACCAATGGGTACAATGATTATTTATCTCCTGAAATATCATGGCGGATGAATATAAATCCTAATCTCATTACGATCAATGAACCATAGTGTAGTAGTATCCTAGATATTCATAGAGGTAGTGTATTTATCTCTCCACTATTTTCCATGGTTCTTTACACTTTATAGAATGATTATTATAGACACCGTGTAAAAACCCTAGTTGAAATGAAGAAGAAAAATGAGAATATGTCATATCACCCCATTTATGTGTGTATTTCATTTAATTAAACATTGATCCATGTACATTTTCCCACATTAGAAGTTACTTCATACTACATCTTCTTAATAATATCAAGTTCTATTAAGTCATATCATTGTGTCACTTGGTGGAACCCTAAAATACAACCACTCTCCCATGGTGCTTCCCTATACCATGTCTCTACCTTTCTACCTAGAATTTACCCATTATAGCTATGCTCCTCTATTGATTCCCTATCCCTATGCCTACCATAGATATTGGTCTGTACCTCATAGTGTTTGGATGCTCTGGTGGTGCTTGATAAGGTAATAACTATTTTTTAAAAAATAATAATTTATTTAATCCTTTATAAAAAAATATTCATGATTATAGGTTACTCAAAAATAATCAAAACTCCTTGAAAAAAGTTCCACAACCGTTTAAACATGGAAATATATAAAAATTAGGCATGAGTAATTAAATAAATAATAAAATTGATAAATTTAAATTTTAAAATTTATGAATGATATTGTGATATCAAATCCCCTAAACTTAAACACTTTCTTGTCCTCAAGAACACAACATCCACATCATCACAAAGGATGCCCATCATACCAAGGTTTAAACATCACAATCAAAAAAATATTATAATTAGATATAAAGAATAAAATATTAAGAATTATAAGAGAAATAATTTTTCAAATACTTATTTTCAAATAAATCTAATTAACCTTGAATTTTACTCTTCCTATTGAAATAATGAAACATTTTTTAGTCTCCCTTTACATCTTCTAACTTATTACTAGTATGCATGTCACTTTTTGACTACCTCACTTAAAAATTTTCTATCACAAATCATGTGAATTTTTACTATAGTTGTTATCATACCTTGAGTAAATTCATCATATGTATAGGATTGTAAAGAATCTAAAATATCCATACATTAAAGAAAAATATAAACATTAGTCATGATGGATTTAATAAAAGGATTGAGTGGAATTAAGCTGGAGGTTTGGTAGGTAATTGATGTAAAAAATCACAAGGCTCAAAAAAGAGATTGTGTTTAAATCTCAACGTAAGATTAAACATAGGATTTCTTATCTTTGTGAACTTGGCTACCCACTAACCCATTCACTCATAATGTGAGTAGAGCTAAATTACATCATAGTCACCCTCTTTGAACCTCACTTCTTACTAGCCTTTTTATATAGCATTCATATCCCATGAGATATAAGACTTCACCTAATGAAAGGAATGGAGATATAGGTCCCACCAATATTATAATCCATATATTTGTGTTCCAGTAGAAAACAGTAATCACATAATAAAATAAACCATATAAAAAATTGGGTTTCATGACATTTTGAAATCATCACGTAAAGAACCCTTAAAAAATAATGGGTTTCTTAAACCTTTAAAAAACACAACATATCATGAACTTAAAAAATCATAAGATATCAAAAATATAATTTTACTAAATGAATCATATCATAATAAATGTATAGGGTAATAAAAACATAACTTAATAAAAGATAAACTTGGAGGGTAAATAGATAAAAAATTCAAAATATTTTTCAAAAACTTTTAAAATATTTAAGTAAAATTTACATTCAAAATAATTTTTAAGGAAAATAGAATAATTTTTAAAAAATTAATATAAAGACTTATAAATAAAACATCCTCGAAATTACATAAAGGCTATCTGAAAGGATAAGAGAAATTACTCTGATAACTTTTACTTTTAAAAGAGTCTTCAATAATAGATAATTGAAAAATACATAACGTTTTCAAAAAGGGAAGTCAAAATACTTTGAAAACTTTTACTTTTAAAATAATATTCAATTATATATTATTTAATAAGATATAAATTTTTTCAAAAAGGTAAGTGAAAATAATATGAAAATGTTTAATTTTAAAACAATATTAAAAAATAGATACTTGAAAAACATAAAGTTTTCAAAAAGGGATTTGAAAATAAATTTAAAACCGTTAATTTTTAAAATAATATTTAATAATTGAGAATTAAAACAATACATACAGTTTTCAAAAATAAAAGTGAAAATAATTTAAATTTTTTAATTTCTCAAAAGTATCATTAATAATATAATCTTGAAAAATTAATAAAATTTATTATAACAAACTTTGGACTGTATGATAAAACCTTTTAATATGAAAGGATCGAAAAATATTTTGAACATTTTGAAATAACTTTATTTAAAACCCACATCATTAAAAATGATAAAGAAATATTTAGTTTAAAATAAAATATTTGGAATAAAAGGATCATTGTAGATATTTTTTTAGTTTCCAATATGTAAAGGATAATATTGGTTGGAAGTAAAAATATGTACATGGAAGGAAAATCCATTTAAATTAATGGGAATTATTCTTTACAAAAATGAATTTTAAAGAAACATTTAAATCACTGAGGAAGGATAATTTAGTGTGAAAAATGATTTACCTAGAAAAGATGGTGGAATAAATCCTAAAATCATAATATTTTATTACAGATAAATAATTAATGATAATATATAAATGAGTGATTATGACCCAAGAAATAGAATTGAGTTATAAAAACCCCTTAGGACTTTAGTACTTTTTGAATCCCAAGTCATTTGAAGCTTGAAAATCATATGGTTTTGTAAATACCATGGATTAAATTATGGAGTATTGAAAAATAAATTATTTGGTTGTATATAGACAATATTAATAAGAAATTGGTGCATAACATTAAAACACACCTTAATGAAAATAACTTGAGATGAAAAAATTATTCCAACTTAAGAAACATTCTAATAAAAAACACATGGAAGAAAGAGAGAGATTGATTTTAAAGTTAAAATACTATAAATAAAAAAATGACATTAAAGATCCAATTGTAAGTATATATTCAATTTAAAATAAACCAGGAGCATAAAAGAACATGTGTTTCAAAAAATAATGTTTTGAGACAAAACTGTTACCTAGGACCGAAAGCATTATGCACTTGCACTTGGCATACTCAATAATTAAATTAAGTTTATTAGATATATACCAAAAAATCTTATTAACCTCCATTTAATTTTATAAGGTCCATTTATTATATTTTGGTCTTATTTTTAATAAAATTTCATCTTATGTCGGTCACTCAGGGTTTTTGAGTTAATTAATTTGTAATAATTTATCTTTTTTGACTATGATCAAAGGTGTTGTAAAATAGTTTCAAAATTTACCAGAATTGAATATTATTATGTACATTTACATTCCATTAGAACATAACTTATTTATTTAATTGGGTTCTCCCTGATTGACTCAATTTTGAAAAGTTACATTAAAATTTCTTTTTAAGTGGTTAAATTTTCTATAACCATTTATTACTTATATTATTTATGGAAGGCATAATATTATACTTACATAATTTTAATGTTTTAGTAAATAACCATTTTTTAAAAATTAAATATATTTTAAGTCTAGTCATATTTCTTTTTATGGAAAATGAAATATAAATTTCATCCCATGGAGGTGGTAGTCTACACATGCACACAAACGACACTCCTGTTTTAATAGAATAGAAATAAAGTAAAAAATAAAATATAATATCATTTTAAAATAATTAAAATGTTATAAATATTTTATTATATTATTAAATACCACTTTTTAACAATCTATTAAAGTTTGTGATGAAAAACTAAAACTATCACTTTAGGGAGGTAGTAATCTGCACACTCACACACTAACTCAGATTCTTGTTTTTCTTAGTAAATAAAAGAGAATAAATAATGGTTTCAATATTATTATAATAACATGTAAAAAAGAATTATGAGGATTTTATTATTATAATATTTTAATTTTTTTAGAAGGTAAATAAAAAAATAAATGTTAATAAAGACGTGTTACCTTTGTCCATCCAAATTAAAAAATTTATTATTCCATTTTAGGAAAAATGGAAAAACCTGAGTACACAAGTAGTACACCACTACGTGCTAAAAGAACTTACAAAATGGTTAAACACAAGGCTAATATTACTTGACTCAGCTACTCTTTAATGTTCCCAGTGCATCATATCAACCTGGAGGTCATGATTCACTTTGATAAGCTCTTCATGGTAGGTAATCATCCTTTCCATTGTCGGAAAAAACTTCCTCTGAGTTAATTATATGTTGATTTAACCCTCTTGAAAGTATTATATCTTGTTTATCCAACCACACTTCCTGCTCCTCTGTGGAATAAACTTGAAACCTTCGTTCATAAATTCTGTTGAGCTCCTCTTCGGAAACATTGGGACGTATAGCTGTCTCCAGCATTTCCTCCTTAGAGTGTAGGATGAGTTTCAAAGACTCCTCATCCTCCTCTTTATTAACTATAATGAGGCTACTTGGACCTTCACATTCCCCATCTTGTATGTCTTTATTTTCTTTATTCCTTCCCTTCTTGACTAACCTGGTCTCCATTGGTTTTGGCAGATGAGAATAATCCTTGCGCCCCTTAGACTTCTTCCGCTGAACCACAATGCATTTTCCTAAATATCTAATGCCTTTTTTCCCTTTCTTCTGTTGAGGGTTGTGAGGACCTTTCCACCAGTACTTACTACCCAATAAAGAAAGACTATAGGATTCATCTCTTGAAGACTCATACTCCTAAGAGAATGGAGGCTCCTGGACTTCTAGGTCATCAAAACGATTCTCCAACTATAACTGAGTTCCTGCATTGCAATGACCTGACTTACACATGGTATTATTATTATCTGCCTTTTTCTCCAAGCCTTTTCCATTCCCCCCAGACCCAGCCTTCGCACTGAGGGAGTTTGGATTTAAGGGCTTCAAGACATTCACTTCTTCCAACTCCTCTTGTCCACTGAAGGATTTTGCAGCTGACAGGCAGGATTTCCCCTTGACCAACTCTGATCATGTATATTGCTGAACCTCACTCCCTAACAATCTGCCCTCACCTTCTTCAGTCGAGAGAGCTGGAACTGAAGGGGTATCCATAGCCACTGCTAAGAAACTTTCCACGCCAGCTCCATAAACACCCAGATCATGCTTCAGCCGGAAAAAAATAGCATACACCCTTAGGCCAACCTCCATGTGTTGCATAGGCTTCACCCTCCTCGAAGAAAACACGGGAGGCCACTGCTTCTGCTCCCCCCTTTCACTGGCCTCTGCCCTATTCGAATCCATAAAAATGACCAAATCTATCTCCCCTAGAGCCTCCTTGTTAGCCCCCTCATGCTTCCCCAAATACTCCACCATGCGCGACTGCTGATTGACCCCTGGAACCATTCACTCCACCAAAGCCTCGTCCTGGTTCGCGCGACGACACCCAGAAGCCACATGGCCAAGCCTGCAGCATGTCAAGCAGATGCGGGCCATGAATCTAACACCACACACTTCTTCCACCTCAATTATTCTCCAACCACAATCCACATCCATTCGGTTTGAGGTTTTGAAACATCAACCTCAATACAGGCGCGGGGTGACGTGTTACCTTTGTTGAAACCTTAAAATTGCTCTTAATGAAAGCCTTAGATTTGAGGGAATTAGGATATTTTTTTAACCATGGGTATTATGTCGTGTAATTTAATTCAAGTAGATGAAATTTCAGTGTTTTTTCAAGTAAACTTCAATAGTATATTGGAGTATTGAAATGGTATAAGTGATCCTTCTTTTATAAGTGAAGATGAGGGACTTTTCCATTGAAAAGAATGTTAAGTAAGTGGTAAGAATCAAATGACATGAAATTTTGGTGAGTTAGGTGAAGGAAGGATTTAAATACATTCATTTAAGACTTTAAAATGTAAATAGTTATTTCTATAAGGTCTAAATTTAATGTCAATTTAGGAAAATTTGAGCCATATTAGATTAGTCGTTTAAATACCAATTACACTTAATTAAATATTCCTCATGTTACTTAATTTATTACTAAAAATATAAGTTGAAACTTATTAACTAATTTAAACATGATGAATATTAATTTGGTCTCCATTTAACCTAATTAAATTTATATGAATGAGATAGTTAACTTTTAAATTAAAATATATAATGTGTTGAAAAACTATTTTGGTAGAAAAAGACCTTTTAATCATTAAACTCTCTTAATATTATTTAACATTGATTAAAAATTAAATGAGTGTTAATTTATTTTAATATGTAATTAAAATTATATTAGAGTCTTAATTTAAAATATATTCATTTAATTTTAAAAATAAATGATATTTAGAAAATTATTATTCTTAAAAAAATAATCGTTTTACCTAGGAAACTAATATTAACCTAAGAAAACTTAATATTTATTCCTAAAAATAAATTGGAACATATTGTATAATTTGAAGACATTTATTTTAAATTTTAAATACATTTCATTTTACTAAATTTATAAAAATTAATTTTAAAATACTAATGTTTAATGTATTGAAAATATTTTTTGAGAAAATATTACTTATGTTCTAAAATATCAAATATATGTTTGTAATTCAAAAAGGATATTTTAAATTTTATAATTTTACTTAAAAAACATATATTTAGTAAATAAAAAGGATTCATAAGTTTTAGGTTATGATTATATTTAGGTGATGTTATAAAACCCACAATATTTTCAAAAACGGTATTTTCACTATTCACTTTAAAATGAATTATTTTAGAAAAAACCCCAAAAAATAATTTTAAGCTAATATTGACCTGGAAAATCAATTTCTTTTTCAAATTAAAATATAAAAAAAAATTTAAATAAAAAAAATATATTAAGAAAAATAACTTTTCGTAAAAATGACCTTTATAAACATCAAGTGTTTTTAATATTATTTCATATAATATTTCCAAATAATTTAATATTGGTACACAAGATTATAATTCTAAATATTACTTTTTATAATAAATTTTAACTATGATCAACTTTAATTTATTATGGTAAAATATAATACCTTTTATTTAAATGGTTTTTCTAAATTATTTTTTTCTTTTAAAATATTAATCAAAACAAGATAATAATACATATCCATTTTAATTGTTTATAATCATTTAAAGACTAGTGGTTATTTTATTCAAGTGATTTTAATATTTTGTGGTTTGTTTTAGTTCGGTGATGCCTTAGTTCTGTGTTGCGTTTGACATAAGCTATTGAAGATCTTATTAATTTAATATATCCAAAATCTCAAGTAATTACATTATAACCCCCTAAATAAAATAAATCCTCACAATTTTAATTATTAACCACTAATTAATGTTGTATAGGGTATTCATAAGATATTTATTTTTTAGATAAAACTTCCAATATGATATCCACCTTACTATCTAAAGCTTGATTAACATACTTATATTTCCTCAATCAATATATTTTTTTATAGCCTAGTCATATATTCTCCAGAGTACAACTTATCCAAAACTACATAAGTCTCCATGTTATAAAACCAGAGTTAAATTGTATATACTTCTAAAATTTTATTATATCTTTAATCTTCAAATTTTATTATCCATTAGTTTATCAAATCCCACACTTGAAAATATATACCGTAATCCCAAAAATTAAATAAAATTCACAAAAAATATTATAGATTATCATCAACCCAAATTACATCGATACAAAATAAATTATAGTTTTAAAATTAGCCGACTCTTTATTTTATCTACATAAAACTGGTACTAAGTCTAAAACATATCTATCCCTTAAACATGTGCTTTTAATAGTTACTTCTAAAAAATAACCTCGACATAAAATCAATTCTCAAGGTTATTGATACCATTAAATATATTCTTTTAAAACCATTAATGAAAAAATAATTAAGAACAAACATTATATATTTTAAATAATCCTTAATAACTTTTATAATATCAAAATATCATAAATCTATATCACTTCACAAATTTAAATAGCTAGGATCATCCAAATTTAATTTTTATTTGGATATCAACCTCATTACCTTTAGAAAGACTTGAAAATTCACATTTCCATCATAAAAGGCTTATACTAACATTCAACTATTTAAGTATGATTTCTTACATGGTTATAAGAAATAGTGGTTTTTGTATAATTACATTTCTCGTCTTCATCCTCATGATCATGTTTGAACAAATACTAAAAACAAAATGGTTATGAGAATATCCTAAATAATAAGAGTATATGAGTATGAAATCTAAATCCTAATACATATTCTCTAATAACACCTTCATGTACACATATGATACTTTAATTTCAACTTTGTTATACTTGGTCAATATAATAACTCTCTTGGTTCTACCAAGTTTAATTTAAGTTATCATCTCTCACAATTCTTAACCTAATAACTTAATGTTATTTAGAAATAAATCCTTCAAAATGGTTCATAAATATTATGAAATCAACCGATTAATATCCACTAGGAGTCTCAAACTAGGTGTGTAGTTAGGTATCTTTGTTGTGCACCAGGTGATGATCGAGTTAATACCCAATCATCAATTTTCATGGTTATTACCCCTAGGTAAAACTAGTCCAGAGCCTACAACCACTTGTATTATCCAAACATGGATGTTATTTCCCAAAAAACCACACAATCTCTATTATACCTATAATTCTGGATGTTATCCTATATGTAGAATTATCACTTTTACTTATGCCTTGTATTTTCACTAATATTATCTTATCATAATTTCAAAAATATTAAATATTAAATACACTATCCTAAAAGGTTTTCTACACATTTGAAGTTAGCGTAAACCTTAAATTATCAAACTTTGATGAAATTTCAAACTCCAAAACCTTCCTTAACTAAAAACAACATAATCCTCAAATTTATCTAAACCATATTTTGATACCAATTATGACTCCTCATACCTAATTATCAGGTAATTACATGACATAAAGAAATTAATTTCAATATAATACATCCCCAAGACCTTTTAGGTTAATATTTTTAGTGAATTAGGATAAAACATTAACTAATAATACTCATGTATTTTCCAACTAATGGATTTTTTCCTATTATAATCACAACCACTTAATCTATAACAAGACTTTAATATCCCTCACAAAATACTCTCATAATATACCCATATAAACACATATTATGTAATAATTTTCTTCATAACCAAGGGAAGAGGAAACATAATAATGGGGTGATATCCGATTCTTAGTAATTTTAAATATAAGAGATAATAATAAAATATCATAAGTGTGTATAATATGATCATATGGGTATAATCAAGATGAATAAGAAAATAAATACCCAAAAAATATTATATCATAAATAGTGGCATATGAATTGGTATCAAAGGAGTTTAGAAACATGAGTAAACAAACATGAAGCATAAAACAAGATCCATGGAACATAGAAAATAAAGTGTATGAATAAAAAAAATGTATTTTTTTATCATTGTGAACCTAGCTACCTTGAAACCCATTCACTCTTAAAATTATGGGTAGAGCTAAATTCCATAGCACTCAACCTTTGTAAATATAGATTCTTACTAATCCATTCACATAAAATTTCTATCTCATGAGATATAAGCGTTTACTAGATACATTGAAGGGATATATAGGTCCCAATAATCTCATAAATCATATAATTATTTCTTAATTTAAAACAATCACCACATCATAAAATAAAAAATAGAAATAAAATGAGTTTCGTGGCATTTCAAAATAACAATATAAAGAATACACATAAAAATAATAGGTGTGTGTGGAGATGGATGTGTCAAGAATTCTCTTTGATTATGTATGGATAACAATTTGTGAGGAGTATAGGTATAAACAGTGTGTGGTTTATAAGATCTAGCCCGGTTTTTGCTCGACTTGTTGGTTGTTGGGACATAACTCCGATGTATGTTGATGGGGGTCTGCAAATCCGGTGGACAGGGGTTTGTGTCACTGGGGTGTTTAGATGGCGACCAAAATGGTGGGTAGTGAAGAATAATTGGAAGCAAATAAAGAAAATAGTAGAGAGGAACCCCAGTTGTTGCGGTCGATGGATAAGGAAGGAAGTGACAATGCTTCAGCTGACTAGAATGCGAGTGTTGAGGTTGTTTTAGGTTACAAGGTGGGGAAGAAGCCCATGGACCATCATCTAAACCCAAGAGTGTCCGAGGTTTTTAGAAGACTTAGAGATGATATTGAGGGTCCTTCCAACCTTAGTGTGTGGAAAGGTGAGGTATGGTCTCGGCATAAAGATGTCTGAGTGGAAATTCAGAGGAATGTGAGGGATGTGGTCCTGGAACAGACAACTGGCAGTGTGAAGGTGGGATCGACTACTTTGTGTGCAGAGGAGTTAAGGGAAAGCAGTGAGGCTAGGAGTAAGGGTAAGCAGAGACTATCTATGAGAACAAATGTTTTTAACAGAAGAGAAGATGCAGTGGGTTTGGGTTTTCTGAACCGGACTCTAATCCACTTGAGAAATAGGTTTGAAGGCCTCCCAGAAGTGGATGTCTGGTCAGATTCAGACATCCATGAGAAGAGAGGTGAGGGCTGCAAGAAAGAACTCAATGAGAATGAAACCAGACTCTTAGTAGATAAAGCATAAAGCCCAAGGACTATTAGGTGTGTTAGGAGAAGGAAGGGGAGTAAGGATTACTCCTCTCTACCTACTCCTTTGGAGACTCATTCGACAAAAAAGATAAATGGAAATAAATTTTTCAGTTAAAATAAAAGTCTTAAGAGAACAGGGGGATAAGATGATCAATCTTTGGATTTGATTTTAAGTTATAATGAGGAAGTGACCGAATATGTATTGGTTTTGAATGAAAATGAAGAGGAGGCATCCAAGATGATGGGGGTTTACATAAGAGTGTCTCTTAACGAGGAGAAATATTCTTGGATTGACAAGAAGGATCTAATATTGGTAGGGGGATTTAATAAAGGTTTGATCAGTAAGGAGAAGTATATCCAGTCTTGGGATCAGCTAGCTTATGAGTTTGAAAAGCTGATGACCAAGGTACTAGACCCTCAGGTCTCAGCTTTATCATGTAAATTTTTCAGGGAAGTGGGCTCTGGTGATCTTATGTTACTCTTTTATGATTCTTTTTAAGTTGGTTTGCTGAGCTTAGTTGGTTTGGTGGAATGTTTTTTGTACTATCCTGAGTTAGGTTCAATTCTCTGGTTTGTTATGTTGAAAATCTTTCTCTTGTAATCATCAATTCACAAGAATTTTCTCTATATGGGGATTAGAGCATGGGGTCTTCACCAGAGCTTGACTTTCGGATTTGGTCATTGAGAGGGTACAGCTCCGCCATCGGTTCTGTGCCTATGAAATTACGCACGAGACTGCTCGCCAAAGGGTCATCCTCTGATGAAGGCTACGACATGGTGCAACTACTGGGGAAGAGCCGGTCCTGCATTTTTTCTTTTATGTTTTGGTTGTTTTGTGGTTAGTGTTGGAATCCTTGGTTTCTAACTTTTCCTTAAAAGTGTTTTTATTATAATAAAATAATTTTCATTCAGTCACATAAAAATAATGGGTTTCTTAAACCATTCAAAAATATTAGATATAATGAACTTAATAAATTATAATATGTCAAAATTATCATTTTACAAAATTAATAATATCATTATAAATGTATTTTTGTGATCAAAACATCAATTTGTGAAATATAAACTTTGTTGGGTAAATATATATGAAAATATAAAAATTTTCAGAAAACCTTTTTAACCATTGAAGTGAAAATTAGTTTCAAAAACATTTTTATAAAGGAAAAAAGATAATAAATTTTGAAACCTTAATACAAAAATCTCCAAATAAAACATCCTTTATAAGAAATAAATATTTTCAAAAATTATAAGTGAATATAATTTGAAAACTTATAATTTTAAATGAATATTTAATAATGTAGAATTGAAAAATACATAAACTTTTAAAAATGGGAAGTGAAAATAGTTTGAAGATTTTTACCTTTAAATGAATCTTTAATAATTGATCATTAAAATAGATATAATGTTTCTCAAAAAGGGAAGTTAAAATAAATTGAAAATTTTTACTTTTTAAAAGAATATTTTACAATAAAGAATTTGAATATACATAGTGTTTTCAAATGGGTATGTGAAAATAATTTGAAAACTTTTAATTTTCAAAATAATAATTAATAAAGAGAATTTAAAAAGATATAATGTTTTCAAAAACATAAGTTAAAATAATTTGAAATATTTTACTTTTTTGAAATAATATTTAATAAAAGAAACTTAAAAAATTCATAAAAGTTATAATAAAAACGTGGTCTGGATGTTAACACTTTTTATTTTGAAAGGATGGAAAAACCTTTTGAACATTTTGAAATAAACATGTTGAAAACCCACATCATTAAAAAGGATAGAGAAACCTTTTCTTTAAAATAAAATAAGGGGAATAAATTATCATTAGAGATAAAAAAATTATTTTCCACTAGAAAAATGAGAACATTTGTGGGAAGTAAAAATATTGACATGGGATAAAAATTAATTAAAGTTAATCAGAATCATTCTTAACAAAAATTCATTTTAACAAAACATTAATATCATCAAGGAAGAATAATTTTGTGTGAAACATGATTTTATAAAAAAATAATCTGGAATAAATCATAAAATAGTTATATGTTATAATATATCAATCATAAAATTAGATAGACAAATATGAGTGATTATGACCCATGCAAGAGAATTGAGTCACAAAATCCCTTTAGGACTTTAGTAATTTTTTATTCAAAAGTCATTAGAAGATTAAAAATCATATGGTTATATAAATAGCATGGATTAAATCTTTCAATATTTTAATTTCTTTGGATATTATATACTCTATATAAATAATAATTTTGTGCATAAGATTAAAACATTTCTCAATGAAGAGAAGTTGAGATGAAAAGAAACCCTTACAGCTTAAGAAACATTCTAATAAAAACCAAGTGAAAGAGATAGACCTTGAATTTAAAGTTATAATACAATTAATAATAATAATAATGATAATAATAATAAATGATAATAAATTTATAATTTTATGTAAATAAAATATTTAAAATAAAATATTTATATAAAATAACATGTGACTCAAAGGAGGATGTACTGAGAAGAAACCCTTACCTGTGTCTGAAAGTGTTATCCACATGCACTTAACTCGATAAATAATTAAATAAAGTTAATTATAAAAATAAAATATATCCTTCTTCACCTATATTTAATTTTATAAGGTGAATTTATTATCTTTTGGTACTTTTTTTAATATAGTTTCCTCTTACGTTAGTCACATGGGGTTGTTTAGTTAATTTCTTTGTATTACTTTCAGTTTATTGACTATGGTGAAAGGTATTGTAAAATAGTTTCATAATTATCCCTAATTTATTATTATTATGTTATTTAATATTACATTTTAACATAATTTATATATTTAAATAGGTTCTCCATGACTATACTCAACTTAGAAAAGTTAAATTAATAGGTCCTTTTTAGCGGTTAAATTTACTATAACCTTTTATTGCTAATATTATTTATGGAATGTATACTATTTTATTTCCAGAATATTAATGGTTTATTAAATAATAATTTTCATTAATTAAATACATACTTAATTGAATTCATTTTATTTCATATGTAAAATGAAATAGAAACATCATATCATGGAGGCGGTAGTATTCACGTGAACCCATATGATGCTCTCATTTTCATAGAATATAAAGAAATTAGAAAATAAATTATCATGTCATTTAAAAATAATTAATTTTTTCTAAATATTCTATTATAGTATTAAAAAAACCTTTTAACTAGAAATTAATGTTTGTGATGAAAAACCAAAAGCATTGCTTTGCGGATGTAGTAATCTGTACACACACACTAACAAATATTATTTTTTTCTTAGTAGATGGAAGAGAATAAATAATGGACTCTCTATTATTATAATAAAATCTCAACATAGTTATCATTCTAAAATTATTATTATAATATGGTTATGTATGTTTTGAAAATTAAATAATAATAATGAAATGTTAAGAAATATGTTTTACTAATGTTGAGACCTTGAACTTCCTATATTTGAGGGACTTAAGATAATTTATGGTGATAAGTGGAATTAGGGAATATAAAGGAATTAGAGGAGAGAAAATTTAGGTAGATTTCTTAGAAAATATAAAAATTGGAGTGGTGTTTTGAAAGGGTGGAAGAGACCCTTTTTTATATATGTAAAAGAGGTAATTTTCCATGGAAAAGAATGTTATGTTTAGTGTAAGAATGGAATGACAAGAAAGTTATAAAATTTAGGTGTAAGAATATTGGTAAGAATTTAAAACCTAAAAAATTATTTCTATAAGTTCTAAAGGCCATGTTAATTTAGGAAAATTTAAGCCACCTTATATTAGTCATTTAAACACTTATTGCTCTTAATTAAATATAAATTATGCCTCTTATTTTATTATTGAAAATTTAAGTATACCCTTATTACCAAATTTTTAAATGATTACTCAAAATTTTTCCTAAATTTAATCTAATTCAATATTCAATTATTATAAAAATAACTTTAAAATTATAAGATATAATGTGCTGAATTTTCTTTTGCATAAATAGTCATTAATTGTTTTAATATTATTTAATATTAATTTCAAATTTAACGCGTGTTAATTTATTTTTATATATATTTTAACATTATATTATAATATTAATTTAAAATATATTTATTTAATTTTAAAAATACCTAATATTTAGTGAAGTATTATTCTTTAAAATATAACTATTTTACTACGGTAACTAATATTTACCCATGAAAACATAATATTTATGTATAAAAATAAAGTGTCCCATATTATATAAATTTTAAACCCTAATTTTAAAATTTAAATACGTTTCATTAGATTGAATTGATAAAAATTAATTTTAAAATACTATTTTTTAATGTATTGAAAACAAATTTTAATAAAATATTACTTATATTCTAAAATACCTAATTTAGGTTTATAATTAAAAAATTATATTTTAAAATAAATAATTTTACTTATAAGGAATATATTTGGTCAATAAATATTTTTCATATGTTTTAGGTTTTTTATATTCAAGTGATTTTATAAAAGCCACAATATTTTCAAAAATTGTATTTTTAACTATTAATCTAAAAATAAATTATTATAGAAAAATCCAAAAGAATAATCTTAAGATAATATTTAAATGTTTAAATATAAAATGAATACATATTTTTAAAATTCAAATTTTAAAATTTATAAATTATATTTTAAATAAAAATACAATATATTAATAAATATTATTTTACTAAAAAGACCTTTTTGAACTTCAAGTGTTTGTAATCTTATTTTATATAATATTTATAAATAATTGAATATTGATACATTAGATTATAATTATAAATATTAACTATTATGATAAACTTTTAACTGTGATCATTTTTAATTTATTATGGTAAAATACAATACACCATTTTTAAGTGGTTCTTCCAAATGTATTCTTTCTTTTAAAATATTAATAAAAGAAAAATAATAGCATGTAACTATTTTAATTTATTATTATCCTTTTATTTACAAATTATTATTTTATTCATGCAATTTTAATATTTCATGGTTCATTTTAGTTGGGTGTTCCATTAGTTCGATGCTGTGTGTAACATAAGATATTGAAGATAATATTAATTTAAAGGACCCAAACTATTGGGTTGTTAAAAAAAGTCTATATGTGGCATGAAAACTCTCTTAAAATCCAAAATCATGTGAAAAAAATAAGTAATTAAAAATATATAAATAAGGTAATTAAATACTCCCATATCCATGAAGCTCTTCCCTTTCACTTAATTTCTCATCTTTTCATTTGGTGTTGTGCCTTTATTCCATCACAGACCAACAAAATTAAAATTCCCAAGTGAAAGTAGTTGGTCCACTACATAAATGTTTTTAAAAAATATGGTGTGATTTAGTCAATGTACTAAAATTATTTCCTAAATAAATCCTAAATATTAATTCTTAAGAAATCACAAAAAAAACTCATGTTTCCTCCTATAATGAACTTTGTTTAATTTTTTGATCTAGATATTACCTCATGTGTAGTTAAAGGATAGAAGTTTAGAAAGAAGTTACCCAATTATGATCAATGAATGGTCTAAGTTGATATTTCTTCACATATATGGGTCATATTACCTTATTTTAAATCAGATTCATTCTATATTGAGGTAAATAATTCTATAATTATATAGGTTTAGTCCACCAATGTTTAGTCAGTCACAATAAATAAAATGTCAAATCATAGATTAACAATAATTATTGGACCTATTTTAACTTCTACAATATAATATATTTTTTTGAATCTTAAATCCTCTCAACAAAAATTATTTTTCATTATTTTCCTTGATTTCACAACTTTATTTCTTCTCAAAAATATCTAATTCCTTTCCCTCATCGATGTAATCAACATTATCCAATTACTGCTTGTTTTCCTCACTTAAAATATCGTATTACTCCTAAGAGTTCATCATTAATCTATGGATATTAATCTAAACTTTCTGACCACTAATACTTAGAGAAAAATATATACTTTTAACATCAACCAATTCCATTAACTTTTCTAAAAATGATCATCCTAGAATAAGTTGTTTCTTTTATTCATACATCTCATGCTTGAATAAGTCCATAAAAATATAATTTACCCTTTTTAAACAAAATGTATTCAATCATTCCTCGTGAATATATCATTATTATGTCTTCCAATTGAATAAAAACTCTTATAGGATCCAACTCCTCTAATTCCTAGCTCTCTAATTCTTAGTATAAAATAATTTTCACCCACTCTCATAGATCACACGAATATTTTTCAAACTCATAAGATCAAATATTAGTAGGAATTGAAAAAACCATCCAAATCTTGTTTCGTCTTTTCTAAAATTATGTCTAATTATTCTCTTGTGAGTGGTATTTTGGAGATATTATCATGTTTTCACATATTTGAAACTAGAACTTTTATAAAATTTGTAAACATGGGAATATTTTCGAAAGCTTTAGTAAAGGGAGTGTTAATAAGAATTTTATTAAATTTTTTCAAAAATGAACTCATTTTTTCTTCAATATTAGTTTTCTTTAAACTATCTATGAAAGTTAGTGGTGGTATAAAGATAGGAAGTGCTTTATCTCATACAATTTTCTCACCTTCCTTTTCCTTTTTATATCTCCCACCCTCAATTTCCTTATCTTTTTCTTCTTTTTTCTCATAATTATCTCATATTTCCTAAGTATTTATATGAATATTTTTTCCACTTACCAAGGCAATAGACTTAAATTCCCCATGTGGGTGGAATCCTATGTCATTTGGTATCATTACTATGTGAATCTCCTTTAGTTTTTTTACAAATTTTCTCAACATAAATTTTTAGATTTATCATGGAAACCTTTTAATATTTCAAATAATAATTAAGTTTGATGCTAGAATCCTTGATGGTTGTCATGAATCTCAAAAAGGTATCCTATAATGAGGTTATATAAATTTTAAGTGATGTACCATTTTTTTAGACCCCCATTACTCTTGGATGACACCCTTGATTATGTTCTTTTGGACTCCACCCCAAAAAATTTATTTTAATGATTCAAATCAACATAATTAGCATCTTCAATATACAAACCCTGAGGTTGGTTCATGGACATAATTATATCTATTTTCTTCATCAAATACTCAATCTATAAATCCATATATCTGGTGTTTTATACCATGTGTACTCCTATTTTTTTCACTTCTATTTTCCATTAGAATTTGTTTCTTGAAATCTCATCCAAAAATTAATAGCTCTCTCCGGATATATTCTTCATCAGTTAACCTCCAAAAAGTCACATACTATTAATCAATTACCCCAATATAGATGCTTATAAAATGTTTGGATCAATAGAATCATTTATATACCATGATGGAGACATTTTATTAACTGAACCTTGAACCTATCCAATGTAATTTATAGTGATTCTTCATCAAGTTGATTAAAATTTAAAATGTTGACATTAATATTACTAGATTTAGATGGTGGAGAGAATCATGTAGGAACTTTTTTGAAAACATATCCCATATTGTAATGGAATGTGGGTCCAAGATTTTTATCCAATCCTAAAATTTATCCTTTAATAAAAAACTACATAACCCTAATCTTACCTCATCACTAGAAATGATATTGAATTATAAAGTATCATAGAGTTCATGTAAATTTCCTAAGTATGTGTTGGTTTCCAAATATGGTATCCTAACAAACTGAATCGAATTTAATATCATTTAAATGATCAAATGATTTATCTTAAGTGGTTTCCAGAAACCATATGTTCCATAATTCTTAGTTAAACCCCCACAATTTAAAGTTAACCAAACTCCATTAATATTTTTTACGTCTCAACTCTCTCTATTTCACAACTTGATCATCTCCTTATTTTCATTTTTTTACTCTATCTATGACTTCCACCTTGTTATTATTTTACTTATTTATGATCTTCTCTAACTTGTAATTATAGTTATAAACCTTTTATACCTCTATTTAAGTTTATTGATCTTAAAACAACGACATTGACTAAAAATCACAACATGAGTAGACAAAGTGTAATAATGAAAATAAAATTTAAATAAGAAAGAAAATATCTTAAATATCCTATGTTTACTAAAGATCCCCCCAAATAGTTCCAAAAACATTGATTCATCATAGAGAGTTTATAATTCCTATTTATTTATATATTTTAGAAAATAATATAAAAACTTACTAACTACTAACTGACAAGTATATCAAGTGGTGTTAAAAGGTCAAATATAGAAAGATTCATTTAGAAATAACATAAAATAGTTAGGAATGATGAAGAAAAGAGAAAAGTAACTTAAGAAAACTCAATCAAAGAGAATATACCAATCATTTGTAAGTCCTAGTTCACGAACTAGTGAATTCAAAAATATAATTAATAAACATGGAATCATTGAAATCATGCCTAAGAGAATAATTAGTCTTATTAATAACTCTCTATATTAAAAACCTACCCATTATTATGATAAAATACTTCAATTAATTAATAAAATTGGTGACCCAAACCATATTTAAACTTAAATTGAACCCATGAAATGGTCATAAATATGTAAAACTCATAGAAAATGCATAAAAAGAAGTTCCCCTCACTGAAAAGTCAATTATCAATATTAAGAGGTAAGGAAGAGATATGGAAAAAATGATTGAATGAAAACCCATACATTAATTAATCATAAAAGGGTACTTCATTATATTCTACAACCCTTTAATACATGATTTTCAAAAAAAACTCACCCCTCATGTTTGTCATGAAGGAGTGTAAAAATAAAAGAGACCTAACCCTAGAAGTAGGTGTAGACCCAATACTGATAAGTTGATTCTCATTTGATTGAATGATAATTCGGTACAACAACCAACCTCATCTATTTATAGTTCAATATTAACTACTTGTATCTAAATATATCATGATATATCTATAGTATATCTCATTTATCATCATATAAGTTTTCCACTTCAATTATATCACCAAATCTATATAGATATGTTGTAAAATACACACAAAACATTACTTCTATCCCCATAAATTATATTTAAAAATTATCTTAAAGTGAGAGAGTTAACCACAATGATATATTTTATAGTTATGAATCTCATGGTGTGACACTACATCTCATAACATGATAAAAACTCTTTTTAAAGACCCATTTTCATTCTTATGTATGTACATGTTATAATAAATGTACAAATTCTATGAACTTCTCCAATATTATCATTCGTAATCCTTTATTTTTTATACCATATGACTACTAAAACACATACTATATTAGCCTCCACCTATAGTGTGATAAAATTCACCCAAAATAAAATACATAACCATAATACTATCTCCACATTCACATTTCACATCCCCATTAACTTTACTAACCTAATATTTTATCTCTAACATCACCCACGTAGACACGAAACTCTTCAGCCATGACACAAACCTCCTTAGGAAACTTGAACCGATCCCATATAGTATGGATGATACTATGTGAACAAGAAAAATGTGGTGTAATAATTTCATCTCAATTACCAAAAATGAAATATCTCTTGAACTACCCAAGGAGTCTTACAAACTCTTCTCCCTTCATTATGGAATGTATTAAAAAATAAATGGTCTCCTTCAAAATCTTTTGAAATCCTCATAGTGTGACCCTTCACCTCCCATAGTGACAATGTATAATGCAAACATCTAACATTATATTCATTGTGGGTTATGATACATTCCCTTAGACATGGTATGTATATTTATTCAGAAATTTTGGGAATTTATCTCCCTTTCATGGATCCCTTAGTTTCCATAATACACACCAGTAAGGGCGACATGAATTTATATTCCATAACACCATTGTACATGCATGAAGGGAATGTGTTCATTGTAGTTGAGGAACTATAGTGTATCAACATTCTTGGTTTTTACATAGGAAGTGTCTCAATATTTCCACTGGTGGACATGGTGCTTTAAACTTCATGGAATGATTATTACAGACACTATGCATTAACATTATAAGTAAGGATAAGAAAGACATGATGATGTCGTATCACCCACCCACACACAAGTTTCATTATTTGAATAGTTCCCCATACATATTTTCCAACATTATAAGTTTCTTTATACCACCTACTATTGATAATATGGGATGATTCCTAGCCATATCATTGTTTCACGTGGTTCCTCCCTATGCTACAACCACTCTCTCATGGTGTTTCCTCACACCGTGGCTCTACCTCTCTATTTTACATCAACCAATTATAGCTATGATCCTCTATTTCTATCCCGAACCTATGCCTTCCATCAATCTCATATGTTGACTCATGATGTCTATATGCTTTTATGGTATTGGCTATGAGATGGACCATTTTTTAACACCTCATAATCTATTTTTACTTTTGAAAAAACAGTCCATCTTCTAGGTTACTAAAAAATTATAAAAAATGATTCAAAAAATTTACCTTCCATTTAAACATGAAAACAAAAGAAAATCAGGCATGAGTAATTAAATAAATAATAAATTTAATGTATTTAAAATTAATAATATTTGACTATCAATCATACATATGCTTAAAAATACAAAATTTTCATAAAATTAGAATTGGTCTACTTCCTAATCCACATATTAGGTGTTGTCTTTTGAGCATACTTTGATGGAAAATATTTTAGTGTAAAATAATCAGTTTATAGATCATAAAACCAAAATAAAATAAAAAGTTCCACATGACTCATAATTGACCCAACTATGTCTAAAAAAGTTTTATTTATTCTTTTAGATATACCATTTAACTGTGGTGTTCTAGGTGGAGTGAGTTATGATACTATACAACAATATTCTAAATAGTCACAAAATTATTGACTTAAATATTCTCTACCTCAACTAGATTAAAGTGTTTTAATTATTTTTACATGTTGATTTTTACTTCATTTTTAGACACTTTAACATTTCAAAGGATTCATACTTTTGTTTTATAAGATATATATACCCTTACCTACTGAAGTTATCTATACAAGTAATGGATTACTGAAATCCACCTTGAGCATCTTTACTTATAAGACCACATTAATCCGCAGGTCTAATTTATAATAATTAATTACCTCATTTTAATTCACCCTTAAAAGATGATTTAGTCACTTTACCTATTAAAAAAGATTCATATACATCACATGATTCATAATAATTTGAATCTAATAATAAATAATTATAGAGTTGTGTAATGTGATTATTATTTATATGGCCTGGGTGAAAATTTCAATGATAAGTGTAATTCAAATAATTTATTTTTTACTTATTATTATTTACATTATAGATAGTATTATCAAGATCCAATATATATATGACATTAAACATGTTATATTAATTATAAAACATTTCAATTTTTTAAATAGAACAAATGTTTTCTTTATTACAAAAAAAATCCATCCTTATTTAGGTAGGATACAAAAATAAAATTTATATTTATTGATGGAATCAAATAATAATCTTCTAGAAAAAATTATAATATACTGGGTGGAAGTAAATTCACTATCCCCGTGGTTAATTCAATAACATTTGATGAATTCCCAACTCATAGGTCTACTTATCAATGAATCAATCTCCATTATTCCATGAATATATACATATTACCATAAATATCGGACACACATCTAATATCTAAAACCAATGGTTTAGAGTTATAGAAATTTATTTCTATAACATTAATACATAGTGTGGTTAAACTATCACCACATTTCTTCTTAAGAATATCTATTTATTGAAAAAAATTCATCTTCTAGTGTGGAGTTTGTTTTCAAAAGAAACATTTTCCTTCCTACAAAACCAAATTTATCATGCTTTAGTTTAGATATTAAATATTGGGAATTTATAATCCTTTTTTCTTATTTTCCTTGACTTTACCCTTTAAATTATTCATCATCATGATAAGGTGTGACCTTTTTTGGTTTTATTCTATTTTTTCATCATATTAATAAACTTAGAAAGGGTATAATCAATATTATCCATATTAAAATTAATAATGAACTATTTAAAATATTTGGAAAAATATTTATAGAATTCATAAATAGAAATCACTTTCTTCAGAGATAACCTAAGACTTTAAATTTAGTTTATATTCTAAAATTTTTGAGAACATGTATAAAAATCAACACTCCTTTAGTCCAATTTCACTATAAAAATTACTTTTTTACCTCAAAAAATTCAATTATATCTTTCTATTTAAATATCTATTTAAGGTTCTAAATCATATTGAACACCTCCACTGATTAATTTTTCCTATAAATCTTGGGAATCATGATATCTGGCATCAGACATGATACCCTCAATTAATCATTCTTATACTTATCAACATTAGGACTATTAATAGTATGTTTATCAAGGATGGATTACTCAAGAACATATATATCATCCAAATGTTTAAGAATAATTATAAAATTAAAATACTAGCCAATGAAACTATTTCTATTCAATTTTATTTGCGTATAACTAATATCAATAAAAAAAATTATTTTGTGTTTGATCCCATGAATATCTAAAAAACATATGTTTCATTATTAGTATCATGCATATTATTATTCAATGTGTACTTTTATTTAATATTCACCTCGAAAAACAATAACCTTCACTATTATAAATTTTTTGGGAAAATATTAATATTTCTACATGTCATAACTTAGTTAATCTATTTTCTTAATCCAAGTATATTTTGGTAAAAAATTATTATTAATTGTAACAAATACAACTCTTGTATTATTGAGTTTACAGTATCTTATTCAAAATGATATCATGAATATTCTCAACACTATGGCTCTAGGTGCTAATCCTATTGGGTTACCTAGTCAAGTGTAATCCAACATTCACATTAGGATTAATATTAACCTATTACCCTAACATAAGATATATTAATGATGTTCCTCTAAGAATGGACCATCTATTTGATTGATGATGGAATTGAAAATTGTAATTCTTATTGGAAAATATTTAACCAAGAGATATTTAATGAAATATTTTATATTTCATCTCACCATTAACATTATATGTTTTACATGATTACCTTACATGATTATATTCTTAGTAATTCAATAGTATGTATATTATATATACTCAATAGATTTTATACATAATAATTACTTAATTCATTTCCCCATGTATATCCTCTAATGGATAATAATTTAATTAATTTTTCATAGATTAATTCAATGTATCTATATGAATTTTAGTAATATTTGAAGACCTAACATTCTAAAGTGGTATAACATACTAGAGTTAAAGTCATGTGTTATTTCACACATGGGTTGAGAAAAACCCCAATACCTAGAAATACCCTTAACCAAAGAAATCAAAACATCAAACTTGATATTAATAATTCTTGTGTCATAAAACTAATTTTTCATAGTAGGAATATATCATAATATTATACAACCCACTAATATTAAATTTATATATTTTTCATTTATCAAGTGCGTCTATGACACTGATGTAAGGTTTTAATGAAAATATTGACTCTAAATATACAATATAAATAGAAATAAAACCCAAAAAGATCATAAAGAGTAAATTTATAACACAATTATTGAACAATAAAATAAAATACCTTTTTAAAAAGTTTTATAATATTTATATCAAACTTTAATCAATTAATCCAATAATCCATTAGTATCCATGAAGAAAACTAATCACCAATACCATTGTGGGATTATATTTTCTATCAAAGTGATGTGAGTAACTCCAACAAGGGATAATATGGAAGAATAGGAGATAAATATATAAGAGAACCTCTAAGATTAGGAAAACTAGGGAAATCTCTAGATGAGGAACACTAGAGAACATTAAGCACTACCTTTTATTTATCTCAATTGAATAAAGACTACAACCACCTCCTTGATATTTATAACAAGTGGGATATTGAGTGTCCTCCATGGAATCTATATTCTTATAATATCAAAATAGGTACAATAAATAACCTCCAATGGTATTTTTGATCATGAAATATCATCCCAAATCATATTTAGTCCCAAATCACCTTGATAGGTGCGCTAATGAGCCTTAAAATTGGTCAAATCAAGAAAATTAGGTTATTAAATGGTTTCTATACATGTATTATGAATTTTCAAGATATAAAGAGCCTTAAAATCCCATTAATCTAAGACCAAGGCCAAATCACATTTAGGGTTTGTTATTTCTTCATGATTATGTTTCAATACTATAAATAACTCTTTATTTATAGAACATTTCCACATTAATTATTTAATTAAATAATAATTATCTTATTAAATATTTAAAATGTTTAAAACACAAATATAATTTATTTTAATAATAAAAATAAGCATATTTATACATGAACTAATTATTAAGATCACTTTGTGTGTGTTTTATTTATTATCAATTATATTTTCAGTTAATAAAGAGAATTAATTAATGTCAATATGTTGAAGAAGCTTAATGAGGAATTTTAGTGAATAAGAATATTGGTGATTATGATGTATTGGTTATGAATTATAAATATACTAATCTTGGATTAGAAAGAGATCCTATGTATTGTGGTGTTTTTTAGTGCTTAATGATTGGAAGATTAATATGAAGATTTTAATTTCCTTGAAGATTATCTTAGTATCTTTACGATGAAGGAGTTTTTTACAAGTTCCATCCATGTATGTTTGGATGAAGCTAAATAAGATGATTCCTAATAATATGTTTCTCTTTGAAGTAAATATCATAATTGGATTATCATAATTCAGGCCCTTTATGAAGCTAGTAGATGTTATGGGTGGAACAAATATTACGATGACATAGCCTGACCTATACAAGTCATTGTGCCTATTTGAAGGTCCAACATGACCCAAAAAACACCATGGTGTTGGGATTGGATGTTTGGAAGTGTTTTTATTCAACCCGGTTAAGACTAATATGGATGTGGAACAAGACACGGGGGATGGATCAAGAGCTCAAAAGACCGAGGAAAAAGAAACATGTTGTAGTGATGAGAATGATGTTTATAGAGTCTCTATATTCAACAGAGGGATAGCCAAGGGAATTTTAACACATAATAGTGATGGTATTGATGACCATGGTGTCTCCCTGGTCAAAATGGGGAAGGAATGTGGGATCATAATGCAATTCATGGTGATAAATAGATGAATAATAAGTTAAATAACACTAATCTGTGATGATAAAAGTAAATATGTTTTTAGTTAATATTGAAGAACAATTTATCTTGTTAGAAATTTGGAATATCATTATGGTCAAGCCAATGGTCATGGTGAAGGGTGAGTGATCAAATGATAAAAGTAACCATTCATATTTCTATAAAATATTATAAAACAACCAACAAGATGTAGTGTTGAGGATGTCTAAAAACCATGTTATCCTGGAAATAAACAGACTATGATGTAGTGTTCGTAGAGAATCCATTTTACTGGAAATGTAGACTGGAGAAGCACAAAATAGAAAAATGAAATAACCATCTATGCTTTAATAGTTTATCAATGATAAAAAAAGTATTTGTCTCCATTTTTTGAGCATAATCAAAGAAAAATTCAAAGGTGAAATGTAGAAATATTTATTTGTATTAAATGTGAATAATTCACGGTATAAAAGGTGAGAAGTTGTTAACCATGAATTAGTGGTTATAAAGATCATAGAGGATGATTTTGGAGGTATTATGGGTGATTTTAATAGGTTAATGTGATAGTGAAAAGTGTACTAATATTAGGTTCATGATTACATTATTTTAAAAAGAAGTTTATACCTTTAGAATAGTAGGTGTGAAGACCAAAGAATTCATTAAATATATGATAAGAAGAAGAGTGAGAGAGTATCTATGAAATATACATTGTATATGTGAGAAACAAAGAATAAGAGTGACCAAATTACTATATAATTTCTACTTGTTGATGCCAGTGAAGAAATCTAGTGCGGTTAATTTTTTCACTAAAGTTAAAGAAGAAAGAAGAAGAAGAAGTGGTGTTGTGAAAAAAAGACTATGCAGTGAAGAATAAGAATTATTTAAATTAGTGTAAGAAAGGAAATGAAATAACTTACTATTATGAAGATAATAGTAGTGTTAATTTATGTTTTCATACAACATTATTGAAGGTTCATTCATTCTATTGGGAAAGTAAAAGTAGTAGTAGAAGAAGGAATGCAGTAATCAATAAATTACATGAGTTTTAATTGGGATCAACCTTTCTTGTTGTTATTACAATTTTTAGTAACCTATGGGGATGACTATATGAAGAATATGTGATATTATATAGAGTGTGGGATGTAAAAAACACAGGATAAAGGATAAAACCTTCCCAATTATATTCATAGGTTGATACTAATGGATCATGTGATCTTGATGGAACCAATATCATTACAAGGACCAACCTTTTTATTTTAAAGGTGAATCTTGTAAATATTTATGTCTCTTGTGTGTGTGTGTGATCAGTGGTGTTTCTTGAGAGAATAAAGAATAAGAGATAGACAGAGAATAATAGAATCATTACCTGATAGTGAAAGTTGTAAAAGTGTGAATAAGGGATTGAAAAAGTGATACTTGAACACATACACCGATTCACCCATGTATGTTTATAACATATACTCATCGACACTATCAAGTGGAATAAAAGGGGAGGTTTACCTCGATTTTATTCTCAAGTTAAAGCTATTATTTTTGAATATTTAAAGTTTCTTTCATATAATTATTATAAATTATAGTTTTGGATAAGTTATTTCTATTTCAAATCAGAACTTAGTTTCTTCCAAGAATTTGATGAATTGGAAAATAAAAGAGAAGGATATGATGTGAAAGATCCACCTATTGTCAAAATAGGAACATGTTTCAAGTGTTTTGAACAAATAAGATAGATCATTCTTGAAAGTAAAAGAGATTTTGGTTTTATGCACCATAAAGGATATGAACAATATTCTTACCTCAAAGGAAACAAGGGATTCAAGTGATCCTAAGGTATACGAAAATTATGGTTTAAACTGTCAAAAAGAATTATAATAAAGTGGGTGTGATCATATGTTAATAGATTTATATTTTTAAGTATTAAATGATATGATGCACTATTTTGACCAAGAAATAACTAAATTTATCTATGACATTTTTTGAAAGTTAGAAGTAAGTTGTCACTCAGCTTAAATATGAAATGAATAACTGATAAATATTTGATAGAATGAGTTCTAACTATCATAAAGCTCTCTTAATAAGTTTCTATCGAGGGGGGGATACAAATATTGAATGAATATTCTTAAATTCTTATATAATTGTCTCAAAACAATAAAAGTGAAGGATTATGCCACTAAATATTTTGAGAAGAATATACAGACATTAGAAGAAAATATTAAACATATTATTATTATTAATAATGTACAATTGGATGTCAAATAAAAGATAATCAAAAATCTTGAACTATTTTTACAATAGAAGTTTATAAATCCTAAAAAATGTTGAGAAGATGAGTAAGTGATATGAAGATATAATAGTATTTACTAAAGATAAAAAAAATTCTCTCAATATTAAGTGTCTTGAATTGGAAATGAAGTTAGAAAATTTAGAAATAACACATATTGAGTTTTCAAAATAAAATAATCATTAAGATTTTTACATAGAAAATTATAAGAATGATTATAGTATCAAAAGACCTCACTTATGTGATAATAATACCATGACATCATTTGATGATATCTCTCAAGTAATATTAAAGTATAAGTTACAATACATATCCAAATTTCATGATCATTCTAAACCTATTTTTGTTAAAAGTTCAAATTTAAATGAGATATATGTATAATTATGGATTTGATGAAGTGATGATAAAAATAAAATTATGTCCATTGTTGATATAATAAGTATTTTGGAATATGGTTCCCCAAAATCAATCCAACCAGTGGTAAAAAATGCTAAAAAAACTTGGTCAATGATTTGGGATTTTTAGAAAATATAAAAAAAAGAGAAGGTAAAGGTTTGTTGGAAATTTATGATGGTGAAATAGGTTTGAAAATTATGCATTATATTATTTTTATAATCCTCTACATGATAAATCATAAATTAAGTCCATTTCAATGGGGATAAAATTAGTGAAAATGCAACAACCACAACTTTTGAAAAATATATCAATATAAAATAGATTTGAGAATCATGGAGATATATGTGGTGTTTGAATAGGTGGTGCTCAAAGAAGTGGTGTAATTTTATCTCAACATTTATCTAAAGAGAATGGTATTAAAATTTAAGGTGATTCTCTTTGGACTATGTGGAAAACTCTAAAGGAAATTAAATTTTCATTTGGTGGGTGGAATAAACCTTAAAACAAGCATCAAAATGTAAGTTTGAGAGTTGTAACACTTATAAGTGTTTATTTTATATGGGGTATAATATATCATATGTGTATCAGGTTACCTGATAAAGTTTTAGATTTTTGAGATTTTGAAGCCTAATTTTTGGAAAGGTAGAGGGAGGTGAATGGTTAGTGCATGTTTAGTGCTAACCATGTACCCAAAACATGCGGCCTTTTAAGGGTGAAAAACAGTTTTTGAAACTATAAAATGGAGGCTAAGAAAACATGTGAGGGGTTTGCAGTAAATTATAATGGTGAATTAAATGGATTTCTCAATGTTTTTTTAACCATGTACCAAACCATGCAGTGTAATAAACCAACATAGGACACCATCCAAACCAGCGCTTGAATTGTCCCACCACATACCCAAGGAGCATCCTCGATCCCCCCCAAGATGATGTAAATCATCAAGGGTATCAAATATAACCATTGGGGATGGTTTCATCCTAATAAGAAGATAAAATACAACTTCCCAATAATGTATATCAATAAAGTGGCAAAGATGAAAAAACCAAAACACTTATAATACATCGAAATTAAGTATATAGATACAAAGAAAGCTAAAAGAAATAAAAATAGGAGACCAAATAGGAAACAAACTCTATCTATCTGGTTTTATAAACCAAAGGTTTGATCACCTTCTTTTCAGGACACTCAATCCACTACCAAGATCCCAAAAACCATATGCTTCCAAGGAAAACAATATTATATCCATATGGAAATCCAAGATCTATAAAGACCTACACAAGACATGAATATTACATACCAACCAAAATGAGTATGTAGGGTATGATATGAATTTAGTAGGATACCACCCTGAGTCCAGTTAAATACTTTTATAAAATAAAACAAGTTCACAATTTTGAAAATAATAGAAAAAATATGTTTTCATACTCCTTTACATAATATAAGAACTTAAAAACATAGAATAAGAAATTTCAAAAAGAACCACTTTTAAAAAATGTTCCACAAATATGTTTTACCAAAAACCATTACAATTTTAAGTGGTAACCATTTATCTTTAAAAGCACCACAGTTTAAAAAATAAATAATCCAACACACGATTTAGTAAAATTTCAAAATCATTGAACTAAGAGTGTCACTTGAAACCCATTTCTCCTATTTTATTTAAAATATTTTACATAGATAGAATGAGGGTTTTCATGGAAAAAGGGAATCGAGGATAAAAAAACATAAAAGGACACAAACAGTGCTTATAAAATAGATGGAACAAAAATAACCAATAATATGTATAAACAATAAAATGATCATCACATCAAAAAATTCCATACAACAATAAGAAACACATGTTCTAATATATAGACACATAAAGGCATAAAATAGGAGAAATATAATGTGGCCACCTTGAAGGTATTATCAAGACAAAACAAGACACAAGAGAAAAGTGGACCTAACTACTAGAAAGTAATACAGTCACACAAAATTATCAACCAAGTTGATCTCAACTAGCCTCATAAATGAAAAAACAACTAGACAACACATGACTATACACTAGGGGTGACTATACAGTGTGAAATATAATATCAACATATAGATGTCTCACTACTTTCCACCTAGCAACTTTGTCTCCTCAAGGAATAATAATCAATGTTAGGACACGGGCAAAACATTTCACCACATAAAAATAAAGAATCCATATATGTTAATACCAAAATCATATCCTTAACACCTCAAACATCCCTTAAAAAGAACCCCAACCCATGATCACATCATGAATAACATCATGATCATCCATCACATGGATAATATAACCATTAACAATAAACAAGGGGGCTTAACAAGGGAACAAAAAATGTCACATCACAAGTGACAACCAGGACTTCATTTTTAACATATAAATTTGGAAATAAAATTATTAAAATGATATGGAATTTAAACACAATTTCAAATAAAATCACAATCATTCAAAAACACAACCAAATGGGGTCAATGGTAACTCCATTTTTCTTTATAAAATAATACCACCCTTTAAAATGTGAAAAACCTCTATTTAAAACACAAAATCTTAAACCAATTTAAAACCATTTTTTGACCAAAACCCCAATAACAAGTGTATTTCATGATGAAAAATATATTTGGAATTTTATCAACCATAAATAATGTATAAAACCCCAATTTCAAACCAAATCCCATAACACAAGACAATTCACCAATTTTTATGAAAGTAAAAGAACCACCCAAGCATTGAAAGCCTTTGAAAATACAAACTAGATATTATGTACATAATTACATTAAATATAAAACACATTTAAAGAATAAATAACCAAAGGAAATTATAAATAAAAGGTAATAAATAGGAAACACCAACCTCAAGTAGTGGAACATTGTCACCTTCGAAGGAAACCACAAGAAAGAGGCTCCTATCTTGGATCAAAACCATTAAAAAACAAAATACCCAATTTATAACAACCATAACCAAGGAAATCATCCAAATATGGCCACTAGGGTTAGCAGAGTTGAAGAAATAAGGAAGAAACAAGAGGAAGAGAGAAAAGGAACTCATACCTCTCGACCCTGATGTAGAATCACTAAAGGAACACTCCAAATCACCTTAGAGAATATTGGAGAATCTTAGAAAATCACTTGGGAGACATTTGGTTTGAATGGTATAAGTGAGGGAGGCTTGCGGTGAAAGAAATAGAAAAAGAGGAAATGAAAAGAACAAAATAACCCAACCTGGGTAGGGCACACAATTGTCACACATTGTTTACCAAACTATTCGTAGGTTGTACATTTTATACTATATTCAATACCTAGGACACATAATTTTATCTCAGATGGTTTCCTTAACCATTCATAGACCATGTTTCCTGTACTACCTTACCTTCACAAGGGACATGGTTTCCCCAAGGGATACCACATAGTTTTTAAATCATGGATTGTAAATGTTCCTCCTATAAAAACTTCCTAAACTTCAAACATTTAACCTAGGTCACCCCCAAAACCAAGGGGTAACTCCCACATATGATTAAACTAAGAAAATGACATCATAGTGTGTCACAAAATCCTCACTATTCCACTTTATCCCCCCCCCCAAAAGTACTCAAAAATGTCGAATAGGTGGGAAATCAAGACCATGATTCCTCTAAAGACAACTCAATTAATAACCAACCCCCCAAACCTCAAATCGAAGAGCACAAAATAAAAACCATCCCTATAGTCCTCTTGAAACTATCATTACCAAGACATCCACCACTACTCCCAATATACTATTGAATCCCAAACTAGATCTTAGGTTTCAAGTTAGAGAACCATCTCTGGAACATCCAAGGTTACCAGAACCGAACGATGACACACCCTAAACAAAGGCATCCCAAGGATAACCCCAAAATAATGGTAAGAATAAAAAAGATACTTGGAATAGGTCTCCCAACAATCTAAAATTTATATATAAAGTTGAAACATAGGGAGTAACATCCAAAAAGGAAGATCATATCCAAAGAAACATGATTCCACCAAACACGACCGTCGCTTCACACCATAAGTGATCAAACCAATGAGAACAACCCAGAGGTTATGATATATGATCGAAAACCCAATTTGATAAGAGTTATAAGGAAATGGAGAGTGAATATTGGCCTACCCATCTATTAAATTTAAACTAGAATGGTGGATAAATTGTAAAACTATTCCTATAGAGTGATAGGTTGACACCGAGCAACCACGTTCTCAAAATCCCTATAAAGAACTCGAGAGGCTACACAAACCCAATATAACTAAACCAAAGCCACACAGGTACAAAAGTTATGAACGTCCCAAAGGATCACAAACTAGATCTTGAAATCTCATAGAACTTGAAAAAAACAAGAAATATAATAACAAAATACATGCCTCATCAAGAAATGCTAGGGTCCTAACATAAGGGTTACAACTAGAATACACGGGTGTTCACATCCAAATCCTTGAACCACCATGTCATAAAAATCCTGAAGAGGCACACAAGATAGTAGTATCCATACCCCAACTGAAAAAAACACCCCACAAATACAATATCAAACCCATATCTTTTCTATTCCCAAATGATTGAAAAATTAAAACCCAAGATTGACCCCATGTGAGGTAAACAAGAATAAAAAAATGAGGAAAAAACACCAAAAAAATAAAAAATAAGTTAAAAATACATTTTTATCCATTTTACAAAGGAAATGAAAACACAAAATATGGGACATGCCCAATCCAAAAAGAAAGACCCCAAAATAAGAATCTCCCAAAGCCAAACTCAGCTTCCAACTCTTATATGGAAGTGATAATGTTGAAAACTATCCAGAAACAATCTTGGTTTGAAAATTATTATTATTATGATTCCCGACCATATCATAGAACCTCTAAATGTGTCTATAATGTCTGCATAGATGATATTCATTTGGATCTATTAGACACGATGATCAAATGTTCACAGACATCCCACACTGAAAACACACAAATGGATTATTCTTTACTAAAATAGGAATGATAGTTTTTTAAAACAACTTCACATCCTTATCCCATTGATGATTACACCTCCTACTAGCGGGATCATATTTACTAGGCCTAGATAGAGATGAAACATCACACACTATAGGTTTAACTTATAATATTTCCTTAATGATGATAGCTGTATAAACTTCTTCCATAATGGTAGCCCGACCAAACTGAAGCATTAATGAATGTAGTTATGGATGAAGGCCTTTAGAAATAAACCACACCTTTTTCACATCATTAGTAGAAAACTCCTGAGAGAAATGCACCAATATAGTGAAACATTAAACATATTCATTCACTGAATGATCAACTTGGAGAATACTAAAAAAATGCATCATCTTTTAAACTCTCACTTCTTCAGGATAAAACCTCAAAATGAAGGAAGCTTTAAAATATCCCCAAGAGAGAGCCTCATAAGGTTAGGTATGGATATCAATCTTCAACCATTACAAATCCAAACATTTGAATAAAGGAACAGTGCACCTCACCCTTTAGGTTTCAAGAGTCTATAGAAATTCAAAAATCTATTCAACCATAGATAAACACTCAATAAAATAATGATATCCTTAATCACATGAGTCTTGGAAGAGTAAAATATCATAAAGACAACTCCTAGAACACCTATAAAACCACATAAGGAATTCTCTTCTTGAATTTATGATTCCTTTTTGGGGGATCATTCTAAAGCATCACAAAAAAAAAGAACTCAATAAAACCTCTTAAGTAGATCTCATGAAAAAGTGAACAACCAAACACAGGTGAATATAATGAAATATTAAAAACCACCTCAAAAATTCCACAAAAGGGAACCTAAAACTCGAAGAAACCAAACCGAGATCATAAGACCCATATAAAAATATTTGGAAACATTTCACACCACAAAAGCAAAGTATTTTAAAACTAACACATCCTTGAAATCAAATTTAACACAATTTCAAAATTTTTGATAAGAAAACCTCAACTCACCCAAAACATTTCAAGGATTCCATCATTTAAGAACCTATGAAATTATTTCTTCTAAAACCCACACAACCCAAAAATATTTTCAAGGGTTCAAATGGATTTTCACCCAAAAAACTAATATAACCAAAATGATATTTTTAAAATAACTTAAAGAACAAATAATAATACATTGATTATCAAAGACATGGAAAAAAACATTAATTAAAAATCCAAAAACTAGACCCATAAAAAAGGGGTTCAAACTGAAAAAGGAGGGAAAGAAACCAAAATTACCAACTTACTACACTATGCATGGTTTGGGGAAACATTTTTTTAGACCATGCATTAAGCATGCGAGTTCTATTGGATGTTTTTATAGAATGGAATGTATGACCTATGCATGGTTTGATAGAATTTATTCCTTAACCATGTGTCTCAACCAAGTTCCCCCTAAATTACGTCTAATTTTCACTCTTAAATGAGTAATTTCAAAGGACATCTCTTGATAACTCCCTCAAACTCATCTTATTGACACTACACACTATAATAACTCAAGAAAGATCCAACATAACCTCAAAAATACAAAATACGTCTCCCGAACACCCATGGGAACTCGACATCCAACACAAGGAAGAGTAGAAAATACACTTCCCTAGAACTACCACTCGAGTTCCAACAATCCTATCTCATTTCTACCACTGAACCCCCAAATAATTAGAAAGTGAGTCTTAAGAACCTAGGCACCTTTTAAAGAACCTATATCCTCTAATACCATTTTATAATGAACCAACCCAGGATTCCATCAGAACTGGTTCACAAAATGACCCACCTCATACCTAATGAGAATACTCGATCCCCTCGGGGTGACGAAAACCCTCAAGGGTTACCAAGATAACCATTGGGGATGGTTTCACCCTTAAAATCCAAACAAATAAAACATCTCAAAAAAGCATATCAGTAAATATGGAAAGATGAAAAAAAACTAAAACACTTATAAAACATAAACATTAAATATAGAGATACAAAAAAAGAAAAAAGAAACAAAAATAAGAGACCAAAGAGGGAAAAAACTCAATCCAATTAGTTATATAAACTAAAAGTCAAATAACTATCTCTTCATGACACTCAATTCACCACCATGATCCCAAAAACCATCCTATTCGAGTAAGATAATAATAGATCCAACCTGAAATCCAAGAACTGGAAAGACCTATACAAGAAATAAAGACTACATACCCACCAATGTGACTATATAGGGTGTGACCTAAAGACAGTAGGATTCCACCATGTATCCAATTCAATAATTTTATAAAAGAAATGATGTTTCACTATTGTAAAATGAGACATTTTTGATGGGGCATTTGTTATGGGATCCCGTTGCAAATAACCTTTTACGATGGGACCCTATCGCAGATCCAAGTTGCTGAAAAAGGCATCACAAATATTGTTTTTGGTGATGGTCCATCGCAAAAAAAATATTTTTCAAGGTATATGAATATGTTGTAAATAGATTTATCGTGGTTTTTAAATACCTTATTATGATAGGCCCTTTGCAAAAATCCTTGCTGAGTTTTTGAAATATTTTTTGCAGTGGTCCGTCAAAAAAAGTTTTAAAAAATAAAAAATAAAAAAACAATAAAAATAATAAAACAATATTAATATTAATGAAATAATAATATTAATATTGGTAAAATAAAATAAATAATAAAATAATATTCATATAATATTAATAAAAATAATATTGGTAATATAATAATAATATTAATATTAATGAAATAATGATATTAATATTACTAATATAATAAAAAATTATAAAATAATGAAAACCTCAGTATTTTTGAAAAAAAAAATAAAAAGAAAATTATCCAAAATATTAATTAATAAAATAATAAAATAATAAAAAATTAATAAAATTAATAAATTAATAAAAAATTAAATAAATAATAAAAAAAGTAATATTCAAAATAATATAAAAAACGCGTAATATAGAAATGTAAATAATTAATATTACTAACAAAGTTTACATTCAAAAGGTTTATCATAAAAAATAAATAGAGCACTGAGGGGGAGGGTCATATGGAGGAGATGGAGGAGATAGTGGAGGGAACACCATCCCTAAACCATGAGTCAGATGCCGCTTGTACTCTAACAACTCCTGCTTCTACTACTGCCACCATCAACACATCTCCTCCTGCATCTCCTGTTGTTGTTGCTACTACCATTGACACATCTGCTCCTGCTCCCTACTCGTACTCTCTATAAGCTCACTCTAAGCTCAAATATTCTCCTGATACTGTGAAATAGATGATGATAAATCTCCAAGATCTCTTCTCGAGCTAGTTTCTGACATCACAATGGTGCCATAATAATTGATAAGCATCAATCAAGAGCCGATACCAACAACTCGACATTTCTCAAAGTCACACTGGGTCACTTGTATCCATGATGTCTCATCGAATCGGTGGGTGATGGGAAGAATATTAGTCTCATCCTAAATCTTAGTCTGTTTCTAAGAGGTCACAACCTCATATAACTCCTACAATTGAAATTTAAAGGTAAAATAGTTAAAATATTAATTAAAGTTGAATTTTAAACTCAAAAATAAAATACACTAACCACAATCTAATACTGGCAAACACCTCTGATTTATCTAGTGGTCAAATCACTATACATCCTCCTATAAACATAGAAATCCAAAATATTAGACTATTTGACTACCTATATGAATATAAAATAAACCATTTACATTTAAATTTATATAAAACATTTAAAAATGTACTTTCCATATGCTCCCTATGCGTACTGAATGTACGACTACCAGATCGATGTGTCAGCTCCTGTCTCCCCTGATTTTGTCGACCTACCAATGATATCCTCTGAAAATGACCACCCAACTTATGTGAACATAATCTATCCCAAACCTAATATGAAATGTAATCAGATTAGTGGGCATGAATGGACTCATCAAACTCTATCACTCATACTTTCTTTGTTGTTTTACTTCTCAAATTAGGCAAAAACAGGCTGCAATGCTGACACATAGTCCCCTACCATGCCTACCATAGAGACCCACACATGATCTTATTGATGGTATACCATAAACCCTACAAATAATTTATAATATCAAGTTATTAATTAAATTAATTTCAAAATAAATATTATTTATTTAAGTACCATCCAATGATTGAGCATGTGGTGATGCACATCAGTGAGAATCTGATCCCATAAGACCCATGCTTCAGAAAAATAATTGCACAATATAGCACTCCACTATCCAGTAGCTATATGTGTAAATCTGTGAAAAAAACAACAAATAATAAAATAATTAGTATATAAATAAATTATTGAAAACTAACTAAAATACATAGGTAAACATACCTCTGCACACGTGGATCGCAGCCAAGACATGGACGTCGCTCGAGGATTGGGTTAGGAATCACCAATCACGCAAGATCACGCCCTATCTGAGTCCCCCTAAACTGCTAGTAGGCAGAGGGTTAGATGACCCAGTATTCTGCTCATCTAAAGGTAGATCAGCTTCCTGCAACAGAAAATACAGATCCTCATCCATATGAAACATGAAATGATTGTTGTTAGAAAACAATTGAAAACATCTATTATATATAGATATATATTATATATGATTGTAACTAGCATTTAATTGTTTTGATGTTCATATTCATCCTCGTCTTTATATCTGACGATGCCAATGTCTTCATATTCCTCTTCAACATCATCAATTTCCATATGATTTTTAATTTCATCATCTCTTGTCATTTCAAATTCATTTTTAACATCATTAACATCATCATCACCATATACCCTTAAATTAATTTGGCCAAATTAGAAGCATAAGAATATGTAATTCACAAACATGAAATCCACTGATCAAATAATAATTAGTTATCTTTGGAGAGCGTATAATATTCTTTTGGATTCATTAAATTCTATGATCTGACATTTTCAAATAGTTCAAGTTCTAGTCACCTATAAATTTGGGAAATATCTAATCATGCCTTTACATTATATTTGGTCTTACCTGGGGTATCCAAAACTATATGAAATAAATTATCAAAATTGTTATTCTCAATATGCATGACATCCAACATGTGACGAAACAACAAATCAGAATAATATAGATGATCCCAAAAAATAATCTGTTTTATCCAATTGCATTCTTTCCCAAAGACATCAATTTTATATTGGTTTATTTTTGGTCCAAATGTGATGGGATTTAATAAAGAGATAATTGATTTTAACTCTATATCTGAGATCATTTTTGTAGGTTCATCTCTTTCAATTGTTCCTTTTCTGAAATAATATTTATTCCTCCAAAAAGGATGATCAGTTGAAAGGAATCTACGATGAAAGTAAAAAAATAAGGTTTTTTTACAATTGAAGAGCATAAATGATTTTATATCCCTAATACAGTATGGACATAATTTTGGACCATGTGTACTCCATCCACATAACATTCTATATGTTGGGAAGTCACTAATTGTCCACATCAATGCATCTTTCAACAAGAAATTTTGTTTCACAGTAACATCAAATGTACTAACACCATTACTCCATAATAAATTTAACTCATCAATCAATGGTTTCAAATAAACATCAATATTTCTTTTTAGATGTCTTGTAATTAATAAGGTTAAAAGGATAAATGGTTCATTCATTAATATCTAAGGAGGTAAATTGTACAGAGTTATAAAGATAGGAAAACATGAATACGAACTATTGTAAGAACCAAATGGACATAAAGCTTCAGTAGAAAGACCCCATCACACATTTCAGGATTCTAAAGAAAAATATGGATTTATTTAGTTAGAATGTTACCATGAATCACTATTAGAGGGATTATTTAAGGTTTTACTAGTTGGAATATTGTTTTTGTACCATGTTGTCAATTCCACAGTGTTATGAGACATAAATAAAAGCGGAAATCTGGGTATAAGCGAGAGATATCTCAATTGTTTTACAGGAATCAATCCAGACATCCCTTGTTGATCCTCTTTATACCTCAATTTTTCACATGTGGTGAAACTATGTAACGACTCATTTTCACCATAATATAAGATGAAATCATTTGAACATGTATTAATCTTTTGATAAACAATACCTATATTACAAACCATCCTCTTCATCTAATATAAATTTATTGGAAAAACATTTCCTTAAGGTAGCATTGTTTAAAAAAAATATAATATCTAATCAAAATAGTTATCTGAAATTCCATTATCTGATTTAATAGCCATAAATTTAGAAATTATTTTAAATTTTTATATCTTATAACCAATATATAAGGCATCCTTAGCGGACCCCAACAACTCATAAAAATGAGATAGTTCCAACTCAAGAGTTAAATTAATATCATCCAAAGTTCCATTTTGTTGAAAAGACAGACCTTTCGCATCATGTACCAAATTTTGAAACCTTTCTTGATTCAGAACCAAATTATTAGTATCTTCACCAGAACTATGTTCACCATGTTGATACCAAAAAACATAACCCGGTTGAAAACGAAAACATAATAAATAACCCCCAATATTTTCAAGTGTGTTGAACATCCTTAGAGAACCTTTTTTACATGGACACAATATTGTCCCTTCTAAAATAAATGATAGTTTTGATGATGTAAATGATAAAAAATCTTTAACAACCTCAATACTCACATGATTAAAATCGGAACCATTTGGATTGTGGCATTGATTTATCTAAGCGCAATAATCTAATAATGATTTTTGTTGACTTCCTTGTTCTATATTTCTTTTAAAAATATAAAATAATTAGTTTTTTTGTATAATTTGATAAAATAAAAACACAATCCAAAAAAGTGATAACAATTAAATTCCTTTTTCTATCAAATTATAATAATTTCTATTATTTCACACTTATTTATAGTATTTTTTAATCTTTTATACTAATATAAACTAACTTATAATAATTTATACTAATTACCATTAATTATTATTAATTAAAGCTAATTTTTACTAATAATCTATAATTATCAATGACAAATTTCCAGCGGATTGGAGACAACTCTTTTTTCCAACGACTCATCTTTACTTTCTCCGACTAAAATCACTATGAAGAATATACTTCAATATATGGATATCCATTTCTGTGTTCACAAATATGGAGAGCAGGTAGGCCTCACCACACTACTCTATATTCTTTTGCATACGAAAATGAATATTCGTACTTCAGTGGAGACTTTTCATAGTGATTTCAATAGAAGAAATTTGCAAGGAGATGAGTTGTTGGAAAAAATAGACTCTTTTTCCCAATGACTCATCTCCTTGAAACTTTCTCTGACTAAAATCAATATGAAAAATCTGCTCTGACATACACATATCAATTTTTATATGCATGAGAATGGAGAGCAGGAAGGCCTCTTTACACTACTCTCCATTCTCATGTATACAAAAATAGATATTCTTATATTAAGACAGATTTTTCTTAGTGATTTTAGTGGGAGAAAATTTCAAGGAGATAAGTCATCCAAAAGAGAGCCGCCAATCCACTGGAAATTGTGCAAATTTATTACAATTTCTTACTAATTATTTTTAATTATTTCTTATTATTACTAATTAATTCTAATTATTAGTAATTACTGGTAATTATTAGTAATTGTTACTAATTATTAGTAATTATTACAAATTATTGCTAATTAATGAAAATTTATTACTAATAATTAGAATTTACAACTAATTATCATAATTTACTACTAATTATTAGAATTTATTACTAATTATAACTAATTTTAAGAATTTATTGTTAATTATTAGAAATTATTCCAATTTATTACTAATTATTACAATTTATTACTAATTATTAGAATTTATTACTAATTATTAAAATTTATTACTAATTATTAGAATTTATTACTAATTATTACTAATTACAAGAATTTATTACTAATTATTACTATTTATTATAATTTATTACTAATTATTACAATTTATTACTAATTACTACAATTTATTACTAACTATTACAATTTTTTACTAATTGGTACAATTTATTACTAATTATTAGAATTTATTAATAATTATTTCTAATTATTACAATTTATTACTAATTAGTACACTTTTTTACTAATTATTACTAATTAGTACAATTTATAACAATTTATTACTAATTATTAGAATTTATTAATAATTATTACTAATTAATAGAGTTTTTTACAAATTATTACTAATTTTTCCAATTTATTACTAATTATTACAATTTATTACTAGTTATTACTAATATATTACTAATTATTAAAATTCATTACTAATTATTACATTTTATGACTAATTATTACTAATTATTATAATTTAATGGTAATTATTATAATTTATTACTAATTGTTACTAATTATTACAATTTATTACTAATTATTATAATTTATTACAATTTAAAACTAATTAATAGAATGTATTACTAATTATTAGAATTTATTACAAATTATTAGAATTTATTACCAATTATAATAATTAATTACTAATTATTACTAATTATTAGAATTTATTCCTAATTATAACTAATTGTTAGAATTTATTATTAATTATTACTAATTATTAGAATTTATTATTAATTATTAGTAATTATTATAATTTATTACTAATTATTACTATTTATTAGAATTTATTATTAATTATTAATAATGTTGCAATTTATTATTAATTATTACTAAATGTTGTAATTTATTAATAAATGTTGCAATTTGTTATAATTATTACTAAATGTTGCTATTTATTACTAATTATTACCAATTGTTACAATTTATTACTAATTGTTACAATTTATTACTAATTATTAGAATTTATTACTAATTATTAAAATTTATTACTATTTATTAGAATTTATTACTATTTATTACAAATTATTAATATATATATTACTAGTTATTACTATTTATTACTATTTATTATAATTTATTACTAATAATCACAATTTATTACTAATTATTACAATTTTTACTAATTATTACATTTTATTACTAATTATTAGAATTTTTTACTAATTATTAGAATTTATTACTAATTATTAAAATATATTACTATTTATTACTAATTATTATAATTTATTACTAATTATTATAATTTATTACTAATTATTAAAATTTATTAAAATTTATTACAGTTTAATACTAATTATTAGAATTTATTACTTATTAATACTAATTATTAGAATTTATTACTAATTATTACTAATTTTTAGAATTTGTAACTAATTATTACTAATTATTCGAAATTATTACTAATTTTTACTAATTTTTACAATTTTTTACTACTTATTACTAATTATGATAATTTATTACTAATTATTACTAATTATTAGAATTTATTACTAATTATAACTAACTATTCATATTTATTACTAATTATTACTAATTGTTGCAATTTATTACTAATTATTACTAATTATTGCAATTTATTACTAATTATTAGAATTCAATACTAATTATTAGAATTTATTTCTAATTATTACAATTTGTTAATAATTATTACAGTTTATTACTAATTATTACAATTTATTGCTAATTATTACAGTTTATTACAAATTATTACAATTTATTACTAATTATTACAATTTATTACTAATTATTACAATTTATTACAAATTATTACAATTTAATTCTAATTATTAGAATTTAATACTAATTATTAGAATTTAACACTAATTATTATAATTTAATACTAATTACCACTAATTAATACTAATTAATATAATAACTATTAATTAATACTAATTCATACTAATCACACGTAATTATTTGTAAAAATAAACAAAAACAATGATAAATAAAACTATTTAATTCTTATTTAATTTAACTACAGCTAATTAACAATAATTATAACTAAAATAAAATGAAATAAATTTAGTAAAAAATAAAAGAAATAGATAATTATCTTAAAATTGAAGCTTTCAAAGGATATAAGATGTGAATAATACCCCGAATAAAAATTTTAAACTATGAAAAATTTTGAAAGAAAGTTTTTCCACTAGAGAGAGTGCGAGTTGGAGAGAATTGAGTGGAATGAGAGAAGAATGAGTGAAGGTATATATAGGTTAGATTAGTTGCAACGACCTTATTTGCGACAGGCCCTGTCGTGAATACTCGGTGGTTCAAAAGTAATTTGTGACGGGACTCATTGCAAATACCACCTGCCGACATGCTATTTGTGACTGGGGATAAATCCTGTCGCAAATACTAAAACATACCTTAGGGTATTTGCGACGATCTTTTATACCCGTCGCAAATACTTTTCCTGTGGTTTGGCGTGCAACTCACACCAAGCCTTTTTGCGACGGGAACCATCACCCCATCGCAAATGACCCGTTGCAAAATCCCACTTTTCCCTTAGTGTTTGTTAGTTTTGAAATATTAAACAAAATAGGTTTCATTCTCCTTTACATAATATAAGAACTTCAAAACATAGAACAAGAACTTTTAAAAATCACATCTTTTACAAAACATGCCATAAATTTGTTTTACTAAAAACCATGCCAATTTCAAGTGCCAACCATTTATATTTAAAAACAAAACACCTCGAAAAAGAAATAAACCCACACCCGATTTAAATTTTTTTCAAAAGAATGGGACTAAGAGTGTCACTTGAAAACCATTTCATCTATTTCCTTTATAAAATTTTACACACCCAACACAAAGGTAATCAAGGAAAAAAGGGAAACTAGGATAAACAGACCCATAAAAGGACACTAACAATGCTTATAAAATAGATGGAACAGAACTAGTCAACAATATGACTAAACTAAAAAATAGTCATCATATACAAAAAGTCCATACAATAATAAGAAACACACAATAAAATATAAAAACAAAAGAAATATATAACATATGATACATATCATGTGGCCACATCGTAGCTACTATTAGGACAACACAAGACACGAGTGAAAAGTGGACCTAACTACCATCAAGTAATATAACATGCAACTGTTAGCTGAGTCACTCTCAACTAGCCTCATCAGTGACAAAACCACTAGGAAGTGTATGTCTATCCACTAGTGGAAACTATCCAGTGCGACATCTCAACTAGTTGTATGGATGTCTCACTACTTCCCACATAAAAAACTCGGTCTCCTCATGGAATAATAAATGGTAGTGGGCCATGAGAAAAAACATCACCGCATGTAAATAAAAAAGACCCATGGGATAACACCATAATCATGTCCTTACCACCCCACAAATCCCTTAAAAAGATCCCCAACCCTTGAGTACATCATGAATCACATCATGAAAATCTATCACATGGATAACATAAACATTAACAACAAGCAAAGGGGATCAACAAGGTCGCAAACAACATCACATTACAAGTGCCGATTGAGCCTTCATTTATACCATATACATTTGGAAATCGCTTTCTTAAAAGGATTTGTAATTTAAAAAAAAGTCCAAAATAAAGCACAAGAATTCAAAAACACAACCAAATAAGGTCAAGGAAAACTCAATTTTTCTTTATAAAATCAAACCACCCTTTAAAATGTGAAAACCCCCAATTTAAAACACAAAAGGGTAACCCAATTTAAAACACAATTTGGACAAAATCCCCAAGAATAACTGAATTTCATAATGAAAACACTCCTCCACATTTTATCAACCCCAAAGAATTCATAAAACACCAATTCCAAACCAAATCCCATAACACAAGACAATTAAATCATTTTTTCTAAAGGAAAAGAACCGCCTGATAATGAAAAACATATTAAAATCCAAACTAAATATCATATAAATCATTATTATAAATATAAAACACATTTAATGAAACAAGAACCCAATGAACTATTAAATAGAAGTTAATAAACCAGAAACACCTACCTTAAGTGGTGGAACCTTATCACCTTTGATAAACACCACATGAAATATATTCTTAACTTGGATTACAACCATTACAAACCAAAATCCCCAATTTCTACCAAATATTACCAAGAAAATCATCTAAACATGGCCAATAGGGTTAGAGTTTGAGAAATAGATATGAAAAAGAGTAAGAGAGAAAAGGAACTCATGCCTCTTGATCTAGATGAGTAACCGCCAAAAGAATACTCCAAATCACCTTGGATAAGATCAGAGGAGCTTAGATAAAACCTTCAGAGGATTTTGGGTAAAATGGTATGAGTAGGGGAGGGTTGGGATGGAATTTTCAAATAAAAAACAAGAGTAAAAGGACAAAATAACCCAACCCGGGTAGGTCGCGTGGTTGTCTCATATGGTTTACCAAATTGTGTGCAAACCATGTGTTTGACACTATCTTCAACATCGAAACCACATGGTTTTTCTTGCATTGTTTCCTAAACTGTGTGAAGACCATGTGTATTCCACTACCTCACCTTCAAAAGGGACATAATTTCCACCAGGGGTCCGACAATATTTGCAAACCATGCACTGTAACTGTGTACCCATATAAAAACTTCTTGAACTCCAAACATTTGACCTAGGGAAACCCTAAACCCAAGGGGAAACTCCCCAAGAGGATTAAACCAATAAAATGACACTGTGGGGTGACACACGTGAAGTGTGTGGTTAATTTAGTTTGAAATACATAATTAGTGCATAGTTTCCTTAACTATGTGCATGAATCATGTGAGTCATGACCCATGGGTAGTTGGAGTCGTACAGTTGGTGTACGGTTAGGAAAACCATGAGGCCAAACCATTTTACCCTTAAAAGTGGGAGAAATTACATTTTTTTCACCTCTAGGCTAAAAGGTTATTTACTCCTTCCTTCTCCCTTACTTCCCATGCATAGCAGGTTGCTCAAGCTCCCCTCTCCTCATCCTATGTTATTTGGTTATCTTCTTCATTTGAGTTTAGAACTAATCGTCATCAGTTTCATAGGATCACCGTTGATTAGTCTAAAATTCTACATTCTTCTTTTATTAGTTTATTTAACCATATCAAAAGCTATTTTTATGAAAGCTCATACACCCTATTTTAAGAGAGTTTGTTGATTCTTCTGATTTCTCTCATTCTATATTGGATCAAGGCCCAAAAATGGATGAGTAAAGATCTATTAGTATAAGGTAGATTTTCCATCAGTTTTCACTCAAAGTATCACATTATTATAATATTTTTCTATTGTGATGTGAAATATAATTCTCATGCATTACCTTCTAAATGTTAAATTGTTTTAAATGAATTGTTTGTACATTGAATTGTTTTTCCTTGAGACTCAATTTCATCATTTGAGGTTGTCTACCTAATTTTAAACTACCCCTTAGAATGTGTTTCTTATATTCCCATGAATCCTATGTATTTACTAGGTTCTTAATACCCCTTTTGAGGTGTTTTGACTTCCCACTTCTTATATAAAGTGATTAAATTCAATTAAATGAGTTATATGTGTTGTGAGTGACTCACATAGCTTTTGAACATTGTTTATTTTATGTTTGAGTCATCCCTTATAAATTAAATGGTCAATTTGACCTAAATGAATTGTAAAATGGAAAGTAATTACACTTTGACATAATCAAATTGCAAAATGTTATGCTTGACTATCATAAAATACTGACCTAATGAATCAATTTAATTATATTAAGGCTTGTATTTAAAAATATCCCTCATTATTACTTATAAATGAATTGAAAGTCAAATAATCACGATTAATATTATTGCTTTGCATGGATTTTACTTATGATTGTTTTCATCTTAAATGATAAACGATTATAAATCCATCTCTTAGATTATGGTAAGCAATTACAAGAAAGGATTTATTATTATTATTAGGTTGTATTTTTTGTTTTGAAATAGTTAAGGGGTGTTTTGGAAAAATATCTTCATGAATCCTTAATGGATATATTATACATGATGCTTCACATCATTTATTTATATATTTGGAATGCCCCCACCTTATCCTTCATTTGAGACAAAATGTCTTGGTATCCTATATCATCCATCTGATACTGTTGGGCATGAAATCCCTTATCATTCATCTAAGAATACTGGTCCTAGAATCCATTATCATTCATCTATGACTTTTAGGCATGGAGTCATTTATCATTCATCTAAAACTATTAGGCATTATGTCCCTTATCATTCATTTGAGATCATTGGGAATGGATTCACTTATTTAATTTTTGATACTTGTATGTTATCCTTATGTGGACTCACGGGTCTTATGACTTGGGTCCTCGCTGATTTATATATATATATATATGTATGTATATGTATGTATATATATGTATATATATATGTATATACATACATACATACATACATATATGATGGATTTTATAGAGATTTTCTGACTTAGGATGAAGTAGGTATGGACTGCAGGGTGTTCCATATAGAATCTGAGTCAGCATGTGTTATATTTTATTCATGACACTGCTTATTATTATACCTACACACTACATCATTTTATACTGAATAATTGGATATGTATTAGATGTTGTTGTTGGTTTACTTTTTAGTTTTACTAACACCCTATTTGGGAAACTATTAGGTACCAAGACAGATCTCATACATGAAAATATGGATTAGGGCATACACCTAGCTATGGATGATTGATCTTCTGTACTAAGATAGATTATGAGACCAGAGGATTTATCTATTTGTAATTATTCTAGTGGAGTTTAGCTATTTTTTTTATAGAATGAATTGTATTATATTAAAGATTTCTATCTATACAATATCTTTTAATCATGATATGTAAATGATATTTGTAGAGGATTTTGATCATTTATTAATATTAGGATGAATTTCTCCATTGATTTATTATTTATCTTCTACTTCATTTAACTTATTTATGATTTAAATTTATTTCATACCATTCTAGATTGTATAGTATCTTCAATACACCACTTTATACCCTCACTAATAGTTGGTAGCCGCTAGTGTATGGGGAGGAGTTCTTGATGCCACAGGACCCACTAAGTTAGGTTACTTCTGAGTGAACCAAGCCTGGGATGTTACTGAAAAGAACATAGAAGTTAGTGAATAATGGAGAGTCATCCTTATGATATAATTTGAAGAAATATAAAAAAATCTTAATATGTTTAATAATAATGAAGATCCATCATTGGACAACAAACAAAAGAACAATCAGATCAAGGGAATCTCCAATAAGACTAAGAAGAGTTAAACATTAAGAGTTAACGGTGAGAGTAATAGAGCTCACATGTTTCCCTGTATAAAACCTAAAAAAGTTTTCAAAATTTATAAAGACATATTAGTTTTTTGGAAAGTATATTTGGAAAATTAAAGGAGTCTCAAAGCAGTCTAAGAAAAATAAATTTATAAAGGAAATAAGAAGATTCAACATGAATATTCTAAATTTCAAGAGACGTTAAAAAAAACCATGTTTTAAAGAAGTTTTGTGTGAAATATGTAATAAATATAGAAACATTTTCAAATGTTGTTTAACCATAATGAAAACACTGGAAGAATACATGAATAGAATAAATATTTCATCAAGAGATGAAAATGATTTGATGGATAAAAGGAGAATAATTACACACAATGAAATAAAATAAGTGATGAGATCCATGATTCCAATGGGGAACCTATAACGTCTCGAGTCCAGAGCCCCTCCACTGGTGCCCCGTACCCGGTTTGCCACATGACCTCAAGTGCGTTTCCCCGAATGCCAGAGGCTGCCGACTAGCAGCGAGGGCCTAGGTGAGTCAGTGGGGAAACTATGCCCTCATTTGGTAAGGTACAAAAGGTAAGAAAACAACAATAAACAGTGGAAGCAGTAACAACATGCATAACAGTAGAAACCCAACAGCGGAAGAAATGTAGATATATAACTATGATGACAAAGATGCAGCAGGAGCAAGTATCTAAGGAAAACAACAAACACAACAACGTGCTGAAATACAACTGAAACCAAGTGCAAAAGAAAACAAAGTAAGATCCTCAGCATCGCGAGCCATGGCTCAGTCCCATGCTCCCCAGCTCCCGGTGCAATCAAGATCCTGAAGTAGAAGGGCGCTTTCCCATATCTATACATGCAGCAACATAGTCTGCTTGGGCCCAAAAGCATGGCCCAAACAGGGTGTGAGATACAATCCCAATAGGCAACCACCCAAAGATCTGTGCCTAACAGTCAATGAATACATGGAAGTACTAAAACAAGAAGCCGTAAACAGAAAAGCACAACAGCTACATTCCACAGTTCTAACAAGAATATCACACAAGTAAGCAGCCAGCAACAAAAGTAAACAGGTAACCCTCTGGGTAGATCTCACAGTCTAACCCCTACGGTTCAACCTCTAAGTACTAGCAACCCTCTGGGAGGCACACACAGTCTCACCCCTCTGGTTCAGCCACGTAATTAAGCAGACTCTCTGGGGAAGCACTCATCTTCAATTCCCCCTATAGCCTGCGTCGTAATTAAAAGACACTTTGGAGAAGCCCTTCCTTCAATTATCCACTTGGTCTCGCATCATGATTTAAAAGAAACTCTGGAGAAGCCCTTCCGTCAATTCTCCCTTTGGTCTGCTACTCTAGGTTCTCACAGTCCTGAGTGACTAAACATGCTCAGCGCGTGTGTATCATCCATGTAAACCTCAAGAACTACTTGGCTATAAACTAAGGCTCCACAATAAAATAAATCAACAGTTCCACTATCCTACGACTAGGCATGGCAACTGGAAAACACCAAACATGCAGAACAAGCATGGAAAAGAAAATTGTGCACAAAAAAATACTCTAATCACAAGAAATAACCTCTACTAAAGCAATTAAGCAATGCAGGCAAGAAACAAGGGCAAAATAGGAAACACACAATACCCCATTCAAGAGTATTGGTGGAATTTTCACAAAATACTCAAATACTTTCTACAGAAATGCACAAACCACCTTCCCCGATCCTAGGAGATCGATATACGTGAACCATGGCGACAGATTCCCCTTATAACGACATAGATCTGAGAAAACACACAAAACGTTCATCCCATGATAACTTGTAAACTAGGAGGAATGAAGAAACAAGGCTATAGTATAAGGAAGAACTCACCGCTGCACTTCCAATGCAGCTGACCGTGCTCGAATCGGAGAACGGACGGTGAGGCGGTCGTCCGTCGAAGATCCGGCTGTACGGGTTGCTTCGGACGGCCGAAAATTGGAGAAGAAGGTGAATGTGAGGGTTAGACGTGACCCCGGTCTGTTTCATGAAAAAAAAGAAAGTAAACGGCGTGTACTTTTAGAGTACATGGTGTGTACTTCTAATTTTTCCGTACTATGAAATAACCGGCCTCCACCTCAGCCTTACACACCATGTGTGTGGCCAGGACACGACCAACACATGGATTCGAGCCGAGAAAGAGTACACGGCGTGTACTCAGAAAGTACACAGTGTGTACTTATGAAATTTCCAGAAAATTCATTTTTTCTCATAAACTCCAGAAAAGGAAAAACATACCTGAAAAGAGATCCGAGTTCTTACAAACTTCCCCCCTTAAAGAAATTCGTCCCTGAATTTCCCTAACGACGTGAAGAAGGAGAAACCCCAAATAGCTCTGGCCACTGTGATCGAACATCGACCTCCCTCTCCCATGTATCGTCCTGTACTCGTCCGTGTTTCCATAGCACTTGTACCAGAGGAACAGACCACCCACAGAGAACCTTCGTACTATGATCGACAATCCGGATAGGATGCTCCTTGAATGGCGCATCCACTTCAAGCTCGACTTCCTCGGGCTAAAAGACGTGAGACAGGTCTGAAAAGTAGCGTCGGAGATGAGAGACGTGGAAGACGTCGTGCATGGCCCGATACCTCTGAGGTAGCTGCAACCGATAGGCGACCGACCCCACTCTCTCCAAGACCTCAAATGGCCCGACGTACCACGGTGAGAGCTTACCCTATCTCCGAATCCTTTTGTGTCCCAACCTCAGTGCGACACGTAGGAAAACCTGATCACCGACCTTGAACACCAGAGGTCATCTCTACTGATCAGCATAAGACTTCTGTCGAGACTGCGCTGTAGTCACCTTCTTCAGAATCAGCTCTATCTGCTCTGAAGTCTCCGGAACAAGACGAGGTCCCAGCAAAGCTGCCTCTCCTACCTCCAGCCAGCATAAGGGTGATCAGCATGACCTACCATACAAAGCATCATATGGCGCCATCTGGATGGTCACCTGGAAACTGTTGTTGTAGGAAAACTCCACCAAAGGAATATGTTTCTCCCAAGAACCACCAAAGTCCAGGATGCAAGCTCGAAGCATATCCTCAATCACCTGGATCGTGCACTCGGACTGGCCATCAGTCTAGGGATGGTATGTTGTACTCAAAAGTACCTGTGTACCCAAGGCCTTCTGAAATCCCTGCCAGAACCGAGAGGTGAAGCGCACATCTCTGTCTGAAATAATAGAGCACGAAACTCCGTGCAGACTCACAATCTCTCTGATGTAAAGTCGTCCCAGATCATCAACACTGAAGGTCTCCTTGATCGGCAAGAAGTGAGCAACCTTCGTAAGTCTGTTGACAACAACCCAAACAACATCGTTCCCCCGAGGTGACCTCGGCAACCCGGTCACGAAGTCCATCGCAACAACGTTCCACTTCCACTCCGGAATGGGTAATTGTTGTAAAAGGCGTGATGCTCTGCTTTCACCTGCTGACAAGTAGAACATCTCAAGACAAAACCAGAAACATCCTTCTTCATACCTAGCCACCAGTACTAGCGATGAAGATCCCGATACATCTTGGTGACGCCAGGATGAACTGCCCAAACTGAGGAATGGAAATCCCGCATCAGCTCCTTGTGTATGTCTGCTGGCACCCATACGCATCCTTGGAAATGCAGGATCTCATCCTCGCCCACTTTCCATCCAGGAAGAGGGTACTCTCCTGACACACTCTCCCACAGGTCTAAGCCTTCCGAGTCTAATAGCTACCTCATCCGTACCCGATCAAGTAGCATGGAGGTAACAGTTACAGAAGATAGAAAAGTCTGTCCCTGTCTGTCATGCACCTCCAGATGCCTCTCAGAGAATAGAGCCATCAGCTGCCACTCACTACTGGCCTCCTGAACTTCCTGAATTTGAGTTTTCATGCTCAAATCATCAGCCACGACATTTCCCTTTCCCGGCATATAGGCAATCTCGAAATCAAAAGACTGAAGATACTCAACCCACCTGCACTACCTCAGATTCAGATCACGCTGAGTGAAAAATATATCTGAGACTCTTGTGGTCAGTGAAGACCACAAAGTGATCTCCCAAAATATAGTGTCTCCAACAGCGCAAGGCATGAACAACAACTGCCAACTCCAGATCATGCGTAGGGTAGTTCCTCTCATGTGGCCTCAACTACCGAGACCCATACACAACGACTCCATCTCCCTGCATAAGTACAGCTCCAAGCCCGATACCCAAAGCATCACAGAAAATAGTGTAACTCTTTCCTAGCTCTGGTAAGACTAGTATCGGTGCTGATGTGAACCTTCCTTTCAGCTCCTGAAAGGATGAATCACAAGAATCTGACCATAAGAACATCACCCCCTTCTTGGTCAGACCTGTCAAAGGTGCTGCTAGATGAGAAAAGTCTTGAATGAAGCGTCTGTAGTATCCAGCCAGCCCTAGAAAACTCCGTACCTCAAAGACGTTCTTCAGCTACTCCCAGGAAACTACAACTCTCACTTTCTCTGGGTCCACTGATACTCCTCCCTCTGAGATGATGTGACCTAAGAAATGAATCTGGTCCATCCAGAAGTGGCACTTTGAGAGTTTATCATAAAGTTGATGCTCTCTCAGTGTACTCAGAATGATCTCAAGATGTGTGGCATGGTCGTGTCGAGTGTGAGAGTACACCAAGATATCGTCCATGAAGACCACGATGAAGGAGTCCAAGTAAGGATGGAACACTCGGTTCATCAGCTCCATGAAAACTACAGGTGCGTTCGTGAGACCGAACGACATGACTGTGTACTTGTAAAGACCGTACCTACTCTTGAAGGCTGTCAGATGTATATCTGATGGTCTAACGCGCAACTGATGATAATCGGACCTCATGTCAATCTTAGATAACACTCGGGCTCCTCGAAGCTGATCAAAAAGGTCATCAATCCTCGGTAAAGGATATCGGTTCTTGACCGTCAACTGGTTCAGCTTCCGATAATCCACACAAAGCTGAAGGGTACCATCTACCTTCTTCGAAAACAGAACAGGCGAACCCCAAAGAGAAGTACTGGGTCGGATGAAACCCTTAGCCTGTATCTCCTCCAACTGCTTCTTGAGCTCCTGCAACTCATTTGTGGCCATCCTATAGGGATGAATGGACACCGGTGCCGCTCCTGGTACAAGCTCAATAGAAAAGTCCACCTCACGCTCCGGAGGCAAACCTGAAAAGTCCTCTAGAAAGACACCCCTGAAGCGATCCACCACTGGAGGAAAGTCCGACTGTGGATTCCCCTGATCATCCAGATAAAGAATAGAAATATTGGTTGTTACCCCTCCTAGCCCAAGATGCTCGAGTCCCGCCAGACTCGCCCTAACGTCCTATTCGCCTCTATGAAGGAAAGATTCACCTTCTGGTGAAATGAAACTGACTCTGCGGTGATAGCAGTCGACGACTTCCCAGTAGGGAATCAACCAGTCCATGCCAAGGATGACATCATATCTTGTCATCTCTAGGACATAGAGATCCCCTAAGAAGCGATAACCTGCAACCTCGAGAGGGCACTCTCTACACTGACATACACTAGATGTCCTCATTCCCAAAGGTGTGTCTAGTGTCAACGAGTCGGCAGAAGAAAAGATGAAGAGTCCAAGGCTCTCCAAAACAGTAACAGAGATAAAACTATGCATAGCACCAGTATCGAAAAGGGATGAAGATAAAACTGAGGCTACTAAAATCGTACCTGGAACAGTAGAAGGGCCGGGATCCTGCTCATGATAAGTCTGCTCCACGATGAAAGACTGGCCTGCACCGCGGCCCTGCGCCCCTGACTGACCACTCTGAGCTGAACCTCCCTACTGGTGCTAAGGGACTGGTGGATGACTGCCACGACCTCGACCTCCACCTTGGCCCGAATGGCCGAAAGAACTCCAGTTCCCTGACTAGTGAGAGACTGGTGGGGCTACTCCTGAACGAGGAGTCATGGAAGAACCCCGGTCACCTACTGCTTGTGGGAAAACCTGGTAGAAATGCGGAAGGTGACCCAACATGCCGCAAGATCGGCACTCCACAGGGTCTCTCTGGCACTGTAGCCTCGTGTGGCCTATCTGGCCACACTAGTGGCATGTCACCTGGATGCCTGATGATGTGTCTCGCTTCCTCGAATAACCACGCGTAGGCTCCCTACGGCGCTTCTTGCTGTCATCTGAAGGAAATCTAGCTCTTGAAGCAGAACCGCCATGACTTGCAACTCCAAAGTCTCTCATATTATGCTCCGTAATCAGTGCCTGGTTGATGATGGAAGTAATGGAAGTTAGCTGGAAGATGTTCACCTATGAGCGAATCTCCCTCCTCAGTCCATCCTCAAACTTCCTCACCAAGAACACCCCACTCCCATCCCGAAGGGGTGTAAAACACTGCAGCTCAATGAAATGAGAGGAATACTCCATGACAGATAGAGTACCCTGCTCTAAGATCATGAACTCCCGGGCTTGATCGACCCTCAGGGTCTCCGGGTAGAAGTAGTCATAGAACACGCGCTGGAACTCCTCCCAAGTCATAGCCTGCTGCACACCCGCCTGTGAGATCACGTCCCACCACCTCTTGGCGGAGTCTCGGAGAATGTAGGTGGCGAGCTTGACCCGCCTCTCTGGAGGCGTCTCCAGATGCTCGAATATAGTCAGCATGGCTTCCATCCATGACTCTACAGCCTGAGGTCCTCCCTGTTGTACCTCTCAAACCCCTCAAGGTTTAATTTTCATGATCACAATCACCCTCTTATGTTTCTAACTTGTTTTCAAGTGTTTGTGTTGATAGGCACTAGGTTTCCTAGAAAATGGCCCAAGAAAGAATCATCAAATGGACTGATTTTCAGACCACCGGCCAACCGGTGGCACACCAGCGGCCAGCCGGTGGCACCTGCACAGCAGAGGAGGCTACTGCCTCACCACCGGCCAACCGGTGGCCAAACACCGGCCAGCCGGTGGCACCCAGACTGAACAGGGTTTGCTACTGCCTCACCACCGGCCAGCCGGTGGCTCCACCACCGGTCAGCCGGTGGAGCCTGGACCAAAGGCCTTCTCCTCTGCCAAGGCACCGGCCAGCCGGTGGCCCTGCACCGGCCAGCCGGTGGACACAGTCAAACTAGCCGTTGGGCTGTTGACCAGCCTGTCCACTTGGCCTCCAACGGCTCTTTTAGCCTCTCCAACGGCTCCGAAGCCTCCCCAAGGGTTCCATGCCTATAAATAAAGGCCAAGGAAGCCCCGGACATCTACCGGAACTATACGGAAGCCCACGGACATATTTTGGATCAATTGGCCAACCTCCGGCGACTTCCTCCAAGGGAACCCCAAGTGCTCCAACAACTTCCACATCCAAGGAGCTCCACCCAAGAAGCTTGGAAGCGGCCTTCAAACATCTCCAATCAATCAAAGGCGCCCAAGACTTCCTCAATTACGGTTTTTCTTTGTATATTTATTTTGAGCTTTAAATTTTGGGTTTGTGCCTACAAACCCCAAACTCTTTTCTTATCCCCCTTTCTTTTGGGTTTCACGCCACCATTAAGGTGTGAAGAGGTTTCTTCAAGCCTTTCCTTTTAAAAGGCTTGAGTTGTCGGTGAGCTAGCCTTCACCCGTTAAAAAGGCTAGTGGGTTCTTGCTAAACCATCAAAAGCAAGTGGGTTCTTGCTAAACCAATAAAAGCAAGCTGTAATAGGTCCTAGTGCTACCTCAAAGCCTAGTGGGTTTCTTGCTAAAACCATTGAAAAGCAAGCGGTAGGAATCTCTCAACGGTTGAGTTGGGAGCGGAGACGTAGGCCGGGTTTTGGCCGAACTCCGTTATCAATTTTGTGTGTCTTGCCTCTTTATTTTCCGCTGCATTTCTACTTTGATTTTAATTTGTCAATCATTTTTTTTTAAAAGGCAATTCACCCCCTCTTGCCATCATTCCCCGTTTTTCCGTTCATCGGGGTTTCTTCCGACTCAACATTTGGTATCAGAGGGAGTATTTGAATAATTCCTTACCCGGTTTCAAATTAAAGATCCTATTTTTTTTTTGATGGCTTCTACCGCTTCTTCTTCTCAAACTCTCGAAGGACATTCTTTGGATCGTGCTCCATTCTTTGATGGAGCCGATTATTCTTTTTGGAAAACCCGCATGACCACTTTTTTAAAAAGCATTAGCTATCCAATTTATAAAATTGTTATGCATGGTTTTATGCTCTCTTCTCCCGATGAGTCTCAATGGACCCCCGCCGACATTGCAAATTTCGAGCTTGATGGCAAAGCCATGAATTCTCTTCATTGCGGGTTAGATAGAAATGTTTTTGATTGTATTTCTTCTTGCACTTCCTCTTATGCTATTTGGAAATTGTTAGAACTAACCTATGAAGGTACTAGCGAGGCTCCAAAGCAAGAACCCGCTCAAAAGCAAGAACCCATTCAAAAGCTAGAACCCGACGAAAAGATCAAGCCCGTTTGCCCACTCCACAAGAAAAGGGCCAAGAAAAAGGAGAAGAAGAAGGCTTCAAAGACAACATGGAGTGATAGCTCCACCTCTTCATTCTCCTCCTTCCCCTCGAGCGACCAAGGTAAAAAATGCCTAATGGAAAAACACGAGGTAACTTCTTCCGATTCCTCATCCTCCTCCTCTATTTCTTCTAATTCATTTAATCATTTATCTTATGAAGAACTCTCACACGCTAGAGATCAATTAGAAAAAGGTTTTCATGCTTTATCTTCAAAATTTGTTTCTTTGAAAAAGTCTTTCAAAAAACTCTCTTCCGAAAAAGAACAACTTCTTAAAGAGAAGGAAGAGTTGACCCTTAAAATCCAAAACCTCCCGGATATTGATTCCATGGAATCAACTATCAAAGACCTTAGGGAATCCCTAGCCAAGTTCACCCAAGGTGAACAAAATTTGTCCAATCTCCTTGGTTCTCAACGTGTTTCTAGAACCACACATGGACTTGGCTATACCAACCAAGCTTCCTCCTCCCATGCTCCAACTGTTTTTGTAAGGGGGAGCTCTTGTTTTAAATTTTGTAATTATTGCAAAAAATCCGGGCACCTCATATATGAATGTAATTGTAAAAACGCCCGGTATGGAAGGCCCAAATCAATTTTTTATTCGGATGAATTCTATAGGAGAAGACCCGCTACAAGGCAAGTGTGGATTGAAAAATCCCTCTTAGCGAGTCTCTCCGGGCCTAAAATCATCTCTTTTCAAAATCCCTCTCCCCGGTGACTTTTTGTTTTTATTTAGGGGGAGTTAGGATCTTTTAAGCTTTTTTTGTAATTTCAAAATTTTCGATTCCAACTTTCAATTTCATCACTTGGTATCAAATTTTTTCATTTCAAAATATTCAATTCGAATTTCTCACTCAAATCTCTCAATTCTTTTTTGATTCAAAACTCTCAATTTCAAAAATTTCATTCGGTTTCAAATTTCAAATTTCAATTGGTTTTTGATTCAAAACTTTCAATTCAAACTGTTATTCAAATTTTCATTTTTATTTTTCATTTCAAAATTTCCAAAAATTGGTATTATTTTCAATTGGTTTAAATTCTTGATTTTCAATGTATCCCTCAATCAAGTTTTATGCCCCATTCTATTTTGATAATCACAAAGGGGGAGAAATTTCTTGATTGATTGGGGGAGAATCCTTTTTTATCATGCTTTGATTGATTTTCAAATTACTCTTTAAGAATGTCTTTAATTTCAGTATTTTACATTAATTGTTTCGGTGATTGTGATCATCAAAATAGGGGGAGATTGTTGTACCTCTCAAACCCCTCGAGGTTTAATTTTCATGATCACAATCACCCTCTTATGTTTCTAACTTGTTTTCAAGTGTTTGTGTTGATAGGCACTAGGTTGCCAAGAAAATGGCCCAAGAAAGAATCATCAAATGGACTGATTTTCAGACCACCGGCCAACTGGTGGCACACCAGCGGCCAGCCGGTGGCACCTGCACAGCAGAGGAGGCTACTGCCTCACCACCGGCCAACCGGTGGCCAAACACCGGCCAGCCGGTGGCACCCAGACTGAACAGGGTTTGCTACTGCCTCACCACCGGCCAGCCGGTGGCTCCACCACCGGTCAGCCGGTGGAGCCTGGACCAAAGGCCTTCTCCTCTGCCAAGGCACCGGCCAGCCGGTGGCCCTGCACCGGCCAGCCGGTGGACACAGTCAAACTAGCCGTTGGGCTGTTGACCAGCCTGTCCACTTGGCCTCCAACGGCTCTTTTAGCCTCTCCAACGGCTCCGAAGCCTCCCCAAGGGTTCCATGCCTATAAATAAAGGCCAAGGAAGCCCCGGACATCTACCGGAACTATACGGAAGCCCACGGACATATTTTGGATCAATTGGCCAACCTCCGGCGACTTCCTCCAAGGGAACCCCAAGTGCTCCAACAACTTCCACATCCAAGGAGCTCCACCCAAGAAGATTGGAAGCGGCCTTCAAACATCTCCAATCAATCAAAGGCGCCCAAGACTTCCTCAATTACGGTTTTTCTTTGTATATTTATTTTGAGCTTTAAATTTTGGGTTTGTGCCTACAAACCCCAAACTCTTTTCTTATCCCCCTTTCTTTTGGGTTTCACGCCACCATTAAGGTGTGAAGAGGTTTCTTCAAGCCTTTCCTTTTAAAAGGCTTGAGTTGTCGGTGAGCTAGCCTTCACCCGTTAAAAAGGCTAGTGGGTTCTTGCTAAACCATCAAAAGCAAGTGGGTTCTTGCTAAACCAATAAAAGCAAGCTGTAATAGGTCCTAGTGCTACCTCAAAGCCTAGTGGGTTTCTTGCTAAAACCATTGAAAAGCAAGCGGTAGGAATCTCTCAACGGTTGAGTTGGGAGCGGAGACGTAGGCCGGGTTTTGGCCGAACTCCGTTATCAATTTTGTGTGTCTTGCCTCTTTATTTTCCGCTGCATTTCTACTTTGATTTTAATTTGTCAATCATTTTTTTTAAAAGGCAATTCACCCCCTCTTGCCATCATTCCCCGTTTTTCCGTTCATCGGGGTTTCTTCCGACTCAACACTCCCTACCCCGAGAACGTGGGAGGATGCTGCTACTGGAAGACCCGCGTCAAGTCTGCCATAGACGAGGCAGGAGGCGGTGCTCCCTGGAAGTCCTGAATCATTCTCATGAAACCTTCCCTGAAATACGCATCAGCGCCTGCAACTGGTACGACAACCGGTGCCAAGGCTGGCTTGGCTGTGGGATCGAAAGGAAGTCCTTGATCAGCCCTGTCTGGCGTCTGATCACTGCCTGACGACAGACGTACGACCGGAGGATGTCTCAGAGGCATAGCTCTGAAAGATCAAAAGCACTCCTTAGATCAAGAAAACAAGGAAAAAGAACACAAGAGTACAAAATGGGAACATGGGAAGAAAAACACACAAGATTGCAAAACACGACTACACAGCGTGTATAAAACTACACGGCGTGTCTTTTGAAACCACTGACATGGGTGTGTACTCCTGCCCTACAAGTCGTGTACACTAAAAAATACACGGCATTTTGTACCCCACAAACGGCGTGTACTTGAAAACAATTCCCCTGCCTGAGTATCATAACATGGCTAACCCACACGGTCCGACTCAACCCGAGACTATATGGCGTGTTCGAAACAAACACGACGTGCACTAGACAAGGCTCCGGTGGTCCGTGTTGTTGAGTACATGACATTCTACACGGCTGGACCTCACACGTCGTGCTCCGAACAAGCACGACGTGCATAGGCGAAGGCGACACCGTCCCGTGTTTTTCGTGACATGGCCGGGTACCTGGGCAAGACTACACGGTGTGTTCCGAACAAACACGGTGTGTGGAAAAGAAGGTCACGTTGACCCGTGTTGTTCGTGACATGGCCGGGTACCTGGACAGTACTACACGGCGTGTTCTCTACGGACACGACATGTTCTACCCGAGCTTCCCCAGCTTGTGTTGTTAGTGACACGGCCGGGTACACGGCTCCGAACTCACACGGCGTGTACAAATGGTACACGATGTGTTCCCGAAGTAACTCCTACGACACCGTGTTCTGCTCACACAGTCAGTGACACGGCCTAAAAACTACATGGCGTGTGCCTGAGAAGTACACGCCGTGTATTCTGGATTTTTCTGGGTAGTAGCTCAGAAACTCCGCAGAATTCCAGAAACGCTAAAATGAGGGAAAAGATGCCAAATTCCGATCCGTGAGGGCCCATAACACCTCAAGAACCAAAATTTTGTGTTCATTTTAAGAAAGAAACAGAACAACAGTTTTCTAACAAAGAATCTTAGAATCTATCAAACAACTATCACAACAACATGCATAATATACACAAAGTCTATCACAACAGCATTCAACCACTAATGCACCCTAGATGGCATGACAAGAATGCATGACATGTGATTTCTACAAGTGCCTATATGATGCATGAGATGGAATACCCTCATCTCATCAGGTTGCAACAGAAATAGAACCGAAATATCAAAACAATAACCGCACAGGTCATGTGAATCACTATAAGTGAAGACATATCAACCATAAAACTCCAAACCTACAAACTGCGATTAATGAGGTAGTATGGCCTTCCCCTGTACACGGGGTAGCTACTCTCGAGCATAGCTTAATGCCAAGTACCGAATCCATCCTATCCCTGGCTAAAGTCTCTAAACAGTAAATCAAGAGAAAAGACCTCCTCTGATACCACTTTGTAACGTCCCAAGTCTGGAGACCCTCCACTAGTGCCCCATACCCGGTTCACCACATGACCTCAAGCGCATTTCCCCAAACACCAGAGGCTGCCGACTAGCATCGAGGGCCTAGGTGAGTCGGTGGGAAACTATGCCCTCATTAGATAAGGTAAACATGGTAGGAAAACAACAATAAACAGCAGAAGCCGTAACAACATGCATAACAACAGAAACCCAACAACGGAAGAAATTTAGATATATAACTATGATGACAGAGATGCAGCAGGTACAAGTATCTAAGGAAAACAACAAACACAACAACGTGACGAAATACAACTGAAACCAAGTGAAAAAGAAAACAAATTATGCTCCTCAGCATCGTGAGCCACGACTCGATCCCATGCTCCCCAGCTCCCGGTGCAATCAAGATCCTGAAGTAGAAGGGTGCTTGGCCTTATCTATACCTGCAGCAACATAGTCTGCTTGGGCCCAAAAGTATGGCCCAAACAGGGTGTGAGATACAATCCCAGCAGGCAACCACCCAAAGATCTGTGCCTAACAGTAAATGAATACATGTCAGTACTAAAACAAGAAGCCATAAACAGAAAAGCACAACAGCTACATTCCACAGTTCTAACAATCATAACACACAAGTAAGCAGCCAACAAAAAAAGTAAACAGGTAACCCTCTGGGTAGCTCTCACAGTCTAACCCCTATGACTCAACCTCTATGTACTAGCAACCCTCTAGAAGGCACACACAGTCTCACCCCTCTGGTTCAGCTACGTAATTAAGCAGACTCTCTGGGGAAGCACTCCCCATCAATTCCCCCTATAGTCTCGTATCGTGCTAAAGGCTCTCTGGGGAAGCACTCCACGTCAATTCCCCCTATAACCCGTGTTGTAATTAAAAGAATCTCTGGATAAGCCCTTCGTCAATTCTCCACTTGGTCTCTCATCGTGATTTAAAAGACACTCTGGAGAAGCCCTTCTGTCAATTCTCCCTTTGGTCTGCTACTCTAGGTTCTCACAGTCCCGAGTGACTAAACATGCTCAGCGCATGTGTATCAACCAAGTAAACCTCAAGAACTACATGGATATCAACTAAGGCTCCACAGTAAAATAAATTAACAGTTCCACTATCCTACGACTAGGCATGGAAAATGGAAAACGCCAAACAGGCAGAACAAGCATGGAAAAGAAAACTGAGCACAAACAAAAATACTCTAATCACAAGCAATAACCTCTACTAAAGAAATAAAGCAAAGCAGTCAAGAAACAAAGGCAAAATAGGAAACACACAGTACCCCGTTCAAGAGTATTGGTGGAATTTGCACAAAATACTCAAATACTTTCTACCGAAAGGCACAAACCACCTACCTCGATCCTAGGAGATCGATATACGTGAACCTCAATGATAGATTCTTCTTAGAATGACGTAGATATGAGAAAACGCACAAAATTTTCATCCCACGATAACTTGGAAACCAGGAGGAATCAAGAAATAAGGCTAAAGCAGAAGGAAGAACTCACCGCTGCACTTCCAACGCAACTGACCGTGCTTGAATCGGAGAACAGACGGCGAGGCGGTCGTCCGTCGAAGATCCGACCGTACGGGTCGCTTCAGACGATCGAAAACTGGAGAAGAAGGTGAATATGAGGGTTAGACGCGACCCCGGTCCGTTTCATGGAAAAAAGTACACAACATGTACGTTTAGATTATACGGCGTGTACTTCTAATTTTTCCATAATCCGAAATAACCGGCCTCCACCTCAGCCTTACACACTGTGTGTGTGGCCAGGACATGTCCAACACATGGCTTCAAGCCGGGAAAGAGTACACGGTGTGTACTCATAAAGTACACGACGTGTACTTATGAAATTTCCAGAAAATTCATTTTTTCTCAAAAACTCCAGAAAAGGAAAAATATACCTGAAAAGAGATCCGGGTTCTTACAGAACCAATTATTACGAACATATGTGTAATCATGAAGACTGGAGGAAATAGATAAACTAGGTTGAGAATAATATCTCAACTTTTCCATTCACATTGAGAAGTAGGAAGAGACACCTTATTACCTTACCACTTGTATATTGTATTTTTAATTACAATTTTATGAACCAAGTTGGTGTGCCATCCAACCTGACACACAACCTGGTCCTTGGCATGGCCCGAAGAGAATTCTTGATCCCCATGGGCTAGAAACTAGTTCTAGAGTATCCAAAAATACATCATGGTAATTATTTCACCCATTTTTATAACAAAAAAACCCACAATAATAAACATAAAAAGGATGAGTAATCATAAGAAAACAAGGCATAACAATATTTAGATTCTAGTTTACAACTATCAATAAAAAATGGGCTAAGAAAAAGAGAAACAATGACACTAACCCAAATCCTCCATGAAACAAGAGGAGAATCATTCTCATGCCACCACTACAAACACCTTCAAGGGAAGACCATTAGAAACCTAAACCACCATCATGATATATCTTTTCTTTACTTGAGTCAAACATAACCAAGTCAAACACAACCAAGTTTACATACAACCAAAGGTGTATGTAGGGCGTGAGAAAAATCCCAGTAGGATTCCACCCAATAAGATGGATTCCATTCCAAAACATTATAAGACAAATAAACATGCATGTTTTATAAAGAAAAAATATTTAAACATTTTCATGAAAAATAATTTAATGGGAAAACATGATTTGATTTTGAAATAACCAACAAAGTGCACCATATTCCAAAGGTAAGTATGATATCAAAAAATAGCACTAAGTCCTGAGAGATACCTATAGAAACTAACTAAAATATGACACTATGCACATCATATCTTAGTGAAATGTGGTATAGCAACCACACCAACAACTTTCCCATGCACAATACACTATAGAGGAGCATCATCCAAAATTATAGTGGTCTCCAATCACCATCAATATTTATTTAGTGTTGTAATATTTAATCCCGCTAGATGAATCTAGGCTAAGCCACTTCTGATTCAACAAGAACACAAGTCATAGTTTACCCACCTAGTCACCTAAGATTCCCTTTTTTCTCAATTTCCATTGCACATATAACATATAACACCACTTCCACACATGCATAGGACAATAAATATAACACTCATCATAAACCACCACTTTCACAACCCAAAAACCTATTTTGAATCTAAAATCATTCCAAATCCATTTCAAAACATGATTAACATCACCTGAAAAATTTATTGAACCACTTGAACAATTTATAAAAAACATTTCAAGAAACAAAATATGGGAATTCACTTGAAAACAACCAATTTCCTTTAGAAAATCTACTTTCACAGTATAAATAGCCTAAACCTTTAAAAACACATTTGGAACCACATAAACAATTCATAGAACACAAACAAGAATCAAATAAAGTATATTAAAATCATCAAATAATGTTTAATCCATAAAATGGCTTGAAGGCGTTCATTTTTATTGATTTTTGATAATACACCTTTAAAGGGGTGAGGTGGAACCCTTACAAGGACAATAAGCATAAGTATTACATGGACTGTAGGCCTTAGATGAATTTATTGCCCGTAGGTTTCAAACATTACATACAACCCAAACTAACTACTTGGAACTGCTCCTCCCCAGCATCCTCATCGTGAAATCAACTCTCCACCATCGCATGGCTGTTTGGATAGACTATCCCATGCATGTATAAGCTTGTCCCGATGGCAGGTGCCATACCCTCTCATTCTTGCAATCTGTGTAGCTTCTGCTGTGGTGAAAGCTCCTTGCTCATCCTTCTTATAGATATTGTTCTTTGTAGGTTGAAATTGGTGTGAAACCACAACTGCACCCCAAGAGAACAGTATAAAGTCAAGATAAATCCATATAAATCAATATTGAACTCTAGAGAACAAGATACAACCCTAACTAGGTCACCTAACCAACCAAATATATGAAACCCCAAGAAAGAAGGTTATACACCCTATAAAATAAAATAAATCAAGGTATAAGGTCTTTACTTGATGAATATAGTAGAAACCAAATCAAAATCACCACCAAAGTAGAGGTATAAGAGATAAAGAGGGATTGGGGGAGTATCCCAGGGTCAATAATCCCAAATGGGGAGTAATAGGGATGTTTAGAGTTAAAAATCAGAGAGGAGAAAAAAGATAAAAATACAATTTTTTTAATGACCAGGAAAAGTCGCAAGGTTTACCCGCACAGTTTCCCAACCCATGAGGAAACTATGTGAACCTTACTATCCAATAAGGAAATTCCACATGGTTAGCCCACATAGTTTACAAACCATATACTAATTGTTTGATTAGCAACTATCCAAAATGTCACTTTGGGTGCAAGGTTTCCTGGGAAAGGTGCATGGTTTTTAAAACTGTGTCAACCGTGTGCCCCATGCGATCAAACCAAAAAACTAAATTTTCATAAAAACTTAAGGAGAATCCCATGAATAAGCACTAGACTGAAAATAAACAACGTAATACCTCAAAATGAAAACACGGATGTGACAATTCTCTCCACCATGAAAAATTTCCGCCCCTATAAAGTCAACCTAAAACTCGATCATAGAATTAAAATGGATACTCTTTATCAACCCACGATTTTTTTCTCCCAAGTTTCATACTTAAAATTTCCACACTACCAATTAACTCAAACCAATGTAATAGAATTCCCATGAAGTACCTTCTCATGGTAATCCACAATCCGCACTGGTCACTCAAACACTGACAAATCAGGCTCCAAATCGAACTCTTCCCAGTTTAACACGTGGGATTGATATAGGTTATTATTTTTCAATTGAGACACATGAAAGACCTCATGAATATATGTTAGCTACATTTGTGGAGCCAATTTTCATACCACTTTATTGATCCACTCTATAATATCAAAAGGTTCAACATACCCTGGCATTAGGTTTCTTTATTTTCCCTAACAATGATGACCCAAGAAAGGTGTCACCTTCAAGGAAACCCAGTCACAAATGGAAAAATATAGATATTAGTGCCTCTAATCATTATAAGAATTATAGAAACTATGATCTTTCAACAAATTCTTCTTGATCAACTTGACATTGTCAGAAGTCACTTGCACACCACTCGGTCCCAATAAAAAGGTCTCACCCACCTCAACACAACACAAGGGAGATCAACACGATAGACCATAAAGTGCGTCAAAAGAATACATTTAGTTAAAGGATTGGAAACTATTTTTATATTAAAATTCAACCAATCACAAATGGATATCCCACAAACCACTAAAATTCAACACACATGCCCAGATCATGTCTTCCATAATCTGATTCTCCTGCTCCATCCGACCATTCATCTGAGGATGGCATGTCATTCTCAACTTGACCTACAACACCATTTCATTCTGAAAGACTTCTAAAAAACAAGAGGTTAAATGGGGGTCCCTATTTTAAACAATTTATGATGACATGCCATGAAGCCTCACTATCTCTCAGACATACAACTGTCCTAACTCATCCACCTTGTCTGAATCTCTGATCAGAATGAAATGGGAAGACTTGGTCAGATGATCAATCACTACCCAAATAAAATTTATTCCCTAGGGTGTATTAGGTAAACCAATAATGAAATACATGGATATCTTGTCCCACTTCCAGTTAGGAATTGATAGCAGCTGAAGCAAACTAGAAAGTATTTGGTGCTCTACTTTTACCTACTAACATGTATAAAACTGTGATAAAAAGTTAGTTATGTCCCTCCTCAAACTTATACACTAGAACTATTGATGCATGTTATAATATATCTTGGTATCACTAGTCTGAATAGACCACTGAGACTGATGGCTATCCTGAATCACTACCTTTCTCAATGACAACAATACCACAAAGCAATCCTTGAAGAACAAAACTCCCTTGGGGGATGATGACTAATCACAAGGCACCTTCCCACTATTTAGTAACTATATAGAACACAAACACAACAAATCACTAGGATTATCCATCTAAATCAACTCCAATAGATAAGGATCCAACTGAAAATTGGATAAAAATGTTCCTCCACTATTCTCCATGGTCTCTAGATGCAACTGGGAGAAAAGACCCAACAACATCCACTACTCATTGGACTCTTTCAACACCCAAACTGGCCCTTTTATGCTCAATGCATCTGCTATAACATTACCTTTTTATAGGGTATAAACTATATCAATGTAAAACCCCTCAAGGTACTCAACCCAAAGATTCTACATCAGATTCAAATCCATTTGGGAGAAAATGTATGCTAAAATATTATGATCAGAATAAACCACAAATTTATCCCCAAAGAGATATTGGTGGCACATCTTTGAGGAATGTATCACTTCTTCTAACACTAGGTCATGGGTTGGGTAATTACTTTCGTGTGTCCGGAGATGCTGAGAACCATATTCCACCATATGGTCATCTTGCCTAAGAACACACCCTAGACCCATACCTGAGGTATCACAATTAATCACATAACCCTTTCCAGATTTCAGAAAGATCAAAATAGGGGTAGTTGTTAAACTCCGCTTAAACTCTTCAAATGAAACATGACACTATGGGATCCATTAAAAATTCACCCCTTCTAGGTGAGAGTGGCCATGGATGATGTAAGTTGAGAGAAGTCCTAGAAAAATCACTTGTAATAACCTCATATTCCCAAGAAGCTTCTGATCTCAAAAACATTCTTTGGCTACTCCCATGACATAACTACACTAGTTTTCTTGGTGTCCACTGAAACCCCTTGTTTAGAGATCACATGATTGATAAATCTCACTTACCACATCCATAAGGTTCATTTTGAAAACTTAGCATAGAGACGACGGTCCTAAAGAGTTCCCAACACAATTCTCAAATGGTGCACATGCTCCTACTCAGATCCAGAACATGCCATGATTTCATCCACGAAAAAAAAGGATTCAAGATACTAATGAAACACCCTATTCATAAGTACCATGAAGACTACTAGAAAATCCTTCAACCTAAAAGGCATGACCATGTACTTGAAATGTATGTACCTAATTCAAAAAGATATTTTTGGAAGATCTGCCTCCCTAACTGTGACTTGGTGATAACCAAAACACAAGTAAATTTTTGAGAACTACCTTTCCCTTTTAAGATGATCAAACAAGTCATCAATGAGGTTCAAGGGATACTTGTTCTTGATGGTTACCTTATTCAAAGTCTGGTAGTTGATACACAACAGGATAGATCCATTGGATTTTTTTCATGAATAAAGTTGGGGCGAACCAAGGGAAGATGATTGGGTGAATGGACCCTTTGGATTCCAAATTGTCAAGTTGTACCTTTAATTCCCACAACTCATTAGGGGATATACAATACGAGGGAAGATATATAGTTTGTGATACCAATACAAAATATATAGAGAACTCTACATCCCACTCTGATGGAAAGCCTGGAAATTCACCTGGAAATACCTCTGGGAACTTATCCACTATAAAAGATAATCCACCCTCAGGGGAACTATCATCATCCTCCAATGTGAGTGATGATAACTAAAAAATGAGGTTACCCAGTTTTGAAAGTGGAGGTCCAACATGACCTAACTGAGGGTCCCATTCACCAAGAGAAACATAGGTACATCCATCAGGTTCCACAAAACTTACTCCCTACCTATAAAAAATGATGTGCGCCTAAAAATGCACCATCCAATCCATACCAAGGATTGCGTCAAAGAGGTCCATTTCTAAAGTAAGAAAATCCCATTTCAGTTCGACCCTTGACATGGTGAGTGAATAGTATAGACAACTGAAACCCTTCTCTCACTCCTTACCAAGTAGCATTACCAAATCCATTTCATAAAAAATAAGATCAGTTGGAAACTTTAACACATAAACTAGGCAGGTAGAAATGAAAGAAACAGAGGAAATCGTATCAAACAAAACAACAGTTAAGGATTATGTAATAAAAATGGTACCTCAAACGATCAGAGGTCCTTCATCCAATCTATCTAGTGCCTGGTCCATGACAAGAAGATGTTTCATCTCAGCCTGAGTTTGAGAACAACCATGTTCTTATGGATCTAACCTCAACTGAATCTTCCCAAAAGATGATCCAGTATACCATGACTATAAAACTGATATCCTTCTATCCTAGACATATCTGAATGGTATGACATTCTTCTAGAATCCACAAATCTTGTACCACACTGATAAGAGTGTGTGTCCCTATAAAACCAATTCAAGTGTCCTATAACTTCACATTGGTGAAAGGGTCTAGGAGGATATGTATACGTTGGTTGTATGTTCCCTTCCTTCCCACACTAATGGAACAAAACTAACCCATAATCACAATCCATATAAGAAGATATTCAGGATGGATGGACTAAACTACCAACTCCCTTCATCCCTTTCTCATCCCACTTCCTCTTCTTCTAGGATGAACTACCACTTCCCACTGTAGACACTACTCCAGATAATCCAGAATTTCCTTTCTGATTGATCTCAAACATACAAGAATGATCAACCACCTCAACATAGGTCCTCAACTTAAATAAAAATACATAAGAATTAATCTCTGGATGTATCCCCATATCGAACCTCTGAGATTTCATATGATCATTGTAAATGATCTCGGTTGCGTATTGTACCAGCTCCATGAAATGATTAGCATACTCCATCACTGTACTGTCTCCCAAGTTAATATCCATGAACTCTTAGGATTTGGTGTAGGATGAAACATTGGGACATTTCTACAATTTGAAAATGATCTTGAAATCTTTCCATCTCATCTCCTCACTATTCCCTATTTGAACCACTGATTCCCACCACCTCCAAATGAGACCTTATAAAATAAACAAATAAAATTTCACTATGATAGACTCAAGTGTGTCAAGAAACTCAAACATCCTATATATATTTTAAATCCACTCCTCTGCTTTATGATGTTCTACATTTCCCCAGAAAGTAGGTGGGTTGTTCTTGAGAATCTCATGAGATTTGTCCTTCCCAGGACCCATTTCAGCTTCTCTAATATGAAAAAGACCAGATCCCACTCCCTATCCCAAATACTAGACAACCTAAACCACAAATTCCACTTTTATATGATCAATTGGTGATGGGTAACTCTCTCCAACCTCTTCTCGTTGTTTCACATGAATTCTCCAATGAGGCATTTTTATACACAAGAAATAAACACAATGTAAACCATAAATAGAACTGTTCTAAAAATTTTTTCAATAAAAACAAATATGAAATTCATCCAAAAAAATAAAACATAACCAAATCCATCACAATAATAAGTCCAACAACTAAACCAATCCACCCCACCCAGTGTCCATATACTGTATGTAGCCTGCATGTCTCACTTAGAAGAGAAGTCAAAAAAAATCCCAACATCCCATGGATACTCAAGATATTTCATGAGGTGTGATGTCTAGGTACCATACTCACAACTAGAACCTCAAGCCTCGATAGTCCTAGATCCATTCTATCTAGAATTATCCTGAAATAACTTGACCCAAAAAAGATCGTAATCTACTCTGATACCATTTTGTCACAAACCAAGATGGAGTGCATCCAAATCGACACCTGAACCTATCTGTGGCATGAACCAAAGGGAATTTCCAATCTTCACGGGCTGGAAACCAGTGTTGGGGTATCCATAATACATCATGGAAATGATTTAACACATTTTTATAACCATTAAAACCCACAATAATAAACATCACAAGGCTGAATAATCATATGAAAAGAAGGCATAACAATGTTCAGATTCAAGTTTACAACTTTCAACAAAAACTGAAATGGGATACAAAAAAGGGTAAACTTTGAAACCATCCAAAAAACCTCAATGTATATGCAATGACAAGATACTAAAGAGATTAAGTATGTAAAAATCCAAGAGGGTATTGTTTCCAGCATCACATAGAATTCATCTTTCCAAGAAAATGTGTCCTCAAACACATGAGTAAATAAAGAGAATGAAAAGGATTCCATAAGCATCAGCAATTGGGTGAGTCATGCATGTTATGCTATGTACTAGGATAGATTTCGCCTATGTATTGAGTGCTATAAGAAGATATCAAGCTAATCTAGGTGACCATAATTGGATGGAAGTCAAGACTACCCTTAAGTATCTAAGGAATACTAAGTATATGTTCCTAGTTTATAGAGGAGATGAGGAACTAGTAATCAGAGGATATACAGATGCTAGTATCCAGACTAATCAAGATGACATGAAGTCACAAATGAGATACATCTTCACTTTTAATAGAGGTGTTGTGATCTGGAAGATCTAAAATCATGGTGTGTTCATAGATTCTACATCATATTCTGAGTATATCATAGCTTCTGAGGTAGCTAAAGAAGTAGTTTGGATGTCAAGATTCATCCAAGATCTTGATGTCATTCCTAATAGTAAATATCCTATCACACTCTATTATTATAATACTTCAATAGTGGATATCTCAAAAGAGATAAGGTCACATCAGCAGATGAATCACATACTTCACAAGTACCATATCTTGAGGGATTTTTCACGTAGAGGTGAAGTTGCAGTGAGAAGTTTTTCCACAGAAGATAACATGGTAGAACCCTTGACTAAAGCCTTAACTCATAAGAAACAATATCATCATGTTATTTCTAATGGATTGAAAGTCATATGTAGTTGGATCTAGTCAAAGTGGGAGTTTGTTAGAGTTGGTGTCCTAGAACCAAATGTTTGTAATTTGATTACACGAATATTTAATTACATATTCTTCATTATTCTACATGAATACGATGTAATTATGTCCTAGATTATTTTTCACATTGATAAGGTTATGAAATCTCCCCACTATGATGAGAACCTTGAAGTGCTGTGAAAGTATTCTTAAATATATTTTTGCGGTTGGATGACATACTATTATGGGACACATAGTATAAAGACCATTAGGTGAGAGTACTCATAAGAAGATGATACTTCTTCTCATGATGTTTGAACTTGGTAATCTCCAAGATAAGAGAATATGATAACATACCTACAAGTAGAAATTCTGTATGTTTTGGTGTCATCATATATTATTATATGTGAGAATGTGTAATGGTCCTTAGACTTTAAGATTATCATTAATATGTGTCATGACTTACACACTTTGATTTACTGACAAAAAACATCATACCATATATTGGTGGGAAGTATGGTAGGTTGGGTGAGTCATGAATGACATGTTATTAATGGATAAGTTGAGGAATGATTTGTCCCTTCCATTTATGGATGTTTGTATCTTAGACCTTTGATTGAAATAGAATCGTCACCCTAAATTCCATGGCCATGGTGTAATGATGAGTTTATTTCATGTAGTCAAAGAATCATGTATCAAGAAGATTGGTTTATGACACTATCATGAAACATTCTTGATGAGATGTTGTGATAAAGGGATTATATTACAAGGTGAGCATTCATATGTGGATTTCATCGTTGTGACTTTAAGTTCTTTCTCTTGGGTTCCTTGACTCATTGGAAAACAATAATATTGGACTTTAGGAAAGCCTGCCTAATGCCAATGAGAAATAATCCTAGTGGGTCACACACTATGTGGTTCTAGTGGCCTCGATTAAATTCTATTTGAATTTAATTAATGGAATAAATAATATTCTCCAGACCGAGGAATAATTTTATTCATGTTAAAATGATATCATAAATTAAATAAATATTTATTCACTGAATTGTGAATAAAATATCTTTATTTATTTTATTGAACATTTATTAAATATTTATTTACCAGTTTGTAAATAAATGTATTTATTTAAGAGAATAAAATATTTTATTTGGGTGTTCAATAAATGGAATAAAAGTTTTAACAGACCAAGACGGTTTCCATTGATAAATTAATTATTTACAAGTCTGTAAATAATGTTTATCCAGTTGGCGCAATAAATAATAATAATACTATTATCATTATATGGCATAATATTTCATTTATGGTTCCATTTTGCGCAAGTTGGAACACCAAAAATAATGGTGATTTTATTGTTATTATGTGATATGGGTTTTCTATATTAATTATAATTGCATTTAATTGTTGTTTCAAAATTAAATATTGTAACTGAAACACCATGTAGATTAATTGGTAGGTATGTCTATTGTTCCAAACCCTGGTGAATTGAGATTTTTTGAGCCAAAATTTTCTCTCTTGAATCCTCTCATCTCTCCCTCTCAAGAATGAGAGAAGTTCTTCATGAATGAAGAACGAGTGATCAAGAACGATCGACACAAGACATTTGATTTGCTGCGCTAGCACCGAAGAACGAGTGCAATTGTTCAGAGAATATTGGAGAACATGTGGATCAATGCTAGAGGGATTCTACTTTGGATCCCCGTGATCACAATAAAGACAATCTAGAAGGGTCATTCCGGAATATCAGTGATCATCAATGAAGAAAGTACCAAAGATGGGTTATTTATTATATAGAAATTAATAAATTAATTATAAAAATGATGTGCAAGATCCTCTTTCTTGGATCTATAAATTTTATTCTCTTTGCCTAAATATTGGATTTTAATCCATGGATATTAGCATTCATCATCATATTGATCCCAGATTAGTCATCGATTTCGGAAAAAGAAAAGTTGGGCCCACTAAACTACCATTCTTACAATGTGCCTAGATCTAACAAGTGGTATAATAGTGAGTTCATCATCATTTATAATTATTTAAATAATTCATTGATTATTTATTCTTTAATAATTTAGTTTTTCAATTCATGTTTAATCATTCTTGTAATCTGAATTTTGAAATCTGTTCTTCCTTTCTTCCTTTCTCACAGATCTAACTGAAATAAATAATTTTTTTGATAAAAATTAAATTGAGGATATCATTAGGAGGTTTTGATGATTATATCCAGGTAACATGACAACACACACCATGTATTTGGAGTCACACACCATATAATCTTCTATACACATCCTGTAATCCAGATTACACACCGTGTAGTTGTGTTCAGTTCACCAGGAGTAATTCGACAATTACTCAAGCCATGTACATTAATGACACACAATGTTGTTAATTATTATACCGTGAGTTGACTAGGATATACTCGGACATGGTCAGTCGGATTACACGCCATGTGGCCCACTGGACATGTCATGTAGTCTCTTCGTGTCAAGGGCCAAACCATGTATCCCATACATGGATAAGCTGACCAGTAACCATGTAACCCAGAGACAACATGACATATGGACCACTAGACATGCCATGTACTTTGATATTTTTAAATTATGCCTCACATGATGAGTCCCTAGGCATGTACTTCAGATAAGATTGTGAATCCAGTTCATGTTGTGTGGTCATAACTACATGTCGTGTACTTTACCAAATTACATAGAATTAAAACTTTAGTGTTTGTGTAATGTTAATAATTACATATCATGAATATTCTAATATGTTTTCACCATGTTACCTCCAAGTTTATGGATGATAATCTCAGGTAAATTCAAAAAATTATTTAGATAAAATGATGGATTAATTAAATATAATAATTAATCGATTCGACTGTGATTTATCTTAGTAAGAATGATTAATGAATTGAATTCTAGTTTTATTAAATTCAAAATTCTGTTCATGTATATGGATGATCATGATCTAGACAGGAACTTTGTATGTGATTGGTTTCCTTTTAATTTATTTTAAATTAAATTATTGTCCTGTAGGCCACATATCCTCATTAATATGTTGGGCATGCGTGCCCATGTTTTATTTTATATAAACCCCATTTTTACCTCTCACCTGCATATGAGTTAAAAAGCATATGTAATGGACGGGGCACCCAATATTTTGGATGTGATTCAAGTGAAGAGTCGAGGAGAAACCAATCCAAGGAGATACAAAGGTGGAAATGTGGAAAGTTTTAGGCATGAACAATAAATGGTTCAAGGTTTTTCTCCCCTAGGACAGCGGTTGGTTTTTCAATAGCTAGATAAACTATCCATTAGAAGGGCTCATGATCATGACCTTTTCTTTATTTTATTTCTATCAGTTTCATGATTTTTCATTATGGATGTATTTTCTTGACTACATAATTAATTAATTAACAAGCATGCATGATGGAACTAAAATAAACTAGGCTTATGCATAAATATTATCAAGACACGATTAATCAGTTAATTAAGTTCCACTTAATATTAAGAAGCAAGTGATAAATATCATAAGGAAATTTACACATAATAGATAAAGATCCCTCAATAAAATATTAAGTCTGGATAAGCCTTCTGTTACTTGATTAAGGGAAAGACTCAATAAAAATAAGTGTTTGTACAACCCTTTTTGGGACACTTACTTTTATATAGAAAGATCTTATGAAAGTTTCAGACTGACTTAACCATTTTACATCAAGAGGAGTATCCCTTTTTATACTTGGTGTAAATTTGGAGGAAAGTGTTGAGAAAATTCAAGTCAAGATTTCAGGATTGGGGATCCCACTCAACGGATCAAGGAGTTACAAGCCCATAGTTGGCAAAGACCTACCTGCCTAAATACCTTCAAATAGCTTAACCAACCCTTGTTAGGGTTATGCGAAGTGGAATATGGATCCTTGCCACTAGAATATCCATGAAACTAGACATTACAAGTTCAATGGTGAGGGCCATTGAGAATTTATAAAATAGTGGGAGACTTAATAAAATTAATTTATTATTTCTCATAAAATTTAATCAAGAAAGTACTAATTATCTTACCTTTTAATTGTAGAATAAAAATGAAAACTCATCAAACACACTATACCTACAATCAATATGAGATATAGTAAACATCATCACTAGTAGTGACTTTTATGAATGGTTTATACACATTCAGGTCATTCTACACCATGAAAAAAAATCTTACATGTTTGAGTCCTCATTACCTGATCTGCCTACCCAAGAGGTTATTGATGAAGAGTTTTTGGTCTATGAGAAACATATGAACGATGTGGTCAATGTTCAATGTTTGATGTTATCATCAATGTCTAGTGAACTTATGAAGTCTCACAAAAACATGGATTCATATAGCATACTTGAGCACTATGTGGTCTTTATCAGGAGAGATAAAGACAGAAATGGTTTGATATCTCAAATGCACTCTTTTAGAGTAAGCTTAGAGAGGGTGTCTAGTTGGGCCTCATGTAGTCAAGCTTATTGGATGCATTGAGCGCCTGGAGGTTCTAGGTTTCAAACTCTCCAAAAAACTGGGTATCGATATCATTATCACATCACTCTCTTAGATCTTCTCACGTTTTTTTGTTAATTTCAATATGAACAACATTGAGAAGTCTCTACCAGATCTTATTATCCACATTATCCATGTGGACAAAGAAATGAAGTGTGAAAATCCTTCTATCCTTATAGTTAATAAGAGGAAAGGGAAGGTGAATATCTTTAAGCCCAAAGATTCTCCATGCCCTTACAAGAAAAAGAATATCAAGGGGGTGGAAGGGAACATTAAGTTATTTGTTTCACATGTGGCAAGAAGGGCCACTAGAAGAAAAACTACACCCAGCTAAATAAGCAAGGGGAATCTTCAATTGTTTTTTTTAGTGAAATTTATCTATTTATATAAATTGGGTATTATATTTAGCCTATAGTTATCACATATGTATCCAAATATAGGAACCAAGTAGATTCAAGAAAATTGACTGATAAAAGGTAGATCTACGAGCAGCCGACGAATCTAGACTTGTTGGTGTAACTATCCGGGACTACCACCTCACGTTGCCAACTAAGATGATCTTGTTATTAAATGGTTTTTATTATGTGCTTTTTGTAACAAAAAATATATTTCTATATCCAGAATAGATACAAATGTATTTATTTTTAAGTTAAAAAATGAATGTTACTTCTTTTATAAAGATAACATTTGTTTTGGTAAGGCACATTAATATAGAGGTATTTACATGTTGTATTACACAAACCATGTAATGGAAATAGATAACTAAGTTACTTTACATGACTCATACCACACCCAACTTTATCATCAATAGGTTGGTCATGCAAATGATAAATTCTTAAAAAAGTTACATCAAGATGGGTATTTAGATCCTTTTGAACTAAAACCACATGGTGTATGTTATGCATGTTTTCAAGGAAAAATGACCAAAGCCCCATTTAGTGGAAAATGGGAAATGGAAAAAGAGATTCTTGAATTGGTTCAGACAGATGTGTGTGGACCATTTCGAGTTTAAGTAAGGGGTGGGTACTGATACTTCATAACTTTTACTGATTATTTTTGTAGATATGGATATATCTATTTAATGAGGTATAAGTCCAATTATTTTGATAAGTTCAAGGAATACAAGATTAAATTTTATAACCATATTGGTAAGAATATTAAGAAACTCCGCTCATATCGAGGTGGATAATATCTTAATTGAATGCTTTTGGGAGTTTGGGATCCTATCTCAACTCACGCCTCCTTACATGCTTTAGTAGAATGGTGTAAGAGAAAGTCATAACCGCACCTTGTTGTACATGGTGAGATCAATTATGAGTCATAAAAGTCTTCCATTTTCTTTTTGGGGACATGTGTTCCAAAAAACAACACACATAATGAACCAAGTGCCAACTAAATCAATAAATGGTATTCAATATGAGTTTTGGAGTGGAATAAATTCCATGTTATTGAATTTTCATGTGCGGGGAAGCGATGTGTTTGATAAGGACTCTTCAGGTAACAAACATGCACCAAGAGACACAATGTGTACCTTTATAGGATACCCCATGGGAATAAGGGGATATTACCTATACAAACCCTCAAACAAAAAGGTTATAGTGACATGAAATGCAATTTTTTTTGAGAGGAAACCCATCTCCAAAAGAGATAGTGGGAGTGAGACATACTTCGATGAAGTTGAGGCTCAAGGAACACAAGATTTGGTACATGAGAAAATTACACTTAGCCCTGTGGAAGAAGAATTTGTTCTAGAGACATAAGAACTGCGTAAGAGTACAAGAGAGGTTAAAGAACCAGAATGGTATGGTTTTCTAGTCACTAAGGATGGTGACTCGTTATTAGTTGATAATAATAATCCTCTAACCTACAAGGAAGCAGTTAGTGGAACATATATTGCCAAGTGGAAAGAAGTCATAAATTATGAAATGGATTCCATGTACCAAAACCAAGTATGGATTTTGGTAGAACCTCTAGTATATGTAATTCATGTTGGTTACAAATGGGTATTCAAGAAGAAACTGTACATGGAAGGACCAGTCAGTACCTATAAGGAATGACTAGTTGCAAAAGGGTTTAAACTGCATCAAGGTATTGACTATGACAAAACCTTTCCCACAGTTTCTATGCTAAAATCCACTAGAATTATATTGGCCATTATTTCTTACCATGACTATGAGATTTGGAAAATGAATGTCAAAATAGACTTTCTTAACATAAACCTTCAGTAAGATGTCTATATGACACGACCTGAAGGGATTGTGACTCTAAAGGATTCTAATAAGATATGCATGGTGAAAAAAATCCCTTTATAGATTAAAGTAAGTATCTAGGTCACGGAACATTCATTTTGAAAAATCCATAACAAATTTTGGTTTTATAAAGAACAAATGTGAGCCTTGTGTCTACAAACAATTTAGTGGGAGTGCAGTATTTTTCCTAATAGTATATGTTGATGAAATATTAATTATTAGAAACAAAATACTAGTATTACTTTCTATTAAGGAATGGTTGAATAAATGCTTCTCCATGAAGGACTTGGGTGAGATAACATATATTCTTGGGATCAAGATCCATTGTTATAGATCCAATAGATTTCTAGGCTAAAGTCAAAGTACATACATTGACAATATACTAAAGAGATTCAGTATGAAACAATCCAAGAAGGGATTGTTGCCAATCTTACTTAGAATTCATATTTTTAAGAAAATGTGTCCTCAGATGTATGAGGAAAGAAAGATAATATAAAGGATTCCGTATGCATCCGTGATTGGGTCAGTCATGTATTATATGCTATGTACTAGTCTAGATGTTTCCGACACATTGAGTGCGATAAGAATATATCAAGATGATTCAGGTGACTACCATTCGATTGAAATCAAGACTATCCTAAATTATCTATGGTGTACTAAGGATATGTTACTGGTTTATAGAGGAGATGAGGAACTAGTCATCATGGGATATGTAGATTCTAGTTTCTAGACTGATCAAGATGACATGAAGTCGCAAATGGGAAACATATTCACTGTTAATAGAAGTGTTATGAGATGGAAGAGCTCAAAAAAGGTGTGGTTATATATTATACAACAGAGTCTCATTATATCACTACTTATGAGGTAGCTAAATAAGTTGTTTGGATGTGGAGCTTTGTCCAAGAGATGGATGTGGTTCCTAGTGGTAAAGACACCATCACACTCTATTGTGATAATACTACAATGGTGTCTCTCAAAAAAGAGCCAAGGTCACATCAGTGGATGAAGTACATACATTGGAAGTACCATCTCTTAATGGATTTTCCTCAGAGTGGTGAAGTTACAGTGATGATCATTTCCATAGAAGATAACAAGGAATACCCCTTGACTAAAGCCTTAACTTAAAGGAAACATGATCATCGTGTGAGGTTTAGTGGACTGAAAGTCATAGGAAGTTGGCTCTAGTCTAAGTGGGAGTTTTTTAGAGTTGGTGTACTATAACCAACTATTTTTACTTTGATTACATGAATATTTAATTACATATTGTTTATTGTTCTACATAACTATGATTTAATTATTTCCTAGAGTATTTTTCGCATTGATAAGGTCATAATCGTTCCTCTCTATGATGAGAACCATGAAGTGATATGACAATATTAGTAAATATAGTTATATAGTTGTATTTAATACTATGATGGGACACATAGTATACATACCTTCAAGTGTGAGTACTCGTAATTATATGATAATTCTTCTCATGAAGTTCACACTTGGTAATTTAAAAGATAGAAGATTATGAGAATAGACCCGCCAGTATGAATTTTGCACATTTTGGTGCCATCAGATATTTTTATCAGCAAGCGTGTGTAACGGTCCTTAGACTTTAATATTATCATTAATATGTGTCATGACTCGATCAATTTGATTTACTAATCAAAACCATCATTCCATATGTTAGTGGGAAGTAGGGTATGTTGGGTGTGTCACGAATGACATGTTATTAATGGATAAGTGGAGGAAGGATTTTTCACTTCCAATTATGAAATTTGACATCTCATCCCTTTGAGTGAGATAGAACCTTCACCCTAAACTCCATGGACATGGTGTAACGATGAGCTTATTTTAGGTAGTCAAAGAATTAAGTATCATGCATATAGGTTGATGACACTATCATGAAACCTGCTTGATGTGATTTTGTGAAAAGGTATTATATTACACAGTGAGAATTCATATGTGGATGTCATTGTTATGAAATCAAGTTCTTTATATTTGGTTCCTTGACCTATTTCTAGATAGTAATCTTATACTTTAGGTAATCCCACCAAATTCCAGTGAGAAATAATCCTAGAGGGTCACACACTAAGGGTTTCTGGTGGTCTTAATTAAATTCTATTTCAATTTAATTAATGGAATAAATATTATTCTCAAGATTGAAGAATAATTTTAGTCAAGTTAAAATGATTCCATAAATTAAATAAATATTTATTAACCAGACTATGAATAAAATATCTTTATTTATTTTATTGAACATATTAAAAATATTTATTAACTAGTTTTTAAATAAAAATATATATTTAAGAAAATAAAATATTTTATTCAGATGTTCTATAAATAGAAGAGGAGTTCGAATAGACCAAGACTGTGTCTACTGATAAATTAATTATTTACAATCAGTAAATAAAGTTTATCCAGTTGGAGTAAGAAATAATAATAATACTGTTATCATTATGTGGCATGGGATTTCATTTTTGGTTCCGTTTTGAACAAGTTGGAACACAAAAAATAATGGTGATATTATTGTCATTATGTGGCTTGGGTTTTCTATAATAGTTATAATTGTAATTAATTACTGTTTCTCAATTAAATATTGTAATTGAAACCCCATATCGATTAATAGGCTGGTACATCTATTATGCCAAACCCCGGTGAATTGATAATTGTTTATCCAAACATTTTCTCTTTTGAATCCTCTCATATATCCCCCTCAAGAATGATAGAAGTTATTTAATTACAAAGAACGATCTATCAAGAATGATCGACACAAGACATTTACTTCATAGTGCTAGCACTCGGAGAACAAGTGACGTTGTTTGAAGACCATTGGAGAACATGTGGGTCAATGTTAAAGGGATTTTACTCTGGATCCTCATGAAAACAATGAATAAAATCCGGAAAAGTCATTCTGGATGATCCATGATCATCAATGAAGAATGTACCAAATACCCAGGTATTTAATTTCTTCATAAATTAAAAAATTAATTATAAACATGATGTGTAATATCCTCTTTCTCGTATTTGGTGATTTTATTCTCTTTATCTAAATATTTTATTTTAATATGTGGATACTTGCGTTCATCATCGTATTAATCCCATATTAGTCATTGATTATGGAAAAAGAAAAGTTGGGCCCTCCCAACCACCATGATTCCACTATGTCAGGATCCAACAACTGGTTCTTGATAAACGCCTAATCTTGGTCCTTCCCAAGACCCAGTTCAGCTTCTCTTACTGAATAAAGACCACATCCTTCTCCCTATCCCAAAGAATAGAAATCCTAAACCATAAATTCCACTATTATATAATCAATTAGTGAGGGTAAACCCTCTCTAGCCTCTTCCCATGGTTTCACAGGAATTCTACAAGGAGGCATTTTTATAAACAAGTAATAACCACAATGTAAACCATCAATACAACCGTTATAAACTTTTATCAAAAATAAAAACAAATCTCAAATGCATCCACAAATAAAAACATAACAAAATACATCACAATAACAAGGACAACAACCATACCACTCAACCCCCACCCAATCTCTATATATAGTCTATAGACTGCATGACTCACATGGAGGAGAATTCAAACAATATCCCAACATGTCATGGCTACTCAAGATATGTCATGAGGTGTACTAGAAAGGAACCCAACTAACTACCAAAACCTCAAGACCCGACATTCCTAGATCCATTCTATCCAGAATCATCCTGAAATAACTTGACTTTAAAAAGACTGTAACCTACTCAGATATCATTTTGTCCCAAACCAAGATGAAGTGCATCCAACTCAACACCCATCTTAGTCAGTGGCATGAACCAAAGGGCATTCCCAATCCACATGGGATGGAAAATAGTGATGGGTTATCCAAATTAAATCATGGGAATTATTTCACCCATTTTTATAACCATAAAAACCCATAATAATAAACGTCACAAGGTTGAATAATTATAAGAAAACAAGTCATAATAATGTTTAGATTCAAGTTTACAACTTTGAAAAAAAACTAAAATGGGCTACAAAAAAGGTAAACTTTGAAACCATCCCAAAAATCTCCATGAAACAAGAGGGGCATCATCCTCAAGCTACCACCATAAAAAAACTGCAATAAAACACCACTAACAACCCAAACCACCCCAACGATACATCTTTACTTTACCTAAGTTAAACATAACCATGTCTATGCACTCTAAAAGGTGTTTGTAGGGGCGAACCAAAGCCCAGTAGAATGACATCCAATAAAATAGATTCTATTCAAAAAAATTATAAGACAAATCAAAATGCATGTTTTTTAATGTTAAAGTCTAAAAAAAATATGAAAAACATTTTAAAGGGAAAATATGCTTTTCTTTTGAAATAACTGACAATTGAACCATATGTGATAGTAAATACAATATCGTAAAAGGAAACTAAGTCACGAGATATCCCTATAAGATCTAGCAAAAATGGGATACTAGGTATATTGTATCTTGGTGAAACATAGTATAGAAACCACAATAACAATGTTCCCGTACTCGAGCCATTAGAGAGGAGAATCATCCAAAATTATAGTGGTCTCCAATCATCAACAATATTTTGTTAGTGTTGTAATTTTCAATCCCACTAGATGAATCTGGGCCAAGACACTTCCAATTCAACAAGCATATTAGTCATATTATTCCCACCTAGTCACCTAGTATTCACTTTGTGCTCAATTTCCATTCCATATATAACATATAATATCACTTCTACACATGTATAGGCCAATCAATATAAAACTCACGATTAAAGACCACATTCACCACAAAAAAACCTCTTTTTAATCTAAATGAAAACAAAATCTACTTCAAAACATGATTCACATCACTTGAAAAATTTATTGAACCACTTTCACAATTTATAAAACACCTTTCAAGAAACAAAATAAGGGAATGCACTTGAAAAAAACCAATTTTCTTTAGAAATTTCAAGGAATAAAAAACATAAAACCTTTCAAAAATAAATTTCACACCTCATACATAATTCATATAACACAAAAAAGAATCAAAGCAACATATTAAAACCACCAAATAATTTTTAAGCATGGAACCACCTACCTCAAGTGTAGAAACATCCAGAAATCAGTGAGAAACCACACCTGCACCTCAAGAGAACCCTATAAAGGCAATATCAAACCATAAAAATCAATATTTAACCCTAAATAAAACTATATAACCCTAAATAGATCATCCAACACATTGTAGATATGAAACCCCAAGAATGACGGAGAGAAACCCTATAAAGAAGGAGAAATAAAGGGATAAGTGCCCTTACATGAGGAATCGAGGAGAAACCACACCCAAATCACCACCAAAATGGTGGTCCAAGGGAGATAGAGGTATGGGGGGATGTTCCTAGTATGATGAATCCTGATTTTGGAGGAATAGGGGTGTTTAGAGTTAAAAACTATGGGGTAGAAAAATGATAAAAAACTAATTTTTTAATGACCTGAAAAAATCACACGGTTTACCTGCACAGTTTTCCAAACCTTATGCCAACCATGCACACCTTAATATTCAGAAAGGACATGAAACATGGTTATCACTCATGGTTTAAAAATTTTGTTCTAACCATATAATTATTCACTATCCAAAATGTCACTTTGGGCACACTGTTTCCTAGGTTAGGGCGCACAATTTGAAAAACCATGAACCAACTGTGTGACCCATGATGTCATATCCAAAATCTCAATTTTCTCCAAAACTCAAGAGGAAACCCATGGATAAAAATTATACTAAAAATAAATAGAGTAATAACTCAAACTTAAAACTCTAATGTGACATACATGCATGCAACTGAAGGTGAAGCTTGTTCTCAAAGGCAGAACCTGAGATCGTGGGTATACTATCGACACTAAACAATAAGAAATGAAGATTCCTTCCTAGTGTGATCTACCTATTCACATAAATATAAATTAAATAATACAATTATTGTTTAAGATTTATAATTTTTCAAATATGGAAAACCACATTAATAATTCCATTTTTGTGTATTCTCTATATTGAAACATCTTAAAATCCATACTTGAAGAGATTCAACATTATTAAGATGTTGAGGAGTGTTTCCCTTGAGTGGGAGACAATTTAAGAATGATGAATAAGAGACCGAAAAATATTTTTTCAAGCCAATATGAATTTTCTATAAAGATATTGAAAGTTGTGTTAGGGAGAAAGGTTTGTTATCATGATCTCTCATCCATGATAATAAAAATCACATTCTAACATAAAGGGGGAGAACTTTTAATCAATGAAAAAGGTAAAAGTTATAAGAAGTTTCAATGATTTTTTTTCAAATTCTATGATGTTTGAAATGTTCTAATCTATGTATTATGTAAGTATATGAATTTTAAGTTGAAATTCATCTCAAATTGATATTTATCAATCATTTTTTACAACCTATTTTAGATTGAACTATCATCGATGATAAATTAGTAAAATTTTTCACTTATATTGGTATTAAGATCAAATGATTATGGAAGTCCTATTTGTCTAAATTAAATCCTTTTTTATACTTTGGTAATGACTCAATAGGATTTGAGTGGAATGGTTAATGAAACTTTTTTAAGTATAAATTGATACTATTTTCTAAATACTTTGAATTTATTCTCAATAAAGGAGATAGAAATTACAATGAAAATATTGATAGGAAAGGGGTAAATGAAATTACGTTTGATAAGATTGTCAAAGATAAGTGAAGGAGATTTTATGTGAACATATTGACATATTATTGTAATATGGTATTAATAATAAATACAAAGGGGGGTTTTGCTAATCTCACTTTGTGTGTGTTTTATTTATTTTTAAGTGAATGATATTTGATGAGCACATATTTTCATATCACTATAAGATGATATCGATAATAAATATAAATGGGTAGTTTGTTAATACCACTTTGTGGTTTTCATTTTTATTTTCAATTAGATTTTCAATGAATATTGATAGTTAATTAATGTTAATATATTAAATAATCTTGGTGAATAATTTAAGTGAATAAGAATCTTGGTGATGATGATGTATGGATTATATTTGATGAATATTCTAATCTTGGAGAAGAGGGAGATTCTAAGTATTATATTGATTTTTTGGTGCATAATGATTAGAATATTGGATCGAAGAGTTGAATTTACATAGAGATTATCTTAATATATCTTTAAGGAAGATTTTTTTGAAAAGATTCATCCACATATGTTTTAATGAAGGTAAATAAAATTATTCCCATTAATATGACCCTCATTGAAGTAAATATCATGGTTATATTATCATGATTTAGTCCCTTTATAACGATATAAGGAGTTGTCGGTACAACATAAATTACTAAACTATAGCCTAATATATACAACTAATGGTGTTTTAATAAAGGTAAAACATGAATAAAAAACACAAAGGTATTGGGTGTGGAAATTTGGGAGTGTTTTTTTCAACACGGTGAAGGAAAATATGTCCATGGAACAAGCTGTGGGTGTTGAATTGGTCTCTAAATTGACCAATGAAAAATGAACACATGGTAGTAATGGGTGTGGTGTTCCTAGAGTCCATGTTCAATATAGGGATTTCCAGGATAAGTTAAACACACTTTAGTGATGGGTTTAGTGAACATGGAGTCTTCTTATTCAAATTAGGGAATTCCAATATGACCATAATGCAAGATATGGTGATAAAAGTCAATCCATTTTATAGGACATATTAAATAATGAGTTCGCCTATTATAAATGGATAAACTCATTATGTCCATGTTAATGGCCATGGTGAAGGGTGTGTGCTGGAATAATAGGAGTGGAAGATCATATTCCTATAATGGAATATAAAAAAACCAAAAAACAGTGGATTTAATCATGTTGAGGACCATGTTATCCAAAAAATAAATACACTGCACCTTATTGTTAGAACCCAATCCATTTTTATGGGCGTGTTGGTTGGAAAAGTTCCAAATATTAAAATAAATTTTTTATTTATGATTTAATGGCTCATTAATGATTCAAATACCACATGTCTCAATTTTTTGACCACATTACAAGAAAATGATTAAGGTGACATGTATGATTATTTAAGTGGTTTAAATGTGAATAATTCATGCTATAAAAGTTTATAATAAGTAAACCATGAATATATATTAATTAAGATTATAGAGGAAATTTTTAGAGGTATTATGGGTTATTTGAATGGTCCAATATGATGGTGAAAAGTGTCCAGATATTGGGTATATGATTCTATTATTTCAAAAGGACGTATTGACCTCCATAATAGTTGGTGTGAAGACCAGATCATTCATTGAATATCAGAGAATAATAAGAGCATGATATCCTCTTACAATATCTATTGTATATATAAGAAACATAGAAGAAGAGTGATAAAAACTATTACTTATTTTAGAATTTATATGTTTCAAAGCTAGTTAATAAATCCAGTGTAGTTCATTTATGCACTGAAGTTTAAGAAGAAATAAGAAGAAGAAGAGGTGACACAAAAAAATATTATACAGTAAAAAAGAAGAAGAAGTCTTATACCAGTGAAAAAAAGGCAGTGACATTACTTGTTGCTGTGAAGAGAAGTGTAGTGAGAATTTCTATTTTCATACAAAATAAGTTATGGTCCATGCATTCTGTTGTGAAAGTGAAAGATAAATAACAAGTATATAAACAGTAATTCATGAGTCTAAATTTTTATTAAATTTTATTATTATTATTCCACATTTTAATAAACTATTAGGATGACAGTATAAAGAATCAAGGGAATGCTTTGGAGTGTGGGATACACCAAACAAGGGTATAAGGATAAACCCTACTCAATTGTATTCACAAGTTGATATTGGTGGATTGTGTGATCATGATGGAACCCATATCATACCAGTAACCAACAATTCATTTTTAAAGTTGGAACTTGTAAATCATCATGTTTATTATGTGTTTGTGTGTTCAAAAATGTTTCTTAATAGAACAAATAACAAGAGATAGATATAGAGAGAGAATAAGTAAAGTATCACCCAATAGTGAATGAGGTAAGAGTTATAAGAAGGGATTGAAAAAGATATAATTGGACACCTACATAGATTCAACCACACTCAGTGTAAAAAATATCCCAAATAGTCCTCTCACTAATCACATTAGTCCAAAAATCATAATTTAATTATCTTATGTTTGACCCCAAGACCCAATTTTAAATTTGGAAATAATTATGAATATTATTCATAATCATAATCTAAGAGTGGTATCTGGAATTACATTATATATGCATAAATTACAAGTGTTTGTTGTGATGTAATATAACACACATCCATTGGGAAAGTTCTTTTTCCCTTGAAATTTAGAAAATCATGGGACATAGATAATGTTAATCCCATATAAGTTAACATAAGTTATCTTTACAAGTTCCATTGTAATTATATATACAAGTTCTTTTTTGTGTTTGTTGTGATGTAATATAAGTTATCTTTTCTTTCAATTTTAAAGTTGACTAAATATTATATAATTACATCACATGTAAATATATTTGAATTAACATGAACATAATTTGTAAAAAATCAATTGAGGGCCTTGATTTTATAACCCATTATATATTTATACACATTTTATATTGGATAATCAAATCACTTTGCTTGATTAGTTTTATAATTAATTACATTATGTTTATCATAATTCACAAAGAAATTTATATAGGTATCAAAGTATGAAAACTCACAAGTAGATAACATATTTGAATACAACATATTGAAGGATCCATAATCAATGATCACTTAAGTAACACCAATGTCACATATATGATGATCCATGTGGTGTAATTTTAAGTGGGTCCATCTGAATACATGTCCACCTACATATATCACATGAGGGATCTATTGTATCTCTTTGCAAGAGATCCTCCTCATATTGATCTTAACATATCATCACAACCCAACATGATAATCATCAATCATGGATAATCTAGTAATACGTATATTTCAAGGTGTTTTTATCATATTATATCTCATGTTATGCATAACAAATTTAGATAAATAATAATGTATTTTCATTAATATACATTATATAGTCAATAACACTGGACATAATTTATAACACAAACACTGATACTTATACAAAGGTAATGCCTGGTTGATTTTTTTACTCCTTTTGATATTAGGGCTAGGATGAATTCTACATATGTTTAGTGTTGGTTATATTCTTTCTTGATCATTTATATTTGGGGTTTCATTTTAGTTATATGTAACTATTGGTATCTATGTATTTTGGTTTGATGTTTTCTTAAAATTTCAAACATATAGAAATTAGTTTTATTATATTATACATGTTGGACAAGTACCATATGACATATAAATTATTTATTTTAGCACACAAGTTTTCATTTTGGAAATATAATTTGTATTCATGGTTCATTTTAGTTTTTTAACAAATTCTACTTATGTTTTGCTTAAATATTGAAAAGGGAAATCACTTCTCAAAATTATATATCACCCCACATCATTTATACCAATCTCTATAAATTAGGGATCATGCATGAGGTATTTTCATGGTTAGATTCTTATAAATGGGTGATTTAGTTCATGTGGTTACAAGGTTAATTAAATGTTTCACAATCATCATGTGTAACACCCCAAGTTTTCATAGTACGTTATATCTTTAAAGTAATTTAATAGCTTGCATTGCACGCAACACTGAGTTCAAGAGCATCACGACCTATCAAACTAGCCCTTTAAAAAGTAGTTATGAATATTATTAACCACATTTTGAATTTTATATATATCCTATAAAATTTTAACATTCATCTTTCATATTTTGATGAATAGTGAGAAATACAAAATTTTAATTGAGAAAAAAAATTTAATTGAAATAATTTAGTGTTAAATTATGAATTTGAGTGATTTTAAAGTATAATTAGATTATATTTTTATTATTTAATATAATTTAGGTAATTTTAAGTAATTTCAAATTTAAATTGTATATAAACACATGTTAATCTTTTGATAGTTTTTACTTCTTAAAATCCCTCTTTCTAGTTTTGACAACGGAAATTAATTTAAAATTAATTAATTTCACTCATATGTTTTTAAATTTCGTAAAATAGAAATAATTTTTTAATTTGGAATATCAAAATTATATTAGGGTTAAATTTTTTTATTTTTCTGAAAACTTTCAATTTTTGATGAATAGTGAAAAACACATTGTTATTATTTAAACCCAATTTTTTATTTAAATAATTAATATTTTTATTTAATTTTATTTTAAACTCAAAATAGATAAATAATACCTATATTTTTCCAACACAATTCATTGGATTCATTTTATAATAAGATTAGATATATAAAATTTTATTGAACTATTTAACATCTTTTGCCCACCTTCTAGGCACATTTGCAAATTTTCATAAAACATAATTTCACTGCTTTTGTAAATTTAATTTAAAAAATCTAAGTGAAATAGTTTAAATTATTAAGTAAAATGTGGTTCAATAGGATGAAAATAATTTTTGGTGAATAGTAACTTTTGAATTTTATTTACCGCGGTTAAAAGTAAATATGGAAATTAAAGGTAAAAATTTTATTATAATTACCATAACACATGTCATAATTCTATTGGATAAGTGTATTTCGACCAAAATCAAACTTAGGAAAAAAATATGATCCCTTTTGATGCACTTGTATTAGATTATGACATTTATTATATTTTATTTAAAGAAGAGTTAAAAGTGTTAAATTAAAATTTTAATAACTAAACCATTTTTAATATAGGGCTACACATAAGATAAATTCTACTATAAATATTTCTTATAAAGATAAAAATATTTATTACATCATGGTATGTTAATTATAATTTTTAAATGTTAAATAATTAAATTTATTTATGACACAATGATGATGCAATAATTACTTTATTAATGAAATATTCAAATAATTGATATTATAAATATTAAAATAAATGTAAATTGAGACTTTTGATGCATTGCACGAATTTTATAGGTTAATATGACATTTTAGGGTTGATTAAATTTATTTTTTTCGAATAAATCATATTTTTATGACTTTCACAAAAACCAAATACTAAATAATGTCAAAATTGACCTAAATGAGTTTTTAAAACAAATACTATTTTATTAAATTATATAATAGTCATAAAAATCTAAGTTTTATCCAAAGGAATTATATAATGATATATATTTCATTATTGAACCAATTTATGTTCTCATTACATTTTATAGTAAGTTTATTAACCATTTATTAAAATAATACAAGAATACATGGTAAAAGTTAAACTATTTATCTAAGAGTTAAATCTAAAAGATAAGGTTAATATGGTGACCTAAACTTGTCTAAAACCTATTGGTTGGAGGTTTTTTACCCATAACCACATTATCCTTTAAATAAATCCATTTTTAACTATTATAAACTGAAAATGATTTAATAATAAAATAATATTTCAAGATCTTCCTAAAGTTCCCATCACCTCTCTTATAAAAGGATACTTCTATTATCTCAAATTCACACCTCCAAAGCCATTTGGATCAGCCAAAAACTGATCAAATATCATCCCAAAAACCCTCAATTCAACCTATAGTCCTTAATATTATTATAAATCTAACCTAAGGATTCCTTTTGTTCAAATCAAAAGGAAGAACCCGAAGAAGAGGTAATTATTTTATCACCTATTTCAGAGTTCTTTTATTCTTCCACTTTCTCTTTTCATTTGTTGTTTCCAAACTAAAATAATAAATTTATCACCTTATACATACTGAAATGTTATTATAAATATGGTACAACCATATTCATTATTCTATGCATCCTATGAATGACGAAGTCACCATACGTGCGTACGTACGACTTACTGTCTCCACGTCGTGGTGTAGTTTGTTATTCAACACTTCATTATTTAGATGGGTATAATAATGAGTATAATTGATTTAAATAATAAATATAAAATTTCAATGATTCTTTATATATAATATACCATACAATTACATAATATTTCACCATCAATAGAATGATATTGTCACTCGTGCGTACGTACGACTTGCCGTCTCCACGACACGATGAGATTTTGTTCCCCATCGTAAACATTCAAGAATAATTTTCATTTTATAACTAAAAATAATGTTTAAAGAACTTAATAGTATTCTGGATATGAATAAAATACATCCTATCCATAACAAACATTACTTATGTAACAAAACATATAAAATAAAATGAATCAGTTAACACCCAAAACAATGATACTACTGAAATATTATTAACAAAAAAATATTAGAGGATCATATATGATATCATATTTATATATGTGGTTATTGTATATTTTAATAACAATGATTTATCCAATGTAAAAGAGTTTAACCTACCCTCAACTAAGGAAAAGTACAAGGTAAGGGTTAATTTTACAATCTCTTTATTATCTGGGTTTTTTATACATAAGTATCTACTGAGACCTCTTTATCATCCACATCCATGTTTCTTGAAAATATATTTCAATTTTTTTTACTATTTACTAGATTAAGGGTTAAATTCATTTATACCCTCATTTTAATTTTTATAAAATGGTTTGAAAGGAATATTTTCATCGCTTTATAAACAAGGTACTTTATGACCTTTTTGAAAATTTAATGAATGAATGTTTTTTAACTTATACGGAGGGTGCGACTATTTTCTGCCATTATAACACCTTCAAATATTCCCTTACAATCTTATAAGAATATTTTAAAAATAAATGTTTTCTTTTTTAATTATGTTACTTTTAAATTATTTTAAAATAGAATGAGATATTTCTCTCAAATATTTTTGATTTCATCTATGTCAATATCCTTTTTTGGATTTTACACTTGTTTGAAGTTGATTTATTATGATACAATCTTCCATATGGTATTGAAGTTTTTGTGATATGTTTGACCGTGGATGTGCTATTTTTATACCATTCATGGTTCATGGTTAAATTATTAACATTTTATATGCCAGTTTTAATACAAATGTTTATGTTATGTTTCAACCTTTTCATATGAGGAATGCATTGGATGTAGTAAGTGATGGGTGAGGCCTGCTATAGAACCTAGATGTATCGGTAGGTCTCATGAGAAAAATTAGTGTCTCAGAACAAGGCCTTGACAAAATTATTATTTTTAGTCTTGGAACGAGGCCTTGACTATATGGTTATGATGTCTAGCATTATGCATTCCATCATTATGAAATTAGCTATTGATATTACATGTGATTATTAGACTAGTAGAATATCCATGTGAATAAGTAAATGAAATTATTTTATTTATCTTTTCCATATTATACTAAAGTTTATGTTTAAAAGTCTTGTGTTTTAGTCTTATACTTTTCCTTAGTGTTTATGCTTATTTATGATAGTTTTCTTTATATTGTTATCCTTACTGACCATTTGAGCTCACCCATTTCTTGTGTTTCATTTTCCCCGGGATGTGAAGAAGTATATTATGATTGACCTACAGAAATAGGTTAAAATATATGAGTGTGTTCAAAGGATACACAATTTTGAAGTTTTTCCATTTCATAATGTAATTTAAAACTTATGTATGTATCTAGTACTTCCAAGGCTACTAAACTAATCTGTCTTTCGGGACTTGATACTTTATTATCATTACAATGTTATGCAATAATGCACCAAATCTAGGTAACTAGGGTCAAGGTGTTATAGTTTGTATCAGAGGAAGTTTAGTAAAAACCTTGAAAACTAGATTCAGAAAAACTCTGTTTAGAGAACAATACCCTAAGATAGACTTTGAGGATTAGTATTTAAGTTCATCCAAAATTTTTGGTAATGTAGATATTATGTGGGTTTTCAAGAAATACATCCATGTCTGTATACTACAAGTGTACGTGGTTCTGGAATAGATGTACCTAGGATTGAAAACTCTGACAAGGAGTTTTGGGCTTATCCCAGGGTATCCTGGTACACAATAATGGGCCTTACTGCGCACTTGGTTTGACACTACTGGGGGATATGATTAGGATAATTCACATATTCTTTATAAACCATTATGAAGGATTTATGAGTTAATATGTCAGAAGGGAAACCATTTTATGATTATGAGACTATATGTGTGAAAATATTCAATTAATGTTGATAATTTTTATAGTTTTTTTATTATACATTATGATATAATCTAACCTAGTGTATTTCACCATTTAGAAATGGTTCCTAGTAGAAGGAATGAGAAATCCAGAAATATGGATGATCTAAAGATTAATAAGGATCATATCTTTCACGGTCTTTAGCCAACATTTAGAAGAGAAATAGTCTTATACGTATTCTGATCATATAAAGAAATAATATCATGTGTTAATAAGATAAGTAAAGAATTTTCTAAGTCGTATGGATTTAAGGGAATATAGAGAAGAATAGGATGGTAGAGAGAAATATGGATAAAGGGAATAAGGGAAAGAAATATTTTCCCATATGTGATAACTATGGAAAGAATCACCCTAGGAAGTGCTTGAAAGGAATGGGATTTTGTTATAAGTTTGGAGAAAAATGACACCAAGTTCATGATTGCAAGGGTAAGAAAAATATTTCAAATGTACAATGCTTCATCTGTAAAGAGTTGGGACACTACATGAATCAATGTATAATTATCAGAGTATACCCCAAATGATTATATTGGATAATAATCAAGTAGAGGAATGTTTAGTTTTATTAAGTTGTTATTAAAAAATTGTGTCATTTGAGTATTGTATTAATGATGTACAAGTCATAAGAATTATAAATTATATAAGGATTGTCCTGCAGTACGTTTTCATTAAGGATTTGAGATTTTATGCTACCAAGTAAAGTGACACAGTTTCAAGTTAAATTTTTTGGAAAATATATAGTTGGGGGAAATATGAAACTTATTATGTTTCTGAAATTGAGATCATTATTTTGGAATAAGATATGATTGATTTGGACAAATTTTATTGGATATTCTTGACTACCTTGAAACTAATTAATTGTTTTTTTATGCCATCATTGTTGGAGTTTACAACATTTTTGGATATAAGGAGTATATCCAGTATTCTATAAGGAATAAGGGAGAATGAATTTAATCAATAAGGTTTTATGGTAATTAAGGGTGTTACCATGTTTTAATAGAATACATGATGAAGGTATGAACATGTTATTATGTGGCAAAAAAGATCTTCAATATGTTTACCTTCCTTATAAATTATGGACTGTGAGTTTAGACAAAAGTATTTTGGATAAGTCTAAAGGTAGGAATGAATTAAGTTGGACATTGGATGCTATTTTTTAAGGTTAAAACATTTCTTAAGATTATTTTTGTATTTTTATAAAAAGGAAAACCTAGAGGTCGGGCGATAACCCGTCGCGTTCGGTAAGTTCGTGAGACTAGAACCCACAACTGAAGGGCAACAAGGGTACATCACTTACGAAAAGCCTACGTGATGTCCTAGTTTGTATAATGTAGTTTTTTAAAATTTGTATGAAAGATGAATTATAAATTAATTTTTTTGAAACCATATATTATTGGGTTAAATAGAATATTTTCGAGTTATATTATCTTTGGAGTGAAAGATGAGTTTTTGGTAGAAATTATTTAAAGGATTGAGCTCTACATGCCAGGTATTATTATTTTTTCTTAATTTTATGAAGAAATTAATTCTTAATCCTTAGGTAAAGGAACTTAAAAACTAAAATTTGTTATCTTAATACCTTATGTTTTTTTTGAAACAATGATATTTTAAATCATCATAGATTTATGGCTTTAAGGCCCCCAATTTTCCATTTATTTTTCACTTGTCTGTGATTGATGACCTCAATCACTTCCAATAAATATTTAAAATTTTCCTCCAATTATGTGTCTCTTATTGAAAACAATGATCTCCTTTTAGAAATCCTAATTTGGTGGTGATTTTTCATTTTCCTTTCCCTCTTATTAAGTCTAAATTTTATTAACCTTATTTTTGATGTGGGTTTTTCACAAAGATATTTTGTATTTTAAACCATTTATTTTCAAAGAACAATTTAAAATTGAGAGGAAACAATTTATTGAAGTATGGGAGAATATAACATCTCAAAATTTCATAGTACATTATCTCTTTAATGTAATTCAATAGCTTGCGCTACAAGCAACACTGAGTTCAAGCGCATCACGAACTATCAAACTAGCCGTTTAAAAAAGCAGTTATGAATAATATTAACCAAATTTTGAATTATATATATATATATATCCTATATTATCTTAACATTTATATTTTTTATTTATTAGACATAATATAAGTACAAATATAATTTCTTTAGATAAAAGAAGTATTTTCCAAAAATCCAATTTTCCACCTTTTAATGGAGAACCCTTTTTAAATACAATATATAAAACTTTTATATATTAAATTTAATGGAATTAAATTCTTATTTAGAATGGGGACTTAAAATTTTATTTTTGATAAATTTTTGGTACTTTTCTGATAACTTTCATATTTTGATGAATAGAGAAAAATACTAAAGTTTAATTGAAAATAACTTTTTTAATCGAAATAATTTATAGTGTTAAATTGTGAATTTGATTGGTTTTAAAGTATAATTATATTTTATTTTTATTATATAATATATTTTATGTCATTTTAAGTAATTTCACATTTAAATTGGACATAAACACATGTCAATATTTTGATAGTTTTTACTTCTTAAAAACTCGCTTTCTAGTTTTGACAAAAGAAATTAATTTTAAATTAATTAATGAAAATTATTTTTTTTAAATTTGGTAAAATGGACATAATTTTTGAATTTATAATATCAAAATTATCTTAGGGTGATTTTATGGTATTATTCTGAAAGCATTCAATTTTTATGAATAGTGAAAAATACTGTGTTATTATTTAAAACTGACTTTTTTATTTAAATAATTAATATGTTTATTTAAATTTATTTTAAAGTAAAAATAGATACATAATACATATATTAGTTCAATGTAATTCATTGGAGTAATTTTATAATAAAATTAGATATATAAAATTTTATTAAACTATTTAACATCTTTTACCCATCGTCTAGACACATTTGAAAATTTGCATGAAATGTAATTTTATCGCTTCTGTGAATTGAATTTCAAAAATATGAGAGACACTATTGATATTAGTAAGTAAAATGTGGTTCAATAGAATGAAAATATTTTTTTTTGAATAGTAACTTTTGAATTTTATTTACCATGACTAAAAGTAAATAGGGTAATTAAAGGTAAAAATGATATTATAATTACCATAACACATGTCATAATTCTATTGGATAAGTTTATTTCAATAAAAATCAAACTTAGGACAAAAATATGATCCTTTTTTATTCACTTGGATTAGATTATGACATTTATTATAATTTATTTAAACAAGAGTTAAAAGTGTTAAATTCAAATTTTAATAACTAAACCATTTTTAATATAAGGTTACACATAAGATAAATATGACTATAAATATTCATTATAAAGGTAAATATATTTCCTACATAATTATATTTTAATTATAATTTTTAGACATTAAATAATTAAATTTATATATGACACAATGAGGATGTAGTAATTACAGTACTAATGAAATATTAAAATAATTGATATTATAAATATTAAAATAAATTTAAATTGAGACTTTTGATGCATTACACGAATTTTTTAGGATAATATGACATGTTAGGGTTGATTCTATGTTTTTTAGAAGAAATCATATTTTTATGACTTTCACAAAAACCAAATACTAAATAGTGTCAAAATTGACATAAATGATTTTTTAAAACAAATATTATTTTATTAAATTATATAATAGTCCAAAAAATACAAGGGTTGATAAAAAGAATTATATAATGATAGATATTTCATTAATGAACCAATTTTGGTTATCTTAGCATTTTATACTAAGTTTATTAACCATGTATTATAATAATACAAGAAGACATGTTAAAATTTAAACTATTTAACTAAGAGTTAAATCTAAAAGATATGGTTAATATGGTGAGATAAACTTGTCTAAAACCAATTGGTTGAGATGTTTTCGACCCATCCCCACCTTATACTATAAATAAATCCATTTAGAGCTATTAGAAACCTAAAATGATTTTATAATAAAATAATATTTCAAGCTCTTCCTAAAGTGCACCTCACCTCTCTTATAAAAGGGTACGTCTCTTCACTCAAATTCACACTTCCAAATCCATTTTCCTCAACAAACCCCTACAACACTATCCTCCAAACCACCCTCAATTCATCCTAGTGGCCTTACTTTGATCATAAATCCAACCTATGGAGTCCTTTTGTTCAAATCAAAAAAAGAACCCGAAGAAGAGGTAATTATTTCATCACCTCTTTCAAAGTTCTTTTCTTCTTCCACTTCCTCTTTATTTTTTGTTTCCAAACTAAATTAATAACTCCGATAACTTATAAATACTGATATGTTATTGGAAATATGGTACAACCATATTCATTATTCTATCTATCATATGAATGACAAAGTCGCTATACGTGCGTACGTACGGCTTACCGTCTCCAAGTTGTGGTGTAGTTTGTTATTCAACACTTCAATATTTGTATGGGTATAATAATGAGTATAATTTATGTAAATAAAAAATATAACATTTCAATGATTCTATATATATAATATAACTTCCAGTTACATATTATTTCATCATCAATATAATGATATTGTCACTCGTGCGTGCGTACGGCTTACCGTCTCTACGACGCGATGAGATTTCATTCCCCATCGAAACCATTCAACAATAATTTTCATTTTATGATTAAAAATAATTTTTAAAGAACTTAATATTATTATGGATATTTATCAAATACATCCAATCCATAATAAACATGACTTACGTAACAAAACATAAAAAAGAAAATGAATCAGTTAACACCCGAAACAATGATATTGCTGAAATATTATTAACAAATCAATATTAGAGGATCATATATGATATCATATTTATGTATGTGGTTATTTTATAATTTAATAACAATTATTTAACCATTATATAGGAGGTTAAACTACCCTTGACTAAGGAAAATTATAAATTAAGGTTTAATTTCACAATCTCTTTATTATCCGAGGTTGTTTATACGTAAGTATCTACTGGGACCTCTTCATAATCCACATCCGTGTTTCCTAAAAATGTATTTCAATTTTTTTTACTATTTACTAGACTATGTTTTAAAGTCATTTATACCCTCATTTGAATTTTTATAAAATGGTTTGAAATAAATCTTTTCATCATTTTCCAAACAAGGTACTGTATGAACCTTTTCGAAAAATTAAGGAAAGAATTTTTTTAACTTATATGGAAGGTAAAAATATTTTCTACCATTAGAAAACCTTATAAGATTCCCTTACAATCTTATAAGAATATTTTCAAAATAAATGTTTTATTTTTTAATTATGTGACTTTTAAATGATTTCAAAATAGAAAGGGATATTTCTCTCAAATAGTTTTGATTTCATCTATGTCAACATCCTTTGTTGGGTTTTATACTTATTAGAAGTTGATTTATTATGATACGATCTTCCATATGTTATTGAAGGTTTTGTGGTATGTTTGACTGTGGATATGCTATTTTGTGTACCAGTCATGGTTTATTGTTAAAGTACTAAAATTATGTATGCAATTTTTAATACGAATGTTTATGTTATTTTTCAACCCTTTCATATGAGGAATGAATTGGATGTAGAATGTGATAGGCGTGGCCCGCTATAGCCCCTCGATGCATCGGTAGGTCTCATGAGACAAATTAGTGTCTTGGCACAAGGCCTTGACAAAATTATTATTTTTAGTCTTGGAACGAGGCCTTGACTATGTGGTTATGATGTCTAGAATTATGCATTCCATATTTATGAAATTAACTATTGATATTACATGTCATTATTCAACTAGTAGATTATCTATGTGAATAATTAAATGGAATTATTTGATTTATATTTTCCATATTATGCAGAAGGTTAAGTTTAAAAGGCTTTTGTTTTAGTCTTATACTTTGCCATAAATGTTTATGCTTATTTATGATAGTTTCCACTATATTGTTATCCTTACTGAGCATTTGAGCTCACCCCTTTCTTATGTTTCATTTTCCCCAGGATGCGAAGAAGTATATTATGATTGACCGACAAGAATAGGCTAAAAGATATGAGTGTGTTCAAAGGATACAAAATTTTCTAGTTTTTCCATTTCATAATGTAACGTAAAACTTATGTATGTATCTAGTACTTCCAAGGCTACTTAACTGATCGATCATTCGGGACCTGATCCATTGTGATCATGCCAATGTTATGTAATAATGCACCAACTCTGAGAAACTAGGGTCGGGGCATTACATCTTGAGTATGGATCAATAATTATATGATTTATTTGAGTTATATAGTTTTTTACATAATCCAGGTGGTGTAGTATTGATTATTTTATTTTAAATTACTGATCCTCTTCCAAGTAGTTCCAAAGAAGTGATGTTATGTCATAATATATGAAAATATAAATATTGAATTTATTAAATTAAAATAATATATATTATAAATATGCGGAATTCATAATTGATATAACATGTCACAAAAATTTTCACATGTATTCACTATATTATATTCATTTAAAAGAGTTGAGATCATATGATAAAAATATTATTGAGTTGTTCTTACATATCCCATACTATTGAATGGGTTGGTCTTTCATACATGGTCTAGTAGTCTTTATTGGGCAATGAGGTGACTCAATATTGGTGAACAGAAAGTTAAAAGAGAAGTTATTTAGTATAGTCCTAGACTATTTTCATTGTAATTATTGTATGTTCTGGGCATAGTGGAAGCACGTTGGTGGGTGTACCAAAGTTAAATTTTTTCCTTTAACGACGATCAATCCAAGATCCCACAAGATAATAAAACACCAGATATTCAGAATAAAAAAATGAGTGAAAGAAAAGAGGGGAGTCCTAGAACCATAGAGAGTATCATCATATGTTGGTTATAATTAATTTAATGAAAACCCAAGAATTACCTTGATGTAATTATCTCTCCGTTGATGTTTCTGGTCACGATCTGATGTGATCCATCATTGAATCATATAATCCATGTGTAGGATTCCTCTAGTGGTGATCGATATGTTCTCAACGTATCTCTGGACGTCTCTGAAGGGATCTCTGAATGCTAGTGCAGAAGAGCCTTTGCTTGCGATGTCCGCCTTCAATCACCTTGAGAGCTTCTTGCAAAGCGCTCTCCTTGATCCAGTGGAGGATGGTCTCTCTTGTACCTTGAGAGCATTCTTGGAAGAAAATAATTCTCTCTTGTCTTGAGAGATTTCTCTATATTCGTTGTGCACAACCCCAAAAATGGCTTGTCTAATGATAATTATATAATTGGGATTTTAATTACATAGAATAATAAAATGAATTAATTACCCAAAATAATTTATTCATTTCATTTAATTCTTAGTTAGACCCCTTGTCTAATAATAAAAGTTGACTATTATTATTACTTGACATGCACCCAGTGAAATAAAACAAATATTATTTAATAAAATAAATAATATTATTTCTAAAAAATACCTATAAAAATTATACAACGTGTATATTAATATATATTATGTGTACTTTTGTTTTTCCATTTCATTTATTTCCTCCACCACATTAATAGGCCTTGAATAATGACTATTTATTTCTCAAATAAATATCATTGTATTACTTTATAATAAATATATTTTTTTCCCACAATATATTCTCTCGAATAACTAGTGTCGAAATAAATGTGATCAGGCATCCTTGAATAATTATTAAAGCACAAATGGGAATAATATTTATTCAACTTATTAAATTAATATATAACTAAGATACTTAGACACACTTAGTGTGTGACCCTCTAGGCCTATTTCTCAGTGGAATTAGGCAAAGCCTACCTAAAGTCCAAGGTTAGCATATAGAAACACGCGAAGCCACCCATAGAGAAAGAATTTAACGTCACAATGTTGTGTAACATCCTACGAATACTTACCATGTAATGTAATCCATGTGTCTCAATATATCGAATCAAGCAGGTTGCATGCTAGTGCCATCAACCCATGTGCTCGATTATTATTTCTTTGAATTTCTAGAATTGAACTCTCTCATTATTTACCATGGTCATGGATTTATTTAGGCTATATCAATTCCATTAAAGGGACTAAGATATCTAATTCCATTATATAACAAAAGGGACAAATCCTTTCTTGCATTATCTATTAATGTAGTATTACTCATGACACACCAAATGTATCCTACCTCGTTGCGAATAGTGTGTCATCACAGTTTTTGTCAATACATCTAAGTGCACGAGTTGTAATACCCATTAATAATAATCATAAAGTCTAAGGACCAATGAACATGACCACAGATAAGAACATCCAATGACACTATGAAATGTGGATTTCCTACTCGCGGGTCTCGTTCTCATAATATTATCCTGAATATTACCAATAGTGCAAACCATGTGAAGGTGCCTGAAGGTTTTATGAGTCCTCACCACTAATGGCCTGTATTATTTGTGTCCCTAAATTAACATTATCCGGCTATAGAAAATATATTCAAGAACATTGTTATGACATTTACAGGTTCTCATCATAGTAGGGATCCGTTATGACCTTTTAGTGAAACAGCTATCCTTAGGACATTATAACATTCATTTTCATGTAGAAGAACAATCAAGATGTGATAAGGTATTTGTTAATGAATAAATTACAAAGTTATTGTTTCTAGGACACCAACTCCAATAGACTCCCAATTGGACTAGAGCCAAATTCTAACATCCTTTAACCCTCTACCTCTCACATGATATTTGTTCTTTTTCTAAGATAGGCCTTTAGTCATGGGGTCTGCCACATTCTCTTCCATGCAGACTCTACTCATGGTAACTTCACCCCTTTGATAGAAACCCCTCAAGAGGTGATACTTCCATAGTATGAACTTTTTCCATTGATGTGACCTTGGTTCTTTTTCAAGAACCATCGTTGTTGTATTATCATAATACAATGTGATAGGATCTTTACTGATAGTCACCACATCAAGCTCCTGAACAAAGTTACGAATCCTAATAGATTCCTTGGCTGCATCAGAAGCCGCTATATATTCGGACTCCACTATAGAATTGGCAATTAATGGTTGCTTTGAACTCTTCCAGTTCATAGCTCCTCCATTGAGACATAAAACATATCCAGAATGTGACTTTAGTTCATTCTGATTTGTATGAAAACCAGCATCTGTGTACCCTCTGATGACAAGATCCTCGTCTCCTCTATACACCAAGAACATATCCATAGTTCTTCTTAGATACTTAAGGATAGTCTTAAAATCAGTCTAATGTTGTTCTCCAGGATCTTTTTGATATCTTCCTACCATGCTCAGTGCATAGGAAATATCAAGCCTTGTATATAACATGGAATACATGATGGATCCTATAGCCGAAGCGCATGGGATCTTACTCATTCTATCTTTCTCCTGTTGTGTCTGAGGACACATTTTCTTATAAAGATGTAGGCCATGTGACACTAGAACAAAAATCCTCATGGATTGTTCCATACAAAATATCTTTAGTATCTGGTCAATGTATGTACCCTGACTTAGTCCAAGAAACCTCTTGGATCTATCATGAATGATCTTGATATCTAGAATGTAGGCTGCTTCACCCATGTCCTTCATGGATAAACACTTGTTCAACCAGTCCTTAACTAATAGTAAGACTGGTACATCATTTCTAATAAGCAATATGCCATCAACATATACTACTAGGATAATGAACACATTCTCATTAAACCTCTTATAAACACATGTCTCACATTCATTCTTAATGAAACCAAATTCCTTTATGCATTCATCAAATCAAATGTTCCAAGACCTGGATGGTTCATTTAATCCATAAATGGATTTCTGTAACTTGAAACCCTGTTTGGATTCACCTGGTGTCACAAACCCTTGTTGTTGGTTCATATAGACATCTTCCTAAAGGTTCCTATTAAGGAATGATGTTTTTACATCCATTTACCAAATCTCGTAGTCATGGTAAGCTGTTATGGCAAGTATGATTCTTATGGATTTAAACATGGAAATTGGAGAGAAGGTTTCATCATATTCAATTCCTTGACACTGCCTGAAACCTTTATACACTAGACTTGATTTATAGGTGCTAACATTACCTTCTATGTCCAGTTTTTTCTTGAATACCCATTTTCATCTAACAGACTTTACATAAACTAGCTCATCAACCAGAACCCAGACTTGGTTCTGATACGTGGAATCCATCTCATAATTCATAGCTTCTAGCCATCTTGCATCTTCTGAGCTTTCTACTACTTCCTTGTAGGAGAGAGGTTCATCATTGTCCAAAAAATAATGATTCACCATCCTCAATAAATAGGAAACAAAATCTCTCTGGTTCCCTTACCTCTCTTGAGCTCCTACATAGTACTTATGTTTATAGAACCTCTTCTACGAGAACCTGCGAAACTTGTTCATGTACCAACTCCTGTGTATCTTGAGCATAAACTTCATTGAATTCAATCTTTCTCCCACTATCCTTTTTCAGGATGTGCTCCCTATCAAGAAATATGTCTTTTCTGGCAACATTAAATTTCTATTCTGAAGTGTTATATAGGTAATATCTTTTTGTTTCTTTGGGATATCCTATAAAGATACACTTTGTGCCCTGAGGAGCTAGTTTTTTTCCTAATAAGGCCTTAACAAATTCCTTGCATACCCATATATATGTGTGTGACAAAATGGGTTTCTTTCCATTCCATAACTTGAGGAAATTCCATTTTCTTCCTTATTTGGTACTTGGTTTAATATATATGCTGCATTTTGTAATGCATATCCCCAAAAGGATAATGGAAGATATGCATGACTCATCATAGACCTCACCATATCTAACAAGGTGAGGTTCCTCATTTCATTAACACCATTCCACTATGTTGTATAAGGAGGAGTGAGATGAGATAGAATCCCTGACCCCCATAGAATATCAATGAACTCTTGGTTCAAATATTTACCCCCTCGATCCGATTGAAGATTCTTTATCTTCTTAACAAGATGATTCTCTACTTCATTCTTGAATTCCTTAAATTTATCTTAGGCTTCTGACTTATACCTCATTAATTAGATATATCCATATCTAATCAAATCATCTGTAAAAGTAATGAAGTAAGAATATACACCTTTATATTCTAATGGAAATGGTATACACACATCCATTTTCACCTATCCTAGAAGCTCTACGACCCTTTCACCCTATCCACCGAAAGACGTCTTGGTCATATTACCTTGTAAACAAGAATGACATCTGTCAAGTGGTTTTAGCTCAATAGAGTCTAAATAACCATCCTGACAGATCTTTTTCAAGCGGTTCTCATTTACATGATCAAGACAGTGATTCCATAACTGGGTGTTGTATGAATCTTGTGAATTTGTTTATTTATTTATTTCCAACACTTGGTTTTTGTTATTTAATACACACAAACTGTTATTCAAATACACCATACCATAACATATGATTTTATTATAAAAGAAACCCCCCTTATTTCCAAATTTGAAAATAAATCCATCCAAATCCAAACAAGATACATAAATTATGTTATTGGTAATAGTAATCACATAATAAAAATTACGTAAAACCAAAAGCATTCCAGTTGGAAATGAGAGATAATAATCTCTAATAGCCAACACATACATCATCGCACCATTGGAAACTCGAAGATCCACCTCTATGGAAATATTTATAAATATACTTTGTTATTGCATTTGAAAACAGATGTGAGTCACAGAAGTTGTATCTAATACCCAATGTGTAGAAATGGTAAGATTACACTCGATAACGAATGAAACTTTAGCATCCCCATACTTCTAGGTGTGGTTCCTATTCCAGTGTCCTTGCTTGCCACATGAAAAAAACATTACCTCTCATTCTTTTACCTACATTTGGATCTTCCCTTATTGGAGGGAAGGTTCTCAGGGGCTTTATACCATTTATAAGTCCTTGGACCCTTTTTCTTCTCCTTACTTTTCTTATTCACTATAAGGACTGCAGTTTTTTCACACCCCATGTCTTTATCTACCTGTAGAATTAAGGACAGAAGTTCTAATAGACTCTTCTCATTGTTTCTCATATTATAGTTGACAATAAATCTAGATAAGTTCTTGGGTAGAGATGATAGGATGAGATATTTAGGTAAATCATCCAGGAAAATAATCCCTAAGATATCCAGGCATTCAATGTAGCCCATAAGATTGACTACATGAGGCCTAACTGGCACAAAATCTCCAATATTAGTTGTAAACAAAGCATTGGTGATCTCATATCTCTCTTGTATTTCCTTATCTTGATAGATATCCTTAAGGTGAGACATCATGCTATACGCATCCATGTTTTCATGTTTATTCAAGAGATCATTAGACATGGCCGATAGCATGAAACATTAGAAATCTGTGGAATCATCCATATGTTTCATATAGAGATATAGTTCCTTATCACTAGTCTCTTTTCTAGGCGCAACTAGAATAGGATTTTCCAGTACATACAATTTCTTCTCGTGCCGAAGGATGACGCCTAAACACCTCTGTCATTCATGGAAATTGGTGCCAATGAGAAGGTTTTCCTTCTCGAGTATGGTCACAATGATATTTTTGAAGTCATTTTTCTTTTTGTTTCTACAAATTAAGATGAGATAAGGTTCATTACTTAATCATGATAAAACTAAGACAAATAAATAATTTAATACTTATTATTCTCCCACTATTTTATCAAATTAAATATCCCCCACAATTGACTTTGGAATATTCTATTTCCTGAATATTATAGTGGAAAGGATTCATATTGCCCTTCGTATTACCCCAAGTAGGGTTGTTCAAAAAAATTTAAGGGTTTTAGGTAGGCATTACAAATGCCAACTGCAATAACTCATAGCTCCTTGATCCGTTGAGTGGACTCCCCAATCTTGAAATCCTTTTATTTTAGATTTCCTCAAACTTTGCCTCTTGGTCACACCAATTCCTACTGTGGTAGTCAACCCTTGATGTGAACCAAGTCAAGTCAACCCAAAACCTTGAATTATAATTCCCTAATAATTGAAAGCACCCCAACTAGGGTTGGTCAAGCACTTTGAACTATGGTTCGATTCTATAAAAGATTATGGAAGGCTATACTGACTTAATATTTTCTTTAAGGGATTTTATCCTTATACGTAAATTTCCATTTTATTATCTTTGATTACATACTTTTTAATATCAAGTGGGATATACTTAAGTGATTAACCATGTCTAAGATAATATTTACGCATAAGACTGTCTTATTTTAGTTTCATCTTGCATGATTTTTTAATTCATTAATTATGTGATTGTGAGAACACACCCACAATAAATAAACAATACAACTGACAGAAATAAAATAAATTGTATTATCATGAGATAGTTCTATTGGTTAGTTTATCTAATGATTGATAAACTAACCCATGACCTAGGGGAGAAACACCTTGAACCTTTTGGGTTCATGTCTACATCTTTCTATATGTCCACCTTTGAATCTCTATGGATTGGTTTCACCTGGGATCCAAACTTGAGCCGCCTCCACTAGCTGGGGAGATCCATCCATTAAATATGCTTTTATCTCACTCACTGGTGATGGGTAAAACAAGGTTTTACATAAAAGAAACCTTGGGCACGCAGACCCTATATATTAATGAGGAAAAGGCTCACAGACCATCAAATTTAATTTATATAAATAAATTAAAAGAAACCATTCACATATAAAGGCCTTGGTCTCACTCATTATCATCCATACATGCAGCGATATTTACGCATAAATAAAACTATCATTAAATTATTTAATCGTTCTTGTTTAAGATAAATCATGCTCAAATCAATTAATTATCTTTAATTAATCAATCCTTTTATCTTAAACCCTTTTTTTTAATTTTCTTGAGATTCTCATCCATCATAATTTTAAACAAATAAATAAATTTAAAATTATTTTTGTACGTAACTTGTACCTTGGAGGAAACCTGTTGAATTCCCGTTCATAACTACCTAATGAGTTGAAACGAACATTACATAGATGTAAAATTAAACACATATATATAAAACACCTCTCATGTGTTGTGCCTTAGCATTATTACCACACGATGGTACATGTCTCAAGGGTTTGTATAATATAATAATAAATTTTAATAAATCTTCATAATTTGGATGAGTACAAGACATGTAGTTCTAACTACACGGTGTGTACTATTGTCCATCGTCCATCTGAAGTACATGCTCTGGGACTTTCCATGTAGATGTACTTCAGAAAGCTTCGGAATACATGGCATGTTCAATGGGATACACACCATGTAGTATTCATGTTACACGGCTTCCAGCCAGGAAAACTGTGTATGGGGTACATGGTCTAACCCTAACCCAAAGGTACTACACACCATGTTTAGTAGGCCACATGGAATGAAATCTGGAAACCATGTTCCACATGTTCCTGGTCAACACACAGAGTCTTAAATACATAGATAGAATCCAATGACATGGCCTGGTTTGGTGGACCATCCTGGTACATGGATCATCATTTGTTGGTTATAATTAATTTAATTAAAAGACAAGAATTACCTTGATGGAATTATCTCTCCGTTGAAGTTTCCGGTCATGATCTGATGTGATCCTTCATTTTGTCATAGAATCCCAATGTAGGATTCCTCTAGCAGTGATCCACACATGCTCCATGTATCTCTGGACGTCATCGAAGGGATCTTCGGGTGCTAGTACGAATGAGCCTTCTCTTGCAATTTCCACCTTAGATCGCCTTGAGAGCCACTTTCAAAGTGCTCTCCTTGATCCGGTGGCGGAGGATCTCTCTCATACCTTGAGATCATTCTTGTAAGAAAAGAGTTCTCTCTTGGATTGAGAGATTTCTCTAGATCTGTTGTGCACAACCCCAAAAATGTCTAGGCTAATTAGAATTATATAATTCAGATTTTAATTACATAGAATAATAAAATGAATTAATTACCCCAAAGAATTTATTCATTTCATTTAATTCTTAGTAAGATCCCATGTCTAATAATAACAGATGGCTATTATTATTACTTAACATGCGACCAATGAATTACAGCTAATATTATCTAATTATATAAATAATATTATTCCTCACAAATCCCTATAAAACTTACACGACGTGTATATTAACATACACAACATGTACTTTTGTTTTTCCATTTTCATTATTTCCTCCACCATAATTATTAGACCTTTAATAATGGCTATTTATTTCTCAAATAAATATCACTGCATTAGTCACTAATAAATATATAATTTACCCCAAAATATATTCTCTTGAATAAATAGTGTCAAAATAAATGTGATTAGGCATCCTTGAATAATTATTAAACCTAAACCGGGAATAATCTTTATTCAACTTATTAAATTAATATTTAATTAAGATACTTGGACACACTTAGTGTGTGACCCTCTAGGCCTCTATCTTCAGTGGCATTAGGTGGAGCCTACCTAAATTCCTTGGTTAGTGTCTAGAAACATTCCAAGGCACCCATAGATAAAGAAGTTAATGTTTCAATGACGTGTCACCTCCTACAAACGTTTTCCATGTAATGTAATCCCTTTGTCTCGATATCTCGAATCAAGTGGGTTGTATGCTAGAGTCATCAACCCATGTGCTCGATTATTATTTCTTTGACTTTATGGAATTGAACTCTCCAATTCTTTACCATGTCCATGGATTTATTTAGGCTATATCAATTCCATTAAAGGGCCTAAGATATCTACTTCCATTATGGAACAGAAGGGACAAATCCTTTCTCACATTATCTATTAATGCAGTATTACTCATGACACACCCAACGTATCCTACCTCACTATGAACAGTGTATCATCATAGTTTTCGTCAATACATATAAGTGTAGAATTTGTAATACCCATTAATAATAATCTTAAAGTCTAAGTACCAATACAAATTTCTGTAGATAGGAACATCCAATGACACTATGAAATGTGGATTTCCTACTCATGGGTCTCGTTCTCATAATATCCTCCTAGATATTACCAAGGGAACACACCATGAGAAGGTTACTGAAGGTTTTGTGATTCCTCACCCCTAATGTTAGTATTATTTGTGTCCCTCAAATAACATTATCCGTCCATAGAATATATATTCAAGAACAGTGTTATGGCACTTCCTAGTTCTCATCATAGTAGGGATCTATTGTGACCTTTTAGTGCAACAGTTGTCCTTAGGACATTATCACATGCATTGTCACGTAGAAGAACAATCAAGATGTAATAATTTATTTATTAATGAATAAAGTACTAAGTAGTTGGTTGTAGGCCACTAACTCCAACAATTATGCTTTTGATTATTGAATTTTATAATTATGTCTGGATTTTATATTTTGGAAAGTATATATGTTTTTCTTATATACTTATAGTTATTTTTCTAATATTTAGGGTTCTGATATCAAATTTTTATCAATGTGAATTATTATTTATAGGTTATATATTTGGGTATAATCATTTTATAGATTAGTCATAATGGTTTATTGGTAAAATTATGATATATGTCCAAATAGATAGAAAATAGGGAAATAATTCCCCAATGATGGATGTATACCTTGATTCTTATCATCACCATATATAAATGTAGTGATGTACTAAAGGTCAGTGAAAATATAGAATAAAGGAGGGGGCTCCATGACATGTTATTATAAATATTGTTAAAGAAAGTAATTTTGGGATAAAGTGAGTTAGAGGTGGAGATATGATTTATGGGAATTCATGATAGTGATAAATATATTTGAAAACTAAGTTTCTCAAGAATTTTGGATGATAGGTGTGGTCAATCATAGTATGGGTGAAGAATTATCTTATAAAATCTTATCAAATATTGATTGAATAAAAGTATGGAGTCCTTTTCTCAAGAATGAGTTAAATTGTTGTTCCCGATGCATTCTCATCCATGTTTTTTTGGTTTTAGATATGCTTTCCGAATTTTGGCTGTCAATAAGATGAAATTATGATGATTTGAAAAATGTATTTATATTCAGATGGAGGGAGGCTAGACGTAATGACCCAAAATTGTATCAATGAAAATTCCCTTCTTATAATTATTTCATATAGTATAATCACTTAAAATCACATTAAGAACAAAATATAAACTTTATAAATGAAGAATTAATTAAATAAGAGGTATTTATAGAAGTTAAGGAACCTATACCAATTAAATATTAACTTGAAATTTGGAATAGTAATGTAACCTATATGAATAGAAAAATGAATAATAGAATAGTAACGTCACATAAGAAAGTATAAATAAACATTATTCATCATATAAATGAAAATATAATATAATTATATCATAGTATAAGTGTAACCACCCAATATTCTATCAATGAAATTTCTATTATTATGTTTATATAGTATGAATCCTATACAACTACATAGAGAACACAATTCAATCTTTTTAAATGAACAATAAAAGAAATAAAAGATTTTTCAAGATGTTAAGGAACCTATACCGCTGAAATAGTAACTTTCCCTTAATATGATACTTATAAATAGTAAATTGGCCTAATGAATAGTAACCTCACCCATGAAATTATAAATAAAATTTAGGAATCTCATAAGTGAATGTATGATATAATAATATCATTGTAAAAGTAAGTGTATATTTTAAAAATTAATATTTAAGAGTTGGTATTCTTATGAGACATAAATATTTAGTTATAATTTTATAATTTATAATTTTTTCTAAAAGGAAATTAATTTTAATAAAATGGATTTATAAATCAGTATTTTTTTTCTTATGATTTTAGGATAATTTTATGAGACCATAGTTAATTTTTGAAAGTGTTATAAAATCGGTTTTAAATTAAAAATCTGTATTTTTTATGTAAATAATGATTTCATTTAAAAAATAAATTTCACATATTTAGAAAACCATTTTTATAAAATGGAGTCCATTTTTTAATTCTAAATTTCAAAAAATGGCTATGGTTAATTTTTAGGATTTTTCTAAAATACTTGATTTTTAGTGAATAGTAAAATATAGTAATTTATAGTACAAATACATTATAAGATAAATACAATATTTCTTGAGTCATGGATGATTTAATCACCCTTTTTTAGAAATAAAATGAACTTATTACTTTACTTAGTCACAATAATCAATACTATTCATTTTCTTGAGCAAAATAATAAAATAATGGATAAAATAATGAGAAATCACACCTCTCCTCCACTATAAGAATCACCCCTCTCCTCCTCTTCTCTTTACTCCTCTAAGCCTTGAATATTGTCAAATTTCTGCCCAAATATGATTCTCTAGTCTATACACACTTCCCAGTGTTCTTGGTCTTTCAAAAATTCCAAAACCCATTTCCCTTAGGAGGTTCTCAAGGAGGTTAATTCAAGAGGTAAACCATCTTCCTTTTTATTTTAATTTCATTCTTCAATTTACTTTCTTTTCTAATATTCTCCTCACCTCCTCTATAAAAATTATAAAGATAAATACATTATCATATATATAATAAAATTATATCATGTTAATGGAATATCATTCCTCAAACTATTATCTCTATCTCCTTTATTAAAAAAATGAAATCATCGTCTCGGAGGTGCCAATTTACAACCTTCATGGATGATGAACATTTGTTCTCTAATTTATCCTTAAAATATAGTCATGAAACCATTTTTATGGTTGAACCAGATTAGAAAATATGTATTATGTATTATTTAATGTTATGGAACTAGTATATATACATAATACTAATTCATACTACAAAACTAGTTTGAGATGATCAAAACATCGCAATAATAATATAAATGATTATTACTAATGTTTTATCCAATAACTCATATTCATACCATTTAAACAAATGAATTATATAACCATTTAATCTTATGTATGTTTATTATTATCTTATAAATTCAATTCTGGAGAATCATATCCATTCAATATGAACTTCCATACTCATATACAAGTATACAAGACCAAAGAAACAAATTCTCTAGAGCGATAAATTTGTATCTTATAATTCCTCAAAAAGGGCATAAATGAACTTAATAAAATTATAATAATTTAAATAAATATATAAAATATTTTAAATTAATTAATTAATATATTTAATTTTATTATTCATGATAGTAAGGTCAAGCGCGGAATACATTCGACATAAGGAAGGGTTTTCTACCCGAACCTCCATTTTCTTCCGAGTTACTCTATTTCTCTATTAACCCAATGAAATTAATAATTATTATTATCAATTATCATAAATTATATTTGAATTATATATATATATGTATTTACCAATAATAATTATTCTTTATTTTATGGGGAGTTACATGTTTTAAAAGGATCATTCTCAAATTGTTCCTGATAAACAAGCCCGATTCAAGGGAAATTATTGAATTCTTAGCTATTTTCAAGTGCACTCTATAATATTTTCTAAGAAACTATTATTTTTATAAAATCAATAATTTTATTATAAAAAAATTTATATTATTTCACTTATGGTTTTATACAAAAGTTTTTCTAAAATAACTCTTCCTTCAAAGTAAAATAGTATTTCTCTCAAGAATTACATGATGATTTTATAAGAGTATTTTTATTTGTTTCAACACCCTTGATGATTATTATGTTTAATTGGTATTAATATTTTATTATATAATCTAAAATATAGTATTTAATGGTTTATTATTAGTTTAAATGTGGATGTGCTATCTCGATACCATTCACCATATTACTATGAATGGTTAGTATTTATGTTTAATGATTGGGGAAAGTTATTTTCATTTCATATATTAATTTAAATATGAATATATATGTTTATTATGTTTTAACCCTTTCATGTGAGGAATTAATTGGACTTAGTAAGTGTTATGTGGGGCCCACTAAATGCCCTCAGTGCATCGGTAAATCTCGTGAGACAAAATAGTTTGGGTTTTTACCGATTTATGAATGGTCTTGGCACGGGGCCTTGAAAGTATGGTTATAATGTCCCACATTATGAATTATCTCATTATGAAAAAAGTAATTAATATTCCATGTGATCATTATAATAGTATAATATCCATGGTTATGTTTTATTATATAATTAGTTACTCATATTTTATTTCCTTCCATATTATGCTCAAGATTATGTTTTAATGGCATGTGTACTTTTATTTATTCAACATGCCTTATTACTTATGATTATGCTATATTAATTACCCTTACTGAGCATATATTACCACCCCTTTATTATGATTATTTTCCTCAGGACGACAGGATGAATTTTATGAATTACATGAAAAGATAATCTAGAAGAAAAATAGTGTTTCTAAAGGAGTTTCATTGATTTATTTCATTTCAAGTTTCAATGTTGAACTTATATATGTTTCTAGTTTTGAAATTCTACTAAACTATTAATTACTTATAGATATTCCTTCCTTGTTTATATTACAATGTAATAAAATAATGCATCGAGATTGAGTAACTGGGCTCGGGGTATTTACAGTTGGTATTGGAGGAAGTCTAGTAGAATCCTTAGAAACTAGATTTAAAAAACATAGATTAGGGAAAGAAACCATAAAATAGACTTTGAGGATAAGAATACAAAAACATACTATATTTTTGGTAAGGTATATATTATTTGGATATTTCTATAAAATACATCCTTGTCTGGATACTAAAAGTTGTCATGGTTCTAGCACAAATGTACCTAGGAGTAACAACTCTAACAAGGTGTTACAGGCCTGGCTCAAGGTAACTTGGTACACAAAAATGGGCCTTACTACACACTTTATTTGACACTCCCTGAAGATATGATTAGGGTAATTCAAATTTTCTTTACAAACCATTATGAAGGATTTAATTATAAATTTGTCCCAAAGAAACCATTATTATAATTATGAGATTATACATGCTAGGGATTTCAATTAAGTTTTTGTATTTTACTAGTTAGAAATTATACATTATGATTCAAAACCTAATTTATTATATTCCATTATTTAGAAGTGGAACCTAGGAAAATGAATGGAAACCACATGAAAAAACATATCCCATATAGGTATTTCCCTCCTATGTAAGATAATTATGTTAGTTATGGAGCTGCAATTGGTCTTGAGAAACTTATAACTATACTAGGACAACTGAATTAGGTTATGAACAATAACCTTACCTGTATGAAGAAGATTGAACCAAAAAATGGAGGAGCTATGTTAGACCACTTTATGTGACAAAAATCTCCATCATTTAATGAGACTACTGACCCATTCATAGAGGAGTAATGGATAAATTCTTTAGAGAATATATTTCCCACCTTGGGATGTAACGAAAGGGAGAAGGTTGTTATGGAAGTGTATCATATATAGGTAGATATTGATCAATGGTGGTCGTTTATTCAAAACCCAAAGGTGGAGGAAGATATTTAAATTATAGAATGGAAGGTCTTTAAGGAAATTTTTCTAGAGAAATATTTTCCTCACAATCAATGAGCAGATATGGAGAGGCAATTATTGAGTCTACGATATAAATGAGATTAAAATGTTTCAAAGTATGAAGACAACTTTACAAGGTTAGATAGGAATTTTTTGGAATACATATATAATATAAGGAGAAATAATAATCAAATTTTTAATGGTTTAGAACCATTCATTCAAAGAGATTTTTTCTCTCATAATTTCTCATCATATGAAGATATAGTCTCATGTGCTCTCAAGATAGAAATTTTTCTCTAATTATTATGAATTTAAAGTAATGAAATAGAAGAATAGGGTTGCTGAAAACTCTAGAGAATGAAAAAAGGAAATGAGGAAGAAGTTAAGAGGTGACATTCCACCCTGTAGTAATTGTGGAAAGAAATTACCTAGTACTCAACTGGATGGAATGAGTGTTTGTTAAATGTGTGGAGAAAATGCCACCAATATCATGATTGAAATGGAATTAAAGAACTTTCCAATGTTCAATGATATAATTTTAAATATATAGAAAATTATGCACATGAATGTCCTAATAATCAAGAAAACTTTCCCCAAAGGAGGCCAAGGGAGAAAGGCCAAGCTTTTGTGATCAAAACTACTAAGGTTGAAGTTCCCAATGATGTAGTAGAAATTACTTTAATCATTTACTCAAACTTAGACAATGCTTTATTTGATTCTGGATCATTGCATTCTTTCATATCATCCTTGTTTGCCAATAAAATTAGACATTTCCAATTTGATTTAATAAAGGATTTGTTAGTAAAAATTCCTAAGGGATGTATCATTGCAACAAAGATGTGTCAATCGATCCCCCTTGTGACACATAAATTTTCTTTAGTTTCTGAACTTATCATCATACCCATGATTGAATTTGATATAATTCTCAGTATGAATTGGATTTCAAATTATGATGTGAATATCTATTATAATAAGAAGGGAGTTAAAATTTTTTATAATGATGTAGAGTCCCTTATATTTAGAGAAGAAACCTCTCCATGTTATTCTTATCTAGATCCTCCCCTAGTAGCTCTACTGAATTCAATTCTTGGGGAGGAAGTGGACACAATATCTATGGTTGAGGGAAGAATTGTTCAAATTGAGGATATATCTACTGTTCAAGAATACATTGATGTATTTCTAGAGGATTTTCGTAGACATCCTCTAGAGTAGGAAATTGAGTTTTCTAATTCCTAGTGAAAGGTCTATATCAAATAGTCCTTATATAATGGCCATAGTGGAATTAGTAGATATTAAGAAACAACTAGAGGAGTTGAGTTGTAAGGGTTTTATTCACCCGAGTGTTTATCCATGGGGATATACAATTCTTTTAGTTAAGATGAATGATGGATATATGAGGTTGTGCATTGACTACAGGGAGATCAATGTAATTATGATAAGGAACAAGTATCATCTTCCTCAGATTGATGATTTATTTGATCTAATCTAGGGATCCCAATAATTTGTATAGATTGAACTTTGATCTGGATATCATCAGTTTAGTGTGAGGAAGGAATATATTCCAAATAAATCATCTCAAACCAGGAATGTGCATTAAGAGTTTGTAGTAATACCTTTTGGACTGACTAATGCACCATATTTTTTCATGGATCTAATAAATTGAGTTTTCGAGGAATATCTTGATGAGTTTATTATGGTATTTATTGATGATATATTGGTATACTAAAAAATCTATGAAGATCATGAGAATCACTTGTGCATTATTTTGAAAACTCTTAGGAGAAACGAGCTATATGGGATGTTTAGTAAGTGTGAATTTTGGATTCAAATAGTTTCTTTTCTTGGACATATTTTCTCTTAGGATGGAATATTAGTAGATTCAATGAAGACAAGGTCAGTTCTAGAATGTCCTAGAACAACTAACATAACTGAGGTACGTAGTTTTATTGGTTTAGTAGGTTATTATCAGTGTTTTGTTTTCAGAACATCACCTAATTAGCTAACTAGTTAACCATGCTTACACGTAAAGGTATTAAGTTCATATGGAAAAAATAATGTGAATAATGTTTAAAAGAATTGAAGAAAAGGTTAGTGAAAATCCCAATCCTGAATCTACCAACGAGAAATGGTGAATTTTTGATTTATAATGATGCATCAAAGAAAGGACTTGGTTGTGTCCTTATGAAGAATAATAGAGTTATTGCCTATGAATCAAGGTAGTTACAGACTCATTAATAGAACTATATAACTCATGATATTGAGTTAGCAACATTAATCATTTTTCTAAAGATATAGAGAAATTATCTCTATGGTGAAATATGTGAGATATATACATATCACAAGATCTTGAGATATATTTTCTCACAAAAGAACTCAACATGAGAAAAATGGGATGGCTCAAACTACTCAAGGATTATGGTTTTTAAATATACTGTCTCCCAATAAAGTAAAACAAGGTAGTTTATTCGTCAAGAATGGAGGATCATGGAGTTTTAAACAAAATGAGGATTGAAAGGGATCCTATGTACATGGATCTAGTAAAGATGGATATGGAAATTATCAAGGAAGGTGAAACATCATTATTTTTTCAATTGGTTTCCCAAGCAAACTTATTAGAAAAGATTATATGTTGTCAGTTTAATGATGAGAATATTTAAAAGAAAATTAAAAGTGTGAATGATGGTAAGTTGGATGACTTCATGTGTGGGGGTGGAATTATGAAATTTGGGAAGATTATTTGTGTTCCCTCTATACTCGAGCTAAAAAGGAATTTATTAGATGATGATCATAGCTGAAATTTTCTATATATCATGGTAGCACTGTGATATATAGTGATTTTAAGGAACATTTCATTTGGGATAACATAAAGAGGTAAATTGCTGATTATGTATCATGATGTTTAGTCTGTCAATAGGTGGAGGCTGAAAGACAACATCCTAGAGGAGTCTTGTAACCAATTACTATTCCTACATGAAAATGTGATGAAATCACTATGAATGTTGTCACTGGATTACCAAAAACTCTAAGAAGGTATGATTCAATTTGGGTGATTGTTGATCTACTTACTAAATCTTCACATTTCCTTGCTATAAGGGAGGATTATACATTGGAGCTCCTTAAAAAAATCTATATTGATGAAGTTGTAAGACTTAATGGAGCTCCTCTATCAATTGTGTCTGATCATGATCCATTATTTACATATAAATTCTAGAAAATAGTCTATAAATTTTGGGATACTAATATTCATTTGAGTACTTCTTATCACCCTCAATCTGATGGGCAGTCAGAAAGGATGATCCATACATTAGAATACATGTTTGGATCATCCTCACCTGATTTTCAAGGTATGTGGTATCATTATTTACTTTTGGAAGAGTTTTCATATAATAATAGCTTCCATTATAGAATTAAAATGGAACCATATAAAGCATTTTATAGAAATAGATTTCGTATACCGACGAGTTGGGATGGAGATAGTGAAATAAAGCTTGTAGGCCCAGAGCTTTTGGAGGAAACAACAACAAAGGTAAAGAATATTCAAATCCATATCAAAGAATATTAAATTAGGAAAAGTAGTTATGTCGATAATCAAAGTAAGTATTTGGAATTTCAAGTAGGAGATCACGTTTTTTTGATAGTATCTCTATGGAAGGATGTTATAATATTTGGAAAGAAAGGGAAACTGAGATCTAGGTATATTGGTTCTTTTGAAAGTCTAGAGAGAGTTGGATATGTGGCTTATTGTTTGGTGATTCCACATAGCTTTATAAAGTACACAATGTGTTCCACGTCTCATCATCGAGAATGTACATGCTAGACCCAACTCATGTACTCACTTCTGAAGGAATATAATTAGAACCTGACATATCTTATTGTGAAGAGCCTATCCAGATTTTGGACACGAAAGATTAGGTGTTGAGGAATTGGATGACTGAGATGGTAAAGGTATATTGGAAAAATCATAAAATTCAAGAGGTGGCGTGGGATCCTAATGATCTTATGATGAGGAACTACCCAAATCATTTTTTGAAGTGACATTTTGGAAATTTTGGGGATGAAATTTTTTGTAGGAGGGGAGAATGTAATGACAGAAAATTATATCAATGAAATTTCCCTTATTATTTTTATATAGTATGAATCATATAAAACCATATAGAGAACACAATTCAATCTTTATAAATGAAGAATAAAATAAATATGAGGTATTTATAGACGTTAAGGAACCTATACTGATGAAATAGTAACTTACCCTTAGGATAGTAATATGACCCTTATGAATAGTAAATCTGCCTAATGAATAGTAATATCACCCATGAAAGTAAAAAAAAAAATTATGCATCTCATAAGTGAATATATGATATAATTATATCATGGTAAAAGTAAGTGAATATTTTAAAAATTAATATTTATGTTTTGGTGTTTTTATATGTCATAAATATCTAATTATAATTTTATAATTAATAAAATTATTTAAAAGAAAATTCATTTTCATAAAATGGATTCTTAAATCAATATTATGGTGTCTTAAGATTTTAGGATAATTTTATGAGACCTTACTTAATTATTTAAAGTTTTATAAAATAATTTTTAAATTTAAAATATGGATTTTCATCTAAATAATGATTTTATTTACAAATTAAATTTCACATATTTATAAAACTAATTTTATTGAATGTATTCCATTTTTTAATTCAACATGTCGAGAAATGGTTATAGTGAATTTTTTTAATTCTTCTAAAATACTTGAATTTTTAGAAAATAGAAAAATACGGTAATTTATCGTATAAATACATTATAAGATAAAAATACTAATAATTGATTCATGGATTATTTAAGCACCCTTGGTTTGAAATACAATGAACATATTGTTTTATTTATTCACAAGAATCAATACCATTGGTTTTCTTAAGAAAAATAATAGAATAATGAATAGAATAATGAGAAATCACCCCTCTCCACTAAATCAATTTTTTTCCATTTTCAAAAATCCACTTTAAGGATTAGTGGGAAACCATGATTTTCAAACAAAATGCTGAACTAGAGTCCACAAAATTCAAATTCAAATTAAAATTTCAAAAACCATCATCACCCTTCTTGGTTCTTGTGAATCTCGAGTCACCTGCCTACCTCGAGACGCACACCTATCACGTCGACCATCCTGTACTTTCACCTCACCATCATCCCCACGCCAGCGAGACCGACCAGAATCTACATCACCATCATCATCATATTCACCACTATCTCATGGAGTACCGTGTTACCAACATCATTATCAGTGACACCAATCCAGTTACACTATTGTCGTCGTAGTCCAAACACCGCACCAGTCTGCTAGAGAACGTCGCAGTTCATCAAACCTTCATAAAACATAGAGACTTTACTGAATCCCTCATCCTAAAACCACATAAAGCATCAGTGTGACACCATCTTGAAAAACACCGATGGCCTCCAAAGAGATCCAAATCCATCATTGAAAGAGAAAACTAAAATAACATATTAACTAGAGAAATTCCCCACCTATCGTGCCACCCAAGAAATCTTACCAATCCTCATACATAACCCAAAAATCCCTTGGTATTTGATGTATGAAACAAATATAGAAGGAAGAAAGAGACCATGGATCCAGAGCATGGAGGAGCGGCAGAGAAGGGTCAAGGACAAACATAAACCATCAGGAAATGAGAGAGAGAAACACTGGGATTGAAACACTAAGGGAAAATAGAAATTGATACCCATACTCGAAAGAAATGGGATCGAAGAAGAGTGAACTATGATTGAAACCCTAATAATAGAATGGTAATGAAACCATAATGAGAAACCCCAAACATATCAAGAGAAACCGAGGTCAGAATCCATCGAGACAGAGAACACCATGTTTCCTTTACTTCCACCGCCATAGTCCTAAACCGATCTAAAAAACCAACACACCCAACAAAGATGGGGTTGTGTGTGTCAGGAAAGATTGGAAAAGTAGGGATGGAAGAGGGGAAAATGGGATATCTCTATATAACCCAAATATAATGAACATAAGAAGAGGAAGCCTGAAGAAGTCAGAGAAAGATAAAGGACCCAACGCCGCTAAGGAGACAACCGAAAGACGAAGAAGCAGATGGAGCAGGATAGGTCCATCGATGTGGGGAGAACCAGAACCCTGTGTTTAAGATAATGATGTTCAGAGCTAAATCTAGAGACAAGAGAGGATCTGAGAGAGTGAGGAGCAATAGTATCCTCTCGTCTCAGAAATCACCCATCTCCTCCACTATAAAAATTACCTCTCACCCCTTGTTCCCTTCACTCCTCTAAACCTTGAACCATGTAATTTTTTTCCAAAATACTATTCCCTAGTCTATCCCCAATTTTAGGAGCTCATGGTCTTTCCAAAATACCAAAACCCCTTTCCCTAATGAGGTTCTCAAGGAGGCTAATTCAAGAGGTAAACCATCTTCCTTTTTCTTTTAATTTAATTTTTCAATTTACCTTCTTTGCGTATCTTATCCTCACCTACTATGTCCAAATGATCATGATAACTCTAGTATAATATATATATACTAGAATTATATCATTTTAATGGAATATAATTCCTCAAACTACAATATTTCTCTCTTTTATTTTTAAAAAACAAAATCATCATTCGAGAGGTACCGATTTACAATCTTCATAGATGATGAATCTTTGTTCTTTAATTTCTCATTCAAATATTTTCATTAAACCATTTTTATAGTTGAACCATATTATAGAATATTTATTATGTATTATTTATTGTTCTATAACCATTATATATACATAATACTAATTCATATGACAAAACTAGTTCGAGATGATCAAAATACCGCTGTAATAATCTAAACGATTATCACTAATGTTTTATCTAATAACTATTCTTCATAATATATAAAAAAATGAATTATATAACAATTTAATCTTATGTATGTGAATTATTATATTATAAATTCAATTCTAGAGAATCATATCCACTCAACATGAAATTCCATACTCATATACAAGTATATCGATCGTGAAAACCAAGGAAACAAATTCTCCCGAGCGATAAATTTGTATCTTATAATTCATCAAAAAACCTTAAATGAACTTAATAAAATTATAATAAATAATATATATTTATATATATATAATATGTTATGAATTAATTAATTAATGTATTTAATTTGATTATCCATGACATTAAGTTCAAGTGCGAAATATATTCAAACATAAGGTAAGAGTTTTCTACATGAACCTTCATTTTATTTCATGTTACTCTATTTACCTCTTTACCCCAATAAAATTATTAATTATTATTATGTACTGCTCATAAATTATGTGTTAATTTTATATATATGTTTACCAATCACAATTTTTCTTTATTTTATGGAGAGTTACATGTTTTAAAACGATCATTCTCAAATTCTTCCCGATAAACATGCACGATTCAATGGAATTCGTGAATTCTTACCTGTTTTAAAGTGTACTATATAATTTTTTTAATCCACATTTATTTTTCTAAAATAAATAATTTTATTATTAAAAAACTATCTTAGTTCACTTCTGGATTTATAAAAATTATTTTTCCAAAATAATTCATCTTTAAAAGTAAAAGAGTATTTCTCTCAAGAATTACTCGATAATTTTTAAGAGTATATTCATCTATTTCAACACTCATGTTGATTATTATGTTGAATTGAGATTAATATTTTATGATATCATATACCATATTGTATTTAATTTTTTATGATTAGTTTGATTATGGATGTGTTATCTTGATACCATTCACCATATTACTCTGAATGGTTAGTGTTTGTGTTTAATAATTTGGGAAAGTTATTCACATTTCATATGTTAGTTTCAATATAAATGTATATATTGATTATGTTTCACCCCTTTAATGTGAGGAATTAATTGAAAAAATTAAGTGTCAAGTGGGGACTTCTATATACCCTCAGTGCATCGGTAGATCTCATGAGACAAACTACTTTGGGTTTTTACCCATTTACGAATGGTCTTCACATGAGGTCTTGAAAGTATGGTTGTGATTTCCCTCATTATACATACCCTCATTATGAAGCTAGTAGTTGACAGTCCATGTGATCATTCTACTATTATAATATCCATGTTTATGTTTTATTATGGAATTATTTACTCGAATTTTATTTCCTTGCATATTATGCTCAAGATTTCGTTTTAATGGCATGTAAACTTTTATTTATTCACCAAGCCTTATTACCTATGCTTCCACTATATTACTTACCCTTACTGAGCATCTATGATCAACCCTTTATTATGTTTATTTTACCTAGGATTCCAAGATGAATTTTATGAATGAAATTCAAATATAATATTCAATAATAAGAGTGTTTCCAAAGGAGTTCATATGATGCATTTCATTTCAAGTTGTAATATTTAACTTATATATGTTTTTGGTTTTACAAAGATACTAAACTATTCGTTACTTCAGGATATGACTTCCTCATTTAAATTCCAATGCAATAAAATAGGCCACTAACTCTGGGAAACAAGGATTGAATTCTTTACAATAAGTAAATAAATTTTTTAGAAATTATTAATTAAGTGCTGATATTTTAATAAAACAAAAGGGTTTATTTTCTATTTTATAATTATTATAATGTTTTAAAAGAAAATTTACTTCCATAAATTTTTTTCGTAAATTAATATTTTATCCTCTTATGATTATAAAATAATTTTATGAGAACTTAATTAATATTTGAAAGCGTTATAAAATCAGTTATAATTTTAAAATTGGTATTTTCCAAGGAAATGATGATTTTAGTTAATAATTACATTTCTCTTATTTATAAAATTATTTTAATAAAATGGAGTGCATTTTTGATTTATAAACGCTGAGAAATAGTTAGGGTGAGTTTTTGGAATTTTTATAAAATAGTTAAATTCTTTGTGATTAGTGAAATATGGTAATATACAATATATATACATTATAAGTTAAATAATGTATTCATTAAGTCATCATTGATGTAAGAAACATAATATCGAAACCTCCATAATTAATTTAATATATTTAGTGATAATTATCAAACTATTAATAGTCTTGAGGAGACATAATTAACTAGTGAGAAAACACCCCTCTTCTCCCCTATAAATACCACCCTCACCACCTCTTCTCCTCACACATCTCTAGATTTGAGCCTTGTAAAAATTATGATAAAATATCTTCCAAATATCATCCCACCATATCCAGGAGAATTTGTTCTCAAAAAAAGAAAAAAACCAATCCCCTTAATGAGTTCTTAAGAAGAAGGATTCAAGAGGAAAATCCAAATTTTGTTTCTTTTAATTTATTTAAAAGTTATTTTCTTTTCTTATTTTATCCTCACCTCCCCTAATCCAAATTTTATGATAAAAATAGTACCTTATATATACTAGAATTTTATTTTTCTAATATAATAATCCATCATCATTTATTTCCCCTCTCCTTTAGTACTAAAAATGAAAACATCATTCTTGATGTGTTAATTTATCACATTCAAGGACAACAAAGTTTTCAATTTACATTCCCTCATTAAATACTGCTCGTAAAACCACTTTTATGGTTAAAACAGATTATAATATATGAATTATATCCTATGTAATTTTATGAAACCATTTTATATACATAATATTATATAATAAAACAAAACTATTTTGTGATGATTGAAAAACAACCAAAATAATCTAAACGACTATCACTAACATATTATCTAATGATTTATCCTCACCCAAAATCACCAAATGAATTATATAACCACTTAATCTTATGGATTTTAATTAATAACATATAACTTCAATTCTATAAAACCATTCTCATTTTACATGATTTTCTATACATGTATACAAGTAACCGATCATGAAAACCAAAGAAATGAACGCTCCCAAATAATGAAATTGTATCTTATAACTAATCAAAAAGGGTATAAATAAATTTAATAAAATTACTATAAATAATATACACGTATAAAAGGTTCTTAATTAATTAAATAATGTATTTAATTTGATTATATAGGACATTAATATCAAGTCTTGAACACATTCGGATATAAGGTGAGAGTTTCTTCCTGAACCTCCATTTTTTCCTTCAGGTTACACGTTCTATCTTTTTACCATAATGTAACTCTTGTTTATTTTTATATAATTTTTCAATATTCTATGTATATGTTCCAAAATAATGTATCTAAATAATTTTATCCTTCTTTTCTGGGGATATACATGTTTTAATAAGGTTACCTTCTCAATTATTCCTGATAAGCAAGCTCGGTTAAAGGGAACTTCCAAGTTTAATACCCATTTTCAAGTACCATCCATAATATATTTTAAGAAACCATAATTTTTATAAAATCAATAATGCTAACATGAAAAAATACCTATGTTGTTTTCTGGTTTTATGAAGACAAAGATTCATTTTTAACATTAAATTCTCTTTAATATTTTCCTTAAACCCCACTAAAATGTGACATTTCTAAAGTTTCATAAACACTTTTTTACTCGTTTACAATTCAGTTGGACATAATTTATCATGATATATGACTATTTTTCAATATTAATGTCCATGTATGATTTAAATCCATTCTTTCATGACCACTATTATGATATTCCTTTTTGTTATGCCTTATGACATGATTATGATACCTAATTCTTTCTATGGGTAACCTTTATGCTTGATTATTCATGTGACACACATATAATAACTCCCCAAACCTATGATTATAGATTTAGTTCTTAAAAATTATATTTATTTTTTTATAAAAAATAACTCAAAAATACACAACACTTTATAAAATAGAGGACCTTTTTCGAGCTAGGTTCTAAATAATTAGACAAACACCTGACATTTATCAGAGTTGTAATAAAATAAAACAATATTGCTTCATGTGAAATTACTACTTAAGAATGGTAATCCATGTTAGAACTTATAATATTCATTTGAAAATCATTTTAAAACATGGGTTGAGCATTAAATTTCCCGTTAAAGGGTTTTAAAATTAGTGAAATACCTTTTATGAAATCTCCTTTGAAAATAACTTTTAAAAAATAATGTTTAAAATTCTTTAGATACTAATTTTGAAAATAACCTTTTAAATAGAATTTAAAAATATCACCAAGATTAATTATTCCTTGAAAATACTATAACACTTTGAAAATACTTATGCTAAAAATTTTATTAAAAATAGTCCTGTGATATTTATAGAAATAATATACAAGCTTTTGAAAACAAAACACTGAGGCTACTTGAAACATTGAAGGTTGTCTTGAGCCTACCCACTTAAGGTATTAGTTCACTCCCCACTTCCCTATAATATTTACAATGTTCAAGTGCCTAATTTTATAAAAATATTTTAATCTTGATTTACTTATATATACATTATTCCCTGGGTTTCCTATTTTAAAAAACATTAACATATTCAGATTTATTATAAATAAATTTACTCTTATAACTTAGTTAAGGAATCTTCTAATAAATTGGATAAATTTAATTTCTCCACTTAGATATTTTGTAAATATAGAGAATGTTAAAGATATAATAATGAGCATTCTTGTATTAACATTTTCATTCATTAAACACATTAAACCATTTCAAAAGTAGTTTCCTATATAAATATGTTTTATTTAATACACATATATATTAAAATAACATAAACTAATGAATTCATGATATGCCATGTATTATAGATTAAGGCGATATCTTATAAAAATTATTATATTCATTAATGTTTAAAGACATTGTGCTCATGAAATGATAACCTTTGTTAATTCAATACACATATACATACAATCTAAATAGAAATAATATTTGAAATCTTAATTTCTTTCTAAATTTTATTAACCTAAAATAATTATTATAAATATATTTATAAAATAAATAAAAGAGGAATTTCAATATAAAATAAATTTTACCAAATTAATAAATAAGTAAATAATCCTTTATAAATAAATTTGATCATACAAAAAATTATGATAAATTAAATAAATAATGAATCCTTCAAAATATATTTCTAAATAATAAATATTTTCCTTTAAAAATTTATTATTCCAATGAATTATAATTTTCAAGATAAAATCCATAGAATAATTATTTGAAAAATAAACTTCCTTGCCTCCAATAATCAATGAATATTTATTTCCTTATTTATTTTCTCTTTCGAAGAAATTATTATTTAAAAATAAAAAAAAGAAATACACTTTCAAATGTCATAATTCTAATAAAAATAAAATCTTATTGAGATGAAGTTAAATTGAAACACAGAAATTAAATAATAATTTTAAAATAATTTAAATATTTTCCTCTAAGAAAATCTAAATTTAAATAAACAAATAACTGAAATTTAATTGTTATGTTACTAATATTTTGAAAATAAAAAATTTAAATGGTAATGACATAATATGAAATTATTAAATGAGTAACTATTTTAAAACAATGTAAAACACTTTCATTCATAAACTCCAAGACATAAATTCAAAACATAAAACCATGTTTTCCTTTTGAAATTAGTTCCCTCAAAATGAAATTAGAAATAGAGAGAACACCATTACATAAAATAGAGGATCATATTTATTTATGAAAAATCAACCTTCCTTACACAAAATTGGTTTTAAAAAAAATCCTATGTGTTTTAAAAAAAATTATACCATAAAAATTCAAGAATCGAGTACCATATACAAAAAAATTGATAAATATAACATATCTCTTACAATTATTTGAAGAAGATATCTTCTTCATCATGATAGGTGACTCATTCAATCTCACTGTGGCTTGTAGTGTGTGTGCAGGACATGCAGAATGTGCATCACCTTGAACATGGTGTGAAACAATAGACAAGTGAAGAAAAGTGGAACTAACTTACTATTTAGTCTCACTTAGAAAAATATCTATCAGACAGATTCAAATGAGATGTTGTAACCAGCATACAAATAAAATAAAAAAATAGCCAAAATAAAATAAGTAATGGTGGTGTAATGCTTGCCAAGAAAGCATGAATCCATATTTGAAAGTATATATATTAGTCGCTATTATAAATAATTTTTGGATGGTTCTAAATAATAAAAATAAGAAAGATTTCAAGAAAAAACAGACCTATAATTCAATTGTTATATAATTTTTCTTTATCATTAATTCGAAACTAACATTATACTATTATCATGTTGATTAAGAGTGACCAACAGACTCGATTCAGTGCATACATCTAAATCTATTATAGATTTTTCAAAGAGTGATTGAAGGAAGAATAAAAAACAGGGAATACAACAAACAAGGAAATTAAGACACTAGAATCGGTCCAAGGGATAAGATTCGGATACCTAAAAATCAAATAAACAAACACCTACTTGCTGAGGATGACTTGAAGATATTCATCCACAAACGATCTCTTCCATCAGAGACCGAACTCCAAGTATCCCAGATCTCCAGAAATGGATCCCATCCCGAGACCTTTTACTTGATATACGCTCATTGGCATCTCGATGGTTGAATCTCCCAGCTCGATCCATCAACCTCAATTGCTCGACTCGCTCAACTTCGGCATGCTCCCTCGACTCGCTCGACTTCGGCATGCTCCCTCGACTCCATCCTTTGATCAGTCGACTCCTCATTCGGATTCAACCTCTCCCTACGTCGACCTTAACTTGGAACCCTCGAATCTCCCCTAAATCGACCCCCCTCATTCGGATTCAACCTCGCCCTGCGTCGACCTTAACTTGGAACCCTCGAATCTCCCCGAAATCGACCCATAGAAACCCAATTTCAATTTAATTATAATAATACTCTTTTATTGTTATTTATTTATATTTAAGATTTTATAAAAATAAATTACTTATTTCATAATTCAAACATAATAATACCCTTATAATTATAATTTCATATTTCATATTCATATTTTTAGATTTAATATTTTTTTATCCTAATTCATATATTAATAAATTTATAATTCTTAAAGTTATATAATAGTAATATACTGATTCTTTTTTTACATTATTCTAAATTTAAAATTATATAACATCCTTAAATTATATAAGTATTCTCATAAATTCATTTGTATTTTCATAATTTTAAAATAAAATTTCTTTCCATTCTATTATATTATTATTATCATTACAAAGTTTTACCTTTAATTATTATTGATTTCATTTCCATTAATTTCATAATTTTCTATAAAAAATTTAATATATAATTTTCTAAAATTATTTGTTATAATGAATTTAATAATCATTCATTTTTTTTCTAAGGGTCAATATCTATTAAAACAAAGTGTTATTTCATAACCAAAATTCAATACTAAAATGTTAACTTATAACCATCATTGAAAAAAAAAATTTATTTTAAAAATAATTTATTAAAACATATGAAATTTTATATATAATAATATTATGTAATGATTGATAAAATTAACTTATATAAATTTTATTAATAAATTTGTATATTAAAACTATCGTAATAATTCTAATTATTTATTTACTTACTTTCTTTAAATAAATAATGTTATATTATTTTTAAATATTATTATTTAATTTTACAATTTTAATCTTAAAATATAATCAAAATATATTTTTATTTATTTAAATTATGAAAAAAATATTATATAAAATTACTATTTAAATTTCTTGGGAAGTTACATTCTCCCCAATTAAATGTATTGTGCCCTCACAATTCTTTTTATAGACTTTAGTTAATTCTGAATTTATATCTTCAGAATGGTTGGACTTCTAAGGGACTTAATTATCAAAAAGATCAAATAAAATTCTACTGTGAATATTTTTTTCCTTCAAAAGACAATATCTAATCTCCAAATTTATCTAAACCATTCCAATGATACTATTTATAACGTCCAAACCCATGATTCTGAATTTATTGTTTAAAATGTCATATATATTTTTATAAAAAATAACTAAAACAATAAAAAACACTTTATACAATGTAGGACGTTTTCTAGTCTAGGTTTTGAGGAATTAGACAAACACCTTAAATTTATTCAATTTGTAATAAAAAAAAACAATTTTTCTTCGCTTGCGCTAACTCCTTAAGAACAATCATTAATGTTAGTACTTCTAAGACACCTCTAAAAATCATTTTGAAACATGAGATAAGCATTACATTTCTTAGTAAGGTATTTTAAAATCAGTAAAATATGTTTTATGATATCTCCATTACAAATAACTTTTAAAAAATAAATTTGAACATTATTTAGGTAATACTTTTGAAAATAACTTTAAAAACACCATTCGAAAATATCATTGAAATTAATTACACCTTGAAAATACTATAACGCATTAAAAATACTTACGCTAAAAAATTTCTTAAAAATAGTCCACTGATATTTATGAAAACAATATGCAAGATTTTGAAAAAAAACACACAGACCACTTGAAATATTGAAGGTTGTATTGAGCATACCCACTTAAGGGATGAGTTTACTCCCCAATTTCATATCATATTTAAAAAGTTCAAGTGCTTAGTTTTATAAAAATATTTTAAGTTTGCTTTACTTATACATACATTATTCACTGGATTTTCTATTTTTAAAAACATTAACATATTCACATATGCTTGTAAATAAAGTTACTCTTATAACTTAATTAAAAAATCTTCTTATTAATCGATGCAACTGAATTTCTCCACATTCTGACATTTTGTAAATACATTGAATGTTAATTATAGAATAATTAACATTCTTGTAAAAAAATGTTCATTTATTAAACACATTAAAACATTTCCAAATTAGTTTTTATACATAAATATGTTTTATAAAATACATATAAATATACAACTAATAATAACTAATGCATGCATGATATGTCATGTATTATAGATTATGGTCATATCTTATATAAATTATGAAATTCAGGATTGTGTAAAGACTTTTCGCACATGAAAGGAGAACATTTGTTAATTAAATACACATATACATACAATCCAAATAGAACTAATATTTGAAATCTTAATTTCTTTCTAAATTTTATTAACCTGGAATTATTATTATACATATATTCATAAAATATATAAAAGTGGAATTTTCATATAAAATAAATATGGTTAAACAAATCAATAAGTACATAATCCTTTATAAATAAATTTGATCATAAAAATAATTATTTTAAATTAAATAAATAATGAATTTCTTAAAAAATATTTCAAATAAATAAATAATTGAAAATAAATATTTTCCTTTACAAATTTAAAATTCCAATGAATTATAAATTTGAAGATAAAATAGTTAGAATAAATATTCAAATAATAAACTACCTCACCTCCAATAATCAATAAAAAATTATTTCCCTATTTATTTTCTCTTTCAAAGAAAAAATTATTTAAAAATAAAAACAATTAATACCCTTTAATATATCAGAATTCTAATAAAAAATAAAATCATCTGGAGATGCACTTAAATTGAAAAATATAAATGAAATCATAATTTTAAAATAATTGAAATATTTTCCTCTAAGAAAATATAAATATAAATAAATAAATAAATGATATTTAACCATTCCCTTACTTTTTTTAAAAAAATAAAACATTTAAATGGGATTGACATGATTTGAAACTACTAAACAGATAAATATTTGTAAGCAATGCAAAACAATTCCACTTCCATAAACTTTAAACACTTTCTTTCATAAACATGAAGACATAAATTTAAAACATAAAACTGTGTTTGACTTTGGAAATTAGTTCTCTCAAAATGAAATTATAAATGCAGAGAACACCATTATAAAAAACATAGGATCATATTTATTTTAAAAAAACTAATTCCTTACACAAAATAAGTTTTAGAAAAATCATATGTGTTTTAAAATAAATAATACCATACTAATTCAAGAATCATGTACCATCAACTGAAATTAAATAAATATAACATATCCATTATGATTATTTATAGAAGAGATATTCTTATTCATGATATATGAATCATTCACTCTCACTATCTCATGTAGTGTGTGTGCAGGATGTGCAGAACATGCATCACCTTGAACACGGTGTGTGGAAATTGAAAAGAAAAGCAAAGTGGAACTAACTTCCTATTTATAGACTCACTCAGAAAAAGATCTATCCGACAAATTCAAATGAGCTACTTTAAGTAGTAGACAAATAAGAAAACAGATAAAATAAAATAAGTGATGGTGGGTTATTTCTTTCTGGGAAAGCATAAATCTAGATTTGATTATATATATATATATCCATCACAATTATAAATAGTTTACTCGATACTTCTAAAGACTAAGAATAAGAAAAGATTCAATCAAAAACCTACCGATAATTTAGTTGGGATAAAATTTTTCTTTGTTATTAATTCAAAACTAACATTATACTATTATCATGATGATTAACAATGACCAACGGAGAAGATTTGGTGCATCCATCCAAATCTATTGTAGTTTTGTGAAAGAGAGATGAACGACAAGGTATTGGCATCATTAAAGGAGGGAGAAAAAATAGGGAACATGAAAACTAAGGAAATTAAGACACCAGAACTGGTCCAAGGGATAATATTCAGATACATAAAAATCAAATAAATAAACACCTACTTATAGAGTACAACATCAAGATCTACATCAATAAACAATCTCTCCCATCTGATATCAGACTCTAACTCAAACAGATCTCCCAAAACAAATACCATCATGAGCCTTTTTAGTTGATTTGAACTCATTAGCATCCTATCAATTTAATCTCATAGCTTGAGCCCTCGACTTCAATCACTCGGCTTGCTTGACTTTAGCCTGTGACCTCAACTCTAGTCTGCACTTTGCTGACTCCTCGTTCGACTTGGACCTCTACCTACATCGAACTTGGCTTGGAACCCTCAGCTCTCCCCCAAATTGACCCATCAAAACCTTATTTTTATTTACTTATAATAATAATACTCTTTTATTGTTATTTATTTATATTTTAAATTTTATAAAAATAAATTACTAATTTCATAATTCAAAAATAATAATACCTTTATCATTATAATTCATAATTTATATTCATATTTTAATATTTAATATTTTTTATCATAAATCATATATTAATATATTTTTAATTCTTAAATTTATATAATAATAATAATATATTCACTTCTTTTTACATTATTTTAAATTTAGAATTAGATAATATCCTTAAATTATATAAGTATACTAATAAATTTTTTTATATTTTCACAATTTTAACATAATATATCTTAACATTATATTATATTATTATTATTATTAAAATAATTTAACTTTAATTATTATTCATGTCATTGAATTTAATTTCATAATTTTCTATAAAAAATTTAATATATAAGTTTTTAAAATTATTTGTAACAATGAATTCAAGTACCAATAATTTATTTATTCATATCAATATTTATTAAAACAAATTATTATTTCATAACCAAAATTAAATACTAAAATGTTAAATTATAGTTATCATTGAAAATAATTTTAATTTTAAAAATAATTTATTAAAACACATGAAATTTGATATATAATAATTTTATGTATTGATTGATAAAATTATATAATAGAAAATTTATTTAATAAATTTTTATTTTAAGAGTGTCATCATAATTCAAATTATTTATTTATCTACTTTCTTTAAATAAATAATGTTATATTATTTTTAAATATTATTATTTATGTTTCAATTTTTAATCTTAACATATAATCAAAATATATTTTTATTTATTTAAATTATGAACAAACTGTTATATAAAATTAATATTTAAATTTCTTGGAATGTTACACAAATGCATGAACATGTTTTGATGGGTTCACCTAGATAGTGCTCCATTTCATTAGGTAATGTTTAGTCTCATGAGATATCATGTTTGGATTGGGAGTGAGCCTGATTCCTTTATGGGACTTTGTCCACCATATACAATGGTCAAGGTATCTGGCCTTGACTTATGTGTATATCATGTTATATGTTGTTTCCACATTTCTATGATGTCATGGTTATATTTTCCCATGTTATACATGTTATTATTCCTTATGTTTTTTCATGTTCCATGGATCTATGTAATCATGTTATTTCTTCTAACAAATGTTTTATGTTTTGTTCCTATGATTATTCCCTTACTAGACTTTTCAGCTCATCCATTTTGTTCATGTATTCCCTAGGTTATCCTATGCAGATGTAAGAGTTCAAAGGATGTTCAGATCTCATTATAGATATTAAATAAAATATGTTTTTAGTTTGGTTTTCATGTTTTCAAATTATGTACCTAATCTTCAAAATACACTATAATTTATGATCCTTGGTTGTATTTGATGATAAATTATGCTTAAAATCATGTATTAATATGAGTAAAAGGCTAGGGTCACTGTAGTTGGTATTAGAGCAAGGTCTATATATATTTTTGGAGTTTAGTAATAGAGAACTTTAGTAATAATTCTATCCCCGTGGATAAAATAGATTTATACTTAGGGTATCAAAAGTTAGGATGTAGTTTTAATTTATAAGTTTATCCTTATATATTCAATATTTTATTTTTATATTTTTATTAGAAAATTATTCAACCCCCCTAATTGTTCTCTATTTTTTCATTTTCTGGCTGTAAATAGAGGAACCCATGCCAACATTTAATGTGATAGTCAATGTGATGATTAACCTAATGATATGCCAAATATTATGGGAATGCGTGATCAAAACTTCATGAGAATACTTTCTCAGTTGGATTGTACTATGAATAATAACTTGAATCATGTGAAACTCCCTCCTTCTATTAAGAAAGAGAAAGTTTCTATTGAATCGTTTATATAGAAAATGACTCCCATGTTTAGTGGATCTTTTGATCCTCTCCTCACAACTCAATGAATTAACTCTGTGACGTCCCGAACTCGGCTGCCCCTCAACCCGATCCTCGAGCCCAGTTGGCCACATCACCCCAAGATTGTCTCCCCATAGGCTAGGGGCTGCCGACTACCAGCAGGGGTGTAATGGAAAGTCAGTGTGGAGACTGTACCCCCATGTCAGAGTACACAGCGGAATAACAGAAAGTAGTAAAAATAGCAGAAGCACAACCAATGGATAAACAGGAGAAAAGGGAAACATACAAACCAAACGACAGAAGTAAGGAAAACCTTGATAAATATACAAAAGCCACATAGGCAGTGTCTGGTCCAAAATGGATGCATGGCATACTGATATAATGGAAGTAGATGGAAATCATGCTATACAGTAATACAAAAAGAAACAAAAGTAGTCCATGAGCATCTCTAGCCAAGCTCGATCCTTTTCTCTGGATATCCCACAATAACATACAAGTATCAACAACCTGAATCTGGGAATTTTCCCCTACTGGTACCTATAGCAGTAAAGTCTACACGGGTGCCCAGGAGGCCGCCCGGGTAAGGTGTGAGACAAGTCTCAGTAGGCCACCACCAACGGGGTCTACGTGTAATCCAAATAGGTTTTCGCAAGCAAAGTGAGTAATAGACTGAAAGTAATGAAAGCAAAGTAAATAAACAACCCACCCACTCAGGTTCTGAAAGGACACCTGGAGGGTCCACCTGCTTCAGCTCATGGATGGTAAACTAAACAATCACTAGAGGTATAAGTACATAGATATAGGTTATCATTGGAACGAGGTAAACATGCCTCTCGTCCATACTCCTCACATCTATAATAATTATCTCTGGCCTGAGGTTTGAATTCCTCTCGTCCACAAGCACTGTAACTGGCGTGGGGTAGAAATGCCTCCCACCCGTTAAGGTTATATGGGCACGAGGTATAAATGCCTCTCGTCTTCAATCACTATAGCTGGTGTGGGGTAGAAATGCCTCCCACCTGTAAAGGTTATATGGGCATGAGGTATAAATTCCTCTCATCCTCAATCAATGAGATTTATCTGGCACGGGGTAAGAATTCCTCCCGCCCAACACACAAAGATTCATCTATCACGGGGTAAGAATGTCTCCCGCCCAACACACGGGCTAGCACATGGTTGTCAACATAGCAAGGCATAACCATTCACATTACAACATATAAGGCAAACCATCTTATATCATAACAGATTAACATTTGCAAGGCATATCCATCCTATAATAACACATAAGCAAAGCATGGCATACATACATTTCAATTCATTCAAGGGGTTCAGGATATCTCATCCTAGCCAACCTCTAACCAAGTCATCTCATTTGACTAACATGACAAATGCCCTTTCAAGACATATCATTAAGGTTCAAAGGTGAAAAAGGGCCAATTCTCAAGGCCTAACACCTATGGTTGACCACTCCCGGTCCATACCAAATCCAAACTCCCTAACAAGGTTAGATTCATCCCTCTTATACCACACGAGTCATTTAGATATGATGCAGTCATTATAAATATGGGGGTTGGTGAAAGACAAACCACGACACGACAACAATAACTCAATAAGGCGAAAACCCAAATTGGAAACCATGTGACCACCTACCTTAGAGTTGTAGGCGTAGGCTTGCTTGATATCGACCTCAGATTCACAGTAGATTGGAAGAGATCTGAGTTCCAGTCCAATGCCCTGAAAATAGGGCATATGAGCATGCATCAAAATAACAAGACGGAAGGCAGGATTTTCCGATGAAGGAAGCATGTGTGAGGTTACCCTTACCTTGGCCCTTCCAACTCTTACGACGGATAAAGAATCCGACCCCGGATGAAGTCTCCACCAAGAGAAGAGTGAGAGAGGGTTTTGGAGCTCAAAGGAGGCTCCCCTATGGTTTTGTCTGCTGGAAGAAGAAAGAAAGGGGATTAAGGCCTTATAAAATAATTAAGGGAAAAAAAGGTAAATTCACCTAGAACAGGGTCGCACGGTTTAGGAACACGGTTTACCAAACCGTGTGCATCTCACTGCCTTCAGATAAAGGGTCGCACAGTTTAGGTGCACGGTTTACCCAAATCGTGCGCAAACCGTGCGCACCTCCCTGCTTCCAGACCAAAGGCCGCACGGTTTACCCAAACTATGCGCAAGCCGTGCGCAGGCCATGTTCCCTTGTCTGCAAGTCCATTTCTCAAACTCTCGGCCTCCGAACAAACCCCGGACACTCCCCGAACCTTTCTTATAACATTACACACATTAAACAAGCTTAAAGGAATGGTTCGAAAGAAAAACTAACGATCTTTACCTTTGCTAAAGAGTTGGGTCATTACAACCTCCCCTCCTTAAAGCAACTCATCCCCGAGTTGGCCTTTCGAGGGTACTAAGGTGTCATCAATGAAAAGCTCTGGCCATTGAGAACGTATATCAGCCTCTCGCTCCCAGGTCTCGTTCTGTACCTGGTCGTGCTGCCATAGCACCCGTACAAGTGGAACAGACCTTCCACGGAGTGTCTTCATGCTCCAGTCAACAATTCACATCGGATATTCCTTGAAGGAAGCATCTACATACAGTTCAACCTCATCAGGCTGAAAAACATGAGTCAGATCTGAAAAGTACCGGTGTAGCGGATATACATGAAAAACATCGTGCATGGTCTGATATCTCTGCGGAAGTGCAAGCTGGTAAGCTACTGGACCGATCAAATTCATCACCTCAAAGGGTCCTAAGAACCTAAGTGAGAGCTTACCCTGCTTCCGTACACATCTCTGCCCCAACCTGGGTGAGACCTTCAAGAAAACTCGGTCCCCAACCTCGAACTCAAGAGGTTTCCGGTGCTTGTTAGCATATGACTGATGTCTAGACTGAGCTATCTGCATATGCTTCCTAATAAGCTGTATCTGCTCTATAGTTTCCTATACATGACGTGGTCCTAGAATAGCTGCCTCCCCTACTTCAAGCCAAAATAAAGGAGAGCGAAAGGCCTACCATATAAGGCTTCATAAGGAGCCATCTCAATGGTATCCTGGAAGCTATTATTATAACTGAACTCTACAAGAGGAATGTGTTTCTCCCATGAACCTCCAAAATTGAGAACACATGCACATAACATATCCTCTAGTACCTGTATAGTCCACTCTGTCTGTCCATCAGTCTGCGGGTGATAGTCCATACTGAGAAGTACCTGCATACCCAAGGACTTCTGTAAACCCTGCCAGAACTGAGATGAAAAACGAGGATCTCTGTCTGAGACAACAGATCGAGGTGCTCCATGAAGGTGCACTATCTCCTTGATATACAGTCTTCTCAAGTCATCAACCATGAAGGTCTTCCGTACTGGTAAGAAATGTGCGACCTTTGTCAGACGGTCGACGATAACCCATACTGCATCATTGCCATGAGGTGACCTGGGTAAACCGGTTACAAAGTCCATAGAAACATTGTCCCATTTCCACTCCAGAATGGACAACGGCTAGAAAAACCCTATCGGACGCTGATGTTCCACCTTCACCTACTGGCAGGTGGAACAACGCGTGATAAAATGACTATCTCCCACATTATTCTAGGCCACTAGTACTGTCGTCACAAATCACGATACATTTTGGTGATTCCTGGGTGAACTTCCCATGCTGAGGTGTGGAAATCCCTCATCAGATCCTCTCTCATGTCTGCTGGGACCCATACACGCCCACAGAACAATAAATTATCACCCTCATCCACGGTCCAATCTATAGAGGCATCATCAGCGACACTCTCTCGTAGAACAAGGCCTTCCGGATCTGATAACTTTCTTTCCCTGATCCATTCCAAAAGAGTAGATGTCACTGCTAAGGCCGAGAGAACAGTCTAACCCTGACCTTCCTTAACCTCAACATGCATCTCTGAAAATAGGGCCATCAGTTTCCACTCCTCATTAGTTTCCCGAACCACTTGTGACTGATTTTTCTGACTTAGCGCATCGGCTACTGAATTTCCTTTCCCAGGAGTGTAGGCCATTTCAAAGTCAAAGGATTGCAGGTACTCGACCCACCTGCATTTCCTGAGATTTAGATCCCACTGAGTGAAGATATATTTGAGGCTTTTGTGGTCAATTAATACCACAAAATGCTCTCCCAACATGTAGTGTCTCCAAAAATGTAAGGCATGTACAACCACTGTGAGATCCAAGCCCGATACCTAATGCGTCACAATAGACCATATAAGCTCTACCTGGATCAGACAAGATCAGTATCGGTGTTGAAGTTAGCCTGCCCTTTAGTTCCTGAAAAGCTACTTCACAAGGTTCTGACCAATCGAATCTCACCCCCTTTTTGGTCAAAACTATAAGCAGTACTTCAAGGTGTGAAAAGTCCTGAATGAACTATCTATAGTATCCGACAATCCCCAAGAAACTTCTGATATAAAATACATTCTTGGGTTGCTCCCAAGAAATTACCAGACACACCTTCTCAGGGTCAACTGAAACTCCAGACTCAGAAATGATGTGTCCCAGGAAGTGAACCTTATTTATCCAAAAGTGTCATTTACTGAGTTTAGTATAAAGATGATGCTCTCTTAGTGTATTCAGCATGATCTCAATATGGGTTGCATGGTCGTGTCTAAAGCGTGAATAGACTAAGATATCATCCAAAAATACAACCACAAAAGAATCAAGGTAAGGGTGAAAAATCCGATTCATAAGAGCCATAAACACTACAGGTGAATTTGTAATCCCAAAAGGCATGACTAGGTACTCATAGAGACCATACATACTCCTGAACATCGTACGAGGTATGTCCAAAGTCTTCACATGCACCTGGTGATAGCCCGTCCTCAAATCTATCCTTAAAACCACCTTCTCTCCTCAGATCTGATCAAAGTGGTCTTCAATTCGAGGTAAAGGATACCGATTCTTAATAGTCAGCTGATTTAACTTACAATAATCCACGCAAAGGTGAAGGGTACCATCTTCCATCTTGGAAAAGAGAACCGGTGATCCCCAAGGAGAAGTACTGGGATGTATAAAGCCTTTTGCTTCTATGTCCTCCAACTGACTCTTGAGCTCCAGGAGTTCCTTAGGTTCCATCCTATAAGGAGGAATGGTCACTGGTGCTGCTACTGGTATAATCTCAATAGTAAACTCCACCTCTCACATTGGAGGTAGACCAGAGAAATCATCAGGAAAGACATCACTAAAATGCTTCACCACTGGAGAATAAACAGAGGGTTGTAACCCCTGGTCATCGAGATAAAGACTGGAAACCTGTACCGTGACACCACCTAAACTCTGGTGTTCCGGTCCTTCTCGTGTCGCACTAAGATCCCATTCTCCCTTATGCATATGCGTGTTGCCCTCCGGTGGCGTAAACTCCACCCTTCGACGATAGAATTCAATCCGTCCTCTATAGGGAACTAACCAGTCCATCCCGATTATTAGATCAAAACTTGTCATATCCAGAACATACAGGTTCCACACGAAAAGGTAACCGCCCACCTCAAGGGGAAAATTCTGAAAATGACGAATTCCCTCTAAACAGATACCTAATGGGGTATCTAACGTGATCATACCATGATATGACTCCACATCGAGGCCCAAACTTCCGATAATCGCCTCAGATTTAAAAGAGTGAGAAGCGTCGATGTCAAACAAAGCAGATACTAATGTTGAGGCAACTAGAATCGTACCTCGTATAGTAGATGTTCCGGTGTATTGCTCTTGTGGTGTAGGCTCGACTGCATACATCTGGCTGGTACCACGAACCAGAGTCACAACCTGGCTACCTTGAGCAGACCCGCCCTGCTGGTGCTGAGAGTCATACACCTGATTACCTCTGCCTCGACTGCCGCCACGGCCTGATCGACCGGCGGTATTCCAGCTTCCTGACTGACGTGATCCTGGCGATCCAGCGCCAGATCGTGGAGTAGGTAAAGATCCCTACTCACTAGACCCTGGAGGAAAAGACCTGCAGAAGCGGTGGAGATGACCCAACCTACCACAACCTCTGCACTCCACTGGGTTTCGCATACACTGCCTCTTCATATGTCCTGGAACCCCACATTGGTGACAGATAGGAGTACCACCTAAGAAAAGGGTCTGACCACCACTAACAGCGTGAGAGTCCTCAAAACGCCGCTTCTTCCCAGAAGCAGATCCACTAGAACCCTTCGGTGTCAAACCGCCCTGGTTCACACTGTCCTCTTATCTCAAGTTCCTATCCTTGATCAGCGCCTAATTAAAAATCTCTGAAACGGTCGTCAACCTGAACACGTTAACCTGCGACTAGATGGTGTAACACAGCCCATCCTCGAAACGCCTAGCGGCCGTGAGATCATCAGCAACTAGTGTAGGATAAAAACACTGTAACTCAGTGAAACAAGATGAATATTCCATGAATGTCATGGTCCCTTGCTGTATATTCATAAACTCCCTAGCTCTGTCAGCCCTCAATGTCTGGGGAAAAAAGTAATCGTAGAAGATGGTCTGGAAATCAATCCAGATCATATCACTCTATTGTCCCGAGTGGGTGATGACATCCCACCACCTCCTGGATAAAACACGTATCATGTAAGCTGTGAGCTTGACCCTCCGCTCTGGAGGTGTCTCAAGGTGCTCGAAGATGGTCAGAATAGCTTCCAACCATGACTCTGCAGCAAGTTGTCCACCATCTCTTGTAAATGTAAGAGGACGCTGCGACTGAAACTCACGGGTCAACTCTGCCATACTCGGGGCTAGCCGCACTCCACCTTGCATACTATGCATCATACGCAAGAAGTTCTCACGGAACTGGGAATCAACGCCCACCTCCAGAATATCAAGAGGAGCCACGGGTGGCTCAAAAGGAAAATCAACTGGTGGCTCCGGGCCCGCCACCTCAGGAACATGATCGTCGCCGACTTCATCACATGCAACTCGAGGACATCTCAGAGGCATAGTGCTACAATGCCAAACGAACGTCTCAAAAGAAAGAACCAACAAAATTAAAGGCTGAACTCTAGAATCTGGGACATGTACTAAGCCTTACTACCCCGAAGATCACCTATACACACCCATAGTAACTCTTAGTAAAACATGCCACTGTTCAAATTTAACTTAATCCAGTGATGTGGAATTCCCTAGCCTATAAGGGCCCATACTCTTCATGAACTGAAAGATGACACACACTTGGATGTCATTTCTCATTTACTAGCACTAATCAAGCATTTAAATATCCTTTAAAGAAAAATATTGGTTTAGTTGGAATGTCATTTTCCGATCCATAAGGGCCCATACACCTTATGAACCAAAGAGTGACACCCACTAAAACCACATCATTCCTCAATCCATAACAAGCATGAAGGGATAACACAAATGCACACCTATAAACAAGGAATGGAAATAAACAACATGCAATGATCGCTCAAAATTTAAACGTGACATGGAAAGATGCATGGCCTAATCATATTGTGCCTATCGTGATGCATGTTCTAATGCATAACCCTCATTTCATCGGGTCGAACCATGAAATCCAGATTCCAACTTTGAAAATCTCAATAACATCACAAAACATGTGAAGAACCCAATGGTGAAACGATATCAATAGTAAATAGCAGAATCAATAACAAAATAAGTTAGGCACTTGGTCTTTTCCCCGTACATGGGTTCACAACGCCCAAGTACGGCTTATAAATAAGTCCCTAAGAATTCCTATTCTCCAAGTCTATCATCACCAAATACTAAAGCAAGCATGAAAGAAAGAAATCCTCTGATACCACTTTGTGATGTCCCTGACCTGGCTGCCCCTCAACCCAAGCCCCGAGCCCGGTTGGTCACATGACCCCTGGCTCGTCTCCCCATAGGCCAGGGGCTGCTGACTAGCAGCGAGGGTGTAATGGTTAGTCAGTGGGGAGACTGTACCCCCTTGTCAGAGTATACAGTGGAATAACATCAAGTAGTAAAAATAGCGGAAGCACAACCAATGGATAAACATGAGAAAAGGGGAAACATACAAACAAAATGACAGAAGTAAGGAAAACACTAATAAATATACAAAATCCATATAGGCGAAGTCAGGTCCAAAATGGATGCATGGCATGCTGATACAATGGAAGTAGATGGAAAGAATGCTAAACAGTAATACAAAACGAAACAAAAGTAGTCCACAAGCATCCCTAGCCAAGCTCGATCCTCTGCTCTGAATCTCCCGCAATAACATACAAGTATCAACAACCTGAAGCTGGGCCTTTTCCCCTACAAGTACCTGCAGTAGTAAAGTCTACATGGGTGCCCAGGAGGCCTCCCGGGTAGGGTGTGAGACAAGTCTCAGTATGCCACCACCAACGAGGTCTACGTGTAATCCAAATAGATGTTTTCAAGCAAAGTGAGTAATAGACTGCATGTAAGGAATGAAAATTAAATAAACAACCCTCCCGCTTAGGTTCCCAAAGGACACCTGGCGGGTCTACCTGCTTCAGCTCATGGCTGGTAAATTGAACAATCACTAGAGGTATAAGTACATAGATATAGGTTATCACTGGCATGAGTTAAACCTATCTCTCGTACATACTCCTCACATCTGTAATAATTATCTCTAGCCTGAGGTATGAATGCCTCTCGTCCACAAGCACTGTAACTGGCGTGGGATAGAAATGCCTCCCAACCGTAAAGGTTATATGGGCACGAGGTATAAATGCCTCTCATCCTCAATCACTGTAGCTGGCATGGGGTAGAAATACCTCCCACCCATAAAGGTTATATGGGCATGAGGTATAAATGCCTCACATCCTCAATCACTGAGATTTATCTGGCACGGGGTAAGAATGCCTCCCGCCCAACACACTGAGATTCATCTGGAACAGGGTAAGAATTTCTCCTGCCCAACACATGGGTTATCACAAGGTTGTCAACACATCAAGGCATAACCATTCACATCACAATATATAAGGCAAACCCTCTTATATCATAACCCATTAACATTTTCAAGGCATATCCATATTATAATATCACTTAAGAAAATCATGGCATACATACATTTCAATTCATTCAATGGGTTCAGGATATCTCGTCCTAGCCAACCTCTAACCAATTCATATCATTTTCCTAACATGGAAAATGCCCTTTCAAGACATATCATTAAGGTTCAAAGGTGTAAGAGGGCCAATTCTCAAGCCATAACACCTATGGTTGACCACTCCCGATCCATACCAAATCCAAACACCCTAACAAGGTTAGATTCATCCCTCTTATACCTCACAGGTCATTTAGATATGAACCAGTCATTAAAAATATGGGGTTTAGCGAAAGACAAACCACGACATGCCAACAATAACTCAATAAGGAAAAAACCACGACAAGACAATTAAATCATTTTTTCTAAAGGAAAAGAACCGCCTGATAATGAAAAACATCTTAAAATCCAAACTAAATATCATATAAATCATTATTATAAATATAAAACACATTTAATGAAACAAGAACCCAATGAACTATTAAATAAAAGTTAATAAACCAGAAACACCTACATTAAGTGGTGGAACCTTATCACCTTTGATAAACACCACAGGAAAGATATTCTTAACTTGGATTACAACAATTACAAACCAAAATCCCCAATTTCTACCAAATATTCCCAAGAAAATCATCTAAACATGGCCAATAGGGTTAGAGTTTGAGAAATAGATATGAAAAAGAGTAAGAGAGAAAAGGAACTCATGCCTCTTGATCTAGATGAGCAACCGCCAAAGGAATACTCCAAATCACCTTGGATAAGATCGGAGGAGCTTAGATAAAACCTTCAGAGGATTTTGGGTAAAATGGTATGAGTAGGGGAGGCTTGGGATGGAATTTTCAAATAAAAAAAAAGAGTAAAAGGACAAAATAACCCAACCCGGGTAGGTCGCGTGGTTGTCTCATACGGTTTACCAAATTGTGTGAAAACCATGTGTTTGACACTATCTTCAACATCGAAACCACATGGTTTTTCTTGCATTGTTTCCTAAACTGTGTGAAGACCATGTGTATGCCACTACCTCACCTTCAAAAGGGACATAATTTCCACCAGGGGTCCGACAATATTTGCAAACCATGCACTGTAACTGTGTACCCATATAAAAACTTCTTGAACTCCAAACATTTGACCTAGGAAAACCCTAAACCCAAGGGGAAACTCCCCAAGAGGATTAAACCAATAAAATGACACTGTGGGGTGACACACGTGAAGTGTGTGGTTAATTTAGTTTGAAATACATAATTAGTGCATAGTTTCCTTAACTATGTGCATGAATCGTGTGAGTCATGACCCATGGGTAGTTGGAGTCGTACAATTGGTGCATAGTTAGGAAAACCATGAGGCCAAACCATTTTACCCTTAAAAGTGGGAGAAATTACATTTTTTTCACCTCTAGGCTAAAAGGTTATTTACTCCTTCCTTCTCCCTTACTTCCCATGCATAGAAGGTTTCTCGAGCTCCCCTCTCCTCATCCTATGTTATTTGGTTATCTTCTTCGTTTGAGTTTAGAACTAATCGTCATCAGTTTCATAGGATCACCCTTGATTAGTCTAAAATTCTACATTCTTCTTTTATTAGTTTATTTAACCATATCAAAAGCTATTTTTATGAAAGCTCATACACCCTATTTTAAGAGAGTTTGTTGATTCTTCTGATTTCTCTCATTCTATATTAGATCAAGGCCCAAAAATGGATGAGTAAAGATCTATTAGTATAAGGTAGATTTTCCATCAGTTTTCACTCAATGTATCACATTATTATAATATGTTTCTATTGTGATGTGAACTATAATTCCCATGCATTACCTTCTAAATGTTAAATTGTTTTAAATGAATTGTTTGTACCTTGAATTGTTTTTCCTTGAGACTCAATTTCATCGTTTGAGGTTGTCTACCTAATTTTAAACTACCCCTTAGAATGTGTTTCTTATATTCCCATGAATCCTATGTATTTAATAGGTTCTTAATACCCCTTTTGAGGTGTTTTGACTTCCCACTTCTTATATAAAGTGATTAAATTCAATTAAATGAGTTATATGTGTTGTGAGTGACTCACATAGCTTTTGAACATTGTTTATTTTATTCTTGAGTCATCCCTTATAAATTAAATGGTCAATTTGACCTAAATGAATTGTTAAATGGAAAGTAATTTCACTTTGACATAATCAAATTGCTAAATGTTATGCTTGACTATCATAAAATACTGACCTAATGAATCAATTTAATTATATTAAGGCTTGTATTTAAAAATATCCCTCATTATTACTTGTAAATGAATTGAAAGTCAAATAATCACGATTAATATTACTGCTTGGCATGGATTTTACTTATGATTGTTTTCATCTTAAATGATAAATGATTATAAAGTCATCTCTTAGATTATGGTAAGCAATTACATGAAAGGATTTATTATTATTATTAGGTTGTATTTTTTGTTTTGAAATAGTTAAGGGGTGTTTTGGAAAAATATCTTCATGATTCCTTAATGGATATATTATACATGATGCTTCACATCATTTATTTATATATTTGGAATGCCCCCACCTTATCCTTCATTTGAGACAAAATGTCTTGGTATCCTATATCATCCATCTGATACTGTTGGGCATGAAATCCCTTATCATTCATCTAAGAATACTGGTCCTAGAATCCATTATCATTCAGCTATGACTTTTAGGCATGGAGTCATTTATCATTCATCTAAAACTATTAGGCATTATGTCCCTTATCATTCATTTGAGATCATTGGGAATGGATTCACTTATTTAATTTTTGATACTTGTATGTTATCCTTATGTGGACTCACGGGTCTTATGACTTGGGTCCTCGCTGATTTATATATATATATATATATATGTATGTATATGTATGTATATATATGTATATATATATATGTATATACATACATACATACATACATATATGATGGATTTTATAGAGATGTTCTCACATAGGATGAAGTAGGTATGGACTGCAGGGTGTTCCATAGAGAATCTGAGTCGGCATGTGTTATATTTTATTCATGACACTGCTTATTATTATACCTACACACTACATCATTTTATACTGAATAATTGGATATGTATTAGATGTTGTTGTTGGTTTAATTTTTAGTTTTACTAACACCTTATTTGGGAAACTATTAGGTACCAAGACAGATCTCATACATGAAAATATGGATCAGGGCATACACCTAGCTATGGATGATTGATCTTCTGTACTAAGATAGATTATGAGACCAGAGGATTTATCTATTTGTAATTATTCTAGTGGAGTTTAGCTATTTATTTTTTTTATAGAATGCATTGTATTATATTAAAGATTTCTATCTATACAATATCTTTTAATCATGATATGTAAATGATATTTGTAGAGGATTTTGATCATTTATTAATATTAGGATGAATTTCTCCATTGATTTATTATTTATCTTCTACTTAATTTAACTTATTTATGATTTAACTTTATTTCATACCATTCTAGATTGTATAGTATCTTCAATACACCACTTTAGACCCTCACTAATAGTTGGTAGCCGCTAGTGTATGGGGAGGAGTTCTTGATGCCACAGGACCCACTAAGTTAGGTTACTTCTGAGTGAACCAAGCCTGGGATGTTACTGAAAAGAACATAGAAGTTAGTGAATAAAGGAGAGTCATCCTTATGATATAATTTGAAGAAATATAAAAAAATCTTAATAAGTTTAATAATAATGAAGATCCATCATTGGACAACAAACAAAAGAACAATCAGATCCAAGGAAACTCCAAGAAGACTAAGAAGAGTTAAACATTTAGAGTTAACGGTGAGAGTAATAGAGCTCACATTTTTCCCTATATAAAACCTAAAAAAGTTTTCAAAATTTATAAAGACATATTATTTTTTTGGAAATTATATTTGGAATATGAAAGGAGTCTCAAAGCAGTCTAAGAAAAATAAATTTATAAAGGAAATAAGAAGATTCAACATGAATATTCTAAATTTCAAGAGACGTTAAAAAAACCCGTGTTTTAAAGAAGTTTTGTGTGAAATATGTAATAAATATAGAAACATTTTCAAAGGTTGTTTAAACATAATAAAAACACTGGAAGAATACATGAATAGAATAAATATTTCATCAAGAGATGAAAATGATTTGATGGATAAAAGGAGAATAATTACACATAATGAAATAAAATAAGTGATGAGATCCATGATTCCAAAGGGGAACCTATAACGTCTCGAGTCCAGAGCCCCTCCATAGGTGCCCCGTACCTGGTTCACCACATGACCTCAAGTGCGTTTCCCCGAACGCCAGAGGCTGCCGACTAGCAGCGAGGGCCTAGGTGAGTCGGTGGGGAAACTATGCCCTCATTTGGTAAGGCACAAAAGGTAAGAAAACAACAATAAACAGTGGAAGCAGTAACAACATGCATAACAGTAGAAACCCAACAGCGGAAGCAATGTAGATATATAAATATGATGACAAATATGCAGCAGGTACAAGTATCTAAGGAAAACAACAAACACAACAACGTGCTGAAATACAACTAAAACCAAGTGCAAAAGAAAACAAAGTAAGCTCCTCAGCATCACGAGCCATGGCTCAGTCCCATGCTCCCCATCTCCCGGTGCAATCAAGATCCTGAAGTAGAAGGGTGCTTGCCCATATCTATACATGCAGCAACATAGTCTTCTTGGGCCCAAAAGCATGGCCCAAACAGGGTGTGAGATACAATCCCAATAGGCAACCACCCAAAGATCTGTGCCTAACAGTGAATGAATACATGGAAGTACTAAAACAAAAATCCGTAAACAGAAAAGCACAACAGCTACATTCCACAGTTCTAACAAGAATATCACACAATTAAGCATCCAACAACAAAAGTAAACAGGTAACCCTCTGGGTAGCTCTCACAATCTAACCCCTACGGTTCAACCTCTAAGTACTAGCAACCCTCTGGGAGGCACACACAGTCTCACCCCTCTGGTTCAGCCACGTAATTAAGCAGACTCTCTGGGGAAGCACTCATCGTCAATTTCCCCTATAGCCTGCGTCGTAATTAAAAGACACTTTGGAGAAGCCCTTCTGTCAATTATCCACTTGGTCTCGCATCATGATTTAAAAGACACTCTGGAGAAGCCCTTCCGTCAATTCTCCCTTTGGTCTGCTACTCTAGTTTCTCACAGTCCTGAGTGACTAAACATGCTCAGCGCGTGTGTATCATCCAAGTAAACCTCAAGAACTACTTGGCTATCAACTAAGGCTCCACAATAAAATAAATCAACAGTTCCACTATCTTACGACTAGGCATGGCAACTGGAAAACACAAAACAGGCAGAACAAGCATGGCAAAGAAAACTGTGCACAAACAAAAATACTCTAATCACAAGCAATAACCTCTACTAAAGCAATCAAGCAATGCAGGAAAGAAACAAGGGCAAAATAGGAAACACACAATACCCCGTTCAAGAGTATTGGTGGAATTTTCACAAAATACTCATAGACTTTCTACAGAAATGCACAAACCACCTTCCCCGATCCTAGGAGATCGATATATGTGAACCTCGGCGACAGATTCCCCTTATAACGACATATATCTGAGAAAACTCACAAAATGTTCATCCCATGATAACTTGGAAACTAGGAGGAATGAAGAAACAAGGCTAAAGTATAAGGAAGAACTCACCGCTGCACTTCCAATGCAGCTGACCGTGCTCGAATCGGAGAACGGACGATGAGGCGGTCGTCCGTCGAAGATCCGGCTGTACGGGTTGCTTCGGAAGGCCGAAAACTAGAGAAGAAGGTGAATGTGAGGGTTAGACGCGATCCCGGTCCGTTTCATGAAAAAAAAGAAAGTAAACGGTGTGTACTTTTAGAGTACATGGTGTGTACTTCTAATTTTTCCGTACTATGAAATAACCGGCCTCCACTTCAGCCTTACACACCATGTGTGTGGCCAAGACACGGCCAACACACGGATTCGAGCCGAGAAAGAGTACACGGCGTGTACTCAGAAAGTACACGGTGTGTACTTCTGAAATTTCCAGAAAATTCATTTTTTCTCATAAACTCCAGAAAAGGAAAAACATACGTGAAAAGAGATCCGAGTTCTTACAAACTTCCCCCCTTAAAGAAATTCGTCCCTGAATTTCCCTAACGAGGTGAAGAAGGAGAAACCCCAAATAGCTCTGGCCACTGTGATCGAACATCGACCTCCCTCTCCCATGTATCGTCCTGTACTCGTCCGTGTTTCCATAGCACTTGTACCAGAGGAACATACCACCCACAGAGAACCTTCGTACTGCGATCGACAATCCGGATAGGATGCTCCTTGAACGGCGCATCCACTTCAAGCTCAACTTCCTCAGGCTAAAAGATGTGAGACGGGTCCGAAAAGTAGCGTCGGAGATGAGAGACGTGGAAGACGTCGTGCATGGCCCGATACCTCTGAGGTAGCTGCAAACGATAGGCGACCAAACCCACTTTCTCCAAGACCTCAAATGGCCCGACGTACCACGGTGAGAGCTTACCCTATCTCCGAATCCTTTTGTGTCCCAACCTCAGCGCGACATGTAGGAAAACCTGATCACCGACCGTGAACACCAGAGGTCGTCTCTACTGATCAACATAAGACTTCTGCCGAGACTGCGCTGTAGTCACCTTCTTCAGAATCAGCTCTATCTGCTCTGAAGTCTCCTGAACAAGACGAGGTCCCAGCAAAGCTGCCTCTCCTGCCTCCAGCCAGCATAAGGGTGATCGGCATGGCCTACCGTACAAAGCATCATATGGCGCCATCTGGATGGTCACCTGGAAACTGTTGTTGTAGGAAAACTCCACAAAAGGAATATGTTTCTCCCAAGAACCGCCAAAGTCCAGGATGCAAGCTCGAAGCATATCCTCAATCACCTGGATCGTGCACTCGGACTGGCCATCAGTCTGGGGATGGTATGTTGTACTCAAAAGTACCTGTGTACCCAAGGCCTTCTAAAATCCCTGCCAGAACCGAGAGGTGAAGCGCACATCTCTGTCTGAAATAATAGAGCACGAAACTCCGTGCAGACTCACAATCTCTCTGATGTAAAGTCGTCCCAGATCATCGACACTGAAGGTCTCCTTGATCGGCAAGAAGTGAGCAACCTTCGTAAGTCTGTCGACAACAACCCAAACAACATCGTTCCCCCGAGGTGACCTCGGCAACCCGGTCACGAAGTCCATCGCAACAACGTTCCACTTCCACTCCGGAATGGGTAATTGCTGTAAAAGGCCTGCTGGTCATTGATGCTCTGCTTTCACCTGCTGACAAGTAGAACATCTCAAGACAAAACCAGCAACATCCTTCTTCATACCTAGCCACCAGTACTAGCGATGAAGATCCCGATACATCTTGGTGACGCCAGGATGAACTGCCCAAACTGAGGAATGGAAATCCCGCATCAGCTCCTTGTGTATGTCTGCTGGCACCCATACGCATCCTTGGAAATGTAGGATCTCATCCTCGCCCACTTTCCATCCAGGAAGAGGGTACTCTCCTGACACACTCTCCCACTGGTCTAAGCCTTCCGAGTCTAATAGCTACCTCATCCGTACCCGATCAAGTAGCGTGGAGGTAACAACTACAGAAGATAGAAAAGTCTGTCCCCGTCTGTCATGCACCTCCAGATGCCTCTCAGAGAATAGAGCCATCAGCTGCCACTCACTACTAGCCTCCTGAACTGCCTGAATTTGAGTTTTCATGCTCAAATCATCAGCCACGACATTTCCCTTTCCCGGCGTATAGGAAATCTCGAAATCAAAAGACTGAAGATACTCAACCCACCTGCACTACCTCAGATTTAGATCACGCTGAGTGAAAAATATACCTGAGACTCTTGTGGTCAGTGAAGACCACAAAGTGCTCTCCCAGAAGATAGTGTCTCCAACAGCGCAAGGCATGAACAACAACTGCCAACTCCAGATCGTGCATAGGGTAGTTCCTCTCATGTGGCCTCAACTACCGAGACCCATACACAATGACTCCATCTCCCTGCATAAGTACAGCTCCTAGCCCGATACCCGAAGCATCACAGTAAACAGTGTAACTCTTTCCTAGCTCTTGTAAGACTAGTATCGGTGCTGATGTGAACCTTCCTTTCAGCTCCTGAAAGGATGAATCACAAGAATCTGACCATAAGAACATCACCCCCTTCTTGGTCAGACCTGTCAAAGGTGCTGCTAGTTGAGAAAAGTCTTGAATGAAGCGTCTTTAGTATCCAGCCAGCCCTAGGAAACTCCGTACCTCAAAGACGTTCTTCAGATACTCCCAAGAAACTAAAACTCTCACTTTCTCTGGATCCACTGATACTCCTCCCTCTGAGATGATGTGACCCAAGAAATGAATCTGGTCCATCCAGAATTGGCACTTCGAGAGTTTAGCATAAAGTTGATGCTCTCTCAGTGTACTCAGAACGATCTCAAGATGTGTGGCATGGTCGTGTCGAGTGTGAGGGTACACCAAGATATCGTCCATGAAGACCACGATGAAGGAGTCCAAGTAAGGATGGAACACTCGGTTCATCAGTTCCATGAAAACTACAGGTGCGTTCGTGAGACCGAACAGCATGACTGTGTACTTGTAAAGACCGTACCTGCTCCTGAAGGCTGTCAGATGTATATCTGATGGTCTAACGCGCAACTGATGATAATCGGACCTCAAGTCAATCTTAGAGAACACTCGGGCTCCTCGAAGCTGATCGAAAAGGTCATCAATCCTCGGTAAAGGATATCGGTTCTTGACCGTCAACTGGTTCAGCTTCCGATAATCCACACAAAGCTGAAGGGTACCATCTACCTTCTTCGAAAACAGAACAGGCGAACCCCAAAGAGAAGTACTGGGTCAGATGAAACCCTTAGCCTGTAGCTCCTCCAACTGCTTCTTGAGCTCCTGCAACTCATTTGTGGCCATCCTATAGGGATGAATGGACACCGGTGCCGCTCCTGGCACAAGCTCAATAGAAAAGTCCACCTCACGCTCCGGAGGCAAACCTGAAAAGTCCTCTAGAAAGACACCCCTGAAGTGATCCACCATAGGAGTAAAGTCCGACTGTGGAGTCCCCTGATCATCCAGATAAAGACTAGAAATATGGGTTGTTACCCCTCCTAGCCCAAGATGCTCAAGTCCTGCCAGACTCGCCCTAACGTCCCATTCGCCTCTATGAAGGAAAGATTCACCTTCTGGTGAAATGAAACTGACTCTGCGGTGATAGCAGTCGACGACTTCCCAGTAGGGAATCAACTAGTCCATGCCAAGGATGACATCATATCCTGTCATCTCTAGGACATAGAGATCCCATAAGAAGCGATACCCTACAACCTCGAGAGGGCACTCTCTACACTGACGTACACTATATCTCCTCATTCCCAAAGGTGTGTCTAGTGTCAACGAGTCGGCAGAAGAAACGATGAAGAGTCCAAGGCTCTCTAAAACGGTAACAGAGATAAAACTATGCATAGCACCAGTATCGAAAAGGGATGAAGATAAAACTGAGGCTACTAAAATCATACCTGGAACAGTAGAAGGGCCGGGATCCTGCTCATGATAAGTCTGCTCCACGATGAAAGACTAGCCTGCACCGCGGCCCTGCGCCCCTGACTGACCACTCTGAGCTGAACCTCCCTGCTGGTGCTAAGGGACTGGTGGCTGACCACCACGCCCTCGACCACCACCTTGGCCCGAACGGCCGAAAGAACTCCAGTTCCCTGACTAGTGAGAGACTGGTGGGGCTACTACTGAACGAGGAGTCATGGAAGAACCCCAGTCACCTGCTGCTTGTGGGAAAACCTGGCAGAAATGCGGAAGGTGACCCAACTTACCGCAAGATCGGCACTACACGGGGTCTCTCTGGCACTGCAGCCTTGTGTGGCCTATCTGGCCACACTAGTAGCATGTCACCTGGCTGCCTGATGATGTGTCTCGCTTCCTCGAATAACCACGCGTAGGCTCCCTACGGCGCTTCTTGCTGTCATCTGAAGGAAAGCTAGCTCTTGAAGCAGAACCGTCCTGACTTGCAACTCCAAAGTCTCTCAGATTGTGCTCCGTAATCAGGGCCTGGTTGATGATGGAAGTAATGGAAGTTAGCTAGAAGATGTTCACCTGTGAGCGAATCTCCCTCCTGAGTCCATCCTCAAACTTCCTCACCAAGAACATCCCACTCCCATCCCGAAGGGGTGTAAAACGTTGCAGCTCAGTGAAATGAGAGGAATACTCCATGACAGATAGAGTAAACTTCTCTAAGATCATGAACTCATGGGCTTGATCGGCCCTCAGGGTCTCCGGGTAGAAGTAGTCATAGAACACGCGCTGGAACTCCTCCCAAGTCATAGCCTGCTGCAGACCCTCCTGTGAGATCACGTCCCACCACCTCTTGGCGGACTCTCGGAGAATGTAGGTGGCGAGCTTGACCCGCCTCTCTGGAGGCGTCTCCAGATGCTCGAATATAGTCTGCATGTCTTCCATCCATGACTCTACAGCCTGAGGTCCTCCCTCCCCCAAGAACGTGGGAGGATGCTGCTGCTGGAAGACCCGCGTCAAGTCTGCCATAGACGAGGCAGGAGGCGGTGCTCCCTGGAAGGACTGAATCATTCTCATGAAACCTTCCCTGAACTACGCATCAGCGCCTGCAACTGGTACGACAACCGGTGCCAAGGCTGGCTTGGCTGTGGGATCGACAGGAAGTCCTTGATCAGCCCTGTCTGGCGTCTGATCACTGCCTGACGACAGACGTACGACCGGAGGATGTCTCAGAGGCATAGCTCTGAAAGATCAAAAGCACGCCATAGATCAAGAAAACAAGGACAAAGAACACAAGAGTACAAAATGGGAACATGGGAATAAAAACACACAAGATTGCAAAACACGACTACACAGCGTGTATAAAACTACACGGCGTGTCTTTTGAAACCACTGACATGGGTGTGTACTCCTGCCCTACAAGTCGTGTACACTAAAAAATACACGGCGTTTTGTACCCCACACACGGCGTGTACTTGAAAACAATTCCCCTGCCCGAGTATCATTACACGGCTAACCCACACGGTCCGACTCAACCCGAGACTATACGGCGTGTTCGAAACAAACACGACGTGCACTAGACAAGGCTCTGGTGGTCCGTGTTGTTGAGTACATGACATTCTACACGGCTGGACCTCACACTACGTGCTCCGAACAAGCACGACGTGCATAGGCGAAGGCGACACCGTCCCGTGTTTTTCGTGACATGGCCGGGTACCTGGGCAAGACTACACGGTGTGTTCCGAACAAACACGGTGTGTGGAAAAGAAGGTCACGCTGACCCGTGTTGTTCGTGACACGGCCGGGTACCTGGACAGTACTACACGGCGTGTTCTCTACGGACACGACATGTTCTACCCGAGCTTCCCCAGCCTGTGTTGTTAGTGACACGGCCGGGTACACGGCTCCGAACTCACACGGTGTGTACAAATGGTACACGACGTGTTCCCGAAGTTACTCCTACGACACCGTGTTCGGCTCACACAGTCAGTGACATGGCCTAAAAACTACACGGCGTGTGCCTGAGAAGTACACGCTGTGTATTCTGGGTTTTTCTGGGCAGTAGCTCAGAAACTACGCAGAATTCCAGAAACGCTAAAATGAGGGAAAAGATGCCAAATTACGATCCGTGAGGGCCCATAACACCTCAAGAACCAAAATTTTGTGTTCATTTTAAGAAAGAAACGGAAAAATAGTTTTCTAACAAAGAAGCTTAGAATCTATCAAGCAACTATCACAACAGCATGCATAATATACACAAAGTCTATCACAATAGCATTCAACCACTAATGCACCCTAGATGGCATGACAAGAATGCATGACATGTGATTTCTACAAGTGCCTATATGATGCATGAAATGGAATACCCTCATCTCATCAGGTTGCGACAGAAATAGAACCGAAATATCAAAACAATAACCACACAAGTCATGTGAATCACTCTAAGTGAAGACATATCAACCATAAAACTCCAAACCTGCAAACTGCGATTAACGAGGTAGTATGGCCTTCCCCTGTACACGGGGTAGCTACTCCTGAGCATAGCTTAATGCCAAGTACCGAATCCATCCTATCCCTGGCTAAAGTCTCCAAACAATAAAGCAAGAGAAAATAACTCCTCTGATACCACTTTGTAACGTCCCAAGTCTGGAGACCCTCCACTAGTGCCCCATACCCGGTTCGCCGCATGACCTCAAGCGCGTTTCCCCAAACGCCAGAGGTTTCCGAATAGCATCGAGGGCCTAGGTGAGTCGGTGGGAAACTATGCCCTCATTAGATAAGGTAAACATGGTAGGAAAACAACAATAAACATCAGAAGCAGTAACAACATGCATAACAGCAGAAACCCAACAGCGGAAGAAATTTAGATATATAACTATGATGACAAAGATGCATCAGGTACAAGTATCTAAGGAAAACAACAAACATAACAACGTGATGAAATACAACTGAAACCAAGTGAAAAAGAAAACAAAGTAAGCTCCTCAGCATCGTGAGCCACGTCTCGGTCCCATGCTCCCCATCTCCCGGTGCAATCAAGATCCTGAAGTAGAAGGGTGATTGACCTTATCTATACCTGCAGCAACATAGTCTGCTTGGGCCCAAAAGCATGGCCCAAACAGGGTGTGAGATACAATCCCAGCAGGCAACCACCCAAAGATCTGTGCCTAACAGTAAATGAATACATGTCAGTACTAAAACAAGAAGCCGTAAACAGAAAAGCACAACAGCTACATTCCACAGTTCTAATAAGCATAGCACACAAGTAAGCAGCCAACAACAAAAGTAAACAGGTAACCCTCTGGGTAGCTCTCACAGTCTAACCCCTATGACTCAACCTCTATGTACTAGCAACCCTCTAAGAGGCACACACAGTCTCACCCCTCTGGTTCATCTACGTAATTAAGCAGACTCTCTGGGGAAGCAGTCCCCATCAATTCCCCCTATAGTCTCGTATCGTGCTAAAGGCTCTCTGGGGAAGAACTCCACGTCAATTCCCCCTATAACCCGCGTTGTAATTAAAAGACTCTCTGGATAAGCCCTTCGTCAATTCTCCACTTGGTCTCTCATCGTGATTTAAAAGACTCTCTGGAGAATCCCTTCCGTCAATTCTCCCTTTGGTCTGCTACTCTAGGTTCTCACAGTCCTGAGTGACTAAACATGCTCAACGCTTGTGTATCATCCAAGTAAACCTCAAGAACTACATGGCTATCAACTAAGGCTCCACAGTAAAATAAATTAACAGTTCCACTATCCTACGACTAGGCATGGAAACTGGAAAACGCCAAATAGGAAGAACAAGCATGGAAAAGAAAACTGAGCACAAACAAAAATACTCTAATCACAAGCAATAACCTCTACTAAAGCAATAAAGAAAAGCAGTCAAGAAACAAAGGCAAAATAGGAAACACGCAGTACCCCGTTCAAGAGTATTGGTGGAATTTGCACAAAATACTCAAATACTTTCTACCGAAAGGCACAAACCACCCACCTCGATCCTAGGAGATCGATATACGTGAACCTCAATGACAGATTCTTCTTAGAATGACGTAGATATGAGAAAACGCATAAAATGTTCATCCCATGATAACTTGGAAACCAGGAGGAATCAAGAAATAAGGCTAAAGAAGAAGGAAGAACTCACTGCTGCACTTCCAACGCAACTGACCGTGCTTGAATCGGAGAACAGACGGCGAGGCGGTTGTCCGTCGAAGATCCGGCCGTACGGGTCGCTTCAGACGGTCGAAAACTAGAGAAGAAGGTGAATATGAGGGTTAGACGCGACCCCGGTCCGTTTCATGAAAAAAATTACACAGCATGTACGTTTAGATTATACAGCGTGTACTTCTAATTTTTCCATACTCCGAAATTACCGGCCTCCACCTCAGCCTTACACACCGTGTGTGTGGCCAGGACATGTCCAACACATGGCTTCAAGCCGGGAAAGAGTACACGGTGTGTACTCATAAAGTACACGGCGTGTACTTCTGAAATTTCCAAAAAAATCATATTTTCTAAAAAAATCTAGAAAAGAAAAAATATACATGAAAAGAGATCCGGGTTCTTATAGAACCAATTATTAAGAACATATGTGTAATCATGAAGACTGGAGGAAATAGAGAAACTAGGTTGAGAATAATATCTCAACTTTTCCATTCACATTGAGAAGTAGGAAGAGACACCTTATTACCTTACCACTTGTATATTGTATTTTTAATTACAATTTTATGAACCAAGTTGGTGTGCCATCCAACCTGACACACAACCTAGTCACTGGCATGGACCGAAGAGAATTCTCGATCCCCATGGGCTAGAAACTAGTTCTAGAGTATCCAAAAATACATCAGGGTAATTATTTCACCCATTTTTATAACAAAAAAACCCACAATAATAAACATAAAAAGGATGAGTAATCATAAGAAAACAAGGCATAACAATATTTAGATTCTAGTTTACAACTATCAATAAAAAATGGGCTAAGAAAAAGAGAAACAATGACACTAACCCAAAACCTCCATGAAACAAGAGGAGAATCATTCTCATGCCACCACTACAAACACCTTAAAGGGAAGACCATTAGAAAACTAAACCACCATCATGATATATCTTTTCTTTACTTGAGTCAAACATAACCAAGTCAAACACAACCAAGTTTACATACAACCAAAGGTGTATGTAGGGCATGAGAAAAATCCCAGTATGATTCCACCCAATAAAATGGATTCCATTCCAAAACATTATAAGACAAATAAACATGCATGTTTTATAAAGAAAAAATATTTAAACATTTTCATGAAAAATAATTTAATGGGAAAACATGATTTGATTTTGAAATAACCAACAAAGTGAACCATATTCCAAAGGTAAGTATGATACCAAAAAATAGCACTAAGTCCTGAGAGATACCTATAGAAACTAACTAAAATATGACACTATGCACATCATATCTTAGTGAAATGTGGTATAGCAACCACACCAACAACTTTCCCATGCAAAATAAACTATAGAGGAGCATCATCCAAAATTATAGTGGTCTCCAATCACCATCAATATTTATTTAGTGTTGTAATATTTAATCCCGCTAGATGAATCTAGGCTAAGCCACTTCTGATTCAACAAGAACACAAGTCATAGTTTACCCACCTAGTCACCTAATATTCCCTTTTTTCTCAATTTCCCTTGCACATATAACATATAACACCACTTCCACACATGCATAGGACAATAAATATAACAGTCATCATAAACCACCACTTTCACAACCCAAAAACCTATTTTGAATCTAAAATCATTCAAAATCCATTTCAAAACATGATTAACATCACCTGGAAAATTTATTGAACAAATTGAACAATTTATAAAAAACATTTCAAGAAACAAAATATGGGAATTCACTTGAAAACAACCAATTTCCTTTAGAAAATCTACTTTCACAGTATAAATAGCCTAAACCTTTAAAAACACATTTGGAACCACATAAACAATTCATAGAACACAAACAAGAATCAAATAAAGTATATTAAAATCATAAAATAATGTTTAATCCATAAATGGCTTGAAGGCGTTCATTTTTTATTGATTTTTGATAATACACCTTTAAAGGGGTGAGGTGGAACCCTTACAAGGCCAATAAGCATAAGTATTACATGGCCTGTAGGCCTTAGAGGAATTTATTGCCCGTAGGTTTCAAACATTACATACAACCCAAACTAACTACTTGGAACTGCTCCTCCCCAGCATCTTCATCGTGAAATCAACTCTCCACCATCGCATGGCTGTTTGGATAGACTATCCCATGCATGTACAAGCTTGTCCCGATGGCAGGTGCCATACCCTTTCATTCTTGCAATCTGTGTAGCTTTTGCTGTGGTGAAAGCTCCTTGCTCATCCTTCTTATAGATATTGTTCCTTATAGGTTGAAATTGGTGTGAAACCACAACTGCACCCCAAGAGAACACTATAAAGTCAAGATAAATCCTTATAAATCAATATTGAACTCTAAAGAACAAGATACAACCCTAACTAGGTCACCTAACCTACCAAATATATGAAACCCCAAGAAAGAAGGTTATACACCCTATAAAATAAAATAAATCAAGGGATAAGGTCTTTACTTGATGAATATAGTAGAAACCAAATCAAAATCACCACCAAAGTAGAGGTATAAGAGATAAAGAGGGATTGGGGGATTATCCCAGGGTCAATAATCCCAAATGGGGAGTAATAGGGATGTTTAGAGTTAAAAATCAGAGAGGAGAAAAAATATAAAAATACAATTTTTTTTAATGACCAGGAAAAGTCGCATGGTTTACCCGCACAGTTTCCCAACCCATGAGGAAACTCTGTGAACCTTACTATCCAATAAGGAAATTCCACATGGTTAGCCCACATAGTTTACAAACCATATACTAATTGTTTGATTAGCCACTATCCAAAATGTCACTTTGGGTGCAAGGTTTCCTGGGCAAGGTGCATGGTTTTTAAAACTGTGTCAACCGTGTGCCCCATGCGATCAAACCAAAAAACTAAATTTTCATAAAAACATAAGGAGAATCCCATGAATAAGCACTAGACTGAAAATAAACAACGTAATACCTCAAAATGAAAACACGGATGTGACAATTCTCTCCACCATGAAAACTTTCCGCCCCTATAAATTCAACCTAAAACTCGATCATAGAATTAAAATGGATACTCTTTATCAACCCACAATTTTTTTCTCCCAAGTTTCATACATAAAATTTCCACACTACCAATTTACTCAAACCAATGGAATAGAATTCCCATGAAGTACCTTCTCATGGTAATCCACAATCCGCACTGGTCACTCAAACACTGACAAATCAGGCTCCAAATCGAACTCTTCCCAGTTTAACATGTGGGATTGATCTAGGTTATTATTTTTCAATTGAGACACATGAAAAACCTCATGAATATATGTTAGCTACATTGGTGGAGCCAATTTTCATACCACTTTATTGATCCACTCTATAATATCAAAAGGTTCAACATACCCTGGCATTAGGTTTCCTTATTTTCCCTAACAATGATGACCCAAGAAAGGTGTCACCTTCAAGGAAACCCAGTCACAAATGGAAAAATATAGATATTAGTGCCTCTAATCATTATAAGAATTATAGAAACTATTATCTTTCAACAAATTCTTCTTGATCAACTTGACATTGTCAGAAGTCACTTTCACACCACTCGGTCCCAATAAAAAGGTCTCACCCACCTCAACACAACACAAGGGAGATCAACAAGATCGACCATAAAGTGCATCAAAAGAATACATTTTGTTAAAGGATTGGAAACTAATTTTATATTAAAATTCAACCAATCACAAATGGATATCCCACAAACCACTAAAAATCAACACACATGCCCAGATCATGTCTTCCATAATCTGATTCTCCTGCTCCATCCGACCATTCATCTGAGGATGGCATGTCATTCTCAACTTGACATACAACACCATTTCATTCTGAAAGACTTCTCAAAAACAAGAGGTTAAATGGGGGTCCCTATTTTAAAAAATTGATGATGACACGCCATGAAGCCTCACTATATCTCAGACATACAACTGTCCTAACTCATCCACCTTGTCTGAATCTCTGATCAGAATGAAATGGGAAGACTTGGTTAGATGATCAATCACTACCCAAATAAAATTCATTCCCTAGGGTGTATTAGGTAAACCAATAATGAAATACATGGATATCTTGTCCCACTTCCAGTTAGGAATTGATAGCAGCTGAAGAAAACTAGAAAGTATTTGGTGCTCTACTTTTACCTACTAACATGTATAAAACTGTGATACAAAGTTAGTTATGTCCCTCCTCAAACTTATACACTAGAACTATTGATGCATGTTATAATATATCTTGGTATCACTAGTCTGAATAGACCACTGAGACTGATGGCTATCCTGAATCACTACCTTTCTCAATGACAACAATACCACAAAGCAATCCTTGAAGAACAAAACTCCCTTGGGGGATGCTGACTAATCACAAGGCACCTTCCCACTATTTAGTAACTATATAGAACACAAACACAACAAATCACTAGGATTATCCATATAAATCAACTCCAATAGATAAGGATCCAACTGAAAATTGGATAAAAATGTTCCTCCACTATTCTCCATGGTCTCTAGATGCAACTGGGAGAAAAGACCCAACAACATCCACTACTCATTGGACTCTTTCAACACCCAAACTGGCCCTTTTATGCTCAATGCATCTGCTATAACATTACCTTTTTATAGGGTATAAACTATATCAATGTAAAACCCCTCAAGGTACTCAACCCAAATATTCTACATCAGATTCAAATCCATTTGGGAGAAAATGTATGCTAAAATATTATGATCAGAATAAACCACAAATTTTCCCCAAAAAGATATTGATGGCACATCTTTGAGGAATGTATCACTTCTTGTAACTCTAGGTCATGGGTTGGGTAATTACTTTCGTGTGTCCAGAGATGCTGAGAACCATATTCCACCATATGGTCATCTTGCCTAAGAACACACCCTAGACCCATACCTGAGGTATCACAATTAATCACATAACCCTTTCCAGATTTCAGAAAGATCAAAATAGGGGTAGTTGTTAAACTCCGCTTAAACTCTTCAAATGAAACATGACACTATGGGATCCATTAAAAATTCACCCCTTCTAGGTGAGAGTGGCCATGGATGATGTAAGTTGAGAGAAGTCCTAAAAAAATCACCTGTAATAACCTCATATGCCCAAGAAGCTTCTGATCTCAAAAACATTCTTTGGCTACTCCCATGACATAACTACACTAGTTTTCTTGGTGTCCACTGAAACCCCTTGTTTAGAGATCACATGATTGATAAATCTCACTTACCACATCCAGAAGGTTCATTTTGAAAACTTAGCAAAGAGACGACGGTCCTAAAGAGTTCCCAACACAATTCCCAAATGGTGCACATGCTCCTACTCAGATCCAGAACATGCCATGATTTCATCCACGAAAAAAAAGGATTCAAGATACTAATGAAACACCCTATTCATAAGTACCATGAAGACTACTAGAAAATCATTCAACCTAAAAGGCATGACCATGTACTTGAAATGTATGTACCTAATTCAAAAAGATATTTTTGGAAGATCTACCTCCCTAACTATGACTTGGTGATAACCAAAACACAAGTAAATTTTTGAGAACTACCTTTCCCTTTTAAGATGATAAAACAAGTCATCAATGAGGTTTAAGGGATACTTGTTATTGATGGTTAACTTATTCAAAGTCTGGTAGTTGATACACAACCGGATAGATCCATTGGAATTTTTTTCATGAATAAAGTTGGGGCGAACCAAGGGAAGATGATTGGGTGAATGGACCCTTTGGATTCCAAATTGACAAGTTGTACCTTTAATTCCCACAACTCATTAGGGGATATACAGTATGAGGGAAGATATATAGGTTGTGATACCAATACAAAATATATAGATAACTCTACATCCCACTCTGATGGAAAGCCTGGAAATTCACCTGGAAATACCTCTGGGAACTTATCCACCATAAAAGATAATCCACCCTCAGGGGAACTATCATCATCCTCCAATGTGAGTGATGATAACTAAAAAATGAGGTTACCCAGTTTTGAAAGTGGAGGTCCAACATGACCTAACTGAGGGTCCCATTCACCAAGAGAAACATAGGTACATCCATCAGGTTCCAAAAAACTTACTCCCTACCTATAAAAAATGATGTGCGCCTAAAAATGCACCATCCAATCCATACCAAGGATTGCGTCAAAGAGGTCCATTTCTAAAGTCAGAAAATCCCATTTCAGTTCAACCCTTGACATGGTGAGTGAATAGTATAGACAACTGAAACCCTTCTCTAACTCCTTACCAAGTAGCATTACAAAATCCATTTCATAAAAAATAAGATCAGTTGGAAACTTTAACACATAAACTAGGCAGGTAAAAATGAAAGAAACAGAGGAAATCGTATCAAACAAAACAATAGTTAAGGATTATGTAATAAAAATGGTACCTCAAACAATCACAGGTCCTTCATCCAATCTATCTAGTGCCTGGTCCATGACAAGAAGATGTTTCATCTCAGCCTGAGTTTGAGAACAACCATGTTCTTATGGATCTAAACTCAACTGAATCTTCCCAAAAGATGATCCAGTATACCATGACTGTCAAACTAATATCCTTCTATCCTAGACATATCTGAATGGGATGACATTCTTATAGAATCCACAAATCCTATACCACACTGATAAGAGTGTGTGTCCCTATAAAACCAATTCAAGTGTCCTATAACTTCACATTGGTGAAAGGGTCTAGGAGGATATGTGTACGTTGGTTGTATGTTCCCTTCCTTCCCACACTAATGGAACAAAACTAACCCATAATCACAAGCCATATAAGAAGATATTCAAGATGGATGGACTAAACTACCAACTCCCTTCATCCCTTTCTCATCCCACTTCCTCTTCTTCTAGTATGAACTACCACTTCCCACTGTAGACACTACTCCAGATAATCCAGAATTTCCTTTCTGATTGATCTCAAACATACAAGAATGATCAACCACCTCAACATAGGTCCTAAACTTAAATAAAAATACATAAGAATTAATCTCTGGATTTATCCCCATCTCGAACCTCTGAGATTTCACATGATCATTGTAAATGATCTCGGTTGCGTATTGTACCAGCTCCATGAAATGATTAGCATACTCCATCACTGTACTGTCTCCCAAGTTAATATCCATGAACTCTTAGGATTTGGTGTAGGATGAAACATTGGGACATTTCTACAATTTGAAAATGATCTTGAAATCTTTCCATCTCATCTCCTCACTATTCCCTATTTGAACCACTGATTCCCACCACCTCCAAATGAGACCTTATAACATAAACAAATAAAATTTCACTATGATAGACTCAAGTGTGTCACGAAACTCAAACATCCTATATATATTTTAAATCCACTCCTCTGCTTTATGAGGTTCTATATTTCCCCAGAAAGTAGGTGGGTTGTTCTTGAGAATCTCATGAGATTTTTCCTTCCCAGGACCCATTTCAACTTCTCTAATATGAAAAAGACCAGATCCCACTCCCTATCCCAAATACTAGACAACCTCAACCACAAATTCCACTTGTATATGATCAATTGGTGATGGGTAACTCTCTACAACCTCTTCTCGTTGTTTCACATGAATTCTCCAATGAAGAATTTTTATACACAAGAAATAAACACAATGTAAACCATAAATAGAACTGTTCTAAAAAAATATTCAATAAAAACAAATATCAAATGCATCCAAAAAAATAAAACATAACCAAATCCATCACAATAATAAGTCCAACAACCAAACCAATCCACCCCCACCCTATGTCCATATACTGTATGTATCCTGCATGTCTCACTTAGAGGAGAAGTCAAAAAAAATCCCAACATCCCATGGATACTCAAGATATTTCATGAGGTGTGATGTCTAGGTACCATACTCACAACTAGAACCTCAAGCCTCGATAGTCCTAGATCCATTCTATCTAGAATTATCCTGAAATAACTTGACCCAAAAAAGATCGTAATCTACTCTGATACCATTTTGTCACAAACCAAGATGGAGTGCATCCAAATCGACACCTGAACCTATCTGTGGCATGAACCAAAGGGAATTTCCAATCTTCACGGGCTGGAAACCAGTGTTGGGGTATCCATAATACATCATGGAAATGATTTAACACATTTTTATAACTATTAAAACCCACAATAATAAACATCACAAGGCTGAATAATCATAAGAAAAGAAGGCATAACAATGTTCAGATTCAAGTTTACAACTTTCAACAAAAACTGAAATGGGATACAAAAAAAGGGTAAACTTTGAAACCATCCAAAAAACCTCAATGTATATGCAATGACAAGATACTAAAGAGATTCGGTATGTAAAAATCCAAGAGGGTATTGTTTCCAGCATCACATAGAATTCATCTTTCCAAGAAAATGTGTCCTCAAACACATGAGTAAATAAATAGAATGAAAAGGATTCCATAAGCATCGGAAATTGGGTGAGTCATGCATGTTATGCTATGTACTAGGATAGATTTCGCCTATGTATTGAGTGATATAAGAAGATATCAAGCTAATCTAGGTGACCATCATTGGATGGAAGTCAAGACTACCCTTAAGTATCCAAGGAATACTAAGTATATGTTCATAGTTTATAGAGGAGATGAGGAACTAGTAATCAGAGGATATAAAGATGCTAGTATCCAGACTAATCAAGATGACATGAAGTCACAAATGAGATACTTCTTCACTTTTAATAGAGGTGTTGTGATCTGGAAGATCTAAAATCATGGTGTGTTCATAGATTCTACATCAGATTCTGAGTATATCATAGCTTCTGAGGTAGCTAAAGAAGTAGTTTGGATGTCAAGATTCATCCAAGATCTTGATGTCGTTCCTAATAGTAAATATCTTATCACACTCTATTATTATAATACTTCAATAGTGGATATCTCAAAAGAGATAAGGTCACATCAGCAGATGAATCACATACTTCACAAGTACCATATCTTGAGGGATTTTTCACGTAGAGGTGAAGTTGCAGTGAGAAGTCTTTCCATAGAAGATAACATGGTAGACCCCTTTACTAAAGCCTTAACTCATAAGAAACAATATCATCATGTTATTTCTAGTGGATTGAAAGTCATATGTAGTTGGATCTAGTCAAAGTGGGAGTTTGTTAGAGTTGGTGTCCTAGAACCAAATGTTTGTAATTTGATTACACGAATATTTAATTACATATTGTTCATTATTCTACATGAATATGATGTAATTATGTCCTAGATTATTTTTCACATTGATAAGGTTATGAAATCTCCCCACTATGATGAGAACCTTGAAGTGCTGTGATAGTATTCTTAAATATATTTTTGCGGTTGGATGACATACTATTATGGGACACATAGTATAAAGACCATTAGGTGAGAGTACACATAAGAAGATGATACTTCTTCTCATGAAGTTTGAACTTGGTAATCTCCAAGATAAGAGAATATGATAACATACCTACAAGTAGGAATTCTGTATGTTTTGGTGTCATCATATATTACTATATATGAGAATGTGTAATGGTCCTTAGACTTTAAGATTATCATTAATATGTGTCATGACTTACACACTTTGATTTACTGACAAAAAACATCATACCATATATTGGTGGGAAGTATGGTAGGTTGGGTGACTCATGAATGACATGTTATTAATGGATAAGTTGAGGAATGATTTGTCCCTTCCATTTATGGAAGTTTGTATCTCAGACCTTTGATTGAAATAGAATCGTCACCCTAAATTCCATGGCCATGGTGTAATGATGAGTTTATTTCGTGTAGTCAAAGAATCATGTATCAAGAAGATTGGTTTATGACACTATCATGAAACCTTCTTGATGAAATGTTGTGATAAAGGGATTATATTACATGGTGAGCATTAATATGTGGATTTCATCGTTGTGACTTTAAGTTCTTTCTCTTGGGTTCCTTGACTCATTGGAAAACAATAATATTGGACTTTAGGAAAGCCTGCCTAATGCCAATGAGAAATAATCCTAGTGGGTCACACACTATGTGGTTCTAGTGGCCTCGATTAAATTCTATTTGAATTTAATTAATGGAATAAATAATATTCTCCAGACCGAGGAATAATTTTATTCATGTTAAAATGATATCATAAATTAAATAAATATTTATTCACTGAATTGTGAATAAAATATATTTATTTATTTTATTGAACATTTATTAAATATTTATTTACCAGTTTGTAAATAAATGTATTTATTTAAGAGAATAAAATATTTTATTTGGGTGTTCAATAAATGGAATAAAAGTTTTAACAGACCAAGACGGTTTCCATTGATAAATTAATTATTTACAAGTCTGTAAATAATGTTTATCCAGTTGGCGCAATAAATAATAATAATACTATTATCATTATATGGCATAAGATTTCATTTATGGTTCCATTTTGCGCAAGTTGGAACACCAAAAAATAATGGTGATTTTATTGTTATTATGTGATATGGGTTTTCTATATTAATTATAATTGCATTTAATTGTTGTTTCAAAATTAAATATTGTAACTGAAACACCATGTAGATTAATTGGTAGGTATGTCTATTGTTCCAAACCCTGGTGAATTGAGATTTTTTGAGCCAAAATTTTCTCTCTTGAATCCTCTCATCTCTCCCTCTCAAGAATGAGAGAAGTTCTTCATGAATGAAGAACGAGTGATCAAGAACGATCGACACAAGACATTTGCTTTGCTGCACTAGCACTGAAGAACGAGTGGAATTGTTCAGAGAATATTGGAGAACATGCGGATCAATGCTAGAGGGATTCTACTTTGGATCCCCGTGATCACAATAAAGACAATATAGAAGGGTCATTCCGGAAGATCAGTGATCATCAATGAAGAAAGTACCAAAGATGGGTTATTTATTATATAGAAATTAATAAATTAATTATAAAAATGATGTACAAGATCCTCTTTATTGGATCTATAAATTTTATTCTCATTGCCTAAATATTGGATTTTAATCCATGGATATTAGCATTCATCATCATATTGATCCCAGATTAGTCATCGATTACGGAAAAAGAAAAGTTGGGCCCACTAAACTACCATTATTCCAATGTGCCTAGATCTAACAAGTGGTATAAGAGTGAGTTCATCATCATTTATAATTATTTAAATAATTCATTGATTATTTATTCTTTAATAATTTAGTTTTTCAATTCATGTTTAATCATTCTTGTAATCTGAATTTTAAAATCTATTCTTCCTTTCTTCCTTTCTCACAGATCTAACTGAAATAAATAATTTTTTTTGATAAAAATTAAATTGAGGATATCATTAGGAGGTTTTGATGATTATATTCAGGTAACATGACAACACACACCATGTATTTGGAGTCACACACCATATAATCTTCTATACACATCCTGTAATCTAGATTACACACCGTGTAGTTTTGTTCAGTTCACTAGGAGTAATTCGACAATTACTCAAGCCATGTACATTAATGACACACAATGTAGTTAATTATTATACCGTGAGTTGACTAGGATATACTCGGACATGGTCAGTCGGATTACACGCCATGTGGCCCACTGGACATGGCATGTAGTCTCTTCGTGTCAAGGGCCAAACCATGTATCCCATACATGGATAAGCTGACCAGTAACCATGTAACCCAGAGACATCATGACATATGGACCACTAGACATGCCATGTACTTTGATATTTTTAAATTATGCCTCACATGATGAGTCCCTAGGCATGTACTTCAGATAAGATTGTGAAGCCAGTTCATGTTGTGTGGTCAGAACTACATGTCGTGTACTTTACCAAATTACATAGAATTAAAACTTTAGTGTCTGTGTAATGTTAATAATTACATATCATGAAGATTCTAATATGTTTTCACCATGTTACCTCCAAGTTTATGGATGATAATCTCAGGTAAATTCAAAAAATTATTTAGACAAAATGATGGATTAATTAAATATAATAATTAATCGATTCGACTGTGATTTATCTTAGTAAGAATGATTAAAGAATTGAATTCTAGTTTTATTAAATTCAAAATTCTGTTCATGTATATGGATGATCATGATCTAGACTGGAACTTTGTATGTGATTGGTTTCCTTTTAATTTATTTTAAATAAAATTATTGTACTGCATGCCACATATCCTCATTAATATGTTGGGCATGCGTGCCCATGTTTTATTTTATATAAACCCCATTTTTACCTCTCACCTGCATGTGAGTTAAAAAGCATATGTAATGGACGGGGCACCCAATATTTTGGAGGTGATTCAAGTGAAGAGTCGAGGAGAAACCAATCCAAGGAGATACAAAGGTGGAAATGTGGAAAGTTTTAGACATGAACAATAAATGGTTCAAGGTTTTTCTCCCCTAGGACAGTGGTTGGTTTTTCAATAGCTAGATAAACTATCCATTAGAAGGGCTCATGATCATGACCTTTTCTTTATTTTATTTCTATCAGTTGCATGATTTTTCATTATGGATGTATTTTCTTGACTACATAATTAATTAATTAACAAGCATGCATGATGGAACTAAAATAAACTAGGCTTATGCATAAATATTATCAAGACACGATTAATCAGTTAATTAAGTTCCACTTAATATTAAGAATCAAGTGATAAATATCATAAGGAAATTTACACATAATAGATAAAGATCCCTCAATAAAATATTAAGTCTGGATAAGCCTTCTGTTACTTGATTAAGGGAAAGACTCAATAAAAATAAGTGTTTGTACAACCCTTTTTGGGACACTTACTTTTATATAGAAAGATCTTATGAAAGTTTCAGACTGACTTAACCATTTTACATCAAGAGGAGTATCCCCTTTTATACTTGGTGTAAATTTGGAGTCAAGTGTTGAGAAAATTCAAGTCAGGATTTTAGGATTGGGGATCCCACTCAACGGATCAAGGAGTTACAAGCCCATAGTTGGAAAAGACCTACCTGCCTAAATACCTTCAAATAGCTTAACCAACCCTTATTAGGGTTATGCGAAGTGGAATATGGATCCTTGCCACTAGAATATCCATGAAACTAGACATTACAAGTTCAATGGTGAGGGCCATTGAGAATTTATAAAATAGTGGGAGACTTAATAAAATTAATTTATTATTTCTCATAAAATTTAATCAAGAAAGTACTAATTATCTTACCTTTTAATTGTAGAATAAAAATGAAAACTCATCAAACACACTATACCTACAATCAATATGAGATATAGTAAACATCATCACTAGTAGTGACTTTTATGAATGGTTTATACACATTCAGGTCATTCTACACCATGAAAAAAAATCTTACATGTTGGAGTCCTCATTACCTGATCTGCCTACCCAAGAGGTTATTGATGAAGAGTTTTTGGTCTATGAGAAACATATGAACGATGTGGTCAATGTTCAATGTTTGATGTTATCATCAATGTCTAGTGAACTTATGAAGGCTCACAAAAACATGGATTCATATAGCATACTTGAGAACTATGTGGTCTTTATCAGGAGAGATAAAGACAGAAATGGTTTGAGATCTCAAATGCACTCTTTTAGAGTAAGCTTAGAGAGGGTGTCTAGTTGGGCCTCATGTAGTCAAGATTATTGGATGCATTGAGCTCCTGGAGGTTCTAGGTTTCAAACTCTCCAAAAAACTGGGTATCGATATCATTATCACATCACTCTCTTAGAGCTTCTCACGTTTTTTTGTTAATTTCAATATGAACAACATTGAGAAGTCTCTTCCAGATCTTTTTATCCACATTATCCATGTGGACAAAGAAATGAAGTGTGAAAATCCTTCTATCCTTATAGTTAATAAGAGGAAAGGGAAGGTGAATATCTTTAAGCCCAAAGATTCTCCATGCCCTTATAAGAAAAATAATATCAAGGGGGTGGAAGGTAACATTAAGTTATTTGTTTCACATGTGGCAAGAAGGGCCACTAGAAGAAAAACTACACCCAGCTAAATAAGCAAGGGGAATCTTCAAGTGTTTTTTTTATCAAGTGAAATTTATCTATTTATATAAATTGGGTATTATATTTAGCCTATAGTTATCACATATGTATCCAAATATAGGAACCAAGTAGATTCATGAAAATTGACTGATAAAAGGTAGAGCTACGAGCAGCCAACGAAGCTAGACTTGTTGGTGTAGCTATCCGGGACTACCACCTCACGTTGCCAACTAAGATGATCTTGTTATTAAATGGTTTTTATTATGTGCTTTTTGTAACAAAAAATATATTTCTATATCTAGAATAGATACAAATGTATTTATTTTTAAGTTAAAAATTGAATGTTACTTCTTTTATAAAGATAACATTTGTTTTGGTAAGGCACATTAATATAGAGGTATTTACATGTTGTATTACACAAACCATGTAATGGAAATAGATAACTAAGTTACTTTACATGACTCATACCACACCCAACTTTATCATCAATAGGTTGGTCATGCAAATGATAAATTCTTAAAAAAGTTACATCAAGATGGGTATTTAGATCCTTTTGAACTAAAACCACTTGGTGTATGTTATGCATGCTTACAAGGAAAAATGACCAAATCCCCATTTAGTGGAAAATGGGAAATGGAAAGATAGATTCTTGAATTGGTTCAGACAGATGTGTGTGGACCATTTCAAGTTTAAGTAAGGGGTGGGTACTCATACTTCATAACTTTTACTGATTATTTTTGTAGATATGGATATATCTATTTAATGAGGTATAAGTCCAATAATTTTGATAAGTTCAAGGAATACAAGATTAAATTTTATAATCATATTGGTAAGAATATTAAGAAACTCCGCTCATATCGAGGTGGATAATATCTTAATTAAATGCTTTTGGGAGTTTGGGATCCTATCTCAACTCACGCCTCCTTACATGCTTTAGTAGAATGGTGTAAGATAAAGTCATAACCACACCTTGTTGTACATGGTGAGATCAATTATGAGTCATAAAAGTCTTCCGTTATCCTTTTGGGGACATGTGTTCCAAAAAACAACACACATAATGAACCAAGTGCCAACTAAATCAATAAATGGTATTCAATATGAGTTTTGGAGTGGAATAAATTCCATGTTATTGAATTTTCATGTGTCGGGAAGCGATGTGTTTGATAAGGACTCTTCAGGTAACAAACATGCACCAAGAGACACAATGTGTACCTTTATAGGATACCCCATGGGAATAAGGGGATATTACCTATACAAACCCTCAAACAAAAAGGTTATAGTGGCAAGAAATGCAATTTTATTTGAGAGGAAACCCATCTCCAAAATAGATAGTGGGAGTGAGACATACTTCGATGAAGTCGAGGCTCAAGGAACACAAGATTTGGTACATGAGAAAATTACACTTAGCCTTGTGGAAGAAGAATTTGTTCTAGAGACATAAGAACTGCGTAAGAGTACAAGAGAGGTTAAAGAACCAGAATGGTATGGTTTTCTAGTCACTATGGATGGTGACTCGTTATTAGTTGATAATAATTATCCTCTAACCTAGAAGGAAGCAGTTAGTGGAACATATATTTCCAAGTGGAAAGAAGTCATAAATTATGAAATGGATTCCATATACCAAAACGAAGTATGGATTTTGGTAGATCCTCTAGTAGATGTAATTCATGTTGGTTACAAATGGGTATTCAAGAAGAAACTGTATATGGAAGGACCAGTCAGTACCTATAAGGAATGACTGGTTGCAAAAGGGTTTAAACTGCATCAAGGTATTGACGATGACAAAACCTTTCCCACAGTTTCTATGCTAAAATCCACTAGAATTCTATTGGCCATTATTGCTTACCATGACTATGAGATTTGGAAAATGAATGTCAAAATAGACTTCCTTAACATAAACCTTCAGTAAGATGTCTATATGACACGACCTGAAGGGATTGTGACTCTGAAGGATTCTAATAAGATATGCATGGTGAAAAAAATCACTTTATAGATTAAAGTAAGTATCTAGGTCATGGAACATTCATTTTGAAAAATCCATAACAAATTTTGGTTTTATAAAGAACGAATGTGAGCCTTGTGTCTACAAACAATTTAGTGGGAGTGCAGTATTTTTCCTAATAGTATATGTTGATGAAATATTAATTATTGGAAACAAAATACTAGTATTACTTTCTATTAAGGAATGGTTGAATAAATGCTTCTCCATGAAGGACTTGGGTGAGATAACATATATTCTTGGGATCAAGATCCATTGTTATAGATCCAATAGATTTCTAGGCTAAAGTCAAAGTACATACATTGACAATATACTAAAGAGATTCAGTATGAAACAATCCAAGAAGGTATTGTTGCCAATCTCACTTAGAATTCATATTTTTAAGAAAATGTGTCCTCAGATGCATGAGGAATGAAAGATAATAGAAAGGATTCCATATGCATCAGTGATTGGGTCAGTCATGTATTATATGCTATGTACTAGTCTAGATGTTTCCGACACATTGAGTGCGATAAGAATATATCAAGATGATTCAGGTGACTACCATTCGATGGCAATCAAGACTATCCTAAATTATCTATGGTGTACTAAGGATATGTTACTGGTTTATAGAGGAGATGAGGAACTAGTCATCATAGGATATGTAGATTCTAGTTTCTAGACTGATCAAGATGACATGAAGTCACAAATGGGAAACATATTCACTGTTAATAGAAGTGTTATGAGATAGAAGAGCTCAAAAAAGGTGTGGTTATAGATTATACAATAGAGTCTAAGTATATCACTACTTATGAGGTAGCTAAATAAGTTGTTTGGATGTGGAGCTTTGTCCAAGAGATGGATGTGGTTCCTAGTGGTAAAGACATCATCACACTCTAATGTGATAATACTACAATGGTGTCTCTAAAAAAAGAGCCAAGGTCACATCAGTGGATGAAGTACATACATTGGAAGTACCATCTCTTAATGGATTTTACTCAAAGTGGTGAAGTTACAGTGATGATCATTTCCACAGAAGATAACAAGGAATACCCCTTGACTAAAGCCTTAACTTAAAGGAAACATGATAATCGTGTGAGGTTTAGTGGACTGAAAGTCATAGGAAGTTGTCTCTAGTCTAAGTGGGAGTTTTTTAGAGTTGGTGTACTAGAACCAACTATTTTTACTTTGATTACATGAATATTTAATTACATATTATTTATTGTTCTACATAACTATGATTTAATTATTTCCTAGAGTATTTTTCGCATTGATAAGGTCATAGTCGTTCCTCTCTATGATGAGAACCATGAAGTGATATGACAATATTAGTAAATATAGTTATATAGTTGGATTTAATACTATGATGGGACACATAGTATACATACCTTCAAGTGTGAGTACTCGTAATTATATGAGACTTCTTCTCATGAAGTTCACACTTGGTAATTTAAAAGATAGAAGATTATGAGAATAGAACCGCCAGTATGAATTTTGCACGTTTTGGTGCCATCAGATATTTTTATCAGCAAGCGTGTGTAATGGTCCTTAGACTTTAATATTATCATTAATATGTGTCATGACTTGCTCAATTTGATTTACTAATCAAAACCCTCATTCCATATGTTAGTGGGAAGTAGGGTATGTTGGGTGTGTCACGAATGACATGTTATTAATGGATAAGTGGAGGAAGGATTTTTCACTTCCAATTATGAAAGTTGATATCTCATCCCTTTGAGTGAGATAGAACCTTCACCCTAAACTCCGTGGACATGGTGTAACGATGAGCTTATTTTAGGTAGTCAAAGAATGAAGTATCATGCATATAGGTTGATGACACTATCATGAAACCTGCTTGATGTGATTTTGTGAAAAGAGATTATATTACACAGTGAGAATTCATATGTGGATGTCATTGTTATGAAATCAAGTTCTTTATATTGGGTTCCTTGACCTATTTCTAGATAGTAATCTTATACATTAGGTAATCCCACCAAATTCTAATGAGAAAGAATCCTAGAGGGTCACACACTAAGGGTTTCTGGTGGTCTTAATTAAATTCTATTTTAATTTAATTAATGGAATAAATATTATTCTCAAGATTGAAGAATAATTTTACTCAAGTTAAAATGATTCCATAAATTAAATAAATATTTATTCACCAGACTATGAATAAAATGTCTTTATTTATTTTATTGAACATTTAGAAAATATTTATTAATTAGTTTTTAAATAAAAATATATATTTAAGAAAATAAAATATTTTATTCAGATGTTCAATAAATAGAAGAGGAGTTCGAATAGACCAAGACTGTGTCTATTGATAAATTAATTATTTACAATCAGTAAATAAAGTTTATCCAGTTGGAGTAAGAAATAATAATAATACTGTTATCATTATGTGGCATGGGATTTCATTTTTGGTTCCGTTTTGAACAAGTTGGAACACAAAAAATAATGGTGCTATTATTGTTATTATGTGGCTTGGGTTTTCTATAATAGTTATAATTGTAATTAATTACTGTTTCTCAATTAAATATTGTAATTGAAGCCCCATATAGATTAATAGGCTGGTACATCTATTATGCCAAACCCCGGTGAATTGATAATTGTTTATCCAAACATTTTCTCTTTTGAATCCTCTCATATCTCCCTCTAAAGAATGATAGAAGTTATTTAATTACAAAGAACGATCTATCAAGAATGATCGACACAAGACATTTACTTCATAGTGCTAGCACTCGGAGAACAAGTGACGTTGTTTGAAGACCATTAGAGAACATGTGGGTCAATGTTAAAGGGATTTTACTCTGTATCCTCATGAAAACAATGAATAAAATCCGGAAAAGTCATTCTGGATGATCCATGATCATCAATTAAGAATGTACCAAATACCCAGGTATTTAATTTCTTCATAAATTAAAAAATTAATTATAAACATGATGTGTAATATCCTCTTTCTCGTATTTGGTGCGTTTATTCTCTTTATCTAAATATTTTATTTTAATATGTGGATAGTGGCGTTCATCATCGTATTAATCCCATATTAGTCATTGATTATGGAAAAAGAAAAGTTGGGCCCTCCCAACCACCATGATTCCACAATGTCCGGATCCAACAACTGGTTCTTGATAAATGCCTATCTTGGTCCTTCCCAAGACCCAGTTCAGCTTCTCTTACTGAATAAAGACCACATCCTTCTCCCTATCCCAAAGAATAGACATCCTAAACCATAAATTCCACTATTATATAATCAATTAGTGAGGTTAAACCCTCTCTATCCTCTTCCCATGGTTTCACAGGAATTCTATAAGGATGCATTTTTATAAACAAGTAATAACCACAATGTAAACCATCAATACAACCGTTATAAAATTTTATCACAAATAAAAACAAATTTCAAATGCATCCACAAATCAAAACATAACAAAATACATCACAATAACAAGGAAAAAAACCATACCACTCAACCCCCACCCAATCTCTATATATAGTCTATAGACTGCATGACTCACATGGAGGAGAATTCAAACAATATCCCAACATCTCATGGCTACTCAAGATCTGTCATGAGGTGTACTAGAAAGGAACCCAACTAACAACCAAAACCTCAAGACCCGAAATTCCTAGATCCAGTCTATCCAGAATCATCCTGAAATAACTTGACTTTAAAAAGACTGTAACCTACTCAGATATCATTTTGTCCCAAACCAAGATGAAGTGCATCTAACTCAACACCCGTCTTAGTCAGTGGCATGAAACAAAGGGCATTCCCAATCCACATGGGATGGAAAATAGTGATGGGTTATCCAAAATAAATCATGGGAATTATTTCACCCATTTTTATAACCATAAAAACCCATAATAATAAACGTCACAAGGTTGAATAATTATAAGAAAACAAGTCATAATAATGTTTAGATTCAAGTTTACAACTTTGAACAAAAACTAAAATGGGCTACAAAAAAGGTAAACTTTGAAACCATCCCAAAAATCTCCATGAAACAAGAGGGGCATCATCCTCAAGCTACCACCATAAAAAACTGCAATAAAACACCACTAACAACCCAAACCACCCCAATGATACATCTTTACTTTACCTAAGTTAAACATAACCATGTCTATGCACTCTAAAAGGTGTTTGTAGGGGAGAACCAAAGCCCAGTTGAATGACACCCAATAAAATAGATTCTATTCAAAAAAATTATAAGACAAATCAAAATGCATGTTTTTAATGTTAAAGTCTAAAAAAAATATGAAAAACATTTTAAAGGGAAAATATGCATTTCTTTTGAAATAACTGACAATTTAACCATATGTGATAGTAAATACAATATCGTAAAAGGAAACTAAGTCACGAGATATCCCTATAAGATCTAGCAAAAATGGGATACTAGGTATATTTTATCTTGGTGAAACATAGTATAGAAACCACAATAACAATGTTCCCGTACTCGAGCCATTAGAGAGGAGAATCATCCAAAATTATAGTGGTCTCCAATCATCATCAATATTTTGTTAGTGTTGTAATATTCAATCCCACTAGATGAATCTGGGCCAAGACACTTCCAATTCAACAAGCATATTAGTCATATTATTCCCACCTATTCACCTAGTATTCACTTTGTGCTCAATTTCCATTCCATATATAACATATAATATCACTTCTACACATGTATAGGCCAATCAATATAAAACTCACGATAAAACACCACATTCACCACACAAAAACCTCTTTTTAATCTAACTGAAAACAAAATATACTTCAAAACATGATTCACATCACTTGAAAAATTTATTGAACCACTTTCACAATTTATAAAACACCTTTCAAGAAACAAAATAAGGGAATGCACTTGAAAAAAACCAGTTTTCTTTAGAAATTTCAAGGAATAAAAAACATAAAACCTTTGAAAAATAAATTTCACACCTCATACATAATTCATATAACACAAAAAAGAATCAATGCAACATATTAAAACCACCAAATAATTTTTAAGCATGGAACCACCTACCTCAAGTGTAGAAACATCCAGAAATCAGTGGGAAACCACACCTTCACCTCAAGAGAACCCTATAAAGGCAATATCAAACCATACAAATAAATATTGAACCCTAAATAAAACTATTTAACCCTAAATAGGTCATCCAACACATTGTAGATATGAAACCCCAAGAAAGACGGAGAGAAACCCTATAAAGAAGGAGAAATAAAGGGATAAGTGCACTTACTTGAGGAATCGAGGAGAAACCACACCCAAATCACCAAAAAAATGGTGGTCCAATGGAGATAGAGGTATGGGGGGATGTTCCTAGTATGATGAATCCTAATTGTGGAGGAATAATGGTGTTTAGAGTTAAAAAATATGGGGTAGAAAAAAGATAAAAATCTAATTTTTTAATGACCTGAAAAAATCACACGGTTTACCTGCACAGTTTTCCAAACCTTATGCCAACCATGCACACGTTAATATTCAGAAAGTACATGAAACATGGTTAGCACTCATGGTTTAAAAATTGTGTTCTAACCATATAATTATTCACTATCCAAAATGTCACTTTGGCCACACTGTTTCCTAGGTTAGGGCGCACAATTTGAAAAACCATGCACCAACTATGTGACCCATGATGTCATATCCAAAATCTCAATTTTCTCCAAAACTCAAGAGGAAACCCATGGATAAAAATTATACTAAAAATAAATAGAGTAATACCTCAAACTTAAAACTCTAATGTGACATACATGCATGCAACTGAAGGTGAAGCTTGTTCTCAAAGGCAGAACCTGAGATCGTGGGTATACTATCGACACTGAACAATAAGAAATGAAGATTCCTTCCTAGTGTGATCTACCTATTCACATAAATATAAATTAAATAATAAAATTATTGTTGAAGATTTATAATTTTTCAAATATGGAAAACCACATTAATAATTCGATTTTTGTGTATTCTCTATATTGAAACATCTTAAAATCCATACTTGAAGAGATTCAACATTATTAAGATGTTGAGGAGTGTTTCCCTTGAGTGGGAGACAATTTAAGAATGATGAATAAGAGACCGAAAAATATTTTTTTCAAGGCTATATGAATTTTCTATAAAGATCTTGAAAGTTGTGTTAGGGAGAAAGGTTTTTTATCATGATCTCTCATCCATGATAATAAAAATCACATTCTAACATAAAGGGGGAGAACTTTTAATCAATGAAAAAGGTAAAAGTTATAAGAAGTTTCAATGATTTTTTTTCAAATTCTACGATGTTTGAAATGTTCTAATCTATGTATTATGTAAGTATATGAATTTTAAGTTGAAATTCATCTCAAATTGATATTTATTAATCATTTTTTACAACCTATTTTAGATTGAACTATCATCGATGATAAATTAGTAAATTTTTTCACTTATATTGGTATTAAGATCAATTGATTATGGAAGTCCTATTTGTCTAAATTAAATCCTTTTTTTATACTTTGGTAATGACTCAATAGGATTTGAGTGGAATGGTTAATGAAACTTTTTTATGTATAAATTGATACTATTTTCTAAATAATTTGAATTTATTCTCAATAAAGGAGATAGAAATTACAATGAAAAGATTGATAGGAAAGGGGAAAATGAAATTAAGTTTGATAAGATTGTCAAAGATAAGTGAAGGAGATTTTATGTGAACATATTGACATATTCTTGTAATATGGTATTAATAATAAATACAAAGGGGGGTTTTGTTAATCTCACTTTGTGTGTGTTTTATTTATTTTTAAGTGAATGATATTTGATGAGCACATATTTTCATATCACTATAAGATGATATCGATAATAAATATAAAGGGGTAGTTTGTTAATACTACTTTGTGCTTTTCATTTTTATTTTCAATTAGATTTTCAATGAATATTGGTAGTTAATTAATGTTAATATATTAAATAAGCTTGGTGAATAATTTAAGTGAATAAGAATCTTGGTGATGATGATGTATTGATTATATTTGATGAATATTCTAATCTTGGAGAAGAGGGAGATTCTAAGTATTATATTGATTTTTTAGTGCATAATGATTAGAATATTGGATCGAGGAGTTGAATTTACATAGATTTTATCTTAATATATCTTTAAGGAAGACTTTTTTGAAAAGATTCATCTACATATGTTTTAATGAAGGTAAATCAAATTATTCCCATTAATATGACCCTCATTGAAGTAAATATCATGGTTATATTATCATGATTTAGGCCCTTTATAAAGATATAAGGAGTTGTCGGTACAACATAAATTACTACACTATAGGCTAATATATACAACTAATGGTGTTTTAATAAAGGTAAAACATGAATAAAAAACACAAAGGTATTGGGTGTGGCAATTTGGGAGTGTTTTTTTTCAACACGGTGAAGGAAAATATGTCCATGGAACAAGCTGTGTGTGTTGAATTGGTCTCTAAATTTACCAATGAAAAATGAACACATGGTAGTAATGGGTGTGGTGTTCCTAGAGTCCATGTTCAATATAGGTATTTACAAGATAAGTTAAACACACTTTAGTGATGGGTTTAGTGAACATGAAGTCTTCTTATTCAAATTGGGGAATTCCAATATGACCATAATGCAAGATATGGTGATAAAAGTCAATCCATTTTATAGGACATATTAAATAATGAGTTCTCCTATTATAAATGGATAAACTCATTATGTCCATGTTAATGGCCATGGTGAAGGGTGTGTGCTGGAATAATAGGAGTGGAAGATCATATTCCTATAATAGAAGATAAAAAAACCAAAAAACAGTGGATTTAATCATGTTGAGGACCATGTTATCCAAAAAATAAATACACTGCACCTTATTGTTAGAACCCAATCCATTTTTATGGGCGTGTTGGTTGGATAAGTTCCAAATATTAAAATAAAATTTCTATTTATGATTGAATGGCTCATTAATGATTCAAATACCACATGTCTCAATTTTTTGACCACATTACAAGAAAATGATTAAGGTGACATGTATGATTATTTAAGTAGTTTAAATGTGAATAATTCATGCAATAAAAGTTTATAATAATTAAACCATGAATATATATTAATTAAGATTATAGAGGAAATTTTTAGAGGTATTATGGGTTATTTGAATGGTCCAATATGATGGTGAAAAGTGTCCAGATATTGGGTATATGATTCTATTATTTCAAAAGGACGTATTGACCTCCATAATAGTTGGTGTGAAGACCAGATCATTCATTGAATATCAGAGAAGAATAAGAGCATGATATCCTCTTACAATATCTATTGTATATATAAGAAACATAGAAGAAGAGTGATAAAAAAATATTACTTATTGTAGAATTTATATGTTTCAAAGCTAGTTAATAAATCCAGTGTAGTTCATTTATGCACTGAAGTTTAAGAAGAAATAAGAAGAAGAAGAGGTGATACAAAAAAATATTATACAGTGAAAAAGAAGAAGAAGTATTATACCAGTGAAAAAAAGGCAGTGACATTACTTGTTGCTGTGAAGAGAAGTGTAGTGAGAATTTCTATTTTCATACAAAATAAGTTATGGTCCATGCATTCTGTTGTGCAAGTGAAAGATAAATAATAAGTATATAAACAGTAATTCATGAGTCTAAATTTTTATTAAATTTTATTATTATTATTCCACATTTTAATAAACTATTAGGATGACAGTATAAAGAATCAAGGGAATGCTTTAGAGTGTGGGATACACCAAACAAGGGTACAAGGATAAACCCTACTAAATTGTATTCACAAGTTGATATTAGTGGATTGTGTGATCATGATGGAACCCATATCATACCAGTAACCAACAATTCATTTTTAAAGTTGGAACTTGTAAATCATCATGTTTCTTATGTGTTTGTGTGTTCAAAAATGTTTCTTAATAGAACAAATAACAAGAGAGAGATATAGAGAGAGAATAAGTAAAGTATCACCTAATAGTGAATGAGGTAAGAGTTATAAGAAGGGATTGAAAAAGATATAATTGGACACCTACATAGATTCAACCACACTCAGTGTAAAAAATATCCCAAATAGTCCTCTCACTAATCACATTAGTCCAAAAATCATAATTTAATTATCTTATGTTTGACCCCAAGACCCACTTTTTAATTTGGAAATAATTATGAATATTATTCATAATCATAATCTAAGAGTGGTATCTGGAATTACATTATATATGCATAAATTAAAAGTGTTTGTTGTGATGTAATATAACACACATCCATTGGGAAAGTTCTTTTTCCCTTGAAATTTAGAAAATCATGGGACATAGATAATGTTAATCCCATATAAGTTAACATAAGTTATCTTTACAAGTTCCATTGTAATTTTATATACAAGTTCTTTTTTGTGTTTGTTGTGATGTAATATAAGTTATATTTTTTTCAATTTTAAAGTTGACTAAATATTATATAATTACATCACATGTAAATATATTTGAATTAACATGAACATAATTTGTAAAAAATCAATTGAGGGCCTTGATTTTATAACCCATTATATATTTATACACATCCTATATTGGATAATCAAATAACTTTTCTTGATTAGTTTTATAATTAATTACATTATGTTTATCATAATTCACAAAGAAATTTATATAGGTATCAAAGTATGAAAACTCACAAGTAGATAACATATTTGAATACAACATATTGAAGGATCCATAATCAATGATCACTTAAGTAACACCAATGTCACATATATGATGATCCATGTGGTGTAATTTTAAGTGGGTCCATCTGAATACATGTCCACCTACATATATCCCATGAGGGATCTATTGTATCTCTATGCAAGAGATCCTCCTCATATTGATCTTAACATATCACCACAACCCAACATGATAATCATCAATCATGGATAATCTAGTAATACGTATATTTCAAGGTGTTTTTATCATATTATATCTCATGTTATGCATAACAAATGTAGATAAATAATAATGTATTTCCATTAATATACATTATATAGTCAATAACACTGGACATAATTTATAACACAAACACTGATACTTATACAAAGGTAATGCCTGGTTGATTTTATTACTCCTTTTGATATTAGGGCTAGGATTAATTCTACATATGTTTAGTGTTGGTTATATTCTTTCTTGATCATTTATATTTGGGGTTTCATTTTAGTTATATGTAACTATTGGTATCTATGTATTTTGGTTTGATGTTTTCTTAAAATTTCAAACATATAGAAATTAGTTTTATTATATTATACATGTTGGACAAGTACCATATGACATAAAAATTATTTCTTTTAGCACACAAGTTTTTATTTTGGAAATATAATTTGTATTCATGGTTCATTTTAGTTTTTTAACAAATTCTACTAATGTTTTGCTTAAATATTGAAAAGGGAAATCACTTCTCAAAATTATATATCACCCCACATCATTTATACCAATCTATATCAATTAGGGATCATGCATGAGGTATTTTCGTGGTTAGATTCTTGTAAATGGGTGATTTAGTTCATGTGGTTACAAGGTTAATTAAATGTTTCACAATCATCATGTGTAACACCCCAAGTTTTAATAGTACGTTATATCTTTAAAGTAATTTAATAGCTTGCATTGCACGCAACACTGAGTTCAAGAGCATCACGACCTATCAAACTAGCCCTTTAAAAAGTAGTTATGAATATTATTAACCACATTTTGAATTATATATATATCCTATAAAATTTTAACATTCATCTTTCATATTTTGATGAATATTGAGAAATACAAAATTTTAATTGACAAAAAAAATTTAATTGAAATAATTTAGTGTTAAATTATGAATTTGAGTGATTTTAAAGTATAATTAGATTATATTTTTATTATTTAATATAATGTAGGTAATTTTAAGTAATTTCAAATTTAAATTGTATATAAACACATGTTAATCATTTGATAGTTTTTACTTCTTAAAATCCCGATTTCTAGTTTTGACAACGGAAATTAATTTAAAATTAATTAATTTCACTCATATGTTTTTAAATTTCGTAAAATAGAAATAATTTTTTAATTTGGAATATCAAAATTATATTAGGGTTAAGTTTTGTTATTTTTCTGAAAACTTTAAATTTTTGATTAATAGTGAAAAACACATTATTATTATTTAAAACCAATTTTTTATTTAAATAATTAATATTTTTATTTAAATTTATTTTAAACTCAAAATAGATAAATAATACCTATATTTTTCCAACACAATTCATTGGATTCATTTTATAATAAGATTAGATATATAAAATTTTATTGAACTATTTAACATCTTTTGCCCACCTTCTAGGCACATTTGCAAATTTTCATAAAACATAATTTCACTGCTTTTGTGAATTTAATTTAAAAAATCTAAGTGAAATAGTTTAAATTAGTAAGTAAAATGTGGTTCAATAGGATGAAAATAATTTTTGGTGAATAGTAACTTTTGAATTTTATTTACCGCGGTTAAAAGTAAATAGGGTAATTAAAGGTAAAAATTTTATTATAATTACCATAACACATGTCATAATTCTATTGGATAAGTGTATTTCGACCAAAACAAACTTAGGAAAAAAAATATGATCCCTTTTGATGCACTTGGATTAGATTATGACATTTATTATATTTTTTTAAAGAAGAGTTAAAAGTGTTAAATTCAAATTCTAATAACTAAACCATTTTTAATATAGGGTTACACATAAGATAAATTCTACTATAAATATTTCTTATAAAGATAAAAATATTTCTTACATCATGGTATGTTAATTATAATTTTTAAATGTTAAATAATTAAATTTATTTATGAAACAATGATGATGCAATAATTACTTTATTAATGAAATATTCAAATAATTGATATTATAAATATTAAAATAAATGTAAATTGAGACTTTTGATGCATTGCACGAATTTTATAGGTTAATATGACATTTTAGGGTTGATTAAATTTATTTTTTTCAAAGAAATCATATTTTTATGACTTTCACAAAAACCAAATACTAAATAGTGTCAAAATTGACCTAAATGAGTTTTTAAAACAAATACTATTTTATTAAATTATATAATAGTCATAAAAATCTAAGTTTTATCCAAAGGAATTATATAATGATATATATTTCATTATTGAACCAATTTATGTTCTCATGACATTTTATAGTAAGTTTATTAACCATTTATTAAAATAATACAAGAAGACATGGTAAAAGTTAAACTATTTATCTAAGAGTTAAATCTAAAAGATAAGGTTAATATGGTGACCTAAACTTGTCTAAAACCTATTGGTTGGAGGTTTTGTTACCCATAAACACATTATCCTTGAAATAAATCCATTTTTAACTATTATAAAATGAAAATGAATTAATAATAAAATAGTATTTCAAGATCTTCCTAAAGTTCCCATCACCTCTCTTATAAAAGGATACTTCTATTATCTCAAATTCACACCTCCAAAGCCATTTGGATCAGCCAAAAACTGATCAAATATCATACCAAAAACCCTCAATTCAACCTATAGTCCTTAATTTTATTATAAATCTAACCTAAGGATCCCTTTTCTTCAAATCAAAAGGAAGAACCCGAAGAAGATGTAATTATTTTATCACCTCTTTCAGAGTTCTTTTATTCTTCCACTTTCTCTTTTCATTTGATGTTTCCAAACTAAAATAATAAATTTATTACCTTATACATACTGAAATGTTATTATAAATATGGTACAACCATATTCATTATTCTATGCATCCTATGAATGACGAAGTCACCATACGTGCGTACGTACGACTTACTGTCTCCACGTCGTGGTGTAGTTTGTTATTCAACACTTCATTATTTAGATGGGTATAATAATGAGTATAATTGATTTAAATAATAAATATAAAATTTCAATGATTCTTTATATATAATATACCATACAATTACATAATATTTCACCATCAATAGAATGATATTGTCACTCGTGCGTACGTACGACTTGCCGTCTCCACGACACGATGAGATTTTGTTCCCCATCGTAAACATTCAAGAATAATTTTCATTTTATAACTAAAAATAATGTTTAAAGAACTTAATATTATTCTGGATATGAATAAAATACATCCTATCCATAACAAGCATTACTTATGTAACAAAACATATAAAATAAAATGAATCAGTTAACACCCAAAACAATGATACTACTGAAATATTATTAACAAAAAAATATTAGAGGATCATATATGATATCATATTTATATATGTGGTTATTTTATATTTTAATAACAATGATTTATCCATTATAAAAGAGTTTAACCTACCCTCAACTAAGGAAAAGTACAAGGTAAGGGTTAATTTTACAATCTCTTTATTATCTGGGGTTTTTTATACATAAGTATCTACTGAGACCTCTTTATCATCCACATCCATGTTTCTTGAAAATATATTTCAAAGCATTTTTACTATTTACTAGATTAAGGGTTAAATTCATTTATACCCTCATTTTAATTTTTATAAAATGGTTTGAAAGGAATATTTTAATCTCTTTCTAAACAAGGTACTTTATGACCTTTTTGAAAAATTAATGAATGAATGTTTTTTAACTTATACGGAGGGTGCAACTATTTTCTGCCATTATAACACCTTCAAATATTCCCTTAAAATCTTATAAGAATATTTTAAAAATAAATGTTTTCTTTTTTAATTATGTTACTTTTAAATTATTTAAAAATAGAATGAGATATTTCTCTCAAATATTTTTGATTTCATCTATGTCAATATCCTTTTTTGGATTTTACACTTGTTTGAAGTTGATTTATTATGATACAATCTTCCATATGGTATTGAAGTTTTTGTGATATGTTTGACCGTGGATGTGCTATTTTTATACCATTCATGGTTCATGGTTAAATTATTAACATTTTATATGCTAGTTTTAATACAAATGTTTATGTTATGTTTCAACCTTTTCATATGAGGAATGCATTGGATGTAGTAAGTGATGGGTGAGGCCTGCTATAGTACCTCGATGTATCGGTAGGTCTCATGAGACAAATTAGTGTCTCGGAACAAGGCCTTGACAAAATTATTATTTTTAGTCTTGGAATGAGGCCTTGACTATATGGTTATGATGTCTAGCATTATGCATTCCATCATTATGAAATTAGCTATTGATATTACATGTGATTATTAGACTAGTAGAATATCCATGTGAATTAGTAAATGAAATTATTTTATTTATCTTTTCCATATTATACTAATGTTTATGTTTAAAAGTCTTGTGTTTTAGTCTTATACTTTTCCTTAGTTTTTATGCTTATTTATGATAGTTTTCGTTATATGGTTATCCTTACTGACCATTTGAGCTCACCCATTTATTGTGTTTCATTTTCCTCGGGATGTGAAGAAGTATATTATGATTGACCTACAGAAATAGGCTAAAATATATGAGTGTGTTCAAAGGATACACAATTTTGTAGTTTTTCCATTTCATAATGTAATTTAAAACTTATGTATGTATCTAGTACTTCCAAGGCTACTAAACTAATCTATCTTTCGGGACTTGATACCTTATTATCATTACAATGTTATGCAATAATGCATCGAATCTAGGTAACTAGGGTCAGGGGGTTATAGTTTGTATTAGAGGAAGTTTAGTAAAAACCTTGAAAACTAGATTCAGAAAACCTCTGTTTAGAGAACAATACCCTAAGATAGACTTTGAGGATTAGTATTTAAGTTCATCCAAAATTTTTGGTAATGTAGATATTATGTGGGTTTTCAAGAAATACATCCATGTCTGTATAATACAAGTGGACGTGGTTCTGGAATAGATGTACCTAGGATTGAAAACTCAGACAAGGAGTTTTGGGCTTATCCCAGGGTATCCTGGTACACAATAATGGGCCTTAACGCGCACTTGGTTTGACACTACTGGGGGATATGATTAGGATAATTCACATATTCTTTATAAACCATTATGAAGGATATATGAGTTAATATGTCAGAAGGGAAACCATTTTATGATTATGAGACTATATGTGTGAAAATATTCAATTAATGTTGATAATTTTTATAGTTTTTTTATTATACACTATGATATAATCTAACCTAGTGTATTTCACCATTTAGAAATGGTTCCTAGTAGAAGGAATGAGAAATCCATAAATATGGATGATCTAAAGAGTAATAAGGATCATATCTTTCATGGTCTTTAGCCAACATTTAGAAGATAAATAGTCTCATACGTATTCTGATCATATAAAGAAATAATATCATGTGTTAATAAGATAAGTAAAGAATTCTCTAAGTCGTATGGCTTTAAGGGAATATAGAGAAGAATAGGATGGTAGAGATAAATATGGATAAAGGGAATAAGGGAAAGAAATATTTTCCCATATGTGATAACTATGGAAAGAATCACCCTAGGAAGTGCTTGAAAGGAATGGGAGTTTGTTATAAGTTTGGAGAAAAATGACACCAAGTTCATGATTGCAAGGGTAAGAAAAATATTTCAAATGTACAATGCTTCATCTGTAAAGAGCTGGGACACTACATGAATCAATGTATAATTATCAGAGTATACCCCAAATGATTATATTGGATAATAATCAAGTAGAGGAATGTTTTGTTTTATTAAGTTATTATTAAAAAATTGTGTCATTTGAGTATTGTATTAATGATGTACAAGTCATAAGAATTATAAATTATATAAGGATTGTCCTGCAGTACGTTTTCACTAAGGATTTGAGATTTTATGCTACCAAGTAAAGTGACACAGTTTCAAGTTAATTTTTTTGGAAAATATACAGTTGGGGGAAATATGAAACTTATTATGTTTCTGAAATTGAGATCATTATTTTGGAATAAGATATGATTGATTTGGACAAATTTTATTGGATATTCTTGACTACCTTGAAACTAATTAATTGTTTGTTTATGCCATCATTGTTGGAGTTTACAACATTTTTGGATATAAGGAGTATATCCAGTATTCTATAAGGAATAAGGGAGCATGAATTTAATCAATAAGGTTTTATGGTAATTAAGGGTGTTACCATGTTTTAATAGAATACATGATGAAGGTATTAACATGTTATTATGTGGCAAAAAAGATCTTCAATATGTTTACCTTCCTTATAAATTATGGACTATGAGTTTAGACAAAAGTATTTTGGATAAGTCTAAAGGTTGGAATGAATTAAGTTGGACATTGGATGCTATTTTTTATGGTTAAAACATTTCTTAAGATTATTTTTGTATTTTTATAAAAAGGACAACCTAGAGGTCGGGCGATAACCCGTCGCGTTCGGTAAGGTCGTGAGACTAGAACCCACAACTGAAGGGCAACAAGGGTACATCACTTACGAAAAGCCTACGTGATGTCCTAGTTTGTATAATGTAGTTTTTTAAAATTTGTATGAAAGATGAATTATAAATTAATTTTTTTGAAACCGTATATTATTGGGTTAAATAGAATATTTTCGAGTTATATTATCTTTGGAGTGAAAGATGAGTTTTTGGTAGAAATTATTTAAAGGATTGAGCTCTACATGCCAAGTATTATTATTTTTTCTTAATTCTATGAAGAAATTAATTCTTAATCCTTAGGTAAAGGAACTTAAAAACTAAAATTTGTTATCTTAATACCTTATGTTTTTTTTGAAACAATGATATTTTAAATCATCATAGATTTATGGCTTTAAGGCCCCCAATTTTCCATTTATTTTTCACTTGTTTGTGATTGATGACCTCAATCACTTCCTATAAATATTTAAAATTTTCCTCCAATTATGTGTCTCTTATTGACAACAATTTTCTCCTATTAGAAATCCTAATTTGATGGTGATTTTTCATTTCCCTTTCCCTCTTATTAAGACTAAATTTTATTAACCTTATTTTTGATGTGGGTTTTCCACAAAGGTATTTTGTATTTTAAACCATTTATTTTCAAAGAACAATTTAAAATTGAGAGGAAACAATTTATTGAAGTATGGTAGAATATAAAATCTCAAAATTTCATAGTACATTATCTCTTTAATGTAATTCAATAGCTTACGTTACAAGCAACACTGAGTTCAAGCGCATCACGAACTATCAAACTAGCCGTTTAAAAAAGCAGTTATGAATAATATTAACCAAATTTTGAATTATATATATATATATATCCTATATTATCTTAACATTTATATTTTTTATTTATTAGACATAATATAAGGACACAAATAATTTTTTTAGATAAAAGAAGTATTTTCCAAAAATCCAATTTTCCACCTTTTAATGGAGAACCCTTTTTAAATACAATATATAAAACTTTTATATATTAAATTTAATGGAATTAAATTCTTATTTAGAATGGGGACTTAAAATTTTATTTTGGATAAATTTTTGGTACTTTTCTGATAACTTTCATATTTTGATGAATAGAGAAAAATACTAAAGTTTAATTGAAAATGACTTTTTTAATCGAAATAATTTATAGTGTTAAATTGTGAATCTTATTGGTTTTAAAGTATAATTATATTTTATTTTTATTATTTAATATATTTTATGTCATTTTAAGTAATTTCACATTTAAATTGGACATAAACACATGTCAATCTTTTGATAGTTTTTACTTCTTAAAAACTCGCTTTCTAGTTTTGACAATAGAAATTAATTTTAAATTAATTAATGAAAATTATTTATTTTAAATTTGGTAAAATGGAAATAATTTTTGAATTTATAATATCAAAATTATCTTAGGGTGATTTTTTGGTATTATTCTGAAAGCATTCATTTTTTTATGAATAGTGAAAAATACTGTGTTATTATTTAAAACTGACTTTTTTATTTAAATAATTAATATGTTTATTCAAATTTATTTTAAAGTAAAAATAGATACATAATACATATATTAGTTCAATGTAATTCATTGGAGTAATTTTATAATAAAATTAGATATATAAAATTTTATTAAACTATTTAACATCTTTTACCCATCGTCTAGACACATTTTAAAATTTGCATGAAATGTAATTTTATCACTTATGTGAATTGAATTTAAAAAATATGAGAGACACTATTGATATTAGTAAGTAAAATGTGGTTCAATAGAATGAATATATATTTTTTTGAATAGTAACTTTTGAATTTTATTTACCATGACTAAAAGTAAATAGGGTAATTAAAGGTAAAAATGATATTATAATTCCCATAACACATGTCATAATTCTATTGGATAAGTTTATTTCAATAAAAATCAACCTTAGGACAAAAATATGATCCTTTTTTATTCACTTGGATTAGATTATGACATTTATTATAATTTATTTAAACAAGAGTTAAAAGTGTTAAATTCAAATTTTAATAACTAAACAATTTTTAATATAAGGTTACACATAAGATAAATATGACTATAAATATTAATTATAAAGGTAAATATATTTCCTACATAATTATATTTTAATTATTATTTTTAGACATTAAATAATTAAATTTATATATGACACAATGAGGATGCAGTAATTACAGTAGTAATGAAATATTAAAATAATTGATATTATAAATATTAAAATAAATTTAAATTTGAGACTTTTGATGCATTACACGAATTTTCTAGGTTAATATGACATGTTAGGGTTGATTATATGTTTTTTTAGAAGAAATCATATTTTTATGACTTTCACAAAAACCAAATACTAAATAGTGTCAAAATTGACATAAATGATTTTTTAAAACAAATATTATTTTATTAAATTATATATTAGTCCAAAAAATACAAGGGTTGATAAAAGGAATTATATAATGATAGATATGTCATTAATGAACCAATTTTTGTTATCTTGGCATTTTATACTATGTTTATTAACCATGTATTATAATAATACAAGAAGACATGTTAAAATTTAAACTATTTAACTAAGAGTTAAATCTAAAAGATATGGTTAATATGGTGAGATAAACTTGTCTAAAACCAATTGGTTGAGATGTTTTCGACCCATCGCCACCTTATCCTCTAAATAAATCCATTTGGAGCTATTATAAACCTAAAATGATTTTATAATAAAATAATATTTCAAGCTCTTCCTAAAGTGCACCTCACCTCTCTTATAAAAGGGTACTTCTCTTCACTCAAATTCACACCTCCAAATCCATTTTCCTCAACAAACACCTACAAAAATATCCTCTAAACCACCCTTAATTCAACCTAGTGGCCTTACTTTGATCATAAATCCAACCTATGGAGTCCTTTTGTTCAAATCAAAAGAAAGAACCCGAAGAAGAGGTAATTATTTCATCACCTCTTTCAAAGTTCTTTTCTTCTTCCACTTCCTCTTTATTTGTTGTTTCCAAACTAAATTAATAACTTTGATAACATATAAATACTGATATGTTATTGGAAATATGGTACAACCATATTCATTATTCTATCTATCCTATGAATGACAAAGTCGCTATACGTGCGTACGTACGACTTACCGTCTCCAAGTCGTGGTGTAGTTTGTTATTCAACACTTCAATATTTGTATGTGTATAATAATGAGTATAATTGATGTAAATAAAAAATATAACATTTCAATGATTCTATATATATAATATAACTTCCAGTGACATATTATTTCATCATCAATATAATGATATTTTCACCCGTGCGTGCGTACGGCTTACCGTCTCCACGACGCGATGAAATTTCATTCCCCATCGAAACCATTCAACAATAATTTTCATTTTATGATTAAAAATAATTTTTAAAGAACTTAATATTATTCTGGATATTTATCAAATACATCCAATCCATAATAAACATGACTTACGTAACAAAACATATAAAAGAAAATGAATCAGTTAACACCTGAAACAATGATATTGCTGAAATATTATTAACAAATAAATATTAGAGGATCATATATGATATCATATTTATGTATGTGGTTATTTTATAATTTAATAACAATTATTTAACCATTATATAGTAGGTTAAACTACCCTTGACTAAGGAAAATTATAAAGTAAGGTTTAATTTCACAATCTCTTTATTATCCGAGGTTGTTTATACTTAAGTATCTACTGGGACCTCTTCATCATCCACATCCGTGTTTCCTAAAAATGTATTTCAAATTTTTTTACTATTTACTAGACTATGTTTTAAAGTCATTTATACCCTCATTTTAATTTTTATAAAATGGTTTGAAATAAATCTTTTCATCATTTTCCAAACAAGGTACTTTATGAACCTTTTCGAAAAATTAAGGAAAGAATTTTTTTAACTTATATGGAAGGTAAAAATATTTTCTACCATTATAAAACCTTATAAGATTCCCTTACAATCTTATAAGAATATTTTCAAAATAAATGTTTTCTTTTTTAATTATGTGACTTTTAAATGATTTCAAAATAGAAAGGGATATTTCTCTCAAATAGTTTTGATTTCATCTATGTCAACATCCTTTGTTGGGTTTTATACTTATTAGAAGTTGATTTATTATGATATGATCTTCCATATGTTATTGAAGGTTTTGTGATATGTTTGACTGTGGATATGCTATTTTGTGTACCATTCATGGTTTATTGTTAAAGTACTAACATTTTGTATGCAATTTTTAATACGAATGTTTATGTTATGTTTCAACCCTTTCATATGAGGAATGAATTGGATGTAGAATGTGATAGGCATGGCCCGCTATAGCCCCTCGATGTATTGGTAGGTCTCATGAGACAAATTAGTGTCTTGGCACAAGGCCTTGACAAAATTATTATTTTTAGTCTTGGAACGAGGCCTTGACTATGTGGTTATGATGTCTAGAATTATGCATTCCATCTTTATGAAATTAACTATTGATATTACATGTGATTATTCAACTGGTAGATTATCCATGTGAATAATTAAATGGAATTATTTGATTTATATTTTCCATATTATGCAGAAGGTTAAGTTTAAAAGGCTTTTGTTTTAGTCTTATACTTTTCCATAAATGTTTATGCTTATTTATGATAGTTTCCACTATATTGTTATCCTTACTGAGCATTTGAGCTCACCCCTTTCTTATGTTTAATTTTCCCCAGGATGCGAAGAAGTATATTATGATTGACCTACAAGAATAGGCTAAAAGATATGAGTGTGTTCAAAGGATACAAAATTTTCTAGTTTTTCCATTTCATAATGTAATGTAAAACTTATGTATGTATCTAGTACTTCCAAGGCTACTTAACTGATCGATCATTCGGGACCTGATCCCTTGTGATCATGCCAATGTTATGTAATAATGCACCAACTCTGAGAAACTAGGTTCGGGGCATTATATCTTGAGTATGGATCAATAATTATATGATTTATTTGAGTTATATAATTTTTTACATCATCCGGGTGGTGTAGTATTGATTATTTTATTTTAAATTACTGATCCTCTTCCAAGTATTTCCAAAGAAGTGATGTTATGTCATAATATATGAAAATATAAATATTGAATTTATTAAATTAAAATAATATATATTATAAATATGTGGAATTCATAATTGATATAACATGTCACAAAAATTTTCACATGTATTCACTATATTATATTCATTTAAAGGAGTTGAGATCATATGATAAAAATATTATTGAGTTGTTCTTACATATCCCCTACTATTGAATGGGTTGTTCTTTCATACATGGTCTAGTAGTCTTGATTGAGCAATGAGGTGACTCAATATTGGTGAACAAAAAGTTAAAAGAGAAGTTATTTATATAGTCCTAGAATATTTTCATTGTAATTATTGTATGTTCTGGGCATAGTGGAAGCACGTTGGTGGGTGTACCAAACTTTAAATTTTTTCCTTTAACGACGATCAATCCAAGATCCCACAAGATAATAAAACACCAGATATTCAGAATAAAAAATGAGTGAAAGAAAAGAGGGGAGTCCTAGAACCATAGAGAGTATCATCATATGTTGGTTGTAATTAATTTAATGAAAACCCAAGAATTACCTTGATGTAATTCTCTCTCCGTTGATGTTTCTGGTCACGATATGATGTGATCCATCATTGAATCGTATAATCCATGTGTAGGATTCCTCTAGTGGTGATCGATATGTTCTCAACGTATCTCTGGACGTCTATGAAGGGATCTCTGAATGCTAGTGCAGAAGAGCCTTTGCTTGCGATGTCCGCCTTCAATCACCTTGAGAGATTCTTGCAAAGCGCTCTCCTTGATCCAGTGGAGGATGGTCTCTCTCGTACCTTGAGAGCATTCTTGGAAGAAAATAATTCTCTTTTGTCTTGAGAGATTTCTCTATATTCGTTGTGCACAACCCCAAAAATGGCTTGTCTAATGATAATAATATAATTGGGATTTTAATTACTTAGAATAATAAAATGAATTAATTACCCAAAATAATTTATTCATTTCATTTAATTCTTAGTAAGACCCCTTGTCTAATAATAAAAGTTGACTATTATTATTACTTGACATGCACCCAGTGAAATAAAACAAATATTATTTAATAAAATAAATAATATTATTTCTAAAAAATCCCTATAAAAATTATACAACGTGTCTATTAATATATATTATGTGTACTTTTTTTTCCATTTCATTTATTTCCTCCACCACATTTATTAGACCTTGAATAATGACTATTTATTTCTCAAATAAATATCATTGTATTACTTTATAATAAATATATTTTTTTGCCCACAATATATTCTCTCGAATAACTAGTGTCGAAATAAATGTGATCAGGCATCCTTGAATAATTATTAAACCACAAATGGGAATAATATTTATTCAACTTATTAAATTAATATTTAACTAAGATACTTAGACACACTTAGTGTGTGACCCTCTAGGCCTATTTCTCAGTGGAATTAGGCAGATCCTACCTAAAGTCCAAGGTTAGCATCTAGAAACACGCGAAGCCACCCATAGAGAAAGAATTTAACGTCACAATGTTGTATCACATCCTACGAATACTTACCATGTAATGTAATCCATGTGTCTCAATATATCGAATCAAGCATGTTGCATGCTAGTGCCATCAACCCATGTGCTCGATTATTATTTCTTTGACTTTCTAGAATTGAACTCTCTCATTATTTACGATGGTCATGGATTTATTTAGGCTATATCAATTCCATTAAAGGGACTAAGATATCTAATTCCATTATATAAAAAAAGGGAAAAATCCTTTCTCGCATTATATATTAATGTAGTATTACTCATGACACACCCAATGTATCCTACCTCGCTGCGAATAGTGTGTCATCACAGTTTTTGTCAATACATCTAAGTGCACGAGTTGTAATACCCATTAATAATAATCATAAAGTCTAAGGACCAATGAACATGACCACAGATAAGAACATCCAATGACACTATGAAATGTGGATTTCCTACTCGCGGGTCTCGTTCTCATAATATTATCCAGAATATTACCAATAGTGCAAACCATGTGAAGGTGCCTGAAGGTTTTATGAGTCCTCAACACTAATGGCCTGTACTATTTGTGTCCCTCAATTAACATTATCCGGTTATAGAAAATATATTCAAGAACATTGTTATGACATTTACAGGTTCTCATCATAGTAGGGATCCGTTATGACCTTTTAGTGAAACAGCTATCCTTAGGACATTATAACATGCATTTTCATGTAGAAGAACAATCAAGATGTGATAAGGTATTTATTAATGAATAAATTACAAAGTTATTGTTTCTAGGACACTAACTCCAATAGAATCCCAATTGGACTAGAGCCAAATTCTAACATCCTTTAACCATCTACCTCTCACATGATATTTGTTATTTTTCTAAGATAGGCCTTTAGTTATGGGGTCTGCCACATTCTCTTCCATGGAGACTCTACTCACGGTAACTTCACCCCTTTGATAGAAACCCCTCAAGAGGTGATACTTCCATAGTATGCACTTTTTCCATTGATGTGACCTTGGTTATTTTTCAAGAACCACCGTTGCTGTATTATCATAATACAATGTGATAGGATCTTTACTGATAGTCACCACATCAAGCTCCTGAACAAAGTTACGAATCCTAATAGATTCCTTGGCTACATCAGAAGCCGCTATATATTCGGACTCCACTATATAATTGGCGATTACTGGTTTCTTTGAACTCTTCCAGTTCATAGCTCCTCCATTGAGACATAAAACATATCCAGATTGTGACTTTAGTTCATTCTGATTTGTATGAAAACCAGCATCTGCGTACCCTCTGATGACAAGATCCTCGTCTCCTCTATACATCAGGAACATATCCATAGTTCTTCTCAGATACATAAGGATAGTCCTAAAATCAGTCTAATGTTGTTCTCCTGGATTTTTTGATATCTTCCTACCATGCTCATTGCATAAGAAATATCAAGCCTCATATATAACATGGAATACATGATGGATCCTATAGCCGAAGCGTATGGGATCTTACTCATTCTATCATTCTCCTGTTGTGTCTGAGGACACATTTTCTTATAATGATGTAGGCCATGTGACACTAGAACAAAAATCCTCATGGACTGTTCCATACAAAATATCTTTAGTATCTGGTCAATGTATGTACCCTGACTTAGTCCAAGAAACCTCTTGGATCTATCACGAATGATCTTGATCTCTAGAATGTAGGCTGCTTCACCCATGTCCTTCATGGATAAACACTTGTTCAACCAGTCCTTAACTAACTGTAAGACTGGTACATCATTTCTAATAAGCAATATGCCATAAACATATACTACTAGGATAATGAACACATTATCATTAAACCTCTTATAAACACATGTCTCACATTCATTCTTAATGAAACCAAATTCCTTTATGGATTCATCAAATCAAATGTTCCAAGACCTGGATGGTTCATTTAATCCATAAATGGATTTCTGTAACTTGAAACCCTGTTTAGATTCACCTGGTGTCGCAAACCCTTGTTGTTGGTTCATATAGACATCTTCCTAAAGGTTCCTATTAAGGAATGATGTTTTTACATCCATTTACCAAATCTCGTAGTCATGGTAAGCTGTTATGGCAATTATGATTCTTATGGATTTAAACATGGAAATTGGAGAGAAGGATTCATCATATTCAATTCCTTGACACTGTCTGAAACCTTTATACACTAGACTTGATTTATAGGTGCTAACTTAACCTTCTATGTCCAGTTTTTTCTTGAATACCCATTTTCATCTAACAGACTTTACATCAACTAGCTCATCAACCAGAACCCAGACTTGGTTCTGATACGTGGAATCCATCTCATAATTCATAGCTTCTAGCCATCTTGCATCTTCTGAGCATTCTACTACTTCCTTGTAGGAGAGAGGTTCATCATTGTCCAAAAAATAATGATTCACCATCCTCAATGAATAGGAAACAAAATCTCTCTGGTTCCCTTACCTCTCTTGAGCTCCTACATAGTACTTATGTTTATAGAACCTCTTCTACCAGAACTTGCGAAACTTGTTCATGTACCAACTCCTGTGTATCTTGAGCATAAACTTCATTGAATTCAATCTTTCTCCCACTATCCTTTTCAGGATGTGCTCCCTCTCAAGAAAGATGTCTTTTCTGGCAACATTAAATTTCTGTTCTGAAGTGTTATATAGGTAATATCTTTTTGTTTCTTTGGGATATCCTATAAAGATACACTTTGTGCCCTAAGGAGCTAGTTTTTTTGCCTAATAAGGCCTTAACAAATTCCTTGCATACCCATACATGTGTGTGTGACAAAATGGGTTTCTTTCCATTCCATAACTTGAGGAAATTCCATTTTCTTCCTTATTTGGTAGTTGGTTTAATATATATGCTGCATTTTGTGATGCATATCCCCAAAAGGATAATGGAAGATATGCATGACTCATCATAGACCTCACCATATCTAACAAGGTGAGGTTCCTCATTTCATTAACACCATTCCACTATGGTGTATAAGGAGGAGTGAGATGAGATAGAATCCCTGACCCCCATAGAATATCAATGAACTCTTGGTTCAAATATTTACCCCCTCGATCCGATTGAAGATTCTTTATCTTCTTAACAAGATGATTCTCTACTTCATTCTTGAATTCCTTAAAATTATCTAAGGCTTCTGACTTATACCTCATTAATTAGATATAGCCATATCTAATCAAATCATCTATAAAAGTAATGAAGTAAGAATATCCACCTTTATATTCGAATGGAAATGGTATACACACATCCATTTGCACCTATCCTAGAAGCTCTACGGCCCTTTCACCCTATCCACCGAAAGACATCTTGGTCATTTTACCTTGTAAAAAAAATGACATCTGTCAAGTGGTTTTAGCTCAATAGAGTCTAAATAACCATCCTGACAGATCTATTTCAAGTGCTTCTCATTTACATGATCAAGACAGTGATTCCATAACTGGGTGTTGTATAAATCTTGTGAATTTGTTTATTTATTTATTTCCAACACTTGGTTTTCGTAATTTAATACATACAAACTGTTATTCAAATTCACCATACCATAACATATGATTTTATTATAAAAGAAACCCCCCTTATTTCCAAATTTGAAAATAAATCCATCCATATCCAAACAAGATACATAAATTATGTTATTGGTAATAGTAATCACATAATAAAAATTACGTAAAACCAAAAGCATTCCAGTTGGAAATGAGAGATAATAATCTCTAATAGCCAACACATACATCATCGCACCATTGGAAACTCGAAGATCCACCTTTATGGAAATATTTATAAATATACTTTGTTATTGCATTTGAATACAGATGTGAGTCACAGAAGTTGTATCTAATACCCAATGTGTAGAAATGGTAAGATTACACTCGATAACGAATGAAACTTTAGCATCCCCATACTTCTAGGTGTGGTTCCTCTTCCAGTGTCCTTGCTTGCCACATGAAAAAAACATTACCTATCATTCTTTTACCTAAATTTGGATCTTCCCTTATTGGAAGGAAGGTTCTAAGGGGCTTCATACCATTTATAAGTCCTTGGACCCTTTTTCTTCTCCTTACTTTTCTTATTCACTATAAGGACTGCAGTTTTTTCACGCCCCATGTCTTTATCTACCTGTAGAATTAAGGACAGAAGTTCTAATAGACTCTTCTCATTGTTTCTCATATTATAGTTGACAATAAATCTAGATAAGTTCTCGGGTAGAGATGATAGGATGAGATATTTAGGTAAATCATCCAGGAAAATTATCCCTAAGATATCCAGGCATTCAATGTAGCCCATAAGATTGACTACATGAGGCCTAACTGGCACAGAATCTCCAATATTAGTTGTAAACAAAGCATTGGTGATCTCATATCTCTCTTATTTTTCCTTATCTTGATAGATATCCTTAAGGTGAGACATCATGCTATACGCATCCATGTTTTCATGTTTATTCAAGAGATCATTAGACATGGCCGATAGCATGAAACATTAGAAATCTGTGGAATCATCCATATGTTTCATATAGAGATATAGTTCCTTATCACTACTCTCTTTTCTAGGCGCAACTAGAATAGGATTTTCTAGTACATACAATTTCTTCTCGTGCTGAAGGATGACGCCTAAACACCTCTATCATTCATGGAAATTGGTGCCAATGAGAAGGTTTTCCTTCTCGAGTATGATCACAATGATATTTTTGAAGTCATTTTTCTTTTTGTTTCTACAAATTAAGATGAGATAAGGTTCATTACTTAATCATGGTAAAACTGAGACAAATAAATAATTTAATACTTATTATTCTCCCACTATTTTATCAAATTCAATATCCCCCACAATTGACTTTGGAATATTCTATTTCCTGAATATTATAGTGGAAATGATCCATATTTCCCTTCGTATTAACCCAACTAGGGTTGTTCAAGAAAATTTAAGGGTTTTAGGTAGGCATTACAAATGCAAACTGCAATAACTCACAGCTCCTTGATCCGTTGAGTGGACTCCCCAATCTTGAAATCCTTTTATTTTAGATTTCCTCAAACTTTTCCTCTTGGTCACACCAATTCCTACTGTGGTAGTTAACCCTTGATGTGAACCAAGTCAAGTCAACCCAAAACCTTGAATTATAATTCCCTAATAATTGAAAGCACCCCAACAAGGGTTGGTCAAGCACTTTGAACTATGGTTCGATTCTATAAAAGATTATGGAAGGCTATACTGACTTAATATTTTCTTTAAGGGATTTTATCCTTATACGTAAATTTCCATTTTATTATCTTTGATTACATACTTTTTAATATCAAGTGGGATATACTTAAGTGATTAACCATGTCTAAGATAATATTTACGCATAAGACTGTCTAATTTTAGTTTCATCTTGCATAATTTTTTAATTCATTAATTATGTGATTGTGACAACACACCCACAATAAATAAACAATGCAACTGACAGAAATAAAATAAATGGTATTATCATGAGATAGTTCTATTGGTTAGTATATTTAGTGATTGATAAACTAACCCATGACCTAGGGGAGAAACACCTTGAACCTTTTGGGTTCGTGTCTACATCTTTCTATATGTCCACCTTTGAATCTCTATGGATTGGTTTCACCTGGGATCCAAACTTGAGCCGCCTCCACTAGCTTGGGAGATCCATCCATTAAATATGCTTTTATCTCACTCACTGGTGATGGGTAAAACAAGGTTTTATATAAAAGAAACCTTGGGCACACAGACCCTATATATTAATGAGGAAAAGGCTCACAGACCATCAAATTTAATTTATATAAATAAATTAAAAGAAACCATTCACATAAAAAGGCCTTGGTCTAGCTCATTATCGTCCATACATGCAGCGATATTTACGCATAAATAAAACTATAATTAAATTATTTAATTGTTCTTGTTTAAGATAAATCGTGCTCAAATCAATTAATTATCTTTAATTAATCAATCCTTTTATCTTAAACCCTTTTTTTAATTTTCTTGAGATTCTCATCCATCATAATTTTAAACAAATAAATAAATTTAAAATTATCTTTGTACGTAACTCGTACCTTGGAGGAAACCCGTTTAATTCCCGTTCATAACTACCTAATGAGTTGAAACGAACATTACATAGATGTAAAATTAAACACATATATATAAAACACCTCTCATGTGTTGTGCCTTAGAATTATTCCCACACGATGGTACATGTCTCAAGGGTTTGTATAATATAATAATAAATTTTAATAAATCTTCATAATTTGGATGAGTACACGACATGTAGTTCTGACTACATGATGTGTACTATTGTCCATCATCAATCTGAAGTACATGCTCTGGGACTTTCCATGTAGATGTACTTCAGAAATCTTCGGAATACATGGCATGTTCAATGGGATACACACTATGTAGTATTCATGTTACATGGCTTCCAGCCAGGAAAACTGTGTATGGGGTACATGGTCTAACCCTAACCCAAAGGTACTACACACCTTGTTTAGTGGGACACATGGCATGAAATCTGGAAACCATGTTCCACATGTTCCTGGTCAACACACAGAGTCTTAAATACATAGATAGAATCCAATGACATGTTCTGGTTTGGTGGACCATCCTGGTACATGGATCATCATTTGTTGGTTATAATTAATTTAATTAAAAGACAAGAATTACCTTGATGGAATTCTCTCTCCGTTGAAGTTTCCGGTCATGATCTGATGTGATCCTTCATTTTGTCATAGAATCCCAATGTAGGATTCCTCTAGCAGTGATCCGAACATGCTCCATGTATCTCTGGACGTCATCGAAGGGATCTTCGGGTGCTAGTACTAATGAGCCTTCTCTTGCAATTTCCACCTTAGATAGCCTTGAGAGCCACTTTCAAAGTGCTCTCCTTGATCCGGTGGAGGAGGATCTCTCTCATACCTTAAGAGCATTCTTGTAAGAAAAGAGTTCTCTTTTGGGTTAAGAGATTTCTCTAGATCTGTTGTGCACAACCCCAAAAATGTCTAGGCTAATTAGAATTATATAATTCAGATTTTAATTACATAGAATAATAAAATGAAATAATTACCCCAAAGAATTTATTCATTTTATTTAATTCTTAGTAAGATCCCATGTCTAATAATAACAGCTGACTATTATTATTACTTGACATGCGACCAATGAATTACACCTAATATTATCTAATTATATAAATAATATTATTCCTCACAAATCCCTATAAAACTTACACGACGTGTATATTAACATACACAACATGTACTTTTGTTTTTCCATTTTCATTATTTCCTCCACCATAATTATTAGACCTTTAATAATGGATATTTATTTCTCAAATAAATATCACTGCATTACTCACTAATAAATATATAATTTAACCCAAAATATATTCTCTTGAATAAATAGTGTCAAAATAAATGTGATCAGGCATCCTTGAATAATTATTAAACCTAAACCGGGAATAATCTTTATTCAACTTATTAAATTAATATTTAATTAAGATACTTGGACACACATAGTGTGTGACCCTCTAGGCCTCTTTCTTCAGTGGCATTAGGTGGAGCCGACCTAAATTCCTTGGTTAGCGTTTAGAAACATTCCAAGGCACCCATAGATAAAGAAGTTAATGTTGCAATGACGTGTCACCTCCTACAAATGTTTTCCAAGTAATGTAATCCCTTTGTCTCGATATCTCGAATCAAGTGGGTTGTATGCTAGAGTCATCAACCCATGTGCTCGATTATTATTTCTTTGACTTTATGGAATTGAACTCGCCAATTCTTTACCATGTCCATGGATTTATTTAGGCTATATCAATTCCATCAAAGGGCCTAAGATATCTACTTCCATTATGGAACAGAAGGGAAAAATCCTTTCTCACATTATCTATTAATGCAGTATTACTCATGACACACCAAACGTATCCTACCTCACTATGAAAAGTGTATCATCATAGTTTTCATCAATACATATAAGTGTATAATTTGTAATACCCACTAATAATAATCTTAAAGTCTAAGTACCAATACAAATTTCTGTAGATAGGAACATCCAATGACACTATGAAATGTGGATTTCCTACTCATGGGTCTCGTTCTCATAATATCCTCCTAGATATTACCAAGGGAACACACCATGAGAAGGTTACTGAAGGTTTTATGAGTCCTCACCCCTAATGTTAGTATTATTTTTGTCCCTCAAATAACATTATCCGTCCATAGAATTTATATTCAAGAACAGTGTTATGGCACTTCCTAGTTCTCATCATAGTAGGGATCTATTGTGACCTTTTAGTGCAACAGTTATCCATAGGACATTATCACATGCATCGTCACACAGAAGAACAATCAAGATGTAATAATTTATATATTAATGAATAAAGTACTATGTAGTTGGTTGTAGGCCACTAACTCCAACAATTATGCTTTTGATTATTGAATTTTATAATTATGTCTGGATTTTATATTTTGGAAAGTATATATGTTTTTCTTATATACTTCTAGTTATTTAGCTAATATTTAGGGTTCTGATATCAAATGTTTATCAATGTGAATTATTATTTATAGGTTATATATTTGGGTATAATCATTTTATAGATTAGTCATAATGGTTTATCGGTAAAAGTCTGATATATGTCCAAATAGATAGAAAATAGGGAAATAATTCCCCAATGATGGATGTATACCTTGATTCTTATCATCACCATATATAAATCTAGTGATGTACTAAAGTTCAGTGAAAATATAGAATAAAGGAGGGGGCTCCATGAAATGATATTATAAATATTGTTAAAGAAAGTAATTTTGTGATAAAGTGAGTTAGAGGTGGAGATTTGATTTGTGGGAATGCACGATAGTGATAAATATATTTGAAAACTAAGTTTCTCAAGAATTTTGGATGATAGGTGTGGTCAATCTTAGTATGGGTGAAGAATTATATTATAAAATCTTATCAAATATTGATTGAATAAAATTATGGAGTCCTTTTCTCAAGAATGAGTTAAATTGTTGTTCCCGATGCATTCTCATCCATGTATTTTTTGGTTTTAGATATGCTTTCCAAATTTTGGCTGTCAATAAGATGAACTAATGATGATTTGAAAAATGTATTTATATTCAGATGGAGGGAGGCTAGACGTAATGACCCAAAATTGTATCAATGAAAATCCCCTTCTTATAATTATTTCATATAGTATAATCACTTAAAATCACATTAAGAACAAAATATAAACTTTATAAATGAAGAATTAATTAAATAAGAGGTATTTATAGAAGTTAAGGAACCTATACCAATTAAATATTATGTTGACATTTGGAATAGTAATGTAACCTATATGAATAGAAAAATGAATAATAGAATAGTAACGTCACATAAGAAAGTATTTATAAACATTATTCATCATATAAATGAAAATATAATATAATTATATCATAGTATAAGTGTAACCACCCAATATTCTATCAATGAAATTTCTATTATTATGTTTATATAGTATGAATTGTATAAAACTACATAGAGAACACAATTCAATCTTTTTAAATGAACAATAAAAGAAATAAAAGATTTTTCAAGATGTTAAGGAACCTATACCGCTGAAATAGTAACTTTCCCTTAATATGATCCTTATGAATAGTAAATTGGCCTAATGAATAGTAACCTCACCCATGAAAGTATAAATAAAATTTAGGAATCTCATAAGTGAATGTATGATATAATAATATCATTGTAAAAGTAAGTGTATATTTTAAAAAATAATATTTAAGAGTTGGTATTCTTATGAGACATAAATATTTAGTTATAATTTTATAATTTATAATTTTTTCTAAAAGGAAATTAATTTTAATAAAATGGATTCATAAATCAGTATTTTTTTTCTTATGATTTTAGGATAATTTTATGAGACCATAGTTAATTTTTGAAAGTGTTATAAAATCGGTTTTAAATTAAAAATCTGTATTTTTTAAGTAAATAATGATTTCATTTAAAAAATAAATTTCACATATTTAGAAAACCATTTTTATAAAATGGAGTCCATTTTATAATTCTAAATTTCAAAAAATGGTTATGGTTAATTTTTAGGATTTTTCTAAAATACTTGATTTTTTAGTGAATAGTAAAATATAGTAATTTATAGTACAAATACATTATAAGATAAATACAATATTTCTTGAGTCATGGATGATTTAATCACCCTTTTTTAGAAATAAAATGAACTTATTACTTTACTTAGTCACAATAATCAATACTATTCATTTTCTTGAGCAAAATAATAAAATAATGGATAAAATAATGAGAAATCACACCTCTCCTCCACTATAAGAATCACCCCTCTCCTCCTCTTCTCTTCACTCCTATAAGCCTTGAATATTGTCAAATTTCTGCCCAAATATGATTCTCTATTATATACACACTTCCCAGTGTTCTTGGTCTTTCAAAAATACCAAAACCCCTTTCCCTTAGGAGGTTCTCAAGGAGGTTAATTCAAGAGGTAAACCATCTTCCTTTTTTTTTTTAATTTCATTTTTCAATTTACTTTCTTTTATAATATTCTCCTCACCTCCTCTATAAAAATTATAATGATAGATACATTATCATATATATAATAAAATTATATCATGTTAATGGAATATCATTCCTCAAACTATTATCTCTATCTCCTTTATTAAAAAAATGAAATCATCGTCTCAGAGGTGCCAATTTACAACCTTCATGGATGATGAACATTTGTTCTCTAATTTATCCTTAAAATATAGTCATGAAACCATTTTTATGGTTGAACCAGATTAGAAAATATGTATTATGTATTATTTAATGTTATGGAACTAGTATATATACATAATACTAATTCATACTACAAAACTAGTTTGAGATGATCAAAACATCGCAATAATAATATAAACGATTATTACTAATGTTTTATCGGATAACTCATATTCATACCATATAAACAAATGAATTATATAACCATTTAATCTTATGTATGTTCATTATTATCTTATAAATTCAATTCTGGAGAATCATATCCATTCCATATGAACTTCCATACTCATATACAAGTATACAAGACCAAGGAAACAAATGCTCTAGAGTGATAAATTTGTATCTTATAATTCCTCAAAAAGGGCATAAATGAACTTAATAAAATTATAATAAATTAAATAAATATATAAAATATTTTAAATTAATTAATTAATATATTTAATTTTATTATTCATGATAGTAAGGTCAAGCGCGGAATACATTCGATATAAGGAAGGGTTTTCTACCCGAACCTCCATTTTCTTTCGAGTTACTCTATTTCTCTATTAACCCAATGAAATTAATAATTATTATTATCAATTATCATAAATTATATTTTAATTATATATATATATATATATATATTTACCAATAATAATTATTCTTTATTTTATGGGGAGTTACATGTTTTAAAAGGATTATTCTCAAATTCTTCCTGATAAACAAGCCCGATTCAAGGGAAATTATTGAATTCTTAGCTATTTTCAAGTGCACTCTATAATATTTTCTAAGAAACAATTATTTTTATAAAATCAATAATTTTATTATAAAAAAATTTATATTATTTCACTTATGGTTTTATACAAATGTTTTTCTAAAATAACTCTTCCTTCAAAGTAAAAGTGTATTTCTCTCAAGAATTACATGATGATTTTATAAGTGTATTTTTATTTGTTTCAACACCCTTGATGATGATTATGTTTAATTGGGATTAATATTTTATGATATAATCTAAAATATAGTATTTAATGGTTTATTATTAGTTTAAATGTGGATGTGCTATCTCGATACCATTCACCATATTACTATGAATGGTTAGTATTTATGTTTAATGATTGGGGAAAGTTATTTTCATTTCATATATTAATTTAAATATGAATATATATGTTTATTATGTTTTAACCCTTTCATGTGAGGAATTAATTTGACTTAGTAAGTGTTATGTGGGGCCCACTATATGCCCTCAGTGCATCGGTAAATCTCGTGAGACAAAATAGTTTGGGTTTTTACCAATTTATGAATGGTCTTGGCATGAGGCCTTGAAAGTATGGTTATAATGTCCAACATTATTAATTATCTCATTATGAAACAAGTAATTAATATTCCATGTGATCATTATAATAGTATAATATCCATGGTTATGTTTTATTATATAATTAGTTACTCATATTTTATTTCCTTCCATATTATGCTCAAGATTATGTTTTAATGGCATGTGTACTTTTATTTATTCAACATGCATTATTACTTATGATTATGCTATATTAATTACCCTTACTGAGAATATATTACCACCCCTTTATTATGATTATTTTCCTCAGGACGACAAGATGAATTTTATTAATTACATGAAAAGATAATCTAGAAGAAAAAGAGTGTTTCTAAAAGAGTTTCTATGATTTATTTCATTTCAAGTTTCAATGTTGAACTTATATATGTTTCTAGTTTTGAAATTCTACTAAACTATTAATTACTTATAGATATTCCTTCCTTGTTTATATGACAATGTAATAAAATAAGGCACCGACATTGAGTAACTGGGGTCGGGGTATTTACAGTTGGTATTGGAGGAAGTCTAGTAGAATCCTTAGAAACTAGATTTTAAAAACATAGATTAGGGAACAAAACCATAAAATAGACTTTGAGGATAAGAATACAAAAACATCCTATATTTTTGGTAAGGTATATATTATGTGGATATTTCTATAAAATACATCCTTGTCTGGATACTAAAAGTTGTCATGGTTCTGGCACAAATGTACCTAGGAGTAACAACTCTAACAAGGTGTTCCAGGCCTGGCTCAAGGTAACTTGGTACACAAAAATGGGCCTTACTACACACTTTATTTGACACTCCCTGAAGATATGATTAGGGTAAGTCAAATTTTCTTTACAAACCATTATGAAGGATTTAATTATAAATTTGTCCCGAAGAAACCATTATTATAATAATGAGATTATACATGCTAGGGATTTCAATTAAGTTTTTGTATTTTACTAGTTAGAAATTATACATTATGATTCAAAACCTAATTTATTATATTCCATTATTTAGAAGTGGAACCTAGGAAAATGAATGGAAACCACATGAAAACACATATCCCATATAGGTATTTCCCTCCTATGTAAGATAATTATGTTAGTTATGGAGCTGCAATTGGTCCTGAGAAACTTATAACTATAATGGGACAACCGAATTAGGTTATGAACAATAACCTTACCTGTATGAAGAATCTTGAACCAAAAAATGGAGGAGCTATGTTAGACCACTTTATGCGACAAAAATCTCCATCATTTAATGAGACTACTGACCCATTCATAGAGGAGTAATGGATAAATTCTTTAGAGAATATATTTCCCACCTTGGGATGTAATGAAAGGGAGAAGGTTGTTATGGAAGTGTATCATCTATAGGTAGATATTGATCAATGGTGGTCGTTTATTCAAAATCCAAAGGTGGAGGAAGATATTTAAATTATGGAATGGAAGGACTTTAAGGAAATTTTTCTAGAGAAATATTTTCCTCACAATCAATGAGCAGATATGGAGAGGCAATTATTGAGTCTACGATATAAATGAGATTAAAATGTTGCAAAGTATGAAGCCAACTTTACAAGGTTAGATAGGAATTTTTTAGAATATATATATAATCTAAGGAGAAATAATAATCAATTTTTTAATGGTTTAGAACCATTCATTCAAAGAGATTTTTTCTCTCATAATTTCTCATCATATGAAGATATAGTCTCATGTTCTCTCAAGATAGAAATTTTTCTCTAATTATTATGAATTTAAAGGAATGAAATAGAAGAATAGGGTTGCTGAAAACTCTAGAGAATGAAAAAAGGAAATGAGGAAGAAGTTAAGAGTTGACATTCCACCCTGTAGTAATTGTGGAAAGAAATTACCTAGTACTCAACTGGATGGAATGAGTGTTTGTTAAATGTGTGGAGAAAATGCCACCAATATCATGATTGAAAGGGAATTAAAGAAGTTTCCAATGTTCAATGATATAATTTTAAATATATAGAAAATTATGCACATGAATGTCCTAATAATCAAGAAAACTTTCCCTAAAGGAGGCCAAGGGAGAAAGGCCAAGCTTATGTGATCAAAACTACTAAGGTTGAAGTTCCTAATGATGTAGTGGAAATTACTTTAATCATTTACTCAAACTTAGACAATGCTTTATTTGATTCTGGATCATCACATTCTTTCATATCATCCTTGTTTGCCAATAAAATTAGACATTTTCAATTTGATTTAATAAAGGAGTTGTTAGTAAAAATTCCTAAGGGATGTATCATTGCAACAAAGATGTGTCAATCGATCCCCATTATGACACATAAATTTTCTTTAGTTGCTGAACTTATCATCATACCCATGATTGAATTTGATATAATTCTCAGTATGAATTGGATTTCAAATTATGATGTGAATATCTATTATAATAAGAAGGGAGTTAAAATTTTTTAGAATGATGTAGAGTTCCTTATATTTAGAGAAGAAACCTCTCCATGTTATTCTTATCTAGATCCTCCCCTAGTAGCTCTACTGAATTCAATTCTTGGGGAGGAAGTGGACACAATATCTATGGTTGAGGGAAGAATTGTTCAAATTGAGGATATATCTATTGTTCAAGAATACATTGATGTATTTCTAGAGGATTTTCCTAGACATCCTCTAGAGTAGGAAATTGAGTTTTATAATTCCCAGTGAAAGGTCTATATCAAATAATCCTTATATAATGGCCATAGTGGAATTAGTAGATATTAAGAAACAACTAGAGGAGTTGAGTTGTAAGGGGTTTATTCACCCGAGTGTTTCTCCATGGTGATATACAATTCTTTTAGTTAAGATGAATGATGGATATATGAGGTTGTGCATTGACTACAGGGAGATCAATGTAATTATGATAAGGAACAAGTATCATCTTCCTCAGATTGATGATTTATTTGATCTAATCTAGGGATCCCAATAATTTGTATAGATTTAACTTTTATCTGGATATCATCAGTTTAGTGTGAGTGTAACGCCCCAACCCCAGTTGCCCAGAGTCGGTGCATTATTACATAACATTGGCATGATCATAAGAAAGATCAAATATCGAAAGACCGATTGGTTTAGTAGCCTTGGAAAATGCCAGATATATTCATAAGTTTTACATTACATTATAAAATGAAAAACTACTACAACAACATAAAGTCTCAATAGACCACACTATTATCCCCTCATAAAATCCCTGCAGGTCATTCATAACTTACTTCTTCACATCCAGGAATAAATAAAACATAGAAAAGGGGTGAGCTCAAATGCCCAGTAAGGATAACAATAAAGCGGAAACATTTAAGGCAATGTATAACTAAAACAAAAGCCTTTTAAATATGAACTTTCAACATGGTATGGCATAAATAAAATGAAATAATGTCATTTAATTATTCACAGGGATATTCTACTAATCGAATAATCACATGCAAAAATCAATAACCACTTTCATAATGTTGGAATGCATAATGCCAGACTATCATAACCACATAGCCAAGGCCTCGTGCCAAGACTACAAATAAGATTTTTTCAAGGCCTTGTGCCAAGACACTAGTTTGTCTCATGAGACCTACCGATGCATCGAGGAGCTATAGCGGGCTCCACCCGTCACTTATTAAGTCCAATGCATTCCCATATGAAAAGGTTTAAACATAACATAAACATTCGTATTAAAACTAGCATACGAAATGTCAATAATTTCACCATAAACTATGAATGGTATAAAAATAGCACATCCACAGTCAAACATATCACAAAACCTTCAATACAATATAGAAGTTTTGTATCATAATAAATCAACTTCAAATAATCTTAAAATCCATCAAAGGATGTTGACATATATGAAATCAAAATTATTTTTAAAGAAGTATCTCCTTTTATTTTGAAATCATTTAAGATCCATATAAAATAAAACATTTTCTTTGAAAATATTCTTATAAGCTTGTATGGAAAGCTTCGACGATTTTATAACGGCGGAAAATAACCGCACCCGCCGTATAAGTTAAAAAAAACATTCTTACCTCAATTCTGTCGAAAAGGTTAAAAAGGACCTTGTTTTGAAAACGACGGAAAGATTCCTTTATAAACCTCTTATAAAGAGTCAAACAAGGGTATAAATGACTTAAACCCATATTCTTGTAAATAGTAAAAATGTTTTGAAATAAATTTTTAAGAAACATGGATGTGGATGATAAAGATATCCCAGTAGATTATTACGTATAAACAACCTCGGATAATGAAGAGATTGTGAAATAACCCTTACCTTGTACTTTTCCTTGGTTGGGGTAGGTTAACTTCCTGTATAATAGTGAAATAATTGTTACTAAATTATACAAGAACCATATACATTAATATGATATCATATATGATCTTTTAATATTGATTTGATAATAATATCTTAGTATTATCGCTGTTTTGGGTGTGAACTTACTTGTTTGCTTTTGTATGTTTTGTTACGTAAGACATGTTTGTAAAGGATAAGTTGTATATTATTCAAATCCAGAATGGTATCAAGTCCTTAAACATCATTTTTAAATCATCAAATGATAATTATACTTGAATGGATACGATGGAAAATGAATCTCATCGCGTTCGTGGAGACGGTAGTCCGTACGTACGCACGAACGCTACTTCCATTTAATTTTTATTTTAAAAGAATCGAATACAAATGATACATAGGTATATTACTATTCCAGTATAATATAATATTTTATATATGTTACTTAAGTTCATTAACACCATCCTTTATACGTTCCATGTGTGGTATGAACGAGTCATATCATTTTAAGGGGGCGGTAGTCCGCACTTCCTCAAATGAAATTATCGTATGTATATACAACATGAAACGAATAATGGTATGAAATAAAATGGAATTACAGAAGCTTATATATAAAATATATATCATTAACATCATATTTAATTACAGTGCCATCATAATGGCCACCATGAGAGGCGGTAAGATGTATTTGAACAATCATCGTTTCGTGAGGCGTTAGTTTGCCATCCACAGAAACATTATGTTCATCATCCATTAGATGGATTTTTGTGTATGTGTAGTTTGAATCCTTCTTATAACAACATCCTATTATATTGAGGATACTGGTGTTGTTACAAAAGAAAGGAAATAAAAAGAGTTTGGGGGTTGAAGAAGCAAAATAAATGAAAATAATTTAAGAGAAATCGTTACCTTTAATTTAGGTAACTCACTTTGGTTGGAACCAAAGGACTTGTTGAAATGCTTTATGCCTAAGGGGAAGCTTCAAGGAGGAGGAGAGGGATGTGGGGAGCTTAGTTGGGCAGAGTTTGGACGAGCCAAGTGGCTTGAGAGGTGTGAGGAATGAGTAGAAGTGGTCTCCTTTTATAAGGGGGAGGAGGGGCTCTTTAGGAAAGAGTGAAAGTATTACTTTATAATATAATTATATTCGGTTTATAATGGTCCAAAAATCATTGAGGTCGAAGATAAGATGACTCATATTCTAAATAACATCAACCAATAAGAATTGGACAGGTTTTAGATAATATTTTAATCATTATAATCTTATTTATTTAAATGATTTATTAATGAGGTAAACATTGCATCATTATTGTGTCATTAATAATTTAAATTATTTGATGTCTAAAAATTATAAATAAAATATCATTATGTAGGAAATCGTTTTAGCTTTCTAATGAATATTTATAATCGAAAATTAAACATGTATAACCCTATGTAAAAATTGTTCTTCTAAAATATGTAAGCTTATGCCATTTTTATTTTTATTTTAACTTTATTAATATAATGTGTCCCTACCACATACAAGTGGATCCAAGGGGTCCCCAAATTGACCCAAGGATTCCTATGGTCGGGTATGTGTCCACCAATAAGGTTAGGACACGTTTTAGGGTAATTTTGTATTATTATAATATTATTTTTTTAACCCTTATTTACCGGATTTACCCTTTAACCATGGTAAATAAAATATTTACCACAGTAACTATTCAAAATGTCTAAAAATAAAAGTTACCTATTTACACAATTTGAACATCCTGATTCCAAATATGGAATCCATTTTCCTAAATTCAAAACACAGAAGTGGCAGAAATTAATTTAAAATTAATTCCCGCTGTCAAAACAAAAAGCGTGTTTTTAAGAGGTAATAACTATCAAAAGATTGACACTTGTTTATGTTCGGTTTAATTGTAAAATTATGTCCAATGACCAACATTATATTAAATGGTAAAAATATATTCTAAATATACTTTAAAACCACTCAAATTCACAATTTATCACTATTAATTATTTTGATTAAAAAAGTTGTTTTTAATTAAAATTTAGTAATTTTCACTATTCATCAAAATATAAAAGTTATTCGAAAAGTACCAAAATTTCACCCTAGGCTAATTTTGAAATTCCGAATCTAAAAATGAAGTCCATTTTGAAATATAAAATATATATGATTTCAAAAAGTAGGTATTACTATTCACAACGGCTAGTTTAATTAGTTGTGGTGTGTGTTAGAACTCGAGGTTGCGTACAACACACGCTATCGCATTATTCAAAGGGAAACGTACCGTAAAAGCTTGGGGTGTTACATTCTCCCCTCCTTCAAATAATTGCGTCCTCGCAATTTTAGGGTATTACTGCATAAAAAGACTCGGGTGGTTTTTCATCATAAGTTCCTCGGGTTCCCACGTTGCCTCTTCCATCTTATGATTTCTCCACAAAACTTTTACCAGACGCGTCGTCCGGTTTCTCAGTACTTGTTCTCTCGTATCAAGAATCTTGACGGGCTCTTCGCAATAAGACAGATCGGGTTCCAGTTCTAATTCCTCATAGGTGAGTACATGCGTTGGGTCAGGCATGTATTTTCTCAACAGAGATACGTGGAACACATCATGAACTTTGGAGAGACTTGGCGGCATTGCCAATCGGTAAGCTACAGCCCCAATTCGTTCTAGAATTTCGAAAGGTCCGATGTACCTGGGACTCAATTTACCTTTCTTACAAAAACGTATGACCCCCTTCCATGGAGATACCTTTAGGAAAACATGATCACCGACTTGAAATTCCAAATCCTTCCTTCGATTATCGGCATAGCTCTTCTGCCTACTTTGAGCTGCTTTGATGTGATTTTGGATTACTTTCACCTTTTCCACCGTTTCCTCCACCAGTTCTGGGCCTACAAGTTTTCTTTCACCAACGTCATCCCAACAGGTTGGTGTACGACATCTCTTTCCGTATAACGCTTCATATGGTGCCATCTGAATACTCGAATGGAAGCTGTTGTTATAGGAAAATTCTACCAGAGGTAAATATTGATCCCACATACCCTGAAAGTCAAGTGAGCAAGATCTCAACATGTCTTCTAAGGTTTGAATAGTCCGTTCTGATTGTCCGTCTGTCTGAGGGTGGTAAGCAGTGCTCAAATGAAGTTTAGTATCCAGGGATTTCTGAAGACTTTTCCAAAAATCTTGAAGTAAAACGGGGGTCACGATCAGAAACAATCGATAGGGGTACTCCATGAAGTCTCACAACTTCATTAATATATAGTCTTGCTAGACGTTCCAGGGGTAGATCTTCTCTTATAGCAAGAAAATGTGCTGACTTGGTAAGACGATCAACAATCACCCATATTGCATCATTCCTTCTAGGAGTCTTTGGTAGCCCCATGAAAAAGTCCATCGTAACATTGTCCCATTTCCACTCTGGTATGGGAAGAGGTTGCATGACTCCTCCAGGCTGTTGCCTTCCAGCTTTCACTTGTTGACAAACCATACATCTTGACACAAAATCAGCAATCTCCCTCTTCATGTTGTCCCACCAAAAATGTTCCTTCAAATCTCTATACATTTTGGTGCTCCCAGGGTGTATAGAGAAATTGGAACTATGAGCATCATCCAGCAATTCCCTTTTTAGATCAGGTATATTGGGAACACAAAGTCTCTTCCCGAATTTCAAAATTCCACCTTCATACGCAAAGTCTCTCAATCTCCCATCATTAACAGCTTTAATCTTCTTTTGGAATTCTTCATCATCAGTCTGAGAACTCTTAATCCTTTCTAGTAAAGATGGTTTGGCAACCATTTGAAAAAGCATTGATGTTTTACCTTCCCTGGTTATTCCCATGTCCATCTTCACTAGCTCCATGAAAATTGGATCCCTTTCAATTCTCATATTGTTCAAAACTCCATGGTCTTTTATACTCAAAGCATCTTCCACCTTGTTTGCCTTCCCTGGGTGGTAGTGTATCGTACAATCATAATCCTTGAGTAATTCAAGCCATCTCCTTTGCCTCATGTTGAGTTCTTTTTGTGAGAAAATATACTTCAAACTCTTGTGATCAGTATAAATCTCACATTTTTCACCATAGAGGTAGTGCCTCCATATCTTCAAAGCAAAGATCACTGCTGCTAACTCGAGATCATGAGTAGGATAGTTTTGTTCATGAATTTTCAACTGTCGTGATGCATAGGCAATAACTCTATCATTTTGCATAAGGACACAGCCAAGTCCTTTCTTCGATGCATCACTATAAATAACGAACCCATCATTCCCCGATGGTAAAGTCAATATAGGAGCATTGACTAATCTTCTCTTCAGTTCTTCGAAACATTCTTCACACTCTTTTGTCCAAACAAATTTAACCCCTTTACGTGTGAGCTTCGTTAATGGGTTAGCCAATCGGGCAAAATTCTGGACGAAACGTCGATAATAACCTGCCAAACCAATAAAAATGCGTACCTCAGTTATACTCGTAGGTGCTGGCCATTCTTGGATTGCTTTGGTCTTAGAAGGATCAATAGAGATTCCATCTTTAGAGACAATATGGCCAAGAAAAGAAATCTCATGAAGCCAGAATTCGCACTTGCTAAACTTCCCATATAATTCATGCCTCCTCAGAGTCTTCAAGATAATGCGCAAGTGATTTTCATGATCTTCGTAGGTTTTGGAGTATACCAAGATATCATCAATAAATACCACCACAAATTCATCGAGATACTCCTTGAAAACTCTATTCATCAGATCCATGAACACAGAGGGTGCATTAGTCAATCCAAACGGCATTACAGTAAACTCGTAATGCCCGTACCTGGTTCGAAATGCTGTCTTCGGAATGTCTTCCTTCTTCACACACAACTGATGGTATCCAGATCGAAGGTCAATCTTTGAAAAGTATTGAGCTCCATGCAGTTGGTCAAATAAATCATCAATACGAGGTAGGGGATACTTGTTCTTTATTGTTATAGCATTGATATCCCTGTAGTCGATACATAACCTCATAGATCCATCTTTCTTTTTAACAAAAAGAACAGGGGCTCCCCATGGAGAAACACTAGGGCGAATAAATCCCTTATTACTCAATTCCTCTAGTTGTTTCTTTAGTTCGACTAACTCTATAGTGGCCATTCTATAAGGGGTCTTCGATATAGGCCTTGATCCAGGAATCAAATCAATAGAAAACTCAACTTCTCGTTCTGGAGGATGTCCAGGTAAATCTTCCGGAAATACATCTACAAATTCTTTCACAACAGGTACATCCTCTATTTGAACATTCCTTTCCTCACCGACAGTTATTTCATTCTCTTCCTCCCCAATAATTGAATTAAGTTGAGCTGTTGGGGGTGGATCTAAATAAGAATTAGTTGGTGACGATTCTGCTCTAAAAATAAGGTGCTCCTTATCATTATCATCAAGAATCGTAACCTCTTTCTTCTTACAATAAATCTTCTCATCATAGTCCGAAAGCCAGTCCATACCGAGGATTATATCAAACTCAATCATAGGTATGACGATGAAATCAGAAGATAAAGAAAATTTATGTGCTCTAATGGGGACTGATTCACAAAACTTTGTTGCAACGATACTTCCCTTAGGAGTTTTAACAGACAACTCCCTTATTAAATCAAATTGGAAATATCTAATTTTCTTAGCAAACTGGGAAGATATGAAACAATGCGATGATCCAGAATCAAATAATGCATTTTCTAAACTTGAGGAAACCATTAAATTACCTGCCACCACGTCTTTCGGAGCTTCTACCTCAGCAGTAGTGATAGCATAAGCCTGGCCTTGATCCCTTGGCCTTTTCTGAGGTAAGTTCTCCTGACGCTTAGGGCATGCATTTGCATAATTCCCCATCTCCCTGCAATTGTAGCACTGAACGTTGGTAGCTTCCTTCTTCCCCTTGCAATCATGAGCTTGGTGGCCTTTTTCACCACACTTGTAACAGACTCCCATTCCCTTCAAGCAAGTACCAGGATGTTTCTTCCCGCATTTACCATAAGATGGATATTCAACCTTTCCCTTCTTCCCCTTATTTCCATTCCCAGATTGATCAGCATGTCTCTTCTTCTCTTGCTTTGCTTTAAAGTCATAAGACTTAGAGAATTCCTTTTCGGTCTTGATAGCACATGAGACAATGTCTTCGTACGATGAAAAGGATTGTGAGACTAATGCTCGATGGAGAAATGGTTTTAACCCATCAAAGAAACGATCAATCTTACTTCTTGGGTTGCGAATATAATCTCCAGCATACCTCGCTAACCTTGTAAAGTTAGCCTCATACTTTGTGACATTATCATCCTCCTTTTGTTTCAGACTCAGAAATTGCCTTTCCATATCTGCTCGATGGACGCGAGGAAAGTATTTTTCTAAAAACAGATCTTTGAACTCCCTCCATTCCATGTTTGATACTTCATCATCTTCCTTCATGTTTTGAATCAATGACCACCATTGATCAGTATCTCCAGTGAGGCGGTAAACTGCCATGGTAACTTTTTCCCTTTCACTACTCCCCAAAGCCTGAAATATTTTCTCTAGGGAAAATATCCATTGCTCAGCTACTAAGGGATTTGTACTCCCATTGAACGTTGGTGGTTGTTGTCTCATGAATCGATCTAACATTGATCCTCCACGCTGCGGATCAGGGTGCTCCATACGGGTAAGGTTATTATTCATAACCTGAGTAAGTTGTCCCAGTACGGTGATTAGCTGATCAGCACCAGTTGCATCACCAGCCCCACTATAATTATCTTGAGCAGGAGGGCAATCCCTACATGGAGTGCGTGCATTGATACAGTTTCCATTTCTTCCACTAGGCGCCATTTCTAAACCATGGCATAAACTAGATCAGTTTATGAATCAAAATACATAATCCCATACTTATAAAACACTAAACATAAATTGAACTATCTATGGATATAATCCATAATCATAAATATGTTTTCTTTGAGGAAGTATATACTCATAAACCCTTCATAATGATTTGTAAAGAAAGTGAGAGTTATCCTAAGCATATCCCCCGGGAGTGTCGTAACCAAGAGTGCAGCAAGGCCCGTTGTCGTGCACCAGTTCCCGTTCGAGTCTAGCTCAAAGCGGTGTTTTCGGGTTTTACCCCTAGGTACATCTGTGCCAGAGCCGCCTCTACCTGCTCGTATCCAGATAGGGATGTATTTCTCGGAAAACTCACAAAGTCTCTACAATACCAAAATTCTAGGAAGTTATTCTATACTAATCCTCAAAGTTCATCTTAGGTCTACGTGCTCTAATCAGAGTTTATCTAAATCTAGCTTCCAAGGTTTGTACTAAACTTCCTCTGATACCAACTGTAACGCCCCGACCCCAGTTGCCCAGAGTCGGTGCATTATTACATAACATTGGCATGATCATAAGAAAGATCAAATCTCGAAAGACCGATTGGTTTAGTAGCCTTGGAAAATGCCAGATATATTCATAAGTTTTACATTACATTATAAAATGAAAAACTACTACAACAACATAAAGTCTCAATAGACCACACTATTATCCCCTCATAAAATCCCTGCAGGTCATTCATAACTTACTTCTTCACATCCTGGAAAAAATAAAACATAGAAAAGGGGTGAGCTCAAATGCCCAGTAAGGATAACAATATAGCGGAAACATTTAAGGCAATGTATAACTAAAACAAAAGCCTTTTAAATATGAACTTTCAACATGGTATGGAATAAATAAAATGAAATAATGTCATTTAATTATTCACATGGATATTCTACTAGTCGAATAATCACATGCAAAAATCAATAACCACTTTCATAATGTTGGAATGCATAATGCCAGACTATCATAACCACATAGCCAAGGCCTCGTGCCAAGACTACAAATAAGATTTTGTCAAGGCCTTGTGCCAAGACACTAGTTTGTCTCATGAGACCTACCGATGCATCGAGGAGCTATAGCGGGCTCCACCCGTCACTTATTAAGTCCAATGCATTCCCATATGAAAAGGTTTAAACATAACATAAACATTCGTATTAAAACTAGCATACGAAATGTCAATAATTTCACCATAAACTATGAATGGTATAAAAATAGCACATCCACAGTCAAACATATCACAAAACCTTCAATACAATATAGAAGTTTTGTATCATAATAAATCAACTTCAAATAATCTTAAAATCCATCAAAGGATGTTGACATAGATGAAATCAAAATTATTTTTAAAGAAGTATCTCCTTTTATTTTGAAATCATTTAAGATCCATATAAAATAAAAAATTTTCTTTGAAAATATTTTTATAAGCTTGTATGGAAAGCTTCGACGATTTTATAACGGCGGAAAATAACCGCACCCGCCGTATAAGTTAAAAAAACATTCTTACCTCAATTCTGTCGAAAAGGTTAAAAAGGACCTTGTTTTGAAAACGACGGAAAGATTCCTTTATAAACCTCTTATAAAAAGTCGAACAAGGGTATAAATGACTTAAACCCATATTCTTGTAAATAGTAAAAATGTTTTGAAATACATTTTTAAGAAACATGGATGTGGATGATAAAGAGATCCCAGTAGATTATTACGTATAAACAACCTCGGATAATGAAGAGATTGTGAAATAACCCTTACCTTGTACTTTTCCTTGGTTGGGGTAGGTTAACCTCCTGTATAATAGTGAAATAATTGTTACTAAATTATACAAGAACCATATACATTAATATGATATCATATATGATCTTTTAATATTGATTTGATAATAATATCTTAGTATTATCGCTGTTTCGGGTGTGAACTTACTTGTTTGCTTTTGTATGTTTTGTTACGTAAGACATGTTTGTAAAGGATAAGTTGTATATTATTCAAATCCAGAATGGTATCAAGTCCTTAAACATCATTTTTAAATCATCAAATGATAATTATACTTGAATGGATACGATGGAAAATGAATCTCATCGCGTTCGTGGAGACGGTAGTCCGTACGTACGCACGAACGCTACTTCCATTTTATTTTTATTTTAAAAGAATCGAATACAAATGATACATAGGTATATTACTATTCCAGTATAATATAATATTTTATATATGTTACTTAAGTTCATTAACACCATCCTTTATACGTTCCATGTGTGGTATGAACGAGTCATATCATTTTAAGGGGGCGGTAGTCCGCACTTCCTCAAATGAAATTATCGTATGTATATACAACATGAAACGAATAATGGTATGAAATAAAATGGAATTACAGAAGCTTATATATAAAATATATATCATTAACATCATATTTAATTACAGTGCCATCATAATGGCCACCATGAGAGGCGGTAAGATGTATTTGAACAATCATCGTTTCGTGAGGCGTTAGTTTGCCATCCACAGAAACATTATGTTCATCATCCATTAGATGGAGTTGTGTGTATGTGTAGTTTGAATCATTCTTATAACAACATCCTAGTATATTGAGGATACTGGTGTTGTTACAAAAGAAAGGAAATAAAAAGAGTTTGGGGGTTGAAGAAGCAAAATAAATGAAAATAATTTAAGAGAAATTGTTACCTTTAATTTAGGTAACTCACTTTGGTTGGAACCAAAGGACTTGTTGAAATTCTTTCTGCCTAAGGGGAAGCTTCAAGGAGGAGGAGAGGGATGTGGGGAGCTTAGTTGGGCAGAGTTTGGACGAGACAAGTGGCTTGAGAGGTGTGAGGAATGAGTAGAAGTGGTCTCCTTTTATAAGGGGGAGGAGGGGCTCTTTAGGAAAGAGTGAAAGTATTACTTTATAATATAATTATATTCGGTTTATAATGGTCCAAAAATCCTTGAGGTCGAAGATACGATGACTCATATTCTAAATAACATCAACCAATAAGAATTGGACAGGTTTTAGATAATATTGTAATCATTATAATCTTATTTATTTAAATGATTTATTAATGAGGTAAACATTGCATCATTATTGTGTCATTAATAATTTAAATTATTTGATGTCTAAAAATTATAAATAAAATATAATTATGTAGGAAATCTTTTTAGCTTTCTAATGAATATTTATAATCGAAAATTCAACATGTATAACCCTATGTAAAAATTGTTCTTCTAAAAGATGTAAGCTTATGCCATTTTTATTTTTATTTTAACTTTATTAATATAATGTGTCCCTACCACATACAAGTGGATCCAAGGGGTCCCCAAATTGACCCAAGGATGCCTATGGTCGGGTATGTGTCCACCAATAAGGTTAGGACACGTTTTAGGGTAATTTTGTATTATTATAATATTATTTTTTTAACCCTTATTTACCGGATTTACCCTTTAACCATGGTAAATAAAATATTTACCACAGTAACTATTCAAAATGTCTAAAAATAAAAGTTACCTATTTACACAATTTGAACATCCTGATTCCAAATATGGAATCCATTTTCCTAAATTCAAAACACAGAAGTGGCAGAAATTAATTTAAAATTAATTCCCGCTGTCAAAACAAAAAGCGTGTTTTTAAGAGGTAATAACTATCAAAAGATTGACACTTGTTTATGTTCGGTTTAATTGTAAAATTATGTCCAATGACCAACATTATATTAAATGGTAAAAATATATTCTAAATATACTTTAAAACCACTCAAATTCACAATTTATCACTATTAATTATTTTGATTAAAAAAGTTGTTTTTAATTAAAATTTAGTAATTTTCACTATTCATCAAAATATAAAAGTTATCCGAAAAGTACCAAAATTTCACCCTAGGCTAATTTTGATATTCCGAATCTAAAAATGAAGTCCATTTTGAAATATAAAATATATATGATTTCAAAAAGTAGGTATTACTATTCACAACGGCTAGTTTAATTAGTTGTGGTGTGTGTTAGAACTCGAGGTTGCGTACAACACACGCTATCGCATTATTCGAAGGGAAACGTACCGTAGAAGCTTGGGGTGTTACAGTGAAGAAGGAATATATTCCAAATAAATCATCTCAAACCAGGAATGTGCTTTAAGAGTTTATAGTAATACCTTTTGGACTGACTAATGCACCATATTTTTTCATGGATCTAATAAATTGAGTTTTCAAGGAATATCTTGATGAGTTTATTATGGTATTTATTGATGATATATTGGTATACTAAAAAATATATGAAGATCATGAGAATCACTTGTGCATTATTTTGAAAACTCTTAGGAGAAACGAGCTATATGGGATGTTTAGTAAGTGTGAATTCTGGATTCAAATAGTTTATTTTCTTGGACATATTTTCTCTTAGGATGGAATATTAGTAGATCCAATGAAGACAAGGTCAGTTCTAGAATGGCCTAGAACAACTAACATAACTAAGGTACGTAGTTTTATTGGTTTAGTAGGTTATTATCAGTGTTTTGTTTTCAGAACATCACCTAATTAGCTAACTAGTTAACCATGCTTACACGTAAAGGTATTAAGTTCATATAGAAAAAATAATGTGAATAATGTTTAAAAGAATTGAAGAAAAGGTTAGTGAAAATCCCAATCTTGAATCTACCAACGAGAAATGGTGAATTTTTGATTTATAGTGATGCATCAAAGAAAGGACTAGGTTGTGTCCTTATGAAGAATAATAGAGTTATTGCCTAGGAATCAAGGTAGTTACAAACTCATTAATAGAACTATATAACTCATGATCTTGAGTTAGCAACATTAATCATTTTTCTAAAGATATAGAGAAATTATCTCTATGGTGAAATATGTGAGATATATACATATCACAAGATCTTGAGATATATTTTCTCACAAAAGAACTCAACATGAGAAAAATGAGATGGCTCAAACTACTCAAGGATTATGGTTTTTAAATATACTGTCTCCCAATAAAGTAAAACAAGGTAGTTTATTCGTCAAGAATGGAGGATCATGGAGTTTTAAACAAAATGAGGATTGAAAGGGATCCTGTGTACATGGATCTAGTAAAGATGGATATGGAAATTATCAAGGAAGGTGAAACATCATTAGTTTTTTCAATTGGTTTCCCAAGCATACTTATTAGAAAAGATTATATGTTCTCAGTTTAATGATGAGAATATTTAAAAGAAAATTAAAGGTGTAAATGATGGTAAGTTGGATGACTTCATGTGTGGGGGTGGAATTATGAAATTTGGGAAGATTCTTTGTGTTCCCTCTATACTCGAGCTAAAAAGGAATTTATTAGATGATGATCATAGCTGAAATTTTCTATATATCATGGTAGCACTGTGATATATAGTGATTTTAAGGAACATTTCATTTGGGATAACATAAAGAGGTAAATTGCTGATTATGTATCATGATGTTTTGTCTGTCAATAGGTGGAGGCTGAATGACAACATCCTAGAGGAGTCTTGTAACCAATTACTATTCCTACATGAAAATGTGATGAAATCACTATGAATGTTGTCACTGGATTACCAAAAACTCTAAGAAGGTATGATTCAATTTGGGTGATTGTTGATCTACTTACTAAATCTTCACATTTCCTTGCTATAAGGGAGGATTATACATTGGAGCTCCTTAAAAAATCTATATTGATGAAGTTGTAAGACTTAATGGAGCTCCTCTATCAATTGTGTCTGATCATGATCCATTATTTACATATAAATTCTAGAAAATAATCTATAAATTTTGGGATACTAATCTTCATTTGAGTACTTCTTATCACCCTCAATCTGATGGGCAGTCAGAAAGGATGATCCATACATTAGAATACATGCTTGGATCATCATCACCTGATTTTCAAGGTATGTGGTATCATTATTTACTTTTGGAAGAGTTTTCATATAATAATAGCTACCATTATAGAATTAAAATGGAACCATATAAAGCATTGTATAGAAATATATTTCGTATACCGACGAGTTGGGATGGAGATAGTGAAATAAAGCTTGTAGGCCCAGAGCTTTTGGAGGAAACAACAACAAAGGTAAAGAATATTCAAATCCATATTAAAGAATATTAAATTAGGAAAAGTAGTTATGTCGATAATCAATGTAAGTATTTGGAATTTCAAGTAGGAGATCACGTTTTTTTGATAGTATCTCTATGGAAGGATGTTATAATATTTTGAATGAAAGGGAAACTGAGATCTAGGTACATTGGTTCTTTTGAAAGTCTAGAGAGAGTTGGATATGTGGCTTATTGTTCGGTGATTCCACATAGCTTTATAAAGTACACAATGTGTTCCACATCTCATCATCGAGAATGTACATGCTAGACCCAACTCATGTACTCACTTCTGAAGGAATATAATTAGAACCTGACATAGCTTATTGTGAAGAGCCAATCCAGATTTTGGACACGAAAGATTAGGTGTTGAGGAATTGGACGACTGAGATGGTAAAGGTATATTGGAAAAATCATAAAATTAAAGAGGTGGCATGGGATCCTAATGATCTTATGATGAGGAACTACCCAAATCATTTTTTTAAGTGACATTTTGGAAATTTTGGGGATGAAATTTTTGTAGGAGGGGAGAATGTAATGACAAAAAATAATATCAATGAAATTTCCCATATTATTTTTATATAGTATGAATCATATAAAACCATATAGAGAACACAATTCAATATTTATAAATGAAGAATAAAATAAATAATAGGTATTTATAGACGTTAAGGAACTTATACTGATGAAATAGTAACTTACCCTTAGGATAGTAATATTACCCTTATGAATAGTAAATCTGCCTAAGGAATAGTAATCTCATCCATGAAAGTAAAAATAAAATTTATGCATCTCATAAGTGAATATATGATATAATTATATCATGGTAAAAGTAAGTGAATATTTTAAAAATTAATATTTATGTTTTGGTGTTTTTATATGTCATAAATATCTAATTATAATTTTATAATTAATAAAATTATTTAAAAGAAAATTCATTTTCATAAAATGGATTCTTAAATCAATATTATGGTGTCTTAATATTTTAGGATAATTTTATGAGACCTTACTTAATTATTTAAAGTTTTGTAAAATAATTTTTAAATTTAAAATATGGATTTTCATCTAAATAATGATTTTATTTAAAAATTAAATTTCACATATTTATAAAACTAATTTTATTGAATGGATTCCATTTTTTAATTCAACATGTTGAGAAATGGTTATAGTGAATTTTTTTAATTCTTCTAAAATACTTGAATTTTTAGAAAATAGGAAAATACGGTAATTTATTGTATAAATACATTATAAGATAAAAATACTATTAATTGATTCATGGATTATTTAAGCACCCTTGGTTTGAAATACAATGAACTTATTGTTTTATTTATTCACAAGAATCAATACCATTGGTTTTCTTAAGAAAAATAATAAAATAATGAATAGAATAATGAGAAATCACCCCTCTCCACTAAATCAATTTTTTTTCCATTTTCAAAAATCCACTTTAAGGATTAGTGGGAAACCATGATTTTCAAACAAAATGCTGAACTAGAGTCCACAAAATTCAAATTCATATTAAAATTTCAAAAACCATCATCACCCTTCTCGGTTCTTGTGAATCTCGAGTCACCTGCCTACCTCGAGACGCACACCTATCACGCCGACCATCCTGTACTTTCACCTCACCATCATCACCACGCCAGCGAGACCGACCAGAATCTAAATCACCATCATCATCATATTCACCACTATCTCATGGAGTACCGCGTTACCAACATCATTATCAGTGACACCAATCCAGTTCCACTGTTGTCATCGTAGTCCAAACACCGCACCAGTCTGCTAGAGAACGTCGCAGTTCATCAAACCTTCATAAAACATAGAGACTTTATTGAATCCCTCATCCTCAAACCACATAAAGCATCAGTGTGACACCATCTTGAAAAACACCGATGGCCTCCAAAGAGATCCAAATCCATCATTGAAAGAGAAAACTAAAAGAACATATTAACTAGAGAAATTCCCCACCTATCGTGCCACCCAGGAAATATTACCACTCCTCATACATAACCCAAAAATCCCTTGGTATTTGATGTATGAAACTAATATAGAAGGAAGAAAGAGACCATGGATCCAGAGCATGGAGGAGCGGCAGAGAAGGGTCAAGGACAAACATAAACCATCAGGAAATGAGATAGAGAAACACTGGGATTGAAACACTAAGGGAAAATAGAAATTGATACCCATACCCGAAATAAATGGGATAGAAGAAGAGTGAACTACGATTGAAACCCTAATAATATAATGGTAATGAAACCATAATGAGAAACCCCAAACATATCAAGAGAAACCGAGGTAAGAATCCATCGAGACAGAGAACACCATGTTTCCCTTACTTCCACCGCCATAGTACTAAACCGATCTAAAAAGCCAACACACCCAACAAAGATGGGGTTGTGTGTGTCAGGAAAGATTGGAAAAGTAGGGATGGAAGAGGGGAAAATGGGATATCTCTATATAACCCAAATAGAATGAACATAAGAAGAGGAAGCCTGAAGAAGTCAGAGAAAGATAAAGGACCCAACGCCGCTAAGGAGACAACCGAAAGACGAAGAAGCAGATGGAGCAGGATAGGTCCATCGATGTGGGGAGAACCAGAACCCTATGTTTAAGATAATGATGTTCAGAGCTAAAGCTAGAGACAAGATAGGATCTGAGAGAGTGAGGAGCTATAGTAGCCTCTCGTCTCAGAAATCACCCCTCTCCTCCACTATAAAAATTACCTCTCACCCCTTGTTCCCTTCACTCCTCTAAACCTTGAACCATGTAATTTTTTTCCAAAATACTATTCCCTAGTCTATCCCCAATTTTAGGAGCTCATGGTGTTTCCAAAATACCAAAACCCCTTTCCCTAATGAGGTTCTCAAGGAGGCTAATTCAAGAGGTAAACCATATTCCTTTTTCTTTTAATTTAATTTTTCAATTTAACTTCTTTGCGTATCTTATTCTCACCTACTATGTCCAAATGATCATGATAACACTAGTATAATATATATATACTAGAATTATATCATTTTAATGGAATATAATTCCTCAAACTACAATATTTCTCTCTTTTATTTTTAAAAAACAAAATCATCATTCGAGAGGTACCGATTTACAATCTTCATGGATGATGAATCTTTGTTCTTTAATTTCTCATTCAAATATTGTCATTAAACCATTTTTATAGTTGAACCTTATTATAGAATATTTATTATGTATTATTTATTGTTCTATAACCATTATATATACATAATACTAATTCATATGACAAAACTAGTTCGAGATGATCAAAATACCGCTGTAATAATCTAAACGATTATCACTAATGTTTTATCTAATAACTATTCTTCATAATATATAAAAAAATGAATTATATAACAATTTAATCTTATGTATATGAATTATTATATTATAAATTCAATTCTATAGAATCATATCCACTCAACATGAAATTCCATACTCATATACAAGTATATCGATAGTGAAAACCAAGGAAACAAATGCTCCCGAGCGATAAATTTGTATCTTATAATTCATCAAAAAACCTTAAATGAACTTAATAAAATTATAATAAATAATATATATGTATATATATATATATAAGATGTTATGAATTAATTAATTAATGTATTTAATTTGATTATCCATGACATTAAGGTCAAGTGCGAAATATATTCAAACATAAGGTAAGAGTTTTCTACCTAAACCTTCATTTTATTTCATGTTACTCTATTTACCTCTTTACCCCAATAAAATTATTAATTATTATTATGTACTGCTCATAAATTATGTGTTAATTTTATATATATGTTTACCAATCACAATTCTTCTTTATTTTATGGAGAGTTACATGTTTTAAAACGATCATTCTCAAATTCTTCCCGATAAAAATGCACGATTCAAGGGAACTTCGTGAATTTTTACCTGTTTTAAAGTGTACTATATAATTTTTGTAATCCACATTTATTTTTCTAAAATAAATAATTTTATTATTAAAAAACTATCTTAGTTCACTACTGGATTTATACAAATTATTTTTCCAAAATAATTCATCTTTCAAAGTAAAAGAGTATTTCTCTCAAGAATTACTCGATGATTTTATAAGAGTATATTCATCTATTTCAACACTCATGTTGATTATGATGTTGAATTGAGATTAATATTTTATGATATCATATACCATATTTTATTTTATTTTTTATGATTAGTTTGATTATGGATGTGTTATCTTGATACCATTCACCATATTACTCTGAATGGTTAGTGTTTGTGTTTAATAATTTGGGAAAGTTATTCACATTTCATATGTTAGTTTCAATATAAATGTATATATTGATTATGTTTCACCCCTTTAATGTGAGGAATTAATTGAAAAAATTATGTGTCAGGTGGGGACTTCTATATACCCTCAGTGCATCGGTAGATCTCATGAGACAAACTACTTTGGGTTTTTACCCATTTACGAATGGTCTTCACATGAGGTTTTGAAAGTATGGTTGTGATTTCCCTCATTATGCATACCCTCATTATGAAGCTAGTAGTTGACAGTCCATGTGATCATTCTACTAGTATAATATCCATGGTTATGTTTTATTATGGAATTATTTACTCAGATTTTATTTCCTTGCATATTATGCTCAAGATTTTGTTTTAATGGCATGTAAACTTTTATTTATTCACCAAGCCTTATTACTTATGCTTCCACTATATTACTTACCCTTACTGAGCATCTATGATCACCCCTTTATTATGTTTATTTTACCTAGGATTCCAAGATGAATTTTATGAATGAAATTCAAATATAATCTTCAATAATAAGAGTGTTTCCAAAGGAGTTCATATGATGCATTTCATTTCAAGTTGTAATATTTAACTTATATATGTTTTTGGTTTTACAAAGATACTAAACTATTCGTTACTTCAGGATATGAATTCCTCATTTAAATTCCAATGCAATAAAATAGGCCACTAACTCTGGGAAACAAGGATTGAATTCTTTACAATAAGTAAATAAATTTTTTAGAAATTATTAATTAAGTGCTGATATTTTAATAAAACAAAAGGGTTTATTTTCAATTTTATAATTATTATAATGTTTTAAAAGAAAATTTACATCCATAAAAAATTTTCGTAAATTAATATTTTATCCTATTATGATTATAAAATAATTTTATGAGAACTTAATTAATTTTTGAAAGCGTTATAAAATCAGTTATAATTTTAAAATTGGTATTTTCCAAGGAAATGATGATTTTAGTTAATAATTAAATTTCTCTTATTTATAAAATTATTTTAATAAAATGGAGTGCATTTTTGATTTATAAACGCTGAGAAATAGTTAGGGTGAGTTTTTGGAATTTTTATAAAATAGTTAAATTCTTTGTGATTAGTGAAATATGGTAATATACAATATATATACATTATAAGTTAAATAAAGTATTGCTTAAGTCATCATTGATGTAAGAAACATAATATCGAAACCTCCATCATTAATTTAATATATTTAGTGATAATTATCAAACTATTAATAGTCTCGAGGAGACATAATTAACTAGTGAGAAAACACCCCTCTTCTCCCCTATAAATACCACCCTCACCACCTCTTCTCCTCACACATCTCTAGATTTGAACCTTGTAAAAATTATGATAAAATATCTTCCAAATATCATCCCACCATATCCAGGAGAATTTGTTCTCAAAAAAATAAAAAAACCAATCCCCTTAATGAGTTCTTAAGAAGAAGGATTCAAGAGGAAAATCCAAATTTTGTTTCTTTTAATTTATTTAAAAGTTATTTTATTTTCTTATTTTATCATCACCTCCCGTAATCCAAATTTTATGATAAAAATAGTAGCTTATATATACTAGAATTTTATTTTTCTAATATAATAATCCATCATCATTTATTTCCCCTCTCCTTTAGTACTAAAAATGAAAACATCATTCTTGATGTGTTAATTTATCACATTCAAGGACAACAAAGTTTTCAATTTACATTCCCTCATTAAATACAGCTCGTAAAACCACTTTTATGGTTAAAACAGATTATAATATATGAATTATATCCTATGTAATTTTATGAAACCATTTTATATACATAATATTATATAATAAAACAAAACTATTTTGTGATGATTGAAAAACAACCAAAATAATCTAAACGACTATCACTAACATATTATCTAATGATTTATCCTCACCCAAAATCACCAAATGAATTATATAACCACTTAATCTTCTGGATTTTAATTAATAACATATAACTTCAATTCTATAAAACCATTCTCATTTTACATTATTTTCTATACATGTATACAAGTAACCGATCATGAAAACCAAAGAAATGAACCCTCCCAAATAATGAAATTGTATCTTATAACTAATCAAAAAGGGTATTAATAAATTTAATAAAATTACTATAAATAATATACACGTATAAAAGTTTCTTAATTAATTAAATAATGTATTTAATTTGATTATATAGGACATTAAGATCAAGTCTTGAACACATTCGGATATAAGGTGAGTGTTTCTTCCTGAACCTCCATTTTTTCCTTCAGGTTACACGTTCTATCTTTTTACCATAATGTAACTCTTGTTTATTTTTATATAATTTTTCAATATTCTATGTATATGTTCCAAAATATTGTATCTAAATAATTTTATCCTTCTTTTCTGGGGATATACATGTTTTAATAAGGTTACCTTCTCAATTATTCTTGATAAGAAAGCTCGGTTAAAGGGAACTTCCAAGTTTAATACCCATTTTCAAGTACCATCCATAATATATTTTAAGAAACCATTATTTTTATAAAATCAATAATGCTAACATGAAAAAATACCTATGTTGTTTTCTGGTTTTATGAAGACAAAGATTCATTTTTAACATTAAATTCTCTTTAATATTTTCCTTAAACCCCACTAAAATGTGACATTTCTAAAGTTTCATAAACACTTTTTTACTCGTTTACAATTCAGTTGGACATAATTTATCATGATATATGACTATTTTTCAATATTAATGTCCATGTATGATTTAAATCCATTCTTTCATGACCACTATTATGATATTCCTTTTTGTTATGCCTTATGACATGATTATGATACCTAATTCTTTCTTTGGGTAACCTTTATGCTTGATTATTCATGTGACACACATATAATAACTCCCCAAACCTATGATTATAGAATTAGTTCTTAAAAATTATATGTATTTTTTTATAAAAAATAACTCAAAAATACACAACACTTTATAAAATAGAGGACCTTTTTCGAGCTAGGTTCTAAATAATAAGACAAACACCTGACATTTATCAGAGTTGTAATAAAATAAAACAATATTTCTTCATGTGAAATTACTACTTAAGCATGGTAATCAATGTTAGAACTTATAATATTCATTTGAAAATCATTTTCAAACATGGGTTGAGCATTAAATTTCCCGTTAAAGGGTTTTAAAATTAGTGAAATACCTTTTATGAAATCTCCTTTGAAAATAACTTTTAAAAAATAATGTTTAAAATTCTTTAGATACTAATTTTGAAAATAACTTTTTAAATAGAATTTAAAAATATCACCAAGATTAATTATTCCTTGAAAATACTATAACACTTTGAAAATACTTATGCTAAAAATTTTATTAAAAATAGTCCTGTGATATTTCTAGAAATAATATACAAGCTTTTGAAAACAAAACACTGAGGCTACTTGAAACATTGAAGGTTGTCTTGAGCCTACCCAATTAAGGTATTAGTTCACTCCCCACTTCCCTATAATATTTACAATGTTCAAGTGCCTAATTTTATAAAAATATTTTAATCTTGATTTACTTATACATACATTATTCCCTGGGTTTCCTATTTTAAAAAACATTAACATATTCAGATTTATTATAAATAAATTTACTCTTATAACTTAGTTAAGGAATCTTCTAATAAATTGGATAAATTTAATTTCTCCACTTAGATATTTTGTAAATATAGAGAATGTTAAAGATAGAATAATGAGCATTCTTGTATTAACATTTTCATTCATTAAACACATTAAACCATTTCAAAAGTAGTTTCCTATGTAAATATGTTTTATTTAATACACATATATATTATAATAATATAAAATAATGAATTCATGATATGTCATGTATTATAGATTAAGGCGATATCTTATAAAAATTATTATATTCATTAATGTTTAAAGACATTGTGCACATGAAATGAAAACCTTTGTTAATTCAATACACATATACATACAATCTAAATAGAACTAATATTTGAAATAGTAATTTATTTCTAAATTTTATTAACCTAAAATAATTATTATAAATATATTTATAAAATAAATAAAAGAGGAATTTCAATATAAAATAAATTTTACCAAATAAATAAATAAGTAAATAATCCTTTATAAATAAATTTGATCATACAAACAATTATGATAAATTAAATAAATAATGAATCCTTCAAAATATATTTCTAAATAATAAATATTTTCCTTTAAAAATTTATTATTCCAATGATTTATAATTTTCAAGATAAAATACATAGAATAATTATTTGAAAAATAAACTTCCTTGCCTCCAATAATCAATGAATATTTATTTCCTTATTTATTTTCTCTTTCGAAGAAATTATTATTTAAAAATAAAAAAAAGAAATACACTTTCATATATCATAATTCTAATAAAAATAAAATCTTATTGAGATGAAGTTAAATTGAAACACAGAAATTAAATAATAATTTTAAAATAATTTAAATATTTTCCTCTAAGAAAATCTAAATTTAAATAAACAAATAACTGAAATTTAATTGTTATGTTACTAATATTTTGAAAATAAAAAATTTAAATGGTAATGACATAATATGAAATTATTAAATGAGTAACTATTTTAAAACAATGTAAAACACTTTCATTCATAAACTCCAAGACATAAATTCAAAACATAAAACCATGTTTTCCTTTTGAAATTAGTTCCCTCAAAATGAAATTAAAAATAGAGAGAACACCATTACATAAAATAGAGGATCATATTTATTTATGAAAAATCCACCTTCCCTACACAAAATTGGATTTAAAAAAAATCCTATGTGTTTTAAAAAAAATCATACCATAAAAATTCAAGAATCGAGTACCATCTACAAAAAAATTGATAAATATAACATATCTCTTACAACTATTTGAAGAAGATATCTTCTTCATCATGATTGGTGACTCATTCACTCTCACTGTGGCTTGTAGTGTGTGTGCAGGACATGCAGAATGTGCATCACCTTGAACATGGTGTGAAACAATAGACAAGTGAAGAAAAGTGGAACTAACTTACTATTTAGTCTCACTTAGAAAAATATCTATCAGACAGATTCAAATGAGATGTTATAACCAACATACAAATAAAATAAAAAAATAGCCAAAATAAAATAAGTAATGGTGGTGTAATGCTTGCCAAGAAAGCATGAATCCATATTTGAAAGTATATATATTAGTCGCTACTATAAATAATTTTTTGATGGTTCTAAATAATAAAAATAAGAAAGTTTTCATGAAAAAACAGACCTATAATTCAATTGTTATATAATTTTTTTTATCATTAATTCAAAACTAACATTATACTATTATCATGTTGATTAAGAGTGACCAATAGACCCGATTCAGTGCATACATCTGAATCTATTATAGATTTTTCAAAGAGAGATTGAAGGAAGAATAAAAACCAGGGAATACAACAAACAAGGAAATTAAGACACTAGAATCGATCCAAGGGATAAGATTCGGATACCTAAAAATCAAATAAACAAACACCTACTTGCTGAGGATGACTTGAAGATATTCATCCACAAACGATCTCTTCCATCAGAGACCGAACTCCAAGTCTCCCAGATTTCCAGAAATGAATCCCATCCCGAAACCTTTTACTTGATATACGCTCATTGGCATCCCGATGGTTGAATCTCCCAGCTCGATCCATCAACCTCAATTGCTCGACTCGCTCAACTTCGGCATGCTCCCTCGACTCGCTCGACTTCAGCATGCTCCCTCGACTCCATCCTTTGATCAGTCGACTCCTCATTCAGATTCAACCTCTCCCTATGTCGACCTTAACTTGGAACCCTCGAATCTCCCCCAAATCGACCCCCCTCATTCGGATTCAACCTCGCCCTGCGTTGACCTTAACTTGGAACCCTCGAATCTCCCCGAAATCGACCCATAGAAACCCAATTTCGATTTAATTATAATAATACTCTTTTATTGTTATTTATTTATATTTAAGATTTTATAAAAATAAATTACTTATTTCATAATTCAAACATAATAATACCCTTATAATTATAATTTCATATTTCATATTCATATTTTTAGATTTAATATTTTTTTATCCTAATTCATATATTAATAAATTTATAATTCTTAAAGTTATATAATAGTAATATACTGATTCTTTTTTTACATTATTCTAAATTTAAAATTATATAACATCCTTAAATTATATAAGTATTCCCATAAATTCATTTGTATTTTCATAATTTTAAAATAAAATTTCTTTCCATTCTATTATATTATTATTATCATTACAAAGTTTTACCTTTAATTATTATTGATTTCATTTCCATTAATTTAATAATTTTCTATAAAAAATTTAATATATAATTTTCTAAAATTATTTTTTATAATGAATTTAATAATCATTAATTTTTTTTTCTAAGGGTCAATATCTTTTAAAACAAAGTGTTATTTCATAACCGAAATTCAATACTAAAATGTTAACTTATAACCATCATTGAAAAAAAAATTTATTTTAAAAATAATTTATTAAAACATATGAAATTTTATATATAATAATTTTATGTAATGATTGATAAAATTAACTTATATAAATTTTATTAATAAATTTGTATATTAAAAGTGTCGTAATAATTATAATTATTTATTTACTTACTTTCTTTAAATAAATAATGTTATATTATTTTTAAATATTATTATTTAATTTTACAATTTTAATCTTAAAATATAATCTAAATATATTTTTATTTATTTAAATTATGAAAAAAAATTATATAAAATTACTATTTAAATTTCTTGGGAAGTTACATTCTCCCTACTTAAATGTATTGTGCCCTCACAATTCTTTTTTTAGACTTTAGTTAATTCTGAATTTCTATCTTCAGAATGGTTGGACTTCTAAGGGACTTAATTATCAAAAAGATCAAATAAAATTCTACTGTGAATATTTTTTTCCTTCAAAAGACAATATCTAATCTCCAAATTTATCTAAACCATTCCAATGATACTAATTATAACGTCCAAACCCATGATTCTGAATTTATTGTTTAAAATGTCATATATATTTTTATAAAAAATAACTAAAACAATACAAAACACTTTATACAATGTAGGACGTTTTCTAGTCTAGGTTTTGAGGAATTAGACAAACACCTGAAATTTATTCATTTTGTAATAAAAGAAAACAATTTTTCTTCGCTTGCGCTAACTCCTTAAGAACAATCATTAATGTTAGTACTTCTAAGACACCTCTAAAAATCATTTTGAAACATGAGATAAGCATTACATTTCTTAGTAAGGTATTTTAAAATCAGTAAAATATGTTTTATGATATCTCCATTACAAATAACTTTAAAAAAATAAATTTGAACATTATTTAGGTAATAATTTTGAAAATAACATTAAAAACACCATTCGAAAATATCATTGAAATTAATTACACCTTGAAAATACTATAACGCATTAAAAATACTTACGCTAAAAAATTTCTTAAAAATAGTCCACTGATATTTATGAAAACAATATGCAAGATTTTGAAAAAAAACACGCAGACCACTTGAAATATTGAAGGTTGTATTGAGCATACCCACTTAAGGGATGAGTTTACTCCCCAATTTCATATCATATTTAAAAAGTTCAAGTGCTTAGTTTTATAAAAATATTTTAAGTTTGCTTTACTTATACATACATTATTCACTGGGTTTTCTATTTTTAAAAACATTAACATATTCACATATGCTTGTAAATAAAGTTACTCTTATAACTTAATTAAAAAATCTTCTTATTTATCGATGAAACTGAATTTCTCCACATTCTGACATTTTGTAAATACATTGAATGTTAATTATAGAATAATTAAAATTCTTGTAAAAAAATGTTCATTTATTAAACACATTAAAACATTTCCAAATTAGTTTTTATACATAAATATATTTTATAAAATACATATAAATATACAACTAATAATAACTAATGCATGCATGATATGTCATGTATTATAGATTATGGTCATATCTTATATAAATTATGAAATTCAGGATTGTGTAAAGACTTTTCGCACATGAAATGAGAACATTTGTTAATTAAATACACATATACATACAATCCAAATAGAACTAATATTTGAAATCTTAATTTCTTTCTAAATTTTATTAACCTGAAATTATTATTATACATATATTCATAAAAGATATAAAAGTGGAATTTTCATATAAAATAAAAATGGTCAAACAAATCAATAAGTACATAATCCTTTATAAATAAATTTGATCATAAAAATAATTATGTCAAATTAAATAAATAATGAATTTCTTAAAAAATCTTTCAAATAAATAAATAATTGAAATTAAATATTTTCCTTTACAAATTTATAATTCCAATGAATTATATATTTCAAGAAAAAATAATTAGAATAAATATTCAAATAATAAACTACCTTACCTCCAATAATCAATAAAAAATTATTTCCCTATTTATTTTCTCTTTCAAAGAAAAAATTATTTAAAAATAAAAACAATTAATACCCTTTAATATATCAGAATTCTAATAAAAAATAAAATCATCTAGAGATGCACTTAAATTGAAAAATATAAATGAAATCATAATTTTAAAATAATTGAAATATTTTCCTCTAAGAAAATATAAATATAAATAAATAAATAAATGATATTTAACCATTCCCTTACTATTTTATTTAAAAACAAAACATTTAAATGGGATTGACATGATTTGAAACTACTAAATAGATCAATATTTGTAAGCAATGCAAAACAATTCCCCTTCCATAAACTTTAAACACTTTCTTTCATAAACATGAAGACATAAATATAAAACATAAAACTGTGTTTGAATTTGGAAATTAGTTCTCTCAAAATGAAATTATAAATGTAGAGAACACCATTATAAAAAACATAGGATCATATTTATTTTAAAAAAACTAATTCCTTACACAAAATAAGTTTTAGAAAAATCATATGTGTTTTAAAATAAATAATACCATACTAATTCAAGAATCATGTACCATCAACTGAAATTAAATAAATATAACATATCCATTATGATTATTTATAGAAGAGATATTCTTATTCCTGATATATGAATCATTCACTCTCACTATCTCATGTAGTGTGTGTGCAGGATGTGCAGAACATGCATCACCTTGAACACGGTGTGTGGAAATTGAAAAGAAAAGCAAAGTGGAACTAACTTCCTATTTATAGACTCACTCAGAAAAACATCTATCCGACAAATTCAAATGAGCTACTTTAAGTAGTAGAAAAATAAGAAAACAGATAAAATAAAATAAGTGATGGTGGGTTATTTCTTTCTGGGAAAGCATAGATCTAGATTTGATTATATATATATATATCCATCACAATTATAAATAGTTTACTCGATACTTCTAAAGACTAATAATAAGAAAAGATTCAATCAAAAACCTACCGATAATTTAGTTGGGATAAAATTTTTCATTGTTATTAATTCAAAACTAACATTATACTATTATCATGATGATTAACAATGACCAACAGAGAATGTTTGGTGCATCCATCCAAATCTATTGTAGTTTTGTGAAAGAGAGATGAACGACAAGGTATTGGCATCATTAAAGGAGGGAGAAAAAATAGGGAACATGAAAACTAAGGAAATTAAGACACCAGAACTGGTCCAAGGGATAATATTCAGATACATAAAAATCAAATAAATAAACACCTACTTGTAGAGTACAACATCAAGATCTCCATCAATAAACAATCTCTCCCATCTGATATCAGACTCTAACTCAAACAGATCTCCCAAAACAAATACCATCATGAGCCTTTTTACTTGATTTGAACTCATTAGCATCCTATTAATTTAATCTCATAGCTTGATCCCTCGACTTCAATCACTCGGCTTGCTTGACTTTAGCCTGTGACCTCAACTCTAGTCTGCACTTTGCTGACTCCTCGTTCGACTTGGACCTCTACCTACATCGAACTTGGCTTGGAACCCTCAACTCTCCCCCAAATTGACCCATCGAAACCTTATTTTTATTTACTTATAATAATAATACTCTTTTATTGTTATTTATTTATATTTTAAATTTTATAAAAATAAATTACTAATTTCATAATTCAAAAATAATAATACATTTATCATTATAATTCATAATTTATATTCATATTCTAATATTTAATAATTTTTATCATAAATCATATATTAATATGTTTTTAATTATTAAATTTATATAATAATAATAATAATATATTCACTTCTTTTTACATTATTTTAAATTTAGAATTAGATAATATCCTTAAATTATATAAGTATACTCATAAATTTTTTTATATTTTCACAATTTTAACATAATATATCTTAACATTATATTATATTATTATTATTATTAAAATAATTTAACTTTAATTATTATTCATGTCATTGAATTTAATTTCATAATTTTCTATAAAAAATTTAATATATAAGTTTTTAAAATTATTTGTAACAATGAATTCAAGTACCAATAATTTATTTATTCATATCAATATTTATTAAAACAAATTATTATTTCATAACCAAAATTCAATACTAAAATGTTAAATTATAGTTATCATTGAAAATAATTTTAATTTTAAAAATAATTTATTAAAACGCATGAAATTTGATATATAATAATTTTATGTATTGATTGATAAAATTATATAATAGAAAATTTATTTAATAAATTTTTATTTTAAGAGTGTCATCATAATTCAAATTATTTATTTATCTACTTTCTTTAAATAAATAATGTTATATTATTTTTAAATATAATTATTTAAGTTTCAATTTTTAATCTTAACATATAATCAAAATATATTTTTATTTATTTAAATTATGAACAAACTATTATATAAAATTAATATTTAAATATCTTGGAATGTTACACAAATGCATGAACATGTTTTGATGGGTTCACCTAGATAGTGCTCCATTGCATCAGGTAATGTTTAGTCTCATGAGATATCATGTTTGGATTGGGAGTGAGCCTGATTCCTTTATGGGACTTTGTCCACCATATACAATGGTCAAGGTATCTGGCCTTGACTTATGTGTATATCATGTTATATGTTGTTTCCACATTTCTATGATGTCATGGTTATATTTTCCCATGTTATACATGTTATTATTCCTTATGTTTTTTCATGTTCCATGGCTCTATGTAATCATGTTATTTCTTCTAACAAATGTTTTATGTTTTGTTCCTATGCTTATTCCCTTACTAGACTTTTCAGCTCATCCATTTTGTTCATGTATTCCCTAGGTTATCCTATGCAGATGTAAGAGTTAAAAGGATGTTCGGATCTCATTATAGATATTAAATAAAATATGTTTTTAGTTTGGTTTTCATGTTTTCAAATTATGTACCTAATCTTCCAAATACACTATAATTTATGATCCTTGGTTGTATTTGATGATAAATTATGCTTAAAATCATGTATTAATATGAGTAAAAGGCTAGGGTCACTATAGTTGGTATTAGAGCAAGGTCTATATATATTTTTGGAGTTTAGTAATAGAGAACTTTAGTAATAATTCTATCCCCGTGGATAAAATAGATTTATACTTAGGGTATCAAAAGTTAGGATGTAGTTTTAATTTACAAGTTTATCCTTATATATTCAATATTTTATTTTTATATTCTTATTAGAAAAGTATTCAACCCCCCTAAATGTTCTCTATTTTTTCATTTTCTGGCTGTAAATTGAGGAACCCATGCCAACATTTAATGTGATAGTCAATGTGATGATTAACCTAATGATATGCCAAATATTATGGGAATGCGTGATCAAAACTTCATGAGAATACTTTCTCAGTTGGATTGTGTCATGAATAATAACTTGAATCATGTGAAACTCCCTCCTTCTATTAAGAAAGAGAAAGTTTCTGTTGAATCATTTATATAGAAAATGACTCCCATGTTTAGTGGATCTTTTGATCCTCTCCTCACAAATCAATGAATTAACTCTGTGACGTCCCGAACTCGGCTGCCCCTCAACCCGATCCTCGAGCCCAGTTGGCCACATCACCCCTAGCTTGTCTCCCCATAGGCTTGGGGCTGCCGACTAGCAGCAGGGGTGTAATGGTAAGTCAGTGTGGAGACTGTACCCCCATGTCAGAGTACACAGCGGAATAATAGAAAGTAGTAAAAATAGCAGAAGCACAACCAATGGATAAACAGGAGAAAAGGGAAACATACAAACCAAACGACAGAAGTAAGGAAAACCTTGATAAATATACAAAAGCCACATAGGCAGTGTCTGGTCCAAAATGGATGCATGACATACTGATATAATGGAAGTAGATGGAAATCATGCTATACAGTAATACAAAAAGAAACAAAAGTAGTCCACGAGCATCTCTAGCCAAGCTCGATCCTCTGCTCTGGATATCCCACAATAACATACAAGTATCAACAACCTGAAGCTGGGCATTTTCCCCTACTGGTACCTATATCAGTAAAGTCTACACGGGTGCCCAGGAGGCCGCCCGGGTAAGGTGTGAGACAAGTCTCAGTAGGCCACCACCAACGGGGTCTACGTGTAATCCAAATAGGTGTTCGCAAGCAAAGTGAGTAATAGACTGCAAGTAATGAAAGCAAAGTAAATAAACAACCCTCCCACTCAGGTTCTAAAAGGACACCTGGAGGGTCCACCTGCTTCATCTCATGGATGGTAAACTAAACAATCACTAGAGGTATAAGTACATAGATATAGGTTATCATTGGAACAAGGTAAACATGCCTCTCATCCATACTCCTCACATCTATAATAATTATCTCTGGCCTGAGGTTTGAATTCCTCTCGTCCACAAGCACTGTAACTGGCGTGGGGTAGAAATGCCTCCCACCCGTAAAGGTTATATGGGAACGAGGTATAAATGCCTCTCGTCCTCAATCACTATAGCTGGTGTGGGGTAGAAATGCCTCCCACCTGTAAAGGTTATATGTGCATGAGGTATAAATGCCTCTCATCCTCAATCAATGAGATTTATCTGGCACTGGGTAAAAATGCCTCCCGCACAACACACGAAGATTCATCTATCACGGGGTAAGAATGTCTCCCGCCCAACACACGAGCTAGCACAAGGTTGTCAACACAGCAAGGCATAACCATTCACATTACAATATATAAGGCAAACCATCTTATATCATAACACATTAACATTTGCAAGGCATATCCATCTTATAATAACACATAAGCAAAGCATGGCATACATACATTTCAATTCATTCAAGGGGTTCATGATATCTCATCCTAGCCAACCTCTAACCAAGTCATCTCATTTGACTAACACGGAAAATGCCCTTTCAAGACATATCATTAAGGTTCAAAGGTGAAAAAGGGCCAATTCTCAAGGCATAACACCTATGGTTGACCACTCCCAGTCCATACCAAATCCAAACTCCCTAACAAGGTTAGATTCATCCCTCTTATACCACACGAGTCATTTAGATATGAACCAGTCATTATAAATACGGGGTTTGGTGAAAGACAAACCACAACACGACAAAAATAACTCAATAAGGCGAAAACCCAAATTGGAAACCATGTGACCACCTACCTTAGAGTTGTAGGCATAGCCTCGCTTGATATCGACCTCAGATTCGCAGTAGATTGGAAGAGATCTGAGTTCCAGTCCAATGCCCTGAAAATAGGGCATATGAGCATGCATCAAAATAACAAGACAGAAGGCAGGATTTTCTGATGAAGGAAGCATGTGTGAGGTTAGCCTTACCTTGGCCCTTCCAACGCTTCCGACGGATAAAGAATATGACCTCGGATGAAGTCTCCACCAAGAGAAGAGTGAGAGAGGGTTTTGGAGCTCAAAGGAGGCTCCCCTATGGTTTTGTCTGCTGGAAGAAGAAAGAAAGGGGATTATGGCCTTATAAAATAATTAAGGGAAAAAAGGTAAATTCACCTAGAACTGGGTCGCACGGTTTAGGAACACGGTTTACCAAACCGTGTCCATCTCACTGCCTTCAGATAAAGGGTCGCACAGTTTAGGTGCACGGTTTACCCAAACCGTTCGCAAACTGTGCGCACCTCCCTGCTTCCAGACCAAAGGCCGCACGGTTTACCCCAACTGTGCGCAAGCCATGCACAGGCCATGTTCCCTTGTCTGCAAGTCCATTTCTCAAACTCTCGGCCTCCTAAAAAACCCCGGACACTCCCCAGACCTTTCTTATAACATTAAACACATTAAACAAGATTAAAGGAATGGTTCAAAAGAAAAACTAACGATCTGTACCTTTGCTAAAGAGTCGGGTCATTACAACCTCCCCTCCTTAAAGCAACTCATCCCCGAGTTGGCCTTCCGAGGGTACTAAGGTGTCATCAATGAAAAGCTCTGGCCATTGAGAACGTATATCAGCCTCTCGCTCCCAGGTCTCGTTTTGTACCTGGCCGTGCTGCCATAGCACCCGTACAAGAGGAACAGACCTGCCACAGAGTGTCTTCATGCTCCAGTCAACAATTCACATAGGATATTCCTCGAAGGAAGCATCTACATCTAGTTCAACCTCATCAGACTGAAAAACATGATTCAGATCTGAAAAGTACCGGTGTAGCTGATATACACAAAAAACATCGTGCATGGTCTGATATCTCTACGGAAGTGCAAGCTGGTAAGCTACTGGACCGATCAACTTCATCACCTCAAAGGGTCTTAAGAACCTAAGTGAGAGCTTACCCTGCTTCCGTACACGTCTCTGCCCCAACCTGGGTGAGAACTTCAAGAAAACCCGGTCACCAACCTCGAACTCAAGATGTTTCCGGTGCTTGTTAGCATATGACTGATGTCTCGACTGAGCTGTCTGCATATGCTTCCTAATAAGCTGTATCTGCTCTGTAGTTTCCTGTACATGACGTGGTCCTAGAATAAATTCCTCCCCTACTTCAAGCCAACATAAAGGAGAGCGAAAGGCCTACCATATAAGGCTTTATAGGGAGCCATCGCAATGCTATCCTGGAAGCTATTATTATAACTGAACTCTACAAGAGGAATGTGTTTCTCCCATGAACCTCCAAAATTGAGAACACATGCACATAACATATCCTCTAGTACCTGTATAGTCCACTCAGTCTGTCCATCAGTCTGCGGGTGATAGTCCATACTGAGAAGTACCTGCGTACCCAAGGACTTCTGTAAACCCTGCCATAACCGAGATGTAAAATGAGGATATCTGTCTGAGACAACAGATCGAGGTGCTCCATGAAGGTGCACTATCTCCTTGATATACAGTCTTCTCAAGTCATCAACCGTGAAGGTCCCCCGTACTGGTAAGAATTGTGCGACCTTTGTCAGACGGCCGACGATAACCCATACTGCATCATTGCCATGAGGTGACCTGGGTAAACCGGTTACAAAGTCCATAGAAACATCGTCCCATTTCCACTCCGGAATGGACAACGGCTAGAAAAACCCTATCAGACGCTGATGTTCCACCTTCACCTGCTGGCAGGTGGAACAACGCGTGATAAAACTGACTATCTCCCACTTTATGCTAGGCCACCAGTACTGTCGTCGCAAATCACGATACATTTTGGTGATTCCTAGGTGAACTGCCCATGCTGAGGCATGGAAATCCCTCATCAGATCCTCTCTCATGTCTACTGGGACCCATACATGCCCACAGAACAATAAATTATCACCCTCATCCACGGTCCAATCTATTGAGGCATCATCAGCGACACTCTCTCGTAGAACAAGGCCTTCCGGATCTGATAACTGTCTTTCCCTAATCCATTCCAAAAGAGTATATGTCACCGCTAAGGCTCAGAGAACAGTCTAACCCTGACCTTTCTTAACCACAACATGCATCTCTGAAAATAGGGCCATCGGTTTCCACTCCTCATTAGTTTCCCGAACCACTTGTGACTGATTTTTCTGACTTAGCGCATCGGCTACTGAATTTCCTTTCCCAGGAGTGTAGGCCATTTCGAAGTCAAAGGATTGCAGGTACTCGACCCACCTGCATTTCCTGAGATTTAGATCCCACTGAGTGAAGATATATTTGAGGATTTTGTGGTCAATTAATACCACAAAATGCTCTCCCAACATGTAGTGTCTCCAAAAATGTAAGGCATGTACAACCGCTGCGAGATCCAATCCTGATACCTGATGCGTCACAATAGACCATATAAGCTCTACCTGGATCTGAAAAGATCAGTATCAGTGTTGAAGTTAGCCTGCCCTTTAGTTCCTGAAAAGCTACTTCACAAGGTTCTGACCAATCGAATCTCACCCCCTTTTTGGTCAAAACTATAAGCAGTGCTACAAGGTGTGAAAAGTCCTGAATGAACTGTCTATAGTATCTGACAATCCCCAAGAAACTTTTGATATAAAATACATTCTTGGGTTGCTCCCAAGAAATTACCAGACACACCTTCTCAGGGTCAACTGAAACTCCAGACTCAGAAATGATGTGACCCAGGAAGTGAACCTTATTTATCCAAAAGTGGCATTTACTGAGTTTATCATAAAGCTGATGCTCTCTTAGTGTATTCAGCACGATCTCAATATGGGTTGCATGGTCATGTCTCGAGCATGAATAGACTAAGATATCATCCAAAAATACAACCACAAAAGAATCATGGTAAGGGTGAAAAATCCGATTCATAAGAGCCATAAACACTACAGGTGAATTTGTAATCCCAAAAGGCATGACTAGGTACTCATAGAGACCATACATACTCCTGAACGTCGTACGAGGTATGTCCAAAGTCCTCACATGCACCTGGTGATAGCCCGACCTCAAATCTATCCTTAAAACCACCTTCGCTCCTCAGATCTGATCGAATAGGGCTTCAGTTCGAGGTAAAGGATACCGATTCTTAATAGTCAGCTGATTTAACTTACAATAATCCACGCAAAGGTGAAGGGTACCATCTGTCATCTTGGAAAAGAGAACCGGTGATCCCCAAGGAGAAGTACTGGGATGTATAAAGCCTTTTGCTTCTATGTCCTCCAACTGAATCTTGAGCTCCAGGAGTTCCTTAGGTTCCATCCTGTAAGGAGGAATGTTCACTGGTGCTGCTACTGGTATAATCTCAATAGTAAACTCCACCTCTCACATTGGAGGTAGACCAGAGAAATCATCAGGAAAGACTTCACTGAAATGCTTCACCACTGGAGAATAAACAGAGGGTTGTAACCCTTGGTCATCGAGATAAAGACTGGAAACCTGTACCGTGACACCACCTAAACTCTGGTGTTTCGGTCCTTCTCGTGTCGCACTAAGATCCCATTATCCCTTATGCATATGCGTGTTGCCCTCCGGTGGCGTAAACTCCACCCTTCGACGATAGCATTCAATCCGGTCTCTATAGGGAACTAACCAGTCCATCCCGATTATTAGATCAAAACTTGTCATATCCAGAACATACAGGTTCCACACGAAAAGGTAACCGCCCACATCAAGGGGAAAATTCTGAAAATGACAAATTCCCTCTAAACAGATACCTAATGGGGTATCTAACGTGATCATACCGTGATACGACTCCACATCGAGGCCCAAACTTCTGATAATCGCCTCAGATTTAAAAGAGTGAGAAGCGTCGGTGTCAAACAAAGCACATACTAATGTTGAGGCAACTAGAATCGTACCTCGTATAGTAGATGTTCCGGTGTACTGCTCTTGTGGTGTAGGCTCGACTGCATACATCTGGCTGGTACCACGACCCAGAGTCACAACCTAGCTACCTTGAGCAGACCCGCCCTGCTGGTGCTGAGAGTCATACACCTGATTACCTCTGCCTCGACTGCCGCCATAGCCTGATCGACCGGCGGTATTCCAGCTTCCTGACTGACGTGATCCTGGCGATCCATCACCATATCGTGGAGTAGGTAAAGATCCCTACTCACTAGACCCTGGAGGAAAAGTCCTGCAGAAGCGGCGGAGATGACCCAACCTACCACAACCTTTGCACTCCACTGGGTTTCGCATACACTGCCTCTTCATATGTCCTGGAACCCCACATTGGTGACAGATAGGAGTACCACCTGAGAAAAGGGTCTGACCACCACTAACACCGTGAGAGTCCTCAAAACGCCGCTTCTTCCCAGAAGCAGATCCACTAGAACCCTTCGGTGTCAAACCGCCCTGGTTCACACTGTCCACATATCTCAAGTTCCTATCCTTGATCAGCGCCTAATTAAAAATCTCTGAAACGGTCATCAACCTGAACACGTTAACCTGCGACCGGATGGCGTAACACAGCCCATCCTCAAAACGCCTAGAGGCCGTGAGATCATCAGCAACTAGTATAGGAGAAAAACACTGTAACTCAGTGAAACAGGATGAATATTCCGTGAATGTCATGGTCCCTTGCTGTATATTCATAAACTCCCGAGCTCTGTTAGCCCTAAAATTTTGGGGAAAAAAGAAATCTTAGAAGATGTTCTGGGAATCAATCCAGAACATATCACTCTATTGTCCCGACTGGGTGATGACATCCCCCCACCTCCTGGATGAAACACATATCATGTAATTTGTGAGCTTGACCCTTCGCTCTGGAGGTGTCTCAAGGTGCTCGAAGATGGTCAGAATAGCTTCCAACCATGAATCTGCAGCAAGTTGTCCACCATCTCCTGTAAATGTAAGAGGACGCTGCGACTGAAACTCACGGGTCAACTCTGCAATACTCGGGGCCGGACGCACTCCACCTTGCATACTATGCATCATACGCAAGAAGTTCTCACTGAACTGGGAATCAACGCCCATCTCCAGAATATTAAGAGGAGCCACGGGTGGCTCGAAAGGAAAATCAACTGGCGGCTCCGGGCCTGCCACCTCAGGAACATGATCGTCGCCGCCTTCATCACATGCAACTCGAGGACATCTCAGAGGCATAGTGCTACAATGCCAAACGAACGTCTCAAAAGAAAGAACCAACAAAATTAAAGGCTGAACTCTAGAAGCTGGGACATGTACGAAGCCTTCCTACCCCTAAGATCACCTATACACACCCATAGGAACTCTTAGTAAACCATGCCACTGTTCAAATTTATCTTAATCCAGTGATGTGGAATTTCCTAGCCTATAAGGGCCCATACTCTTCATGAATTGAAATATGACACACACTTGGATGTAATTTCTCATTTACTAGCACTAATCAAGCATTTAAATATCCTTTAAAGAAAAATATTGGTTTAGTTGGAATGTCATTTTACGATCCATAAGGGCCCATACACCTTATGAACCAAAGAGTGACACCCACTAAAACCACATCATTCCTCAATCCACAACAAGCATGAAGGGATAACACAAATGCACACCTATAAACAAGGAATGGAAATAAACAACATGCAATGATCGCTCAAAATTTAAACGTGACATGGAAAGATGCATGGCCTAATCATATTATGCCTATCGTGATGCATGTTCTAATGCATAACCCTCATTTCATCGGGTCGAACCATGAAATCCAGATTCCAACTTTGCAAATCTCAATAACATCACAAAACTTGTGAAGAAACCAACAGTGAAACGATATCAACAGTAAATAGCAGAATCAATAACAAAATAAGGTAGGCACTTGGTCTTTCCCCCGTACATGGGTTCACGACGCCCAAGTACGGCTTATAAATAAGCCCCTAAGCATTCCTATTCACCAAGTCTATCATCACCAAATACTAAAGCAAGAAAGAAAGAAAGAAATCCTCTTATACCACTTTGTGACGTCCCTGACCTGGCTACCCCTCAACCCAAGCCCCGAGCCCGGTTGGCCACATGACCCCTGGCTCGTCTCCCCATAGGCCAGGGGCTGCCGACTAGCAGCGAGGGTGTAATGGTTAGTCAGTGGGGAGACTGTACCCCCTTGTCAGAGTATACAGTGGAATAACATCACGTAGTAAAAATAGCGGAAGCACAACCAATGGATAAACATGAGAAAAGGGGAAACATACAAACCAAACGACAGAACTAAGGAAAACACTAATAAATATAAAAAATCCATATAGGCGGCGTCAGGTCCAAAATGGATGCATGGCATGCTGATACAATGGAAGTAGATGGAAAGAATGCTATACAGTAATACAAAACGAAAAAAAAGTAGTCCACGAGCATCCCTAGACAAGCTCGATCCTCTGCTCTGAATCTCTCGCAATAACATACAAGTATCAACAACCTGAAGCTTGGCCTTTTCCCCTACAAGTACCTGTAGTAGTAAAGTCTACACGGGTGCCCAGGAGGCCTCCCGGGTAGGGTGTGATACAAGTCTCAGTAGGCCACCACCAACGGGGTCTACGTGTAATCCAAATAGATGTTTTCAAGCAAAGTGAGTAATAGACTGCAAGTAAGGAATAAAAATTAAATAAACAACCCTCCCGCTTAGGTTCCCAAAGGACACCTGGCGGGTCTACCTGATTCAGCTCATGGCTGGTAAATTGAACAATCACTAGAGGTATAAGTACATAGATATAGGTTATCACTGGCACGAGTTAAACCTACCTCTCGTCCATACTCCTCACATCTGTAATAATTATTTCTGGCCTGATGTATGAATGCCTCTTGTCCACAAGCACTGTAACTGGCGTGGGATAGAAATGCCTCCCAACCGTAAAGGTTATATGGGCACGCGGTATAAATGCCTCTCATCTTCAATCACTGTAGCTGGCGTGGGGTAGAAATACCTCCCACCCATAAAGGTTATATGGGCATGAGGTATAAATGCCTCACATCCTCAATCACTGAGATTTATCTGGCACGGGGTAAGAATGCCTCCCGCCCAACACACTGAGATTCATCTGGCACAGGGTAAGAATTTCTCCTGCCCAACACACGGGTTATCACAAGGTTGTCAACACAGCAAGGCATAACCATTCACATCACAATATATAAGGCAAACCATCTTATATCATAACACATTAACATTTTCAAGGAATATCCATATTATAATATCACTTAAGAAAATCATGGCATACATACATTTCAATTCATTCAATGGGTTCAGGATATCTCGTCCTAGCCAACCTCTAACCAATTCATATCATTTTCCTAAAATGGAAAATGCCCTTTCAAGACATATCATTAAGGTTCAAAGGTGTAAAAGGGCCAATTCTCAAGCCATAACACCTATGGTTGACCACTCCCAATCCATACCAAATCCAAACACCCTAACAAGGTTAGATTCATCCCTCTTATACCTCACATGTCATTTAGATATGAACCAGTCATTATAAATATGGGGTTTAGAGAAAGACAAACCACGACACGACAACAAAAACTCAATAAGGAAAAAACCCAAAATGGAAACCACGTGACCACCTACCTTAGAGTTGTAGGCATAGGCTTGCTTGATATCGACCTCATATTCGTAGTATATTGGAAGAGATTTGAGTTCCTGTCCAATGCCTTGAAAATAGGACATATGAGCCCGCATCAAAATAACAAGATGAAAGGCAAGATTTTCCAATGAAGGAAGGGCGTGTGATGTTAGCCTTACCTTGGCCCTTCCAACGCTTCCAACAGATCAAGAATATGACTCTGGACGAAGGCTCCACCAAGAGAAGAGTGAGAGAGGGTTTTTGAGCTCAAAGGAGGCTCCCCTCAGGTTTTGTCCGTGGGAAGAAGAAAGAAAGGGGATTAAGGCCTTATAAAATAATTAAGGGAAAAAAGGTAAATTCACCTAGAACTGGGTCGCACAGTTTAGGCGCACAATTTACCAAACCGTGCACAAACCGTGCGCATCTCATTGCATTCAGATAAAGGTTCTCATGGTTTAGGAGCACAGTTTACCCAAACCGTGCGCACATCCCTGCTTCCAGACCAAAGGCCACACGGTTTACCCAAACCGTGCGCAAGCCATGCGTAGGCCATGCGCCCTTATCTGCAAGTCCATTTCTCAATCTCTCGGGCTCCGAACAAACCCCAGACACTCCCCGGATCTTACTTAGAACATTACACAGATTAAACAAGCTTAAAGTAAAGCTTCGAAAGAAAAACTAACGATCTGTACCTTTGCCTAAGAGTTGGGTCGTTAGAAACTCCATTGAGAATATATTATCTATACTACAATGATTAGAAGAAGAGAATATTGTGCTGACAGTATATCATTTGGATGGAGAATCTGATCAGTGGTGGACACTGATCAAGAACACAAAGTCTACGGAGGAAATTGATTCCATGGAATGAGAATATTTAACTAAAATAATTTTCAATAAATATTTTCCCTAAACCCCCTGTCTTAATATGGAATGGGAGTTCCTCAAACTAAAGAAAAAAGAAGATGAGTCTATCAGGGAATAAAAGGAAAAATTCACAAAGATTTCATGATATTCCTCTGACATTGTCATGAACACCAAAAGTAAGATGGATCTCTTTTTTAACATACTAAATTTGAGTCAATGAAAATTGTTGGAAATTAAAGAGTTTGATACTTATGAATAGATTTTCCATTGTTCCCTTAAGGTTGAAATAGAGATCAGAAACGCTTAGTGGTCTCAAGGGCCCGATGAAAAAAAGTGGAGAATGGAGTTTAATATGGGTGGATCAACAGATACATCACATGACAGAAAGAAAACCCAACACCCACATATAAAAACTATGGGAAGAAACCTCTAGAAAACTAATTAAAGAGAACCGAGAGATGCTTCAAATATGGAATAGAAGGGAATATTAATAATAATTTCCAAAGGTATATGAATAATACCACTAATGTCAAAGTAGAAAGAAAGGTTTAGATCAACACTCAACATATTGCGCAGTGTTTCAACTAAAAATAACATGGTTATTATGTGAACCATTTCCCTAATATAGGGGTTGTTAGAGGCAATCAACAATAACAAACTCCAAGGTAGTATGGATGGGAATATGTAATCACTACTGCTGAGGTGGAGCCTGAAAATGATGTGGTGATAAGTAAACTGATCATTCATTCAATAATAGTGAACATACTATTTGATTCCGGTTCTACACATTCTTTTAAATCTTGTGAGTTTAGTAGAATTATTCAATCAACACCTCAAAATTTGGAGGTTGAGTTATTTGTGAGATAAACAAATGGGGAAATTATTGAATAAAACGTTTATAAATCCTCCCTGGTTAATGCTTATGGAATGAACCTCCCATAAAATCTTGTCATAATCCCTTTCTTAGAGTTTGATGATATATTTAGCATGGATTGGCTATCTTTATATAAACCCAACATCAATTTTCAGGAAAGGGAGATCACTCTTCACATCCCAAAGCATCCTCTGATTTTTTAAAAGTGCAAGGATAAATATGAATATCCTCTATAATCATCATCTCAATTGTGGATATTTTTTTCTTATGAGAAATAATATCTTTCTCAAATGATTCAGAAAAAGGAGAGAACCATGCTCAAAGACATTCCCATCATAAGGGATTAGACTGATGTATTCCTTTAAAAATTTCTTGGTCTTCCTCCTGATCAAGAGGCTAAGTTCTCAATTGAACTTATTCATAAATCTTTGACTATATCAAATAAACCTTATAGAATGGCCACTATTGAGATAGAATAACTAAATAATCTATTATAGGAGAATCTTGACAAGGGTTTTATATACCCGAGTGCTTCACCATGGGTTGTGCCATTCCTCTTCATCAAGAAGAAGGATGGATCGATGTGCCTCTGTATTGATTATCGTGAGCTCAATGAAATCACAATAAATAATAAGTATCCCCTTCCATAGATAAACAAATGTTTTGATCAGCTATGTGGGGCCCATTATTTCTCTATGGTGGACCTTCGGTCAGGATATCACCAATTAAAGGTTTGGAAAGAATATATTCCCAAGACTACCTTTCAAATAAGGTATGAACACTATGATTTCATAGTGATTCCCTTCGAAATACTTAATTATCTATCAATTTTAATGGACTTAATGAATAGAGTATTTAGAGATCACCTTAAAAAATTTATGGTAGTCTTTATTGATGATATTATGTTATATTACAAGAACAAGGAGGAACATGATGATTATTTGAATACTGTTCTAAAAACTTTGAAAAGGGAGAAACTATATGAAAATTATATCAAATTTGATTTCCGAATAGAGGATGTATCATTACTAGGGAAAATTATCACCAACAAAGGAATATCTGTGGACCCTTCCAAGATAATGGTGATTGAGGAGTGGCGTAGACTGAAATCTGTTATAAATATCCATAGCTTACTTGGTATATCTCTATATCACCAAATATTTTTGAATAAATCCTCAGAATATTCTAACCCACTAACCATGCTGACTTGGATGGGAAAAAATGTTGTTTGGACCAGTGAATGTGAAGGTTGTTTTAAAATGTTGTAAAATTGGCTTATCACTACACCAGTTCTCAATCTACCAACAAGTGTGGAACTCTTTGGGGTGTACAATGATTCTTCAAAGAAGTGATTTGGTTGTGTACTAATGAAAAATGATAAAGTTATAGCCTATGACTAAAGGTAGTTGAAAAATCATGAGAAATATTACCCCACGCATGATCTCGAGTTGGATGCTGTGATCCTCGTGTTGAAAATCTGGAAGGACTATATATATGGGGAGAAATGTGAATTATAATTTGATCATAATATACTAATATATATATATATATATTCATATAGAAGGAGATTAATATACACTAGTGAAGATGGTTAGATCTCATCAAGGATTATGAATGCTCAATCCACTACCATCAATGTAATGAAACTAATGTAGTAGATGCTCTAATTATATAGGATTCTGTATCATTATCAATAATTTGAATTGAGAAGGATACAATATTCTTAGACATATAAAGGATGTACATGGGAATCATTAAGGAACATCCCCAATCCTTTCTCTAGTAATTTCTCATCCTTCCATCAAGGAGAAAATAAAGGATTCCCAAAGAAATGATGATGATATTCAGAAGAAAGTGGAAGTCATGAGAAAAGAGGAATCCATAGAGTTCAAAATTTATGAGGAAAGAGTCATGCGATTTGGATCATGACTATGTATACCATCAAATTTAGAGATAAATAAAGTGCTTCTTAATGATTCACAACGCTCAACCTTCCCTATCCACCTAGGGACCACAAATCTTTATTGAGATCTCTGAGAGTACTATTGGTGGGACAATATGAATAAGGAGATAAATGAATATACATCAAAATTCTTGATGTGTCAAAATTTGAAGGCCTAAAGTCAAAAGTCTAAGAGTATGATGAAAACATTACCCATACCAATATGGAAATGGAAACAAATCACCACAGATATTGTCAATAGACTTCTGAAGACATCCAGAGGAATCAATGTTATATGGGTTGTTGTGGATCATCTTAAAAATAAAGATCACTTTATTGCAATTTGATAAGACTTATCACTGGATAAAATTACAAGGATATACATCAAAGAATTGGTAAGGATTCATGGAGTACCACTATTGATTGTATCTGATTAGGATTTGAGATTTACCTCCAAGTTTTGGAAAATTCTGCAACATGCTCTGAACGGTGAGTTGAACTTCAATACGAGCTATCATATTCAAACTAATGGTCAATATGAGAAGAATATTATACATTGGAATAAATTTTGAGAGCACATTCCATGGACTTAAAAAAAGGATGAGGAAAACATCTACCTCTGGTCAAATTCTCATACAATAATAGTTTCCACTCGATCATCCAACTGGCTCCATATAAAGGCCTTTATGGGAAATTAGGTAAAACACTAGCATTATGGGATGAGGTTAATGAATGCAAGATGCTAGGACCTGAAATGGTAGAAATGGTGAAAAACATTCAGCTATATATCATGGTAGAAAAAAGTTGATAAAAGAACTATGTAAACAATCATCGATGGTACCTGTATTTTTAGGTTGGAGACATGGTATTCCTCTACATATCTTAATGGAATAGGATCATGAGATTTGGAAAGATAGAAAAGCTAAGTCTAAGTAACATTAGCCCCTTCGAGATTCTTGATTGTGTCAGAGCTATAGCCTATCGAATATAACTTCCACCTACCATGTCTCTAGTACACTATGTATTCCATGTATCCCTATTGAGAAAGTACATACCAAATCTTTCACATGTACGGAATTAATAGGGGTATAGTTGGAAAATAATCTCTCATATGAGGAGAAACTAGTGAAGATCTTAGATCTTAGAGATAATGTTCTATGCAATAAGACTACTCAGATGGTCAAAGAACTACGACAAAACCATAAGTACGATGAATAAACATGGGAGCCTAAGGAAGTGATAAAGGATAAGTACCCACACCTATTTTCAACTTAAAATGTAAAGAAAAATTTCGAGGGTGAAATTTCATAAGGGGAGAAGAATTTAATGAACCAAAATTTTATCAATGTAAATTCCTTTCTTATGATTATTTCATATAGTATAATCATATAAAATCACATGAAGAACATAATAAAAACATTATAAATGAATAATTAATGAAATAAGAGGTATCTCTTGAATTTAAGGAACCTATAATGGTGAAATAGTAACTTGACCTTTGGAATAGTAATGTGATCCCTATGAATAATAAACTGGATAATAGAATAGTAACCTCATATATAAAATTATAAAGACAATTTATCCATTTTAAATATGAAAATATGATAAAATTATATCATAGTATAAGTAAATAAATTTTTTAGAAATTATTAATTAAGTGTTGATATTTTTATAAAGCATAAGTGTTTATTATAAATTTTATAATTAATATAATGTTTTAAAAGAAATGTTTTTCCATAAAATGTGTTCATAAATTAATATTTTTTATTATGATTATAAGATAATTTTATGAGACCATACTTAATTTTTCGATGTGTTATAAAATCATTTATAATGTTAAAATTAGTATTTTCTAAGTAAATGATGATTTTAATTAAAAATTTAATTTCTCATAATTAGATAATTATTTTTATAAAATGGAGTATATTTTATAATTCAAATTTTTGGAAAATTTTTAGGGTTAATTTTTGGGATTTTTCTAAAATAGTTAAATTTTTGGGGAATTGTGAAATACAATAATTTACAGTATATATAAATTATAAGTTAAGTATATTATTCCTTGAGTCATTGATTATATAAGAAAAATAATCTAGAAACCCCTTCATTATTTTAATATATTTATTTATAATTCTCAAACTTTTCATATTCTTGAGGAAAAATAATAAACTAATGAATAAAATAATGAGAAAACACCCCTCTCATCCCCTATAAGTACCGCCCATCCCCACCTCTCCTCCTCACAGCTCTCAAGATTTAAGACTTATCCCAATTTGGCTCAAATATTTTACCAATCCCCTCCCCTATATCTAGGATCGTTTTTATCAATATAAGACAAAAAAAAAATCCCCCTAAAGAGGTTCTCAAGAAGAAGGATTGAAGAGGTAAAATCCACTTTCTTTTCTTTTAATTTCTTTTCAAGTTATTTTCTTTTATTAATCTCTACTTATCTGCTTCATAAAAATGGAATGATAACTCTAGTACCTTACATATAATAGAATTTTATTTTTCTAATTGAATAATCCATCATCATTTCATTACCCTCTCCTTTTTTACTAAAAATGAAAAGATCGTCTCTGATGTGTTATTTTATCACATTAAAGGAAGAAAAAGTTATCAATTTCCATTCCCTCATCCAAGAATTCTCATAAAACCATTTTTATGGTTTAAAAAATATTAGAATATCTGTATTATATCCTATTTAGTTTTCTATAAACACTTTATATACATAATATTAATTAATAAAATAAAAATAGTTTTTTATGATCGAAAAACCACGAAAATAATCTAAACAATTATCACTAATATCCTATCTAATGATTCATCCTTACCCAAAATTACCATATAAATTATATAAAAATTTAATCTTATATATGTTCATTAATAACATATAACTTCAATTATGGATAACCATTCTCATTTTACATGATTTTTCATTCATGTATACAAGTAAGAGATCATGAAAACCAAGGAAACAGATGCTCCCAAATAATGAAATTGCATCTCATAACTCATAAAAACAGACATAAATGAACTTAATAAAATAATAATAAATATAATAAATGTACAAAAGGTTCTTAATTAATTATTTAATTGATATAATTTTATTATGAATGATATTAATATCAAGTGAAAGACACTTTCAGACATAAGGTAAGGGTTTCTTCTCGAGCCTCCATTTTCCTTCATGTTTCACTTTCTCTATCTTTACCCTAATGTGACTCTTATTTTTTTATATAATTGTTATAAATAATATTTATATGCTCCAAATGCATATATTCAGATCATTTCATCCTTCTTTTTCAAGTATGTTCATGTTTTAATAAGGTTCCATTCTCTATTCTTCCTGATAAGAAAACCCGATTGAAGGGAACTTCCCAATTTCTTACCAATTTTAAAGTACCATCCATAATATGTTTTTAGAAAAAATGAATTTTCTAAAATCACTCATTTTATCATGAAGAAATAAATTTATTCATTTTTTGTTTTATGAAAACAAATATTCCTTTTTCTCTTTAAATGCTCTTAAATATTTTCCTTAAACTGTATTAAAATGTATCATTTCTAAAGATTCTTAAACTATTTTTTTACACATTTACAATTCAATTAGACATAAGTTATCATTCTATATGCTTATTTTACCATATTAATGTCCTTTTATGATATAAATCCATTCTTTCATGGTCACTATTATGATATTCCTTTTTGTTATGCCTTATGACATGATTATAAAACCCAATTCTTTCCATGGGCAACCCTTATGCTTGATTCTTCATATGGAAAACATATACATTAATGTGTTTTGATTATTGTTAATAGATAAGTTTCTAATGAATTGAGTAATTTTTAGTCGCATGAAATTTCATTTTGGTATAGGGAGTGAAACTAATTCCTTTATGGGACTTTGTCCGCCATGTGAAATGGGCTTGGTAGCTAGCAATGACTCATACTTATGTCATCTTATATATTCTTTCTACATTACAATTATGTCATGGTAATATGTTCCCATGTCATAAATTCTATTATTACTTATGTTTATTCATTTTACATGCCTTTATGTCATAATGTTATTCCTTCTAACTAATTTTCTATGTTTTATTACTATACTTATTCCCTTACTGGGGTTTTTAGATCATACATTTTGTTCATGTATTCCCTAGGTTAACCTATTAATATATACGAGATCAATATATGTTAGTAGATTATTATAGAGATTAACTAAAATAGGTTTTTAGTTTTGTTTTCATGTTTTCAAATTATGTACTTAATCTTACAATGACACAAGACATTATGATCCTTGGTTGTATATGATGGTAAATTATGCTTAAAATCATGTAATAATTTGTGTAAAGGATAGAGTAACTATACTAGTTCATTCCATTAAGTATCTTATTTCATATAATATGAATTTATTATATATTTTCGGCTAATATATGTAATATTTCCAAATAACAATATTAGTTACCCTTTTGTGAAAGTAATTGATTGTTTATTACCATATAACTATGTAAATAAATATATATATATATTAGAGGTTCTCTATATGTATGTATAACATGTTAAAAAAATTTCCCCATTGGTTAGTTATTTTATAGTTTAAAATTATGTAGTTGTAAACTTTGGAATTTATATTCATCAAGGGTGGTGGTAGGTTTTGAGGACTTAGGATTTCACTGATGAGGCTGGATTCCTATTTATCATTGAAAAGGGAATAAAAAACCTTGTAGTTCAATACCATTTAATGTGGAACATAGTATATTTTATGTTTGTGTGACATGGTCCATGGTGGTTCCTTTTATGGTCATGAAACCATAACTAAAGAAGTACATTTTAGAGCAACACTTCCAGGACAAGAGAAGTGCCTTTTGGGGTCATGAATTCTGTACCGGTGAAGATAATTTTAAGGTATTCCTTTTAGTAATGATGAAGTTCATTTTATGTTCATGAATCCAAGATCAATATGTATTTTATTTCAAGGTAAAAAACATGAGGCTAATTCTATGGAGTTTAAAAGTCAGGTGGAATATACTACTAGGTAAAAGAGAGCTACAATTTTTTTTGTGGCAATTAAGCATGAAAAACACTTTCTAGTTTCACCTTTATATTGGAAATGGGAAAAGGAACAATGAGTATACATATGGGAAATGTGATCCAGTGAATAAGATCTTGGTACTACACCAGGTTTGAGGCTCATTAGTTTTTTCTCCTATCTATTTGTAACTAAATAGGGAAGTATGACTAGACACATGAGTAACAAGATATAGTGAATAAAATTTTAAACCAACATAATATTGACATCTGATTTTAATTCCCATATCATTAACTGGAAACAATTAGGTGTAATAAATGTTTAAGAACCATATTTCCTAGTTTAGAGTGGTTAGGATGAGTTTTTTGAGAGAAGAAAGGTTTCATTGGTTTCTTACGAATAGATACACTCATTATCAAAGGAATACATGATTGAAAGTACCATGAGGAACTTACCAATTATAGAAGAAAATAAGAGGACATATTATGAAAAGTGATTGATTTATATTATAAATGATTGAAGGGAAACATATTGACATGAATGGTGACCAATTCATGAAATTTAGGAGGCTATGGTAAAGGTCTAGATAGAATATTTATCTCAAGGTTATTTGTAACACCCCGAGATTTAGCGAAATATATTTTTTGAATTAATTTAATCTTTTTGATATTTATCATTTCACAAAATACTGATTTTTTGATTATTAAAGATCCATGTTTGGATTATGTTATATAAAATACCCAGTTAATCATGATCTTAATGCAACATAAAGTTTATATTTCACTACAAAAAACCCTGAGGTTAGTTTACATTACATTCAAGACTGAATTTCCTTGATGTCTTACATAACACGCAAGACCGAGTTTTACTAAACAATAAAATAATATTAAAAAATATTATTATTTAATAAAATATAACCTAGAAATTAATTTGGTGAATATGAATCTGATTAAATAACTTATGAAAACACATGATTGAATTCACTATTTAAAAATTAATTATATATTAATATAAGAACTAATTTAATATTAAGGGAATGTTTTTATAAAAACTACTTTTATGCTCACAACAGAATTTTATCCTAAAAAATTAAATTAATTACTATTGGTGAATGATATTAATGAAATATTTATTTTTTATATTAAATAAATATTTTTTTATAATCATTGAATATATTTTGTAGGCATAAGAGATGAACAAAGTCAATATTACACATAAAAACCTATATTTTTATAAAAGCAGTTTTACCGCCTTTTGATGGTGAACCTATTTTACATAACATTTTTGGAACTTTTGTAAATTTTATATGTTAAAATAAACTATATTTTTGAAATAGAAATATAAAAATTATGTTATGGATACTTTTTTGTATATTTTTATGAATTTTCATTTTTTGATGAATAGGGAAAAATAGTAAATTTTAATTCAAAACTACTTCTTTGTATAGTTTATTTATAAGGTAAAATTTTATTTATAATTTTTTTAAAGTATAATTATATAAATTATACATAACTTAATCCATTTTATTACATTGGTATTAATTTAACTGTGAAATTAGATATAAAAACTTAGCAATCTTTTGATATTTGTTACTTTTAAAACCTGTATTGTCGTCCCTTCCACAAGATTAATTTTAAATCTATTTATTCAAATGTTGTGATTAAAATTTGTAAAAATGGATTCATTATTTGTAATCACCATAATATATAATGTATAATGAGGTCAAATTAGTTTTTTACAAAAAATATTAGTGAATGTAATTGAAATTAATTACAACGATTAAGAGAAAAATTAGCTTAACAAAGGGCCAAACCTTATAATTATGGGCCAAAATGACCTATAAACCTATCCAAAATCCATTCTATGTTCATATTTCTACCCTATAATCACTTTTATATAACATTTTACATTATTTAATCCACTTTACATGGGAAAAATGTGGGTGGATTTCCCTTTTCTAAAATTTATAAGAATGTTACTCCTCTACTATAAAAAAGAACTCACCCTCTCCCTTATTAAAATATCTAAAGACCTTTGTATCACCCAAAAATATTCTCAAATATGCTCCAAAATTACTTATATCTATCCTAGAATCCTCCCTTTGGGTATCAATCCAACCAAGTATGCCATTTTGTGCAAACCAAAAGGCGTTACCCAAAGAAGTGGTAACATCCTTCCTCAAGATCCTTTGTTTTTTTTTCATTCTCTAACCCCTCAAATATTATAATTACATGATTATATAAAAAAATAATTATAATAATTATGATAATATTTAATTATTATAATGTTTATATCTACAATTACACACAGTTACATCTAATGGGTAACAGACTTATCGTTCTTGTGTACGATGAACTACCACCTCGCGAAAGGATGCTGTTCATTTTTCCTTTACCACCTATAATGGTTGGTAATTATGATGGAAAATACATTTTTATATGATATATATTATATTAAATATGTATTTATTATTATTTAATTATTTTATAATAGATACATTCATGCTTTCTAGTTTGTGTAAATACGAAAATTTTGTTTGGGGAAGTGTGGACTACCGCCTCCTCAAAGCGATGTGATTCATTCACACTATACATGGAATGTATTAAGGATGGGTTAAATATAAATATATGATATATATGACATAATAATAATACTATATATATACACAAACATATTTTATTTACTTTATTTCTTTTAATATGACAATAAAAGAGAAACAACATTCTTATGTACGTATGGCCTATCGCCTCCATGAATGATGTATTCCATTTCATACATCTATATTTTATATATTATTATAAATAAATATATAATGAACATATATGATATTAATATAATTTTTAAATTATTTAAATAATTAAATCATGATCTATGTAAGATGTTCAAGAAAAACAATTCAAAACATATACGAAAAATAAAACAGATATTAATCAAAACGTAACATTGACATGGAGTTATTAATAAAAAGGTATTATACAGTCATAAAAAATCATATATGGTATTAAAGATAAGAATATAGTTCCATTTAATATGTATAATAAACTTATATTATTTATATAGGAGGTTTTAATGTGTAAACAAAAATTCAAGAATTAAAGTATGGGTTTTCTCATCTCACTTTTATTTTACATGAGGCACAAGCCATGTTCAACTCATATTTCTTATATGTGGTGTTTATAATACCCATGGATATATTATATGATATTATACTTAAATTTATGGGTTTTTAAAAAAATATTTTATGATATTTATTTCATGGGGTTTATGTTTCAAATGTTACCAAATTAGTAATCTAATTTTGTCTCAATTTACCTTCTCTGAGACACATGTTTTGTTACACACCTATATCATTTTATGAGGTGAATATAATTAAATTTTACATGTTATATCATGAATATAATTTTTTAATGATATTTTAAGCTTCATGTAATTTTATTTTCTTAGATGGGGACTATGGTTCAAAGTGACCAATTAGTAAGAGTTTATTGGAACAATCTCATCATGTATAGGGATTATTTATGATTATGATTAAATTATTGAAATATTATGATCCATATTTCCATAAATATCATGAATTTTATTCTCCTTTTTATATCCATGATATATTCATGTACTAGTACCATTTTAAACTCTTAAGTACATAAGATAACTAATAAGTTTTTTATAAAAATCCGAATTTATTTCTCCTTTCCATCAGAAATCCATGTTGTTTCAAAACCATATTTTAAAACATGTTTTAATTTTATACTATGAAATTTAAAAATCATTTTTACCCATGTTTTACATTAAAATTGGTTTTAAATGTAATATTATTTTATTTTCTAATCAAGGAAATTTTCTAAACTTTTAAGGTGCAAAAGGAATGTTCGGTAGGTACAGACTTATCCAACATCATTTCCTTAGAGAGTAATTTGTAAGATTAAAAGGTTATTTTTAAAGAAATTTTTTTCCTAATATTATTGAAATTTAATGAATTTATTGTGGTTTTTAAAAAAATCATTTTTTTAAAATTCTGTTTTAAATGATTTTCAATGCTTCTTTCATATGTTTTCAAAAGGTTATTTTCCAAGAAAACAATTTCAATGATTTCAATATTTCATTATAATTTTTCAAATACAATTTATATTAAAGGGTTTTAAAATGATTTAAAGACTTGGTTTACAAATTATTTTCAAATAAAAAGGTTTTTTAAAATTTTTCATGCTTTCTTTATGAGTTTTCAAGGTTCTTTCAAAGAAAAAGGTTTTCAAAATGCATTATGATTTAAAAAGATTTTTTTTAAATTGGAAATTATATTTTCATCAAGAAATATTTTGAATGAAATTTTTAAGATTGATTTATAAGAAAAGTATTTTTGAAATGGTTTTATGAAAAGGATTTTCAAGTAAAGGCTATTTTCTTTAGGAAATGTTCCATGAAATCTTTCGAAATCTTTCTTCATCTAAGATGAAATAATTTTTTATATTTTATGAATACCATTAATATTATATCTTGAATTTTTTTATGGAATGATATTTATGATACCCGTTTCTCTTAAATTTTTATATGATTTTGAAACCCGCTTCTTTTCATTGGTTATGATTAGATTAAATTATTTGGAAAATAACCCTTTTACATAGTTTATGATGTGATAAAACATTAATTATACACATTTAATTTCATGGTTCATGATATAATTCATTTTTTTATCTTGTGGAACCTAAATGTATGACTTCATTAACTTATGGGTGGGTCCTATATCTACCTCAAATGAATTTGGTAATGATTAATGTTTTATGAGCACAAGAGGGTACATGAAAGGATATACTAAGCCCGAAAAAAGGGGCATATTAAGCATGAAACAATAGGGTACACATGAGGTAATCTCAAGCCTAAAACTAGAGGGAATATTAATCCCAAACCTATTAGACATATTAATCCTGAAATAAGAGGGTACACAAGAGGGAATACCATGCCTAAAATAAGAGGGTATGTGGGAGGGAGTCCCAAGATCAAAACAAGAGGGTACATGAGAGGGAATCCCAAGACTAAAACAAGAGGGTACATGAGATGGAATACTAAGCCCGAAAAGGTACAAAATTTATTATACCAAGTATAACATGTTATGGAGGTCTTGGTAGGTAGCCTTGACATAGTTTTTTATATGATTATTTGTATTCCACAAATTCTATGTCTTATTCATATGTTATGATTTCATAGATTATTCTCTTTATTCCCTTATGATTCATATCTTATAAACTACCAATATTAATTACATGAATAATGTATTTGATCTTTGATATGAAGGGTATGATCTTAAAATATTATTCTCATGTTATTATACCCTTATGTTCATGTTATGATTATGTATTTCCTTTAATTAACCTTACTGAGAATTCATGATCTCCCCTTTCATATGTTTCCTTCACCAGGTTATGAAGAAAGGTTTTAAGCAGAAATACTAAAGGGTAAAATCTTTGTGAATAAAATTGAATATATTTTACCAAGTTAGTTGATTTTATATAAGTTTACAAATACATTAAATTATAATATTCCTCAGTAATGTACTTTTGTAATGTGCTGAATAATAATCTTAAATGATGTAATATCAGTTTATGTTAATCTCGAGTCTTTATAGTTGGTATAGAATGAATGTTTTAGTCAACCATTGAAAACTAGGACAAGAAAACCTTAATGAGATCCCTAAGGATATTTATAAGGACATGTCGAGGGATATCTCTAAGCATAAGTCTATGGATGAGTTAATGTTTAGGAAAAAGTAATATAATTTTGGTGAAGTATAGAGTGAGTGGTTTCCTAATAATACACCCCTTTATGGATACTATAAGTGGATGTGGCTCTAGAATATACGTACATAGGGGTAACAACTCCGAAAACACCATATTGAGCTATACTTGATCGGGAACTGGTGCATGACAATAAGCCTTGATGCACACCTGCTTTAACCCTCCCAGGGGATATTCTTTGGGAACTAAAAAACTATTTATGAACCATTATGAATGACATATATAAATAATTACTTTGAATGATCTAGGATAAACCTATTTTTTCAAAGTTTAAAATGTAGGTTTCATGATTTAGACATCCTATAAGTGATTTTTCATTATTATGTGGATTTACCCTATGATAAGTGTTTCCCATGATATGATTTCATGTTTTAGTTAATTAAATAAACCCAAAAGAATAATGTTAATGAGGAATGAAATGAACAATTCAATGATGTTTCTCTAGATCAACCTAATTTTATAGACGATGGATTGAAAAACCTTGTTTCTATGAACACACAGCCATATCATCCCATGAATCATGTTAAGTATCCAAATTACCAAAGGTGGGAAAATAGTTTTCTTGAATCCTTCGTAAGGAAACATCCACCATCTTTTAGTGTAATGACTGATCCACTAGTTTCTAAGAAATAGTCTGGTATTATTGAAAAGATAATTTAAATTCTCCAATATTCCGAATGTAAGAAATTTATTTTGGGAACTTATCTCTTAGAAGGTGAAGAATATTAGTGATGAAACTATATCAAGAATTTGATGAAACCAGAAAAAATTTCCTCTATGGATTGGGAAGAGTTCAAGACCTTATTTTCCAGTAAGTTCCTTCCTTGTATTATTCTTACAAAAAAGGAGATTGATGTTTCCCATAAATCTCATGGTTATGATAATAAAATAATGATATATTTCAAAGAAAAGTCTAAAAACTATGGAGAGAAGAATATTAGATTTATTTATGCTCAATGTGTGGAAGGGAACTAGGATGAAATTTTCTTAGGGGAACTACAAAATGTTTCAAATGTGCTAAGAAAGGTCATCAAGTGACAGAATGTTGAGGTGATGGGAATAAAGATTATTCTTCAAAGAATGAACCTTCCACAATTCATTGTTTCAAATGTAAGGAGTATGGGAAATATAAAAGGAAGTTCTTAAAACCAAAGGATAATTATGATGATTGACATAATAAATCACTTAATATGAGGGATAAAGGTAGTGATTATGCTATCATAATGGAGTAAGTAAACCATAGCAATTAAAGGAATAATTATCCGCCCCAAATTAGTTAGGAATTTAATATTTTATTTTTTTATGAATAATGCCTTTGAAAATATTATTGTTTATCATTTAGTGAAGTTTCAAGTGATTATATCACTCTACAAGGATTTTTGAATAGTAAAATAAAATTTAATGTTTTATTAGTACAAGGATAGATCCAAGTTTCCAATGAAATTTTTTGGTATAGGATAATAGTTTTTTAATGAATAAAGGGTGAATTATATTTTTAGAATCATTTCATGGTTCTCCATTTATGGAATGTTTTATGTTAAACTTCAGATATGGTTTTAGAGATTAAAGTATTATGTTACCATATTAGGATTTATACATATTGGATAAATTTTTATAACCTTTTTTTGTGATAAAAATATATGGAATGACATGTCATTATATTCATGGATCTCTTGATCTCTTAATGCTTCAAGAATGACAAATTCACCATCATTTATTGGAATGAGATATCATGTGGAAGTTGATCTAGGAACAACAAAGGGCATCGTTGTACAAAAATAATGTATGTATCTATTTTCATAAAAATTATTCAACATTAGTAAAAAATATCTTGCAACAATTTTTTTATTATAGTACCTTTTTTTGATGAATAAAACGGACCCTTAGAAAATTAGGTATTTATGTATTTGTGATTTTTAAATTTATACTAACCATTTTATATATCACTCTCCATTATAAGTTGATGGTAAGATTTCTCTTCCAAGTCTATGATTTCAGTTCCCACCTATGTTCTCTTATGTGGTAACATAGTTATGTGTTACTTTGGGTAAACTTTATGTTTCCAACTTTCCCATTTTAAAGTAAGTTTTAGTATTAATTTTCACAATTTGGAATTCTATCAAAAGGAAATTTCAAGTATTAAACCTTTGATAACCAAGATGAATTTTGACAGTGAAATTCATTGTGGGGGGGGGGGGGTATAATTTAACACCCCCAGATTGCGTGAAATATATTTTTTCAAATTAATTTAATCTTTTTGAAAATTTTCATTTCACAAAAAACTGAAAATATATTTTTTATTATTAAAGCACTAAGTTTGGATTGAGTTATATGAAACAACAATTTTATCATGAAATATATGAACAAAATTTAATCTTACTCTACATAGAACACCGAGGTTAGCTTATATTACAGACAATAATAATTTTCCTTAATGGCTTGCATAACATGCAAAACCGAGTTTTATCAAAAAATAATATATTATTAAAAATATTATTATTTAATAAAATATAACTTACCCATAAAGTTAGAGGTTATGAATAGTATTAAATAACTTATAAAAATATATGGTTTGATTAATTGGTTTCAAATTAGTTATAATTTAATATAAGAACCAATTGAATATAAAGAGAATATTTTTATAAAAACTACTATTATGCTCCCAAAGGAATTTTATCCTAATAAATTAAATCAATTACTATTGGTAAATGATATTATTTAAATACATATTTGAAATATTAAATAAATTTATTTAACATTCATAAAATATATTTTATAGGCATAAGATATGAACAAAACCAATATTACACATAAAAACCTAATTTTATATTAACGAAGTTTTATCGCCATTTAATAGAGAACCTATTTTAAATATAAATTTTGGACCTTTTATAAAATTTATATGTCAAAATAAACTTAATTTTATAAATAAAAATAAAAATATTATGTTATGGATATTTTTTTGGTATTTCTCTGTGAATTTTTATTTTTTGATGAATAGGGAAAATACTGAATTTTAATTCAAAACTACATTTTTTTCCAGTTTATTTATAAGGTTAAATTATAATTATAATTGTTTTTAAAGTCTAATTATATCAATTATACATCAATTAATCTAATTTAGGACATTGGTATCGATTTAACTTTGATTAAAACCTTATCAAACTTTTGAACATATTTACTTTAAAAACCCGCATTGTTGTCCCATCTGCACGATTAATTTTAAATTAATTTATACCACTTATGTAAAATGAATTTGGAAAAATGGATTCCATATTTGGAATCATAATAATTTATAATTTATAATAATTTCCAATTAGTTTTTTACCAAAAGAATTTAGTGAATGTAATTAAAATTAATTTTAATGATTAAGAGGAAAATTAGCTTAACAAGGGACTAAACCATAAACTTAAGGGCCGAAATGACCTATAAAATTTTATAAAATACATTTTTAGTAAATATTTAGAAACTATCCTCCATTTTATCTAATTGGTTCCATTATTGGATCAAATTGACCTGGGAAAAAGGTTGGTGGAATTCCCTTTTCCGAAATTTATAGGAATGCCACTACTACTCCACTATAAAAAGGAACTCACTCATCCCCCTTATTGAAATCTCTAAAGAACTTTTTATCACCCAAAATATGATCAAATAATATCAAAATTGTTTTCCCTAAATCATATAATCCTCCATTTTGGCACAAATCCATCCAATAAATCCCATTGGCTCAAACTAAAAGGAGTTTCCCAAAGAAGAGGTAACATCCTTCTTCAAGATCCTTTGTTTTATTTTTGTTCTCCATCCCATAAAATATTATTATTCATGATTATATAACAACCTAATTAAGATAAATATAATTATATTTTTTAATTATAAGGTTTATATCTACACTTTCACAGACTTCCATCTAAAGGACAAAGAACTTACCGTTCTTATGTATAACAAACTACCACCTCACAAAACAATGTTGTTTTTTTATTTACCACCACACATGGTTGAGAATTATGATGAACACTCTATTTTTATACTATTTATAATATATTTATGATTTATTTATGATTTTTTAATTATTAAATAACACATACCTTCATTCTTTCCATTTTGTGTAAATACGACAATTTCATTCGGGGAAGTGTGGACTACCACCTCCTCAAAGATATGTAATTTGTTCACAATATACATGGAATATATTAAGTATAAGCTCATTAAATTTATATTATATATAATAAATAAAAATTATATTTTAATTATTATATATATATATACATATATTTCATTTACTTTCTTTTAATATGATAATAAAACAGAAACATTGTTCATATATACGTACGACTTACCATCTCCATGAATGGTGTATTTCATTTCATCCTTCCATATTTTATATATTTTTATAAATAAATATATACTGAATATATATTATTAATATATTTTTAAAATTTTTTGAAATAAATAAATCATGATCTAATTAATAGGATCATGAATAACAAGTCAAAACATATATGAAAAATAAAGTGGATAATACCCAAAACGTAACATTAACATGGTGTTGTTAATAAATGAGTAATATAATGTCATAAAAAAATTATATATGGTACTATATATAAGAATATGGTTCCATGGAAGATGTATGATAAACATATATTTATTATACATGAGGATTTAACATGTACAATGAAATCCAAGACTTAAGGTAAGGGTTTTCTCATCTCGCTTTTTATTTCCGCGAGGTACAAGATGTGTTCATATCCTATTTATTATATGTGGTGTGTATAAAAACCATGGATGTATTATATGATTATTATACTTAAATTTATGTGTATTTAGATTATATTTTATTATATTTATTTTATGTATTTTATGTTTCAAATGTTAAAAAATCGGTAAAGTAATTTTGTCTCAATCAACATTCTCAAAAACACATGTTAGTTACGCACCTATATTATTTTTCAATGTGTATATACCTCCATTGGACATGTTATATTATGAATTTAATTATTTTAATTATATTATAAGAATTATGTAATTTCATTTAATTACATGGGGATTATGGTTCAAAGATACCAAGTGGTAAGAGTTTATTGAAAGAATATCATCATTTATCGAGATTGTTTATGATTATACTTTCATTGATGAAATATTATGATCCATATTTAAATATCACTAAGGAATTTTATTATACTCTATATATAAAATATATATTCATGTATTAGTTCCATTTCAACTATTTTTTACTTAAGATAATTAGTAAAATGTTTTTATGAAAATCTGACTTTATTTATCATTTTGGTCATAAATTTGTGTTCTTTCAAAACTGTGTCTTAAAAAATGTTTTAATATTATTCTATGATGTTTAAATAAAATATTTACCCATGTTTTAAATTTTTTAAAAATAGTTTTAAATGTAATATTCTTGTCATTTTTTAATCAAGGCACTTTTATAAACTTTTAAGGTGCAAAAGGAATGTTCATTAGGTATAGACTTACCCACCATCATTTCTTTGAAGAATCTATTGTAAGTTTACAAGGATAAATCTAAACAAAATGTTTTCTTAATATTATATAAATTTTATGAATTTAACGTGTTATTAAAATAAAAAAGGTCTGAAAAACATTTTTAAAAAGTATTTTAAATTATTTTCAAATCTTACTTTATATGTTTTCAAAAGGTTATTTTCTACGAAAAGGATTTCACTGATTTCAAGATTTATTTATAAGTTTTCAAATACATTTTCAGGAAAGGGGTTTAAATTTATTTCACAAAATATTTTTAAGGTTTTAAAATTATTTTCAAATAATTTTTTTTCAAAATGTTTTCAAGCTTTCTTTATGAGTTTTTAAGTTGTTTTCAAAGAAAATGGTTTTCAAAATTCTGTTTTTTTTAAAGAGTGTTTTTTAAAAAATAAAATATATTGTCATCACAAAATGTTTTAAAATAAAATTTGAAGCTTTATTTATAATAAATATATTTTTGAAATGGTTTTATAAAAATTATTTTTTAAAAAGTCTATTTTTCTTAAGAATATTTCCATGTGTTCTTTCAAAATCCTTCTCCATCTAAGATGACATACTTTGTTATAGTTTATGAATACCATTCATATTATTTCTTGAATTGTTTATGTTTTGATAGAATGATATTTATGATACCTGTTTCTATTCAATGGGTTATATTCTTTTGATACATGATTCTTTTCATAGATGATGCTTTGATGAAATGATTATGAAAGCTATCCCTTTTCCATAGTTTATTATGTGGCAGAACATTAATGATACCCATTTAATTTCATGGGTCATGTTGTGATGAATGTTTTTTAATCTTGTAGAACATGAATGTATGATTTCCTTATGTGATGTGTGGGTCCTATATCTCACTCAAATTCATTGGGTAATGTTAAATGTTTTATTAGCTCAAGAGGGCACACGTGAGGGAATAAAAGTCCCAAAAAATAAGTAATATGAAGCCTCAAACAAGAGGGTACATGAGAGGAAATCGCATGACTGAAAAAAGAGGTAATCTTAAGACCAAAATAAGAGGGTTTATGGGAAGGAATCTCAATCCTGAAATAAGAGGGAATCTTAAGCCTAAAATAAGAGGGTATATTAGAGGGCATCCCAAGCCCGAAACAAGAGGGAATATTAACCCCAAAACAATAGAGTATAGGGGAGGGAATTCTAATCATGAAAAATTGGATACATGAGAGAGAATCCAGATCTTGAAACAAGAGGCTACATGGGAGGGAATCCCCTTACCAAAACAAGAGGGAACATGGGAGGGTATCCCAATCCTGATGTAGGTACATAAGTTATTAGCCCAACCGTAACATGTTATTAAGGTCTTAGTTAGTATCCTTGACAAAGGTTATTCTATGATTATGTGTATGACTCAAATTAAATGTCTTATTCTAATTTTATGCTTTTATGTCTTATTCTATTTATCCCCTTATGATTTATATCTTAAGAAATACCAATCTTAAAGAAAAAACTCATTTATATGATCTTTTATATGTATGTTATGATCTTAAAGTGTTATTATCATGTTCTCATACCCTTATATTCATATCATTCTTATGTATTACTTTAATTACCCTTAATGTGAATTCAATATCACCCCTTTATTATATATCATTTCCCTAGGTTATGAAGAATGGTTTTAAGTAGAAGAACTAAAGGATAATATCTTTGTGGGAAACATTGAAGATCATTCACAAAGTTAGAAGATTTTTCCCAAGTTTCCAAAGATGATAAACTGTTACGGTCCTCGAGCTTGTACTTTTTTAATGTGATGAATATTCATATGAAATGATGTAATATACATGTAGATTAAGAATGAGTCTCTATATTATGTCCTATACATAAGGATGTTAATGAGGTATTTTAGTATATTGAAGAGGCTTAGATACCCATAATTGGAATCTTCCATAATGGGGTTACTATATGTCAAATCTTATATAAGATTACACCATTAGATAGGGGGAAGTAATTACTTCAACAAGATCCAATGTCACATAAAATTTGAATCTTTATTTAAATGAATTAGGACCACCAAGGGTAATGTAGTTTAATTTCTGATACCTATAAGGTTTATCTGGGAGGAATTTCATGAATAAAACACATGAGAAACTAAAAATGGTTTCCTTTAAAATATTTATGTATACCATCCCTTGAAAATTGTACATGAACAATGAATGAACATGAATAAATTACAAAGGAGATCACCATAATTTTTAGGACTAAATTAAACGTTTAATTGGGTAAATTATTCTCCAAATACTCTCTCATAAGGGGTTCACTCAAAAATGATGTGATTTATCAAATTTCATTTCTCAAGAAACCACTTTATGCTTTAAAATGTGTGACATCACCTATTTAAAGGCAAATTGGGTAAATATTTACCCTAGAAATGTCATTTTCATTTGTCTTTATAAAACACACAAAATTATAAAATCATTACCACAAACTATGATACAACCATTAAGGATAGTCATTCCATAAAGGATCAACACTTGGTTATAAAAAATGTCTAAACCATAGTATGAAATTTATTCATATACAAAGGATAACTACTTTATTTTCACAAATAAATAAACCACCACATGAAATCCATGTTTCCAAAAGTATTTTCTCTCCTAAATTACATAAAACTGAAGAACACAAAATTATTATATTGAGAGGAATTTATACTTTTTTCAAGTCATGTATTTTTACCATGTTCTTTCAAATATTCTTAAAAAAGTTTTGATTTCTTACTTTTTGGTGTTAAAAAATACCTCCCACATAATTGGATATAATAGAGATAAGAGGATGAGATTCTAATGAATGTAGGATTTCTCACATAAATTTTTCATAGACCACATAAATATGAAGATTAAAATTCACTCATACACCTATTTGTAGGGAGACATGGTCCCACCTTTATTACTTGATGGGAGTGAGATAATTTTCAGAAAAGTGATCTCTTCCCATATAAAATGGACATTTCAACTTCTATTAAAACCCCACCATATAAAGCTCATGTGAGATATATTTCTAGAGGTAGATGTAAAATAATCTAGTGTAACTCATTCCATAGTAGAGAATTATTCTAGTTATCTTGACTAAATAAAAATTATTTGATCTACCCTCTGCTTAATTGTTTTCATAAATTCAATAATTTTCCAAATTTTTATATAGATTTACATCATTCATCTTCTATTCATATGAAGGCTCAACTCATAGAATTTGTTTTATATTTTATTATAGAAATTGAACCGAAGAAAGATGCTTAATATTAAACTATAAGGTGGATTTAAATAACTCACAATATTTAATATTCTCAAAATCAACTTATCCAGCTAAAGAATAGAATTATTTTAGAGCTGATTTTTGAAAACCTAAAGAGATACCCATCATCATAGCATTTAGATAATGAATCATAATATAATTTACCCATAATTAAATATCATATAACAAGTGTTTAAATTTATTACATTTCAAATATTTTTGTGATTTAGAGTTTTAGATAATTGGGTAAAACATTACATAAATATTTAGACACTTTCACATGATTTACAGTTTCCTATAAAAACAAATTTTTATGTCTACACCCTCATTTCATTCTAGAAACTTTTTATTCATTTAATATGAGTCACCGTAGAATAAATATTGAGCTTAATAAAATTTATATTCATCCTTAGATCATATGAAAAACATTTGAAAGCATGGGAATAGAAAGATAAATCCCAGTAAGGGATATAAGAATAAATTAATCATGTTATTCCAGTGAAAAACATGAAAATCCCTGAGGGTACTTACCTTTTTCAAATTAAAACTTTGAACACATAGATAAAAAAGTTCTTTATGTTAAAATAAATATTTTATTAATGAAAACCTTTAAAACCCATTATTAAGAATTGAAAAAACCATAAGGTATTCTAATTCATTTGGTAACTCATGAAAAAATTCCTTTGAAAAAAACCTTTCACTTTAAGATTTTACATACCTCATGAAATCAAAATACTTCCATTAAAACCCTTTTTAAATAATCATATTAGTATATTAGAGAATCATATTCATAACCCATGTTCACTTTTATTTAATATGTATTAGAAATAACTGAATATATTTAATTCCATAAGATTAACCTACATGGTTATCTCCCTCATTTTTAACCTTTGAAGACTAATCATTATCCAATACATTGGAGATCTATATCTGGCTCACCCATCATCATGAGCTATATAGAGCTCACCCATCATCATATATAATCCTCAAGTACCATATCATGAACAAAAAATTTTAATACTTCAAATTTTATTCATAAAACAAATGAAAATATCATTTAAAACTATAATAAAATGACCTACCATTATCACATAAAAATAAAGTGAAATAACCCTCTGATTTCAAATATTTATTAAAATAAAAAAATTCCCTAATATATTAAACTTTTAATTTAAATTATAAAATCACTAAAACATAAATAATTATATTCATAACTAATAAATTAAATTATGGAGAGAAATTAAACTCATATAATATATTTTTAAAAAAATTCTTTTTTATTATGGTAAAAAGAGTAAAAAGTGACCCTTATAGAAAACCTTAAAAACATTAGTTTTTAATTTTTTTTAAAGAATGTAAATTTTTTTAAAAATGAAATTGAAAATAATTTTTAATTATAAATAATAAAATTCTTGAAACATTATAAATAACATGCGAATGGGTGAAAAATATTTGAAATAAATACTTTAAATAAGATTTTAGAGAAAAATTTCTTTCATATTTTATAACTTTTGAAACAAAAGGATGTTGAATAAGAGAAATTGAAATTTATTTTTAAAAAACATTAATTTAAGTAAATTAATGATATATTAAATCCATAAGTTAGTTCTAAAAAACAATGTGGTGAAAATGGTATAAGTCTCAACTGAAGGAAATTGGAATGAGAAATCCTTTACCTTAAGTCCCATATAGATTCACACATTCTCTAAATAGTGAATAATAAAATTATATTAGTTTTATAATTTGTTAACAAAATATTTCATGTTAATTTAATTATTATGATTACTTTTATTTTATTTATTATAATTTTTTATTTAGTTACTAAAATGGTTATGTTCACTTTGTATGTTTTGTGGTCATTCGTTTTACAACCTCAAAAAAAACATCGGTGTATTGAATGTGGTCTAATGGGTTATGGTTCCATTAACTCAAGAATATTAAATTTATTTATAATTATCTTATTTATACATTAAATAAACTTTTAAAACAAACCATATATAGTGATCATGAAAAATTAATCACATTGTTTCATGGATATAGTAGTCCATACATACGCATGAACAATGATTCCAATTTTTTACTAAGTAGAAAAGAAATAAAGTAGTTAATAATTTTTGGTAGAATAATAAATATTTTAAACATGTAATATTTATTTATTAGTTTAATTATTAAAAACATACTTGTAATATGAAAATTAGAAATGAATATCATGATTTTGTGGAGGTACTATTCCACACGTACACACGACCGACATTATCAATTTCTAATGGACAAAAGGGTAAGTAGGTAAGTAAAATGTAATCTCTCAAAAATCATAATTATGTTGTAAATATCACATATATTTAATTTTCAATCATTTTAACCATTAATATAATCCGATGATGAAAAATGAAACATTTCACTTCATAGAGGTGGTAGTCCACATGTATACACACAATATTTCCCTTAATTAACCCGATTTTACCATTTACTATGGTGACATATTCTTACCGTGGTTACTATTCATAATGACTAAAAATGAAATCTAAATCATTAATAAAATTTAACCTCATAATTCAAAATATGGAATCCATTTTGAAGGTTCAATTTTTATAAGTTTCAAAAATAACTTTTAATATAAATGCGCAAAATGCAATGAAAAATAGTATTTTAGAAAATTGTGTTTTTAGGCATAAAAATGATCTTATACCAAAATAAAACAAAAAATTGATTATTATAGAGTTATTTGGATTATTTTTAATAAAATTATTATTAATTCACTTTAAACGCAAATATAAAATATAATGATTCATTTAAATTACTTTATTGAAGGAAAATAAATGAAAGGTTTGCAAAAATCAACATTTTTCACTAAAAAATAAATCTCTTCAGAAAAATATGAAAAATTAAACCCAAAATAAATTTGATATAATGATATAAAAAATAAATTCTATTTTATAAAATTAAATTTCAAAATAAATTAATTTAACTTTTAAATAAAACCTTGTAATATAAGGAAAAACCTTTTAGTCAAATAATACTATTCATTTTTCAATAAAACTATTTTATAAAACTGTGATTAGAATGAATCCATAAAATGAATACATATAAATAATAATATTTATTTATTTATAAGATTAAATGGGTTTTCACAATATTTCTCCTTTAAGAAATTACATCCTCATAATTTTATTCATTACTTAAACAAGTGAGAGTATTTTACCCCTGTAGAAATTTTCTGATTCCCATGTTCCTTCCCCAAACATATGAGTATTCCATAAAACCATTAGCAATGGAATCACCTTATTTCATAGTACCTATACTCTTCAATCAAAAATTTTAATCAAATTTTCTTTAAATTAATTATTCTCATCCAATTATACCACCATATGGCTTAAAACATGAGACACATTAGGTGCATACTTCCTTAGAAAATAAACATGAAATGCATCACGTACCTATGATAAAAATAGATGTAAGGCTTCCTAGTAATAAAAAACTAAACTTTTTCCATACTTTCATAGGTTCTACTAAACCATAGACTTAACTTTACGTTTTTACTAAAAGACATAACACTTTTCCAAGGATGATAATTTAAGAAAAACATGATCTAAAACATCAAATTAAATGTATTTACTCCTATTATTAGAATAAATCTTATATAAAATTTAATTTTCCCAAATATAGTGTTGAATCAGATATTTTACAATCACTTTTCTAATCAAAAATATTTTCCTTATAGTCATGATAATGAGATTAACAAATCGGTAACACTTCCATAATCCCATAAAACACTATTTAAAATTCATTTTACTATATTTGGAACATTGGAAGGCTTATCTATAGATTTCTTGGTTGACTGCTTATACATTTTCTACCAACTTGACTACTTCCTACCCATATTTTCATTAAGTACACAAGTGTCAAAAAACACCATCTCAACTTCCTCAGTGTTTTTTCAGGATTTAGGACATGGATGAGATTCTTGAGCTTGATTGTTTGATTGATTATGGGGGGGGGGTCAATACATTTACCACTCATTCACATTTGGATTAACATTTGTTTATTCTCCCCTAGAAATCCCTAATGGTCCCCATATCCATAACTGGGTATAGACCTAATTTCTAAAGGAAGGTGGTTATTTGGGGGTTCATTATCAATTATGCATAGAAACATGCATTGGTTGAGAGGATGAGAGGTTGGGCACATCACACCCTTTTGGGGGGAATTATTGCATACTCTGAGGATTTCTTATAGATTTAAGATATTTTCATAAAATCCTTCCCAAACCCCAATATATGGTTTATTACCCCTATGTCAATGTATTTATTACAAAAATGTATTGATTGGAATAAAGGAATGCATATCATAGGTTCTATATTACTCTCTTATTTAACTTTGATTCTTTGGGCTATGGTCACGTTCAAGCAACACTATTACAAAAATGCCTTCAAGTGCATGTATTTATCAGCTCTATAAAAAAGAGTGGATAAATGAAATCTTTATTAACACTAAAGAAAGTGCTAATAAATTGAACCATTTATCATCACCTTTATTTAGCACTGATAAAGGGATGCTTTATCAGTGCTTTATTTTTAGTGTTCATAAAGGAATCCTTTATCTGCATTATTTTTTAGCACGAATAAGGGAATCCTTTATCATCACTTTTTAGTGCTGATGAAGATCCAAATAAATAATATTAAATAATTAAATAATTAAAAAATAAAAAATGAATTTATTAAAAAGAATATTACAAATTTTATTAGTTATATAATTATTAATAAAAATGAATAAATTGATTATACTATATATAAATTATAAATACTAACAAATAGTATTTATTAAATATATATTTATATGAAAAATAAAAATTAAAGAAATAAAATTTAAAAATAAGTAAATTGAGAAAAAAATTAAACATTTTATTAATTAGATAATTATTAATAATTATTAAAAAATAATATATATTGAATATATAGATATATTTGAATGTATATAAATATGATTTATATATTACAAAATATTTATGCACTTTACATCAAATAGTTATATATTTAGTGAATAATGGTTTATAATAAAAAATTAACATGAATTAAAAATATTGACCAATTACATAGAGTAATGGACATATAATTGAATGTTGTTTGATTTTTTTGGTTTAACATAGATTAAATGTGTGTTATATTGATTTCACATATATATAATTAATTTATTTTTATATAAAATTCACACACACAAAACATATCCATTTTCTCGACATCGTTAAAGTGTACTTATTTTTAATTTATTCAATTTCAATCATTTTTAACATGCATGCACTTAAAATTAAATATCCATTAATAAAATTAAAAATATATTTGTGAAAATATATTTATAAATAAATATATTTATAAATGTAAATTTACAATATTTATACAATTATATATTTATAATTATAAATAAATAAATATTTTTTAAAAGTATTTATATAATTATAAATAAATAATTATATTTATTTAAATAATTATTAAATTTATGATACATTTATTGAATTAATGTGTATATTTGCTATATATATATATTAATTATTTATATAATTATATAAATATAAATAATTATATAAATATTATATTTTAAAAATATTTATATAATTATAAATAAATAATTATATATTTAAATAATTATAAAATTATATTAAATATATTTAAATAGAGAATATATTTACTATATTTATATTTATATTTATTTATTATATATATTAACATTTTTTATAATTATAATTATAATTATAAATCCTTTATCGGTATTTAAGAAAAAGTGCTGATTAAATGATTATTTATCAGTATTTTTAGTGCTGATAAAGATAGAGATTTATCAGTGCTAAAAAAGAGCTGACAAAATCAACCATGATCAGAGTTAAAAATTTAGTGCTGAAAAATAATATTCTTATCATCACTTATTACTTAAGTCATGATAAAATAAATCTTTATCAATTATTTTTTCGAAGCGTAGAGAAAAGTGTCCTAAACTATTTAAAAACCCCCAAACAGTTGTCATCCCATTACGATATCATAAGATTTCAATATAATCCACCCACTATGACACTCCTACTCAGTGAATAAAAGCTCAAATCAGGGCTTTAATTAAGGATCAAATAAATCCAAGGATCAAATTCAAGACTTAAATGATTCAAGTGTTGAAGGAATCCATGTCTTGAATGTAAGTATTTCTAAACTTTCTATCGAATGTAAGACTTTCTCTACTTTCTCTTGGGGAACTCAGAGTGTAAAACATCAATGGTTCTGGCCATCGTGGAGGCTATTTTGAAACTGTGAGTGTGGTGAGTTAACCATTTTGGATATTTAGCCATGGAGATTATCTATTTTGATGCTTTTGATTTTTAGATTGTGAAACACCTATACTGTGAGCCTTACCAGCTTCACTCATAGACCATACGTACATCTCCTTCCATCTCAATTGCAACTGTGAATTAATTTAGGGGATTTGTGAGATGCTATTTTATTTATGTTAAAGTGTGGGTGAATAATGATTTATTTTTTATGGATAAATAGTGGAATTAACCATTTGGTAGAAGTCCCATACCATTTTTTATCATCTATATAATTTTATATGTATTAATTTCTATGATGGTAGTTGGGTAGCCAATAAAAATTCTTCAAGACATATTAAACTAACTAGTTATTTCCACATTTGTGTAGTAGAGACTTTATATGGGGAGTGCTATTTTATAGATCTGTTAATTTTCTAATTCCACTTAGATTTTTGAGTAAAGTAAGGGTATTCCATATTGAAAATGTGACCTAATAAAAGTCCATTGATCTTAGTATAGGATAATGTGTATGGGGTAGAAGCTGTAAGGGTTAGTGTGTTTTTATCCCTTTTTTGTGATATATCTTGTTGATGCATATTATTTCGTTATACTAAATTCTTTATGGACTTCCCTAAAATATAAGAGATAAGTCAATGTGTATTAGATGGTGTCCCTAGAATACTTTAGATGAGTAGATCTGATGTGACTACCTCCCTAGAATCCTTGGGATGAGTTAGTGTGGTGATATGACATCCCAAGAGTCTTAAGATGCTTTAAAATATTTCATATACCATTAATTTTAAATGTAGTAATTCCTTAGGATTCTACATTACTTGATCCAAAAAAAGAATGGGAGTTCTCAAATTCTATATATGAGAAATTATTTTTAGGTATTCATCATTTTAGGTCTACATGTATTGGTTCCACCCCTAATAATCTCTTATTACTATCCATGCATATATAATAACACTTAATTAATTAAAAGGTTTTATCAATAAATTTTTATATCTTATAGTTGATTGAGTAAGAGTTTATTATTCTTATTTATCATATTTGTGCCTCTTCTTACTACTTAATTTCCTATATTATATTTTTATTTATTTAGGGGATTTAAGAAAGACTTGATGTGTGTTAAACAATAGTTATTATTACAATTTTTTTCTTGATACTAATCCCTCATCTCTTTTATCGAAAATTTTCGTCCTCATAAAATTCATTTTACAAATAGTAATTATTTCATTTTTTTCTTGAAACTCATCCCCCATCTATTTTATGTTTATTTTACTACTCTAATCATTAGCCATTCCATGGATGGATATTTCATAGAATATTTTAACAAACACAGGTGCATGTCCACAAGAGATAGATGATGTGTGTCAAAGAAAATAATGCAATGATAAATGTCTGGGTCCTTTGAATGAATTCATAGGATAAAACCATCCATAATGGATTAATTATTTTCTTAAATTCAATTACCCATTTTTTTCAACATACTTAAATTCATTGAAATAATCAAATGTTGAGTTTTCTTATTAGAGTTTCCAATAACATTCACTTTTTATAATAAATATTTTACGTGTATTTATTTTTTTATAGTACAAAATTAATCTTTTATGAAACTAATAGGATGGATATGAATAAAAAATGGATAAATTCTAATCATTTGAAAAAAGAGTTTGAAGATGGAGTTAAATAGCTCATCAAGTTTGCAAGAGAGCATGCATATGACCCCTCTCAAATCCTCTATATGTGTTTACACTGTTTTTATTCAAGAAAAATTATTTCAGAAGAGTTGGAAGAACATTTGATTTGTCATGGAATATATCAGAGCTATAAATATTGGACTAAACATGGGGAAAAATTAATATAGATATCTATTGGGATGATACATCAGTTTATAGATCATTTGATGTGATACTAGTGTAAATAATAATGTATATCACATGGAAGAAATGAAAATGACAATTGAAGATAACCATTATGATTTTTTAAAGCTTTTTAAGGAGTTAAATATATATGCCAATAAATAATTTTATAACAATTATACTTAATACACAACATTTTTTTTTGTACTTAAGTTATATAATTTGTAGGATGGTATTGGATGGAGTGCCACCATGTTTACAGAACTACTTGGTCTCCAGAATTATATGCTACTAGAAGAAAATGAACTACCATACTGAACATAAGATGCTAAAATAATGTTATCTTCAATGGGAATGATCTCTAAAAAAATAAATGCTTTTCCAAATGATTGAATGTTTTTTCTTAAGGACCATGAATCACTCATTAAATTCCCTAAGTGTGTGGTAGATCGATACAAGAAAAATTAATCAAGTCCTTAAAAATATGAATGGTACATTCCTATCATTACCTAGTTTAGAAGACTATATGGATTTAATTAAACCTTGAGGAAATTAACATGGCATGCATATACAAGAATTAAATATGGGAACTTACGTCATCCAAAAGATTCTCCTTAATAAAAGAAAATTGACTACCAATATCCAGAATTTGGAAATGAACCAAGAAAATTTCTTCTTGCGTTATCTACAGATGTAATAAATACATTTAGTGTATAGAGTAGTACTCACATTACATAGCCCATCATGTTGGTAAATTATAACTTTACACCATGGTTATGAATTAATCACAAATACATTATGTTTTCTCTGATTATATATGCACCAAAACAACCCGGTAATGATATTAATGTCTATTTGGCCCCATTGATCAAAGATCTGGAATTTATGTGTTATACAAGTTTTGTAATGTATGATGCTCGTAGAAGTGAATAATTCATATTGAGGGCCATGTTATATGAGATTATAAATGACTTCCTCTCTTATGGAAATTTATTAGGCTATAACATTAATGGAATATTGGGGTGTCCAATTTGTGGGAAACGTACTTACTCAGTTTGGTTCAAACATTCCTCAAATATTGTGTTTTTAGAACACCAAAAAATTTTCCCTTGAAGAAATAAATATCGGTCCTATATGACAATATTCCATGGTAATATCAAGCAAGGTAAAACACCATTTCTAGTATTAGGTGATGAAATGTACAATAATTTAAAAGTTATTAACACTATTTTCATTAACCTATTTTTGAAAAACCTTAAAAAATAGGTTTGATGATGTGATCGATTTTCTTTGAATTATCGTATTCAATTTTTTTGTATGTTAGACATTTAATTGATGTCATGATTATAGAAAAAATTCATTTGATAGTGTTATTGGAACATTAATAAATGTTCTTGAAAATATAAAAGATGGCATTAAGGAAAGTTTGGACTTGATTGAAAATGGGATAAGGGAAGAGTTGGCACTAGTGAAGGGTAAAAGGTGGACTTTTCTTCCTCTAATAGTTATGCTCTATCCAGATAGGAAAAAATGAAATTTCTTCTTTTCCTTAATAGTGTAAAAAATCCAATATGGTATTTATAAAATGTCATGAATGTTATTTCAATGACTAATTTAAAGTTACAAGGACTAAAATCACACGAATGTCATGTTTTTATGCAATATTTAATGCTTGTTAGTTTCCATTGCTTTCTACCTCAAAATTTACAACATACATTAACCAGACTTTTCTTATTTGTCAAAGCCATATACAGTAAATTTATATACCCAAAAAGGTTTCCCATTACGAATAAGAGGGTTGCAGTCATATTCTATGAATTAGAGATGTTATTCTCCCCATTATTATTTAATATAATGGTCCACCTAATGGTATACTTGGTTTGAGTGGTTCAACTATGTGGTTATTTCTATTATAGATGGATGTACCCCATTGAACAGTATATGAAGATTTTGAAATAGTATATCAGGAATCAGAGTCGGCTAGAAGGTTGTATTTCAAAATGATATATTATTGAAGAAGCTATTAAATTATGTACTAATTAACTATTAGATGCTGACATCCTCAATCTCCGAAAGTATTTTCATAGGTAATGAAAAATGGGTGAAGGAATTTCTAGAAGAGATGTTGTTACAATTACCTTGATAGAGAGAGAGAAAGCGAACCTTTACATTTTACATAATAGTGAATATGTTGATCTATACATTATATCCAACAAAGAAATTATTAGAGATTTGAATCTATCAAGGGATGAAGTATGGATACCAAATACACATAATAAATAGTTATATGATGGTTCCAATATCAAATTTATAAGGATTTATTTGAAAATATAAATTCAATTGTCAAACGAATTCAATGGATAGAAAGGGGACTGGATACGAATGTTATATCTAAAACTAGTTTTGTAATCAATGGTTATAAATTCTATAAAAAGGAATATAGTGATTGGAGTATGATGTATAATAATGGTGTTATGAGAGTGACTGAAGTGATTCATATATCTGGTTCTAAGGAAATAAATCCAATTTATGAAAATATGTTATATTTTAGAATTATCAAACAGATATATGAGTTATATTATATAACATTTCAAGTGCCTATTTTCCATTAAAAATGGTTTGACAATATCAGTGCGGTGAAATTTAATGAAATTGGCTTTTGAAGGTTAATTTTAGTGTGTAAGGAGAAAAATATTAGCAGTTCATAATGGAATCACAATTAGTGCAGGTATTTTTTGTCTCTGATCCAACAAATAATAATTGTTCATTGTCCTATTGGAAACTAAATTTTTTTTTGGTTCACATGAAAATCCAATCGAAGATGAACCCTTAATTGGGAGATCACAATCAGTTTATGCTGGTACCAATGTAGACAATGTCTTGTATATTATAGGGGACCACAAATATGGGATTTAGATTCTTGATAGAGGAATGAAATCCATGAACCCTTAGAAAAAGAAAGAGAGTTCAATGAGAAGTTAAAAGTGTTTTTTAATATATTATATTTTTCTTCATAATATTATATATTCTCTAATACATCAACATAATATAAATTAACTGTTTTAATACTCATTCATATTGTTTTGATACTTTAGAACGATGATCCATTAGTCATTTGAGAGGTGTAGGAATCATCCACACCTCAATCTGACGCACAGTGTGACTGGTATGACTCCAAGTGCATCTTTTTAATTAAAATTGACATCAATTTTGGTAAAAAAGAAAAATTAACTACTCAAAACCAAGAAAACACATTCATATTGTTTAAATACTTTAGTAAAATGTTCCATAAGTCATATTTGACCTGTAGGAATCAGACTCACCTCAATTCGATACTATATGTGACTGGTATGACTCAATTTTTCCGTTATCACTTTAAAATTGTCATTTTAGTTCAAAAAGTGTCACTCACTAAAAATTGGGAAAACACACTCAGATTTTATTTATTATTTATAATATCTATTCTTAATTCATTTGGGATGTTTATGAATAGGTCTCACATCAAAATGATACACGATGTGATCAGTATGATTCAAAGTGCATTTTTCAATTTTAAAAAGACATTTTAGTAAATAAGACAAGTGAAATACTAAAAACTAAGAAACAAAATTCATATTGTTTTGATAATTTTGGAAAATGATCCATATTCCATTTGGGATATATAGAAATCAGCCTCACCTCAATCCAATGAGTGGTGTGACCGGCATGACTCAAAGTGCATCTTTTTATTTAAAATTGACATCCATTTTAGTAAAAAGGATAATTGACCTATTTAAAACTGATAAAACCATTTGGATTGTTTTGATAAATTTTTAAAACGATCCATATTTCATTTTTTATGTGTAGGGATCAAACTCACCTCAATCTGATGCACGATGTGCCTGGTATGACTCAAAGTCTTCTTTATCGGTTTAAAATCAAAATTTTAGTTCCAAAAGTGTCACTCATTGAAAAATGATCAGTCATGCTTATGATTTATTGATAATTTAGGAAAATTATTCATAATTCTCATATTGCAGCTTTTAGAATTGGCCTCATGTCAAACTGATACATGTTGTAATCAGAATGACTCAAAGTGCGTGTTTCCAGTTTAAAATGATATTTTAGTAAAAAATAAAACTAACATACTCAAAACTAATAAAACACATTTGGATTGTTTTTATAATTCATAAATTTTTTTCATAAGCCATTCAAGTCATGTGGAATTAGCCTCATATCAATCCGACTCACGGTGTGATCGGTATGACTCAAAGTGCGTATTTTTATTAGAAATTGACATCAATTTTAGTAAAATGGACAAATGAACTACTCAAAACTAATAAAATGTATTTTTATTATTTTGATACTTTAAAAAAATGACCCATAAGTCATTTTTGATGTGTTGGAATTAGTCCCAACTCAATCTGATACACTATGTTCCCGGTATGACTCAAAGTTTCCATTATCAGTTTAAAATCGGAATTTTAGTTCAAAAAGTGTCTCTCACTGAAAAAAAATCAAACACTCTCATATTTTATTTATAATCTAAAAAAACAATTCATAAGTCATTTTTGACGTATAGAAATCTGTTTCACATTAAACCGATACACGATGTGATCTGAATGAGTCAAAGAGTGTGTTTTCATTTTAAAATGAAATTTTAGTACAAAAGACAATTAACATACTCAAAACCAAGAAAAAATATTCAGATTGTTTTTATAATTTAGGAAAATGATTCACAAGTCATTTGAGATGTGTTGGAATTAGTTTCAACTCAATTCGACGTACAGTGTGACCGGTATGACTCCAAGATGTATTTTTATTTAAAATCGACATCAATTTTAGTAAAATTAACACTTTATGTTAATTTATTTTTTTATATAATTACTAACATAATAATTTTTTATTATACTAATGCATTATTTTTCTTGAGAATGGGTTTTTTTTGGGAAATATCATGATTCAGGGTTAGGGTTAAAAGATAAAGAACATTTATGTTTTTGAATGTATGTAATAATTTGTATTTATGTAATTGCGTAAACCAATGTTTGAAATGTCTATAATATAGTGTTTTTTTCTTATTTTTTATTGTAAATTTCATTTCATTTAAATTCTATATTGGTTACTTTTTTTGATATCTAGTGTGTTCCTAGGGTTGTGGTGTGATGTTACAACACATTACACTCGTGCTGTAGTGTGTTGTTGCAGCACACTATAGTATAGACCATTATCAATGCTTCTAAAATCACTAATAAAGGACCCACTTATCAGTGATTTTAAAAGCACTGATAAAGGAACCATTTATGAGTGCTTCTATAAGCACTAATTAATGGGGCCTTTAGCATTGTTAAATAAATGCACTGATAAATGAGGTTCTTTATCAGTGCTTCTAAATGCACTAATAAAGGACCCATTTATCAGAGTTTTTTTAGTGTAGATAAATGACCCATTTATCAATAATTTTTTAGAGATGATAATATACCAGGGATTTTAATATCGCTCAGCTACTCAACACTTCTCTAGCACTGATAAAGGCCTTTTCTAGCACCGATAAAGGCCTATTTTGTAGTAGTGCACTTTGGAGTTTATTAACATCCAGGGAGGCAGTTGGTGTCTTTGAGATGAGATTAAACATCTATAAGTAATTATACATATTCTATGAAAATAGGAATCAAAACCTACATAGTTTGTTTAAAATAGTTTAAGGTCATATGAATGGACCCATTTATGCTGTTTAATGTCATTTAGTAAGGATGAGAATATTGGGATAAAACTCCACTGAGAAATCCTACATATCCCATTTAAGAAAGGAATCAGAGTCTATGTAGTTCTTGTAATGGGTGTGTGTCTCATAAGAGATATGACAATAGAAACCCCAGGTGGGACTTATTCATATGAGACCTCCCTAGATTACTTTTTTGGGAATATTTCCCATTGATTAGAGATGATATGTAATCAGAATTACATCCTGATAATGGGACCGCACTATAGGAATTCTTAATATTCTTTTGATACAATCATCGAAGGTCCCTAAGCCCACATTATCCATAGTCAATGTTATAAATAAGAGATAGTGGTAGATTTCACACAATGAATGAGAGAATACCTATACAAGGATTATATATTAAAGTTTCCCTATGAGGGGAATGGTTTCCTATCGCATGGAGGATATAGTATGAATCTCAGACCTTATCAAGGAATCCTATGTATCTATTTTTTTAACAAGAATTATAGATATTAGAGTTCAGTTCACCCCCCAAACCGTTGATGGGTTTTGAGGTGGTTGAGGTCATGATTGGGGATTATACTTAAAATGATGCTTGTGTATGAGTCCTCTTCTCATATGCTGATGGATGAGGAAGAATGTCAGACCTGTAACAGAATTTAATCCCATAATTTAGTAATACTTGGGACATGAAGGGGCTTAGACTAAATTGGATTCCCATTGGAACTCGGTCCTTATGAAGGTGACCTATGTATCCCGGGTATGGTGGGTATCAGATTTCTCATAGTTCACTTACCCCTTAATCCACTCATGGGCTAAGGTGGATGATCACATTTAGAGATATTATTTTTTCGCTGAGGTTTTAGGAATTTTAAGGACTTATTCTAGGATGGATTCCTCTTTTTTTCGGGGCTTATGCACTGAGGATTCCCATTTATTGGGGCTTACACACTGAGACAACCAAATCATTAGGGACATATTATGTTATATCTATAATCGGGTCTTACACACAATGGTTTTCCAATTGGTTAGGGATTACACTATGAGGCTACCCAATGAAACATTCATTCTTTATCTTCTGATGGATTAAAGAGAGGTGGTAACCATAAAAGGTCTGTCTGATAGCATGACATTGGCAGGGTCACATAAGTGCATGACCCTAGATCATCATGGAAACTTTCCTTATAAAAGGGGGAAGCAACCCAAAGTTCTTGTATGGGAAACACAAGTCATGAGTCAAAATGGGTCTTCTAGATGAGTTTTACATGTCCTAAAGGTTCCACCTGACAAATATTTTAGTTATTTTATGTCCTGATTGTCTACCCAATATTTTAGGGCATCATCTTGACAACGCAGACACATCCAATGGTGTTTGACTGACATGTTCGAAATGCTTCACATGTCTTAGGTTGGAATGACCAAGTTATTCTACATGACCAAAGTTAACATGTCTGGGTTCATGCACACCATAAAATTAGATAGAACTATGAATTGTCATATGATCAACTTGCCTCTTCTTCGGACTGTCACCTGAAAATGGTGACATGTCAATGGAAAATTGAATGATAATTCTGACATGTCTATAAACTGTTAGAAGATCATAATAACTTTTATAGAGTCTATTTTGTGACAAAGAGGACTTGTTGACGGGCTGTCACCTAATCAACTTTTCTTGTCCTTAGATCATTGCATTAAAATAGTGACATGTGAAGGGGCTATCACAAGAAAAATATAACTCTTATGAGACTTGTATCATGATCAAAGTTACATGTCTAAAGCCAAAAAATGACATCACAAGTCCCATTAAGTATCATTCGACCACTTTCCCTTAAATTATTCATGTGGTGGGGTCTCACGGATGTGTTTAGGATCCTGTGTGTCGCACCCGGGTTTTCATGTCTTGGTTTTGATCTAGTGTATTGGAAACCCAAATCATTTTCTTGGGTTTTGGGTGAGATGAATATTTAGTTTTGAACTGAAATCTATGTTTAATCATCCTACCATGGGTTCCCTATATATTTTTTGGGAGTTTTTGGAGAAAAGGGTGGTTATTTCAATATTCTGGCCAACAATGATCCCATTTCCATATTTAAAAGAAAAAAATATTTCTTTTATAAATCCTTATTTTTTCAACATTTTTCATCTATTATACTTACTACTTGGCCTCCCCTGACCCATTAAAACCACCATATCCATTTTTAAACCTTATGAATTCATAATCATGGTGGATTTGTGTTATTTATTCAAGTATTGGGCCAACCCGTGAGCCCATTTCCAGTTTTAAAAAAAATATTTGGTTTCTTTTAGATCTTTTTCATTTTTTGACAATTTTCAGTGATTCCACCTCCCAAATGGATCAATAACTATTTTCTATCTACCATAGTCTCCTACCTCTTCGTTATTTTTCTTTTGGCCTCTTTTTGGGTTATTTATCACTAAAAGTTAGTGGTTCTTCTTAATTTCTTCATCAAATATTTCTCCTTTCTCTTCTCTCTTCCTTCTCATTTCATTTTTTCTTGGATATATATTCTACCCTGGTTATTCTATACCTAGGGTTATGTTTTACCATAATTTTTATGTGGTTTTTGTTTTTTAGTGTGGGTCTTCATAGATCTAGGGTTTTAGAACCCGCAATAGAGTTTTCGGGTGTGTGTCTCCATTCAACCATGGTTTTGAGGTAGGTTCTACCAAGAACCTAGATTTTTTACTTAAGTTTAATATTTTACTTGATTTTATCACATTATATACATTTTTATTATTTATTTTTAACATTTTGATGATTTATTAGGTGTGAAAAATGGTTATTTGTGCCTTGTTTTGTTTAAAATGGAGTTGTTTCATTATAAAAGTGCACACCGCTTATTCAAATAAATGTTCCACTTGTTTTCACATATGTATTATTATGTTCATTACCTGGTTTAACTACTGCAAAAAATATTTGCATGGAAATTTGGGTTTTTACTCCTTTGGGTGTTAAATAGTAGTTGTTTTGCAAAATATTGCACGCCTAATCTTTGGAAAATTTCCCAGTTGGCCTTTGTGTTCTAAATGTGATATAAAATAACTTATTTAAATTTATTAAAGTATTGGAATAATTAAATGTGATATTTTTTTTCCTTTATGTATGTAAAAAATGTTTTTGGTTTTATAAAAATATGGGTTTTTTTACACGTTTTGGCATGAGTTTCCAGTAAGTGGCCCACTGAGCTTTCTTATGAAAATTGTCGAGTTTAAATGTGTAACCTAAATGTTTTAAAAGGTTTATGTGAATGTTTTTCTACATGGAGTTCGTACACATATTTATGAAAATTTAATTTTTTACCTTTTTTATATGTTGGTTTGGTAAAATACTTCAAGGCTCATTTGACATTTCTCTTTAAAAAGGGGGTTTTCTTGTGTGTTCCATGTTCAACCATTTGGGATCATTTTAATATTCATGTAATTGATTTATTAATTATTTTTGGGGATAAAAAATTTATTTTTGTATAGAATTTGGGCGTCTTTGGCCTAAAAATTTCATTTTCTAATAGAATTCATTTGCGAAGCATTTTTAAACTTATTGAAATTTTTTTATGAAAATTTTAAATGGTTTATTGAGTTAAAAAAAGAGTGAAAAACATGTTTATATACTCTTTAGAGTGTGTGATACTATAACTAGAGTTTTTATATGTATATAGAATTTGATAGCACGTGGAACTTTTTTAGCACAAAGAGGGAAACCCGGGTATCTAGGTGGGCGGACATGTACTTGTATGCTAGTGATTCGAAGTGGTTTCGTCCTTGTTTCATGTAGCAAGTTTTATGATTACAACACTAAATAAACTATTATGATGATTTTGGGGACCACTAGGTTATGGGTATGTTCCCTAATAGTGTCTCTTTCCTGAGAACATATATTTTTTATGGTTACTTTTCATCGAGATAGGAGGTACCTGGTGCCAACAGCTGGCTAGTGCCTAGGGGTGTTTCTATGACTTGTGATCATTGGATATATTTTATTCACCATATAAATACAGTGAGTTTGGTTGGAAAATTCAGTAGAATGTGTGTTTTATTTAAAGGTTTACATTCTTTAAAGTATCCCTCTTGAAAACCATTTTCACTTTGAAGTCGCAACTCTTGGAAATTGGTTACTAGCATTTCCTATTTATGAAAACATACAAGCATTTTTTTTGTAATGTTTGTACCCTAGAACCTTGTTTGGAAAACATATTTTTATATATTGTATTTCAAAATTTAAATTGATGTTTCTATTATTTTGAAGGATGTTCATTGGGAATAGAATATCAGGTTAACCTACTGAGTTTTAATACTCATGCCTATAGTCTTCTTCTATTTTTAGACCTTGTGAAGGTTTCAACGTGAGTATGATCTCCTTGGGCTATGTGTGATCGTTATGTTGGAGAGTGACTAGTGGGGTCACATGGATCTATTGGTTGTCATGTTTGTTCGGTTTAGTTTTTGGATCAGTTGTACTTTCACTTTATGTGAGCATTATATTCAGTTTAAATTTTATATAAATATATATTGGGCTTCCCATTTCTCTTCATTGTTTATTTAATTGTTTATATTTCGAAAAAATCATTCCCTTATCAATCTACTGATGAATTTTGTGCTTGTCTCCATCCCAGGAGGATTGAGAACGCCTCTTAGGACTTTTTGTGGAGTGTCCTGGGTGACCGGTTTAGGGTCAACCCGGTCTGGTTCATGAAAAAATAGAATCAGAGCAGGTCAGCTCTTAGTAGACCTTGCTTTTTAGAGTGCCCTTATTATTTGGGGATGCCATGGTAGATGAAGTAAGTTTTTTAGAACTTTAGGGGTAGGTTTGGGAAGAGAGTCGTGAAATCTTGCTCGTTCCAATCCTTGGGTGTCCATGGGAAGTCCAGTTTTTTTATTTTCTTTGATTATTATAGACTGTTTAGTGATTGGGATACAACAAGGGGAGTTGGAATAATGGCCTCTATGGGCTCACAGGGCCTGGAAATCCATGTGGATTTGGGTCATGGTTCTAAGAAGGTTCTCCGTGTTAGTGGTGTGTTTTACATATAGTCGTCGACCATATGGTCAAGTCACCCACCATCACTAGTCCCCTTTTGTGGGTCTCTTAGACCATTCTTGAATTCTGATTTTTATTTTTAAAATCATTGTGTGATAATTGTGGAAGTGGGTTTTCAATTCTAAATATAAGAATGTTTTGGATAATGTTTGGGTTTTGTGAAACAAATTCTCGGGGAGCAAGTGGGATTATTTAACAGGATTAAATTTCCTTAATCTAAACTTATGGTTTATTGAAATAAAATGGTTGGAAGGCATGAATTATTTTAATATGATTCTTAAAATTTGTTTAAAATTGGATGTTTTTGGCTGTTGAAGTGTGTTTGAATATTATTAATTGGTTTTGGTAATTGGTTTTGAAAAGTTGGTGTTTTCTTAAATAGGGTTCTGGCCTTTGTGGTGGTCAGATTAAGAAAAGAGAACTTGCTGAAATTTTTAAAATGGGAAAGGGATGTTTGAATGGAAAGCTTGTTTCGATAGTTGTTTTAAAATAAATGAAATGTGTTCTAAATCAAATTGTTCTAGAAAAAGTGTGGTTTGTTGAGATGCATAAAAATATTTTGAATAAAGGGAGAGAATTTTTATGGTGACCTATGGAGTTTCATTTTTAATCTTGGTAAAATGGGTTTTTGTGTGTAAATATGAAAATGGTTTTTGACTTAGTGGTTAGTGTACCTATGGAAGGTACATGAACTTTTAAATGGGTTGAATTTTTTGGATTGTAAAATGAGGATGTTTTATTTAACCTTTTGTATCTTCGTGGGTGCTCACATGCATGGTTTTGTATAGACATGTTAATGGATTCTTGATATGGTATACTGGTTGGGTGCCCGGGGTGGCACGTGAATGTGAATTTGAGAGAGACTTGATGAAACACCATTGGTGAATGTGAAAATCCACAAATTTGGTTTGTTTTTAAATAGTTTTTTAAGATGGGCTTCTAAGTATATTTTGGATATTGTGATGTGGCCACATATGGTTCTCTGTTGGAAAGAAATCCAATTGATAAACCTATGAATTTATTTCAAACATTAAATCCACCTCTTCGGATGATGTCTCAACTCATTTGATGGAATATAGATCTTTTTGGGATTGATTTAAAGTGGTTTAATATTTTGATAATTCGTTTGGATATAGTAGTTGTGTTCAATAATGTTGATGTGTTTCACAATATTCCTTGTCCATTATACTCCTTGTTCGTAGTGAGAGATAATGGTGCTATGTATATCTGAGTTTCAATTTAGATGAATGTGTGTTGTTGAGAATGTGCGTTTTGTGTGGAGTTTTGATACTTAGGTCCTAGCTATGGTGCATCATATTCTTTAACCATCAGGGATCCAGCCATACGCCTCAGAGTGATGCTTTTCATGTAGTCAGGAAAGCTCCAGAGGTGTGGGGATCTCGACTAAGCTCACGTCTTCACCATTGTGGTAAGAGAGTTTCAATGTTTTTATTTTGGTTTCTCATCACTGTGATTTAACTTTTTTCACAAAGAGCTTGGTGGACTTACCCCTCACACAGTGTCTATGGTTATGCCGTATCAGATGTGGGTTTTCAATCAATGTCCCTGTGTGGACCACCAATGTGAATCAGGAGTGGTCTTGGTTTTACCTATACGTAGGTGGAGAGTGTTGGGTGGTTCCTATATTTATTTTTTTGGTTTTAGTGGGCCCAATTATTGGTTCCCCTCTTATTCTCAGCCCGAGTGGTTGGGGTTTTTGATCTGTGCTGAAAGTGTTGGCCAAGTCCTTATCCCCTCTGTTTGGGAGTGGGTGGCTTAAATTTTCATGTTTTAACCCTCTTAACTTGGGTGTGTAGATTGTTGTGGGAGATTTTTTGTGGGACTTTGTGGGTGATGCCTAATTCTAGTTCATGTTGAATTCTTGTTTGTTCATTTCTAGTTGGTCTTTAATGGTGGAGAGACCAACTGCGTGTCATCAGATCTTTCCTTTAAGGATTTGTCAGATGGTAGCTATGATTTAATGGTGGGGAGACCATTCGAGCCTCCCCCACCAAGTCATTGTCTTTTGTGAGTTCACTTTATTTTGGGTGATTGTGGGGTTAATTAGGATAAGGCCCAACAATTTGGTTCTTGGCTTGGTTGTGGAGGTGGTGGCATGATCTTTCTGTTGATTCTCAGGAAGTGGTTGTGAGTTAGTGTTTTGTTTGAGAAAGAGGCTTAAGTCCCATTGATGTTGGGTGATATTTACTTATATTGAAAGGCTGGACCATGTTTATAAAGAATAATTAGGTTTTTATCTTTCAGTTGGAAAGGGTTATGGATTTCTGGGGGTGGAAAGCTTTAATGGTGGGGAGAATTGTAACACCCGATTTTTTATGTCTTGGTTTTGATCCAATGTGTTGGCAATGCTGATCCTTTTATTGGGTTTTGGATGAGTTGAATTTTGAGTTTTGAACTACCATCTTTGTTTAATGGGTTCCCTATAGCTTTTTTGGGAGTTTTTGTAGAAAAATGTGGTTACATCATGATTTGGGCCAACCGTGATCCCATTTCCAGATTTAAAAACAAATTTTTTTTTCTTTCATAATGCCTTAATTTTTCAACATTTTCACTCATTTTACTTCTCACTTGGCCTCCCATGACCTATTCAAACCACCATATCCATTTTTACCCCTTATTAATGCTGGGACCACTTTGTGTATAGGGTTGTATTTGTTGTCAATAGTTTTCAATGATGATCAAAATGAAGTAGATCAAGAAGTACTCCAATGTAATGGAGGAATGTAAATTTAGATTACTATTGTACTGATCATAAATTGAAAGAACTTGTTTCAAAGGTGACACATTTTTTATAACAGTGAAAAATGGTGAGGTATAATCCATATGGGGATGATTAAAGAATAATGGGGATTTGATGAAGACCATGCAATTCGTCATGATTTAATGAGAACCATGAAAGGGACTTTTTGAAGAATAGAATCGTATGATTTGCATGAAGTAGAGAATGATGGTTTAAGATGAAAGCCATGTTTAAGGGATTGGAATTCTGAGATGGCCATGCACTTCACATTGTATCAAAATATGATGATCCTAAAGCTGAGCTATCAAAGGATATATATCACGATTGTGGAGTTTGTGAAGAAAGAATAAGAGTTGCTGAAGAAGCCAAATCACAGAAAAGAAGCATGAAGGTTATTGATGAAGAATATATTGAAGGTGGTGATATTTCCCAATGTTTTACATATTTTTGGGCCTGAAAATTGAAAAATGAAGACACAGGTTTTTGTCAAAAGGAAGTGTGCGCATAAAGGAAGTAGTGTGCAAAATATCGGGGGGCATGCGCGAAAAATCAAGGGCTGCATGAAAAACAGCGGGTTTGCGCGAAAAACAGCATGCTGCACGAAATAGCGGAGCAAAGTTTTATCTGCGCAATAGGTGTCTCATATAAGAAACACGAAAAATTAGCAAAGGCAAGAGGTGTGTGAAAAATCTGAGATGTTCGTGCCATGTGCGCGAAAAATCAAACATCTGTGCGAAAAATTGGTTGTGCGCAAAATGTGGGTTTGAAGTTTTACGCGCAAGAGAGGATTCATGTTCAGAATGATGAAAAATGGTGAAGTCATAAGATGATCAAAAAACCAAGGTGGTGTGCAAGAATAAAAGGAAGGTGGGCGTAATTCGAAGAACTGGGATACAGTTTTACGCACAGGAAGGGGTTTTACGCGTAGGATCAAAAATGCCAATAAATATGAGGTGAAACCCTCTCATTGTTGGTGGCTCGACACTTAGACAAATACCGATCTCTGACGCGTGGAAAAATTGAGGTATAGAGTGGTGCGTGAAAAGAAGAAGAGTTGCGCAGAAAAATAAGGTGTTGCACGAAAAAGAGAAGTTCTGCGCGAAAAAAAAGAGTTGCGTGAAAATACTTATTCACACAAAAAAGTTATTTTTTACGCACACAGTTTGAATTTTATGTGCAAGACACTAGGAAGGGTGCGCAAAAAATTTGGGGGTCCCGTGGGCCTTTGACAGGTGCTTTGCACTCTCAAATCTTCTTTGTGACGACAGAAGAACAGTGAACGATTTGGTTTTACAAAGAGAAGTAGTACCACACACACATGACTGGTTCTTTACACCCTCATTGTGCTTTGCGAAGAGAAGAAGAACGATTCATGCAACTAAACTCAGATCTGAACAGAGAGAGGGAAATATAATGATACACTCAGGTGACGATATTGGGAATTGAAGGAAGAGAAGAAGGAGATTTAGTGCATTCATCTATTGCACTAAAGTAGATGATTGATTGCAAAAGAGCATCAAATCAGGACACTTATACAATCAGAGTCTCATGCTAAGAAGAGGCAAATACTTCAATGAAAATATATTAAAGATACCCTCATGTCTATAAACTAACTGAGACTTCACCAAAGGTAGTGAGCCATGAGGAGTCAACGGGAGTGACCCGAGGGACGCAGTGAGCTATCCCTGAACTTTTGTAAAGGCAATGATCCTGGGATAGTGTGACTATGACAAAACCATTGAAATCCACAACCAGTGAAGAATAGTGGAATTAGGTACGATCGAAAACCTGTCGGCGTATTCTCTTTGGACGTATCCCTTAGTGGTGAACCAAGTAAAAGTGTTTTGTGAACTCATTGCATGTGAATGTTCGATTGCTGATCATATCCATCATACAGGTTTTACAAGTTCCTACCAATGTGGGGACAAGATCCATCGAATTAAGAGAAAACGTTGACACCCTGATTCACCCCTCCCCTCTCAGGGTGTCCCAGGGTCCTACAAGTAATTCATAATCACGATGGATTTGGGTTATTTATTCAGGTAATAGGCCATCCCGTGAGCCCATTTCCAGTTTTAAAAAAATATTTTGTTTCTTTTTTATCTTATTAATTTTTTAACATTTTTCAAGTATTGCTCATCCCAAATGGAGACCTAAATATTAGATATTTACCAGAGTCACCTACCCCTTTTTTATAATTTGTTTCGGTCCCCTTTTTTTTAGGTTTTCTTCTTAATTTCTTCAAAAAATATTTCTCGTTTCTATTACCTCATCCTTCTTCTTTCATTTTTTATTAAATATATCTTACCCCTAGTAATGATCAACGTAGGGTTCTATTTTACAATCATTTTTATGGGGGTTTTGTTTTTTTAGGGCTGGTCTTCATAGATCTTGGGTTTTGGAACCCACAGCGGGTGTTTTCGGGTTTGTGTCTCCATTCCGCCATGGTTTAGAGGTAGGTTCTCCCAAGAACTTGCCTTTATTTTTTATGTTTTACATTTTTAGTATTTCTTTTCAACATTTGGATGATTTATTTGGTGTTCAAAATGGTTATGTGTGCCTTGTTTTGTGTAAAATGGTGTGGTTTCACTATAAAAGTGCACACCGCTTGTTCCAATAAATGTTACATTGGTTTTCACATATAGATTGTTTTGTTCATGACATGGTTAAACTAAAATAATAAAATTTTGTCATGAGAATTTGGGTTTTTACCCATTTGGGTTTTAAATAGTAGTTATTTTACTAAATGTTGCACACCTAGTCTTTGTAAAATTTCCCAGTTAGCATTTGTGTGCTAAATGTGATATAAAATAACTTATTTAAATTTATTAAAGTATGGGTAGCATGAAATGTGATGGTTTGGTCTCCTTTTATGGCTGTATAAAGTGGTTATGGTTTTATAAAGATATGGGTTATGGTTTTTGACACGTTTCGGCACAAGTTGCTGGTAAGTGGCCCGTTCAGCATTCTTATGAAAATGGTTGAGCATAAATATGTAACCTAAATGTTTTAAAAGGTTTAGGTAAATTTTTTTCTGCATGGTGTGTGTACACCTCTTTATTAAAAGTGAAAATTTTACCTTTGTTATACATTGGTTTGGTAAAATGCATAAAGGATCGTTTGGCATTTCTCTTTAAAAATGGGGTTTTCATGTGTTTTCCATGTTGTACCATTTTGAGTCATTTTTAGAATAATTAAATTGATTTAGTAACTGGTTTTGGGGCTTCCAAATCTAGGTTGGTATGTAATTGGTGTGTTTTTGGCCTAAAAAGTGAATTTTCAAATGGAATTCATGTGAAAATATTTGTTAAACTTCTTGAAATTGTTTTATTAAAATTTTAAATGGTTTATTGAGTTACACAAAGGGTGAAAAACTTATTTATATACTGTTTGGAGTGTGTGTGACAAGAATATTTATTTTTATGTGTAAATGGAATTTGAAAGAATGTGGAACTTGTTTGATCACAAAGAGGGAAACCCAGGTATCTAGGTGGGCGGACGCATACTGGTATGCTAGTGATCCAGAGCGGTTTCGTCCTTACTTCATGTAGCAAGTTTGAAGATGAAAACACTAACTAAACTATTATGATAATGTTGAGGACCACTAGGTTATGGGTATGTTCCCTACTAGTGGCTCATGCATGAGAACATATATTTGTTATGGTTACTTTTCACCAAGATATGAGGTACCTGGGGCCCACATCTAGCTAGTGCCTAGGGGTGCTCCCATAACATGTGCTCATTGGATATATTGTATTCACCAAAGGCATATGGTGAGTTTAGTTTGAAAATTCAGTAGAATGTGTGCTTTATTTAAAGGTTTACATTTTTAAAGTATCCCTCTTGAAAAACATTTTCACTTTGAAGGTGCATCTCTTTGAAATTGGTTACTAGAATTTCCTATTTATGAAAACTTTGAAGCATTTTCATTTTTTAATGTTTGTAGCATGGAAATTATTTAGAAAATATATTTTTATATATTTTATTTCAAACATGAAATTTATGTTTCTTTTATTTTAAAGGATGTGCATTGGGAATAGAATATCGGGCTAACTAACTGATTTTTTATACTCATGGATATAGTTTTTTTCTATTTTTAGACCTTATGAACGTTTCAAATTGAGTTCGATAGCCTTGAGAGATGTGTGATAATTATGTTGTAGAGTGACTAGCGAGGCCTGGTCTCACCTAAATTTACCCATGTTTTTGGGTTAAGCGGTCAAATGTAGAGTAGCTTGGGTTGTCGATTCCTCGGAGACCTAAGAAGAAACCTATAGACACAAACATTCCATTGACTGATTTTTTATATTAATTGGCCAACATTGGGTTGATTTTAGATAGGTTTAAGCGAACACAATGTGACTTAAGTAAAATCAAATTATGAGAAGGGTTGATCCTAGGTTATTACAAGGGGTGGATTGGACGATTTTTTAACGATTTCAATTTATTATAGTCGAGATGGTTTAATTCAACAATATCAAAAAACATCATAACTTATTAGTTTTATACCAACACACCATAATAATAATCAAATATACACTTGGATGATCAAATTTATAATCACTCCAAGGTAATGGTTTATGTTATCACTTGATGTATGTGGCCTTAAAATTCAACCAGGAAGAAGAAGTTTTAAAATCATTAAGTAAAATTATTAATTAATATAAGTGATTAGACATTAATGGGGTGATAAATAACATACAATACATCCCTTTGATACTCCATTGGATCAATACATGAGTGATTTATCCCTCCATTGATTCTATAGTTTCAATGGAAATGGGATGTAGACTCATGAGGGTGGAAATGGAGAAGTAAAAAAGAAAACAATGAAATAACGATCACTCCACCATTGTGTGATAATTTCACAAAGTTTGGTGTGAATAAATTCACACATTGATCCAATAGTATCAAAATGATATGAATAATAACATAATAATATTATAGGAATAACTTGTTTTAATAAACTAAGATGAATTAGAGCAACTTACATGTGAAAGACAAACTTGAGACAACAAAATTTAAGTATAACATTACAATGAAATAAATCACCTACGATCCCCAACTCTTCCACCACCACTAACTTAAATAATAATTTTTGAAGACTTCTGATATATACTCCAATAGTCCAAGTCTCCTCAATTAACTGTGGTAGGCCATAAGTGGGTGGAAAGTTGATTTTTTCATCCTTGACAAACAATCCGAGCCAACTTGCACGACTCAACAAATGTGTTCAAAAAAGCATCTAGATAACCGAATTTTGGTTGGTCAAAGAAGACAAAAATTAAGATAGTGATTTGAATGGATCTCCTGTAAATTTAATCCCAACATAGATTATGGTTTGTGATATATGATTAAATGTGTGGGATGTTTTTCTGGGCCACAGAATCTCGTCCAAAATTTTATCTCCAAATTGGGCCACATGAAACTTCATTTAAAACTCTGAATTAGATCTTGTAAATATTTTATTAAATGTTCCCCTTGATTTCCCCTATCTTAAGATAAATTTTCATAATTATTGGTGTTGGATTATGGCCACTATAGTCTCTTTATTAGGCTATTTTCCAGTTTACTTGACCCAGAATGTTGTTGATTCAAGGCCAAATTTTGTGGTCTTTTAATGAGAATATTTGTAATTCCCTGACCCTAGTTACCCAAAGTTGATGAATTATTACATAACATTAGAATGATCATAAGGGATAAAATCCCTAAAGACTGATCATTTTAGCAGTCTTGGAAGTACTAGATACATTCATAAGTTTTACATTACATCATGAAATAAAAAAATCAACAACATTTTGTCCCCTTTGAGAACACTTATATCCATAGACTATACCTATGGGTCAATAATAAAATACTTCTTCACATCCTGGAAAAAATAAAACATAGAAAGGGGTGAGCTCAGATGCTCAGTAAGGATAAAAATATAGCAGAACCCTTCATAAATAAGCATAAACATTTAAGGCATTGTATAAGACTAAAAAAATCCTTTTAAACTTAAACTTCAACATATTATGGAAAAATAAAATCAAATAATGTCATTTACTTATTCACATGGATATTATACTAGTCAAATAATCACATGTAATATCAATAGCCACTTTCATAATGATGGAATGCATAATGCCAAACTTCATAACCACATAGTTAAGGCCTTGTGCCAAGACTTCAATTAAGATTTTTTCAAGGCCTTGTTCCAAGACACTAGTTTGTCTCATGAGACCTACCTATGCATAGAGGAGCTATAGAGGGCTCCACCCGTCACTTACTAAGTCCAACTCATTCCTTATATGAAAAGGTTTAAACATAACATAAACATTCGTATTAAAACTAGCATACGAAATGTCAATACTTTATCCATAAACCCTGAATGGTATAAAAATAACACATCCACATTCAAACATATCACAAAACCTTCAATAAAATATGCAAGAATTGTATCATAATAAATCAACTTAAAACAAGTTTAAAATTCATTAAAGATATTGACATAGATGAAAAGGATTTGTAAAACTCTTTGAGAGAAATATCACTTTTTCATGAAAACATTTAAAAGTCACACAATTTAGAAAGGAATACTTTTAATGAAATTTTTGAATCAAAGTGTCCCATACCACTTTTAAACTTTTGAAAGAAATTAACATTTTAAAAACATGCATGTTCATATAAATAAATCCTTAAGACCATTTTGAAAACATGGACATTAATGGGAATGATTTAGAAGAATAAATATTTAAACTATTTAAAATGATGATCTTGTTAAAGATTTCCTTCCATAAAACCATAATATATTCCTTTTGAAAATATTTTTATGAAACATGGATGTGGATGATAAAGAGTTCCCAGTAGATACTTACGTATTAACAACCTCAGATAAGTAAAGCGATGGTATAATTAACCCTTAACTTGTACTTTTCATTGGTTGAGGGTACATTAACCTCCTGTATAATAGTTAAATCATTTTTATTAAATTATACAAGAACTATATACATAAATATTATATCGTATATGATCCTATAATATTGCTTTGTTAATAATATTTTAGTAGTATCATCGTTTCAGATGTTAACTGATCTGTTTTACTTTATATGATTGGTTAAATAAGCCATGTTTATAATGGATATGATGTATTTTATTCATATCCAGAATGATATTAAGTTCTTAAACATTATTTTTAATCATAAAATGGAAATTATTCTTGAATGATTATGATAGAGAATGAATCTCATCGCTTTCGTGGAGACGGTAATCACTACGTACGCACGAGCGATAATATCATTATATTGATAGTGAAATAGTATGTAATTTGATGTTATAGAATATATTAAAATAATTAACATTTTATATTTATTATTAACATCAATTATACTCATTATTATACCCATCGAAATAATGAAGTGTTTGAATAACAAACTACACCATGACGTGGAGATGGTAAGCTGTACGTACACACGTATGGTGACTTTTTCATTCATAGGATAGATAGAATAAATAATATGTTTGTACCATATTTATAATAACATAAAATTATGTAGGAGGTACTGGAGTTATTATTTTGGTATTTGAACAACAAAGAAATAGGAAGTGGAATAAGAAAAGAACTTGAAAGAGGGTGGTGAAATTATTATCTCTTCTTCGGGTGTTTCCTTTTGAGTTGATAAAAAGGGATCCTTAGGTTGTCTTTATGATCAAATTAATGCCTATAGGTATAATTGAGGGAAGTTGGGAGGATATTTTGGTAGGGTTTGTCCGATCAAAATTGATTTGGAGGTGTGATTTTGAGGGAAGGGTGAGTGCCCTTTTATAAGAGAGGTGAGGGGCACCTTAGGAAAAGATTGAAATATTATTTTATAATAAAATAATTTTATGTTTCTAATGGTTCAAAAATGATCTATTTCGAGGATAATGTGGGGATGGGTTGAAATAAAATCAAAAAATAGGTTTTAGATAGGTTTAGGTCACTACATTAACCTTATCTTTTAGATTTAACTCTAAGTTAATAAGTTTAACTTTTACAATGTCCTCTTGTATTGCTGTATTAAATGGTTAATATACTTACAATAAAATTTCAAGAGAACCCAAGTGGTTAATTAATGATATATCTATTATTATATAAGTCCTTTATCCGAACCTTAGAATTTTATAAATATTATATCAATTAATAATATAGTATTTGTTTTAAAAACTAATTTATGTCAATTTTGACACTATTTGGTATTTTGTTTTTTAAGTCAAAAAAGCATGCTTACTTCGAAAAAAATTCATTGAATCAACCCTAACATGTCATATTAACCTATAAAATTAGGGTAATTCGTCAAAAGTCTCAAATTACATTTATTTGGATATTTATATTATCAATTATTTTAATCTTTCATTAATAAGGTAATTACTAAATCATCATTGTGTCCTAAATAAATTGAATTATTTAATGTCTAAAAATTATAAATAAAATACCATTATGTAGGAAATATTTTTATATTTCTAATAAATATTTTTAGTCTAATAAATAACTTATATAACCCCTTTGTTAAAATTTTTTTACTAAAAGATATATGTTTTTTTCATTTTTATCTTTACTTTAAATTAATTAATATAAAGTGTCATTATCACTCTCAAGTGGCTCCATGGGGTCCAAAAATAATCCCAAGGATTTCCATTGTCAGAAATGTATCAACCAATAAAAATAGGACACATGTTAGGGTAATTTATTATTATTATAATATATTGTTTTACTCTTATTTACCGGATTTACCACTTTAACGATGGTAAATAAAATATTTACTGAAGTAAATATTCAAAATGTCTAAAAATAAAAGTTACCTATTTACACAATCCTGACCTCCTGATTCCAAATAAGTAATCAATTTTTCCAAATTTAAAACACATAAGTGGTATAAATTAATTTAAAATTAACTCTCATTGTCAAAACAAAAAAGCGTGTTTTTAAGAAATAATAACTATAAAATGATTGACACATGTTTATATCCCGTTTAAATGTAAAATTACACCTAATTACCTAAATAATATTAAATGATAAAAATATAATCTAATGATACTTAAAAACCATTCAAATTTATAATTTAACACTATAAATTATTTTGATTAAAAAACTTGTTTTTAATTAAAATTTGTTATTTTTTCACTATTCATTAAAAATTGAAAGTTTTTAGAAAAGTAACAAAATATAATAAAAACTAAATCTTTATGTACTGATTCTAAATAATAATTTAATTTCATTAAATTGAATATATAAAAGTTTCAAATATTAGTTTTAAAAAACGTTCTCCATTAAAAGGCAGTAAAATTGCATTTTTTGAAAAATACTTCTTTTATATGAAAAATGAATTTGTTCCTATATTATGTATAAGAAACACATAATATGGATTTTAAAATTATATGGAGTATATAAATTTTAAAATTTAGTTAATACTATTCATAACCTCTTTTTGAACGGCTTGTTTGGTAAGTCGTGGTGCGCTCAAACTCGATGTTGCGTGTAATGAATGTTATTGAATTTCTTTGAAGAGATAACTTACTATGAAATATCGGGGTGTTACATTATCCCATCCTTCAATAAATTGTTTCCTCAAAATTTGAAATTTTACTTTGAAAATAAAAGATTAAAATAGAAAAATACCTTTGTGGAAAACCCACATCAGAAATTGGGTTAATGAAATTTAGTCTTAATAAGTGGTAAAGAGAAATGAATAAGTCACCAAAAAATTATGATCTAGACTAGGAGAACATTGGTGGAAATTAGAGACAGATAATTTGAGGAAAAATGTAAATATTTATAGGGAGTGATTGAGGTCATCAATCAAAAACAAGTGTAAAATTGGGGCCTCAAAGCCATCATCTATAATGATTTAAAATATCATCGGTTCAACAAAACATATGGTATTAGGATAACACATTTTTGGTTTTAAGACACCTTCCTTAAGGTTTAAGAATTAATTTATTCATAGAATAAGAGGAAAAAATTATACCTGACAAGTTGTGTTTCATCATTCAACTAATTCCTACCACAAACTCATCTTTCACTCCAAAAGATAATAGAATTAAAAAATATTCTATTTATCCTAATCGTATAGGGTTCCAAAAATAATGAATTTATAATACATTTTTCATACTATTTAAAAAAACTACATTATACAAACTAGGACATCATGTAAGCCAGTGGTAGGTGATTACCCTTGTTTACCTTTGGTTGTGGGTTCAAGTCTCGCAGCCTTGCCGGATACGAAAGGTTGTCACCCAACCTCCGGGTTGTCCTTTTTATAACAATCCAAAAATAAACTCATGAAATTATTTAACCTTAACAATAGTATTGAATATAAAACTTAATATATTCCAACCTTTAGACTTATCCATAATACTTCTATTCGAACTCACATTCCAAAATTTATAAGCACGGTCACATAATATGCTTGTGAATACCTTTATCATGTATTCTCTTAAAATGTGGTAATAAAATGAATTTCCAAAAAGCCATATTTGAATAGGTATGTACTTTCTTATTCCTTCTGTAAATCATAGAATACTGGATATACTCCTTATATCCAAAAATGTTGTAATCACCAAAAATGATGGAATAAAAAAACCATTAATCAGTTCTAAGGTAGTCAATAATTGAAACACATGGCCGATTTTCGCCTATCGACTGGTCAAGGTTCCGGTGCTCTGCTAATGTGTATAGTAGCACTCAGGTCGAATCCTCGGTGATGATACTTTGTAATAGACGTTTGTTTTTAGTTAATTGTATTCTGATTGGAGGGTTTGTTTGCAGAGCTTATGAAATAATTTATGTATGATGTTTTATTTAACAAATTGATAAATATTGTGGTGACTTCATCATTAGGTAGTTAATCTTGTGATATCCTTGAGCTTTTCTTTATATTGCATTAAATTAACACCCATGTCACAAGATGATTTTGATCGGAATTCCCAAGTGTTAAAGCATTAATCCAAGCCTTAACTTAACTTAGGTTTCTAATAATTACCATTACTTGTTTATGGTAGTGTATTTGTGGTTCCAATAATCCATGGAAACCACACATTGAACATAATATATCAATAATCCATGACATGTTAAGTCCAACATACACAATGTTAAATTAAAGAATACTCATCGAGCAAAACCTCTCAATCACTTAACAACCCTAAATTAAAACTCACCCAAATAAGATATTTACTCATCCATTTAAATTATTAGTAATCTGGTCTATTATGTTTAAGGTGATTAATTACAAAGAGAAGAAAAAGAAAGGGATAAGAAAAGAGTTGTGCGCCGAACACACACACGAACGATGATGTGAGTAAAAAACCGGACTTTTTATTGAATAATAAAGTAAAAGAAGATGATGGATTTCAGATTTATTTAAACTAAAATAAGAAAATTAATATTGAACTATAGAAGGTGGATGAGAATAATAAATTAAGAAGAATAAAATTGCATTAAAACAGAATTACAAAGACAAACACTTGCAAAATTACAACGAAGAAAAATACAAAAGTAAATGAAAACAAAGAGAGGAGGAAGGGATTATCAAGTGAAAAATTGAGTTTGGAAGATCCTCCCAAGCCTTTGTAAGGGAATTTTTACTGCCAATCAATCCTCATTTTCTCTGAAATGACAACCCTTTTGAAAGGAGAGGAGGGGATGTATTTATAGCCCAAGGTGGTGGACTGTTTACATTCCAGAAATACCTATCCACTTGGATCGCAGATATGGACATCAATACAGATGAATCTCTAGAAATCTCCTTCTTAAAAGTTGTATATAATAATGTGTTCCGACTACCCTCAAAATTTGGAGTCATTTGGACTTAAGGATCCAATGTTATGGCCGGTTTATTAAACAAATTAAAACTGTCCATTTGAATCTAGTCTTTTTGATGTCCAGAATGTGAAAGGGTTTTTGAATATTAATATGCCTCAAAATCCGAATGGGTTCTTCAAAAAAGTCTGCCGAATATATCTACTATTTCACAATGAAAAATATCAGCTCAATTTGATGCTTACATCATGTGATATGTCATGCATACTATACTGATTTTAATTCTCGGCCAGAATGGTGGGTTGAAATTCAAAGCTTCATTTGGGCCCCTTGTACTTAGATTTGGGCCTTGAAAGTTTTATCCAAGATGACATGTAGTGTCCCCCAAATTATTGTGAAGATTTAATGTTTTTGGACTTCTTTATTGAGCCCAGTAAATCAATCTTCAAGGCTGGTCCAGTTTGTTCACAGATTCTTTGGTCTTGTTTGTGAGGACCATATGACCCTTAAAATGGCTGAATTGGATCATGGTACCTTATAATGAAATGTTTTATATTGAAAGGAGAATACTAAAAAACAATAACCACACAATTTGTATCAGTATAGTTATAGTTATTGTTAAAACATTAATCTGACTCAATTGGAAAACTTCTAAAAATGCTCAAAAATTATACTTAATATTAAAACATTAATATTTCACACAAATTATGCACATTTCATATAAAATAAGTAAATGGAGTATATAATAAGTCATGAAATTATTAATAACATCAATAATATCCAATATATTTTATCCAAATAAATCATCTCTTATTCCAAAATCAATACCACAGTACTCGAACCATATTAAGGTTTATCTTTCCTTCAACCATGTATTTTCCAAAAAGTTTAACATGCTATTGAGTCACTTTTCTTAGTACCATATAAGCTCAAATACTTAATAAAATAGTACTGTAGTACAATCCTTATATAATACATAATTATTATAACCATAACATCGTTGATACAACACTCAAATGACATAATTATTTAATATCAGCATAAGAAAACTAGTCATTACTCTTCATCTGTGGTAATATCATAACTTAATTATTATCCAACATCATCATTTTCGGTATACTCTGATGATTGGGACATTGATTCGCGTAGTGTCCCAACTCCTTACAGAAGAGGCATTGTACATTTGAAACCTTTTTCTTATCCTTACAATCACGTACTTGGTGTCCTTTTTATCCACACTTATAACAAACTCTTATTCCCTTCAAGAATTTACCAAGGTGATTATTTCCACAGTTATCAAATATGGGAAAATCATTCTTTCCTTTATCCCCTTTATCCATATTTCTCTCTACCATCATTTTCTTCTCTGCTTCCCTTCAAAGCCATAGGACTCAGAGAATTCTTTACTTATCTTATTAACACATGATACTATTTCTTCATATGATGATAATACATGGGAGACTATTTCCATTAAAAATGTTGGCTTAATGGCATGAAAGATATGATTCTTCTAACTCTATAATTCATGAATATTTCTGGAGTTCTCATTCCATCTATTGGGTACCATTTCTAAACAATGTCATACACTAGGTTAGTTTTATGAATCGAAATGAATAATTCCAAACTTGTAAAATACCAAATGTAAATTGAAAATATTATGCATATAATCTATAATCATAATTTTTTTTTCTTTGAGGATGTATTTACTCCTACATACTTCATAATGATTTTTAAAGAAAATGTGAATTATCCTAAGCATATCCCCTAAGAGTATTGTAACCAAGAGTACAGCAAGTCCCATTGTCGTGCACCAGTTCCCATTCGAGTTTAGCTCAAAGTGTTGTTTTTGGGTTTTAACCCTAGGTACATCTATGCCAAAGCCGCCTCTACCTATTCATATCTAGACATGGATGTATTGCTTGAAAATCTCACAAAATCTCTACATTACCAAAATTCTAGGATGTTCTTCTATAATAATCCTCAAAGTCTATCTTAGGGTAATGTTCTCTAATCAGAGTTTATCTAATTATATTTCCAAGGTTGTTGAACACACTTACATCCTTACCCTATCCTAGTAGGTCAACCATAAAATACTTCTTCACATCTTGGGAAAATTAAAACATAGAAATTTGTGAGCTCAGATGCTTAGTAAGGATAACAATATAGCAGAAAATTTCACAAATAAGCAAAAACGTTTAAGGCAATGTATAAGACTAAAACAAAATCCTTTTAAACTTAAACTTCAGCATAATATGGAAAAATAAAATCAAATAATTCCATTTACTTATTCAAATGGATATTCTACTAGTCGAATAATCACATGCAATATCAATAGCCACTTTCATAATGATGGAATGAATAATGCTAGACTTTATAACCACATAGTCAAGGACTTGTTCCAAGACTACAAATAAGATTTTGTCAAGGCCTTGTGCCAAGACACTAGTTTGTCTCATGAGACCTACCGATGCATTAAGAAGCTATAGCGGTCTCCACCCGTCACTTACTAAGTCCAATTCATTCCTCATAGGAAAAGGCTTAAAATAACATAAACATTCATATTAAAACTAGCATATGACATGTCAATACTTTATCCATAAAACATGAATGGTATAAAAATAACACATCCACAGTAAAAAATATCACAAAACCTTCAATAAAATATGGATGATTTGTATCATAATAAATCAACTTCAAACAAGTTTAAAATCCATCAAAGGATATTGACATAGATGAAAATTATTTGTAAAACTCTTTGAGTGAAATATCCCCTTTTCATGAAAACATTTAAAAGTCACACAATTTATAAAGAAATAAATTTAAAGAAATTTTTGAATCAAAGTTTCCCATACCACTTTGAAACCTTTTAAATTAATTAACATTTTAAAAACATTCATGTCCATATAAATAAATCCTTAAAAACCATTTTGAAAACATGGACATTAATGAGAATGATTTAGAAGAATAAATATTTAATCCATTTAAAATGATGATCTAGTTAAAGAGTCCCTTCCATAAAAACTTAAAATATTCCTTTTTATTTTTTTATAAAACACTTATCTGGATGATAAAGAGGTCCCAATAGATACTTACGTATTAAAACCCTCAGATAAGTAAAAAGAACGTATAATTAACCCTTACCTTGTAATTTTACTTGGTCGATGGTAAATTAACTTCCTATATAATATTTAAATAATTGTTATTAAATTTTACAAGAAATATATACATAAATATGATATCATATATGATCCTCTAATATTGCTTTGTTAATAATATTTTAGTAGTATCATCATTTTGGGTGTTAACTAATTCATTTTCCTTTATATGCTTGGTTACGTAAGCCATGTTTTTTTATTTATAGGATGTATTTTATTAATATACACAATGATATTAAGTTATTAAACATTATTTTTAATCATAAAATATAAATTATTCTTCAATTATTATGATGGGGAATGAATCTCATCGCGTTCGTGGAGACTGTAATCATTACGTACACATGAGCGACAATATCATTATATTGATGGTGAAATAATATCTAATTGGATGTTATATCATATATAAATAATAATTAACATTTTATATTTATTATTTACATCAATTATACTCATTATTATACCCTTACAAATAATGAAGTGTTTTAATAACAAACTACACCACGACGTGGAGATGGTAAACCGTACCTATGCACGTATGGTCACTTGTCATTCATAGGATGGAAAGAATAATGAATAGAGTTGTACCATATTTATAATAAATTCAAAGTATGTATGAGGTACTGTAGTTATTATTTTGTTATGGTAACAATAAAGAAAGAGAAAGTGGAAGAAGAAAAGAACTTGAAAGAGGGTGGTGAAATTATTACCTCTTCTTCGGGTGTTTCCTTTTGAGTTGATCAAAAGGGATCCTTAACATAGAATTTTGATCAAAGTAAGGCCTCTATGTTGCATTTAGTGAAGTTGGGAGGATATTTGGGTAGGTTTTGGATGAGAAAAAAGGCTTTGGAGGTGTGACTTTAAGAGAAGGGGGGTGCCCTTTTATAAGAGAGGTGGGGGGAACCTTTGGAAAAGATTGAAATATTATTTTATAATAAAATAATTTTAGGTTTCTGATGATTTAAAAATGATTTATTTTGAGGATAAGGTGGGTATGGGTCGAGATAAATTGAACCAATAAGTTTTATATTGTTTTAGGTGACCATATTAACCATATCTTTTAGATTTAACTCTAAGTTACAAAGTTTAACTTTTACAATGTCCTCTTGTATTACTATAATAAATTGTTAATAAACATACAATGAAGTTCTAAGAGAACCCCATGTGGTTCATTAATAAATTATCTACTATTATATAATTCCTTTGGATGAACCTTAGATTTTTATGAATATTATATCAATTAATAATATAGTATTTGTTTTAAAAACTAATTTATGTCAATTTTGACACTATTTGGTATTTTGTTTTTGTTAAAGTCATAACAACATGTTTTCTTAGAAAAAAATTTATTTAATAAACACTAAAATGTCATATTAACTTATAAAATCAGTTTAATTCATCTAAAGTCTCAAATTACATTTTTTTTTGGATATTTATAAAATCAATTATTTTAATATTTCTTTAATAAGGTAATTACTGCATCATCATTGTGTCATAAATAAATAAAATTATTTCATGTCTAAAAATTATAAATAAAATACCATTATGTTGTAAATAATTTTATCTTTATAATTAATATTTTTAGTCAAATACATAACTTATATAACACCTTGTAAAATTTATTTTACTAAAAGATAAATGTTTTTGTCATTTTTGTCTTTACTTTAAATTAATTAATATAAAGTGTCATTATCACTCTCAAGTGGCTCCATGGGGTCCCAAAATCGACCCAAGGATGTCCATGGTCAGAAATGTATCAACCAATAGATATAAGACACATTTTAAGGTAATTTAATATTATTATAATATATTTTAGTACCCTTATTTACTGGATTTACCCCTTTAACCACAGTAAATAAAACATTTACTAAAGTAAATATTCATAATGTCTAAAAATAAAAGTTACCTATTTAAACAATTTGGACCTCCTGGTTCCAAATATGGAATCCATTTCTCCAAATTCAAAATACATAAGTGGTAGAAATTTATTTAAAATTAATTCCTGTTGTCAAAACAAAAAGCATGTTTCTAAGAAATAATAACTATCAAAAGATTGACAGTTGTTTATGTCAAGTTTAAACGTGAAATTACATAAAACAACCTAAATTATATTAAATGATAAAAATACAATCTAATGACACTTAAAAACTATATCATCCTACATTTTTATCACACAAAATTTCATTTCATTATACAAAACCGTGGATCTTTAAGGTTTAGTGTCTTGGAAACCAGGAACTTATTACATGAGAAAAAAAAACGTTCTTCTTAAACACTTGAAAGGCTTCTCCTTAATTTCATCATAGGTTCATTACTGCATCTCATAACCTGGGTATATACATCAAAAGAAAGGGTGAGCAGAAGGCCCAGTAAGGGAAACAAGAGAAACATTTTACAAGTGAACTTGAGATACTTCAATAAGGGCATGAAAAGAACTTTAAGGAATGAGAAAGAAATCATGAGGCATATCATAATAAAAATAAAGTTTTTCATAACATGAAGATATGGATACAACATTTAACATTGAAAATCATTTCCGTTTCACCAAGGCCCATCCCCAAGGCGTCAATAAAAATTACCAAGGTTATTTACCAAGGTATCAGTCAAAATGGTCATCTCTAGAGATTAAGTCTTTACCCAAGGCATTGGAGCGCTTTCAGGGCGCACCCTTAAATTTTACTTTATTATCATGTGAGACACATATATCATCATAAATAATTTCATAAAAAACCCATATATCATAAAATAAATGGGTTTCATTTCATAATCATAACGTTTTAAAACAGCGTTAAAGACATGATCTTTATGTCACTTTAAACCCATAGAAAAGGAAAGTGGGTCTTATGAATGTAAATCCCAGAATTTAAAATAGAACATTTTGGTTTATATGTGAGTACCCATTTAGAAGGAAGAGCTTTGAGTATTCACTTAATAAAATAAAATAATTTGAGAAAAAGAGAGAGACATTTGAGACGGAAATTCTGCAGCATAACAGCTATACTTCGGGGTTTTAGAAAACATTGAAAAGAGAGGGGTCATAGGTCACCCACTCATAAATGATCCAAATAACAGTAGAGGGACAGAATATAATGGATATAAAAACATGGTAATGATATTTTAAAGACATACCATATGAAATGAAAAACATGGAGGGAAGATAAAAATAAGATTTCTCTTATGAAAATTCGGCAGCCTAACAACGTCACTTAAACTTCAACAAAATGAATTGAAGAGATCAAATATGGTCTCTTATCATATGAAAATATAAGATCAGTATGATATATATAGAGATAATACCCCAAAATAAAAAAAAGGAACTTGAAAGACTTGACATGAAAGTAGAACATTGAAAAATAAGAAAGGTGAAAGAATCCCTTAAAAATTCGGTAGTCTAACGACGCCACTTAAACTTGAATAAAAATGAATTGATGAGATCAAATAGGGTATATCATCATATGAATATAAAAGATCAGTATGATAGATATAGAGATAATACCCCAACATAATAAAAAGGAACTTTAAAGACTTGACATGAAAGTAGAACTTTGAAAAATGAGAAAGGTGAAAGAATCCCTTAAAAATTCGGTAGCCTAACGACGCCACTTAAACAATCTTAAAACGAATTGATGAGAGAAATACGGGGTCTCTCATCATATGAAAATGAAAAGGGCAGTAAAATGAATATAAAAGAACATCCTCCAACATATGAGCATGGAGCATAAAAGAAATGACATAAAAGAGATTACTTGAAAAGAAAGAGAGAGGTGGGATCCCTTACCTTAAAACGTATCTCTTAAAACTCAATGGTTGGGACCTTGAGGGCTTGGGGGAACCTTGAGAGGACTCTTTGGGAGGTAATGAGACTAGAGCTTCGTTGGGGGAGAGTTGGGAGTGTAAACTAAAGGAGGAAAGGGTTGGTATTTATAGGGAATGCGAGGGGACAAGACATTAATGGCCAAGGGACACGTCACAAGTAGTTTTCTCAAAACCATGGTCTCTCCCATGGTATTTCCCATGGAGTTAGGCCACATGGGGCCCTCAATACAATAATTCATCACCTTTGGTCAGACAACCCTTAAAATATCTCATGAAATCATCATGACACAGTTATGATGTCATTAAACATACCGAAACCCTAAAACTGTATTTTTACTATTCACTGAAAATTCAACTTTCTCAGAAAAATCCCAAAATTTCACCTTAACCAAATACCAATGCTCTGATTTAAAAAATGAACCCTATTTTATAAAAATAATTTTCTAAATATTTTTAATTTAATTTTTAAATAATACACTATTCACCAAAAATTCATTTTTTTCAGAAAAATCCCCAAAAAATACCGTAACATAAAATCGATGCTCTGAGTTCAAAAATAAAGTCCATTTTATAAAAATAATTTTCTAAATATTTTTAATTTAATTTTTAAATAAAAAAAACTATTCACCCGAATAAACTAATACTTGACTAATAATTTATGAAACCGTTATTTAACCATTTTATTGAATCACACTACTTAATCAAGGTGCATATATTATATTAATAATTTTTTAAGTGAGATTACAAATCCATTTGGCCACATTACTAATCCTAAGCATAAAATCACTATTCATAATTTACTATTCATCAAAAATTAAGTTGATCTTATTAGACTCTAAATTTCATACTGAACATAATTGTAGAAGACCATTTTTCGAAAATCATTACACATTTTTAATTATTAAATGATTACATAAACATTTTTAAAATATCATTTCTCTAAAATTCATCAAAAATATGCATACTATATTTATCCAGACATTTGAAAATTCATAAACTTCATCATAAGAAGAAATCAAATTTTTCATTTTAAAAAAAGGATTACACAAGGCAGTTACGGTCTCCTTACATAGCCCCTTATAACCCCAGCATAGGAGCTAAGTGTAAGGTGTGCTAAGGTGAGGGAATCTGAGGGCGGCTCAGCCAATATTGCACAAGTAGTAATTTCTATCAGTTTGAACTTCTCGCGAAGGCGATTCCGTTCTAGCTTCACACGATGAAGTTCATCTTGGGTTTGGTCCAGAGCAAAGCCCAGTGGTGCTAACTCCTTCCCAAGTTCCTTTAGATGGGATTCGATTGGACCGAGACTACTGGATGAGGCCATCGAATCTTCTTTCTATATTAATTAACCAAGATCACTTGTATTATGAAACAAAAATCGAAACGTTTAGTTTCCAGCAGTCATATTGACCAATGGTTATATAACAGTCAAAACCAAACAGTCTCATTTTAATTATACTCATGTTATCAAATGAAACAATTTTGTTGAGTATAGAAATAAAATAACACACAAAATTAGGAAACAAGATTTATTCAAAATTTCGGGTTGTTACAATCATCCCCCCTTAAGAAATTGCTTCCTCGCAATTTTTAAAATTGGGTTTTGAAATTTCATTGAAAGTCCCACCTCAGAAAATTGTCAGTAACACTATTACTTTAAAATAAAGAAAGGGAAGTAAAAAGGTCACCCAAGTTAACCCATACTAGGACTCCATATAGGAAAACACGGACATGGAGGAGAAAACAAAGGGTCACGTTCTGAGGGAGAGTGATAGAAAACATTATTAGGAGAAAGTTAACAACAAGAAAATCACAAACATATGATGGGTTAAATGGTTTTTGATTTTTCATTAGGAAACGTTAACATACAATGTTTTTGTTTTACTTTCCTTTTCATAGTTTTGAGGAATTCATTTACTACATAGAATAAAAACATAAGGAAATATACCTACCTTCAAGTAGAGTTTAATCCTTTAATAAGTTTCCACCAAAACTAATCTTTTCTCCAAACGATGAGCATTCAAATACACTTGGTCTCATAAAAATCAAAAGAATAATCTTCTTGAGAGTCACGTAATCCACAAAAGATTAACTATCAATTTCTTATATCTTTAAACATTATCCCAAAAACATAAAGGGTAAGACAAAACAACTCTTCAAAAAGAAAGAATCCCATGGGAAGGGAAACTTATCTAAATATTCAAAATTCCATGGTACTACCCAAAGTTCATTATAGACCATTCCATAAATAACTATCCTTAAAATTCCTCAAACTAAACCAAACTAAGATTGAAACCCAAATACAAGAAGGATTTTATAAAATAGTCTTCCAAAATAAACTTCGTCGGTTATCTCCAAACAACATCAACCTCTCCTAACATCTTTTAAAAAAAGTAGCTAACCTAAACATATTTTCCCCAAGATAGGTTAATCATTTCCATAAGTAACCTAAGTTACTATATGTACACCTTAAATTCATTGATTCTTCAAAATATAAGTCAACCTTTACTCCTCAAAGAAAATACCATAGTAATCTTTTTACCTCGATCCAATAGGTTTCCCAAAATAGTGAATGTCTTCCAAAATAATAATAATCTTTTAATCCCCTAATCATCTCTGTCATATTAATACGGAAATCGTTACATTTCCTATCACATTGGTTGTTGGGAAATGTTCTTCCATTTCCCGCCATTAACTAAGAAAAGAAAGTACAATTAGGGGCTTAAATACTTAGCCAATAATCATGAAAAGGAACTTAAAGCATAGAAGGATAACTTATAGAAGAAAATTATACCCTAACTTGTGATCCCCTAGGTTCCAAACTAGTTTATCCATGATCATATATTCTTATGTGAGTATTTATTTTATTTTATCTTTGTTCCTTTAATAATGGTTCATACTAAGCTTATGAATTTACCAAAGCATATCCCCTGGGAGTGTCATAACCAAGAGTGCAGCAAGGCCCGTTGTCGTGTACCAGTTCCCGTTTGAGTCTAGCTCAAAGTAGTGTTTTTAGGTTTTACCCCTATGTACATCTATGCCAGAGCCACCTCTACCTGCTCGTATCCAGACAGGGATGTATTTTCTTGGCGACCCCTTACTCAATACTCACCAAAATACCAGGAATATTTCCTATATTTAAACTTTTCTATAGGCTTCTTCCTAAAGTTTTCATATCCTAATTTCCACAAATAACTAAACCATCCTTTGATACCAACTATAACATCCCAAATTTTTATCACATAAACTTTCATTTCATTATACAAAACCGAGGATCTTTAAGGTTTAGTGTCTTGGAAACCAGGAACTTATTACATGAGAAAAAAAACATTATTCTTAAACACTTGAATGGATTATCCTTAAGTTAAACCTAGGTTCATCACTGCATCTCATAACCTGGGGACATACATCAAAATAAAGGGTGAGCAGAAGGCCCAGTAAGGGAAACAAGAGAATCATTTTACATGTGAACTTGAGATACTTCAATAAGTCCATTAAAAGAACTTTAAGGCATAAGAAAGAAATCATGAGGCATATCATAATAAAAATAACATTTTTCATAACATGAAGATGTGGCTACAAAATTTAACATTGACAATCATTTCTGTTTCACCAAGGTCCATCCCCAAGGTGTCAATAAAAATTACCAAGGTTATTCACCAAGGTATCAGTCAAAATGGTCATCTCTAGAGATTAAGTCTTTACCCAATGCATTGGAGTGCTATCAGGGCGCACCCTTAAATTTTCCTTTATTATAATGTGATCCAAATATATCATCATCAATCATTTCATAAACAAACCATATAGAATAAAATAAATGGGTTGCATTTAATAATCATAACGTTTTAAAACTACTTTAAAGACATGATCTTTATGTCACTTTAAACCCACAGAAAAGGAAAGCGGGTCTTATGTATGTAAATCACAGAATTTAAAATAGAACATTTTGGTATATATGTGAATAAACATTTAGAAGGAAGATCTTTGAGTATTCACTTAATAAAAAAATTGAGAAAAAGGGAGAGACATTTGAGATGGAAATTCTGCAGCATAACGGAAATTCTGCAGCATAACGGCTATGCTTCGGGGTTTTAGAAAACATTGAAAAGATAAGGGACATAGGTCACCCACTCATAAATGATCCAAAGAAAAGTAGAGGGACAGAATATAATGGATATAAGAACATGGTAATGAGATTTTAAATACATACCATATGAAATGAAAAACATGGAGGGAAGACAAAAATAAGATTTCTCTTATGAAAACTCGGCAGCCTAACGGCGTCACTTAAACATCAACAAAATGAATTGAAGAGATCAAATAGGGTCTCTCATCATATGAAAATATAATATCAGTATGATATATATATAGATAATACCCCAACATAATAAAAAGGAACTTGAAAGACTTGACATGAAAGTAGAACTTTGAAAAATGTGAAAGGTGAAAGAATATCTTAAAAATTCGGCAGTCTAACGGCGCCACTTAAACTTCAACAAAAATGAATTGACGAGATCAAATAGGGTCTCTAATAATATTAAAATAAGAGATCATTATGATAGATATAGAGATCATACCCCAACATAATAAAAAGGAACTTGAAATACTTGAAATGAAAGTAGAACTTTGAAAAATGAGAAAGGTGAAAGAATCCCTTAAAAATTCGGCAGCCTAACGGCGCCACTTAAACATTCTTAAAAGGAATTGATGAGAGCAGGAGGGGGTCTCTAATCATATGAACATGAAATGGGAATTAAGAGGAATATAAAAGAACATCCTCCAACATAAGATCATGGAGCATAAAAGAAATGACATAAAAGAGATTACTTGAAAAGAAAGAGAGAGGTAGGATCCCTTACCTTGAAACGTATCTCTTAAAGCTCAAAGGTTGGGACCTTTAGGGCTTGGGGGAACCTTGAGAGGACTCCTTGGGAGGTAATGAGACCATAGCTTAGTTGGGGAGAGTTGGGAGTGAAAACTAAAGGAGGAAAGGGTGGGTATTTATAGGGAATGTGATGGGACAAGGCATTAATGGTCAAGGGATACCTCACAAGTGGTTTTCTCAAAACCATGGGCTCTCCCATGGTATTTCCCATGGATTTAGGCCACATGGGGCCCCCAATACAATAATTCATCACCTATGGTCGAAAAACCCTTAAAATATCTCATGACATCATCATGACATAGTTATGATGTCATTAAACATACTGAAACCCTAAAACTGTATTTTTACTATTCACTGAAAATTCAACTTAGAAAAATCCCAAAATTTCACCTTAACCAAATATTAATGCTCTGATTTCAAAAATGAACTCTATTTTATAAAAATAATTTTCTAAATATTTTTAATTTAATTTTTAAATAAAACACTATTCACCAAAATACATTCTTTTCAGAAAAATCCCCAAAAAATACTGTAAAATAATATCGATGATCTGAGTTCAAAAATAAAGTCCATTTTATAAAAATAATTTTCGAAATATTTTTAATTTAATTTTCAATTAAAAACACTATTCACCCAAAAAAACTACTACTTGACTAATAATTTATGAAACTGTTATTTAACCATTTTATTGAATCACACTACATAATCAAGATGCCTAAATTATATTAATAATTTCTTTAAGTGAGATTACTAATCCATTTGGACACATTACTAATCCTAAGCATAAAATCACTATTCATAATTTACTATTCATCAAAAATTATGTCGATCTTATTAGACTCTAAATTTCGTACTGAACATAATTGTAGAAGACCATTTTTTTAAAATCATTACACATTTTTAATTATATAAGTTTTACATAAATATTTTTAAAATATCATTTGTCTAAAATTCATCCAAAATATGCATACTATATTTATCCGGACATTTGAAAATTCATATACTTCATCATAAGAAGAAATCAAATTTTTTATTTATAACAAAGTATTACACAAGGCAGTTACGGTCTCCTTACATAGCCCCTGATAACCCCAGCATAGGACCTAAGTGTAAGGTGTGCTAAGGTGAGGGAATATGAGGGCGACTCAGCCAACATTGCACGATTAGTAATTTCTATCATTTTGAACTTCTCGCAAAGGAGATTCCATTATATCTTCACATGATGAAGTTCGGCTTGGGTTTGGTCCAGAGCAAAGCCCAGTGGTGCTACCTCCTTCCCAAGTTCCATTATATGGGCTTCGATTGGACCGAGACTACTGGATGAGGCCATCAAATCTTCTTTCTATATTAATTAACCAAGATCACTTGTATTAAGAAACAAAAATCAAAACATTTAGTTTCCAACGGTCATATTGACCAATGGTCATATAACAGTCAAAACCCAACAGTCTCATTTTAATTATACTCATGTTTTCAAATGAAACAGTTTTGTTGAGTATAAAAATAAAATAACACACAAAATTAGGAAAAAAAATTTATTCAAAATTTCAGGTCGTTACAAAAACTATTCTAATGTATAATTTAACACTATAAATTATTTCGATTAAAAAATTTGTTTTCAATTAAAATTTAGTATTTTTCACTACTCATCAAAAATTGAATGTTTTCAGAAAAGTACCAAAAATTTATCCAAACTAAAATTTTATATACTTATTATAAATAATAATTTAATTTAATTAAATTGAATATATAAAAGTTTCAAATATTGGTTTTAAAAAAGGTTCGCCATTAAAAGGTGATAAAATTGCATTTTTTGAAAAATACTTCTTCTATTTTAAAAAATGAATTTGTTCTTATATTATGTCTAATAAACACAAAATATGGATTCTAAAATTATATGGAGTATATAAAATTCAAAATTCTGTTAATACTATTCATAATCACTTTTTGAACGACTAGTTTTGTAAGTCGTGGTGTGCTCGAACTTGGTGTTGCGTGTAACACAAGTTATTGAATTTCTTTGAAGAGATAAAGTACTATGGAATCTTTTGGTGTTACAATATTCAAGTGATCCAAAATAATTAATTGTTACTTATAACATGGGGGACCTGAAAATAAAATTTGAAAATAAAATCAAGACCATTTTTTAGGAGGTGTTCAAAAAAGTACCATATGATAATGCATTTTAAGAGGGACTTACAATCATAACGCAAATTAATATTCAAAGTATAAAATGCACTAAAATTATGTTTATGAATAATTAATCTCATGAATATTATAAAAATTAATAATGAATATTATCCCATTTTAGTGGCTAATCACTCCCCCAACTTGAGTTTTGCTAGTCCTGAGAAAAATGTATCTAAAAAAATATGAAATTCGAATTCCCTTTTAATTTTTTTAATAAAAAATGATCACCAAAAACCCTTATACCAAAAAACTACGAAACCCATAAAAATATTTTAATACAAGATAGTTTCATAAGCAGATCCCAATCCCAAGCCCATTCCTTTGTTCAAATTCATCTCCATTTTTCATCCAATATCAATTAAGCATGAAGATGTGTTGTTAATCACAATAGACATGGGGGTTCATCTTAATTCAAGGAGAAATGATGGAAGCGCTAGGTGGAATCACATTTCAATATTAAGATGAGTATAATTTTTTTTTTCAATTTTTCCATGGTAATTGAAATTACAGTCAATAGAGTCAAACCATGTAGCGAGACTTTGGTGATGACTCTCAAGATCAAAGACCTTAGGGAACCAAGTAAATCCCACATACTCAGGCATCATCTCAAGTTAACACAGTAGATAACAAAGTAAAATTACCAAAAATAGAGATGAAATTACCAACTCTGGGCCAGACAACTATGAAGTCATGATCCCCAAGTGCCGAAATCCACGCATTAGGTCATTTCATTGCTCTACATGCAAATTTATTTATGTTTTATTATTTTTTTATTTAATACTCAAATTAAAACTAAGATTATCACCAATACTATGCTATTTATTTGGGGGACCCCATTACTCAAACTAATACCCCACTATACAAAGGATGTGAATTGTGATCTTTTTTTTATTTGGATTAAAATATAAACGATTAAATATTACATTAGACAACCACACTTTCCAAAATTTATGCCCATGAAATTACACATGGATTAAAATTAGAATCAGGGCATGCTAAATTATTTTATATTCAGTTTAAAAGTGTTCAATGTGTATTATCATGTATACAGTTAAAGAAATTTTTTGCGTCCACACATTTTTTTTGCACAAAAAATTAATTGTTTTCTTTCTTTTCACCCCCAACTTAGAATAACACAGTCCACAGTGTTTAAATAAAATAAAATTTAGAAGGGTGTAGTGGTAGAGGAGAGGATTTCTAAAAGTAATTTGAAATAATAAACATAGAACAAAGTCACATGGTGGTTGAAGTTGATGTTTGTGCTGCTCCAATTTAGTCCTTTGATATCTATGTCACTTGTAGAGTTACCTAGTGTAAAAAGGAAAAAACCAACAAACAAACAAACAAAACAATATATATATATATATATTCATATAATAAAAACAATAAAATATAAGTATATATACAAAAATTATAAATAAGGGATCACTATAAGATTAAGTTCAGTGGTAAGTGCTCTCCCCTATCTCCCTTCAGTCCCGGGTTCAAGTCCTCATGGCTTCACCAGTTGTGACGAGGTTTGCCCCACGACCTATGCTTTGTCCTTTTAATTTTTTAATTATTTTTCTGTATTTTTATTTTAACCTAAAAACACATAAAAATAAAATGAACTAATGATACATTGTATTCTTTTTAAATTTTCGGGTTAGGTATTAATCATGGATCACACCATGTGACACAAATGAATATGGAGCTCCCCTTTCATACCCATCCATACTCATAATAAAAGAACAGGTTAATAGTCTATTTTTTTTAAATATAAAAATGATTCATTAATTATATTTGAAAAATAATGATGATTCAAAAAGATTGGAAACCTGAAAACCATGGGTTGCCTCCTATGAAACACTTTTGATTAACGTTGTTAGCCCGACATGGATCCTAAATATATCAATTTTTTCTGGTTTATAGGTTGGTTCAGTTAACTCAACCTCAGTTTCTTATTAATTGAATGATTAAATGAATGGTTTTAACCTATGACCATTAACCAGTAAAATTTGACCACTTGTGGGATCCTAAATCTCTACTGCCCCATGGGGGTACGCATGATGCACTATGAATTGACCTAACCATCTAGACCTTAACTTTCCTGGGTGTAAATGATGTTTCAAATTATACAAGAGCATGAACTTTCCCAGTTCAAAGTGTTTAACTTTGATATTCCTAGATTGGTAGGCTTGAAATCTAGTTTTATTCATCCTTGAATTTTCATAAGCCTCCATCCTAAGTTCCTCAAGTTCATTAAGATCTAATTTACTATTTTCTTTGGCCAAAGAAATGTTGAAATTCATTTTTTATTGCTCAAAATGCCTTATGCTCAATTTCAACAGGTAAATGGAATGATTTTTCATAAACCAACCTATATGGTGACATTCCTAGGATGGTTTTTAATGCTATATGATATTCCCAAAAGGAATCCCAGAGTTTCTCAGACCAATCTTTCCTAGAGGGATTGACAGTTTTTCAAGAATTTTCTCAATCTCCCTATTTTCTAACTCAGCTTGACCATTGGTTTGAGTATGGTACACAGTGGAAACTTTATGAGAAATCCCATACTTATACATTAGTGAATAGAATGGGAGGTTGTAGAAATGGGTTCCTCGATCACTAATTATAGCTCTAGGAGTTCCAAATCGAGCAAATATGTACTCTTTCAGAAATCATATTACAACATGATGGTCATTAGACTTTGTGGGAAAGGCCTCAACCCATTTTGAGAAAAAATTAGTATCTAATAGGATATAGAGGTATCCCCTAGAGTTTGGTAAGGGTCCCATAAAATCAATTCCCCAACAATTAAAGATTTCAACAACCAGAATGGGAGTGAAGGGTATTTGATTACTTTGGGTAATGGATCCTAATTGCTAATAATGAGGACAAAATTTTCAGAACTGGATGGAATCCTTAGTAAGGTTAGGCTAGTAAAAACCACTTTGGAGGGCGTTTTCAATGGTTTTCTTTGTAGAAAAGTTGCATTCACATGCTTCTCCATGAAAAAAAATTAGAATGAACTCTTGATCAGACTCAGAAACACATCTCCTAATGATTTGATAAGAACAAAACTTGAAGAGGTAAGGATCATCAAACACATAGTGTTTGACATCAGAAAGGAATTTCCTCTTATCTTGGGTCCCGAGAAATTTTTGAATGTCACCCATAACCAAGTGGTTTTCTATATCAGCATACCATGGAAAATCACTCACTAAATAGAGGTGCTCATCACGAAATGAATTAGACATAGAAAGGTGATGCGAGTTATCTTTGAATTCCATCCTATAGAGGTGATCAGCTTCAACATTTTCAACCCCATTTAATCCTAAATGGTTAAATAGAACTCTTGAATAAAGAGGACCCACCTAATCAACCTAGCCTTGGCATATTGTTTTTGGAAAATATATTTTAGGGATGAATGGTCGGTGAAGACAATGATGGGTGATCCTAAGATATAAGACCTGAGTTTCTCTAAGTCAAAGAAAACAATACGAAACTCTTTCTACGTAGTGGTGTAGTTGATTTGTGAATCATTTAATGATTTTCTTGCATAAACAATGACACATGGTGTTTTATCACACTATTTTCCTAATACTTCTTCTACAATGAAGTCACTATCATCACACATGACCTCAAAAGGAAGTTTCCAATTTTAAGATTTCATGATAGGTGGGGAGATAAGAGATGAATTGAGTGTAGATAATGATTCCTCACAGATTTCTATCCATAAAAATGGAGCATCTTTCACTAATAGAGCACAAAGTGGTCGAGAAATAGAGTTGAAATTCCTAATGAACCTTCAATATAATCCTGCATGTCCTAAGAAGGACCTATCTTCTTTAACAGTGTTAGGAGAGGGAAGGTGACGAATGATTTCAACCTTAGATTTATAAACTTCAATCCCTCTAGCAGATACCAGATGGCCTAGAACAAGTCCTTCATTTACCAAGAAATGAAATATTTCCCAATTTAGGATGAGATTCTTATCCTTAAATCTTGAAAAAACCCTTTCAAAATTCAAAAGGAATCCCTAAAAAGTATCCCCAAAGATAGAGAAGTCATCCATGAAGACCTATAAACAATCCCCAACCATGTCCGAGAAGATTCCCATCATGCACCGCTGGAAGGTACCAGGGGAATTACATAACTCGAAGGGCATGTGCTTGAAGGGAAAAGTGCCTAATAGACAAGTGAAGGTTGTTTTTCATTAATACTATAAGGAAAACTCATTTTGATTATACCTTGAGAATCCATCTAGGAAGTAATAGAATTGATGACCCACCACTTTCTCGAGGACTTGATCAATAAAGGGCAAGGGGAAATGGTCTTTCTTGGTACAAGAGTTGAGATTCCGATTGTCAATACAGACTCTCCATGCAATATCGACCCTTGAATTGGGCTTACCCACTCACTCTAAACTGTGGGGTAGATGATACCCACTTTCAATAACTTAATAAGTTATTTTCTTAAAACATCTATAAGATTATGATTGAGTCTCTGTTGAGGTTGAAGGCATGGTTTGGATTTAGATTCAAGAATAATCCTATGAGTTCTAATGAGTGGTCTAATAATAGGAATATCAGAAAGGGTCCATCCAATTGCTTTCTTATGCTTTCTTAGGACATCCAGAAGCATCATCTCATGATTGGCTTCAAGATAGGAATAAATGACAACATGAAAGGGTTGAATGTCCCCTAAGAACGCATACTTGAGTGATGAAGGTAGGGCCTTAAATTCGAGATTAGATTGGATATCACTTTACAAGAAAGGATGGGGCTTTGTATTGAACTCGGTTTCTTTTTTCAGATTTCTTGACAGAATTGGTTCCTTGCGAATAGAATTTTCATCCACTAAATTGGCATGATAAGTGTCATTAATGGGTATAAACCCAATGTTATTAATTTCACCAATGGTATCACTGATTGGTTATTTGAGAAAATCATCAATAGAGCTATCTGAAATAGATTCAAGTCAAGGAGAAAAATTTCCCTTTTGTGAACACATAAAATCTATCTCTTCTTGAATTAAACATCCTTCAGTAATCTCTTTATGTTCTTAGAGTTCACTATCAACACTAAAAATCCAATTAATCTCATATATCTCTTCATCATCCCCAATTTGAGAGTTTTCATTATATATTTTCAAGTCTAGACTCATGTTTCCAAAGGTTATGGTCATGTTCCCATTTCGGAATTAGATAACAGAGTTGATTGTTGCAAGGAAGGGACGAACAATGATGATTGGGGGTTTCTTATTAAGACTTAATCATGGGTGATTATCGAGGACAATGAAGGCAGTTGGGTAAATGAAAATTTCAACTTTAACCAAAACATCCTTTAAGATACCCTCAAGAATTTGAACACTACGATCAGCAAGTTAAAGAGTGGCAGATGTGTGTTGGAGTTCTTCGAGTCCTAACTAACAATACATGGCATAAGGAATGAGGTTCACACTATCTCCCATATAAAAAATGGATTTGAAAACTTTGTTCTCTCCTAACTCAACATCGATGTATGGACATCCTAGATATTTCAACTTTGGAGGAATAGTCCCTTGAATGGTGGTACTCACATTAGCATCCAAAAGGAATTAATTTTTATGTGAAAATTTCCCTTTAAAAGTGCAGAAGTCCTTAAGGTACTTCGAGTAGGTAGGAATGGATTGAATTTCATCGAGAAGTGGAATGTTCAACTTAACCTGAGAGAATATTTCTCCCAAAGTTTCATTCAGTTCTGGTTTAGATTTTCCTCTCATGCATTGAGGTAAGGGAGCATGTTTTTTGATTGTTTGGTGTGGTTGTAGTTCCTTCACATTATCATTGAGTTTTTCATAATCTATGGGTGGTTCTTCGTCACTTTTATATCTTGATAAATATTTTAATGGTTCTATAATGTCTTGTTCTAGTTTCTCAATGGATTTACCACTTCTTAAAATAGTTATTGCTTTGATTTGTTCATGATAGGTTTGTGTGTAACTAGATTCTCCCATTAAATTTGAGGATGGTACCGCCTGAGTGGGCATGGTTTCCTTTCCAGTTTTAAGGTTTTTTAGTTCATGTTTAAGGGATGAGACTTATGAGTGCATTTTCTTCCTTTATTTACACAACTTCTCAAGGATTGGAAGAGGGAAATATTGAGTAGGGGCTTGTGCTGGTTGGTTTATCCTAGGAGGATACTTTGGTTGTTGGATTGGTTGTTCCATGGGTTGATGGATGGGTTATTGGTATTAGACAGGATGGTGTTGGTATTGGGCTAGTTGTGGTTGGGATTGGTTGTGGTGTTGGAAATTTTTTGTAGGGTAGGGGTTTAGTCCTTGTGGTTGGATTGGTTGTTGGTTATCTTTCCAATAGAATCCAAGATGGTCATTATAACTTAGGTTGAATGTGTTTTGGTATTGGGACTTTTGGCTGTTTAAGGCATTGACTTCAATAGGTGGTCCTCCCAGAATAACATCTTTAATGTAAGGGATGGTTGGGCAGTTGTCAATCTTGTGGTCATGTTTTTCACAAATTGTGAAAACATGGTCAACAGTGTGAATTTCATGGACCTTCCTAAGATTGATCTTCTCAACCTTCCTAGTGAGTGCATCATGTTTCATCCTAAGTATTTCCTCCTCCATAAGGGTGTGAATTCCACCAGATTTGGGTGGATGATCATAGTAAGGTGATGCTCCCCATGTTTGGTTGTGTTCGTCCAGTATTTCTAGATACTCGTAAGCATCATTTGGGGATTTTTTTATGAAGGTCCCATTACACATCATGAAGATGAATTGTTTGTTTCCTGTGCCCAATCCTTCATAGAAAACTCGAACTTGTTCTTGGATTGAAAATCCATGGTGAGGTACCGTGTTGAGTGTGTCTTTGAACCTTTCCTGTGTTTCATAAAATGACTCCCCTTCTTTTTAAAAAAATTTTTGGATGCTCTTTTTAAGTGAAATTGTTTAGTTATGCGGGAAGTTTTTTTTAATTCTCTTTTCAACTAGTCCCATGAGTGAGTTGATGTTGGTATAATATTGTTTAACCAATTATTTTCATGATCCTTTAGTGATAAAGGAAATATTTTCATCTTGGATGACTCAAGTTGATGTGGTGGGAACATGGTTTCCACAATGTCATTAAACTCTTTGACATGAAGGTATGAAATTTCTGACTCCATCCCATGGAAGATTGGAAGGTGGTTGAGGTTTGAAAACATAGTGGGCTTCTCCTAGGATATCATGCCTAATGAAAGAGGGTGCATTGGTCCAGGAAGGTGTGAGGTAGTCATTCATGGTTTGATCGACTGCATTCCCCAAGTTTGGGGCTGCCTCATTTGGATTTCCAGTTTGGTTCCCACCCAGTTTTATGAGTTGGTTTCATTAAATACATTCCATTGAAATGGGATAAATTTTTTACTCTAGAGTATTAGGAAGGTTAGGATCTAATTTAAATAGTTCCCTTGGTGTACTTGACTCCCCAACCCTAGGACTATCCACCCTAACTAGACGGTTTGATTGGTCATGGGTGTAGGCGGACATGCACCAAAAGAAAAAAAAATGAGAAAGGGAAAAGATAAAATAATTTTGATGAGAATAGAAGAAATGGGGGAGAATAGAATGGGTGTTGAGATGAATTAACTGGGTCCCTAAAATAGCGCCAAGATTTGGTCTCACCCAAATTTACCCAAGTTCTTAGTATTAAGCGGTCAAATGTAGAGTAGCTTGGGTTGTCGATTCCTCAGAGACCTCAGAAGAAACCTATACACACGCACATTCTATAGAATAGTTTGGCTATTAAGTGGAAACATTTTGGTTGATTTTAGATATGTTTAATAGAACACTACATGAATTAATTGAAATCATATTATGAGAAGGGTTGATCCTATGTTATTAAAGGGGGTGGATTGGATGATTTTTTAACGATTTCAATTTCTTATATTTGAGATGGGTCTATTCAAAAAGATCCAAAAACATCATAACTTACTAGTTTAATACCAACACAACATAATAATAATCACTTATACACTTGTAGGATCAAATTTATGATAACTCCAAGGTAAAGGTTTGTATTAGCACTTGAAGTATGTGTCCTTAAAATTCAACAAGGATGAAGAAGTTTTAAAATCATCAAATAAATGTCTCAATTAAAAGAAGTGATTAGAAATTAATGGGGTAATAAATAACATTAAATCCAGACCCTTTATACTCCCTTGGATAAACCCATGAGTGGTTTATCCCTCCATTGATTCTATGGTTTCAATGGAAGCGTTAAGTAGACTCATGAGGGAGAAAATGGAGAAGTAAAAAAGAAAACAATGAAATAATGATCACTCCACCATTGTGTGAAAATTTCACTATGTTTGGTGTGAATAAATTCACAAATTGATCCAATGGTATCAACATGATATTAATAAGAACATAATAATATTATAATAATAACTTTTATTAAGAAACTAAGATTAATAAGAACAATTTACAGGTGAAAGAATAACCTGAGACATCAAAATTGTAGTATAACATTACAATGAAAGAAATCACCAAAGATCCCCAACTCCTCCACCACCACTACCATAAATAATAATTTTTGAAGTCATGGGTCTATACTCCAATATTCCAAGTCTCCTTAATTAATTTTTGTAGTCCATAATTGGGTGAAAAGTTGTGGGAGAGTTGATTTTTCCATCCTTGACAAACAATCCGAGCTAACTTGCACGACTCGACAGATGTGTTCAAAAGAGAAACTCGATGGTAGAATTTTGGTGGGTCATAGAAGAAAACAATGAATATAAGGATGTCCCATGATATCCCATAAAATTTAATCCCAAAATATGTTATGTTTTATGAGATATTATTAAATGTGTGGGATGTTTTTCTGGGATGAAGAATCTGGCCCAGAATTTTATTTCCAAATTGGGCCACAGGAAACTCCATTTAAAACTCCAAATTAGCTCTTGTCACTGTTGTATGAAATGTTTCCCGTGATTTACCCTATATTCATATCAATTTTAATAATTATTTGTATTGGATAGTGGCCTCTACAGTCTTTTTATTGGGTTGTTGTCCAGTTTACTTGGCCTAGAATGTTGTTGATTCAAGGACAACTTTGGTGGTCTTCTAATGAGAATATTCATGTGACCCAAAAGCATGAATTGTTTCTTATAGAATGGGGGAAATTAAAATAAATATATTAAATTAAAATCAAGTACATTTTTTATTTTAGGAGGTGTTAAAAAAATTACCATGTAGTTGTGCATTTTAAGAGGGAATTACAATCATAATGCGAATTAATGTTCAAAGTATAAAATGCACTAAAATGGTGTTTATGAATAATTAATATCAAGAATATTATAAATATTAAAAATGAATATTCTCCTATTTAATTGGATAATCAGGGTCACATGGATATATTTGGTTGTCATGTTTGGTCAGTTGAGTTTTTGGTTCAGTTGTACTTTCACTTAATGTGCGAATAATGTTTAGTTAAACTTTTATAAAAATGTATATTGGGCTGTCCATTTATTTCCGCTATCAATTTAATTTTTTATATTTGGATGAAATAATTACCTTGTCACTGTACTAATGCACTTGGTGATTTTCACCATCCCGGGAGGATTGGGAATGCCTCTCGGGACTTGTCACGGAGCGGCCTGGGTGACCGGTTCAGGGTCGACCTGGGCTGGTTCATGAAACTGCATCTGCCAGGATATTAAAGACACATGTTTATATGGGTACCAATTTGTCTAGGTAACAGTATTCACACCCAAGGGGTTTCTTTATACTACACATCCTAGGGTCTCACATGTGGGCTCCCCATGAAAGTCCCATGACTCACATGACCTCGAAGGGGTCTTGCAATGGATTCTTTGACCGCAAGTGGGTCTATTATATTGAGGGAGTATATAATAGTGAGGGAATACACTATATTAAGAGGGTTCATGAACTATGGGTCACACATCACTGTATAACTTACATTAAAGGGGTGTCTTTGGGGATACTATGTTTTGAAGCAGCCACTTCTAAGGTCACATGCATATATTGCAAGGCATGAAGGATCCTTTGTTCATGCGGTTTTCATGCATTCAACAAAGAGTCTTGAAATAGTCAATCTTATCATGCTAAGGACCCACATGGGGTGTTTGGTGGCTAATATGACCATGTACAAGGTTTCATACAATCATCAAAACATAAAGGTGATCACAGTATTTGTGAGATTAGGGGTCATTATGTACACTGGTTCATACTCATGGACAATAGTTTGGGTGCTCCATGCATTCCAAAACACTTATTATTGGGTCTGGTGAGGTTCCACCACTCATGGGATTTCATGATGCAAGTGAATGTCCTTTAGTATGTCTTTTAGAAGAGTGTATAGGGAACACACCAGGTCAATCTATGTGGATAAAGGCCCTTCCTGGCGATGTCTTGAAACCAGTAAACAAAGGGGAGGGGATCACATGATCTAGTGGACACCGTACATGAACCAGGTAACACATGATGTTCAGTTCAACATGAAATCAAATATTCTTCAAAAGAGCATGTGGAGGATTTTACGATCATTCACAGAGGGAGTGCCTTTTCATTTTTTGATGAATAATAACACATGGAATATGTGGCTTAAATCCTAAAGACAACACTATGGGTTGAATGAAAGAGCATTGCAATATTAGGTAGGGGACTCATGAGACCAAGGACCCCCTCTAGGAGTGGGGTGTGTACCACTGATCCTTGCAGATATGATGGAACCATACCATCACGACCATGGATTTAAGTTCACATGATCACAACCGCATGAGGTTGTCTCAAGACCATGGATTTGTTTGTTCGGTTTGTTAAGGACTGTGTAGGTTACAAGGGAATCACATGACATTATCCTATCATGAGATCACATGATATTTTGGAGATCACACAATGGGTTCTTATGATGAAATCCCATGATAGATTCATATGGGATAGTTCTCTTTGATTACCTAAAGGTAATCTCTGAGAGGTTGGTTGACCCCTATATTTCTCTAATGATTTTCTCAACTATTACATATTTTTTGAAGATCCCTCTCCTCTCCTTACATATGTCTTTTTACTAACATGAGTGCGGTATATATAGGTAAGGTCATCCCCAAGGTGGTTCCACATTCTATGGGATGAAGTCCATGTGCACTAGTAAGACAACCTATGTAATGTCCTGAAAATTCCATGTATTTTTTTTTAAATTATATGGAATTATCTTAAGACCACACACTTTGAAGACACCTAATTTTGATGATTGGTGATCCCGAAATAGAATTTTGATCTTTTTTTGTTCATTTATATAAATGTGTTAGTGGGGTTTTCTAACATTTAAACCGGTGAACATATCAAAAATACGAGGGAACCGTTGAACTCAGAATGGTGGGATTCACCTATAATGAACCTAGCTTCCCCTGTTAAGGGTCTATCGAAAATTTTAATTTTCATAATTTTTAGAAAAAAAATATCTTAAAAATTTATTTTATTTTTTCCCAACCATTGGGCAGTGGAACGACGACGTTGTGGTGCGATGAAAAAGCATCGAAGGGTCACATTAAATGAATCTCATTAATGTCTTGTAAACATGCCGCGTAGTGACGCATTAAATGAAGCGTAACAGATACACTGCTCCATATATGAAATAGCGTAACGATGAAGCATAATAGAAATACTACAACATGTTTTATTTTAATGGGTTAATGTGTTGGAGAAAATAGGATCAATTGTTGGAATTCATCTGAAAAAACTATGATGAGAATTATCTCCAACCATGAATGACATACTTCAGCAAATCACCAGCGACTTCAATACCCCTTAAAGAACAAAACCAGAAAGAGACGAACAAAAACGGAACTTGAACCCCTGTGGATGGATTTATTCAATGATAAACACCTTTAAGGTAAGATATTTTGTTTTTGTGGATTATATTTTCTATTTCTTCATTATAAAATGAAGAACATAGATCAAACCACAAACAGGTTGATCAGTGGATCGCTCGTTAATGCGGGAGGGTGCTCCTTTTTAGGGTTTACATCGAGAATGATTATTATTATTGGATTTTTTAACCTCAAACCCCAAACCCCCCCTATTTCTAAACCACTAACACAGAGGGAACAAGCCAAAAATAACAAGGCCTAAGCCCCTACACCTTGTGTGTTCTTCGTGGCTTAACTTTCGAAATGCTGACATGAGGATTTTGAGGCCTTAGTAGAGAAGGCAGAACCCCACAAAGGCTAGAAGCGTAGGTGGCATGAAGAACAGACCACCGAAGTAGACACAATGGTCCAAGAAAGAGACCACTGGTGGTGGCCCATGGTGGTGGTCACGTGCAGGGGGTGGTGCACCATTACAGCATTCTGGATGGAGGACCACAGCCGGCTCAGGTTTTAGAAAGGTAGTTGGGGCCGCTGGCCAGGTTGACGGCTAGTGGAGGGACGCGACCCCCCGTCCGCATCAGTGGGGTGGCCCACAACTATAGTATGAGGTTTCTCGTGGAACTTGGTCCCATGACTATGTGTGGAAGATCCAATTGGCCGTATTGGATGGTCGTGTGGTGGTACACCCAGACGCACTACATGTCTAGGCTAGAGGAGGAACCATTCCGCCTATGGTGGACTGGACAGTGCAACAAACCAAACAAAAACCCAATGGGCTAGACCCATGACCAACAGGCTAGACCCTCATCCAGTGAGACAGACCCTCCCCTAGTGGGTTGTAACTACCCCATCGTGCTGGGGCAGATGAGACTGGGTCGCCGAGCAACCTAGCGGGCTGTACCCCTGGCCGAACCGGGCTGGGTCCAGTGAGGCCCAATGGACTTGTCCCACTAGCCTGGCCAGACCGGGTAGACCCAAACCCAAACCAGGTCGGTTCGAGTCATTTGAACTAAACTGAGGCATGTGGGGCCCTCATTCTGGGTTGGTAAGGTCGGTCCAACCGAGTCGGACTGGGCCCAGATGCAACCGGCCCCTCCTGACTAAAACACCAATAACATAAAAATCGGTCGTCCGATTGAAGAGCCATTTGCAGCGTCGGAACCATCACGAAGAGGAAGATTTCTTGGAATATTCTAAGTAGAATTTCAAGTAAGTTGAAATGAAATGAATGGATTGAGAAGAATTTCTCCCAGAATTAAGTGCACTACGTGAGGAAACCCTACAGTTGGATGATACCTGAAGACTGCTGACAAGCGACCCTATGTGGATCAGCTACGATGGCCTAGTGGGAAGTAGATCTATGTGACCTGGAAGACCCATGGTGGGGAGTGGATTTGTGTGACCTGGTAGACCCATGATACTCAACAGGAGGAGTACCTTAGTATGACCAAGGTGGTAACCAGCTCTGTGTGACTCGGCATGCCCATGGTGGGGAGTGGCTCTGTTTGACCCCACTTACCCACAATACTCATTAGGGATGAGTACCACACTAGTCTAAGTGTAGTGAGAAGTGGATCCATGTGATCCTGTAGGCCCACTGTACTCATAGAGGAGGAGTTCTCCAACAGCCCAAGGTGTTCGATGATATGATTGATTGGTCTTACTTTCCTTACTCTAGATTATACCTGGTGTGATCTATCTTGTTTTGTGGTTTTCTTTGTGGATTAATTTGTGGTATTTATTTATTGGTTTAGGGTCCCTATTGAGTATATTGTTATTCACCCCTACATAGGCTTCAACCGTATGTGTTGTGTCTGGTGTAGACGACCACCACCTTGATGGAGGACTTGGTGGCCCAGGACCCAGTGGTTCCCAGTGAGACTAGGTAGGTGGGGCGTACTTCTACGGCTTCCAGAAAATACTCTACACTTACACATTAGGTGTGGTTTTCAGTGGAATACTTTTATAGTTTCCTTTTACTTTAGTATTTTCATTTCATCTTTTTTTTTGTTTGTATTCTAGCCCATTTGACCTCCATTTTTTACTTTTTAGTTAGTGGTTTTTAGTGGCATGCATGTTTATCTTTCGATTTTTGGGATGTGGTTGTGTGTGCATGTGTATAGGTATACAGGAAAATGTCTCTCACTTGTAGGTTGATTCCTTCAGTTCTAGTCGCCAACCCCTGGACTTTGGGAGGTGGGCTTTGGGGATGTCACGACACAGGCCCCGGGGGACGGGTTATGACAGAGTGGTATCAGAGGAGGTCAGTTCTACTTCAAAGACCGAGAGTCTGTTGTTTTGTGTTTAGGAAATAGTGTTAAATGTTTTGAGTTCGACTTTCAGATTTGGGGAGTCCAGTGCTGGTGTGGAGGCTAACATATCCATACACTAGGACCTTGAATTATTCTTTTCGGCTCTATACATTAAAACTCTAGTTGCATGCATCATATAGAAATTGAGTGTTTCCTCATGTTCTTCTTAAATTAGAGTTATCTCATGAGGTATAATCTATTGACTGCGGTAAATCTTGATCTGTTTCAGGATTCCTCCATGCAGATAGCCAACTAGGGTTCTAATGCGTGACTGTGAGGATAGCCCAAATAGTGATGAGGTGTCGGTTCAGAGACAGGTTCTAGATATGGTCCCACCGGGTGGTTCACTGGCGTTAGCACCACCCATTGATTAATAGTTACTGCCAGAATTACTAGTATAGGATGAAAACATGCTCAATGACTTTCACGAGTTCTAGAGATAGAGACCTACTAGGTTCAGGGGAGAGACCAATCCTTAGTCCGCTGAGGACTGGCTGGAGGCAGTGACATGGGTCTTCCACTTAGTGAGGATGCCACTTGACCAGATGGAGATCTTAGCTGCAAGCCTTCTTTTGGGATCAGAAGGGAGATGGTGGAGCCTGAAGATTCAGTCTCATGATGAGTCAATCCTCTCTTGGGATCACTTTGAGTAGCTTTTTCAGAAGGAGTTCATCCCTGTGACCTTGCACTTAGTGTGCATATAGGATATTCTTCACCTATAAAAGGGAAGCATGTTAGTGCCCGAGTACTCTTAAAGGTTTACAAACCTCTCTTGCTACTCCCCAGACATGGTGCAAGATCCTTTCATCAGGGCCCAAAACATTGATCAAGGATTCAGATGGCATATCATGGCATCCATTGTGTCTCTCAGCATCCCACTCAGGTAGGGGTGCTTGAGCAAGCCCTTCTTATGGAGAGATTCCTAGAAGAGCATGCAGCGATAGTAAGAGACACCAGTAGAAATCAGCTGGCATAGTCTTCAGTAGTGAGCAACAGGTAGCTGACACAAGGAGATAAGAAGGTTTGATCTTTCAGGGATAACCCCAGGACTCGAGGTTGATAGTGTGGGGCTCCCAGAGCAGAGGGAGTTAGTAGGGAACCAATCTGTACTTCACGTGCGATAGGCATGGACACGTGGTTCCTGCCTACCCGAACCACCACATAGACAATCTACAGAAGATCAAGGGACTGCCTAGGTAGAGATAGAGGTTTGAGCAAGGAGGTCTGCAGGGTGGTAGACGTGGCAGGGGAGTTGGCCGAGCAGCAGGCAATGGGAGACTGTTCGAGGTACTAACTCCACCACCAACAGGTGGTACACCATGTCCTTAGGGAGCAGGTGGATAAGGGATAGCTCATCTTTAGGAAGTGGAGTCCTATGAACACAACACTATGAAGATGATTAGAGGTATGATATATGTCTTCTCCACCTTATTTGCAGTTCATATAGACATAGGTTTCAATCACTCTTTCCTTTCCATGGACCTCGTTCGAGGCTTGGAGAATCTGGTGGAGCTGTTGGATCAATCCTTATTATTATATACTCTTAAGGGAAGGGATTCGATGATTACACACTGGTTTCAGTAGTGTGAGCTTACTCTAGGAGGTGGGAGCTTTGGCTGGGATTTCCTAGTAGCGGTGTCGAGGCCTTACGACATCATCTTGGGTATGGACTAGTTATCTATAGTCCATGATTAGATTGACTATGGTAGGTGAAAAGTGATGTGTTTCCGTGAGGATGTGACTAGATTTTCCTTCACCGACAAGAAGGGATCCTTTTCAGTATATGAAGGAATTTCTTGGAGGAGGGTGCAGTTTACCACTATCCAATTGGCTAGCCTCACCCTCGGTGTGGTGGATGAGAGGATTCCAAGATTTCCTCTAGTGGTGGAAGAGTACAAGGACATCTTCTCTTAGGATGTTCTCAGACTACCTCCTCATAGAGAGGTATACTTAGACATCGACCAATACCCCGAGAGGACACCGATATCCACACAAGCATATCAGATGGCTCCTGAAGAGCTTCAGGAATTGAGGTTATAGCTGGAGGAAATATAGGATAAGGGCTTTGTGAGGCCCAAAATTTCACCATAGGAATCCCCAATGTTGTTTTCCAAGAAGTAAGATAGGAGCTTGAGGCTATGCGTAGACTTCCGACACCTAAACTAGGTGAACCTGAAGAACAAGTATTTACTACCGAGGATTGATAACCTCTTCGACCAGCTGGAGGGAGTGAGGAGGTTCTCTAAGACCAACCTTAGATCAGGATATCATCAGCTTCAGGTACGGGATGTGAACGTACTAAAGGTAGACTTTAGATAACGGTATAGCCACTATGGGTTTTTGGTGATTCCTTTCTTTGTGAACAATGACCCAGTAGTGTTCATAGGACTCATGAATAGGTTCTTCTAGCCTTACCTTGACCGGTTCACTGTATTCTTCATTGAAGACATCTTGGTGTACTCAACATCAGAAGAGGATCATGCTACACCACTAAAAATAGTCCTAGATACATTCTTAGGGAACCATATTTATGGTAAGCTCTAAAATTTACAGTTCTAGATTTAGGAGGTCCACTTTATGGGACATTTCATCTCAAAGTCTTGAGTTGTAGTGGATCTAGAAAATATAGAGACAGTACAGGCTTGGGAGCCACCCAGGAGCGTGACTGAGGTGAGGAGTATCTTGGGGATGGATGGAAACTACCAGAGGATCATTCCCATCTTTTTCATGGTATAAGATCCTTTGTAAGCCTTGAAACAGAAGGGAAAACCCTTCGTGTGGATGGAAAAGTGTCAATAGAGTTTCTAGGAGCTGAGGTGGAGATTGATGAGTTCCCATATCTTAAGACTACCAGAAGAGGGGACTGGGTATGTAGTCTTCTGCGATGCATTAGGCACCAGACTAGGTTGTTTCTTGATGTAGGAGTGAGATTTTATTGCCTACGAATCATGGTAATTGAGGCATAATTAGTAAAACTACGTGACCAATGACCTGGAGTTAGCAGTAGTGGTCTTTTCTTTGAATATTTGGTGGTACTACTTTATGGGTGAATGGTTTACTATATACTCCAACCACAAGAGTCTCAGGTATATTTTATCACAGAAGGACCTGAACTTAAGACAACATGGATGGATAGAGTTCCTCCAGAACTATGATTTTGAGATATTCTATATTCCTAGGGAGGGGAACATGGTGGTAGACACACTCAGTATGAGGTCTAGTTTATAGCTGCTGAGTTAGGTGATAGAGTAGTTAGCCGTGATGCAGATATCCCTCAAGGATGATGATGGATTATCTTACATTAATTCGATGACTATCACTCCTCCACTCTTATAACGAATCAGGGAGGCACAACTTGTGGATGTTGACTGTGAGGCCCGACATGCTCAGTTATCATCAGGAGAGGATCTTGATGGATTTTCAATAGGTGGTGCACATTATCCTTTTTAGAGGACACACTATAGTACTGGTGAAATTGCATGAGGAGTTGTTGAGGGAGTTCCATACATCCCCTTTGGTGGTACATCCTGGTGTGGTGAAGATGTACCAGGACCTCCGATGTTAGTACTGGTATCCATGGATAAAGAAGCGGTGGCAGAGTTCGTTTCATGATGCCATACTTGTCAGCAAGTGAAGTCTAGGAATCAGGTTCTAGAAGGATTGGCACATCCACTTGTGGTACCAGAGTGGAAGTGGGATAGTATCTTGATGGATTTCATGATAGGATTACCACACACATCCAAGGGCCATGATTCTATCTGGGTGATCATTAATCGAATCACCAAGTCGGCTCACTTCCTACCCATATGAGAGTAGAGATTAGTAGAGGTCTTGGGATTCCTCTACGTTCAAGAGATAGTGTGGCTTCTTGGGGTTCCCTCGATGATCATCTCAGACCATGATACTTGCTTCACATCCTAGTTTTGGAAGAGATTGTAGGAAGCGTTTGGGACTCAACTATGCTTGATCATAGCCTTTCACCCATAGATGGATGGTTAGATAGAGCGGACCATACAGAAATTTGAGGACATGCTTTGTGCTTACTTTCTCGATTTTGGTCATTATTGGGAGGACCACCTTCCACTGGTAGAGTTTTCATACAACAACAGCTATTACTTTACCATTGACATGGAATCGTTTGAGGCCTTGTACGGGAAACCTTGCAGATCAGCTCAATGATAGAAAACCTAGAGGAGTCAACACTAATGGATCTGATGTTAGTAAGGGATACCACTGAGAAGGTGTTGATCAGTCAGGAGAAGATGAGGACTACAAAGAGCAGAAAGAAATTGTATAAGGATTAAGATATGGAAGCCCTTGGATTTCGAGGAGGGAGACCATGTGTTCCTTGGTCTCAAACAGATGAGGATTGTAGATATTTGGATGGGGTAGTAAATTATCTCGAAGGTTCATCAAACCTTTCCATATTATTAGTAGATTTGGTGAGGTGGCATAAAACCTAGATCACCCCCCACAGATGCACTGAGTGCACAATGTTTTTCATGTGTCACAAGTGAGGAGGTACGTGCATGATCCATCACACATCATTGATTGGGGAGAGCAGGACATTGATGATGGGGTGAAATTTATGGAGTTCCTAGTGGAGATAGAGGATTGATAAGAGAAACTCCTTTATAGATGGTTGATTCTTCTAGTGCGCGTTCGGTGGATGCATGAGAATCTCTAGAAGAGAACATGAGAGCGGGAGTCTCATATTCATGCTCAGTATCCTCATTAGTTTTCTTAGCCTTACTTTGGATTATGAGGACATGAATCCCAAAAGTGGGGAGCAATGTAATGTCCTGGAAAATCCATGTAATTATTTTAAATTATATTTAATTATTTCGAGACCAGATGCTCTAACGACACCTGATTCCGAGGCCCGGTGAGCCTGGAATAGAATTTTGAACTTTTTTTAGTTCATTTATATAAATGTGCAAGTGGGTTTTTTCTAAATTTTAAACCAGTTCTCGAATCAAAAATAATGGGGCACTCTTGAACTCAAAATGGAGGGATTCTCCCAGAGTGGACCTAACTTCGACTAGCAAGTGTTGACCAGAAAAGTTAATTTTTGGACTTTTCGGAAAAAATAAGATAACATATAAAGTTATTTTATTTTTTCCCAACCGTTGATTGGTGGCATGGCAACACTAAGATTTAGTGACGAATCAATGATGATTCACATTAAATTAATCTCATTAATGGATCGTAAACGTGTAGTGTAATGACTCATTAAATGAAGCGTAATGACGCGACGACGCAACATAGTAGAAACATTGTGATGTTTTTTCTTTTAATGGGTTAATTCATTGGAGAAAGGAGGATAAATTAGTTTAATTACTCTAAAGAACCTATGGGGATAATTCTCTCCAACAACAAATGATGAACTCTGGAGAATCTCCAGCGACTTCGATGCACCTCGTAGAACGGAACCGGGAAACGATGAATGCCAACAAAAATTGAACCCCCGCAGACAAACAACATAAAAAATGAACACTTTTCAGGTAGGGGTTATTGTTTTTAGGATTATTAAAAGCATGAACAATTTTCTCTTATCAAACGGTCAAGGTTTTGGTTCTCTGATAATGTGTATAGCAGCACTCGGGTCGAATCCTCGGTGATGATACATTTTAATAGTCAATTGTTTTTAGATGATTGTATTCTGTTTGGGGGGTTTGTTTGTAGAGATTATGAAATAATTTATGAATTATGTTTGAATAATATTGATTTAAAAATTTGGTAAATATTTGGGTGAGTTCATCAGTAGGTAGTTAAGCTTGTGATATCCTTGAGCCTTGCTTTGTATTGCATTAAATTAATACCCATGTCACAAGTATACGTTTATTGGAATTCCTAAGTGTTAAGGCTTTAATCCAAGCCTTAAATTAACTAGGATTATAATCTCAATCAGTACTTGATTTTGGTAGTGTATTTATGCTTAAAATAATCCATGGAATCCATACGTTAAACAAAATATGTCATTAATCCATGACATGTTAAGTCCAAGATACACAATATTAATTAAAAGAATACTCATCGAGAAAAAGATCCCAATCGGTTAAAATCCAAAAATTATAACTCACACAAATGAGATATTTACTCAGCCATTGAAATGATTAGTAATCTGGTTATAATTATTATGTTTATAAGTTAAGAAGATAGGAAAAAGAAAGGGATAAGAAAAGAGTGGTGCGTCGAACACACACACAAATGATGATGATAATTAAAAACAAACTTTATATTGAATGAGAAAGAAGAATAAGGTAAGGGGATTAAACTTTATTTAAACTATTTTAAGAACATATATATTAAACTACATAAGGTGGATAATAATAAGAGATATTAAATAAGAAACTTTTATTAAAATAGAATTACAAAAAAAAGACTTACAAGATTACAATAATGAAGAACACAAAAGTAAAAGGAAACAAAGAGAGGAGGAATAGTATCTCAAGTGAGAACTTGAGTATGGAATGTCCGCAAAATACCTTTTCAAGGATATTTCCATTCCAATATGTTCTCCTATATTCTGAAATTCCAACTCTTGCAAGGTGAGGAGGGGGATGTATTTATAGCCCAATGTTGTGGGCTGTTTGTATTCCAAATCTACCCCTCCAATTGCATTTCCAATTTGATAAATTAGAAAGACAAATGTTGAGATATTATCTTCTTATAATATGTATATATTTATCTCCTGTATCTAATCTAAAAATTTGGTTTCCATTGGATTTAAGAATCCAACATTATGGAGGTTTGATTAATCAATTTTAATCTGTCCATTTCAATCCAAAATTTATAAGACCAAAATGTGAAGGGGTTTTGAAATATGAAGATGCTTTCAAATATGAATGATTTATTAAAAAAATTTGGTCGCCTATATCACCTATTTCACACTGCAAAATCGTAGCTTGATTTGATGATTACATCATGAGCTATGTGATGAATAGTGTATGGATTTTAATTCCCATCCAGAATGGTGGGATGAGTTTAAATGAATAATTTGGCCCCCTTTATTTGGAGATGGGACTTGAAATTTTTATACCAGACTCCTTACATTGTTCCTCGAATATTTTAGGATAATAGAGGAATTTTGAATTCTGTATCGAGCCCAGAAAATCAATATTCATTGCTGGTCCAGTTTTTTCACAAATTCTGTAGGCCTTCTTTTGTGGACCATAAGGCTCTTAAAATTGAAGAATTGGCCCAAGATCCCTTATATTGAAATGTTTTATATTGAAAGAGGAATCCTAAAAAAGAAGAAACATGCAATTTGTATTATTAGGGTGAGATTTGTAAATAAAACAGTAAACTGACATCGATTATATTAATTCAAATAATGCTCAAAAATTACATTTAATATTTAGACATTAATATTTCACACAAATGATGAACATTTAAAATAAAATAATTAAAGGGAGTATATAAAAGTTTTGAAAATATTAATGACATCAATTATCTTTTCCCATTCTTCATTCTAAAACAATGAACACAGATCAACCCATGACCAGGTTGATCTGCATATTGCTCGTTAATGTGGGAGGGTGCTCCTTTCTAGGTTTTTCATAAATATTATTGGAATATTGAACATAAAATCCAAAACCTACCCCTTGTTTATAAACTTCTAACATAGAAGGAATGGGATAACCCTAACAAGGACTAATCCCCTCTTCCTTGTGTGTTCTTCGTGCCTGAAATTTTGAAATGGAGGCAAGAGGATTCTGAGGCCTTATAAGAGAAGGCATAAACCAACAGAGGTTGGAGGCATAGATGGAACAAAGAACAGACCACCGAAGAAGACACGGTGGTCCGCAGAAGAGCCTGTCAGTGATAGCCTATAGCAGTAGCCATGGGTAGGTGGTGCACACCACAATGGCACACTAGAGGTAGAGTTATAGTGAGGTAGTAGGGGCTGTTGGCCAGTATGATGGATGGAGGAGGGACGCAACCCCTCGATCATGTCAGTGAAGTGGCCTGTAGTCACGGGACATGGCTTCTCATATAACAAGGTCCCTTGACCGCGTATAGAAGACTCGTCTAGCCGAATTGGCTGGCCGCATGGTGGCGCACCCAAACACGGTACGTGTCTGAGATGGAGGAGGAATCAATCCGTCTGTGGAGGACTGGGTAGGGAAGTGAGCTGGACCTGTGCCCAATATGCCTGACCATCACCTAGTGGGTTGGACCTGCCACCAGCGGCCCAGACCCTCACCCTACAAGCTAACCAGGATGAGACCGAGTCACCGAGTGACCTAGTGTGTTGGACCCCCAGCCGAACCAGGCCATGTCCAGCGAGGCCCAAAGGGCCTAAGCCCACTGGCCAGGTCTGACTGGGCTAAACCAAACCCAAAATAGGTCAGGTCAGGCCAGTTGAACTAAACTGAGGCATGTGGGGTCCTTGATCCGGGTTGGTTGGGTCGGTCTGACTGGGTCAGACTGGGCCCAGATGCAACTGACCCCTGTTTACTAAAACGCCGATAACTTACAAACCAGACATCTGATTGATGAGATGTTTGTGGCATGGGAACCCTCATGGTGAGTAATATATTTTGGAATAATATAATGAGGCTTTCATGGATGTTTAAATTAAATGAATGGCTTGAAGAGTGGTTCTCACATAATCTTGTGCACTACATGCGGAAACCTTATGGTTGGATGAGACCTGAAGACTGTTGACAAGCAACCCAATGTTGATCATCTATGATGGGCCAGTGGGAAGAGGATATATGTGACCTAGAAGGCCAATGGTGGGGAGAAACTCTGTGTAACCTAGTAGACCCACATTATGAGATAGGAGGAGTACAAATAGCCAAGGTGGGAAGTGGCTCTGTGTGACCCGACATGCCCACAGTGGGGAGAGACTCTATGTGACCCCGCATACCCATAGTATTCATCAGGTATGAGTACCACAATAGTCCATGGTTAGTGAGATGCTGCTCTGTGTGACCCGACATACCCACTGTTCTCATAGAGGATGAGTTCTTCAGCAGATCAAGGTGTTTGATGAAATGATTGATTGGTATAACTTTGCCCACTCAAGATTATAACTGGTGTGAGATATCTTGTTTCATGGTTTTCATTTTGGATTGCTTTGTGGTCTTTCCCTATTGGTTTGAGGTCCCTATTAAGTATATTGTTTCTCACCCCTATATGGGATTCACCCGCATGTGTTGTGTCTGGTGCAGATGATCAGTGCCTTGATAAAGGAAGTGGTGTCCTAGGACTAGGTTGTGCCTAGCGAGACTAGGAAATATGGTCATAATTCTACGGATTCCAGCAACAACTCTACACTTACCCATCATGTGGGGTTTTAAGTGGGTGACTTTCAGAGTTTCATTGTACTTTCCTATTTTTAGTTCATCTTTTGTTGGGTTTCTATTCTGGACCATTTGACCTATAGTTTGTACTTTTACTTAGTGGTTGTTTAGTGGCATGCATATTTATCTTTACACCTTTTTGATGTTTTTTCTTGTTCATGTGTACATGTACTCAGGAAAATGCCTCCCACTTACAAGTTGACATCTTCGGAACTAGTCCCCAACCCCTGGACTTTGGGAGGCAGGCTGGGGGGATTTCACGACATAGGCCCCAGGGGATGGGTCGTGAAAACCTATACATCATTTAATGATCATTTAATTTTATCATCCAATGCCTCTGTTTCATTTTTTTAAGCCATGTGATCTAAAAAATCAGATTTAAATTGGATGAAAATCATAGGCGTTGGAAGGATTCACAATCGTAAACCTCTTATGATGGATCCATCAATTATCTTCACTTTGATCATATGATAATAGGATGATCATGTGATGGATTCAAGGACTAGTGTGAGATATATCAAAATTCCATTGGTGTTCGTGATTAGATCACGTGGCTGCTAGTACTGGCTGTCTCAATCTCACTTGGCTATTAGTGAAAGATGGAGGTGGAAACCATGGTGATCATCAAGATATCATGAGAGCGACATATTTCCACATTGAACTGGTGGTTTTTTGATATAGGTATGTGAGTGAGAGGTTGAATATGGAGTTCCTATGCTACACGAGAACAACTGAGTTTGAATTTGTGAGGAAGGATACAAATTACTTCAGGTTCACAACGTGCAAGATCAAAGGGGATGACTGAGATTGTTGGGAGGCATGATCAAATAGTCCATATTTAATTACCATTAAAATATCTCATCCCACATTATAATGTTTACTCTTCCTCCCTCTAGTATATAATCTAGGATTCATATTCCACTTCATCAATCTGACAATGGGGTCGACACCTGTACCACATAAATCACCTCCATCTAAGCTTCAAACCGGTGTGCTTTGGCCCATGATATGTATGAAAGTGGATACATCCTTACACACAATAGGCCCTATAAATAGGTTAGATCACTTATTATGGGAGCTATTGTCCCTATTATGGTCCAATAACTAGCATAGGATGACTCCCACTAGGCGTGGTCGACCTATGGTCCCACTTGGGCTTGTGGTCGAGTTGGTTTTTCTGGCCATAATTTTTTGTAAATGGAATGTGAAACTACTTAAATTAATGTCCTAGGATGGGTGAAAGAAGGTCCCAAGGTATATCTTCTTAAACCATAGGCCAAGCCTTCATGCATTCTATTTCCATGTTCTTTATGGAAATTACATCAAAGATTATTAAAGTGTTTACATTACTCAAATATTTGAAGTCAAAGTGAAAGATGCATGATTATGGGTTCCAAAAAAATACCCCCCCTTAGAATTAGATTCACTCGGTATGAAAAGAATCTGATTATAAGGTAAATGTAGGTATTTGCTACATATTAGAACTTGTGGTGGGATTGGATATTGAGCTTAATGAGAGGATATTTCCTAAGTATGTCCACTAATGGATTTAAGGTTCTATCCATAGGAGTCTTCTGACCATGAGTTATTGGATAAATCCAAGATAGGAAGTGGATTTATTTTGGGATATAGATACCTTGAAATTGGAATATGTATAAATTAAAGAATGAAATAGGGATTGAGTAGAAGGGGAGTTTTTGATGGATCCAAAGTAAAGTACTTTTACATCGCTACGTATCCCTTGAGGATGGGAATCAAGACACATGTAGTTCTGAAATATACCACAATGTAGATCAAACTCATAGATAGGGAATATAGCTTCAAAGATAAATAACTCTATGATGAATGTCCTCACGTAAGTATAACTCATATGTTGGATGGTAATATCACTATTTTGTGATGAAATCCTAGGTAAAGATCCATGTTTAGGTGGATAAGTTGATCATATCATCCATGATTCCCATCCTTTGTGAGTAATACCAAATAGATCCAATTTCCTAGTTTTGAGTTCTTTACATTCAACATGTTACCCTTTGAGAAATTTTCATGGAAGGCCATTGATACAAAATTCTTTATTGATGAACCTTCTCTAGTGGTCTTGATATCATCTGATTTATAAGGATAATTTGGACATGGTATCCCTCCTAAATACTCTAAAATCTACCAAATATAGGAGAACTATCATGTATAGATTTATTTTTACTAATTCCACATGATGGGCCCCACAATCTTTGTATTGTTTTCCCTAAATTTTTCTTAAGATTCGTATTGAGGAAGCCTTAGCGGGAAGGGACTTGGATTTTACTCAGGTCACCTTCTTATAGGATTTCGACCAGACAAGTTTATGTGCCTCTTCTGTTTTATGAATGATCAATATTTTCTGGATCACAAAAAGTGAATGTCCAGTGAGCAGAGACTCAATTTTTTCCTATGATTTCCTTATAGGGTTTTCATATAGGTGAGTATCATGTCTTTTTCTATTTTATGGTCCTTCGAGCTAGACCATTGTTTTTCTGTAGTTTAGGGTCTCTGAGATTAGACCATTGGCGTTCTATAATTTAGGTTCTTTGAACTTGGACCATATAGATGGATATGAAATATGGGGTAGGTAGAATAAGGATGACTAAAAACACTCTAGGGTGATAAGTTCCACCATGGTATTGTCGGGGCTCATGAGGATTGGAGTTACTTTCTTTCAAGGAGGATATGCCTTTTGTTAGTGGGTTAAATCCTTTATGAATCGATATCATGGCCATGAAAAGATGATATATACTCTTTTCTAAGGGGCATGGGATATTTATGGGAGTAAATATGATTGAGGGTGAAATGCTTGGGATGCTAGGTCCACCTTGATAGTTGGAATATGGGTGATGTAAGTTATAACCCAAAATCTTGATTATGTGAATATATGATGGAGAGACCATATTGAGTATGTCCCATAACACTATAAGATGTTAGGTTCCACCATAGTGTCACCGATCCTCAAAAGGATTAGAAAACCCATTATATTGGAAAAATATCCCACTAGTTGGTGGGTATCAAGTCCTTATGTGTCGATAGAATGGCCAAACCATGATTTAAATTTCCTTTTCCAAGGGCCATGAATGATTTTGAAAGAATCAAGTGTTTGATCAGTGAAGTTGGGTATGGAAATAAGGCTATCCAATAAGGGTTATACCACCCTAGGGGAGTTCAACTCTTGATTGTGAAGCTCAATCTCTACACCCTTTGGTTTCGAATCATGAGGTGTGATCCATAAAATGGTTTGGGAATGGAGTGTCTCATTCATTCTCTAAGAAAAGTTATAAAATAGGGTGACATAACATTGAGGATGTCAAATCCAATTTAATAGTATAGTTATGGGAATCGTAAATCATGGTTCATGAATATCTGAGTAAATTAGAGAGAAAATAAAACTTGTGGGTACAAGTCAATAGAGCCTCTAATATTCTAAGAGGTCAATATGATAAGTCTTAGATTTAAGGGGGGCCTTCCTGGTATCTGATGGTTCATTTTGTAGAGAGAGTCCATATTACCAGTTTTTTACAAGGATGTTTCTTTAGCTCAAAATTCAAAGGAATGAAGGTGGTTTATGAAATGTGTAATATTATAGAATGTTTGTAGCACCCTAAAAGTTGTTTCAGATCCTAGAGAACATATTGTTGTCGTGAGGAGATGTGGAAAACCATTATTCTAATTTTTTACTAGTCTGGTGGTTCTATCAAGAATAGCTCGACTTTTATTAGTTCCACAAAGTGGACCCTATGATCTTTATGACTTATTCATTTTGAACCCTATTTTTTTCTTAAAATATAATGATTACTAGTTTATTGAGAAAAGACTCAAATTTGGATCAGGTTTCCCTTTGGGGGTTTTCAACCAAAAATGTTTTGGGTTTCTTTCTCTAACACCTTAAGGTCTTGTGATTTGGACCACTATTGGATAGATTTTAAGGTTGTACAAATTTGGCCAAAGTGCATGTAGTTTAGGTTCATGAATCACATGACCTAATATGGGAGATGTTACACAAGAGCCTAATTTGTATACCCTGGGTAAAGATAACTCCAACACCCTTTTAAGTGGTAGATAGGAATGTTGTAAATCATGGCTCGAATTTCTGAGGTCATGAGTAATGATATGGGATAGTCATTCCTTGGATGACCCATAACACCCTCAGGTGTTGGGTTCTACCGCTATGATGTCATGCTCACAATAATTAGAAATCACATTATATTGGGATAATATGTCTTTAGTTGGTAGGTATCAAGCCCATACACATCAAAAGTGTGGCCAAGAGATCTATTTTGTTTTTCAAGGGCCATGAATTATTTTTAGCAACCTAATATACTCAAGATGTGAAGTGTGGCACATGGATTGATGTGATTTTAAAATATGGAAAAAGAACCCTATACTCTGGTTGATTGAGGTAAGTCTGTTGTGGTCCTTCGACAAGGAATGAAAAAATAAGTGATGGTCTGTACATTTTATCCTCATATAGTAGGGATATTTTCCATGAAACTTAACATCATTTGGTAAGGACATTTTTTTGTGCAATTTATCATTATGTGGTAAGGACACATTTATTGTGAAATTTTAATATCCTATGACCATGAAATTTTGCTTCTAGTTTAAAATTATTCTGTAAGGATGTACTTATTTATAGTGTATCATCATGCGGTAAGGATGTATTCATATGTAGTTTAACATCATGTGGTAAGGATGTGGGAATTAAAATGAACTAATGGAAGTGTTGCGGTTGGCCCCAATGGTACAAGTCTAGGCATCACTACGTATCACCTAAGGATAGGAATCAAAATACATGTAGTTCTGAAAGGCCATGTAGTTTAACATCATGAGGTGATGATGAGTATCCATTGATGTGAAATGGTGGCATTGTGGTTGGTCCCTTGGATGGAATTATGGGTTTCACTACATATACCATGGTGATGGGAATCCAGGCACATGTAGTTCTGTGTACAGTTTTGACCCATACGTAAAGAGGGGGGGGGATTTTTATATTTTATTTTTTGTGACTGGGCCCAGTTTTGGTAAAGTGGACATCACTACGTACCCTGTGAGGGTAAGAATCAAGTCACACATATCTCTCAAATGTGAAATAATCTAATCAGGTTTGACCCATATGTATATGTGTTCATTATTTATATTATTTTTTTGTATCTACGCCTAGGATAGAAGACCCAGGTGTCACTACATATCACGTAATGATAGGAATCAAGAAACATATAGTTCTTATTGAACCGTGTAGTTTAATGACATGCAACAAGGATGAAGATGGACCAACGTGAAAAAGTGGTGATGTTGCAGCTGGGCCCAAGGAAGGATGTATAGGTGTCGATACATATCTCATCAAAATGAGAATGAATCCACATGCAGTTATTAAAGAACCATACATTTTAACCTCATGTGGAAAAGATGTGGGCTCCCCAATGTGAAGAGGAATAGAGTAGAAGGAGGTGTGGTAGAAGACCAAAACTAACTATAGTGGTCCTTTCTGGAGAGGTCCAAAGGAGTGTGTAACTTCATGTCGTTCAGTGGATATTAACGATGTATTTTAACGTCAAGTAGTGAGGACTTATGATATTCCTTTTATGGTATTGCAACCAGGACTGAGATGGGCATGTCGAAAGTATTTATGCCTTATCTGTGCAGGGAAGCATTTACTAAGACTCTTAATCCCACACAAACTATGATTAATGTGAAAAAAAGGAACAAAAAGGATCCTCTCACCACGTGTAAGCATTTAAGAGTAGGACATGGGAATTTTGTATCATTTGGTGGCTGAACCAAGATATAATATCGAGGTGTACCTATATATCTAATTAGAAATGAGAATAAATCTATACGTTGTTTAAGGAAATATGTTCAATTTAATGTCCTTCAGTAAGGATGTGGATGAGTCGATCTTAATGAAGATGAATCTTATAGATCCATATAGTTTTATATCATATGGTAAGGATGCAAGATGCCTTGTAGTCTGAAATCTTTATACCAGGATGTATCTGTATAGTTTAGCATCATTTTAATAGGATAATCTCTATACAATTTAAAATCATGGGGTTAGAATCTTCGTATGTTTAGTGTTATGTGTTTAGGTAGAAGAAAAGTGGATGGAAAAAGATATAGGATTGAGGCGTTCCTACATATCTCATTAAAAAAATGGGAATCAATCCATATATAGTTTTAGATTGGTCATGTAGTTTAACTTTATGTGGTAATGACCTTATCTATACAGTTTAATGTCTTTTGGTAAGGATGTATATCACTCAATGGGAAGGAAAAGGGATGTTTTGGATCTATTTAGTTTTACATCACACGATAAGGAAATTTTCCTTGTATTTTAATGTTATGAGGCAAGGAAATTGGATTACCCAATGTCAAAGGGAAGTAATCCAATGATCAAGACCAATAATAGAGTTTCAAGCATCACTACATATTATGTGATTGTAGGAATCGATCCATACACAGTTCTTGGGTAACCGTGTAGTTGGACATCATGTGGCCTATACAAAATCCTTACATTTTATCATTATGTAGTCATGATAATGGATACCGTGTAGTTTAAATTCTTTATATTAGGACATGATCCACACATTTTAACTTGTTGTGGTAAGGATGATGGGGACACAATTTAACATATTGCATTAAGTATGATGGATTGCCCCACATGAAAGGGGAGAGAGGTTATAGATCCATAGAATTTTACATTTTGTACCGAGTACTAGGCATACTGTGTAGTTTAATGTCTTGTTGTTAGAAAATGGTTTTAGAGTTTAATGTCATGTATCTAGGATGAGTTAAATGTGAGTTCAAAAGGGAACTCTTCCCTTAGTCCCCTAACATAACCAGTGATGGGGTCCAGTTCTTCATTTTTAATGGCATATTCACCATTGTTATGTTTTATCATCAATTATGAGTCCCCATTGATATTAAAGTAGGATATCAGTAGATATAGGGATAATTCCAATTCAGAGATGAGGGATTGATACTCATCCCCATTATTTGTGTAACCTTCTGATAGTGAGAAAGATTAGGGTATAACTACTTTTTCAAGAGAGAAAAATACAGTCCCCAAACCAATCCAATTAATGTTCGATTCTTACATCCTTATGCCAACGAGATTCTTGAAGGTGCCATCATATGACATCTCCCATGTATGGGGAGTTTCATGGGAATAAAATACCCCCTTATATTGGATCTTTGTGTCTTTTGATGTATTTTGCAGGGTAGGATGTGTAGTGAGGGAATCATCTAGGGTTTAAACTTTCACTAACTTATGTGATATGAAATAAATGTCATATTACCGCAGAATGACCAGGCATTGGGCCAAGCACCCATTCAACATAGGGAGGCTAAATATGTACTTGAGAATATAAATAATATAGAACAAGTAGACTTTGTGGTGCTGTAAGTAATTACTTGGATTATGCACTACAAATATGCGTGCATGAAAATTATTCTCAACATCAAAATATCTAGTCTTAGTACCTAGCATCATCTAGATGAGATAGTATACTCTATTCCCACTTCCCACATCATTTTTCAATGCAAGGAGGGATCCCAGTGAGAATTCCATAGTATCCACATATAAGATGAGTGCCCTCCCTTCTATCTGGGGCATCAGAACTGGTGGGTATAGAAAGTACTTCTTGAGATTATCAAAGGCTTTTTGGCCTGAGAGGGTTACATTATCTTGGTTACCTGTTTGAAGCCTTGATTCCCATAAGGTAGAAAAATATTATTCATAACCATATCTAGATTCAGTATGGTTCCAAGTGAACAAATATTGGTGAAGCTTTAGAAATGTGATGTACATATCTTTCTCTTCGAGGTTCATGAATACACTAATAAATGTAGGTTGTGGGTCATATTATATTCCCAAATGCATCTGTATGATCTCATCTATGGTGGTGGAGATTCTTTCTTAAAATGTTGGAGGTGAGTTCTTGAGATTAACCTCACCTTCCACCAATTTCGATTATTTAGAGGCATTTTTATATGAATTTGGAAATATGGGGGATTATCCATCACTATCAGGGTGCAAGAGGATATTAAAAGAAACATCATTATCCATTGATATTTGATTAATCATAGAGAGATGTTGAAGATGATTATATTTTTACATTATCAATAAATAAAGGAGGGGATAAATCCTTTTGGATTAGATTTGTGAGCTAGAACAAATCTATGGGGAGCACATAGTTGTTGTGAAGCATACTCCAGGGATTCGTAGGGGATATCCCCAATTAATTGGGATATGAAAACTGTATATAATCATCCACCAATGGTTTCTTTCATCCCCTTTATATATATCCTCTTCCACATATATGGATCCAAAATCTTCAAATGGTGCATTGTATCCATGTAGTATATCGACATTTCCATATGATGCTGACAATATCTCCCATAGATTGAGATGTCACACATTTTATCATCCTATGAGTGGGGAATTTTCCATGAAGTTTGTTTTCATGCGGTAAGGACATGAATTTTGGTAGCTAAACTTGGATATGGAATCTAGGAATCCCTATGTATCTAGTTAGGATGATAATAAAGCCGTACATAGTTCTATAAACCTTATTCAGTTTAATTTCATGAAAAAAAGGATATGAGTCATACTTTTTAACATCTTGTGCTAAGGATGTGATCCACATAGTTTAACATCTTATAGTAAGGAAGCTTTCCATGTGATTTAATGTCTTGTAGTAAGGACATTGTCAATAAGGTTTATTATCTTGTGGTAAGGATGATGGGAATGTAGTTTAATGACTTTCAGTAAGGACATCAATCGTTCAGATTAATGTATTTCTATAAGGACAATGACCATTTAGTTTAATGTCTAGTAGAAAGGACATAATCCATGTAGTATAATGTATTGTGGTAAGGATGATGGTGAATAACCTACTAGGAGGGTAGATCTTCTCAAGGATATTGAAAAAATATTGTGCATATTTCATGAGTTTCTAGATCCTTCAACTATATCAATCCTGCAGATACTTGTTCCTCCAACCAATCTTTGAAGACAAATAAGATTTCTATTATGTTCCCAAGACGTTGATGGTAGGGTAAATGGTTTTCATGGACTAATATCCTTGACTCACTCAGATTTCTCAACATCATGATCTCTATCAAACCATTCTCCATGAAATAGTTTAAATACCCCAAAACATGTTTGTCTTGGAAGGAATATATTTTTTTCTATCTATCTTCAAGAGATGGGTGACCAAGATGCTTTTCCCGAATGTTATGTATGTCACCATTGGTGCCAGTCCCTGGATGAGTCTAGATTCTGGGGTACTGAGTCCCACTCTTTATTGGTTCAGGTGTTGGTGATGAAGAATTGGGGGTCTTGGATAATGCATAATCTTCTCTTTGATTAAAAGATCCCAACTCTCCTGAAGGTTCCATGGGAGAAGCTATGGTTAGATGGTTTCCAGAATATCCTCAATGAGGAGGTGGAAAATATAGAAATTCCCCTAGCCCTATAGGATAGGGTGAGGTGGAACAATTTTTGGATTTTACCTGATGAGGGGATGAAAAAAAATGAAAATTTCCCCAGCCCTGTGAGTTGGGGCACTTTGCTACAAGGCAGGCTTAACTAAGAAGACACAGGTACATCATCATCAGTTAAAGGTCTTAGGATTATTCCCATAATTATATCCCAGATATCCCTATTCTCTTTTTAGAGTTTAGTGATATTTTTATTATGTATAAATTGTATTATCATCCTCAAGTGGTTTTGTAACACCCCAATCTTCCACGGTACATATCCCTTTGAATAATGCAATAGCTTGCGTTGTTTGCAACTTGGAGTTTTAACACACCACGACTAATTAAAATAGCTGTTATGAATAGTAATACCAACTTTTTGAAATTTTATAAATTTTATTTTTGAAAATGGACTTCTTTTTTGGATTCGGAATATCAAAATTACCTTAGGGTGATTTTTTGGTATTTTTATGAAAACATTCAATTTTTGATGAATAGTGAAAAACACTAAATTATTGGTTAAAACCAACTTTTTATTCAAATAATTAGTGCTTTTATTTAAATTTATATTAGGTAAAAATAGACACATAATACCTATAAATTTTAAATTTAATTCATTGGATTCATTTTATAATAATATTAGATATATAAAATTTTATTGAACTTTTTATCGTCTTTTTCCAACCTTCTATGCACATTTGCAAATTTGCATAAAATGTAATTTTACCACTTCTGTGAATTAAATTTCAAAAATATGAGAGACACGGTTGACATTAGTAAGTAAAATGTGGTTCAATAAGATGAAAATATTTTATGGTGAATAGTAACTTTTGACTTTTATTTACCACGGTTAAAAGTAAATAGGGTAATTAACGGTAAAAATGATATTATAATTACCTTAACACATGTAATGATTCTATTGGATAAGTGTATTTTGACCAAAATCAATATTAGGAATAAAATATTTTCATTTTGGTCCACTGGGAATAGATTATGACATTTATTATTATTTCATTTAGAGAGGAGTTAAAAGTGTTAAATTCAATGTTTAATAACTAAAACATTTTTAATATATGGTTATACATTAGTTAAATTAAACTATAAATATTCATTAGAAAGACAAAAAGATTTCCTACATAATGATATTTTATTTATAATTATTATACATTAAATAATTAAATTAATTTATGATATAATGATGATGTAGTAATTACCTTATTAATGAAAGATTAAAATAATTGATATATAAAATTCCAAATAAATGTAAATTGAGACTTATGATGAATTAAAATAATTTTATAGGTTAATATTACATGTTATAGGTGATTAATTTTTTTCTATGTGATAATGTTGTTATGAGTTTCACAAAAAAAAATACCAAATACTGTCAAAATTGACATAAATGAGTTTTTAAAACAAATACTATATTATTAATTGATAAAATATTCCTAAAAATCTAAGGTTTGGAAAAAGGACTTATATAAGGTCATATATATTAATAATTAACCACATGGGATTTTCATGGCTTTTTATAGTAATATTACTAACCATTTTTTATAATAATACCAGAATACATGGTAAATGTTAAACTATTTAACTAAGAGTTATATCTAAAAGATAAGGTTAATGTGGTGACCTAAACCTATCTAAAACCTTTTGGTTGAGAGTTTTTCGGTACATCCCCACCTTATCCTTGAAATAAATCCTTTTGGAGCCATTATAAACCGAATATGATTGTATAATTAAATAATATTTTAAGGTTTTTTTAAAGTGACCCTCACCTCTCTTATAAAAGGGAACTTCCCCTTCTCTTAATCTCACATCTCCAAAGCCATTTGGCTCAGCCAAACCCTACTAAAATATCCTACGAAATTCCCTAAAATCTACCTAGAGGCCTTACTTTGATCAGAAAGCCTACCTACAGAGCCCTATTGATCAACTCAAATGGAAACACCTGAAGAAGAGGTAATACTTTCACCACCTCTTTCAAAGTTCTTTTCTTCTTCCTCTTCCTCTTTCTTTGTAGTTTCCATACCAAAATAATAACTCTAGTACCTTATACATACTATGATGTTATTATAAATATGTTACAACCATATTCATTATTTTATCCATCCTATGAACGACAAGCCACCATACATGCCTACATACGACTTACCGTCTCCACGTCGTGGTGTAGTCTGTTATTCAAACAATTAATTATTTTAATGGGTATAATAATGAGTATAAATTTTCTAAATAATATCTATAACATGTTAATGATTCTTTATATATGATATACTATCCAATTACATACGATTCCACCATCAATAGAATGGTATTGTCGCTCGTACATACGTACAGACTACTGTCTCCACAAACGCGATGCGATTAAAATCTCTATCCTAACCATTCAAGAATAAATATCATTTTATGATTAAAAAATAATATTTAATAACTTAATATCATTCTGGATACGCAAAAAATACATATTATCCATAACAAACATGAATCACATAACAATACATATAAAATAAAACAAATCAGTTAACACCCAAAACAATGATACTACTGAAATATTACTAACGAAGAAATATTAGAGGATCATATATGATATCATATTTATGTATACAGTTCTTTTATAATTTAATAACAATGATTTAACTATTATACAAGAGGTTAACATACCCTCAATCATGAAAAGTACCAAGTAAGGGTTAATTCTACAATCTCTTCATTATCCGAGGTTGTTTATACATGAGTATCTACTGGAACCTCCTTATCATCCACATCCGTGTTTCTTAAAAATGTATTTCAAAACATTTTTACTATTTCCTAAACTATGGGTTAAAGTCCTTTATACCCTTTTTTGAATTTTTATAAATTTTTTATAAATAAATATTTCCACCATTTTCCAAACAAGGTCCTTTACGACCTTTTCAACAAAATTAAGGAAAGAATTCTTTTTAACTTATACGGTGAGTGCCTCTATTTTCCACCATTATATCAGATTAAAAGCTTCCCTTACATTATTATAATAACATTTTCAAAATAAATGTTTTCTTTTATAAATATGTGACATTTAAAATATTTTAAAATAGAAATAGATATTTCTCTCGAATTGTTTTAATTTCATCTATGTCAACATCCTTTAATGAATTTTACAATTATTTGAAGTTGATTTATTACAATAAAATATTCCATATTGTATTGAAGGATTTGTGATATGTTTGATTATGGATGTGTTATTTTTATACCATTCATGGTTTATAGTTAACGTATTAACATTTCGTATGCTAGTTATAATATAGATGTTTATGTTATGTTTCAACCTTTTCATATGAAGAATGAATTGGAATTAGTAAGTGACGGGTGGAGCCCACTATAGACCCTCGATGCATCAGTAGGTCTCATGAGACAAACTAGTGTCTTGGCACAAGGCCTTGACAAAATCATAATTGTAGTCTTGGAACATGGCCTTGACTATGTGGTTATGAAGTCTGGCATTTTGCATTCCATCATTATGAAATTGACTATTGATATTTCATGAGATTAATAGACTATTATAATATCCATGTGAATAAGTAAATGGAATTATTTTATTTATATTTTCCATATTATTCTAAAGTTTATGTTTAAAAGGGTTGTGTTTTAGTCTTATACATTACCTTAAATGTTTATGGTTATTTATGAAATTTTCTGCTATATTGTTATCCTTACTAAGAATCTGGGCTCACCACTTTCTATGTTTTATTTTTCCCAGGATGTGATAAAGTATGTTATGACTAACCTATAGGGATAGTATATTGGAGATGAATGTGTTAATAGGATACACAATGTTTTTGTTTTTCATTTCATAATGTAATGTAAAACTTATGTATGTATCTAGTACTTCCAAGGCTACTAAAATGATCAGTCTTTCCGGACATGATTTCTTGTATCATGCCAATGTTATGTAATAATACATAAAATCTGGGTAAATAGGGTTGGGGAATTACAATTGGTATCATAGGAAGTTTAGTACAAACCCTGAAAGATAGATTAAGAAAAAATATAATTAGAAAAAATTACCCTAAGACAAACATTGAGGATTAGTATAGAAGAACGTCTTAGAATTTTGGTAATGTGGAGATTTTGTGAGTTTTCCAAGAAATACATCCCTATTTGGATATGAGTAGGTAGAAGTGTCTCTACCACATATGTACCTAAGAGTGAGAACTCCAACACGGAGTTTCGGGCTTGACGTAGGGTATCCTGGTACTTGACAACGGGCCTTGCTGCACTCTTGGTTACGACACTCCTGGGGGATATGCTTAGGATAATTCACATTTTCCTTACAAAAAATTATGAAGGATTTATGAGTATATATCTCCTCAGAGAAAACCTTTTTATGATTATGGATTATATCCATAAACTGTTCAATTTATGTTAAGAGTTTTACAAGTTTAGAATTATGTATTGTGATTCATAAACTAATCTAGTGTATGCCATTGTTTAGAAATGGTGCCTAGTGGATGAAATGGAAACCATATCAACGCACCTAATCGATGTAGGGATTTACCACCTACTTAAGATAATTATAGTGGAGCTGTTGATGCAACCGGTTCTGATTAGCTTATCACCATACTGTGACAACTCAATCAGGTTATGAGTAATAACCTTACCCGTATGGAGCACCCTGATCTACAACACAAAGGATCAATGTTAGACTGCTTCATAATGAAACAACCACCAACATTCAATGGTACTAGAAATCCATTTGTAGCTAAGCAATGGATAAGTTCTTTAGATAAAATATTTCATTCTTTGGGGAGCAGCAAAAGGGAAAATGTTGTTGTGGCATTTTATTGCCTCACAGGAGATGCAGATCAATGATGGTCATTAATTCAAAACCCAAAGGAGGATGAAGAAGTATCAAATATGTAATGGTGGGAGTTTAAAGAGATTTTCTTAGAAAAATACTTTCCTCATGACCATCGAGTGGATATGGAAAGGAAATTTCTGAGTTTGAGGAAAAAGGAGGTTGAGAATGATGAAAAGTATGAGGCTAACTTAACAAGGTTAGAAAGACATGCAACAGATTATATACTTAACCTAAGGAGTAATATTGATCGATTATTCGATGGGTTAAAACCATTTTCCCATCTAACATTAGTCTCATAATCCTTCTCATCATATGAAGATATTGTCTCATGTGTTATCAAGACAGAAAATAAATTCTCTAAGTATTATGACTTTAAAGAAAAGCAAGAGAAGAAGAGATCTGCTGAACACTCTAGAAATGGAAATAAGGGGAAGAAGGGAAAAGTTGAATATACATCCTGTGGTAAATGTGGGAAGAGACACCCTGATACTTTCTTTAAGGGAATGAGAGTCTGTTACAAGTGCGGTGAAAAGACCACCATGCTCGTGATTGAAATGAAATAAAGAGGTTGTCAATTTTAAATGCTACAATTGTATAAAAAAGGGGAATTATTTAAATGAATGTCCTAAGAACCAAGGAAACTTACCAAAAAAAGCACAAGGGAGAAAGGCCAAGATTATGTGATCACTACTGCTGAGGTTAATGATCTGAAAGACATGGTAGATGGTAATTTAATGATTTCCTCAAGTTTATCCAATGCTTTATTTGATTTAGGATTATCACATTGTTTCATATCTTCCCAGTTTACTAAGAAAATTAGATGTTTCCAATTTGATTTAACAAGGGAGTTATTAGTCAAAACTCCTAAGGTAAGTATCATTGTAACAAATTTTTGTGAATCAGTTCCCATTAGTGCATATAAATGTTCTTTATCTACTGATCTCATCATCATAACCATGATTGAATTTGATATAATCTTTTTTATGGATTGGATTTTGGACTATGATGAAAAAATCTATTGTAAGAAGAAGGAGGTAATTTTTTTTGATGATGATAAAGAGTACCTTATCTTTAGAGAAGAAACATCACCATCTGATTCTTATCTAGATCCACCCCTAGTAGCTCTAATAAATTCAATTATTTGGGAGGAAGAGAATGAAATAACTATGGGTGAGGAAAAGAATGTTCAAATAGAGGATGTACCTACTGTACATAAATATGTTTATGTGTTTCTTGGAGATTTACATGGACATCCTCCAGAATGAGAAATTGAGTTTTCCATTGATTTAATTCTTTGTTCAAGGATCATATCGAATACCCCTTATAGAATGGCCACTGTGGAATTATGGTAACTAAAGAAACAAATAGAGGAATTGAGAAATAAAGGATTTATCTGCCCTCATGTTTCTCCATGGGGAGCCCCTGTTCTTTTTGTTAAGAAGAAAGATGGATCTATGAGGTTGTGCATTGAATACAGGGAGATCAATACTATAACAATAAAGAACAAGTATACCCTACCTCACATTGATGATTTATTCAACCAACTTCATGGAGCTCAATATTTTTTAAAGATTGACCTTTGATTTGGATATCATCAATTGTGTGTGAAGAAGGAATACATTCTGAAAATAGTATTTCGAACCAGGTACATGCATTACGAATGTATAGTAATTCCTTTTGGACTGACTAATGCACCTTTAATTTTCATGGATCTAATGAATATATTATTCAAATAATATTATTATGACTTTGTAGTATTATTTATTGATGATATATTGGTTTACTCAAAAGGCTATGAAGATCATGAAAATCACTTGCGCACTATTATGAAAACCATAAAAAGAAATGAATTATATGGTAAGTTTAGAAAGTGTGAATTATGTCTTCCGGAGATTTCTTATCTGGTCCATATTGTCTCTAAGGATGGAATCTCTGTTGATCCTGCAAAGACCAAGGAAATCCGAGAGTGGCCAGCACCAACAAGAATCACTAAGGTATGTAGTTTTATTGGTTTAGTAGGTTATTATCAGTGTTTCGTCCATAACTTTTCCCTATTGGCTAACCCATTAACCAAGATCACACATAACGGGGTTAAATTTGTTTAGAAAAAAGAGTGTGAAGAATGTTTTGAAGAACTGAAGAGAAGATTAGTCAATGCTACTATCTTGACTCTACCATTGGGGAATGATGGGTTTGTTATTTATAGAGATGCATCAAAGAAAGGATTTGGTTGTTTCCTTATGAAAATTTTTAGGGTTATTTCCTATGCATCACGAAAAATAAAAATTCATGCGCAAAACTATACCACTAATGATCTTGAGTTAGTAGTTGTAATCTTTACTTTGAATATTTGGAGATACTATCTCTATGGTAAAAAATGTGAGATATATACCGATCATAAGAGCTTGAAGTATATTTTATCACAAAAAGAACTCAACATGAGGAAAAGTTGATGGCTCGAGATACTCAAGGATTATGATTTCACTATACACTACCACCCGGGGAAACAAATAAGGTGGCAGATTCTTTGAGTAGAAAGGATCATGGAGTTTTGAACAAGATGTGAGTTTAAGGGGATCCTATGTTCATGGATCTAGTAAATATGAATATGGGAATAATAATGGATGGTGAAACATCAATAATTTTTCAAATGGCTACCAAACCATATTTACTAGAAAGGATAAAAAGTTCCCATACTAATGATGAGTAATTTAAAAAGAAAATTAAAGTTGTGAATGATGGGAGATTGATTGACTTAGTATATGAAGATGGAATTTTGAAATTTGTGAAGAGACTTTGTGTTCCTAACATACCTGATCTAAAAAGGGAATTGTTGGATGATGCTCACATATCAAATTTATCTATACACCCTAGTAGCACTAAGGTGTATAAATATTTGAAGGAACATTTTTTGTGGGACAACAAGAAGAGGGAGATTGCTGATTATGTGTCATGATTTATGGTTTTTCAACATGTTAAGTCTAGAAGACAACATCCTGGAGGAGTCATGAAACCTCTTCCCATACCTGATTGGAAATGGGATGATATTATGATGGAATTTGTCATGAGGCTACCAAATACTCCTAGAAGGAATGATGAAATATGGGTCATTGTTGATCGTTTTACCAAGTCAACATATTTTCCTGCTATAAGAGAAGATTTACCACTTGAAAGTTTAGCAAGAATATATATTAATGAAGTTGTAAGACTTCATGGAGTACCCCTATCGATTATTTCTGACTGTGATCCCCATTTTACATCAAGATTCTAGAAAATTCTTCAGAAGTCCTTGGATACTAAACATCATTTGAGCACTGCCTACCACACTCAAACTGAAGGACAATCAGAACAAACTATTAAAACCTTAGAATACATGTTGAGATCTTTATCAATTGACTTTCAAGGTATGTGTGATCAATATTTACCTCTTGTAGAATTTTCCTATAACAATAGCTTCCATTCAAGTATTCAGATGGAACCATATAAAGTGTTATATGGAAAGAGATTTCTCACACCAACTTTTTGGGATGATGTTGGTGAAATAAAATTCATAGGCCCAGAAATTGTTGAGGAAATAATGGAAAAGATAAAGGTTATCCAAACCCACATCAAAGAAGATCAAAGTAGGAAAAAGAGCTACATTGATAATCGAAGGAAATATTTGGAATTTCAAGTAGTAGATCATGTTTTCTTGAAGGTATCTCCCTGGAAAGATGTTCTACGTTTTAGTAAGAAAGGTAAATTAAGTCTTAGGTACATCAGACCTTTCGAAAATCTATAACTAATTGGAGTTGTTGCTTATCATTTGGAAATTCCACCAAGTCTCTCCAAAGTTCATGATGTGTTCCACGTATCACTATTGAGAAAATACATGCCTGACCCAATGCATGTACCCACCTATGAAGAAATAGAACTGGAACCTGACCTGTCTTATTGTGAAGTGGCTATCAGAATTCTTGATACGAGAGAAAAAGTGTTGAGAAACTGGATGACTTGTCTGGTGAAAGTTATATGGAGAAATCATAATATGGAAGAGGCAGTGTGGGAACCTGAGGAACTTATGATGAAGAATCGCCCGAATCTTTTTAAGCAGTAATATTCTAGTAATTTTGAGGATGAAATTATTTGAAGGATGGGATAATGTAACACCCCAAGCTTCCATGATATGTTTTCCTTTGAATAATGAAATAGCTTACGTTGTACGCAACTTGGATTTTTAACACACCACGACCAATCAAACTAGCAATTATGAATAGTAATACCCACTTTTTAAAATTTTATAAACTTTATTTTTCAAAATGGACTTCATTTTTGGATTGGGAATATCAAAATTAGCTTATGGTGAATTTTTGGTATTTTTCTAAAAACTTTCAATTTTTGATGAACTGTGGAAAACACTGCGTTATTGGTTAAAAATGACTTTTTATTCAAATAATTAGTTATTTTATTTAAATTTATATTAGGTAAAAATAGATACAGAATACCTATAAATTCTCAATGTAATTCATTGGATCCATTTTTATACTAATATTAGATATATAAGTTTTATTGTACTTTTTACCGTCATTTACCCACCTTCTAGGCGCATATGGAATTTTGCATAAAACACAATTTTAACAATTTTTTGAATTGAATTTCAAAAAACAGAGAGACATGGTTGAAATTAGTAAGTAAAATTTGGTTCAATAAGATGAGAATAATTTTTGGTGAATAGTAACTTTGGCTTTAATTTACCACAATTAAAAGTAAATAGGGTAATTAAAGGTAAAAATGATATTATAATTACCCTAACACATGTCCTAATTCTATTGGATATGTTTATTTCGACCAAAATCAACCTTAGGAATAAAATATGATCCTTTTGGTCCACTTGGATTAGATTAGTACATTTATTATTATTTTCTTTAAAGAAGAGTTAAACGTGTTAAATTCAAAGTTTAATAACTAAACCATTTTTAATATAGGGTTATAAATAAGATAAATTAGACTATAAGTATTCAGTAAAAATCTAAAAATATTTCCTACATAAAGGTATTTTATTTATAATTATTATAAATTAAATAAATAAATTTATTTATGATACAATGATGATGTAGTAATTACCTTATTAATGAAAGATTAAAATAATTGATATTATAAATATACAAATAAATGTAAATTGAGTCTTCTGATTAATTACACTAATTTTCTATGTTAATATGACATTTTATAGTTGATTAAATAATTTTTTTCTAAGTGATAAAGTTTTTCTGACTTTCACAAAAACAAAATACCAAATAGTGTGAAAATTGACATAAATGAGTTTTTAAAAAAAAATACTATATTATTAATTGATATCATATTCCTAAAATTATAAGGTTAGTCTAAAGGACATAGATAAGGTTAAATATACCAATAATGAACCACATGGGTTTCTCTTGGCTTTTTATAGTAAGATTATTAACCATTTATTATAAGAATACAAGAATACATGGTAAAGGTCAAACTATTTAACTAAGAGTTAAATCTAAACGATAAGATTAATATGGCAACCTAAACCTATTGGTTGAGATTTTTTCGACCCATATCCACCGTATACTTGAAATAAATCCTTTCTGATCCATTATAAACCGAATATGATTGTATAATAAAATAATATTTCAAGGTTTTCCTAAAGTGACCCTCACCTCTCTTATAAAAGGGTACTTCCCCTTCTCTTAATTTGACACCTAATAAGCCATTTGGCTTGGCCAAACACTACTCAAATATCCTCTAAACTACCCTTAAATCTACCCAGAGGCCTTACATTGATCATAAATCCAACCTATAGAGCTCTTTTGATCAACTCAAAATGAAACACCCGAAGAAGAGGTAAAACTTTCCCCACCTCTTTCAAAGTTATTTTCTTCTTCCACTTCCTCTTTCTTTGTTGTTTCCATAGTAAAATAATAAATATAGTAACTTAAACATACTGTAATGTTATTATAAATATTGTACAACCATATTCATTATTCTATCCATCTTATGAATGACAATTCACGATACATGCGTACTTACGGCTTACTGTATCCACGTCGTGGTGTAGTTTGTTATTCAAACACTTCATTATTTGGATGGGTCTAATAATGAGTATAATTGATGTAAATAATAAATATAACATGTTAAGTATTCTGTATATATGATATACCATCCAATTAAATATTATTCCACCATCAATAGAATGGTATTGTCGCTCGTGCGTAGATACGAATTATTGTCTCCACGAACGCGATGAGATTAAATCCCCATCGTAACCATTCAAGAATAAATATCATTTTATGATTAAATAATAATTTTTAAGAACATAATATCATAATGTATATGGATCAAATACATATTATCCATAAAAAACATGACTTACATAACAAAACATAAGAAGGAAAATGAACCATTTAACAATGGAAACAATGATACTACTGAAATATTATTAACAAAGAAATATTAGAGGATCATATATGATATAATAATTATGTATGAGTTTCATATATAATTTAATAACAATGATTTAACTATTATACATGAGGTTAACATATCCTCGATCAAGGAAAAGTACAAGGTAAGGGTTAATTCTAAAATATCTTCATTATCTGAGGTTGTTTATACATGAGTATCTACTAGGACCTTCTTATCATCCACATCCGTGTTTCTTAAAAATTTATTTCAAAACATTTTTACAATTTACTAGACTATGGGTTAAAGTCATTTATACCCTTTTTTACTTTTTATAAAAATTTTATAAAGTAAACTTTCTGTCGTTTTCTAAACAAGGTCCTTTACGACCTTTTCGACAAAATTAAGGAAAGAATGTTTTTTAACTTATACAACATGTGCGGATATTTTCAACCATTATAACACCTTCAAATCTTTCCATAAAATATTACATTAATATTTTAATAATAAATGTTTTCTTTTATAATTATGTGACTTTAAAATAATTTCATAATAGAAAGAGATATTTCTCTCAAATCGTTTTAATTTCATCTATGTCAACATCCTTTAAGGGATTTTACCCTTGTTTGAAGTTGATTTATTATGATACAATATTACATATTGCATTGAAGGTTTTGTGATATGTTTTAGTGAGAATGTTTTATTTTTATACCATTCAAGGTTTATGGTTAAATTATTTTCATTTCGTATGCTAGTTTTAATACAAATGTTTATGTTATGTTTCAAAATTTTCATATGAGGAATGCGTTGGACTTATTAAGTGATGGCTGGAGCCCGCTATAGCTCCTCGATGCATCAGTAGGTATCATGAGACAAACTAGTGTCTTAACACAAGGCCTTGAAAAAAAATATTATTTTTAGTATTGGCATGAGGCCTTGACTATGTGTTTATGAAGTTTGGCATTATACCTTCCATCATTATGAAATTGGCTATTGATATTGCATGAGATTATTAGACTAGTAGAATATCCAAGTGAATAAGTAAATGACATTATTTGATTTATATTTTCCATATTGTGTTGATGTTTAAGTTTAAAAGGATTTTGTTTTAGTCTTATATATTACCTTAAATGTTTATGCTTATTTATTAAAGTTTCCACTATATTGTTATCCTAACCGAGCATCTGAGCTCACCCCTTTCTATGTTTTATTTTTCCCAGGATGAAAGAAGTATATTATGACTAACCTATAGGGATGGTCTAAGGGAGAGTAATGTGTTAAAAGGAGACACAAGGTTGTTGTTTTTCATTTCATAATGTAATTTAAAACTTATGTATGTTTCTAGTACTTCCAAGGATACTAAACTTATCAGTCTTTCGGGACATGATTCCTTGTATCATGAAAATGTTATGTAATAATGAACCGACTCTGGGTAACTAGGGTAATGGAATTATAGGCTGGCTGGTAGGATCCATGAAACCACCCTTTCCTCTGTCAGTGCCAGGGTGAGCAGATGATGATGGGAGTTCTAACATAAACCCCATATACTAAATCCATTACTGCCACTATCCATATGATCCATTGTTATTACCCACTAAAATACCAACATGGTCAGTAACACTTTATGTATATTCTTAGTAGATATCACTAAGAATTTTTACTCTTATGCCAGTGGCAGAAGTTAGGCCAGCCTGATGTGACTCAGATGACTGTAAGAAGGTATGATTTCACTCTTTAAGAGTATGGTTTTCCAGATTTGATGAAGAGTGTTCATATCCGACTGATATAATATTGACTGAGACACAATTTTTTTGGTTATCCTCCTCTACAAAGTACCTCATTTGGTAGTTCAGTGTCCTGTGTACCAAATTAGGGGTTGGTTCCCATGATGAATATGATCCCAGGGTAAAATATGATGAAAATTTCCCCATATATATGGGCTAGGGTGCTCCTTTGGATTCCACAATCACCGAGGATAGCTGTAGTGAAGTTAAAGGCTCTTTGAAAGTAATGATATGGGATTGATTTTCTGCCACTTTTAGGGCACACTGGAGGGCCTCTGAAAAATTTTCAGTAGGAGGGATATAATCCTGATCAGGAGATGCATTGTTTGGAAATACCTGGAGGGATCTCCTTCCGAATGTCCTAACTCAAACAATCGGTGTAGTCACAACTTCATCTACAACACCTTGTGGAATCATGGTCATATCTCAGTAATGATGATCAAAATGGATGAGATCCCTCCTATAAATCTTCTGAGTGATTAGGTTGTCCGGATGATTGTCCTATTCCGCCTTCATGAGGTAAGGAAGGTACAAATTTCTACTCTCTAGGGATAGGCTACCAACGTTTTTAAATGTGGTGACAAGGGCCACTTCCTCTCCTACGACTTGTCGTGGGAAAAAAGAATAGTGGGAATTCAACCTTCGAAGGAATAATGAGATAATTATAGATTTGAGATGGAGATTTTTATGTGGTATTACTGGCCCAAGATGTTCACCAATCGATACTAGTAGTGGTGTGTTGGTGACAATGTACGTCGAGGCCTCAGGGTCAAAGAAACTTATCCAATGATCTCAAAATACATTGGCATATTCAATGATGTTATTTCAATTGAAGGTATTATGAAAGTCTTAAATAAGAAACAATACACCTTATTAATGAAACATAATATATAATAGTACATGTTAGATTCATAACTTTCACACATAAATGATAAAGGGGAAGTGCCTTATTTTTACATAAGGTTTAGTGCAGTTAAAATAAACATATCGGGTTCACCATTTTTTTGTGCAATGAACATAGAATAAAATGGCTTGATAGACATTGGATAATCTATCCATTTTAACTCATGAAATGGATGGAATAGTTAAATGATTTCACATCATGTTCACCATTTTGTTTCATAGGGATTTAGGACATGGATGATATTCTCAAGCTCGATGGTTCTATTGATTGTACAGGGGGAGGGGGGTTCAATACCTTTCCCACTCATTTGCATACTGTTTCCCATTTTTTTAGTTTCCTCTAGAAAATCCTAATGGTTCCCACATCCTTAACTTGGTACATACCTTAATTCCAAAGGTAGGTGGTCCTTTGGGATTTCATGCCCAATGACACTTAAGAAAACAAATTGGTCGAGAGGATGGGAGGTAAGGCTCATAACACCATTTTAGGGGGAATCAGTTTTTTTACTTTGGGACTCTCTTATAGATTTATGATAAGTTCTTGAAATCCTTACCAGACCCATATATGGGGCTAGTTACCCATGTTTCAATTAATTTATTGTACACATGTATTTATAGGATCAACGGAATTCATATCATGGGTTCTCTATCAATCTCTTATTTAACTATGATGCTTTGGGATATGGCCATGTTCCACCACATTGAATTTTATTACTACCCAGAGAGGTGGTTGGTGTATTGGATATGGGATTGAACATCTACAAGGCATCCTACGTATCCTATGAAATCATTAATCAAAACCCATGTAGTTCATTTGACATAGTTTAAGGTCATATGATAGGACCCATCCATGTAGTTTAACACTATACGGTAAGGACATGGATATTGGGCTCGAACCTCAATGAGGCATCCTATGTATGTTGTTTAACATATAATAAATTTCTACATAGTTCTTGTATGGGTACCTGTGTTGTGAGAGATATGAAAATAGAGTTCCTAGGCGGGACTTATGCGTATGATAATTCCTGAGATTTCTTCTTCGGGAATGTGTCCCTTTGATCATAGATGATATGTAATCAGACTTACATCCAGATGATGGTCCCTCACTAGGGGAATTTTCATCATGATTTTGATACAATAATCACTAGTCCCTAATCCCATGCGAGCCATGCTTGGTGTGAGAAACAAAATATAGCAGTAGCTTGTACACATTGCATGATAAAATATCTGTATGAGGATCACACATTAATGTTTCCATTTGAGGGAAATGGTTTCCCATCTCATGGAGGATATGGTTTGAATCTAGGGCCTTAAAAAGTTATCCTAAATCTCATATTTTATAACATGAATCATATAAACCATAGTTCATTTCATCCCCAAACCTACTGATGGGGTTTGAGGTGCTTTAGGGCATGATCGAGGCTTATACTTAAAATGATGTTTGTGTATGAGTCCTCTTCTCATCCACTGATGGACGAGGAAGAATTTTAGACCAATGGGATAATTTAATCCTATAATTCAGGGATACATGGGATAGAAAGATACTTACACTGAAGTGGATTCCCATTTGAGCTTGGGCTATAGGAAGAGATCCTATATATCCTGGGTATGGTGGGAATCAAATTTCTCATAATTCACTTACCCCTTAACCCACTAACAGGCTATAGCGGATGATTACATTCGAAGATATTATTTTTATCCCTGATTTTTTGAGAATGTTAGGGTCTTATTGAAAGATGGATTCCCTTTTGGTTGGGTCTTACACACTGAGGCTTTCCTTTGATTGGAGTTTATGCATTTAGACAACCTGATCATTTGGGACATGTTATATTATGTTGATAACCACAAGTCACACACTGAGGAAACCCAATTAGTAAGGGATTACACTCTGAGGATACCTGACGAGAAACTCATTATTTATAAAATGATGGATTAAAGAGAGGTGTTTACCATAAAAGGCATGTTCGAGAGAATGAAATTGGTAGGATTACATGAGTGCATTACCCTAGCTCACTAGGGATACTTTCCTTATAAAAGGGGGATGCAGCTAAAGGTTCCTGGCTAGGAACCACATGGAATGATTCTAAATGGGTCTTCTGGATGTGGTTGACATGTCCCAGAGAATCTTATTAACATCTTTTACCTGTTTTATAATCATGTCTTGATTGTTTACCCGATATTTTGGGGAATTATATTGAAAATGGAGACACATCCAAGGGTGTCTTTCTAACATGTTCACGATGCCTCGCATGTCTTAGTTTGGAATTCACAAGTTCTTCTATATGACCAAAGTGGACATGTATGGGGTCTTTCACACCATTAAAGTAGACATGAATATGCATTTTCACATGATCCACCCAACTCTTCTTCAAGATGTCACATGACAATTGTGACATGTCAATGGAAAATCACATGATCATGATAACATGTATATAAGTTATCATGAGATCATCCTGAATTTTCTAGAGTTTTTCTTGGGATAAACTGTACATGTTGAGGGGTTGTTTCCTAATAAGCATGGATTGTCCTTAGCTCATCACATCATAATGATTAGATGTTAAGGGGTTGTTTTAAGACCAATATGACTCATTTGAGGCTTGTACCGTGATCAATGGGACACATCAAAAGCCATCCAATTAAATTGTGAGTCCCATGAGGTGTATTACGACCACGTTCCTATAAAATATTCATATAGTGGGGTATCATGTATGTGTTTAGGATCCTACATCTATCCGGATTTTTAATCCACAAGTTTAAAAGGGTACAATTTTTTCTAGGTTGGATGATGCGCACCCAAGGGTTTTCTTTAAGCTGCACCTCCTGGGGTCTTTCATGATGGATCCCCATGAAAGTACCATGACTCACATGACATCAAAGGGGTCTTTTGATGGATTATTTGATCACAAGTGGGTCTGTTTTATTGATTCCATTTATACTAGTGAGGTAATACACTATATGAAGAAGGTTCATGAACTATGGGTCACACATCCTCAAAATATTCCTTGAATGAAGGGGGTTTCCATGGGGATACTGTGTTTTGAAGAAACCACTTCTAACGTTTCATGTAGATATCGAAAGACATAAAGAATACTTTGTTCATGTGGTTCATATGCCTTCAATAAGAGTTTTTTTGATTGTCTCTATTATTATACCAAGGACCTACAAGGGGTGTTTGTAGGTCAAGAATACCGTGTCCAAGGTTGCATGTGATCATCGATGGAAAAAGGTGGTCAGAATATTTTCAAGATCAGGGTTCATAATGTGGTCTAGTACATACTCAAAGACACCAATATGCATGATCTATGTATTCTAGGGCCTTTATTATCATGTTTCATGAGATTCCATCAATTATGAGATTGTGTGATGCAATTGATGGTCCTTCAGGATGTCTTGTAGGTGACCGAAGAGGGTGCACACTGGGGAAGTCTGTGCAGACGAAGGACATTATTGGTGAAGTTGAGAAACTAATCAACAAAGGGGAGGGGATTGTGTGATCTAACAAACACAATATATGAACCTGGAATCACATGATGTTAAGTTCATCATGAAATATCTTGTTATTTGAAGGATAATTTGGAGGTTTTTTAGATCATGTGTAGAGGTTGATTGTTCATGTTTTATGGTGAAGAGGAATGCATGGAATGTGTGGCACATTTCCTAAATCCTACTTCGTGGGTAAAATGAACAAAAATCATAGATTGGGTAGGGGACCATGAGACCATGGTCCCCCTCCTTGTGTGGGGTTCATACCATTGGGCCGTGAAGATATGAGGGAACCATTCAATCACGGTAATTCCTTCAAGGTCTCATGATCACAATCACACGAGGTTGTTTCAAGATCGTAGGTTTTCTCGGTCGGATTGTTCAGGACTGCATGGTGTAAAAGGGAATCACATGTCATTATCCTATCATGTGATCACATAATATATTAAACAAAAATCAATGGGTTCTTATGAAAATATCCCATAGAAGATTCTCATGGGACAGTTCTATTTTATTAACTAGAGATTATCTTCAAGAGGGTGGATGACCCCTCGGTTTCTCTAGTGATTTTATATACTTTCCCTTATTTTTTTGGAGATCCCTCTCCTCTCCTTCAAAATGTATTTTTCTTAAAGGGAGTGGGGGTATATATATGAGACTTCAGCCCGAATGTGGTGTCAACTTCTACAGAATGGATGATTTTTGAACCAGGGAGACAACCTATAGTTCATTGCATGATCATTTAATTTGATCATGTGATTCCTCTATTTCCTTTTACAAATCCATGTGATCTAAAAAATGTAATTTAAATCTGATAAAAATCATAGGAGGTATAAGGGTTTACAATTGTAAACTACATGCGATGCCTCTATAGGTTATATTCACATTGATTGCTTGATCAAATAATGATCATGCAATTGCTTCAAAGACTAGTTGGACATCTTATGGTATGCCACTAGAATTCATGATTGTATCTCTTGGTGGCTTGTACTAGCTCTATCAAGCTCACTCATCTATCGGTTAAGGATGGGGGAAGCAGCCATGGTGATCATCAAGCGATCATGAGAGAATCATCTTTACATGTCAAACAAGAAAATGTCGAAGATTTGTGGGAAAGTGAGAGGTTGAAGATGGAGGTAACACACTACATGGTATCAACTATGTTTGAAATTTCAATTCTTGGGATGAATTACTTCAGGTTAGCGACATGTGACATCGAGGAAAATGACTAAAAATCGTCGGGAGGAGTGATCTCTTGGTCCAGATTTGATTACTGTGAAAATATTCCATCTCACATAAAAAGTATTCATTTCCTCCCTCTATTATATAATTTAAAATGAAGATTCCTCTTAATCAAGATGATAATGGGGTTATCACACGTACCACATGCACCACCTCTATTTGGGCTTTGGACCTGCGGTCTTTGTCCCATGCTATGCACACTGGTGGCTATGACCTTACACACCGCGAGCCCCATACATGGATATGATATATTCATGTGGGAGATATTATCCCTCTACTAGTACAATAGCTAGCCTTTCATGAATCCTAAATGTCATGGTCGACCTTTGGTCCCACATGGTTTGGTGTTTGAGTTAGTCTGGCTGGCCATAAGTTTTTTGGAAAAGGAATGTGCAACTACTTGAAGGAATGTTATAGGATGGGTGAAAAAAGGTCCCAAGTAATATCCCTTTAAAACAGAGTCCGAGAAATCATGAATTCCATTGAAGTTTTCTTTATGTAAATTACATCCAAGATTTTCAAGTTCTTTAAGTTCCTCAAATCATTAAAGGCAAAGTAAAAGATGCATGATTATGGGTGCCAACACTCAGCACAATAGAAAACCTCATTATAACATTTAAATTTATGAGAGAATGATAGATTTAATATTTTTATAATTATTATTATGTTTTTAAATTATTAAATCCATTAAAATTAATCAATTTTATCTTATTCTCATAATTTTATGATTTTTGTTGAGTTTTGAGCTTAAGAGTGAAAATTGGTTAATTCTAGACATTTAGCAGTTTTATATTATCTCTGTATTTCAAGCACAACTCCTATAATTATGATCCGATTCACGTGATTAATTTTTTAAGGATTTCAATATTTGTGGGATTAAAATTATTCTTTTGTAGAAAGATCACATTTGAACTCTAACATGCCCTAATAATTCAACTAAGTTGAAGAATTATTCTGGTCAGAAGAATGGACCATACTTAATTCAAAGAGGCATATCTTCAGATACCAAGCATCAAATGAGATGATTTAAGATTTATTATATAACTAAAATCAAATATCAAGTTCTACATTAATTTTAATAAAGAAAGTATTTCATTAAGGCCGCCCTTGAACCAGTCAAAGTGGGGTTGGTGGAATAGTGATTGGCTGCTAGAAAAAGTATGGTCTATTAATTAGTCCATAACTCATTCAACATGGTTCCAAATGCTCTGAAATTTCTAGGGTAGATATCCAATTCCATTCCTTATAGATTATAGGAATTAACCATGGCATTTTTCAACCATATGGTTGGAAAACCGAAGCTAAACCTTTGCTAGACAGACTTTGGAGGATATTTTTTCTATTATTCTTTTTATCACTTTTCTTTATTTTAAAATTTTAATATATTCTTCTGATCCATTCTTATCAATTACTGTTAACATGGTGGGGTAAATATTATAAGTGATTTGAAAATTTTAGGTTTTTTATTTTGTAATGTTTGAGTTTATGCACTTAATGTTATAAAATGTTTTCTCTATTATGCAAAGTTGGTTTCAAATTGTAATAATAGTTTATATTATCTTGTGCGATTGTATTTGATTTTATATTCTGTTATTATTATTTCTTTGTTTAATGGAAATTATCTCCACCACTAGGTTCTGTTCTATATATTATGGAATAAATCTGATATTTGTGGTGAAGTGCTTGGTGATCGTTAGTACGTGTGAGAGTCATAGTTCATATTCATGATTTTTTGGGATAAACAAGACTCGATCAGGAATTGCATAAATAAATTCCATGTATTTAATGAAACTATTTCATAAAATTAAGGATATTAGTCCAAATTAAAATCTTATTAATGTTTAATCTCACAAACACTATTGATAAAATAAATGAGAGGAAACGATTGTTGAATCTCACTTTAATCGACTTAATAGAAGAGGATTGAATTAATCAAAACTATGATATCATTTCAATTGGAAAACCAACCTATAACCGATCACCCAATTCATATAACTATTTTCAATAACATTATTTTTCAATTTTATTTCAATATATTATGTAATTTCTTCCTTTAGTTTATTTTCAAAATCAATCTTTTCAAAAACAACCACCACTTCATTATCTAATTTTAAAGTTAAAAACTTGATTGTTGAGCGCTCCTCTCTAGAAACAAACTAGTTTAACCACTATATAATAGTTTAACATATAAATAATTTTTTTCTACACCCCATAAAAGGAATGTGTCAAATCTTGGCTGCTCTACTGGGGAGGAAATTCCACAATCTAATTATAAATATTTTACAATTTTTAAAAATAAATTTGAAAAATATTTTTCCATGATGTTTTCAAATGATTATTTATTTAATTCATGTAATAATTACCCACCAATGAAAAATCCAATTAATACCTCATGATTTTATATATAGGATAGTGTTTTTTTAATATTTAGATAGGTGAGGTTATATTCAAAATCAAATAATGTGAAGTAGGCATTCAAAGAATTCATAGTGGGTGTTCGAGAGGACATAAACCTGAATTTTTTTAAAGCGATTGCACGATAGCTAAATATGTTCTCCCATTAAATTCCTGAATTTTATAATTTTGAAAAGTTCCAATAAGATTCTCCCTTACTCTTTTTGTATTTTTCTATATAAATCCAAGAATTGGAGGAGCCTGACTATCTTCCTCTATCTGCTACTACTCAACTCTAAGAGGTTCTTTACACTAAAGAAGAAATTGAATCTAAACAAACTCCAAGAATCATTATCATCTAATTTTATTGAAAATAAATTTTATATCACCTCCCCTTGCTTGAAATTTTCAGATTCAGAAAACATATGATATTCCTTGGATGATGAGGAAGAAAAAGAAGATGCACCTAATAAGGAACCTATGGAGCTCCATAAACATTATGAACACTCATTAGAAGGAGTTAAATAGGAAATCCTGGTGGGATTTCCTAAGGAAAAAGAGATACAATATGATTAATTTTAAATGGAATAATTTCATATTGATTAATCATGTTTTAATTTAATTTAAATAGAATTACACTCCGACTTTCCCTTTGATTATTATTTTGATGCAACTTATCTTGAGAAATCATTAGAGAATGAAGAAGGAGTTGTGAAAGTAGAAACCAATAAAGGGGAGGAATAATTATTTATCTTAAACCCACCATAAAATATGTATATCATTTTCCTGGGGATGTATATAGAGTCCATGTCAAAAAGGAATAAGTATAAAATAGAAGGAAGAAGTTCTGGTGGTTCATATTATAGAAACTCAACCCACCATCAGATTAGGGATAACCAACTGAAACTGCCCATCTGGAGGCAGTCAAAACACAGAGACCAATTAGGGGGATTAAACCAAGATTTATATTTATTTTCTAATCCTAATTATATTTTATTTTCTTTTAATATATTTCTAATGCAGTTTTATTTAATTTTGGTTATAGGTTTTCAGTGTGCAGTACTCATGAGCTTAACTCAACGTTGCACTACCAATAAGTTAGGTTGTACCTCTCCTTGTCACTTTATTGATTATTGTGATTAAATTAAAAATATAATTACATGTTATATTAACTTGAATTCATTATGGACACTAAATAATTTAAGTGTGGGATAGGGAACCATTATATTTTAGTAATTTTAACTGTTTGTTTTTTTTCAAAAAAATATAAATTAAATTTGTGTGTTTTTAAAATTATCGTGTGTTTCTGAAAAATTTGAGCTGAAATGATTATCATTGTAATTTTTGAAACCCATATAAATGAGTTAAATAATTTAGCCTATGAAACTGAGCTTAAATGAATGCTGAAAACGCCTTTCTTTCAAGTTTAAATCTTTATAAATTTCATGAAATGTACTCTGATTTTCAAATTCGACGCCACATATCACTGTCTATATCATTGAAATCACTTTCTTGTGAGGCTTCTCAACCATTGTTTTCATATTCTTTACATTCAACTCACTTACCAAGAGAACCAAATCATGATTTATTAAAACATAATTTGATTTATTTCTTTCAAAACTTTAGGGTTTAAAGTACATTTGTTTTAAATGATTGAGGAATTTATTTGGTTTTAAATCCACATTTTCAAGAGAATCCATTTTTTTATGGGCTACCTTTCATATTTAATCCTTGTGTCCCTTATAATCCACGAACAACCTATTAGGTTAGCCACACTACAATCCATTTTTTCCTATCCAACCTACTCTTGAAGTGAAATTGCATAATCTTGTTCAACTTAAATGTGGGGGATGATATCTTGTGTCGTGCTACCACATTTGGTGATAATTTTGGTGGAAACATAAATTTTTAAGATATGTGTTTTCTGCTAAAAAATAGTTTTGTTAAAATATGTGCCTTTTCTAGAGCTTCCATGATAAAAGAAGCTATGACTTTCTAGAGCTTCAAATGAAAAAATGTTGTTCCTATCTCAATCATTTAAGAAAAATAGTGATTTAGATGATTGAATTTATTGCTACTAAAATGTTTAATGGTGTAAAAATTCTTGTAATTTTCAAATATAATTTGGATATGATTTTCTACTAAGGGGAGTGAAGAGGATACTGTACTTGAGTGAAAAATAGAATATTAAAAATTTTCTTCGAAAAGAGCCAAACCCTCCTCATTCCGCCTTAGATTTTTTCACATCTAAATCCTAACAACCTAAATAAAAAGAAAAACCATGAAAATTCATCATGATATAAATATGTCATTAACTCTTATCAGGTGAATATTTAAGAATTTTTCAAGCCTATGGTGACACTAATATGAGTTTGGATGATAAAAACATTACTGAAAAAATAAAATTTGTGTGTTGAGAGAAAATTCATTTGAGGAAGGTGTTTTTCGGTGGATGAGAGGATAAATGAAGAGGAAATATATTTAATGATCGTAAATTAAGAACATTAAATAATAGTTTTTAAGGAGTCATGATATCTTTTGTCTCTTGGTGTAAAATTGTTGGATCTCAAGGATATGTGTTTTAAAATTTTCTTTGATTTGATTTTATTATTTATTTGTCCAGGAGTCCAAGTGCTAATTGTGGGGTAATTGATAGATTTAATATTTTAATAATTATTATAATGTTTTTAAATTATTTAATCCCTTCCCATTAATCAATTTGATCTTATTTTCATAATTTTGTAATTTTTGGTGAGTTTTGAGCTTAAGAGTGAAAATTGGTTAATTCTGGACATTGTGTAGTTTTATGTTGCCTCTCTATTTAGATCATAACTCCTAAAATTATGGTCCAATTCACATTATTCCTTTCTATATAATTTATATGTTCATGGGATACATATTATTATTTTGGAACAAGATTTCATTCGAACTCCAACATGCCCAAATAATTTGACCAAGTTGAAGAATTATTCTGGTCGGCAGAATAGACAATACTTTATTCAAAGAGGCATATCTAGGGATACAGAACATAAAATTGAATTATTCTACTCTTTTCCTACTAATGATATAAATATGAAGTGCCAAATTAAATTTCATGAATAATGGATTTCATTAAGGCCTCTCTTGAACCTATCAAAGTAGGGTTGGTGGAATAGTGATTGGCGGCTAGAAAAATCCAGGTCTAGAAATTTTGACATAACAACTTAAATAGGGCTCCAAATGATCTGAAATTTCTAGGTTATATGGAAAACTACATTAATAACAGATTATAATAAGGTACCTCACCATGGTTCAATAATATGCTGGGAGAACCAAAGCTAAATATTTGGTGGATAGATTTTAGAGGATATTTTCTTGTTCTTCTTTTTACCTTTTTTATTTATTTTATTTTTTTAATGTATTATTCTTCACCATTATTCTAAATTACCCTTAAAATGGTGGGGTAAATATTATGAGTGATTTTGTAATGTTAGGTTTTCCATTTTTTAATTTTTGAGTTCATGTGCTCAATGTTATAAATTGTTTCTCTATTCTGCGAAGTTGGTTTAAATTTGTAATAACAATTTATATTACCTTGTGTGATTATATTTGATTTTATATTATATTTTTATTATTGATTTTTTAATGATAATTATCTTACCAACTATTTTTTGGTCTATATATGATGGAATCTAGCAGATCTTAGTGGCAAAGCACTTGGCAAATGTTAGTACGTGTGAGAGTCGTAGTTCATATTCAAGATTGTTTGGGATAAACAAGACTCGATCAAGAATTTCCTAAACAAATTGAGGGTATTTTATTAAACTCTTTCATAAAATGAAGGATATTAGACCAAGATAATATCTAGTTAAAGTTTTCTCTCATTAACCCCATTGACTAAAGAAGAGAGAGGAAATGATTGTGGAATATCACTTTAATCTTCTTAGTAGAAGAGGATTGAATAATAGGAACTATGATATCATTTCAATTATAGAACCTACCTCTACCTAATCACCCAATTCCTATAACTATTTTCAATCACATGATTTTTAAATTTTATTTCAATATATTACGTAATTTCTTCCTTTAGTATCTTTTCAAAATCAATCATTTCAAAAACAACCACCACTTAATTATATAATTTTAAAGTGTAAAACTTGATTGTTGAGCGCTTATCTCAAGATACAACCAAGGTTAACCACTATAAATTTTTTTACTTAGTAAATATTTATTTTTCCACATTCCAAAATAGGAATTCTTCAAAACATGGAACTGTTGATGGGGAGGAAACGTCACAATCTAATTATAAATATTTTGAACTTTTCAAAAATAATTTAAAAAAATATTTTGTCATGATGTTTTCAAATGATTATTTCTTTATTTCATGGAATAATTACCCACCAGTGAAAAAAAAATTAATATATCCCACTTCTCTATGGAGGATGATGTTTCTGTAATTGGTAGATAGTTGAGGTTATTTTTGAAATCCAATAATGGGGAGTAGGAATTCAAAGAATTCATAGCAGGCCTGATGGAGGACATGAAATAGAAATTTTTTAAAGTGATGACCCATGAACTAACTGAGTTCTCCCATTACTTTTCTGAATTTTATAATTTAGAAATTTCCAATAAGATTCTCCTTTAATCTTTCTGGATTTTTCTAGGGAGATCCAAGAATTGGAGGAGCCTGATTATATGCCTCTATCTGCTTCTACTCAAATCCAAGAGGTTATTTCCACTAAAGAAGCAATTGGATCTGAAAAAACATAGGGAGATTCTATTTTCATAAAATTATAATCATCTAATTTTTTTGAAAAAAAATTGTGTTTCACCTCCCCTAGCTGGAAATTTTTAGATTCAGAAAACTTATGTTGTTCCTTGGAGGATGAGGAAGATAAAGAAGATGCACTTGATAAGGAACATATGGAGCTCCCAAAACATGATGAACACTTATTAGAAGGAGTTAAAGAGGGGATAAAAGTGGTCTTGCATGAGGAAAAACATACACAAGATGATCTCTTTGAAAGGTAATAATTATATATTTATTCATCATGTTTTAATTTTATTTAAATATAATTACACTCTGACATTCCCTTTGATTATTATTTTAAAGCAACATACCTTGAGAAATCACTTGAGAATGAAGAAGAAGTTGTTAAAGTAGAATCCAAGAAAGGGAAGGACTCATTATTTATCCTAACCCCACCATAAAATATGCCGATCATTTTCATGGGGATGGATATAGAGTCCATGCCAAAAACTAAGATGTGAAAAATGGAAGGAAGAAGTTATGGTGGTTCATATTAATGAAAATCAACCCACCATCAGATTAGAGATAACCAACTAAAACTGTCCATCTAGAGGTAGTCAAAACCTAGGGCCCACTTGGGGGATTAAACCAAGATCTATCCTTCTTTTCTCATTCTCATTATATTTTATTTTATATTAACATATTTCTAATGCTATTTTCTCTACATTTGCTTGTAGGTTTTTAGTGTGCAGTACACAAGATCTGAACTCAATGTTGAACTACCAATAATTCAGATTATACCTCTCCTAATCATTTTATTTATTTTTTTGATTCAACTAAAAATTTAATTACATGTTAAATTAACTTAAATGAATTGCAGACACTACATCATTTAAGTGTGGGGAAGAGAACCGTTATATTTTAGTAATTTCAACTGTTTTTTTTCAATGAAATATAAATTAAACTTGTGTGTTTTTAAAATTATTGCATGTTTATAAAAAATATGAGCTGAAATTATTGTCATTGACATTATTGAAACCCATCTATTTGATTTAAACAATTTAACCTATGAATCTGAGCTTAAATGAATGCTAAAAATGACATTGTTTCAAGTTAAAATATTTAGTAATTTCATGAAAAATACTCTGATTTTTAAATCCCATGACACATATCACTATATATATCTTTGAAATCACTTTCATATGAGGCTTTTGAACCACTATTTTTATATTCTTTACATTCACATCACATCATGAGAGAACCAAATCATTCTTGATTTAACCAAAATTTGATTTATTTCTATAAAAAATTGAGAGTTTGCGAAACATGTGTTTTAAATGATTGAGGAATTTATTTAGTTTTAAATCCCCCATTTTAAGAGAATCTCTTTTATTATGGACTAAATTGAACATTTAATCCTTGTATCCCTTATAATCCTTTAATATGCTATTAGGTTATCCACATTTAAATCCAATTTTCCCTATCTAATATACTCTTTAAGTGAAATTGCATAATCTTTTAGAACTTAATTGTGGGGGAAGCTATCTTGTGTTGTGATGCCACATTTGGTGATACATTTGGTGGAAAATTAAAATTTTAATATATATCCTTTATGATAAAAATAGTTATGTTGAAATTTGTGCCTTTTCTAGAGCTTTCATGAAAAAGAAGTTTTTCATTTTTGGAGCTTCAAATGAAAAAAATGTTGTGCCTATCTCGAGAAATCAAGAAAAATAGTGTTTGAGATGATTTAAATTATTACTACTAAAAATTATAATGGTGTAAACATTACTCAAATTTTCAAAGAAAAATTAGAGATTATTTTCTACTAAGGAGAGTGAAGAGGAGACTATACTTGAGTGAAACATAGAATAATGCAATTTTACTTCAAAAAGAGCCAAACCCTCCTCATTCAACCTCAGAATTTAACACATCTAAATCGTACCTACCTAAATCCAAAAAAAAACCTGAAATTTACCCATTATATAAATATGTACTTAACTCATATCAGGTGGATATTTAGGAATTTATCAAGCCTATGGTGACCCTTTCATGAGTTTGGATGATAATGAAATTACTGAAAAGTCAAAATTTGTGTGTTGAGAGAAAATGCATGCGAGGTATGTGTTTTGGGTGAATGGGAGGATAAATTAAGAGGAAATATATTTAATGGTCCTAAATTAGGAACTTTAAATAATAATGTTTAATGAGGCATGCTATATTTGGTTTCTTGGTGTGAAATTGTTGGATCTTAAGGATATGTGTTTTAAAATTTGCTTTGATTTGATTCTGTTCTTTACTTGTCCTGAATCCCAAGTGCTAAGTGTGTGGAAATTGATAGAGTTAACTTTTTAGTATTTTTTGTTATGTTTTTAAATTATTTAATCCATTCAAATTAATCAATTTAGTCTTATTTGCATAATTTTATGATTTTTCGTGAGTTTTGAGCTTAAGAGTGAATATTGGTTAATTCTGGACAATTTGTAGTTTTCTATTGTGTTTTTATTTCAATCATAACAACTAAAATTATGATCCAATTCACATGATTAATTTTTTAGGATCTATATGATCGTGTGATACATATTATTATTCTGGAACAAGATCACATTCAAACTCAAACATGCCCAAATAATTCGACTAAGTTGAAGAATTATTCTAGTCGGCAGAATAGACCATACATTATTCAAAGTGGAATATCTCCAGTTACCATCCATAAAATTTTATTATTCTAGCTTATTTATAAAAATGACTCAAAGAGTAATCTCCACATTAAATAACCTGAAAAACGGATTTCGTTAAGGCCTCCCTTGAACCTGTCAAAGTAAGGTTGGTGGAATAGTGATTGGTGGCAAGAAAAAGTTTGGTCTAGTAATTCAGTCATAATTCATTAAAAATGCCTCAAAATGATCAAAACATAATAGGGTGGATTGATAAGTACATTACTCACATATTATAATAAGGTTCCTTAGCATGATTCGACGATATGGTGGGATAACCAAAGCTAAACGTTTGGAAGATAGATTCTGGAGGATATTTTTTATGTTCTCCTTTTTACCTCTTTTCTTTATTTTAGTTTTTTAATGTATTATTCTTTCCCATTATTATTAATTAACCTTAACATGGTGAGGTAAATATTATTACTTATTGGGTAAGGTTAGGTTTTCCATTTTGTAATTTTTGATTTCATGCTCTTTATATTATAAATTATTTTCTCTATTCTGCGAAGTTGGTTTCAATTTGTAATAACAATTCATATTATCTTGTGAAATTATGTTGTGAAATTATATTTGATTTTATATTATATTGTTATAATTGATTTTTTATGGTAATTGTATCCCCAACTAGGTTCTAGTCTATATATGATGAAATATATCAGATCTTAGTGGTGAAGTACTTGGCGATCATTAGTACGTGTGAGAGACGTAGTTCATATTCAAATTGTCTAGGATAAACAAGTTCATATCAGGAATTTCATAAATAAATTGAGGGTATTTTATAAAACTCTTTAATAAAATGAAGAAGATTAGACCAAAATAATATATTCTTATGGTTTACTCTCACCAACACCATTAACCAGATAAGTGAGATGAAGCGATTGTGGAATATCACATTAATCGTCTTAGTAGAAAATGATTCAATTAATCCTAACTATGATATCATTTAAATTAGAAAACCAAACTCTACCTGATCACCCAATTTAAATAACTATTTTAAATCACATAATTTTTCAATTTTATTTCAATATATTACATAATTTCTTTCTTTAGTTTCTTTTAAAAATCAATCATTTCAAAAACAAACCACTACTTCCTTTTGTAATTTTAATCTAAAAACATGATTATTTAGTGCTCCTATCTAAAGACAACCTAGTTCAACCACTATAAAATATTTTAACTTAGTAAATAATTGTTTTTTCCACACCCCTCAATATAAATGTTTCAAAACTTGGCACCATTGTGGGGGGTGGAAACATCAAAATATAATTATAAATATTTTACAATTTTCAAAAATAAATTAAAAAAAACTATTTTTCCATGATGTTTTCAAATAATTATTTCTTTAATTTAGGGAATAATTAACCACTAGTGAATAAACCAATTAATATCTCACACTTTTATATAGATGATTGTGTTTCTGTAATTATTATATAGGCGTGGTTATTTTCAAAACTAAATAATGGGGAGTAGGCATTCAAAGAATTCATAGGAGGCCTGGGGGAGGACATGAACCATAAATTTTTTAAAGCGATGGACCAAGAAATAACTAATTCCTCCCATTAATTTCATGAATTTTATAAATTTTACAAGTTCTAATAAGATTCTACCTTACTCTTCATAGATTTTTTTAATATGATCCAAGAATTAGAGAAGCGTGACTATCAACATCTATCTACCACTACTCAACTCTATGAGGATCTTTCCACTAAAGAAGCAATTGATTCTGAAAAAAATTAGGGAGTTTATATTTTCATAAACACATTATCATCTAATTTTATTAAAACTAAATTTTTTATCACCTCCCCTGCTTGAAATTTTCAGATTCAGAAAGATGCACCTGATAAGGAACATATGGAGCTCCCTAAACATGATTAACACTTATTTGAAGAAGTTTAAGAGGTGATCCAAGTGGTCTTTCCAAAGGAAAAATAGACAAAAGATGATTAATTTGAAAGATAATAATTTTATATTGATTCATCATGTTTTAATTTCATTTCAAAAGAATTAGACTCTAACTTTCCCATTGATTATTCTTTTGAAGAAACATACCTTGAGAAATCACTCGAGAATGAAGAATAAGTTGTGAAAGTAGAAAACCATAATGGGGAGGAAACATTATTTATCCTAAAACTACTATAAAAGATAAATATCATTTTCATGGGGATGGATATAGAGTCCACATAAAAAAGGATGAATTCAAAAATGGAAGGAAGATGTTCTGGTGGTTCATGTTAAAGAAACTCAACCCACCATCAGATTAGAGATAACCAACTAAAACATCCCCTCTAGAGGTAGTCAAAACCCAGGGCCCACTTGGGGGATTAAATCAAGATCTATCCTTATTTTTTTATTCTCATTCTATTTTATTTTACTTTAATTTATTTCTAATGTTTTTTCTCTTCTTTTGGTTGTAGGTTTTCTGTGTGTAGTACTCAAGATATTAACTCAAAGTTGCACTACCAATAAGTAAGGTTGTAACTCTACTTACCACGTTTGTGATTGTTTTGATTCAATTAAAAATATTATTAAATTTTCAATTAACTTGAATGCATTTAGGACACTGCATCTTTTAAGTGTGGGGGAGAGAACCATTATAGTTTAGTAATTTCAACGGTTTGTTTTTTTGAAAAAAATATACATTAAATTTGCGTGTTTTTAAAATTATTGTTTGTTTGTGAAATATTTTAGCTGAAATGATTATCATTGTAATTTTTTAAACCCATATAAAAGAGTGAAACAATTTATCCTATGAAAATAATCTTCAATTAATGCTGAAAATGAATTTGTTTCAAGTTCAAATATTTAGGAATTTCATGAAAAGTACTCTGATTTTAAAATCCCCTGACACATATCACTATCTATATCTTTGAAATCACTTTCTTATGAAGCTTATGAACCATTTTTTCATATTATTTTCATTCACCTCACTTTATGGGAGAACCAAATCATACATTATTTAACAAGAATTTGATTTATTTCTATCAGAACTTGAGTGTTTGAGGTACATGAATTTTAAATTATTGAGGAATTTATTTGGTTTTAAATCCCCATTTTCAAGAGAATCCCTTTTATTATGGACTAACTTGCACATTTAATCCTTTTATCCCTTAGAAACCATGAAAAACCTATTAGGTTAGCCACACTACAAGCCAATTTTCCCTATCCAACCTACTCTTGAAGTGAAATTGCATAATATTATTGAACTTAAGTGCGGGAGAAGCTATCTTGTGTCGTGCTACCACATTTGGTGATAATTTTGGTTAAAAATTCAATTTTTAAGACATGTTTTTTCTATTAAAAATAATAGTTATGTTGAAATTTGTGCCTTTTATGGATCTTTCATGATAAAAGAGGTTGTGCCTTTATGGAGCTTCAAATGAAAAAATGTTGTGCCTACCTCGACCAGTCAATAAAAATAGCGATTAAGATAATAAAAAATGATTCTATTGAAATTTTAAATAGTGTAAGATTTCCTTGAATTTTCAAATATAATTTGGAGTTTATTTTCTACCAAGTGGAGTGAAGAGGAGACTATACTTGAGTGAAAAATGGAATATTTCAATTTTGATTCAAAAAGAGCCAAACCCTCTTCATTTAGCCTCATAATTTTTTCACATCAAAATAATACAAAAATAAAGCCACAGAACAAACCAGAAAATTACTCATGATATACATATATCCTTAAATCATATTGGGTGGAGATTTAGGAATTTATCAAGCCTATAGTGACCCTTTTATGAGTTTGGATGATATAGACATTACTGAAAAATTAAAATTTGCATGTTGAGTGAACATTTATGTGAGGATGGTGTTTTGCTTCCATGGGAGGATAAATGAAGAGGAAATATATTTAATTATCTTAAATTAGGAACTTGAAATAATAGTTTTAATGTAGGCATGTTATCTTTGGTTTCTTGTTGTGAAATTGTTGGATCTCAAGGATATGTGTTTTAAAATTCGCTTTGATTTGATTTTGTTGTTTAGTTTTCCAAGAGTACAAGTGATAAGTGTGGGGTAATTGATATAGTTAATATTTTCATAATTATTCTTATGTTTTTAAATTATTTAATCTCTTCCAATTAATCAATTTGAGCTTATTTTCATAATTTTATGATTTTTGATGAGTTTTGATCTTAAGAGTGGAAATTGGTTAATACTGGACATTTTTTAGTTTTCTATTACCTCTGTATTTCGATCATAAATCCTAAAATTTTTATACAATTCATATGATTAAATTTTTAGGATTTATATTTTCGTCGGATACATATTATTATTCTGGAACAAGATCGCATTTGAACTCCAACAAGCCCAAATAATTCGACTAAGTTGAAGAATTATTCTGGTCGACAGAATGAACTATACTTTATTCAGAGAGTCATATATCAGGTACAGACTATAGAATTTTATTATTATAGCTTTTTTATACAAATAAGTCAAATATTAAGTGCCACAATAAATTTCATAAAAAACGGATTTCATTAAGGCCTCCCTTGATCCTATCAAATTAGGGTTGGTAGAATAGTGATTGACAGCCAGAAATAGTTAGGTCTAATAATTCAGCCATAATGACTTAAACAAGCCTCCAAATGCTCTGAAATTTCTAAGGTGGATGTAAAAATTAATTAACCACATATTATAATAAGGGACCTCAACATGATTTGAAAATATGGTGGGAGAGCCAAAGATAAATGTTTGGCGGATAGATTGTGGTGGATATTTTTTTCCCTGTTCTTCTTTTTTCCTCTTTTTTTATTTTAGTTTTATAATGTATCATTCTTCCCTATTACACTAAATTAACATTACCATGGTGGGTTAAATCTTATGAGTTATTGGGTAATGTTAGGTTTTCCATTTTGTAATTTTTTATTTCATGTGCTTAATGTTATAAAATGTTTTCTCTATTCTGTGAAGTTGGTTTCAATTTGTAATAACAGTTTATATTATCTTGTGTGATTATATTTGATTTTATATTCTATTGTTATTATTGCTTTGTTTAATGGTAATTATATCCCCAACTAGGTTCGGGTCTATATACGATGGAATATATTAGATCTTAGTGGTTAAGTACTTGGAGATTTTTAGTACATGTGAGAGTTATAGTGCATATTCAAGATTATTTGGGATAAATAAGACCCTATTAGGAATTCCCTATATCAATTGAGGTTATTCCCTAAAAATATTTCACAAAAGGAATGAGTATAGACCAAAATAATATCTTGTTAAGGTTTACTCTCATTATCACCATTGACCGAAGAAGTGGGAGAAAGTGATTGTGGAATCTCACTTTAATCAGCTTAGCAAAAAGGGATTAAATTAATCAGAACTATGATGCCATTTCAATTAAAACAATGACCTCTACCTAGTCTCCCAATTTATATAACTTTTTTAAATCACATTATTTTTTAATATTATTTCAGTCTTTAACATAATTTCATCCTTTAATTTCTTTTCAAAATCAATCATTTCAAGAAAAACCCCCACATCATTATCTAATTTTAATGTAACAAACTTGATTGTTGAGCCCACCTGTCTGGAGACAACATAGGTTAACTACTATAATAAATTTAAATTAGTAAAAAATAGTTTTTTCCACACCCCATGACAAAAGCGTGTCCTAGGAAAACAATATTCAAAAACTTGGTTCCAGAACTATGTAGAATCTATCAATTTTACTTTAATGGTCTAGAAGCAAATTTGGTACATACCATGCCCATAAGGTAAAATTTTCTTTATAATAGGTCACTGAGTCTTGTTACTTTTTCTTAAACTCTAGAAATTTCTGTTCCATTCTAATTTTAATAACTTCATGAAAATAATTCCAAGGAAAATGATTTTTAAATACCATCCACTTTTTGACATTAAACTCATCATTTTCCATAGTACTCTTAATCGAAGACCATTATTGATCAAATTCACCTACTATATGATAATTAACAAGATTTTCCTTTTGATATTAATTAAATCCCAAATCTCTAAATATCTTCTCCAATATATTTATCTATCCTTCATATTTCACCAAGTATAATGATCCATTGAAATATTGAGGGGGTTTTTCAAGAAATTATCCACTAAATAAATGTTCCTATATATAGAATTTAGTTTCTATTTTTCATGGGTTCAACCTTTAATTGTTGGAACCAAGGATTTTCACAACTGGAAATGGAGTCTATTTTTTGTTTTTTATCAATCCACACTATTTTAATTAGGTAATTTGCAAGGAAAGTGATCTTACACTACAAGGTTACTACAATGTTGAAGGTGGTGTATTTTCCTAGTGTTTACCATTTTTTGGGCTCAAAATCAGTTGGGAGGAGAAAGATTCATGGATGGTGGTTTTATGAGAATAAATCTAATCGAATACGTTAAAGGAATAAGATTCATTATGTCTAGGTTTCAAAAATATTGGGTTTCTAAAAAGGTTATTCTTCATGAATGTATGGAGATTCATGAATGAATGATGGAAAGATGGTGTTCTTCACGACCAAGAAAGGCGTCATGAGATCAAGACAGGTTGACAGTATATCTTTATGGCTATGAGAATATTTTTGAATTGGTTAAAATTCAATTTAGAATTATGAATATGAATTACTCACAAACATTATTTTGAAAGTTTTTAAAAAGGGTAATAGAGGTGTGGGATCTTCAAAAAGAGATGTGCTTATAAATAGGCAGCTATCCCCAATTCATTTTATGTAAAGAGAAATGGAAAAAAGATGATTTTATGTAATTTTAGAAAGGTCACCCTAATCAATAAATCTTTGAAAATTAGTAATCCTTCATAGGATAAGCATCTTGTAAGGAATGGATTTGGATTTATTGATTCTATGAAATTTCAGAAAAGGAAATTTCATGAATATTGGGTTTGTTCTGTGAAGATTTTGATTTTGTAAAGGCTTGGACCTTCATGAAGACTAATTAATTTTTGAAAGTATGGATTTTTGTGAAGGTATGTGGGTTCATAAATATTGGTATTTCTTTGAAACATAAAAGGGATTTTGTGAAGGCAGTGAGATTTGTGAATAGTAGTGTTGAACATCTAGTTTAAGTGAACAGTGATTTCAAGTGCATTAACTATAGAGTATAGTGAAAGAATAATATCATGATAGTAAGGGAAAGAGACTTAAATTAAATTCTACTTAAGTGACCTTCAAGTTGTTAAACAGAGTAAGACTTATCCAAAGGCATAGAGCTAGGGGGAGTCGAAGAAAATGTTCCAAGGGAGGCAGTACACTATCCCTAAAGTCTTGTAAAGGAAGTGTGGTTATCATAGAGTTACTATATATGAACTTATATATTCCACAATAACCAATGAATCTTAGTATATTTAGGTATGACCAACAAAATGTTGGATTATTCTCTTTAGACTAGACCGTAGTGGTGAGCCAAGTAAAACTGATGTGTTGTCTTTTAACATGTGAACGTTTAATGACTGTATGAATTTATCAGATAGGCTTAACATGTTCTTACCAATGTGGGAACAAGATCCATCACTTTAAAAGAAACATTTGACATCCTGATTCAGCCCTATCCTCTCATGGTGTTCTGGGGTCCTACATCAACCGAGTTTACACTATCATAAATTAATCTATTTCAACAATTCCATGTTACTAATTGATAAGGTTATTGTCTTCTTTATGCCTTCCTACTTTAGCTGGTCAATTTCCTATATGAAAATCCATTCTAAATAGACATGTATTAGATGATGAAACATTTAAATATTCCAAATATATCCCATGATAATATCACAATAAATTAGAGTCTCTTTAAAGTTTCTTCTAACATTCTCTTAACCTAAAAAGTTATCTAAACATTTCATTTGATAATAGATATAACAACTCATAACACAATCAACCCATAATTACATGATTTATAACAAGGGTTTCACTTTTATATATTTCTAGGGTCTTTTTGGTTTATATTTTTAGATAATTAGGTAAAGCATTATATAATGTGGAAACTTTCACAAAGTTCCCATTTTTCCAACTAGAACATAAATTTAAGTTTACATACCCATTTAATTCTAGATAATTTTTCTCCATTTAAAAAAAGTGTCAATAGAAAAATAATGGACCTTGGTAAAATTTCTTCTCATCCTTATATTTTATGAAAAAAAATTAAAACATGGTATGAGAAAAACAAAGATCACTAAGGTATATAAAAAATAAATTATTTCTATTATTCTAGGGAGAAACCTAAAACCCATGAGGATGTTTACCTTTTTCATAATGAAACATTGATTTTTCTAGATGTTAAAATAAATCAGTGCTAAAATAAAAATTTTAATACCCATTATAAATCATATGAAAAATCATGAAGGCTTGCCGAGTCACATGGGAACTTATGAATACAGTACTTTGAAAAAACAATTCACCTTTAAACATTCCTTACCTCATGAAACCAAAATATTTCCAAATCAACTCCTTTTTAAACCATAATATATGTATATTTTAGAATCATATTAATAACATGTATTCCCTTAAGTTTAACCCATTTTAGAAATAATTGAATCCCAATTAATTTCATAGGATTTACCTACTTGGCTTTCTCCATCATTTTTAACCTTTGAAGACTAATAACTATCCAGTTCATTTGAGAGATATATTGGGATAACCCATCATCTTGAGCTACATTGGGATCACCTATCATAATATATAATGATAAATTATCATATCATGAATAAAATATCGATAATATTTAATTTTTTTATAGTAAAACCCTTGAAAAACTAATTTAAATCCATAAAAAATCTTTTTTCATTTTTATATAAATGCGGAGAAATATATATATTCTTTTGAAAAAACATTAAAATAAAAAATTTCACAATATAATGGAAATGGGATTTACTTTTTTAAACCATGAAAAATTTAGTAATAATATTAATAAAAAATAAATTACATGATGATATGAAATTATGCTCATGCTATAGAAGTTAAAAACATTTTTTGGACTTTGGTAAAAAAATTTAAAAGTGATCTATAAGGAAAAAGTTAAAAACAATTATTTTAAAAATGTTTTAAAGAAAGTAAAAGTGGTTTAAAATTAAATTTGATATCCTTTTATGTATAAATAAAAGAATTATTGTGACATTTAAAAAAAACATAAACATGGAGGATAAATATTTAAAAGGAATACATTAAAACATGATTTTAAAGAACAATCCATTTTGGATTTTCTAGAATTATAAACAAAAGGATGTTAAAGAAAATAACATGAAATGGATTTTTAAACCACTTTAATTAAATTAATTATAAAATAAAAACATAAGGTAGTTCTTACACCACACAGTTAGTGAAAATGGCATAAGTCTCAATGAATGTAAATTCAGATGATAAATCCCTTGAATTAATTAATATCTAGATTGAAACATTATATTACTATAGAATAATAAAGTTAAATTAGTTTTATAAATTTTTAAAACCCTTTTCAGGTTCATTTAATTATTATCATTCCTTTTATTTCATTTATTACCATAATTTATTTAGTTACTAAAATATTTAAGCTCATGTTGGCTGTTTCAGGGCAGTTTAGTTTATAAACTAAAGAAAAAATTAGTGCACTGATTGTGGTAATTTTTAAATGGTTTTATAAACTCCATAATATTATACATTTTATAATTATCATATTTATACATTAAATTTATTTTGAAAACATATCATTAATAACAATCATGAAAAATAAATCACGTCATTCCATGGAGATTGTAGTTCATACGTATACGAAATAAAGTAGTTAATATTATTATTTTATTGAATCATAAATATGGTTTTAATGTCATATATATTCATTATATATATTCATATTACTTTCTTTTTATGGTGTAAATGAAAAATGAGTCACATCACTTTATGGAGGTAGTATTCCACACGTATGCACAAGCGATGGTATCAATTTCAAAAGGATGAAAATGGTAAGAAGAAAAGTAATGAATTATATTTATAGAATCAAAATAATTTAATAAATATAAAATATATATATTTGATACATCATTTTATCCATCCATATAATCTGGTGATGAAGAACAAAACACATTGATTCATGGTTATGGAAGTTCACACATACACACCAGTGATGTTTTTATTTACCATAGGATGGAAAAAGAGATGAAAAATAGTTATAACATATTCATAATAAAATTTAATTATATATAAGATATTTATTTAATTATTTAATCATGGTTAAAGAAAATTTTAAGGGGGTAGAATAAGAAATAAAGCTAAAACACTACATTAAGAATTATAGATTTTCATTGGAAAACATCCCTTGTATTACCCCTTAAATAATATTTGGCTAGTATATTGGTGAGAATATAACCTATACTACATGTTAGGGGATTTTACGAAGGTATTTGGTCTGGTATTGGTTGATCAAAATTACTCAATGTGTGTGAATAAGAGAGGATATGAGGTGCCCTTTTATAAGTGAGGGGAGTGTCACACTTATAATTTTTTCAATGTTTTAAAATAATATAAATTATTAATTTTCATATATTGGAAACAAAACTATGAAAATTAGAGTATTAGTTGGTAAGTTTAAAAATAATATTATTTAAAAATAATAAATAATAAATATCATGGCCTTATTAAAAATTAATTACTTAATTAACTCGATTTTACCCTTTACCATTGTGATAAATGTTTACCATGGTTACAATTCATAATGACTAAAAATAAAACATAACTAATTAATAAATTTTAACATTTATATTAAAATTATAGGATCCATTTTTAAATATTCAATTTGTAAAATTTTCGGAAATTAATATTAATATATCTGTGCAAAACACAATAAAAAGGAGTTTTGTAGAAAATTTCATTTTTAAGAACAAAAATTAACTTATACCAAAATAAAATAAAATATTGATTCAAAAATAATTATTTATATTATTTTTAATAAAATTCATATTATTTTAATTTAAATCCAAATCCCAAACATAATATCACTTTTTAAATAAATTTATATAAAAAAATAAAATGTTAGTTTTTTGAACATTTCTATTTCTCACTATTCACTAAAAAAATAAATCATTTCATAAAAATAAAAAAATAAACCTAACTTAAATTTGAGATGATTATATCAAAAAATAATTCCATTTTATTAAGTTTAATTAATAAAATTAAGAAATTTTATATTCAAATAAAACCATGTAATACAAGGAAAACAATTTAGTTAAATAAATCTATTCCAGTTTCTATAAAATTATTATAAAATATGATGAATATGAATCCATAAAATGAATGATTATAAATCATAATATTGAATTATGTCTTATATTAAATGGGTTTTCATATATTATCCATTTATGGGTTTTGGTTTATAGGTGATACACCCTTTCGCCATCCAAATCATGACTACAACAATCCAAGACATTGGATCACGTAACATTCAGATCGCACCAGAGACAACGTATCGTCAATCAAGGAGGTTAGAGATATATTGGGCTATTTTCTTTGGTATATACCATTTTAATTAGAGAAATGTCCCCATGTATTGGAAAAAAAATTATAACTAAATTTCCATCTATTAGAGGGTCATTATAGGTCATGAGAAAGAGTGGAACTATAATTAGGATCATTTCCCTTGAATAATTTTTAGAATGGATTGGGGTGACCTTATCGAGACCATCAGATTTGTAAAGAGTTTAAGATATAATTGAAATATATGGGATTTCATGAGGTGGCATGGATTAAATAGTCATTTTTCAACCAAAATTTTTTTATCTATAATCTGATTAACATGTAGAGTCTTGATGCAAACACATTCTACTCGACATATATGTTGTTTGAATAATCCTCTAGGATGTACACATAATTAATGTAGATGATATTTTATGGGATATTAGTGTTAAATTTCCCCCTTTCAATCATGTTAAATGATACAAAGTGAAATTTTCCAATAGAAAAGAAACTATTAGAATTTATCAAGGGTATTACAAGGAAGAACCACGATATATACATTGAAATTCCATTTTCCAATTATAAAGATCCTAGGTTGTGATTGATTTTTATTTTTTATAAATGGTTTTAATTTTTTTCAAAGTATTTCAATTAAATAAAAATATTTCATTGATGTCAATAGGTTGAAGAAGTTATAAATAAAATGTTTCTAGAATATTTGGTTAAGGTATAAAATCTTGGTAATGTTGTTATTATATCATGGATGATTGAATGAATAAGAGAAGAAGTGATAAAGTATTGTTATCTTACAAAATATTAATGGTGTTCTTTCATTTAGAATATTTGGTATATATCTTCACTTAAAGAATAAATATTATTTGTTGAATTTTATATTACTTATGATGATTGATGATATATTATTAATATATACAACATGTATTTTGATTATTGGAATAAAACATTTATTATTAACATTATAATGTTTTATTAGTGTGTTTTCTTAATATATTTCCAAAATGAATGATCTGTATGGAGGAGGTTGAGGTAAAAAGATATAGAAAGTTTAGAATATTGAATAAGGTTTATCGGATCAAGATTATTAGATAGAGTCGAACTATGTAAGGTTATTAGAAAAAGTTGATCAAACAGAGGTGATAAAATGGTTAATGTTACCAAATTCTTATCTCAAATAATTATCTAGTTCTATCAAATAGCTGTGTGGCTGTGAAGAGTTCAAGTCATGATGTAATTAATTTTCATGAGGTTTATGAAGATATAGAGTTTCAATGGTATATAGTGACATCAAAAAGAAATTTATGAAGTATTCTAATTAGAAAAATTTATAGAAGTATCAAATTGAGTTTTCTAGGAAATATTATCTGATAGAGTCCACCAGATTAACCAAATTTGAAAAATTCATCACACATAGGAAAGGTTGTAAGTCCACCGAATGAATTTTTGTGGGTCTATTAGACAAATTTTATCGAATGAAGTTCAACATCATAGGTTTCAAAGAAAAGGAAATAGAAAAAGGTTTTTAAAGTATGTTATTAGTTAGAGGAATCATTTTGTGAAATCTTTTTGAAATGTTCCTATAATGTTGTGACGGAGAACCAGATGATGTTTCACCAGATGGAGGAAGTTTTGTTGATGTTATGTCAGCTAAACACTATACATAGTCAAACAGATGGACTTTTACAAATATCAGGTTGAGAAGTATTGTGGAATATTTTGAACAGGTTTTAACCGATGAAAGGAAAAATAAATTCTATAATGTAAATTTGATGATTTATCAAAAAAAATGTATCAAAAAATATATTTCAAATGATTATCCATATGTTTCCAAACAAATTAAAAAGTCATATAAAACATGTGCAGATTATCATACTGAGGTTAATGAGTTTTCTTAGTAGCTGAATTAGATATATGTTTTTGAATGAAGATATATCGAATGGAAGTCTTCATATAAAGTCATCATATACAGGTTTCCAAATGATGTTCATCATAAATACATTTATGTGTAAATGAATAAGATAAAAGTATCTGATCTGTTTCATCTAGTAGAATGTTATGATTAAATTAGACAGAGTTTTGACAAAGTCATCGAATCGAGTTCACTATATATATAAAGTGTGTGGGTCCAAAAGATGAAATCATAAAAATGGGTGGGTACAAAAGATGAGATCATAAAAAGTCATTGTATAGAGAAGTTATATTGAAAGATCAAAATGAAATGTATTTTTATGAAGTCATTGGACAGAAGAAGATTAGTAGATCACCAATGGTGCATTAGGTGGAGGGAAACAAACATCCAGGAACCCATCAGATGAAGGGAGAAACTTATCAAACATATACAAGGTTAAAAGAATAATGTTTTTATGAATATGTATTGGAATTAGGTTCATATAACTTTATAATTTTTTGTAAATTATTATATATTTTGATTCTGAGCTATCTTTTCAATGATTCAATTATAACAAAGAGAATATCATGAATCTATCCAAGATTACAGGAGGAGTGATGAATATTGTTTATTCCAATATCTAATTATATTTACTAAAAATATCATTAAATCCTTTATTTTAGGAAGATTTAATGTGGTCAAACAAAATAAGAATAAGATGGGATATTAAAATTTGGAAGCGTGACATTCAAATTTGATGTTTCGTCTTCTACCTAAGTCTTTAGATAAACTTTGACTATATAAAGGGGATATAATGCTCTAAGAAGTTATTTTTAGAGAGATTGGTTGATCAATTTGATTTAGATGTGGTTATTGTTAAATAAGTAGAGTTTTCTAAGGAATTTTTGTCCATGAAACATGAGAGTAATTCTCACTTGGGTTGATTCTTTTGATGAAGGGGATATCAGATAAAGTGACACTGGATGAATATTTTTTATCAATTGTTATCAAGTAAAGTAGGGTGTATATGAAGGCTTCAGATAAACTGACATTAGAAAAACATGTATTATATGTATATCATCAGATAGACATGGCTAGATAGACAGTACCAGATGAAGATGATGTTACTAGTCAAACAATATTCTGTATGGGAGTAAATAATAATGAATGATCATCTTTATCTTTACTGATGTGAATATGAAGAGTTTCTTGTATGCTTTTATTAATGTAATAGATATGGAAATAAGAGTAAAGAAGCACTATGACATTCAATTAAAGTCACATAGGTAGAATACTTGGCATTTTTCAAAATCTAATGATGATGTTGGAGTGCATCTACAAAACCAGTATAAAGATTGAAAAAAGAGATACAATTAGACTATGAATAGAACAGTCTAGGGTTTTAGGTTTTTTTCTTTTCCCCCTCCTAAAGTACATGGAACCATACCTGTTCTATGGATTTTTTTTCTTACTATTTCACTATAAAAACATATCTTGTTATAGTAAAGAATCCATATACTGGTTCTCACCATACAAGACAAGGATTAAGCACTCTTATTGAGTAGTGAACCTTTTAAAAATATTATGTACAATTATATACTTTCTTTATAGTACTTTTATAGGATGAAGAAGACAAAATAATAATATAAATATCTTAATCGGTCTAAGTGGTAAAGGGATAAAAGTTATAGTTGGTTTAAAAGTCCCCAACACTGATTCAACCCCTATTAGTGTTGATAATATATAAAAGTGATCCTCTCAAGTGGTATAAAATAGAGGTTCACCTATATTAGATTTTCTAATTTGCAGTTTTTAACTTCATAATATTTTATATTCTTTCTTGTATAAATAATAAAGTTTAGTTTTTGTGAAAATTAAATTATCTCGAAGTATAATACCATTTCTACCAATTCCATGATAAATGAGAGAAAAAAATAGAAAATAAATCTAAATAATATAACTATCATAAACCAAAATGAATAATTAATATCAATTTCTCCATGAAATCCTAAAAAGAATATATAACTGGATTGGAATTTAAGGAAAAGGTGGTTCAATTTACCACCAAGGTGAAGGAAAACATTCCAACCTTTAGTGGAACAAGATTAAGTAACCATGAGGTATGTAAAAATTGTTATATAGACTCTCTTCAAGAATAAGATCACATAATAAGTGGAAATTATCATATTTATACAACTTATTAACATATATCATTTAGCATATTGAATGATATTATGTATTTTATTCAGAAAAATATTATATTTTTTTCAGAGACATTCAAAGTATACATGAAGAGATCCGCCATCTAAATAATAAGTATATATTATGGAGAATTCTTTTCAATAAATAGTTATTGAATTTATAAATATCTCTAACTTGGTTTGATCCTTTGAGAAAAGAAAGGTGGATCTTGAAACATGTTCCTAAAAATCTGAAAGTAAATGTATCAAAGAATTTGAAGAGAAATATTGAGTCCTGAAGAATCTATAATAAAAAGATCTATGTTCTTGAAGAATAGTAGAAAAGTATATTCAATTTAAATTATTTTCAATTATATGTAAAATCCAAGAACATCAATTAACTTTAATCATTTTTACAAAACAATGTTAAGTTGCATAAAGAAGAAGTTTAAAGAATGAATATGGTTTATGAAGAGAAGGTGATTAAGAATGAAGATCAAGAAAACACACTCAATATGATATTTCTAGAATTGGAAGGCATGTTTTTTAATTTTAAGATTACACATATTGAGTCTTTAAAATAAAAATTTAATATTTATTATTATACAAAATGATCATTGGAGTATTGTAATGTTAAAATTCCCCCAACATCTGACAATAAGTTCATGATTTTTTTCAATGATATATCTAATGTAGCATTAAAGAAAGAGGCACCATCCATACCCTCTTATAACATTTTATCTAAATTTGGTTTCATGAATAGTTTAGGTTTAAAATAAATCCACACAATTATGGATGAATAAAAGTGATACTAATCCTACCACTATAACTAGGATGGATTAAAAAAAGAGTGTGCGAGATGGTTCCACACTAAGAGCCCAACAAGTTATGTAGAATACCCAAACAATTAATGTAATTGATATAAGAATACCATGTTTTATGGGTCAATGTTTGTGATGTAACAAAGTTATTAGTTTTTCATTAGTTTATTGGTACAATCCTATAAATTCTAAATCACAAATAAATTACATTCCAATAGAGAGAAATCCATAGATGAATAAGAAAAATACATATGTTAAGTAAAATACACACACATACAATAGATTTTGAAATCATTAAAAAATATATAATGTATGCAATAATAATGGTCACAAGATTATTACATTACCATATCGACATATATATAATGATTATAAAAAAATAAGACCATTGAATTTGGTTAAGAAATAATATGAAACCTTGGGAAGTAATTAGAAGAAGGTTGTAAAAAAATTCTACTAATAAGATACCAATAATTAAAGATGATAATTACATGGATTATAAATCAAATAAATTAAAGAATATTGCATAAATTAAAATAACTAATAAGAATATATGAACTTTTAAGGATCCATGTGGACAAACCAAACTTTTTTCCAAAATTCCTAATGATATTTTTATAATTTGGAAAGAATATTTGGATAGAATGTAGAAAATGGAAGAGAGAAACAAGAAATACGATGAAAAAGGAATAGAAAATATTCCATATAAATAATTTGATGACTATATGAGATTTTCAATAAAAGAAAACTTTTATGTTAGATAAGTTCTACATGTGAGGTGAAACATGGATGGGCACACTCCAATATATTTTTCTATAATAATTATAGCATAAGAAGATTTTGTAAAGAAGATAAAATTAGTACCATGTAATGTAATTTCCTTAAGAGAAATTGAGAAGAGTAAGTTCATACATAAAGAAATTGAATAAGTGATAAGATAAATGTTTCCCTAAATCAAAAATGAAGTTGAAATGTGAAAATTTGAAGAGTGGAGGATATTGAGAAACTTAGTTGTGAAAATCATCTCAAGCTTTCTTTTCACACAGAGAATAAATAAAGAGAAACTTTATTACTTTAACTTTTATGAAGTTTTTTTATACTTTGAGTACATGGAATTAAAGGAGGAGCATGATCTTAGGGTGAGAACCTAAGGTAATGGAAATTCCGTAAATATTAGAAAACATTCTATAAATAAGTTTCCATACTAGATTGTTTCCTATGATTGTACAATAAATATATTATAAGAGGATCATCCTTGATGATGCGAGAGTTGTTAATTTCAAACCATCTTATAAAAGTGAATAAGATCTCATCATGGTTTGATCTTACTTTATAAATTCCAATTGATGATATTAAAGAAATATCATCCATAGTGAGTATGTAGAAATTTTTATGTTTTGACATCCACAGGATGAAGATCCATTTTGGTGTTTTCTCCACATGAATTTACTGAAACTTATCTATTAAAGGGATTCATAATTTTCAAGATTATAAGAAATGTCTTATTGATGGGGAGAAAAGTTGAGTATGTTACAAAATTTTACAAAATTATTATTTCATATAAATCAAATTATTTTGGAATGTTCTTGAAGGAGTTTCATTATATAAGGAATTTCTTTCCTAATCTACCATCCTTGGTTATAAAATATAATAAATTTAATAAAAAGGGGTATAAATGTAATTAATTAGTGACATAAGAAAAGTTGAAATATTAAAGTGTTCCAAGTCTGTCAATCCTGCAATTTGTACATGAATATTTTTAAAATTTTTATTAAAGTGAGTGAAATAGTTTTGGGTTAATCTATCTTATAATTGATTTATATCACAAATAGAATTTTTATCTTAGAATAAAATTGAAAAAATGAGGTATAGTTTTTACAAGGTTTAGGATGGAGGAGAACGACAGAGAAACAAGCATGAACCTTAAATTGAGTAATTCTGAGCCCATTGTTGAATTAGAGAACATATATGTTCATCAAGTGGTGGTTGAGGACTAAATTGGAAAAAGGACCCTTTCGACATCTGTGCAAAAAAGAATTCCTGAAATATTCAGGACCCGGATGGACCCAACAAGAGCTTCGTTGAAACTGTCAATTGGGCGGGTAGTATTTCCTTTCTGGATTTTGAATTGGCCTCCCTGGGAAAGATTATACTAAATGGGCATATTTCACATGTTTCCGCAAACTAAAGTGCAGTTTATGAAAGGATAAATCTTTGCACGCATTCAATCATCACTCTAGTAGTGATTACTAAAGAGGTGAAGCCATGGAAGTTGAGCGAGCTCACTGTTTGGATCACTAAAATTTGGGGATTTAATGATTGGAATATGAGAAAAATGTTTCATGTGTTTTATCACATCGTATATCCTTTAGATGAGATCAAGCAATAAGAATGGAGTCTCAGTTCGTTCCCTCTAAAGCCTAGCTTCCTTCGTATTCATAAATGGGACCCAAATTTCAATACCAACTCTGTTAAGAATGCCTTTGCACAAATCTGAATACAAGTTTATAATTTTAATTAGCTATACTAGAATCCTCAAATCCTCTAACACATTGCATCATTTGTTGGGAATCCTATTAGACTCGATAAACAGATTGATAATCCCACCTTTGGACATTATGCTAGAATACTAGTCATGGTTGATATTTTTGCTACCTTAGTTGGGGAAGTGGTGTTAACCACATAAGATGATAGTATCACACTTGGAATTATTTATGAAATAAAGACCATGTTTTACCAAAACTATCACTTTTTTGGTCATATTTTCTATGATTACAATAGAAATAAGTTTCTCAACTTCAGCGAAGTTCAAGTTCGTGATGATGAGAATTGTAGGAGAAGTAAGGGTAGGGTAGTGGTACTCAATGATGCCCCTGATCCTACTATTTCTAAGGAGATTCCTGATGATTCCCCTATAGAAGATCCTATGGTGGAGAATCAGGATCACATTGCTGAAGGTCATCTTATCAGCAACAGTCTAGCTCATGCCTATGATAAAGCAGCTGATAGTGGTGACACTCTCAGTGCTGGCGCAACCAATCAGACTAGGCCTAATGATCCTTCTATATTAATACCCATTTTTCATGATCATGAACCTGAATTGGATTCTTTAAAATGTTAAAGTTCACTCATCTGTTCTATCAAGGTCTCTTGTAGTGGCCCCTTTGAATGGAGTCACTATGAAGGATAATGAGGGGATTCAAGCAACAGACCCGGCTCAAATCCCTGGTCAGACTCTAGTTGCAGCTCTTGTCTTGGACCCTGCTGTTTGGACATAGTCTCCTATTGTGACCCCTTCAGACGGAGTCACTCTAATGGCCAGTTAAGGGAAGCATGATACAGTGGCATACCCTCATGTTCCTACTTAGAATCTAATTTCGAATCCTATCCTGGGTCTTATTATTCATGATTTTGATCATGACCTTGTTGCTCTGAGTACAGATCATGGTGAAGATCCCATTGAAGAAACATTCCAAGGTTAATCCTTAGGTTCTATCCCTGCTAACCCAGGGGGCTTCTTATAGGACCACTAAACTAAGGCTTCTAAAAGAAAGTTTCCTTCCAGCCTTCTCTTTGCTCCGGTTGATTCAACCAACAGGTTCTCTTTGCTAAGTACTGATGATTCAACTAGGGAGGATTATGATTCTGCCTTTGCAGATCAAGTGTTGGGTATCGCTATAAGCATTGATATTGGTTCCTCTAATAAAGGTTTTTTACAAATAAATTATGGGCCTAACACTAGGCTCGGGTCAAAAAAATAAAATTTATTTTTTGGAACTATCAAGGGATTGGGAATCCCTACACGGTTAGATCCCTTAGGCATCTCATTGTAACTAACATGCCTTTATTAATTGGTATTGCCAAACCTAGATATAAGCTTGAGAATTTTAGTTCCTTTAAATGGGCTTCTCTGGGTTATTATTTTTTGGAAAACAATCATTTTGATGGGAATTATGAATCCTTCTGGCTGATTAATCATGAATGTGTTACTGTTAACTTTGTTCTCTCTGATTTTCAATCTATTACTATTTCATGTTTCTTTGGTGTTGCCACACTTTCTGAAACATTTGTCTATTCTTTTAATCTTTACAAAATAATAGGAGAACTATGGAGAAATCTAGTTGATATTTCTAAGATTATGATTAATATTTGTGTCATGCTTGGTGATTTTAATATTGTTTTGAGACCTGAAGAGAAAAATGGAATCAATTTGTTTCATGCTTTGTCCCATGATCTCTCATCCTATATTGAAAAATGTAGTCTAATGGAGGTACCCATTATTGGGGATGACTATATGTGGAGTTGGTATACTCTTAATGGAAAAAAAATCAAGTAAATTGGATAAACTCATCATATAAGTGGATGATAGGAATGGGAATGTTGATGTGTCTAAGAGGACTCTTCCAAGATATCACTCTTATCACAATCCCATACTTGTTGATGTTTGTCTATACAGATTGAGGTCAGTTCCCCACCCATTCAAGATTAATAATTCTTGGCTTGTTATTCCTAGATATAGAGAGATTGTATTAGATTACTGGAAAAATATCTTCTTAGGAAGTCCCTCTTATATATTATGCTTCAAGCTTAAGCTAGTTAAGGAACAACTAAAACAATGGAGTAAGGAATCCTTCTCTCTAGATAGTGATATTAGAGAGGCGAAAAACTTTCTGTCTTGATTTCAATTAAATAATATGTCTCAAGAGATTCCCATTCTAGAAGAAATATAGGTTGCTGCAAACATGGAAAAGTTATTGTCCCTTAAAAAAAATTGGCTCAGAACAAATTTAATATTATTAGGTTAAATAAAGGTGACATAAATTCAATATTTTTCACTTCATAAAAAAATGCCAAAAAATGCCTTAATGATCGTAGTATAGATGGGAATATTTTTTCTTTTAAGAACGATATTGTTGATATAGTGACAGATTACTTTGAGAAGTTGTACTCAGACACAGGAAATGAAAACTCTAATAAAATTATTCAGTGTTTTGACCCTTCTATTGAAGATGATCAGAATAGAAAACTTGTTGATATCCCCCTAAAAAAAGAGATATGTGATTCTCTCTTCTCCTTGAATATAGATAGTGTATCAGGTACTAATGGCTTTACAAACAATTTCGTCACATTCAACTAGGATATTGTTCATAATGATGTAAAAAAAGGTTGTGAATGGTTTTTTAGATCATCATATATTTCATTTGGGATTAATTCCCAATTTTTTTCTTTAATACCCAAGAAAGGGAATACTATTTATATCAAAAATTTCATACATGTTTCTATTGGGAATACTATTCCAAAGGTTGTTATTAAAATCATGACTCAACAATTGAGTGAAATCCCCAGCGGGCTTATCTCTAGCCATCCATATGGTTTTGTTCTAGGTCAGAACATACAAACTTGTCTTTTCACTACCACTGAGTGTGTGAATTCTATTAGTAGAAAGTCTAAGGACGGAAATATGTCCTTGAAGATTGATATTTCTAAATATTTTGACACTATTAGATGGACCATTATTTTTAGTATCCTCAAAATGCTTGGTTTCTCGCTGAAATTTATGGATCACATTAGATCCATCATCCAAAGTTCCAGGATATCTATTCTTGTTAAGGTATACCATAAAGAAATTTTCAGTGTTCAAGAGGGGTTGGGAAGGGTGACCCTCTCTTTGGGATTATTTTTTTTCTATTGTAGAGGACTAATTAAGTTGGTGTCTCGCTGACCGTGCTAATTTTGGGTGGTATCATAGGATGAATATTGGGAGGGACTTGTGTGCTCCATCCTAATTATTTTATTTCGATGATATCTTGATCTTTGGAAGAGTTGACAAAGGTACCATTTCTTTTATTAAATGTATTTTCTCACACTATGAAGAGGTTGTAGGTTAGGTCATCAGTTGGGGAAAGTCATATGTTATATTTGGTGAAGGAGTTGTTATATCAAGGAAAAATAGAATAACTCTAAAGCTTGGTGTTAAAAAAGGATCTATCCCATTTTCATACCTTGGTGTGACATTATTTTGGAATAGAGTTAGAATGTGCCACCTGGAAAACATTTCCTTATAAATTACAAATCAATTAGAAAACTGGAAAGGGAAAGATATGTCTTAGGCAGATAGATTCTGTTTGGTAGGTTTATGGCATTACGATATAAACAAAGTGAGGGGCTTTGGACTGGTCACGCTGCATATATTTGGCCTGTGGTGGCCCCTCTGATCGCATCCCTGCAACCGTACTCAATATGGATTTTCGGGAGAGAAGGGATCTCTTTTTGGCACCAAAACTGGTCTGATGAGATTCTTGGTTTCCCAGGCTACCCTATTAACGACACTACCTTTCGCCAAGCTAGTTTGTATCCAACCTTTGTTTTGGAGGTTCTTAACACCAGCCAGCATGAAGTTTTTGATCTTATCGATATGAATGATGACCAGGATAGGTGTATCTTCACACCTTAATGTTCTGGTGGTTTTTCATTGAAGGATTTTCACAGGATCTCTACAACCCTAGAACAAAACGATTCATGGGGGGGAACTCTTTGGATCAAAGAAATCACAGCTAAATATAATTTCCTGGTTTGGCGGATTAGAAACCATGCTATTTCAACAGATGATAATGTCAAATGGATGGGAATTCAGATGGCGTCAAGTTGCTCCTACTGCAGGATGCATCAGGAGGAAACCACGACAAACCTGTTCTTAATGGGAGATTAGGCCAATGCAGTATGGTCGGCCCTCGGGGGATTCCCTGGATGGGGGTCCATGGACCAGAGGGATTCCCCCTTCCTTGAGAGATGGTTTCACGGTGCAGGAGGCCAAGGGGAAGAGTTTAAGGCTCGTGCATTGGTCCTAGCGGCGGGTTGTTGGTGAATTTGGACGGCTTGGAACAAAGCGATATTTGAAGGGGCCACCTATTCCCAGCAGTCAGCGGTTACAAGGGTTAAGTGCTTACTGCTGGATCTAGTTCTCCGTGTCGAAGGCTAGCGGGGTGCCCCCACCATGAGGCCTTTTGCAAAGCATATTCAATCAGTAACCCCCATCGGTGAGGGAAAGCAGGGGATGTGGGTTAAATGGCACCCACATCCTTTAGTCCCTAAACTAAACACCGATGGCTCGTGCACTATGCGCACCATGAGTGGGGGTGGTGTTATCCACGATAAGAATGGGGAAGTTATGGATGCTTTTACTGCCCGCTATGGAATGGGGCATTCTCTGCAAGCTGAAGCCCCGGTGATGCTCTCTGATCTCCAACTTTCTTAGGAGAGGAACTTCACCTTTAGTGCAGTGGAAACTGACTCCCTCATTGTCTAAAACCCTCTGTTAGGTAAGTGACCCATCCCATGATCTATATCCTCCATTAGTAGGAAATGTCTCAGTATCTTGGATGCAAACACCGACATTCTCCATACGTGGTGAGAGGGGAACAAGGTCTCCGACTTTCTTGCCTCGTTGTCAATCCATGGGGTGAACACCCTTTGCTCTCCAGATATTGTGTTACTGTTTCTAGTGGGGGAGAACCTGGTCAAAGGGGATTCTCTAGGGATCCACCAATTCAAACCTCCATATTCCACATTTTTCTTGTTTTTTTTTTGTTTATTTTCATTGTGTGTTTTATGGCGTCTTTAAATAATATATGATGTTGATGATGATGTGTATATATGGCCTAGAACTATTATTAAGGAATTAAGTGGAAGAATTAGAAACATCATATGTATTGGTTAAATTTATGATAAGAAGATGGTCATAGTTTCTTGGAAAGACTGCATCAAACCAGTCTAAATGGATGGATTATGAATCAAAGACCTCAGATTATTCAATGATACTTTGATAAAAAAAATCACCTAGAAACTGATTTCAAATTCTGATTCATCTCTTGACTTTCTTACTACTAGATTTTTTAAGAAGCTTTAGAATGTACATTATAGTTACATAGTATCCTCTGTTTTTCCTACCTTAAAGAAGGCCTACTCTAATCTTTTGGCATGCTCAAAATGGGTTGTGTGTAAACAGTCTTCTTTGAACTGTGGGATCACGCCTCATTATCTCGACCTATCTGTGGGGATTGTGTCATCTTACCATCTCTTAAATCCAAAACTATTGTATAATTTTTTAACAATCTATATCCTCATGGAATTTTTCCTAGTAATGTATGCATGGAAGCTAAAAGTTACTGTTTTATTGACTATGCTATTTGGGTTTGGATTCCCAATCTGAATGGAATATTTACTATAAAAGAATGCTATAAAATCCCTTGTGGGGAATCACTGAATATTCCACCTTGCATTACAGGATCCCACAATCCTTTTATTCATCCATCCCAAACATTTTTTATCTAGAAAATATGGAAGGGAAGACTCCCACAATAGGTCATGTTGCAGTGGGCTGACTTTCATCTAGCTGCGGTCTTCCCATTATTCTTAGTAGCTGATGATACTCTTTCTAACCTGCTTGTTTCATGTAAGTTTGTTTGAAGGATATGGGAGTATGTGTAGGAGACCTATAACGACCCATACTTTACATACATTTTTATTACATCAGAATTGAAGCATACTTATTACAACATATAACAAAACCATTAAACGACCGTATAGGTATAATGTCTTTAGAAACTGGGAAACATAAACAACTGGTTCATAAAGGTTCTACACTGTCTCCCATTTATTTCATCATATCTATAATCGCTTTTGGAATATCTTACTTAATAACCTTCTTCCTGACCTGGGGAAAGAAAACATTCAAAAGGTTGAGCTCAAATGCTCAGTAAGGGTAAACAAAATAAATATCAATCAAAATAAAAACATAACATTTTGGAAATCTTACCCTGCAAAAGGGATCATAATTTCATAACATGGGATAAATCATAGTAGTGAAATGAAATCCAAATAATCATAACTTAAAACATGAAACTTTGTGGCATATACACATAATCATAGAGAATCATTTCTTATTAGTCAAGACTCATTTCCAAGACTATCTTAGTGGACAAAGTCCATTTCTGAACCGAGTTCACTCCTTGTTTTAGTCCTGTTTCACTGAACCGGTATAACCTACCGTTCTAGCCATGTCTATCTCCTTAGATATAAAATCTTTACCCAATAAATTGGAGGGAGATATAGGTCCCACCCATCTCATAATGATACCATTCTTATGTGTTCCACAAAATCATAAATCATACATCACTGCATAACCCATGTAATAAAAATGGGAATCTTAAACATCGTGACATCATCAAACAATTCATATAAGATAAAGGAATTCATAAAAATAATTCCATCACAACATAATCAAATCAATGTAATAATAGGGATATAAACAAAACCCTATATTATCTTCGATGAAAAATAATTTTGATAAAACACTTGAACTCCATTATTTAAGAAAATATCCTTTCAACTTCAATTTTTTTTCCTTTCTTAACATGTCATACAATTTTAAAATAAAAAAATTTGATTAAAAATAAACTTGAAAACTTGTAAAGGAAGCTTCTTGGAAATAATGTTTTAAAAATCCATTCATGTCGTATAAGTTAAAAAAACATTCTTCTTGTACTTTTGTCGGAAAAGTCAAAAAGTACCTCGTACGAAAAACGACAAAAGATTCCTTTCAAATCTTTTACTAAAAACTCACCGAAGGGTAAAATGGGATGTAAACTATTGTAGAAGGATTTAAATATTACATATTTAGGAAACATGGATGTGGATGATAAAATTCACCCCAGTAAATTCCAAAGTATAAACAATCTTGGATAAAAATGAGATTGTGATATTTCCCCTTACCTTAGGTCCAATTTTCTCCATAAGTGTCCGAACCTTCTGTATAATGATTTAAATAATGTTATTGACTTATTCCATAATCATACTTATTTTTATGATATCATATATGGTCATATTCTTAGCTTCTTATTAGTAATATTTCATTACTACTTGTTATTCGGGTGTTTATTACTCTTTGTTCTTATGCGTGTTTTGTCGAATAAATTATTATTTTTCTTTTTAGGTTATAGATACCTTATTTACAGAATGGTATTAGTGTAATATATATCATATTCTTTCATTCAATTCATTTATATAATCATTATGCAATGAAGATCATGTAGAACGAGTCGCATCACATCGTGGAGACGGTATTCCGTACGTACGCACGAGCGATGATATCGTTCCCATGATTGTGGAATTGTATTGGAGTGTATATATACTATTTCAGAATCAATATACCTTTAAAATAATCATATATAGTTATTATTTACACCATTATACCCATCCAAGTAAGGTGGTGGTGGAAAATAGATTACACCACGGTGTGGAGACGATATTCCGTACGTACGCACGCGCGGTGATTTCGTTTTCCGTAGGATGGATAGATGGTGAAATATGGTTGTTTCATACTTATAATAACATATCAGTACATGAGTGATACTGATGTTATTACTTCATAATGAAACAACTAAAGAAGAAGAAGTAGAAGAAGAAATAAAGATGAAACAATCGGTAACGGACATTACCTCTTCTTTGAAGTGCTTCTTTGAGACTTCCTTTTAGGGCACTAAACTTGGTCTTTGAAGAAGAGAAGGACCTCTAGGATGTCTCTAGGGAAGTGGAGAGAAGATATTGGCAGGGTTTTTCCGATCTTGAAGGCTCAATTTGGTGTGAGGAAGAGAGGGAGGAGGTGCCCTTTTATAAGGGAGGAGAGGGGCACCTTTGGAATAACTAAAAATATTATTTTATTATAAAGTCAAATTCGGTTTTTAATAGCTCCAAATTGATATATTTATAAGATAAGGTGGGTATGGGTCTAAATACTCTCATTAAATAGAATTTAGACAAGTTTAGGTATCAATTTTAACCTTATCATTTAGATTTAACTTTAAGTCAGATAATTTAACCTTTACCGTGTCTTCTTGTTTTCTTACACTATAAAGTTAATATACTTACTATATCAAGCCAAAATAACCCCATGTTTTTTATTATTAATATATATAACCTTATCTAAGTCATTTGGCCGAACCTTATATTTTTAGGAACAATTAATAATATAATATTTGTTTTAAAAACTATTTTATGTCAATTTTGACACTATTTAGTAATTGATTTTTGTGAAACTCATAACAGAATGATTAGTTCTAAAAAAGTTAATAAAATAAATACTAACATGTCATATTAACCTATAAAATTAGTATAATTCATAAAATGTCTCAAATTACATTTATTTGGGTATTTATAACATCAATTATGTCAATATTTCATTAATAAGATAATTATTGCATCATCGTTGTGTCATAAATAAATTAAATTATTTAATGTATAAAAATTAGAAATAAAATACCATTATGTAGGAAATGTTTTTATCTATCTAATGAATATTTATAGTCGAATATATCTTATGTTTAACCCCATATTAAAAATAATTTACTTATTAAACTTTGATTTTAACTATTTTGACCCTTCTTTAAATAAATTAATAATAAATGTCCTAATCTAATCCAAGTGGGCCTAAATGGTCATATTTTATTCCTAAGGTTGTTTTTGTTCGAATTAAACTTATCTAATAGAATTAGGACATGTTTTAGGGTAATAATAATAACACTTTTACCCTTAATTACCCTATTTACTTTTAACCGTGGTAAAAAGTTACTATTCACCGAAAAATATTTTCATCTCATTGAACCACATTTTAGTCCTTGATATTAACCGTGTCTCTCGGATTTTCGAAATTCCACTCATAGAAGTGGTAAAATTAAGTTTTATGAAAAATTCAGTATTTTAACTACCACTTAGTGGTTTCACTATTCATCAAAAATTGAAAGTTTTCAGAAAAATACCAAAATTTCACCCTAGGCTAATTTCGATATTCCGAATCCAAAAATGAAGTCCGTTTTGAAAAATAAAATTTATAAAATTTCAAAAAGTGGTTATTACTATTCATAACAGCTAGTGTTAATAATATTTTAATAGCATATCATTGTTTAGCAAAACTCAGTATTGCGTACGACGCAAGCTATTGAGGAAGGCCGCAGTTGCGTGTAAAGCAAGCCAAGCTAGTGTTGTGTGTAGTGAATGATTCCTTTGTTAAAAACAAAATATTTCTCACAAAAGTCTCGGGCGTTACATTCTACCCCCCTTAAAATGAATGTTGCCCTCGAAATTCATTACTTTGTAACAAAAAGATGAGGATACCTCTCCCTCATCATATCCTCAAGCACCCATGTAGCTTCTTCTAATTGGTGGTTCCTCCATAAAACTTTCACCAATATAGTTGTCTTGTTTTATAGGACTTTTTCGCTACAATCCAAAATCTCTATCGGTTGTTCTTCATAAGAAAGATCTTTCTCCAGTGGTACAACTTCTGAGCTAAGTACATGTGATGGATCAAGTATATACTTTCTCAGGAGAGATACATAGAACACATCGTGAACTTGAGAGAGATTCGGTGGAAGCGCCAATCGGTAAGATACCTTTCCAACACGATCCAGTATTTCGAAAGGACCGATATAACTATGGCTCAACTTCCCCTTCTTTTGAAATCTCATGACCCTCTTCTAGGGAGATATTCATAAGAACACTTTATCACCCACTTCAAAATCTAGGTCTTTTCTTCAGTTGTCGGCATAACTTTTCTGTCGACTCTGAGCTGCTGTTATGTGTTGTTGAATAGATCGGACCTTTTCTGTCATCTCATTAACAAGATCAGGTCCTAATAGCTTTCTTTCCCCAACTTCATCCCAGCAAGTTGGAGTCCTACATTTCTTTCCATAGAGAGCTTCATAAAGAGCCATATGAATACTAGAGTGAAAACTATTATTATAAGAAAATTCCACCAAAGGTGGGTGTTGATCCCAACCACCTTTGAAATTCATAGAGCAAGCTCTCAACATATCTTCTAGAGTTTGAATTGTTCTCTCAGACTGACCGTCTGTCTGAGGATGATAAGCAGTGCTGAAACTCAACTCTGTATTCAGAGTATGCTGAAGACTTCGCCAGAACTTTGAGGTAAATCTCAGATCCCGATCAGATATAATAGAATGTGGTACTCCATGCAATCTTACCACTTCCTTCACATATATCCTGGAAAGCTGATCCAGAGAGAAATCCTATCTAATAGCAATTAAGTGTGTAGACTTTGTTAGATGATCAACTATGACCTAGATAGCATTATTGCCTTTGGATGTTTTAGGAAGTCCTGTGACAAAGTCCATAGTGATGTTTTCCCATTTCCATTCGGGTATGGGTAATGGTTGTAACATCCCCAAAGACTTCTGTCTCTCAGCTTTAACTTGCTGAAAAACCAAGCATCGAGAGACATATTCAGCAACATCTCTTTTCATTCCATCCCACCAGAAGTACTCTTTCAGGTCCCTATACATCTTCGTGCTTCTAGGATGAATAGAGAATGAAGAACTATGAGCCTCATCCAGCATCTCCTTCTTTAATTCAGGGATGGGAGGAACACAAACCCGATTCCTGAACTTTATTATCCCATCACAATCAAGGTTGAATTAAGAAACATTTCTCACCTTCTTTTGTAACTCGACATCTTCTTTCTGTGCCTCTTTAATCTTCACATGTATAGATGGTTGAACATTCATTTGAGAAAGATACGATTTTCCCCCTTCCATTATAATTCCAAGATCCATACTTTGTAAATCCATAAATATTGGATCTTTTGTGATCCTCATCATGGATAAACTGGCATAGTCTTGTCGACTTAATGTATCTTCCACCTTGTTTGCTTTCCTAGGGTGGTAATGAATTGAGCATTCGTAATCCTTAATCAGCTCCAACCATCTTCTTTGGAACATATTTATCTCCTTTTGTGTGAAAATATACTTTAAACATTTATGATCAGTATAAATATCACACCTTTCTCCATAAAGATAATGCCTCCAAATCTTTAATGCAAAGATTACCGCAGCTAACTCCAAATCATGAGTTGGGTAATTTTGCTCATGGATTTTCAATTGTTGTGAGGCATAAGATATCACCATATCATTTTGCATAAGAACACACCCCAATCCCTTCTTGGATGCATCACTATAGATCACAAACCTTTCTACACTACAAGGCAGTGTGAGCACAGGTGCACTGGATAAACTTCTTTTCAACTCCTTGAAATTATCTTCACATTCTTCCGTCCAAAAAAACTTAACTTTTTTCCGAGTCAACTTGGTGAGTGGATTAGATAATCGTGAAAAATCTTTCACAAAACGTCGATAATATCCAGACAAACCAAGAAAACTTCAGATCTCAGTTACTGTTGTTGGTCTCGACCATCTTTTGATAACCTCTGTTTTTGCTGGATCCACAGATATCCCCTCTTTTGAGATTATGTGACCCAAAAATGAATCTTTTTGAATCCAAAATTCACACTTGGTAAATTTGGCATAAAGCTTCTCCTTTCTCAGGGTCTTCAATATAATTCTCAAGTGATCTTCATGTTCTTCCTTGATCTTTGAATATACCAAAATATCGTCTATAAAGACTACCACAAACTGATCAAGATAGTCTCTAAAGACTCTATTCATCAGATCCATGAAGATTTCAGGGGCATTAGTAAGACCAAATGGCATCACTATAAATTCATAGTGTCCATACCTTGCACGTAAAGCCATCTTTGGTATATCCTCCCTTTTTACCCTTAATTGGTGATACCCTGAACGAAGATCAATCTTGGAAAAGTGTTGGGCTCTTCGTAGTTGGTCAAATAAGTCATTAATGCGTGGGAGAGGATATTTGTTCTTGATAGTGATCTTGTTAAGTTCTCGATAATCAATGCAGAGTCTCATTGATCCATCTTTCTTCTTAACAAACAGAATAGGTGCTCCCCAAGGTAACGCACTAGGGCGTATGAATCCCTTATCAAGATTCTCTTGGAGTTGCTTCTTCAATTCCTGCAACTCAATTGGGGCCATTCTATAAGGTGTCTTTGAAATATGCAATGCACCCGGAACGAGTTCTATTGAAAACTCAACTTCACAATTTGGTGGAAGACCCGACAATTCCTCCAAAAATACATCATCAAACTCCCGTACAATGGGTATATTCTTAATTGTGAGTTTCTCACCAACCATTTGAGATAAATAACCTTAATTAAGATCCATATTATGGAAGAAATTTCCACTGGAAGGTTATGTTCATCCTTGCATCGATAGACGATCATAGATTGATCTGGAATATGAAATGTGACTTCCATTATTTGGAAATTGATATGAGCTACATATAAAGAAATAAAATACATGCCAAGAATCATATCAAATTCCACTATAGGAAGGATCACAAGATTTGCAGGAATCACTTTCCCACAAATTTCAATCGGAGAAGAATTATAAACTTTTGATGCGACTGTTGTGCCATTAGGGGTTGTCACAGCTAACTCAACATCTAATTGTTGAGGTAATATGGTGATATCCTTAGAAAAATATTCATAAATAAAAGAGTGGGTGGATCCAGAATCAAATAAAAAAATTTCTACTTTAGAGTGGATGGTAAGTGTACCTTTCACCACATCGTTATCGTACTCCACATCACTGATAGAAATTGCATGTGACTTTCCTTTGTCTTTAGCCTTAAGAGTTTGTTGATGTTGACCATCATCATCAACCCTTGGATTAGGGAATGTATTGGCATAATTCCCCATCTCCTTTCACTTGAAACATTAAAGTGTAGTAGGTTCATTCTGTGTGTCCCTTCCTTTATTTGCATCATTAGACATCTTCTTCCCATCATCGCAGCCTTCAAATGCCTTATTACCTTTCTTTCCACATTTGAAACATTTACTTGTCCCTTTAAGACAACTCCCTCCATGTTTCTTTCCGCACTTTGAGCATAAGGGAAATCTCATCTTCTTTTCAGTGTGCTCTTTAGATTTTCCTTTGAATTCCATTTTCCTCTTCTTATCAAACCCATATGACTGATGGGTTACTCCAATATCCCTCTCAACTTTGAGAACACATCAAATGATTTCCTCGTAGCTATTGAAGTCCCTTATGGCTAAGGCCCTTAGAAGACTTGGTTTTAGGCCACTAAAGAATCGATCGATCTTACTCTTAGGTTGGATAACAATACCAGAAGCGTACCTTGCAAGTCTTGTAAAATTTGCTTCATAGGTACCAACAGATTCATCCTCCTTTTCCTTTAGTTGAAGAAAATCTTTCTCCATCTTTGTTCGGAGAATACGAGGGAAGTATTTATTGAAAAATAAGTTCTATAACTCATCTCGTTCCATGGACTCAATTTCATCCCTTTGCCTCGTATTCTTAATAATATTCCACCATTGATAAACATATCCTTCCAAACGACACACTGCTAGGATGACTTTGTCATGTTCAGTACATTGAAGAATTGAAAATATCTTTTCGGTAGTACTGATCCATTGTTCAGCAACTAATGGATCAGTAGACCCGATGAATGAGGGTGTACGCTGCCTCATGAAGGATTCAACAGAATGTTGCTCCTTCCTTTTCTCGTTTGGAAGTCCTGCATGATTCATAACTTGAGAAAGTTGTGTGAGCATGGCTACAAGATTTTGAATTCTAGCTCCCATAACATTTGGTTTCTCAGGGGGACAATCATTGCATTGCCCGTCGCATTCCGCATTAACACGGTTCCTTCGGGTTCCAGCCATTGACTAAAACCAAGAATAATAGTGTGAGCAACACTAATTATAATAGGAAAACCACATAATCAAGAATAAAATTTCACACTTAAGGTCTTATCTTAGGTTATTCATGGTCATTTCTAAAACACTAACATTGTGTTCTATGCTTAGACTTATCCTTAGGGTTCTTACTAAGGCTTTCACATCCTAGTTTCCAAAGGTTGACTATACCTTTCCTCTGATACCAACTATAACAACCCATACTTTACATACATTGTTATTACATCAGAATTGAATCATACTTATTACAACATATAACAAAACCATTAAAGGACCGTATAGGTATAGTGTCTTTAGAAACTGTGAAACATAAACAACTGGTTCATAAAGCGTCTACATTGTCTCCCATTTATTTCATCATATATATAGTCCCTTTTGGAATATCTTACTTAATAACCATCTTCCTGACCTGGGGAAAGAAAACATTCAAAAGGGTGAGCTCAAATGCTCAGTAAGGGTAAACAAAATAAATATCATTCAAAATAAAAACATAACATTTTGGAAATCATACCCTGCAAAAGTGATCATAATTTCATAACATGGGATAAATCATAGTAGTGAAATGTAATCCCGAAAATCATAACTTAAAACATGATAATTTGTGGCATACACACATAATCATATAGAATCATTTCTTATTAGTCAAGACTCATTTCCAAGACTATCTCAGTGGACAAAGTCCATTTCTGAACCGAGTTCACTCCTCGTTTCAGTCCTGTTTCACTGAACTAGTATAACCTACCGTTCCAGCCATGTCTATCTCATGAGATATAAAATCTTTACCCAATGCATTGGAGGGAGATATAGTTCCCACCCATCTCATAATGATACCATTCTTATGTGTGCCACAAAATCATAAATCATACATCATTGCATAACCCATGTAATAAAAATGGGAATCTTAAACATCGTAACATCATCAAAAAATTCATATAAGATAAAGGAATTCATAAAAATAAGTCCATCAAAACATAATCAAATCAATGTAATAATAGGGATATAAGCAGAACCCTATATTATCTTAGATGGAAAATAATTTTGATAAAGCACTTGAACTCCATTATTTAAGAAAATATCCTTTCAACTTCAAAAACATTTTTCCTTTCTTAACATGTCATACAATTTTAAAATAAAAGATGTTGATTAAAAATAAACTTGATAACTTGTAAAGGATGCTTCTTGGAAATAATGTTTTAAAAATCCATTCACGCCGTATAAGTGAATAAAAAACATTCTTCTCGTACTTTTGTCGGAAAAGTCAAAAAGTACCTCATACGAAAAACGACAAAATATTCCTTTCATATCTTTTACTAAAAACTCACTGAAGGGTAAAATTGGATATAAACTATTGTAGAAGGATGTAAATATTACATATTGAGGAAACATGTATGTGGATGATAAAATTCACCCCACTAAATTCCAAAGTATAAACAATCTCAGATAAAAATGAGATTTTGATATTTCCCCTTACCTTAGGTCCAATTTGCTTTGTAAGTGTCCGAACCTCCTGTATAAAGATTTAAATAATGTTATTGACTTATTCCATAATCATAATTATTTTTATTATATCATATATGGTCATATTCTTAGCTTCTTATTAGTAATATTTCATTACTACTTGTTATTCGGGTGTTTATTACTCTTTGTTCTTATGCGTGTTTTGTCGAATAAATTCTTATTTTTCTTTTTAGGTTATAGATACCACATTTACAGAATTGTATTAGTGTAATATATATCATATTATTTCATTCAATTCATTTATATAATCATTATGCAATGAATATCATGTAGAACGAGCCACATCACATCGTGGAGACGATATTCCGTACGTACGCAGGAGCGATGATATCGTTCCCATGATTGTGGAATTTTATTGGAGTGCATATATACTATTTAAGAATCAATATAACTTTACAATAATCATATATAGTCATTATTTACACCATTATACCCATCTGAGTAAGGTGGTGGTGTAAAATAGATTACACCACGGTGTGGAGACGGTATTCCGTACGTACGCACGCGCAGTGATTTCGTTTTCCGTAGGATGGATAGATGGTGAAATAGGGTTGTTTAATACTTATAATAACATATAAGTAAATGAGTGATACTGATGTTATTACTTCATAATGAAACAACTAAAGAAGAAGAAGTGGAAGAAGAAATAAAGATGAAAGAATCGGTAACGGACATTACCTCTTCTTTGAAGCGCTTCTTTGAGACTTCCTTTTAGGGAACTAAACATGGTCTTTGAAGAATACCAGGACTACTAGGATGTCTATAGGGAAGTGGAGAGAAGATATTGGCTGTTTTGGCCGAGATTTAAGGCTTAAAGTGGTGTGAGGAAGAGAGGGAGGAGGTGCCCTTTTATAAGGGAGGAGAGGGGCACCTTTGGAATAACTAAAAATATTATTTTATTATAAAGTCCAATTCGGTTTTTAATAGCTCCAAATTGATATATTTCGAATATAAGGTGGTTATGGGTCGCAATAATCTCATAAAATAGAATTTATACAAGTTTAGGTATCAATTTTAACCTTATCATTTAGATTTAACTTTAAGTTAGATAATTTAACCTTTACCGTGTCTTCTTGTTTTCTTACACTATAAAGTTAATAAACTTACTATATCAAGCCAAACGAACCCCATGTTGTTTATTATTAATATATATAACCTTATCTAAGACATTTTTCCGAACCTTAGATTTTTAGGAACAATTAATAATATAATATTTGTTTTAAAAACTATTTTATGTCAATTTTGACACTATTTAGTAATTGTTTTTTGTGAAAATCATAACAGAATTATTAGTTCTAAAAAAGTTAATTAAATCAATACTGACATATCATATTAACCTATAAAATTATTATAATTCATAAAAAGTCTCAAATTACATTTATTTGGGTATTTATAACATCAATTATGTCAATATTTCATTAATAAGATAATTACTGCATCATTGTTGTGTCATAAATAAAGTACATTATTTAATGTCTAAAAATTACAAATAAAATACCATTATGCAGGAAATGTTTTTATCATTCTAATGAATATTTATAGTCGGATTTATCTTATGTTTAACCCCATATTAAAAATGATTTACTTATTAAACTTTGATTTTAAATATTTTAACCCTTCTTTAAATAAATTAATAATAAATGTCCTAATCTAATCCAAGTTGGCCTAAATGGTCATATTTTATTCCTAAGGTTGTTTTTGGTCAAATTAAACTTACCCAATAGAATTAGTACATGTTTTAGGGTAATAATAATAACACTTTTACCCTTAATTACCCTATTTACTTTTAACCGTGGTAAAAAGTTACTATTCACCAAAAATTATTTTCATCTAATTGAACCACATTTTAGTCCTTGATATTATCCGTGTCTCTTGGATTTTCGAAATTCCACTCATAGAAGCGGTAAAATTAAGTTTTATGAAAAATTCAGTTTTTTAACTACCACTTAGTGGTTTTACTATTCATAAAAAATTGAATGTTTTCAGAAAAATACCAAAATTTCACCCTAGGCTAATTTCGATATTCCGAATCCAAAAATGAAGTCCTTTTTGAAAAATAAAATTTATAAAATTTCAAAAAGTGGTTATTACTATTCATAACGGCTAGTTTTAATAATATTTTAATAGCATATCATTGTTTAGTGAAACTCGGTATTGCGTACGACGCAAGCTATTGAGGAAGGCCGCGATTGCGTGTAAAGAAAGCCGGGCTGGTGTTGTGTGTAGTGAAAGATTCCTTTGATAAAAACAAAATATTTCTCATAAACGTCTTGGGCATTACAAGACCTTCCATTACTGCGTCCTCATTCGGTCTGTTGAAGGGATTCAGCAGTCCGTATGTAGGGCTGGAAATAGTGAGAAAGTCTACACCATCCTACTGATAATGGAATCCATTGTAATTGATTACATTTGGAAGTCCAGAAATACCTTTCTCTATAAAAACATCAAGCCATCATTACATGCTGCTGTACTATCTATGCATGATGCAATCAGAACTGCTACAAATATTTAGACTAGGTGCATGAGGAATAATGTTTTTGATCATGTTCTGTTGAGGTCTCTTGGTGTAAATTGAAGGATAAAGAAACCACTAGTGATGAAATATGTTAAATGGATTACACCTATCCCACAATGGCTAAAGGTCAATGTTGATGGGGTTGCTTCTGGTTCCCCAATACCCTCCAGTTGTGGTGGTGTTTTTTGTACATATTGAGGATTTGTTAAAGGATGTTTCTTCAATTTCATGGGAAATGAATTCAAAATGGATGTATAGATTTGGTCTATGATAAAAGTGATAAGATACACTGTCCAGTTTGGTTGTCATGAATTATGGATAGATTCAGACTCATCTGTTGCAGTCCAAATTATGAAATATCCCTCACAAAATGTTTCATGGAAGGTGTTACTAGTCTGTACTGACTACATTTGGCTGATTGATTCATTTTACCTTGTGGTCACACATGCTTATCACGAAGCCAATATGGTTGTAGATGCTCTTTCAAAGATAGAAATATTTGAGGTCATCTTGAACTGGTCTTTTGTGTTACCTGAATTTTGTAATAAGCTTAGTCATACTAATTCTTGTGGTGAGGTATACACATATTGATAGAGTGGCTCTATGATGTCCTTCTTTGTATATAATTTTATTTTTATTATAATTTCCTAGGAGTAGGTTTTCCTAACTCCTGATCTTCTTGGTAAAATTGGAAAAACCTTAATGACATGATTCTGACTTCTCATTTCACGAGGTGTCAAAATTAGTTTTATAACATTTTTTTCTAAATCAAATAATCTTTTTTATAAACATATCATTTCTCACATAGATGTAGAGTGAAATGATTGATAATTTTTTTTTAATAATGAACTGATACCATTTTCCCACCAACATTGTATTTCTTTTCAATACGGGTGATAAAATTTAAAATGAATGTTTGGGAAGAATGAGAGAGAAATAAGAAAATGATTCAAAAATTGACATATTCATTTTAAATAAAATTTTACTTTATTGACAAAAAAACAAAGGGGGGATTAAATACCCCACTTTGTGTGTGAGTTGAATTTGTTTTCAATGGTTATAATTGGTTTTAAATGGTTTTCAATGAAATATAAAGATTTAATTGACACAAATATATTGAAGAATTTATAATTAAGAAGTTTTTATAATGTTTCATTGAAGTATCTAATATTTTTAATGAAGTTTATATAATTTGGATGATTTCATGAAAAATAGAAGGAGTGATCAAGTATAGTTATCTTACAAAATATACATTTTGTTCCTTGAATGATTTTGGATATATCTTTACTCAAAGGTGAAAGATTATTTGAAGACTTTTAGTTTTCTTATGATGATTAATGAACTATTCTTAATGCATAAAACATGTTCTATAATTGTTTTAAAATAAAATTTATTATCAAAATTATGAGGTTTTTTAATAATTTTCTAAAAATAATGTTCTAGATGGACGAGGTTGAGAAAAATGGATAGTGAAAGATGATATGATCAGAAAATGTTTAGCATACAGAGGTGATCAGATAGAGTCAATCGAACTAAGGTGATTAGATGAAGTTGATCAGGCCATGGTGACTAGATGGAAAATTAAACCAAATTTTAGGCTCAAATAAATTTCCAATTCAACCAAAAAAAGGTGTGGGTGTGAAAATTTTTAGTCATGATGTAATGAATTTGCATGATTCAATGTTATAGGATTATAAATATATGGAGTTGTGAAGTTAAAAAGTTTCATCAGAGAAACAATTATGTAGTATACCAATTAGAGGATGTTTTTAGAAGTATTGAAAATAGGTCTCTCATAAATTTCATTAAAGAAATCCCATCAAAGGAACTAATGATATAAAATGCATCAAATAGAGGAAAGGTTGTGTGTCCACCAAATGAAAGTTTACATAGACATTGGAGAAAACTTCTTGAATGAAGTTCATCGGCCATATGTTTCCAAAAAAGGTAGTAGATGAATGTTTCAAAGCATGCCATATATCAAAGGAGGAATCTTGACAATGATTCCCAAATGGTCCCTATAATTTTTTGAAGGATCGTCAGATAAAGTTTCACCATATGAAATATGTTCTATTGAAGTTATGTTGGATGGATAACTATACAATGTCTAACATACATACTTGTTTAAATATCAACTTGAGAATTATTATAGATGTTTTGATGAGGTTGTAGCCTAAAAAAGTAAGTATAAATTTTGACTTATGAACATTGTGAGTCATCATAACAAATATATGGGATAAGTTATTTTGAAGGATTAAATATATTTTTCCTAAAAAAGTAAAAATTTATAGGAAAAATTTTAAGATCATTAGATAGAGGATGACAAGGTTTTCAAGTAGTGGAATCAGAGATATGTTTTTGAATAAAGTTTCATTTAATGGAAGTATATGTATGAATTCATCAGATATAGGCTTTTGAGTGATGTTCATCAGAAAAAATTTTATGAGAAAAGGTATCATATAGAAGTCTTTGATGTATGTCATATTAAAAAATATAATAATAACATCACAAATAGTTTTGAAAAACTAATTAGATTGAATTCAATAGAAAAATAAACTAAGTGAGTGCACTGAAAAACTATTTTAAATTCATTGGATAGAGAAGTTATGATGGAAGATTAGGAGTAAAGGGAGTTCTATCTGATGTTATTTTTTATGATCAGTTCTACTACACCAAATTCCCTTGAATATCCAAGAGACTAAGATGAGAATCCCATAGAGTTACACAACCTACAATTACCAATGGTCCCCATGAACCTATTAACCAACATTATATAAGGGGAGAAATAATCAGTGGGTTTGGGAGATGGATCCTAGAGTCAAACTATAACTTATTCTGGTGGATTTACTCACGATGTTTATTAGTGGTTACCATTAACCAGTGCATGATTCATGTAATGAAGTGATGGATAATACAATCATGATAGTAGTATAACTAGAAATTATTAACCAAATAAAACAATTCATATTATCGTTGTCAAAGATATACTATTTCAAGGTCATGTTAAAAAGTGTAAGGTTATGTTTACTATTTTTAGTCCATTTCACCTGTTATAGGGGTGGATTTCATCTCATTAGGGAGGATATTAAATCATTAATCATACAGATATCTAAGGGTTTTATTTTAAGCCTTATCCTAAATGAATTTGTAATGTTAGGATGATATTATTAAGGTAATTATGCATCTCTAACATATTAAATTTCCAAAATAGAGTCATATTCAAGCTATAAATGGGTTCAATTAGTACGATCCCTAAGAATACGACTAGAATGCATGGACAAAAAGTGTTTCAAATTACATTTAGAGAGGGATATATAATGACTAAAATTAATGGAGAGACAATTATTGAGGCTTATTCACTCTATAGATTCACCCAAAAGTTTTATTTCATATAGAGGTTATTCCCTACTCCTCCTTATATTTCTCATATTGAGTGACACTGAATGGTCACATTCCAATTTTTTCTAATGATCACATGGGTGGATACAAAAATCAAGGTTATATTTCCACTACATGATGATCCCATAATGCTGTTGTTAAATTATACTAAATCCTAGTTTTTATCAAAGACCAAAGGAATGAAAAATAGTTTTGTAGTATAGTCTAAATAATTATTTCCATATGAGGGTGAAGGGGGTAGGAGAACCCAGTGGGAAAGATGCCTTAAATTCCACCTCAGAAGCATACACCAAGGAAGCCCTTAATTAGAGAAATTACATGGAAGTTTCTAAGGGAAGTGGAGTTTTCAATATCCAGTATTATACCATCCCTTAATTCAATCGATAATTACTTATAATGCTCAGTTCTTAAGATCATGGGAAGAGTGGGTTTCTTGGAGGTGCATCTCTTCTGTGAAGGAAATTTGGGATGCTGTACTGATAGATGAAATCATCCTAAAAAATATCGGTCAAATCATATCTTCTTTCAATATCAGTTATTAAAATCATATCAATGAAGTTAAAAAATATATTAGATAATTTGAGGCCTTATTTTATTCCATTTATAATCAAGAAATTTATTCCCCTCAAATACTTAGATTGATGGTTTTTGTGCTGGGAAATGATGAAGGTTATGATGATTTATTATAAGTAAGGGATACAAAAAATGTGGGGGTGTTAGTAAAATATATCCTTAGGAAGAGGTAAAATCCATTTTCATTCACAAATGACATGCTTCTATAGATATTTTAACTGACTTTTCCTTTAACCATTAAGATAGAGATTCTGCTCAACTAATAGGTCTCGAGAGTATTCTCTTGGGGGAAATTTGATTGGGTTATATATGAAAAAGGGTGATAGGGTTAAGGAGATACCTTCACAAACTCATATTAAGTAGATATGATACATATAATCTAAACTTATATAGGTATTCCCACTCATTCCACTGGTATTCCCCCCCCCCTCCCCCACAAAACACCCTATAGAGGAAGTATTCTTGTAGGAGTGGGTGACTTAACCCAACCCACCAAGATCCCACCTTGGCTAGAAGTAATATTATTATACCACTCTAATCCCACCTAAAATAGGCCAAAGGTCATTTACTAGCACAAATAATAAATTCCATATATGTGAGTCCTTAGTCTACAATAATCTATAATATAAATTCATCACTAATGTATAATAAAAACCAATAACTTATCTGTATAAAATAGGAGAACGTGGCATTAATTCCAAGTAAAATGCCATTAAGTAAAAAATAAAAAATGGGAAGATACACATGTAGAAGACAATAACCAATTGGTGAAATTCTCTCCATGTATTATATGAACACCTCTCCCCACAAAGACTTTTTGAATGGAATCCATCTACAACTATCTCCACCGTGAACCATCATCAGATACATTTTTATAGCTCCCCTAACTCTATGAGATCCATATCTTTTAGTTTCATCTAAAAACTATGAAACATATACATGGATACAACATGTGTGGGATTGATTCCCTTGTAGGAGTTAGTATAAACATACCTAGTAAGAATCCCATAAACCAAAAAGTAAAGATAAATTAGTAAGTAATCTTAAACCCAAGATAATGGAATAAATGAAGGTACCCAAAAGGAACCAGATATGATCTAATTTAAAGGCAATCATGGTAAATGGAAAAATCAATATTGAAAGATCAACTCCATGAAGGATCATATTATAATAAAATCTAGTGATTCCATGGGTAGAATAAGTACTGTAATGATTGATGTTGATAGTATGACTATATTCTATTACAAGAAGGTATTCACAAAGGTTAAAAAGGAAAATAGTATCTTAAAGGAATATATTTGTTAGTATATCATAATATCCATGACTCCTGATCCATTAGACTTTCATAACGTTCATTCCATCCCTCTAAAACTATAGTGGGGGCCATGAATTATTGAGGTATGTGTGTAATAACTGAGGGAGTACCTGATCCCTATGCAAGACCACATCTCAACATATAGGGGAGAACCGACTCCATTGATGTAGGATCCTTGCCTGAAACATGGGAGAGTATTCAATACACTAAAATAGGTCCCTGAACTAACATATTGGGGAGAAATTTAACTCCATAATTATATGGGGGACTAAGTCCTATCATATATATGTCTCAAGGGGAGTACCTAAAACCCATACATGGAGGACCACACCCTGATACATAGGGGGTTACTTACTCCATCACTAATCTAAATATTTTACCATCCACCTCTCATCTCTCTAGATGAGCTAATATCCTTGAACTATCCAAAACATAATATAGACATATTCCAATGATCAGGGGAATCATACTATTTTTCTATAAACAACATGATTCTCTAATTAAACTACTTTTTTGTCCCAAACTATCATATATGAAATAAATCATGAGGGATAACATAAATAACCCAATACATGGTGTGTCCAATGAGGTACATGATCTATAAGGCTCTCGGGAAAGGCATTCCATGTACCGCTGTAGATCAACTTTTGTGAAAAACATATACATGATGTATCAAGTAGGATATAATGTGATTATGAATACATTCTAAATTTTTTAATCTAACACAAACTAAAGGAATTATAGGTTATCCTTATGTAGACTATATATCATGTGATATGGGAAATACAAGACATACAGATAAATATACACAACATCTATATGGAATACTTAGTGTGTAAGTCCTTGTTGGCTACTCATAGGTAAAATAATTACAAAATGATCCATTTGAACCTATATACATGAAGTGTGTAATAAATTTATATGTTACATAGTTCTACATTACTGATTTGGAATTCATCTAGAGTACACATTAATAAACTCAGTCTATGCGACAGGGTGTGTGATAAGGAGTCACACCCCATGTGGTATGAAAAAATATCGAATACAGTCAATTTTAGTTAAATAAAGAGTCAGAAAATGCATATAACATAGCTGAATAACATTTATTAATTATTTATATGTGGTGAATAAACATTTATGACATACATGATATGTGTCTAGAGACTACACGATGTGTAGTCCAGAAATGCTAGAAGTCTTCATTTTCACCACCAACGCTCTTATCACCTCAAACTTTTGTTGTACGTACACTATCTAATGATCTTAATGAACTTGGTACCATTATATTCTATTATTTTGGATGATAATTTTATATATTTAATTAATAATCCCATCATCATCACTATTTTTTGAACTGCACTTGAAACTCATCACATCATTATTGCCATGAACCTGAATCAGTGAATTCCCTTGTCATCCTTCATGATTGAATCATATAATCACTACCAAAATCAATATTTAAGAACAAAAGAATATTAAATATGAGGTTGGATGGATGAATACTTGACCACCCAAGGATGATCATGAATCTAGGTTCATTGAAGAACATGAGTATGAGATAAGAACATAATCACTATACATGAAGGAATAAGTTTCTCAATGAATTATGATTAATTGAATAAAATTTTATTTCCTAAAGAAATAAATTACTAAATAATAATTTATTGAATATAATTATTATTTTAAATAATAATTACCTAGAACATCATACAATTGAGAAATAATCCATGGAAAATTTTTAAAATAAAAATTAACAACAAATTCAGAGCCTTTATCACAATGTTTATCACATGATAGAAATAAAGTATTTAAACAAATATACTAGCATGATTAGAAGAGAAATATAAATAAGGTAAAAATATTATTTTCTTCATGCATTGAGGAAATAATATAATTGAATTATTTAATCCAATTTACTTTAAAAATATATTTCTTTACATGGAATAAAAATCCTGAAATAATTAGTGTCCCACAATGAGTATATTTGGGTTATGATGATGGTGTTATTTCACGTTTCATGAGAGAGAGAGGGGAAGGATAAAATTATTTAAATATTATCATTTCTTGATTTTTTATTATAATATTTTCATATAAACATGTTCATCATGGTTAAATTCTTTTGAAAATAAATAATTTTATGGAATTTTTTTAATTTAATCGCCACAAAAAACCATATCCAAAGGAAAAACAATAAATAAAGTTTTACCTTGAAATAATATTTTATTATATTACCATAATGTATTTGGTAATTAATAATTGTTGAAATCATTCATTGTTATTATTTATTTCATCGTCATTTATGTTTTAAGTGATTAAATCATGAGAGGAAGGGGATTGAATGAAACATCATAAATGTGGTTGCTAACTCATCAATGTCTCCATAAAGCCTATTGATCATGTCATGATAATAAAGTTTTATTATTATCACCACCACATTGGACATGAAGAACATAATGCATTGTTTCCTTTGTGAAAATAGTGGGAGAGGTGAATTTTATTCTCCAAGTACTTTTACTCATGATAGAATAAATTAAGTGAATTCCCCTTACAAAACTTGGTGAAGTATGATTTAATAAAGTAAGTGATATTTAACATAAATTTAATAAATTAATTCCCCTATTTAAAATAAAAATAACCCCTTATAAATTTTTGGAAGTCCCCTTTTCTTAATGGTGAAGGCATTCTAAAATTGGAAGTTATATAATTCTCCATGAAACATAATCACCACATGGAACCATATCTTCAATTTTATATGACTTTTCAACACCTTACCATTGTGAAAAATAAATAAAAATACTAATTTATTTTTATTTAGTTTAAATAGCACAACTACTTGGCCATGAAGTTTAAAGACATTCTATAAAAATTATACATCTTCTAGAAAAATACCACCATTCTAAATATAATCATGGTTTCATAATTTCAATTTGATACTCAACTTAAGAGATATTAAATTTTTTCACTTATAGGAAAAATATTTATTTATTTAATAAATATTAAATATAACAAAGAATTCAAATGGCACAAAATTTCACCAAAATTCATCCCAAGGGTAAATAACTCATACTGAGTTCAATAGAATCATCAAACATAATAAACTAAAGTAAAAAAACTAGGGTAAATTTTCCATTTTACCATTTTTAAGGAACTAGACTTGTGAACATTTGAAATAAATTAATTCTCACTTATAAAAAATTTGAAATGATGCGTACTCCCCATCTTTAAACCTTTTAATACTTAAAAATAAAACAAACTAAGATGTTTATCAAAAGTCCTATCAATAAATTCATATGTAATATTACCTACCGGCACACATACATAATCCACCCTTATAGGTCTAAGTGATAAGAAGACTAGAGAAATAAATACTCTAAAAAACATTCTTCACATTCATATAATAATTTTCTAGATCAAGCCTCTCCCAACATATCCATAAAAAGGGTCTAAGGTTATGAATTATGGTTTCTACCAAGATTTCACGTTGATGAACTTTATAACAATAATTCATCTATTAGAATAGAAAAAAGTGAACCACACAATATAATTATCATCATTGTAATGGATCATTATCAAGGATAAAATTAGGGAGAGAATCAAAATCACCACCCTTAATGACTAATGAAAAAAACACAAGCTTGCATCCATTTCTAAAGTTTTATTGGTTGGATTATGACTGATCTATATGAAAGTGATTAAGGATAACACTAGCACATATTGTTGACTTACTCAAACCACCATAAAACAAATCCAAATATCACCAGTGTCTAAATATGCTACAATCTAAAGTGGATGGTCCTAACTCTTTGGAAGACCATGTTTTATTAGCATGAGATCCTATAATAATACCTATTAACCTTGAGAAAATATAACCATAACCCAAAGTGAAATATAATTCATTGTGTTTCTAAAGTAGCCACACAATAGGAACTAGTGACCTGCTACCACTAAAGTTCCTTTCCCACTAGGGAACCTTAGTTCTCAACTACTCATCACTGATAATAATGAGTCTATAAGATATATCACTATTCAATTATCAATGTAAGATGGTGTACTCTTAAACTTATTTGGAATGCACTAGGGGAACTTCCAATGAATACTAGATTCGACTTAACCCCAAAATCAATGCTTCCATACAGGTCCTCTCACATTCATTAAGATGTAAGGGCTATTTCAAATGGTGAAATACATATCACCTCTTCCATGAAATGTGACCAATGAGGCTCAATTCATAGATCTAATCAACAACCACTAGTTATAAAGCCTCCTGCTAAGGGAATCAACTACCATCACACCACTTCATCACTTCTAATCACTAAATCTGATACAACCTTGAACATAAAATATATGAATGAATATATCACCATCGTAAATATCATATTTCAAAGGATGAATTCTACAACCCAAAAAGATTATCTATAAGGATTCTAAACTTTTTGGTATCCTTTGAATAGGTTAAAACAACCTCTAAACACAGAAGATGATAACCCTTAATTATAGATCAAATTTAGAGACATTAATAAACACTAATATAAACAATCCATGTGCTGTCTAATCACATAATGGCATTAATTACTTCTGAAAACATCATTGGGTTTTTTAAAATGTTTGACACATCAAATGCATCCCATAAATCATTATTCTCACAAAATTGATGATGTTACTAACCAAACCTAAGAAAAATCTATAGGGACAACTTCTTAAGAAGGTCTCACTAAACCATAATAAAAAAATTCCCCCAAAAGGTCTGAAAAATACCCATTAGTTCTCTAAGAGAAGCTAGGATATTTGATAATCGATAAGAAATATTAGTAAATACTCAAAATAAGGCCGATATAGGCACCAAATACTCAATACTGGTAACCCTGGGATATCATTTAGGTCAATGTTCTTATGTTTAAACACCATTGTGGGTAAATAATAAACCATATATTACACATATAATCACTTAAATATCACTAAATAATATAATATTACGTGAAATTCAATAAAATCTATTTCTCACTATATGGAAAATTCAAACTTTTAGCAGCCTTGAATCAAGTATGTCCACTATCAATAGGACTCTCCAACCATAAGGGTATAACTAGAATCTATATTGACATCATAAACCCCTAAAACACCAACATCAGCAGGAAGAAAATGTCTTAAGATGACATTGATGAGCTTGAGTTTCTATAAAGAAGACACATATTATATGTCCAACCATGTCAATTGCCACCTAATTTTAGTCATCCACCGATGAAAACATCTTGAATATGACTATCAGAAATATTGATCTGATAAGGAATATTGAATGAGGTAGATTGAAATTTCTCTAGGAATTATCACTCTTGAGCTATTTTTATATCATAATATCCCCAATAGAACTGCCTCCTAGAAATATTTTAGATCCTTTTACAGGGAGTTGATTAATATCAAATTTTTACTCACTATAAATATTTATCGATGACACTTATTTTAATTTCCAAACGAAATATTTACCCTGTTCTAAAATACAAGGTGTATAAAACTAAATAATCAAAATCATTATAATCCCACCTTTGGTATCTGCTATAACCAAATGATGAAAAAATTTGAAACCCCTCTATTCAATCACGTACTAGAGGATATGTTCAAAGTACTAATCTTGTTGGAATAACTTTCAAATTTTTTCAAAAATTTATCTATCAAAAAATCTAAGTAGAATATTGAACTCTAGTTGTGGGTGGATAGTACCTTTTTGGGGTAGGATAAAAATTAACCATTTCTACTCTACAATGTGAAAGGTAAATTAAATGGAAGAATCACTATCTAGCCATTATATTTCAAAACCTAATAGGTAGAATAAATCATAGATTTGAATAAACCCTTTAACATATTATGATTAAGTTCACCTCAAAATATTATGAGACATATATCATCATAGCAAAATAGTACATATAAACAACACATATTTCTTTTTTTCCTTATTAAGAAAGAAAATATGATATACAAGTATGAAATATAATAAGAATAATTGGTAGTGGATCATCAATTTTATTCCAAGGAAAAGATATTCCATAATAAATATTTGAATCGATGCACCATCACTCAATTGTGAGAGTATCAAGCCCTAGAATGGGTATTACATGGATTTTTATCTTAATAAGAGAGTATTGTATATGGGTATCATTATCTACTAAACTAGTGGTACCTATAGTTTACTTGTATAATATCTGGGTGTGATGAAATAATAAGGACATGAAACATCATGAATTTCAATTGAATGATGCATGTATCATATTACTTATATCTTATAAATGATGCATTATAGTTCTGGGTCAACTAAAAAGATATCATAATCCTAGAGAAAGGATACATTGTCCACCAAACCTACACTGGTATCCCTGTTCGGATAACCAAATAAAATTCCACCCATAACATCACCATCCTAATTCCCAAATGGATCTTTAGAAAAAAAAAATACTAAACTCCATCTATAAAAATAAAACATCTTTGATACTATTTTGACATGACACAACCCCGGAGGACCCCACTTGAGTTAAGAATACACTGAGCATGCAACTCTAATCCCACCTACAATAGTCCATGAGATAGATACAAGCACCAAGATGACATAACACACATAAGACTCCATAACCTATAATAACTTGTAATATGAATGAATCACCAATATATAATAAAATAATACAATTTAACTCTAAAAAATATGATCATGAAGCATCAATTCCTTGTAAAATGACATAGAGGGAAAATATAAAGAGGGAAAATAAATATGTAAAATACAATAATTACAATATACATTTCACTCTAAGTATGGTATATAAACTTCTATCAATAGGGTCTCCTAGAATGGAATTGACAATGAAAAAATATATACCAAAATCTATTAACAAATACTATGTAAAAAGTCCTATAACTATAACTCGACATTTACCAGTGTCATCTCCAAATTACTCAACAACTATATAAACACAAAACATGTGGGCATGAAGCCCATGTAGGGGAGAGTCTAGGAATACCTAGAAGGATACCCGCAAAAAAGTAAACATAAACCAATATGTTAGCACCAAACCAAGACCAGGGAATAAAATAAGGTTCTAAAAAGGAACTAGATATGTGTTTTTGTCAAATTAACCCTGGGAAAGGGAAAAACCAATTTTATCATCTAATATCTATAAAGTATTGTATTATACAAGAAACTAATAATACTTAGGATAGTGTAATCCTCACAATACCAAATGCAGATAGTTAAAAAATAATCCATAACTGAAGGGTGTTAAAAATATCTAAAAAGGATACTATTATTCCAAAGGAATCTACATGTCCATATGTTGTGATCCCCACTACTATTAGTCCTTAGATTTCAAAGCTACCCCTCTAGAATTTAAGAGGGGGACTACACATTGTCGCTGTATTTCTATAAATATCGAGGGGGTAACTGATACCTATATAAGACCCACACCCTCACATATAGGGGGGGGGGTCTAAATCTAATAATATAGGACCTTTACCACGAGGTAGTACTAAATCCATTGATAGAGGACCGTTACCTAAAACAGAGAGGAGTACATGAAATCCACCATTATATGGGGGATCTGTCCTTATAATGTGTATATTTGTAGGAGAGTAATTAAAATCCATAGATAGAGGAACATTACTTAACATATAAGGGAGTACCTACTCTATCTCTCCTCAAAACATTTCACCTTCCACTTGTCTTATCTCCAATAAGCTAAGATCCTCAAACTATCTAAATGTAATGTGAAAAAATTCTAATGACTGAACGAATTGTACCATTTTACTCTAGAAGATAGGATACATAGAATGAACTAATAATACACCCAAAACTATCATCCTAGTGATAAACCATGAAGGATACTAGAACTATCCTAATACACAAAATGTAAAGTTGGGTACGCGACATCTGGAGCTCTTTGTCATGGTTGGTTGTGTTTCTCCATAACTCATCTCGAGTGAAATAAACATTCACAGAATGTATATTAGGATAAATAATATATATAGATAAGGGGTACATGGTTTACTCTGATGTATGGTAAATTAATTTCTGGTTATCCTTACATGTACTACACTATATGTGATACGTGAAGTATATTGTGTATAGCTACTTGTACATGGTGTCTCAATAGAATACTCAACATGTAAGTCCATGAAGGATCCTGGTATATATAACCTATACATTCCAATCCACATAAATCAATATACATGGCTTTTAATAGTAATCCATGTCATGTGAGCCCGTATCACTATCCAGACACATTCATGACATACACCATGAAGAATTCAGTTAAGCACCACGCGATGTGCAACATAGACTTACACGATGTGTAACATTAAAAATAATAAATCCAATTTATTTTAGTTAAATGATGATTAATATGGAATTTATATTATATATAAATTATGTGTGACATTTATTACTATATGATGAAAAAATATGTTGACATACATGATGTGTGTCCGTAGACAACATGACATGCAATCAGAAAATTACGACGATCTACTTTTTATCCACCAATGTCATTATCACCACCACCTTGAGTCACGCCTTTACAAATTATTAAACTTAAATAAAATGGACCCTCAATTATTCCTTTATATTATTATCTTTAAGAATCTATCACCATCCAACCTATAGGGCCCCAACCTTAAAACATTACATATTCTTGAATTAAATGAATAATTCACATTGGGGATCTTTTCAGGTTTAGAGTTTTAGATAATTAGGACATAACTATTACATCTCAAAAGATTACAAAGTAGGCACTTATACTCAATTTCCATTTTTTTCATAAAATAAAAACTCTTAAAAAGAAACATGTCTAGTTCCATGTTTTAGATAGCATGTCTTTCCATGATCCCATCCTTGACCCTATTCATCTTTAAGTCCTGGGGAAAGCATTTCAAAAACTTGGGATGAGCATAAAAAGCTCAGTAAGGGTTATAAAAGAAGGAAAGAAAACATTAGTTCATCAATATATACATAACATAATCTATTTAAAATACCTCATGAAATCATAAGATTTTTGAAATACACATAGAACTCATAAATCATAAAGGTAACTTAATGCATACATAACATACATTTTAGCTATCACAGCTACATAGGGAGTCACATTTGGAATACCCATCACAGTATATTCCCTAAATCTTTTAGGAGAAACATTAAAATTTACCTCCGTCACGTTAACCAATGCATAGGAGAGCTATCTTAGGCTCACCCGCCCTAGGTTTATCACAGAACCACCCATATACGTAACAATGGCCAAAAACCACAACATAATCATAACACATAACTTAAGCATAAAGGAAATGTAACATTCCCACATTGTAATAACAATATAACATTTTAATATATTGAAATAATGAATCCATTATAAAAACCATTTTCAATACCAATGTATGTAAAAAGAGTATATGGTATTTATTTTCCTTTTAAAAACATTACGGCTTGTTAAGGAATCCAAAGATCAAATAATACTAGCGGCAGTGGAAAAGGTATTTGTCACTACTTACGTAAAAAAAGAAACATTCCTCTTTGTCATTTAGTAAAATGCTTCATAGATAAAAGATTCCCTTTGAATGAAATGAAAATTCAAAACGGTTTTATACACCGTATAAAATAAAGTCGTGTATAAATCAAAGGATGCCTCAATAAAAGGAGATTGAGACGAAGTCCCTTATAAAGATGGAATCCTTTGATTAAGGATAAATCAAGGACATAATTATGTGTGACAAATATAAATACACCCAATATAAGTGGATATTAAGTGTAAAACAATCATAGGTCATTCGTACATATTCATAGCACGACATAATCAAGAAGTAGAGGTTTATCCAAAAGAATTGAAATTGGGTAAAGAAGTTCCCTTACAGAAATTTGACTGCCTAACGGCATCACATTAGAATTCAGAAAATGAGTTGATGAGAGATAAAAAGGGTATATCATCATTTGGAAATAAAATTTACATAAATAAGGATATAGAAGAACATATCCCAACATAATAATATGTAAATTACAAGACATAACAAAAAGAAGTCTTTTAAAAAGAGGAGGCTGAAAGAATCCCTTACCGATTTGGGTAACTTTCGAAACATACACCCCATGAAAAAAGGACCATACAATGCTGATGTAAATACCCATAAATGAGAGTATATTAGACAAATATTAGAATCATAGTTAGTATATACACCACTCAACTTATATAGAGACAAATATAGCATGAATCTCATGGGAATAAAAAGTGAGATAAAAACCCCATACCTCATTGTAATCAATCGATTCATATGACAAAAAGATAATAACCACAAAATGAATCACATAATACCATGAATATAAATAGAATCATGATTATATATATCAATTGTAAGTACACAATACACCACTTTCCATAAATAAGTGGCGAACAATGGAAATCTCATGGAATTAAAAGTGAGATAAGAAATCCCTTACCACGTGTCTGACATGACTCGCTCTTATGTTCCTTGTTCTTCATGAATGATAAATTTAAGTTAATTTATACTTGATTGAGAATATTTTTCAATTTTATTATTCCTTTTATATCACTTATTACCATGTTATAAACTTTATGTAATCTTTTAAGTTAATAATGGTCGTTTTGTCGATATTTGGTACTTGAGTAAAAAATAAACTTCTTATAATTAAAAGTTGTTCTTGTGGTAAAATATCCATTATATCCAGAATAATATTCATTATTTAGATATAATATATATCATATATATACAGTATATACATGTATTTATAATATTACATAACATTTATAGGTAATAAATGAAATGCACCGTTCATGGAGACAGTAAGCCGTACGTACGCATGAACGCTACTTTCATTTCTATTTCATACTTTAATGGAATGAAAACATAATGATAAATAGGTATATTATAATTAAATTATAATATATATATATATTATATGTTATATAATTTCATAAATTCTATTCTTTATACATTCCACGTATGGCATGAACAAGTCATATCACTTTGAGGGGGCGGTAGTCCGCACTTCCTAAAACGAAATTATTGCATTTACCCATTATGGAAACCATAAAGGTATGAAATAAATGAAAAATACAGAATCATAAGAAAAACATAAACATGATATATATCATATATAAATAAAGTGACATATTAATGGCCACCATGAGAGGTGGTAGGAGAAGATTGAACAATCATCATTTCTTGAGGCAGTAATTCGCCATCCACGGAAACAATATGTTCTTTAAACATTAGACAGAGGTGTGTAAGTGAAGGTAGAATAATTATCATAAAAAAATAATAGTATATTGAGGATACTGGTGCTATTATGGGGCCAAATAAAAATAATATAGTGGTTATTGAAGAAGGAAAATAAAAGAAAGAAACTCAAGATAACACATAACCTCTAAATCTGGTAACTCTTTTTGATTTGAGCCAAAGGCTTCCTTGGAAAGACTTCTTCACAAAGTGATGATTCTAGGAGTAAGAGAGGGATGTTTAGAGATAATATGATCAGAGGTTAGATGAGTCAAAGGCTTTAGAGGTGTGGGTAAGGGGGTAGTGGTGGGGGCCTTTTATAAGAGGGAGGAGGGTCACTTTTGGAAAGTCTTGAAATGTTACTTTATTATAAGATGGTTTTTGGATTTTAAAGGTCCCACAATGATATATTTAGAGGATAAGGTGATAAGGGTTATAAATCCACCCATAAAATAGGTTTTAGACTAGTTTAAGTCTTATATTTTACCTTATCGTTTCATTTTATTTAAATCGTTCATTAATGAGGTAATCACTGCATCATCATGGTGTCATAAATAAATTTATTTATTTAATGTGTAAAAATTATAAAAAAATACCATGATGTAGGAAATATTTTTATATTTAAAATGACTATTTATAGTCTAATATATCATTTATATAAACAAAATTAAAATTGTTTTACTTTGGATATAAAAACCAATGTTATATTTCTCTTCTTTTTAAAAATAATGTCATAAATGTCACTATCACACCCATGTGACTCTATGGGCCCTAAAGTTTAGTATAAATCTTCCCATGGTTGGAAAAGACTCAAAAAAGAGGATTTGGACACATTTTGGGGTCGTTTTATATTATTATGACATTATTTTATTACCCTTAACTACCCGATTAGTAAATAATCACGATAATTAAAGATAATTACTGTCCTTACTATTCATAATGTCCAAAAACAAAATACTCTTAATTACATAATTTGGAACTTATGATTCAAAATATGTAATCCATTTTATCGAATTCCAAACACAGAAATTTCATTAATTAATTTAAAAATAATTCTCGTTGTCAAAACCAAAGACGAGTTTTTAAGAAGTAAGATCTATCAAAAGATTGATTTCTTTTTAAATACAATTTAAAAGTGAAATTATATCCAATGACAAAAATTGTATTAAATGATAAAAAAATAATTAAATTAAACCATAAAAACAATTAAAATGACAATCTGACTATATAAATAAATTGGACGAAAAGGCAGTTTTGAATTAAATTGCTGTATTTTTCACTATTCGTTAAAAAATGAACATTATCAGAAAAATACAAAAAATTCACCCTAAGATATATTTGATATTCCAAATTCAAAAATGATTTCCATTTTACCAAATTCAAAACATAAAAGTTTCGTTAATAAATTATATAGTTAATTCCCGCTGTCAAAACAAATAGCGTGTTTTTAAGAAACAATATCTATCAAAAGATTGACACTTGTTTATGTCCATTTTCAAAGTGAAATTAATTCTAATGACCACCATTGAATTAAATGGTAAAAATATATTCTAATTACACTTTCAAAACAATTAAAAATATAATCTAACATTAGAAAAAAATTATATTAAAAGGAGGTTTTGAATTAAAATGCAGCATTTTTCACTATTCATTAAAAAATGAACTTTATGAGAAAAATACCAAATATTTACACAAATTAAATTTTTATGTCTTGATTCTAAAGAAGGATTTTATTTTTTTCAAATATAACATATAAAAGTGACAAAAATTAGATTTAAAAAGGGTTTTACATCAAAAGGCGGTTAATCGACCTTTTAAAGAATATTAGAATATTTATGCTTAAAATTTGATTCATTCGCATTTTAAGCCTCTATATTTTTTTGGGTAATTGTTAAAATTTTTATCCAACATATATAATAACTTTGTAGTTAGTTCTGTTCATTCCCTCCATTACAACGATTAGACGATTACTACCATTTACAATAATATTATTATATTATTAGTGTGCATCGTAAGATTTCGAAAAACTCGTTGTTGCGTATTGGGTACCCCATTAGAATATAGAATCCCCTTTAAAGTAATATTAAAATTTTACTCACAAATATTAATATATATGAACATGTCATATTCATCATTTACCGGAGATGTAACATCCTTCCCCCCTTTTGGGAATTGCGTCCTTACAATTTTAAAATTGGGCTCAAAAACTTTATTGAAAGCCCCACATCAGAAAAGGACTATATAAAATTATCACTTTAAAAGAAAGAAAAAGAAGTACAATGGTACATCAAATAAACCATAATAGTATTCCATGAAAACATGGATATGGAGGACAAAACAAACCATCATGTTCTGATGGAGAGTGATAGAAAACATGTTTAGGAGAAAGTTAACCTCCAAAAAATCACAAACTTGTGATGGGTTAAACAGTATTTGATTCCCTAGTAGGAAAAGTTAACAGACAATGTTTTTGTTTTAAGTTACTTTTCATTAAGGAATTTATTTATGAGATTAACTAAAACATAATGAAACATACTCACTTGTCATGTAGACTTTCATCTTTTACTAGATTTCTAACACAAACTCATATTTTCTCCAAATGATGAGTATTCAAGATGACTTGTTAAAATTAAGAGCGCTAAAATAAACTTCGAGTGAATATCATAATCCATAAATGATGAACTATATATTTCCCATGTCTTTATATCTTAACCAAAACTAAAATGGTTAGTACAAGATCAGATAATCCCCTAAAAGGATAAACTTTCACAAAAATAAAAACCACTCTTAATCTCCAAAATTTGTCCAACAAAACCCAAAGTTCATCAAAGACCGGTCAATAAACAGATATCCAAAAAATTATTCAAATTAATCCAAACTATGATTTAAACCCAAATATTATAAGTATTTAATCAAATAGTCTTACAAGATAAATATTAACATTTATCTCTAAATAACATCAGTTACTCTTAAAGTATCATATTGAAAAGTTATTAACCTAATAACATATCCTCCATGATAGGTTAATCATTTCCATAGATAACCCCAAATAAACTTATTCTTGATTCATAAAATCATCTAACTAAAAAGAATAATTCATACTAACCAAGGACTTCACGTAGCCCAATTGCAGGCGATAAATATCAGTCGCACTTTGGTTGTGGGTTAGATTCCCACAACATCATCCGACGCGACGGGTTGTCATGCGGTCTACGTGTTGTGCCTTTTAAAAAACTATATAATTTTATAACATTCCCCCAAAAGAGAAAAATTCATCAAAAATAAACATAACATATTTTAACCAGAAAGGTTATCTAATAAATTTCATTTTGCATCCCAAAATGTTTTAACCGGTAATTGCCACAAATTCAAGGATCATATAAACCCAAATGGTTCTTTATAACTATATCCACAAAAGAAAAGATAATTATTCCTTGAATAAAATTTTCATATATCAAACATTAGGGTTACAAATACTATAAAAAGTCTTTTAATGTAATCCCATCATCAAAAAAGACTTAATACTTTTAAGAATTTCACCATCCTAAAATCCACCATAAATCTTGAATCCCTTATATGTTGACTTCTTACTCATTCAACATTCTTCATGATCCATTAACCATTCCTTTCAAACTTATTCTGAAATACTTCTTTCGTACAAACAAAATCATGAATAATATCCTAAGATTCAATAATTTGAAAACATATATTAAGAAATAATCCAGACCTTTCATTGGTCATTGCCAGTTTCTTCATCCTCAATCAGAATGGCATTAGGTATTGGTAAACAAATATTTTTACGATTTTGGTGATCCCATTCTAGAAACTTCTTCGTAAGAAATGTGTTTTCATAATGACCATGCACACCACATTTAAAACATTCAATTGATCCTTCAGAAAGAACTTATTTCCCTTTCCTTGAGTCAACTAGATGCTTCCTTTTTCCATGGCAGGTTCTTGCTTTATGACCATCATTTTCACATCTATAGCATCTTTTTTTCCCTTTGAAACATTTTCCTAGGTTTTTCTTTCCACATATTTGACACATAGGTTTTTGAACACACTTACCTTTATGATTATTACCTGAACTTTTGTAGGAATTTATTTCTCACATATATGATGCCTTATAAAAATCACTAAGGTTCAGGTGGTCAATCATGACTCCAGATAGTTGGTTGAGAATAACCACAAGAGTTCTCATTGCAGCTCCCATATCACTCAGTAGCTCATTCGGAAAACCATCACACTATTCTTCACATCCACTGTTACTTTGGTGCCTTCTAGATCCAGCAATTTACTAAAACCAAAAAGGTAAGTGTGAGTATATTAGTAAAAACATCATATAATATCTTATGAGGAGGGTAAATAATTAGATAAAATTATTCATGTTATCTTAAACTCATTCACTTTATCTAAATAAAACTATGCCTCTTTCTGAAATCCTAACCATTATAGTAATGCCACTTATGATTAAAGAATACCCTAACCTCTAAAGTTATCTAAACTGACCTTTGATACCAACTATAAGGCCCTGACCTTAAAACATTACAAAATCTTATATTAAATGAAAATTCATATTGAGGATATTTTCAGGTTTAGAGTTTTAGAGAATTAGAACATAACTATTACATCTCAAAAGATTACAAAGTAGGAACTTCTACTCAATTTCGATTTTTTTCATAAAATAAAAACTCTTAAAAAGAAACATGTCTAGTTCCATGTTTTAGATAGCATGTCCTTCCATGATCCCATCCTTGACCCTATTCATCTTTCTGTCCTGCAGAAAACATTTCAAAAACTTTGGATGAGCATAAAAATCTCAGTAAGGGTTATAAAACAAGGAAATAAAACATTAGTTCATCAATATATACATAAAATAATCTTTTTAACATACCTCATGAAATCATAAGATCTGTGAAATACACATAGAAATCATAAATCATAAAGGTAACTTAAGGCATACACAACATACTTACATTATAGCTATCACAACTACACATGGAGTCACATTTGGAATACACATCACAGTATATTCCCTACATCCCTTATGAGAAATAGAAACATTTACCTCCGTCACGTTACCCAATGTATTGAAGAGCTATCTCGGGCTCACCCGCCATAAGTTTATCATGGAACCACCAGTATACGTAACAATGTCCAAAAATCATAACATAATCATAACACATAACTTAAGAATAAAGGAAAGATAACATTCCCACATTGTAATAACAATATAACATTTTAAGATATTAAAATAACTAATCCATTATAAAAACCATTTTCAATACCAAAGTACATAAAAAGTGTATATTGAATTTATTTTCCTTTTAAAAACATTACGGCTTGTTAAGGAAGCCAAAGATCAAATAATACTCATGATAGTGGAAGAGGTTGTTGTCACTGCTTACGTAAAAAAAGAAACATTCCTCTTTGTCGTTTAGTAAAACTCTTCATAGAGAAAATATTACCTTTGAATGAAATGAAAATTCAAAAGGGATTTAAACACCGTATAAAATAAAGCCGTGTATAAATCAAAGGATGCCTCAATAAAATGATATTGAGACGAAGTCCCTTATAAAGACGGTATCCTTTGATTAAGGATAAATCAATGACATAATTATGTGTGACAAAGATATATACACCAAATATAAGTGTATATTAAATTTAAAACAAACATAGGTGATTCACACATATTCATAGCATGACATAATCAAGAAGTATAGGTTTAACCCAAAGAATTGAAATTGGGTAAAGAAGTTCCCTTACAGAAATGTGACAGCCTAACAGTATCACTTTAAAATTCATAAAATGAGTTGATGAGAGATAAAAAGGGTATCTCATCACTTGTACACAAAATTTACATAAATAAGGATATAGAAGAACATATACCAACATAATAATATGTAAATTAAAAGACATAACAAAAAAGAAGTATTTTAGAAAGAGGAGGGCGAAAGAATCCCTTACTGATTGGGTAACTTTCGAAAGGTACATCCCATGAAAGATGGAACATACAATTCTGATATAAATACCAAAAAATGAGAGTATATTTCACAAAGAGTAGAATCATCGTCAGTACATACACCACTCAACAGAGATAGTGACAAATATAGCATGAATCTCATGGGAATAAAAAGTGAGATAAAAACCCCATACCTCATTGTAATCAATCGAGTCTTATGACCAAAATATAGTAACCACCAAATGAATCACATAATACCATGAATATAAATAGAATCATGATTATATATATCAATTCGGAGTACAAAATACACCACTTGATATAAATAAGTGGCGAACAATTGAAATCTCACGGAATTAAAAGTGAGATAAGAAATCCCCTACCATGTGTCTGACGTGACTCGCTCGTATGTTCCTTGTTCTTCCTGAATGATAAACATAAGTTGAGTTCTACTTGATGAAGAATATTTTTCAATTTTATTATTCCTTTTATATCACTTATTACCATGTTATAAACATTATGTAATCATTTAAGTTAATAATGGTCGATTTGTCGATATTTGGTACTTGAGTCAAAAATAAACTTCTTATAATTAGAAGTTGTTCTTGTGCTAAAACATAAATTATATCTAGAATTATATTCAAGATTTAGATATCATATATATCAAATATATCTAGTATATACATGTATTTATAATATTACATAACATTTATAGGTAATAAATGAAATGCACCGTTCATGGAGACGGTAAGCCATACGTATGCATGAACGCTACTTTTATTTATATTACATACTTTAATAGAATGAAAACATAATGATACATAGGTATATTATACTTAAATTATAATATATATATATATATATTATATGTTACATAAGTTCATAAATTCTATCCTTTATATGTTCCACATATGGCATGAATGAGTCCTATCACTTTGAGGGGGCGGTAGTCTGCACTTCTTAAAATGAAATTATCACGTTTACCCATTATGGAAACCATAAAGGTATGACATAAATGAAAAATACAGAAGTATAAGGAAAACATAAAAATAATATATATCATATATAAATATATTTACATCTTAATGGCCACCATGAGAGATGGTAGGAGAATATTGAACAATCATCATTTCGTGAGGCAGTAATTCGCCATCCACAGAAACAGTATGTTCTTTAACCATTAGACGAAGGTGTGTAAGTGTAGGTAGAATAATTATCATAAAAACATCCTAGTATATTAAGGATACTTGTGTTATTATGGGATAAAATAATAATAAGATAGTGGTGCGTGAATAAGGAAAATAAAATAAAGAAACTCAAGAGAAGACATTGCCTCTAAATCAGGTAACTCTTTTTGATTTGACCCAAAGGCTTACTTGGAAAGACTTCTGCCCAATGTGAGGCTTTTAGGATTAAGAGAGGTATGTGGAGAGATAATATGAGAAGAGTTTAAATGAGACAAGGGCTTGAGAGGTTTGGGTAATGGGGTAGATGTGGGGGCCTTTTATAAGAGGGAGGAGGGTCACTTTTGGAAAGTCTTGAAATGTTACTTTATTATAAAATGGTTTTCGAATTTTAAAGGTCCCAAAATATAATATTTTTAGTATAAGGTGATAAGGGTTAGAAATAGACCCATACAATAGGTTTTAGACAAGTGTATGTCTTATAATTTACGTTATCGTTTCATTTTATTTAAATCATTCATTAATAAGGTAATCACTGCATCATTATGGTACCATAAATAAATTTATTTATTTAATGTATAAAAATTATAAAAAAATACCATGATGTAGTAAATATTTTTATATTTACAATGACTATTTATAGTATATGATATAATTTATATAAACAAAATTAAAATTGTTTTACTTAGGATATATAAACCTTTGTTATATTTCTCTTCCTTTAAAAAATAATGTCATATATGTCACTATCACACCCATGTGACTCCATGGGCCCTCATGTTTGGTAGAATGATTCCCATGGTCGGACATGACTCAAAAAAGAGGACTTGGACACATGTTGGGGTCATTTTATATTATTATGATATTATTTTATTACCCTTAACTACCCGATTAGTAATTAATCACGATAATTAAAGATAATTATTGTCGTTACTATTCATAATGTCCAAAAACAAAAGAGTATTAATTACATAATTTGGACCTTATGATTCTGAATATGGAATCCATTTTATCAAAATTCCAAACACATAAATTGCAGTAATTAATTTAAAAATAATTCCCGTTGTCAAAACCAAAGACGGGTTTTTAAGAATTAAAATCTATCAAAAGATTGATTTGTTTTTTACATCCAATTTTAAATTGAAATTACATCCAGTGAACAAAATTGTATTAAATGATAAAAAATAATTAAATTAAACCTTAAAACTAATGAAAATTAAAATCTAACTATATAAATAAATTGGATGAAAATGCAGTTTTGAATTAAAATGCTGTATTTTTCACTATTCATTAAAAAATGAACATTATCAGAAAATCCCAAAAATTCACCCAACGCTATATTTCACATTCCAAATTAAAAAATGATGTCCATTTTTAGAAAATTCAAAACATATAATTGTAATTAATAAATCATATATTTAATTTTCGCTATCAAAACAAATAGTGTGTTTTTAAGAAACAATATCTATCAAAAGATTGACATTTGAATATGTCTATTTTAAAAGTGAAATTAATTCTAATGAACAAAATTGGATTAAATGGTAAAAATATATTCTAATTAAAATTTAAATCCAATTAAAAAGATAATATAACCATATAAATAAATTATATTAAAAGGGGGTTTTGAATTAAAATACAGCAATTTTGACTATTCATTAAAAAATGAGATTTATTGGAAAATTACCGAAAATTTACACAAAGTAAATTTTGATGTCTTGATTCTAAAGAAGGATTTTATTTTGTAAAATATAACATATAAAAGTGACAAAAAGTATATTTAAAATGGTTTTTCCATCAAAAGGTGGTTAATCGGCCTTTTAAAGAATATTAGAATATTTATTCATAAAATTGGATTCATTCCCATTTCAAGCCTCTATCATTTGTTGGGTAATTGTTTAAATATTTGAAAAACATATATAATAATTTTTTAGTTAGTTCTTTTCATTGATGCCATTACAAAGGCTATGCGTTTACTACCATTTACAATAATATTATTATATTATTAGTGTGCATCGTAAGATTTCAAAAAAACTCGTTGTTGCGTATTGGGTATGCCATCGAACATAGCATCCCCTTTAAAGTAATATTAATATTTTATTCACAAATATTAATATATATGAACATTTTATATTCATTATTTACCTGGGATGTTACATCCTTCCCCCCTTTTGGGAATTGCGTCCTTGCAATTTTAAAATTGGGCACTAAAACGTTATTGAAAGCCCCACATCAAAAAAAGGAGTAAATAAAGTTATCACTTTAAAAGAAAGAAAAAGGCGTACAATGGTCACCTAAAATAACCCATATTAGGATTCCATGAAAACATGGATATGGAGGAGAAAAAAAATAATGTTCTTATGGAGAGTGATAGAAAAAATATTTTGGAGAAAGTTAACCTCCAGAAAATCACAAAATTGTGATGGGTTAAATAGTATTTGATTCCCTAGTAGGAAAAGTTAGTAGAAAACGTTTTTTTAAGTAACATTTCATTAAGTAATTTATTTACGAGCTTAACTAAAACATAAGGAAACATACTCACTTTTCATGTAGACTTTCATCTTTTACTATATTTCTAACACAAACTCATATTTTCTCCGAACGATGAGTATTCAAGATGACTTGTTTGCATTAAGAGCGCTAAAATCAACTTCGAGAGAATAACATAATCCATAAAAGATAAACTATATATTTACCATGTCTTTAGGCCTTAACCAAAACCAAAATGGTTAGTACAAGATCAGATAATCCCCAAAAAGGATAATCTTTCACAAAAAGAAAAACTACTCTTAATCTCCAAAATTTGCCCAACAAAACCCAAAGTTCATCAAAGAACATTAAATAAACAGATATCCATAAAATTATTCAAAGTAATCCAAACTAATATTTAATCCCAAATCTCTGAAGGATTTAATCATATAGTCTTCCAAGATAAATCATAACATTTATCTCCAAATAAAATCAGTTACTCTTAGAGTCTCATATTGAAAAGTAAATAACCTAATCAAATATCCTCCATGATAGGTTAATCATATCCATAGATAACCCAAAATCAACTTATTCTTGATTCATAAAATCCTCTAACTAAAAATAATAAGTCATACTAACCAGGGAATTCACGTAGCCCAGTGGTAGGTGATAAATACCAGTAAAAATTTGGTTGTGTGTTCGATTCCCGCAGCTTCGTCCAACGCGACGGGTTGTCACACGGTCTGCGTGTTGTCCCTTTTAAAATACTATATAATTTTATAACAATCCCCAAAAAGAGATAAATTCATCAAAAATAACCATAACATATTTTAACCATAAAGGTTATCTAATAACTTTTGTTTTGCATCCCAAAATGTATTAACCGGTAATTGCCTCAAATTTAAGGATCATATAAACCCAAATGGTTCTTCAAAACTATATCCACAAAAGAAAAGATAATTATTCCTTGAATAAAATTTTCATATATCAAACATCGTGATTTTTCATACTATAAAAAGTCTTCTAATGTAATCCCATCATCAAAAGAGCCATAATACTTTTAAGCATTTCACCATCCTAAAATCGACCATAACTCTTGAATCCCTTATATGTTGACTTCTTACTCATTCAACATTCTTCATAATCCATTAACCATTCCTTTACAACTTATTTTGAAATACTTCTTTCCTACAAACAAAATCATGAATCATATCCTAAGATTCAATAATAGGAAAACATATGGTAAGAAATAATCCATACCTTTCATTGGTCATTGTCAGTTTCTTCATCCTCAATCGGAATGGCATTAGGTATTGGTAAAAAAATATTTGTACGATCTTGGTGATTCCATTCCTGAAACTTCTTCGTAGGACATGTGTTTTCATAATGACCATGCACTCCACATTTAAAACATTCAATTAATCCTTCAGAAAGAACTTCTTTCCCTTTCCTAGAGTCAACTAGATGCTTCCATTTTCATTGTAGGTTCTTGATTTATGACCTTAATTTCCACATATATAACATCTTTCTATCCCTTTGAGACATTTTCTTAGGTGTTTCTTTCCACATCTTTGACAAATAGGTTTTTGAACACACTTACCTTAATGATTATTACTTGAACTTCCATAGGTATTTGTTTCTCGCATATATGATGCCTTATAAAAATCACTAAGGTTCATGTGGTCAATCATGACTCCAGATAGTTGGTTGAGAATAACCACAAGAGTTTTCATTGCCTCTCCCATATCATTTAGTAGCTCGTTCGGAAAACCATCACAGTTTTCTTCAGATCCATTGTTACTTTGGTTCCTACTAGATCCAGCCATTTACTAAAACCAAAAATGTCAGTGTGAGTATATTAGTAAAATAATAATATAAGATCTTATGAGGTGGGTAAATACTAAGATAAAATTATTAATGTTATCTTAAACTCATTCACTTTATCTAAAAAAACTATGACTCCTTCTGAAATCCTAACCATTATGGTAATGTCACTTATGCTTAAAAAATACCATAACCTCTAAAGTTATCTAAACTGACCTTTGATACCAACTATAAGGCCATGACCTTAAAACATTACATAATCTTGAATTAAATGAATAATTCACATTGAGGATCTTTTCAGGTTTATAGTTTTAGAGAATTAGGACATAACTATTACATCTCAAAAGATTACAAAGTAGACACTTCTACTCAGTTTTCATTTTTTTCATAAAATAAAAACTCTTAAAAATAAACATGTATAGTTCCATGTTTTAGATAGCATGTCTTTCCATGATCCCATCCTTGACCCTATTCATCTTTAAGTCTTGTGGAAAACATTTCAAAAACTTTGGATGAGCATAAAAAGCTCAGTAAGGGTTATAAAACAAAGAAAGAAAACATTAGTTAATCAATATATTAATAACATATTCTTTTTAACATACCTCATTAAATCATAAGATTTGTGAAATACACATAGAAATCATAAATCATAAAGTTAACTTGAGGCATACATAACATACTTACATTGTAGCTATCAAAGCTACATAGGGAGTCACATTTGGAATACCCATCACAGTATATTCCCTAAATATCTTAGGATAAATATTAACGTTTACCTCCGTCATGTTACCCAATGCATTGGAGAGCTATATCAGGCTCATCCGACCTAGGTTTATCACAGAACCAGCTCTATACGTAACAATGGACAAAAACCATAACATAATCATAACACATAACTTAAGAATAAAGGAAAGATAACATTCCCACATTGAAATAACAATATAACATTTTAAGATATTGAAATAATGAATCCATTATGAAAATAATTTTCAATACAAAAGTGTGTAAAAAGAGTATATGGTATTTATTTTCCTTTTAAAAACATTATGGCTTGTTACGGAATCCAAATATCAAATAATACTCAAGGCGGCAGAAAAGGTCATTGTCACCGCTTACATAAAAAAAGAAACAGTCCTCTTTTCCATTTAGTAAAATGAATCATAGAGAAAATATTCCCTTTGAATGAAATAATATGTCAAAAGGGTTTTAAACACCGTATAAAATAAAGTCGTGTATAAATCAAAGGATGCCTCAATAAAAGGAGATTGAGACGAAGTCCCTTATAAAGACGGTATCCATTGATTAAAGATAAATCAATGACATAATTTTTTGTGAAAAATATAAATACAACCAATATAAGTGGATATTATGTGTAAAAAAAACATAGGTAATTAACACATATTCATTTCATGACATAATCAAGAAGTAGAGGTTTAACCCAAAGAATTGAAATTGGGTAAATAAGTTCCCTTATAGAAATTTGACAGCCTAACAACATCACTTTAAAATTCATAAAATGAGTTGATGAGAGATAAAAAGGGTATCTCATCACTTGTACAAAAAATTTACATAAATAAGGATATAGAAGAACATATACCAACATATGAATATGTAAATTAAAAGACATAACAAAAAGAATTCTTTTAAAAAGAGGAGGGTGAAAGAATCCCTTACCAATTTGGGTATCTTTCGAAATGTACACCCCATGAAAGAAGGACCATACAATGCTGACATAAATACCCATAAATGAGAGTATATTACACAATTATTATAATAATGGTAGGTACATACTCCACTCAACAGAGATAGTGAAAAATATAGCATGAATCTCACGTGAATAAAAAGTGAGATAAAAACCCCATACCTCATTGTAATAAACCGAGTCATATGAAAAAAAGATAATAACCACAAAATTAATCACAAAATACCATTAATATAAATATAATCATTATTATATATATGAATTGGAATTACACAATACACCACTTTCCCTAAATAAGAGGTGAACAATGGAAATCTCACGGAATTAAAAGTGAGATAAGAAATCTCTTGCCACGTGTCCGACGTGACTCGCTCGTATGTTCCTTGTTCTTCCTGAATGATAAAATTAAGTTATTTTATACTTGATTAAGAATATTTTTCAAGTTTATTATTCCTTTTATATCACTTATTAGCATGTTATAAACATTATGTAATCATTTAAGTTAATAACGGTCATTTTGTTGATATTTGGTACTTGAGTCAAAAATAAACTTCTTATAATTACAAGTTGTTCTTGTGGTAAAATATCCATTATATCCAGAATTATATTCATGATTTAGATATAATATATATCATATATATCTAGTATATACATGTATTTATAATATTACATAACATTTATAGGTAATAAATGAAAAGCACCGTTTATGGAGATGGTAAGCCGTACGTACACATGAACACTATTTTCATTTCTATTTCATACATTAATGGAATGAAAACATAATGATACATAGGTATATTATAATTAAATTATAATATATATATTATATATGTTACATAAGTTCATAAATTATATCCTTTATACATTCCACATATGGCATTAATGAGTCAAATCACTATGAGGGGGCAGTAGTCCGCACATCCTAAAATGAAATTATTGCGTTTACCCATTATGGAAACCATAAAGGTATCAAATAAATTAAAAATACAGAAGGATAAGGAAAACATAAACATAATATATATCATATATAGATATAGATATAGTTCCATCTTAATGGCCACCATGAGAGGTGGTAGGAGAAGATTGAACAATCATCGTTTCGTGAGGCAGTAATTTGCCATCCGCAGAAATAGTATGTTCCTTAACCATTCGACGGAGGTTTGTAAGTGTAGGTATAATCCTTATCATAACGACATAACTGTATTGTTAGGATACTTGTTTTATTATGGGATCAAATAATAAGAAGATAGTGGTGAGTGAAGAAAGAAAATAAAAGAAAGAAACTCGAGAGAAGACATTACCTCTAAATCGGGTAACTCTTTTTGATTTGAGCCAAATGCTTCCTTGGAAAGACTTATTCCCAAAGTGAGGCTTCTAGGATTAATAGAGGGACGTGGAGAGATAATATGAGAAGATTTTAGATAAGAAAAGGTCTTGATAGGTGTGAGTAAGGGGGTAGAGGTGATGGCTTTTTATAAGAGGGAGGAGGGTCACTTTTGGAAAGTCTTGAAATGTTACTTTATTATAAAATGGTTTTCAGATTTTAAAGGTCCCACAATGATATATTTCAAGGATATGGTGATTATTTTTCGAAATCAACCCATAAAATTGGTTTTCAACAAGTTTTTGTCTTAGATTTTACCTTATCTTTTCATTTTATTTAAATCGTTCATTAATGTGGTGATCACTGCATCATCATGGTGTCATAAATAAATTTGTTTGTTTAATGTCTAAAAATTATAAAAAAATACCATGATTTAGGAAATATTTTTGTATTTCTAATGACTATTTATAGTCTAAGATATCATTTATGAAACAAAATTAAAATTTTTTTACTTAGGATATACAAACTTTTGTTATATTTCTCTTCTTTTTAATAATAATATCATAAATGTCACTATCACACCCATGTGACTCCATGGGCCCTAAAGTCTGGTAACAATATTCCCATGGTCAGTCATGACTCAAACAAGAGGATTTGGAGACATTCTGGGGTCATTTTATATTATTATGATATTATTTTATTACCCTTAACTACCCGATTACTAATTAATCACGATAATTAAAGATAATTAACATCGTTACTATTCATAATGTACAAAAAACAAGAGTATTAATTACATAATTTGGAACTTGTGATTAAAAATATGGAATCCATTTTATCAAATTCCAAACACAGAAATTGCAGTAATTAATTTAAAAATAATTCTCGTCGTCAAAACCAAAGACGTGTTTTTAAGAAGTAAAATATATCAAAAGATTGATTTGTTTTTTACATCCAATTTAAAATTGAAATTACATTCAATGACCAAAATTGTATTAAATGATAAAAAAATTATTAAATTAAACCTTAAAACCAATTAAAATGACAATATAACTATATAAATAAATTGGATGAAAAGGTATTTTTGAATTAAAATGTTGTATTTTTCACTATTCATTAAAAATGAACATTATCAGAAAAATACAAAAAATTCACCCTATGCTATATTTGATATTTCAAATTCAAAAATGATGTCCATTTTACCAAATTGAAAACATATAAGTATCATTAATAAATTATATAGTTAATTCCCACTATCAAAACAAATAACGTGTTTTTAAGAAACAATATCTATCAAAAGATTGACACTTGTTTATGTCCATTTTCAGAGTGAAATTAATTCTAATGACCATCATTAGATTAAATTGTAAAAATATATTCTAATTACCCTTTAAAACCAATTAAAAATATAATCTAGCCATATAAATAAATTATATTAAAAGGATATTATGAATTAAAATACATCATTTTCACTATTCATTAAAAATGAACTTTATCAAAAAAATACCAAAAAAATTACACAAAGTAAATTTTGATGTCTTGATTATAAAGAACGATTTTATTTTGTCAAATATAACATATAAAATTGACAAAAACTATATTTAAAAAGTGTTTTCCATCAAAAGCCGGTTAGCCGATCTTTTAAAGAATATTAGAATATTTATGCTTAAAATTGGATTCATTCTAATTTTAAGCCTCTATCATTTATTGGGTAATTGTTAAAATATTTAAAAAACATATATAATCATTTTGTAGTTAGTTCTGTTCATTCCTTCCATTACAACGGTTAGGCATTTTCTACCATTTACAATAATATTATTATATTATTAGTGTGCATCGTAAGATTTCAAAGAAACTCATTGTTGCGTTGTCACGAACCACTCCCACCAAAGATGCCCCTTATGAGCTGGAAATGGTGAAAGGGAAATAATAACCCCTGAATCCCACCTCCAGTAGGCCCCGGAGTGGAAACTAGTACCAAGGGTATGAGTTTTCACAAATATGGGAGGCATTACCCTTTTTATTATTTATGATCGGGAAAATAGGATGAGTCAAACATCAATAGAAAAAGGAACAAGTAAATGAAAATAAACCCAAACCAATCCCACATGCATGTTTAAACAATTTTGAAACAATGTACAAGTACAAGAAAACTCAACAGTACAATACCAAAAGAAACAAGAGTACAACAACTGCAACAACTCCAACTGTCCCGACTAGTAGGGTCCCACACGGCCCTGGTAGTCCTCCTGGAAACCTGAAAGTAAATGTAGGGTGAGCATACATGTATACTCAGTAGGGAAACCTAAAGCTCTCGTGAACAGGTGGGGAGACATCCTAATGTCCTGTGAGAACAATAGAAGAAACCAAAACCTAGCAAGAAATTCTATCCACCCAACCTCACCATCCACGCTCACCAAAAACACAAAACAACAGGTAGTAGTATATAAGAACAAGAGTGTTGGGTACCCCACACCATTTCCCCCCACTAGTTAACTGCTCTTCCTAACGGAAAACATCCTGACTCTACCACACTCTTCATGCCCGCACACACCTGGGCCTCAAAAGCCACACATCCCGCCCGCACACACCTAGGCCATAGAAACCACATATCCCGCCCGCACACACCTGGGCCTCACAATCAACAATCACATCCCAACCCGAACACACCTGGGCCTCATCCCGAAGATTCCTCAGAACAGTAAACCTGCCCGAAGAGGCTTGGGCAAAAATCACACCATTCGAAACCTATCCAAAGAGTCTTAGGTGTAAGGTCGCCTCAAGCCATCACAACCTATGGAAGAAGAAGAAGGAAGGAGCTAGGGACTAAGGGGGAAAAACCCTCTCCATGAAATGGGAGTGTTCATCACTATGTGCTCAACATGGGTGGGGTGCGAAAAAACACAAAGATACAGATACATATATGTATACCAAACACACAACCCAACCTATGGCTTCTAAACAGAGAAACTGAGCATGTGCCTCAACACTGCTACTACGAAGCATGCATACAAATAACAATCCCAACCCCATTTAGGTTTTCATGTTTCAATAGTATTAGTTTATTAGTTCCTTAACTACTGGGAAATTATCAAACCAGATTGAGCATTTCGTAGAAAAACCCTGCCAACAACAAGTCAAGTTAGATAGAATACAAGCAACCCAAAACCAACCTTTTTATCATCAATCAATCCCCATTGATTGTTCCCGCGTTTAATTCATTATCGTTCCCCACAGTTCATTTATCAAATTTCCACTTTCTTTTAATATCACAACCCATTACTACAGCCCTGCTGCCACTATAACCACATCTCCACAACCGTATCACAAAACCAGGCTCATGCCACATCATTGCCCCTTTAATATCATTTACCACAGCCCCACTGCCCATCCTATTCATAATAACCTAGGATTCACCCCCCCTTCTCACACACCACGTTACCAAACCAACACCCACATGTTAATTATTCCATTTTGTTCAACCGGGGTGATCACACAAGGGTTCCAGATCTTCATTTAATCAGCCAACTTTATGTGATTAACCAATTTCTATATTCCACAAAGTTTCCACCCACAAAACTGTCTAGAAACATAGGGAAACATTTAATTTCGCAAGAAAAGGCCCCCAACGACCGTGATTTTCAGTATGCATAAGCCTATTCAATTCACAACATAACAATAAGATAAACAAAGATAAACATAAAAACTTTCCCATCCCCATTCTTTAAACCAGTTATTATCTTCATTAAACTGGTTCAACTATGTCTCGTGAAAGCAATAGGACACCCATCCCACATGATGCACAAATTAGAGCGATGAAGGTAAGATCACTACCTCAGCAGGTTCTGATCACAACGCTCCCCCAGATCAACTTTAGAAGACGTCCGTCAGCATCAATCACTTCTGTCAAAATCTGGAAAAAACCTCCACGGGTGGAAGCTGGGAAGGAAAGGCCGAAGGGAAAACAACAGATCCAAGCTCAGAAGTTTGGCCTCGTCGTTACTATCTCATGGCCACTGACGGATTGTAAATCAGAGTTTGGATGAGGAAGTTATGGAAGAAAGGTGCTTTGGAGTCTCTAGGGAGGGCTCTGCTCGAAGGAATGAAGATGAGATAAATGATATCAAAAGGAGGATAGTCCCCCTCCTTTTATAGGCGAGAAAAACTAAATTACACGGCGTATACATCCTAGTACACGGCCTGTACTCGACCATTACACATGGTCTCCATGCAGCTTCCAACACAGCATTCAACGAGTCACACAGCCGTTGACTGGTCAACACACGGTTTGAGGGTAATGCGTAGGCGGGGAGAAACTACACAGCGTGTAGGATGGGTAACACAGTGTGTACTTATTTATTTTACACGTCAAGGACACAACTTCAACACGACACACAACCGTTTACTGGTCAACACTCGGTTTGAGGGTAATGCGTACGCGGGGAGAAACTACACGGCGTGTAGGATGGGCTACATGGCGTGTACTAATTTATTTCACGTGGCAAGGACACAGCTTCAACACGGGGTACACTCAGCAAGGTGGTACATGAAGCGTACTCACACTACACGACGTGTCGTTACAAAATTCTGAAAAGTGTGGGAAAAGTCCATTATATACTCCAGAACACTTCATGACCTTCTTTTCGACAAAGGAATGGGTCGGAGAGGTCTGGGCCATTAAACCAGATACCTCTTAAAACATTCTCATCCCTAAGAATTGAAAAACCAACCCAGAGGAACCCAAAAAGTCACCTCTTAGGGCTCTCGTTATAACAGGAACCCAACCAACAACCCTAATCATATGTGTTAGGAATTCCTTCTCCTATGTCGAGATATTAACCGCTTTAGGCGGCACTAACTCGCCTGAATGGGTTTAATCGCATCTGCATTAATGCGTCTCGATTAATAATTGGGTCTTCCCACTTCTATATTTTAGGATTTTTCAACTTACACTGCCCCCAACACCATACAACCAACACACTGCCCGAACACATGGCTTGGGGAATTCCTTCTCCCATGTCAAGATATTATCAGCTTTAGGAGGCACTAACTCGCCCGCACAGGTTCAATCGCATCTGCATTAATGAGTCTCGATTAAGGATCATATTTTTCCCTTTCCCCACACATCTGGACATGTTACACACTTCTAGAGAACAAGGAAACAAAACGTCTCACAACCGACAAGCCAAGCATTTCATATATCAAAGGTACAGAGTATAACATCAAAACAAAGCGTAGAAGAACAAAGAAAAACACAAGTCAAAAAAACCTTGGGTACAGAGCGTGCATATGAGTTTCTCGCTCCCAAGTGATCTCCTCGAGTCCGACATGCCTCCACAACACACGAACCAAGGTGATGGTTCATCCACGGATCACCTTCTCTTCACGATCCTCGATTCTGACTGGTCGTTCCTTGAAGGTCGTGTCGTCCCGCATATCTAAATCTCCCCAGTCTATAACGTGAGAGTCATCGTGTAAGTACTGACGACGCTGGGAGACGTAGAAGACGTCATGAACCTTCTCCAACTGAGGTGGCAGGGCCAGCTGATATTCCACCTCGCCAACTCGCCTCAGCACCTCGAAAGGTCCTATGAACCTAGGGGAGAGCTTACTCCCCTTCCCAAACCTCCGCTGCCCTCGTCGAGGGGAAACCTTCAAGAACACATGATCTCTCACCTAAAACTCCAAGGGCCTCCTCCAATGATCAGGACTAGACTTCTATCGGCCCTGAGCCTCTTTTATCATCTCATGCACAAGCTGTACTTTCTCTGTGGTGCTCTGTACTACCTCTAGCCCAAGAGCACCTGTCTCACCAACCTATGCCCAACAAATGGGTGAACGACATGGTCTTCCATACAAATCCTCAAACTGTTCCATGCCAATAGTAGAGTGGAAGGTGTTGTTGTAGGAAAACTCTACTAAAGGAAAGTGTCACACCCATGATCCTCCGAAATCCAGAACTCATGCTCGCTGCATGTCCTCCAACGTCTGGATAGTCTGCTCTGTTTACCCATCGGTCTGGGGGTGGAAAGCAGTGCTAAGGAGTAGCTGGGTGCCAAAAGCATGTTGTAACCCCCTCCAAACTCATGAGGAAAACTGAGTATCCCGATCTGAGATGATAGTCTTTGGAACTCCATGAAAACACACCACCTCGTCTACATACCTCTGTGCTATGGTAGTCACCAGGCCCGACTACTTAATTGCTAAGAAGTGAGTTGATTTCGTTATTCGATCCACCACTACCCAGATAGCATCATAACCACCCTAAGATCTGGGTAGTCCTGTGATGAAGTTCATTGAGATGTCATCCCATTTCCACTCGGGGAAATCTAAAGGATGCAACAAACCATTGGGAACATGGTGTTCAACCTTTACTTACTGACACACTAGGCCCTTGGCCACAAAATCCGCCACTGCCTGTTTCACCCTGGGCCACCAAAATTGTTCCCTTAGGCCTCGGTACATTTTTGAAACTCCCGGATGTACCGCCAAGGCTGAGCTATGGAAATCATGGAGAACTCCCTCATGCATCACCTCTAGAACAAACAACCTTCCATGAAAAAGCATCTGATGTCGGCTGTCCTCTGACCATCCTTCTGGAGCGTTTCCCTGATGAATACAATCCCACATTACTTCCGGCTCAGTGTCTCCCCCCTGAGACACTTCCACCTGCTGCAACAAGGAGGATTGCACCTTCATCTGAAACAAACAGCCTCTAACAGCCTCTACCCTTTCATCCAAGTGCAAGGCAACCAACTCTCGCATTACTTTCCAAGCATCATCGGATTCCCGAACCACTTCCTTATGTGACTTCCTGCTCAGGGCATCAGCCACAATGTTTCCGTCACCTTCAGTGTAAGAGATTTGGAAGTCATAGTCTTGTAGAAACTCAACCCATCTCCACTGCCGTAAATTTAGGTCACACTAGGAGAAGATATAATATAATCTATTGTGATCTGAGAAGACCACAAAGCGCTCCCCAAAGAGGTAATGTCGCCAAAATTCAGTGTGAACACTGCTGCTGCAAGCTCCAGGTCATGGGTGGCATAGTTACGCTCGTGAGGGCGCAACAGCCTAGACCCATAATAGATCGCACCCTTCTTATGCATCAGTACGCACCCCAAACAGAGGCCAGAACCATAAGAAAACACCTCATACAACAACCCTTCCTCTCGAAATCTAAGTACTGGAGCACTGACCAACTTCTCCTTCAGTTAGTTGAAAGCTTTCTGGCACTGCTCGCTCCATAGGAAGACTTGGTACTTCCAAGTCAAAGTTGTCAACGGAGCAACAACTCGAGAGAATTCCAAAACGAACCTTCGATAATAACCTTCCAACCCTAGGAAACTACGAACTTCTGCCTCCCTCTTGGGTTCTGCATAAGAAACAACTACCTCCACCTTCGACGAGTCAACTGACACTCCATTCTGAGACACCACGCGCCCAAGGAAGTGTACTTATTGCATCAAGAACTTACACTTCGACAATTTCCCATAAATCTGGTGGTGTCGAAGGACTTCCAAGACTACCCTGATATACTCAACGTGCTCCTCCTCTGATCTTCAGTAGATCAGGATGTCATCGATAAACACAACGACGAACCAGTCCAGAAACTCTCGGAAGACAAAGTTCATTAGTCCCATGAACAAAACTGGTGCATTCGTAACTCCAAACGGCATTACTACAAACTCCAAGTGCCCATAACTGCACCTGAAAGCCGTCTTTGAGATGTCACTGTCCTTTACCCTCAACTGATGATATCCAGATCGTAGATAAATCTTAGAAAACCAACCTGCTCCCCTCAACTGGTTGAAGAGATCATTTATCCTTGGAAGGGGGTAACGGTTCTTGACTTCTACCTGATTCAAACTTCGGTAGTCTATTCATAGCTTGAGACCACCATTTTCCTTCTTTACGAACAAAATTGGAGCACCCCATGGTGACACGCTGGGTTGAACAAAACCCTTCTCCATCAGATCGTGAATCTGAATCCGCAACTCCCACAACTCCGAAGGTGCCATCTGATAAGGGTCCATCGAAATCGGACGGGCACCGGGCTGTAAGTCTATCCTGAACTCAACGTCACGTTGGGGGGGGGGGGGGTAGAGTCACAACCTCATCGGGAAAACATCTAGGAACTCCCCAACAACCTATGGAACATCCATCATCTCTGTATCAACTAAAACCACTGATAACCCACCTAACTAGGAAAGGAGAGGCTTCACATGGCGGCTTCCCACCAGATAGCTCCTCTCGCCAACAAAAGCTACACGCTGCCCATCCACACCGGAGAACATGACTCTTATTCGGAAGCAGTCGAAACGCCACTAACAGAAAACATCCAGTCGATGCCTAGGATGACATCATATGGTTGCATCTATAGAAAAAGAAGATCCCCACTAGATCGATGTAGTCCCAACGTCAGCCCACGTCCCTAGAAAACACAAGATACGCTAGTCTGACCTCCAACTGGTGTACTCAACACTAGGGGTACAGAAAGTCTCTCTACATCTAGACCCAAAGCATGGGCTAGACCGGGTGCAACAAAGGAGTGCGAAGCTTTTGAATCAAACAAAGCAGAAATGAGAGTGTTGAACAAACAAATCGTACCTCGCACCACCTCTGGTCCTGCCGGAGCTGCCAACTCTGCTGCATGCAACTGTCCATGCCCATCTCCTCTGCCTCTCTGATGTCGACCACCTCCCCGACCACGCCCTGGTCGAGGTCCCTAAGGAGCACCCTGAGGTCGGCCTCCTCCTGTAAAGTCTTCCATCGGAGGAGCAGAGTCCTGCTGCTACTGGAAGGGCCTTTCCAGCAACTGGTGCTGCTGAGGCGGGCGCTGAACCTGCCCACCTCCACCTTACTGAGCTCGGGTCGGGCACCAACTCTGAATGTGCCTGAGGACTCCGCAAGAGAAACACTTCGGTCATGGTATCATGAAAAAGGGATGAGGAACCAAAGATCTGAACTGGAATTGCTGGGGCCTGCTCCCTACTGGCATGAATCTGGAAGGTCCTATCATGGGACACATGCTACTGACTGCCTTCCCCGTCGACAAACCCGGCTGGATCCCCTCTCGTGGTGCACCTCGCTATGAGTGCATCCTCTCTACAACCTCTACCTTCTTCTGTACTGCCAAGTACGTTGGAAGGGGGAAGGGGGTGACATCATATTGGAGCGAAGGACGAAGCGCCACCTCCAAACGTCTCGCCCGAGACTCCTCATCCGGAAAGAGATCTGGAGAAAAGCCTAGGAGACCCTTGATCTTGATCCCTAATTCTCGTACTGACATACTATTCTGCTGGAGGGAGAGTAACTCCTGCCGCTTGTCTACCTTGATCATGGAATAAAGGAATTCCTCTCGGAACTCCTTCTCAAATTCAGCCCATGGAACCTCTGCCTCTGACCTCTCCCCGAGGTAGAGCATCCACCAATGACGTGCCACACCTCTCAGCTGACTGACTACTAGGGGAACCTAGTACACCCTCGCAGCAAAGATCAAAGTAAAAGCAATCCCTAGCTCCTCAAGCCACCCCTCCATCTCCATATCCGAAGTACTACCCTCGTACTTCTTGAGGTTTTGTTGCTGGAAAGAATGGAGAGTCTTCTGCCACTGGTCATCTTCCTCATCTCGGTCAATCCTCAACTGATCGACCACATCAATATACTGATCCTCGACTGTCTGAGTCACCCAGGGATGATGTCTAGGTTCCATAGCTGTACGGTAAACAAAGATCGCATAATCCCAAGTAGCAAGGAAATTTCTCAAGGTTTCATTTTATCACTTTATTTCAATTTCATTCCCAGAACACCCAAATCAAGTAAAAAAAACATGATAATGCATGCACCTTCCCTAGGGTCTCTACCCTGCAATCAATGTAGTCTCACATGGTCATTAGGTAGGCTCAGAGTCCTTTCATCGGATAATGGGGGGCCCTAAATTCCCGTGTCCTAGCTGGTCATCCCTGGCCTATGTCACGCACCAAGATCACCTAACACTATTTCCCTACCATCCCATGCAATCCTTCCTGTTTCTAACTCCAAAATCCATCCTATCTCTCAACCATAACCTCTGATACCATTATGTCACGACCTCCTCCCACCAAAGATGCCCCTTCTGAGCTGGCAATGGTGAAATGGAGATAGTGAACCCCGAGTCCCGCCTCTAGAAGGCCCCGGAGTGGCGACTAGCACCAAGGGTATGAGTTTTCACAAATATGGGAGGCATTACCCTTTTTATTATTTAAAATAGGGAAAATAGGATGATAAAAACACCAAAAGAAAAAGGAACAAGTAAATGAAAATAAATCCAAACCAATCCCACAAACATGTTTAAAGAATTTTGAAACAAAGTACAAGTACAAGAATACTCAAAAGTACAATACCAAAAGAAACAAGAGTACAAAAACTGCAACAACTCCAACTGTCTCGACTAGTAGGGTCCCGAACAGCCCTGGTAGTCCTCCTGGAAACCTAAAAGTAAACGTAGGGTGAGCATACAAGTATACTCAGTAGGGAAACCTAAAGCTCTCATGCACAGGTGGGGATACATCCTAATGTCCCATGAGAACAATAGAAGAAACAAATACCTAGAATGGAATTCTATCCACCAAACCTCACCAGCTACACTAACCAAAAACACAAAACAATACGTAGTAGTATATAAGAACAAGAGTATTGGGTACCCCGCCCCATTTCCCCCCACTAGATAGCTGCTCTTCCTAATGGAGAATGTCCTGATGCTACCACACTCTTCCTGCCCGCACAGACCTAGGCCTCAAAAGCCACACATCTCGCCCGCACACACCTGGGCCTCACAAACTACATATCCCGCCTGCACACAACCGGGCCTCACAAACCACAATCACATCCCCGCCCAAACAAACCTTGTCCTCATCCCAAATATTCTTGGGAATAGTAAACCTGCCCGAAGAGTCTTGGGCTAAAATCACACCAATCAAAACCTACCCAAAGAGTCTTAGGTGTAAGGTCGCCTCAATCCATCACAGCCTATGGAAGAAGGAGTAGGAAGGAGCTAGTAACTACGGGGAAATCACCCTCTCCCATGAAATAGGAGTGTTATGCACTAGGTTCTCAACATGGGTGGGGTACAACAAAACACAAATATATAGATACATATATGTATACTAAACACACAACCCAACCTATGGCTTCTAAACAGAGAAACTGAGCACGTGCCTCGACACTGCTACTACAAAGCATGCATACAACAAACAATCCCAACCCCATTTAGGTTTTCGTGTTTCAACATTATTATTTTATTAGTTCCTTAACTACTGGGAAATTATCAAACCAGATCAAGTGTTTCATAGAAAAACCCTTCCAACCACAAATCAAGTTAGATAGAACACAAGCTATACAAAACCAACCTTTTTTTATCATCAATCAATCCCCATTAATTGTTCCCACCTTTAATTCATTATCATTCCCCATAGTTCATTTATCAACTTTCCACTTTCTTTTAATATCACAGCCCATTACTGCAGCCCTGCTGCCACTATAACCACATCTCCACAACCGTATCACCAAACCAGGCTCGTGCCACATCATTTCCCCTTTAATATCATTTACCACAGCCCTACTTCCCATCCTATTCATAATAACCTAGGATCCCCCCCTTCTCACACACCACATAACCAAACCAACACCCACATGTTCATTATTCCATTTTGTTCAACCGGTGTGATCACACAAGGGTTCCAGATATTCATTTAATCCGCCAACATTACGTGATTAACCAATTTCCATATTCCACAAAGTTTCCACCCACAAAACGGTATAGAAAGATAGGGAAACATTTAATTGCACAAGAAAAGTCCCCCAACGACTGTGATTTTTAGTAGGCATAAGCCTATTCAATTCACAAGATAACAATAGGATAAAAAAAGATAAACATAAAAACATTCTCATCCCCGTTCTTTAAGCCATCTATTATCTTCATTATACTGGTTCAACTATGTCTCGTGAAAGCAAGAGAACAACAATCGCTCATGATACACAAATTAGAGATACGAAGGTAAGATCCCTACCTCAACAGGTTCTGATCACAATGCTCCCCTAGATCAACTTTAGAAGACGTCCGTCGGCGTCCGTCGCTTCTTTCAAAACCTGGAAAAAACCTCTTCTGGTGGATGAAGGGAACGAAAGGCCAAAGGGAAAACAAAAGATCAAATCCCAGATGTTCCGCCTCATTGTTATGATCTCGTGGCCGCTGACGGATCATAAATCGGAGCTCGGACGAAGAAGTTATGGAAGAAAAGAGATTTGGAGTCTCTCGGGAGGGATCTTCTCGAAGGAATGGGGAGGAGAGGAATGATTTCAAAAGGAGGAGAGGCCCCCTCATTTTATAGGAAAGAAAAACTAATGTACATGGCATGTACTTACTAGTACACGGTGTGTACTCGGACATTACACACGGTCACCATGCGGCTTCCAACACGACATTCAACACGGCACACAACTGTTGACTGGTCAACACACGGTTTAAGGGTAACGCGTACGCGGGGAGAAACTACATGACATGTAGAATGGGTTACAAAACGTGTACGTATTTATTTCACACTTAAAGGACACGACTTCAACACGACACACAACTGTTGACTGGTCAACACACGGTTTGAGGGTAACACATACGTGGGGAGAAACTACACGGCGTGTAGGATGGGCCACACGGTGTGTACTTATTTATTTCACGCGGCAAGGACATAGATTCAACATGAGGTATACTTGGTAAGGTGGTATATGGTGTGTACTCACACTACACGACGTGTAGTTACAAAATTCTGAAAAGTGTGGGAAAAGTCCATTCTACTCTCCAGAACACTTCATGACCTTCTTTTTGACAATGGAATGGGCCAAAGAGGTCTGGTCCATTACACCAGACACCTTTTAAAACATTCCCGTCCCCGAGAATTCAAAAACCAACCCAGAGGAACCCAACAAGATACGTCTTAAGGCTATTGTTATAATATGAACCCAACCAACAACCCTAATCATTTGTGTTAGGAATTCCTTCTCCTATGTCGATATATTATCCGCTTTAGGCGGCACTAACTCGCCTACACAGGTTTAATCGCATCCGCATTAATGCGCCTCGATTAAGAATTGGGTCTTCCCACTTCCATATATTAGGATTTTTCAACTTACACTACCCCAAACACCGTAAAACCAACACACTGCCCGAACACATGGCATGGGGAATTCTTTCTGCCATGTCGAGATATTATCCGCTTTAGGCGGCACTAATTCGCCTGCATAGGTTCAATCGCATCCGCATTAATGCGTCTCAATTAAGGATAAGGGTTTTCCCTTTCCCCACACATCCGGACATGTTACACACTTCCATAGAATAAGGAAACAAAATTCCACACAACCGACAAGCCAAGCATGTCACGACCCGTCCTCGGGGCCCGTGCCATGACTACCCCAAGCCCGCCTTCCTTAGGCCAGGGGCTGGCGACTAGAACCAAAGTAATAAGTCCCGATAAAAGGGAATGAATTGCCTTTATAAAAGAAAACAAACACCATAGAGTACGTAAATTAAATTAAACACTAAGTAAACTGTAAAACAAAGGTGCTGAAAGTACAAGGGGCTGGAAATACAGGCCCAAAAGAAAGGTACAGCTACAACTGAGAGTAAAGTAAAACTCAAAGGACAAGAGCTAAAAGGTGAAAAGCCGCTCCTGGATCATCCTCCGGCTTCCTACCTGAAGGGTAGGTACAGATCTCCTCGTCCGTCCGTCTCCTCCGGGTACCGACTCGTCGTGAACTCCACCTCCGGGCATCAACTCAACGTGATATCCACCTCCGGGCACCGATTCTTCATGAGATCATCCTCCGGGTACCGTCCAGCTCTACAAGCCTCAACCACGATCAGTGATGTCCGTCGTCTGCAACCAACACAATGTAGTGCGAGCGAGGCTCGTGTAGAGGTTAGTATACGATACTCAGTAGGGACCCCGAGACCCCCGAAGGTCTTGCTGAATCCACAAAGGATAAACCACAAAGTAAAGATACAATCATGAAGTATCATCCAACACTACTTAGGTATATTCCCATACATATACCTAAGTCATCAAATCTAGTTCAGCTCCAACTCACAAGCTCAAGTACAACCCAGTCCACTTAAGAAAGTAAAACATAATCCACAGAGGAAAGTACGACCCAATCCACACAGGAAAGTATAATCCAATCCACACAGGATATCAAGTCAATCACATCGAAGATAATGATTGAAATTCAAGACTCAGCTCACACAGGTATCCATTTACGAAGAGTGGTGGAGATGATTAGGTGTAGCCTCTAAATCATCTCCTCTGCTGAAAACACATAGTATCCAAGTTTAGTAGTCGTCTCTGCCGAACCCACAGAGGATCCAAGTATAGTAGTCATCGTCGTCAAACCCACGGAGGATCCCATCATGGTAGTCGAACCCACGGAGGATCCCAGTACAATAGTGGTCCTCGTCGAACCCACAGAGGATCCCAGTACGGTAGTCATCCTCATAGAACCCACAGAGGATCCTAGTACGATAGTCATCCTCATCGATCCCACGTAGGATCCCAGTACGGTAGCTGTCCTCGTCGAACCCACGGAGGATCCTAGTACGGAAGTCATCTTCGTCGCAGCCAGCTCTAGGGTTCCCACACACAGCATGCAAGATTCCAGGAGGGTCCCCTCCACGAGACAAGGGGGGTCGATACATCATATGACACGTAGTTTGGAGTTGATGTATCCCAATGTTCCGTCTCAAAAAAAGAAACTCAACGTGACAGATGGCGCGTCAATCGGACGCCTGGTCTGTGAGTTATTAGCTTTTTCGTCCCAGGGGCCTGGTTGGTTTTTAAGTAAAACCCAACCCGAATGTACTCCAAATACATCCAAACCTTGATAAGAGTAATCCAAAAGAACCATCTCACTAATAAGATTCCAAAAAAGTCGACGGAACGTCAATCGGACGTCCAGAGGTCAAGTTATAAGCATTTCTGCTCCGAAGGCCCGATTGGTTTCGTGTTTGAACTAACCCGGACATACCCAAAGTTCTCTGAAACCTTGAGTGTAATATAACGAAACGGACGACTCGATACAAGGATCGATACGCAACTGACGGTGCGTCAATCGGACATCTGTATCCCATATTATGGGCATTTGAACGGATCTATCCGGAAACAGGGGGTTTGGGCCCGGTCCGACCCGGCCCAATACCCCCTAGGTCGGCCTGAACTGGTTCGACCCGACTAGGGTCCAGCCCGGCATGTCCGGTCCGGCCTGGGTTCCCGCACCCTGAGTGGACACGGGGGAGGCGGGGGGTGCGCTGCCTCCCTTGCTTCGAAACGGCAGACCAGAGGGTCCACCCTGTTGTGCTGGCCGGGGGTTCAACCCCCGGTTTCCTCGGATTCGGCAAGCCGGTTGTGCCGCGAGGGAGCAGCTGGTCCCACCTCCTGAGTGCCAGCGGCTAGCAGTTCTGGCCGCCCTCCCCTGCACTGCCGCAACCTTGGTCCGACCGGCGCGACGCGACGGTGACGCGCCCCTCCGCTGCGGCCCGACTCCAGCCGCGACTTCTTTTGGCCTCAACGGCGCGACGCGATGCCGCCATGTTTTTCCTCATTCCCGCGCGGTGCCATTGCACCGTGTCGCCTCGTTCCAAACCACAACAAAGCACAACAACAACAAGGAAAGGGGGGTCAACCGTGTTTGTGCGGTCCGACCTCCTCCCGTTAATTCGATAACAAGCGGCTAAGAAACAAAAAATACAAAGAACGCCAAAATAAGTCACGAACATAAATCAATCCCTTACCTCAGAAATACGTCGTACGACATCAAGCTGTAGAAAGAGGCAAGCATCGCGATGATCATACGTCACTGTAGATCAGTGCCGATTTCGTGAATGTCAGAGGAAGATTCATCGTCGATGGCGATGTTCCCCGAGGTGGTATCTCCTCCCTTGACGCGGAGGAAGAATAAGAGAAGGCACATCGTAGGTGACTTCGCGTTCTTTGTCGAAGATGTTCTTCATCAAGAACCATCTTTGTTGGAAGGAGGGAGCTCTCCTCCAATTCTCCAGAGGTTTTCCCCCACCCAAAATATTTTGTCCACAAATATTTTACAAGGACCCTTTAATAAAAACATTGTTATGTAAAAAGAAACAATTCAAAGAATTGTTGACACTCCAAAAATAATTAATGAAAGTATTAATTATATGGGTTGGCATATTTAATAGAGAGAGGAGGGTGAAAGGTTTAGAATTCAAAAATAATTATAAACACCCAAATTAATTCAATCCATTAACTAAATGGGTTTGTACACATTAAGAGAGGAGAGATGGCCTCATTAATGCTTGGGAGGTGGAGGTGTTTAAGAGTTAAGAATGTGAGGGGTTGGGCTCATATGGGCCCCAGCCCACCATTATCCTCTCAAGGTTAGTTAACAACAAGTGGGTCCCACCCCTAACTCCCTTACTTAGGATATAACTACTTAGAGGAAAGAAATAAAATTGTAATACAATTTTATTTGATTCCTCACTAAAACCACATTTTTATCAACTCCTCCTGAGCAAACGCACCTTCAGAAAAGGTGCTCTTGAGCAATTTTCGGCGCTGCGGTTTAATCTGTGCCCTCATATTTTGATTCGGAGCACCGGTTCAAAAATTAGAAAAACCTAGTCATTCGTTCACTGAACGTACCTGAGCTAAACTTTGGAAATTGATTCCGGGCACACCGGGCCTCGGAATCAGGTGCCGTTAGAAACAGCGGACTCATAAAATTCCAAAGAAATTAAGAAAAAAAAATTCTTGAAATTTCCGGGTCTTTACATTACTCCCACCTCAGGGCTTTACATCCCCATAAAGCTTCAACACACACTATGGAAAACAAAGTGGTACTAAGCACGCATCCGAGCCTTCCGCTCCCATGTTCTCTCCTGGAGGTTCTCGAGCTACAAGTGAAAGAATACCATAGGAATTGACTATCCACGTAGGACCCGATCCTGTCGATCCTCTATCTCCACTGGAACCTCTTCAAAAGTCGCCCCATCATCGTGTCCAGCTCCCCATGATTGATGATATGTGTTGGGTCGTGCACGTATCTCCTCAGTTGAGATACGTGGAAGACATCGTGCACCCGGTGCAACTGAGGTGGTAATACCAGGTGATAAGCCACCTCGCCTATCCGGTTGAGAACCTGGAATGGTCCTATGAAGTGCGGAGATAACTTTCCACCCCGAACAAGTCTTCACAATCCACGTCGAGGTGATACCCGTAATAAAACATGGTCTCCATCCTCAAACTCTAGTGGTCTCTGCCTCCTATCAGAACAAGACTTCTGTCAGCTCTGAGCTGTCCTCATCCGCTCCTGGATGACCTGGACCTTCTCTGGTCCGACAAGAGCTGCTAAGATTTCTTCTTTTCCGATAAGAGAAATCCGGTCTCATCCCCTGGATGAACCACGTTCTTTGCCTAATACAGTCAATCCCGACATGGAGGATACTAATCCATAACAAGGATGACATCGTAAGGCCTCGACGCTACTACCAAGAGATCCAACCGTTACTCTCACCTCTAAGGGTTGAGTCACACTATCAGAATCAGTGTGTGTTCATTGGGTCTCCTCAATTAGGTATCTCAAAAGTGTGGGTCAAGTCAACAGTTTTAAACCGGAACTTCTTAGTATAAACTACATAAAAAGGATTGGGAAAAAAACATCACAAGGACAAGTGTCTTTTATTACTGCAGCTCAAGGTACAAAGACACAAAACATCAACAAATCTAAAAGCAACATGAACAAAATTCCCCATGTCTGGAGCTAGTCCCACTCCTGTACATCTGCTCCCGGAGCTCCATGGTCGTAAGCCTCAGCTGCCCGAAGCTGAGATCTCCCATGTCCACCTGTTCCCTGTGGTCGGGGTGGTCTTCCTGGTGGTGGTGGTGGTGGTGGTAGGGCCTCAATGCGTCACCCACCACCCACTACTCGGTCAGATCCTCTTCCTCGCCTGCCTACTCCCTGCAGACCACCATGGTTAAACCTCTACCTGGGAGGTCCTTCTACCGTATGCTGCTCATCTGCAGGATGGGTTGGGTAGTCTCGATCCATGTGACCCTGCCCGCCGCATGCATAGCACTGCCTGATCCTCGAGTGGCTGGCTCTCCTTCATGTGTACCGCACAATCAAACCTGTTTTCTGAGATTTCTCATCTGATGTTCTGGCCCGCTTGGACCTCTGCGTCAACTGTCTGCTGCCACCTGTAGAAGACTCTCCTACAGGTCGTCCTGTGGAGGGTCCTGCCGCTGGTGACTGCTCGGAAAGATAACTCTCCACTAGAAGGGCTCTCTCCAACACCCCCGCTTACGTCGGGATGTTGAGGGAGATCATCGAATCCCTGATCTCATGCCTCAGTCCCTGGTCAATGTTCTGTGCCATGAAGAATGAGTCCCGTACCATATCTGTGGAGTAGAGAGAGAGATCAGTAAACCTCACCGAGTACTGGGCCACAGTCATGCTTCCCTACCACAGCTGTTGTAACTCTTGAATGCACACCGCATGGAGGGTGGCTGGAATGAACTCTGAGTGGAAGAGGCTCTCAAAGTCCATCCAAAGAAGTGATGCCTCATCCTGCACCTGGAGCATTAGGATCCACCATCTACCTACTGCCGCGTGCAGGTGACTCGCCGCAAGGATCACCATGAGGTCAGCTGGTGTCCCTACTAACATGAAGACTCTAACAACAGCCTCCAGCCAATCCTCGTCTTCCTGAGGGTCCATCTCCCCATGAAACCTGGGCGGTCTCTGATGATGAAACTCGTGTATTACACTAAGGGGACGTGCACTCTCAGCGGCTGGGGCTGGTGGCATCGGTGGCTTGGCGGGTAGAGGTACTGCCGGGGCCATCACTGTAATAGGGCCATGCACCGAGGCCTCGTCGCTCGGTGGGTTGTGGTCTCGCACAAACCTCTGAACCCTAGCTGGCTACCGTCGTGGGACCATCCTAAAAAGAGACAGGTGTTCCATGGTCAATAAAGTATACCTGGTGAGCTGACACAAAGTAATCGCAAAGAAATTTTTCTAAACACACATGAAATCAATGTTTTCGTGCACTATGTCGGAAATCAGAAGTCAGGGTCCTGGTATATGGATATATCGGACGCCACACCAACACTGGACTCCCTGGACTAATAACCACACTCAACACCCTTAACACTATTTCTTCACATAGAATAAAGATCAGAGTCCGGAGTTCTATGGTAGAACCGAACTCTGTTGATACCAATTTGTCACGACCCATCCTCGGGGCCCGTGCCGTGACTACCCCAAGCCCGCCTTCCATAGGCCAGGGGCTGTCGACTAGCACCAAAGGCATAAATCTCAGTAAAAGATAAGGAATTGCATTTATAAAAGAAAACAAACACCACCGAGTATGTAAACTGAAGTAAACACTAACTAAACTATAAAACAGACGTGCTAAAAGTACAAGGGGCCGGAAATACAAGCCCAAAAGAAAGGTACAGCTACAACTGAAAGTAAAGTACAACTCAAAGGACAACAGCTGAAAGGTGAAAAGCCTCTCCTGGATCATCCTCCGGATTCCTACCTGACGGGTAGATACAGATCTCCTCCTCAGCACTCCTCATCCATCCGTCTCCTCTGGGTACCGACTCATCGTGAAATCCACCTTCGGGGCACCGAATCGACGTGTTATCCACCTCCGGGCACTGACTCGTCATGAGATCCTCCTCCGAGTACCGTCCAGCTCTACAAGCCTCAACCATGATCAGTGATGTCCGTCCTTTGCAACCAACACAACGTAGTGCGGGTGAAGCCCGTGCAGGGGTGAGTATATGATACTCAGTAGGGACCCCGAGACCCCCGAAGGTCTCCCTGAGTCCAAAAATGATAAACCACAAAGTAAAGATACAATCACGAAGTATCATCCAACACTACTTAGGTATATGCCCATACAATTACCTAAGTCATCAAATCCAGTTCATCTCTAACTCACGAGCTCAAGTAAAACCCAGTCCACTCAGGAGAGTAAAACATAATCCACACAGGAAAGTACAACCCAATCCACATAAGAAAGTATAATCCAATCCACACAGGATATCAAGTCAATCACATCGATGATAATGATTCAAAGTCAAGAATCAACTCACATAGGTATCCATTTAAGAAGAGGGGTGGAGATGATTAGGTGTAGCCTCTGAATCATCTCCTCCGCTGAACCCACGTAGGATCCAAGTTTAGTAGTCATCGCTACTGAAACCATGGAGGATCCAAGTATAGTAGTCATCATCGTCAAACCCATGGAGGATCCCAGCACGATAGTCGAACCAACAGAGGATCCTAGTACAATAGTCGTCCTCGTCTAACCCACAGAGAATCCTAGTATGGTAGTCATCCTCGTCAAATCCACGGAGGATCCTAGTATGGTAGTCGTCCTCATCGAACCCACGGTGGATCCCAGTACGATAGTCGTCCTCATCGAACCCATAGAGGATCCTAGTACGGAAGTCATCTTCGTCGCAGCCAGCTCTAGGGTTCCCGTACACATCATGCTCGATTCCGGGAGGGTCCGCTCCATGATCCAAGGGGGGTCGATACATCAACTGACACATAGTCTGGAGTTGATGTATCCCAAAGTTCCGTCTCGAAAAAAGAAACTCAACGTGAAAGACGACGCGTCAATCGGACGCCCGGTCTGTGAGTTATTGGCTTTTTTGTCCGAGGGGCCCGGTTGGATTTTTAAGTAAAAATCCACCCGACCATACACCAACTGCGTCCAAACCTCAAGTGGAGTAAGCCAAAAGAACCTTCCCACTAAGATGAATCCAATAAAGTCGACGGAACGTCAATCAGATGTCTGTAGCTCAATTTATAAGCGTTTCCGATCCGAAGGCCTGGTTGGTTTCGCGTTCGAACCAACACGGATGTACCCAAAGTTCTCCAAAACCATGAGTGTAATATACCAAAACGATCTTCTCGATCCAAGGGTCGCTACACAACTGAAATTGCGTCGATCAGAGGTCTGTAACCCATGTTATGGGCATTTGAACAGATCTATCCGAAAACAGGGGGTTTGGGCCCGGTCCGACCCGGCCCAATACCCCCTAAGTCGGCCCAAACCGAGTCGACCCAACCTGGGTCCGGGTCCGGCCCAGTTGGGCGCGTCCCGGCCTGGCCCGACGTGGGGGTCCGGCCCGGCGCGGGCAGTCCGGCCCGGTGCCCCATGGGCGCCCGCGCGCTGAGCGGACGTGGGGGGGGGCACTGCCCCCTTGCTTCGAAACGGTGGACCCGAGGGTCCGCCCTGCTGTGTTGGCCGGGGGTTCAACCCCCGGTTTCCTCAGATCCGGCCGGCCGTAAGGGCCGGCCGGTTGTGCCGCGCGGGACCAGCTGGTCCCGCCTCCTGAGCGCTGGTGGTTCTGGCCACCCTCCTCTGCACCGCCATGTCCAAAGGTCGCGACCTTGGTCTCACCGGTGTGAGGCGACATCACCGCGCCCCTCCGCCGCGGCCCGCCCCAGCCGCGACCCTCCATGGTTCTCCGGCGCGACGCGATGATGCCGCGCCCCTCCTCCGCGGCCCGACTCCGGCTGCGGCTTCTTTGAAAATGAATGGAACGGCGCGACGGCGCTGTGTTTTTCCTCATTCCCGCGCGGTGCCATTGTACCGTGCCGCCTCATTCCAAACCACAACGAAGCACAACAACAACAAGGGGAGGGGGGTCGGCCGTGTTTGTGCGGTCCGACCTCCTCCCATTAATTCGATAACAAGAAACTAAGGAAAAAATATACAATGAACGCCAAAATAAGTCACGAACATAAAACAATCCCCAACCTCGTAAAGACGTCGCACGACGTCGAGCCGCAGAAAGAGGCAAGTGTCGCGATGATCGGACGTCACGGTAGATCGGTTCTGATTTCGTGTACATCGGAGGAAGAGTCGTCGTCGATGGGGACGTTCCCCATGGTGGTATCTCCTCCCTTGATGCGGAGTAAGAAGAAGAGAAGGAACGTCGTTGGTGACTTCACGTTCTCCGCCGGAGGCATTCTTCATCAAGAATGTTCTTCGTTGGAAGGAGGGAGCTCTCCTCCAATTCTCCAGAGGTTTTACCCCACCCAAAATATTTTCTCCACAAATATTTTACAAGGCCCCTTTAATAAAAACATTTCTATGCAAAAAGATACAATTCAAAGAATTGTTGACACTCCAAAATAATTAATGAAAGTATTAATTATATGGGTTCGCATATTTAATAGAGAGAGGAGGGTGAATGGTTTACAATTCAAAAAGAATTATAAACACACAAACTAATTCAATCCATTAACTGAATGGGTTGGCACACATTAAGAGAGAAGAGATGACATCATTAATGCTAGGGAGGTGGAGGGGATTAAGAGTTAAGAATGTGAGGGGTTGGGCTCATGTGGGCCCCACCCCACCATTATCCTCTCAAGGTTAGTAAACAACAAGTGGGTCCCACCCCCAACTCCCTTACTTAGGATATAACTACTTAGAGGAAAGAAATAAAATTGTAATACAATTTTATTTCATTCCTCACTAAAACAAGATTTTAAACAACTCCTCCCGAGCAAAAGCACCTTCAGAAAAGGGGATCTTGTGCAATTACCGGTGCTACTGTTTCATCGGTGCCCTAAGATTTTGATTCCAAGCACCGGTTCAAAAGTTAGAAAAACCAGCTCATTCGTTCACTGAATGTACCCGAGCTAAACTTAGGAAATTGATTCTGGGCACACCGGGCCTCGGAATCAGGGGCTGTCAGAAAAAATGGGCTCGTAAAATTCAAAATAAATTAAGAAAAAAATTTCTGTGAAATTTCTGTTCTTTACCAAGCATTCCATATATCAACGGTACATAGTATAACATCAAAACAAAGCTCAGAAGAACAAAAAAAACACAAGTCAAAACAACTCTGGGTACTGAGCATGCATCTGAGCCTCCCGCTCCCAAGTGCTCTCTTCAAGGTCTCCATGCCTCCACAACACACGAACCAAGGAAATGGTTCATCCACGGAGCACCTTTTCTTCACGATCCTCTATTCTGACTCTTCGTTCCTCGAAGGTCGCGTCATCCCCCATATCTAACTCTCCCCAATCGATAACGTGAGAGTCATCGTGTAAGTACCGATGAAGCTGGGAGACGTGGAAGGCGTCATGAACCTTCTCTAACTGAGGTGGTAGGGCCAGCTGATATGCCACCTCCCCGACTCACCTCAACACCTTGAAAGGTCCGATGAACCTAGGGGAGAGTTTACTCCCCTTCCCAAACCTCCACTGCCCCCGTTGAGGGGACACCTTCAAGAACACATAATCTCCCACCTCAAACTCCAAGGGCCTCCTCCGACGATCAGCATAAGACTTCTGTCGGTCCTAAGCCGCTTTCATCCTCTCATGCACAAGTTGGACTTTCTCTGTGGTGATCTGTACTACCTCTGGCCCAAGAGCACCTGTCTCACTTACCTCTTCCCAGCATATGGTTGAACGACATGGTATTCCATACAAAAACTCAAACGGATCCATTCCAATAGTAGTTTGGTAGCTGTTGTTATAGGAAAACTCTATTAAAGAAAAGTGTCGCACCCATGATCCTCCGAAATCGAGAAGGCATGCTCGCAACATGTCCTCCAACGTCTGAATAGTCCGCTCTGTCTGCCCATCGGTCTGGGGGTGGAAAGCTATTCTAAGGCGTAGCTGGGTGCCCAAAGCATTATGTAACCCCGTCCAGACTCGCGAGGTAAACTGAGTATCCCGATCTGAGACTATATTCTTTAGAACTACATGAAAATACACCACCTCGTCTACTTACCTCTATGCTGTGGTACTCACCGGGCCTGACTCCTTAATTGCTAAGAAGTGAGCTGATTCTTTCAGTCGATCCACCACTACCTAGATAGCATCATAACCAACCTGAGCTCTGGGTAGTCCTGTGACGAAGTTCATTGAGATGTCATCCCATTTCCACTCGGGGACATGTAAAGGATGCAACAAACCACTGGGAACATGGTGTTCAGCCTTTACTTGTTGACACACTAGGAACTTAGCCACAAACTCCGCCACTTCCCGTTTCACCCCCGGCCACCAAACCTGTTCCCTCAGGCCTCGGTACATTTTTGAAACTCATGGATGTACTTCCAAGACTGATATATGGAACTCACAGTGAACTCCCTCATGCATCGCCTCTGAAAAAAAAACCTTCCATGAAAAAGAATCTGATGTCGGCTGTCCTATTACCATCCTTCTGGAGAGTTTCCCTGATCGATACGATCCCGCATTAATTCCGCCCCAGAGTCTCCCCACTGAGACTCTTCCCCCTACTTCAAAAAGGAGTACTACACCTTCATCTGAAATAAACAGCCTCTAACACCCTCTACCCTTGCATCCAAGTGAAAGGTAGCCAACTCTCCCATCGCTTTCCAAGCATCATTGGATTCCCAAACAACTTCCTTATGCGACTTCCTGCTCAGGGAATCGGCCACAACGTTGCCTTTACCTTTAGTGTAAGAGATCTTGAAGTGATAGTCTTGGAGAAACTCAACCCATCTCTGCTACTGTAAGTTCAGGTCATGCTGGGAGATGATATAACGTAAGGTCTTCTGATCTGAGAAGACCACAAAGCGCTCCCCAAAGAGGTAATGTCACCACAACTTCAGTGAGAACACCACTGCTACAAGCTCTAGGTCATTGGTGGCATAGTTACACTCGTAAGGGCGCAACTGACTAGACCCATAACAGATCACACCCTTATTCTACATCAGTACACACCCCAAACCAAGGCTAGAATCATCACAAAAAACCTCATACAACAACCCTTCCTCTAGAAATCTGAGTACTGGAGCACTGACCAACTTCTCTTTTAGGTAGTTGAAAGATTTCTGGCACTGCTCGCTCCATAGGAAGACCTGGTACTTCCTAGTCAATGCTGTCAATAGAGCAGAAACTCATGAGAATTCTGAAACAAACATCCGATAATAACCTACCAACCCCAGGAAACTACAAACTTCTTCCACACAGTTGGGTGCCGCCCAGGAAATAACTGCCTCCACCATTGACGGGTCGATTGACACTCTATGCTGAGACACCACGTTCCCAAGAAAGTGTACTTCTTGCGTCAAGAACTTACACTTTGACAATTTCCCATAAAGCTGGTGGTGTTGAAGGACTTCCAAGACTGCCCTGAGATGCTCAACGTGCTCCTCCTCTGATATTGAGTATATAAGGATGTCATCGATAAACACAACGATGAACTAGTCCAGAAACTCTCATAAGACAAAGTTCATAAGTCCCATGAACACAACTGGTGCATTCGTAACTTGAAACGGCATCACAACAAACTCGAAGTGCCCACACCGGCACCTAAAAGCCGTCTTTGAGATGTCAATGTCCTTTACCCTCAACTGACTATATCGAGATCATAGATAAATATTAGAAAACCAACCTTCTCCCCTCAGCTGGTCGAAGAGATAATCTATCCTTGGAAGGGGGTAACGGTTCTTGACCACTACCTGATTCAACCTTTGGTAGTCTATGCATAGCTTGAGACCACCATCTTCCTTGTTAACGAACAAAACTGGATCACCCCATGGCGACATGCTGGGTCAAACAAAACCCTTCTCCATCAGATCGTCAATCTGAATCCGCAACTCCAAAGATGCCATCCAATAAGGGGCCATCGAAATCGGACGGGCACAAGGCTGTAAGTCTATCCCGAACTCAATGTCACATTGGGGGGGGGGGAGAGTCACAACCTCCTCGGAAAAAACATCGAGGAACTCCCCAACAACCTATAGAACATCCATCATCTCTGTATTACTTGAAACCACTGATAAACCGCCTAACAAGAAAATCAGAGGCTTCACATGCCGGATTACCACCTGATAACTCCTCTCGCCAACAAAAGCTACACGCTGCCCATCCACGCTGGAGAACACGACTTTTCTTCGGAAGCAGTCGATAACGACACTAACAAAAAACAGCCAGTCGATGCCTAGGATGACATCTTATGGATGTATCTGTAGCAAAAGAATATCCCCACTAGATCGATGCGGTCCCAACATCATCCCACATCCTCGGCAAACACAAGATACACTGGTCTGACATCCAACTAGTGTACTCAGCACGAGGGGTACAGAAAGTCTCTCTACGTCTATACCCAAAGCATGGGCTAGACCAGGTGAAAAAAGGAGTGCGATGATCCCGAATCGAACAAAGCAGGAACGAGAGTGCTGAACAAACAAATCGTACCTCGCACCACCTCGGGTTCTGTAGGAGCTGCCAACTCTGCTGTGTGCAACTGTCCACGCCCAGCTCCTCTGCCACTCTGATGTCGAACAACTCCCCGACCACGCCCTGATCGAGGTCCCTAAGGAGCACCCTGAGTTTGGCCTCCTCCTGCAAAGTCTGCCCTCGGAGGAGCAGGGTCCTATTTCTACTGGAAGGGCCTCACCGACAACTGGTGCTGCTGAGGCGAGCACTAAACCCTCCCACCTCTACCGTACTGAGCTCAGTTCGGGCACCGACTCTGGATGTTCCCGAGAACTCCGCAAGAGAAACACTTCAGTCATGGGCACGTGAAAAAGGGACGAGGACCCAAAGATCGGAACTGGAATTGCTGGGGCCTGCTCCCTACTGGCCTGAATCTAGAAGGTCATGTCGCATGAGACCTTCTACTAACTGCCTTCCCCTTCGACGAACCTGGCTAGATCCCCTCTCATAGTGAACCTCCCTGTGAGTGCATCCTCTCTACAAGCTCTACCTTCTTCTGTACTTCCAAGTACGTCAGAATGGAGAAGGGGGTGACAACATACTCGAGTGAAGGACGAAGCGCCTCCTCCGAACGTCTCCCCCGAGACTCCTCATCCAGAAAAAGATCCTGAGCAAAGCGTAGGAGACCCTTGAACTTGATCCCCAATTCCCATACTAATATACTCTCCTGATGGAGGGAGAGTAACTCCTACCATTTATCTTCCTTGATCATGGAAGAAAGGAATTCCTCTCGGAACTCCTTCTCAAAGTCAGCCCACAGAACCTCTGCCTCTGAACTCTCCTCGAGGTAGAGCGTCCACCACTGACACTCCGCACCTCTCAGCCGACTGACTGCTAGGGGAACCCAATACATCTTCAGAGCATAGATCAAAGTAAAAGTGATCCCTAGCTCCTCAAGCCACCCCTCTGTCTCCATATCCGAAGTACTACCCTCATACTTCTTGAGGGTTTGTCGCTGGAAAGAATGGAGATTCTTCTGCCACTGATCATATTCCTCCTCTCGGTCAATACTCAACTAATCAACCACCTGAATCTACTGAGCCTCGACTGTCCGAGTCACCCGGGGACGACGTTCAGGTGCAATAGCTGTACGGTAAACAAAGATCGCCTAAGCCCAAGCAGCAAGGAAATTTTTCAAGGTTTCATTTCATCACTTTATTTAAATTTCTTTCCCAGAACACTCAAATCAAGTCAAACAAAAAGATGATGATGCATGTACCTTCCCTAGGGTCTCTACCCTGCACTCAATGTAGTCTCACTTGGTCGTTCGGTAGGCTCAGAGTCCTTGCATCGGATCACGAGGGGCCCTAAAATCCCATGTCCTAGCTGGTCTTCCCTGGCTTATGTCACGCACTAAGATCACCTAACAATGTTTTCCTACCATCCCATGCAATCCTTAGTATGTTTAACTCTAGATTCTATCCTATCTTTCAACCATCACCTCTGATACCATTCTTTCATGACCCCCTCCCACCAAAGATGCCCCTTCTGAGCTGGAAATGGTGAAAGGGAGATAATGATCCCTGAGTCCCACCTCTAGTAGGCCCCGAAGTGGCGACTAGCACCAAGGTTATGAGTTATCACAAATATGGGAGGCATTACCCTTTTTATTATTTAAGATCGGGAAAATGGGATGAGTCAAATAGAAAAAGAAAAGGAACAAGTAAATGAAAATAAACTCAAACCAATCCCACATGCATGTTTAAACAATTTTGAAACAAAGTACAAGTACAAGAAAACTCAAAAGTAAAATACCAAAATAAAGAAGAGTACAAAAACTGAAACAAATCCAACTGTCCCGACTAGTAGGATCCCGCATGGCCCTGGTAGTCCTCATAGAAACCTGATAGTAAATGTAGGGTGAGAATACAAGTATACTCAGTTGGGAAACCTAAATCTCTCGTGCACAGGTGGGGAGACATCCTAATGTCCCGTAAGAACAACAAAAAAAAACCAAAACCTAGAAAGGAATTCTATCCACCCAACCTCACTAGCCACGCTCACCAAAAACACAAAACAACAGGTATTAGTATATAAGAACAAGATTATTGGGTACCCCGCACCATTTTCCCCCACTAGTTAGCTGCTCTTCCTAATGAAGAACGTCATGACTCTACCACACTCTTCCTGCTTGCACACACCAGGGCTTCAAAAGCCACACATCCCGCCCGCACACACCTGGGCCTTAGAAACCACATATCTCACCCGCACACACCTATGACTCAGAAACCACAATCATATCCCCACCTGAACACACCTGGGACTCATCCCGAATATTCTTGGGAACAGTAAACCTGCCTGAAGAGTCTTGGGCTAAAATAACACCAATTAAAACCCACCCGAAGAGTTTTAGTTGTAAGGTCGTCTCAAGTAATCACAGCCTATGGAAGAAGGAGCAGGAATGAGTTAGTAACTAAGGGTAAAACACCCTCTCCCGTGAAATGGGAGTGTTCGACACTAGGTGCTCAACATGGGTGGGGTGCGACAAAACATTAAGATACAGATACATATATGTATACCAAACAAACAGCCCAACCTATGGCTTCTAAACAGAGAAACTGAGCACGTGCCTCGACACTGCTACTACGAAGCATGCATACAACAAACAATCTCATCCCCATTTCAGTTTTCATGTTTCAGTGATATTAGTTTATTAGTTCCTTAACTACTGGGCAATTACCAAAACAGATCAAGTGTTTCATAGAAAAACCCTTCCATCCACAAATCAAGTTAGATAGAACACAAGAACCACAAATCCAACCTTTTTATCATCAATCAATCCCCATTTATTGTTCCTGCATTTAATTCATTATCATTCCCCATAGTTCATTTATCAAGTTTCCACTTTCTTTTAATATCACAACCCATTACTGCAGCCCTACTGCCACTATAACCCCATCTCCACAACCGTATCACAAAACCAGGATCGTGCCACATCATTTCCTCTTTAATATCATTTACCGTAGCCCCGCTGCCCATACAATTCGTAAAAACCCATGATTTACCCCCTTATCACACACCACATATCCAAACTGACACCTACATGTTCATTATTCCATTTTGTTCAACCGGGGTGATCACACAAGGGTTCCAGATATTCATTTAATCAACCAACTATACGTGATTAACCAATTTCCATATTCCACAATGTTTCCACCCAAAAAATGGTCTAGAAAGATAAGGAAACATTTAATTGCATAAGAAAATGCCCCCAACGACCGTGATTTTCAGTAGGCATAAGACAATTCAATTCACAACATAACAATAGGATAAACAAAGATAAACATTAAAACATTCCCATCCGCGTTCTTTAAGCCAGTTATTATCTTCATTAAACTGGTTCAACTATGTCTCATGAAAGCAAGTGGACACCCATCCCACATGATGTAAAAATTAGATAGAAGAAGGTAAGATCCCTACCTCAACATCTTCTAATCACAACACTCCCCCAGATCATCTTTAGAAGATGTCCGTCGGCGTCCGTCGCTTCTGTCAAAACCCGGAAAAAACCTCCATGGGTGGAAGCTGGGAAGGAAAGGCCAAAGGGAAAACAAAATATCCAAGCTCATAAGTTCCACCTCGTCGTTATGATCTTGTGGCCGCTGACGGATCGTAAATAAGAGCTCGGACGAAGAAGTTATGGAAGAAAGGAGCTTTGGAGTCTCTCGGGAGGGCTCTGCTCGAAGGAATGGGGAGGAGAGGAATGATCTCAAAAGGAGGAGAGGCCCCCTCCTTTTATAGGTGAGAAAAAGTAAATTACACGACGTGCACTTCCTAGTACACAGCGTGTACTCGGCCATTCCACACAGTCGCCACGTGGCTTCCCACACGACATTCAATGCGGCACACGACCGTTGACTGGTCAACACACAGTTTGAGGGTAACACGTACGTGGGGAGAAACTACATGACGTGTAGGATGGGTTACACAGCGTGTACTTATTTATTTCATGCGGAAAAGAAACGACTTCAACACGGCACACGACAATTGACTGATCAACACACGGTTTGAGGGTAACGCGTACGCAGGGAGAAACTACACAGCGTGTAGGATGGGCTACACGGAGTGTACTTATTTATTTCACGTGGAAAGGACATGACTTCAACACGGGGTATACTCGGAAAGGTGGTACACGACATGTACTCACACTACACAACGTGTAGTTACCAAATTATGAAAAGTGTGGGAAAAGTCCATTCTACCCTCCAGAACACTTCATGACCTTCTTTTCGATAAAGGAATGGGACGGAGAGGTCCGGGCCATTACACCAAATACCTCTTAAAACATTCTCGTCCCCGAGAATTAAAAAACCAACCTAGAAAAACCCAACAAGATACCTCTTAGGGCTCTCGTTATAACAGGAACCCAAACAACAACCCTAATCATATATGTTAGGAATTCATTCTCCTATGTCGAGAAATTATCCACTTTAGCTGGCACTGACTCACCTTCACGGGTTTAATCGCATCTTCATTAATGTGTCTTAATTAAGAATTGGGTATTCCCACATCTTTATATTAGGATTTTTCAACTTACACTGCCCCCAACACAGTAAAACCAATACACTACCCAAACACATGGCCTGGGGAATTCCTTCTCCCATGTCGAGATATTATCTACTTTAGGCGGCGATGAATCGCCTGCATGGGTTCAATCACATCCCCATTAATGTATCTCGATTAAGGATCAGGTTTTTCCCTTTCCCCACACATCCGGACATCTTACACACTTCCAGAGAACATGGAAACAAAATGTCTCATAACAGACAAGCCAAGAATTCCATATATCAAAGGTACACAGTATAACATCAAAACAAAGCTCAGAATAACAAAGAAAAACACAAGTCAAAAAAAATCTAGGTACTGAGCATGCATCTAAGCCACCCCCTCCCAAGTTCTCTCCTCGGGGCCGCCATGCCTCCACAACACACAAACCAAGGCGATGGTTCATCCACAGAGCACCTTCTCTTCACGATCCTAGATTTTGACTAGTCGTTCCTCGAAGCTCGCGTCATCCCCCATATCTAACTCTCCCCAGTCGATAACATGAGAGTCTTTGTGTAAGTACTGATGAAGCTGGGAGACGTGGAAGACTTCATGAACCTTCTCCAACTGAGGTGGAAGGTCCAGCTGATATGCCACCTCGCCGACTCGCCTCAGTACCTCGAAAGGTCCAATGAACCTAGGGGAGAGCTTACTCTCCTTCCCAAACCTCGGCTACCCCCGTCGAGGGGAAACCTTCAAGAACACATGATCTCTCACCTCAAACTCCAAGGGCATCCTCTAACGATCAACGTAGGACTTCTGTTGGTCCTGAGATTCTTTTATCATCTCACACAAAAGATGGACTTTCTCTGTGGTGCTATGTACTACCTCTGGCCCAAGATCACCTGTCTCACCAACCTATGCCTAGCAAATGGCTGAACGACAAGGTCTTCCATACAAAGCCTCAAATGGTGCCATGCCAATAGTAGAGTGGAAGCTGTTGTTGTAGGCAAACTCTACTAAAGGAAAGTGTCTCACCCATGATCCAACGAAATCCATAAAGCATCCTCACAACATGTCCTCCAACGTCTGGATAGTCCGCTCTGTCTTCCCATCAGTCTGGGGGTGGAAAGTAGTCTTAAGGTGTATTTGGGTGCCAAAATCACGCTGTAAACACCTCCAGACTCGTGAGGTAAACCGAGTATCCTGATCTGAGATGATAGTCTTTGGAACTCCATGCAAACACACCACCTCGTCTACGTACCTCTGTGCTAAGGTACACACCAGGCCCGAATCCATAATTGCTAATAAGTGAGCTGATTTCGTCAGTCAATCCACCACTACCCGGATAGCATCATAACCACCCTGAGATCTGGGTAGTCTATTGACAAAGAACATTGAGATGTCATCCCATTTCCACTAAAAGACATCTAAAGGATGGAACAAACCACTGGGAACACAATGTTCATACTTTACATGCAGACAAACTAGGCACTTGGACACAAACTCCGCCACTTCCCATTTCACCTCGGGCCACCAATACTGTTCCCTCAGGCCTCAGTACATTTTTGAAACTTCTGGATGTACTTACAAGGCTGAGATATGGAACTCACAGAGAAATCCCTCATGCATCACCTCCAGAACAAACAACCTTCCATGAAAAATCATATGATGTCGGCTGTCCTATGACCATCCTTCTGGAGCGTTTCCCTAATCGATATGATCCCACATTACTTCCGCATCGGAGTCTTCCCACTAAGACTCTTCCACCTATTACAACAAAGGGGACTACACCGTCATCTTAAAAAACAACCTCCAACACCCTCTGCCCTTGCATCCAAGTGCAAGGCTGCTAACTCTCCCATTTCTTTCCAAGCATCAGAGGATTCCCTAACCACTTCCTTATGTGACTTCCTGCTCAGGGCATCAGCCACAATTTTGCCCCTACCTTCAGTGTAAAAGATCTCTAAGTTATAGTCTTGGAGAATCTCAACCCATCTCCACTGCCGTAAGTTTAGGTCACGCTGGGAGAAGATATAACGTAAGCTCTTGTGGTCTGAGAAGACCACAAAGTGCTCCCCAAAGAGGTAATGTTGCCAAAACTTCAATACGAACACTACCGATGCATGCTCCAGGTCATGGGTGGCATAGTTACGCTTGTGAGGGTGCAACTGCCTAGACCCATAATAGATCACACCCTTCTTCTGCATCAGTACTCACCCCAAACCAAGTCCAGAATCATCACAAAACATCTCATACAACAACCATTCCTCTGGCAATCTGAGTACTGGAGAACTGACCAACTTCTCTTTCAGGTAATCGAATGATTTCTGGCACTACTCGCTCTATAGGAAGACCTGGTCCTTCCTAGTCAAAGCTGTTAATGGAGATAAAACTTGAATGAAGTCCAAAACGAACCTATGATAATAACCTTCCATCCCTAGGAAACTACGAACTTATGCCATGCTCTTGGATTCCCCCTAAGAAACAACTGGCTCCACCTTCGACGGGTCCACTGACACTCCATGTTGAGACACCACGTTCCCAAGGATGTGTACTTCTTGAGTAAAGAACTTACACTTTGACAATTTCCCATAAAGATGGTTGTGTCGAAGGACTTACAAGACTGCCCTGAGATGCTCAATGTGCTCCTCCTCTGATCTTGAGTAGATAAGGATGTAATCGATAAACACAACGACAAACCAGTTCAGAAACTCTCGGAAGACAAAGTTCATAAGTCCCATGAACACAGCTGGTGCATTCATAAAACTAATTGACATCACTACAAACTCGAAGTGCCCATACCTGCACCTGAAAGAACTCTTCGAGATGTCACTATCCTTTACCCTCAGCTGATGATATCTAGATCTTATATCAATCTTAGAAAACCAACATGATCCCCTCAGATGGTCGAAGATATCATCTATCCTTGGAAGGGGGTAACGGTTCTTGACCATTACCTGATTCAAACTTCGTTAGTCTATGCATAGCCTGAGACCACCATCTGCCTTCTTCATGAAAAAAACTGGAGCACCCCATGGAGACATTCTGGGTCGAACAAACCCCTTCTCCATCAGATCGTCAATCTGAATCCACAACTCTCGCAACTCTGAAGGTTCCATCCGATATGGGGGCATCGAAATCGAACAAGCACCAGGCTGTAAGTCTATCCCGAACTCAATGTCACGTCGGGGGGGGGGGGGGGTAGAGTCCCAACCTCCTCGGAAAAAACACTGAGGAACTCACCAATAACCTCTGGAACATCCATCATCTCTGTATCAGCTGAAACCACTGATAACCCACCTAACAAGGAAAGGAGAGGCTTCACATGATGGATTCCCACCTGATAGCTCCTTTCGCCAACAAAATCTACACGCTACCCATCCACGTCGGAGAACACGACTCTTCTTCGGAAGTAGTCAATAACTACACTAACAGAAAACAGCCAGTCAATGTCTAGGATGACATCGTATGGCTGCATCTGTAGAAAAAGAAGATCCCCACTAGATCGATGTGGTCCCAACATCAGACCACATCCACAGAAAACACAAGATACGCTGGTCTGACCTCCAACTGGTGTACTCAGCACTAGGGGTACAGAAAGTCTCTCTATGTCTAGACCCAAAGCATGGGATAGACAGGGTGCAACAAAAGGGTTTGAAGCTCCCGAATCAAACAAAGCAGAAACGAGAGTGCTGAACAAACAAATCGTGCCTCGCTCCACCTCTGGTCCTGCCGGAGCTTCCAAATCTACTGCATGCAACTGTCCATACCCAAATTCTCTCCCTCTCTGATGTCGACCACCTCCCCGACCATGCCCTGGTTGAGGTCCCTGAGGAGAACCCTGAGGTCGGCCTCCCCCTGTAAAGTCTTCCCTCGGAGGAGCAGGGTCCTGCTGCTGTAGGAAGGGCCTCACCGGAAACTGGTGCTGCTGAGGCGGGCACTGAACCAGCCCACCTCCACCGTACTAAGCTCGGTTCGGGCACCGACTCTGAATGTTCCCTAGAACTCCGCAAGAGAAACACTTCGGTCCTAAGCTCGTGAAAAAGGGACGACAACCCGAAGATCTGAACTGGAACTGCTGGGGCCTGCTCTCTATTGGCCTGAATCTGGAAGGTCCTGTCGCAGGAGACCTGCTGCTGATAGCCTTCCCCTTTGATGAACACAGATGGATCCCCTCTCATGGTGCACCTCCCTGCGAGTGCATCCTCTATTCAACCTCTACCTTCTTCTGTACTTCCAAGTACGTCAGAAGGGTGAATGGGGTGACAACATACTGGAGCAAAGGACGAAGCGCCTCCTCCAAACGTCTCTCCCGAGATTCCTCATCCGAAAAGAGATCCGAATTAAAGCATAGGAGACCCTTGAACACGATCCCCAATTCTTTTACTGAAATACACCCCTACTGGAGTGAGATTAACTCATGTTGCTTCTCTACCTTGATCATGGAAGAAATGAATTCCTCTCAGAACTTCTTCTCAAAGTCAGCCCACGAAACCTCTCCCACTGACCTCTCCCCGAGGTAGAGCGTCCACCACTGACGCGCCACACCTCTCAGCTAGCTGACTGCTAGGGGAACCCAGTACACCCTCGGAGCATGGATCAAAGTAAAAGTGATCCCTATCTCCTCAAGCCACCTCTCTATCTCCGTATCTGAAGTACTACCCTCGTACTTCTTAAGGGTTTGTCACTGGAAAGAATGGAGAGTCTTCTGCCACTGATCATCTTCCTCCTCTCGGTCAATCCTCAACTGATCGACCACCTAAATCTACTGAGCCTCGACTTTCTGAGTCACCCAGGGATGAAATTCAGGTGCCATAGCTGTACGGTAAACAAAGATCGCCTAATCCCAAGTAGCAAGGAAATTTCTCAAGGTTTCAATTTATCACTTTATTTCAATTTCTGTCCCAGAACACCCAAATAAAGTAAAACACAAACATGATTATGCATGTACCTTCCCTAGGGTCTCTACCCTGCAATAAATGCAGTCTCACTTGGTCGTTCGGTAGGATCAGTGTCCTTGCATCGGATCACGGGGGCCCTAAAATCCCGTGTCCTAGCCGGTCTTTTCTGGCCTATGTCACGCACCAAGATCACCTAACACTTTTTCCCTACCATCCCATGCAATCCTTGTTGTGTCTAAATCCAATCTCCATCCTATCTCCCAACCATCACCTCTGATACCATTCTATCACGACCCCCTCCCACCAAAGATGCCCCTTCTGAGCTGGAAATGGTGAAAGGGAGATAGTGACCTCCGAGTCCCGCCTCTAGTAGGCCCCGGAGTGGCGAATAGTACCAAGGGTATGTGTTTTCACAAATATGGGAGGCATTACCCTTTTTATTATTTAAGATCGGGAAAATAGGATGAGTCAAACACCAAAAGAAAAAGGAACCATTAAATGAAAATATACCCAAACCAATCCCACATGCCTGTTTAAACAATTTTGAAACAAAGAAAAAGTACAAGAAAACTCAAATGTACAATACCAAAGGAAACAAGAGTACAACAACTGCAACAACTCCAACTGTCCCAACTAGTAGGGTCCTGCATGACCCTGGTAGTCCTCCTGGAAACCTGAAAGTAAATGTAGGGTGAGCATACAAGTATACTCAGTAGGGAAACCTAAAGATCTCGTGCACAGGTGGGGAGACATCCTAATGTCCCGTGAGAACAACAGAAGAAACCAAATCCTAGAAATGAATTCTATCCACCCAACCTCACCAGTCATGATCACAAAAAACACAAAACAACAGGTCGTAGTATATAAGAACAAGAGTATTGGGCACCCCGCACCATTTCCCCCCACTAGTTAGCTGCACTTCCTAATGGAGAACTTCCTGACGCTACCACACTCTTCCCGCCCGCACACACCTGGGCCTCACAATCAACAATCACATTCTTTCCCAAACACACCTGGGCCTCACCTCAAATATTCTTTGGAATAGTAAACCTTCCCAAAGAGACTTGGACTAAAATCACACCAATCAAAACATACCCGAAGAGTCTTAGGTGTAAGGTCTCCTTAAGCCATCACAGCCTATGGAAGAAGGAGCAGGAAGGAGCTAGTAACTAAGGGGAAAAAACCCTCTCCCATGAAATGGGAGTGTTCGGAACTAGTTTCTCAATATGGGTGGGGTGTGACAAAACACAAATATATAGATACATATATGTATACCAAACACACAACCCAACCTATGGCTTCTAAACAGAGAAACTTAGCATGTGCCTCGAGACTGCTACTATGAAGCATGCATACAACAAACAATCCAAACCCCATTTAGGTTTTCATGTTTCAACAGTATTAGTTTATTAGTTCCTTAACTACTGGGAAATTATCAAACCAGATAAATCATTTCGTAGAAAAACCCTGCCAACCACAAATCACGTTAGATAGAACACAAGCAACACAAAACCAACCATTTTATCATCAATCAATCGCCATTGATTGTTCCCGAGTTTAATTAATTATCATTCCCCACAATTCATTTATCAACTTTACACTTTATTTAAATATCACAACCCATTACTGCAGCCCTACTGCCACTATAACCACATCTCCACAACTGTATCACAAAACCAGGCTCGTGCCACATCATTGCCCCTTTAATATCATTTACCGTAGCCCCACTTCCCATCCTATTCATTATAACCCAGGATTCACCCCCCCCCCCCCCCTTCTCACACACCATGCAACCAAACCAACACCCACATGTTCATTATTCCATTTGTTTTCAACCGGGGTGATCACACAAGGGTTCCGGATATTCATTTAATCTGCTAACTTTACGTGATTAACCAATTTTCATATTCCACAATGTTTCCACCCAAAAAATGGTCTAGAAAGATCAGGAAACATTTAATTTCACAAGAAAAGGCCCCAAACTACAGTGATTTCTAGTAGGCATAAGCCTATTTAATTCCCAACATAACAATAGGATAAACAAAGATAAACATAGTAACTTTCCCATCCCCGCTCTTTAAGCCAGTTATTATCTTCTATAAACTAGTTCAACAATGTCTCGTGAAATCAAGAGGACACCCATACCACATGATGAAAAAATTAGAGAGACGAAGGTAAGATCCCTACCTCAACAGGTTCTGATCACAACGCTCCCCCAGATCAACTTTAGAAGACGTCTGTCGGCGTCCATCGCTTCTGTCAAAACTCGGCAGAAACCTCCTTGGGTGGAAGCTGGGAAGGAAAGTCCGAAGGGAAAACAACAGATCCAAGCTCAAAAGTTTTTCCTCATCGTTACGATCTCGTGGCCACTAACATATCATAAATCATAGCTCAGACGAAGAAGTTATGGATGAAAGGAACTTTGGAGTCTCTCAGGAGGGCTCTGCTCGAAGGAATGGGGAGGAGAGGAATGATCTCAAAATGAGGAGAGACCCCCTCATTTTATAGGTGAGAAAAACTAAAGTACACGTCATATACTTCCTAGTACACGATGTGTACTTGGCCATTCCACACGGTCGCCACACGGCTTCCAACACGGCATTCAACGCGACACACGACCGTTGACTGGTCAACACACGGTTTGAGGGTAACACGTACGCGGGGAGAAACTACACGGTGTGTACTTATTTATTTCACATGGAAAAGACACGACTTCAATATGGAACATGGCTATTGATTGGTCAACACACGGTTTGAGGGGAACATGTACGCGGGGATAAACTACAGAGCGTGTAGGATGGGCTACACGGGATGTACTTATTTATTTCACGCTGTAAGGATAGGGCTTCAACATGGGGTATAATTGGAAAGTTGGTACATAGCGTGTACTCACACTACATGGCATGTAGTTACAAAATTCTGAAAAGTGTGGGAAAAGTCCACTCTACCCTCTAGAACACTTCATGACCTTCTTTTCGACAAAGGAATGGGCCGGAGAGGTCTGGGCCATTACATGCGTATTGGATACACCATCGAACATAGTATCCCCTTTAAAGTAATATTAATATTTTATTCAAAAATATTAATATATATGAACATTTCATATTCATTATTTACCAGGGATGTTACACAACCTATTTCCATCCCTTTTTCTTTAAATTGTTCTTAAAAACAATCACATCTCACCTCATCAATATTAACCTAAGAATTATTTTATTTTACTTCATTGAAATATCTTGAAATTACTATCATATTAAAGCATAAATAATTGAATAATATTTTAGATGTTGGTGGAAATATGAATACTGAAACACGCAAATATGGAATGACATTTGGCCCCATTAAGGAATGCTAGTATGAGACTAGAAACGATTTCTCTATACATGGAAGAATAATTTTCTAAATGGGATATAATTAATTCAATACCGTTTTATTTAAAAAATAAATAAATTAAAAAATGATTATTTTATCAAATATACTTAATATTTTAAATTATCATCACCCAAAACAACCCATGTTAGAGAAATAAACCATGTAAAAATCTTGAAACAAAAATACATGAAAAACATGGAGGTTTCATCCCCACACCCCTACCATGTTAGAAATAAAATATTTAAACAAACAAACTAGAATTATTTGGGGTGAAATATAAATTAGGTAAAAAAATATTTTCTTCATGTGTTGAGAAAATAATATAAAATAATTATTTAATCTGATTTACTTTAAAAACATTATTCTTTCCAATGTAATAAAAATTATAATATTATAATATTTTCACAATGAGTATATTTGGGACATGATGAAAGTTCTCATTACACATGCCTTGAGGGAGGAAAAATAATAACCTGTTTAAATATCATCTTTTCGTTATTTTTGGATTATATTAATTTTCATATAAACATATTCATCATCAAAAAATTCTTTTGGAAGTAAAGAATATTATGGAAAATATTTTTTTTGTCTTCCCCCCCTAAAAACCATTGTAGAATGAAGACCAATATATTCCATTAAAAATATTATTTGATTAAATTAACAACAAATATTTAGTAATTAATCATATTTTTAATCCATCATAGTCACTATTCATTTTATCATCACATATGTTTTAAGTGATTTAATCACATGAGGAATGGGGGAAGACCACAAATCATAAATGAGGTAGATAAAAAAATTATAATTCCTTAATTACCATGTTATAATACTCACTTAACGTTGTTTCCACCAACACGTTGAACACGAAGAATGAAATGAATTGATTCCATCATGAATAGAGAGGGTGATGTGAATTTTGATCACTAAGATCTTCCACCCATACTAAATGGAATTAAGGTATTTATCATTTCAAAAAGGACGAATAAGAATTATAGAAACTAGTTTATTATATCCATAAATGTCCCCAATTTATCCCCTAATTGATACAAAAATAAATCCCCCATTAATTTTAGTATTTTCCATTTTCCTAATAGTAAATGAATTCTAAAAATCCAGATTTTAGAATTATACATGCCACATCATCAACATGTGGAAAATCATCATCCATGTCACAAAAAACATGAAACCCACACCATTACACACAAAAAATAAAAATATTTATAATATTAATTTTTTTAAATCCCAAAAATTCTCTATCTCAGGATTTAAAGACTTTACATGAAAACTATACATATTTTAAGAAAATATACTCAATGTAATAAAAACATTGTAAATTTTTTTATTTAGGACTCCATTTAAAAAATAATAAAATTTCAAACTCATGGGAAAAATATTTATTTATTTAATAAATATAAAATTTTCTTAATAATTCAACAAGATTGAAATTCCATCAGAATTCTGTCTAAGGATAAATATATAATTTCAAGTTAAAGAGGACCATTAATTATTTTTATATAGTGAAAAAATAAGTTTAATTTATCACTTTACCTTATTTAAGTTGTCTAGAACATAAATATATCAAATAAACAAAGTCTTTATTATGAAAATTATACACTGCTATAGCAGTAATAGGGTATGAATGTTTCTTGTGTTTGAGAATGGTAAGTGATTATTACACTTGTGTAACTTTTTAGATATATTTGGATTTGTTTTCTAATCCATTAGTTTTTTTTAGATATAGGTGTGATTGATAGAGAAAATATTTTCAGTTAAATTTACATTGAATTTTATTTTTTAAAACCTAAAAAGTGTAACATTAAGATGAATTGCTGGATTTTTATGATATTGGTGATATTTTGAGCTGAATAGTAAAGATGGCCCATTTCATATTTTTAACGATTTTCAATTATTTCTATATTTTGGTCATAACATTTTCTACACTAATAAAAATTGGAAAATTTCTTCTTTTCTAGATTCTAACCATCCATGGATTCATTTAATATTTCTTAAACAAAATCTAAATCAGATATATGGAAGCTGAAAAAAAGATTAATATTTGGATCATGAAAACTTTCTAAAGATCTATCTATTTTTGGTGGGGAGGTCCATAACTCGTTCAATATGGGCCCAATTGTTGTGAAATTCAGTTGGTGGACACACATGATGTTTTGAAACATCTTGTATGAAGGATAGGACGCGTGAATTGACCATTTTAGTGGTCATTAAAGCATCATAATTTAGTTGTGTTCGATTTGGAGAGTCTGACTAGATAGAATAAATATTTTGAGTAAAACGAGCATAACACTCGAAATAATTGTCCAAATCCACTGATATTTTGAGGGGAAATGACCACGCTATTTTTTAACAACATTCAAGAAGGGTTCAACATGTGAAGATGTAATTTAATGGTGCTACAATGCATAATATTTAGGAAAATAGTTTCTGGCTATAAATGGAGGGGAGATCCTCCCTCTCAAAGCATCTCATTTCATCCCATTCCCTTGATGACACCAAGGAGGATAACTTTTCAGCTTTCTATATTTTATTTATTTTACTTTAACATAGATTTGTATTTCCTTATTCTTCCCCATTCATCTCGATTACCCTTAACTTGGTGGGGCAAACATTTTGGGTGATTGGGGAAGGGTTGATTTTCTATTTTTAATGCTTGAGTTCTTGGACATAATTGAATGAAATTTCTTTTTCTAAAAAGTTGTTTTCAATTTAATATAGTAAATTTTATTATCAACTGCGATCATTCTTGAATTTTGATTCTGTTATTCATTTTTTTCTGGGTAAAATAATCACTATCGCCCTCCATTGATTTTTGGTTTATATACGATGGAATAGACCAGAGACTTTTTGTAAAGTACTCAATGATCATCAGTACATGTAAAAGGGGTAGTGTGACATCCTGCCTTTTTAATACATAACATTTCATTACATTTTACATACAGAGGATCTTTAAAGTATAGTGTCTTGGAAATCAGGAATAATAAAACTTGAATACAAAATAAAACAATATTCTAATCCCCTTGTAAGGCTTTATCATAAGATCAGCCAAAGTAAAATTACTTCCTTTCATATCCTAGAGACATACATCAAAGGAAAGGGTGAGTAGAAGGCCCAGTAAAGGTAAACAACAAGGGAATCTGTGTACTTGTGATATCAATAAGAACTTGAATAAAAACATAAAGATATGAGAAATGAAATTATAGGCATATCATAATGAAAACAAATTGAAACATAACGTTATTATTTGGCTACAAAATTTCATTTAGACATTCCTGAACATATCACCAAGGTCCATCCCCAAGGTGTCATAAAAATTACCAAGGTTATTCACCAAGGTATCGTGAAACTTGTCATCTCTAGAGATTAAATCTTTACCCAATGCATTGGAGCGCTATCAAGGAAAACCCTTATTATGTATTTAATTTCATGTGATCCACATATATCATAATCAAACATTTCATAAATAACCTATAGAGAATAAAAGAAATGGGTTTCATTTCAAAATTGTGACATTTTAAGGGTGCTTAAAAATAAGATCATTATATCATTTCTAACCCATGGAAAGGGAGTGAGGGTTATATGTATGTCAATTATAGAATAAAATATGTCATCTTTATATATTTATGAACACCCATAGAAACGAAATTGTTCTGGGTATTCACATAAATAAAACAAGATAATTTCTTAAGAGAAAGAGATAGAAATTTTGAGGCGAATTTTTTGCAGCATGATGACTATATAACATGGTTTTAGAAAACATTGGAAAGAGAGGTTAAAAGAGTAACACACTCATAAATAAATTATAATACAGTATAAATATATAAAAACATGGATATAAGAACATGGTATGGAAATTTTAATGACATAACACATGAAAAGGATACATGAAAGAAAAGAAAAGGCGCGATTCCTTTTACGAGAAATTCAGTAGCCTAACAGCGTCACTTAAAAATTCAAAAAACAAATTGATGAGAGAAGAAAGGGTATCTCATAATTTGGACATAAAATGGATAGTAATAATAACATATAAGAACATACCCTCAACATAAAGAGATGTAAAATATAAGACACAACATAAAGGAAGTCATGACTTAAAAGGAGGGTGAAAGGATCCCTTACCTTGAAGAGTAACTTCGAAAGGTTGAAGGTTAGGACCATGGGAGGTTTTATGGAACCTTTGGAGGTAAGGAGACCAGAACTTAGTTGAGGTGGATTTGGAAATTAAAAGAAGGAGGGAAAGGATTGGTATTTATAGGGGAAGAGAGGGGACAAGTCATTAATAGCCAAGGGACACCTCATCGGTGGTATTGGAAAAACCATGGGCTTGACCATGGTATTTTCCCATGGTATTGGAAAATTAGGACACATAATACATTATATTACTATTAATAAGTCTAACATAATGATTACATAATTATTATATCCTTAATGATATCATTAAACACCCGAAACTAAAAACTGTATTTTCACTATTCACTGAAAATTCATTCTTTTTTTCAGAAAAATCCCCAAAAATCACCTTAACCTAATATCGATGCTCTGAATTCCAAAATGAACTCCATTTTATAAAAATAATTTTCTAAATAAATTTAATTTAATTTTAAATTTAAAAACACTATTCACATGAAAAAAACTAATACTTGACTAATAGTTTCAGAAACAGTTATTTACCTATTTTATTGAATCACATTACTTAATCAAGGTGACTAAATTATATTAATAATTTATTTAAGTGAGATTAATAATAAATTTGGTCACATTACTAATCCTAAGCGTAAAATCACTATTCATAATTTACTATTCACAAAAAAATTATGTTGATATTATTAGATTCTAAATTTCTTACTGAACACATTTCTGGAAGACCATTTTGTGAAAATAATTACACATCATTAATTATTTAAGGTTTACATAAATATTTTAAAATATCCCCTTTTTCCAAAATTCATCAATATACCTCCTATATTTAATCGAATATCTGAAAAAAACACAAACTTCACCATAGGAAGAAATCACAATTTTATTTATCTCAAAGGATTACACATAGTAGTTATGGTCTCGTTACATAGCCTCTTATAACCCCAGCATAGGACCTAAGTTTAAGATGTGCTAAGGTTAGATAATTCGAGGGTGGCTCGGCTAACATTGCCTGCGTAGTGATTTCTATAAGCTTGAACTTCTCCTGAAGGCGATTCCACTCCAACTTTACACGATGAATTTCTTCTTGGGTTTGGTCTAGAGAAAAGTCCAGTTGTGCTACCTCGTTCCTAAGTTTTGTCATATGGGCTTCGATCGGCCCGAGATTACTAGATGAGTCCATCAAATCATCTTTCTGTATTAATTAACCAAGATCACTTGTATTTAGAGACAACAATCGCAACATTTAGTTTACAACGGTCATATTGAACAATGGTCTTATAATAGTCAGAACCCAACAGTCTCATTTTAATTATACTCACATAATTAATTAAAGAATATAGTTTTGTTGAGTATAAACTAAAATAACACAAATAATTTGGAAAGAAAAATTCATTCAAAATTTCGGGTCGTTACATTCTTTCCCCCTTAAGAAATTTCATCCCTGAAATTTTAACTCATATCCTCAGAAAAGAAAAGTTGTGGGTACTTCTTCCTCATATACTCCTCTAGTTCCCACGTGGATTCTTCATATTTGTGGTTTCTCCAAAACACCTTAACAAGGTGGGTAGTCTTGTTGCGTAGAACCTTGTCTCTACGATCCAAGATCTCCACTAGCTGCTCCTCATAAGAGAGGTCATGTTCCAGTTGTACCACCTCTGGGTTTAGTACATGTGAAGGGTCAGGTATTTACTTCCTCAAGAGGGATACATGGAAGACATCTTGAACTTGTGCTAGATTTGGAGGAAGTGAAAGCTGATAGGCCACTACTCCAACGTGATCAAGGATTTCATAGGGGCCAATGTACCTAGTACTGAGCTTCCCTTTCTTCCCAAACCTCATGACTCTCTTCCAAGGTGAAATTCGATGAAAGACCTTATCACCGACATCAAACTCAAAGTCCCTTCGACGGTTGTCGGCATAGCTCTTTTTCTGACTCTGAGACCCTTAATGTGTTGCTGGATGGCAAGGACTTTTTCTGTCATCTCTTGCACATGATATGGCCCAAGAACATTTCTCTCGCCAACTTCATCCCAAAAAGTAAGAGTTCTACGTCACTTCCCATATAGAGCTTCATAGGGTTCCATTTGAATAATAGAGTGGAAGATGTTGTTGTAACAGAACTCAACTAAAGGGAGATGTTGATCCCATCCATCCTCAAATTTTGATGAGCATGTTCTCATCATTTCCTCGTGTGTTTGAATAGTCCTTTCCGATTGGCCATCGGTTTGGGGGTGATATGCCATACTAAAATTCAATTCAGTGCACATAGCTTATTGAAGACTTCTCTATAATTTTGATGTGAACCATGGATCACAACCAGATATGATAGAAATTAGAACTCCATACATCCTTACCACTTCCTGCACGTAAATCCGGGAAAGTTGATCAAGAGAGAAATCTTCTCGGATAGAGATAAAATGGGCAGTCTTGGTGAGATGGTCTATAATAACCCATATCGCATTGTTTCATTTGGGAGTTCTCAGAAGACTAGTGCAGAAGTCCATAATGATATTGTCCCACTTCCATGCTGGTATGGGTAGTGGTTGTAATACCCCTTTAGGAAGTTTTCACTCTGCCTTCACTTGATGATTTACTAGGCACCTTGAAGTGTAGTCAGCAATCTCCCTTTTCATGTTATCCCACCAATAATGATCACGAAGGTCCCTATAACTTTTTGTACTTCCAGGATGTATAGAGAAAGTAGATCTATGAGGTTCATCCATCAAATCCATCTTTATGTTCGGAATAGATGGAACACATAGTCTTGTATGAAATCTCAGTACACCTTCTTGATCAATATTGAACTGAGGAAACTTTCCATCCCTTACATCCTAAAACATCTCTTGTAACAAATGATCTTCTTTCTGAGCCTTCTTGATCTTATCTAAACTCAGGAAACTTTCCATACTTTACAGCCTCAAACTTCTCTGGTAACAAATGATCTTCTTTATGATCCTTCTTGATCTCCTCTAATAATGATGGTTGAGAAATAATTTGGGTTATGGTTGATGATGTCCCTTTCCTTATAATTCCCATGTCTAGATTTACTATGTCGTTGATCAAAGTATATTTTTGAATCCTCATCTTAGAAAGAACTAAAGGGTCTTTCCTACTTAATGCACCAGTAACTGTTTTTTCTCTTCCATGGTGATAATGAATTGAACAATCATAGTCTTTAAGAAGTTCCAACCATCCCCTTTGTCTTATGTTCAATTCATTTTGTGTGAAAATATACTTCAAACATTGATGGTACGTGTAAATATCACATTTCTCCCCATAAATATAGTGCCTCTATATCTTCAGAGAAAAAATGATCGCAACCAGCTCCAGATAATGCGTAGGATAATTCTGCTCATGAATCTTCAACTGTCAACATGCATAAGCAATGACCTTTTCATTTTTCATGAGGATGCACCCAAGACCTTTTAGAGATGAATCACTAAAAATAATTAATCCTTCTCAACTTGAGGGTATATTTAACATAGGTGCAGTAACCAATCTCTTCTTCAGCTCTTGGAAACTTTCCTCACACTCCTTTGTCCAGATGAACTTGACCCCTTTTCAAGTAAACCTGGTTAATGGATTAGAATGTCGTGATTTTTTTTAACAAACCTCCTATAATATCCTGCTAATCTAAGAAAACTACGAATCTCAATTATCATTGTAGGTTGAGGCCACTCCTCTACAACGTTTTTATTTACAGGGTCAACCGTGATTCCTTCATTGGTTATAATGTGCCCTAAGAAAGCGACTTGTTGTAACCAGAAACCACATTTACTGAACTTTCCAAAAAGCTTCTCCTTCCGCAGAGTTTTCAAAATAACCCTTAGATGATCTTGTTGCTTCTCCCAACTTTTGGAATATATCAGAATATCATCAATAAAAACTACCAAAAAGTTATCAAGGTAGTCCTTAAAGACTCTATTTATCAAATACATAAAAAATAGTAGATGCATTAGTTAGTTCTAAGGGCATTACAAAAAACTCATAATTCCCATATCTTGATCGGAAGGTAGTTTTTTTGGAATATCTTCTTTCTTAAACCTCAACTGATGATAACTAGATCGAATATCAATATTATAGAAGAATTGATCCCCACAAAGTTGGTCAAATAATTCATCAATTCTTGGAAGAGGGTATTTGTTCTTCATTGTGATCCCATTCAATTCTCTATAATTGATTCATAGCCGCATCAATACATCCTTCTTTTTCACAAAGGGAATCGGTGATCCCCAAGGAGACACACTTGGTTGGATAAAACCCTTCTCCAAAAGATCTTGTAGTTGTTTCTTTAATTCTTACAGCCCCACATTTGCCATCCTATACAGGGTCTCTATTATCAGATGTGATCCAGGTACGTGTTCGATGGAGAACTCCACCTCTCTTTCGAGGGGAGGTCTAGGAAACTCCTACAGAAATATACCAATGTATTCTTGGACAATGGGGACATTTTCTATCATCAAACTCTCATATCCTTCTTCTTCTTCACCGATCAACTCCATAAAGAAGGATATAGGGGGTTATTTTAGACAAATATGAGGTTTAGATATCTCTCCATGGAAGATAACTATAGGTTTTCCATTCTAGAACACTGATATTTCCTTTCTTCTACAATTTATCTTAGCATTATACTTTGAGAGCCAGTCCATCCCTAGTATAATGTCGAATTCTAGCATGGGAATTACTACTATATTTGTGATAAGATTGTGCTCACTAAATTAAAAACTAGAGTTTCTAAACACTGACGATGCTTGGATAGTCCCAGTAGGAGTCTTGATTGACAACTATACTTTTAGAAATCCGGGGTTTGATTCTAAATTCCTTGAAAACTTGGAGGAAATAAAGGAATGCATATAACTATAATCAAACAAAGTACTTGATAGCTTTGAGAGGACAACAAGAGTACCTGCTACCACATTATTCGAAGCATCAACTTTAGCTGTTGAGATAGAAAAATAACGACCTTGATCCCTTGGACTTTGCTGAGGCTGATGGTGGTTCCCCTCCAATACCCTCGAATTTGGACAGTGATTGGAAAAGTTCCCACGTTGTCCACAGTTGAAGCACTGGACATCAGGTAGGGCCTTCACCATCTTCCCTTGTCGTTTGTGTTTAGAAGTAGAGGTATCACCTCACCATGACAATTCCTCGCAATGTGGCCATCTTTGACACACTTGTAGCACTTCCCACTCCCAAGCAGGAAGTTCCCCGAATGCTTCTTCCCACATTTATTACACGTGGGAAGTTTCACTTTCATTCCTCTATTCCCTGATCAAAAGTCCTCCCTAAGCTGGGTTCCATCGATCTCTTCTTTTCATTGGATTTATGAGACCATAGTGTCTCACCAAACTCTAGCTCGAATTTCATCACACTCCGCACGATCTCCTCGTAGCTATCATAATATCGGTTGGCTAGATTCTTTGGAAGATGAGGTCTTAGTCCACCAAAAAATCTATCAACCGTACCGTTTGGATCCATGAAAAAGCTATAGGTATATCGTGAAAGCATTGTGAAGTTCATCTCATAGCTTCCCACAGATTCATTCTCCTTCTGCTTCAGCTTGAGAATCTTTTTCTCTATTCTTTTTCTCATGGAATGAGGGAAATACTTACTGAAAAAGATTCCTCTAAACTCATCCCACTCCATATCTTCAACTTAAACTCTTTGTCTCATGTTTTTGATCAGTTCCCACCACTGATAAATGTATACCTCTATGCGATAGACAACCAGGGTGACCTTCTCTTGCTTTGAACAACGTAGCACAGAAAATATCTTCACTATATAGATGATCCATTGCTCAGCAATCAATGGGTCAGTCAATCCACTGAAGGTTGGTGGTCGTTGGCACATAAAGGACTCAACAAAATGTTGTTCCCTTCATGGTGAGATTGGCCTCTTAGCTCGATTCATGTTATTACTCATAACATGAGTCAGTTGGTTCATCATTCACATGAATGCTTTCATTCCAGATTCCATCGGAGGGCCGTCAGCGCATGGTCCATTATGGTCACCATTTGCACAGTTCCTCCTATTTCCCACCTTTTTATAAATGAATAAAATCTTTGAGAGAAATTTTTTTCATTTACGAATCTTTTAACTATAAAGGATTCTACGTCTTAAAACTTCATGCCTAAACAATTTTATTTCTCTATAATTCCTTCATAATGATTCATAAAAATCTTGCGATTAACCAAACATAATCCCCAGGAGTGTCATAACCAAGAGTGCAGCAAGGAACATTGTTGTGCACCAGTTCCCGTTTGAGTCTAGCTCAAAGCGGTGTTTTCGAGTCTCACCCCTATGAGCATCTGTGCCAGAGCCACCTCTACCTGCTCGTATCCAGACAGGGATGTATTTTTTTGACAAACCACTTACTCAATACTCACCAAAATACTAGGAAGTTTTACCCATATTTAAGCTTTTCTATAGGGTTCTTCCTAAATTTTTCATTGAACAATTTCCATAAAAAACTAAACTATCCTTTGATACCAACTGTTGCATCCCACCTTTTTAATACATAACTTTTTATTACATTTTACATACAGAGGATCTTTAAAGTCTAGTGTCTTGGAAACAAGGAATAATAAAACTTGAATACAATATAAAAAATTCTTCTAATCCACTTGTAAGGCTTCATAATCAGATCATGCTAAGTACAATTACTGCCTTTCATATCCTGGAGACTTACATCAAAGGAAATGGTGAGCAGAAGTCCCAGTAAGGGTAAACAAGGGAATCAATGTACTTGTGATATCAATAAGAACTTGAATAACAACATAAATATATGAGTAATGGAAGTATAGAAATATCACAATGAAAATAACTTGAAACATAAATTTAATATGTTGCTACAAAATTTCATTTAGACATTCATGAACATATCACCAAGGTCCATCCCCAAGGTGTCATAAAAATTACCAAGGTTATTCACCCAGGTATCGTGAAACTTTTCATCTCTAGAGATTAAATATTTTCCCACTGAATTGGAGTGATATCAGGGTGTACCATTAATATGTCTTTAATTTCATGTGAAACACATATATCATAATAAAACATTTCATAAATAACCCATTGAGAATAAAAGAAATGGCTTTCATTTCAAAATTGTGAGGTTTTAAGAGTGCTTAAAAATAAGATCATTATATCATTTATAACCCATGGAAAGGTAGTGTGGGTTATATGTATGTAAATTCTAGAATAAAATATATCATATTTATATATTTATGAACACCCATAGAAACAAAATAGGTCTGGGTATTCACAAAAATAAAACAAGATAATTTCATGAGAGAAAGAGATAGAAATTTTGAGGTGAAATTTCTGTAGCATAACAGCTATATAATATGGTTTTAGAAAACATTGGAAAGAGTGGGTAAAAGAGTAACCCACTCATAAATAACTTATAATAATGTATAAATATAGAACAACATGGAGATAATAACATGGTATGGAAATTTTAATGGCATACCACATGAAAAGTAAACATGAAAGAAAATAGAAGACATGATTCCTTTTATGAGAAATTCGGCAGCCTAACGGTGTCACTTAAAAATTCAGAAAACAAATTTATGAGAGAAGAAAGAGTATATCATAATTTGGACATAAAATGGATAGTAATGAGAACATATAAGAACATACCCTCAATATAAAGAGATGGAAAATATAAGACACAACATAAAGAAAGTCATGACTTGAAAGGAAGGTGAAAAGACCCCTTACCTTGAAGAGTAACTTTGAAAGATAGAAGGTCGGGATCCTGGGAGGCTTGAATGAACCTTGGGGGGACTCATTGGGAAGTAAAGAGACCATAAATTTGTTGAGGAGGAGTTGGAAATAAAAATAATGATGGAAAGGCCTAGTATTTATTGGGGAAGTGAGGGGACAAGTCATTAATGGCCAAGGGACACCTCATCGGTGGTATTGGAAAAACCATGGGCTTTACCATGGTATTTTCTCACGTTATTGTCCACTTGGGACACCTAATACCTTATATTACTATTCATAAGTCGACAATAATGATTACATAATTATTACATCCTTAATGATGTCATTAAACACCCGAAATTAAAAACTCTATTGTAACTATTCACCAAAAATTCATTTTTTTTCCAGAAAAATCCCCAAAAATCCCCTTAACCTAATATCGATGCTCTGAATTCAAAAATTTACTCCATTTTATAAAAATAATTTTTAAATAATTTTTATTTAATTTTTAATTAAAAAAAACTATTCACCCAAAAAACTAATACTTGACTAATAATTTCTAAAATAATTATTTACCTATTTTATTGAATCACATTACTTAATCAAGGTGGCTAAATTATATTACTACTTTATTTAAGTGTGATTACTAATCCATTTGGTCACATTACTAATCCTAAGCGTAAAATCACTATTCATAATTTACTATTCACATAAAATAAAGTTGATATTATTAGATTCTAAATTTCTTACTGAACACATTTCCAGAAGACCAATTTTTGAAGATTATTACACTATTAATTATTTATGGTTTACATAAATATTTTAAAATATACCCTTTTCCAAAATTCATCAATATAACTCCTATATTTAATCGAATATCTGAAAAAAAAACAAACTTCACCATAGGAAGAAATCACAATTTTATTTATCTCAAACGATTACACATATTAGCTATGGTCTCGTTACATAGCCCCTTATAACCCCAGCATAAGACTTAAGTGTAAGATGTGCTAAGGTGAGAGAATATGAGGGTGGCTCGGCCAACATTGCTCGAGTAGTGATTTCTATAAGCTTGAACTTCTCCCGAAGGCAATTCCACTCCAGCTTTACACAATGAAGTTTTTCTTGGGTTTGGTCCAGAGTAAAGCGCAATGGTGCTACCTCCTTCCCATGTTTCGTCAGATGGGCTTCGATCAGCCCGAGACTACAGGATGAGGCAATCAAATCTTCTTTCTATATTAATTAACCAAGATCACTTTAATTTAGAGACAACAATCACAACATTTAGTTTCCAATGGTCATATTAACCATCGGTCATATAACAGTCGAAAACCAAAAATCTCATTTTAAATATACTCAAATTATTAATTAAAGAATATAGTTTTGTTGAGTATAAACTAAAATAACACACAAAATTAGGAAACAAAAATTCATTCAAAATTTCCGATCGTTATAGGTAGTGAATGTTCTTGATTGTTTGGGATAAACCAAACCCAACTAGGAATTTTCCAAGTCAATTGAGTATATTTAATTCAAATCTTTTGAACATGGGAGGAGTGTTGACAAAACTAACATCTTGGTATGATTTTCTCTCACCACAATAACTTCACCAAGGAAGTGAGAGGAAACGATTGTGGAAACTTACTTTAATCAACTAATAAGAATATGTTTTAATTAAATTGAACAAGAATAGAATTAAAATTGGGAAACCGACCTCAACCTAATCACCCATTTAATATCATAGTTTTTAATCCATTAATTTTTGAATTTCCATTCAATCATTTTCATATCAATTTATTATAAAAACACACCATTTTTACCCTTGTTTAAAAGTGACAAACTATTTTGTGTGAAGTCCTCTTCAGAAGACATCTTAGGGTTAATCACAACACTACACTAGGGAATAATATAAAAATTGTTTTTCCACAACCTACGACTCATGTACGTTAAATTTTTCACTGTTTCTAGGGATTCAGTTCCACAACATAGTTATAAATATTTGACTCTTTTAAAATTAAAAAAACTATAAAAAAATAATTTACATGTTGTTTTCAAATGATTATTTCTTTAATTCATGGGAAAATTACCCACCAACAAATGAACCAATTATTGACTCAACATTTTCCATGGAAGATGGTGTTTCTTCAATTGTTATACAGGCGAGGTTATTTTGGAAAAAAAATAATGATGGGAAAACATTCAAATAATTCATATATAGACTAAGGGAGTACTAGAACAATGAAGTTTTTGAAGTGATGGCCTGAAAGCTAACTGAGTTGTCCCATTACTTTCTAGAATTTAATGAAGTTTCCAAGGTCCAAAAAACCCCCTTAGTCATCCCTAACTTTTCTATGGAGATCCTTGATACAGTGGAGACAGACTAGCTACCTCTTCCTGCTACTATTCAACTCGAGGAGGTGTTGTCTAGTGAAGAAGAGATTGAAGATGAATAAACTCCGGGAGATAATATTTTCATGAACTCATTATCTTTTGATTTTATTGAAGATGAATTGAGTATTACCTCCCCTTGTTTAAATTTTTTAGATTCAACCAATACATGTATTTCCTTGGAAGATGATGATGAAAAAGAAGATTCATCTGAAGAGGAACATAAAAAGATCCTTGAAACTATTGAACATTTATTAGAGGGTGTTCAAGAGGAGATCAAAGTGGATTTTCCTGAGGAAAATGGGACAAAAGTTATAGAAATTGAAAGGGAAGAATTTGATATTTACACTTCATTATTTAATTTTGTTCAAATAGAGTTATACTCTGGCATTCCCTTTGATTTTTCCACTGATATATCATACCTTCAGCAACCACTGGAGAATAAAGAAGATGTTATGAAAGCGGAAACCAAGAAATAGGATTTATTTATTGTCTTAACCCTACCATTCATGTTTTATCTCATTATAGTGTGGATGGAATTAGTATTATATACCCATTAATTCCTCAACAAAAAAGAACAAGTGCATGCTAGAAAGAAGAATTTTTGTTCATTCATGAGCAAGAAACCTCACCCACCATAAGATTGGGGATAATCGATTAGAGATGACACTCTGGAGGCAGTCAAAACCCAAGGCCCACTTGGGAGATTAAACTAAGATTTATCCTTATTTTCTTATTCAAATTATATTTTCATTTCTTTCAATAAATTTCTTATGTTATATTTTTAGCTATTTTTAGGTTTTCAAAGATCAACACTTAGGAGCCTAAATCAACATTGCATTTCCAATAAGTTAGGTTGTACCCATCCTTTACGCTTTCTTCCTTATTGTGATTCATTTTAAAATATTCTTGAATGTTAAATATATTTGAATTCATTTAGGAAACTGCATCATTTAAGTGTGGGGGAGTGAAGCTTTGTAGTTTAGGATTTTCATTTTATGTTTGGTTTATTATTTTCATATTTTTTTTGTTTTTCAAATATTTTTGTGTTTATTTTTAAATTTTAGTGTTTTGTAAAACCTTTTGAGCTTAAATTATTATAATTTATATTTTCGAAACCCATTTCAATGAGTGAAGAAATATATTCCATGAAACCGTGCTTAAATTAATGCTGAAATTACATTATTTCAAGTTCAAATCTTTTGGAATTTCATAAAAAGTACTCTGATTTTTAAATCCCATGATACATCTCACTATATTTATTTTTGAAATAACATTCCTATGAGGCTTCATTACCATTTTTATTATATTCTTTTCATTTACATCATTTCTCAAGAAAACCAGGCTATGCTTTCTTTAACTAGTATTTTATTTACTCGTTTCAAAACTTGTGGGTTTGAAGTACTTGTGTTTTAAATGACTGAGTCATTTATTTGGTTTTAAGCCCCCTTTTTCTAAATAATCCTTTTTATTATGGATTACCTTATACATTAATACTTATAGCCTTTAGAATCCATGAACATTATTTTAGTTTATCCACATTACCAGCCAATTTTCTCTATCCAACCAGCTCTTGAAGTAAAATTGCATGATCTAGTTGAACTTAATTGTGGGGGAAGATGTCTTGTGGTGTAATACCTCATTTGATGATACTTTGGGTTGAAAATAAAAAGCATAAGAGTTTATATTTCTATTGAATATTTCATTTTGTTAAAATTTATGCCATTTCTGGAGATTTAATGATAAAAGATGTTGTGTCTTTCTAAAGCTTCCAATGTAAAAATAGATTTGTGCCTATCTGGAGCTTTCAAAAGAAAAAAACAATGTTTGAGAAGAAATTTTTTGCTGGTAAAATTATAAATGGCATGAAAATTCCTTGATTTCTCATGATAATGAAGCCGATTTTCTACAAAAGGGAAGAAAATGAGACCATTCTAGATTGAAAATTAGAATCATGCAATTTGGATTAAAAAAAGAGTCAAACCCTCCTTTTCAACCTCATAATTTTTAACATCTAAATACTACCAACCAAAAGCCACAGAACAACCCAGAAAAGTTATCATGAGAAAAACATGTTCTTGACTCACATTGGGTGGAAAAGTATAAACTTATCAATACTATGGTGACTCTTGTGTGAGTTTGGATAAGAAATCCTTTTTGAAAATTTACATTTGTAAGATGAGAGAAAATTCTTGTGAAGTAGGTGTTTTGTGTGCATGAGATAAGAAATGAAGTGGAAATATATTAAATAATATAAAATGGACAACTTGAAATAATGTTTTTTGATGAGGCATGATATCATTTTGTTTCTTAGTATGGATTTGGTAGATCTCATTGGTGTGTATTTTGAATTTTATTTATTTGATTTCGATGTTTACTTGTCTAGGAGTCCAAGTGATAAGTGTGGGGGAATTGATAGAGAAAATATTTTCAATTAAATTTAGATTGAATTTCATTGTTTTAAACCCACCAAGGTGTTAATTTAAGATTGATTGCTTCATTTTTATGATAATGGTGATATTTTGCGTTGAATAGTAAAAATGGCCCATTACAGATTTTTAACTATTTTAAAATATTTATGTATTTTAGCCATAACATTTTCTACACTAATCAAAATTGAAAGATTATTTATTTTCCAAATTCTAATAATCCAGGTATTCATTTAACCTTTCTTGACCGAAATCTGAATTGACCATATAGAAGCTCAAAAGAAGCTTAAAAGTTGGACCATGAAAATTGTTTACAGATCTGTCGATTTTTGGTGTGGGGTCAATATCTCGTTCATGATGGGTCCAATTGCTGTGAAATTTGATGGGTGGATGCGAAGGATGTTTGGAAAAAACTTTTATGAAGGAGAGGATGTGTGAATTGACCATTTTAGTGGTTATTAAAGCATCATAATACGAAGGTGTTTGATTTAGAGATTCTGACTAGACGGAACAAATTTTCAGAGTAAAACGATCATAAATCTTAGAATACTTGTCCAAATCCACTGTGATTAGTAGGGGAAGCAACCAAGATAATTATGAACAACATTCAAGAAGGGTGAAACCCGTGAAGATGTAATTTAATGGTGCTACAATGCATAATATTTTGGGGGACAGTTTCTGGCTATAAAAGGAGGGGAGCTCCTCTCTCTCAAAGCATCTCATTACATCCCATTCCCTTGAGGACACCAAGGAGAAATTTTTTTCATCTTTCTCTATTTTATTTATTTTTCTTTTAAATAGAATTTTAATTCCTTCTTCTTCCCCATTTATCTCTATTACCTTTACCATGACGGGGTAAACATTTTGATTGATTGAGGAAGGGTTGGTTTTCTATTTTTTAATGCTTGAGTTCTTGGATGTAATTGAATGAAATTTCTTTTTTTATTCAATATTGTATTCTATTTCATATAGAGTATTTTATTATCAAGTGAGACAATTCTTGAATTTTAATTCCGTTATTGATTTTTTCCTTATTAAAATAATCTTTATCTCCCACCATTAATTTTTGGTTTATATACGATAGAATAGACTAGAGATTAGTGGTGAATTACCTGGGGATCGCCAGTACGTGTAGAAGGGGTAGTGAATGTTTTTTATTTTTTGGGATAAACAAAACCCGATAGGGAATTTACCATGTTAATTGAGTATATTCAATACTACTATTTTGAACATGGAAGGAGAGTTGACCAAACTAATATCTTGGTATGGTTTTCTCTCACAATCATAATTTCACCAAGGAAGTGAGAGGAAACGATTGTGGAAAATCACTTTAATCAACTAAAAAGAATAGTTTTGAATTAAATTGAACAAGGATATCATTACAATTGAAAGACTGAACATGACCTAATTACCCTTTTAATATCATAGTTTTTAATCCTTTGAATTTTGAATTTCCATTCAATCTTTTTCTTATCAATTTATTCTAAAAAACACCATTTTTACCCCTGTTTAAAAGTGACAAACTATTTTGTGTGCACTTCTCTTTGGGATACTTCTTAGGAATAATCAATAGACTACACTACGGAATATATTAATTTTTTTCCAAACCCTATGATAGACATGCATCAGTGATCCAATCATGATTGATACCACCAAATGTGCAAGAGCCAAAAACTCATGCCCTCCTAGGGGAACTATCAAGTGTGATGGTGGCATAAGATATATAGGAAAGCTCAACGTCAATACCAGATCTAAACATATCAGTTGATATAATAATCAAATAGGCCGGTAAGATGATTTCATTGTAGAAATTGATGATTTAATTTAATATCTTGAGTAAGGAATTGTGGTATTCCACATGTATGTTAAGGAAGTTATGTGGCATTGACATCTTTACCCTATTTATTAGAATTTATACTCAATTTGAATTTTTATATGGGTCATTATTTGTGATATTAATCAAGGTTCATCAGGAAAGAAAATTGGTCCGAGTTCTTTGGAACCACTAGAGGGTACAGTTCCCCTAGATGGACGAAACCACTAAGGATCCTATATACGGACTGTTTCAAGGATACCCACAATTTATATAAGCTAATAGTGTGGCATTATTGAATTAAGTGGTACCTAAAACAATAAATGAATAGAACATAGAAGTAGTAAGAGATTTACTTATTACACATCCTGATGAAATGAAAATAGTTGAAGAATATGTCACCTCAATGAGTTAAGGAGTTCATTTATAATTCACCCCATTAATTCCCAAATATGATGAAAAATTTATATAATTTATACATAACTTAAAATAGTTGCACCACAAACACTAGAGGGATAAGTTAGTAAATATTTCATCCCAACACTTCATCTTATAGAGAGTATGTAGACTAGATCTATTCTGGTGTTAATATGTTTATGGAGAAATGATCACATGGATCACTTAAGTGTGCTAGTTTTGGAGTATGTTTCACTCTTCAGAAGTGAATCTGATTCATACCATCAGTTTGTTTAATTACAGCAGACTTCATGAAAATGTGCATTGAATGAAACTTGGATGTGAATCTATAAAATCTCAAAGAGGTTCTATGTAGAAAACTATATAGGCTTCCCCATAAGTTCACTACCCTATGATATAAAGGGGTTAATAACCATACTATCCATTTTTATAAAGTATACTATTCATGAGAAATAATATGAGCAATAATCACAATTGTGTCTATCCAAGGAAAAATCATTGGCTTATTCTATTAACCTATGGGGTTTGAATCTTCTATAAGAATTCTATTATAAAAATAGGGTGGAAGAGAAGAAAAGTTTAACTAACGAAGAAATTAATTTAGTAAACCAACTTTTGTAATAATTGATTGTAGCAATGGGAATAATGAAAGTGCATCAAAAGTTTCTTAAACAATACTAAATGGAAAAGGAATATACTGTAGTGAAGGTGGTGAGGCTATGCCTTTCTTAGGAGGATAAAGATATAGAGCTACTAAACTATAGTGAAATATTGATGAATCTAGATGATCTCCTGACCATGTCTAAGCATCATTAGATTAAAAATCATTAAATAAGAAAAATTATACCCTTTTCATTTTATAGATGGTTAGGGAAATACTTAAAATTATATATGATACTCCATTTTTTTAATTAATGAATAAAACAATTATTATTTCTTTTCTCTATTCAATTTCTTGAATTTTTAATTATTTTATTATAAATCCTTGATAACAAATGAAAAATCATAAAGGGTAAAACCATAGTTACTGAATCCATCAGAAAACTAATTGAATATTGGTTTGGTAAATAATAATCTCATGATATTTGAGTGAAATGATGAAGAAGTAATAAATAAATTTTATTAAGGGAATGCACTCCAAGATTGATATAGGAAAGTTGGATACACAATGTATTTATAAAATCACTACAATACAAAGATAATATATTATATAAAGTATTGAAAAGTTTTATTTCCTCATGAACTTGTGTTCTTGAACATGCATAGGTGGGAGGGACACATAGTTCATTTATCATCCCTATAAGCAAAGGTTAGTCTATTTAGACATGATAAACAGAATAAATTAACATAATTGAGAATATGAAGGAGGTTTTAATGGAATAATCAATGATAAAGAGGATTAAATTACCATATAATTACATCTTTTTGTGCTCTTTATAGATCATTAAAACCAATATGAGTGGGTAATAGAAATATACTCTAGATTTTTGTAAGATCAATAGATCGAAGGAGAATGAATTTTAATTTTAATAGGGATAAATGGTGGTCCCTATAAACATTTGGATATTTTTTATTTTATATCTAAATTTTAATTATGTTTAGAATGGAAATGTATTAGAGAGAAAAAAATAGATTTTTCTTAGCTATCCCTTCATGAGTTTTCAATATGAAAATATTTTTTCCTTTTTCTGTATTATATTCTCTTAATTTTTCCTCAATTATGAAAGTGAAGTCCTATCTAATAATGATAAATTTTTCCTATGATTCCCACTGTGGTATTTCAATCAGATGAGTAATAGGACACTTTCCTTTGTAATTTTATGGTTTTGTAACTTAGAATAAAAAAAATAATGTTTATGTTCATATATTTTTGACCAAACTATGGTTGAAATTTAAGGTCATACAAATTTGACAAAAGATGATGTGGTCTGTATAATTATTAGGTAAATTTAAGCCTATCATGAATGAAAGGATCAATAATATAAATAGTCTTGGGGAAAGGCGATTCCAATTTAACGTCATAGTGGTCAAACTAAAGATGGATGATGTTTACGGTTTTTTAACTTCAACCAAAAAGGGGAATAATGTTATGTTTTTTGAAATAGTGGAAAACTAGATCCAATGTGAATTTACAATCCTAATATAGTACAAGATACCCCAAAATTAAAATACATACTTTATTTAAGGTCATAATACTCAACCCGTGATGAGACAGGTGACAACCCAAATAGGGGTTTTGAGATCTAAAACCATTTAACACCTTTGAACCTAGGATAAGAGTGCTGTAAATGATAAATATAGTTACTTGAATTGTTAAATGATGAAATAGAAATAGATAGGTGATAAAACCACTTTTATCCATTTATTTTTAGTAAATTTTTAGTACAAATAATATAATTTTGATTATATAACAATGTGTATATATATATATGTTTTTATTAAATTGATTGAATAATGCGATTAATGTGAAAAGGACATAAATATTTATTTTTGTTTATTATAATTAATATTTTGGTTTTAAATATTAATGTAAAAAGTTATTAGTAGCGTTTTCATGTTTTTTGATATTGATTTACTCTTATTAAATCCATGCATGCTACCTAAAGGTTATCACAAAGCCAGTGTGTAAGGTTAAAATATATGGGAGAGAGATATTTCAAGGTACCAAAACAAATCTATATCCTCTACATCAATGTTTTTATTGCGATTTATAAAGGTTAGATTCAAGTAGAATAGGAGAATCATCAATGTTCAATGAGATATGTAAAGTTCATTCACTTGCATCGCATACTATGTAAAGGTAATCAAGTATCTTTGTAAAAGAACTTGTGTGGTTCTGAGAATTGCATAAGGGTAACATGGTCATTGAATCAAGGTATTACCACATTTATGAATGCTCAGTAGAGGTCAAAAGGAATCTATATAGTGGTAGAGATCACATTCTATATGGTACATCAAGGTAACAAGATACTTGTGTAAGGGAAGCACTAAGGTTTTGTGGCTTTGTAAAGGTACTTCAATATGAAATTGGATCGCATCAATGTAATCTGAACCAATGTAAAGGTTTTTTCCATATTTTAAAATGGAGTTGTGTAAAATTTTATCACTCTTTTTTATGAGTATATTTAACATAGAAAATTCCCTAAATGGAAAGGCTCGGCCTAAATTCAAAATAAAATCCTTATTTGATTAGCACAAAATTGTAATATTCATAGCACTTTTTCATGTGTCCCACATCCATCAAAGGAAGAAGATAAAATGATCGTGGGCAGAATGACAATCAAAGAGAAGATTCAATATGTACTAGATAAAATAACCCATACCCTTTGACCTATACATGTAGAATATTTCAAGATGATGAAGGAAAGAGTTCACTGTTCACAACATTAAAATTTCATGAGGATGGAGAAAAATATGTTTATTCTTATAAATACATTCCCTATCCACATTTAAAAAGGTTTTTGAACATGGACTTCATCCTTACTCTAATTAGATAAGAATTTTAATATAATTATTTTACCATTTTTCTTTTTCTCCAATGATAAAACTGTAGGATACTAGAGCCTAATTGAGGATAAATTACACCAACCCCACTATTTAATTTCAATGAATCTATATTTTTTATTCCTCCCATATTATGTTTTCTTAGAAATGATGCGTGAACATTATTATTAGATGATCATCACTAGTATTTTACATTTATTATTAGTCTCGTATCTATTTTTTTGTACATAATGCCTCCTTGATCTTATTTCATTTATCATATAGTGAAGGGGAGTGAGGATTTATCAAGGACATATTGAGGTCCCTTAATCATTTTCATAGGTGAAGTAGTTCTATAATGATCATTTCATTAACATTCATGCCAAACAGACTAGATACAGAGTAAGTGGATAGAGGTATTGAGTTGCCTATTGAGATTTGGAAGAGGGTGAATTTATTTATGCGAGGGTATGATAGAGTGTATGGGATAAATATCCAATTCTTCACCATGATTATTTTATAATTTTTTGTCTAGAATTCATTTTATTCTTGATTATTCTCACCATTTTCTCTTATTTTAATTGTAAATAGTCATAGTTTAGTATAAGTGTGAATAACATGAGTGATTATTCACTTTGAAGAATGACCCTTGAACATCTTCCCAATATGTATTTAAGGATCTCTATTAATTTCATTTCTAGTATCAAGGAAAATGATAGACTGTACATAAATAGGCTAGAACAACCATTTCCAACATTTATATGAAGGGATAATTACCATACCATTAAATGAGTATACTGAGGATCACTTTTGACACTATCAAAATGATGGGGTCAACATAAATATTTTTGAATTCATGTGGGGTTATATGAGATTTACCATTGGATAAAAACATTCTTTCAGTTGGTCATAAATAGTTCAGATACATGGCTTGCATGTTATCACCAGGTGTCCATTTAGAATCATTTGTGTTCATTACTAGTATACATGAAAGGTTTGTGATGAATCCAATACTCTAGTTACAAAAATATAATATGTGAAGATAATATTTAAAAAGTAATTGGAATAATCTAGCTTGAAACTAACCAAGATTGGGCCATTAAATAATTTGAGAGGTGAGTGGAAGTGGATGACTATTTGTGGACGACTATATGAAGAAATCATCATATTTTTCTATGTATCTTGTAAGAATAATAATCATGGCACATGTTGTTCTTAAAAGTGTTCTATACACATATATAGATTATGTATAGGGAATATATAGTGATGTGTATGGGTTCCATAGTGAGATATGGAAGAACAAATCCTGACATGAATTATTCAAAGACTCAACACAAGGGTTAAATAGTGTAATGATGTTTATAGTTGGACTAAAGATAATAGATTAGAGGATCAATATATATCCTATAATTATAGGAATAAATCTATATATAGTTCTAGAAAATGGTTTCTATATTGATATATCTCATACAGTAGAGGAAAATGAAATAATCTTTTCCTAGTTTTAGGATATTAAAATAAACCTAACATTAATTGGTAAGGACCCCATAGTAGAATGAGATTGATAATTGAAGAGGGGGAAATTTTCTATATGATCCATGCCAAGTGGTCTGAACATTACTATTTATCTAGTAAAAATGGGAATCAAGTTAGATATAGTTCTTAGATGATGTATCTAAGTATATATAGCTTATGCATATGGGATAAGGGGATAAAATGTTTTCTATGTAGTGTAGAGTGTTTAAATGAAACCTGATGTTAATTTAATAATACATATACATCATGATAGAATAAGGAAAATTTTTTTGGATGAAAATTTTTGGGTGGACCGGAGATAAAATATTTGGGAATCACTATGTTTCCTATAAGAATAGGAATCAAGACACTTTTAGTTCTTAAAAATGGCGGATATCTTTATCCTATACTAGAAATATGGTTGGGTAAACCATATGTTGAAGCCATTATATGGATTAGAATCTCATCTAAGGATATTTTTTGTATAATGTAGACCACTCAAAATAATTTTAAGGTTAATTTTGGGTGGACATTTATATTATGCAATTTAACATATTATAGAAAGGAAAAAATACCATACTATTTAAAGTCACGCAGTAAGGACTTTAATGTAATGTAGTTTAGGGTAGTCAAATAAGGACCTTTAAATCTTGTAGTTTACGTTCATACAACTAGGATCATCATGCATGGATCACTCATCTTTATCATAGTATACACCCCATGTGCCCCCAAATTTTAAAAATCATTCCACCATTAGAAGATTTTCCACTACTTTGGTGCTAGAGGGTCCTCCTCCTCCCCCATTGGCCAACTCACTTTATATGGTTCCTTAGTATGTAGATAATGATCTTTCACATGGTTAGTAAGGTATTAAACCCCCCCCCCCACCAAAGAAACTTCTAGATGGATCCTCCCATAAAGGATTCCTTTTGGGTGTGCCTCAGCCGTCACCTCTACTAATGATTCCTAGGATTCCGATACGAGTGCCTCAAAAGTTTTCTCTGGATTGTTTCCCTATGATATCAATTTCATCTGAATCTTTTTATGTGGTGATTGAATTCCACTATCGAATGTTGGTGTCTCATTTCAGGATGCATAATCCTTATTTTCCAGAGTCAGTCATTTGTCCAATCTTGGTGTTTATCTTCCATGGAATTTTAATCTGTTCTTCACAAGAGGAATTTATAGGTGATCCTTAATTCCAAAGAATATTTTTTTCATACTTGGTATCATTCTCATCATGTGTTGGGAAAGAGATGTTTTATTATTACTAGGTGGTCACTGGAAGTTCACTCAGGTTGAGATTCTACACAAGTGGCAGTACAGATTGGTCTTCCGAGTCTCCCTCTATTATTTCTCAATATTTCCTTCTTATAGGGTATAAGAGACTCCCTCAGTTCCTTGTTAGGTGTTAATGAATGGTATCTAGGGATTTTGGATTCCTTAGTGGCACATATCTATTTGGAAATGGATTTTTCCAAGTCACTTATGTCTTAGATATTTCTCAATATAGGCGATTCCTTCTCCTAGTGGAAATGTATCTTTTATTCTTCTCTAGATAATTTTTTATCGGCTATTCATATTCAAGGTAACATTATTTCTGTTTATAAGAGGTCTTGGTTCAGCTTCAAGGTTCCTCATATGGAGTCCTTGGAGGTCCCGGATCTAGAGACGTCAAATATTGAGAAGTATTTTTATTTTTCATGTTTGATGTTTCTTTATCCTCACAGTCTCATGAGGATGGTTTAGATGTTTCTTCATCTTCTCTTATGGTGGTTATTCCTCATGTGTTGTCTCTTCCTCCTCTAATTTTCATCTCCCTCCTCTAGAGAAGGTAAAAAAATATTTGGATATAGTGGTTTATAATCTGTTTTTATCACTAGGGATTCAGGTGAATTGGCTTCCCCTAATTATACTCATTTTACCCTACTGGTGTGTCTTGGAGGCATCAAATGGTGGTGATCAGATAATTTTTTCTTTGTATTGGCATCATGTTTTTGGTTTTAGTTTCTTTTAGTGGTTATTACCTCCCTTTTCTAATTCTTTTGAGGTTATCATGAAGTCCAGTCCCAAGATTCATCTTCTGAGGGTCCTTCATCGTCAGTTGGTTCAATAGGTTCTTCCCCTAGTGGGGTTCATATGGGTTTTCAGATCAGGAATATGTTGGAATAATTATATTATCTGGTTTGCGGTTCTTCAATGTCTGAGTCCCCCTATAGGTTTCAAATTCTCTAGTGAAATGTCTTATTATTTGGAATGCCTGTGGATTAGGTGTCTGGGTTAAGACATATTTCATAGAAATGAATTTTCTTAGAGAAATATATTTCTTATTGTTTTATTAGAACCAAAACATGATTTGGAATGACTTTTTGAATTTTCCAATAGGATGGGAGTCCGAGATGGCTTGCATGGTTCTCCGTTTAACCATCATGTTTATATTTTTATAGAAGAGATATATTTTGATGGATTTGGTTGTGGATTTTGAGTAGTTTATTACTCTGAAGATCATGTCTGGATACATTTCTATCTTCTTATATTTATTGTATTCCAAATGTGAGGCCTTCAATCGAGAGAGTTTGTGTAGTGAGATGGGATCCTTTGATGTAGGCTCTGAGACATTGTTCATTAAAGGTGATTTAAATTTCATCTTGGATCTCTTGAAAAAGTGTTGGGGTGATAACTACACAATAAAGTCGATAGGGTATTTTCCAATCTTTGTTTCACATACTGGTTTATTGGACCATGGTTATATAGGATATGACTTCATATTGTGTAATAACCTAATGGGGAGTCATAGAAGCTGAGGTATCCTAGAAATGTGATTTTCTAAACTTATTTTTATCTCTTAGTTTCTATGTTCTTATGTTAATCACATGGTATAGGAAGTATCATGTCACTCACCATTACTAATCAACTTGGAAGTGCTCAGGGATTAGTGTAGGTTATTTTTCTTTTCTAGCAGCTGGACTACTAACCCCTGTTTTCTTATAGAGTTACAGGCTTCATAAGAGAAACACATGTAGAGAATCCCATGGGTTAAACCAGATAATAATATTCTTTGTATAAATGGTACTCCACATACATGGAATAGAATGATACACTCTAATTGGAGGGCCTAGAACATATCACAAGGGTCATTTTTTTCCTTGAGTCACAACTCAAAGAAGGATGGGATGAGGTCCTTTTAGAAGTATTGGTTAGAAAAATTATGAATTATTAGACTTGTTGTTATAATAGGAGAGGTAACCCTGAGCTCAATCCAAGACTATATAGATTAAAGAGGGGAATCGCAAAACAACCTTATTCCATGTGTGCATCAAGTTAAAGCATCATTCCACTAGACTGAATATTCACCTAATGGATTGATCATATACTTATGAACCTGTAGTGGTTGGTGGTATGGCGGTGAATTTTTTCAAATATGCACTCATCTATGTCAATCCATGAATGATGAATGGTTATTTTAGTGGACACACTATTATTTTTTAGTTTATTTTATGGTTGGTGGATGATCTTACCAATTATATGTTTAGTGGGGTTCCACAAGAAGGTGAAATATGGGACACTATTAAGATCCTTAATCCATATATCTACCCTAAGATGGATGTATTTTTATGGCCCTTCTATGTTTCTTGTGTGGGACCTTGTGAAGAACGATCTCAATGAGGCTATCACAGACTTCTTCTATGGATGGAACCTTCCCCATGTTTCAAGCACTACCACCCTGATCATCATTAAAAATGTTAAGGATCCAAAATATCTCAATCAATTATGGTCCATTATCATGTGAAACTTCACATACAATGTATTGGAAAGAACTATCCGAAAAGGTTTCATATGAATTTTCCTAATTGGATCTTCAGAGCACAACATGATTTTATTAAGGGTCGACCGATCCAGGGTGCCATCGGCCTTTCCCATTTATTAGTCAGGGACATTAGAGTTAAGTCCCTAGGATCTAACATTGTCATCAAGACTAATTTGGAAAAGGTTGCCCATGCATTTTCATAATAGGATCTTCAGAGAACAACATGATTTTATTAAGGTTCAACCGATCTGGGGTGCCATCAGCCTTGCCCATTTATTGGTCAGGGACATTAGAGTTATGTCCCTAGGATCTAACATTGTCATCAAGACTAATATGGACACACATTATGATTAAATCGATTGGAATTTCATCCTCAAGGTGATGAGATTCATATTATTCTCACATTGGTTCTATGATCTACTTTTTAGGTGCTTTAGCTCATCAAGGTTGTCAATCTCTTTCATGGGTATGCAGTATGGCCTAAATAAGATAGCTAGAGGGACGAGGTAGGGGATACACATTCACCCAATATTTTAATCAAGGATCATGACTCATTATCCAATCATTTAAATAAGATAATAATTATTGGTAATATTTGGCCATCTCAGAGTAGGGGTGCATATACTGGTCTCTCACATCTTCTTTTTTCGGATGATATGGTGTTTTTTTGTGAATAGTAATTGAAGATATCTCAGGTTCTATAGTAAATTTATGTTGCATTACTGAAAATGGAGTATTAAAAGAATTAATTATGATAAAATTAGTGTTTTTCTTCCTTCATTTTACTCCTGAAGATGTGTGACTCTGATTTAGTATTTATTGGGTATCCATAGGAGGAACTTTCCCATGGAATATTTTGGTACTCCGGTCTCACAGAGGAGGAAATGAATTCATTACTATGAGGTGTTGGTAAATAAGATCTATAATCAAATAAATATTTGGGAGAATTATTTTCTCTCATTTGGTGGGAGAATCACTTTGTTCAACCATGATTGGTACTCCATGACCATGCATGTGCTGTCGACATGCAAGGTACCCAAAGCAGTGATCAAGGATATTGAGAATCTTATGTCTTCATTCATTTGGGTTGAACAATTTGATCATATATATCTTTGGGACTCATGGTGTTTGATCTCTAGGACATTGGGATAATGGTGGTATTAATCTCAGGGATGTGTTAAGTGTGATGCACAATATGAAATCCAAGTTATCTTGGGAAGATGTTCAAGGTTGAAATATTTGGGGCAGTTTCATCAATAAGAAACTAGGGATAAAGATTTGTAGTGACAACAATATTAGCTTATCATTTGTGGAGACAGACTCAATGATCATCTTTCATTATCTATAGGGGTAGATGAAGGTGCCTTGGTCTATTATCTATCAAATTCATATATAAAATACACCTATTGATGACCACACTAATTTTATTCAAACATGAAATTAAGGGAATCCGACAATAGACTTTTTTGCTTCATGGGATAACACAATGGGTTATTGTAGTTATTTTACTAATTTTGGATCTCTTCTACTTCGTTACATTTCTATTTTGCGAAGTGATTCCCTTGGGATTCACGAGTACTATTATATCCCCCTTGATTTGTTTTTAATTTTTTCCTATTAATTAATAAAAAGTTTAATTTTAATTTCACTAGGACCATCATGCCTGCAAATGACGTTATATAAAATATATGTTAAAAATATTTCTTTGGTTATGATGATAATGCACTCTACATCCATTTTTTATTAGGGAATAAGCTTCATTGTAGTATACATTGTTTATGATGTAAGGTCCTACCCATTTCTATTTCAATTTCAAGGGTTTATTTTGAGGTATCACGGGAATTATCAAATATAATATCAATTCCCATTAGATGAATGAGTTGAATAAGATATTTTTTAATGCCTGTATGATGCAGTTTTAATATACTTGAATGTTTTACTATGTGTACAACATTTTATCATTGAGTTTCTCTAATTCATCTAGAAAAATATTCGATTGTTTATCCCTAGGTAGTTGATCATAAATAAAAATGTGTAGTGTGTGAAATTTAACATATATTGTAAATACTATAAATTCAATATAATAGAAAATATGTGGTTTCCTATGTGGTATTAAGGGCCAGTATGATTAGATCAAAAAGAATTAAAGAATATTTCTTTCCAAGACTTCTTGTCCTTAAATACCATTATTTGAAAGACAATTCATATAGTCGTTTTAAATAACTATATTTATCCATTTATATATATAAAAAATGGATGAATGATTAAGATAAACATTATACTTTAGGAATATATTCTTTAGCTCAGAGGTATAGAAATTGGTTTTATGGTTTTTTATGATCATATGAGTGACCTTGAATTGAGTAATGATATCATTTTCTACAACATTTATACGAATGTATTTTAGGGGTAAACTATGACCCATTTGTTGAAGAACTAAGTGGAATTAAGTATGAACATAATCTTACTAATAATGGATTTTGGGTATAGAACCATGACATTTATACCCCATAAGACAAATGACTGAGACTCTTTAGTAGCCAGAACAACATTGGTGGTTCGTGAATGAAGTTGGAATGTATCTCACATACATGTCACATCATAGTGAATTATAGGAAACTCTGCCTCACTGATTGCAAAAAAATTTCCATGTCTTCTAATTTGGTGGTATATATTTGACCCTAAACGATGACCACCTTAGGTGCTAGTATGAACCTCCTAAAAATTGTATAGGGCCTACCCTCCTTCAAATCACCCAAGAAAAAATCTTTGAAAGCTTCATTTATAATGAAAATTTTGAGAATTTTGGCCACTCTATAGGATGAAATTGGATAAAAATCTATAGATTTTCTCCTTTTGGATAAATCCATTGAAAGAACCCTTTAACAACACTAGAGTTTATGAGTCATTGTGTCAATGTTATATTTGAATTTTTATGTTCATATAAGTTTTGTTTTGATTATTGGGACTTGGATCAGAATTATGAGAGTAAGGAAACCTTTAGAAGATGTTTTTATCTACGATCAGATGTTTGGGTTGTTATTAGGGGAATCGTGTAACACCCTGAGATTTTATGAAAAATATTCTTTTTAATTTCATTAATGTCTTGTGATGTACGCTACACCAAAAGGAGCTTGCACAACACACATCCTTGACTTGCCTTGCATGCAATCACGACCTTCCTCGATAGCATGCGTCGTATGCAATACCGAGTTTCACTAAACAATGATATGCTATTAAAATATTATTAAAACTAGCCGTTATGAATAGTAATAACCACTTTTTGAAATTTTGTAAATTTTCTTTTTCAAAATTTACTTCATTTTTGAATCCGGAATATCGAAATTAGCTTAGGGTGAAATTTTGGAACATTTCGGATAACTTTCATATTCTAATGAATAGTGAAAATTACTAAATTTTAATTAAAAACAACTTTTTTAATCAAAATAATTAATTGTGACAAATTATTAATTTGAGTGGTTTTAAAGTATATTTAGAATCTATTTTTACAATTTAATACAATGTTGTTCATTGGATGTAATTTCACATTTAAACCAGATATAAACAAGTGTCAGTCTTTTGATAGTTATTATCTCTTAAAAACACGCTATTTGTTTTGACGACGGGAATTAATTTTTAAATTAGTTAATGTAATTGATATGATTTGAATTTGATAAAATAGACATAATTTTTGAATTCATAATATCAAATATATCTTAGGCTTAATTTTTGGTATTTTTCTGGAAACTTTCACTTTTTGATGAATAGTCAAACCACTAAGTGGTAGTTAAAAAAAACTGAATATTTCATAAAACTTAATTTTACCGCTTCTGTGAGTGGAATTTTGAAAATCCGAGAGACACGGTTAATATCAAGGGCTAAAATGTGGTTCAATGAGATGAAAATAATTTTTGGTGAATGGTAACTTTTTACTTTTTTTTACCACGGTTAAAAGTAAATAGGGTAATTAAGGGTACAAATGATAATATTATTACCCTAACACATGTCCTAATTCTATTGGACAAGTGTAATTCTACGAAAAACAACCTTAGGAATAAAATATGACCATTTAGGCCCACTTGGATTAGATTAGGACATTTATTATTAATTTATTTAAAGAAGGGTTAAAATAGTTAAAATCAAAGTTTAATAAGTAAATCATTTTTAATATAGGGTTATACATAAGATAAATTCGACTATAAATATTAATTAGAAATATAAAAAGATTTCCAACATAATGATATTTTATTTGTAATTTTTAGACTCTAATTAATTTAATTTATTTATGACACAATGATGATGCAGTGAATATCTTATTAATGAAATATTGACATAATTGATGTTATAAATACCCAAATAAATGTAATTTGAGACTTTTTATGAATTAAAATTTTTTTATATGTTACTATGACATGTTAGTGTTTTTTAATTAACTTTTTTCTAACTAATAATTCTGTTATGATTTATACAAAAATCAATTACCAAATAGTGTCAAAATTGACATAAAATAGTTTTTAAAACATATATTATATTATTAATTGTTATTATATTCCAAAAAATATAAGGTTCAGAAAAATGACTTAGATAAGGTTATATATATTAATAATGAACAACTTGGGGTTCGTTTGGATTTTTATAGTAAGATTATTAACCTTATAGTGTAAGAACACAAAAGGCCACGGTAAAAGTAAAATTATCTAACTTAAAGTTAAAACTAAATGATAAGGTTAAAATAGTAAACTAAACCTGTAAAAATTCTATTGGAAGATATGCTTTAGACCCATCCCCACCTTATCTTCGAAATAACTCAATTTGGAGCTATTAAAAACCGTATTTGACTTTATAATAAAATAATAGTTTTAGTTATTCCAAAGGTGCCCCTCTCCTCCCTTATAAAAGGGAACTTCCTCCCTCTCTTCCTCACACCACTTTGAGCCTTCAAGCTCGGCCAATCCCTACAAAATTCTCTTCTCCACTTCCCTAGAAACATCCTAGAGGACTTGGTATTCTTCAAAGACTAAAGTTAGTGCCCTAAAAGGAGATCTCAAAGAGGTGCTTCAAAGAAGAGGTAATTTCTGTTACCAATTCTTTCACCTTTATTTCTTCTTCCACTTATTCTTCTAAGGTTGTTTCATTATGAAGTAATAACATCAGTATCCCTAATATACTGATATGTTATTATAAGTATTAAAAAACCCTATTTCACTATCTATCCATCCTACGGAAAACAAAATCACCGCGCGTGCGTACGTACGGAATACCGTCTCCACGCCGTGGTGAAATCTATTTTCCACCACCACCTTACTTGGATAGGTATAATGGTGTAAATAATAACTATATATGATTATTTTAAAGTGATATTAATTCTGAAATAGTATACATACACTCCAATAAAATTCCATGATCATGAGAACGATATCATCGCTCGTGCGTACGTACGGAATACCGTCTCCACGACGTGATGAGATTCATTCTCAATGATTAACCATTCATGAATGATTATAAAGTATATATAATAAGTAATAATAAAATATATGACATAATAATGATACTGGATTTATGTGTATATATATTTATGTCATCTACTTAATTCCATTCAACTCAATAAGGAATCAAAAACATCGTTCATGCATACGTACGGCCTACCGTCTCCATGAACGGTGTATTTCTTTCCATTTACTAATCTATTATATATATGTATATTCTGAATATATTTTATAAATAAATCATGTTTTATATTCTGGAATTATGTAATCATGATTTTTGTAATCATATGAATAATTACAAGTCAAAACAAGGACGACAAATGAAACGATTTTACCCAAAACGCTCTTTAACGTGGAATTTACAAAAGAATGGGTAAAATAAAGTCATAAGTGAACCATATATGATATCATAACAGTGATTATGATTCTCTAATAAGTCAATGACATTATTTAAATCATTATACAGGAGGTTTGGACACTTATGAAGCAAATCGGACCTAAGGTAAGGGGAAATATCACAATCTCATTTTTATCCGAGATTGTTTATACTTTGGAATTTACTGGGGTGAATTTTATCATCCACATCCACGTTTCCTCAATATGTAATATTTACATCCTTCTACAATAGTTTATATCCAATTTTACCCTTCAGTGAGTTTTTAGTAAAATATATGAAAAGAATCTTTTGTCGTTTTTCGTACGAGGTACTTTTTGAGTTTTCCGACAAAAGTACGAGAAGAATGTTTTTTTTAACTTATACGGCATGAATGGATTTTTAAAAAATTATTTCCAAGAATATTACTTTACAAGTTTTCTAGTTTATTTTTAATCAACTTCTTTTAGTTTAAAATTGTAAGACTTGTTAAGAAAGGAAAATGTTTTTGAAGTGGAAAGGATATTTTCCTCAAGAATGGAGTTCAAGTGTTTTATCAAAATTATTTTTCATCTAAGATCATATAGGATTCTGTTTCTATCCCTATTATTACATTGATTTGATTATGTTGTGATGGAATTATTTTTATGAATTCCTTTATCTTATATGAATTGTTTTATGATGTCATGTTGTTTAAGAATCCAATTTTTATTACATGCGTTATGCTATGATGTATGGTTTATGATTTTGTGGCACACATAATTATGGTATCATTATGAGATGGGTGGGACCTATATCTCCCTCCAATGCATTGGGTAAAGATTTTATATCTCATGAGATAGACATGGCTGGAATGGTAGGTTATACCAGTTCAGTAAAACAGGACTGAAACGAGGAGTGAACTCGGTTCAGAAATGGACTTTGTCCACTAAGATAGTCTTGGTAATGAGTCTTGACTAATAAGAAATGATTCTATATGATTATGTGTGTATGACATAATGTTTCATGTTTTAAGTTATGATTATTGGGATTTCATTTCACTACTATGATTTATCCCATGTTATGATATTATGATCTCTTTTTCAGGTTAATATTTCCAAAATGTTATGTTCTTATGAATATGATGTGATTGATTTTTCTTTTGTTTACCCTTACTGAGCATTTGAGATCATCCTTTTATGTTTTCTTTTCCCTAGGATATAATGAAAGGTTTTTGGTAATAAAAAAAGGACGATCTTTATGGGAGATGTTGAAGATATTTCATCGTGATTAGAAGATTACGTTCTGAGTTTCCAAAGACACTCAACTATTACGGTCCTTGTGTGTGTGTTTTTGTTATGTAGTAAGTATTCTACCAAAGTAATGTAATGTCCTTGTACATTAAGCTTCGGGTCTCTACAGTTGGTATCAGAGGAAAGGTTTAGTCACCCTTTGGAAACTAGGATGCGAAAACGTTAGTGAGATCCCTGGAGATATTTCTAAGGTATGTCTAGGGATGCCCCTAAGGATAAGTATACATATAGGATACAGTCCTAGAACTATGTTAACGATATTAGAATTTAACCTAATATTTTATATATTGAAGTTAATCCCCCTTTATTATGATTTTTGCCTCTAACACTATTCTTTTTGGGTTTTAGAGAATGGCTGGAAACAAGATGATTCACGATAATGGAGAATATTATGGACAATAGAATGATATTCTTCATGAGAAACCAAATGAAATGGGATTTGGAAGTCTAACCATCATTATTATGCCGAATCAACAATCTCATAATATTATCAATAAACTCAAATTTGGTATGTTTCCTGACTCGGCTAATAAGAGAAAGATGGAGTTTCATGATGATCATAGAGGAAAAAAAGTTAAATTTCCCCTATGTAAATAATGTGGGAAGAGACATCGAGGAGAATGTTTCAAGGGAATTGGAAGATGATTTGGGTGTGAAAAAGAAGGACACAAAGCCAGTAAGTGCAAAGGAAAAGGTTTAGTTAACACTATGGATGAGGATAATGGTATTGCTATGACATCAACAATGGTTAAATGTTTTAAATGTGGAATGTACGAGCATTATGCAAACCAATGCCCTAAGGGAAAGTCTCATGAAGAGAATTAGTACGGCTGTATGAGTAGTATTTATGTTGATGATGATGAAGAGATTACAAATGATATGTGAGTTGAAAGAATTTTTGAAGCTCAGTCAATGGTTTAAGAAGGTAGTGGAATGATTACATGTTTATCAAGTGTAATGTTGTATAAGTAATCTCATGGTACTATGGAATAAAGAGACATCTAAGGATTGTTACACTGTTGTCTTTCCTTGAGTTTTGAAAGTGTATGATTAATTATAGCAGTATCCATTAAAGGATATTCAGATATTTTTGGAATATAGTTGTTATGCGTATAATGAAGGGATAAGAAGAAAATTAAATGTTTGATAGTATTCATGAGCTCATGACTGATATAAGTAAATAGTTATATCATGGTTTGAGGTTTTGGTATGTGAAAATAGTTAACTTTTGACAGAACTCATGTTTTCAGTAAGATTCAATGGGTATTCATTTTTAAAGAGAATATATGACTAAGTCCTTTGAATGTTTGGAATGTGACCAACAAGACATATCTCATGATATATGGGGATCAACGATGGTATTAACATGTTTGTTATATGAACTCTTTGGTAATCGTTTTCACTATAATATGAGATTGGACAACGGTATTTTAGATAAGCCTAAAGATTGGAATGGATTATGTTGGAAATAATTTAGTATTGTTTAAGGATTGAACTTTTTTTTGATATTATTGATGGGATGTTATAGTAATGTAGTTTTAGGAAAAAGACAACCTATAGGACGGGCGACAGCCCATCGCGTTGGACAAGGCTGTGGGAATAGAACCCACAACCAAAGTGTGACTGGCCTTTATCGCCTACCACTGGCCTACAGGAAGTCCCTGGTTAGTAGAAACTAGTTTTAGTTTTATTATGCGGTATGATATATGAAGTATAAGTTCATTTTTGGTATCGTGTACGATTAACCTCACCATAGATGGTCTTATGTATTTTTGATAACTTTTGTAACCTTTTGTTTGAGACAGATGGAATGACCCATCATTCTATCACATGATCTGCTAACACATCACGAATGACAAATCCCACTTAATTTATTTAAGAGATGAAGTGGAAATTGTACAAAGAACGACCAACGGTGACACTGTACCAAAATCACGAAAGTATTTCTTCTAATTCCAATTTCATCAACTTTAGGGAAATGATTTTGAAAACCAAAAATTTTGTCCTAGTACTCTTATATCTGATGAATCAAATGGTACCTTATATCATCACAAATTTATGGCTTTATGATTTCTGGCTTTTCCATAGCCATGTTCTCTACCACTCTCCATCAAAACATGGTGGTTAGATTTCTCTTCCATATCCATATTTTCACCTATGTGGAAACCGAGTGATTAGTTTATTTGGGTAACCGTGACGTTTCATACTTTTGTTTTTAAAGATTTTCTTTGGTATTCCTTTTTACGAAGTGGGTTTCTATTAAAGAAACATTCGAGTAATAAACCATTTATAACCCCGACGAATTTCGAGGGCGAAATTCATTTTTAGGGGGGTAGAATGTAAAACCCAGAGATTTTATGAAAAATATTTTTTTTAATTTCATTAATGTCTTGTGTTGTACGCTACACTAAAAGGAGATTGCACAACACGCATCCTTGACTTGCCTTGCACGCAATAGCGTCCTTCCTCGATAGCTTGCGTCGTACGCAATACCAAGTTTCACTAAACAATGATATGCTATTAAAATATTATTAAAACTAGCCATTATGAATAGTAATAACCACTTTTTGAAATTTTGTAAATTTTATTTTTCAAAATGGACATCATTTTTGGATTCGGAATATCGAAATTAGCTTAGGGTGAAATTTTGGTACGTTTCAGATAACTTTCATATTCTGATGAATAGTGAAAATTACTAAATTTTAATTAAAAACAACTTTTTTAATCAAAATAATTAATAGTGATAAATTACTAATTTGAGTGGTTTTAAAGTATATTTAGAATATATTTTTACAATTTAATACAATGTTGGTCATTGGATGTAATTTCACATATAAACCAGATATAAACAAGTGTCAATCTTTTGATAGTTATTATCTCTTAAAAACACACTATTTGTTTTGACGACGCGAATTAATTTTTAAATTAGTTAATGTAACTGATATGTTTTGAATTTGATAAAATAGACATCATTTTTGAATTCATATTATCAAATATATCTTAGGCCAAATTTTTGGTATTTTTCTGGAAACATTAATTTTTTGATGAATAGTGAAACCACTAAGTGGTAGTTAAAAAAAACTGAATTTTTCATAAAACTTAATTTTACCGCTTCTGTGAGTGTAATTTTGAAAATCCAAGAGACACGGTTAATATAAAAGGCTAAAATGTGGTTCAATGAGATGAAAATAATTTTTGGTAAATAGTAACTTTTTACTTTTTTTTACCACGATTAAAAGTAAATAGGGTAATTAAGGGTAAAAATGACATTATCATTACCCTAACACATTTACTAATTCTATTGTACAAGTTTAATTCGACCAAAAACAACCTTATGAATAAAATATGACCATTTATGTCCACTTGGATTAGATTAGGACATTTATTATTAATTTATTTAAAGAAGGGTTAAAATAGTTAAAATCAAAGTATAATAAGTAAATCATTTTTAATATAGAGTTATACATAATATAAATTTGACTATAAATATTAATTAGAAAGCTAAAACGATTTACTACATAATAATATTTTATTTGTAATTTTTAGACTTTAAATAAGTTTATTTATTTATTACACAATGATGACGCAGTAAATATCTTATTAATGAAATATTGACATAATTGATGTTATAAATACCCAAATAAATATAATTAGAGACTTTTTATGAATTAAAAAAAAATTATATGTTAATATGACATGTTAGTGTTGATTTAATTTACTTTTTTAGAACTAATCATTCTGTTATGATTTTTACAAAAATCAATTACCAAATAGTGTCAAAATTGACATAAAATAGTTTTTAAAACAAATATTATATTATTAATTGTTATTATATTTCTAAAAATCTATGGTTCGGAAAAATGACTTAGATAAGGTTATATATATTAATACTAAACAAATTGGGTTATTTTGGCTTGTTATAGTATGTTTATTAACCTTATAGTGTAAGAACACAAAAAGACACGGTAAAACTAAAATTATCTATCTTAAAGTTAAAACTAAATGAGAAGGTTAAAATAGTAAACTAAACTTGTCCAAATTCTATTGGATGATAGGATTTAGACCCATACCAACCTTATATTAGAAATAACTCAATTTGGAGCTATTAAAAACCGAATTTGACTTTATAATAAAATAATAGTTTTAGTTATTCCAAAGGTGCCCCTCTCCTCCCTTATAAAAGGGCACTTACTCTCTCTCTTTCTCACACCACTTTGAGCCTTCAAGCTCGGCCAATCCCTACAAAACTATCTTATCCACTTACCTAGAAACATCCTATAGGTCCTGGTCTTCTTCAAACACGAAATTTAGTTCCCTAAAAGGAGATCTCAAAGAGGCGCTTCAAAGAAGAGGTAATTTCCATTACCGATTCTTTCACCTTTATTTTTTATTCCACTTATTCTTATATGGTTGTTTCATTATGAAGTAATAACATAAGTATCACTCATATACTTATATGTTATTATAAGTATGAAACAACCATATTTCACCATCTATCCATCCTACGGAAAATGAAATCACCGCGCGTGCGTACGTACGGAATAGCGTCTTCACGCCGTGGTGAAATCTATTTTCCACCACCACCTTACTTGGATAGGTTTAATGGTGTAAATAATAACTATATATGATTATTTTAAAGTGATATTTATTCTGAAATAGTATACATACACTCCAATAAAATTCCACGATCATGGGAACGATATCATCGCTCGTGCGTACGTACGGAATACCGTCTCCACGACGGGATGAGATTCATTCTCAATGATTAACCATTCATGAATGATTATAAAGTATATATAATAAGTAATCATGAAATATATGACATAATAATGATACTGGATTTATGTGTATATATATGTAAGTCATCTACTTAATTCCATTCAACTCAATAAGGAAAAGAAAACAACGTTCATGCGTACTTACGACCTACCGTCTCCATGAATGGTGTATTTCTTTCCATTTAATGATCTATTATATATATGTATATTATGAATATATATTATATATAAATCATTTTGTATATTCTGGAATTAATTAATCATGATATAAGTAATCATATGAATAATTACAAGTCAAAACACGGACGACAAATGAAACGATTTTACCCAAAACGCTCTTTAACATGGAATTTACCAAAGAATGGGTAAAATAAAGTCATAAGTGAACCATATATGATATCATAATAGTGATTATGATTCTGGAATAAGTCAATGACATTATTTAAATCATTATACAGGAGGTTCGGACACTTACGAAGCAAATCGGACCTAAGGTAAGGGGAAATATCACAATCTCATTTTTATCCGAGATTGTTTATACTTTGGAATTTACTGGGGTGAATTTCATCATCCACAGGAATGTTTCCTCAATATGTAATATTTACATCCTTCTACAATAGTTTATATCCAATTTTACCCTTTGGTGAGTTTTTATTAAAAGATATGAAAGGAATCTTTGGTCGTTTTTCGTACGAGGTACTTTTTCACTTTTCTGACAAAAGTACGAGAAGAATGTTTTTTTAACTTATACGGCATGAATGGATTTTTAAAACATTATTTCCAAGAATCTTCCTTTACAAGTTTTCAGGTTTATTTTTAATCAACTTCTTTTAGTTTAAAATTGTAAGACATGTTAAGAAAAGAAAATTTTTTTGAAGTAGAAAGGATATTTTTCTCAAGAATGGAGTTCAAGTGTTTTATCAAAATTATTTTCCTTCTACGATCATATAGGATTATGTTTCTATCCCTATTATTACATTGATTTGATTATGTTGTGATGGAATTATTTTTATGAATTCCTTTATCTTATATGAATTGTTTTATGATGTCATGTTATTTTAGAATCCCATTTTTATTACATGGGTTATGCTATGATGTATGGTTTATGATTTTGTGGAACACATAAGAATGGTATCATTATGAGATGGGTGGGACCTATATCTCCCTCAAATGCATTGGGTAAAGATTTTATATCTCATGAGATAGACATGGCTGGAATGGTAGGTTATACCGGTTCAGTAAAACAGGACTGAAACGAGGAGTGAACTCGGTTCAGAAATGGGCATTGTCCACTAAGATAGTCTTGGCAATGAGTCTTGACTAATAAGAAATTATTCACTATGATTATGTGTGTATGCCAAAAAGTTTCATGTTTTAAGTTATGATTATTGGGATTTCATTTCACTACTATGATTTATCCCATGTTATGATAATATGATCTCTTTTGCATGTTAAGATTTCAAAAAAATTTTGTTCATATGAATATGATGTGATTGGTTTTTCTTTTGTTTACCCTTTCTGAGCATTTGAGCTCACCCTTTTATGTTTTCTTTTCCCCAGGATATAAAGAAAGGTTTTTGGTAAGAAAAAAAGTAATATCTTTATAGGAGATGTTGAAGATCTTTCACCATATTCGAAGATTACGTTCTGAGTTTCCAAAGACAGTAAACTATTACGGTCCTTGTGTGTGTGTTTTTGTTATGTAATAAGTATTCCTCAAAAGTAATGTAGTGTCCTTGTACGTTAAGCTTCAGGTCTCTACAAATCGGGAAGGGGTTCAAGGGGTGGTGTTCTACAATAATTGCTTCAGAATTGCATCGGGGGATTGGTAGTTCTATACTGGGCATAAAATGAAAATGGGAAACCTAGGTACCCCCTTGGGTGCCACTAGGTACCCAATGTCCTCCTTGACCATTTTTTAATTTATCTCTTAGTTTTTTTTCAAAAGTTTTATTAATAAATTTTTCACTCCCCCTATTTTTCAAGATACCAAATCTATAGGTCAATCCCCCTTTCCTCTTTATTTCTCCCTCCAATTCTCCATCCTAAGGCTCCCATAGGTTTGTATCTTTCCAAAATGATGATACTTATAAAGAAATAGTTCTATATAAGTGAGATTAAGGTAATTAATGGGATATATATTTCTATTTCTAGTTTTTTGCCACTATTTTATCATAAACTCTATTTAGGGACTATTATTATGAATTCTTGATTTTAGGAAAGTGAAGTAAAACCGAGCATCTATATCAGATTATTCAAAATCCATAAGCCTAAGGCAGGTGGTTACATTCATATTTAAGTATATGTAACATGTTTTTATTTGACATTCATTCATGTGTGATGGTTTATAGGTTTGAAAATTATAGAAAGTGGTTGGGTGAGTCCCACAAAGAGTTCCAGGCTAGGGTTGTGTAACTCCCAAATATTTTAAAATATGAACATTGTATTCGATAACATGTATGACACAAAACACAAAGTACACAAGAGAATATAATATCCTCAGTATTTAAAATATAATAAATATTTTAAATAAATTTAATAAATTCAGTATCTTTTAATGCACACAACACTGAGTTTTCTTACATCACATTAAACAAACACTTTCTTCGATGACTTGCGTTACATGCAAGACAAAGTTTTACCGAACAACAATATATCATTAAACATTATTATTTAATATAACATGATATAACCTAGCCATTAAATTATAGGTTATTAATAGTATTAATATACTTATAAAAATATATGTTTCATTAAAATCGAAGATAAATTCATTGGTTACTAATTCACTAGAAACAAAAATATAAACCAATTGAATATAAAGGATATATTTTTATTTTTATGCTCCCAAAAGAGTTTTGTCTTAATAAATTAAATTAATTACTATTAGTGAATGATATTAATTAATTACAAATATTATATATTCAATAATATTTTGATATTCATCCAATAGATTTTATAGGAATAAGATAAGAACAAACAAAATTTTATGCATAAAAACCTATATTTTTCTAAAGATAGTTTTATAAAATTTTAATAGAGAACCTATTTTAAATTAATTTTTTGGCCATTTTATAATTTTAATTGTCCAAAATAATCTTAGTTTTTTAAATTTTTCCATAAAAAATTGATCATTGTGATATTTAATTATTTATGTGAGGTTTCATTTTTGATGAATAGTAAAAAACACAAAAATTTAATTCAAAAATGCATTTTCATCTATTTTATTTTAAGGAAAAATTAAATATTTGAAATGTTTTTAAGTTTATTTAGATCAATTGTACATATATTAATCCAATTTATATTTTTTTAATCAATTTCACTTTGAAATTTTATTTAAAAGCTTAGGAAACTTTTGCATGTTTTTACTTTAAAAACACACACTATCGTCCCATCTGCTGGATTAATTTTAAATTAAATTCTACCAATTATGTGGTTAGAATTTGGAAAAATGTATTCCATATTTGGATGAATAATAATTTTATATCTTGTAATTTCAAATTATTTTTTGACCAAAAATATTAGCAAAAGTAATTATAATTAATTACAATTATTACAAGAAAAATTAGCTTAGCAAAGGACATAACATTAAACATAAGGGCCAAAATGTCCTTTAAAGTTTACCAAAATCCATTTTATTTACATATTTAGACCCTATAATAACTTTTATATAATTGGTACCATTATTGGACCCACTTGACATTGGAAAAACATGGGTGGAATTCCCTTTTCAAAAACATTATAGGAATTCTACTCCTCCTCCGCTATAAAAGGCACTCACACTACCCACTCATTCACACCTCAAAATCCCTTTGGCTTACTAAAAATATTCCAAAATAATATAAAAAAATTTATAACCTCATTATACAAGCCCCACCTTGGGTATAAAGCAAACTAAGGAAGTCTTTTGGTATAAACCAAAAGGAGTTAACTGAAAACGAGGTAACATTTTTGGATGATCACTTTCATTTTATTTTCTCCACTACCCCCTAAAATATTCTTACACCATGATTATATAACAAAATTTTTATCCAAAATATAATTAAATTTATTAATTCTATGGGTTTTACCTACAAATACACCCACTTCCATCTAATGGGTAATGAACTTATCATTCGTGTGTGCGGTGGACTACCAGCTCACGAAATGATGATTGTTCGTTCTTCCTTTACCACCCCTCATGGTGGGAATTATGATGGAAAAATAATTTTATATGTTATAAATGATATTTATAATTTCTTTATACTTATTTTATTCTTATTTAACATATACTTTCATGCATTCCTTTTTTTGGGAATATGAGAACATCGTTTTTGGATGTGTGGACTACCTCCTCCTTAAAGCAATGTGACTCATTCATGCTATACATGGAATGTATAAAGGATGGTTTTAATAAACCTATGTAAAATTTATGAAAAAAGGTGATAATTTAATTACTATATACATATATATCATTTAATTTTCATTCTTTTAAATATGACAAGGAAATGGATGTAGTGTTCATGCATTCGTACGACCTACTGTCTCCATGAATGGTGCATTTTATTTTCTATCTCAAAATATTATTAATTATAATAAATAAATATATAATGAATATATTTTATAATTAAATCATCATTTTAATTATTTATATGATTAAATAATGATCTAATTAATAGGAACAATAAGTAACAAGTCAAAACATACTAAAAAAACTAGACAGTTAACACCTAAAACAGTGAAAACAATTAAATAATATTAAACAATGGGTAATAATATATTATAAGAAGATAATATATGATATTATAAATTTTATAAATTTTTTATAAATTATTTTAATTTTTAAATACACTATATTGGATGTTCAAGGATGTTCACTTGAATGGAAACACAAGGTAATGGATTTTCATCTCGCTTTTTTATATCTAGGAGATAAATTTCATATTCACCACTTACTTATTTTGTGTGGAGTATATACTTACCATTTTGATATATTAAATCATGAATTATTTTATCTTAAAAGTATTTTTAGTTTCAATTTTAATTATTTCCTATATGAGTATTTTAATTAAAATTTACCAAGTAGTAAATAATTTCATAACCTGATTCATTTTCATTATGTTATATTACATCATATAATTGTTTATATTATATGAATATGTGTGTAATAAATTTTTAATATCAATTTTTTTTTAAAAATGTTTTATGTGGATTTAAATTTGACACACATAATCTATTCACTGATTTATTTTTACATTAATTTTATTGTCTTTTTAAGGGTTTACTTCACAATATCATTTTGTTTGAAATTATTTACACTAGAATTTTATTAGAGGAAATTATAAGGTAATTATTTAATAAATCCTTTAATTTTATTATCCTATGGTTATTCATGACCTATTTTAATTAATACTAATGTTTCTAACTCATTGGTTCTCAAAATTTTTAAGAAAATATTTTCATGGAAACCCGACTTCATTTATCTCTTTAGTAGGAGAACCTATTTTCTTCTAAAAACCTTGTTTTATAAATATGTTTAAAAAATGTTTTAATCCTTTCAAAAATGATTTATTAATGAAATTTTACCCTTTTTTTACTTTTAAAAACGCTTTCAATGGAATATTATTTTCTCTTTTAGGACAAGGCACTTTTATAACGCTTTTACCTTAAAAAAGGAATGCTCTTTTTAACTTGTATGGACTATATGGATTTACCCACAATTATATCTTCAAATCTTCCTTTGAAACATTAAAAGGTTACCTTTTAAAGATTTTTTGAAATTTATTTTCATAGAAAATTATTTTTAAAATGTTTTTGAAAATTAAAATGATATTTTTCTCAATAATGTTTTCAAAATATCTTATGATAGTATTTATATTAATAAATGAAAAAAACCCTTTATCCTTACTACTCTTGGGATATTTTGTATTGATTCCATCATTATTCTTTCTATGGATGGTTTATGATTTACTTGGACAAAGATAGCATTGAAATTAAATTCCTTGATTCCTTTATTAGTCCCATTGAAATATTCAATTTCCTATGATCCTCGAACATTTAATTTCCCCTAAATATCCACATCATTTATCATGTCTGTGATTATTGCCTAAACCATACAGAATTTTTATATACGATGTGTACTTGAGAGTTATTTGATTTACTAAGGAAATATTGATAAATATGTATATTTTACCCAATTAGAATTTATAATAAGGCACATTATTCCTAAATTAAATTGAGTAATAAATATATAAGGATGGGTTTCGATAGGTATGACATGGGTAGAGCTTGATTACAATAGCCCCTCGATGCATCGACAGTCTTATAAGATGAATCAATTATCAAGCCTAAGATAATGGGGATTTCACATAGTATGTTATAAACCATATTTTTAAAGGTATTAATAGTAAGATAACCTTGTACCAATAAAATCTGACATCCAATAATTAAGCATTGAATTCAATTATATTTAGTTATTGTTACCCATGAGTTTTTTTTTACATTATCTATGGATGAATTTCATTCTTAGTTCATTGATTAAATGTTATGTGTCTTAGTTATTTTTTTCCATATTTATTATTCCTCATCTATTTATTTGAATGTTATGTGTTTTTAGTTATTTACCTTGCCATTTTTTTCCATTTAGTTTATTCATTACTCGGAAGGTGTGTTTAGTTTTTTACCTTTCTATATGGACTATTATCATTGATTCATTATTTATTAATATATACTTAACCATTAATGAGCATTTGAGCTCATCCTTATTTTTATTCCTTTATAAAGAAATCTAAGAAGTGTAATAATAAAGATTTGAAATTATTTTATAGAAGTAATAATGCTATTAGTGAAAAAAATGTGTTTTAATGTTTGTATTCATACGTAATAAAAGGCTCATGTATGTATCTATTTTACCATGACTACTGAGCTGTTTAGTCTTTTAGAACATGATTTACTTGCATCTTATTCCAATGTAATGGTAGAATACATAGGCTCTGGGATTTCTGGGGTTGAGTCGCTATAGGTAGAGCCTCCTTAGAATGAAACAACTATTTCGTGCTTAGTTTAGTGATTTTATAGTAGCTTAGTAATTATAACTCCATGGGGAGGAACCTCTAGGTAGTTTTAATAGACTCCATGATGATTGGTAATTGTCTAATTAAAGATAAATGACTTAGGTTGAAGTGGAATGAGATGGTTTATAGTATCTTATGTTATAGGAGCCTTAGGTATAAATTTTGATGTGAATAGTACTATGGGTATTTTATGTAATGTAAGTCAAGTGTACCTTATAGAACCCAACACCCATTATTAGGGGTTGAAATATTTGATATGGTTTCCTTTAGTTTAAAATCTCCATCTAATAGAGGTACTAATTATACAAGTGGATGGGTCTAAGTGGTTTTATTTGTATAGTGTGGTTGGTATATTCTAAATGGTGGTTGGTTTGAATATGGCCATTGAGTGGGTTGAGGTGTGTGATTTGTTATGTAATCCATGTTCCTAGTGTTTAAGTGGTTCTTAGATTGACTCACTTACACTTTTGGCAAAGAAACCTCAGGGTTTCTCATGGTGTGTCTTCCCATAAGATACCTTATGGGAATAGTACGTTGACAGTTTAAAAGTTGTTTTAGTGACTAGTATGCCTTTGTATTTTGTTATGGAAACATGTAAAATATGTGGTAATGTTGTTGTTAGTTTATAGTGACCATCATAGTTGGGTAATTCCTAATAGTTTTGTTATCTATAGGTATAGCCAAGTGTTACTAACAAGCCTAGGTGTATTTGTAATTTGGTTGAAGGGATGTGGAAATCCTTGAAGTTTGTTATGTGACTATGAGTATGCATGTTGCAGTTGAGTATAGTGTGATAGGTCTGGGTGATTAATGATGAGTTATGTTGCTGGTATCCCCTAGTGGTGCACTAAGTGTGGATTGATGGCTAGTCATAGGCTAGGCCAAGGGATTATCTACCATGCTTGTTTTACATATCCTAAGTTTTCTTTTCTAACTATGATGGGGATAAGGATTGATGGATTATGGATTGGTGTATTGAATCAAATTTTCTATGTTCTCTTCTTCCCATATTATAGGAGATTGTATCAGTACATTCTACCTAGGAATTTTTCATTTTTAACGTGGATGATCCCACTGCTTATTGTATGTTGATTTGAAATTTAGATCATCCATGAGACCTATCTTATACTGGTGGTTCAACTTTTGCAGTATGTTGGGTCAATTATTAACCTCCTTAGGATCTTATTTCTATTAATACAATTAGCCATTAGAACTTGTTTTTTGAACTATATGAGAGGGTTTATATTGATATTACTTCATAATATCACTTTTTATGTTGACCAGTTAGTATAATTCATGGCCAGGTGAACTCATAGTTTTTACTATGTGATAGGTTTAATATTTAGATTCCCTATCTAGATAGATTCTTATGTTTACTGGAGGACATGATATGTGACTATGGAACCTTAACCCTAGGGAATTCATTGGATTATGAGAGAGGCTATCTATTAGGATTCCATCCTAAAATATCTTCCTCATAGCCCAAGAGAGGATCTCGATGTGGGGAAATTTTCTTCATTTGATAGTGATTCTAGTAGGTACGGTCAAGTTTCATGGTGGCTTGGTTCGAACATGATGACTTAACATGTATTCTTGTATTCTGATTTTTTTCCATGTATATTCCCATTGTATATTGAAAATATATCAAGTAATCCTCATATTTTGTTCCCTAAAAAGATTATTTCTCACACCCATCATGTAAATCTTGGTGTATGTAAAAATAATTAGGTTTCACTTTTAGGTGACAAGTTTTATAAGAGATATGAGTAGGGTAGATAGATATTGATTTGGGAGACTGGTCTAAAGAGGGACCAGTGGTTTTTATAGTCGAGTCTCCCATCTATTTGTCTTTATCTAATTCCTGTATTTTGTCTACTTTGTGGGTGATCCTTATGATATATGTTTTTAAATCATACATGGGAATCGTTATGTTATATTATATTGATATTGTACATAATTAATGGTTGGATATTCACTATAAACCCTTATGTTCACTTTTATGACTCATTAACTTATTGAATTACATGTAATTTTATGTGATGATGCTAATAGTATAGTCTCTCCATGTTCAGTTACAGATTCTATCCACTTTTCAGTAGCCTCTACCATATGAGGATGTGTTCATGAGGTTCTGTGGCTCCATTAACATGGTCTAATGAGTGTCATTCTAGGATAAGGTGTTATAAAATGGTATAAAACATTATTTTTGCTTGTATTACTATTTAGGTACTTAGTAGTTAGAGATAGGATGTGGTTGGATCTTGGTAAATACACTGGGATGGTGCATCAAAAATACCTTTACATGTGGAAAATACAAGTATCTTGGGGAATGAGATTGGATTTGTGATATTCTAGTTTAGTTTTTATTAAATAAACATTTCATTGGTTATATTTTTCATTTATGCCATCACTCATGGCCTAGGATTGTAAGAGAACATGTGTTCATGCATCACATCATGAATATAGGTCGATCTAGTCAAGTTCATGATTGATTTTATATTTAAAATGGTTTCTAAAAGGTTAAAATATTTTCAATAAAGAATTTTCTTAGAAAATGTTTGTGGAAATGGTTGAAAATGAGTTTCAATTAATTAAAATTCCAATATAAACTTATTTGGTGTTCTCTAAAATAACATATTGTTAACATATTATTAAATTAAAACCAATATTGTGTTTTTTATGTATTTCATTGAAATTACTATTTGTAGTTGTATTGTAATGTATGATGAATACCCCATAGTGGATAGGGTTAGGTAGTGGTTTCATGGTAAGGATGATATAGGCGGAGTGTGCCAAGGATGGGTCCTGTTTTTTCTTAGGAGGTTTGGGTTAATTAGGGACATCTAGAAGGTTTGTGTTGGAATGTAAAATTTCATTTAGATAATGGTGTGTTTAACAAATTATTTAGTTTATAGAGATTGATATGATTTGGAAATAAGGTAATGGTTATGGCTACTGAGATATTTTAAATGAAATATTTGGTTTATATGTGAGTTCGTTATAGATTATTAGAGATGTGTGGGCAGGTTCACCAGTTTAGTGGTTGGGTAGTGTGAGATATTGAGTTAAATGTAAACTCTCTAGTGTTTTGGATAGTTGGGGGTGTTTTTTATTAAGACCCCTAAGTGATATGATCTGCTGTATATTTTTTTCCTATACTTTTGAGATATGAATTCTAGTGTAGGAGTTATGTTGTTTGCATGGGAGGGATGATGGGTAGTACATAGTAAACTTACCTTAGGAGTGAGTATGTTATAAATATATGGATATCTCATTAGTGAGGTATTGATGGGATTAATATAGGATCTTTGTTATGGAACCTATATGTGAGATCAAAGTATAGATATGATTGATACTAGGGGGGTCTGTGTAAGTCATTTTAAAACAATTTATACTTTTTAATCTTGTATCCTTTTACATTTTCCTCTGTCACATGTTTAGGTAAATTCATTATCTTATTCTCTCTCTGCCCTATTGTTATTTTTTATGAATCCCAACTAAACAAACACACACAAAAGTGGCACATTAATTTACAACTTTCAGCTCTCAGTTTGAGAATGACAATCCCTATAATTAGGTACAATCTATATTTTCATAATTTAATGTTGGGAAACTTTAAGATATTTTTACTTTAGTATATGTTGTTTTCATATTTTTTAGGAGAACCTTAATATTCTTTACATACACAGTAGAAAGCATCTTCTTATATTTTTATACAAAACACTACACACAACTTCTTCTTCTTCAATTCATAATAGAAAACTAATATGCCACTCATTATTCTCTAATATTTTCTTCTTCTTTTTTTTAATATGAAAACATGAGTGCATTGATCTCTTATTATATTCTATCTTATTCTATATTTATTATTAAGTGTATAATATACTACACTCTGTCACCTTATTCTTCTTTTATTTTTTAAGATATATGTGAATTAATAGAGTCATCACTCTCTTTCCTTCTTCGATACCCAAAAAAATATTTACTTGAGAATCTATATCGGATCATAAAAAATATATAACATTTTTTTATAAAGTTCTTAGAAAACCTACAGTGTATGTGTATATAATGACAATAATAGCTTTTAGAATTGGTTTCTCATTCATGTGATCTTCTCTCCTATATTTTCCTCAAATATTTCTTTTTCATAAATTCTTGTAACTAAAAGAAATTGTTATCTCTTTTAATTTGGTCAGAATAAAACCAGAATTATATTATCATTAATTATGGATATAATTTTCTTTATGATATCCCAAAAGTAATCTTCATTAATGTGGAATGAAAAAATATCTAGATATCATGATTTTATTTATTGTATGTTAAATTTAGTTAAATATTCGTAATTATTTATTCAAAAAATTACTAATATAAATTCTATTTCAAATACCTAATAGGATCAGGTCTTCTTCTAATATGTCATATCATATTTAAATATCCATGAACTCTATAATTCCTTAAATACATCTTCCTTAAAAACTAAACATTATTTTCATTCCTGCATGAAATGGACCATGTGGTCATAATTGATTATGTAGTGATTGGTTACATGAATTCTTCTCAAAATTAATATACACATTTTTTCATGTGGCCACTTGCTCACAGTAACTTGACCTACTACGTGTGTCCATATTTATTCATGCATCCACTTTCACATAATCACTTCAAACCACGTCTTTTCTTCAACCACATATTTTCTTTATCCTTTATAAAAAACCTAGATGGAACTCCTCAAAAATAATATTCCAAGAATATTTGATAGGAATGAAACAAGTTCTTGGGTTCCCTACTTCAACATTATTTTCTTCAATATTCTTGGGTTATCCAAAAACCTCCAAGAATTAAAACAAATTATCTTTAAAATATATTAACATCACTTTGAAAAAAAATCAACTTCACCAAAGTGGACTCACCAATCTCCCCTTTTTATTTTCTGGTCAATACCCATGTAGAAATGATATATTAATATTTTTCATACTCCACCCCTTTATTATCAAATGTTCATTCTACATTCTTTCCCCCATATTGAAAAGAAATGCATTGTTCTTGGGAAAATTGGTATCTATTCATATTTAACAAAGTGACATCAACCATTCTATCCTGAGTACTTGAGTCATGCTCGGTTAAAAAAACAATAGGGTTTGACCTAGAAAACAAATCCATCACTTATAAAATTAAATTATACCAAAGTAAATGAGATCTTATAATATTTTCTTCAAGGGTATCCTGTTATATTCTAGTCTTCGTGAAATGATATATACCAATTGAAATAAAAAACATCAACCTAAAACTCTTGTACTCACTTCATCTAATAGATTAAAAACTTTCCTGTAAAAATATATGTATTTGATGTCATCCATGGTACTTATTTACCCTTTTACTTTTCATGTCACTGAAAAAATAATTTTATCCCCCTTTTATTTAAAATTTTATTTTTTTAATATGTATAATAGATAAATAATACATACATCTTCAATGAAATTTTCAAACAATAACCTTTCAGAATATTCATATTTTTTTGGGATAAATAATTACAATATCTTCTTCTTCACTTATACCACATCAAGGGAAAAAATACTCAACATCTTTATAATGGTTAATCTATACAAGAATAGATTGAAAGATGTTCCAATAAATAGAATAAACCAAAAATATATCTTCTACTTATGGATATCCATATTTTATAACTTCCACAACTTCACCAACTGCAATCTTCTTTAATACATGTTCATTAGGAAATGAAATATAAGTTCAAAAAAGATGCTATATTCTTAAACCTTTGTAGCATTTATTTATAAAATATACTACTTTTTAGGTTATCCCCTAAGTCTCTGATTCACCTAAAATTACTTGCATTATTGGTAAAACTAAAACACATAAAATATTAAAGGAATAAGGTTGTCATTATTTCTCCTTAACATGAACATAAAGGTTGATATTTTTTACTTAACCACCTTTATCCACTTTCTCCATTATTTATTCTTGAACATTTAATCAATAATTACTATTTTTATAGAAGCATGGATCTCATTACATTTTATATTTATTTTTGTGATATGATTATTCTTAATTTATCCTTCAAATCATATTCATATCATAATGCAATCATCATTCTCATTCGGTATTCTTATTATGATAAAAATTCTATTAAAAAACTTTTGAAAATATTTATAGTTTTACTATGTCTCTCATATACAAATTTTCTAAAATGAGTGTTTTAATTTATTAAAAAACTCTTATGAAATTAATATTCTTCATGTGGAATCTTATTTTAAAATTTTTTACTATCCTTTTCTTATGCTTCTTCAAAATTTACTTCTCTCCCCAAATTTACATGCCAAACCATTAGAATTGATTTTAGTACCCTAGTATATTTCTTAGAGTTTCAGAAGGTTCTCTTGTAATTTTTCATCACATCATAACTTTTATATGTGACACTCTTCTTAAAAATATTCTTGGATCTATTTTGATTCTGATTTATCTTAATTATTATGTTAAGGATGAATTATTTTGAAACTTATTAGGTGTAATTTATTTTGAATATTTATTCAAATTTATACCCAAAGTTGATTATTAAATATTTTATGGTCTTATATTCTCATTATCTATTGATATATATTGATATGTACATGAATCACTTTTATGATCACCACTTGTTCCGATAACACATAGATATCTAAGTGCATCAAATCTATTTGATATAGAAAAATTATTATTGATCTATGAACATTTCTTCCTCTCATATAGTTTTTTATCCATTAACATGAGATTTCCTTGTGATTTTACATTTAAGGGATTACACAAAAAATCTAATGAATAATGACCAAATCAATTACAGTACCAAAATTGACCCGCAGATCTGGATCATCTTTAATCTTTTGTGTGCTACCTAAAATTTCCAGCATAATCAACATATTGTTTTTGGGGCTTCTTCACTACTTATTGGGATTTTCTTGGGAAACCACCTTACACAATTTTTATTATATTAACTATAATTTTTTTTAGGTTTATATCCATTTTAATTCATCCATACTTGTATATAATGTTTATTTAAACCTACATGTTTTAGAAAAAGATTTAGAAAAATTATTACTTTGAGATATGGATGGAACCTTTATCTTTACAACTGCTTGAGATAAATCATTAAGTGATATAATGATATTACTTCCATATGATGGAGATAATTTATTATAATATTACTCAAAATAAAATTGTACAGAAGAAACTATATACTTATATTATTGTGAAGTCTCAACATGAGTATTTTCAAGATTGGTCAATTTTATTTCTAATACAAAACATATCATACCAAGGAAATTATTTTTATCATCCATAAATGATATTATATATCCATATTACTTCACTATATTCTCAACATCCACATCATAATATGAAACATTTTATTATATAAGTGATCCAAGCTCTTTGATTTTCTTGGATTTTACATCTAATTGAGCATTCTTTACATTGATGGAATTTTTAATATTTTCTTACAATGTATGTATATTCTTATAAAAATACTTAGTAGTCTCATCCTTTTTATGGATTGTGATAAAACAATCTTCCAAAAATTTATAACACCTCCCATCAATATCTATATACTCATATTCAATAACAATAATTTGTTTTGAGAGTGTTTTAAAAGTCAGATCTATTTATCTTATAAATTCCTCCAAGTTATTTGTCTTACCTTTAAGTTGAGTTATACCTTCCATCATGATTTAAAAAATTATAGAAAAGTATAGATTATTTATTTGGGAAAAATTTATCATATCCTTTAATGAATCAATATATAATTTAATTGATATATGATCTCACTCACATGATTCTTTTTCTTATGGATAGTTTAAACTAGAATTATCATTTCTTCTTGGATCAAATGAATCCTTTGAAGTAGAAATTATTTTCATATATAATGTGGTACATTTATCCACAAGTTAATATCCATACAAGATAAATATATCTTCCCTTCCAAGATCACTTAAAAATTCTTCATATTTTGATAAGTGGGACATATTCTATATATTATTTTTATATCTGTTTTCCCTATTGATCAAAGTCTTGGTAGAAACTGAGTTATAATCCAAAAAAATAAAGAAATTATCAAAAAATATATTTCACTATAATTTTAGGAAAGAAACATCAAAGCTTTAAAATAGAACAAATTTAGATTAAGAATCCAGAAATGGTCAACCTCGATTTGATACCACTTATGGGATCCAAGGAGGGATATGATTTATACCTAGAGTTGTGGGGGGGGGGGAGTGAATCAGTATAGGTAATTTTAAAGAAATTTATACTTGTAAATGTTTTATCCCATTAATTTTTATTATATCACTTTTTTAAATTAATTGATTCTCTTGTTCTCTCTTTATATCATCTTGTTATTTTTCCTAAATCATAACCAAACACAAAATCACTAGTGGAATAATGATTTACAAAGTTTACCTCTTAGTTTTATGAAGATACTAATTGGTGTGATATGGTAAAACCCATATTAACACAACCCACTGGTAAAACATGGTGAGTGCTACAATATTGTCTTCCAACTATGTAAAATGTGTATCCCAGACACTATTTTAATGCATCCCATACCCAGGTACCTCCTGTACCATTGCAATTTAATGTAGGGGAAGAAGAAATACATTATGAGTCTAGTATATAATGTTGTATTGTTGATGATACTATACTTATTATTTTCCCTCCCTTTCTTAATATCAAGCCTCTTCTTCTATTTATAGGATTATCATTTCATATAACTTCTTATTCTCTTCCTCATAGTAGAAAACTAACATAGTAATCTTTATCTCATATTAATTTATTATTCTTCTTCTTTGGAAATAGAAGTGTATAGATTTATTCTTCTCTTATATACGATTCTAACTTTTTTCTTCAGTGCATAACGAACTACATTGGACCACCTTATTCTTATTTTACTCTTTAGTGTGTATGTGAATGACCATAACCAACACTCTCTTTTATTATTTGATATTAGAAAAACATTTCATTGAGAATCTATATCAGATTAGGAATAATAACTCACATTATTATTCTATAGTTCTTTAACAACCTACAATATATATGTATATGATAAAAATAATAATTTTAGTTTTAGTTTCTCCTTCACTCAATATTCGCCCCCTATTTTCCTCCATGATTTTTTCTCAATATTTTCATATAACCCCAAGTAGTTATTATTCTTTTTAATTGAATTATAAGGAACCCTAAATTATCTTCTCATTAATTTCGGATATAAAATTAATTAAAATATCCTAGAATTAATATTCATTAATGTGGCATGAATCATGATCCATTCATCATGACTATCTTTATTGGAGACTCATTTTAGTTGCATTGTTGTAATAATTTCTTCCAAAACTTCCTCATTTAAATTCTCATTAAAATACCCAATAGGATCAGGTATTTTTCACGTCTTTCAAGTAATATTTAAATATATTTGAAATATATAATTCCTCAAATATCACTTCTTGAAAAACCAATTTACATTTACACATCATTAAGAAATCATCTTTGTGGTCACAATTGATTACATAGAAATTAACTACATGGATTCTTCTCAAAACTCCTATGTACCGATACACTATGTGAAAATCCTCAATGAGATTCATCTACATGAATCAATTGGCTATATCGCTAAAAATGGATACATGAATCAATTTTCTATGTCACTAAAAATAGATACATGAATCATTTACATAGAAAAATCATCTATGTAAACCGTCTACTTGACCATTCTTCTCTTTCATAAAAATCATATTCTTAATGTATAGATCTTCTTCATTCTTTGAAGATACATTCAATAACAATTTTCAATAAAAATAATAACTTTATCAAGATATTTAATCACTAAATATAACTTCACTTTGTAATGGATGATTTGCATATGACATTCTTCTTCTTTATCCTGAGGGTGTCCATGGTCACTTCACCTACCGTTCATGTCAATACTCCATCATGTGGCCACATTTTCATGATCACTTAAATTACTATACTGGTCTAAATGTCTTCATGTGGTCAATTAATCATGGAAACCCAGCCTACCATACATGTCAACATTTCTTCATCTGATCACTTGCTCATGGTCACTTTACCTGACATGCGTGCCCAAATTTCTTCATGTGGTCACTTGCACATAGACACATGACCTACCAGGCATGTCCAAATTTCATCAAGTGGTCACTCTCTCACAACCACTTGAACTAACATTCATTTAAATATTTATTAACATGGATACTTACTCATATTCACTTCAAACAACATCTTATCTTCAAACAAATATTTTCTTGATCCTTCATACAACACCTAAATGGAACTAATCAAATATAATCTTCCAATAGTATTTTATATACATTGTTGGTCAGAGTGATTATCTTAAGAGAAAGGATTAATTGAGTTCCAAATAAAAATTTAGTTAAAAACAAGTTCAAATAAAATCTCCCAATTAAAATAAATATGTCCAGTCAATCAAAATAGTAGTTTAATATAATTTTGATCTTTTAAAAGATTCATCAAATATTGATTAGTTCTCAGTTAAAAAAATATAAAAATTAATTTATCTTATGGAATAAATTTACTCAACAAAATAATTATAAAAATACTAGTTAATAATAACTATAAAAGGATAGGTTTTATTTATAGTTTAAATCAAATTCAATTTAAATATTTGAAATTAAGAAAAAATCGCACAATTAAATAAAACAAGGGGTTCATTCTTAAGCCGAGACCTAATCTCATCCCCTTGGAAATAAACCACTGCCATGTAGATTATATAACTATAATATGATCCACAACCTAGACTAGGAATACAAATAACAACTTACAAGTTTTCTAGGCTCAAAGGCCTCTTCCACAATTTTACATGGGTGGAAACCAACTCAAGCCACACAAGGTAATCTTCCCCAAACACTGTGGTTAAATATATGAAATGAGATAGGTGAGAATTGATTTTATTATTTGGTTCTAGTGTAAAAGATATATTGTCTCAATAAATATAACAAACAATACTTCTCGAAAGTAAAATCATCAAAATAGAGCAAGTAACAAGTTATAGAATAGGTAGTGATTCTTAGTATGAAGTTATCTAAATGCGTGAGTCTTGTTGGATGTGCCTTGATGAGGAGAATGATTTATTAGTAAAAATTTAGCAGTAAAAAATAATATCACAAATTTATCTTCTTTTGTCTATCATAAATGATGTTGATCTTAAATGAGTTTCACTCTTTCATAGATGGAATTTTATAAGACTGAAACATGTAATCTCAAGAGTGATGATCCTTCTAGTATTCATTATGTGATATTCTTGATCGCACATCATCTAAGAGAAAAATTCCTTTGTAAATATATATATATATATATATATATATATTATGGAACAAACAACCATTGAAGGATAATCATGAAGATATTTTGAAACATTGTACCGGGTTCTAACATTGTCTTCAATGTGTGTGTGGAATAATTAAAGAAAAATCATTAAGTAAGCCATAAACTTAATTACAATAATATATAAATTGGGAGAATATAATTGAAATTCCTCAGAATAGTGATGGTGGCCAATGTTGATAGTGACTCATGTCTGTCGGTGTGATAGTCTAGTGGTGAGTCAGGATGGCTGTAGGTCATCTCGCAATGGATCATTTGGTGGTAGGTCATCTGGTGGTGGGTCATCTGGTGGTAGGTCATGTAGTGGTGAATCATATTCAGTAGTGACTCATCTAATGGTAGGTCATATAGAGGTTAATTAAGTCTCTAGGTGACTAAATTATGGCAGTGCCTCAAGTATGGTAGTGACTCATCTCTGGCGATGAGTCATGTGTGGCTATGATTCATCTCTGGCAGTGAGTCAAGTCTAGTGGTGACTTTTCTCTGGTGGTGAATCAAGTATGGAGGAAACTAATTTCAAAAAATATCCAAATTTATTAAAACTATTCTTTATAGAACAATATTATATCATAAAACATAAAAATCATTAGAAACATTAGAATATTGTTTTGAGATCACTAAAATAAGGAAGTTCCAATACTCTTAAAATAAAAGAAATGAGGTTCTAACAATCTCCCCATTTTTGATGACAAAAAATCATGGAATAATAGATACCATGTACTGAATAATTTCTTTTCTCAAAATTTAAGTATTTGAATAATTAATGATATATTATTAACACTTTGAAAAGCTAATGGGAGAGTTTGAACCGAAATTTTAAAACATAAGATAAACAAATATTATATCATAGATATGGTATGAGGGGATAATGTAAACATAAATTTAAATTCCAATAATTATTATCCACATAACATAAATTCTATAATTATTCCCCCCTTTTGGGATTATCCAAAAGTGAAAATAATAAACTGTAAAGTAAAAGAATAAAAAGTTGAATATTAAGAGAAATTTCAGTAAATGAAAAAGTCATTTCCTTACATCTATAAAGAATGATAAAAAAATAAAATAATGTTACTATAATAAAATTTCTCATATGAATCAATATTAGCCCAGGTACTTGGAAAAACATGCGATTTAGCCTTATTATAGAGTGGGGGTACAAATGATTAGGTTGAGGGAACAAATGTAGTGGATATAGGGACTGAAGTAGAAGTGGGTAGCTCTTTGATAATCACTATCCAAATATATCATATTGATTCTACTAGAGGCTAAATAAGGGGATGAAACATAGAATGTAAATGAGAATTTGGATATTGGAAAAGAGAGGTCACTGGAATGGCCTTAGGAGATACTATTTTCATACCAAACACATGAAATAATGGCTTCATGAGCATTAAAAAATTCTTAATAATGTTTCCTCCACACTCCATGGATATAAATAAGCCTTTATTTTCATCTATACACTACTTAATCAGCGGTTTCATCACCTTCAACTAATTTACCTGCTCCTTGAAAGCATCGGTAACTGGTGGGAGCCAAAGTTTCTCTACTAGAAACATTAAGTGAGATTTTAATTCTTTCTTGGTGGAAATCCTATAAAGTTAATATTTAATTTCGGTTGTCATGTCTTCCCTATCACTTTAGGAATCATATAAAAAATCCATTACCAACTTATAAATATGTTCACCATGTTGTGTGATCTTATTAAGATTCTTCGAGGAGTAAAATCAACATATTTGATAACGTTATGAAGTTTCTCACAAAAAATAGACCAAAAAAATTTTTTATCCCATGAAGATGAGGGAGGTGGATCACTAGAAGTAAAATCCACTGAATTTAAATTCTCTAACCTCTAAATTCAAACAATCTAACTAGCTTTATAGGTTTTCTTCATCTCATCCACCATAGACTTCAAGGTATATATCTCACATGCTAGCTATTTCTTCTCAATATCAACCTATTGAATGTGATAAATCATATTTAGACAGATGTGGAACACAACCAACTCAAAGATCTGTATACCATCAGTCTCATGGAGTTGTGTGACTGAAGGTTCCTGATTCCTCAGTATCTTAAAAAAATCAGAAACAATCCACTCTCTGAAAGACTCCAGATCATCTACAGAGATATAATCTAAAAGAACAAGAGTTTAACTAGTAGGTAGGGTGTAAAATATATCTCTCCATGTGGAACAATAGCTTCCTCTGGATCAAGTACTGTAGGTATATTTGAAATAAATTTTTGATTCTCTATTGATGCATCTATTTTCTCAACCAAGGATCCCTTAGGATCTATATCTACTCTAACTAGGATAGTAGGTCCATATTGACTTGGTGGACTTATCCAACCATCATTTAATTCAAAATAGACTAATCCAAGCCTCACATACCATTGGAATATCTCCTACTCATAAAATGTTGTGTGAAAAATCATAGAAGAAGACAAGAAAAAAGGTTCAACATTTGTAGGGTAAACTCAATGCCTAATAAAACTAGGGGATTCCTATCCCATAATAGATTACCTTATCTCATACCTATCAAAATAAGATTCATCAAATTCTTGAACAAAACCTGGTCTCTCCTCATACATAGTAGAAATAGAAATAATTAGAGAATAATGACATGTTTGAGTCATTTCATGATCATCACGACCATCATGATTAGATCCATCATCACGACCATCTATATCTTTATCTCCTTCATCTTTACCATCTCTGTCACCTCTATCATTTCCATTTTCATCCTCAAATAAATATACAACTTCCTTAAAATATTTTTAAGAAGAAATCCTGAATTGTTCCTCTCTTGAAACTTCCATTTCCTCATCATCATTATATTTCTCACTCAAGAATCTCTCCATAGTATGTAGAGATCCCAGAGGGAAATCAGGACCAATATATACCACTAGACTCTTAGGTATGTCAGGGTCATTTCCCTCCTCAACTGATATCACCCCTTATCAACAACTACATCATCCAAATCAACTTCTTACTCTTCATCTAAATACTCTAAAACCTCATATGGATTTCAGACATGATAAAAAAGGTTCTTTAGTCTGGTAGGGTGATCTATATGATTAAAATCCTCATATATCTTATCAATATTGTCAACCCATTTATTCATCCATGGGTTTTGAATTTAACTTCATTCTCATACAAATAGAATTAATCAAGAAGAAACAACCACACTTCACTTTATTTACTTCATCCACATCAACTTCTCCTTTGTACACAATCAGGGATTAAATAAACCTAGGAAACAAAAGTTTATTAGAGCAGGATGATGTCTTTGACATTTCCATCATATGCACCATTAAATATCTGCATCGATTGATTATTTCTCCATATTTCATAATTTATAGTATATACACATCTTGAAATCTCATATTGATGAATTCTTCTTTTTTGGGCATAAAACGTGTTGTGTAAACCTAAACAACAATCTTTACTCACCATCCAATTCAGTTACAATATGTTTTTTTAGAGTTCCATCTCCTATAAGCTCTTCCAGGACATTATCATATATCAAAGATTCACTATCACTATGAATTGACCCCTGATAGTCATTAAATAACTCTTCATGTGGTACTTTAATTCATTTACCCCATTATTTCAAAGAGAATTCTACCTTGTATCAATCTATCATGCTTCTAATCCAATTTAATTTTTTCCTAAAAATAAACTCAACAAAAAAATAAAATTAGGGAACCAAATTATGATAGAATGGAATATCATTATTCTAGAACTAGTATATCCATCCCTAGTCCTGGATCACCCTAAGGACCATTGATTTTCTTGACAACAACCATTCTGTAATTACTTATTTCTTAGAAACTACTGCACAATTTTTGAGTTGTAGGTTCCAAATCTCGAATACCGATCAACTCAATTCTACTATATGATTCTTCAAAGGTTGCGACCCCCTAAGGGATGGCTAATTAGGTCACATTATTCTTATAATTTCAACAGAGTGAAAGTTCATGCGAGGATGAGAGAAGAATAAAGGATGAGAGATAAAGGGAAGTGGAGAGGTTTGAATGGAAATTGGAATGATAGAGAGAGTGATTTGAAATTATACTTAAGACCCAATTTATATCATTTAGGGATTTAAAAATAGAAATTGAAATAAAATATTAAAATAACAAACTTAGCTTGAAAAATACTAACGGTGGATTATCCCAATGGTGACTTATTCCAATAGTGGATTATTCAAATGGTGGGTCATTTTAATGGTGGGTCATTCTAATGGTGGATCATTACAATGGTGGATCATTCCAAAATTGGATCATTCCATTGTTGGATCATTATAACAATAGATCATTCCAACATTGAATCATTCCAAGGGTGGTTTCTCTAATTGTGTCTTGTCCAACAATGTCTTTTACAAAAACAAACTGTCCAATGATGGGTTGTCCAACAACAGATTCTAAGAAAAATTTATCATTACAAATTCATGTTTTATGTAGTTTATTCCCTTATAATTTAACATCATAGTAAAAATGTCAGCAAGATGATGTTCATTTCCTATGAATTCAAGAGTTATATCACCCTTTTGAAAATGATCTATCAAAAAGTTATGTCTTAGATCAATATGATTTTTCTACAATGACACATAGGTATATTGGAAATATTTATTTCACTTGTGTTGTCAAAATTTATAGGGACATATATAAGTTTATAACCATAGTCTAGAAGAGTGTGATCCATGCACAAAAATTGTCCACCAAAACATCTTATAGCTATGCATTCAGCTTCAATAGTTTACAACATAATTTTTCTTCTTACTACACCAAGATACTAGAGACTTTCCCAAAAGATTACATATTCCCAAGGTTATTTTTCTATCTAAAGTTAAACCAACAAAATCTAAATCAAAATAACTTAGTAAGTTAAATTATTATCCTATAGGGTAGAACAATCCTAAATTGGTTATATATTTTAGGTATTTAAAAATCATTTTTATAGTAAGAAAATGTGACTCTATTTTGATTTTCTTGAAAATGAGCACACATACACACACTAAACATAATATTAGGCCAGCTAGCACTCAAATATTGAATACTTCTCATCATACCTCTATAGTTAGTTTGATCCACTAATTTCCCAGCTTCATCAAGATCTAACCAACATGGGGTAATCATAGGAGTGTCACTAAATTTAGTTCTATCCAAACCGAAACATTTAAATGATATTTAGAGTTATTAATTTTACATAAAAATAATTCCTTATTTATTTTGAAAAGCTTGAAAAATCGGAAAGAATTTAAATTCAACCATTAAAATAATTTCAAACCTATTTTTTATAATTTTTGAAAAATGGATGCACAAATTTTTTAGGAAGACCCACAAATAATATCATCAATATAGTTCTGAAAAACTAAAATATATATTGAAATTCATTTTATGAAAAGAGTAGTACTATCTATACCATTTAAAAAACATCTAGAAATAAGAAAAGATCTGATCCTATTATACATAGATCTAGGATCTTGTTTTAATCCATGTAAATCTATTGTTAATTTAAAGAAATGATTAGGAAAATGAGGATTTTTAAAATAGTGTGTTGTTCATCAAAAACATCATAAATTATATATCCTTTTAAGAATTCACTTTTGATATCCAATTGATATATTCTGAAATCCAAATGTGCTGCATTGGTAAGAAATATTGTGATAGATACAATTATAGCCACTGGTGAAAAAGTTTCCTCATTGTCAATACCTTCTTCTTGACAGTATCCCTATGCAACCAGTCTAGCTTTATTTCTAACAATTATTCCAGTTTCATCAACCTTATTTCTAAAAATTTAATGCCTATAGTGAGAGTTTATTTAGGTCTAACTATAAGTTCCCAAATTTTATTTCTTTCTAATTTATTAAGATCCTATTTAATTTCAATTACCCATAATTCATCATTAATTTAATCATCGATGTTCCTATGTTAAAAATGTTGTAGGAATGCTTGATGTTCAACTTATTTCAAAGAAAAGATCTAGTCTGTGTACCTCTATCTATTTCTCCAACTATGGCATCATGTGGATGGTGTTTAAGAATCCAAATAGAATGTTGATAAGAAGGTCTGGTCATCTCATGATCTTTTAAAAATTCAGGTTCAGTCTGGGTAAGTTCCTCAAAATTGGATGATTTTTTTATTATTTCATAGAAGTATCAAAATATTTGGCATTAATGTTTAGAGTTGGTAGATTATCCTTAAGGTTTTCTATATGGGTTTTAGGCTCATTTGGATTTTTATCATCAAAATATACATGAATAGAGTATTTCGCAATCTAGGTTCTTTTTTTAATCACTCTATTTGATTTTCTAAAATTGAATAACATAGAAAAATTCCTATATCACTCTTGGATAAATATTTTTCAAGATTATCCTTAATGTTAAGAATAAATACTTTACAAAAAAAATATAAACTAATTACCATTTCTATTTCTACTATTCCATAATTCGTAAGGGGTGTTCTTTAAGAGTGGTATAATCAAATCTCTATTACATATATAGCAGAATTTATTCACATCCATTGCCCAAAATTAAATAGGAAGGTCTTATTAATTAAGCTTTGTGTGGGTAATTTCTTGATGCTTATTATTTATTCTTTCTGTAACACTATTCTACTATGGGGTCCAAGGAGTAAAAAAGTTATAATTATAGCCATTTTTTAGAATAAATATTCAAAGCCTTTATTTTCAAACTCATGGACATGATCAATTCATAAGGTCTTAATCCCAATTACACTAATATTTTCTACATATTAATCATACTTCATAATGTAAGAACATGCTTCACTTTTTTGAGATAAAATGGATAACCATGTATACATAGAAAAGTTATCTATAAGGACATAAACATAGTGCTCCCCATTAATGCTAAAAAATCTAGATGGTCTAAAAAAATCCAAGTGAACAAACTATAGGGTTTGAGAAGTTGAAACTTCTTTATTTTATTTGAAAGATATGTGGTGATGTTTCCATTTTCAATAGGTGTTACATATTTTTTATCAGAGAATTCAAGTTTAGGTATATGTTTGACTAAAAATCTTCTAGTGAGATTTCTAAGTGATTGAATATTAAAATTTCCTAGTCTCCTATTATAAAAAAATATTACTTGTGAGTGGAACTTAGAAAAGAAATATATCGATAAAATAAAGACTCTAAATTAACATCAAAAACATTTTCATTTATCAAAGTAGTAAATGCTAAATAATTTTTGGAATGAAAAACATTACAAGAATTATTTTCAAATTTCACATAAAACCATCATCACATAGCTGTGAGATGATAGCCATATTCTATTTTAAACCATATACACATAATACTTTAGAAACTACAACTGAGTTAGAATTAGCAATCTATATTAGGCCAATTTTTTTCTCTTTGTCATTGTCACAAAAAGTGACATTTTCACCATCGAAATTTACCATAATTTTAAATTTTGAGTAATATCTAGTAATTTTTCTAGAATAGATTCTATCCAGTTACCAAAGGTTCTTTCCAAATCTCTTCAATAAGGTTATCAATAGAAAACATTTTACATAAAAAAATTATTTTTGTACTCTAATATTCTTAGGTCCAGAAATGTTATTAATTAAGGATTTTATGTCGTGACACCCTCCCCAAAAAGTATACTCCTACTGGGATGGAAATGGGAGAAGAGAGATAGTGACCCCTGAGTCCTGCATCTAGTATCCTCAGGTTGGAGACTAGAATCGAGGGTATAATAAACATGTAAGTGGGAGGCATTAACTTCTAAGAGAAATACATGCAGAAGAGAGAGATAATATAGACACAAACCAACTCCTACTCAAACAACAATATAAAAGAAACGCACGTACACAAATGTAATTTCATGAAAGAACTACTACAACTGAAAGAAAGAAATTCAGTACCAAAAAGAAATGCAAGGATGAAAACGACACAAATCGAAAACTACTTCTGAAACCCAAAAGCTAGTAGTAACCAACTTGATTTACAACCTAATCCAACTGACCTGAAAAACAATTTATATATATGTATGGTGAGTATAAAAGTATACTTAGTTGGATCCTTCCTAGAGCCTCATAGGAAAATTTAAATAAATCATAATAAATCATAGTGAACACCATGTGAAACTAACTCATCACTTATACATGGTTACTAACTTCCTAGCCTCACCGTGGCTACTCTCAGCACGTATCGCATAAATGAGAATATAATATAATAAATAATATCAAGGGTCACCTGCTACCACTTCCCCACTGGTTTTCCTCTTTTCCCCAAAATCGCATATCCTGACCATCTCTCTCAAAAACAGCTAGCCCGTAGACACCTGGGAGAAGTACCACAACATGCACCTCATTAAACACACCACCACATTCAAATAACCAAAAGTAATCAAGTAGTTTTTGAGAGATACCATATCTCAAATAACATGTATCCTATTTCGGGTATTATACCTCAAGCCATCACTGCCCATACGTCGAGTAAGGATCCTCAAGACATCACTTCCTATACATGATATACATATAATAGTCCTTAGGAAACTATATCCAGAATATATGTTTGTAAAATTACCACATGGAATTACAATCCTCTACACACATATATAGGAAAAACTAATCTCTATGCATTCCATCCCATGTAACTACCAATATAAGAGAGTGTGACAAGAGGGGGTAGTCAGCCATCCATCCTCCCACCAGGAATTGGGGAAAACACCCCTAGGGCTTGGAATCCCCAGGGTTTCAGTTTCCCTAATTGATAGGGTGGAGTAGAGTATAGAAACAAAAAAAGTATAGGATATAATATAGCTCAAAAACACACTATGGGAACAACCTTGACTTAAGATCAACTGCATCTAACATCCATCAAAATCGGCTGCCACTGCTAAGAATATATATCCTATATGAACACAACCATTTGAAGAGCTATATTAAGTTACTTTATCACTTTTTTTAGTTTCAATTTACATTAATTAGTTATTTAACCAATATTTAACCATTATAATTTACAAATTACATGACATTTTTATCACAAAAATGTACCATTCTCTCAAGGAATAACCAAACGGAGTTCATATATTCACATTAATATAACCTTAGGATTAAATCATAGCAAGATCCAACCCACAACTTAAACATTTATTAATTTATTGAGCAATCATTAACACTTTACATATTTACAGGTATTCTCAGAAAAGATTCTAGGTTACCAAACAGAAGGGGATCAACACGATGACTAGATGAACTACCCATTGATTCTTTTCCACCTATAGAAGGATCATAGACCCATTAAACCACAAGAATTTAAACACAGAAAGCATGTAGCATACCACACACATATTCGACTCCCTTGTAATGAGAGTAAAAAAACAACTACCTCAAGGAGTGGGAAAAATAATGTAGATAAAAAACAATGGATTTATCAAGAATCCAACTTTAATTTCAATTAGTAAGCCCAGATTCAACTCATTCTGTTGTCTCCGATGTCTTCCCCAACACCCATGCATAATCCGATGCATCTCACCACTCCATACGTCAACTAATACCAAACAAACTGGGCCTCCCTACCTCACAAACTACAACAACCATCTAGGATTAACCATATCAGGTTCATGTCACATCTAGGCCTCCTTACCCCAATAACCATAACATCCCTCTAGGAGAGCCATCCCATGCTCAAATCACATCATAAGCAACCAGAAAAAAATTAAGCAACCGGGCTACTTGACATAAAAAAGGCATTCAATCTTCACACACAATTAGATCTTAGGGATCTAAAGCATAAGGAACATGGAATTTATTAGTAAATGGAAAAATATATCCCTAAAAATAAATTGTATTTTATTACATAATTAGTTCTTTATTCCATCTATAATTAACTGATTCCTTATTCATAGGTTCCAACTACATGCAAACTAAACAAAAATCTATCACAAGCTATCATAAATTAATTAAAAAATTAATTTATCATGAATTTAGTCATTTATCAACAAGAATAATCATGATTTAGGTTCATTATCCCATTCCATTATACATGCATATCTAGATCAATTTGATCAACATCAAATCACAACAATAACCAGATTCAATAAATATGCCACTTTATATTTTAACCGATTAAGTATCAATTAATTTTGACATTATATTAATTAAAAATTTACAACATGATAAACTAAGAAAAGAATAAATATAAATCTATCTAGAAAACCAAGAGGCAAAACCTTTATCATGATATAAATAAAAAACATCGCGACATGTTCAATACCAGTTCTTTAATCGAGTTAATATAATTATTAGGTCTATTTCATTGCGATTCAAGGGGATAAATCATGATAACTCTACAATTTCATGTAAATAAATTGATAATAAATGAATCCCCTATCTTAAAAGGACATAAACATTCTTCATATGATAACTGATCTACACAATGGATCCCAATCACCTCTGCTGCAACAACGGCATCCACCCGAGGATGCCGCGACACAACCACACCAATAAACCACCAATAAAACTCTATTAGAAGGAAGGATATCACAATACATCACATGTAAAATAATAAAATGATGAAATAGATAAAATAAACAAGAAGAATTTAGTTATATCAAACTTTATATCGAAGGTAGATCACTACAGATTAAAGGAGGTATGTAGGGATCGTTTCTTAGTGAAGGAACCCCCCAAAATCTGAAGAGAGGGTCATACTGTCACCTAGGGTCAAGGGAGAGAGATAACACAATAGGGTTTGTGAAAACACTAGAAACTAAAATGTTTTTAAGAACATAAAAATTTGGGGGATTGCAGGATGTGAAATCCCATTTCACGTCGTGTAATGCCTCAGTGTCGGTTTCCACCAAAAAACCAATCGTCCCAACAATTTAATTTATTTTTCAAACCCCAAAAACTTAGACATAATGAAACCATATTTATCATCATTAAACAACCATGAATCATGATTTCAAATCATGTAATATAGTTACATGACATGCAATCCACCATTTCTAGTTTTTACCTAACCAGACTTCTCCAAACTTCTTGAGAGCCTCCTCCGAGCACTTCTATCTTCTAAAACATGAAAAAGGTCAATCCAAATAGCTATGATCCCTTATATCAAATACCTATAAAAATATTCTCATCCTCAAGAATCCAAATCGAACCTAGTGAGGAAACAAAAAAGGGGTCATTCAAACATCCACCCCATGAGATACCTCTAACAGATTTCACCCCCACAGGAGCTCACCACCCCATTAGAGGAACTAGTGAAAAACCATGAAACATCCAAAAACCACTCTAAAACACTCTCCCAGGGGTGATACCTCTAAAAGAGATAAATACACAATAAGAAAAAAGAGAAATCCATCTTACATATAGAAAGGGTTTAAAACCATCAAACAAACGATGTTACAAGATATGAGATAAACATCAAACCAATTAGGGTACATTGAACGTATCTATTACTCAAGTTTCCAGGTACCCTCCTCCATGCCACTATTCTACTACAAGAAACAATCCAAGGGGATAGAATTCCTGTGAAACAAATTCTCTTGGAAGTCTTGGATCTCTATAGGCTACTCTTCAAAGGCCGCATTATCGTCAACATAGATCCTACCCCAATCAACCGTGTTAGAGTTTTCATGAAGATAATGATGGATCTATGACATGTGAAAAACATATTATATCTAGATAATCTAAGGTGGAAGTGCTACCTGATATTCTATGGCTCAAACATAAGACAAAACATTGAAAGTCCCAAAAAACTGGGGAGAAATCGTACTCCCACAACCAAACCTTCATTTCCCTTGACAGGGAGTCACCTTAAAAAACATGTGACCCCAAACTCCAAACTATAGAAGTCTCCTCCTATAATCAGCATAATATTTCTAATGAAACTACACTACCTTTATCCCATCTTGAAATGCCTTAACCAATTTTGTTCTATTCTGTATTAGTTCTGGCCTGGATTTTTTGACTCTCTGACCCTGGTCCAACACAATAGATAATGGAATGGTCGAACATACCAGGATTCAAACAGATCCATACTGATGGTAGAGTGAAAACTATTATTGTAGGAGAACTCTACCAAGGTTAGGTGTCTCATCTACAAAGCTCCGAAATATTGAACACAAGTGTACAATTTTTCTTCAAGAGTATGGATGGTCCCCTCTGTCTGACCATCCATCTGTTGATGAAAAGAATTTCTAAGGCATATCTGAGAAACAAAATCATACTCAAGACCTCTCCACACCCTTGAGGTAAAATGAGGGTCTTGATCGAAAATAATCATCCTTAGGACTTTGTGGAGTCTTACCACATCCTCCAGATACTACCTCAACAAAAAACCTCCAATTAGCTCTACTCCTTGACCACTATAAAGTGGTATGATTTCATCAAATGATCCACTACCACCCATATAGAATCATAGCCTCCCTGAGATTGAGGTAAAATTGTAACAATGACCATTGAGATGTCCTTCCACTTCCATTGAGGAATATCAAATGGTTGGAGAAAAATACCATGTACATAGTGCTTGGACCTTAGTTCTGGAAAACAAAACATCGAGACCCAAACACTGAAATTACATGGTACAAACTAAGACACAAAAACTAATCGCCCAAGGCTCAATTAATATTTTTCACCAAAATATGTATTGTAAAAGGAAATATATGGAACTCTATTAGAACCATCTCACACATCACAAAAGGAATGAAAAGCCTTACCTGGAACAAAACTCAGTGTTGTTTATCTTCAGACCATCCATCAGGTTCTTAACCACAAACAAATCAGTCCCTCCATAACTCCACCTCAAAATCCACCAACTGGGATTCTTCCACCTATTTCACCATAGATTTCTGCACCATCAGCTAAAAGATACAACCTCTTCCTCTAACCTCTCCAATATCCAGATGTAATGCTATAAGTTCTTCCATCACCCTTGAGGAATAACTTGATTCATGCACTACATCACTACACAACTTCCTGCTTAATGAATCTGCCACAAAATTCCCTTTTCTAGGTGTATACGAAATTTCAAAGTTGTAATCGTATAAGAACTCCATCCAATGACATTGGCTGATGTTCAAGTAACATTGGGAGAAAATTTACCTCAGGCTTTTATGATCAGTGAAGACTACAAAATTCTCACTGTTGAGGCAATTTCTCTACAAAATCAAAGAAAACACCACTGCCACCAACTCAAGATTAGGGGTGGCATAGTTATGTTCATGGGAAAATAACTTCCAAGACCCATTAGAAATGACTCATCTCTATGACATCAAAACATAGCCTAAATCTAGACACAAAGAATCACAAAAAGCCTCAAACTGAGTTCCTTGTATTAGAAGACAATTAACTGGATCACTGACCAAATTCACATTTAGATACTCTAAATCCTCCTGATAATGATTATTCTATAAGAAATATTGATCCTTTCTAATCAACACTGTTATAAGAGTCACAACCAGAGGGAAATTTGCTACGAACCTCCTATAATAGCTTTAAAGACCAAGGAAACTTCACCCCACTACTGCTCTCTTGGGGGATACTCAAGACAAAACATATTATATATTTTATGGATCCATAGATTCCAGATACAAGGATACAACATTCATCGAGAAAAGGAATTCTCGTGGACAAAAATCAATTTTCAAAAACTTCCCAAAAGGCTTCTGACAATGAAGAACACCAAAAATGACATGCAGATGCTCTGCATTCTCCTCCTCAAACATGGTGTACATAAGGAAGTCATAAATTAAAACCACCATGAACTTATCCATGATCTCAAAGAACAACAAATTCATTAACCCAATGAACACAACTAGAGAATCCATCACACCAAAAGGAATCACAACAAACTCGTAATTCCCATGACAAAAATAGAAAATAGTCTTCATAATATCCTCATCCTTCAATCGCATCTGATGATATCCTAACCACAAATAGATCTTTGAGAACCAAATGTCACTCTTTAGTTGATCAAATAGATCATCAATCTATGGAAAGGGATAACATTTATTCACTATCACTTGGTTCAAGCAATGATAATCGATACACATCCACAAACTGCCATCAATCTTCTTCACAAACAAAACCGGTGCACCCCACAGTGGCACACTTGGATGAACAAAACCACACCGCAGTAGACCATCAAGTTAAATATGAATTTCTCACAACTCAAAAGGTTCCATCCCATATGGATACATCGATATAGGACATAAGACTAGATATAGTTCATTTATGAACTCGATCGCTCTTTGAGGGGGTAACACTGCAAAATCTTCTGGAAAGACATCAAGTTACTCTTCTAGGACCCTAGGAAATTCCAACAACTGAACTTATGAAATACTCAGCATCACCATAGTAATCATGGTTAACAAGTAAGGAACATGCCTCTGACCCATCTGAGTGTCTCTCTCACCAACAAACACTGATGGCTCTCTATCTACATCAAATAACAAAACCTACCTCCTAAAGAAATCCATGATAGCCTAAACCAAATACAACAAATAAATACTGATTATGACATCATATTATTTTATCTGTAAACATAGGAAATATTCCCTTTGAGAACTTCTATCCCATCACTTGCTCACAATCTTTATATACTTTAAACAAGTCAACACAACCTCCTACTGGAAAAGTCAACGCCAAGGGAACTAGAAGTCTCTCAACCTCAGTTTCGAAATCATGGAAAAGGGTAGGTGATATGAAGGAGTGTGTCACTCTTAATTCAAACAAGTAATGGACCCACATAGAAAAAAAGAAAATGGTACCTCAAACGATGTCTAGCTCATTTAGAGAAAGTAGTGCTAAAACATAAAGATGGACACAACCTGCTCCATGACCTCTTTAACCCTATTGACAACCACCTCCTTGACCACATTCTACTCTTATAGGAAGGGGAGAATCCTGGGAAAATCATATGCCAGTCCCATCTTCTCTATGATGATCCCAATATAAGGAACACCACTACTGCTTCCTTGGCTATAACTATCTCAATAGAGGAACCGGGAGTGGATGACCTGACACACACTGACTTCTTAGAAAGGTTGGGAACTCTCTAAATTGATGACCTTGGGACCTATAAGAAAAACAAGCATATGATCCCTTGGCATAGGCCTGAGATCCAATTCACCAAGATAAATGATATGATGAGGTCTAGGACCTACCACTGGCTGACTAAAAGATCTTATACACTAAAAACCGATAACCATAGACCACAAATATGCCTCTTGATGAATCTTGATGTCTTCCCTCTCATGGAGATTGAGTTATGGATAAAATCCTCTCAATGTCCTCTGATCTTTCTAGTAGCTCGAGATACGTCTTTAGCAGAAATAGGGTGACCTAGATCTCAATGTCTGGATGAAAAGCATCCTCGAAATGTGTCACTCTGGCCTCCTCATCTATAAATAGGTCTAAATCATATCTCATAAGGTTCCTAAAATTGATTCAAAACTCTCACACACTGCATATACTCCGATGAAGGGTATGTAGCTCCTAATGACTAGCCTCCTTTAGGATTGAGGAAAGAAACTCAGTTCTGAACTAGTCTTGGAACTCCTCCCTCAAGAATACAAACTCCTCATGATATCTGAGGAATAAGAACCATGAATTCCTCACTTCTCCATGCATCATCATCACAACCAATGACATACAATGCACTTTAAGAGCTCATATCAAATTGAAGGCTATATCAACCTCCAATAACTAGTCTTATGTGAATTCATTTGAAATGGGACCATCATACCTCTGTAGACCCTAGAGCTTAAATTCTCGGCATTTCCTTCTCCAAGTGTTGTCATCATCAACCTCTACCCTATGGCGATCTTCTGTCGCAACGTGCAAAAACATCTTCTATGTAAACCTGAAAAGGACGCAGACCTAGATACATACTTGAAAAAGAAAAATTAGTTAGATCTCCTAAACCTACAATATGACAGTCATTAATAATAATTAATTTTTTTTTTCTTTTAAACAATTTAGTTTAACCTTTCTCAAGCTATACATATTCAAACATAGGTGCGAAGATGAATGATGCAAGATCCTTTCCTAGGTCTCTACCTTCAAACCAATATAACATCATTTAGTAGCCACTATAAGCTTAAAGGTCCATGAATCAGATCAAAGGGGCCCCAAAATACCCATGTCTCAGTCAGTCTCCTATGTTTACTGCCCTTTCTATACTTAGCTGACATGGTTTCCCTACCAGCCCATGTATCCTCACCTGTTCCTAACTACAAACTTGGTCATATCCATCAACCATACCATTGATACCACTATTTATTGAGACCTCCCCAAAAAGTGTTCCCCTCCTAGATCAAAAATGAGAGAAGAGAGATAGTGATCCCTGAGTCCCACCTCCATTAGGTCATGGGTTGGTGACTATCACCCAGGGTATAATAAACATGTATATGGGAGGAATTTACCTCTTAGAGAAACACATGTGAGAGAGAGAGATAAGTTATGAACCAACCAAATCCTGATCAAACTAAAATATGAAATAAAATGAAGTTCAAAAATGTAATTTCATGCATGAACTACTAAAAATGGAAGGAAAAACTGCAATACCAAAATGGAAATTAAGGAAGATATCGACCACAAATCCCAAACTGCTCTTACAACCCACAAGCTAGTAGTAACAAGCCTGACCTCCAACCAACTCTAACTAACCTGAAAAATCTTTTATATATACATAGAGTGATTATAATAGTATACACAGTAGGATACTCCCCAGAGGCTCTTGTGAAAAAGTAAAGAAATGATACTAAAGTAAAATGAACAATAAGTGAAACTAACTCATCGCCTAATCATGCGTACTATGTTCTCAGCCTCAACATGACTACTCTCACCAAGTACCGCAGAAAAGAACATATAATATAATATATAATATCAAGGGTACCCCAATACCACTTCCCTTCCAGTTTTCTTCATTTCCTCAATTTCACACATCCCAAGCATGTCTCTCTAAAATGGTTATCCTGTAGAAACCTAGGTGAAGCACCACAACATGCACCTCATGCAACACACCACCACGTCCACATAACCAAATTTAACCAGTTAGTTTCTAGGATCCACCACAACCCTCATAATTTGTATTATATGCCAGGTATTATATCCCAACCCCCCATAGAACATACATGATGTAAGTATCCTCAAGCCATCACAACCTGTACACACTATTCCTATAATAGTCATTTGGAAACTATATCTAGAATATATGTATGTGAAATATCCACAAGCCATTATATCCCTCTACAAACACATGTAGGGAAATGTAACCACCGTGCATACTAGCACAAGTAACTACCATGAGAAAATATTGGTTCCCAAGGGGTCATTCAACCATCTATCCTCCCACTGGGATGTTGGGGAAAACACCCCATATGGCTCAGACTCCCCAAGGTATCATCTTCTCTAACTGAAAATGTAGAGTTGTGTATATAAAAGAAGTACATGATATAATATAGCTCACAACCACACTATGAGCACAACCTATTCTTACACTCAACTATAGGTAATGCCTCTCGGAATCTTGACTACGGCTACTAAGACTAGATATCCTATAAACACACAACCATTAAAAGATCTATATTAAGTTACTTCATCCATTTTTTTATTTTTCACATTACATTAATCATTTCATTAACATTTAATTAACTATTATCATTTCCACATTATATTTCAATGGCATCACAACAAAGTCCCATTCCCTCCAGGAATAACCAAACCAAGTCCATTGTTTCTTAGAAATATAACGTCCGCATTGTATCCCAGCAAGCTCCAACCCCTGGGGTTAAAAGTTAACTCATTTATTTAAAAATAATTACCACTTTCTATATTTCCAGATATTCTAGGAAAATATTCTAAGATAAAAAATATAATGGGCTCAACATGATGAGTATAGGGACAACCCATTGAGTATTTTCCACATATAGTAGGAGCGCTGACCCATCCAACCACAAGAAGATAAACACAGAAAGAACATGGAAAACACCGCACGTCATCACCTCCCTTGGAAGGATAGTATGTAAAAACTAGCTACCTCAAGAAGTGGGTAAAATAAAACAGATAAAAAAAATAGATTCCTTAAGAATCTAACTTTAATATCAATGGGTAAGCCCAACTTTGACTGGTTTTGTTGTCTTTAGTGTCCTCCCCGATACCCATGCATAAGCAGATGCATCTCTCTAATCTAGGCATCAACTGCTACAACAAAAACTAGGACTAAGTTCCCCATATGCCATAATATCCCTCCAAGCCCAGCCATCCCATGCTCACATCACATCTATTCCTACACCCACAACATGACTACGTGATCGATACCCATTCTTTATTCTAGTTCATATAATTTTTAGTTCAATTTCATTGTGATCCAAGGAGATAAATCATGATAACTCTACAATTTCATGAAAATAAATAGAGAATCATAGATTACCCTACCTCAAAATTTCATTGAAATTCTTCATATGAGAATGAATCTACATAACGGATCCCGATCACCAATCCCGCAACAACTGTATCCTCCTAAGGATTCTATGGCACAACCACACAAACGAACAACCAAGAAATCTCCCGTTAGAAACATAGAGATCACTCAATCTCACATGGAAAAGAGAAACTAGATGAAATGGATATAATAAACCAAAAGATCAGAGATATATCATTCCTTATATCTAATATTGATCACTAAAAATCAATGGATGCAGCTAGGGATCATTCCTTTATGAAGGAATCACCAAAACGTTGAAGAGAGGGTCGTCAGGTCTCTTGGAGTCGAGGGGGACTACTGTAGCTATAGGGTTTCAGAAAACCCAAATAGTTGAAATGTTTTTAAAAACATACACTAGTGGGGGATTAGAAGACATGAATACCCCTTTCACATAGTGTAATTCCTCAGTGTTAGTTTCTACTAAAAAATGTTTCTCCTCAATGATTTACTATATTTTTTAAACCCTAATAAATTAATCATTATGAAAATCTATTTTACATCACGAAACAACCTATGAAATAGGATTTCACATCATGTAATTCAGTTACATGACGTGTAATCTCCCCTTTCTTGTTTTTACAGAACTAAACTTCCCCAAACTTTTTATGAGCCTCCTTCAAGAACTTCAATCTTCAAAAACATTCCAATGGTCAATCAATTCAGATCCAAGTCCTTACATTTTGGAACCCATAATTGTTTAATAGGATCCTTATAAGAAGTTGTAAACTTTTGGAAATAAATAATTTGTTAGGTCCATTTGAATAAAAGCTAGTTTCATAATTTATAGAACAAGATTTAGGTATAAAACAATTCTTGATAATTCTCTTCTATTCTGGTTGATAGCCTAATCCATTGATGTACTAAGGTGCTATCTTTTTTCACAATATTTGAGTTAGAGTATTTCACAAATTATTGAATCTCTCTATGTCCTTTTTCATTTTCTCATTATTCAATTTCAATTCATTATTCTATTTTATCAATTGATAATTTTTATCCTTGTCTACAATAAGATTATATTTAATACTAATAGTTAAAGCATGTTGTTTCTTTAGATTTTTTTACTTTCCATTTAAGTTCATAGAATCTGTCTTATATCATGTTATAGTATTTAAAAATATCCTCATTTTATATATTTTCATCATTATTTTCATATCTATGATGATTTTAAAATGGTTCTGAAGAATTATGAAAGATACTCGATACCTCAGATATGTTTTTTTGGAAAAAAAATGTCTGAAATGTCATGTATTTTTAATTGGGTAGTGTCTAAATCAATTGATCTTTCTTCAGAATCACTCTATGTTGTTTTAATTTCTTAATTGTTTTTTATATCCATGTAAACTTACTTATTTTTATATTTTTGTTTGGGATTAAAAGCTTTAACATTCCCTTTTCTCTTACATTCATAGAAGATGATATCATTTGAATCATTATCTTTGTTCCATTCCTTCTTCCAATTACCTATATTGTCATATTTTCCACTGTATCTTGGTTTAATAAATAATTTATTCTTCCTATAAAACCTTTTAATCCTTATATCCTGATGGGAAATATCTTTATCATTTTCCGCTTACAATTCTTCATCACTTGAGATTTTAGCTTGAACATTCTCTTTGTGGTTTGAGGTAGTGGATTTGAATTCTACTATCTTCCTTCTAGGTTTATACTCATATTTTCTATTAAATTTTACTTCTTCCTCATACATCCCCAACTTTTCAATTATCTCCTTAACAAGTATCTTACTAATATAACATGATTATCAAATTGTGACTGAGGTTCCTCTCCATCTTTTAGGTAGGCATCTTAATAGTAGAATCACTTCATCTTTATTTGAAATAGGATTCCCCCAGGAACGAATTTTATTCCAAATATCATTAAAACTGAGACACATGTCAGAAATAAGATCACCAGGCTTCATATTAAATATATCATATTTAATTTTTTAGTCATTTAACCACATTTCCTTTACAATAGTTGTTTCTTCATAGGATATAACTATTTTTTTTGAGATTTGAAAAGAAATTTTACATGTAGATATTATATTAAAATCTTCATCACCGAACGGATAATAAATGGAATTTAAAATTTTAAAATTATCATTATAATCTGCCTTATTAGCTTCAATATAGGAATCTCTAATAGTTTTAGGTAATTCATATTGATCTTTTATTACTATCCATATATCAAAACCCATGCTTTCAAGATGTATTTTCATTTTTATTTTCCCCTGAGCATAGTTAGTGCCATTAAAATAAAAATGTCTGTTGATAGTTGATTTGTTTTCTATTATCCAATAAATATAAAAATTTATAACTAATAAAAATTTGATATCTTTAAAAGACAACTAAAATCACATTTAAAATAATGTTGAAAAATTCCTCTAATACCAAAATTTGGTCAGAATGAGTAACTTAAGAAGGGGGGGGGATTGAGTTCCCTATAAATATTTTTATTAAAAATAGCTCAAATAACCCCCCCCCCCCCCAATTAAACTCTATATGGACACTTAATCAATTCAGTAGTTTAATATAATTTTGATCTTTTAAAAGATTCCTCAAATCTTGATTATTGCTTGATTAAAACAATATGAAAATTACTTTAACCAATGAAATCAATTTACCCTATTAAATATATATATATATATATAAACACTTATTATGATTGACTATCAAAGTATTGGTTTTATTTAGAGTTTAAATAAAATTCATTTTAAATATTTTATTTTATGAAAATAAGAAAAATCAAACAATGGAATAAAACATGGGGTTCAGTCTCAAGATGATACCAAATCCCCTACACTTTGAAATCACCCACATCAAAGAAGATTATATAATTATAATATAAACCACAACTTTGAGAAGGTATAAAAATAACAACTTAAATGTTGTACAGTATCAATGACATCTTCCACAGTTATATGTGGGAATAAAACAACTCATGCCACACAAGGACCTCTTCAAAAAAACACCATGGTTAAACAGATTAAAATAGAAAAGTGATAATATCTTGTTTTCTCTTATTCTAGTGAAGGAGATGGTGTGTGTCAATAAATAGAACAAACAACATTGCTCAAAATAAAAATCAACAAGTTGAAAGAGCTTGTAATAAGATATAGAAAAATTAGTGTTTATTGATCTAATGTTCTCCAGATTCTTGAGCCTCCTCATATGTGGAATGTTGAAGAGATCGAGCTATTTCTATGAAATTAATAGTAAAATAGAACATCATGTAGTTATATTTTTTATGTATGTATGAAAGGATGTTGATATTCAATGATTATCACTCTTATAAAGATGAATGTATGTATAATTACAACATGTAAGTTCTAGAGTGACGAGCCTTCCATATTTAGTAAGTCAACATCTTGATTGCATTTCAAACAAGAGAGAGATTCCTTCATAAATATATATAACTAAAAGAATTAATCACCATTGAAGGATAATTATGAATATTTATTAGAACCTCATAATGGGATATGATGTTTTATTCAATGAACAAGTGGAATACTTAAAGAAAAGTCATTAAATAATATATCACATTATGTCCAATAATATATAAGTTAGGAGAATTTAATTCAAGTACCTGAGAATAGTGATAGTGGAACATGTTGATGGTGACTCATGTCTAATTGTGAGTCAGTATAACGGTGAGTCAAGATGGCGGTAGGTCATCTGGATGTAGGTCATCTAGAATTAATCCATATGGTTGTAGGTCATTTAACAGTATGTCATCTGGTGGTAACTCATATTTAGAGATGACTTATCTGACACTAGGTCATCTATAAGTGACTTAAGTCTAGTAGTGACTCATGTCAATAAGTGCCTCAAGTATAGTAGGGACTCATCTCTAGTTGTGAGTTAAGTCTAGCGGTGACTCATATCTGGTGGTAAGTCAAATATGATGGTGACTCATCTTTGGAAGTGAGTCAAGTTTGGTAGTGACTCTATTCAACACTTAGCCAAATTTCATAAAATTATAATTTATAAAATAATATACTATCATACAATATAAAAATAATTTCAAACCTAAGAATCATGATATGTGAGTATTAAAACAAGAAAGGTCCAATACTCTTCCCATTAGAGAAATGAGGTACCTATATTCATGAAATAAATTCTTAGGTTACCTTCTTCAACATGATTATTATTCAATATGGTTGGATTATACAACAACCTCAAAGCCTTTAAATAACTTTTATTCAATATATATTGAATTCAATTTTACATTAATTACAAAATCCCATATGTGGAATCAACACAATTGTAATATTTCTAATTCTTGGGATATTTATAGAAATATGTGATAGGTTAATGTGTTTTGGTGTTGTTTAGGGAGTTGATTATATGATATTTTCATGGGATGGATTAAGAGGGAAGTGAGGATTCCATGAGGTGAAGTTCCCTATATCATAGAAGAAGAAAATATATCAACTATAAAAAGTTAATACCTTGGAATATCATTCTATTATTTTTATAGGAGAAATTTGGAATGTCATTTAGCATGATTGGGAAGTCGGAGATAGTTTCTAGGGGTAATTATGGTGGGTTTAGTTTGGTCTCATGGACATTGATTCACGCTCAAATTTACCCAATAAAAGAAGGTAGGACGGTCCTTGTAGTTTAGCTTGGGTTGTCGAATCCTCAGAGACCTAAGAAGTAACCTACAGACACGTACATTCTATGGACTATTTTTGGCTATGAGGTGGCCAACTTGGGTTGATTTTATATGGTTTTAAAGGAACTCTAGGAGACTTATGTGAATTAAATTTAAAATAATGAGTTGATCCTAGGTTATTGCTCGGGGTGGATTGGACGTATTTCCTTTTCAATGATTTCAATTTCTTATATTTGAGATGGGTTCATTTAAGGAGATAAAACAACATCATCAATTACTAGTTTAATGCCTAATCCCTTTAATACTAATCACATATACACTTTAAGTATCAAAGTTTTTAGCACTTCAAGGTAAATGATCGTATTAGCACTTGAAGTGTGTGGCCTTAAATTTAACAAGGACGATGAAGTTTAAAAATCATCAAATAAAAATATAAATTAAAGAAGTGATTATACATTAATGAGGTGATAAATAACATCCAATCCAAACCCTTTCTACTCCCTTGGATCAATCCATAAGTGGGTTATCCCTCCATTGATTCTATGGATTCAATGTAAGCGGAAAGTAGACTCATGAGGGAAGAAATGGAGAAGTAAGAAAAACACAATAAAATAACAATCACTCCACCATTGTGTGATAATATCACAAGGTTTGGTATGAACAAGTTCACACCTTGAACCAACAGTATCAAAAGTGATATTAAGAACAACAGAATAAGAGGAGAAGAAGAACTTTTATTAAAAAACTAAAGTGAATTGAACAACTTACATGTGAAAGACAAATTTGAGACAACAAAATCGCAGCTTAACATTACAATTAAACAAAGCACCAAAGATTATAAACTCCTTCACCAACACTGCCTTAAATAGGAATTTTGGGAGCCTTGGGTCGAGCCTCCAACAGTACAAAGAATCCCACTTGAGTATGGTAGGCCTAGGGTGGTGGAATGTAAGAGAGAGGAGAATTTTCCACCCTTGACCTGAGGTGGCAGCCATCTTGCTTCCAACGAACATATTTTCTTGGAAGACCTTCTAGATGGACAAATAAGAGTGGACCATAGAAGAAGAAAATCGATCCCAGAATGGAGCCTACCCTACTATAAATTGGGGTCCACTTGGAGTTGTGAATTCGGAGATATGATTAGATTAGTGGACTACTTTTCCGGGCCGCAGAATCTGGCCCAGAATTTTATCTCTAACTTGGGCCGCATAAATTGACACCATGGAGGCCTAATTATCATTGGATAATGAAGCGTTATTTGTTCCTATACATGTCTTCTAGCATCCCACGAAATTTGGGTTTCATTGGGCCTGTAAGGTGGTCCCCACATTCGAATCAGTGGGTTGGTGTCCAATCTAACTTCTCCAGAATTGTTTTCTTTCATCACAAAATATCCTCATCTTCTTCCATTAATTATCCATTGATCCCTGAATCAAACATGTTAATATTGAAGTGTAGATAAATTTCCAAACATATCAAATTAAAATATGTATAATTATATTCCTTAAAATCAGATGAATCATTGAGTACTTCAAATGACGTTAAAAAATATACCACATAATAGTGCATTTTAAGAAGGTATTATAATCATAATGTGAAATGATGTTCAAAGTGTAAAATGCACTAAAATGGTGTTTATGAATAATAAATAACATGAATATTATATATATTAACACTGAATATTAGCCTCATTTAGTGGCTAATCACACCCCCCAACTTGAGTTTTTCTAGTCCCGAGCAAAATATATCTCAACAATATGAAATTCGAATTCCCTTTTCCAAAAACATTTTAATACACAATGATTACCAGAAACCCATATACCAAAAAATCATGAAACCCATCATAATATTTTAATACAAGATAGTTTCATAAGAAGATCCCAATCCCAAGCCCATTCCTTTGTTCAAATTCATTGCCATATTTCATCCAATATCAATTAAGTATGAGGTTGTGTTGTGCATCACTATAGACACGGGGGTTGATCTTTATTCAAGGAGGAAATGACGGAAGAACTAGGTTGAATCACATTTCAATATTAAGATGAGTAATCATTTTTTTAATAGTATTATTTTTTTGAATTTTTTTTTTGCAATTTTTCCATGGTAATTGAAATTGCACCCAAAAGAGTCAACCCATGTAGCAAGACTTTGTCGATGACTCCCAGGCTCAAAGACCTTAGGGAACCAAGTGCAGCCCACATACTCGGGCATCATATCGAGTTAAATCAGTCAAAAACAAATTCAAATTACGAAAAATAGAGATAAAATTACTAACTCTGGGCCAGAAAACTATGGAGTCATGATCCCCAAGTGCCGAAAGTCACGCATTAGGTCATTTCATTGCTCTACGTGAAAATTTATTATTATCATTTTTTTAATTTTCTTTTTTATTTAATAATAATATTAGATCTAAAATGATCACCAAACCTATTATATTTATTTGGGGGACCTCATGAACTCAAACTAATACCTCACTATCCAAAGGACTTGCATTATGATCTTTTTTATTTATTTGGATGAAAATATAAATGATGAAATATCACATTGGACAACCAAACTTTCCAAAATATATGCCTATGAAATTATACAAGGATTATAATCAAAATCAAGGAATGCTAAATTATTTGATATTCAGTTTCAAGGTGTGCAATGTGTATTACCATGTTCAAAGTTAAAGGAATTTTTTCATCCATTTACAATTTTTTTTTCAAATCAATTTTTTTGACACAAATGCATTTTTTTTATTTTATCCCCCCCCAACATAAAAAGATACTATCCACAGTGTTTAAATAAAAGAAAATTTAGAACGGGGTAGAGGTAGAGAATGAAAGCTCCAAAAGGAAATTGAAAATGAGGATCATGGAATGAAATCACCTTGTGGTTGAAGTTGAAGTTCTTGCTGCTCCAAATTAGTCCTTTGATCTCTTGGGGGATGTAGGAACCTCCTTGATTGAACATGTATCACCAAAAATAGTACCTAAAACATAAAAATAAGAACAAAACAAACAAAAAAAACAACTCAATGACTTATTTAATTCCAAGTATCATCATTTTATGGGTTTTCCCTGTTTTTTTTGTTTTTTTAAATCAAACTATTGATACATTGTCTTATTTTAATTTTCTAGGTAAGGTATTACTCAGGGATCACACCGCATGACACAGATGAATACAGTTCTCCCCTTTCATACCCATCCATACTCATAATAGAAGAATATGCCAACAATCTTTTTTTAAATATAAAAATGATTAATTAATCCTATTTAAAATATAAATTTTATTAAAACAACAAAATGATAGGAAACATGAAAACCATGGGTTCTCTCCCATGCAACACTTTTTTTAACGTTGTTAGCCCGACATGGACCCTAAATCTATCAATTTTTTCCTGGTTCATAGGTTGGCTCAGTTAACTCAACCTCTATTTCCTGTTTATTAAATGATTCAATGACTGGTTTTAACCTTTGACCATTGACCTTGAAAATGTAACCACTAGTGGGATCTTGAATCTCTACTACCCTATGGGGGTATACATGATGCACTATGAAAGGACCTGACCATCTAGACCTTAACTTTTCTGGGTGTAAATGAAGTTTTGAACTATACAAGAGCACAAGTTTTCCGAGTTTAAAATTTTTGACCTTGATATTCCTAGATTGGTAGGATTGAACTCTAGCTTTATTGATCCTTGAATTTTCATAAGCATCCATCCTCAGTTCCTCCAGTTCATTAATATCTAATTTTATTTTTGTTCCGGCCAATGAGAGGTCATAATCCATTTTCTTAATTGCCCAAAAGGCCTTATGCTAAATTTCAACCGGTAAATGGCATGCTTTTCCATAAACCAACTTATATGGTGACATTCCTAGGATGGTTTTTAAGGATGTACGATATGCCCAAAGAGCATCCCAGAGTTTCTTGGACCAATCTTTTCTAGAAGGATTGACAGTTTTTTCAAGAATATTCTTAATCTCCTTATTTGCTAACTCAGCTTGACCATTGGTTTGAGGATGGTACGCAGTGGAAACCTTATGGGAAATACCATACTTAGACATTAGTGCAGAGAATGGATGGTTGCAGAAATGGGTTCCTCGATCACTGATTATGGCCCTAGGAATTCCAAATCGTGAAAATATGTGCTATTTCAGAAATCGGATCACAACATGATTGTCATTAGACTTTGTGGGAATGGATTCAACCCATTTTGATACATAATCAACAACTAAGAGGATGTAGAGGTATCCCCTAGAGTTTGGGAAGGGACCCATGAAATCGATTCCCCAACAGTCAAAGATTTCAACTACTAGGATGGGAGTGAGTGGCATTTGATTCCTTTTTCTGATGGACCATACTTTTTGACACCTAGGATAGCTTTAAAAAAATGTGTAGGAGTCCCTTGAGAGGGTGGGCCCGAAAAGACCACATTGAAGAATCTTAGAAGATTTTTTCTTAGAGGAAAAGTGACCACCACATGCCCCACTATGACAGAATTTAAGGATTGACTCTTGTTCAGATTTTGGGACACACCTCCTAATGACTTGGTCAGGAAAAAACTTATAGAGGTATGGATCATCAAACACATAGTTCCTAACATCAGAAAGGAATTTCCTTCAAGCTTGAGTCCCTAAGAATTTTGGAATTACTCCTATAACTAAGAAGTTTGCTATATTAGCATACCAAGGGCAGTCACTCACAGAGTATAGGTGTTCATCAAGAAATGAATCAGACACAGAAAGGTGATTTGAGTTGTCTTTGAATTCCATCCTAGAGAGGTGATCAGCTACAATATTTTCAACACCCTTTTTATCCTTGATTGTGAGGTAAAATTCTTGTAAGAGAAGGACCCACCTAATCAATCTAGCCTTAGCATCTTGTTTTTGGAAGAGGTATTTTAGTGCAGAATGGTCAGTGAACACAGTGATGGGGGATCCTAAGAGGTAGGGCCTAAAATTTTCTAAGGAAAACACAATAGCAAGTAACTCCATTTCAGTAGTGGTGTAGTTTATTTGGGCGTCATTTAAGGATTTTATTGCATAAGAAATGACATAAAGAGTTTTATCACAACGTTTTCCTAACAAAAATCTAACAGAAAAGTCACTGGCATCACACATAAGTTCAAAAGGAAGGTTCCAATTTGGAGATTTTATAATGGGAGGAGAGGCGAGAGAGTATTTGAGGGTTGATAATGAACCCTCATAGCTTTCTATCCAAACAAATGGAGCATCCTTTACTAGGATAGCACAAAGGGGATGTGATATTGAACTAAAGTATTTGATGAATCTTCTATAGAAACTGGCATGTCCTATGAAATACCTCACTTCCTTGACAGTTTTGGGTGATGGAAGGTGACGAATGATGTCAACCTTGGCTTTATCAACTTCAATCCCCCTACCTAAGACTAGATAGCCTAGAACTAGCCCCTCTTTAACCATGAAATGACATTTTTTCCAGTTTAAGACCAGATTCTTTTCTTCAAATCTTGACAAGACTCTCTCCACATTATGTAGACATCCCTCAAATGTATCCCCAAACACATAGAATACATCCATGAAGACCTCTAGAAAATCACCTACCATGTCTGAGAAGATTCCCATCATGCACTGTTGGAAGGTTTCAGGGGCATTGCATAACCCGAAGGGCATGCGTTTGAAAGAAAATGTTGCCAATGGACATGTGAATTTAGTCTCCCCTTGATCCTCTAGGGAGACTTAAATTTGATTATACCTCGAGTACCCATCTAAGAAACAGTATAAGGCATGACCTGCCACTCTCTCAAGGACTTGGTCAATGAATGGTAAGGGGAAATGGTCATTCTTGGTAATTGATTTTAGCTTCCTATAGTCGATGAATACCCTCCATCCACTACTCACCCTTGTTGGAATAATCTCTCCATCCTCATTGGTTATCACTGTGATTCCAGCCCTTTTTGGAACCACTTGGATTGGGCTCACCCAGTCACTCTCAGCTTTGAGATATATGATACCAGATTTTAACAATTTCAGAAGTTCTTTCCTTACTACCTCCATGATATTAGGATTTAGTCGTCGTTGAAGTTGATGACATGGCTTTGAATCAGATTCTAGAATAATCCTATGAGTCCTGATAAGTGGGATATTCCCGGGAATATCAGATAGGGTCCAACCAATGGATTTTTTATGTTTCCTAAGGACATCTAGAAGCATCCTCTCATGATTGGATTAAAGAGAAGAAGAAATGAAAATAGAATGTGTTTTATTGTCCCCTAGAAAGGCATACTTGAGTGCAGTAGGAAGTTTCTTCAATTCAAGATCAGGTCGGTTAAGAATTTCAGCAGAAGATTGGGACATTGGATCAAGATCAATTTTATTTCCAAAAATTTTAGATAGGATTTATTCCCCACATATAGAAGTTTCAGCTACTAGATTGTCTTGATCATATTTAGGGAAGGAAGTTGGAGTGGTCTCCATGAAAGTGGTTTCTTGAAAGTTTTCACTGATTGTTGGACCTAAGACTTCATCATAAGAGAAATTTGAAAATGATTCAAGCCAAGGAGATAAACTTCCTTCATATGAAAGAAGGAAATCAATCTCATCCTGACTTAAACATTCATCAAATTTTCCATGATGTTCTATGGATTCATTATCAATGCTTCCTATCATGTTTACTTGATTAATGTCCTCGTCATCCCCTATTTGTGAGCTTTCATTATAGATTTTCAAGTCTAGAATCATGTTTCCAAAGGTGATGGTCATGTTCTCGTTTCGGACTCGGATAACAAAGTTGATTGTTTCAAGGAAAGGATGACCAAGGATGATTGGGTTTTTTTCCTTATTTCCTATGTTTGAATGGTTTTCAAGGACAATGAAATCAGCAGGGTAGATGAAGTTTTCAACCATTACTTGAAAGTCCTTTAAAATCCCCTTTGGAACCCTAATTCTACGATCAGCAAGTTGAAGTGTGACCGATGTGGGTTAGAGCACTTCTAGGACTAACTGGCAGTACAAAACATATGGGATGAGATTGAAACTAGCACCTAGGTCACACAAGGCCTTGAAAAATTTTCTCTCTCCTAGTTCAACATTGATGTAAGGGCAACCCAGGTCTTTCAACATAGGAGGAATCATCCCTTGAATGGTGGTACTCACATTAGCGGCCAAAAGGACTTGGTTTTTAAGTGAATATTTTCATTTAAAAGTTCTGAAGTCCTTAAGGTACTTTGAGTAGGCAGGTATGGTTTGGATTGCATCGAGAAGGGGAATGTTCAACTTGACTTGTAAGAAGATTTCCCTCAATGTTTCACTCAGTTCAAGCTTGGGTTTCCCCCTCACACATGGAGGAAATAGTGCAGGTTGTGGGGTTGTTTTTTGAAGAGTTGTTTCTTTGAAAATGTTATTGTGTTTTTCAATTTGATCATTTGGTTCATTTGAATTTTCATCCAAGTTTGAATCTTCATGTGGGTTTTGAATTAGTTGTTCAGGTTTCTCAATTGATTTCCCCTTCTTAAAACAGTCACAACATTTAGTTGTTCATAAGTTGTTTGAGTACAACTTGACTCTCCCCTTGAAGTTGAGGATGGAACCGCCAGAGTAGGCATGGGTTACTTTCCAGTTTTGATGGTTTGAATTTAGGGAAGAGACTTACGAGTTCATCCTATCCATTTGTTTTCACAATTGTTCTAGTAGGCTTTGTGGAACAGTTTGGGTTGGTGCTTGAGAAGATTGGTTTATCCCGGGGGGATATTTTGGAGGTGGGATGGTTTGTTGAAAGTGGACCGGTGGCTGTTGGTATTGGATAGGTTGGGTTTGGAACTGGTTATGGGTTTGGTAGTTTTGATGGGGGTAAAGATTTTGTCCCTGTGGTTGGCTAGGTTGTTGGTTATTGTAACACCCCAAGATTTCATAGTGTGTTATTTCTTCAAAATAATTCAATAACTTGCACTACACGCAACATCGAGTTCAATTTCACCATGACTTACCAAAAAAAAAAGCCATTAAAAGAGGTCATGAATAGCATTAACTACATTTTTAGCTTTATATAATCCTTATAATTTTAGAATCCATATTATGAGTTTCTTAGTCATAATGCAAGAACAGATTCATTTTCAGTATTGCACTTTTATCAACTTTTGATAGTGAAACCTTTTTAAATACAATATTTTAAACTTTTTGACTAAATGGAGACATCAAAAAATTTAAAATGAAACATCCCAAGCTTCCACAGTACGCTTTCCTTTGAATAAAACAGTAGCGTGTGTTGTACGCAACGTCGAGTTTTAACACACACCACAACCGATCAAACTAGCCGTTATGAATAGTAATACCTAAATTTTGAAATTATATATATTTTATATTTTGAAATGGACTTCATTTTTGGATTCGGAATATCGAATTTAGCCTAAGGTGAAATTTTGGTACTTTTCGGATAACTTTCATATTTTGATGAATAGTGAAAATTACTAAATTTTAATTAAAAACAACTTTTTTAATCAAAATACTTAATAGTGATAAATTATGAATTTGAGTGGTTTTAAAGTATATTTAGAATATATTTTTACAATTTAATATAATTTTGGTCATTGGACATAATTTTACAATTAAACCGAACATAAACGAGTGTCAATCTTTTGATAGTTATTATCTCTTAAAAACACGCTTTTTGTTTTGACAGCGGGAATTAATTTTAAATTAATTTCTGCCACTTATGTGTTTTGAATTTAGGAAAATGGATTCCATATTTGGAATCAGGATTTTCAAATTGTGTAAATAGGTAACTTTTATTTTTAGATATTTTGAATAATTACTGCGGTAAATATTTTATTTACCATGGTTAAGGGTAAATCCGGTAAATAAGGGTTAAACAAATAATATTATAATAATACTAAATTACCCTAAAACGTGTCTTAACCCTATTGGTTGATACATGGTCGACCATGGGAATCTTTGGGTCTATTTTGGGACCCCATGGATCCACTTGTAAGTGATAATGACACTTTATTTTAATTAAGTTAAAATGAATACAAAAATGACACAAGCATATATCTTTTAGAAAAACAATTGTTACATAGGGTTATATATGTTGGAATTTAGATTATAAATATTAATTAGAAAGCTAAAAATATTTCCTACATAATGATATTTTATTTATAATTTTTAGACATTAAATAAGTTATTTTATTTATGACACAATGATGATGAAGTAATTACTATAATAGTGAAAAATTAAAATAATTGATATTATAAATACCCAAATAAATATAATATGAAACTTTTAATGAATTAAACTAATTTTCTAGGATAATAGGATATATTAGGATTGATTTAATTGACTTTGTTATAAGTAATCAATCTGTTATGAGTTTCACAAAAATCAACTATTGAATAGTGTCAAAATTGACATAAAAGAGTTCTTAAAACAAATATTATATTATTAATTGATATTAAATTCCTAAAAATCTAAGGTTCGGCCAAGAGACTTATATCATTATAGGTTCATCATTAATTTACCACTTGGGGGTAGCTTGGATGTATATGGTAAGTTTATTAACCATATTATATAAAAATACAAAGAGACATTGTAAAAGTGAAACTAATTAACTTAGAGTTAATACTTAAAGATAAGGTTAATATAAGTACCCAAACCTGTCTAAATTCTATTGGTTGAGTGGTTTTCGACCTATCCCCACCTTAACCTTTGAATAATAAGCTTTGGAGCCATTAGAAACCGAATATGAATTTATTATAAATTAATATTTCTACCTTTTCCAAAGGTGCCCCTCACCCCTCTTATAAAAGGGCACTCCTCCTTCTCATTTCTTCACACCTTCAAAGCCTTTTGGTTCGGCCAAAATCTGCCCAAATACTCTCCCAAAATCCCTCACTACAACCTAGAGGCCTTAGTTTGATCAGAAAGCCAACCTAAGGAGCCCTTTTGATCAAATCAAAAGGAAGAACCCGAAGAAGAGGTAATGATTTCACCACCCTTCTCCAAGTTCATTTCATCTTCCACTTCTTCTTCCTTTGTTCTTACCATTCTAAAATAATAACTCCAGTATCTCACATATAATGTGATGTTATTATAAATATGGTACAACCATATTCAGTATTCTATCCACCCTTTGAATAACATGTCACCATACGTGCGTACGTACGAACTACCGTCTCCACGTCGTGGTGTAATTGTTATTCAATATAATATTATTTGGATGGGTATAATAATGATGTGTAACTCATGTAAAAAAATAAATATAACATTTTAATGATTCTGTATATATGATATACCATCCATTTATATATTATTTTAATATCAAAAGAATGATGTTGTCGCTCGTGCGTACGTACGGACTACCGTCTCCACGAACGCGATGAGATTCATTCTCCATCGTATCCATTCAAGTATAATTATCATTTGATGATTTAAAAATGATGTTTAAGGACTGGATATCATTCTGGATATGAATAAGATACAACAACCATGGCTTATGTAACAAAACATATAAAAGAAAATGAGTAAGTTAACTCCCGAAACGACGATAATTCTAAGATATTATTAACAAATCAATGTTAAAAGATCATATATGATATCATATTAATATATATGATTCTTGTATAATTTAATAACAACTATTTCACCATTATACAGGAGTTTAACCTACCCCAACCAAGGAAAAGTACAAGGTAAGGGTTTACTTTACAACCTCTTCATTATCCAAGGTTGTTTATACGTAATAATCTACTGGGATCTCTTTATCATCCACATCCATGTTTCTTAAAAATGCATTTCAAAACATTTTTACTATTTACTAGAATATGAGTTAAAGTCATTTATACCCTTTTTGACTTTTATAAATGGTTTAAGAAGGAATCTTTTGGTCGTTTTCAAAACAAGGTCCTTTTTAACCTTTTCGACAGAATTAAGGTAAGAATGTTTTTTTTAACTTATACGGCGGGTGTGGCTATTTTCCGCTGTTATAAAATCTTCAAGGCTTAACTTACAAGCTTATAAGAATATTTTCAAAGAAAATGTTTTATTTTATATGGATCTTAAATTATTTCAAAATAAAAGGAGATATTTCTTTAAAAAGAATTTTGATTTCATCTATGTCAACATCCTTTGATGGATTTTTAGATTATTTGAAGTTGATTTATTATGATACAAAACTTCTATATTGTATTGAAGGTTTTGTGATATGTTTGACTATGGATGTGCTATTTTTATACCATTTATAGTTTATGGTGAAAGTATTGACATTTCATATGCTAGTTTTAATATGAATGTTTATGTTATGTTTAAACCTTTTCATTTGGGAATGCATTGGACTTAATATGTGATGGGTGGAGCCCACTATAGCTCCTCGATGCATCGGTAGGTCTCATGAGACAAAATAGTGTCTTGGCACAAGGCCTTGACAAAATCTTATTTGTAGTCTTGGCATGAGGCCTTGGATATGTGGTTATGATAGTCTGGCATTATGCATTCCAACATTATGAAAGTGGTTATTGATTTTTGCATGTGATTATTCGATTAGTAGAATATCCATGTGAATAAGTAAATGGCATTATTTCATTTTATTTATGCCATACCATGTTGAATGTTCATTTTTAAAAGGCTTTTGTTTTAGTTATACATTGCCTTAAATGTTTATTTTTATTTATGAAAGTTTCCGCTATATTGTTATCCTTACTGGGCATTTGAGCTCACCCCTTTTCTATGTTTTATTTTTCCCAGGATGTGATGAAGTAAGTTATGAATGACCTGCAGGGATTTTATGAGGGGTTAATAGTGTGGATTGTGGAAACATTATGTTGTTGTAGTAGTTTTTCATTTTATGATGTAATGTAAAACTTATGAATATATCTAGTGTTTCCAAGGCTACTAAACCAATCGGTCTTTCAAGATTTGATCTTTCTTGTGATCATGCCAATGTTATGTAATAATGCACCGACTCTAGGTAACTGGGGTCGGGGCGTTACAGTTGGTATCAGAGGAAGTTTAGTACAAACCTTGGAAGCTAGATTTAGATAAACTCTGATTAGAGCACGTAGACCTAAGAAGAACTTTGAGGATTAGTATAGAAGAACTTCCTAGAATTTTGGTATTGTAGAGATTTTGTGAGTTTTCCGAGCAATACATCCCTGTCTGGATACGAGCAGGTAGAGGCGGCTCTGGCACAGCTGTACCTAGGGGTAAAACCCGAAAACACCGCTTTGAGCTAGACTCGAACGGGAACTGGTGCACGACAACGGGCCTTGCTACACTCTTGGTTACAACACTCCCGGGGGATATGCTTAGGATAATTCTCATTTTCTTTACAAACCATTATGAAGGGTTTATGAGTATATACATCCTCAAAGGAGACATTTTTATTATTATGGATTATATCCATAAATTGTTCAATTTATGTTAAGTGTTTTATAAGTATGGGATTATGTATTTTGATTCATAAACTGATCTAGTGTATGCCATTGTTTAGAAATGGCACCCAGTAGAAGGAATGAGAACTCCAGAAATGCACATGATCCAAAGAGAAGGAAGGATCATATCTTTCATGGTCTTAAGCTAGAATTTATAAGAGAAATAGTCTCCCATGTATTATCATCATATGAAGAAATAATATCATGTGTTGATAAGATAAGTAAAGAGTTTACTGACTCCTATGGCTTTGAAGGGAAGCAAGAGAAGAAAAGGATAGAAGAGAGAAAGATGGATAAAGGGAAGAGGGAAAAGAAGAATTTTCCCATATGTGGTAACTGTGGAAAGAAACACCCTGGAACTTGCCTGAAAGGAATGGGAGTTTGTTATAAGTGTGGAGGAAAAGGGCACAAAGTACATGACTGCAAGGGTAAGAAAATGGTTTCAAATGTACAATGATTCATTTGCAAGGAGTTTGGACACTACGCGAACCTATGTCCCAGTCATCAGACTATGCCGCAAATGATGCTATTGGATAATAATCAAGTTATGATACTACCACAGATTAAGAGGAATGATTAGAGTTACTATGTTGATTATATCAATTGAGTGTTGTATCAACAATGTACTTGTTATAATAATTATGGAGTATATAAGAATTGTACTGCAGTACTATTTAATTAAGGACTTGAGATGGTGTGGAACAATGAAAAGTGACTCAGTAGCAGGTTAAATGTTTGGAAAATATATGGTTGAGAGAAAGATAAACCATAATATGGTTCAGATACCGAGGTGGTGATTTTAGAATAATACATGATTGATTTGGATAAATTATATTGGATATTATTGACTACCTTGAAATTGATTAATGATTTGTATATTCCATCATTGTTGGGTTTTAAAACATTTTTGGATTAATGAAGTATATCCAGCATTCTATATGGAATAAGGGAACATGAATGTAATCAATAAGGAATATGGTAATACATGATGAAGGTATTCCTATGCTATTACGGGGTAAAAAGGATCTATATTATGTTTAACTTCCTTATAAATGTTGGACTGTGAGTTTGGATAGAAGTATTTTGGATAGTTCTAGTTTGGATTATTTTGGATTTCCATAAAAGGACAACCCGGAGGTCGGGCGGCAACCCGTCGCGTCCGGCAAGGCTGCAAGACTTGAACCCGCAACCGAAGGGTGACAAGGGTGTATCACCTACCACTGGCCCACGAGATGTCCTGGATTAAATAATGTAGTTTTTATTAAAATATCTTGTTGATGAATTATAAATTCATTTATTTTGGAACCCTATACAAATAGTGTAAATAGAATTTTTTTTACATTCTATTATCTTTTAGAGTGAAAGATGAGTTTGTGGTAGAAATTTATTAATGGATAAAACTCTAATTATAAAGTAAGTATATCTCCTTATGATCTTAGCCAATCTCATAAATAAATTCCTCAATATTAAGAAAAGCAACTTAGAACAAAAATGTTTTCCTAGATGGTACCTTAAATCATCACTAATTTATGGCTTTGGGATTGTTGGCCTTTTCATAGCCATGTTCTCTACCACTCTCCATCAGATAATTGATGGTTATATTTTTCTTCCATATCCATATTTTCCTACATGGAACCCTAGTATGTGTTATTTTTGGTAATCTTCATACTTTTGACTCTTTATTTTAAATAGAGGCCTCGTTAATTCATTTTTCGATGTGGGATTTCAACTAAGATATTTTGAAACGTCAAAAATGAGTTATCCCAATACCCTATATTTTTTTGAACCGATGGTACTTCAAATCATCATAGATTGATGAGTTTAAGGACCTCAATTATACACTTGTTTGTGATTGATGACCTCAATCACTACCTATAAATATTTACGTTTTTTCTCCGATTATATGTCTCTAATTGCCACCAATGTTCTCCTAATCAAGATCATAATTCGGTGGGGACCCTTTCATTTCTCTTTTCATCATATTAAGACTAAATTTTAGTAACCCAATTTCCGATGTGGGTTTTCCCACAAATATATTATCTATTTTCAACCTTTTATTTTTGAAGAACAATTTCAAATTGCGAGGACGCAATTTATTGAAGGAGGGGAGAATGTAACACCCCAAGATTTCATAGTGTGTTATTTCTTCAAAATAATTCAATAACTTGCACTACACGCAACACCGAGTTCAATTGCACCATGACTTACCAAAAAAAAATCCATTAAAAGAGGTCATGAATATGATTAACTACATTTTTAACATTATATAATCCTTATAAATTTAGAATCCATATTATGAGTTTCTTAGTCATAATGCAAGAACAGATTCATTTTCAGTATTGCACTTTTATCAACTTTTGATAGTGAAACCTTTTTAAATACAATATTTTAAACTTTTTGACTAAATGGAGACATCAAAAAATTTAAAATGAAACATCCCAAGCTTCCACGGTACGCTTTCCTTTGAATAAAACAGTAGCGTGTGTTGTACGCAACGTCGAGTTTTAACACACACCACAACCGATCGAACTAGCCGTTATGAATAGTAATACCTAAATTTTGAAATTATATATATTTTATATTTTGAAATAGACTTCATTTTTGGATTCGGAATATCAAATTTAGCCTAAGGTGAAATTTTGGTACTTTTCGGATATCTTTCATATTTTGATGAATAGTGAAAATTACTAAATTTTAATTAAAAACAACTTTTTTAATCAAAATAATTAATAGTGATAAATTATGAATTTGAGTGGTTTTAAAGTATATTTAGAATATATTTTTACAATTTAATATAATTTTGGTCATTGGAAATAATTTTACAATTAAACCGAACATAAACGAGTGTCAATCTTTTGATAGTTATTATCTTCCTAAAAACACGCTTTTTGTTTTGACAGCGGGAATTAATTTTAAATTAATTTCTGCCACTTCTGTGTTTTGAATTTAGGAAAATCGATTCCATATTTGGAATCAGGATTTTCAAATTGTGTAAATAGGTAACTTTTATTTTTAGACATTTTGAATAATTACTGCGGTAAATATTTTATTTACCATGGTTAAGGGTAAATCCAGTAAATAAGGGTTAAAAAAATAATATTATAATAATACTAAATTACCCTAAAACGTGTCTTAACCGTATTGGTTGATACATGGTCGACCATGGGAATCTTTGGGTCTATTTTGGGACCCCATGGATCCACTTGTAAGTGATAATGACACTTTATTTTAATTAAGTTAAAATGAATACAAAAATGACACAAGCATATATCTTTTAGAAAAACAATTGTTACATAGGGTTATATATGTTGGATGTTAGATTATAAATATTCATTAGAAAGATAAAAAGATTTCCTACATAATGATAGTTTATTTATAATTTTTAGACATTAAATAATTTCTTTTATTTATGACACAATGATGATGCAGTAATTACTATAATAGTGAAAAATTAAAATAATTGATATTATAAATACCCAAATAAATATAATATGAAACTTTTAATGAATTAAACTAATTTTCTAGGATAATATGATATATTAGGATTGATTTAATTGACTTTGTTCGAAGTAATCAATCTTTTATGAGTTTCACAAAAATCAACTATTGAATAGTGTCAAAATTGACATAAAAGTGTTCTTAAAACAAATATTATATTATTAATTGATATTAAATTCCTAAAAATCTAAGGTTCGGCCAGGAGACTTATATCATGATAGGTTCATCATTAATGTACCACATGGGGGTCTCTTGGATGTATATAGTAAGTTTATTAACCATATTATATAAAAATACAAAGAGACATTGTAAAAGTGAAACTAATTAACTTAGAGTTAATACTTAAAGATAAGGTTAATATAAGTACCCAAACCTGTCTAAATTCTATTGGTTGAGTGGTTTTCGACCTATCCCCACCTTAACCTTTTAATAATAAGCTTTCGATCCATTAGAAACCGAATATGAATTTATTATAAATTAATATTTCTAGCTTTTCCAAAGGTGCCCCTCACCCCTCTTATAAAAGGGCACTCCTACTTCTCATTTCTTCACACCTTCAAAGACTTTTGGTTCGGCCAAACTCTGCCCAAATACTCTCCCAACATCCCTCACTACAACCTAGAGGCCTTAGTTTGATCAGAAAGCCAACCTAAGGAGCCCTTTTGATCAAATCAAAAGGAAGAACCCGAAGAAGAGGTAATGATTTCACCACCCTTCTCCAAGTTCATTTCTTCTTCCACTTCTTCTTCCTTTGTTCTTACCATTCTAAAATAATAACTCCAGTATCTCACATATACTGTGATGTTATTATAAATATGGTAAAACCATATTCAGTATTCTATCCACCCTTTGAATAACATGTTACCATACGTGCGTACGTACAGACTACCGTCTCCACGTCGTGGTGTAATTGTTATTCAATATAATATTATTTGGATGGGTATAATAATGATGTGTAACTCATGTAAAAAATAAATATAACATGTAAATTATTCTGTATATATGATATACCATCCATTTATATATTATTTTAATATCAAAAGAATGATGTTGTCGCTCGTGCGTATGTACGGACTACCGTCTCCACGAACGCGATGAGATTCATTCTCCATCGTATCCATTCTAGTATAATTATCATTTGATGATTTAAAAATGATGTTTAAGGACTGGATATCATTATGGATATGAATAAGATACAACAACCATGGCTTATGTGACAAAACATATAAAAGAAAATGAGTAAGTTAACTCCCGAAACGACGATAATTCTAAGATATTATTAACAAATCAATGTTAAAAGATCATATATGATATCATATTAATATATATGATTCTTGTATAATTTAATAACAACTATTTCACCATTATACAGGAGGTTAACCTACCCCAACCAAGGAAAAGTACAAGGTAAGGGTTTACTTTACAACCTCTTCATTATCCAAGGTTGTTTATACGTAATAATCTACTGGGATCTCTTTATCATCCACATCCATGTTTCTTAAAAATGCATTTCAAAACATTTTTACTATTTACTAGAATATGAGTTAAAGTCATTTATACACTTTTTGACTTTTATAAGTGGTTTATAAAGGAATCTTTCGGTCGTTTTCAAAACAAGGTCCTTTTTAACCTTTTCGACAGAATTAAGGTAAGAATGTTTTTTTAACTTATACGGCGGGTGCGGCTATTTTCCGCCGTTATAAAATCTTCAAAGCTTCCCTTACAAGCTTATAAGAATATTTTCAAAGAAAATGTTTTATTTTATATGGATCTTAAATTATTTCAAAATAAAAGGAGATATTTCTTTAAAAAGAATTTTGATTTCATCTATGTCAACATCCTTTGATGGATTTTAAGATTATTTGAAGTGGATTTATTATGATACAAAACTTCTATATTGTATTGAAGGTTTTGTGATATGTTTGACTATGGATGTGATATTTTTATACCATTCATAGTTTATGGTGAAATTATTGACATTTCATATGCTAGTTTTAATATGAATGTTTATGTTATGTTTAAACCATTTCATTTGGGAATGCATTGGACTTAATATGTGACGGGTGGAGCCCGCTATAGCTCCTCAATGCATCGGTAGGTCTCATGAGACAAACTAGTGTCTTGGCACAAGGCCTTGACAAAATCTTATTTGTAGTCTTGGCACGAGGCCTTGGCTATGTGGTTATGATAGTCTGGCATTATGCATTCCAACATTATGAAAGTGGTTATTGATTTTTGCATGTGATTATTCGATTAGTAGAATATCCATGTGAATAAGTAAATGGAATTATTTCATTTTATTTATTCCATACCATGTTGAAAGTTCATTTTAAAAGGCTTTTGTTTTAGTTATACATTGCCTTAAAAGTTTATTTTTATTTATGAAAGTTTCCACTATATTGTTATCCTTACTGGGCATTTGAGCTCACCCCTTTTCTATGTTTTATTTTTCCCAGGATGTGAAGAAGTAAGTTATGAATGACCTGCAGGGATTTTATGAGGGGTTAATAGTGTGGATTGTGGAAACATTATGTTGTTGTAGTAGTTTTTCATTTTATGATGTAATGTAAAACTTATGAATATATCTAGTGTTTCCAAGGCTACTAAACCAATCGGTCTTTCGAGATTTGATCTTTCTTGTGATCATGCCAATGTTATGTAATAATGCACCGACTCTAGGTAACTGGGGTCGGGGCGTTACAGTTATATTTCCAGCGGAATCCTGGGTGGTCATTATACCTTGGGTTGAAGTTGTTTTGGTATTGAGGATTTTGAAAGTTCAAAGAATTTATTTCTTCTAGGGGTCCTTCTAAAAGAACATCCTTGATGGATGGAATGGTTGGGAAGTTGTCTGTCGTATGGTCATGTTTGTCACAAATTGTGCAAACAAGGTCTACAGTTTGGATTTCATGGACTTTCCTAAGGTCTATCTCTTCAACCTTCCTAGAGAGTGCTGTGAGTTTTTCCCTAAGGCTTTCCTCTTCTCTAAGTGTATGAATTCCAGTAGTTCTTTGTGTATTTTCAGAATAAGGTGAAGTTCCCCATGTTTGGTTTAGTTCAGAAAGGCTTTCTAGATACTCGTAAGCATCATTTGGGGCTTTGTTTTTAAAGGTTCCATTACACATCATGTCAATGAATTGTTTGTTCCCCGTACCCAACCCTTCATAGAAAATTATCACTTGTTTAGGAATAGAAAAACCATGGTGTGGAACCATGTTTAGAGTTTATTTGAACCTCTCCCATGTTTCATAGAATGACTCTCCCTCTTTTTCAGAAAAAGTTTTGGATACTCTTTTTAAGTGCAATTGTTTTGTGGTGGGGAAAGTATTTTTTGTAGAATTCTCTTTGTAGTTGGTCCCAAGAGTTTATGGATGATGGTATCAAATTTTTTAGACAATTTTTAGCTCAATACTTTAATGAAAAAGGAAATATCCTCATCTTATATGATTCTAGTTGATGTGGGGGACACATGGTTTCTACAATGTCATTGAACTCCTTAATGTGAAGGTAGGGCATCTCGGACTCCATTCCATATAATGTGGGAAGATGGATTAGGACATGGGGTTTAAAGATGTAGTTGGAATCTCCTAGGTAGTTGTGTCTAATTCATGAGGGGGCATTGGTCCTGAAATGTGTGAGGTAGTCATTCATGGTTTGATCAATTGCATTCCCCAAGTATGGGGATACCTCATTTGGGTTTCAATTTTGGTTTCCACTCGGGGTAATGAGTTGGATTCTTTAAAGACCTTCCATTTAAATTGGACCAATTTTGGACTCTAGAGTATTAGGAAGATTAGTATCTAATGGAAAGAGTTCCCTTGGTGTACTTGACTCCCCAACCCCAGGACTATCCACCATAACTAGACGGTTTGATTGATCGCAGGTGTAGGCTGACATGCGCCAAAAGAAAAAAAAATGAGAAAGGGAAAAGATAAGAGAATTTGGATGAGAAAAGAATAAATGGGGGATAATATAATCGGTGTTTAGATAACTTACTTGGGTCCCTAGCAATGGTGCCAAAATTTGATTCATGCTCAAATTTACCCAACAAAAGATGGTAGGACGGTCCTTGTAGTTTAGCTTGGGTTATCGAATCCTCAGAGACCTAAGAAGTAAACTATAGACACGTACATTATATGAACTATTTTTGGCTATGAAGTGGCCAAATTGGGTTTATTTTAGATGGGTTTAAAGGAACTCTAAGAGACTTAAGTGAATTCAATTTAATAGAATGAGTTGATCCTAGGTTATTGCTCGGGGTGGATTAGACGTATTTCATTTTCAATGATTTCAATTTCTTATATTTGAGATGGGTTCATTTAAGGAGATAATACAACATAATCAGTACCTAGTTTAATTCCTACACCCTTCAATACTAATCACCTATTCACTTTAAGGATCAAAGTTTTGAGAAATTCAAGGTAGAGGTTCGTATTAGCACTTGAAGTGTGTGGCCTTAAATTCAACAAGGACGATGGAGTTTAAAAATCATCAAATAAAAATCTCAATTAAAGAAGTGATTATACATTAATGAGGTGATAAATAACATCAAATACAGCCCCTTGATACTCCCTTGGATCAGCCCACAAGTGGGTTATCCCTCCATTGATTCTATGGTTTCAATGGAAGCGGAAAGTAGACTCATGGGGGAAGAAATGGAGAAGTAGAAAAAACACAATAAAATAACAATCACTCCACCATTGTGTGATAATATCACAAGGTCTGGTATGAACAAGTTAACACCTTGAACCAACGGTATCAAATTGATATTAAGAACAACAAAATAAGAGGATAAGAAGAACTTTTATTAAAAAACTAAATTGAATTGAACAACGTACATGTTAAAGACAAATTTGAGACAACAAAATCACAACATATCATTACAATTGAACAAAGAACCAAAGATTATAAACTCCTTCACCAACACTGACTTAAATAGGAATTTTGGGAGCCTTGGGTCGAGCCTCCAATAGTACAAAGGATCCCACTTGAGTATGGTAGGCCTAGGGTGGTGGAAAGTAAGGGAGATGAGACTTTTCCACCCTTGACCAGAGGTGGTAGCCAGCTTGCTTCCACCGAACAGACGTGCTTGGAAGACCTTCTAGATGGCCGAATCAGAGTGGGCCATAGAAGCCGAAAATGGATCTCTAGATTTCGCCTACCTGCATGTAAAATATGGGCCCATTTGGAGTTGTGATTTCTGAGATATAATTATATTAGTGGACAGTTGTTCTGAGCCGTAGAATTTGGCCCCAAATTTTATCTCTAACTTGGGCCACATAAATGAACACCATGGATGCATAATTAGCATTGGATCATGAAGAGTGATTTGTTACTATACATGGATTCTATAATTCCATGAAATTTTGGATTCATTGGGCCTGTAAGGTGGTCCCCACATTCGAATCAGTGGGTTGGTGTCCAATCTAACTTCTCCAGAATTGTTTTCTTTCATCACAAAATATCCTCATCTTCTTCCATTAATTATCCATTGAACCCTGAATCAAACATGTTAATATTGAAGTGTAGATAAATTTCCAAATATATCAAATTAAAATATGTATAATTATATTCCTTAAAATCAGATGAATCATTGAGTACTTCAAATGACGTTAAAAAATATACCACATAATAGTGCATTTTAAGAAGGTATTACAATCATAATGTGAAATGATGTTCAAAGTGTAAAATGCACTAAAATGGTGTTTATGAATAATAAATAACATGAATATTATACATATTAACAATGAATATTAGCCTCATTTTGTGGCTAATCAGACATCATGTGACATGGCCATATGGACTAGGGTATGTAAATGACAAATGGTTGGCTGGGTTAGGAAAGGGATGATTAGTAAAACTTGATATTATAGGACTCTAGAGTGATAATCATGAGAAATGATTCTTATTATTTGATGAGGAAGTCACACATGAGAGATACCCTAAGAACTCTTATTTTATAGGGATAATGACATCAATAGAATGATGGTATAGATATCCCTTGGCATGGAGCACCCAATGGTCTTCTTCGGGTTAGTTTTTTTCCAAATAAAGATTGACATCCATTATAGTGCTAGAATTTCCACCATTTAGGGATGGTGGTAAGATGAGAAATATCATGTTTTAGGGTCATACCATATTAGATTATTCATAAATAGTGGTTGGTAAAATCAATATGTTTGGAAACTAATGAGTATTGGGATTAAGTGATTGAGATGTGTTTAGTCTGGGTGTTAAGAATGTCAATGATCAAGAAAAATTTGATATATCCTTCTGGAATAGATAATTGATAGATGAAAAACCCATTGCATTTGATTTTAATTAGATTCACAATATTTTATATTTTGGGATGGTGTGTACAATCATCAAGGATTACAGTTATTTTCTATTGTTTTAGTGAATAAGCAAGACAAGGATCATGGGTTTCAATGATGACACTTAGATTGAGGCATTTATATCAGTATTAGAGTCGATTTTATGGTGGGATGGTGTGTTTTGGAGGATATATTGTGTATGATTGATCCGAAAGACACATTTTCATGTATTTTGGGTAGGTGAGATAAGTTTCATAATGGATGTTGCATTCAAAAAATGACTGATGTATTTTAGTGATGAGAATGAGAGTTTTTAGGAAAAATATATTGTGGTTAGATTAAGATGGGGGATTATTTGATGAAATCTAGTTTGGAATCAAGAATAAGTAGAAGTATCACGTTTTGATGGATGTATATAGTGTAAAATGACAATCTCAGATGATTCCAAATGACAAAGGCCTCTTGGTGGAGATTTTTTAATTGCCTATGAATTTATGGGTTACTATTTTCAAGGAAAACTTGAAATTTTAGATTCATAGTTGGGGTAGGGTTTTGAAAATTGGGATTACAATGAGAAATTCAGGATTCAGGACACCTCTAGGATGAGTTCTTACACATGATTATGTGTTTGGGTGGCACTCATGGGTGTCTCTACTGGGTTCAAAGGATAATGTTTAGTTGTAATTGTAGTAGAATAACACATAGTACTCAGTGGGACTACATTAGGTACCTAGTGAGGCTGGTTGAATCTTGGTAGGGTTCTACTTAGTACTCAGTGAATCCAAACTAAGTATCATGCAACATACTTCCCCTTTTCTAATTTCTATTAAAATTTATTAAATGTGTTTTTAAAAACATATATCATCCCCTATATTTTGAGCCACCTTGTAACGACCCCAAATTTTATCAATGGAATTTTTTCATAGAATTATTTAAAAAAACACATACAAAAAAAAGAACCTAATAAAAAAATTATTGCCATCAATGAAGAATGATACATTATTTAGAAAATAATCCAATAAGAATTCCAAATTTGACACTAGGATAATAAATAGAAAATAAGATAATAATGGGAAAATTTGGATATTATCAAACCATGAGGATAACCACACTTACAAAAAAAGATATAGAAATAAAAAAAATGTTAATAATATTTATTTTGAAGATGAAATTATAAATATAATATTAATAGGAAACATAAAAGAGTGAAATAATAGGTACTTATAGGAATTAATAAACCTATATGCTTGTTATAAATCTCACAATTAGATTAGTAATATGAACATTATGAATAGTAATCGAGCCATTAGAATAGAAACCTCACATATGAAAGTATAAAATAAAATTTAGGTATCTTATAATTAAAACATTATCTATTTATATCATGGTATAAGTAAATAAATGTTTTTAAAATGATAAATTATGTGTTGGTATTTTTATAAAATGAAAATGTTTATTTACAATATTATAATTGAAATATTTCTTTAAAAGAAAATATGTTTTCATAAAATAGATTAATAAATTATTATTTTGTTGTATTATAATTATAAGACAATGTTATATGACCTTAATTAATTTTTCAAAGGGTAAAAAATCAATTATAATATTAAAATCGTTTTTTAATAAATTATGATTTTATTTAAAAAATATATTTCTAAAATTTAGAAAATTATTTTCACAAAATTGATTCCATTTTCTAAATCTAAACATTGAAAAAATGGTTATGGTTAATTTTTTATATTTTGTTAAAATATATGAATTTTTGGTGAGTAGTGTAATATGATAATTTAAGGTATTTTGCATTACAAGCCACATACATTATTTTTTGAGTTATGGATTAGGTAAAAACCCAAAGGTTAAAAATGTGTTGAACCATTTACTATATTTAGTATTATTAATCAATCACATTGATAATCTTCAGAAAAAATAATAAACTAATGAATATAATAAAAAAACCCTCTCTTCCCCCAATAAATAACACCCCTTCTCCACACACCATCAAATCCTTGTATCATGTACGTATTCAAACCAATTACCTTCCCAATCCTCTCTCCCACATCCAAGATATTATTGTCTCAACAAAAGAACAGTTCCATGTTTTTAAGGAGTCCTTCAAGGAGGTGATATTCAAGAGGTAACTTTCTCAAACCATCTCCTTTAATTTAATCTCTTCTTAGACCTTCTCCTTACCTCCTTTATCTATAAAGGAATAATAATTATAGTATCATGTATATACTATAATGTTATATTACTAGTTTAATATCTTATTCCATCCCCTTTTCTTATCTTCTATTATTCAAATAAATGATATCGTTGTCCAAATTATGGCGGTTTACTTTCTCTGTGGATAATGAGATTTTATTTTCCATTCCCACCTTAAAGGATGGTCATAAAAGAATTATTATGGTTAAAAAGGATTTTAAGATGTATATTATAACTTGTTTCATGTTTTGGAACTAATATATATAGATAATATTTACCATAACAAAACTTATTCATGATGATCAATAAACAACCAAAATAAACTAGACATTTACAATTAACATTTTATCAAATTAATCATCCTCATACCTGAAAATAAAATGATATATGGGAGAATTAAACTTATTTTAAGTTCATTAACACCATATAATTTCAATTCTGGTTTTTTATACCCATTTTAAATGAACTTCCATTATTATATATAATGAAACCGACCATGAAACAATTAAAATGAATGCTCTCAGAATGAAGAAATTTATAATTAAAACTCATCAAAATGACCATAAATGTGGTTAATAAAATTATAATAAATCAAATACATGGTTAATAGTATATCAATTAATTAGTTGATGAATCTAATTTGTATTATCCAGGATGTTAACTTCAAGTTATGAATGCTTTCAGACATAAGGTAAGGGATCTCTCCAAACCTTCATTTTTTCTTTTAGGTTTCACTTTCTCTATCATTTCCCCAATGTCTTAATTCATTATTCATTTATAATTATCTTAAATTATTTTCATATTTTAAAAATATATGTATATATATCAATTAATCTGTATTTTTTGGGGAAATACATGCTTTAAAAAGTTCCCTTATCAATTTTTTATAAAAAACATGATTAATGTGAACTTCAATTTTTCTTACACATTTTCATGTACACTCCATCAGATATGTAAAGTGAAAAATATTTTTTGAAAATCACTAATTATATAATGGAAATCATTATCAGACAATTTCTAGTTTTATGAAAACAATTATGGATTTATCCTTTTTAAAGACTAATTATTCTTTTCCCTAAAAACATAATGTAGTGGAACATTTATAATCTTACCAAACAAATCTATTTAGTATTTTAAATTCAGTTGGAAATCATTATTCTTGATCTATTATTATTTTTCATTTATGAATGAACTAGAATTATTTATATGCCTTATTTATTGGATACCATTATTATATACCCTTTGGTTATCCATTATAACACGATTATGAAACCCATTTCATTCCATGGGGAACCCTTATATTTATTGAATCTTTATACGGAGCACATACAAATGAGAATGTTCTGATGGGTGCAATCAGATAATAATCCAAATAATTGGTTAATGTTGAGTCACATGAGATATCATGTATGTAATTATAGAGTAAACTTAATGCATTATGAGACTTTGTCGATCATGTGATATAGTCTTGGAAGTTAGCTTTCACTAATTTTTATGTCATGCAATATGTTGCTGCCACATTCTAATATTTCCATGATCATATGATTCCATGTTCAATATGTTAGTATTGGCACTCCGTTTTTCCATGGAGGATGAAGGGATTATGAAGAGAACCATAAGAATGTTAAAGTGATAAAGAACCCTAAGGAGTCATTGAAACATTCCCAAGCTATAATACACACACACACACACACCCCTTCACATTAGAAGAACTTTGCTACCCCCTTACATGCCACCAAAGGGTAGGAAAACCCTATGAGGGAACCTAAACTGAGTACCTATGTCATGGAATAACACAGAGTAAGTCCATGGACCAAGGTTCTCTATTTTTCTATAAATAGAAACCTTGCGCTCATTATTTGGAGGACAGGAAAATCGAAATAAGCCTCTAAACTCTGGTCGCAAAACCCCTTTGCCCAGTTCCTTTAAAACCACTCACGTATCTCTCCAAAACCTAGGTGAAGATAAATTTAACGCGGATTAGTGAGATCAAAGTCCCTTAAAGGTCTCAAATATAATTCAATTACATGAGGACCTGTTCTCCTCTAGTGATAATCCACCTGTGCAAGGACCCTTTCATTAACAAGGGACCGGCATGAGACCCATCTAAGAACACATGGGGATACCCTTGTTGCCTATGCTAATGCCTCTCCCATGTGTCGTTTACAAAGGGATCAATTTCCCAAGGAATAACAAACTCACACTGGCCTATAAACTCTGAGTAAAGAACATTTAGTTCCTCCAAGACCCAACATGAGGCACCTCTTCCCTCTAAGATATGACCTACAAGAGCCCCTCTTTGAGTGCACCTCCAAGACATCAATGGCAGAACTACTCTTCCCATAGTTCCCTTATTTGAAAGGGACAAAGTTGAAACCTCCACGGAATCCTCCAAACATTAAAAACCATTAGGAGGGACACATCATCATGTATTTTATTTTGATTTGTATTCCTACATTCAGAAGTTTCCCACACTTTTTTCACAAGATTGTTAGAGTCATTGTGGTGCATGTTGTTTTTCATTCCCACAATCACATGGACCCCGAACCCAAGAACAGTGTCTATGAGTTCCCAGTCTAAGAAATAAGTGTAAAAAATCATTCCTCCTCGTATAATTTCTAATATCTGGAGCCTCTAGATCAAAATAAAGAGGGTAAATATTACTATTTATTTTACATTCAACATGGATTGAGACCCTCCTTTCCTCTTGCAGAACTAATTTCAGGGCATCCGTCTTGAAGTAAGCCCCTATCCTTTATTGTGGTTGCTTTCACTCCTACTCCTCGTCCACCCCTTGGCTACCGATCCAAAGAGGGGATGGGCACCAGAGTACTCTCCTCATTCTCTCCTATACCCTCAACCTATTTCACTAGTGGAAGAGGGATCAAGTGGTTTTCCAAATCTTTAAATTCATCTTATTTCTCACATTCTTACATGACTCATCATGACTTATGTGGGCTTAGAAGATAACCATGATCATTGTGTATACACAATCAGATGCATGTTTTGGAAGATATTCTTCTATAGTAACTTCTCCTAGCCTTCCATAAATTTACATCCATAGACGTGAGTCCTCGTGGCCATGTATCCAACCTCAAAGAAAAGTGAATCGTGTGGTTTTGACGGATCTTCTGTTCCCTCTTGTTTCACACACTGAGCATGACTCACATGGTCTTATAGGTGGACAATGATCATGAAATCCACATGATCCAAAACCAATGGTCCTCCACCTCATGAGTAAGGCTCATTCATACTATTTTATGGGCCTCTTATATGGTATAGACCCCAACATCCTATCAAGGGAATCCTCCTCAGGAGTAAGCCAAAAACCCTACCTATTGTCTTCCTTCTTAAGAGTAAGACCCAAATAAAACCATACTCATTACAAGTGTATGACCCAAACAATCAAGGGAATCCTCATCAAGAGTAATCCCGAACCCATACATAGGAATCTATCTTAGGATTAAGCACCAATCCAAATGAATTTCTAGTGTATCCTTTTCATGAGTAATCCCCAAACAATCTTCAATAAATCCCGGAATCCTTATTAGGAGTAAGCCCCAAATGAAACCCTAAAATTACCATGCATCAAGTCACTCCTCATGGCCCTAAACTCAATAAGGGAATATTCTTTAGAAGTATGCCCCAACTTAATCCTCTCAAAGTGTCACATTCCCCTGAGAGAGAAAACTTTCAAAGAGTCTCCATACGCATGATCCCTCGTAACCAAACTACGTGGGTTATGATTTATTTCTCAAGATACATAAGAATCCTATCCATGGGTTTGATCACAATATCAACACAACTCCCATATTCCTTGAAGACGAACCATTCCCAAACATCCCACTATATCGCAAGAAAACCAACATCATCGTAATAACAACCAAAGAATATCTAATTAATAAAAAGGGGTTACCATTGATAGAAAACATTAGATACATATAGATGAATCTATTCTCCCTATTTCATAATTATTGATTGTGTTTTCAAAGGTGACCCTCATAATACTTGGTAATTAATGAAAGATTAGTGAATATATCTTAATATATAAGAGAGTCATAGAGTAAGAAATCCCCCACCCCCCAAAAAGGGTGTGATGAGCCCAACCACTCATCCTCTCAAACAATGTGAGTTATTAAGAATCATTGCATGAACATCCCAATGATTTATTTCCTTTGGAAAGTAGGACTCTCATAGATATAGAATCATTGGATGTTTTCAGTTCCACAAATAAACTTGTTGGAAAGCATTCGAAGATAACGAGCCCAACATGAATGATTGCACACAACTCAACCCCTATAATCAATATTTGGGTGAATAGTTTTATGTTGAAGAGAAACAATGGTGAACTGGATGCGTATCCTTAACCAATATGATTGTACTACCCACCTCTTAATACCCTTCCAATCTCAAAATTAAATTGGGACAAATGGAACAATAAATCATGCATGCATTCATTCCAATGAAATGCTGCATTGGCAAGGTTTTCTTGTTTTTGTTTTTCATATACTTAGGAAATTTATCTTAGAACCCCCTTCAATCTAATTACATCATTCTTAATTACAAAATAATATGTCTCGAATACTATTTATGCTAGATTTTCATCTAAGAAAAAGACTCAGTCACCAACCCATCATCTTCAACACTAGGTTTCAGACACACTAGTTTAGGAGTACCACCATAACGGTACAATCCCAACCCTAGAGGCCACCTAACAGTCCCTCAATCCCATTAAGCTCCACCAATCACCCAACCATCCACATCCAATGGTCTATATGTAGGAGTTACAAATCATCATCATCAACTACTTTAGATGTTTATCCCCAGATTTCTACAACCTATACCTTCTTTATCATAGGGATGTGGATCAAGAGGCCGCATATAAACTCATCCAGAATACACATGGGTCCTTATAAAGGGATAATACCAATAAGAGTGACCTCTTAGGTCACATGTTATTGATCCCTTATCATGATGAAGGATCCTTTCTCATTTGACTATCCTAGGTCATCCACCTGGGCACATAAGACTGCCCTCTAGGAGAAGAAACCAGTCAATAGGGAGCAGGGACACACCCCTCTACCCTTTGGAGAATCACACAAATTAAATTTGGTGTCCAATCCTAAGAAGGTACATATGATAGACCACTCTAGTTCAGCAAAATAGAAGACTCACTGGTTGGAATTCAAAGAAGCTCACTATCTAAATTCAGTGGAACATCACGAGTAGGAACGTACACATACCCACACTACACAATCATACCAAAAGACACATATGGAAGTATTCAAATAATCCTACCAAAAAAACGTGGCATCAATTCATAATTAGGTGAAAACACCTTCCAACATCTATCAAACCTGCCAGTAATTTCATCTCCCAGCACCTAGAGATGTTTTTACAGAAGGTCCCGATGATGAATAGTGAGAATACCGAACTATCTTCCCCCACACAAGAGTACTATCAGTTTCCACTGATGGGAATGAGAGGACATGAGCATGTACATACCCTTTCTACACATATGGAATGGGCATATATATCCATCATGATCATTGAAGTAACTAAGAATACTCTTAAAATGGTCAAAGGGTAGAGGAAAATGCACACTGAAATCCAAAAAACTTTCTAGGACATCATTACGGTGAATAAATTTGTGCTAGAGGGTCAAATATATAGCTCCCCCAAATAATGGGGATTCTCATTAACATGACACTCTAGAGAAAAAATGTACCTCTTATCTTGTCCAGGAGGTTTGTGGGGGGAAAACTCTCCTACGATATACGGACAACTGGGCCAAGAACATAAACCTATTACAACAGGTGGAAATCATCCCATTTCAATAGACACCTATAGGTAGGTACAAACCCCTATAAAGACTCTAGAAGCCAACTAGAAAATTCAAGCATCAACACAGGAGCAAGTTAAACAAGATTCCATGCATGAAAATAACTTCCCCCAATAAGTGGCCCTAGTAATTCATAAGATGAAATCCTAGAAGAAGCATCACCAAATAAAATTTGAAAACAAAGGTACAATCTAATATCTAGCTCTACTTAAAACTAGAGTTCTTAAATCCCTCAGATTCTTATATGTGGTTGCTCAATATCATACCCTCATGTTACCAAATTATGGGGGTTGTAGAAGTAATTCTGAAGGTCATGCTCATACACTTCACCCTAAAGGATTTCTTTATAACCACATTCCAATTGATCTCGAGAGACCATCTCCTAATGGGACTCACAAAATCCCTAAACCTGGCTAGAAGATCAAGGAGAAAGAGGGTTTTCCCTTTTTTGTAATCCACCATGGTGTTCTTCCCCATGACATCCCTCACTATGATGTTCTATCTATAGTATTTTTTCTGTTCATCACCAGGGCCCTCCCCTGGGCGATGTAGTAGTGAGAAATCCCTCCTACTCTGAGGAAACTAGGAAAACGACTCTAATAATGTCTGATTCCTTATTAGTGTAAAGTTAAATTCTCTCTTATAAAAAATACATCATAATAAAATAGTCATTCTCCAAACCTCCTTATTTATTTATTACCTTATAACATAATAGAGGAAGTACCAAATAATATCACTACTTATGAAAAAGTGGTAGGAAAACATCCACTATGGTCAGACCAGGTAGAGGAACCTCTGGTGAAAGATGGAGAAGACATGATAAACATGATGATACACCATAAAAAATATGACAGACACTTCACAATCTATCCTTAACCACCTCTATATACAACATTATATACGATTGGTTTGGAAGATTGTGTGCACGACATCAATATAAACATATGGAAAAATCTTCATGACATGAGAGAAAAATTATTAACCTATGATAAATATCAAAGTCACATGAATGTATTAGAATGGATGAAATTGCAAACAGAATCGGCGGATCTCCTAGTTTCACTACATCCATAGAAACAAAAAAGATCCATTCAACTCACATACCTCAGTGTGTTTAAAAGCTTGAAACAATTGATCACAGATTTTCCATATAGTATTCATGTCATAGTACGGGGTGCACATTGAGTGAAAAATTTCACCAATGATTCTCAACCAGAAAATCCTGCTATGTGTGGTACCATGAAATGTTTTATATTTAGGTTGGATCCAACAAACATACTCCATTCAAAACCTAAGATATGCTATGAAATAGGCCCTAAACAAATCTCATTGACATAGGTCCAGAAGGGAGTATGTTTTTGAGATACTTTTGCATCAACCATTTAAAAATATTGACCATTCATATAGCTTAGAGGCTTTTATCTATCAGATAGCGCAAATTTCAGAGAAATAGCAATGATATTTAAAAATGGATGTTCTAGGTGAACATATATTGATTCATCCAACCCATGGTTGGGAAAAAATCTATAGAATCAGAAGGGAAGATGTTGTATTTTCATCCACACCAGTTTATGATAATCTCCAACCACTGGGTGGGCGGATTATTTAATCCAAACATCAAGGTTAGAGAACTAGATTTGATGTTTTGTGAATGAAAAAAGGAATAGCCCGATCTGACTAGTCTAGGGGATTTTTCAAATCAACAACATCCACTTCAGTGGATATTAGTCTTAACCCAATTAGGGGAAACACCATATAATGGATCCCCCCAATTTTTCCCATCTAGTGATCCAACATACTAATGATGATGTGCATGACCGAATAGTCCATAGATTACCTTTAGATCATTTACCACAAAATATCTACTTGAGAATCAGGAGATGAGAGGAAAACACCTCTTGGAGGGTGTAGAAGGAGATAGTCCTACAAAGACACTAATAGAATTTCTGAAATCTGTTACACATTAGTAAATGTCATCAATACCACCCTTATAGATTCTACTAAAAATGAGTTCAACATAGGGGAGGAATATGATGAGGAATTTTTGATTCATAATGTTGTCCACACCCAAAACATTGTAGGAGGTGTACATACCCCGAACTAGAGGATTTCTATGAATCTAGAAATTACCATGAGAAAACCATAATTACCCCATAAAAATGAATCCAGCTGGGAAAATTGTAAGGGTCAGATTGTGCCTCACCTCTATCCTAGAGAGGTTAATCCCCTTTGACTTGAGGAGAGGTTTGATCAACATGAGGAGGAGATAAAAGAATTTAGGAGACTTGATATTGAGATACTCTAAGGTAGCCTTCATTTTAGATATAAATTATAGGTGGATTCTCCAATTATGCTCCAAATTTTTCTTACCGTAGCCAAGAGAGCTCGTCATAGTGGTTGATTGGGATTTGGAATTCCCACTCAATGCAGGATACCAACTACCAATATAATTGGATCTCAGAAAAACATATTGTGAATTTCTGCCATTGGGTGCACAACTAGAATAGGGCTAGGCACTTGCTTACATGAATTCCCATGTGGGCCTCCCATGATAGATACCAGTGATACCGCCATATATGGCCTTACTGGATGATACACCCATTTAGGCTTAGGATCAGAATATGTTACCCAAGGGCCCATTAACACTCTTGAGTCACTCATGACTGTACTAGAAGCCATGGAAAACAATGTACATCGATAGAACCAAAAATGAATCCCTACCCTAAATGTGTATATCTAAATCTTCCACCACTAAACTTTGAAAATCCTATGTTTTCATTTTTTTAATATCTCGAGAGACCCAAAACATCACTTGAAACTTTTCATCTCTCAGTGTGATCCCATGATGGGATACCCTAGACAATAGGAGGTAGTGAAACTCATGTGCTTCATGCGATCATTACAAGTATCATCCTTTGTGTGGTACACAAGTTTATAGGCTTAGTAAATCATGTTGTGGGAAGACCTCTAAGAGAAGTTCCTCTTCTAGTTCAACTCGACACTAAAGAATACAATAGTCTTCAACCTCTCAAACAATAAGTATCAAGAGAATAAAAGAGTCTTAGATTTCATTACCCGCTGGAAAGGAATGAAATAATACTTGAAGGTACCATTCCCTCAAGAAGAGTTGTATCCCATCTGTATATAAAATCTTCATGATGAGTTTCACATGCTGATTATCCATGTGAAATACACAAGAGGGTTTAAGACCTTTCTTGAATCACTCAAAGAGTGGAAGAATCCAATTTAGAGACTACGTTAAAGTCCCAAGTAATTTTAACAGCTTATGGAAAAAGAATATGGAAAGTAGAGGATTCTCCTATTATACTTATATAGACCCCTATACCCACTCCCAATCCAAAGACTACATCGTATCATGCTGCTCCACCTCCTGAGTGTTAGCATCAACTCCTACCTTTTCATGATGGTCAGAGAGAGCCGAGGCAGAAATAATTTGAGGAGATGATACACAAGGTCTATTCTTTTCAAAATGGCCAAGTTTCTGACTACTTCATCTCTACATTAGAAAATAACGTGGTCATGTATTCAAATCCTAAGAATCATAGAATATAAGTTGACTAAGAACTTCCAAATTATTTCCCCCGGCATTAATTACTAGGGAACCACATTGATGCGTGTTTTTTTGAAATCCCTTATGCAAAAAACATTTTATTATGGAAAAGTGAAGCTAAAAAATTCACATGATTAGGTATCATATGTCTCTACCACTAATACATAGGAGGAATTTGAATGGGAATTAGTCAAGAGAAAGAGGACGTAGATGTTCAGCCCCTCTATGGTTAGAATAGAAATAAACCAAACACATTCTATTCTCTGAGCAAAGTTGAAATAACCAACTATAACCTCATCTACATCCAATAAAATATAACCTGTGTCACTAGTAGATCAATACTTTGAATTCAAGCTATCCAAAAAGCCACATGCCTAGAAGTGTAAGATGAGGACATATGAAGATGAGCCTACACCAAATCCATAGTTTTCTTTGACATTAGAAAACAGCATCCCTATAGTCCCAGAAGCATCTGCACTGCTCCTACAAATAGTAAAGTGCCCACCCACTAGATAAAACCTATATCAGATGAAAAGATAATCATTAGTAACATTAACTTTATTCACTTGACTGACCCCTTCACCGATGGTGAGTATGATTATGAAAGCAAAGTCCCTGCACTTGATTGAGGAACTGGGGGAAGGGGCCATAAGAGTCAAGGGTACAGGGGAAGACACAGTCATTCCTAGAGTCACTACTTCAACTACACCCCTACTTGAACTATCTACACAACCAAAACATGTAGAGGAGATCACTGGAATATATAGAAAGAGAAAATATTTTTTCCTACAAATGATAGAGTCTACCCTGATATGATCATCCTGTAATATCTATTATAGGATACACCACCAAATAATCAACCTTGGTGTGTATGTTGGCCTAGTGGACCTAATCCACCGATAGAGGAATCACATTCAGGTCATATTCTAAGAGATGTTATGTCTACATAAGGAACATAAAATCCCATAGCACTTTCAAAAGAACATACCCATACTGGGAAAAACATGCATTTAGACCAAAAATATAATGTTATGAAGAAACTTGCCCTGGTAATAGCTAAGCTGTCAATCCAAGATGTCTTGAGTCTATCAAAAGATCTTTAGGAAGTACTTATTGAGGCCTTATCAAGCAGTCAAGAGTTTGAAGTTGAGGTTGCTGCTGTTGAGGTATATCATTCAGAAAATGATCCTACTGAATGACACATAGTCATATCTTCCATAGACCAAGATGAGCTGACCATCATATAGGGAAACATAAGACCATTGTATATATATGGTAGGATAAATGTCAATGATATCTGATAAGACTTTATTGAAAATAGACCAGGATTCAATTTTATTCCAATTCTGAACACTTTTTCAAAAAGGTTTCAATGAATCTCACTTTCACCCTTTTCTCTAATGTTATAGGGTTATAAAAAATGAGTAAAATACTATTTAAAAGATCAATCTGATAATTCAGTTCATGGATCTCATGTCTCTCTCAGAATTCTTGGTTGTTAGTTAGGTTATGAACTTCAACGTTCTGATGCAAAGACCTCAGGTACATTAAAATATAGGTATTCCTTCATCATACCACCAATGCATTAAATATTGTATAAATGGATGAAATAGGGAATTTTAGGGTAAAAAAGACCCATTCAAATCATGTGAATCATAGTATATTGATGTAGGATTCTAACATAAGAAATGGAAACCATCTATTGATGATAATTATCTTGGATTAGTGCCTCGAATGGTTTGTAGATAATGTCTAATAATCCATTCAATAAGCTCAGTAAAGAAAATATAATTCCTATTAATCAAATTGAAGGGGCGAACCAAAATTAAAGAACAACTTCAGAAACTTCTATAATTTCATTCAAGGAAACTGAGTCTGAAAAAACTGAGGAAGTCAACAAATCTCCAAAATGTAATGAAATCCTAGAGAAAAATTCCTTCATTCCATATCCCAAGCATCAAAAAATCAATGGTCTGCCATCTAGTCCATAAGAAGTTATTTTAACAATGGGAAAAAATGATCATTTGCAATCCCTCATACCCCCTTCAGAGATCAAGGAATTCCTCACACTATCAATTGAGAAAGAAATAGTTTCGTTATCTTAAAAATATCTGAATGAAGACTCCTCCCATAACCCTAAATAACTTGCCTCAATAACTACTTCCCATGTAGAGAAAAAAGAGATAAATTTTAGGGAATAAGAAGAATAATACCTTAGGGATTCCACTTTGGAAATTGTTGAAGGTGTCTCCTCCATAATCAAGGAGATCAAAGATGTAAATTTGGGTACAAAAGAAGATCCATGAACCACTTTGATTAGTATCTACATGATTCTCGATGAACAAGATGTGTATTTTTCCTTCCCGAAGAAACACCTAGATGCGTTTTCTTGGAATTACATATAGATTCCGGGCCTTGACCCCGAATTGGCCACCCATCACTTGGTTTTTCCAGAAAACCATTAGGGATAAAAACAAGAAGCTAGATGGAAACACCCAACTCACCCCTCCATGATTGAGGTTGAATTAGAAAATCTCCTCTAGGATGAATTTGTCCTGGAGGTACAATATTTAAAAATTTTAGCCAATATCATCATGGTAAAAAAGAAAAATGGTAGAATTAGAGTTTCTATTGACTTCAGAGATCTAAACCAACAATGTCTGATAGATGACTTTCAGGTTACAATCACAAAACTCCAAATTGATACCAAAGCTAGTTATCAATACCTATCCTACATAGATGAATATTAATGGTATAAATAAATTCATAGGGACATATATTATAATGAATCTATAACCTTTAAGGCTCTCTTGAGAGTATTATACTATCAGGTAATTCCTTTAGATTGAAGAACCCTAGTTCCACATACCAACGTGTCATGCATCAAATATTCAAACCATTTTTGGTGAAATTTGTTGAATTATTTTTTTATGATATAGTGTTTAAGTCTAAAAAGTGCTCTAAAAACCTGGATTACCTAAATACCATATTAAATGTGATTCTTCAACATATCTTGAATATGAACCCCTTAAAATTTGATTTCAGGGTAACCCCTAGAAAGTTCATTATCTTCGTTGTATGCCATCTTGGCATCCAAGTTAACCCTATGAAAAAAAATATATCCATAGTATGTCCCCAAATCGAATCCTTAAATTATTGAGGGTACAATAAGGAAACCTATCCTACATCCGGTGCTTTATATAAATCTTTTCTAGAATGTGTTTTCCATTCACCAAACTAATGAAGATGGGGGTCACATATCAATGGTCTTGTGAATGTTAGGAAGAATTTGGTAACCTCAAGAAATACCTCTTGATACCACTAGTGTTAATGAGAACTATTGATGGAAATCCACTCATTATATCTATGACAGTATTGGATAGTTCACTGGGAACCTTTCATGCGTAGAAGAATGATTCTAAGAAGGAAAACATCCTTTATTGTATCAATTGAACTGTTCTTGATGATGATACTTGTTATTCAGATATTGAGAAGAGCTACCTTGAATCAATATTCACAGTTCATAAATTGAGGAACTACCTAAGGAACCATTAGTAACAATTGGTATCTCATAATAACCTTATCAAATAAATCCTCATCTTCCCTATGATGAAAAGATGTCTTCCATGGTGGGAAGTTATCCTATAGTAGTTTGATATACAATTCTTTCATTTGAAAGATGTGAAATTCCAGACCGTGGAAGATTTCATTTGAAAACACCTATCTATGGAAATAATATCATTAAATACTGAATTTATAGTGGAAAATATATTATCTATTCAAGTCGGTCCTCAAATGTGGGAAATGTATTTCAATTGCACATGTAAGAGCCCAATTGGGAGAAATATAGAAGATGATAATCTCAACAAAGTTAGGTTAGGGATCATGATTATCTCTCCAATGAAGGAAATGTTACCTTAATCCTTCTTGCTATTAGATGGTTGTACCAATAATGAGGTAGAATATCAGGCCCCCATTATAGGTCTGGAATTGGAACTCCAAATACGAGTGGACCATCTAGAGTTGAAAGGTGATTCAAAGTTGGTAGTCCAGAATTTCTATGAGGATTACACCAATAGAAAAGATGATATAATCCCCCTACATGTCTATGTACGATGGTTGATGGAAGAGTTCCCCTTATAACCAATAATGAATCACATCCCATGATCATAGAACACCCATAAAGATACATTGGTAAATGAAGCTATAGATCTGGATGATCTGAACCAGGATGAAATAGACTCCAACATTTCCCATCAATGAATGGTTTAACCCGTTTTTAAAATCAGAGTGACAAAAATTTAAGTAGTCAGCCCTATACTCAAACCACATGAGACTACCACTGGTTGGATGATTCATATCATGAAATACCTCCAGAATAGAGTACTCCCATTGGATAGGGCTAAGAATGATCAAATCTGATAGTGAACAACCAACTTCACTCTCTATGATGCCCCAAATCAACAGAAACACTTCTATAAACAAGGATTTTACAGAGTCCTTATTATATATATTGATGGAGAAGAGATGGATTATTTCATAAATGAGGTGAACATGGGAGCCTATGGTTCACACTAGTCATGGTACATGGTTTTTCATCAAATCTGGATACTTGGATACTTTTATCCTTTGATGACTGATGATTGAACAAAATTCACCAATAAATGTCATTCATTCCAAGTGCATGCCAACTTCATCCATAAACCCCCATAGTTTATACATACATCGATATACTCCTAGAAATTATCTATATGGGGAAAGGATGTTGTGGGGATATACCCCCATCTATTACCAAGTAGTTCAAATACATCTTAGTTGCTACTGGTTTCTTATCCAAATGGGATGATTCATTACCCATTAATTAATTCAGGGAGAAAATAAATATTAGTTTCAGTAAATCTAGCATCATTTCCAAATTTGGTGTCCCTCATACCATATTTATGGATAAGAACACCAATTTTTGTTCCCCTATGGTGGGAAAAATATATTAGGAATAAAATATCAAATCTAGTCATTCACCCCACTACAATACAGTGGCCAATAGATAGTGTCCTTCAATAAGACCCTCTATAACATAATCCATAATATGTTGGAAAAAGATAAAAAAGTCTGGGCCTAAAAAGTTATTTCATTACATATGTGCTTACCAGACTAAACCCATACTGCCACTCGGGTAACCCCATAATCATTGGTATTTTAAATAGAAGCAGTATTTCCCATTGAGATTTAATTTCCATCACTCAATGTTTCCATCTATGACCAGCTATCCACAGATGAGAAATCCTCGAAATGTCAGGATGAATTAGAGTAGCATAATGAGAAAAGCTCACATACCTTTCATCCCTTGGAAGACTATCAGAATCAAGTATCATGATCTTTTAATAGAAAGATCCACCCCTTTTCATTCCTCTAAGGAGAAATTGTATTTTTCCTAAGAACTCCAATGATTCCGGGGAAGAAAAATCCAAAATGTGAACCAATGTGGGATATGAAATTTTGCATAAATAAGGTCCACTCTAATGGATATTATTACCTAATCTCAATGGATGGGATATCATTACAACTCTAACGAATGCAAGGTTTCTGAAGAAATATTTCATGCAATCACATGGAAAACATCCCATTTCCATGATATTAAATTGTGTAGTTGGTCATTGTTGTATGAACTTAAAATCCATGAAATAATTTTCATGATGCATGATGTTAAATTTTATCGCATCATCGTTCTCACCACATGATGATAAACTACATGACATATAGTCATAGTCATATAAACATAAAAAATTAAATAACACCATTCATCATCACTAAATTACATTAAACTAAATGGAAAAACATATCTCTTATTTGATGTTAAGATACTCCCAAAATACCATGAGCTGACATTCCCCTTGGTCTATTATGAATGGGATTCGATATTAGTTGTAATTCCCAATCACACCCCTTAGCGGGTTAAGATTGCCTCTTGGTTAGACATAAGGAATAAAAGACAAGAATCTCATATACAAAATCCCTACTCCTATCATTTCCACTCCATAGAGGCACATAGGCCCCATTTTTAAGCATAAGACCTATAATTACATACTCATCACGTGAAGGTAAACTGTATAATCTGTATAAGAACTATATGTCGATTGATTCTCATCCCAATGGGATATATAGTGACACCCGGATGTTCAATCCCAAGGCAGGCTACAAAAAAAATACAACCCATCTTCCATATGTATGAATCAAAAAAATAAATGGAATTTTTTTAATAACTTTGTATGGAGTGATTCTATTTTTAAAAATATGCACAGTAACACCTGGGTCATATCCCATAGTCTAGCTGCAATATCTATTTCAAGGCAAGTAACCCATGTTTTTACCACAAGATGTTAAACTGCACAGTCAACATCCTTGTCACATAATGTTAAACTAACTAGTTCTTCAAGAACTACAGGAGGATTGATTCTCATTCAAATGAGATCTGTAGTGCCTCTTGAATCTACAAACTAGGGTTTATCTATGAATATAAAAACTATTCCACTTTTCCCTATGTATAAACTAAATCTTCCCAAGGAACTTTTCCAGAACATATGACTTGATTCTCATTACAATGAAATGCATAATGATACCTGAACCTCATGTATTGTTCCCAACCATCATTTTGGACAATTTTATAACCCATTTACCCATGTCAAACACCAATTTATTTGGGGAACATTTTTGAGATCTGTGTGTGGCTTGATTCATTATCCAACAAGATACATAGTAAGACCCGGGTCTTATCCCCTGGTCCAACTGCAATAATTATTTTCAAGTAAGGAATCCAATATCCTTACTACACAATGTTAAACTACAAGGTTTTTAAAGAACTATATGCGGCATGATTCTCATTCCCATGAGATACATAGGAATACCCAAATTTCCATTGTCGAGCCCAACCACAACATTTCCATTCTTTCACGTCATTTTTTCTTCAACCTCATCATATAAAGTTTAATTGCATAGGATATCACGAAATACATATGGATTGATTCTCATCCTAATGATATACATCTAAATTCTTAGATCAAATATCATGGCCCACCCCCCACAAAATAGAAATGTCCCTATCCATCACTTGTGTCTCATTTGTTCCATGGTGTAAACCTTTTCCGCTCCTTGTTTCTCACATCGAGAATAGATGACATGGGCTTAGAATATTTGGTAAAAGGATTCCTTGAATAAGTAAGGCATATCAATTCAAATTATGGTAACCTTGGCCTTGACTACAGGACCTTAAAAGGTACATCATATGTCCTCATCCCATGAAAAAAAATTCACAATTTACTCAAGAAGTACATATTTCTTGATTATCATTCCAATGAGATACATAGTGACGTTCAGACCTTCAATCCAGGGCCCATATGAAACAGAATAAAAGAAATTAACCCACTATCCCATGATCTAGTCATATCAACATAAGGGTATCCAATATGAGATCTCACTATAAACATGAACCTATATTCACCCCCACATTTTTTCCTCACAAGAATTCAATTAGTATGGGGGAAACTTTTTCTTAGAACCACAAGTACCTTGATTCTAGCTCTAAAAATATAAGTAGAAATATTTTGTCTCATTTAGTAGCCCTATAATTTATAATATCTATCCAAACATTCACTTTTTCTTAGATATATCCCTTCCACACGTCATACATTCAGTCTTAGATACTTTTAGATCTTCATAATATTTCTTCAGTTGCCAGTGGTAGAATGTATGATAATTGTGGACTCTTTTACCTGACTAAGATGTAACATTCCTAAAAGGATTTGCATTAAATTACTCAAAAAATGGTATTTTCATTCAAAGGATTCCACTATTTACTATGATATAACACACCCCAGTTGGATTTTCATAATGTCATCTACAAACCACTTTTTTGAACTAGTGGTAACTTCATCCTCGAGAGAAGCCTCTTTTTTTTCCCTCATCTTGGATGATATTATTTTGTAACCCATGGTTTGAATTTTTTCTTCGATCATACCCCACATACATGCACCATATCCTTCATCTTGATATGAGTGCCCTTGAGGAAACAATTTACAATTTTATCCCTCAAGAGGAAAGTACACTGAACTGACCTTGGTCTGATAGACCACTTGTCACGAGATGGTTCCTTGAAGTTTAGGTCTTAGTAGTTTAACCTAAAACTACATGGACTACATTTTCTTTATTAGATCAGATCTGTTTAGGAATATTTCCCCCTCAATTATTTGGAAATTGTAACATAAAATGATCCTCCCAGATTGAGGTACTTTCCTTCCATAAAACAAACTCTATGCCCAAGGAAATCCAAATCTCCACAACCTCAATTGTCTTTTGGTGATAGAATGTCGGAATTCATGGGGACTTCTTTTCCTGACTATGATATAACACACCCTAGATGTATTTGCATAAATTATCACACACATGAGTTTTCTATCCAAGGAATTCCACTATTAACTATAATATAAAACACCCTAGTCACTTTTATATAAAACAACCCAAAAAATAGGTTTGTCAATCAGTGGTAACTTATACCCTAGAAGAGACCTCCTATAACTCTATAATCCCTTTTCCCCATACCATTCTACATATAAATGGATAAATAGATCATATCTTACATATTTATCCCTCATACCTAAATATGATGGTACATTCCCTAAAAAATTACCTATAATAAGACAATTGTTAACCTTTCAGCCAAAGATAAAGACCTTAAATTATAATCCTACAATGTAATTTTTTAATGACTTTAAACTGCATAGAATAATTTTATTTATTGTATGACATTAAACTGCATAGCATAACATCCTTGTTATAATACATTAAACATTATAGAAATCAAATTCACTATAATAATTTAAATTACATTGTCAATGTTCTAGTCATATGACATCAAAATTAATGATGCTTTATACTTTGTCAGGAATTGACCTTCCTCCTTGAATCAATTATCTAACAAAATATACCCTCCTTCACTCTATCCAAATTCAAGTAGGAGTGGTTTTACATTCACAACCAATTCCAATATATATATTCTAATCATTATTAGACATCTTCCATTGAAAAAACTACCCATAGTGGTCTTGATAAATCATAACCTTCATAAACAACCTAAGGCCATCAGTAATAGAATGTCAGAATTCCTAAGAGGTCATTTTCCTCAATATGTTGTATGATTCCCCAATTGGATTTTCATAAAGTCCATACAAAATGATCCTGTCAAACGATGTATTCTACTATTGACTTTACAATAACACTCCTTAGAAGTATTTTCATAAAATAGCCCATAAAAAAGGACTGTAAACCAATGGAAAATTTTTCCATAAGAGATACCCCATTTATTCATGAATATATTATTTTAGATTTGGAAACCAAGAAATCGTGGCTCAAAATTCCCATCAGGGTGGATCTAACGAATATTAGAGAATTATTTTTAAAAAAACATTGTTTGGTTCATCATCTCAAATGTGTATGTTCAAATATATTTGACCTAAAACACTAGTGTCACTATTATGGCTTTCATGAATTTAATCTACCCAAAAAAATAGAAATAGTACATGACAGATCGAATACCCACAAAGAGAACTCTGGAAAAAAGTCATGTTTTATCTCCCTATACCTACACTCCGTATGGTTTAGGAAAAAATAGAGCAATAAAAATAAATAGGCACAAAAATTAATATCTTAAAAACCTAAAAAGAGTAGCCTAAGAAGTGACCATGTCTCACCTGATAAGTATTCCATATATTTTACTTAGTAACAAATTAGGGAGATGACATAGAAGACACAATGTTTTTAGCATTTTCTATAACACCCTAAAAATAGACAACTATGCTCATTAGAACCCATGAATTAGAAAAAAAATAGATCACACCCTATTCTTGGTCATTGTAATCTAGAAACAATGATGTTGAATAAAATGAGTTATTTTTTAGTTTTTATTATGAGAAAAATAAGGATGTAAATGAAAGAACAATTGACTGAGAACAAAAATCCTTTTCATTTATGACGAAAAGTGTCTGGGAATATCCAAATGAGGGAGTCTATCTACTGAATTTTATAGTTAATATTAAATATATGATTTTAAAAGACGAATTATACCATCATAAAATTTCTCATCTTTCTGAGGTTTGGTCATTTTTGCAACATCAACCTCCATAGCTTTATAGAGTTTCTCCTACTTGGTCGTTATAATATCCCATCTTTGTGTCGAAGCCCCTTCTAGGGATCAATGGAGTTGTACAACGTATTCCTTTTTATAAATAATTATTATTTGAGTATCAATATTTGGAGAGAGTTATCATTGATGAATTCCTGGTACTCCTCCACCTTCTTGGAGTGGATAACCACAACATGAATTACCACAACTCTGAGTTTATCAAACCGGACCACTGGTTGCACCTTATCCTACTACAAACTTTACTCCTCTTCCCTTTTCTAGATGATTATTTTCACCATATTATGGTTCTCGCAGTAAGTAAATCCATTATATACCAATATATAAATCTTGAATAGAAGCTAATAAAGTCACAAAGGAATCTATTCAAGAGTAGTCTCCCTTATTATATTTCGTATTTCCTGTAAGAACAAAAAAAGAATGTAGTTAGGAAAGCCTCCTATGTCTCGAGATCAAAATCATAACGACTCTCAAAAGAAGACAAATAATTAAGGATAGGTGCACTCAGTGACCCCCTTGTTCCGCTCCATCCAAAACATCCTTTTCTTAACCCCCTTATATTTGTGGAATTGGAATAGAAGCCCCCATTTTGGGCCCATTCACCAAAGATGATGGCCCTGTATAATAGGTGACACTTCTCATCAACATAAAGAGGTCAAAATATAATAATGGAAAATAATTAACCAAAAAATTTAATAAAACACACTCATTTTGGGACTAGCTATTGGAATTGATACCTCCACAGAGCTCCCAATCTCAATTATCAGAATGTGAACCTCCTAAAAGGGAGCATTCTCTTGTGTTTTATCTATAGCTAGAGTTATAGGATCTCAAGGATCCCCCAAAAATGAATTATCCGCCGCCATAGTGGGGATCAGTGGATCTTGAGAATCTCCCACTTTAGGATTCTCATCCATCACTCCCTAAACAATATGAATAAGGTGAACATGGATGCCTTATTCATGAAGTGCCTTGGAGAAATTCTTTATAAACAAATTTGAAAATTTTGAACTCTGATGTGAATAATTAGGATAAATAAAAATTATCTATGTTTGAAAAATTCAAGAATGATAGAACTCGTGTCCTTCAATTTATTAAAATATTCCCCGAACTCCTAGAGGTAACCTATATATCAATGTCTTGAATAATTGTATCCAACAGTTCATGGTATGTATCCCCATGTATTGCAGTATCCTCCCCAGTAGAGACATTCAATGAATGATTCTAAAGACCCATATTGGCTCCATTGTCGACCCCCTCTGCCGACTGCTCAGCAGGAACAACATCATCAGTCTCCGTGGAGTCAGGGTCAACACCAACACATTCATTGGACCACATGGGATCTCAATTATCCAGTTTTAGTGTGAAAATGGGATCAACAATGACTATTTTTTATTCCTCTAGTTTAGGAAATTGATCTCAAATATCATGGGGAGAGGAAAGTTAGAAACAATACATGGACACCTAAGGAGTGTGTCTGACATTACCGTATCCCTCTCCCTTCTCTCCAAGATTGGGGGTAGATGTGACCTCATCTCCAGATGATTTATCTGTTAGAATAAAGGATTAATCATCCAAGACTCATGCCTCCCATATAACATCATCTTCTATCCATGAAAGATCATTATTAGATCCCTTAAGGGAGGAAAGTGATGTAGATTCTTCAAAAGACAAGAATGAATAAAAAGTATATATCGAGAAATTCATGGTAATAAATTTTGATTTAGAGACTTACTATGACACATGTGTCAGGCCAAATTTAATTATATTATTCACTTACTCTATTAAGATGGTGAAGGTTCCACCTTATTCCTCTTGGAAAAAAGTACTTGTGGGGACATTCAAGGAGTTCCTACCACCATCTCCAAAATCATGGTCCTCTGAATCGGGGATAGTTTGAGGGACCTGAGAGTGTCATCCTCTTCCCCAATGAGAGTTCCCATGTGCCTATACTTTGGAAACCCAAGATACTTTATTTCTACTCTTCCATATAGTTCTTCTTCTTCTTTTTATATTATGAACTGAAAAATAAAATCCCCTCTGGATTAATGATGACAAATGAAAAGGAAGAAAACGAAAGATAAAAAAGTGAAATACATTAGTAGGGTTAAGGTTGATGACCCATTCATCCTCATAATGAATAGTAACCCCTCAATAAAATCTCATTCAATCATTCCAGACACTCTATTTTTTTTTTGAGTTTTAATCATCAGTTCCGTATATCGAAGCCTCCATCTCTTAAAGGTGCCTTTTCTCCTCAGCCAAATCACTATAAGGGTGGAGATCAGAGGGTCATTTGATATTGACCAGATCTAGGTTTCATAGGCCTATCTGGAGTAACTATTTTTAATTTATAACATCATATTTTATTCTCTCCCAAACATAGATTACTTAGGATTGCACACAATTTTACTTTGATGGGGTTGGATATGAGGAAGACCCAACAAATTTTGACATGGAAGATTCTTCAAGACTCTTCTCTTTTAAGGGGAATGAGGGGATAAAACCATGGCCTCCTCCTAATGGTGATGAATATAATACCTTAGTGTATATGGATTGTTCTACTTAATCCTTTCCTACTCGATGGTCTTTGACCAATATTTCTTTGAAGGCACCAGAGCATCAACATTATCATCTTCAAGTTGGTAATTTTTACCATGCGTACCATGACCATAGGGTGTCATAACCTTAACCAAACCTTCAACAATAACCCCTTAGGGTATGAAGATATCCAAACCTTGGAATACCTGATCATTAACCCATTTTCTTCATTTAATGGAGGTAGCATGATTAAAATTTTGGATACCTCCATAGCCATTGGGATCCAAAGATTTCAGTCTATCATCAGGTTCTTCTCAAGGATAACATGCTTTGAGGGATAGATTCATGATTATTTGAGACATTTAAATTGGAGGGAAAATTAATATAGAGCATAATCCTCACATATAATATCATTTTCAATGAAAACCACTAGTACGATGCCTATGAATGCTATCATGTATGACCAAAAATCCTAATTATTTTCCTTTCCATCATGATTAAATTTCCTTATCAGTGGGATATCATAAAGGAAAAAAGTTAAATTCACCTAACACATTCAAAAACTTTAGAACTTCATCATACTTTAGGTTAAAAGGATTAATTTCAATGACAACCTAAATGAATTGTTGAAATCAGTAGTTAGGGAATTTAACTGGGCTCAACGCCGCATATGAATAGAAATGTGCTACGATCCACCCCTACAACACTTGAAATGGACATGAAATTCTAAACGGGATATTCCTGTTGTACATATGAAGAAAACATTGGTAAATTATTTCCAATATTGGTGTAACCAACCTTATTTACCTTTAATACAATAGTTTATCCACTTTAGAAAAAGTTTCTGGCCTTACTCATCTATTAGAATCGCGGACTAAAAGTAGATAAATGATTAGCTGCATGGAAAGGAATCCATATAGATGTTTTTTGAATCATCATTGGGATTGAACTTGTAACCCGAATAGGTATATTGGCCCTTCTTTAGTATAGGCAAAATCATTTCAACTGTGCCTTGATTATCTATGTTGGGACAAATAGTAGGGTTCCATTAAGTGGGACCTTCTCCTTATAGTCCTAGAAAAGATTTCATCAACATTGCCGCAAGTATTTCACCCATGGGGCGAGGAACATTATTCTGCAATTTATAATCCATCTTGAAAAGGTCATGGGACAAAAATAGTGTCCTTTCATCATTATCCCATGTTGTATTTTGTGGGATGAACTCATCATATATCCACCAAATAATTAGAACAGTAAAGATTCTATCGAGGTCCCATAGGATAATGTGAACTTCTCCCTATTTCAAATGGAAGGAATTTGTCTAGGAATCCATCACCTAATTAGTTCAGGGATGACATCCGGGTTCTTGTAGATATAGTTTTGTCCTTCTCAAATATCCTCGTAGATATAGACATCTTGTAGTTCATTTTTGAATTCTGTGCAAGACTGTCACACCCATTATTCTCCCATCCACTCATTTCTGACTCCCCCTCCAGAACAGAAATCTTAGTCCCCCTTCCAACCCTACGTATTGTCTATCTACGAAGTGAATATGGTTGATTCATAACAATGAGGCCCTGATTCATGGGTGTGAGGCTTCAGATATGGATCCTGACCACTATGATGCATAATATAACTAAGGGGGATTATTCCATTTTTTATATAAACACCCTTGGATGAAATATTGGTAGAAGGGTAGTTGATATGGTTCACAAACCAGGACATCAGGAAATAGATTTGAGCCCTAGGGATAAAGGCATCCCTTAAAACTCAATGATTACACAATGCGAGGTAATAAATTTGTTGGTACTCATGTGGGTACAATGCCAACTGATTTTCTATATCTAGAAGACAATAATCAACCTTGTTGTTGTACATGGGCCCAACAAATGTGATAATCTTAGAAGAACATGCAATAAGGTTTTTAGTGTAAGTCATTAGGTCCACCATTGTGAACCCAAAATACGGCACCACATTCTCCCATTAGGATAAAATATTTAATTAGAAAGGTTAAATTATATCTTGAAGTAATTCCAAATATTTCCCAAATAAATAACTCACATGAACCCTTTGAATAGGTTCCACACGCATCCCCTTCGACCATATCCCAAGGGTAGAACCATTACTCAAGTTGTTTTACCTTCGAAAATTTGTTTGGGGACCTTTGATAAAGTGGAAGTGTGATAGAGCTATGATGACTAGTTGTATGGTGAAAGCAAGAATCATAGACTTTACATGAAAGGAAAATGACGAAGGGGATAGTAGTATTTATAGACATGGATGGTCTACATGAGGGATATATGTACCTATCCTGAACCAGAGATCTACACACTGAACATACACAACCTCCATGCATGGAAACCCTGCACGATGCCCCAAGAAACCTTCATAATATTTTCACCTTTCTACCTCAGGACTATAACTTCTTCTTTCATTCTGATCCAATCCTAAGGGGGGGGGGGGATTTTGTCGACACTATACAAATTTTCAGTTATGTTGAAAAGATTATTAAGATCTCTTTAAACATTTTAAAGATTTAAAGAAACCTAATGAGAATCAATGGGAATTTTCCAACTTGTACTGTACGCAGACACCCCTTAATATTAGAAGGCCCATGCAGCTCCCTTATGTGACACCAAAGGGAAGACCACCCATACACTGAGCACCTGTTCTGTTGAACTACGCGGAGTAACCCCTTTGACTAGGGTTCTCTATTCGCCAACAAATAGGACCCTTGGGCTCCTCATTTAGAGTACTAGAAAATAAAAAGAAGACTACTAGTTTTGTTAGTGCATCCCCTTTCCCCACCACATTCAAAAACTCTTAGGTAGATCTACAAAACTTGGGAGAAGAGAAATTTAATGGGGATAAGTGAGATCATAGTCCGTTCAGGGTCCCTAACACAAGACACATACATGAGGATCCATTATCCTCTAGTGAGTAACCACCAAAACTAGGCACCTTTCCTAAACAAGGGACCTGCATGAGACCAATCCAGGAACACCTGAGTAGGCCATAGGTTCCTCGGATAAATCCTTTCCCAATTGTTTTTTCCCAGGTGATCTATTTCACTAGTAATATCCAACTTGTGCAAGCCTATACCCCCTAATAGATTATCTTCCAGTTCCCCATTGGCCCTAAAAGAAGCAACTTTTACCTCTAATATAAGAACCATATGATCCCCACATTGATTCCACTTCCTAGTCAATAATGGTAGGAATCCTCTTCCTTCAGTTCTGTTGTTTGAAAGGGACCTAGTTGAAACCTCCATAGAATCCTTCAAACATGAAAAACAATGAAGAGGAAAACACCAACATGTCTCTCATTTGGATATTCATTCATATGGTTAAGGGTTTTCTCACTTGTCCTACCAAATGGTTAGGTTCCTCAGTGTGCTTGGGGTTCTATATTCTTATAGTCACGAGGACCCGAACCCCGGGAATGGTCTTAGGGAGTTTCTAGTCTCATGGATAAGGGTGATGACTCTTTCCTCCTCTTATCCTTTCTAATACCTAGAGCCTTCGGTTCCAAATAATGAGGTAAGGATTATGATTTATTTTTCATTCAACATATAATGAGATCCTTCTCTCCTACTACAGAAGCAATTTATGGTCATCCCTCATGAATTAAGATCCTACACATTATTATGGGAGGTTTCACTATTCATCCTCCTCACCACCTTAGATATCAGGTCAGAGAGGGTATGGGCACAAAATTCCTCTCCTCTCCCTCCCATACCCATGGACTCTTCCACTAGTGGAAGAGGGATCATGTGGTTTGTTGGATATGCCAATTTATCTTGTTTATCACATTCAATCATGGCTCATCCTGACTTATGTGGGCTTATAGGATAGGGATGATCATGGATGTCACAAAATAAGATGCAAGTTTTAGTAGATATTATTCTTTCAAACTTTCTCCTAGACCTCCTTCAGAGTACCTCCATAGGCACGAGTCGTTAAGCCCATGTATCTAACCTTAGATAAAAGTGGATCATGTGGTTTTCTTGGATTTTATATAACCTCTTGTTTATTACACCGATCATGACTCATGTGGGTCTAGAGGTTGACGGTGGTCATGACATCCATGTGATCACAAACCTATGGGAAGGCTTCTATGGAGTAAGACCCAATCCTACTATTACATGGGTCTCCTACTTGGTATAATCCCCATTATCCTATCAAGGGAATCCTACTCAGGAATAAGTCCCAAAACCCAAACTTTTTGCATCTTTCTCAAGAGTAAGCCCAAAAAAAAAATACTCATTCCAAGTGAAAGACCCAATTAATCAAGGGAATCCTCCTCAGAAGTATTCACCGATCTATCCATGAGCATCCTTACTAGGAGTAAGATCCAAACCAAACCTGTCAATTGGGAATCCTTTTTAGTAGTAAGCCCCAACCAATCTTCAATCAATCAAAGCATCATTATCATGAGTAAGACAAAAAACAAACCCTCATATTACAATGGGTCAGGTCACTCCTAATGAACCCAAACATTACAATGGATCCTCATTAGGATTAATCCCCAACATAATCCTCTTATAGGGTTATAGTTCCGTATGAGACCAAACCTTTAGAAGGGCTCTATTTATGTGATACCTTTTAACCAAACTATGTGGGTTATGATTCCTTTAACAAGGACAGTTATGAAGCCAATACATGGTTCCTATCACAACATCAACATAACTCTCATCTCCCAGACGAGGACACACTCTATAGCACCCCAATGTGTGGCTACAAAACTAAAATCATCATAATAATGACCAAAGAATCTATAATTAGTATATAAGAGATACCATTGATGGATAACCTTGGATACATATAGATTATTTTAGTTTCTATACATGATAATAATTAATTTTTAATTCAAGGAATACCAACATAATACTTGGGAATTAATGAAGCATTCATGAACATATATGAAATCTATAAGAGAGTCTTAGAGTAGGAAATAGTTCCACCCAAAGGGGTGTGATGATCCAAACCACCCATCCTCTCAACCAATGTGAGTTTTTAAGTATTTTTGGACAACCTTCCCAATGAGAACCTACGTTTGAAAAGTAGGTCCCTCAAGGATATAAAATCGTTAGGTGTTTTTGGTTCCCTAAAAAAACCCAATGGAAACTGTTTATAGGTAATAATCCCTGATGTGAATGACTTCACACACCTCACCCCTTATAATCAATCACCAGGTGATTGATTTTCCATCAGAAACAGTTATTCTTCCATATTTTTATTCACAAGAAATGAATTTTATGTTATCATTTTATTCCTTTTATTTCATGTGCTATACTTTATTCCCATGTTTGTTCCCCTATTGGGTTTTTAGCTCGTCCCTTTTTTATATGTTCCACAGGTTATCTTATGCAGTAATAGGAACTTAAAGAGAGTTAAGAGATTGTTATTGAGTTTAATAATAGATTTTTTTATTTTTAGTTTCATTTTTTTTCTAATAATATACCTAGTATTACAAAGACACTATACTATTTGATCCTTGGTTTGTATTATGATTAAAATCATCTAATGTTATGTGTAAAAGGAAAGGTATCTATAGTTGGTATTAGATTATTGTATTCTTATTTTTTGGCATTAGGACTGGAAAAAAATAGTAAGAACCCTAGGGACAATTATATCACCATGAATAACCTACATTTAAACATCAAGAATCATAAGTTAAGATATAATTTTCATTTATATGTTATTCATTCAATGTTCATAGTTTCATTTTTATATGATCATTATCTAAGTATTCAAGACCCCTAATTGTATTTTATTTATTTTTCTTAGATAATGAATGTAAATAAGAGAACCCATTACAACAATCAATATGACAAGAGATTTTATGATTTCCCTAATGGAAGGACAAACATGATGGGAAAAGATCCATAAACGTCATGAAATTACTAGCTCAAGTGGATCAAGTTATTAATAATAACTAGAATCATTTGGAATTCCATCCTTCTCCTATAACCGTGCATGTTGGGGATGAATCCTATATAGAAAAATATAATCCTATCTTTAGTGTATATTTAAATACCCTTATCACAAAATAATGTATTAACTCCATTTAGAAGATATTATCTATCCTTAAATTCTAATATATAGAAAAATTTATAGTGGAAGTCAGTCATTTTAATGGGTAAGAGGATCAGTGGTGGACACTGATCAAAAACACAAAGACTAAGGGGGAAATTTATTCCATGGAATTGGAAGGATTCAAGAAAATATGTTTTAAGAAATAAATTCCCCAAAATAAAAATCATAAGATAGAGAGGGATTTACTCATATTGAAGAAAAAAAAGATGAATCTATCAAGATATACAAGAAAAAAATTACAAGTCTTTCACAATACACCTCCAAATTTTTCTTGAACACTGAAAGTAAGGTGAATTTATTCTTTAGTTGATTAATTTGGAGTCTATGAAAAGACATGATGACAAGAGACTTTGAAAACTATGATATAATGTCTGATGTGCCCTAAATGTTTAGATATAGATTGGATAATCCTATTGGTTTCATGGGCTCAAAGATTAAAATAGGAAAATTGAGTTTATTTTTGTGAGGATCAATAGATAAATCCCATGAAGGAAAGAAAACCTAAAATCCCACATGTTAAAAGTGTGTGAATAAAAATCCATGAAACTATCTAAATAGAACCACGAGATGATTAAAATATGTAAGATAGGGTTATCATGATAATTATTACTGAAGGGATTTAAGGAATCCCACAAATGTGGGAGAATAAAGGAAGGTTCAAATAAAAATTCATCTTGTAGTTCAGTTTTTCAACTTCAAGGGACATGGGAGTTGTGTTAGCCAATTACCTAAGCCAAGGGTTTTTAGAGAAAGTCAACAACGACAACCCACATAGAAAAAATATAGGGAATATGTTATCACTAATATGGAGGGGGAGAGAAATAATGAAATGGTGATAGGTATGTTGGTTATTCAGTCAAGAGTAGTGATCACACTATTTGATTTTGGTTCTACCCATTATTTTATATCGTTCAAGTATAGTGGAACTATTCAAATACCACCTCTATGTATGAAGTTTGAGTTATCTGTGAGAATAATGAATGGGTAAATTATTACATTTAAAGTTTATAAATCCTCCCCAGTTAATTATTGAGGATTTAACATCCCATAAAATATCATGTTACTTCTTTTAGTGGAGTTTGATTCTATATTGGGCATGGATAATCTATCTTTATAAAAATTGAAAATCAATTTTTGGGAGAGGGATACCTATCTTCACATCTTGAGGAATCCTACAATTCAGTAAAAGTGTAAGGAAAATGATAAATCTCCTTTAGAAACATCATGTTAATTTTAGACATTATTGCCTCATGAATAATCATATCTACCTCAAATGATTGAGATAAATGAGAGGATCATGATCAAAGACACTCCCATTATGAGGTACTTCAATGATGTGTTCCCTGAATAATTGTTTGATTTTACTCCTAACCACGAGGTTGTGTTATCAATTGATCTTATAACTAGTTCTTTTCTCATATCAAATAATCCTTATATGAGGACCACCATTGAGTTGGATGAACTGAATAAGAAGTTACAAGAAAATATAGAAAGGGTTTTATATGCCCGAGTTCTTCCCCGCAGGGTGAACTAGTCCTCATGTAAAGAATAAGGATGGATTGATACAACTATTCATTAATTATTTTGAGCTCAAAAAATCACAATAAAAAACAAGTATCCCCTACCATGGATATATGAATTGTTATATCAACTATGTGAGGCCATGTATTTCACTAAGGTGGAACTTCAGTCGGGATATCACCAATTACAGTTACATAAAGAATATATTCCTATGATTTATTTTTGAAAAATTTATGGAAACTATGAGTTCATAATGATTCCCTTTAGAGTCACAAATTCTCCAAAAACTTTTGTGGACTTAATGAATATAGTATATTTATATTACCTCAACAAATTTCTAGTAGTCTTTATATATGATATTATGACATAGTATAATCGTAATAAGGATGCTCGAAGTATTTGAAATCTATGTTAAAGAATTTTTAAAGGTGGAAAATATATAAATTTTTTAGTAAATATGAGTTATAAATGGAGGAAGTATCATTATTGGGTCATGTTATCACCAGAAAAATAATATCTATGGACCCTTATAAAAAAGGGTAATTGGGGAGTGTCTAAGACTAGTATTTGTAATAGAGATCAGTAGTTTCCTTGTTTTAGATGGTTATTTCTGATGATATTTGAATAAATTCTCCACATTTTCAAACCTGATAAAAAATATGAATCAAAAGGAGGAAATGTTTTTATAGACCACTAAATGTGAAGAATGCTTCAAAGTGTTGAAAAATAGGCATTTTAATACACTAGTAATTACACTACGAATACATGGGGAAATCATTATGGTATAAAAGGATTCTTCAAATAAGGGAATATGATATGTGAAAATTCACAAAGATATTTTTATAGCTAACACATTAAGGCATTTGAAAGTTAATGCGAAAAACTATCCTAGACATGATCTGGAGTTGGTGGTTGTGATCATTACATAAAAAAATTGGTGACATTATCTATACGTGGAGAAGTGTGAGATATATAAACATTATAAGAGAATAAAATATATATTCACATGGAAGGAACTTACTATGTTCTATAAATGATGGTTATAAATCATAAAGGATTTTGACTTCTCAATTAACTACCATCTTGGTAAAGCTAATAAAGTGGTAGATGATCTAAGTAGAAAAGATCATATAACTATATCAATGATTATAATTGAGAAGGATCCATTCATACTATACTTTAAAATGATGAAAAAGATAATAATAAAGGAAGGCACGTCATTATTCATTTCACAAAGGATTTCTCACCCATACGTTTTAAAGAAGATCCAGGATGATTAAAGAGATGATGTAAAAATTCAGAAAAAGAGGGAAGCTATTATAAAGGGGAAATACATTGAGTTAAAAATTGATGATAAAGGAGTTGTAAAATTTGGGTCATGTATATGTTTACCATCCAATCCAAAAATATGTAATTATCTTCTAAAAGATGCACATAGATCGACCTTTTCTATTCTCTCAGGGAGTACAAAGATGTATCAGGATCACTGAGAGCACTATTGGCGGGAAAAATGAAGAGGTGATCACTGAATATGCATCAATGTGTCTGGTAAGTTAGTAAGTTAAGTATGAAAGGAAAATGTTTAATGGAATGATGCAACCATTACCCATTCCTATATAAAAATGAAAAAAAATTCAATGGACATTATCACTAGACTTCTGAAAAAATCCAAACAAAATAATTATATATTGGTCATTATGGATCATATTGTAAATAATGATCAGTGTATTGTGATTTGAGAGGACTTATCACTTGAACAAGTCATATGGATATACATTAGGGAAGTGCTGTTGCTGAATGGGGTTTCATTATCAATTATATAATATTATGATATGAGATTTACCTCTATGTTTTGGAAAAGGATCCAACATGATCAAAATAAAAGTTGAACTTTAGTATGGATTATCACCCCCAAAAGATGGCCAATCATATAATAATATTTGGACACTGTAATGCATATTTAGATAATGATCAATGGACATCAAAGTAGAATGTGATCAATATCTTCCACCAGTCAAGTTCTATTACAACAACAATTTTCACTCAAGCATCCAAATGGACCTATACGAATCCATTTATGGGAAAATATGTTGAACACCTCCATGATGGGATGAAGTAGGTGAACATAAGATAATGGGACCTAAAATGGTTAATGAAATGACAAAATAGGTGAAGACCATCCACTAGTATATCCAGGTTTCCCAAAGTTGACAGAAGAGTTATGAAGATAAACATAGACGGGACATAGTATTTTTGGACTGTGACAAGATATTACTCTATATATCTCCATGGAAAAGAGTCATGAGATTTGGGAATAAAGGAAAGATAAGTCTAAAGTACAATGTCCCATTTTATATTCTTGGTTGAGTTAGAGCCATGGCCCAAAAACTAGCACATCCACAAACCGTGTCTCAAGTACATGATGTATTCCATTTATCCCTCTCGAGGAAGTACATAACAGATACCACCAATGTACTAAACTTAGAGGTTGTACAAATGGAAAATGATATCTCTTATGTGGAAGAAACGAAAAATGTTTTGGACCATAGAGATATGGTTGTACGTAAAATTAACCACTCACCTGGTAAGCGTACTACGTAGAAACCATAAGCATTAAGAGGTGATATGGGAGCAAGAGAAATTTATGAAGGATAAATACCATAACCTTTTTTTACCATAGTATGTAAAATGAAAATTTGAGGGTGAAAGTTCATAAGGGGATGAATGTAATGACCTAGAATTTTATCAATGGAATTTAAGTCTTATAATTATGTCATTAGATACACACATCACATAGATAACCCAATAAAAATATTATTCTCATAAATTAATAATGATACATTAGTTAGAATATAAACTAATATGAATGAAAAAAATTTCAACGGGACAATAAATAGAAAATAAGATAAATAGAATGGGAAAATTGGGATATTTTTGATCCACTATAATAACCGTACTCATGAAAAAAGCTCCAGAAATAAAACCTAATGTTAATAATATTAATTTTTTATATGAAATTATATATATAAACATAAGAAAAAATATAAATTAATGAAATATATGGTATTTATAAGAATTAAGAAACCTATCTGATCATAATAAATATGACCATTGGAATAGTAATTTGACTATTATGAAAATTAATTTGGTCATTAGAATAGTAACCTCACCTATGAAAGTATAAAATAAAATTTAGGTTCATTATAAATAAAAAATGATATATTTGTATCATGCTATTAGAAAATAAATGTTTTAAAAATTTTAAATTATGTGTTAGTATTTTTTATAAAATGTAACTGTTTATTTACAATTATAAAATTAATAAATTGATTTAAAAGAAAATTTATTTTCATAAAATAGATTCATAAATTTATATTTTATTGTATTTTATTTTAATTATAATATAATTTTATGTGGCCTTCATTTTTTAAAGGGTAAAAATTTAGATTATAATATTAAAATCTTTATTTCTTGAATAAATTATGATTTTATATAAATATTAAATTTATAATATTTAAAAAATTATTTTCACAAAATGAAGTTGATTTTTGAAATCTATACATCAAAATAATTGTTTGGGGGATTTTTTTTGGTTTTTAAAAAAATATTTGAATTTTATGGTGAATAGTGAAATATGATAATTGAGTGTATTTAACATTATAACCAAAATACATATATTTTTGAGTCATTGATGTTGTAATAACTGATTGTTTTGAAATAAATTGAATCATTTACTATATTTAGTCATAGGAATCAACACTGTTGATAGTATTGAGCTAAAATAATGAACTAATGAATACAATAATTAAAAACACCCCTCTCCTCCCCTATAAACACCACACTTTCTCCTCACACCATCTAAGCCCTTTCAATTTTAATTATTGTACCCAATTACCTTACCACTCCTCTTCCCCACATCTCAAAGATTATTTCCTTGATAAAAGACAAATTTCATGCTCCTTAAGGGGTCCTTCGAGGAGGTGATATTTAATAGGTAACTTTCTCAAACCATATCTTTTAATTTCATTCCTTCTTCTACCTTATCCTCACCTCCTTCATCCATAAAATAATAATAAATGTATTATAATTTATATAATGTAGTTTTATATTAATAATGGAATATTTTATTTTCACCCATTTTCTCATCTCCTCTTATTTAATGAATTGAAATTATTGTCCCAATTATGGCGGTTTACCATCTCCATGGTAATAACTGTTTGATTTCCGTTTCCACCATCAAGACAGGTCATAAAACCATTTTTATTGTTGAAATAAATTTGATAGGTATATTACAACATGTTTAATGTTCTATAATGAATATATAGACAAATAATTTAACAAGACTAAACTAGTTCATGATGATCCAAAAACCGCCAATGTGAACTAAAAAATTATCTTTAATGATTTACCAAATGAATCATTTTCATACCATAAAAAAATGATATGTGGGACAATTTAAAAAATTGAAATTATATTAATACCATATAATTTTACTTATATAGAATTATTACAATTTTACAAGAACTTTCATAATTATATGCGAGTAAACAGACCATGAAACCATGTAAACGACACTCCCGGAACGACGAAATTCAACATTTTAACAAATAAAAATGACCATAAATGAACTTTATAAAATTATAATAAATAAAATACACATAAAAGAAGTTTTTGATTAATTAATTAATGAACATAATTTTATTATTCATGTCACTAAGTGATTTTTCATAATTCCTTCGTATATAAGGTAAGGGATCTCTCCAAACCTCCATTTTTCTTCTAGGTTATGATGTTTCTCTCATTCACCCAATGTATGTATTCATTATTCTTGTACATTTATAATAAATTATGATTATATGTTCCAAAAAAATTATATATCTCAATTTAAATTTCTATTATTTGTAAATTCATGATTTATATGGTTATATTCTCAATTCCTCTCAATAAGAAAACGCGATTAAAGGGAACATCTCCATTCCTTATGCATTTTTAGGTACACTCCTTAAACTATTTTAATCCACAAATAGTTTTTTAAAATAACTATTTATATGATGGAAAACCTTTTACGTTCCTTTATATATCATGAAAACAATTATTCCTTAACCCTCTTTAATGACACTTTATTCTTTTCCCTAAACTGAACTTAAGTGGAATATTTATAATGATTCCTAACCACTCTCCTTCTAAATTTCAATTCATTTGGACATAAATATTGATGATCTATTCATATATTTCCATTATAAATGACCAATAATGATATAAATTCTTTATTTCTTGGATACCATTTTTATATTCCCTTTGGTTATTCCTTATGACATGATTATAAAACCCATTTCATTCCATGGGTAACCCTTTTTTATTAATTATGTTGGATTTTTTTTGTGGAAAACATATGCATACACATGTTATGATGGGTGCTCCTAGATACCACTTAAATAAATTGGGTATTTTATAATCTCATGAGATGTTAGGTATGGGATTATGGAGTAAACCTAATCCATTATGGGACTTTTTCCACCGTTAGATATAATATCTGAAGTTATCTTTGAATCGTGTTTATGTCATGTTACATATCGATTCCATATTCCAAATCTTCCATGATCATATGATTCAATGTTCTGTATGTTAAAAATACATATGTTTATTAATGAGCCATTCATTTTATGTTATTTTTTATGCCTTGAAGCTCATGTATTATACTTTATTCCAATGTTTATTCACTTACTAGGTTTTTAGCTCATAACTTTCATTTATGTATTCCTCAGGATATCTTATATAGTTATAGGAGATCAATGGGAGCTAAGAGATAATTATGGTGATTAATATTTTTTTTTATTTTTAGTTTCATGTTTTATAATCATGTACATAGTCTTCCAAAGGCACTAAACTATGTTATCGTTGGTTTGTATTATGAATATAATCATGTAATATTATGTATAAAAGGCTAGGGTCTCCATAGTTTGTATCTGAGCATAGTCTAGTAATTTTTTAGGAATATAGATAGAAAGCTAAATTAATAACCCTTGGGATAATTCTATTTCCATAGATAACCTAGATTTAAAATCAGGGAATCATAAATTAGGATATAAATTTCATTTATATGTTATACTTTATATGTTTATAGTTTATTTTTTATATTCTCATTAGCTAAGTATTCAAGGCCACTAATTAAATTTTATTTCTTTTTCTTAGTTAATGGGAGGAAATAAGAGAAACCATTCCAAAATAAATGTAATAGTCAATGTGATGATTTCTCTAATGACATGAAAAGACTGATGGGGATGGGAGAGTATAACTTCATGATAGAAATGAATCAACTAGACAAAGATATGAATAATAGTTAAACTATATGGAATTCCCTCATTCTCCTATAAAATATCATGTCGTGATTGAATCATTTTTCAATAAAGGCCTCATATATTTAGTGGATATTTGTATCCCCTCATCATAGAACAATGGATTAACTCCATTGAGAAGATATTCTATATTATTCCAAGTTTATAAAAAGATAAAGTTTAATAGCAGTCTATTATTTTGACGGGGAAGCTGATCAGTGGTGTAAAATGATCAAAAAAAATCCAAAGAGGAAATTGATTCCATGGAATGTGAAGGATTCAAGAAAATATTTTTCAATAAATATTTTCCCCAAACTCTCAATTATAAGATGGTGAAAGAGTTTCTCAGGATGAAGAAAGATGAAGATGAATCTATTGGGTTGCATGTGGTAAACTTTACAAGTCTTGTATGGTATAAATTTTACATTTTCATGAACACTGAAAGTAAGGTGGATCAATTTTTTAGTGGATTAAAGGAAAGCCTATTAAAATCATTGGTGATTCCATACTTTAAGAGCTATGATGAGATTGTCTAATATTCCATTAAGGTTCAAATAGAGATTGGTGACTCTTAGTGGTCTCATGGGATTGGATATAAAAAGAGGAAAATTGAGTTTTATATGGGAGTATCAACAGATAAATCCAATAATGGAAAGAAAACCAAACATCCCACATGTCAAAGGTTTGGGAAGAAGCATCATGTGATCTATCATAAAGAATCTAGGTGACACTTCAAATGTGGAAGATATGGGAATCATGATAATTATTATCGAATAGATTTGAAGAAGCCCACTAATGAGGATGAAGAAAGGAAGGTTCATATCAACACTTATCCTATAGTGTAGTTTTTTAACTTAAAGGAAAATGGGCATTAGGAAAATGGTTTCCAGAGACAATAGACAAAGATAACTTACAAGGAAGAAATTAAGGGCATACACTATCACTACTACTGAGGAGGATCTTAACAATGATGTGGTGGTAGGTACACTGGCTATTCATTTAAAATTTAAAATGCACTATTTGATTTTGGTATTATGAATTACTTATTATCATTAAAATATAGCATAAATATTTAAACAGAACCTCGAAATATGAAGGTTCAGTTATCTATGAGAACAAAAAATAGAAAAATTATTATATCAAAAGTATATAACCCCACCATGGTTAATTTTTTTTTGGATTGAACAACCCAAAAAATCCCATATTACTTAATTTGGTGGAGTTTTATGCTATACTGGGAATGGATTGGGTTTTTATATACAAATCCAATGTCATTTATTAGGAAAATTATTTTTCCTTTTATATACCGAGGAATCATCCCATTCTGCATAAGTGTAAGAAGAAGAATGAATATTACTCAGAATCATTAAAACAATAGTGGATATTATTTCCTTATTAACACTAATATATTGGTCAAATTATTTATAAAAAGGATATGATCATACTCGAAGACATGCCCATTATGGGGGACTACATTGACGTGCTCCCTGAAAATTTTCCTAATATTCCTTATAGGATGGCCACCATTGAGTTGGAGGAACTAAAGAAGTAGTTTGAATAAAATATGGAAAAGGGTTTTATATTCTCAAGTGCTTCACCATGGGGTGATAAAATCCTATTCATAATGAATAATTATGGATCAATGAAACTCTTCATTGATTAACGCAAGGTCAAAAAAATCATGAAAAACAATAAGTATACCCTACCAAGATAGTTGACTTGTTTGATCAAATAAATAAGGTCATGTATTTCTGCATGGTGGATCTTCATTTAGGATATCACCAATTAAAGTTAAAGGAAGATATTCCCATGACTACCATTCAAATGAGGTATGGGTAATATGAGTTTATAGTGATTCCCTTCACACTCACTGATGCTCTATCAATTTTCATGGACTTAGGGAATATATTCTTTAGATATCACCTCATATTATTTTTTGTATTCTTTATAGAAGATAATATGATATACTCTAATAGAAATTAGGATCATGTGAAGAATTTTAACACTATGATAAAGACTTTATGAATGGGGAAACAAAATTAAATGTATAGTAAATGTGGGTTTTGGATGGATGAAGTACCATTAATGACTCATGTTATCACCCGTAATGGAATATCTATGTACCATTATAAAATAAAGGAAATTGAGGAGAGGCACAAACCAAAAACTAAAATAGAGATCCATAGTTTTCTTGTTCTTTATGGGTATTAATGATGATTTTTTAAGAATTTATATTGATTTTGAAACACACTAACAAAGCTTACTCAGAAGGGAGTAATGTTTTTCTAGACTATTGAATGTAATTAATTCTTCAATGATTTGAAAAGGAGGCTTATTACAACACCAGTACTTACACTGCCAAAAATAGGGGTCCTATTTATGGTATAAAACATGGATTCATAGAATTTACTATGATATGTACTGATTCTAAATGATAACGTGATAGATTATTCCTAAAGATAGTTAACTGTTCATGATCCAAACTATCTAATGCATGATATGGAGTTGGAGACTGTGGTCTTTGCGTTGAAAAGTTTGTGGCATTATCTTTATGGGAATAGTTGTGATATATATATTGATAATAATATCCAAAAATATATATTAACACATAAAGATATTAATCTGTTCTAGTGAAGATGGTTAGAACATATCAAAGATTGTTACTACTCAATTCACTTTAATCTTGGAAATGAAAACAAAGAGGCATATTATCTAAGTAGAAATGATCCAATATATTAATCAACGATGTGAATTGAGATGGAACCATTCTCCATATACTTATAAAGGATGGACTAGGGTATCATAAGGGAAGGTATATCATCAATTCTTTCACAAATTATTTCTCACCCATCACTTTTAGAGAAGATAAAGGATTCTCAAAGATATGGGGTGAAAATTCAGAAAAAGGTGGAAGTTATAAGAAAGGGAAAATCCCAAAGGTTCAAAATTTATGAGGAAGTATTTGTAAAATTTTAATCATGAATATTTGTACCATCAATTTTAGAGATAAGTAAATATCTTAAGAACAATTATCATAAGTCAACCATCTCTATTTACCTAGGGATCACAAAGATGTATTGAGATCAATGAGAGAACTATTTTTGGGACAATATGAAGAAGGATATTAATGAATATGTATCAAAGTGACTACTATTTCAACAATTTAATTATGAAAGTAAAAAATATAAGGGAATGATGCAAACATTTCCTATACATACATTGAAATGGGAAAAATCACTATTGACTTTTCACATGAATTCTGAATATATCCATAGGAAATAAGGCTATATGGTTCATTGGGGATCATCTTCAAATATATTCACACTTTATTGAGATTTGATATGACTTCTCACTTGACTAACTCAAATGGTTATTCCTTAGAGAAGTGACGAGGCTACATGGTGTACCATTATAGATTATATTAGATTGTGATCCAGGATTTACCTAAAATTTCAAGAAAAGTCACAAACATTCTCTAAATACTTAGTTGAGCTTCATTACAGATTATTACCTCCAAAATAATGGCTAATCTAAGAAAAATATTTTGAAACTGGAAGAAAATTTGAGAAAATACTCAATATACTTTAAAGGAGGGCGGGATCAGTATCTTCCACTACTTGAGTTCTCTTACTATAATAGTTACCACTAATGTATCCAAATTTTCTCTTTATGAATCCCTTTATGGTAAAAGATTTAGAACGCCTACATACTGGTATGGATTTGGTGAACATAAGCTGCTGGGATGTGAAATGGTTGAGAAGATGGAAGAAAATGTGAAGACCATCCAATATCATATTTGGTCTTCCCAAAGGTGACAAAAGATATGTGAAGGTAAACATTGATGAGACTTAGATTTTGAGGTTGATTATAATGTATTCGTTTGTATAGATACATGGAAGGGAGTCATGAGATTTGGTAAGAAAAGAAAGTTAAGTCCCAGGTACATTGACCCCATCAAGATTCTTGATCGGGCCAGAGCTATGGAATGTTGACTATAACTTAAACTAACCATGTATCAATTACATGATGTATTCTACATATCCCTCATAAGTAAGTATATACCAAATCCCTCACTCATAGGTAGTATAGCTGGAAAACGATCTCTCTTATGTGGAGAAACTCTTGATGATTTTGGACCATAGAGATAATGTTTTGTGCAACAAGGCCAATCACCAAATTAAGGTACTATAGGGAAACCATAAGTATGAATATGGGACATGGGAACCAAAGGAAGAGAGGAAGGAGAAATAACCTCACAAATTTTCACTTTAGTATGTAAAATGAAATTTCAAGTGTGAAATTTCAAAAGAGTGGATGATTGTAATGACACAAAATTATATCAATAGAATGTGATTATAATTATTTCATAAAAACCTACATCATATATAGAAAAAAACCATTCTAAAAAATCAATAAGGGAACAATAGTAAAAAAATAAACCAATACGAATTGAAAATATTTCAACGAGATAATAAATAGAAAATAAGATAACAAGAATGAGAAAATTTGGATCTCCTTGATCATCTAGAATAGCCAAACTCACTAAAATTATATAGAAATAAAACATAATGTTAATAATATTAATTTATAAGATTAAAGTATATATATAACCTTAAGATAAAATAGAAGTGAATGAAATAATTGGGTTTTATAGGAATTATGAAACCTATATGACTGTTATAAATCTGACAATTGGAATAGTAATCCGATCATTAAGAATAATAATCTGGCTATTAGAATAGTAACATCATCTATTAAACTAGAAAATTAAATTAAGTTATATTATTATTAAAAAATGATATATTTATATCATGGTATAATTAAATAAACGGTGTGAAAATGATAAATTATCTATTCGTGTTTTTGTAAAACATAAATGTTAATTTATGTTTTTATAATTAATATACTGATTTAAAGAATATATATTTCCATAAAATATATTCATAAACTATTATTACATTGTATTATAATTATATGATAATTTTATGTGGATTTAATTATTTTTTCAAATGGTAAAAAAGAAATTATAATATTAAAATCATTATTTTTCAAATAAATAATGATTTTATTTAAATATTTTTTTTTATAATTAGAAAAATATTTTCAAAAAATGGAGTCTATAATTTAAATATATACATAAAAAAATATTTATGGATAATGTTTTAGTTTTTTAAAAATATAGTTAAACTTTTGTTGAATAGTGAAATATGATAATTTACGGTAGTTAACATTGTAAACCAAATAAATGATTTTTATATTCATAGATGATGGAAAACCCCTTTTGTTCAAACTTTTCTAAAATATTTACTATATTTAGTTATATAAATCAAAACTATTGATAGTATTGATCGAAAATAAAAAACTAATTAATATAATAATAATTAAAAACACCCCTCTCCTCCCCCAATAAATACAAACCATCACCACCCCTTATCCACACACTTTATAAGCCTTATATAATCTCAATATTCTTCCTAATTACCTTAAAAAGACTCTTCCACACATACAATATATTATGGTCTCAATAAAAAAATTTCATGTTCTTTAAGGGATCTTTCAAGGAGGTTATATTCAAGAGGTAACTTTCTCACACCATCTCTTTTAATTTTATCTATTCTTATATGTTCTCCCCACCTCTTCATACATAAAAGAATAATAAATAAAATATCATGAATATACTATAATTTTATGTTGATAATTTAACATCTTATATCCTCCCCTTTTCTCATCTATAATTATTCAAAGAAACAAACTGTTGTCCAAATTATGGCGGTTTACCATCTCTGTGGATAATAAGTTTTAATTGTCCATTTTCCCTTTCAAGGATGGTCATGAAAAAATTATTACAGTTAGTAAAAATTTTAATATGTACATTATAAATTTTTTCATGTTAAGTAACTAACATATAGACATAATATTAAACAAAATGATAATAGTTTGCGAAGATCAAAAACAGCTAAAAAAATAAATATTTATCATTAAAGTTTTATCAAATGAATATATATCCTAATAGAAAATAGAATGATATATAGGAAAATTTTAAATTTTTTCAGTTCTCTAATATCATATAATATCACTTCTGGAGAATTATTTACACTTTAAAAGAACATCCATAATTATATAAAATTAAACCGACCATGAAACCATGAAAAAAATGCTCATAGAACATTGAAATTGACCTTTATATCTCATAAAAATGGCCAAAAATGAACTTAATGAAAACAATTATATATAAAATACATATAGAATATGTATTTAATTAAATAATTAAGGAATATAATTTTATTATCTAGGAATTTAAGTGCAAGGGAAGAATGCATTTGGACATAAGGTAAGGGATCTCTCTGAACCACCAGTTTTTCCTTTAGGTTACACTTTCTCTCTCATTTACGCAATGTATTTATTCATTATTCTTGTATACTTATCCTAAATTATATATATATTTTCTAAAAATATGAATATATCTCGATTCATATTTATTTTATGGGTGAATACATGTTTTAAAAGTTTCCCTTCACAAATTTTCTCTCGATAAGAAAACCCGATTAAAGAGAACTTCTCTATTTCTTACCCATTTTTAAGTACAGTTCATAAACTATTTTAATCCATGTATATTTTTCTAAAAACACTAATTATAACATGGAAAATATTTTATTTGGATTTCATGTTTTATGAAAAAAATTATAATTTTACCCACTTTTAAAAAAAAAATTCTTTTCCCTAAAACTGCACTTCAGTAGCACTTTTCTAATGTTACCTAACCACACTATTTATTATTTTTAATTCAGGTAGATATCGTTATTCATTTCTAGAATTATTTTTAATTTTTAAATGACCCATAATTATTTAAATTCCTTATTTCTTGGAAACATTTGTTATATTCCATAAGGCTATGCATATGAAATTATTAAAAAACCCATTTCATTCCTTTGGTAATCCTTATGTTTATTTCTTATGTTTGATTATTTAGGAGGAACACATATGAATGAACATGTTTTGACTGGTGCATCCAGATAGTGTTTCAATAAATTGGTTCATTTTTAGCCTCAGGACACATCATGTTTGGTATTTGGGAGTAAAACTAATCCATTATGGGACAATATACAACATTGGATATTGTCTTAAAAGTTAGATTTGACACATGTTTATTTCATGATATATGTTGCTGCCACATTCCAATATTTCCATCATTATATGAGTCCATTTTTATATGTTATGATTCCATTTATTTATTCATGATCCATGGATTTAATGTTTTAATGTTATTCCTTCTAACTCATGTTTTACAATTTATTCCCATGTTTATTCCCTTATAGGGATTTTTAGCTCATCCCTTTTGTTTATGTATTCCTAGGTTATCCTATAGAGTTATAGGAGCTCAAAGGGAGTTAGGAGCTCAATATAGAGATTAATAAAATATATTTTTATTTTTAGTTTCAGGTTTTTTGATCATGTACCTAGTCTTTGAAAAACACTAAAGTATTTGATATTTGGTTTATAATAGGCTTGAAATCATGTAATATTATTTTTAAAAGGCTAGGGTTGCTATCCACCAAACTTTAGGCTCTCTCCCCTTATCCCCTTTATTTCACCCTCATTTTTAACCCTTGAAAGGATACTAAAGTCCTATATCATACCATATCGACAAGTATTCTAATGCATTTGGTCTCCAACAATGAGGTTATGATAAATCCTAGGTTCTATTTTACTGTTTTATATTTTATTTTGATAGTTTAAATATAAACCCCATTTAGTGAATATTTTTCTAAATTCTATATTTTAGTAAAATAATAACAAACTGAACCATGATATCAAATGATTCAAAATTTGTAAGAATGAGGTAGCTGGTTATTTTTTTATTTCACCATATTCCATAAATTTATATGTGATATACATTCTTGGGTGATGGGTTTTAGTTTTGGGAATTTTGTAAAGTGGTTGGGTGAGTCTTAAAAAGTGTGGTAGACAAGGGTAGAGCCTCTTTCATGTGAAATGACTATACCATTCATGGATTTGGGGTTTTGGAGTACTTAGATATATTTGACTATCTTGAAACAAACTATGCTAAGCCTAGACAGATTTCAAGTTAGATCATAAAAGACCCGAAGTGTGTTTCTGATCCCCATAGGATTGAATCTAGTCTCTATGAATCAAGGAAACACCTACAGAAATATTTTTTTCCCAACTAATTAATCCACCATAAAGAGGGTTCTATCTATGAACGTGGCTTGGACTCTTGATATATTAATGAGTCATGTACCCAAATAAATAAGATCATATAAAAATTAATATGATCATGGGATATCATAAATGAAATATCAAAAAATACTTAACAAAAAAATTACAAGATTATCATCGATATCATAACCCAGAATTCAGTCACATTTTTATACAAAAGGAATAAAATCGATATAAAAATTTGGAAATGGGTTAGGAATATGAAAATTTGATACAAGGATGAGTTAATATAAAAACAGAATCCAAAATAAACAAAACCATCCACTAACCATCTTTGGGGGACATGAGGGAAAACTCCCACTATGTTTTGTAATATGTGAGGTGCTACAATAACATCTAAATACTGTATACCAAACTATCACAAAATGAAAAATCTAAATAGCCTTTATTTATAAGTATATTTAAAAGTTTAATTTTTGAATGTTTGAATTTGTTTTTAAGAAAATAAACACAATTCTTTAATTCTTCATAAAAATATTATATTAAGATGAAGTTTTAGGTTTTTTTTATAAAAAATGGGTTTTATGCATGAAAATGTTAAAATTAATTCTATCTACACATATTACTATTATTTAAAAAAACGAAATTTATATTTATAATAAATATTTCCAATTTTTTTCATTATTTTGATCATATTTATAAGAAATGAAAATAAATTACTGAGGATAAAGATAAATACCACTATAATAGTAAAATAATTGGTTTTAATGAATTAAATATATAGGAATTATATAACTTTATCTGAATAAATGAGATTAAAATAGTTTAAAATACGACTATAATATGATTTTAGGACACATTAAAATATATATAAACAATAATTAAATTCATAATTTACTAGAAATAATAAAAAATACATAATATATAAAATCATAGTTTTATATAAAAATTATTTTCATATATTTCATGATACATTTTTAATGTTAATTTTCTCATATATTGAAATTCAATTCGGTTGAATAGATCCAAAATTAATATTTATCAAATTAAAATTTGGTAAGAAGTTCCATATTATATTTTTATTAATAAATTAATTTCTATGGTAATTATGTAATCAAGATCAATTTTGGTAAAATGGGTAAATGAGTTAAATCAATTTTTTAATAATTAATAGGCCCGAAACACCGTATATAATTTTTTTTAGGTATCAAAGTCACACCCACATGTCATAAATATAATTTTCCACCTAATTAACCAAAATCACCTATCACCCATGTGATTTCATTCCCACCCCATACCTAATGATAGTTTTTATGAAAAAGACCATCTTTTCACCTTATAAATGGGGCCTCTCACCACCAATTGAATACTGCTGCAAAATTAGTTTTTCTCTTCGAAATAATTCCTATTTCCTTCCCCTATCATCATATTTTACTCAAATAAGATTTGATCATAAGATATTATCCTAATACCTTCCTTTAAAATAAATCCTCCAAGAGAAACCCATTGTTCTCAATTTAAGTTTAATCTTTCCTCTACCACATTCTTATTTTATTTTTTACATTTACAATTTATTTTTCTCAGTATAATATGATGAAATAAGTATTTATTTTATACTTAATGTTTTTATATTGTGTAAATAAACTCTAACCACATTTCCCATTTACCTAAATAAAATTTAATCTTTCATTCGTGTGTCACAAGAATACCACCTCCCCGATGCCCCATGTTTCATTTTCCTTCATCGACATACAAGGATAGATATAATGATTGAATAAAAGGATAAATATAATTTTTATGACATTATTGTGGTTTTTGTATGAAAATATTATACATTATTAATGATATCAACAACAAAATATCATTATTAATTTTATTATTTATAATAATCAAACTAAGAGGATAATATTTTTTCAAATTGTGTACTGTTCTCATTTCCATTAATTATTCCTATAATTCCACCCAATTCTGATATATAACACTAATAAAAACTAATTAATATAATTATTCATATTTTATAATTATATTAAAACAAATCCACCGCATAATCATTCATTAAATCCTTGTATGTTCGTGTTTGGGTTGATTTAACTGCCTATCTGAACAATATTAAGCATTTATATCATGGATGAATAAAAAACTATTTATAGGTATAATATGATAAAAATTTATAAATAATTATTTTTTGGATATGTTATATCAATATCTAGTTCATAAATTAATGAAACAACCACTGTTCATCAAAAATCACAAAAACATGCTTATTATCGACTATATTAGTAAGTTATAAGTCTTAAACACTCATAAAGGAAATTTAAAACATAATAAAGTATTATAAATCATTCCTAGTAATAAATTTAATTACATATTAATAATTATCTTTTAAAAACTAATTAATAAGGGCATTACTATTATTAAATTAGTATAAACCATCAAACTATCTAGATCGATATGGAAATTAGAAGAATATAGGCAGAGAATGAAAATTTAAAGAGAGTATGAATGAAAATGGATATGATTAATGTTATGAATTAATTTATTAAAATATATTTATTTATAATAAAATAGTTTAAAATATTTTCATTTATTTCAAGATAAACGGTAAGGGGTTTCATTTCAAACATTATTTTTGAGGCATGTTTTTTATTATGAACATAATTTCCATCATGTGGTGTATATATACTACCAATATAAGATTTTATATCATTGAATTAATTTACTAATAGTAAATAAATATTTGGTTTAATCCCTATCATTCAAGAGGTTATTATTTAATTTATACCCAATCCATAAGTGGGGGGATTCTCCTCAATTTTCATTCATTGTGACATTTTTTATATTCCTAAGTGGGGTTTTTCTTATCTACGGTGTATAAATTAACATGGAAGAATTTTACCATATTATTCAATAGATTTTATGTATTTAAATATTTATATTTTTATCCCCCATTATGTATTCTTTGTTTAATAGTTACCAAAATTCTTATAAAACTCAATATCTTCCACGGTGGAAGAACCATCTTATGTTTTGGTAAAATAAAAGTATATGATGTTTCCATGAACATTCATCTATGTATGGATACTAGAAAGTGGATATTACTCTATCATTGATTCACCTAGGTGTAATCACCTTAACAAGTGTCGGTTTAGAATTGAATCAATCATAACCTTTATGCCTAAATAATTTTCCTAAGAATGAGAACTTGGATAGAATCTCTATAGGGAATATGCTTTGGAATATTCACAGTCTCTTCATGAACTATGATACAAGTTTTTTTCTACCATTTTCTTTTATCATAAAAATTAAAACTATTAATCCTTATTACTTTATTCCATGGAAAACTGAAAACATTGTAGGCACCCTCAATAATATATTTCTTTCATACATGTACTTCATGTTTCTATGAAGAGAACTCATGAATTCCAAGTTGATTAAGGAACATTCTCCTAGAGAACCATATTATTCTATTGAATGATGAAGGATTTTATTTATGTATTTATTATTATATAAATTGTAATTTTTTATTCAATATGAGGTTTCTTAGGGAATGGTATGAAATTTATCGATGACTCTTATAGTGAATGTATTGGACATAATTAGGTGATGGGTGAGGCCTGAAATTATATATCGCCTCCATGGATCGATAAGTCTCTTGAGAAAAAAAGGTTTTGTTTTGGTTTATAACTCTTCCCATGAAAGAAAAGTGTCTTATAATAAGATCATGGAATAATATTTGTGATACATAATACCATGAATTAAATATTTCTGAGATTAATTTTTATAGTTATCCATTATTTAATTTTTTTATAAACATATCATTACCTCTATCTTAGTAAAATATGGCCTAATGTTATTAATTTATTCCTTCCATATCAAAAATAATATTTATCACATAGAGTGAACTTCTACCCCACAACATGGTGAAACGGTATTGGGTATATGTATCAAAAAAAAACTCAAAAACTTAATGAAGCTACCAAACAATTTTTATTTGAACAATTGATCAAGTCCCTAGATAATATCTTTCTTACATTGGTAAATAGTGAAATGAAAAAGTCCTCAAGGAGTTCTATCATCTGAAGGGATATGTAGACCAATAGTGGTTTCTAATTCCAAACACCAAAGAGTAAGATGATATCATGTTCATGGAATGAGAAGCTTTCAAGGTGGTATTCAATGAAAAATAATTTCTTCATGAGAAAAAAGTTGGAATAGAAAGGCAGTTCCTCAATCATAGATAGAAGGAGGATGAAAATATTGCTGACTATGAGTCTAAAATTACAAGGTTATATATAAATGATTAAAATTATGTATGTAGGCAAAAAACAATATGTTTCATTTATTTTATGGTTTGAAACAATGCATTAATTGGTAATTAGTCTCTCAAACATTCTCTTTAGATGAGTATATTGTCTGAAGTGACATTAATACTAGAAAAATGTTCTCTAAGCTGTATGTATTAAAGAGAAATAGGTATAAAAATAGGTAAATAGAGATCCATGGTAATAAAATCATGTTTAAGGTAGATAATGTAAGGATGATATTTCCCCATGTGTGATAAATGTAGAAATAAAAACCATAGGGATTATAAGAAGGGAACATTATTTTGTTATAAGTTTATATAAAAAATCCCTCTAGCTCATAAATTAATGTGAAATGACAAATATATTGATGTTTAATTATGTAAAAGTACAGATAAGGGAAATTATATAGACCAATTCCACTACAATTAAGGTAATTTAACTTTGAAATGGAAAAGAGAGTAAATCCAAGGTTATGTGATTGCCATAGATAAAGTCGATGTACCTAATGAAGTGGTGGTAGGTACTTTGATCATTAAATCGAAGCTAGATAATTTTTTTATGGATATTTTTACTATTATATATCATTTATGTTTTCAAAAAACATTAGATATTTTCTCATAACCCTATTAAGAGTGTTATCAATTAATAAACCACATGGGAGTATTATTGAAACAAAGTTACATTGGGTAGTTCCAATCATGATTCATGGGAATAACCTATTTATAAACATGGTTATCATACCTATGATTGAATTTTTTTATGATCCTTGGAATGTATTTCATTTACTATAATTAGGAATTTCTTTTTTCTTAGATAAAGAGGTTATATTTCATGAAGTTGAGGTGGGATATCTTATATTTAAAAGAGAAATTCCATTATGTAAATCACATACAGATACTACCATAGTAGCTCTACTTAATGAATTTATGGGTAAATAGGAAGATCAAGAATGATAAATGGATAAGTAAGGCATCCTAAGAATGTAGTATGTACCCATAATACAAAATTTCATTGATGTTTTTCCAAAATAATTACTTGGTCAAACATGAGAGTGTGATGTTGAGTTCTCTATCGAATGCATTCAGGTTGTAAGACCTATATCTAAAACTCCTTATAAAATGGCACTAGTGGAGTTAAAAAATAGCTCTATAATTTTAATTTAAATCTATTTATATGAATAAGTGTTTAAAAATGGGGATCCCTTTCTTTATTCATGAAAAATAAGGATTGGTTTATGTGAAATTTCATCTATTATATGGAGATCATTCAAATTAATATAAAGAATGAGTATCATTTATGAAAAATTGATTAATTATTTGATCAACTTCAAGGATCATAGTAATTTTTAAAGAGTTTTATTATCTCTTGTTATCATCAGTTAAGGGTGATGAATGATTTAATACCAATGAAAAATTTTTGAACAAGGTATGGGATTTATGAATTTAGGATAATTCCTTTTGGATTAACAAATTCACATTAAGTCTTTAAGGAATGATGAATAAAGTATTCACGGAGTATATTGATAACTTTATGGTGGTATTAGATAAATATATCTTAATATAATATAATATATATGAACATAACCAATATACAATGTTACTTGGGTTGAAGGGGTTACTATTAGTGGTTCATCCAAGATTTCACCTGGATGGCCAAACTATTGACCAAATTAACACAAAAATGGGTTAAATTCACTTGGTTAGGGGAATTTGAGAAAATTTTATAAATATTTAAATGGAAACTAAATAATGCATATGTTTTGAACTTACCATCAGGTATGGGAGAAATTTTAATTTATAGTTACGCATCAAGGAAAATATTTGGTTCTATCCTTATACATAATGATTGGGTGATTGAATATACATAAATGCAATTGAAAATTTATGAATATAACTATCTAGGTCATTACCTTCATTTGGAAGCCATAATATTTTCTTTGAAAATATATAAACACTACCTTTATGGTTAAATATTCAATATATATACGAACCATAAGAGTTTAAGTATATATTCTTTCATAATGATCTCAACATGAGGTAATGAAGATGGTTTGAACTAATTGAGGTATATGATTCACCACCCTAACGAGAAAGAAAATGAGGAGGATAAGAAATGAGTAGGATAGACCATGGGGTTATAACCATGATAATAATTATCAAGGATCCCATATATAAAGATGCATTAAATATGGTATTATAATATCTATAGAGGGGGGGGGGCATAATTCCTCTTCCAAGAAATTGATAAACCATATTTTCATGAATTTATTGATAATTCCTAGTAGTATGATGAGAAATTAAATGGGACGATTAAAATAATGAATGATGGGAAATTGAAAGAATTAATCTATAGAGATACAATTTTCAATCTTGGGAATAGGTGATGTGTCCCATCCATACCAAATTTTAAAATAAAATTCCTAGACGAAGAAAATAGCTCGAATTTCAATATACACCATGGTAGAATTAAGATGTATAGGGATTTATGGGAACATTTCTTGTAGGATTTTATGAATTAATAAATTTATGACTATGTGTCTAAATGATTACAATTCTAGTGGGTAAATACTGAAAGGAAACATCCTGAGGGAGCCACACAACCTCTTCCTATGCCTATATGTAAGTGAGACAACGTTACAATGAACGTTATCACTAGAATCCTAAAGACTCCAAGTATTAATGGTTTACCATAGGTAACCATTGATTGTATTATTAATTCCACTAATTTCTTATAGATAAAAGAATATATAATCCTTCAGATCATTTTCTAGGTCTATATAAATGAAATCATAAGGATTTATGAGGCTCCTATAATGATTTTATCGGATCATGACCCCTGTTTCACATAGAAATTATTAAAGATTACTCAAAGGGATTTAAACAATCAGATAAATTTATTCACTGAATATCATTCCCATATTGATGAGAAATTTAAAATGTAAATCATGACATCAAAAGACATGATGATATCATATTCTCTTGACTTCCACGGTATGTGGGATTAATATCAATATTTAGTAGAATTTTTATAAAATAATAGCCCATATTCAATAGTGAAAATGACATCATATGAATCATTATATGGGAATATGTATCGTATTCTAACCTATTGGGAAGACATTCGATAAAGAAAGTTATTTCATCTAGAGATTTTAGAGGAGACATATATTAAGGTACCGACTATTAAAGATCATATCAAAGAAGACTAGAGTATATAAAAGTGTTATACTGATAATTGATGGAAAGGATTTGAATTCAAAGTTGGGGATCATGTATTATTTATGTTTTCACCATGCAAGGTTGTTATTTGAATTGTTAAAAAAGGGATGTTTATCCCTAGGTATATTTGGATTTTATAAATACTAGAAACCATTAGAGTTATATATTACTGATTAGTTGTGCTTCCAAAAATTTATAAAGTGAATGATGTCTTCTTTATTTCATTATAGTGGAAATAAAGGCTAGATAAAATGTATGTTCTAACATTTGATGAAATTTAATTAGAGATTGAATTTATATACAATGAATAACCTATCCAGATTCTTGACACTAGAGATAATGTGATCTAAAATCATACAACTCAATTAGTAAAAGTCCTTTGGAGAAATAAAAAATTATAAGAGGCAACTAGGGATCCTAAAGAAGCTAGGATAAAAAAATATAAACACTTTTTTAATAGTTGATACATACCCCCATTACATTGATAAAATTATTTTGGGGTTGTGGTTTAATACCCAAGACACTAATATGGAAGGTAAATTCTATATCCCAAACTACCACACAACACACACTGTAAATATCACTTATTACTGAGTATATTTAAAAGTTTAATTTATAAATTTTTGGATTTTTTTAACAAAATAATATTAATTTTTGAATTATTCAAAATGATATTATCTTATGATGATTTTAATAATTTTTCAAAAAATTTGGTTTATGCACACAAATGTAAAAATAAATTATCCCTACACATATTAATTTATTTTTATGAAAATAAATTTATATTTAGAATCAATAGTTACATATCATATCATTATTCCAATATTATTTTTAGGCATTTAAAATAAATTACATAGGTTAAATATTAATTACCATAGTAAAAGTTAAATAGTTGTTTTCAAAGAATTTATTTTATAAAATATATTTAGATTTTATCTAAATAACTGAAATTAATATAAATTAAAATAATATGCTAATATTATGTTCAAACACATAAAAAATATATAAACATTCATTAAATTAATAATTAAATTTTAATAATAGTAATAAACATATAATATATATATAAAATATTTTTCATTAAAAATATTTTTCCCTATATTTTATGTAATGATTTAAAAGATAATTATATTATATTTATAAATTGAACTAGTTTAAATGGATCCAAAATTAAAATTTATAATTTTGAAATTTTGTCAAAAGGTTTATCTTATATTTTTTGTAATGAAATAATTACCATGGTTACTTCTTAATCAAGCTTAATAATGGTAAAATGGATAAATGAGATATCTCAATTTTTTTAATAATTAAATGGTCAAAAAAACATTATATAAATCCTTGTTAGGTGTGGAAGTAACACCCAATTTTCTCATATATTATTTCTCCACCTAATTAAGCAATCCCACCTAATACCCAATTGATTTTATTCATACCCCTACTTAATATTAGTTTCAATGAAAAAGACACTCACTTTTAGTTATAAGGGCGGCCTCTGAACACCACATAAATAAAACTATAAAAATACATTTCCTACTAATCATATACAATATTTAATTCCTAAAAAATAATATTTTACTCTTATAATATTTTGTTCTTAAGAGATTATCCTAATCTCTTACTTTCTAAGGAATCCTCCATTTGAAATCCAATGTTCTCAATGAAAGTTCAATATTTTTACTAATATATTTTTCTTTTATATGGCAATTTAAAATTTATTTTTACTAATATTATATGAAGAAATCAGATTTTTTATTATAATTAATGTTGTTATATTATGTAAATAACCACCCACCACCTTTCCACTTTCCCCTAAAAAGAAAAACCATCATTCATTTCTTGCGCGATCTGTATCCTCCACGACACAATGTGTTTCATTTTAAATTATTTATTTAAATGGATGGATATAAGGTTGGAATTAAAAGATAAATATGGTTTTTATGATATCATTATGGTAATGTTATCAGAATATTTAGAACCTATTTATGATATGAACAAAAAACAATCATCACTAATTTAATCGTTTAAAATAAGCATCGTAAGAGGATAATATATTATTCAAATTCTGAAATGTTTTCATATATAGTAATTATTAATATAAATAATACCAATTATGATATAAGAAACTAAATAATTTCACTAATATTATTATATAATTACATTAAAATAAAACCACATCACAATCATTCATTAAATTAGGTCATATTCACGTTTAGGCCCGTTTAAACACTAACTTGAACAACATATGAATTCATATCATGGATGAATATGAAAACATATTTATTGGTATAATATGATATAAATGTGTAAATATGATATTTTTAGTTATAATGGTTTTATATCAATATCCACTTCATCAATTAATGAAACACCCTCCGTTCATAAAAAATCTACAGACATGATTATTTTAAACTTCATCTTCCAGGATAAAGTTTACAACACTCATGAAAGGAATTAGAAACATGTTAAATACTATAAATAATCCCTAAAAGTAAATTTAAGTACCTATTAATAATTAACTTTGTAAAAACAATGAATTAGAATACGACTATTATGAAACTAGTACAAATTATCTAAACTATAAACACCAATGTAGAAAATCAGAAGAATTCATGTAAAGAATGACTATTTATGAATATTATAAATGAAAATGGATAAAATTATTATTTTCAATTAATAAATTAATATATCTACTTGTATGATATTCAATTTTAAAGTATCTTCATCAGATTTAAGACAAGTGTAAAAGTTTTTCTCTCTCAAATCCCTCTATTTGAGACATAGTTTGTATTATGAACCCAATTTACCTTATGTGAGGTAAATATAATGACATAATAATATGTTATATAATAAAAATAATTTATTAATTATATTTTATGATCATTTTTAATGACTCTATTTCAATAAATATTTATTGAATTATACCAAATCCATAATTGAGGTTTTCCTGTCTCATTTTTCATTTTTTTGGACTCAGGTTATATTCAACACATGTTTCCTTTTGTGTGGTGCATAAAGTTTCATGGAACAAATTTAAAATATTATTGATGAAATTTAATGGATTTATGTTTTTATATTTTAATCCCTACCTATTTTTTTGATTTAATATTTACTAATATTGGTGTAAAACTCAATCTTTTCCATTGTCGAAGAACCATACTAAGTTCTAGTACTATAAAAGTATGTACAATTTCTTCAAAAAGACATCCCTATTAGGATAATAGTAATTTTATGTGGTTGTTGTATAGATGAACCTATGAGTAATAACCCTAAAAATTATTGGATTATAATTGACTCAATAATCATCCTAATGCACAATGAATGGGCATAAGACTTCACACCTGGATAGACACTCCTAAAGGATATGCTATGGAGTATCCAAACCCTCATTATAAAGCTTGGTAATAGTTTTTCCCACCATTTAATTGGTCTCCTATCAATGTAAAATATTGAACCTAGTTACTATATTCTATGGATAAATCAACATATTGTATGTACCCTCACCACTATATTTCATAGATAAGGGTATTTCATATTATTTTTATGGTACTCCATAACTTCCATATTGAGTGAGTTATATTATTTTGTAGATTAATATTATTCTATTTAATGGGGAATTATTAATTTTCAATATTTTTAATTATATATATAGCTAATTTTTATTTAGTTATAGGTTCCTTAAGAAATGGTTTGAAAGGTCTTGATTTCTCTTATGACGAATGCATTAGACTCTATCAGGTGATGGGTGGGGCCAAAAATCATATTTTACTATGATGAATCTATAAGTATCATGCGAAAAAATAGGTTTAGTTTTGGTGTATACCACTTCCCATGACAAGAAGGTGTCATCAAAAAAGGACTTGATAATAAATTTTTGATTTCTTACATTATAAATTCCATATATATGTGATCAATGGTTATATTTATTCATGTTTTCATGTTTTCATGTATTTGAAATGCCCTCGGTTTGATTTTATTACAGTTTCATGTAGTTCATTTATTCATTCCATATCACTTATGGTAGGATTATATTATATAAGATTCCATTATATGATATTCCCTAATAAGAATATGAGATCACTATTATTTGTTTTCCGTTCCCCAAAAATTATCGAAGAGTGTTATTTGTAAATTATAATAATATTATGGAAGGGAAAATAATTTTCCTATAATATGATCAGGTGAAATCATTTGTTTTCAAATTTATTGTATGTATGTATATGGTCTTCCAAAAGTACTAAATTGTTCGATCCTTCATGAACATCAGTATCCCTTATGATTAATTTAATATAACTACTGGCTCTATGATTCTAGTGTATGGGATATAACTTTTCACCACCTCTAACTTGAACTCAGTTAACATGAATATCCCGCACTTCCATGTCATTCCTTTCCTTTACCTATATTAGTTAAGAAAGGTATACATACACCTTCATTGAGTGCATAGTTTGTGAGAAAAAGCCATACTAGTAGGATACCGCGATGTTTTACATGAAAAAATCTATTTTATAATAAAATAATTCTAGTTTAGATATAACCATATAAAAATAATCCATTAATATTTAAAATACATGTAACCTATAAAAAAATTTATAACAATTACAATATAAAAGTAAATTAAATATAAATAAGCATTTAGAAAAAAGAATCATGGGATCTTCCCTTGGTAATCTAGGGTCATGGACTCCTTGTATTCTTATTTACGTCTGTATCAATACATCTCAATTGTACATATCCAGATAGTCTGATTGAAATCCCAAACTAATATTAATAATGACTATCTATAGGGGAATACCAATCTAGTGATTTAATCTCAAATTTATCAAGAAGAGGGACATCAATACTTAGTAGTAATTTCCTAGGATTCCCTACCCGATCAATTAGGGTTACTATAATGTTTAAAAATTCTAAAAGGATTCCAAATTTCATTTCAAAACCTTTCATGGGAAATAATATAAATAATTTAATTATTCATAATATAGGCACTATCAATTACATATATAAAACAAACCTTTAAAATTAAATTAATTGATCATATAATAAGAGAGAGAATTTTATTAGTAATATCATTTATATTTTATTCCTCTAAATTGGCATAAATACATAATTTTTAAATATCAAGAATATAGGGTTCTTCAAACAAAAATACTACACATGACCACCTACTTTAAGACAACGAAACTTTTGTAAAGTGACATTGATTCACTTAAGTAGGATAGTCAGGTCCCTTTCCACTAGATTAGAAGCTATACACATTATAATCCCTATAATAAGATTATCAAAAAATAACTCTAGGCCACCATGACTATAATAATGGATGAAATTCATATCGAAGAAGAGAATATAACTAAGGAGGACAAATAAAACCACTTGACGATTTCTTGATGAATCTTGATAACACCTAATATAAATTACATGTATGGGGAAGGATGAAATAGGGTCAATGTTTTAGGACCATAAGTTTTAAATGGGGAGATAAGTAAAGGAAAATGGGTTAAATCATGTAGGGGTAAAAGAGTAATTTGACAATTAATTTTATAGGCAAAATACATGGTTTATGAAACTGTTATCTATCCAACTGGTAAACATTATGAAGTAACCCCTATATGTAAGGTTACTTTATTGGTTTAGCTAAATTATTTATGAAATACAACTATATATGTGTGGTAACTACTATTAAATAATCACCATATAAATAAGGGAAATATACAAGGTTTCTCCCTAAGCATGTAATGAATGTAAAATATCTACTAAGAAGACTCCATATGTAATGATAGTCCACACAATTTTCCCTTAATAATAAACTGATCATTTAACTTACTCTTATGTATCATGCATAGATGCATAGTTTTAATAATTGTTTCGAACTATACATACTTCACGAAAAAACTCTCTTCTCCCTAGCATGGTATGGGTGCACTGTGAGCAATAATCATGTATCTTTTCTTTCTTAAATAATTTAAAAAAAATTTAAAGGAATTTTACATGAAAATAAATAGTAATGGTTAAAATCAATATATAGTAAATCTCCTACCAAACAGTGAAATCATGGGTGTGAAAATTCTACCCACCATACAAATTTCTTCCACTAGAAATCCAATCTGAATGAAGATGTTTAAAAAATAGAGGAGTCTATTTGTTCCTTATAAATGATTCCCACTGCCATGTGTTTTGACATTCGCTCTCATGAAACCATAATACTCAATATAATGGAATAAATTTCCCATAAAACACCTTACTATATGAGTCTACATTTTGAGTTGTTTTTTAGTCACTGAAACATCTATATCAAATTCTAGATCTTCCCAGTTCAATACATGAGATGGATGAGGATGGAAATTATTTAACTAATATATATGGAATAAATCATTAATGGACATAATATATATGGTAAATTATAATCAAAATGAAACGTTTGTGTTCTTTGCAGTGATGTTTAAGGGTCCCATATATATATATATTAATGTGATATTCCCTTTATTACCAAGTTGTTAATGAACCAATCACGGTAATACATTTTAGAGTACCTGGTCAAAAATTAAGTACTCCAAATGAAAATAATAAATATTTAAATAATATTAATTATGGATTTGACCTATCATTTTTCACTATGCAATACTTTGAATATTCTTAGTTATCTCCCAAATGATTCTCGATCCCAATAGGGTTATCTCGAACACATCGGTCCAATAGAGGGGATAACATTATGGATGTTCATTTAAAGCCTCAAATAGGGACGTTTAAATAGATAAATGATAGAAATTATTAAAAAATAAGTTATAAAATGGTATATGCGAATCCCTAAGACCTCTTAAATATAATACACAAGAATAAATCATGTACTCAGAAATTTGGATCACCCACTCAATGGGTAACCACATGTGCATTCATCTTTCATGGCGTAAGGGGAATATGGTGGAAGACTTTATCACTTCTTATGAAACTCAAGAGGATCGTATTATATTATTTACTATTCTTCATTATTTTCCCCCTAAGGGTGATAAATTTATTTGGGCTTATGCCCTTGGGATACATTACTTTAGACCCCCATAAGTTTATTTTTTTGTACTCTTCTTTCTGCTTTTAATAAAATAAAAAATCTTATTCTAGCATGGTCCTACCACTCAATATTCCCATATATTTATTGATGATAATATATGAATAATTTAACTTAAGAACCCATAACCTCTAGAATAAATTTCAATACCAAAGAGGATAATCAAGGATATCTATCAAAAATAGTAGCATAAGGAATTTTATGCATCTTTATAATCCTCTACACATATAAATTTATATGCTCACCCCCCTTGGTGTGATCTTTAATCAAAATTATATGATATGATATTATCAGTTGGTTAATCAAAACCTTGAAAAAATTATTTCATTTATGAGAGTTAGATAACTTTCTAATGAGGTCTATGGATATCTCATTCCATTTCTAGGTGGAAACAAAAATGGGTTGTAGAGAACTAGATGGTTTTAGATGATCTGCTTTTAAATTGGTGATAAGTACATCACTATAAAATTAAATCTTCTATGTAAAGTCTCAGAAGAGCCATAAATATCATCATCTCATGTCACAATATATCTTGATGTATCCTGGATGTACTTCCAATTGATAGTGATGGAAATAATTCATTACTTTTTTTCTCATGGATAAGGGAACTACATAACAGTTTTGAAAACAAAAAATTCCCTTATAAGATAAAGGTTACTCATCTGTGGTCTCCACACCATATATAATTCCACTAATAATCTAACCTTTTTACCCCTAGTTACTCTTTATGAATAATTTCAATAAGGCAAGGTGTTAATTGGATGATAAAAAAAGATCACCTTCTATTGCTTTACCTGTAAAGGCATTTGAGAAATGAGTCTCATTAGGTTCCACTCATCACTATATTCTTTCACAGATTTCAATGAATAATATATTCTTAGATTCTGGATGACAACATTTAACTTTCTGAATGTTTATGTGAGTCAAAATCAAATGTGTATGGGTATTCAACTCATCCTCTTTTCATGAGATTCAACCCTTTTTACGAGAAAATATAACTAAAGATTCTATAGTCTAAATACACCATGAATTTATAAACTATGCGATAGTTCATAAAAAATTTGAGATAATTCATAACAACTAATAGCTCATGGTCATAGGATGGGTAATTATTTTCATGTGGTAGATGTTTATGTGAACTATTGGCCACCACATGGCCACCCTATATAAGAACACAACCAAATCCCATTCCCAATACTTAAAAATACATAACTTATCTATTTATAACATCATGTATGACTAGAATTCGGGATGATGGAAAATTATATTTGAACTAATAAAAATAGTAATGTAATTCCGTGATCTATAAAAATTTCAAACCTTATAGATGAGTGTGTTAAAAAAAGATACAACCCGGGAGTAATATTTAACAAATACACTTTATTTTCTTGATATACCGAAGAATCTATGTATATTGAATATATTCATTGATTTGTCACAATAAATAACTTCATTCACCATTTCAGGATCAATGAATATTCCTTATTCTGTCACCACTTGTGATAAGAACTTGACGTATTTGATTCTGAAACTAAATTTTGATAAATGTTCATAGAAGTAATAATCACACAGTGATCCACAAAAAACCCTCAAGTGATTATCATACTCCTACTTGGTTTATAAATAACCTAAGATGTAATCCATGAATAAAATAAAAAATTATTTGATGTATTAATGGAGTATCTAGCGCATAAGATCCATTAATACTGCACAAGCATGAGTTAAACCAAAATCCAACACAGAGTATTCATAATGAACAAATATTATTCTAAACTTTGTCATTGAAATTCTAGACACCTTCACCTAGAGGGTATGATAACTTAAAAAAGGATCCATCATAAATAAACACATATCCCCTTGGATCTAAGTGGTCATCAAAGAAAGGAAATAAGTATCTATTCATAATGGTAACATGATTCAACATTCCATAGTCAATACCTATCAAAATAGTTACACCCTATTTATTAGAAAAGTGTATCATAGTGGATAATGGATAAACACTTGGTTGAGTAAATTTATTAGTTTATAAATAATAAAAATAAACCTTCAGCAATTTTAATTTATCAGGTTCCACATGATATAAAATCAATGAAATCGTCTATGCCTTGTGAACAAAATCAATAGATTACTCAAAAATATTTCTCTAGAGAGAACCCTAATAAGTCTATTGGGAAAAATTTAAAAAAATATCCAACCATGTGAAGAATATCTATTTGAAAATCCCCTTAATTAATCCATACTAGAATAGTTGATATCCAACATATCAATCTATTGACAACAAGAAAATGAGTTCCTATCCAACCTGATTATGTGTCCCATTATCCTTGATAAAATTATAGATTCCATTGAGAGTAGTGAAGGTCAAAAAAAAAGATAAAAATCAATATGGGAGTTAAAATTATCATCCAATCGATCATGAGAATAATATTAATGATTTCTGTCTCAAGAAAAAGGAAATTTCAGATTATCTATACCTCAAATATGGAGACATCACATAAAGGATATCATAAGTCCTGATCTTTTTTCTTCCTAAGAGGTGAAAATATATACATAATTTATTAAATAAGCTCATATGAAATATTTAATAGATAAATTATATGAGTATATATAAATGAATTATATCTACCAATATAAAAAAAACCATTTAAATAAATGATCTTATAATAATGGTACCTCACACAGTTTTCAGTCCTACATTAGATTCCAGGGGGGTACTCCATAGCATGTAACTACCTCACTCATGATTTATACCAATTCCTCAGAATACAATGATTTTCATCCCTCAACTAAATATACCATTATGATGAACCACATTTACCTCTATTCCAAGGTGGTTAGGACCCTGTATCTCTATAAGCATCACAATGAACTTGGGTTCCCTTAGGGGATGAGGATCAAACATGAATTCTTAGAGAGGGGTTTTATATAAAAAACTATTTAATATATCCCATTGTCCCATAATTTTGAAACTTATTGGGTGAATTTAGAAACTTTCGTCTTGTGTGACCAACCATGCCATGCTAATAGCAAATAATATGTAAAGCCCCAACCCTAGAAGCTCGGAGCTGGTGCATTATTTTATTAAATTGGAATGATTAAAAGGAATTAAATATTAATGGACTGATCAGTTTATATTTCATGTAAATCCATATTACATACATGATACCCATAATACATTAGGAAAATAAAATATAACATTCAACAAAATGAACTAATGTAAAATGTATCCTTGAGAGCTTATTAATTGTTGTCTTCTTTATAACCTGTAGAAAGAAACAAAATAAGGGTGATCTAAAATGATCAGTAATGGTATGTAAAGTGGAAACAATAATGAATTAATATGACTAAATTAACATATCAAGGAACATAAATGATAAAAAATGAAATTAAAATAACTAGATAAGTAAAATTTAATATAAAATGGTAAGCAACTGATATACATACCATTTAATCAATGAGTATAAATTAAATGCATTCATAGATATGTTTACACAAAATATCATGGTTGAATAAAAAATAAAATATCTATGAATTAAATAATTAATTATTTGATGTAATATCTTAGAAACATGAAGACCTATACTATCAATATCCATCCTCAAAGCATTTTTAAACTACAGTTAGAGACCTGTTTAACCTGTACCACTTAATTATCTTATGAGAACCTTTCGATGCATCAAGGAACTTTATAAATTATATTATCCACCCATAATTTCATTTCTAAATAATTTCTCATATTTAATAAACAATTTTACCAATAGACCATATTCCTTGTCAACTATCCATATTGAATAAAGAATTCATAATTTTCAGTTTAAAAAACTATCAAAGTAGACACCATATATAAAATGGTATACAGTTTAGGAAATACTAATATCCATTTTATAAGAATATGGATATTCAAATGAAAAATGATTACAATTAAATTATTATTGTAATATATGTTTAACAATAAAAAAATAAGTGATATTGAAAATATAATCATTGGGAACAATCTTGAAGAGGATAGTCCTTAAACATTCCAAAGTGCCCCACACCACTTTGAAACATCTGAATCATAACCTCCAGAATGGTATGACATTAAATGAAACTTATAATATCATGATAATAATGGAATTAATGATATAACATGGAAAGGAGGTATATACACAGAATTAAATTTAATTGGTTCAAAATAACAAATAAGTCTCAATGAAATGTAAATTGAGATGAAATATCAATACCTTATCCATTATTTTTTTTGTGGTCTTTAGCCTCCTGTATAGTGGTTAAAAATATGTTATTGAATAATATCATGAACATAATTATGTTTATAATATAATATATTAACTTCTTATAATATTTTATTACCCTTTTGTTAACACTCTTCAAGTATTTTAATTATTTCGGGTGTTAATTGCGTTGTTTTCTCACGTATGTTTTTAATTGTTACTTGTTGTTCCTATTTTATAGATCATCATTTCATATTATAAAAAATATAAGACATGATTTAATTATCTTATATATTTAGTTCATATGTACTTAGAATAGTCCATAATATTTGGAGATTAGAAATGAAGTGAACTGTTCATAGAGACGGTAGGTTGTACGTAAGCATGCACACTAATTTCATATATTTTTTGAATTAAAAGAAAGATAAATAAATTAAAAATATGTATATTATAATTAAAATATTATATCTATGTTATATATTTTACATAGGTTTATTAAAAAAAATTATACATTATATGTGTGGAATGAACGAGTCATATTGCTTTGAGGGAGAGGTACTCCACACTTCCTCAAATGAAATTATCATATTTAGACAAGATGGAAAGAATAATGTAATGTTCAAAATAAAAATTATAGAAGCATAAAGACATTATAAATATCATATATATCATATATAAACATATTTTCCATTATAATTTCTACCGTGACAGGTGGTAAGGGAAAAATGACAAATCATCATTTCGTGAGGTAGTAGTTCACCATACACAGAAATAGTATGTTTGTTACCTATTAGATGGATGGTTTTGTAAGTGTAGGTCAAAATCACACATAATAAATCCTAGTATATTTAGAAAACTGGTACTGTTTTTTAAGAATCAAAATTTTAAATCTTACTTTTCCAAATAGTTTCCAACCGTCGGGAAAGGCCCTGAAACCGTTGGGATAGATTATCGCAACAGTTTCGCAAACTGTTGGCACTTGGGCCATTGGGATAACCTTATACGAATAGTTCACATTGAATCGTTGGTAGAGGGAAGTTTGGATCTCAATATTCCAATGGTTTATGATGAACAGTTGGGATAAATTGTTTCAATGTTTTAGTTGGAACTGTTGGGATAAATCTCTCTGGGAATTATGTTTACCCAATAGTTCATCTTGAACCATTGGGATAAATCTCTACAAGAATTATACAAAGTTATGCCAATAGTTTTGAAAACGTTGGCATAGCCCCCCTACACATTTTAACGGATAGCACCTGTAATGAAATGTAGGTATTCAACCCGCATCCTACAATCACGAAGGCAAACACACAGAAAACAACTTGAGACCTGAAAACACAGAAAGCACACACCAAAACAGGAAACCTAGAACCGGAAATCACACAAAAACACACAGAAAACACAAAAAACTCACATCAACCCAGAAATCACAAAGAAAAAACACTAAAACTCATTGCAAACACAAAGAAAACACATTGCAAACACAAAAAACTCACAAAAAACTCAATGAAATCAGTTGCAATCACACAGAAAACACAGAAAAACTCATTGAAGTCAAACACAAAAACTCACTCCAATCAAACACAGATACTCTTAGGATGCAGGGATTGAACCTTATTCAAAAATACATATATTCTCCTTGACTAGGCATATTCTAAGGTTCATAGTACTCTACATTTCAATAAAAAAATTAGGCAAAAATTGTGGGGAGAGATATAAATAATGATCTTAGAGGGGCCCTTTAAAGTGATCATTGACCATTTGGACCACTTCTGGTACATGTTCAGAACACTCATCTTTAGTTGATTTGTATATCAAGTACTACGTGCTAGGGAGAAGGAGGTGGTAACCATTAAGGAGGAAAATAAAGACTTTTAATTAAACCTATCAGTAGTGGATGTTTCATTTTTGGTTGTACAACATCAAAATAATTCCCTAGAAAAATTATCTTAGCATGAAATGGAATTAGTGGATCACCAAAATTCATTCAATTATGTGAGTTTTAAAATTGATAAGATTAAATATGAGTTTTTCCACTAATTATACATATTGAATATTAAAAATAAAATAGTATGAGAACAATATTGGATAAATGATGTGGTAGAGGAGTCCATATATGATGTTTCTACAAAGGTAGAGGCACTATGATAGGATGCATAGCGGGGGACTGCATCAATTGATTAATTACGCCAATCTATAACTTATCTAGGGTAAAAAATATAAGTAAGAACATAATATCATTATTTTTTATTCATAGGAAACCACTTTTATCTCAGAAATCATGGAAAAATATTCTAAGATGTGGAGATTCCTACATTATTTTTGAAATATCAACATAGAAAAACATTTAAATTCTATGTGTATAAAGAAAGTATTAAGAGACTATATAGACCCTTAAACACTAACATGATTATTCAGTCATAGTTTTTCAAGGGATTGATTATAACTATGTTATATTGGAGACATGGACTCTAAGGATGGTAAATTAAATGAAATAGATTAACATAGTTGATCTATAGATATGGTGTCCACAAGCTGCCTATGTTTAGAGAAGTTCCTTTAGTGATTTTATGGTAATAAAATCTCCCAGTCACTAGGTCTCCATGTGGATAAGATATCGATTTGGATATGAGTGGTCTAACATATGTCTTATAATTGGTATGATATGTGTATATAATTGATGAGGGTTTAGATCAAGTAAAATATTCATAAGAGGATTGGGCCTTGTAGTTATAGGTTTTGAAATTGTACATCATACGTTTGATGATGAAATATATATGATTATGGATTGGAATATTGGTAGGTTCTTAGAGTTGGATGGTCCCTCTGATTCTATAAAATGTATTATGAAAGGTTTTACTCTATTTAATGATTCAAGAGTTCAACTAAGGAGATGAAGGATGAGATTCTAGTGTGGGTATTGGGTATTGTCAGACAGATTGGCATTATAATTCCAAGAGGCTTGGTGTGATTTAGCTTAGGATGGAAGCTGGTTAGTGGGGATGGGTTATAATACATGATTTGGATGAGTTTATTGACCGGATTATTTAGAATATAATTATGTAATGGCCAATAGACTGAGATAATACTATTGTGTGTGGGATGAGGATTATGGGCTGTGAGTAGCGACTAGGATTGGTCCGAGGGACCCGAGAGGATTCCCATGTGAATGAGATAATAATGTATGTGGGCTCTACATGGTGTGCTTCTCTGACTTGGACAATCACGAGTTGAATAATCCTATTTGTCTAGTTGGATGATGAGATGTGCATCAAGGCATGGGATAATCCTTGAGAGATGAGTCTAGACTATGTGACTGAGAGGATAGACTAGGATATGAATATTCGAAGGAGGAGGCACTAAATCATATGAATTGGTGGTGGTAAGATGAAGCTTATGGTGGGGAGAACCATACTCTTGAAAGGTGTTAAACAATGACACCATCGGTGTTTTTAGATATATAGGATCAGGTAAACACCCAAAGGGGTGTCCAAGAGGCAAGGAAAACACCCCAAACGGGTTTCACCATAAGATATGGTCACAATAGGCATGATAGAACTAATGAACTATTTAATATACTATAAAAATGGATATTCGGAAGTTCATAGGGAGTGATAAAATGACACAACATCTAAAGGGAAATTAAATGATGGAAAAGAATCATTCACCCTACACAAACCATTTCCAAATTCATTCACTTCACCTAAACATGGAAATTTCATTTATAATATTAAAAGGGTGAAATGAAAAGTGTCATGGTCAAGATATATACCATCTTGGGAAATGTCATTTGATCTAAATGAGTAAGATAAGACAATTTATATTATTCCAAGAAAACAAAAACTAACAAGACAAAATACAAACACCAACAAGAGACATATGGAAAACTCAAACAAAATCTAAACATGATACAAATAACCATCACTACTCTTTGGTTTAGAAGACAACAAACCTCCGTTGGATAGGATTTCTTATAAAATCATGGCATGGATTTATCACTCAATTCATTTAATTATATTTAACATTTATTCTAAAAATATTTCAGCATAAATCAAATTAAATAAGTTAAGAAACTAGATCCACATAACTATCACTGTGAGTTGTCGCAGACAGCGCACCTCCAATGGAGGGGTTTTATTATAAAAACATGACCTTATTTATCAAATGAAACAATTATATTAATGAATAGTTATTAAAAATATTAAATTCAATATAATTAACCAGAATTAATAAAGAATCTAAATTAAATTTAAAGCATTTTTGAATTAAAGAGTCTAGGAGAGGGACCCAACCTCAAGGTGGAACCAAGCTGTCCACTTCAGCTCTTGGAGCTTTCTAATTAAAAGCTAATGCTCTCCCACTAGTATACGCACCTTCACACACAAGAAAGGATAGATATCCCCAATGCACACACCCCCATGGCCATAAGCATATGCAAGGGGATCCTTGCACATATGCTTATATGCATATACCAGTCTCCACTCACCTACGTATGCATTTATATATATATATATATATACACACATACATAGGCACACCTATCCCCATACGTGCATAATCACTTACATGGATGACTATACACGTAATGGGGGAACCCACATACATATACTTACTTACCTATGCACACGTATGCGAGTCGCCCATGACGTGGTGACTTGAAACCAATGAGCAGGGATCAACACACTACAAAATGGATATTAGGAACCTTTAAACACATAAAGGACACTAAAAAACATGTGAGAAAAAAACCAATGTCATTAAAGCCTTACCTCGATTGGAAACAGAGAACCAAATCCACCCAAACCAACACGAAATAATCCAATGCCCTACCGAAAACATAATATGGAGTCAAAAACACCGAAATCCCCAAACACATGAGGTGCGAGACAAGTAGTAACCCTAAATTCTTACCTCGTATCAAAGCCAGTGGAATAAATCAATCTGAACCCCTTCGTAGATTATAACTACCCACTATCCATAGAAATTAGTAAAAGACCTAAGTGGACAATGATATAAATAAAATATAATAAAAACTAAACTAAAACATACTTATCTCCTATGACTATACACATCACCTCCCAACATATAAGAACCACAACTCCCTATGGGTCAAATCAGGTTCCTGCAATCAAGGGGAAAATAGATCCATGTTTCAAAATGATACTATCAAATAGTACATTCTTATTAATTAACAATGAATGTTCCTATTAATGGTATATAATTAGTTTGGATCGAGTTTTACCTTAGTTTGGTTTTGTTCAATACAAGTTTTTTGGGTCATTTCTATTAGATTTAGTTTGTCTTATTTTTTTATATTATCTTGGAAAATTTCATTCATTTGGGTTATATTTGATCATTAAAATAATAATAATTAGTCAATTAATATTAATAATTATATCAATTAGTTCCATATCTGGTGCAAAAAATACATAGAAATGAATTATATCATATAAGGAAAATCATAAGAGGTGCAAGATGTAAAGTAGTCTTATTCATGAAATTCATACCAAAAATATATTTTTCATGGACACATAAATCAAAAAATGCCCCAAATTAAATTGGTCTAAACAAAAGGGGTAGAATAAACCAACTACCTATGGTGGAAGATGAACCAAGATGATCCAAACTACTTTACCTTCAGCAATGGATGCCAAATCACGTTTGAGGTGGACCCAAAAGAACAATGATACTCCCTGGAAACAAGGATCAATGTTAGATATGGTGAAATTTTAGAAATAAAGATCTACAACATTTATGATAGAAAATTTGAACTGAAAATGGAAACCATCCAAGAAATAGATAGTAGAATTGCATTAGTAGTAGAAATTTCAAAATAATAACTTAATATATTTCCTAAGGAAAATAAAAAGTAGTTGAATAATTTTTTTGAAGGTGTTATTATGTTTTTCATGGGGCTATCATATGTATGACTTTGATTCTTAGTCAAAAGAATTTCATTAGTGGTAAGGGAAAAGATCCAATGTAAACATGTTCTAAATCAATTGCTACAAATGGATCCACACCTATGAAGAAGGTAGAACATGATAAGAAATAATGTTCGATCATATAGTATGATGAGTTAAAAAAAGATAAGAAAACAGAAAACATTGAGAGTTCTCTAATTTATCAAGTGAAAATGAAAATTTTAAACAATAATAAAATATGAAAGAAGAGAAAACCATGTTTCCTCAACATAAACACGTTTATAATGTGGGAAATAAGAAAGTGAAAAAAATAAAACGTTTTTGAGGTACAAAGTAAATTTATACAGTGTTGAGAATAAATCCTCTGTCAGTGTTATAACTTAGATGTTGATAAACCCACCTTATTACCATACTTTCTGATATAAAACAACTCTCGAATGGAAATTTCACATAAAACGGAATTCACACACACATATATATTTTTCAAATGAAATAATTTTTCTAAATGAATCCTTCATATAGTGTTGTTATTTCATTGAAAAAATTAATATGTAGAAAATAAGAAAATACATTCTTGTTAATCACATCTCTAAAAAAGTTTCAACACCTTTCCTATGAGTTAATTGCATATTTAAAGGGAACTTTTCACCTATATAACGCTTTATATTATAATAAAATATGGTTACCCATTCAACTGTATGTGAATCCAAAAATAAAAACAAATTTATCCATAAACCAATCTCTCTTCACAAGCATCATGTACCTTTTAAAACAGAATGGATTATATAACATTTCAACTTGAAGATTATAACACTCCATTCACATGACAACTATATCCAAAAAACCTCAATGGTATGAATAATTCTACACATAAAATATTGTAAACATTTTTATGATATCCAAATGATTTCACATAGAATATAACAGTCTTTATGAAAAATAGAAACACATCATATAATGTTCACCTAAATCAAAAAAAAATAATGTTTTCATGGTATCTTCTATCTGAACATCCAATGATTTATATCTACAAACACTACAATGATAAGTAATTTTATTTTTTGAGAAAACAAAAATCAATCATATATCATAGATAAATGAAATAATATGAAATCATAAAAATTGAATCAACAAAACTAAAACTAAACAATGAATCAATTAACCACACCATAAGAAGATTTCAGATACACTTCCAAAAAATACCAGAAGAAGTGGATGCTCGACTAGAGGGGATCCCCGACCTAGGAAGGATGCCCGACCAGAGGGGATGATCGACCTAGGGGGATTCGCATCGGGTGAGGAAAATCTCTACCTAGGGTGGTTCAATGTTGGGTGAGGGAAAGCTTGACCTAGGGGGATGTCCGACCTCAGAGGGGATACTCTATTAGAGGAGGATAAGAAGGGGGTGTGCGTGAGTGATAGCGAGCAGGGAGGGACTAGTGGGGAGCAACAAGCAGTGGGCGGGGAGTAGAAAGCGGTGAGCGGGGAGTGGCGAGCGGGGAGCAGGGAGTGGGGAGTAGCTAGAGGCAAGCGACAAGGGGATGAGAGTGGCAACGAGGGGGACCCAAGAAGTGTATGGTGGCGAGGGGGAGTCGAGATGGAGAGGCGTGATGTTGTAGAGATTAAGAAGTGGGACACAATGTGAGTGGAAGTGAGGATGGGTGGAGGGTCTCGAGCAGATGAATTTTAGGTAGGTCTATCCCAGTGGTTCTTATGAACCTTTGGGTATTGAAGATGTTTTTTTCCAATTGTTTTTCATGAACCATTGGGAAAATCAACATATATTAATCTATACCAACAGTTTGACAGAAACGTTGGTATAAATTCTTTATTCAAATAGTTTTCTCAAACCTTTGGGAAAGAACTGTTGGTATAGGTGGGATTCCCACCAGTGAATATAATAAAAAGCGTATATGGAGTGTATAATGGATAGAAAACTAAAAATATTGAGAGAAGATATTACCTCTTTATCGGGTAACTTCTTTTGGTTTATACTAAAAGACTTCCTTAGAAGGATTTATGAAAAAATTTAGGATTAAATTTATAGGTGAGGGATATGGGGAATATATTTGGAAATATGTTTACCCAATATAAGTGGTTTTAGAGGTGTAAAGAAGTGGGAGAGTTGGTGGCCTTTTATAGGGAAAGAAAATGACTCACATGGAATTTTCGGAAACTAGTTAGGTGAAAACATATTTTTAACCAAAAAATGTCATAAAAATCCTACCAAGCTCAATAATAGAAAGTTTATGGATGATATATGTCCACAAATTTGTTTTTGGTCAAGTGGATAGGTCATTTTGGCCCTTAAGCTAATGGTTTAGTCATTTATTAAGCTTAATTTTACTTTTAATAATTGTAATTAATTTTAATTACATCCACTAATATTTTTTGTAAAAAACTAATTTGAACTTATTAGAAATTATAAATTATTGATATTACAAATGTGTAATCCATTTTACCAAATTAAAATTACAGAATTGGAAGAAATTAATTTAAAATTCATCCTGTAAGCGGGACAACAATGTAGGTTTTTAATGTAAAAATGTCTAAAATTTTGTTATGTTTTTATAGTCAATTTCTTGGTAGAATTTATTGTTATAACTTAAATTGGATTAATTTATTACAATATTTTATAACTAATCATTAAAAATAATATAAAACATAATTTAACTTTATAAATAAATCAGATGAAAGGGCAATTTTGAACTAAAATGTAGTATTTTTAACTCTTCATCAAAAAATGATATGTTTCCGAAAAATTTCAAAAAATAACCCTAACATAATTATTATGATTTGGTTTCAAATATGAATTTTATTTTGAAATATTAAATCAATTAATATTTTAAAAGTCATATTTGTAATGGGTTGTCCATTAAAATGTTGTAAAACCGGGTTTATAAAAATATAGGGTTTTATGTGTAAAGTAGGGTTCTTTCTTATCTTATGCATACAAAACATAACGAATTAATATAAAAAATATTCTATTGAATATATAAAATATATATTTCTTTAAAATCATTCAGTAATTTTAATTAAATATGTTCATTAATACAAAACTCTTTTAGATGAATATAAATAATAATATTTCTTTAAATATCCAATTGGTTCTTATTTTTATCTCTCATTAGTTGGTAATAAATGAGTTAATTTTAAATTAATACGAATAAAATGTTTTAAAATGTTTTTTAATACTATTTTTATATGATAACATAAAGGATAAGTTATTTCATATTATATTAAATAATAAAATTTTAATAATACATTTTTATCTGGGGAAACTCGGTCTTGCGTATAACTCAAGCTATCGAGGAAGGTTTCTCTTGCATGAAATTCAAGTTAACTTAGTGGTACATTTATTAGAAGATATATCATGTATTTAATATATTTAAAATATTAAATATATAGTAAGGTCTCAGGATATTGTATTCCTTAATGCACTAGGTGATGCATGTCATGCACACTATCAGATACAAAGTTGAACATTATGATTTTGGGGTATTATATTGTCCCCACCATAATTAAATTGTGTTCTTGAAATTTATACACAACCTCAATAATCTAGGGATTTAAAATAAACTATTTTTGAAAGAACCAGATCATAAAAAGTGTTAATATCACATAATCTTAATAAGAGGGGAAGGAAAGTACAACTGTTATGTAACTTGATTCCCTAATAGGAGAACATAGGTGTGAAATGGAAGCGAGGATATGGAAGAAAAGTGTGACAATTAAGTTTTGATGGAGAGTTCTAGAGAACATATACAGATTAAAGTTTTTTACCACAAAATCGTAAACCATAGGTGAGAATAATGGTCATTGATATCATAAAAAATGATGATAATAGGAAAATATTTTTTTCAAATCCATTTTTTCCTATAGTTAAGGAATTATTTCACTATATAAGAATATACATAAATATATGTTTCTTGAAAAATAATATTTTCTTTTTATTATGCCTTGAACTATTTATACTCTATATCATAGAGCATGATCGATTATATGGTTAAGCGATACATTAACCACAAAAATCTCATCTAATGATAATCTAAATTTTCCCATTCCAAACATGTGAATAAGTTTATCATGTATCCTCTTAAAATATGGTAATAAGTCAAATAACAATAAAACTCATTGGGAACATGAATTATTTGTTATTACCTAAGTAGGAAATAGTTTATTAGATATATTCCATTAATCAAAAATTATTGTAATGTACATCAATGATATCATAGAGCACTTATTGAAAACACATTGAGGTAGTCCGAACTTATCCAAATCAATCTTTTATTCATTATTATGTCAACATAAAAAACATATTAAGGGTTGTATTCTCATCAATAATGTGTTTCTTGAAAAGTTTAACTTTCTAATTAATATGTTTTCTTGGTACCATTAAACATATGATCTTAAATACTTAATTAAAAATTACTACAGTACAATCTGTATATATTTCATAAATCATATGACGAGAACATCATAAAAAAAATTCTTTTACAACATATTTATTGGGTCCAAATATAAGATTAAATTAATAATTCCCCTTCATTCGTGTAAATATCATATGATTTACCTTAATCCGTTGTCTTCTTCAGAGGTATATCACTTTGATGTTTGTGGAATTAATTTTCATAGTACCCCATATCCTTGAAGTTGTAACATTTAATAACAATGTTTTCCTTATTTCATTTGTAGAATTTTTCCAATTCACCTTTTCCCATACACATATAACAAAATCCCAATCCTTCTAAGGATTGACCCAGGTAATTATTTCCATAGTTATCACAAGTGGGATAATCCTTATTTCTCATCATCTTATTTGATTCATTCCATTTTTGATGGTGTTCATAAGACATCTTCTTCTCTTGGTTTCCCTTACATGGGTAATTATTTATCTCTCTTGATAGCATATAAAACTATTTAATCATTTGAAGAAAAATTACGAGAAACATGTGCCCTTCAAGGAAATGGATTATGACCTTCAAGGAAGTGGTCAATCTTACACCCAGTTTTGCGTTTATAATCTATAAGATACCTAGATAACCTTTTAAAGGGTTCTTCATACTCTACAACACATTCTTCCTCCTTTTTCATTGAACAAATGAACTTACTCTTAATCAAATTTTATTGATCACAAGGGAATTATGTATCAAAGAATGTCTCCTTAAAAGTTGTACATTATATCAGTTCAATCTCTTATTCTCCCCTTGTATTCTGAACCAGAGACAACCACTGATCAACATCACCTAGGTTAAAATAGACTACAAGTGTGACATTTTACTTTCCACTATATTTTAAGGCCATAAATATCTTTTCCAGAGACTTAATCCACTGCTCATATACAATTGGATTAGTAGACCCACTAAATTATGGGGGATTATGCCATATAATTCTATCTAGAATAAGATATTCTCTCTATGGAATAGGTTTCTCCATTGAATAAAGGTTATTTGTCAGAACTTGACTAAGATTCCCTAATATATCCAAAACATGATTAGTTCTAATACCAGCTTCATTTATTTTTTTACCAGGGAAACCTCTACATTGGCCACAAGTAAAAATACCATTCTTCCTTTTAGGAACCATTTCTAACTAATGGAATATACTAGAATTGGTCACAAACTTTTTATAACTCTAAAAATTACATAACATAAATTTATAAATTTATACATAACTAATATTATAATCATATGAATGGATTCTTTGTGGATATCATTACATATAAATCCTTTATAATGGTAGGTAAAGAAAATTTGAACTATCCTAAACATATCCCCCATGAGAGTTAATATATGTGCACAGTAAGGCCTGTAGTCTTTCACTAGGTTACCCCGAGTCAATATGGGAACACCATGTCAGATTTATTACTCCTAGCTACATCTGTTCTAGAAACACACCCACTTGTAGTATCTAGATAGGGATGTATTGCTAAAGATACCCATGTAAACACTACCTTACTTATAAGGCCCAGAACATAAAACATTACAAAATCTTGAATTAAATGAATAATTCACATTGAGGATCTTTTCAGGTTTAGAGTTTTATTGAATTAGGACATAACTATTACATCTCAATGACTACAAAGTAGACACATCTACTCAGTTTATATTTTTTCACAAAATAAAAACTCTTCAACAAAAGAGTCATTTCTAGTTCCATGTTTTATATAGCATGAAATTTCCTTGATTCCATCCTTGAACCTATTCCACTTTAGGTCCTGTGAAAAACATTTCAAAAACATGGTATGAGCATAAAAAAGCTCAGTAAGGGATACACAAAGAAAGAAAACATTAGATCATCAATATATAAATAACATAAGATTTTTAACATACCTCATGAAATAATAAGATTTATGAATAAATCACAGAAATCATAATACATAAAGGTAACTTGAGGCATTCATAACATTCTTACGTAGGGAGTAACCCTCATGGTTACGTTTGGAATACCCATCATAGTATATTCCCTAAATCTCTTTGAAAAAACCATAGAGTTTAACTCCTTCGCATTACCCAATGCATTGGAGAGATATCTCGGGCTCACCCGGCCTTAGTTTATCACAGAACCTCCTGAATTCATAAAAAATTCCCAAGAACCATAACATAATCATATCACATAAAACATGCATAAAGGAAACATAACATTTCCACATTTTAATAACAAGATATTAATACAACACATTGACATAATCAAAAAATTATCAAAATCATTTTAAATACCCAAATAAAAGAAAAGTAAAACATGATATTTATTTTTCATTTAAAAAAAGTTATGGCTTTTAGAGGAAGCCAGAAATCAAATAATGGCCACGACAACAGAGAAGTTGTTGTCGCCGCATACGTAAGACAAAAAAACATTCCTTTTGTCATTTAGTAAAACTTTTCATGTAAAAATATTCCATTTGAATGAAATTAAAAGTCAAAAGGTTTTATTATAAAACAAATAAAATAAGATTGTATATAAATTGAAGTATGACTCAACGAAAGGAGATTGAGAAGAAGTCCCTTACAAAGACGGTATCCTTAGATTAAGGATAAATAAATTACATAATTATTTGTGAAAAATATAAATACACCCAATATAAGTGGATATTACGTTTAAAACAATAATAGGTCATCCACACATATTCATAGTATGACATAATCAAGTAGTAGAGATTTAACCCAAAGAATTGAAATTGGGTTAAGAAGTTCCCTTATAGAAATTCGACAGCCTAACAACGTCACTTTAAAATTCAGAACATGAGTTGATGAGAGATAAAAAGGGTATCTCATCACATGGACATAAAATTTATAGCAATAAGGATATATAAGAAGATATCTCAACATTAGGAAGATTTAAATTAAAAGACCTAACAAAAAGAAGCCTTTTAAAAAGAGGAGGTTGAAAGGTTCCCTTACCGATTTGGGTAACTTTCAAAACGTACACCCCATGAAATAAGGACAATACAGCGTTGATGTAAATACCCATAAAAGAATTTATATTACACAAAGAGTAGAATAATTGGTAGTACATACACCACTCAAAGGAGATAGTGGCAAATATAGAATGAATCTCACGGGAATAAAAAGTGAGATAAACACTCCTTACCTCTTTGTAATCAATCAAGTCGTATGACCAAAAGATAATAAGAACCAAATGAATGAGATAATACCATGAATATAAATAGAATCATGATAATATATATCAAATTTAAGTAAAAAATACATCACATGAAATTAATAATTGGCGAACAATGGAAATCTCACGGAATTAAAAGTGAGATAAGAAATCTCCTTACCTCAAGTCTGACTTGTCGTGTTCGTTTCTTTATATTACTGAATAATAAACTTTGTTCAATTGATAATTTCTTTAGGACTCTCTTTAAAGTTTATTATTCAATTCATATAACATATTATCATGTTATAATAATTAGTTAATTATGTGAGTTCATATCATAATTTTTGTCGATGTTCGGTACATGAGTCAAAAATGAACTTTGGTTGAATGGAATTGCCCATGTAGTTATAAGTACATCATTTCCCGAATGGTATTAATGATTTAAATATCATATATATCCAGTATATATTAATTTTATATTATTCCTTAAAATTTGGATATAAAAAATGAAATGCACCGTTCATGGAGACGGTAGGCCGTATGTACGCATGAACGCTACTTTCATTTCTTTGTCAAATTAAAGGAATTAAAACAAAATGATACATATATGTATATCTTATAATTCCAGTATAATATATATTTTATATAGGTAACATAAGTTTAATAATTAAATTCTTTATAAATTCCATGTTTGTCATGAACTAGTCACATCACTTTAGGGGGCGGTAGTCCACACTTCCTCAGATGAAATTATCACAGTTCCACAACAAAAAAAGCATAAAAGTATGTTTTAAATATAAAATAAAGAACCATTTAGAGGACATAAATATAATATATATCATATATAAATATATTTCCATCATAATTTCCACCATAAGAGGTGTTAAAAGAAGATTGAACAATCATCGTTTTGTGAGGCAGTAATTTTCCACCCACAGAAACAGTATGTTCTTTAACAATTAGACGGAGGTGTGTGTAAGTGTAGGTAGAATCCTTATCAAAAAAACATACTAGTATATTGAGGATACTGGTGTTATTATGGGATCAAATAATAAGAAGATAATGGTGAGTTAAGAAGGAAAATAAAAGAATGAAACTCAAGAGAAGACATTACCTCTAAATCAGGTAACTCTTTTTGGTTTGAGACAAAGGACTCCATGGAAAGACTTATGCCCAAATTGAGGCTTCTAAGAGTGATAGAGGTATTTGGAGAGATAATATTATCAGAAGTTGGATGATCTAAGGTCTTGAGAGGTGTGGGAAAGGGGGTAGAGGTGTGGGCCTTTTATAAGAGGGAGGGGGGTCACTTTTGGAAAGTATTGAAATGTTACTTTATTATAAAATGATTTTCGGATTTTAAAGGTCAAAAAATGATATATTTTTAGTATACGATGATATGGGTTCAAAATCCACCCATAAAATAGATTTTAGACAAGTGTAAGTCTTAGATTTTACGTTATCTTTTCATTTTATTTAAATCGTTCATTAATGAGGTAATCACTGCATCATCATGGTGTCATAAATAAATTTATTTATTTAATGTCTAAAAATTATAAAAAAATACCATGATGTAGGAAATATTTTTATATTTAAAATTACTATTTATAGTCTAAGATATCATTTATGTAAACAAAATTAAAATTGTTTTACATATGATATACAAACCTTGGTTATATTTCTCTTCTTTTTTAAAAACTAATGTCATAAATGTCACTATCACACCCATGTAACTCCATGGGCCCTCAAGTTTGGTACACGACATCCCATGGTCGTCCATGACACAACCAAGAGGATTTGGACACATCATGGGGTCATTTTATATTATTATGATATTATTTTATTACCCTTAACTATCAAATTACTAATTAATCACGATAATTAAAGATAATTATCGTCGTTACTATTCATAATGTCCAAAAACAAGAGTCTTAATTACATAATATGGACCTTCTGATTCCAAATATTGAATAAATTTTAATGAATTCCAATAATAGAAATTTTAGTAATTAATTTAAAAATAATTCCCGTTTTTAAAACCAAAGACTGGTTTTTAAAAAGTAAAATATATCAAAAGATTGACTTGTTTTTACATCCAATTGAAAAGTAGAATTACTTCCAATGAACAACATTGTATTAATTGATAAAAAAATAATTCAATGAATCTTTAAAACCAATTAAAAGTAAAATATAAATATATAATTAAATTAGATGAAAAAGTAGTTTTGAAGTAATATGTAGTATTTTTCACTATTCATTAAAAATGAACATTTGTGAGAAAAAAACCAAAAATTTATCCAAAGTAAATTTGATATTTAATATTCAAAAATGATATCCATTTTACCAAATTCAAAACATAGAAGTTTTATTAATTAATTTTATAATTAATTCCCACTGTCAAAACAAATAGCGTGTTTTTTTAAAACAATATCTTTCAAAAGATTGACACTTGTTTATGTCCAATTTCAAAGTGAAATTAATTCCAATGACAACCACTGGATTAAATGGTAAAAATATATTTTAACTACACTTTAAACCCAATTAAAAAGATAATCTAACCATATAAATAAATTATATTAAAGGGAGGTTTTGAATTAAAATACATCATTTTCACTATTCATTTAAAATGAACTTTATTAGAAAAATAAAAAAAATTACACAAAGTAAATTTTGATGTCCCGATAATAAAGAAGGATTTTATTTTGTCAAATATAACATATAAAATTTACAAAAAGTAGTTTTAAAAAGGGTTCTCCATCAAAAGGCGGTTAATCTACCTTTTAAAGAATATTACAATATTTATGCTTAAAATTGTATTCATTCGCATTTTAAGCCTCTATCATTTATTGGGTAGTTGTTAAAATATTTAACAAACATATATAATCATTTTATAGTTAGTTCATTTCACTCACTCCATTACAACGGCTAGGCATTAACTACCGTTTAAAATAATATTATTATATTATTTGTGTACAACGTAAGATTTCAAAGAAACTCATTGTTGCGTATTGGGTACGCCATCGAATGTAGCATACCCTTTAATGTAATATTAACATTTTATTCACAAATATTAATATATATGAAAATTTCATATTCTTTATTTACCTGGGATATTACATCCCTCCCCCTTTTGGGAATTACGTCCTCGCAATTTTATAATTAGGCTCGGAAACTTCATTGAAAGCCCCACACTGAAGAAAGAGTCAGTAATACTATCACATTAAAAGAAAGAAAGAGAAGTACAAAGGTCACCCGAGGTCTCCCATACTAGGATTCCATTTAAGAAAACAAGGATATCAAAGAGAAAACAAAGGGTCAAGTTCTGATGGAGAGTGATAGAAAACATGTTTAGGAGAATGTTAACCTCCAGAAAATCACAAACATGTGATGGGTTAAATGGTATTTGATTCCCCAATAAGAAAAGTTAATAGACAATGTTTATTGTTTTAAGTTACTTTTAATTAAGGAATTCATTTATGAGATTAACTAAAACAAAAGGAAACATACAAAATTGTCAAGTAGACTTTCATCTTTTACTAGATTTCTAACACAAACTCATATTTTCTCCAAACGATGAGTATTCAAGATGACTTGTTCGCATTAAGAGCGCTAAAATCAACTTCGAGAGAATCACATAATCCATAAACGATTAACTATATATTTTCCATGTCATTAGACATTAACCAAAATCAAAATGGTTAGTACAAGATTGGATAATCCCCAAAAAGGATAATCTTTCACAAAAAGAAAAACTACTCTTAATCTCAAAAATTTGTCCCACAAAACCCAAAGTTAATCAAAGACCATTCATTAAATAGATATCCATATAATTCTTCAAAGTAATCCAAACTATGATTTAACCCCAAATCTCCAAAGGATTTAATCACATAGTCTTCCAAGATAAATCTTAACATTTATCTCCAAATAACATCAGTTTCTCTTAAAGTCTCATATTGAAAAGTAATTAACCTAATACCATATCCTCCATGATAGGTAAATCATCTCCATAGATAAACCAAAATCAAATTATTCATGATTCATAAAATCATCTAACTAAAAAGAATAATTCATACTAACTAGGGACTTCACGTAGCTCAATGGTACGTGATAAATACCAATCGCACTTCAGTTGTGGGTTCGATTTCCGCATCGTCATCCGACGTGATGGGTTATCAGATGGTCTGTGTGTTGTCCCTTTTAAAAAAACTATATAATTTTATAACATTCCCCAAAAAGAGTTAAATTCATAAAAAATAACCATAACATATTTTAACCACAAAGGTTATCTAATAACTTTCATTTTGTATCCCAAAATGTATTAACCTGTAAGTACCTCAAATTCAAGGATCATATAAATCAAAATGGTTATTTATAACTATATCCACAAAAGAAAAGATAATTATTCCTTAAATAGGATTTTCATATTTCAAACATCAAGGTTACACATTCTATAAAAAGTCTCCTAATGTAATCCCATCATCAAAAGAGCCTAAATAATTTTAAGCATTTCACCATCCTAAATCGACTATAACTCTTGAATCCCTTAGATGTTGACTTCTTACTCATCCAATATTCTTCGTGATCCATTAACAATTCTTTTCCAACTTATTCTGAAATAAATCTTTTCTACAAACAAAATCATGAATCATATCCAAAGATTTTAATAATAGGAAAACATATGTTAAGAAATAATCCATACCTTTCATTGGTCATTGTTAGCTTCTTCATCCTCAATCGGAATGGAATCAGGTATTTGTAAACGAATATTTGTACTATCTTAGTGATCCCATTCCCGAAACTTCTTCGTAGGAAATGTGTTTGCATAATGACCATGAACACCACATTTAAAACATTCAATTGATCCTTCAGAAAGAAATTCTTTCCCTTTCCTAGAGTCAACTAAATTATTCCTTTTCCATGGAAGGTTCTTGATTTATGACCTTCATTTCCATATCTATAGGGTCTTTCTGTCTCTTTGAAACATTTTCTTATGTGTTTCTTTCCACATCTTTGACACATAGGTTTTTGAACATACTTACCTTTATGATTATTACCTGAACTTCCGTAGGGATTTGTTTCTCGTATATATGATGCCTTATAAAAATCACTATGGTTCAGGTGGTCAATCATGAATATAGATAGTTGGTTGAGAATATCCCCAAGAGTTCTCATTGCATCTCCTATTCATTACCGTCACAGTTTTCTTCACATCCACTGTTACTTTGGTTCCTGCTAGATCCAACCATTTACTAAAACCAAAAATCTCAGTGTGATTATATCGATAAAATCATCATGTAATATCTTATGAGGAGGGTAAATACAAATATATACTTATTCATGTTATCTTAAACTCATTTACTTTATAAAAATAGCAATGACTCTTTCTAAAATCCTAACCATTATGGTACTATCACCTTTGCTTAAAGAATACCATAACCTCTAAAGTTATCTAAACCGACCATTGATACCAACTATATGGCCCCAGCCATAAAACATTACATAATCTTGAATTAAATGAATAATTCACATTGAGGATCTTTTTAGGTTTAGAGTTTTAGAGAATTATGACATAACTATTACATCTCAATGATTACAAAGTAGACACATCTACTCAGTTTCCATTTTTTTCACAATATAAAAACTCTTGAACAAAATGGTCATGTGTAGTTCCATGTTTTAGATAGCATGACATTTCCTTGATCCCATCCTTGACTGTATTCCACTTTATGTCCTGTGAAAAACATTTCAAAAACTTGGGATGAGCATAAAAAGCTCAGTAAGGGATACAATAATAAAGAAAACATTAGATCACCAATATATACATAACATAAGCTTTTTAACATACCTCATGAAGTCATAATATTTATGAATAACTTACATAAATCATAAGACATAAAGTTAACTTGAGGCATTCATAACATTCTTACTTAGCGAGTAACCCTCATGGTTACGTTTGGAACACCCATCATAGTATATTTCCTAAATATCTTCGGAGAAACCTTAGACTTTAACTCCTTCGCGTTACCCTATGCATTAGAGAGCTATCTCGGGCTCACCCACCCTTAGTTTATCATAGAACCACCCGACTATATAAACAATCCCCAAGAACCATAACATAATCATATCGCATAAAACAAGCTTAAAGGAAACATAAAATTTCCACATTTCAATCAAAAGATATCAATACAACACATTGATATAAAAAATATATTATCAAAACCATTTTCAATAAAAAAATAAAATAAAAGTAAAACATGGTATTTATTTTTCATTTTAAAAATGTTATGACTTGTAGAGGATGTTGAAACTCAAATAATGGTCACGGTGACGGAGAAGTCCTTTTCACCGCATACGTAAGACAAAAAAAAATTCCTTTTGTCATTTAGTAAATTGTTTCATGTAAAAATATTCCTTTTGAAAGAAATTAAATGTCAAAATGGTTTGTTATACAAATAATAAAATAAGGTTGTATATAAATTGAAGTATGCCTCAATGAAAGGAGATTGAGATGAACACCCTTACAAAGATGGTATCCATACATTAAGGGTAAATAAATTACATAATTATGTGTGAAAAATATATATACAACAAATATAAGTGGATATTAAGTGTAAAACAATCACTGGTCATCCACACATATTCATAGTATGACATAATCAAGAAGTAGAGGTTTAACCCAAAGAATTGAAATTGGGTTAAGAAGTTCCCTTACAGAAATTTGACAGCCTACCGACGTCACATTAAAATTCAGAAAATGAGTTGATGAATGATAAAAAGGGTATCTCATCACTTGGACATAAAATTTAGAAAAATAAGGATATATAACAACATATCCCAACATTAATAAGATGTAAATTAAAAAAACCTAAAAAAAATAATTCTTTTAAGATGAGGAGGTTTAATGGTTCCCTTACCGATTTGGGTATCTTTAGAAACCTACACCCCATGAACGAAGGAATATACAACATTGATGTAAATACCCATAAACGAAAGTATGTTACACAAAGAGAAGAATAATGGGCAGTACATACACCAGTCAAAGGAGATAGTGGAAAATATAGCATGAATCTCACGAGAATAAAAAGTGAGATAAAAACCCCTTACCTTGTTGTAATCAATCATGTTGTATGACCAAAAGATAATAAGAACCAAATTAATCACAGAATACCATAAATATAAATAGAATCATGATAATATATATCAAATTTCAGTGCACAATACACCACATGCAATAAATAATTGGCGAACAATGGAAATATCACAGAATTAAAAGTGAGATAAGAAATCCCCTTACCTCAAGTCCGACTTGTATTGTTCATTTCTCCATATTACTAAATAATAAAATTTGTTCAATTTATAATTTCTTAAGGAATTATTTTATATTTTATTATTCAATTAATTTCACATATTATCATGGTATAATAATTAGTTAATTATGTGATTTCATATCATACGTTTTGTCGATGTTCGGTGCATGAGTTAAAAATGAACTTGTTTGAAAAGAATTTGCCATGTAGTTATAAGTACATCATCTAAAGAATGGTATTAATGATTTAAATATTATATATATCTTGTATATATTAATTTTATTCTATTCCATAACATTTGTATATAAAAAATGAAATGCATCGTTCATGGAGACGGTAGGTCGTACGTACGCATGAACACTACTTTAAATTTCTTAGTCATATTAAAGGAATTAAAAATAAATGAGACATATATATATTATAATTAAATTATAATATATATGTTATATCAGTAAAATAAGTTCATTAATTACATTATTTATAAATTCCACATTTGTCATGAACGAGTTACATCACCAGAGGTGGCGGTAGTCCACACTTCCTCAGACGAAATTATCGCAGTTCGACAACATGAAAAGCAGAAAGATATGTTTTAAATATAAAATAAAAAAGCATTGAGAGGACATAAATATAATATATATCATATAAAAATATAGTTCTATCTTAATTTCCACCATGAGAGGTGTTAAAAGAAGATTGATCAATCATCGTTTCGTGAGGCAGTAATTCGCCACCCACAGAAACAATATATTCTTTAAGCCTTAGACGGAGGTGTGTGTAAGTGTAGGTAGAATACTTATCATAAAAAAATCCTAGTAATTGAGGATACTGGTGTTATTATGTGATGAATAATAAGAAGATATTGGTGAGTGAAGAAGGAAAATAAAATAAAGGAACTCGAGAGAAGACATTACCTCTAAATCAGGTAACTCTTTTTGGTTTGAGCCAAAGAGTTCCTTGGAAAGACTTCTTCCAAAATTGAGGCATCTAGGAGTTATAGAGGGATGTGGATAAATAAGATGAGCAGATTTTGGAGAATCCAAGGGCTTGAGAGGTGTGGGTAAGGGGGTAGAGGTGGGCGCCTTTTATAAGAGGGAAGAGGGTCACTTTTGGAAAGTCTTGAAATGTTACTTTATTATAAAATTATTTTCGGATTTCAAAGAACAAAAAATGATATACTTTGAGGATACGGTGATAAGGGTTCAAAATCCATCCATCCAATAGGTTTTCTACAAGTGTATGTCTTATATTTTACCTTATCTTTTCATTTTATTTAAATTGTTCATTAATGAGGTAATCCCTGCATCATCATGGTGTCATAAATAAATTTATTTATTTAATGTATCAAAATTATAAAAAAATACCATGATGTAGGAAATATTATTATCTTTCCAATTAATATTTATAGTCTTAGATATCATTTATTAAAACAAAATTAAAATTGTTTTACTTAGGATATACAAACCTTTGTTATATTTCTCTTCTTTTTAAAAAATAATGTCATAAATGTCACTATCACACCCATGTGACTCCATGGACCCTCAAGTTTGGTACAAGGAATCCAATGGTCGGAAATGACACAAAAAAAGGATTTGGACACAAGTTGGGGTAATTTTATATTATTATTATATTATTTTATTACCCTTAACCCGCCGAATACTAATCAATCACGATAATTAAAGATAATTACTGTTGTTACTATTCATAGTGTCCAAAAAAAGAGTCTTAATTACATAATTTGGACCTTATGATTCCAAATATGGAATCCATTTTACCAAATTCCATACACATAAATTTTAGTAATAAATTTAAAAATAATTCGTGTTTGAAAAACCAAAGACGAGTTTTTAAGAAGTAAAATTTATCAAAAGATTTACTTGTTTTTACGTCCAATTGAAAATTGAAATTACTTCCAATGAAAAACATTGTATTAAGTGATAAAAACATAGTAAAATGAAACTTTAAAACTAATTAAAAGGAAAATCTGACTATATAATTAAATTAAATGAAAAATCTATTTTGATGTAAAATGAAGTATTTTTTACAATTCATTAAAAATGAACATTTATCAGAAAAAGACCAAAAATTTATCCAAAGTAAATTTGATATTCCAAATTCAAAAATTATTTCCATTTTACCAAATTCAAAAAATAGAAGTTGTATTAATTAATTTTATAATTAATTCTCACTTGCAAAAAATAGAGTGTTTTTATGAAACAATGTCTATCAAAAGACTAATAGTTGTTTATGTCCAATTTCAAAGTGAAATTATTTCCAATGACTACCATTGGATTAAATGGAAAAAATATATTTAAACTACACTTTAAACCCAATTAAAAAGATAATATAACCATATTAATAAATTATATTAAAAGGATGTTATGAATTAAAATAAAATATTTTCACTATTCATTAAAAATGAACTTTATCTGAAAAATAAATAAAAATTTACACAAAGTAAATTTTGATTTCCCGATTCTAATAGAGGATTTTATTTTGTCAAATATAACATATAAAATTGAAGAAAACTAGTTTTAAAAATGGTTCTCCATCAAAAGGTGGTTAATCTACCTTTTAAAGAATATTAGAATATTTATGCTTAAAATTGGATTCATTCACATTTTAAGCCTCTATCATTTATTGGGTAATTGTTAAAATATTTAACAAACATATATAATAATTTTTTAGTTAGTTCTATTCACTCCTGCCATTACAACAGTTAGGCGTTAACTACCATTTAAAATAATATTATTATAATATTAGTGTGCAATATAAGATTTCAAAGAAACTCGTTGTTGCGTATTGGGTACGCCATCGAACATAACATCCCCATTAAAGTAATATTAACATTTTATTCAAAAATATTAATAAATATGAAAATTTCATATTCTTTATTTACCTGGGATGTTACATCCTTCCCCCCTTTTAGGAATTGTGTCCTCACAATTTTAAAATTAGGCTCAGAAACTTCATTGAATGTCCCACATCGGAAAAAGAGTCAGTAAAACTATCACTTTAAAAGAAAGAAAGGGATGTACCAAGGTCACCCGAGTTAACCCATACTAGGATTCCATGTATGAAAACATGAATATGGAAGAGAAAACAAAGGGTCAAATTCTGTTGGAGAGTGATAGAAAACATGTTTAGGTGAAAGTTAACCTCCAGAAAATCTCCAACTTGTGATGGGTTAAATGGTATTTGATTCCCCAGTAAGAAAAGATAATAGAAAATGTTTTTGTTTGAAGTTAATTTTCATTAAGGAATTTATTTATGAGCTGAACGAAAACATAAGGAAACATACTCACTTGTCATGTATATTTTCATCTTTTACAAGATTTCTAACACAAACTCATATTTTCTCCAAATGATGAGTATTCAAGATGAATTGTTCACATTAAGAGTGATAAAAACAACTTCGAGAGAATAAAATAATCCATAAAAGATAAACTATATATTTACCATGTCGTTAGACCTTAACCAAAATGAAAATTGTTAGTACAAGATCGGATAATCCCCAAAAAGGATAATCTTTCACAAAAAGAACAACTACTCTTAATCTCAAAAACTTGTCCAACAAAACCCAAAGTCCATCAAAGACCATTCAATAAACAGATATCCATAAAATTCTTCAATGTAACCAAAAATAATATTTAAACCCAAATCTCAGAATTATTTAATCCCATTGTCTTCCAAGATAAATCTTAAAATTTATCTCCAAATAACATCAGTTACTCTTAAAGTCTCATATTGAAAAGTAAATAACCTAATCACATATACTCCATGTTAGGTTATTAATCTACATAGATAACCCAAAATCAACTTATTCTTGATTCATAAAATCATCTAACTAAATAGAATAAGTCATACTAACTAGGGAATTCACGTAGCCCAGTGGTAGACGATAAATTCCAGTTGCACATTAGTTGTGGGTTCGATTCCCGCACTTTCATCCGATGCGTCAGGTTGTCACACGGTCTGTGTGTTTTCCCTTTTAAAAAAATTATATAATTTTATAACATTCCCCAGAAAGAGATAAATTCATAAAAAATAACCATAACATATTTTATCCACAAAGGTTATCTAATAATTTTCGTTTTGCATCCCAAAATGTATTAATCGGTAATTACCTCAAATTCAAGGATCATATAAACCAAAATGGTCTTTATAACTATATCCACAAAATAAAAGATAATTATTCCTTGAATAAGATTTTTATATTTCAAACATCGGGGTTATACATACAATAAAAAGTCTTCTAATGTAATCCCATCATCAAAAGAGCCTTAATACTTTTAAGCATTTCACCATTCTAAAATCTACCACAACTCTTGAATCCCTTATATGTTGACTTCTTACTCATTCGACATTCTTCATGATCCATTAACCATTCATTTCCAACTAATTCTGAAATACTTCTTTCCTACAAACAAAATTAGGAATCATATCCTAATATTTCAATAATAGAAAAACATATGTTAAGAAATAATCTATACCTTTCTTTGGTAATTGTAAGTTTCTTCATCCTGAATCAGAATGGGATTAGGTATTGGTAAATGAATATTGGTACAATCATAGTGATCCCATTCCAGAAAATTCTTTGTAGTAAATATGTTTTTATAATGACCATGCACACCACATTTAAAACATTCAATTGATCCTTCAGAAAGAAATTATTTCCCTTTCCTAGAGTCAACTAGATGCTTCTTTTTTCGATGGTAGGTTCTTGCTTTATGACCATCATTTCCACATATATAGCATCTTTTTTTTCCTTTGAAACATTTTCCTATGTGTTTTTCCACATCTTTGACACATAGGTTTTTGAACATACATACCTTTATGATTATTACCTGAACTTCCGTGGGGATTTGTTTCTCGTATATATGATGCCTTATAAAAATCACTAAGGTTTAGGTGGTCAATCATGACTCTAGGTATTTGGTGGAGAATATCCCCAAGAGTTCTCATTACAGCTCCCATATCATTCACTTTCTCATTCGGAAATCCGTCACAGTTTTCTTCACATCCACGGTTAATTTGGTGCCTGCTAGATCCATCCACTTACTAAAAACAAAATGGCCAATGTGATTATATCAGCTAAATCATCATATAATATCTTATGAGGAGGGTATATACTAAGATATACTTGTTCATGTTATTTTAAACTCATTCACTTTATAAAAATAACTATGAGTCTTTCTAAAATCCTTACCATTATGGTAATGTCACTTGTGCTTAAAGAATACCCTAACCTCTAAAGTTATCTAAAACGACCTTTGATACCAACCATAAGGCCCTAACCTTAAAAAATTACATGATCTTGAATTAAATGAATAATTCACAATGAGGATCTTTTCAGGTTTAGAGTTTTAGAGAATTAGGTCATAACTATTACATCTCAATGATTACAAAGTAGACACATCTACTCAGTTTCCATTTTTTCACAAAATAAAAACTCTTGAACAAAAGTTTTATGTCTTGTTCCATGTTTTAGACAGCATGAAATTTCCATGATCCCATCCTTGACCCTATTCCACTTTATGTCCGGTGAAAAACATTTCAAAAATGTGGGATGAGCATAAAAAGCTCAGTAAGGGATACAAACAGAAAGAAAACAATAAATCATCAATATATACATAACATAAGTTTTTTAACATACCTAATGAAATCATAAAATTTATGAATAACTCATAGAAATCATAAGACATAAAGGTAACATGAGGCATTCATAACATTCTTACATAGGGAGTAACCCTCATGGTTACGTTTGGAATACTTATCACAGTATATTCCATAAATCTCTTCGGAGAAACCTTAGAGTTTAACTCTTTCACATTACCCAATGCATTGGAGAGCTATATCGGGCTCACCCACCCTTAGTTTATAACAGAACCACCTGACTTCATAAACAATGCCCAATAACCATAACATAATCGTATCACATAAAACATGCATAAATGATACATAACATTTCTATATTTCAATCACAAGATATCAATACGACACATTGATATAATCAAAACATTATAAAAACCATTTTCAATAGAAAAATAAAATAAAAGTAAAACATGGTATTTATTTTTCATTTAAAAAATGTTATGGATTTTAGAGGAAGCCAAAACTCAAATAATGGTCATGGCGGCAGAGAAGTCCTTGTCGCCGCATACGTAAGACAAAAAAAACTTTCCTTTTGTCGTTTAGTAAAACCTTTCGTGTAAAAATATTCCTTTTCAATGAAACTAAAATTAAAAAGGGTTTATTATACAACTAATAAAATAAGGTCGTATATAAATTGAAGTATGCCTCAACGAATGGATATTGAGACGAAGTCCCTTACAAAGATGGTATCCTTAGATTAAGGATAAATCAATTACATTATCATGTGTGAAAAATATAAATACACCCAATATAAGTGGATATTAATTGTAAAACAATAATAGGTCAATCACACATATTTATAGTATGACATATTCAAGAAGTAGATGTTTAAACCAAAGAATTGAAATTGGGTTAAGAAGTTCCCCTACAGAAATTAAATAGCCTAACAACGTCACTTTAAAATTCAGAAAATGAGTTGATGAGAGATAAAAAGGGTATCTTATCAATTAAACATAAAATTTATAGCAATAAGGATATATAAGAACATATCCCAACATTAAGAATATGTAAATTAAAAGACCTAACAAAAAGAAGTCTTTTAAAAAGAGGAGGGTGAAAGGTTCCCTTACCGATTTGGGTAACTTTCGAAACGTACACCCCATGAAAGAAGGACTATAAAACGTTGATGTAAATAACCATACAAAAAGTATATTACACAAAGAGTAGAATAATGGGAAGTACATACACCACACAAAGGATATAGTGGAAAATATTTCATGAATCTCACGGGAATAAAAAGTGAGATAAAAACCCCTTACCTCATTGTAATCAATCAAGTTGTATGACCAAAAGATAATAAGAACCAAATGAATCACAGAATACCATGAATATAAATAGAATCATGATAATATATATCAAATTTCATTACACAATACACCAAATTAAATAAATAATCGGAGAACAATGGAAATCTCACGGAAGTAAAAGTGAGATAAGAAATCCCCTTACCTCAAGTCCGACTTGTCTTGTTCATTTCTTTATATTCATAAATAATAAAATTTGTTCAATTTATAATTTCTTAAGGAATTACTTTAAAGTTTATTATTAAATTAATATCAAATATAATCATTTTACAATAATTAATTAATTATGTGAGTTCATATCATACATTTTGTCGCTGTTCGGTACATGAGTCAAAAGTGAACATGTTTGAAAAGAATTTCCCATGTAGTAATAAGTACATCATCTCCAGAATAGTATTAATGATTTAAATATAATATATATCCATTATATAATCATTTTATACTATTACATAAGATTTGGATATAAAAAATGAAATGCACCGTTCATGGAGGCCGTAGACCATACGTACGGATGAACGCTACTTTCATTTCTTTGTCATATTAAAGGAATTAAAACTAAATGAGACATATATATATTATAATTAAATTATAATATATACGTTATATTGGTAACATAAGTTCATTAATTACATTCTTTATAAATTCCATGTTTGTCATGAATGAGTCACATCACTTGAGGGGCGGTAGTCCACACTTACTCAGATGAAATTATCGCAGTTCCACAACATGCAAAGCATAATGGTATGTTTTAAATATAAAATACAGAGGAATTTATAGGACATAAATAGAATATATGTCATATATAAATATTATTCCATCATAATTTCCACCATGAGAGGTGTTAAAATAAGACTGAACAATCATCGTTTTGTGAGGTAGTAATTCGGCACCCACTGAAACAGTATATTCTTTAACCTTTAGACGGAGGTGTGTGTAAGTGTTGGTAGAATAATTATCATAACAACATCCTAGTATATTAAGGATACATTTTTTATTATGGGATCAGATAATAATAATATAGTGGTGAGTGAATAAGGAAAATAAAATAAAGAAACTCGAGAGAATACATTACCTCTAAATTGGGTAACTCTTTTTGGTTTGAGCCAAAGGGTGCCTTGGAAAGACTTATGCCAAAATTTAGGCTTATAAGAGTGATAGAGGTATGTGGAGAGATAATATGAGAAGAGGTTGGACGATCCAAGAGCTTGAGAGGTATGGGTAAGGGGGTAGAGGTGGGGGCCTTTTATAAGAGGGAGGAGGGTCACTTTTGAAAAGTCTTGAAATGTTACTTTATTATAAAATGATTTTCAAAATTTAAAGGTCACACAATGATATATTTTGATGATATGGTGATAAGGGTTTGAAATCCATCCATCCAATAGTTTTTCGATAAGTTTATTTCTTAGATTCTACCTTATCGTTTCATTTTATTTAAATCGTTCATTAATGGGGTAATCACTACATCATCATGGTGTCCTAAATAATTTTATTTTTTAATGTCTAAAAATTATAAAAAATTACCATAATGTAGGAAATATTTTTATATTTCCAATTAATATTTATATTCTAAGAGATCATTTATGTAAACAAAATTAAATTTTTTTTACTTAGGATATACAAAACATTGTTATATTTCTCTTCATTTTAAAAAATAATGTCATAAATGTCACTTTCACACCCATATGACTTCATGGGCCCTAAATTTTGGTACAAGGAATCCCATGGCCGGAAGTGACACAAAAAAGAGTATTTTCACACATTTTGGGGTCATTTTATATTATTATGATATGATTCTATTACCCTTAACTACCTGATTACTAATTAATCACGATAATTAAAGATAATTACCATCGTTACTATTCATAATGTCCAAAAACAAAAGTACTAATTACAAAATTTGGACCTTCTTGATTCCAAATATGGAATCCATTTTACGAAATTCCAAACACATAAATTGCAGTAATTAATTTAAAAATAATATTCGTTGTCAAAACCAAAGATGAGTTTTTAAGAAGTTAAACTTATCAAAAGATTGAATTATTTTTACATCCAATTGAAAAGTAAAATTACTTCCCATGAACAAAATTGTATTAAGGGATAAAAACATAATTCAATTACACTTTAAAACCAATTAAAAGGGCAATATAACTGTATAATTAAATTAGATGAAAAAAATGTTTTGAAGTAAAATGCAGTATTTTTAACTCTTCATTTAAAATGAACATTTGTCAGAAAAATAAAAACAATTATCCAAAGTAAATTTGACATTCCAAATTCAAAAATTATTTCCGTTTTAGAAAATTCAAATCTTAGAAGCTGTATTAATTAATTTTATAATTAATTCCCACTGTCAAAACAAATAGCGTGTTTTTAAGAAACAATATCTATCAAAAGATTGACACTAGTTTATGTCCAATTTCAAAGTGAAATTAATTATAATGACCACCATTGGATTAAATGGTAAAAATATATTTAACTACAATTTAAACCCAATTAAAAAGATAATATAACCATATAAATAAATTAGATTAAAAGGATGTTTTGAATTAAAATACAGCATTTTTACTCTTCATTAAAAAATGAACTTTATCAGAAAAATAACAAAAATTTACCCAAAGTAAATTCTGATGTCCTGATACTAAAGAAGGATTTTATTTTGTCAAATATAACATATAAAATTGACAAAAATTAGTTTTAAAAAGGGTTCACCATTAAAAGGTGGTTAATCTACCTTTTAAAGAATATTAGAATATTTATGCTCAAAATTGGATTCATTAGCATTTTATGCATCTATAATTTATGGGGTAATTGTTAAAATATTTAACAAACATATATAATCATTTTGTAGTTAGTTCTGTTCACTCCGACCATTACAACGGCTAGGCGTTAACTACCATTTAAAATAATATTATTATATTATTAGTGTGCAACGTAAGATTTCAAAGAAACTCGTTGTTGCGTATTGGGTACGCCATCGAACATTGCATCCACTTTAAAGTAATATTAACATTTTATTCACAAATATTAATAAATATGAAAATATCATATTCTTTATTTACCTAGGATGTTACATTACTTGTATTATAGGATTTTCTTGTATGCCTTTCCTCAATGTCTATCTTTGGGTTGTTCTCCCAAATCCATGTTTTCTATATCTAGTTTCTAGGGTTGATGCTAAACTTTATTTTATACCAACTATAATGCCCTGATGCTAGAATCCCAAATCCCATGCATAATTTTATTACATTGGCATGATTATAAGGAATCAAATACCAAAGTAAAAATTACTTTAGTAGACTTGGAAAGCAGGATTACATACATGATACCCCTAACACTTTGGTAAAACAAAATAAAACAAGTTACACAATAAACTAAAATAAACTTCATCATTAAAAGCTTATTCAATGTTATATTATTTATAATCTGGGGAAAGAAACATAATATGGCTGAGCTCAAATGCTTAGTAAGGGTAAATAAAGTCGAAGTAATAATAAATCAATATGAATAAATTAACATGTAAATGAAAATAAATGATAACATATTCTATTAAAATAACTAGATAAGTTAAATTCAATATGGAAAGGTAAGAAACTGATAAACATTCCATTTAATCAATGAACAAAATGTAATGTATCAATGGATATGTTAATGCAACATCTCATGGATGAATAATAACTAAAATATCTTTGAATTAGATTCTTAATAATTGGACGTCATGTATTAAGAACACAAGGACCTATATTTTCAAGATCCATCCTCAAGACAACTTGAAACTACAGGTAGAAACCAGTTTAATTTGTCTAACTTAATCTTCTCATGAGATCCTATCAATACCTCAAGGATCTATATAGATTCTGAGATCCACCTATAATTGAATTTAAAAATCATTCCTCTTACTGTATAACCAATTTTTTAAATAGAAAATATTCATTATAAAATATCCTTTCTTAATAAAGAATATAGAATTGTCAATATCCAATAACAGTCAAAGAGGACACCGTATATAAAATGGTATATAGTTTAGGAAATACCCATATCCATTGTATGAGAAAATGTATATTAAAATAAAAAATGATTACAATAAATTTATTGTTTCAATATAAGGTTACCAATCACAAAAGGAATTTAGATTCCAAATATTATCACTATGAACAATCTTGAGGAGAATAATTTTTAAACATTCAAATGTTTCCCATACTACTTGGAAATCTTTGAATCATAATCTACAGAAAGGTATGACATTAAATGAAACTTATAATATCATTATAAGAAGGTATTTCATGAAATAATATTAAAAAAGAAGTATATACATTGAATAAAAGTGAATTGGTGTATAATAACAAAAAAGTATCAATTAAATTCAAATTGAGGCGAAATTCCACTGCCTTATCCTTTTTTATGGTGTAGTATTTATCCTCATGTGGAGTTATTTAAAATATGTTACTAACTAATATCATAATTATAATCATGTTTATAATATCATATATTAACTTCTTACAATATTTTAGTACCCTTTTGTTTACACTCTTTAATCATTCAAACTATTTCAGGTGGTAATTGCCTTGTTTTCTCAAGTATGTTTTGACTTGTTACTTGTTGTTCATACTTATTAAATCATTATTTTATAAAATATTTGATTTAAAACAATAATTAATTATATTATGTATTATGTACATATGTATTTAAAATAGTTCATAATATTAGGAGATTAGAAATGAAGTACACCGTTCACGGAGAAGGTAGGCCATATGTATGCAAGAACACCACTTTCATTTCTATTTTGTATTAAAAGAATGATACATAAAGGATAAATAGTTATATAATAATTAATGTATCTTATCCGTGTTATATATTTTTCATAGTTTTATTAAAAAAAATATTTGATACATTCCATGTAAGGGAGGAACGAGTCAAATCTCTTTGAGGGGGTAGTAGTACACACTTCCTCAAACAAAATAATCATATTTACATAAGAAAGAAAGCATAAAATAATGTTCTAAATAAAAATAAAAAAATAATAAATACATTTTAAATATTATATGTATTATATATTAACATATTTTCTATCATAATGGCCACCATGATAGGTGATAGGGGAAAAATAAATAATCATCATTTTGTGAGATAGTTTTTTAGCGTACATAAAAACAGTATGTTTGTTGCCCATTAGATGGAGATGTATGTATTTTTAGGTCTAAAAATTCACATAAAAAATCAAATTATATTTAGGATACTTTTTTATGTAATAATACAATAATAAGATTATAGGGAGTGGATAATGGAAATGATACTCAAATGATTGAGAGAAGACATTACCTCTTAATCGAGTAACATCTTTTTTTATACCAAAATTCTTCCTTTGATGGATTAAAACCAAAATGTAAGATTAAAGATATATGGGAGGGATTTTTTGAAGCTATTTGGGAATATATTTTCCGAACCAAAGTATTTTGAGAGGTGAGATGATGTGGGAGAGTTAGTGGCCTTTTATAGGGAAGGAAACAGACTCGCTTGGAATTTTTGGAAACAAGTTAGGAGTACACATGTTCTTACCTAAAAATAAGTCATACCAAATAAATAAAAATCATTATTTTATGGGTTATTTACTATTTATTTCCATATAATAGGTTTTCGACAAATGTATATGTAATTAGGGCCCTTAATTTAAAGGATTAGTCCTTTATTAATCTTAAATTTTCTTTAATAATTGAAATTAATTTTAATTACTGCGACTAATATTTTTGGTAAAAAAATAGTAGAACTTATTAGAAATTAGAAATTACTATTATTATAAATATTTAATCAATTTTAAAAAATTACCATCATTTAAGTGGAATAAATTAATTTAAAATTATTCCCATAAGCGGGACTACAATGTGGGTTTATAAAGTAAAAATGTCTAAAGGTTTTCTATGTTTTTATAATCACATTCTAAGTAAAAGTGATTATTAGAACCTAAATTGGATTAATTTTAATAAATATTTTATAATTAAACTTTAAAAATAATATAAACCATAATTTAATCATATAAATAAATCCTATGAAAAAAAAATTTTAGAAATAAAATGAAGTATTTTTAAATATTCATTTAAAAATGATATGCTTCTAAAAAATATCAACAAATTCATCCTACCCAAATTATTATGTTTTATTTTAAAATATGAAGTTATTTTTGAAATATTAAATAAATTAAGGTGTCAAAATTCAAATTTAAAACGTTTTCTCCATTATAAGGTGGTGAAATTGTATGACAACTCTGCTTTTATTACAAACTTAAACATGATTTATTACATAGAACATCACTTGATACAATAAAGAAGATCAATAGTTTTAGTTTATTTCGGGCTTAGGATAATTAGATATGAACTTAAAACATGAAATACAACATCTTTATTGAAAACTTCCTTTACATGACCACTACATTCCCTCGTACTTAGCATTGCATGGGATAACCTGAGGACATGCATAAGAAAAGGGTCAGCTATAAAGCCCAGTAAGGGAGTACACATGGAATAACATGAAGAGTACAATACATGTTAGAAAATAGGCATATCAATAGAGCATAAAAGAAACATGAACATAAAGGCATGATAAAGCATGATAATCATAACATGGAAATGTGACAACAACACTTAACATGGAATTAGCATGAGCCAAGGCTCAATGCACATAGAGCATGAGTAAATCCTTATTGCACATGAAACATGAGTAAACCCTCATTGCACTTGAATTAGCATGATTCAAAAGTCATTGCACATGACATATCATGATAAGACACTTTACCCAATGCATTGGAGCGCTATAACGGTGCACCCTTCTTAAACATTTCATTTCATGCATAAGTGTGCCACATGGATTATAAAACATGGATTCATAAAACATAATCATTTATTACACGATAAAGGAATGTGTAATTAATACATGAAACTTTTTAATCAATAAGTAAATGTTCATAAAGGTGATTACCCTTGATGGAGAAATGGGTATGGTATCCACTACACAATGGCATTCGCTTAGAAAATCGGTGCGTTTTCGGCAGCGTAACGACGTGACATAAGAAATCATACAAATGGTTAATGAGAGAGAAAGGGCGTACTAATCATATTTAAATGTAATGGACAGTAATTATGTCATATAGATACATTTCCCAACAATTGTAATGGAATTTAGATTCATGATACAAAATTATTGCTTGAATGTAAATGAGGAGAGAGAAGTTCCTTTCGGAATTTCGGCATAGTAACGGGTGTACATGGGAGGAATTTAATGAGAGAGAAAGGGGTATCCCATCATTAAAAAATAAAATGGGCAGTATGAGGGAGGTGAGAAACCATACCCCAACATTCATAATTTAAATTAATAGGGAAAAACAACTTAAAGAAAATTGACAAAAATGAGAAAGGAAGAAAAAACCCTTACTTGGAAGTGTGCTTCCAAAGGCTTGAGAGAGGCTTGAGAGAGGCCTCTTGGGAGCTTGGGGCACCTTGGGAGGATTCTAGATAGAGTATTCCAGAGGTTGAACGAACTCTAAAGGATTTGAGCGAGGAGGAAGTGGGGGATTGGGTGGGTTTATATAGGAAAAGGTGAGGGAATTCTTTATTATTTAGGTTTGGGACCCCTTATATTAAATTAATCCAAACCACAAACCATCCAATGGTTTTTGCCCATGGTTTTTGGAAAAATGAAGAGGAAAACAATATTTTATAAGGACAAAGTTATAACTTCTTAAAATAATAAGGTTTCTTATGAGGATGTGAGTCACACTCCCATGGAAAACAATTTAAAAAGACAAGGTGTTTAATAAGTCTTGAGGGGTCCATTAATGCTTTGAAAAGTTAGTCAAACAAAACCAAAATCAAATTATTTTAATGGTAAAACATATATGGGCCGAAAATAAAGCTTATAGTATATTATTACATCACTATTGGGTCATTATGATGTCATAAAACACATTATATATTTAAAAGTATTTAATTTTTACCCAAAAATTTGACTGTCTCAGAAAATTTTGAAAAAATCACCGTTGGATAATTTCGACATCCTGATTCCAGAAATATCATTTATTTTATCTAAATAATTTTCTAAATATGTTAATTTTCACTTTTAAAATAAAAACCGTCATTTATCGAAAATTCACGGGTTTTGACAGAAATGGCTTTCAAACCTTAATAAAAATTATAATTGCATTCATAAAATTATAAGATCATTTATATTTAATAAAAATTAATTTAATAATAATAATAATATTTTATTAAAATATTATTTAATTCAAAAATATCTTAATTTTTAAAAAATAGAATTCTTAATTAAATAATATCTAAAAACACCATTTGTACTTTAAATACTATTTACAATGTATCAAAAATTACTAGAAATTTTATTCATTAATATATAAAAAATAATATACATGAACATAGTACTAATTATTTGTTATATAACCCCTTAAAACAGCCGCATAAGTCCTAAGGGTAAGGTGTGCGATGGTGACAGACTCTTGTGGTGGCTCGGATAACATCGCTCGAGCGGTAATTTCAATGAACTTCCACTTTTCCCGTAGACGGTCACATTTGAGCTTGACAAGATGAAGCTCAGCTTGGGATTGGTCAAGGGTGAAGCCCAAAGATGCCACCTATTTTCTGAGATCCAACAAATGGGCTTCGTATGGGGAAATTCTACTGGATGAGGCCATCGCTTCCTTTTCCTGAGTAAATTGGATTTGTTAAAGTCCTATATTTATACTAATCATGTGATCACTATTCAACGACTATATTAGCAATGGTCAAAATTTTTAACATAAAACCAAATAAGTTGAAATTTTATATAAACATAAAGATACATTTAATTAGATCAAGAGGGATTTCCATTAATGAAACTTTGGGTCGTTACAATATTCCCCCCTTAAGAAATTTCACCTTCGAAATTTTCCTTTTCCCAGACTAAAACAAATGTGGGTAACTCAGATTCATCATATCCTCGATTCCCAAGTCGCTTCTTCAATGTTGTGGTTTCTCCACAACACCTTGACGAGGGGCATTGTCTTATTTCGTAGAACTTTTTCTCTATGATCTAAGATCTTCATTGGTTGCTCCTCATTAGAAAGATCATCTCCCAATGGTACCATCTCATAAGAGAGTACATGTAAAGGGTCCGATATGTACTTCCTTAAGAGGGATACGTGAAAGACATCATGTACTTTGGCTGTGGTAGGTGGAAGTGCTAGTCGATATTCCACAGCCCCAACACGATCAAGAATATCGAAGGGGCCGATGTACCTTGGACTTAACTTCCCTTTCCTTCTAAACCTCATGACCTTCTTCTATGGTGATATTCATAGAAACACCATGTCTCCAAATTTAAACTTAAGGTCTCGTCGATGATTATCTGCACAACTCTTCTATCGACTCTGGGCTGCCTTGATATGCTGCTGAATGGTTTTCACCTTCTCCACCATTTCTTTGACCATTTCTGGTCTAAGCAGCTTACGTTCACCGACCTCATCCCAACATGCCGATGTTCTGCACCTTTTCCCATACAGGGCTTCATATGGTGCCATTTGGATGCTCGAGTGGAAACTGTTATTATAAGAGAACTCAAACAGAGGAATATGTTGATCCCATCCTCCTTTAAAGTCCATTGATCACACTCTCAACATATCCTCAAGTGTTTGGATAGTCCGCTCGGATTGGCCATCAGTTTGAAGATGATAGGCCGTACTGAAGTTCAGTTCAATATTCAGAGCATGTTGAAGACTCTTCCAAAAGTTAGAGGTGAATCTTGGATCTCGGTCAGACACAATAGATAATGGTACTCCATGTAACCTTACCACTTCCCTGATATATATCTGTGCCAGTTGATCCAAAGGGAAATCCTCCTGAATAGAAATGAAGTGTGCAATCTTTGTAAGACGATCCACAACAACCCAGATTGCATTGTTTTCTTTGGATGTCCTTGGAAGTCCGGTGAAAAAGTCCATGATGATGTTCTCCCATTTCCATTCTGGTATGGGTAATGGTTGCATCATCCACTTAGACTTCTTCCTCTCTTCCTTCACTTGCTAACACACCAGGAACTTTGATGTATATTCAGCGATCTCCTTCTTCATATTATCCCACCAAAAGTTTTCTCGGAGATCTCGATACATCTTTGTGCTCCCTAGGTGAATAGAGAAATTTGAACTATGTGCTTCATCTAGAAGTTTCTTCTTCAGCTCCGGACTTGATGGAACACATAGTCTTTTCCCAAACCACACAATTCCTTATTCATTAACATTAAACTCTGAGGATTTCCCTTTGATAACTTCCACTTTTTCCTGAATTCCCACATCATCCTTTTGAGCATCCTTTAACATTTATAAAAGAGATGGTTGAGGAATCATTTGTGAAAGGATTGATGATGTTCGCTTCCTTATGATTCCCATGTCCATCTTCATCAAGTCTAAGAATATTGGATCCTTATCCATTCTCATCATTGATAGAATTGTTGGGTCTTTTCTATTTTGGGCATCATCCACCTTGTTCGCTTTCCTAGTGTGGTAATGTATTGAACAATCATAATCCTTGATGAGCTCTATCCATCTTTTGTGGCGCATATTAATCTCTTTCTGTGTGAATATATATTTAAGACTCTTGTGGTTAGTATATATCTCACATTTCTCTCCATAGAGATAATTCCGCTAGATTTTCAAGGCAAAGATCACCACCGCCAACTCCAGATCATGCATTGGATAGTTTCGCTCATGGATTTTCAACTGCCTTGAGGCATAGGATATAACTTTATCATTCTACATCATCACACATACAAATCCCTTCTTTGAAGCATCACCGAAAACAACAAAAAGTTCCCCACTTATGGGTAAAGTGACCACGGGCGTAGTGATAAGCCTCCTTTTCAACTCCTTGAAGATTTCTTTGCAGTCATCACTCCAAGGAAACTTTACTCCCTTTCGAGTTAGCTTGGTAAGAGGGTTGGACAATCGTGAGAAATTTCTCACAAATCGTCGATAATATCCTTCTAACCCCAAGAAGCTACGGATATCCGTTACCAATGTTGGCCTCGGCCATCCCTCAATTGCATCTGTTTTGGAGGGGTACATAGATATCCCATTGCTTGTGATGATATGGTCCAAGAATGAGACCTCCTTCAACCAGAACTCACACTTGCTGTACTTTTCATAGAGCTTCTCCTTGCACAATGTCTCTAGTACAGTTTTTAAATGATCCTCATAATGCTCCTTGGTTTTGGAGTATATTAGAATATCATCTATAAATACTACCAAAAATTTGTCAAGGTAATCTCTATAGACTCTATTCATCAAGTCCATGAATATTGATGGATAATTGGTGAGTCTGGAAGGCATTACTATGAATTCATAGTGCCCGTATCTTGTACGAAAAGAAGTCTTGGGGACATCTTCCTTCTTCACCCTTACTTGATAATATCCCGAACGCAAATCCACCTTGGAGAAGTATTGTGCTCTATGAAGCTGATCAAACAAGTCATCGATTCATGGGAGAGGATACTTGTTCTTTATCATGATTTTGTTAAGTTCATGATAATCGATGCAAAGCTGCATTGACCCATCCTTCTTGTTGACGAAGAGGACTGGGGAACCCCATGGTGAAGCACTTTGGCATATAAACCATTTATCCGGATTCTTCTGTAGTTGTTTCTTCAGCTCTTCCAGCTCATCAATAGGAATTATATATGGAGTCTTGGATATTGGTAACACCCCATGTATAAGTTCAATTGAGAACTCAACATCTCTTCTAGGAGGAAGACCAGGCAGTTCCTCAGGAAACCCATCAGCAAATTCCATCAAAATAGGAATTTATTCAAGGAAGATTTCTTCCTTGGAATCAATCATCTGAGCTATATACGCATGCCCATAAGGAAGTAATATCCATGCTTGAGATGATGGAGCCAATGGAGATTCAACTTCCTCCTTACACTTGTAATGAACCGGTGGTTGATTCTCCATATGGAGTATGATTTCTATTTCCCTGCAATTTATGTTGGCTCTATATAAAGAAATCCAATCCATGCCAAGAATTGCATCAAATTCAACTAAAGGGAGTATGACGAGGTTGACCGGGAAATTCAATCCACAGACTATAATAGGGGAGGACTTATATTCATGGGATGCAATGATTTCCCCATTTTCCATACTCACCGACATCTTTACTTCCATGATTTGTGGTGGTGCTGGGATTGTTCTACTAAACTTTCGAGATATAAAAGAATGCATAGAACTTGAATCAAAAATTAAATTCTCTATTCATGAATGAATAACTAATGTACCTATCACCACTTCATTGTCGGGGTTCACTTCGACAGAAGTGATGGAAAAAGATCTTCCTTGCTGCCTTGGAGGTTGTTGGTTGTCTTCGAAAACCCTTGGATTAGGGCACTGATTTGAAAAACGACCCAGTTCTTTGCATTTTCAGCATTGAACAATGTGTTGAGGTTCGAACGGAGTGTTCCTCTCCTCTGTCACAGCCGCAGGTCTTTCTTGCTGATAGTTAACAGCTAGGTGCCCTTCTCTTCCACACCTAAAGCATTTTCTTGTCCCCTTAAAGAGTTTTCCAGGGTGTTTCTTTCGGCACTTTTGGAAAGTGGGGTGCTGGATCTTCTTAGAACCATTGGATTTATCTATCGGACCACCAGCATTGAAGTCCAACTTACGCTTCATGTCCCCATGATACCCCTGTGATTCCCCGATCTCCATTTCGACCATGAGGGCACATCGAACAATTTTCTCATAGCTTTCGAAGTCACAAATCACTATTTATTTCTGCAAGCTTGGCTTCAACCAACCAAAGAAGCGGTAAACCTTGAATTTGGGGGTAACGACAAAGCCAAAAGCGTATCGTGCAAGCCTTGTGAATTTTTCCTCGTATGCTCCAATAGATTCTTCATCATTTTTCTTGAGGGAAAGGAAGTACATTTCCATCCTAAGACGGAGGGTGCACAGAAAATATTTATTGAAAAACATCTTCCAGAAATCCTTCCATTCCAAATCCTCGATCTCCTCCTCAGGCTTGATATTTATGATCAACATCCACCATTGATCTGCTTCACCCTCCATACGATAAGCCGCCAGGAGAACCTTCTCTTGTTCATAACATTGGCGGATAGAGAATATCTTTTCAATGGAGTTGATCCGTTGTTCATCGATCGTGGGATCAGAAGATCCACTAAATGTAGGAGGCCTTTGTCTCATGAATCTATCGATAGAGACTTTTTCTTTCTAAGGGGGGTTGAATGTTTCTCTTGACCCGAATTTCTATTCAAAACTTGAGTTATCTGAGAGAGAAGTATGACAAAGTTCGCGATTCCCGCTCCCATTGGATTGGGAATCTCATTAGTACAGTCATCACACTAATATTCACAATGGTTATTATCCCTAGTCCTCCCATTACTGCCCATTTTCTGGAATAAAAATAATGTTAGGGGTAACACATAAAGGGTAATCCAAAGAAAAAAGTTTATGACTTATAAATAAACTTTTATTTCTATACTCAAGAGTCTATAGGCTTCAAACTAGGCTTTTAATGATCTACATTCTAACATATATTCATAGGGGAATTTTTTCAATTCCCTTAATAAGGGTTCATACTAAGATTTTGAATTTATCAAAACATATCCCCCGGGAGTGTCGTAACCCAGAGTGTAGCATTTCCCGTTGTTGTGCACCAGTTCCCATTCGAGTCTAGCTCAAAGCGGTGTTTTCGGGTTTTACCCCTAGGATACATCTGTGCCAGAGCCGCCTCTACCTGCTCATATCCAGACAGGGATGTATTTGTTTGATAAATGACTTACTCAGTACTTACCAAAACTTAGGGATGTTTATATTATACTTAGTCTTGTTTCTATGGCTTTACTAGGGTTTCATAATCCCAAAAATAACTAAACCTATCCTCTGATACCAACTATGACAACTCTGCTTTTAATACAAACTTAAACATGATTTATTACATAAAACTTCACTTGATACAACAATGAAGATCGAGAGGTTTAGTTTATTTGGCGCTTAGGATCATTACATAAAAACTTAAAACATGAAATACAACATCTTTATTGAAAACTTCCTTTACATGACAACTATATTCCCCCGTACTTAGCATTGCATGGGATAACCTGAGGACATGCATAAGAAAAGGGTAAGCTATAAAGCCTAGTAAGGGAGTACCCATGGAATAACATGAGGAGTACAATACATGTTAGACAATAGGCATATCAATAGAGCATAAAAGAAACATGAACATAAATGCATGATAAAGCATGATAATCATAACATGGAAATGTGGCAGCAACACTTAACATGGAATTAGCATGAGCCAAGGCTCATTGCACATAGGGCATGAGTAATTCCTCATCGCACATGAAGCACGAGTAAAAACTCGTTGCACGTGAATTATAATGAGTCAAAACTCATTGCACATGACGTATCATGATACTATACCTTACGCAATGCATTGGAGCGCTATAAGGGTGCACCCTTCTTAAACATTTCATTTCATGCATAAGTGTGCCACATGGATCATAAAACATGGATTCATAAAACATAATAATTTATTTCATGATAAAAGAATGTGGAATTAATAAATGAAACTTTGTAATAAATAAGTAAATGTGCATAAAGTTGAATACCCTTGATGGAGAAATGGGTATGGTGTCCACTATATACTGGCATTGGCTTAGAAAATCGTTGCGATTTCGGCAGCGTAACGACGTGACATAAGAAATCATGAAAATGTTTGATGAGAGAGAAAGGGGGTCCACATCATATTTACATGTAATGGACAGTAATTAGGTCATATAGATACATGTCCCAACAATTTTAATGGAATTTAGATTCATGATACAAAATTATTTCTTGAATGTAACTGAGGAGAGATAAATTTCTTTCGGAATTTCAGCATAGTAACGGGTGTACATGGGAGGAATTTAATGAGAGATAAAGGGGACTAACATCATTAAAAAATAAATAGGGCAGTATGAGGGAGGTTAGAAACCATACCCCAACATTCATAATTTAAATTATAAGGTCAAAACAACTTAATGAAAATTGACAAAAATGAGAAAGGAAGAAAAAACCCTTACTTGGAAGTGTGCTTCCAAAGGCTTGAGAGAGGCTTGAGAGAGGCTTATTGGGAGCTTGGGGAACCTTGGGAGGATTCTAGAGAGAGTAGGTAAGAGTTTGGACGAACTCCAACGGTTTGGAGTGAGGAGGAAGTGGGATCTTGGGTGGGTTTATATAGGAAAGGTGAGGGAATTCTTTATTATTTAGGTTTGGGACCCCTTATATTAAATTAATCCAAAACACAAACCATACAATGGTTTTTTTCGCATGTTTTTTGGAAAAGGGAAGAGGAAAAAAATATTTTATAAGTCCAAAGTTCGAAATTCTTAAAATAACAAGGTAGCTTATGTGGAGGTGAGTCACACTCCCATGGAAAACAATTTAAAAAGACAAGGTGTTTAATAAGTCTTGAGGGTTCCATTAATGCTTTGAAAAGTAAGTAAAACAAACCCAAAATCAAATTATTTTAATGTTAAAACATATATTTTCCGAAAATAAAGCTTATAGTATTTTATTACATCACTATTGGGTCATTACGATGTCTTAAAACACATTATATATTTAAACGGTATTTAATTTTTACCCAAAAATTTGACTGTCTCAGAAAATTATGAAAAATTCACCGTTGGATAATTTCGACATCCTGATTCTAAAAATATCATTTATTTTATCTAGATAATTTTCTAAATATGTTAATTTTCACTTTTAAAATAAAAACCGTCATTTATCAAAAATTCACAGGTTTTGACAGAAATGGCTTTCAGACCGTAATAAAAAATATATTTTCATTCATAAAATTATAAGATCATTTATATTTAAAAAAAATTAATTTATTATTAATAATACTATTTTATTAAAATATTATTTAATTCAAAAATACCTTAATTTTTAAAAAATAAAATTCTTAATTAAATAATAACTAAAAACACCATTTGTACTTTAAAAACTATTTACAATGTATCAAAAATGACTAGAAATTATAATCATTATTATGTGAAAAAAGAATGTACATGAACATAGTACTAATTATTTGTTACATAACCCCTTAAAATAGCCGCATAAGACCTAAGGTTAAGGTGTGCGATGGTGACAGACTCTTGGGGTGGCTCGGATAACATCGCTCAAGTGGTAATTTCAATCAACTTCCACTTTTCCCGTAGACGGTCACGTTCGAGCTTGACATGATGAAGCTCAACTTGGGCTTGGTGAAGGGAGAATCCCAAAGACACCACGTCTTTTCCGAGCTCCGACAAATGGGCTTCGTATGGGGAAATTCTACTAGATGAGGCCATCGCTTCCTTTGTCTGAGTAAATTGGATTTGTTAAAGTCCTATATTTATACTAATCATGTGATCACTGTTCAACAACTATATCAACAATTGTCAAAATTCTTACCATAAAACAAAAGAAGTAAATATACTGTATAGTCTGGGGATATTATATTCCCTTACATTCATGGTGATTCATGTCATGCACACTATCGAATAAAATGTTTTACATCCAAATTTCAGGGTGTTACATAATAGATTTTCCATCTATTAGGGTAGTAGAAGATGACTATAATGGATGTAGTGATCCACCACAACCACCAATTATAAGTTCATCATGATTATTATTCCTTTATAGAAATAACATTTCACTTCCACTAGATATGGAAGGAGCATCAATCATCCAAAAAATGATCACATGATATATCTCCTCCAACAGGGCTCAATCAACCACTTCTACACAGGTTTTAATTTTTAGTAGGAATACCTAGGATTAGATGTGGGGTCTAAATCCTATTTCAAACTACAATGATTTCAACAGTTTTTTCAAAAACATATAAGTAGATAAATGAATGAGCATTTAAATATTTTTTATACTTAATGAACATTTGGTTTCCTTTCTGGATGAAGAAAATATAAGGACTTCATTAAGGCTACCACGTTATGATAAAACTGATAAATAAATAGGACTTGAAGTACTCCAGCTCCGAGTTCTCAAGCATCTTAACATGGTAAATGAACTCACATCATTTAATACTAAAAAATTAAATAATAACAACTGAACACATCACATTGAAGGATTATGGAGTCTCAAGATATAAAAAAATAATTTCAATCAGGTTTAACCGATCATATGCCTCTTCAGGACTATTTATTCCTTAAAAGGATGGAGGATTATGATGAAGAAAATCCTAGAACACATTCTAAACTTGACTAAAACTCAAAAATTTCTTGTTTATCCTATGATGGGATAATTCCTACACTTTGATACATGGTTTAAATAGTCCTAACCACCATATCAATTAAATTCTAATTTATTAAGTTATTATTCTATAGAAAATTATCCCAAGCTCCCTTCAAAGGATTCATAATGGGTTTTTGAGGGGGAATTATACTAGGTGAAATTAAATAAATAAAAATAATATAATTAAAACATGTAAATAACATGAATTTAAACCATAAGAATCCATTAAAAACAATATTTATAATAACCAATAATTTTAAATATTGGAAACACTTAAATCCTCAAAATTCCCACTACAAAGTTAGGATGCATGGGTTTCCAAATTTTTATCCACCCATGAGATCCATACTGGATTAGTGGGACCTAGATATATGGTTTTTCAAAACATTCCCCAAATATGAGGGGAACACTATAGGCCTTTTCTTGTATGGGTCACATAGTTTTTCATGATATAATACCCATGAGTTTAAATCATTCACCCTAAAATTCCATCCAATCCTCTAATCCCAAAATCTAAATTCCCAAAAATCCATAATTAAATAAAAATAACTTATAATAGGATAATTTATAATGTACCATGGGAATTAATTCCCTCTATGATGAGTTTTGGCCAAAAAATAACTCACAACATACCCTTCAAGTCTCAATGATCCAATCACTATTCTACCTCATGTTCCCAAATAACATTAATCAAAACTTGGTTATAATACCAATTTTTCATGAAAATACCAAGGATAATTTTAACGTGGCACCTGAGACATACCAAAACAAGTCCTATATAGAATAATTGATCCATATTACATTGAAGTTAGTGTGTGAACATCAATGGCATACCTTTGGTAATAATTTTTCCCCATCAAGTAATCCATCATCAAGAGGGTTGTAACAATAAACCTTACATGAACATTCCATATATTGGGGATTCATAATTATACAAAAAATAACATAATAGAATAAAAATAAACACAATATATCATAAATAAAATCCTAATAAATCCATATAAATAAATATAATATAATGATTATCTCTAGATTAATCAATAAGTAGATTATTCATATATAAAAAAGCCAAAAATTGAAATAAAAAGGGTAAATGGAATGAGAATTCAATAAGGTGATACAATGATGAGTTAACACAAATGTCAAATATAATATAAACCAGAAAACCACTACCCATATCCTTATAACACTAGGATTATCTATCACCATGTAACCTCCTCTAACAGGAAGTCAGCTAGAATGAAAATTCGTTACATCCAAGAAATACAATTCCTTTATCTTTTTTAGTCAAAACAAGTTCTGCATATATACAATAGGTTTATGTTTAGTGTGAGCATAATTATCCGAGTAGGATCTTATATTATTTTGTGAGGAAATTTTTTTCAGTAATTAAAACATTTTAGTATGACTATAATTGTATAAAAACTCTTTTAAAATTTAAAATATAATTAACATATAAAAAGTTTTATAATAATTTAATCCTGAAAGAAAAATCTATGTATAAATTAATTCTGATATAATAATCATTGGATATAATATAGGGTAACTAGGGTCAATACCACTTAATATTCCCCATATTAATCCATATCTATATATCTCTATTGTACACATGCCGCTACCTAGATAAAAATTCTGAGCCAGTGGTAATAATCACTATAATAAGAGGATTACTAAACTAGTTATATAATATCAAATTTATTAGGTAGAGTGAAATTGATACATTTTAGAACTTGTTATAGGATTACCGTACTATGAACCTGAGGCTCCCGTAAAACATAACCATTATCAAAGGATTCCAACTTTTAATTTGAATCCTTTCCATGGAAATAAAGGGAAAACATTATAATACATATGGTTGGTATATTTAATTTTATATCTAAGTTATTAATTTAAAATAACATTATATACTCATACCATAAGCGATTGGTTTTTAATAGTTATATAATGTTTAAATCTCAATAATTACATTTAATTCTTTTAAATAATTTTAAAACACCATTTTAAATGAAAATGAATATATAGTTGTAAAAATGAATGTAGTGCACAAAACCACCTACCTTTAACTGAAGAAACCCTTGATGAGTGATGTAAACACAATAAAATATGGTAGTAGGGTCCCATCCCACTACATTATAATCCATAAAAATAAACACCCCCAACATAGGTTTGGATAACAAGTACATTGGGCCATTATGGAATTGGAGTGTAATAAATCCATGGAGAAGAAGATAATGCAACTATAAAGGATAAGGAAAACGAATTACTTAATGATTCCATGATCAATCTTGATTACCAACCTCTATAAATTAGATGAGATTATATTTTATGAAATATTTTTTATTACCTAGGTCTTTAAGGATTGAATTGAAAGACAGGGACATTAAAACTGGTTAAATTGAGTAAGAATAATTGATTAATTTAACAATTTAGATTTCTAGGCATGAAGTTTAGTTTGGCCACATAATTTTGCAAACTTTATACCAATTATTTGGTAATAACTATTAAGGAACCTCTATATGAAATGATATTTTCATGGTTTGGATGCATAGTTTAAGAAACCATGCACCCACTGTATTGTAGCTAATGTGAAGAAATCACCACATATGAAGGCTAATCAGCAAGACTTCCCATAACTATGTATTGTCCACCTATGAAACTCCATATGTAACATTATTCTGCCTAAATTATCTTTCATAATATTTCCATGCACCCCACTCTTATGTATCATGCATAACCCCACAATTTGTATAATCATGTTCAAACTTTATACTCCATTGGAAAACTCTCTGCCTCTTCAAATAGTATGGGAGCACAATTAAAACTAAATGAAAGATAATTGTGTGACCTATCATGCTTCGGCATTTTACAAAATATTAAATTATTTCACTTATAAATATATTGAAAAGGTAAAAATCAATAAATAATAAATCTTATTCTTATAAATGAAACCATGGATGTGATAGTGAAACAACAAAGGTGTGTCCCCTAGACAAGTCTAATGGCCATCACAGAGATTGGGAATCATGTAATTAGAAATGAATGAAATAATTTTATGTTGTATGATATGATTTATAGTCTCTCATATGTTAGGTACCTTGTTTGGAGGTTTCAATGAGTATATTTATTTGGTTATTTTATGGTAAATGTGTTAGGAGTGCCTTATAGAACAAAAAATCATTATTATGGGATGAAATATAGTAATGCAATTTACTTAGGTTTTAAGTCTCTCTTCTATGTGAGGTGGTTTTTATGAAATGTCAAGGGACTAGGATGAATTTCATAGTTATATTGGGGTATGCTCATTGTGTTCTAGTTAGGTTATGACGCTTGAGTTGGTTGAGGTGTGATTTTTTTGGATTTATTCTCCCTAGCTCCTGGTGGTTTCTTTTCTTAACTCTAGTAGTCATTGGGTAGTGACACCTTCAAGTATCTTAATTCATGGATTCCACTTAGACCCCTTATGTACATAGTTCATGGAAAGTGTGAAAGTGTCTTTTCGGACCAGTGTTCCTTATGATGATATTGTGGGTGCTTGTAATACAATTGGGATAAATGTTGTGAGTTTATAGTGACCTTTATGGTTGGTTAAAACATAAGAGGAGTGTTTCCATGGGTGTGGTCAAGTGTGACAAGTGAGCCTACGTGTAGCTAGAATATAACTGAAGGTCCATGGAAATACTTGTGAGATGTTGTCTAGCAATGGGTATGAGTGTGGTGAATGAGTATAGTTTGAAGAGTTAAGGTGATTAATTATGAGTTGTGTTATAACGTTTCCCCTAAAAGGGTTATATGTGAATATTAGTGGCTATTTTGTGGTTATTCTTATGGATTTAATACCATTCTTAATTATCATATTCTAACCAAGCATATACTACTATGATGGGGCTATGTATTGAGGACTTAGAGATCATTGTGTAGAATCACACCACCGGACTGATTTTCTTTGGAATTATGAGAGATCATACTAAGAGGTTTAACCAAGATATTTGTTCTTTGAATTAGATGATATAAATACCCATTTCATATTTATTTTAGATAGAAATTATCCATGGGAACCAACTTTTGATGGTGGTTTGTCCAATGTGATTGGTTAGATTAGTTATTACCATCGTCTTGATCCATATCTAATTTATATGATTATCCACTAGAATTTGCAGTTCAACACAAATGAGATGTGGTAAACTGATATTCTCTCCTCATATCACTTCTAATATTGACCTTTGGATATGACACTTGTCCATGGGACCTCATAGTTTGGATTATGTGATAGGCTATCCATTGAGATTCCCTCCTATGACCACTTCTTATATTGACCAATTGATTTCATTTGGGGATATACAATATTACCTTGAAGGGATGATACATAATATGTGAGAGGTGTTGGGGAGATGAAGTTTATTTTTGGTAATAGATTCAATAATCTAGGAGGAACTCCAACAGTTCATCCCAACCATGTCAAGGTAGCAGTGACAACATCTTCAACATACATGAATGGTTTTCATAAGTTTTCGAGCATTTGATGGGTTAAGTTAGATAGCAAATATTTACTATATGGAGTTTTTGAATGTTTTATTTTCTATAATGAATGATTTTGTTTTATCCATAGAATAATGACATGGTCAACATAAAGGTGATTAAAAATTTCAAATAGTGGTGTAACCTATTTGATAGGTTGATTACCTTCATCAAATTAAGGTGGTACTAATTACTAACTTATACTATTTGGTAAATCAATCGATAAAAGTACCTGTAAATTATTTTTGTTGTTAATTTTTGTCACTCTATCTTAAGATAATGTGATAGTTATCCTTTTATTTATGATAATGTTACATTTGTAAGTATTCTACCATGTACATAGTATTAATTTCCAAACCATGTTAGTCTCCTTATATCCAATTTATCTTTACTTTTGTCTCCATGAATTCATTGTGAGTTATCTGGAAGCGGTGATTGGGGTGACTTAGTATTGGTGATAAGGGTGAAATAGAATTCCTAGTTTAAGTTCTCTATGATACAAGGGTGTTTTGGTGGATTTATTTTGTAGCAAAAAAACCCCTAGCAAGTGAAATATTTAAAATAACCCATGTTCTATAATCCATTTATCATATTGAATTTTTTTTCAAAACAATTGGTACCATTTTAAGTTTAGTAACACTCAGAAACATTATAAACATTCTCACTTGCCTCAAATTAATATTTATTTTAGTTAGGTATAATTTCATCGAAATATATGAAAATGAGAGAAGGTAAGTTCAAGATTACTTAATTCTATTAAAATAACTATGTATTTTGGAGGATATAGATAGAAGACTATATGATCCCAAATGATCTTTAACTTTTTTTGGCCAGAGGGAATCTCAACAAGACGGAGAAACTTTAAGGAGAAAATTTACATTGAAATGAAACTGGATTAGTGCTAATGTCATTTTCATGAAACAAGTACTTCAACATCTGAGAGAATATAACTTCGACTATGTTGATGGAGTCTCTAGAATAAATGTATAAAAAACTGATGACATTAAACAAGGTGTTTCTAATGTGAAATATATTTAAAGCGAGGTTTTAAAAAGGATGTTTAGTGGGAAATCATTTGAATGATTTTAACATGATATGAATCCCAATAAATGTAGTAAATTTGATTTTCATAGACTGTTTATGGGTAATCCTTCTTCTCTTATTACTACGAGAATCAAGGGAAGATATAGTAACTATAGTAAACAATTCATGAAAAAATATCGATATGGTGTTCAAATATTTCCAGAACATGATCCTCAATGAGGAGCTCTAAAAAAGAGAGGTATAAGTACCATATGTAAATTATTTTAATACTGATGTAAGGGGGTACTCACCTTAGAGAATGAACGATTGATTCCTGAAAGATAAGTCTATGGAGAAGATTAGAGGAATTTTGACTAGTTTTGGACTCATATGATATCATCATGGGAAGAGGGGATATCACTATAAAAACTACATAAAATTTAAAATAAGGTACTAGAAGGATATATTTCATAATTTAATAATATTTTAACATAATGTAATATAGTAGAGAAGTACTACCCAACACTAGTGCCATAGTGGAATCATGGGTGGTTGAATATAGTGTATCCTTCCACTAAATAATAGATTGTAACTACATGATCATCTATGTATCTAGAATATTTTTGACAGTAAATCTGACTGATTTTAAAGAATTATAAGTTATTATAAAGGGAAATATGAATTTAATAATGATTAACCGGTTCTCCCTTTGGCCAAAGGAGTTGATATATATTCCATTTCTATGGAAGAAATTGATCTCTATGGGAAAATAGGCAGATGTATGTTAGAGAATGACCTTCCCCAATGGAGTATAGAATGAGAATCTAGGATATATTTTTGTAACATGAGGATTAAGGGATGAGTCCCTTTATCAATCCAGATGTTCATATGGATCTGTAATGGATTGAATATGGAGATATGGAATTATATACTCTGTCACCTTAATGAGAAGAACAGGAATATCCTAATTGGGAAGGGAATTTTGAAGCTTGGTAACCAAACAATTGGATGTTTTAAGATATGTGTGATTCGAGGGGAAAAGGGCTTCATTCAACTTGATTGTCTAGAAACCCAAAGCCTAATATCTTGAGTAAGTTCATTTGGATATATGGGTACCTTCACCAATCTAATATAATATAGGATTCCTTTATATCATTACATTCATCAAATATGTATCAATGAAGGTATTGTCATATTTCCAAAAGAATAGGTTTAATGTTTTTTGTGATTTAGTATAGTAGAAGGAGATGGTTTAATTAGAGAGTGGTTTAAAGTTAAAATACCCTAGGTTAGAAAATGGTTGTGAGTATAGTGGAAGTAACATTAAGATATTTTTTTTTCAAAATTAGGGGATAAGGATCATGTGGAATGTATCTAGAACTCCACACAATTATGTAGTGATATAAAGGATATACAAGACTTTGACTAAGAGGGAAATATGTATGCATGTCCACTTTATAATTTCCATGTCCATCTAGGGATAAGTAATGAACCCCTAATCATAGTTGACCAAAAAAATGTTTCCAACTAGGAGAGATATGGTCTGGTAAGTTACCATAAGTTGGGAACATGAAAATATTTAGACGTTTAGTTTATGACTTTATGGATGTAAAGGATAAATACAAGACAAATATAATGCGTATGGACAATTATTCATATGATCTATTGACACACACCTATCACGGGGTGTGTAAAAACAATATTTTAATTACCTAAGTATGGTATAGTAGTTGATCCAAGGTAGTCTCTTGAAGATGAGGAAACAAAAATTAAGGTTGTCACTTTTTTTGGGTTTTCTAAAAAGGATTGGTTTTAATTAACTTTAATGACTATGAAAAAAACAAAAAGCTTAAATTTATTGGTGTTAATAAATGATGAAGATGTTGATCATATTGGGCTCACCTTGACCTAGTTTTGTGCCATCATGGTTTCCAAATTTTGTCTCATTTTTCTTCCTTCAACTGGTAAGAGAGAGATTCATCTACCAAGTCCTCTCTCTCCCTTGGTCAAATAGATGTGGTGAGAATTTTCCTATCAAAAACTGTAGATTGGTCTATCCTCCTTTCAATGTGTTTAGGGTTGCAGAAGGTTTATTGATTAATTAGAGAAATCCCTAACCCAAATTTGTTATTACCTAATAAACCAATATTCTGACATACAATCCTACACACATGCTTGACTACCATTGATCACTCACCACCCATCCCTAATCTTGTTCCACCGTATACAAATTAGAATTGGGTGGAGGGAGATGTGATCATCAACCAAAGCAATTCATAGTAATAGAATCAAGACCTAACACAACCACATTCAGAATTTAAAACTGAATTAATAATTGAAACCATAATAATAATTAAGAATAAATTTTATTTATTTCAAGCACAAGAAATCAAGTAAACACATAGCACTAGCCTCCCCTCTTCCCAATCACTTAAATTAAACTACCCATCCATGGATGGGGCAAGTGATATGATGCAGGAGAGGAGAGACATTTTTAATGTAAAGAAAATAAAAGAAATAAACCGAATGATACTAAAGGAGATGGTCCCTAAGTGTCCATGGGCTTCCTCCCATCCCCGAGTGTGGCGTCTGACACTTCTTTATTTATGCCTAGGGGGTTCCATGCTCTGGTCTTCAAATTTAAGGTCTTCATAATCTCTCTCTAATATTTCTTGCATATTTTGTCCACAAATATATTGTCCATGGTTTTCCAATTTAATGGCCTAATTTTGGAATGGTTTTTTATTAAAAGATATTCATAAATAACTTGTACATTTTATCCCAAAATTTCAGATTTATTTTCCTTGTTTATTATGAGATATGGAAAATTAATAATGATATTTTATTTTGGATGAAAGTTTCCTTTTTTCTGCCCCACAATTTGAGCATCCATGGGCCGCCTTAATGAAGGAAAACCTTCACGATCCTTAATATATGGAAGGAAAATTTAATTTTATTTCCATTATAATTGGATGCACCCTAATTTGATGTGTTTTGGCCGATTTATGAAAAATTAACTGAGGTGGGGTCGGCATGGTCGTCCAGAATAATTTTCCAAATTGATTGAATTTTCGGACCCTGGGATGGCCGAATTAAATCCTGGTCTTGACCAAAAAGATAATGAAACTAAATATTTGAATCCAATAAAAAATTAATAAAATAAATTTTATTTATATGTTAAAATATATGAATGAATTATCAAATTTATTAAAATATGTCAATATTTCCAAATTAAGCAGTTTTCCAATTTTAACCTAAAACACATCATAAATCCAAAATTGATAAAAATAACACAACCTATTAAATTTTTAGGGATTAAATCATTGAATTACATATAAACGATGATGAAAATATTGTGTCTATAATCTATGAAAATAATTTTCTTTTTGAGATTTGGGATGAAAACAAGAACACAGTCATGAGAAGTCAAAACATTCTCTCCAATGAGGAAATCTTTAAAATGAACCAGTACTTTATTCAATAAAAATTTGAGGGAAATATGACAACTACTAAAGTAAAATGTTATTTTATTGAAATTAACATAATATAAAAAGCTTTGGTAACCTTATATATTAATAAATGTTCCCAAAAAAATCACACAATATAAGACATTCCAAAATTATCAAGGTCTTCTGATGATCAAGGGAAAATTATAGATGTTAAGTAGCCTATATTTAAGTCCTAATAAATTTTATCAATATAATGGAAAAAGCCACTAATAAAGTTGATAATATATTATAGATTAAGAAGATAATTATATAGGTATCTGTTTGATGAAAAATAATTACTTTTAATGTATGTTTGGGAATCTTAATGCCCAAAAGAGGTAGTAATTCTTAGTGACTCAAAGTAGTGGGATTAAACCATGGGGGAAGAAATGATTTCCCTTGAGTTAAGAAGAACTTGGGAGATAGATGAACTACTAGAAGGAAAGTTATAACTAGAGAGAAAATAGGGTTTCTATTTGAATATAGAATTTGATATATGTATAAGATACAAGGAACAACTTATGGTAAAAGGATTCCAATAGATGGAAATAATTAGTTTCTCGTTAATATTTTTACTAATTTTTAAGAAAACCACTATCCAGATGGTCCTGAGTCCTGTTTTCCTTGAGGGTTTACACATAGATAAAATTTATATTAAGACTGATATTATTTTTATTCATTTGGTGTGGGATATTTACACAAATCATCCTAAGGTTTCTGAAGACCATTGGACGGGTATGATTGTTAGTAAGTTTAAGTGACACTTTATGGTAGGAATGAGGAACCTAATTAGTGGAAATATAAGTTTGAAAATTAATGTTTGAGTAATTATTCATTTTGTGTGAGTCTGGTTATTACTTCTATAAATATTTGGGGGATTATGGGACTTACACCACACTCTTACTCTATGTGGATGTTATATTGTTTTTGAGTTTGTAAAGTTTAGGGATTCAGGAGAAAATGTGTATTTCTTTTTTGAAACATTGAAATAATGGATTTTAAATAAGCCAAATAAATATTAAGGATGTGTATAAAGACAGATCAAAATCTGATAGTCTATTATTATAAAAAAACATTCCATTGATCGTTGAGAAATTTTGTTTAACCAAATGTAAACCTATCTCGACCCCATTTCTATAAAATTTACATTATCTAAGGTATAGGAACCAAAATTAGAAGATAAAGATCATTACTCAGAAAATGTTCCATATGCTTCAAGTGTTAAAGGATTTATGTATTTGAGGGTATGTATATAACCAAATATTTCATTTTTGTGGGATTTGTAATATAGTTCATTTCAAAACCCATAATTCAACATTGAGATGATATGAATTGGATCGCCCGATACTTAAAGGGATGATAATATATACTTATTATATTTGGATAAGTTGACTCTTTATAGGTATTTATTGATGTAGATTTTTATAGTGATAGAAACAATGAGAGAGTAAAATGAGATTTGTGTTTATGTTTGACATAATAATGGTTAGATCGATGTCTTAGCTATATGCTATAGCTATATTGTCTACAAAGGAATAAAGAAACATAATAAATATGGGGGTAAAGATTGAGTTAGTATAGTTAATGTGCTTTTTGAATGATATTGGAAGGTTATTGTAAGGAGGATTGTTATTTTTTAATAGTTATCGTTCTATCCACCATGTTTAGAACCTATTAGTTCAATCAATAACAGAACACATTGACTGAAAATTCCATTTTATCTAGAATCTACTTGAGTCAAGGTGTTAGAGGTGTGAAAGATTTTAGGGAAGAAAAATATGTATTATATTTCTACAAATGTATTCATCCATGAAATTTTGAAACAACAGTATTCATAATTTGGGATCAAGTAAGTGAAAGAGGATGGAGAACACCACATGCATAAATGAATAAATTTTTTAACCTCAGTGTTTAGTTATTTTGGATAAATCAATTGAAGAAATATTCCAGAAGGAGATGATAGTGGATTTTATATTACTCAAGGTCTCGAATCCAACATACTAGATTTAGGAACTCCTGAGGCTCATCCAATATTTTTCAAGGATATACTATGAGTGTTCCAAACATATAGGCATGGTTACTTGAAGTTAGTTAACCATTAATGAAATTAATAGGATGATCTATGCTCATCGAATAGAGGCTTTGAACACTCTACCAACTACAATAGATGAGTAAATTATTTCCATAAAATAATGATGATATCAGTAGATGGATTACGACAAATATTAGATGGTGGTGTAGCATATTTGACCAAATTATTTCCTCTAAAAAATAGTGGTGGGATTAATTGTTGAATTGCACTATACAATTAATCAGTCAACCTAAGTAGTTGTAACTTGTATTGAGATTAAGTGTTATCACTATAAAATAAGCTATAGTTATCCTTATCCTTTTATTTCCAATAATATAAATTTTTTTAATGTTATACCATGAAAATTGGATAAAATTACATGATAAATCAAAATTTATATGTCCAATGTTTCTTTCCTTAGTATCTTTGAATGATTAATTAATTTTCTAGAAGTTGTGAGTGGTGTGACTTAGTAGAGATGATTATGGTTCAATAGTCATCCCAATTTTGATACTTTAATATGTATGGAATATATAATGGTTTGATTCCATATAATATAACCATTAAAAGGTGAGATATTCTGATGAACATATATTCTACCATCATTTTATTATACTAATATTGAATTCCTAGTAAGAGTAAAACTATTGGAATTCCCTCCTTGGATTTCTTTCTTTATTCCAGGGATAGGTTCCATATATGGTGTGATTTTATTCTGTCAATTATGATTACTATACGTTTAGTCAGGTGGCATGGTGTCCTAGTTAGAATACAAAAACATGATGTGTATGCTGATTTGATGTTTGATAAATTTTCATTCATACACAAAGTACATATTATGCTATATTTGAGTAACCCTATTAGTGGTTCCTGAGGAGGATTACTTATCACCCTTTCTATGAGCACCCCCGTGCCTCTATATATATTTGTGATGAAATTTTATGGGGTATGTTATATAGGGTATTTTTTGGGATAGTAGAATGAAAATTCTAGATATTAGTCTAAGTATGGACCTGTCATGTTTCAGTTAAGTCCCCGTTATATTTTTCATTAGTTTTCTTTTGTATTTTATCCTCTCATGGGATAATACTTGTGATGAGTATTTTCATTTATAACATGGTTATCAATATGTTATAACATTTTGACATCATATATTATTGATTTTTCGATAATACCTTTAATAATTTGTGTGTTCTATGATGTTCCATTGATTTAAAGATTTGTAGGTTCTTATATTTGATGATACAAAGAGTATAGTCACCCCATATTTATTTATAGAATTTATCTACTATTTGAAAACCTCTGGAATACAAGGACGCATGCCTAAGGTCTTGTATCTCATCCAAATTAAGAAAATGTTTGGATTTATATGTTGATACATAGCAATAACTGTTTTAAAGATACTAAATATAAGGATACATCCAATTGGATGTCATGTCAGGTGATGGGGATGAGGATTTATTTTGATCTATAGTGGAATTAACTTTACTGATTTTTTCTTGATCATTGTTTATAAATAGACAACCTACAATATATTTTGTAATTAAAATACCTATCTCATTTTTATTTGGGTCTTCTAGGGTGTTTTCATCATTATCTGAAAAATTATAATGAGAATTATATGTATGTAAAATATTATACAACTCTAGATCTAATGGAAAATTTGTCATTAACTCTTGTATATAGTCTAGGTGGTGTATAAGTTCTTATTTTTTGTTGGAATGGTCTCAAATTATTTTCATGATCTTTTCATTTGAATTACATTTTAAGTTTTTATGAGAAAAAAATATAGGTTGAGGAATTTCCAAGCCTATGTTGAGGTTTTCATATATTTCCTTGTTGTTTATACAAATTTATGAGATAATAAAATAATAGTTTAGGAATTTCTTTGCTGAAAAAACAAACACAATCCCCAAGACAGCCCAGTTGATTTCTGAATCCTTCATAATTTTTCAAGTTAGACTTTTAGAATCCCCATTATCATAAATTTTACATGTTTGGGACTATTCATGGACAAAGGGAACTTCTTCATAGGGGAGGTCTATATTAAGTAGTTATTCCACTGAGGTAGGTTGTGATGCAAGTAAATATGCTAGATCGTATCCCTTAATAACCTAATATGATAGAAAAAAGGTCAAAATAATATAGGATTACAACCCATCTTTATATATTCCCTTTCTACATCATGTGACTAAGGAAATATTTGAGTTGATCCATACAATAGATCAAGTGGGCCTTAGGGTGGTATATGCAATATTAATGATTCTAAACAACAAGGACAAATTTCTGGCAATTCTTCTCAATATTTTTGTATCAAAAACTAGTTTAAAACATTTTTATACTAATATAATAGATGATACTTTACTATCCAGCATCATAATTTGGAGATAAAATGGAACAAAGTGACCATTCCATATTAACCATATAGATAATGGGTGGTTTTCCTTCTACAAGAGGCATGAAAATCATAGCGTGATAAAGATACTACTTGTGGTTATCGAAGGCCTTTAGGAAAATCTTAGTACCACTGATAAGATAACCATTTCATCATTAGTTTTTTCAATGTAAAAAAATTTAATTTGGTTTAATATTAACTTCCTAACATAAGAAATATTCCCACTAATCCCTTTAATATCTAGGAGGTTTTGTAGATGTGAAATGTCATGTATTCTTCTAGTTTTGTTATAGAAAACTACAATACTGTAATACCATTACATAAAGATGAATAATTGTTTTTTATTTCCCATAATGGTGTACTTTTGAAGGATTATTTTCAATATATGTTAGCATAAATTTTCAAATACTAAATTAAGTTTAGAAATATGATCATAAACCTTATGGGATTTGGCTACCAGATTGTCCACATAACATTCAAATATTTTTCACAAAAATGATTTGAATATGTAGTTCATAACATGTTGGTTTATTGTTCCATCATTATTTAAGACAAAGGGAATTAACCTTTTAAAATACACCCCTGGAGTTCCATAAAATGACTTCTTCATCTTCTTCATCCATTCAGATATGGTTATAACTAAAATACCCATCCATAAATTAGAGGGAACTAAATATATCCATCACATCAATTGGAATCTCTATGATTGAGACTAGGAAATCATCCTTTGAATAATGGTTATTCAAATAATTAAAGTTAACATAGAATTTAAAATTCCCATTCTTCAAATTAATAATAATAATGTTGATGGTCCACTTAGGTTATTAAAATGATTATATGAAGGTGGATATGATCAATATATGAACTTTTTATTCCACCTTGGTGGAACGAGTGAGATAAATTCTCATCATTGTATTTTTATAAATTCAATAATTTTCTAGTTATCCTATGGGATGAATAGATATATGGGAATGAAACATGGATATATTTTTATAATTCGATGTGAAAATATCCCAATGTTTATTATGGAAGGAGATGTATTTATGTTTTTTAGGGGTATTGTTTGCATTGATCTTTGTATGTTTTATGGAACCTTTGGTTCCAAAATTATACTACGTAAGATAATATATGGTGGTGGAAGAACCCTCTTAAAGGGTGGTGGGGGAATCATTGATTTATTTACCTTTGTCATTTTCAAAAGTTGGAAATGGACTTCTGGATATCTGAGAGGAGGTGTATGAGTGTTTTAATCTCTATCAAAGTTCCACATATCTAAGGGTTATAACTGTTCTCAAGGAATGAATAAAACTATAATAATGGTGTTGATGGTGCCTAAACCCCTATCTTTATTCAAGGATTTATAAAAAATAGGTGAAATATCCTTGTAATAGATAACATTAGAGTCCCTTCTTCTATTGACTATGGTTTCCCCATGGAATCATATTCTTGACCATTATAAAAGAGGAAGGGGATTGGATAGTCCATGAAATTATCCAATATAACACTATGATTCAACAGATATTGAACTATTTTGAAAATTCAATTGATGGTATGTACAATATCTTTTCCCAAAACCCTTTTTGGATTGACTGGATAAACTTACAAGATATTATAGACATAAATTTGTGTTGAATCATTCACTAATGGGTTCTTCCCCTTTATTTTCTAATTCCCTACATCAATATATTACTATTTTATCAATTTAATATAATAACCATCATTACAAAATATAATGATAATCCTATTAATAGAGTATTTTTGGAATTGATGACGTGAATAGAGCACTATTTCATGCTTATAAATCCACAATCATCCCAATAAGGCATTAAAATATATATCCTTGTAGAATAATAATAACATTGATTCAAATAAAATAAATCCAAATTGGGTTATCAATTTTATATTACCCAAGGGATTCTATACACTCATATAATATTCCTAGATTGTTAGGTTTGTGGGAAATAAGTGATATTTAATGTAGCCCAAATGATAAAGGGTCTGTATCAGGATGATGTTGATTTTAGAGTCATTTTACACTAGTATTGATGAATATCAACATCCTCGATCTTTCTAGATATATATTCGGGCTAGATGTGTCCCCATGTAATATTTTTTTGTCTTTATTCAAGAAATAAATGACCACGTGACATTCAGTGGGGTCCATCTTTAAATGGAATATCTCAACTATACAAAAAGCCATGTCAAACTCTTAAATTCTAGAAAGAAACTCAATAAGAGACTACCTATGTTCCTTATAGAGATAATGGGTGACCATGATTAAATTTTAGGATTGAATGATGGAGAGGTATTTAAACACATCATAATTTTGTGTAAGTGGACTTTTCCTATTACCATGTGGTTGTTCCTAATTTTGGGGATTATGGTAAAAAGATTCTTATGATGATGGAACATTACCTTGGTTAGAATCAATGGGTGTCATTATCATTTTCTGGTCCACTTGATAAGGACTTCCTATATCCTGAGGTTAACTGGATGATTTCTTTCCTAAAAACTATCCTTTAATATGTTTGTACTAAAATGAGATATAAAATGATCATGTTTATATTAACACTCTGGTTGAACTTATTAGAGCAGTTGTCTTTGATTTCTAGCTATATTTTTGATTTTTGTGAGAATAATGCTTAAACACTGAGGTACACCATGACAATACCTTCCAAAACCTCTGAAGACAATTGTAGGACTACTGGTAGGGAACCATACATAATAATATTCATCTTTACCTGTTAAAGAATCATTTAGGTGATAATGGTTATCTGAACCATACTGTGGATCCTCATCAGATGAAAATTTCATTTTTTATGGTGGATCTCATCCTCTAGTGATGAGGGATGGATATGTAGAATAATCTAGATAGACTTGTGTTCCAATAAGGTGTCATATTCTCATTATCATCTTTATTTTCATTGATTGCATTTAATTTTGAAGTATTTTAAAGACAAATATGTCATCTTAGGTGTTTTATGGGGAATTAGAATAACGAATAACTGGTTCATTTATTCCCTAATTATAGTATGCATGAAGTTAACCAACATTATAGTAATTAAATAATCAATTTTTCATCCATTTCTATGTGGGACTTCATGTGTTCTTTTTTATTATTTTTTTGAAGCAGTAGAGATATATGTAACTTTAGCAGAGGGATTTACCAAATTCACATACCCAATATCTAAAATTATTTATAGATATTCTATATATAGAAAGAGGTTATAGATTTTTTGTTCTAATATCCACTGGATATCATAGTTTTAAGGTGACCATTCAATCCAAACTCACTGAGTCTTTTAATTTCCAGAAATTTAAACAATTTATCCTCTAAACTGAAAATGAAATAAAAAAGGAACTATTCTTTTCAGAATGAATAAAATTTATTCTTCATATCATTACAATTATATAAATTATTTTCCTTATTTTCATCCAAATTGGGAAACTGATATTATTATCTAATAAGTGGAACTATATTATATTTAGTAAGCTCAAAATATAGGGAAGGCACTAACATCAATTTGAGAGTGTTTTTCATAATTTCAACTTTTCTATAATTCTTCCACTGTGTCTGGGATTCCACATAGGGATGTGAAGTATTAAATTAACTGAATCCAAAAAAAACCAAACCAACGTAAAGAAATAAATGCTGGTTTTAATTGGTCAATTTTCTCTATTCAGTTTATGAATATTTTATATTTCAGTTTATTAGTTTGGTTTAGTTTCTGTAAACATAACCATTCTTAACCAAAACTAAACGATTTAAAATATATAATTAATTTTTAAATTCTAAGTGACGATTAAATTTTCATGATTAAAATTGATATAAAATAAATCATTATTGATTTTACAATATAATGAAATTCGAGGAAAGTATGTGACAATTAAGTGAATATAAGTCATTAAATCACATTTAAACATTTCCCTTACATTATTAAATATCATTAAATCTTTTCCTTGTTGACTACATGGGTTTTTATCCAAATATTTCCATTATATTATCATTTAATTGATTTTTAAGATATATTATATATTTACTGTTTATTTAAGAATGATCATTATATTTTCTTAGAACCCTTTGCCATGATTTTTTTTCATAGAACCCATTTTATTAATAAATTTTACATCATTTAATTTTATTACTTTTTTTATTGATCTATAAAACCAGTTTTATAAAATATAAACAACCAGTTTAGTTTATGTCAGTTATACACTAATCATCGGTCATTTTTAGTTTTCAGTGAAGTTATTTTTTCAATTGATCAGTTAAAACCAATGTACTCAATTTATTTTCTCCAACAATGTATAACTTAATTTTTTTTCCAGGTTTGAGATTTAGATAAATAAAGGGAATATTCCAATCATTATACCACTATAGATAAATCTTAAAATCCAACAGGTTATTTTAATGAGATGATTGATTCTTGTAGATCATTATGGAAATTCTCAATATAGATATCCAACAACTAATCTTTTGGGAGATTCATATCCAAGTCATAGAATAAAACATTTCACCTCATGATTAAGTTATAGACTCTCATTTTTATGAAATTTTCTATTTGAGAGGTATAGATTGTCCATCATCCTCAATATTGAACTATATTTATAGTGCAACTTAAACAATAAATCCTCCCGAGTGATAATGGATCTATCAAATATGTGTCTATACTAAACAAAAATAGGTCCTTAAAATGTATGCACATAACATTTTAGTTTCACCATTTACAATTTCTCTATCATTACCAATATAGTTCTATATGAATATGGTAAATGCGTAAGATGTTTTTCTAGGAATCCCATTCCATTTAATGTCCAGAAGGTGGGGTTTTCAATGTTTTTTGGAGGAGGATTCAAATCCACACACTCAATATATAATTTTTTAATGGTTGTACCAACACTCTTTTACCATCCAACACATCTATATGAGTAGTGAGATATTAAATGGTTTTAATTATATCTTTTATAACAACCACAAGAGAAGAAATGTTTTTATATGTAATTGCTCAGGCATAATACATTTAGCTTATTTTCACCCATGGTTAAGTACTAGCCATAATTTTCATGGGATAAATCACTTGAACTGGTGGGGGTTACTTTTCATAATGATAATAAACCACTTTAAGTGTTAATTATACTATTTTACTTTATCACAGATGAGTTTGCTGACTCAAAATTATCCTTACTGGAAGAGAAATATTTTCTTGTTGAAGAAGAACTTTTAGGGGTAGAATATTAATTTTTTTCTAAGAGTTTCACTTAGTGGGTATGTTTCCTATGAGTTTGTTAAAGTTGATGTGCCTAAAATTTTCTAACACAAATTCATACTTCAAAATATTTTCTTCAATAGAAATAGGTCCACCTTTTTTGGGTGGTAGGTGGTCTGTTGATGGAAATACATATTTCCAATTTTCCTTGGGTAAATATAATCAAATAGGAATTGGTGGAATACTTATATGTTCCCTCAAATCATTAGTATACCGCTGATGTTGAGTTATAATACCATTGTATAAAACCATTACATAGACCATATTACAAGCATATTATTCTCCATCATATTCATTTACAATAGTATCATTCTCTACATCCTCCGTGGGTTTTGCATAAAAAACAGTTACTAATTAAGATCATATGGTGGGAATGAAATCATCATCCACATTAGAGTATCAAGATTCCACATTAGTTTCTATGTATCCTTCAAGGGATATAGGAAAAAATTCCATCCATTTTTTTCAACTAGAAGACTTCTTTTAATTTTGTTCCATTCAAGGATCCAATTGCCTCAATTGGTATCCATGTTGAGATAAAGAAAAAATTACTCATAGATAGTGATTCTGAGTGAATCTTCTCTAAATTCCACTAAATGAAACCCTGATAAAGGGAATGAGCCATGAAATTCTTATGAACTATACCATAAAGGATATTCTTATGGAGCTAATCTCAATCTTGAGAAGTCTAAATAACTCATATTATTAGAGGTATTAATTTCCATATCCATGTACATTGGCATGGTATCTAATTATTTATATTTTTAGCTATAACCCATTTCATGATAGACAGTTTTATGGGTAGTGTTTGAGGTAAAGCTTCCCCCAAACCGGTAGGTTGTGGTTTCCCTAGTGTTCACACTGGAGTAGTTACATCTATAATTTTCTTTTTATCTCTCACTATGGAATGATATATGTGTAGTATTATTTCCAGATAAATTATATTACGGGTGTTAGCCATTAAAAATGGTTAAAATATACCAAATATTTTTTTTTCTCAAATTGGATGCATTCTTTATTTTTTATAAGTTTGGTAAATTTTTTTTGTTAATGAATAATTAATATAAAATTTTATATTTCTATGATATTTGGATGATAGGAGTTCATTAGAAAAAAACGTGCATATTTAGTTCTTGGACCTAAGACCTAGTCAAAGGAAATGTCAATCAATGTGGTCTTTTTTGATAGACCTTGTTAGAGAACAAGTTGATTGATGTAAAGAGATAATATTCTTACCACCCAATAATGTGTATATTAGATGGGGTTTCCTTGAATTTTTTATAAAGAATATTCAATCCTTTAATTCAATATCATTTGATAAACTCATACTAATTTCTTAATTTGGTATTCGATCCATTTAAAGCGTTTCTAAATTGACATGGAGGCACTTCTCATCTATTGACTTAAGGTGATTAGCATAAAACTCTTAGGGAATATATCTATATTTAAGAGGATTAAATTCATCAGATACATAGAAAAATATATTATTTATACACTATTATTATAATTTATTGAGAATGTAATACTAAGGAGTTATAATGGATAGAATATGGGTGGTATTTTATCTCCATAAAGTTCTCTATTTAAGATACTATAATTATCCTCAACATCCATGCATGGTTGTTTAACCTACCCTAATTATGAAGGTTACTTAACTACCATCTTATCAAAAGGATTAGAATTATTTTGAATGTATTTACCTATATCTAGGTTTTCATGACATAGGGGGAGGAACCGATGATGGTCATAACCTTGATTTACTTACTAGTTGGGGTGAAATGCTATTTGTTTACCATTATGTTCCTATTGTAACTATTTTTTAATTTTATAATTCCTCTCAATATGTGGAAATTTTTTGAAATACTATGAAATCAGGAGTAAATTCATGTTGGGATAATTCATAATCTTGAAGATGACCATGAAAATGAGCTTCATGGGGAGGAATTCTATGTTTTTCAGTATTGGAATCACTATCATGGGGGATGAACTCCCCTTTGGTCAAATATTTTTTCATATGGAGGAATTATAAAATGTATTACATGGGAACCTCCTCCACATATTCTAGCTTGATCACCATGTAGAGGGACATATTTGTTTCTTTTGGGTTTTTTATTAATAGGGGTGACCTCAAGTTTTATTACTTTTTATTTGAACACCAGAGGGAGGACCTCTATGGTTTTTAATTATAACATGAATGATAAGGAAAATAACTCTTCATTGGTTGATTACTATTATAAAAAGAGGACATTTGTAATTTTTATGAAAGGAAGGAACTCTATGAAAATATAATGATATTTCACTATAATGGGGAACTCCAAGACTAATATTTATAATACTCCAAGAGGACCTTCATAATGTAGACTCTAGGGTGGTTCTCTGAAGTTACCTTTTTTGTAATTGGAAATTGTGATGTCCTTTATAATGATTATTTTTAATGTTAAATGTTATGGGGATGACTTATAGTGTTTTTATTAATTTCATAACTAAGAGGAACTTGGTGATAGTATTCCATGTTATCATGGGGAGGACCTTAATAATAGGAACACTTTAGAGGAATTTAGAGTCTATTAGAAAGGAACCATGGAAAGGACCTCCATAGTGGTTATTGTATTTCTTTGATATCAATGGGTATGATGAAGTAATCATTAAAACATACTTCAATTAGGCATGTGGTTTCATGGTATTAATGAACATGACCCACCCTTTATAAATCTTCGGGATTTGATAATGATCTCTGAGAGTGTTATAAAAAATAGGGGTGTAAATCATCCTCTGAGCATAATTATTTGGTTTCCCTTAGACGGCCCTCCTCGTTTCATTAATCCTGGATGGTAGGATCAAATATTTAGTATCAGATAATGAAATTGTGGCTATGAAGTGTTGACATAACTATTTAGTAAAATTACTCCTAGGTGACTGATAAGCATCACTGAATGGATTATTTAAATTATACCTTATATTGGGTTCCCTATTTTTAACCCTTGGGGTCAAGGCTCTAATAAGAACTTCCTTAGTAGTTTCATTAGAGATTTAAGTATATCGGTGATGAAATTAACTATAGTTTATATTATCCTCTTGGTAGGGATCTAAGTAACTTTTATATATGGTGGACTTCCTATTCCACTTCATTAAGATTATAAAGACATTTGTTGCCTTATTTTGGGGATAGTTACTGAAAATAGTTTGATGTGCTGGAATGTGTTATGTTCCTCTAACTAGACTATCATGTGTTAGACACCATATGGATTTTTATCTCTTTGAGTCTCACAAGTAGCCTTTAGAGTATGAATAAGTCCATTATAGCTATAATCATAAACCAATGCGCTTAACACCATGAAATAGATATGTTTAGTAGAAGACAACACATATTGAGGACATGAAGTTAAAATAGTTATCATGATAGAGGAATATTTCTAGGATTCATCTATTGGAATATTTATAATCATAGATTTTTGTACCATTCCTCCCTACCTGGATGGGGAATTTGATGCCTAATAGTATACTAATTGAGTATTCCATTTGATTCTATTTGTTGCAACTTCTGATTTTCGATTATAAAAAAACATGGGTTCTCTATGTCCTTCATCAAGCTAGTCTCTACCATTATGAATAGTGTTAGGCTTTCCATACTTACTAATGGGTCACATAAATGATATTTTTGTTTCTCTAGAGGGGTAAGACAAGGAGACCCTCTTTCTGAACTAATTTTTACCTTGGATAAAGACTAACTAAGTGTTTGTCTGAATGATCAAGTGGAATCCAGTTTATATGGAAAAAATTAAGGTTTTAAGGGATTCTTTCACCCCTATTACCTCATTTATACTGATAACATTCTACTATTTTATAAATTTGATAACGGTACAATTTCATGCATTCAAAAAATCATTTCTCATTTTGAAGATATTTCTAGATATTCTATTAGATGGAATATGTATTTCATTGTGTTTGGGAATGAGATGACTATCTATTGGAAGAAAAAGATATCCAGGAAACTTAGGGTAAAATAACCCTTACATTTACTAATATTGGGGTGCCCCTATTTTGGGTAAGGATTAAACGAGTCCATATTGAAAGAATTTATTATAGGATAATTTACCAAATGAATACCTAGAAATGGAAAATAATATCTGATGATGGAAGAATTTATTTGGTGAAATCTATTATCACATATGTGTTTTCCTATTCCTTTTTTTATTTATAGATGGCCTTACACTCCCATTAATAAACTTCTGATGCTGATCAAGAATATTATTTGGACTGGGACCATTTATAAAAAGAAACACATCACCATTTCTTGGAAAGAATTCATCAAACCTACTAATTGGGGGGGGGGTTGAAATCAAGGATTTGAAACTCTTAAATGATTCCCTTATCAGTAAGTTCACATGGAATTTGTTGATTGAAAATGATGTGTAGATAGAGTTTCTATCCTATAGATTCCTATATAAGATACACAATGGGTACTCCATGTATGTATCTTCCTCCGTCTTGACTTCCATTAAACTAGCATACCATGACATTATGAAATGTTAAACATGGCTGGTCTACCCGATCTCAAATCTTAATATATGGACTAATAGATCAATAGACATACCCTTAAATGAAATAAAAGAAGATCCTCTTTTCATGGATACCCTATCCATTGCTGAAATTTATCAAAATTCTGATATGAAAGGCTATTTTCCCACTCCAATCAGGTTGGAGGTCCAGCGTTACAACTTCAATAACAATGAAATCCTGTCTTGGACCCTGAATTCCAATGGTATGTTCATCTCTAGGGAATATTATAGGTACATGTGTGATGGCTCCAACCATACCCTTTTGTGCTTTCAAGCCTTAAAAATGCATTTAACCCCTTCCATTAATTACCTATTTCTATGGAGGGCCTACAAGTGCTGATTACCTATTCAAAATTTGTTGTAGAAGACAAGGATCTATTTTTCCTCTATCTGCTACTTATGTGTACAAAATATTGAAACCACACAAAACCTATATTTCTATTTCACTTTCTGTTGTCTTATTTGGAATCATCTGTAGCCTATTTTATAGTTCCTCTTTAACTTTAGATAGTATGGATGGACTTATGAACTCAATCACCAGTGCTGGTCATAGTGAGAAAATCCTTGCACTCTTTATTTCTACTATGGCTATTGTATATGCATTCATTTGGAAGGGAAAAATTGTGTTTCCATTGAAAACCACATGAAATCCTTGACGGTTGGTCAAAATTTTATATACATGGAGGTGTTAGAAGCCTCTAAAATCCTAATCGGTTCCATGAATAACACTATTTCTAGCCTAATTATTCTGAAGACTCTATCTGTTCCTAGCAGGGTTAAGAATCCCATGGTTTATAAATAAATTAGATGGATCCCACCTATATTCCCAAGTCTAAATGTGAATGTGGATAGGGAAAAATTATGTGCACTGGGACCTTAGGGCTATGGTTGTATCTTCCACACCCATCGAGGTCTCGTTAAAGGCTTCTTTTATCAAAATATTAGCATTGAATTTGCAATTGAAGCTAAGCATTGGGAGATGATCAAAGCCATAAAATATGGGATTCAATATGGATGGAGACGTATCTGGGTGCAATATAACTCTACGATAGTGGTTCAGATTTTGAGGACATGGTCCATGAATGTTCAATGGAAAATGCTTCCATAATGGATTGCATGTATCTAGACTCTTGATCATGTTCATCTTGATATCATTAACACTTAGAGGGAGGCCAACCAGGTTTCTGATGCTCTCTCCCAGAGGGAAATCATGGAGGTCATCTCAAGATGGTCCTTTATTACTAAAAACTTCAGATCTAGTCTTTTTGATATGGATGCTTGTGGTGTGGTTCATTCTATCCTTTGTAATCCCCCATATTCTGCCACTTTTTCTATTCTGGGTTAATTTGATAAGGATGGGATTTTCATGGAACCTGAACCTATTTGACTATAGAAAGATATAGGAAACAATAAACAAGGACCCCATTTGTAAAACAATAAAAATAAGATTACAATATTAATTTATCTCTTTCATGGGTAAATAATTTCACATCAGTCTCACCATTGTTTTCAGGCAAGTTCACATTCATGTTTTTTGGTTGCGTACCCAATTTCCAAAGGTAGCTAGTTGTTAGAATTATCTATTGAAACATTTAATTTTATATCTATATTTATAGGGTGGTAGTTTAAATTAACCAATTAATGGTCTTATTTCATAATTCATGAATCTATTAAAGATTTAATATGATTTTATGAATAACTTCCTAATAATAATATCAGGCACCCTTTACATGATTTCAAATTTTTGTCACTATGAACCTATATAAATATTTGCATGTATCATTGGTTCCTTATCAATATGTGTGATAATTCTTCATATACTCTTCATTTTTCAGTTGTTCTCAAATAAAAATCAATACATACGAGAACGTGATAATTTTTCACCATCCATGTAGGCAGTTTGTGTTGAGGAGTTGGGATTGAGATCATGAGAAGGGATTCCCTTGTTTCCCTGTAAATGGAGTAAAAGTGCATATATTATATTCTATTTAATAAGTCACATAACACCATTTAAGGACATGTAACAAATACCATGATGACACCATTTGTTATTATGAAACCTTGACAAAATGTACCTTTTAGGGTTATGCATCCAAATCTAAAGAAGTTCCTTTTTATGTTCATTGACCTTGGACAAATGAAGTGACTTTTAATTCCAACTATTTTGGATTAAGGAATTTCCTTTTATGGTCATGAATATAGGGATAATGACATTCCTTTTAAGGTCTTATATGTAGGTAAAGTGTTTCTTTGAATATAAGGTCATATGAATATGAATAATTATGAGTATTTTAGATGTTATACATAATAGAATACATGGAGAAATAGAACCCAAAAATGGTTTTCATTTGAATTAAATATGATTATACCTTTAGAATTTTGTAATATATGTTTGTAAAAATATAATTAATAATGACTATTTTTATGGGTAATACAATCTATTGAAGAATATATGAGGCTTACTTTTTGTTAGTGGCTAATCAGGTTTGAATCCTATACATTGGGAAAAAAAATTTGAAGGAATATTGGACACATGGGTGACATGATCTTGGGATGAAAACCTAAGACTTAAACTGAATCAACAACCTATTTTCATTTTTAGATCATTATGTGGTAATAAGGTAGCTGACTAAATTCTGGTGAACCATGAAACTAAGCTCAGTGCTATCAAAATTAGTGTTTTTTTCTAGGTAAGGCTTCACCCATTACCTTAATACAATGATAATCATTTTCAAGGGAATACATGACTAACAATACCACCAGGACATTATATTTTAGGGAGTAAAACAAGATGAAATCTTCCACAAATTATTTGATTCTCATTATCAAGTGAATACATGATCAAAGGGAAGCATGAAAATGTTTATGGTGAGATAGTCATATTTATTTATAGGTTCTAGTGGAGGCGTAGATGAAATAATATTTTGAAGGATGTGATCTAGACCCATAGATTTAAATGAGGTATTTTGGGATTCTAAATAAGATTCATTACCTATAAATGTAAACTTTTTTTGTGGAGATACCCATGTTCAAATCTAATATGTGACTATATCATTATATATTGAGCACTAAGTACTTCAATAAACTTGAACATAAAATAAAATTTTAATATTTATGTCAATGAATGAGGTTCAAAACGGTTTATTGAGTCTAAGGATTTAGATCATATAATATTAATGAGGTCAACCCTCCCTGAATAAACCATGTGGTATAGGAAAAAGGGATCGTTATGAAGTGTTTAAAAAAACTGGATAGCAAAAATATGACCAGAGAAAGGCCACAAAATGATAAATTTACGTGAGTGTCCTCCCTCATTTTTAGATATAAATTCAAATCCTAATTAGTGAAATTATTTTTAATGAATATATCATGAAGGAATCACTAAATAATGACATGTTTTATTTAATGAAATTCCATTTGAAATCACTTCATTCCTTGACATTCACGTGGTGTAATTTGTTTTTTGTAAATTGGGTAACCATTTTACACATAAAGTTCAACTATATAAGAATTTGAAGAAAAGATAAAACTATATCCTCATCACTAAAAATTATAATCCAAACATTATTCATAATTATGTCAAAAAAATATGGCAACCAGGTTTCCAAAAAATACTAAAAAACTATATGAATACAATATGGTCACAAATGATCATTACTCAGTTACCAAAAATAACTTATCCACCACATGAAATCTATGAAATCACAAATAATTTTCTCCCATTTATTGTATAAAATATGGTTCTATAAAATTCATTTTAAATGGTACATTAAGACCTTCCTTAGGACATGTATTCCCCCTATTTTCTTTAAAATCTTCTTCATAGTGTCTTGATTATATTTTTCACGAGTCAAAAATTGTGTATTTGATACATGCATTATATAGAATCATATGGGGAATATATACTTATGAATTCTTAGTTATGATGACTTGATGAAATATCCCAGGGATTGTTTCATATTAATTAAAATTGATCAGTAAATTATTTCATTTTTATATTTAAAAACAATGTGGGTTGACATAGTTAACTAAAATCGGATGGGTTTGGGTGGACTTGTATGAATAAGAGTGTACTTTTGTTTATGAATGACAAAATATTTTTCAATTTATTTTTTATTTTTACATATTAAGAAATTAATTTAAACCATTTGGGAACTTTTTTGGTAAAATTTTGGAAGACATTTTTGGGGTTTTTAATGTTATGTATAAGTGGAAATTTATTTTGAAGTTGGAAATTTTGTTTAAATGAAATATGTTTTGTGATTTAAAAAAATGTAAGGGAACAAATATTTATTTTATGTAATGGATGGACATTTTTTAGATAATTGAATGACTAAATAATAAACATAAAATGATTGGATATGAGTATTTTATGAAATAAGAGTTATAGTTCAAAATATTAAACATAAAATTTTCATTTTGAAGTTATATATAAAGTGATTTTTTAGTAGTTATAATAATGATATTATAATGATAAATATAGTGGCGTGATATTGGGTTATGTGTTGTTTTTTATTTTTATTTAAAATGTTGATATTGGTTTATAGTGTCGTGATTGAACTATTTTGTGTGGTTTTTATGTGTTGTTTTCCATTTGGTTGTTGTTGTGTGACTTAAATACTGATATATATAGGATTATTTGTATGGATTGAATTATGTGGTTTGAATTTATATATAATAGATAAAAATGACTTATTACATTTTTCGATTGAATGTTAGTGGGATGAGATTCTAAATAGGCTTAAAAATCCGAGGGGGATTGTATTAAATTTATAATTATTGGGGTTGTGTGTGAAATCATTACATTTACTGGGTAATGAATTGGGAAATATAATCTAGGATGTGTGAAGAAATGGTTGGGTAGAAAATTTTTAGAGGTTGAAATATATATAGACTAATCCTAAGATAAACGTTTTAGGATTAAAATAATATAAAGATAAGTTATTTCCTTTTGTGTGGTTCAAATGATAAAAGGTATATTTTGTAGGATCATATAAATTATGGACATCTCATTCTCATGCATGAGTTGTTTGACCATCTGAGATGGATACAAAATTTTGAAAGGGATGATTTGAGTTTTTGGTTTACAAGTTTAGTATAATTATTTCCAAGAAAAACTAATATTGTTGTTCAAAGATAAACAATATGTACTTATTTTAGTGGTATATGTTGATTTCATGGCTAACAATACGTGTGGTTCATCATGAGGAACAAAATCTAAATAGAAAATAATGTAATAGTGATAAAATCTGGTGATTTAGTGTGTGATTCGATATAGTAATGATCAATATAAGGGGATGAGATGGTATAAAAGTGATGTTCAATGATAATGAGTATTCTAATGGTAGAGACTAGAATTATCTATATTAGTTTATTTTATGTTAAAAAGAAAGTGTGAAAATTACATGGCTTAATATATGAGTTGATTTATGCATGGGGTGGTCTATTCTAGGTGTACTTGGTGCAAAGTGTTCAATGAAGTGATAAATGATTGATATAGTCAAAAAATTCATTCTCTAGAGTATTTTTGAGGCTAATAATAGTTATAGCAGGGAGTTTTTAAAATTCGAAATTTTATAATTTGATTAAATGATGATTTTAGGTTGATTTAATTGATGCATGTCTATAAATTCAAGATAAATTTGAAAATTTCCTCTTAGAAAGAGATGTATAGTTTTTTTGTATAAAATTTATATTAGTTAAAATTATTTCTTAAGTAAGAATAAATTTGTGTAAAAACCCATAGGGGTGATGTTTTGGATGACATAAATGAAAGAGTTCAACGGGCTATAGTAATACCCACTACAAAAAAAGAAGAGGTCTATCAAATTGTTGGTGGGTAAAAATTTAATTTTCTCCAACTAAATATTATATTTTAAATCTAATGGATATCCAATAAGAAACTGGTGGCTCACCAATATCTTAGAGGATACCACATTACATCTAATTATGCTCATACAAATTTACTTAACAGAATTATTTTATTCAATTAATTGAATAGTCGAATTATTTTAAAAAACGATAGAGGGAGGGACATTTAAACTCCTCCATAATCTTTTATTCTTTCACTATTTTTTCCATTCATCACCTACTTCTTATAGATGACTGAGGAGTTTTATTATGTTTAATCTATGTTAGGTACTCAAAATTTCCCATCCTTTACCATTTTTTCTTCCCTACTAATTTTTTTCGATAAACCATCATCAAGATCATTCGATTTTGGATGTGATTTAGGATATTGAAAGACAAAAACCATTAGAAACACAAGTTTTGTTTGTTTGTAAAATGTAAAATAGTTTCTTTTAATCTATATGTACACTGTTGGTTTGAACAATTTTGTAAGATCATTATGTTAGTATGTAAATTTTATTTATGATTATATAAGAATTTTAGAGAGTGGGTTCTAAATGATATTTTATGTTTTTAATAAGCTGGGTGACAAAGAATAATTTTATGGAAATATCAGAACTAAAAAATGAGGAAGATTACTATCAAACATTGAAAATGTAGGTTTCACACATACTTTAATAGGTTTAAATAATGTATATTTTTTAAAATTATCTAGTAGTTTATTTAAAATTTTAATATGACATTTTTATTTTTTATATTGTTATATTTTTAGTTTTACGTGTTATGAATTGATATAATTTTAAAATTTATCTTTGGATAATGAACATAAGTGAATTATTAAATAATATATAATGATGAATGAAATTATTGCATCAATAATGATTTAATTAATTAGGTTATCCATAATTTTTCTATAAATAGTTAGACACATTAGTTAAATAATGTGGTTTTCTTATTTTAAATCAATGGTTGATTAAAATTTCTTATTTACCTCAATTAATTACTTGGTAAATATTAATGAATTAAATGTGAAATGAAAATATATAATCCAAGTATCCTATTTGTTTTCTATGTATTAAACCCCTAATACATGTGTGTAATGATGGTAACTAGTTTCTTTGAATTAATAAATAATATTATGACATGTATATTGAATTATCTAGAAATGAAATTTAAAATTAATAATGTTCTATAAAGGACATGAAAAATGATATTAAAAGTGATATTTATACCATGAAATTATTTTATAAAAGAAAATGATGTCCTAAATGAAGAATGAGACCTCATGAAAATTAATAAATGTGATGAAATGTGTTTTGGTAAAATGATTTATACCAAGTAACTATGTTGATAATGAAAATAATATATATATATACATATAAATAGAGATACTATGATGGAAAAGGGATTAAATTAATGGATAAATTATATAAAATATGTTATTTTTTAGATGAAAAGCAATATGGGATTGGATTAGTTGGGAAGATGGAATATATGTTATAATCCAATATTATAGAATAAATTATAAGTAAGTAAAGTGACATGAAATGTAATATTTAATGTAATGATCTATATGATATCATGAAAATTATAAATCCAAATAATGATTGATATATCCTTATAATGAAATCTAATCTTCAAAAATGGGATGATTTTAATAATTGGGAACGTATAACCCAAGCATGATGGGTGAACTAGATAAATGTTATAAATGAAATATACCATAAAATAGAGTCATATTAATTTGTGTTATAATATAGATTGCTCGTAAATAGTAACATGATGTTTATGATGGTATATAAAAGATAAGGAATATGTTTTAGTACTGTGGTGGACATTGTTTTTTATAATTTCATCCTATGACAATAATGAGTTACTTATTATTGACATGGTTGGAGTTACAACATTATGAAATTATGGATATGCAACATGATAACTAGAAACCCAAATGATATGATGATCAACTAAGGAGTATAATTGGCTAGATAGCATGTGTTAGATCTTCTACCTTAGGCTGAGGTTACCTATATGATGTATATTTTACAACTTGAGGGAGTGGTAACATGAATGGTCTGTATTTTAATTACTTGGGGGAAATGATACATATATGATGTATATTTTTTTATTTGAGAGAGAGATTTCCTACGTGATTTTTACCTTCTTCCTAATGTTTAGGATACTATTATTATGTTTATTGTTTCACATTAAGTTAAGGTTACTAAAATTATCAATATTTTTTTGTTTGATGTTGAGTTCAAATATATAATGATTATTTTCTTCATCCAAGGGTAAGATTACATATATATTGTTTACTTTTAGACTAAATTAATGGATACTAATATGATCTATTTTTTCCCTATGGGTGAACTTATCAATATGATGTGTATTTTTGATATGTGTGAGACGTTTTCTATAAGATCTGAATTATTATAATTAAGTGAAAGGTTATGTATATGTTGTGTACTCTTTCACCAAATAGAGTGGTTACCTAAAATAAATGTACCTTTATTCTAATATGGGAATCTACATACATTTTCAAGGAAAGAGTCACGAGACATACTCCAAAGGTGGGATACATTACTTATGGGTTACATGATCATCCCGATCATGTACTAAACATGTATGATTTATTTTATGTATATAATTTGGTAGGATATGTTAGCATGAAAAAATTTATTATTTTATTTTAAATATTTTATCACAATATTGATATTGTAAGGGAATTGGTGTTATGTGTTATTATATAGTATGATAAATCTCAATGTTATTAATTTGAAATAATTTATTTTAGATTCATGGGGAATCATGAAACAATAACACATTTCACTAAAAATTTCCCAGGAACTCACTAGATCACAATAACTTATGGGAGTTTAAGATACTTAGAGAGAATCTTACTCAGTTATTTTTACTCACTCCTTACTCATACATGTCGTTGAATTCCATATATTCACTAATAATATTTATTAGGAATTCTAGTAAAATACATGGCCTAAGGTTTAATCTAGTATCCTGGGAGTATAATAGAGTAAAATTGGCTTTGTATTTTGATGGAGTAACTTTTTTTGAGCTTGGAATATATTGGTAAATGTTATTTTTATTGTAATTTAATTTAATAGTTATTCATATATTTTATATGCAGAAACACACACACACACACACACATATATATATATATATATATTTGGTGTGTTCATTTAGTTATTTATTAAATTATTAAGGTTATGAGATCGAATATAAACTCGTGTTATATTTTATTTTTGGGTTAATTGTTTTATTATTGGTATTAATTAACATTCCATAACCCAACATGAGTAACAGAAAAGTTAAGGTGAGTCACTCCAAGGTTTTCTCCAATATAGGAGGGAATAGTGAAAATCAATGAGAGAGAATACACATAAGATGTAAAGTATTCACATTTGAAATTTGTAGTAAAATTATATCACTAATCCACTTTTATAAAGACATATAATCATCATATCTAATGTAAAACCAAACAATGCATGCATGCATGACATATTATCCTTGAGTATCCACTATAGTACATGTATCATTGAATTTACCCACAATAATGGAAACTCCTCTAATGAAAACAAATAGAATACCCCTAATCATCAATAATATCATCGACATGTCATCCACGATCACTTATAAAATGAATTTCATTTTTATAACCAAGAATATGTCACTACATAAGTTCACATGTATGGGTGAGTAATGAAATTACTAATAGGATATCTTAGGAATTAAATTTTATCAACTATAAACTCATGTATGAAAAATAATAAAAATAGTAAAGAAATAACACATCCCTTTTATCTCACCCAACAATACTAAAAAGGGTAATCTAAAGTCTGGTAACACTCTAGGCTCAATGGTTTTGAGTGAATAACCTCATACAAGCTTAGTAATAATATATTTAAGCATAGTAAAAGCATCAAGTGGTGTTGTTTCTTAAAATAATGTTTGTTCCTTGGGGTGTGGTTCTTTAATAGATTTCCTTTTAAATGTTATAGACTATTGTTGAATCTCTCCAAACCACTTTATCTCACTCTAGACTCATGATCCTTCACTCCTCTCCTAGTCAGACCGGTGTAGTGGAATTCAAATAGGTTTTCAGATATGAGGTGCAAGTGGTCGATGGTGTTCCCAACACTTCCATCATCTTTTGAACTCTGTCTATTGTTCATGATGTGGTGTTCGTCTTGGTATTTATGAAATCTGGCATGGTGGAATTTTTTTGTTTAAGGCGGGGTTGATTGTCTTGAATGTTTTTGTCACGTCGCTAATGCATGGTCTACTCGTAGCTCTATTATGCCATCATGGTCTATCACTCCATTTCAGTGAAATCTGGTGCGGTGGTCATCCAAGAATCTTTGGGATGTGTAGTACGAGTATAAATCATGATTTTAGAGTCCTAACTAGTGTTGTATTTCACCTTTACTTATCGTTTATTTTTGGGTTTGTTTTGGATTCTGTGAATTATTTTCAGTTGAAGTTCTATGTTTGTGTTCATTCTAGTCCACTAGTGATTTCATATGATGATTTTTCATTTGTTTAGGATGTTTCTACTTCTTCATGTCATTAGTTTATTTTTTTTGTTCTAGAAGGATTTTATTTGTGTGATAGTTTTGTTTGGTTCGACAGTGATGAGGGTGGATGCAGTGAGAAGGTAAGCTGATGATGGTCTAGTTCAATGATTATGGTAGCCGACATGTCAGGGTGCAGTCTCTAGTTTGGTGCTAGGCTTGATGTCATTTGGATGTGGTGGGTTTTCTCTTTGTAATTAGAATCTTTGAATCTGAATTTGAATTAAGTAGTTTTATTTACGTTGTGTTTGGGTTTTTTGATGAATTAGGCTTGGAATGTTGGTATGGTTTCTCACTTAACCCATAAAAGTGGTCTTTTTGAATATAAAAAACATTGAATTTGGAGATTATTTCAACTTAAAATCAGGAAATATTTTTTCTTTAATATCAAATATTAAAAAAAATAATGAAATAAGGGATATTTTATTTCATGTAAACTTAATTATGGCCCTATATCACTTCTTAAAATAATATTTATTTATCTATATTTATTTTGACTAACATCATCCTCTAATATCAATTATTAAAATAAATAAATAATTATTTATTCTATGAAATAAAAAAACCGATACCTTGAACCACTAACTCATTTCAAGTTCACCCATAAAATTATCTAAACCAGAACTATAAAATAATTAGATTCATATTATAAAATAACTTGTATTTTTTATCCGACATAATATTAGTTGTAAATACAATAGGATAAAAAATTCAGCTCAATTATTCTAATATTGTTTAAGTTTTCATTAGATTAAAACCTGTATAAATAAAATAGAAATTTATCATAATCATATTATATCACTTTAATCCTAATAAATCTTATGAGCTCTTAGAAACACTTAATGTACAACCCCTTATGATCCTTTCTCAATGAAAGTGTCTATTTCCCAAAGACTGAAGAGGTATTTAATAATAAATCATGGACTTTATAATATTAAAGATAATATTCATAATAATTTTTTCATTAATATAAATGAAATTTTTTAATTTAACACCATTTTCAATCGATATTAAAACATCTAGACACTTACATTTATGATGTTAATTTCCTTAGTTTCGTCCATCATTCACCTAAGTTTGTTCTAGGGTTGTTTTGGGTGAATTTTGAAAATGTTTAGAGGTTTCTGGGCCAGTGAACAGTTGGAATAAAATTATAGAAATCCATATAGGTCTACAAAGGAAACCATGTGTCTTATGTTTGAGTACCAAAGGAGGGTTCACATTTATGTTCATGGTTTGTACAAACTGTTCACCTACCCATCAAACTACATTTCTTGTGAAATCTGGATCATTAATAACTGATTTAGGGTTTATTAAAGAATGTAGAAAAACCATGTAGCTCTTCTAGTATCTTAGAAGGGCCACATGGTTGGTGCACGGTTTGAAAAACTATGTATCCAATCTCTGTTATGTGAATTAATTATTCTGAATTTTGATTTTAAGACTTTATACTCACATAAATTTCCCCATTCATCTTCCAATAGAACATTCTTTCATACAATGAGACTCTCCACTGTGATTTTATAGATTATTTTCCTTTTAATTTTTCTCAATGGATCTAAGTGTGTTTGATCTATATTTTCAAATGTATGATCCTTTTTTTCATTGATTATTATTCTTATATATTCACCCTTCTCTCTTGAAAAACACATTAGATCATGGTTGTTGATAATAGATCTAATGTTTATGATAATATTTGATTTGGATTCTTATAGATCCATCATGGTTTTTAGATTCATATTCTAGATCTCCATTGGGTGGTTTGTGTTCTTCAAGAATCCTTGAGGTATATGTTATCTCTCTCTACAGTTTCTCTAGAGATGTTTAATTAGGTATTATTTCTTTAGATTTGTGTTTCTAGGGCTAATATTTGAATATTTATATCCCTTTTGATTCTATGAGCGAGGATCATTATTGGAGACTGAAAATAACATGATTGAGGAAGATGGTTTTATAATACAATCTCAATAAATTGAAACATTTAATTATTATTTATTTTAAATTTTCATTCCAATTTATTTTCAACGGGTTTAATTGAGTTTATTGATTAATGTTTTCTAAATGGGATCATGTGTGTCTTGAACCATTTGATTATGGAATTTTAAATAAAGTATTTATTTCCAAAAAAAATGGATTTGAAATGGATGAATGACTTGATAAAAGACTTTGATGATGGTTTCTTGAAAAAATATGGCATTAAATTATTTATGGTTTGAATTTAAATTAATTTTTTCTTAAAAAGGAATGAGTTTTTATGAAAACCACATGATTTTGGTTTTTTGAAATAAAATGGAATGTTTTGAAACATGATATTTGGATGATTTGAAATGATTTCTTGTGATGATTTGATATTGAGGGAAATGAATGATATCCACTTATATGTTAGATTTCATTGAATCACATGGGATACTTGGCAGTTAGGTTGAAATAACAAATTCTTGGATATATTAATTCTATATGGGAATGGATTGATGATGAAAATAGAAACTAATTTATAAATAGGGAAATTATTTCTTTCTTTGGGGTGTTCTAATTTTCTACCTAGGCTTGAGTCATTGGGATGTGTACACACTTAGAGCCATATTTCTTTGAGACGTGTTAGAATACTTATTATAAGCTAACCCCGAGTCTCTAAACCCTAGAAATATGATTTTAAATTATTTATAAATTATAATGTTTTTAGATATTTTTATTCAAGTCTATTTTGATGTAAATATACATTTGTACCAATTTTTTCTATCCATTCAAATAATTTGAATGTAATTTTATATATTAAATTTTGTAATGATTATAGTTCCATGTTTTATTTTAATTTGATCATAATTGGTTTATTTGATATGGAATATTTATGAAATTATTTTTGAGATCCTATTGGTTTATTATTACTCACACAAAACATTTTTCTATGGGATTCTGTCAATTTTCTTATAGATGGTTTAGAAAATGAGAAATAAAAACATTAAAGTGGTGGGTGTTCTTAATTAATAGGACCTTGGGTATTGGTAGTGATTGTTGGATTATGTGATCCATTTCTTATGTGGAGAGATTGTGAGGATGTTTTTGATGGTTTTATGTAAACAATTTAGTTAAAGATCAATTTTCGGGACTTTTATACGTAATGTTGTGGTACTTTTTTCTTGAGGTGTGTTTGGCATACAAATTGTTTATTGATTCTTATCTAGTTATTTGTCTTATTGAATTACTTTTGTTATGAAATAATTCCCTCTTTTTATGATTCCCGGGAACTAGTTTCCATCCATGGGGAATGATAATTATTTTTGGGCCATGAATGTATTGATTTAGGTACCATTTTGGAATGTTATCTCGGCATGTTCATGATAAATTGGTATCCAAGGAGTCTGAGTCTCTTTTTGAATGTTAATATACTATTTGGGATGTCTTGGTAGATAGAAGATAATATTTAAGAACATAAAGTGTATGTTATGAGTGGATTCCTCGATAGATCTCATCTTAAAGAGTATTAATTCACCATGGGTATTTTTTAAAAATAATTCTGAGTAGTTTTTTTATCTAATTATAGAATTATCCTAAGAATTTATCCATGTTTTGTGTTTCCAAGTTGATGTTTTAATAATAGTTTTGATGATTGTATGTCTCTTGAATTTTGTTTGTGTTATCTATTAATTTTGTATAGTAACATGCCCAAAACAATTATTCGAATATTAATTTTTATGGATCTACTTGTGAATTATAGAATGTGAACCCTCAAGTTGAATATAGCCTTATGGTGGATGTGGTTTGTGTCGTCCAATATCTGAGCCCAAAATACGCACCTATTCTGATTTATTCTCTTGGAGTGGATCATCAAACGGATTAAATCAGAGATCACGACCAAGAGTTTCTTTGTTATAAACAATCACATTTACATGGAATGAATAATACTTGGGAGGTAGATTATTACTTGGAAAATATTTAGTGAATCTTCGAGTTCATTGGGATGCAAGATTCTGTTAAAGTGAAGTGGTCCATCTTCAAACTCTAAGGATCTAACAGGAGGTGGTGGGATGCTATAGTTATGGGGAAAAAGAATAAAGTATTAGTGAGGAAATACATTAATATTAAATTTATATACATGTTTTATCTAGAATCAATGGTGTTAGATATTTTATGGAGTTTCTCAACCTTCATCTAGGTGATTGGTCAGTGACTCTATATGCCAGCCATTTTTCTAAACATTCTCAGTTCTTACTTAAGGTAGTGTTGTATGAGATGTTAATGGCCTAAAGGTTTTAAATGTATCTTCTATTATATATTCAATATCAAGTATTTATGTTTAATCCTTTCCCTTATATTGATATTATGGATAGAGCTATGATGGAGGAACTTGACTTTTCTAGCAAGTCAGGGTTGATGGGAGTTCACTCATCTCACAGTTTCATTTTAAGCGGTTCCCTTAAATGGAAGAGGAAGAGGAATGAGTCTATGGGGGAAATAGTGGTGTATGTCATTGGAACTAGACATCTAATAAATCATATACTATATCTATAATATTTCCCTTGACATGTCTTCAATGTGGAATGGTTGTTCAGATAAAGTATGATTATATCGAGGCACCAAATATCTATAGATCTAATGGTAATTCATGCCACTTGTAGAATATTTTACTTGTTTTTAACACTCTATATAGTAGTAAAATATTTATTGTATCAATATGACACATTTCATAGTCATATGGTTCAAGAACAATGGGGTTCTAACCACATGCATCGGGAATGAAGCATCTTCATGGAGTGGATGAGTCTCAAGTGGGACCTGATGCATGTCCTATAATAGTGATAGGTACTGTTATTATAGATTTATCCTCAGTGAATTCTTTATTTGATACTAGTGCCTCCCATTATTTTACATCTACTTTTATTTTGAATTTGTTGAAACTTTCAATGGAGCTTATTCATTATGCAATGGATATTGTGATACCTCTTTAGATAAATAGAGAGTAGGGTCTATGATACCCCTATGGTGTTTTCTCTTTATCAATGATTGAGACCATTTAGGACTATTTATTTCTTTATATTAATCCCCTATATATAATTATTTTAATAGAATATTTAGTGGTCATAAAGCATGGATCAGATGTTATCATAGGTTGGTGTTCTTTACTAGCCCAAATAGGCATTCTCATGTTTTTTGGGAGAATGATACCAACAGGATATTCAAAACATACATCCTCTTCCTAGGTTGGGTAAGATGATAGGATTATATTTTTTCTTAATTTGAGAATGAATCTTCACCTGGTGATTTTCCTCAAATAAAAAACAATTTTTTGGATATTTCAATCAGAATTTTCTAGTTTTCTGCCATTGAGGGAGGTGGAGTTTTCTATTAAGTCGGTGATAGGTACAATGATAAATATATTTCATCAAACTATATGGAATCAAATTAATTATGAAAATATGAATTTTTTTTTGGATAGATTAATTTCCAAAGGCTTTATTCGACTTAGGGTTTTACCTTAGGCAACACTAGTGTTTTTTAAAACAAAGCTAATGGAACCCTTTATCTCTGTGTCGATAATCAAAAAATTAATTATGGTATAACCAAGAAAAAGTATAACATTACTTATATTGATTATATATTTGATATATTTAAATAGGTGATGTGGTTATTTAAAATTTATATTCTTTTCGGTTATTTCTTTATTAGGATTAAGGAGTCTGACCTCCCTAAGACCACTTTCAGGATTTGGTAGTGTCACTCGGAGTTCCCTATTATTGTACATGGTCAGACCAATGATCCTGATATGTTTATGATGTTGTTGAAAAATATTTTTATCTACAAACTTTAATATTTCATTGTTATATTTTTGTATTGAATCTATATTTACTCTAAAACTAATGAAGTTTATATACATTATTTGATAGAAGTTCAAGACAATTAAAGAAATCATCAAATTATGCCAAGATATCAAAGTTAAATTTCTATTATTATGAATTAAAATTTTTTGGGAATGTGTTTTTGAAACATGGTTTCTCATTTTATATGAAAAAGATGAATGGATTCATGTATTGTGAAGAACCATTAAAACATCATTGAGATTCAAATCTATTAGGGCTCAACGAATTAATCTCTTCACTTCGTTAAATATTTCTCTATTTTGGATTATAATATGAATTAATTCACTAATAAAGGAGTGAATTTCATATGGAATTCTACGTATTAGCAATCCATTGATGATTTGAAGCATCATTTGACTTCATCTCTTATTTTGAATCATCTAGAGGGTGGATAGGGCTATTTGGTCTTTCATAATTCATTAGGAATGATTTTTGGATGCATTATCATGTAGTGAGATCACATGGTGGATCATAGTTCTCATCTTATAAACCAAATGAGAATAAATATCCCACATATTATCTTAAATATTCATTTGTGATTCATGCTCTTAAGAGATGAAAAAATTACATTTTTTGAGAATGGTTTTATGTTTTATATGAAAAAAAGATATTAAGTTATATATTTGAGAATAAATATTTAAATCATCATCTAAGGTGATTCATTGTGTACTTGAATTATTTTTAATTTTATATCACCTACACCCCAATAAAGGGGAATTTTATTTTCTATGGTTTTTATCGGAAAATATCATCCTGAATAGTGAATGAATTGTTGGAATAATGGAATCTCAAGGACCTCTTTCCTTACATGAATATGGGAGTCTAGGTTGATTTTTATGAGGTTTCTTTATAGAGATTTCAATTCAAATCCTCTCTTATTGAGTTGATTATCGAGGAAATTATCTTGATTATGAGTTCCATGGAATTTGTTATTATTTATATGGTTGAGATACCATTGATGAATGCAATCTTTCTCCAGGGTACATCCTTGAATTCAAGAACTATTATGTCGTTCCATCACCTATGTGGAAGGATGTTTTGGGATATTTTCATAATTCATAGTGGGTGGTACACCTATCCAAGATATACATGTTTTATGACATGAGACATCTACTTTAGTTGATTTATCTTAAATTTAATATTGTTGGTTTTTTTTCTCATTGTTATACTTATCTACAAGTTAAGTACAAGAATTAAAATACTTCTAGTTTGCTTCATACCCTTACTAATCCAAATTTAAAGTTGGAATATATGTTAGTGGACTAATTAGTTTGGATTCCACATACTACTCGAGGAAAGATTTCAATTTGGGTGGTGATATATTGATTGACCAAATCAGATCACCTCATTCCCATTTATGACATGACTATAATTATGGTCTTAATAAATTTTTATTTTCATGAGATCATTATATTTCATTAATTTATATATTCTATTTTTTCCACATGTATCCTTAATTGACATCTCAATTTTAGAGATCCCTCAAGGAGGCAAATGCATCTCAGTTAATTTAGAGCATGATGTACCATCCTCAACTAGATGGTTAAAAATAACGTGCTATACAGATTTTTGAAGACATGATTTATAAATGAATTATACACATTGGAGGTGTGTATTATTACTATTTAAGACTGTTTTAGTTTTCCTATTACAATAGTTACTAGTCATATATTAAAATTTTACCCATTTATTTTTTGTATGGTTGGAATATTAAATCTCCACCTTTTTTGTTACAAATTTGTGAATCATCCCTTATATGACCTAGCATGGTCCATTATACAATACCTGAGATATAGATGATTCATAATAGAATGGTAATGTATTAGATCTAGTATAAATTTTATACTTATCATTTTTATTCTCTTTAGAGTTCTTGTTTGGTAAATAGGTGTTTTTTTGATATTTCACCTCAGTTGGATCACTAGCGTCTTTGAAAAGAGGTGATGTTGGCACCAAGATATATTGTAAAATATTTTGTTGTTGAGTGGGTAGTAAAGGTGGAATATCAATTTTAATTTTCACCACAAGATAATTCATTCCATTACATGTTTCATGTTTGCATCTCAAAAAATATCTTTCAGATCTTTCTCATGTTTTGAGTTGGGATGACCATGATGTGGAACCTAATAAGTTTGTGATTGAGCAACCAGCCTAGCTTATTGGTTCCTAGATTGTGGTTCCCCAACGAATGTACATACTTTGGGTTCATTTAATATGGAAACAGTTCATTTATTATCATAAAAATTGGGGTGCATGAGGCATTTATGAGAGATAAGTTGGGACCATGGTTTGAGAAAACAGTGCTGGTCAACCTAGGAAACATTCCACCTTTTGTTTTAATCCTACTAGAAGAAACATAGTTGGGAACATGGTTAGTACATATCATTCTCCCACCCATCAAAAGGTGAGGCTTGGTATAGTGGGATCATCCATGGTTAGTACAGGGTTTCTTAAACCATGTTCCCAAACCATGAATGTCTTCAAGTGTCATAGAAGGGAGGTTAATGGTTGGCACATGGTATGAATAATTGTTTTTCAAAAACATGTTAATTGAATTAATTAATCTTAATTTTTATTTTAAGAAAATGTTCTTACTCAAATTTCCTCATTCTTCATCCGGTGGAATAAGATCATGACCACGGAGAATCCTTTTAGAGATTTTGGTGATTATTTGCCACTTAGTGATTGTTCTCAACATATTTAAGGGTGTTGGACCTAACTTTTCAAATTCATGTTCCTTTTTCTTATTGTTCTTTTTCTTTAGTCTAGATTCACCTTTATTTTTATTAATTTGACCTTATATTAGGATTTTGGACACTATAATTTTGCTTTTTTCACATGATCTAATTGGGTTTCTTATATAATTTTAATGGTTTTGGGATTCTATTTCTGGATCTCCATTTGGTGTTGTGTGTTCTTTGGGAATCATTATGGTACATGTTTTTTCTCCATCCTATTTTTCTAGAGATGGTGAATTGGGAATTATAATTTTATATTTTTGGTTCTAGGATTCCTTATTTATTATTCCTATCCCTTTTGAATCTCAGATTGAGGATCCCATGTTGGTGATTGATGATACCATGATTTTGGTGGGCGATTTCATAAGTAAATCTATATCAATTGAAACCTTTAATGATTATTTATTTTGAATTATATTTTAAATTAATTTCTAAATCTTTATTTGAGGGTCTTGATTATATTTTATAAATGGAATGGTGTGTGTTTTGAACCACTTAGGTATGGACTTTCAAATAAAGTGAAGATTTCTTGAAAAATGGATTTGAAATGAATGAATGAATTGATAAAATACATTTATGATTATTTATTAAGAGAATATGACATGGAATTTTATATGGTTTCAAATAACACGAATTTTTTCTTTGAAATTACTGTGTTTTGATGAAAAACATTTGATGTTAGTTTTTTTAAATGAAATAGATTGTTTTGAAACATGAACAATAAAAACCCAGGATCCTCAAACATGGATATTTTTTATATTTGTAGATGAATATTTATTTCATTAAAAAAACTCATGAGTATAGTAAATGTTTAGTTACTTTCGAAACATCTAACTCATTTTCATAATTTGGTGATAGATCTTCAACATCTCATGTAAATATTTTCCCCTTTATTACTCTGACATAAAACCTTTCTTCATAACCTAGGGAAAGGAAAAATATTAAAGGTCGAGCTTAGATGCTCATTAAGGGTAAACATGGAGGATAGATTATCATAACATGAGCATAAGTGTATGATAACGTGAGAATGAAATTTGGAAAGCATACCCTACAAATCAATGAACATAATCTAGATTATTGGAATAAAATATTGATTTTTCATAACAAATGAATCATAATGTAATCAAAGAACGTGATCCATGAGTGTATAAAAATGTAATAATAAATTAAATTTGTTCCATACACATAAGCATAGAAATTATTATGTCAAGGATACCTACCAAGACATTAATATCATAAAAGGATTGGGATATTAACCTGGGTATCTACATTTGGTTTGGGATGACCTTCAGTGTATGCTCTGGTTTTGGGTTTAGGATGACCTCCCATGAACCATGTTGTTGCGGGCCTGGTTAGACAACATGTGTACCCATTTGTTGGGGTCTTTGGCTAAACACTAGTGTACCCTTTTATTAAGGGCTTGGCATGACCATTCATATACCATTTGAGGTCATAGAAAATTTAGAATTACACAATTCATGAGAGGGAGATATATGTCCCACCAATTACATAATGAAAAAAATGCACACATTTAAAAAAAAAATATAAATCATTTCTTATATTAGAAACTATAAAAATAAATGCATTTCATAAACATTTTATCATAACATAACTCATGGAAAAGAAATAGAATTCATAACTATAATGCAATCATAAACATAAAACATTATGATAAATAATAATAATGTTATCATTGGATCATAACCCCAATAATTCATGTTTAAGAAAAATAGGTGTCTTCTTAGATAGAAAATTATTTTAAAAGATCTTTTTTAAAAAAATATTCAGGAAAATATCATTTTCTCTTTGAAAAATTCATTTTAAATAATTAAACATTATTAATTTATAATTTAGAACTAGATTTTTGATATATAAATTAATCTTTTAAACGCACTTTAATCATGTTCTAAGTAATTTTCCTTTATTTTTTTAAAAAAAATTTAAAAACAATTTCTGATTTTTTTTTGAAAACATGGTTTTTGAATAAAATGAATTTCTAATCCCATAGGGAATAAAATTTCCGAAAACATAAAATATCATGAAAATAACGAGATTCATGATATAAAATGTCAAAATTAATTATATAAACCATGTAAATTAATATAGGTTCATAACATAACATGTGTCTCAAAGAAGAAAAATTTAGATAGAATTACCTTACCAATTTTGTTACTTTTGAATCGTAAACCCCATGAAAGATAGATCATTAAATGGATATGTAATTAAAAATAAATTTTAGGTTAGGAGTCATAGATTAAATTCAAGGGAATTATATCACCAAACAAAATAAATGAGTGGTGAATATGGTATAAGTAAGATAGAAATAAAACTGAGACTACATATCACCTTACCTCAAGTCTCGCCTCTCTTTGTTTACGTTAAAACCTCATGTATAATAAATATTTATTTATTATAAATTTATTCCAAAAAAATATTTAAATCGTACAATTTATGATTTTTTTTATTATATTATCATAATTTTATTAATATTTTGTTATGAAAATAACTATTCTTTGTGATATCCACATCATTTTCCAATCATATTTCTGTTCAGGAGTTGCAGTCATTATACTCTGATCTTGGTCCTGTCATTTCCTGAATAATTATTATGTTATATATATACCATAAATTTAAAATTTATCCTTATTACCCTATATGTGAAATATAGATTAAAAATGAATCACATGCAATCATGGAGAAGGTAGTCCATATGTATATACGATCGACATTATCATTTCCCAAAAGATTAGATGGGAAAAAGTTAAACATGATATTATTATTACATAAGTATAATTATTTCATAAATATAAAATATATACATTAAAAATATCACATTTCCGATCCATAAATATATTTTTTAAAAATTAATTGTATTGCTACGTGGATACGGTAAGCCATACATACACACATACGATACTTTCACATCTTGTTTATTGGGAAACGGGGGGTATAATGGCATGTTAATAATTATAAAATTTTTTATTCATAATGAGGATGATGAAGTTTATATTTTACAATATATATTATATATTTATATTAATTATATAACTTTAGAAAAATAGAGTGATCAATTTGAGGGATTATCTATTCTTGAAAACAGTTCATTCAGATATCCCGTAAAGGACTTTAGAATTAGTCCTTCGGAAAGAAAAAAAAACCTAATAATGTGGTTAAGGAAGCGGATAATAGATTTTTTAGTGGGTTTTTGAGAAACAAGACTCAATGTGGTGAAATGAGATGATGGAGGAGCTGCCCCTTTATAATGGAGGTAATGGGAACTTTGGAGATATTTTATATGATTAAATTATAATAAATTCATTTTCAGTCCAAATTTGACCAAATGGATATGTATTAGAATATAAAATAATATAATTTTGTTTTATCTATAAAAAATATATTTTAGAAATGTTTTGATATTATTTTATAGCTTATCATTTTGATTATCCCTTGGTTAACCAATTTTAATTTTAACTAAGGTAACAAATATTTTTCTTATTAATTTTTTTATTTTTACTTATATTGTGTAAATTTTCCATAAATGGTACATTTAGAAAATTTTAGACCTTATCATTTTTACTTTTTAATTTATATATATTTTAAATATTTTTAAATAATTTAATAAAATATTATTTTCATAAAATATCATTTTGGTCAATTTTGAAATGATTCATCACATTTATTATAATAAAATTAATAAAACAATATAACAAAAAAATAGTTTAATAAGACCATAATATATCATATAACATATAAAATTCCTTCACATCATTAATTAATTCACTTTTTTTCTTTTGATATTTTTAATATAATTCAAATTGATCATTTTCAGAATTGAATAATTACTGCATCATCTTTGTGTAATTATTTATGATAAATATTTATGAACTAAAACTTAAAAATATAATACCCTGATATATATAAAACTTATGTCATTTATAATAATATTTACATTAGAGATTAAATTCTATTGAACCTTATATTAAAAATATTACACTTATTAAAAGTTAGAGTGTGGAATTTTGCCACTCTCGTTGATACTTATAATATCTAAGTCATTTTTAGAGAGAAGTGTCCATTAGATAGTCATATTTATAAATTTTTTTGTTAAGATATGATTTAAGTTCATCAAATAAAAACTATTCAAGTGTATAGTACATTTTATAGTATGTATCACATTATTTTAAACTTAAATTACCAAATTAAACCTTTACTATGGTAATTTTTTTTCAAAGTTACTATACATGTTAGAAAAAAAGGGCCTATTTAGTAAATTTTTAACTTTATATTCCAAATAAATAATCCATTTTTAAAAATTCAAAACATATTAGTGAATAAAATTGATTTAAAATTAATCTTGTAGATAGGGTGAGAAAGCTGGTTTTTAAAGAGAAAATGTTCAAAATTTTACATTGTATTTATATAAAAATTAAATATATAAATGATTCCCATGAACTTAATTGGATTAAGGGAAGTATATTTGAACTATTATAGAATTAAAACCAACTAGAAATATAATTTAACATTATATATTATTTAGATCAAAGGGAAGTTTTTAATTAAGAGCTACTGTTTTTCACTGTTCATCAAAAAATGAATCTTTTTAGAAAAATACCAAAAAATACACTATCCGAAAATTTTGATATTAAGATTTAAAAAAATAATTTTTTTAATAATAATATTTATAAAATTTTATAAATTTGGTTTTAATATAATTGTTCCATTAAAAGGAGGAAAATCGCCTTTTAGAAAAATACATATTTTTATGCTTAAAAATGGATTTGTTCCTATTTTATGCCTATAAAACACATTGTATGAATTTAATAAAAGTTAATATAATATTTTATATATAAATTTCTTTAATTTCATTCACTATTAGGGATTAATTTAATTTACTAAGATTAAATTCATCTGTGGGAATAAAAATTGTTTTTCCTAAAAAAACACATCATCTAATTTTAATTGTTTTCATTATTTATAATTAATTGGTCACAAGAGAATTAATTTTATAAGAATTTTCAGACCTAATTTTCATAATTATGTTAATCCTTTTCATTACCACAATTCTAATAACATCTAGGGGTAACTCTAATAATAAATGTTAATTGTATAATGTTGTTTGATAAAACATAGTCACGTGTGAAACATAAGCTATTGAGAAAACATTTTTGTGTGTGTAACACAATCCAAACATAGAGTTTCAAATACCATAATAAAAAATCTATATTTATTTTATCACAATATTAACTTGGTTTTTTGTATAAATCAATCTTGACTTGGCTTAGTGTGTTACACATTCCAATAATGAATTTTAGTTTCCTTGAAAATTATTCATAAACACTTAGGGGTGTTATATTCTACCCCCATCATAATGAATTTATCCACAATTTTCCTCTGTGTCATGAATGCTTTAGTACATGAAAATTACATTCATAGAAAATTACATTCTAAAAATAAATACTAATACTTCTTTTAGAAATGGAATGTTTGAAACAAAATAGTTTTTCGAAGTAACTCATTACTAGTTTTCCACACAGCAGAACATAAGTGGAAAGTGAAAAAATTGAAATAGAAGAGTAAACTAACTATTTATTTCTGATAGAGATTGATATAGAAACAATTAAAGATAAAATTAATGACCATAAAATCATAAAAATAATAATACTAGAAAGGTTTATTTATATCACAAAAAATAATGATAAGAGGATAAAATTTTATTTCAAAATCCTTTATTAAGATATACTTTATTTCAACTCATAAGTACATTATCAATATTTGGATGTACCTTGGTCAATTTCTACTTCATATATTACTACAAGAAATTAATCTCAAATTGTGAATCTTGAAGGACTAGATGATCATAAGACCCCTAATGGGATGGTAAGTCATTATTTCTATATCTAGTGTTCATCACAATGGAATATAGTGCATGTTATCCAATCTGAATAAATATTAATATTACAAAACATTAATCTCAAAAACCTCATTCAATGGTCAATATTAACCTTTTCATAAATGGTTAACCATTTGAACCTTCCTAAATATGAAAATCCAAAATTTTAGGAAGAAGGCCACTGAATTTCCCAAAATCAACATAACATTAACCCACCATATATAATAAATTACCTCTAGTTTGTTACATACCAAACATGTGAAATATTATTGGATATATTACTTGAATTCCAAAATTCTATAGACTCTATCCATAATAGTATAAACTGCTTTTTCAATAAGTTAACCATTACTTCCATGGTCATAAATTCGTTCCAATTTAATTAATTCATAACAAACATCTATTTATCTAAACTAAACACAATTTTATAATCTTTGAGGATGATATTAATGGTAAACTTTTCTTAATCAGGTTATTTCGATAGAATATATCCTTTCATTTTAATCAATTTTCTAGGTCATCAATACCATTTAGTATATTCTTTCAAAAACATATATATTTCATAATTCAAAATTCTTTGACCCAAAAAAATAAACACCTCAATATGTAAACATCAATGATTATCATAGAACAGATCCTTCCTTGGTCTAGAAGATTTTTTTAATAGGGTATTTAGTTATGTAATGCCAACATTCTCCACAGATAAGATATTGAACTCCTTGGAAATTTTTGACTCTATGAAACTTTTTCCCACACATATAACATCTTCATATCAATATTAAATAGTAATTTATGGTTTTCATTCGAGATTATTGACATATAAGAAGCCTTGTCTTATTTTATATGTTTTCTTTACACACGAACTTTCATAAAATTTTATCTTCTTCTAATTCGATGTGTTAGGAGGCTCACTAAAGTTTAAATTGTCAATAATATATCATGATAAATACAAAGGAATAATCAAAACATCCTTAACTATAGTTATCTTCCCATTTGACTTCTCATCAGAAACTTTTCTGCCAGACATAGTATTAACACGGCCCATTTAGGTTCCATCCCTTAGGTAAAACCCAAATAATAGTGTGAACATCACTAATAATAGTGGGAACCACATAATCCTGAAAAATAATTACGGGAAGTATAAATTATGACTCCTTCCTATTTATTCTATGAAAATTTAGGTTTATCCTAGGCCATCCATAGCCATATTATATTTAATTCCTTCCAAATGGTTCATTGAGGGTTTGTGAATTTTTCAAAGCCTATCCACTATGAGTTTCAAACCAGGTGTGCAGCCAAGCCCATTGTTGTGCATTGATTCCCAATAAAGTGAAGTTCAATACGGTGTTTTATGGGTTATTAACCCAAGGTACATATCTTCTAGAGACGCATCCACTTGTAGTATACAAAAATTCATGTGTTTCTATAAAACCACTCAATATATCCTTTAGAAAAATCTCAGATATTTTCTTAAACTACGATTCATCCTTAGTCTTATCCTTAGTGACATCCCAAGACATATCCTTAGAAATATTCCTTGGGATCTCATTAATGTTTTCTCATCCTAGTTAACATAGTTAGACCAACCCATTCCTCTGATACCAACTATAACATCCCAAGATTCTCATATAGGTAAATTACATATTTTAAGACGAATATTCATCTCATTATACAAACACACGCCTGAGGACCATAATCGTTTAGTTCCTTTCGAATCATGGAACAAATTTATATAATTGGGTGAAATATATTGAACATATCCCATAAATGTATTTCCATTTTTAAATACTACTTAAAATATTTTCTCATAACCTAAGAAAATGAGGCATAATAAAGGGTGATATTAGATAATCACTCAGGGTTAATATGGGAGATAAGGAAGCATAACATGATAATAAGGGTATGAGAACTTATTAATAACATTTGAAAAGCATACTCTACAAATAAAAGATCTTAATATTGATTCATCGAATGAAATATTAGTAGATCATAAGAAACTATTCACGAGATAATCAAATAACATGGGCATGTAGGGTAAAATAATTGCATAAGAGATGGAATTTTTAGTACACAAATAAGACTAGAAAATATTATTTCAAGGCTACTGTAATGCCTCAGACCTCTCCGTCCCATTCCTTTGTCGAAGAGAAGGTCATGAAGTGTTCTAGAGGGTAGAATGGACATTTCTTACACTTTTAAGAATTTTGTGACTACACGCCACGTAGTATGAGTACACGCCATGTACCACCTTGCCGAGTATACCCTGTGTTGAATCCATGTCCTTGCCACGTAAAATAAATAAGTACACACCATGTAGCCCATTCTACACGCTATGTTGTTTCTCCCCGCGTACGCGTTACCCTCAAACCATGTGTTGACCAGTCAATTGTCATGTGCCGTGTTGAAGCTGTGTCCTTTCCGCGTGAAATAAATAAGTAGATACCGTGTAGCCCATCCTACACGCCGTTTTGTTTCTCCCCGTGTACGCATTACCCTCAAACCGTGTGTTGACCAGTCAACGGTTGTGTGCCACGTTGAATGCCGTGTTGGAAGCCGCGTGGCGACCGTGTTGAATGGCCGAGTACACGTCGTGTACTAGGAAGTACACACCGTATACTTTAGATTTTCTCACCTATAAAAGGTGGGGTCCTCTCCTCCTTTTCATATCATTCCTCACCTCCCCATTCATTCGAGCAGAGACCTCCCGAGAGACTCCAATGCTTCTTTCTTCCATTACATCTTCTTCCGAGCTCCGATTTACGATCCGTCAGCGGCCACGAGATTGTAACGGTGAGGGGGAAATTCTGAGCTTGGATCTTTTGTTTTCCCTTAGGCCTTTCCTTCCCAAGTTCTACCCAAGTAGGTTTTTTCCGGGTTTTGAAAGAAGCGACGGACGTTGACGGACGTCTTCTAAATTTGATCTGGGGGAGCGTTGTTATCAGAACCTGTTGAAGTTGGGATCTTACCCTAGTCTCTCTAATTTGTGCATCATGTGGGATGGGTGTCCTCTTGCTTTCATGAGACATAGTTGAACCAGTTTGATGAAGATAATAACTGGCTTATGGAATGGGGATGGGAAAGTTGTTATGTTTATCATTTTTATCCTATTGTTATGTTGTGAATTGAATAGGATTATGCCTACTAAAAATCACGGTCGTTGGGGGCATTTTCTTGCGCAATTAAATGTTGCCCTCTCTTTCTTGACCGTTTTGTGGGTGGAAACATTGTGAAAAATAGAAATTGGTTAATCACATAAATTTGGCTGATTAAATGAATATATGGAACCCTTGTGTGATCACCCTGGTTGAAAAAATGGAATAATGAACATGTGGGTGTTTGTTTGGTTACGTGGTGTGTGAGAAGTGCGGGGGGGGGGGGTGAATCCTGGGTTATAATTAATTGGATGGGCTATGGGGATACGGTAAATGATATTAAAGGGGTAATGATGTGGAACAATCTTGGTTTTGTGATCCGGTTGTGGAGATGTGGTTATAGTGGTAACAAGGCTGAAATAATGGGTTGTGACATTAAAAGAATGTGGAAAGTTGATAAATGAACTGTGGGGAACGATAATTAATTAAATGCGGGAACAATCAATGAGGATTGATTGATGATAAAAAGGTTTGTTTTTGTTGCTTGTGTTCTATCTAACTTGATTTGCGGTTGGCAGGGTTTTGTTCTATGAAACACTTTATCTAGTTTGATAATTTTCTAGTAGTTAAGGAACTAATAAACTAATACTGCTGAAACATGAAAACCTAAATGGGGTTGGGATTGTTTGTTGTATGCACGCTTCGCAGTAGCAGTACCGAGGCGTGAGCTAAGATTATCTGTTTAGAAGCCATAGGTTGGGCTGTGTGTTTGGTATACATATATGTATCTGTATCTTTGTGTTTTGTTGCACCCCACCCATGTTGAGAACTTAGTGCCGAACACTCCCATTTAATGGGAGAGGGTGTTTTCCCCTTAGTTACTAGCTCCTTCCCACTCATTCTTCCATAGGCTATGATGGCTTGAGGTGACCTTACACCTAAGACTCTTCGGGCAGGTTTCGATTGGTGTGACTTTAGCCCAAGACTATTCGGGCAGGTTTACTATTCCCAATAATCTTCGGGATGAGGCCGAGTTGTGTTCAGGTGGGGATTTGATTGTGGCTTGTGAGGCCCAGGTGTGTGCGGGCAGGATATGTGGTTTGTGAGGCCCAGGTGTGTGTGGGTAGGAAGAGTGTGGTAGCATCAGGACGCTCGCCGTTAGGAAGAGAAGCTAACTAGTTAGGGGAAATAGTGTAGGGTACCCAATACTCTTGTTCTTATATACTACTACCTGTTGTTTTGTGTTTTTGGTGAGCGTGGCTGGTGAGGTTGGGTGGATAGAATTCCTTACTAGGTTTTGGTTTCTTCTATTGTTCTCATGGGACATTAGGATGTCTCCCCACCTGTGGACGAGAGATTTAGGTTTCCCTACTGAGTATACTTGTATGCTCACCCTAAGTTTAATTTCAGGTTTCTAGGAGGACTATTAGGGATGTGCGGGACCCTAATAGTTGGGACAGTTTGAGTTGTTGTAGTTTTCTGCACTCTTGTTTCTTTTGGTATTGTACTTTTGAGTTTTCTTGTACTTGTACTTTGTTTCAGAATTGTTTAAACATGCATGTCAGATTGGTTTGGGTTTATTTTCATTTACTTATTCCATTTTTTTTGGTGTTTGACTCATCATATTTCCCAATATTAAATATTAAAAAGGTTAATGCCTCCCATATTTGTGAAAACTCATACCCTTGGTGCTAGTCGCCACTACGGGGCCTACTGGAGGCGGGACTCCGGGGTCATTATCTCCCTTTCACCATTGCCAGATCAGAAAGGGAATCTTTGGTGGGAGGGGGTCGTGACAGAATGGTATCAGAGGCTGATGGTTGAGAGATAGGATGGAGTTTGGAGTTATACATAGTAAGGATTTCATGGGATGGTTGGGAAACAATGTTAGGTGATCTTGGTGTGTGACATATGCTAGGGAAGACCGGCTAGGACACGAGATTTTAGGGCCCCCCGTGATCGGATTCAAGGACTCTGAGCCTACCGAAAGACCAAGTGAGACTACATGGATTTCAGGGTAGAGACCATAGGGAAGGTACATTAATCATCATGTTTTTGTTTTACTTGATTTGGGTGTTCTGGGAAAGAAATTGAAATAAAGTAATAATATGAAACCTTGAGAAATTTCCTTGCTACTTGGGCTTAGGTGATCTTTGTTTACCGTACAGCTATGGCACCTGAATGTCATCCCCGAGTGACTCAGACAGTCAAGGCCCAGCAGATTCAGGCAGTCGATTAGTTGATGATTGATCGAGAGGAAGAAGATGATCAGTGGAAGAAGACTCTCCATTCTTTCCAGCGGCAAACCCTCAAGAAGTACATGGGTAGTACTTCGAATATGGAGACGGAGGGGTGTCTTAAGGATATAGGGATCACTTTTACTTTGATCTGTGATCCAAGGGAGTACTGGGTTCCCCTAGCAATCAATCAGTTGAGAGGTGCGGCGCGTCAGTGGTTGACGCTCTACCTCGGGGAGAGGTCAGAGGAAGAGGTTCTGTGGGCTAACATTGAGAAGGAGTTCCGAGAGGAATTTCTTTCTTCCATGATCAAGGAAGAGAATAGGAATGAGTTACTCTCCCTCCAGCAGGGGAGTATGTCAGTACGAGAATTGGGGATCAAGTTCAAGGGTCTTCTACACTTTGCTCCGGATCTCTTTCTGAATGAAGAGTCTCAGGCGAGACGTTTAGAGGAGGCTCTTCGCCCTGCGCTCTAGTATGTTGTCACCCCATTCACCCTTCGACGTACTTGGTAGTACATAATAAAAAAGAGGTTTTAGATAGGATGCACTCGCAGGGAGGTGCACCAAGAGAGGGGATCCAGCCGGTTTTGTCGAAGGGGAAGACAGTCAGCAGAAGGTCTCTTGTGGCATGACCTTCTAGATTCGGGTCAGTAGGGAGCATGCCCCAGAAGTTCCAGTTCAGATCTTTGGGTCCTCATCCCTTTTTCACAAGACCATGACCAAAGTTTTTCTATTGAGGATTTTTTGGGCACATTCAGAGTCGATGCCCAACCCGAGATCAGTACGGTGGAGGTGGGAAGGTTCAGCACCCGCCTCAGCAGCACTAGTTGCCGGCGAGGCCCTTCCAGCAGCAGCATGACACTACTCCTCCGAGGGCAGACTTTGCAAGAGGAGGCCGACCTCATGGTTCTCCTCAGGGACCTCGATCAGGGTGTGTTCAGGTAGGTGGTCGACATCAGATAGGTAGAGGAGTTGGGCATGGATAGTTTCACGCATCATAGTTGGCAGCTCCGGCTGGACCAGAGGTGGTGTGAGGTACGATTTGTTTCTTCAGCACTCTCGTTTCTGCTGTTTTTGATTCGGGAGCTTCACACTCTTTTTTTCACCTGGTCTAGCCAATGATTTGGGTATAGACGTAGAGAGACTTTATGTACCCCTGGTGCTGAGTACACCGGTTAGAGGTCAGACCAGCGTATCATGTGTTTGCTGGGGATGTGGGCTGACATTGGGACCACATCGATCTAGTGGGGATCATCTTTTTCTACAGATGCAACCATATGATGTCATTCTAGGCATCGAATGGCTGTTTTCTGTTAGTGCTGTTGTCGACTGCTTCCGAAGAAGAGTCGTGTTCTCCAACGAGGATGGGCAGCGTGTAGCTTTTGTTGGCGAGAGGAGCTATCAGGTGGGAAGTCGGCATGTGAAGCCTATCCTTTTCTTGTTAGGTGGGTTATCAGTGGTTTCAGTTGATATATATATGATGGATGTTCCAGAGGTTTTTGGGGAGTTCCTCGATGTTTTTCTCGAGGAGTTTGTGAATCTACCCCCCCCCCCCCCCCCCGATGTGACGTTGAGTTCAGGATAGACTTACAGCCTGGTGCCCATCTGATTTCAATGGACCGTTATCGGATGGCACCTTCGGAGTTGCGGGAGTTGCTGATTTAGATTTCCGATCTAATGGAGAAGGGTTTTGTTCGACCCAGCATGTCACCATGGGGTGCTTTAGTTTTGTTCGTGAAGAAGGCAGATGGTGGTCTCAAGCTATGCATATACTACCAAAGGTTGAATCAAGTAAAGATCAAGAACTGTTACCCCCTTCCAAGGATAGATGATCTCTTCGACCAGCTGAGGGGAGAAGGTTGGTTTTCTAAGATTGATCTATGATCTGATATCATCTGCTGAGTGTAAAGTACAGTGACATCTCGTAGAAGGCTTTCAGGTGAAGTTATGGGCACTTTGAGTTTGTTGTGATGCCATTTGGAGTTACGAATGTACCAACTGTGTTCATGGGAGTTATGAAGTTTTTCTTCTGAGAGTTTCTGGACTGATTCGTCGTTGTTCTTATCGACGAAATCCTGATCTACTGAAGATCAGAGGAGGAGCACATTGAGCATCTCAGGGCAGTCTTGGAAATCCTTCGGCACCACTAGCTTTATGGGAAATTGTCAAAGTGTAAGTTCTTGATGCAAGACGTACACTTCCTTGGGCACGTGGTGTCTCAGTATGGAGTGTCAGTGGACTCGTTGAAGGTGGATGTAGTTTTTTCTTGGGTGGCACACAATAGCGTGGCAGAAGTTCGTAGTTTATTGGGGTTGGTAGGTTATTATTGGAGGTTCTTTTCGGACATCTCTCGAGTTGCAGCTCTATTGAAAGCTTTGAATAGGAAGGACCAGGTCTTCCTATGGAGTGAGTAGTGCCAGAAAGCTTTCGACTACCTAAAAGATAATTTGGTCAGTGCTTCTGTACTCAGGTTTCCAGATGAAGGGTAGTTGTATGAGGTGTTTTTTGATTCTTCTGGCCTTGGTTTGGGGTGCATACTGATGCAGAAGAAGGGTGTATTCTGTTATGGGTCTAGGCAGTTGCGCCCTCATGAGCGTAACTATGCCACCCATGACCTAGAGCTTGCAGCAGTAGTGTTCACACTGAAGTTGTCGCAACATTACCTCTTTGGGTAGCACTTCATGGTCTTCTCAAATCACAGGATCTTACATTATATCTTCTCCCAGTGTGACCTGAACTTATGGCAGCAGAGATGGGTTGATTTTCTCCAAGACTATGACTTCGAGATCTCTTACACTGAAGGTAAGGAAAACGTTCTGGATGATTCCCTGAGTAGGAAGTTGCATAAGGAAGTGGTTCAGGAATCAGCTTATGTTTTGAAAGTGATGGGAGAGTTGGCTGCCTTGCACTTGGATGCAAGGGTATAGGGTGTTAGAGGCTGTTTTTTTCAGATGACAGTGCTTTCCTCCTTGTTGCAGCAGGTGGAAGAGTCTCAATGTGGAGACTCTGAGGCGGAAGTAATGCGGGATCGTATCAATCAGGGAAATGCACTAGAAGGATGGTTAGAGGATAGCAGACATCAGATTCTTTTTCATGGAAGGTTGTTTGTTCCGGAGGTGATGCATGAGGCAGTTCTCCGTGAGATCGGTAGCTCAGCCTTGGCGGTACATCCGGGAGATTCAAAAATGTACTGAGGCCTGAGGGAACATTTTTGGTGGCCCTGGGTGAAACGGGAAGTGGAGGAGTTTGTGGCTAAGTACCTAGTGTGTCAGCAAGTAAAGTCTGAACATCGTGTTCCCAGTGGTTTGTTGCATCCTTTAGATTTCCTCGAGTGGAAGTGTGATGACATCTCAATGTGATTCTTCACAGTACTACCTAGAGTTTAGGGTGGTTATGATTCTATCTGGGTAGTGGTGGATCTACTGACGAAATCAGCTCACTTATTATCAATTAAGGAGTCGGGCTCAATGTGTACCTTAGCACAGAGGTACGTAGACGAGGTGGTGCGTTTTCATGGAGTTTTAAAGACTATCGTCTCAGATCGGGATACTCAGTTTACCTCACGAGTCTGGAGGGGGTCACAGCATGCTTTCGGCACCCAGCTACGCCTTAGAACTGCTTTCACCCCCAAAATGATTGGAAACTAGAGCGGACTATCCATACGTTAGAGGACATGATGCGAGCATGGGTTCTGGATTTCAGAGGTTCATGGGTGTGACACTTGCCTTTAGTAGAGTTTGCCTACAACAACAGCTTCCACTCTACTATTGGCATGACACCATCTGGGGATTTGTATGGAAGACCATGTAATTCACACATTTGCTGGGCAGAGGTTAGTGAGACAGGTTCTCTTGGGCCAGAGGTAGTACAGAGCACCACAGAGAAAGTTCATCTTGTGCGTGAGAGGATGAAAGCGGCTCAGGACCGACAGAAGTCTTATACTGATCGTCGGAGGAGGCCCATGGAGTTCGTGGTGAGAGATCATGTGTTATTGAAGGTTTCCTCTTGACGGGGGCAGCAAAGGTTTGGGAAGGAGAGTATGCTCTCCCCTAGGTTCATCAGACCTTTCGAGGTGCTGAGGCGAGTTGGTGAGGTGTCATATCAGCAGGCCCTTCCACCTCAGTTGGAGAAGGTTCTTGGCGTCTTCCACGTCTCCCAGATTCATCGGTACTTACACGAAGACTCTCACGTTATCGACTGGGGAGATTTAGATATGGGAGATGACATGACCTTCAAGGAATGACCAGTCAGAATCGAGGATCGTGAAGAGAAGGTGCTCCGTGGACGAACCATCGCCTTGGTTCGTGTATTGTGGAGGCATGACAGCCTCGAGGAGAGCACTTGGGAGTGGGAGGTTCAGATGCATGCTTAGTGCCCGGAGTTATTTTGGCTTGTGTTTTTCTTTGTTCTTCTAAACTTTGTTCTGATGTTATACTCTGTACCTTTGATATATGGAATTCTTGGCTTGTCGGTTGTGAGATGTTTTGTTTCCTTGTTCTCTATAAGTGTGTAACATGTCTGGATGTGTGAGGAAAAGGGAAAAACCTGATCCTTAATCGAGACGCATTAATGAGGATGCGATTGAACCCGTGCGGGTGAGTCAGTGCCACCTAAAGTGTATAATATCTCGACATGGTAGAATGAATTCCCCAAGCCATGTGTTTGGGCAGTGTATTGGTTGTACGGTGTTGGGGGTAGTGTAAGTTGGAAAAATACTAATATATGGAAGTGGGAAGACCCAAATATTAATCGATACACATTAATGTGGATGCGATTAAACCCGTGCAGGAGAGTCAGTGCTTCCTAAAGGGGATAATATCTCGACATAGGAGAAGGAATTCCTAACACATATGATTAGAGTTGTTGGTTGGGTTCCTGTTATAACGAGAGCCCTATGAGGTATCTTGGTGGGTTCCTCTGGGTTGGTTTTTGAATTCTCGGGGATGAGAATGTTTTAAGAGATATCTGGTGTAATGGCCCGGACCTCTCCAGCCCATTCCATTGTTTAAAAAAGGTCATGAAGTGTTCTGGAGGGTAGAATGGACTTTTCCCACACTTTTTAGAATTTTATGACTACACGCCGTGTAGTATGAGTACACTACATGTACCACCTTGCTGAGTATACCCCGTGTTGAAGCCGTGTCCTTGCCACATGAAATAAATAAGTACACGCCGTGTAGCCCATTCTAAACACCATGTAGTTTCTCCCCGCATACGTGTTACCCTCAAACTGTGTGTTGACCAGTCAACGGTTGTGTGCTGTGTTGAAGCCGTGTCCTTTCCCCATGAAATAAATAAGCACACACCGTGTAGCCCATCTTACATACCATTTAGTTTCTCCCCGCATACGCGTTACCCTCAAACCATGTGTTGACCAGTCAACGGACGTGTTCCGCGTTGAATGCAGTGTTGGAATCCACATGGCAACTATGTGGAATGGCCGAGTACACGCCGTGTACTAGGAATTACACACCGTGTACTTTAGTATTTATTACCTATAAAAGGAGTGGGCCTCTCCCCCTTTTCAAATCATTCCTCACCTCCCCATTCCTTCGAGTAGAGCCCTCCCGAGAGACTCCAATGCTCCTTTCTTCCATTACTTCTTCGTCCGAGCTCCAATTTATAATCCGTCAGTGGCCATGAGATCCTAACGACAAGGTGTAACTTCTGAGATTGGATCCGTTGTTTTCCCTTTGTCCTTTCCTTCCAAGCTTCCACCTTAGGAGGTTTTTTCCGAGTTTTTCCAGAAGCGACGGATGCCAACGTACGTCTTCTAAAGTTGATCTAGGGGAGCGTTGTGATTAGAACCTATTGAAGTAGGGATATTATCTTCATCTATCTAATTTTTTTATATTGTGGTATGGGTGTCCTCTTGCTTTCAAGAGACATTGTTGAACCAGTTTAATGATGATAATAACTGGCTTAATGAATGGGGATGGGAAAGTTGTTATGTTTATCATTTTTTATCCTATTGTTATGTTTCGAATTGAATAGGCTTATGCCTACTAAAGATCACGATCGTTGGGGGCCTTTGCTTGCACAATTAAATGTTGCCTATATTTCTAGATCGTTTTTTGGGTAGAAACTTTGTGAAATATGGAAATTGGTTAATCATGTAAAGTTGGCTGATTAAATGAATATCTGGAACCCTTGTGTGATCACCCCGGTTGAACAAAATGGAATAATGAACATGTGGGTGTTGGTTTGGTTACGTGGTGTGTGATAAGGTGGGTGGGGTGAATCATACATTATTATGAATAGGATATGAAGTGGGGCTGCGGTAAATGATATTAAAGGGATAGTGATGTGGCACGAGCCTGGTCTTGTGATACGGTTATGGAGATGTGGTTATAGTGGCAGCAGGGCTGCAGTAATGGTTTGTGATATTAATAGAAAGTGGAATGATGATAAATGAGCTATGGGGAATGATAATGAATTAAACGCAGGAACAATAAATGGGGATTTATTGATGATAAAAATGTTGGTTTTGTGTTTCTTGTGTTCTATCTAACTTGATTTGTGGTTGGCAGGGTTTTGTTTTACTGAATGCTTGATCTGGTTTGATAATTGCCCATTTGTTAAAGAACTAATAAACTACTACTGTTGAAACATGAAAACCTAAATGGGGTTGGGATTATTTGTTGTATGCACGCTTCGTAGTAGCAGTGTCGAGGCACGTGCTCAGTGTCTCTGTTAAGAAGCCATAGGTTGGGCTGTGTGTTTGGTATACATATATGTATCTGTATCTTTGTGTTTTGTCACACCCCACCCATGTTGAGAACTTAGTGCCAAACACTCCCATTTCACGGAAGAGGGTATTTTCCCTTAGTTACTAGCTGCTTCATGCTCCTTCTTCCATAGGATGTGATGGCTTGAGGCGACCATACACCTAAGACTCTTCGGGTAGGTTTCGATTGGTGTGACTTTAGCCCAAGACTCTTCAGGCAGGTTTACTATTCCCAAGAATCTTCAAGATGAGTCCTAGGTGTTTCAGGCGGGGATATGATTCTGGTTTGTGAGGCCCAGGTGTGTGCAGGCGGGATGTGTGGCTTTTGACGCCCAGGTGTGTGTAGGCAGGAAGAGTGTGGTAGCTTCAGGACATTCTTCGTTAGGAGGAGCAACTAACTAGTTGGGGGAAATGGTGTGGGGTACCCAATACTCTTTTTCTTATATACTACTACTTGTTGCTTTGTGTTTTTGGTGAGCATGGTTGGTGAGGTTGGGTGGATAGAATTCTTTTCTAGTTTTTGGTTTCTTATATTGTTCTCATGGGACATTATGATGTCTCCCCACCTGTGCATGAGAGCTTTAGGTTTCCCTACTGAGTATACTTGTATGATCACCCTACGTTTACTTTTAGGTTTCCAAGAGGACTACCAGGTCCGTTTGGGACCCTACTAGTCGGGACAATTGGAGTTGTTGCAGTTTTCTGTACTCTTGTTTCTTTTGGTATTTTACTTTTGAGTTTTCTTGTACTTTTACTTTGTTTCAGAATTGTTTAAACATGCATGTGGGATTGCTTTGGGTTTATTTTCATTTACTTATTCTTTTTTCTTTTGGTGTTTGACTCATCGTATTTCCCGATATTAAATATTATAAAAGGTAATTCCTCCCATATTTGTGAAAACTCATACCCTTGGTGCTAGTCGCCACTCTGAGGCCTGCTGGAGGCGGGACTCGGGGTTCATTATCTACCTTTCACCATTGCCAGCTCAAAAGGGGCATCTTTGGTGGGAGGGGGTCGTGACAGCTACATACCAATAAATTATTAACATGTTAGGCTTGGGATATTAACCAATATACCCAATTCAATCCTGGGATGACCTCTTGTATACCTCTAGTTTCATGATTTGGATGAACTCCTGCAAACCCCGTTATTGTGGTATTGGGTAGACCACCCATGTACCTTTTGTTGTGGTCTTGGGATGATCACCCATGTTCCCTTTTGTTGCGAGCTTGGGCTGACCACCTGTGTACCCTCTAAGAACCTAGAACATTTATCGTTACCCAATGAATTGGATGGAGATACAGATCCCACCTTTTACATAATGAATCCATATATATGTGTTACATAAAAATATAAATCATTCATCATATCAGAACCCATAAAAATAAATGGATTTTATAAAAATTTCATCAACAAATTACTGATGAATAATAAACAAGATTCATAAACATCATGAAATCGTAAACATAAACCATTAATAGAAAAATAATAATGATATTTTTAGACCATTTCCCCCAGTTAGGAATTAGTAATAGTAGGGAATTCCATCTTATATAGAAAATAATTTTGAAATTTATTTTTAAAATATTTCTTGAAAAAAATGTTCTTTTCTGATTTATAAAATGTTTTTTAAATTATAAAACATTTAGAAAACCTTTTTTTATAGAAAATAAACTTTAAAACTAATAAAAAAGTCTTTTAAATCAAATTTAATCATCTTTTAAATCTTTTACCTTAAAAATTATTAAAATATACGTTAAGAACATTTTTGAAAACATTAATAGAAAACATTAGTTTTGAATGAAAATTTTCAACTAAAGAGAGAATAATAATAAATAAAGATTATAATAACATTAAAATAAGTTTATTCATAATATAAAATTTTAATGGGTATTATACACACCTCTTAAAAGAATATAGGTTCATAACATAACATGTGTCTCAAAGTAGGAAAATTGATACCAAATTACATTACAAATTTGGTATCTTTTGAACCACAAAAACCATGAAAGAGATATCATAAAATAGATATATAATTACCCAAAACATTGAGTACAAGCATCATCTATTACATTCAAGGTAATTATACATTATATATAAAATAATAAAGTGGTAAATATGGCATAAGTCTCATTAAAATAAAATTGAGACTAGAAATCCCATTACATTAGGTATTGCATTTCCTTGTTCATTTTCAAACCTCCAGTATAATAAACATTAATTTGATATTAATTTATTAAATAAAAATATATCAATAGTAACATTTAAGATTTTTTTATTACATATTATCACGAATTTGTTAATAATTTGTTATTAAAATTACTATTTTGGGTGATATCCAATTTGTTTCCCAAGCATGTTTGAGTTCGCTAGTCCCAGTGCATAAACATTGATCATGGTACCATTATTTAAGGAATATTTATTATGTTTTATATATAATATATAAATAATTGATCCTTTTTAAAATACCTGTAAAATATAAATGAAAAAAATGACATCACATCATGGAGATGATTGTCCATACGTATGCCCGAGCGACATTTTCATTTCCCAAACGATTAGACTGTAAAATGGTAAACATGATTTTATCATTCCAAAAGTATAATAATTTTATAAGTATAAAATATAGTCATTATCAACTTTATAATTCCCATCCATAAAATAGGATGATGGAAAATGAACTGCATTGCTACGTGGATACGGTAATTCATATGTACGAACGAGCGATACATTAACTCTTCATTTGATGGGAAATGAAGTGTATAATGGTGTGTTAATAAAAAAAATAAAATTTAAGAATATTTTTTATTCTGAATTTATTATTTAATTATGGGTATTATATATTTATAGAAGGTATAGAAGAGTATTAAAACAAAGTTATTAGTTAGGGAGACTACATCTTCGAAAAAACTCCTTTAGATATCCTCTAAAGAACAACAGAGTGAGTCCTTTGGGATGATTAGAACCTCCAAAATGTGGATAGGTTAGCGGAGATGGTAATTATATGTATTTTGGTCGATCTAGATGACTCAATGTTGTGAAATGATATGAGAGAGGAGGTGCGCTTTTATAATGGACGTGATGGGATCTTTTAGAATTTCTCAAAATATAAAATTATAATAAATTCATTTTCTATCCAAATACTACAAATGGGCATAGATTCGAATCTAAGATACTATAAGGTTGTAATATATTAAAGAAATATTTTAGACAATTTTTGGAATTATTTTAAACGATAAAATTTTGATTAATCCTTCGTTAAAATATTTTAATTTTAAGAACGATAAATGCTTTTTTAATATTAAAAGTTGTAATTTTTTACTTATATGGAGTAAATTTTACAAAAATGATCAATTAATAAAATTTTAGAACTTATTATAATCAATTTTTTTAAAAAAACATTTTCATAATTTTTAAATGATTTAATTAAAAATTGTTTTCATAAAATATAATTCGTGTCAATTTTGATCCAATTCATTACATTGACATTAATAATATATATATAAAAAGATAACATTGAAAAAAAATTAGTACACAACTATTATATCATATTCGACTATAAAAAATTTTAAAACCATAATTAATTAAATTATATTTATTCTAATATTTTGAATATCATTTAATAGATTTTCCTATTAATTGAATTATTACTCCATCATCATTGTGTAATTTTTTAAGATAACTATTTCTATACTAAAAATTAAAAATTAAATATAATGACATAGATGAACAGTTTATATTTTAGAATAATATTTATAGATGAGAATATCTTCTATTTAACCCCATATTAAAAATATTATACTTATTAATAGTTTGACTCTGACATTTGGTTACTATCTTTGGTTTTAATAACATCTAAGTAATTTTCTTGGAAAATTATCCATTACATAATTAAATTTCAAAAAATATGTGTTAAGGGTCGAATTAACTTAATAAAATAAAGTTTGGGAAAATTTTAATATCATTTTACAGTATTTATCACATTATTTTTAACCTGAATTATGCAATTTACCATTTACTATGGTAACAAAAACTACCAATATTACTAATCCTATAGGAAAAAAAATAAAAGGGATCACTTTAATAAACACGGACCTTCAGATTCCAAATATGGAACCATTTTTCTAAAATTCAAAACATATACCTTTATAAAATTAATTTAAAATTAATCCCATAGACGAGGCAAGAAATAGGGGTTTTAAAGTGAAAATGATCAAATGTGTACTAAGTATTTATATCTAAATTCATTATAAAAATGATTCCAATTAAATTAATTGGATTAATAGATGTATTATAGAATTATTATTTGCTTTAAAACCAATTAAAAATATAATTTAACATAATATATTATTTATATAAAAATGTAGTTTTGAATTATAATATAGTATTTTTTTGTATTCATCAAAAAAAGAATATTTAAAAAAAATATATAAGAAATTAACACTAAGGTATTTTTATGAACATATTTTAGAAAAAGATTATTTTGTAAAATAAAATCTTTAGCAATTTCAAAATTTATTTTTAAAACTAGTCTCCCCATACAATGTGGTAAAACTGCCTTTTAGAAAAATATAGCTTTTTATGCTTAAAATTGATTTGTTCTTATATTATGTATATAAAAAAATTGCCCGAATTTTAAAATGTTATATTGTATATATAAAATCTAAATGAAATTATGATAATTCAATAATGGTGATTAATTAATCTACTAAGATATTTTTCCCTTATGGAAATAAAAATTATTTTTCCATAAAAACACAACCTCTCTTTTCAATAGGTTTTTTATTAATTTATATTTAAATGGAAAAAAATAATTAATTTTATGAACATGTGCAATCCATATTATCATAATTTATTTAATACTAACCATTCCCTCCATTCAAACATCTAGGTGAAAACTATCTTATTAAATATTAATAGTATATTTTTGTTCAGTAAAAATTGGTCGTATGTGTAAAAAAAGCTATCGATAGAACACATTGTTGTGTGTAAAAAAAATCAAAACATAGTGTTTTGTGTAATAAAATAAAAAAACCCAATGTTTTATTTAGAACAATTTTATCTTTTTGTTGCATATAAACCAAACATAACTTGGTGTAGTTTCAAACATAAACCATCAATGAATTTTAATTTAATTGAAAATAATACAAAACAAATATGGTTACCAAATTAACTTGATTCCAATTTCAAATGATTGATTTAATTTTTTTGAGATTGAATGAAATGAAATATATCTTCTTGTATATTTGTTTTAGTTAAATCAAATGGGGGTCTGGGTAGTTTGTTGGGAAGAATACAATCTAGGAATGTATTATATCTATATTGAATGAAATTGATGATAATAATTCCAAATGAACTATATTTAGGGAATAAAGTTCATTCATTGGTGTGTGATCATATTACTCCATGGACCAAGATCATTGGATGTGTCAAAACATGGTTCTATATTTCAACTAAGATGTTTGATAATCCTTGTACTATCCTAACTGTGGTCTCTTAACCATGGTTCAGTGATTGAAAATGATTTATACATACCAATTTTTGAAAGAAATTTCTATTGATTCCTATTTTGATTGAATTGAACTTTTTTAAATATTTTTTACAAGACATTCAAATTATTTGAGGAGCATGTTTTATATTTAATTATACAATGATTACCATGTAATGTTTTATTAAAAATTGATCTTATTTAGTTTTTTTTTGATATGGACTACTTATTAAATGTTTTCTAAGATCCTATTAGGATAGTATTTCTCACACCATGCTTTTATCTTTGGGAATTTTAAGAGTTTTCTATGACTGTTTTATGGAAAGACAATGCACTACTTGGAGGTGGTTGGTGTTGGTGTTCTTCTTTAGTGAGACTTGGGGAGTTGGCGATGATTTGTGGATTATGTGATCCACTTGATATAAAGATATATTTTATGATGTATTTAATAGTTTAATGTGATATATTTTTTTGAAAATCCATTTTGGGAGTTTTATCTTTCTGGATTTGGTACTTTTCTCATGAGGAGTGTTTGACATACATGTTGTTTATTAATTCTTATGCACTAATTGTTATTTTTGAATTATTCAAGTGGTTAAACTTTTCCATCATGTTTTTTTGATTCTCAAGAACATTACACCAACCCATATAGATTGGGATTACACATTAGGAGATATTAGTATTGATTCATGTGACATTTATGTGGGTTATATGGGTCTCTCTATGATAGATATCTTATCAAAGAAGATAAATAAACGTCTCACCACCCCTAACACCTAGTCTATATTAATTTGACTAAATAAAATAAACAAACCAATGATCACCATAACCAATATTTTCTTTCAGGAACAATAATTCATATCAAATGGATAGAGATATCTTATTACTTAAATCGGATGATATTAATTCCACCTTGATCATTCAATTAATATTATAATTCTCTTGATACACCCACCAAAATCAACTTCAGTTAGTGAATATATTTGAATATGTTCATCAGGCATCAAATAATATAATTCATGGTATAAATTAAAAATGATCTAATATTTAAGTACCAGAACACAAAATCATAATTAAGAAATAACTAGGGTATATATAGCATACGATGTTCCTATTGGAAACTACATCCTCATATGCCCTATTCTGGAGACAACCAAGTGATAAATTCATGTGAAAAATTCTTAATTCCTTATGTGCCTCCTATACTTGATGGTCATACATCGTGTTTTACCTATCCATGTGATGTGTATAGACCATAGTACATAGTTTAATAATACTATCATGGAATATTTAGGTTCTACTTATAATAGAGAATCGATATAACCTATTCCTATGATCAAACTAATAAGAATATTATCCCAAATTTCATGCAAAATTAAAGTCAACATTTGATAATATATATATATATATAGATATAAAATAATATATAAATGATATGCTAACTCAAATAATATAATAAGTTCTGATATGGAGTTCTAACTCTAGAAATCAAAAACATCATTCATAAATGATGAGGAAATCATGTATACACATGCCCAACCCAGTCTCTAAAATAACACACTTTTATATAATGGAATAATCAATAATCATGTGGTAAATAATTATCTTCTTAGAGAGTGGGTTAATGTGGAAGACCCTCTACCCTTCAAGTATGGTTATTTTATAGTGGTACCAAACTTTATAAATAAAGGACTCTCTCTCCATCAAGATAATTTTCAATCACATAAGTATTAAAAATTTATTAATAATACATAGGTCCCTAAACTTATCAATTAAATGATGAATAAAGATGTACATGAATCGATAAATCATTAAATAATCATTCATGGAAACCCTATAAGTTATATTACTATTAGGTTCATGCTAAAATGATCTGAAGGAGGTTTTACACAGCCAAACTATTTCTCAAATAACAATAATTTTTTTAGGAATGATAAATAAAACCATTTATAATCATCATCATAATTAGGAGTAAGAAATAAAATAATGATACATAGTATAGTCAACAATATATCCCATAAGATAAATCAATACCCGCACATGATCCATTGGGCACACACATCATCCTGATCATAAGTGGAAAATGAAAGAAAATTCCTGGTTAGATTATAACCATGGTTCTTTTAAACTACTGGTATATAAAAGTAACAATAGAATTAAATCATTAAATCACAATTTCATATCACATTTTAGAACTAAAAGATCCCAATTAATGCTTCCTCACTCCAGGGTCCCACTATAAACTACCCATTAATCATTTTTATCATACATTTTTTTTATATCTCAACCATATCTCCACTACATCTAAAATAATTTTTAAATAAATAACCCTACTAGGAGATCTAAATTACACACATACTGATTTTTGTGTGTGTTTTAATAGATAAAATAAAAAATTGATATATCTATAATTTCTATAAACCAATTTTTATCAATAAGGATGCTTGAGTACTTAAAATGTCCAAAATAACCCTTATATTAATTAATTAGACTATTAATTTTTTTGATTGTGATCCTGATGAAAAAATATATGTCATAAAATATTTATTGGTATTTAGAAAAAATTAAAAAAACAATAGTGGGAAATTATATTATGAGGACTTGGTTTCCTTGTATAGGGAATGTTCTATTACATATAGTGTTCTTAGGATGATTCCATGTGGAATGTGTATACACTATCCATGTATTATGACTCAATCTCAAATGGAACAGTCTTCTTAGCATAGTCTAGAATAAACTCAAACTTATTATATATTGAATTGCACATCACTACGCTCTATACTAACTCATAACCCTAATTATAAAAATACTACGTGTAACCATTCTACGCCAAAATAAAATTAACCTTACACAATTTTCCATCACCATTTACATGGAATAGTCAATCAACCCATTTTAACACCTCTATTTAGGACACACAAAACTGTCATATCCCCTCCATCGCTACCAGTATCTCATCTTAGGGTATTCCTTATGCACCTACCATTCCTAAAATGTATGTATAATTAAAGATAGATAAAATTTTAGAAATATAAAATCCATGTAATACCATTCATATAATTATTTTAATAAAATTAAAAATGTAATAAATTATTAAATTAGAAAATTAAAATTATTAAATTCCTAAAAATTGATTACATATTAAAAAATCAATAAACAAAGAAAATTTGTTTTTTTCTTCATTGGAATTCCTAAAAAAAACTATATATGATAAAATTTTAATGTATATTGACTAAACCAGTGGTTAGTGAAAACCTCATTATATTTATCTCCATTCTATAATTAAGGATCTAGACACTATTCATTACCAGTCATCTAAATTGATGAGATTCAATGTCACGAAATTATTTTGTTAATACTCTTTTATCTCTCAGTATCTAGTGACTTTTGAGACACCATCACACACAAATAGTGGTGTTCCAATGAATAAGAAGATGGATCACCCAAAAAACAATGTTGTTGACTCTTAATGGAATGAAAAATGGAGTGGTAATGGTGGTCACCAATTATAAAAATTCGTAAATGAAATAGAAAATGGGTTCATCAATCCTACCACAAGGGGTTGGGGGCAGACACAATTTCTCTTATCTCAAATAAAATATCAGTCTTCCATGGGAAATATTATGAAGGCTATAATAATAATTTGAATAAACATTTATTGAAAACAAATTATCCTAGGGTTTAATATTTTAAAAAATACCAAACATAAACACTCAGTTTAAAAAATTTCCACAATGTATAATATGTGAATATATTTATAATCCAATTCCCATTTTTCGATATATTTATGCATTTTTATTATAGGATTATTTCATAAAAAAAATTCTTTAAATTTAATTCATTTCAATTCTAAATTCTCATTTAAACTTATTAGAAATACCATTTGGTGACTAAAAAACTCAGATAATTAATAATATAAGTTTATGAGATTAAATATAAAATATAAATAAGTATTTATCATGGAAAAATATTTTGACTAAATTCTTATCACCTTTATGACTTTTCCAAATGAAATGGAAAAAATAAAATAAAAATATTAGGTTATAGATCTAACATTTGCATCTAATTCTCCCTATTACTATTATGAATGTCGAATGGACCTCAATAGTCTCAAACTAGAGGAATCCTTCAATCAGTGATCACTATAAACTGGTCAAATTTGGTTGTGTTATCCTAAAAATATAACTCTTCGTAGTATATAATGAATGGTTGGTAATATACCTAAAGGTTAAACTAATAAATTATAGAATACATCATGGAATTACTCCATCTATGGTCATAACTCCAATAAATAGGCCTATTGAAAATATTTACAATATCAAATATAAATAAAGTTACATATTTGGAAATACAATATTTTATAATAAGAGTATGTAGTTGGGTAAGAATGTTATATAGATAAGATATATCATATTCCTTGGAATAAGGGATATCATATGTGATGATATAGTGATATCTTATTACTACTTCCATTGACAATCATATTGTATGATATGGACATATTTTAATAAAATGATATGAGTTAATAATATGGTATGATTAACATAGGTAATCTAACATTAAGTGTTAACAATTGATTAATATTCGACATAAAATATCAGTAATATATATCATTTGATATGATTTATTGTATGGAAGAATTGAATGATACCTTTATGGGTTAAATTAAAGCACAATTGGGAAAAAAGTTTTATAATTTTACAATTGAATGCATTAATTGAATGTTTTGTAACATTAAACTAAACTCATGGAAGGATCATTGAGTTTCCCCAATTACAATATAAATAGAACTAAGACTATGAAAATGGAAAACAATATTATGATTTATTTAAGTTGATTCAACCCAAACTTATATTATTCTTTTCACTTTAACAATGATGTGGTACAATATTTCCATTGTATAAAGGAAGATACCATCCAAATTTTGGGTGATTTATCATTCCATGCATACAAATAGGATGAAAGACTCCTTTGTCTTCTTTTTCATAATATTATTCAAACCTGTGGTTGATGATAGGATATTTGGCCAATGTCAGTGTAAGGTATACATGTTTTTCATTTTACAATATATACAGTTTCGGTTTTAGTACATAAAGAACATGATTTAGTGTATCTTATTATCTCACACCATTTAAATAAATGTTATTCGATTCTAAGAATCCTTTTAATAATATCATAGAAATTCCATACTATATGATTCATGAAATTTTTTTAAAAAATAAATGTATAATTAATATCATATTCAATATTATAAAATACAATATATATTTTCATAGTGCCCTTATTTATGGAATGGGATGTGGTGATAAGTGATATGACCACATCATACAATATAGGATATCATATATTATAATAAAGATAAATACTCTAGTTTTTGTTTTTTCATAAAGTATTATATGGGTTATTTGAGGTGATATGAGGCATATCATAAAATATGATTCCCAAAAACCAAAGGTGATGTGAAAAATTTCAATATTCCTATCTAAAGCTATGATTATGATAAGTGTAGGACTATGACTTATTATTTAGAGGATATAAAAAGTGATGATTTCCCAGTAAATATTGTGATATTGGGGTCCATTGAGTGTTAGTTATTAAACATGATATTAGTTTTAAATTCAATCATGATTTATGATATAGTATAAATACTTAAAATATATATGAGTAATTTTTTTATTTTTTAAAATTTATAATTAAATATTAAATTATATAATATACAAAATGTTAATTATTTTTATAAAATGTTATTTATGGATATTTATTTTATTTATAAAGTATGTAAATTTATTAATTAGATGTTTTTTGATTTTTTGTTAAATGTTTATAAAAAAATTCAACCCATCAGATGGTGATGATGAAGTATTGATGGAGTATTTCATTTTTTTAGTAATGATTGTCAATGATATTTATATTTTATAGAGATTTGGGAAGTCAAGTTACATATGGATGTTACTAATGTAAGTTCTCCCGAAACTCATACTCTAGATGGTGGATCCATCTGAAGCAACAAGCTCATAGAGGAAGGTTTTCAATTGGAGGTTGACAATAAAATAAGGCAAGATAATATGACTAGATGATCGGTGGATCTTTTGTAGCAGAAAGTAATTGAATTGAAATAATGTTAATGTTTTGGATGGGTGAAGAAATATTTCATGGAGGGTATTCGACCTAAAATTAACCAAACACATCTAAAGATTATTGAACTATTAGTTAATAAAAATTAAGACACAGAAGATGATTAAGAGTACTATTTAAAACTTTTATTATGTAGATATTGAATAACCATCCAAAAGGGATATTTAACAGAATCAATTTTGATGATAAATTCATTAGATGGGGAGACTAATGATCTCTGTTAAATTTGGAAAAAATAAGTTGAATAGAAGTGGTACAAAAAAATTATAGAGAAAGAATAATTCTGTATGGTCAGAATGAAAAACAACACAAGGAAATGAAAAATAGACTAAGATTTATCAGAAAGTTTCTTTCATGAATATGGGAAAGTCATAAAGTGTAGTGCAGTAAAAGACACACCTACAAATGCAACATCATAGAAAGATAAACTGAAGGTAATACTTTATAATGTCTCTAGAAGAAGAAGTTGCAACCTACGTAAAGAATATTGAGAAAAATTATAGATTAATGATAAGTTAGGAAATATAAAAACTATGTTCAATGGTATTACATCACATTAAATGAAGAGAAACTATGATACCAACATAATCAATATAACAATTAGGTTGATAATAAAGTATAATATCGTCCATGGGAAAAAGAACCACAAGTTTAGAGAGTCAGAAATGAAAAGGACCTTCGATGACGATAAGCCTAAATGTTAATGTTATGAATGAATGAATGAATTGTTTGGAGAATATATATGACGAATCCAAGATGCATAGAATTTTAAATAATTTGATATTAGAGTATGATTTTATTAAATGATATAATAATCCTATTTTGAGATGATAGAAATAATAATATACAAGCTAGTTTTTAATGCAAATGAAGCTATAATGGATTCATATCATTGAAAGAACAAGAAACAAGTTATATTTTGTTTGGTGTACCTAAGGCTATAGAAGATTGAGTGTAAGTAAAGTAAAACCTCAAGAATTTAATTCAATTTTTTGAATGTTTTTGGACCAGAAGATGCTAATGGAATTTTCATTCACATGAAGTCACAATAATCATAATGATATTGACCTGGAAGATAAAATTTCTAATGTTCATGAAGGAATATTCCTATGTCCATTAGAAATTTTTTGTATGAGTTTAGGAATGTTTTTATTGATCTTTTCAAATTATTTAGTGAAGTAAAATTCCAATATCCCAAGAATTAATTTAGGAAACTTTGATAGACACTTGAAATGAATGAGATTTTCAATTTGAATATTACACATTCCCCAAAATTATCATTTGAAGTATGGCTAGATAATGGGGGGAAATATTTCGAGTAGAATTGTTAATGTGAATATATTGAGGGAGTTTTTTATAGTATTGAGAAGTAAAAAGATAATAATAATTAAAAAAAGTATATGATAGAAGAAAATAAGGGTTGAATAAGTGAAAAGGATAGAATAATAGATTTAGAAGAAGCCATGTAAAGTTACTTTATTTAGGTGAATAAAAGTTTTTTAGTAGGCTATTGTCAAGGTACAATCTATTTAAGATTCAAATGTAAATGTGAAATAAAGTGAGATTTTTTTAATTTAGTTATGAGAATCAGAGGACATGTCTATGTGAATATTGAGTATAGAATCATTTCACCTATTAGTTGAAGATATATCCATGAGGATGTTTTTAAAGAACCCTTGAATACCACTGGTTCTATTATAAACAATTCCACCATTCCTATGGGGAGTTAGAATGTCCATTTTTTTTGGTGGCTCAACCACATGAATAATATTGTTGTTTTAGAGTTCATGATGATCCATACTCCAAGGGTAAGGGATAATAAATTTCTTTATTATAAAACATATTAAAATAATGTAATTATATAAATTAGATATTAATAATCTTGAAAAAGAGTAGGTTTCCCACATTGGGTCCATGATTGGTAAAAATACTTGTGTGATGTTTCATCTACATTATTTACATTTTATGAGGATGTATGTATATAGTGAACACATGAAATATCCATACATCTTGACTAATAATAGAGTTTTAGTCAACTAAAAGTAATGAAAGTTTTATGTTGAGCTAAATTGGTTAATGTTGGTCATCATTGATTCACCCCCCTCAGGGTAATTGCACGATCCACTAGGATTCACAAGAGTTTTGAGATATGAAATGTTTCCTCTATTTCGATATAATATTTTTTTCCTGATTATTTTCAATGGTTTACATGAAGTGATTATTTCTAGAAGATACAAATAAACATCTATGAGAAGATAATAATGGTATACTTGAGATGATGAAAATGGAAGTTATTCATTGTGATTGATAGACAGAGGTTTGGACCATAAATTTGAAAAAAAGTAAAATATATATTCTAATAATACATAGATCTTAACCTCTTATAATTTATTGAATTATGGTCCCCTGATACTACTAAAATATAGACCAATTGGATTTTGTACTAAAAAGTATATCATAATTAACATTTCAAAAGATAAAAGTATGAGTTATAGTGAGTTCATTCGACTGAATATATTGATGAACATTACACTGAAGGAAAGAATTACATGAATAAAGTACCTTTTGTATTATTCTCTTATACATTTTAATTATCAAGGAACTATAGAAAAAAAATTAAAGCTGGAATAAAAACTCAACGAGATGGAAAATACATTTTCCATGAACCATTGAAAATGAAAAACCCTCACAGTGATTGTAGAAGTAAATGAATATTTTATCCAAATTTTGAATAAAATATTTCACATAGTTGAATAAAATTTTCAAATAAGTATTTGTGATAATGTTATAGATTTGAATTTTTCGTCAAATGTTGTGCATACAATAAAACATACTATTTAAATCAAAGACCTTTAGATGGAATTTAAAGATTGAAGGATAAAATATTTTGAATATCAATTATAAATAAGAGTAGAATTCATGGAGAAATTTATTCAAACGGTAAAATATGAATGTATCAATAAATTGAAATTAATTTGATATTAGGAAAAACATTAAACTGATTATTTATTGAGTGTGATATTATTTTTAAATCCTTGAAAGTTATTGAAGTTCAATATTTACATGACGTAGATAAAGAATACACTTTTTTAATTTATGAGGGGTGTCTTAACTATTAGAATACTCAATCTACTGGTAAGAGGAAAATGAAATCATTAGAATCTATATATTTTGAGTAAATGGAAAAAAAATGAATCTTTAAGTTCTAATGAATCTATTTTCATTGATTCTGATACTTCGAATAGTATTGGTTGTAGTTATGGATGAAAATGGTAAAAGAAAAGTATGAATAAACACAACTCCTTTGTGAATATTAAAGTAAGAAAGTAAAAAAATGATGGAATCCCACACAAGGTCCATTGAATGAGAATGTTCATATCCAAGAATTGAAAGAACATTCCACCTTCCAGAGTTGCAGTTAATAGAAGAAGAGTATATTTGTTGTATACTAATGGTATTGTAGAATTTTTGGACACTAGGTAATAGATTATTGAAAAATTTATCAATTACCAAAAAATGAGTACATATTTATTAGGGGGGGGGGTTAGAAAAAATTTATGAAAAAATCAGCTAATTATAACTGATTTACATGGAAGAAGGGATATCTATTAACATCCAACATATTTGAATATGATGAAAAGATATATGGATGTTGAGAAAGAAGTTTTCATAGTGATTATTAGGGATGATTTATATCCGCTCGGTATAATTTTTCTATCACTAATTGAATAATTCCACAAAATCTAAAGAAGAATGAAGAGATGACGAACTGTAAGTATACCTTGATATGAAAACAATTGTAATTTACCAAGAAAAACTCAACCAAAAAAATTAAAGGAATATTCCACCCCAAATAATAAATTAATCTATTATTAAAGAAAATTAAACTGTATATATATCTTTTAACATTCCAGGAATGTTCAAATTAATTGAAGAAAAATAAACAAACCTGAATTAATCTGTGAAAGACAGTGGAAGATTTGAAAGGTGGAATAAATATATGATGAAGAAGTTTTGATTCATAGAATGTTACCACATAAGGGTATTGTAACATACAATTGAAGTTTTATAGATGATGTATGAATTTCTTACAGACTCCTGGGACGTTCATAACAATATTAACCATGTAATTGAATTTTTTAAATAAGAAAAACCACATATTAGATGATATGATGTTTTTTGAGAAACATACATAATTTTGGAAAAGGAATGATAAAACTATTTTAAAATAATTAATCATAGTATATCTAGAGAACTTATAGGCAGTACGGAAAATAGAAGATAATAAAAATAGGTGTAAATGATCCTTACTAATGTAAGATAAGAATAAATTAAAACATATAGTAAAAAATGAAGCTTTGTAGAAAAAGTTTATACTATCCAAGAAGAATGGAGATTGAAAAATAATGTGTGAAAGAATTAAGTAAAATAAATCTAAAGATAAGTGTGTTTTTAGGTTAAGATATATTTATCACCCTTTTTAAATTAATTAATGGAAACAAATGACCCTCTTTATTCCCATAAATATTGTGTTTGTATTTATAAATAAAAGAATTAATGGTGATTTAAATCAGGGAGATCCCAAAAAGAAGGATGATAGAGTATATCCCTTTTCTGGTAATTAAGGAGAAGATATTTATTCTAGAGAATTGAATATATATATATATATATATCAAAGAGATAAAAGTCGAATATCTAATAATCATAACATCCAAATATTGAAGTAGAGGTGTATTGAAAAAATAGTTCCCTATGTCGTATGCTCCAATTGATGATAAAATAAGATTAAATTAAAAAGTTTTAAAATCTAATTAATAATATTTTTATCAAATATAAGGTTAATTTTTGATAATATCATTTTTTTATTTGAATAACTACGTTTAAATTCAAAATTGAAAAATAATCTTTTATAAAAAATTATGAATAATAATTCCAATAGGGTTAAACATTTCATTTTTAGGTTGAATGATTTTGATATATGTTTTAGATAAATATAGGAGGGTTTAAAAAAAATAAATAATATTACAACAAAATTAAAATTTCAAAATCTGGTATAACCTTATTATTTTTAGGATGGATTTTATTTCCAAGATTAATCAATATTTTTTATACACAGATTATAATAGATGAATTCATAGAATTGATCAATTTGTGAATCATTTCTTTATAAAAATATATTCGATAATTCTACCATGAATTAAATGTTTTTTTTAATTCAATATAAGAGAAGGTGAGAATATAAAAATGATAAGAATGTAACTCCCTTACTATAGGATGATAATAAGGGGTCGTGAATTAATATTACTAATGGTGAGAGAAAAATAATGAATACATAAAATCCTAGAGCTTTCATCCAAAAATAAATACAATGTTCAATGTATTTATCTACATGAAACACTAAAAAAATATAAACCATTATAATGTAGTGATATAATTTTCTTGTATAATATGTGGTAATAGAATTTGATATATATAGATATAAAAGAAAAAATATTGCTTATATGATAGACTAAATTATTACAATTAAGCATGTAGTAAAATATATATTTGTGCTTAAAATTTATTTTATATGATTTGTATTTTCACATGTTTGATATATTTAAGATTAACAAAAATTTTAGAATAATAATCAATATACAAAAACAATAATTTCCTATAAAATGTGTTTTCATGTTATTTTATGATTTCATTTTAAAGATAATTGTATCTATTGTATAATTTTAATTTTAATAAATTAACATCATTTTTGGATTTATCATAGTCATATTAGCTTACGTTTATTTTTTATATTTTTCTAAAAATATTGATTTTAATGTGAATAGTGAAAAATACGATTTTTACAAAAAAATGAATTTAAGATATTATTAATATATAAGTATGAATTGGAAATTTATGAAAACTTTTTCTATGACAAAATATGTATTATATAATTTATTTTATACTTTTCTAAATGTTTTTTAAATTTATAAACACATATTTGAAAATTTTAAATTTAAGTTATAATTTTTAAAAAAATTAATACAGTATACATTGGTTATTTTTAAATTAAGTTTTATAATATTTATAAATTGAATAAAAAATAATTTTAAAGTTTGAATAATTATTAGAAAAATTTATAATATGTTCCATTTTATTTTTCTAGGTTTAAAGGATAAATAAACTTGTTAAAAACTAGTTACCGCGATGGAAACTAAAATGATAAAAGTGAGTCACCTTAGAGGAAAAGACCGAAACATGTTTAAAACATATTTATATTAGAATTTTTGAGATTTAGATTAACCTTATCTCCCATTTAATTCATTATTTATCAATTTTGGAGCCACTTCACTTGAGAGTGACTTCCCATTATTGAATATTTTTTGAGGTTTACAAAAATGCCACTCCTTTTAACTTATAAAAGGGTCACTCATATTAACACTGATCTACACACCGAAACCTCTTAAGTTAGTCCCCAACTCAACCAAAAACTATCCTACAATATCCTATACACATAAATGGGGTTATTTACATCTCAAATTACCACCCCCAAAGTTTTAATTCTCTTTGAAAAGAAGATAATCTGAAGCGACCCTCGCTTTTCAAAAATAAACATTACATAACATTTTTAGTACATTTAAACATTATACAAATAGACACACAAATACCATAGATGGTATAATTCCTTTGGAAACATGGAATCATAAACACTAGTGCATTTGTGAGCTATGTCGTCTCCCACTACGTTCTTCATAAATAGAAATCATCTTAGAAATATCAAACACAACACATATCATCATAACCTGGGGGAAAGACATGGATCAAAAGGAAGTAAACAAAATAAGGCATGAAATCCTAAAATAGGACTAAGACATGGAATTTTGGAAACAAAAAATTATATAAGGATATCTATTGTAACAAAGACATCAATTCCAAGACCATCATAGTGGAAAAAGTCCTTTACTTAATCGGGTGAACCCCTGTTCCAGCCTTGTATTACTGAACTAAGTAAACCGACATTCTAAACATGTATTACTGAACCAAGTAAACCCTTGTTCCAGACCTGTATTAATGAACCGAGTAAACCCTCATTCCATCGATACTCATCTCATGGGATATAAATATTTACAAAATTTATTGGAGGGATATATAGGTCCCACCAATCACATAATTAAATCATACATACATGTTCCACAATATCATAAATAAGCATATCATAACCCATGAAATAAAATGGGTATCATAAACATGTAAACAAATACTAACATGTGGAAATAACATGTTTCATAATTATTTAAAGATAAACATAACCTATGAAAATGAGTGGGTTTCAAAAGCATAAAACTTGTGAATGAGAAATGGATTTCATAAACATATTATCCTTAAGGAGAAATGGGTTTCATAAATACCATGGGATTAACCATAACTCATTCATATAAAGGATATGAATAGAACCATTATATCATTTCCTATAAAGGCATGAGTAACCTCAATATAAGTTAACTTATATGGAAAATAATTTTTAAATATACTCTATAAACATTTCTTGATGGAATTATCTTTTCTTGTTTGAAAAAGTCTTTTAAATACTAAAATTCCATTTGAAAATTATTTTCATAGAAAATAACTTGAAAACATATAAAGAAGACATGAAATCATTTGGAAAACCTTTTCCCTTGAAAAAATTTAAAATAATCTTCAAAACATTTTAAAAACCTTCTTCTTTGAAAACACAGGAAAACATTTAAAAAATTCATGAAATTTTTTTGAAAACAATTTCATTGAAAATTATTTTAAAACATACAATAAAATATTGAAAACATGTTCAAAATCATTTTTATTTAAAACATATAAATAAACATGAATACATTTTGAAAACAATTTATTTAAAATCAATTTGAATAGTTATAAATAGATATTGAAAACATTTTTAAAAACATTTCTTTGAAAATACTTCAAAAACTTATAAATAACACTTTAAATCATTTTGAAAATAGTTTTCCATGAAAAAATATAAAGGAAGATTGAAATAATTTTGAAATAAAATTTCATTTAAAATTAATTTTTATAAAAAAATATTCTTAAATATTATCCTTTTTAACAATGAAAAGGGAGATTCTAATAATTTATGGTGGGTAAATAAGTACATGTCATATGAGTTCAAAAGAACATTCCTTTTGTATGGTAAAAAGGATAGAAAAGTGACTTGTTCATAAAGAGACAATAATATTACCTTGAAGATATTTGTAGAAGGAAAAATTATAAATATATATTTTAGTTATTATATGTTAATGATATAATGTTCTTGGAATCTCTTTTTAAAAAACAACAATTTCTGACCAACGAGAGGGTAAAGTCGGACTTTCCTAAAAACAATTCTTAACTAACATATGTACCAAAGTGTAGAAAACTATTTCAATAACATATTATGTAATAAAATAATAAAGGATAAGTAATCTAATGAATATTCCTGATATATGGATCACGATCTTTCACCAATGGAAGCATAAACATAAACAATCTCGAAACAGCATGAGATTGTCTCAACAAACTCAAATAACATGGTATCTTGGGACCAATCTCTCCATGTATGGAAATTAAATTACATGAAGCATATAATATAATGAAATTTTTTAGATTCAAGATACTTCATGTAAAATGGAATTATATGAACCTCTAAAAATAGTTTCGGTGCATAACAAAACTTGACTGTCAAAGAAGGAAAATTGAGACAAAACATTTTTATAGATTTGGTAACCTTTAAAGCATATGTCCCCTGAAAGAAGGGTTATAAAATTGGATTATGAATAAATATATATTTTATTAAAATATACATACAATAAAATCATGATAATTACATACACCACAAAAAAAGAGTGGCAAACACGGCTTGTATCTCACAGAAATTAAAAGTGAGATTATCTCCCCATACCTTGTGTCTCGACTCTCTCCATACTCATACAAGATTCATGTATATTAAATATATGTTTATTATAAATATTTTACAGAAGAATATTCTTAAATATATTACCATATATGGTTTTACTATTAAATTATATTACCCTCTTGTTAACTATCCTATGCTAAAGATTTACTTTGGGTAATATTCACCTTTCTCTTCACATGTGTCTTAATTTGTAATACCGTTAGTCCTTATAATTATATAATGATTCCAAAAAGTATATAATTATATAAATATTAGTTATATCTTGTATATGTATATTATAATAACCTATATCATAATAAATTATGTAATGGAATACACGGTTTATGGAGACGGTAAGCCGTACGTACGCATGCACACTGTTTTTCCATTTTTTTTTGTTGTATTGAAAGAAAGTATTTAAATGTAATATATATATATATATTATATTAGAATTAATATATCATATATATCATTTAATTTATTTAAACCAATCCTTAATACATTTTATGTGGTGTGTGAATGAATCACATCGCTTTGAGGGGGCAGTAGTTTGCACTTACTCAAACGAGATTATCGTATTAACACCAAATGGAAGGTAAACATATGTGTGTTTTAAATTGAATAAAGAAGAATAAAGACATACAAAAAATAATATATTAAATATATAAATATAATTTCCATCATTATGGTCACCATGATTGGTGGTAAAGGAGAAATAGACAATTGTCGTTTTGTAATTCAGTAGTTCACCATACACAGAAACAGTACGTTCAACATCCCATAGATGGAGGTGTGTGTATGTGTAGTTCATAAAATTTTCAAAAAAAAATAATAGTATACATAGGATACTGGTGTTGTCAAAATATAAGGAAATAATGATAGTGTATGGGGTTTATAAGGAAAATAAATTAAATGATCTTGATAGAAGACATTACCTCTAAATTGGGTAACTCCTTTTGGTTTGTGCCAAAAGGATTCCTTGAAAATATTTCATCCCAAAAAAATAATTCATGGTAAAAGGGAGATTTTTGAGAGGCTACATGGGAAGATATATTATGAACATAAATTTTTTGATAGGTGTGAAGAATTGGTAGAGGTGGTGTCCATTTATAGGGAAGGAGAATGACTCACATGGAATTTTAAACAAAATTAGTTTTGCACATGTTCTTACCTAAAAAAACTTAAAAACCCAAAAAAAAACTCAATAATAGAAGATTTATGTCCGAAATAGTGTAATAAAATGGTTTTTATACAACTGTCTAAGTCATTTGGGCCCTTACTTTTAAGGTTTTGTGCTTAATTAATCTTAATTTGGCCTTAACCGCTGTGATTAATTTTAACCACTTTTACAAATCATTTTGGTCATAAATTAACATGGTATTATTATAATATAAATATTATACAGAATATAATTTTTAATGTCATATTTTTTCAATAAAAATCATAGAAGTGGCGAAACTAGGATTAGTGATAATATAGTATATGGGACGAAATAAAGGGTTTTTGAAGTAGGAAAAGGTTTAAACGTTTGTTAAGATTATATATCCATTATCAATATTTAATTGATTGTAATTAATTTAATTGTATTATTAGATGTAATATATATCTAATGAGACCTTAAACCTAATTTATAATACCATTTATAAATAATAATTAATTATAAAAAAAGGTATTTTTGAACTCAAAAGCATTATTTTTCACTACTCATCATAAAAATGAATTTTCTTAGAAAAATCCCAAAAGATTTACCCTATGATAATTTATAAGTTATGAAAATAGAAATGAAATTTATTTCATCCAATTTATTTTATTAATGTGTCTAAAATTACTTTTAGTATTAAAATCGATCCATTCAAGAAAAACTATTTTAACCTAAAATGACTTCCAAAAATATAATCTTTCATTATCAGTATGTTTTATTTATATAAAAAATATTTGAAATTTAGTTATTAATAAGATTAAAATATTAGTTATAATTTTATTATTTAAATAATTATAACAATAAAAATAGATGTTTTGTAGAAACTCAGTGTTGCGTGCATCGTATGCCAAGTCAGTGTTGTTTGTAGCGCAAGTCAATTTGGTATTGCGTGCATTCAAAACCATGTTGGTATTGTGTGTGATAGGAATATTTGAAATAGTGTTTAATATGTATATATAAAGAAATATTTATACTACCGTGTAAAATGAAAAATATTTAGAATTTATTTTAATTCAAAAAATAATAATTCTCAAAGTCTTGGGGTGTTACATTCTACCTCCCTTAAAATGAATTTCACCCTCAAAATTCATCTGGGTTATAAAAGGTTTAGTACATTAAAGTTTCATTCATACAAACCCACATCATAAAAATGTATAATAAAACATCCCTTTAAAAATGAAATTTGGAACCACATTGGTTACCAAAGAGTAACATATAATTGGGTTTTCACAAAGGAGAACATAGGTTGGGAAGGAAGATTGGATATAGAGGAAAAGCGTAAATATTTATAGGGAGTGATTGAGGTAATCAATAAAAAACAAGTGAATTATCAAAGTAAATGTGAGGGACCCAGAGTCATAAATCTGTGATGATTGAAAAGGAAATATTCAAAATGAAAATTAAGGTATTAGGACAACAATTATTTTTGATTACTTTCAAAACATTCAGTAATTGTTGATAAATGTCTATAAACAAAATTTCTTTCTTGTGATGTGCTTTTAAAAATTTATAATACCTCCATCAACTCATGGAATTAATATCTAGAAATTAACATTGATGAATAACGAACTAATATACATTTTTAATAGATCATAAGGCCCATAAAGATTAATAATTATAACTATTTTCCCTTAAAAACAACTTACATTAATATATAAAAATAAAAATTTGAAAAAATAGTTTATCATTAATATTTATTCATTAAAAAAACACACATTATCCAAGACATCATGTAGGATAATGGTTGGTGTGAAACCCTTATCATCCTTCAGTCCAGGGTTCAAGACTCATGACCTTTCCATACTTGATTGCTAGTCACATGAAAGATAGGATTTAATTTTTTTAAATACACTAACATAATATATATGATGGACATCCTTGAAATACAGTTAGTCAATTATTATCCTTTCAACCAAGTTATTTAACACAAACAAAGTGAAAAAATATTTCCTCTAAATGTAAACTTAAACTTTTCATGAACGGTTGACCTTATAACCATTCCAAAGGTGAAAATATAAATATTTATAAAGAGGGTGATGAAATAATATTAACATGTATTACATTATATGACCCAAAATATCTATTGGTTTTCATGTTCCAAGCATGTGAATAACCTCATAATATATTCTCTTGAAACATGGAAACAAATTGAATGACCATAAATCCATTTGGACAAAATGAATGCTTCCTCATTTCAAAGTATATTGTATTTACTCCGTAAATAAAAAATGTTTTAAACTTCATTAGAGGTGGCAGAAAACACATATAAACTAGTCCTTACATAGTTCCAAGGTAATCAATATTGTCCCATTTACTTATTCATATCTCGTGTATCTTTATCGATACAAAATTTTCTAAACATAAAGAAAATGTTAAGGGTTACCTCCCCTTAGTAAAAATGTTAACATTCATGAGATAACCTTTTTAGTCCATTGTGACCATTCAACATATTCTTATAAATCCTATTCAAAAAAATAAACTGAAAAACCCATACATAACGCACAATTATTAATTATATAATCTAAAAATATAAATAATTCGATAACATCATCCTTAATCTGTTATCAATTCTACCTCATCATATTACACAATACTTTTTTTCCTTCACCATTTCTTCTATAGTGTCTTCTTCATCAGAAATGTAACCATTACTCGCACCACCTTGTTTATTCTCTTCTAGAAATTTCCTCTTGGGACATTGAGTTTCATAATTACCATTTTTTCACACTTAAAACACATAACTGTTGATGAAAACATAGGGAGGCCAAAATTTACATCCATTTTGTTAACCAAACTCTTAATTTTTCCATTGTAGTCACATTATTTGTGTCCTTATATTCCATAGTCAAAAAACCTTCTTGTTCTTCTAAGACATTCACTTAGGAGATTATTTCCACATTACTAACACAAAGGAAACTGAATCCGCTCCCTTTCATGGTCTCCATTTACCAAACACTTAGTGAACTCCTTGTTTCTCTTCCTTGGTGATTCTGAGAGTTGGTTTTGGTAAAATTGTTAATCATGTTCTGTGAAAACTGTTTTGGCATGATTATGAAATATTTCACTTTGGTGATCATCCCCCGTGACTACCCATCATATGTTCTTCCATCACATTAAATATTAATCAAGATCCTTGCAGTTCCCTCCATTGACTAAATCCAAAATCACAGTTTGAGAATTACTTATCATAGAAGAAAACTACAAAGTCATGAAAATAATTACATATATGATGTTTAAATCAGGACACCTTCCATAATATAAGACACCTTGGCTTTATTCTATGTTATTCATAGATAACTTATATATAAATAATTCTTGATGTTTCATGAAGAGTTTGTGAATTCATAAATAATATCCCCTAGAGTGTCAAACCAGGTGTGCAGAAAGGCCTGTTGTCATGTACCAGATTACCCCAAGTCATGTCTGGAACATCTTTTTAGAGTTTTTATCCCTAAGTACATCTGTGGTAGAGACAAATACACTTGTAGTATCCATATAAAGATGTATTTCCTGGAAATTGATCACTCCATATTTTACCAAAATTCCAGGACATTTTCCTAAATGTTAACTCATTATTATACTTGTCCTTAGAGACATCCCTAGACATATCCTTATAAATAAACCTAGGGATCTCAATAATTAGTTCTCATCCTAGTGTCCAAATGTTAACAATAACTTTTCTCTTATACTAACTTATGTGACCCTATATTTTCAATCATAAACATTCCATAACATTTGTGTAATACTTAAATACTATACAAACTGTTTCCAAAAGACCGTAGTTGGTATAGTGCCTCATGAAACATGATAACCAAAACACTGGTACATATGTGAGCTATATCATATCCCATTAGGTTCTTGTTTACTATAACCTTTCTTAGACATATAAAACATAGTACATATCATTATAACCTAGGGGAAAGGAAATTTAAAATGGGGTGAGCACAAATTCCCTGTAAGGGTAAATAAGGGAGACATGTAAGTATAAACATGAGCTTAAGGGTATAAAAATATGATCATGGAAGTAGAAGATCATACCCTATATATCGAAGATCATATGCATGAATCATGGAATAAATCATGGCAATTAATAAGGAAAAGATAAAAAAAAAGTAATGGAAATGATAATGGAAAGAATAACATAAGAGTAAGACATGGAATTTTGTAATCACATAAGCATATAATGATTTCTATAGTATCCAAGGCACCCATTACATGACCATATTAGTGGAAAAGACATTTATTGAACTAGGTGAAACCCTATTGCATCCTTGTATTACTGAACTATGTAAACCCTCATTCCATCACTATATTATTGAATCGATTAAACCCACATTCCATCCCTGAAGTACTTATTAGAGTAAACCCTCGTTCCATACCTATACTGCTGAACCAAATAAACCCTCGTTCTAGACCTCTATATCTAATAATGTATAAATCTTTACCCAATGAATTGGAGAGATATATAGGTCCCAAACATTACATAATGAAATCATACATACATGATAAATATGATCATAAATAAATATATCATACTTGTGAAATGAAATGGGTATCATAAACATGTAAATATATCACAACCTATAGAAAGAGTTGTTTTGATAATCATTTCATCATAAACATAACCTATGATAATAAGTGGGTTTCAAATGAAATTAAACCATGAAAGAGAAATGGGATTCATAAACATATTATCCATAAAAGAGAAATTGGTTTTATAAACAAATTACCCATAAAGGAGAAATGGGTTTCATAAAGACCCTCGCATTAACTATAACATGTTCATATAAAGGATATGAATAGAAAGATTAGACAATTTTATAGAAAGGCATGAGTAACATCAATACATGTTATCTTAGATGGAAAATAATTCTTAAGTAAACTCAAAAAAAAATTCTTGAGGAAAATATCCTTTCTTGTTTGAAAAATAAGTTTTAATGCATAAAAACATTTGAAAATCATTTTCTTAGAAAATACATTGTAAAATTATAAAAAAGACATGAAATCATTATGAAAACATTTTTCATTTAAAGAATTTAAAATAATCTTCAAAACATTTTAAAAACATTTTTCTTTGAAAACACTTGAAAATTTTCAATGAATGCTTGAAAATGTTTTTAAAACCATTTCATTAAAAATGCATTGAAAATTTATAACGAAATATTGAAAATGTTTTGAAAATTATTTTTCATGAAAACATGTTGAGAATATTGAAAATGTTTTGAAAACCATTTCTTTGAAATACCATTGTAAACATATAAATAGTGTGTTAAAATGTTTTGAAAACCATTTCTTTTAAAATACTTTATAATATTATAAATAAGACGTGAAAACATTTTGAAAAACGCTTTCCATAAAAAAATATAAAATAAGTTTAAAACCATTTTTAATATAATTTTCATATAAAATTACTTTTTTAAAAGCATTTTATTAATGATTATACTTTTTAACAATACAAAGGTATCTTCAACGAAATTATGATGGGTAAATCTATACATGACGTACGAGGTCAAAAGAACATTCCATTTTCATGGTAAAAAGGATATTAATGTTCCTTGTTTGGAAAGAGACAATAAGATTCCCTAGAAGATATTGGTAAATGAAAAAAGGGTAAAAATTTATTTTTGATATTATATGTGAATGGTATAATATTCTAGGAAATTATTTTTAGAAAACATATATTTCTGACCAAAGAGAGTGTAAATCCAGGGTTTCCTAAAAAACACATTATTAACTAACATAAGTACCAAAGAGTTGAAAATGGTACCAATACATGAGTATTTCATGAAATAATATAAGAGAAGGAATATAAGGAATATTCATTAGATATGGATCATAATATTTCACCAAAGGAAGCATAATCATAAACAATCTTGAAAAGTAATGAGATTTTCTGAATAAACTCTTATAAATTGGTATCTTGGAATAATGCACTCCATGTAAGGAACGAAAATTACAAGAAGAATATAATATCATGAAAATATTTATATTATTGATGTTCTAGGTAAAATGGAACTATATTAACCTCGAAAAAAGAGTTTAGGTTCATAAAAAACATGAGTGTCAAAGAAATAAAATTGATCCAAAATATTTTTTACCAATTTGGTAACCTTTGAAACTTAAACCCCACAAAAAAGTATCATCAAATGGGAATTTGAATAAAAATAAATTTAATTAAAAGATTCATCAAATGAAATAACAGTCAGTAAATACTCCACACAAAAAGAAACACTGGCGAACATAGCTTGTATCTCAGATAAATTAAAAGTGAGATGAAATCCTTTTACCTAGTGTCTTGACTCTTTCTGCACTCGTACAATATTCCTATAATATAAATATAATTTTTTTATAAATAATTTACAGAAGTATATTCTTATATATATTACCATATATGGGTTTATCATGACCTTATATCACCCTCATGTTAACCATCATATGTTGTTGTTTTATTTTGGGTAATATTCACTTTGTTCTACACACATTTCTTAATTTGTTATATCAATATTCATTATACTTATATAATTATTATAGAATGTTGAAAATAAAATAAATATCCATTATATCCATTATATTTATATTATAATAACTTATATCATAATTATATACATAATTTAATTCACCATTCATGGAGGCAGTAAACTATACGTATGCATGAACACTGTTTTTTGGTTTTTATTATCGTACTGAAAGAATGTATGTAAATTATATATATATATATATACATGTATGTATATATATAAATATATAAATATTTAATTATCTTAAATATATAATATATATCATATAAGTTCATTAAAGTCATCCTTGATGCATTCCATATGGTGTGTGAATGAATCACATTGCTTTGAGGAGGCGGTAGTCCACACTTCCTAAAACGAGATTATTGTATTAACAAAAATGTAACATAATAAGATACATTATCTCATAAAAAAATATTAATTTCATAATAAATATAATATATTACATATATAAATATATTTTCCATCATAATGGTATATATGATTGGTGGTAAAGGAGAAACGAACAATCATTTTTTCGTGAGGTAGTAGTTCTCCGTACACAGAAACATGATGTTCAACATCTATTAGATGGATGTGTGTGTATGTTTAGGTCATAAAATTCTGATAAAAACATCCGACTATATGGAGGATACATGTTTTTTCACAAAATATGGGAATAAATAGAGTGTAGGGGGTGGAGAAGGAAACTAAATGAAAGGATCTTGAGAGAAGACGTTACCTCTTAATCGACTGGTTTGTGCCAAAAGGATTCATTGAGATGATTTCATCCCAAAGGGAGGATTAGAGGTATAAGGTATGAATTTTGTGAGGATACTTTAGTAGATCCTAGACAAAATAAAAATCTTTGAGAGGTGTTAGTAATGGGTAGAGGTGGTGGCCTTTTGTTGGGAAGGAAAAGGACTGACATGGAATTTTTAGAAACAAATTAGGTGTGTACATGTTATTGAAAAAAATAAGTCTTACCAAAACAAATGAACTAAATAATGGAAGATTTATGGTGGAAATATTGACAGAACATTTGTGTAAGACAAGTTTCTAGGTCATTTGGGCCTTTAGTTTTACGGTTTAGTCCCTAATTAAGCTTAATTTGGCCTTAATATCTGTGATTAATTTTAATCACTTTTACAATTCATTTTGGTCAAAAATTTACATGGACTTATTAAAATGTAAATATCATAATGAATAAAATTTTGTATATAATAGTTTTAAGTTCCAATCACAGAGGCAACAAAATTAAGATTAGTTCTAATCCCACATACAGGGCGAAATACTGGTTTTTAAGGTAGGAAAAATTTCAAAAGTTTGCTATGATTTTATATTCAGTATCAAGGTGGAATTGATTATAATGAATTTATTTGTATTATTATAATAAATATTTATTTAATTTTACCTTAAAACTACTTTATAATATCATTTATTATTAATATTTAATTATAAAAATAACAATTTTTAACTAAAAATGAGTATTTTCAGTATTTATCAAAAAATGAAGTTTCTCATAAAAATCCAAAAAATTCACCCTAGGATTATTTAGAAATTATGAATACAAAAAGAAGTTTATTTTATCAAATTATGTTTATATGTGTTCCTTAAATTACTTTTATATTTAAAAGTGATCAATTCACGAAAACAATATTTTTAACATAGAAGGACATCAGCAAAAATATGATATTTCGTTATCAATATATTTTATTTATATAAAACAAAAATATTTATAAATTATTTATTACTAAGATTAATGAATAGTTTATTGTTCTCTTATTTAAATAATTAATACAATAAAAAGAGATATTTTTTACAAACTCAGTGTTGCGTGCATCGTACACCAAGTCAACGTTGCTTGTAGCAGATGCCAAGTTGGTATTACGTGTAGCACAAGCCAAGTTGGTATTGAGTCTTAAAGGAATGTTTCAATTAGTGTTTTAATATATATATATATATATATATATATATATATATAATGAACTTTTTCCAGTGTCGTGTGAAATGAAAGAAATTGAAATGTTAAATTAATTAAATAATAATAATTCTCAAAATCTTAGGGAGTTACAGAATCCAAGAAGTGTGGTATAAGTTTCTAATTTCTCTCTCTCTTTTATATTTATTTTTTATGTTATTATTCATAAAATTTTATTTCACCATACTAAAATAATAAAATTATTATCATAATTATACTTTTATGTTACTATTGTGATGTTATATTTATTAGTCACCCTCCCCATTTCCATTATGAAAAATGAAAACATAAATCATACATTTTTCCGAAAAACACAACCATGGATAAACATGTTTCATTTTATTTATCATAAAAATAAAAACTATTTTAGTTTATATTAAAAAAGTAATAATATATATATATATATCATTTATATGTTTCATTTTAAATAAAATAAAATGTAATGATAATAATAATGTAATCCATAAATATTGGATAATGACCCAAAACATGTTCATAAATACATTTGTTTTCATAAGACATGACTACAAATAAAAAATAATGGTATTATAACATTTTTTTCCTATATAAAAAACAAATTACAAAACATTAATGGTTTGGGAATGATGAACTCTGGGAAGAAACAGAACATCAACACCGCTTTTACAAACCTAGATCAAAATAGTTAAGATTATTAACATCTGATTTAGAAAAAAAGATTAAAAAAATATAATACATGGAAATAATAATTACTAATAAAAATTATAAAATAAAATTCATATGAATAATTTTTTAAAAATCTAATTATTAAGTTTATCAATATGTTACAAGAGTTTAATCACATTTTTGGAAACCAATGGTAAAATTTAGGGCCTTGGTATCCCAAAATGCTTTCATTGGGTTATGAAATCTCTAATTGCACTTCATTTTTACAATAATTTCAGTTCAAAATGATTTATCCATTATTTTTATGTAAAAATAGTTTTTAAACCAAATCAATTTTCAGGTATGTTTTTTTATAAAAAAAGGATTTTAGTAGTGAATTTTATAAATATGAATAAAGTATGATTTCAAAAATCTATTTTCATGATTTTTTTTATTATATTAAAATGATCTATCTCCAATAGAGTAATGATTAATGTTTCACCCTATATTTACGTTAATTATGTGATTATTTTTTGTCATCAATTTTTTATTGTCAATCAATTTATTTATGTTTTTATACTTTTTGGAAATATTAGGAATCTATTTTTCCCTGGGTTTTGTATATGATGATTTGGAAGTATCCTAAAACCCATTTTCATTCTCTAGGTTAATTTATTATATGATTATTTCTTTAAATTTGTAATCAAATGTACGGGTTATGTGATGTGTGAGACCTATATCTCCCTCACATGCATCGAGTAAAGTGTTATATCACATTATATAAAATGATATGTTAACATCTTGGTATGAAACCAAGTTCACAAAGGATGATTTTGGTGGATTTTATCACAAATAATAATTTTACTTGTGAATAGAATGGTGGGTATCTTGGTCAAAATGATTAAAAAATACTACATTCTTGACGGTTCCACATTCTTTCCTATATTCCATGGATTATATTTTATTATTCATACATTATTTTCTCATTTCATGGTAAAAGTGTTTTTGTTTGATGTGTTATTTCTATATTTCATGCTGGTAGTTTATACTTACTAACATATGTTCTTTTAAATTATATATTTTTTCATATTCATGATTTTCTATATGATTATGATCTGACCATTATAAAATTTGTAATGTTATCCCTTAGTGATCATTTGATGTCACCTTTATTCCCCTTCACTAGTATTTGAAGAGGATAATGTCTAATGGAATGTATAAGAGTGGATTTAGATTATGGATAAATGTTCAAAACATGTAAAATAAGTGTTTTTGTGTTTTTAGACTCCAATAAACTAAACCTATTGTTCTTAGGGTGTTGCTACTATTTTTATGATGCAATAAGTAAACCATGGTTTTAATTTATTATTTATCTATATTTATATTGGGTCTCTTAATTTTAATTAGAAGATTTTTTCTTTGAAACTATGATAAGAAATCATTAGTAAAATAATTAAGGATAAGTTTAAGATATCTTCTCGATATTTATCTAAAATATAGATTTAGTGTATTTTATTGTAAATACATATACTTCTATATTGTATATTTTGATAATGCGTCGATTCAATAATTTAATTAATTAATTTTTTATTTTGATTCTCACTAACACCCACGTTTATGCTACTAAAAAAGTTACATTAAGGGAATTTCAGGTTATTAGTAACTGGAATAATTATTTTTATTATTTAAGAATATTCAGTCTTTAATCCATTGTAATATATTGGTTTTCTTGAAGGTAATTAATTTTGGGCATTTTTAATAAGTAATATAGGGAGACGGTTCATACCCTAAATTTATAAGAAAAATTTATTGTCTGTGTACTCTATATTTGGAGTAAAATTATAGATTAGAAATGAGAATTCTAGAAGAAACTATACTCTTTAGGAACAAATTTATGGTTCATCATCCCTATTTTTGTAATCAACCATACACTGGTAACCATAATTTTGTAGTATATTTCTATGAAAACAAACACTATATCTGACATGGTCAAAGACAGAGTTTTGAAATATAGTTTATTTCCCTATTTTCTATAAGAGTCTCATTGACAGTAAATATATTCCTAAATCCATTTAAATTATAACTAATAAGGATCATGATGAAGATATTAAATTCTTACCATTTATAATGGGAGTTATGAATTTATTTGAACATTCTGAATTCAAATATTTTCAATTTAGCATGTGATATTTCTTGAGCTATTTGACAAAAAAAGTCTATCTATCATGATAAATACTGGTATGTTCGTCTTATATAAATGCATAAGTATTATTCTTCTAAATATTAATTAATACATGTTTGAAAAATAAGAATGTATCATTTTCCTTAAAGTTAAACTTTGGAGAAATACATGTTTTGATCCTTAATTGTTCAATTAGAGCTACTCTATATCATTGTTAATATTTTACTATAATTTAACAAGTTCAATGAAGTAGTCATCACATATATAATTCAATGAAAAACATTTTAAATTAGTTTCATAATGTTTTCTCTACTATTGTTTAATGAAATATTGTTTGAAATTGAAAATTATTTTTCCAATGTTTTGTTTTGTAAAAGATCATAAAAAACTATTAGTTTCTATCACAATGATGTTTTAAAGATATTTCATCATTTTTATCCTGATCTATTATTTGTTTTGGAGTATATTATTCTAATATATAGTCATTGGTGTAATATCAGCTTCTCTTACTATGTTTTAGAGTTTTTGATTCCTAGTTAAAGAACAAGAAGGCCTTATAAATGCCTTGTAAGGTTTAAACTTCCAACACTCAATTTTAGAACTCTACAAAAAATTAATTTCTAGTGACAATAACTAATATCATAGAAATATCATTGGTGAAATGGATAAGGTAATTTCTATATCTAGAAAAAATATACACCTCTGTGTTATTTTCATTATTTATTTAAACTTCTCACACATCCTTAATAGAGAATGAAAAATCACTTCATTTCAAGAGGGACTTTTTTATTTTTTCATGATTTTTAAAAGGAAAAAATTCACCCCCTCTTGTGTATTTATCTTAATCATCTTAAAACAAAAAATGGTATTTGAGGTTGGAATCTTTTTGGAAGATTGAAGATTATTTTGGATCTAATGAGACAGAGCTAAAGATTTATGTAGAAACAAAACTCAATGGATGATATTATAGAATGTATGTCAATTATCTATTCCCTTTATTTTAATGGTGATAATTATGGATGCTGGAAATCATGCATGATTATTCATTTAAAAAATATTGGGATAATGGTTTATTTTAAGTTATTCAAGATATATAGAATTATTAATGGTGATCTAGAGAATGGAATAATGATCAAGAGAAATAATAGAATCTTAATTAAATAACACTGAATGATATGGTCTATGGATTTGGAACCAATGAATTTAATAGAGAATCTAACAGTGCTACTACATATAAGATGTGGAAGACTATTTCTATTATTTACGAACGAATTGATAGTTTTAGAAAAATAAGGTACAATATTTCAAAATTGAAATCTGGCACTTTTAGGATGCATGAATATGAGTGCACTACCCAGATGAGTAAAATATTGATAAAATCTTTCAACTATATTACTACCTTGGGAGAACCAATTAAATAATAAGATCAAGCTTTCTAAATTATCATAGTTTTACCTTCTATTTGTAAAGGAATATATAATTCTATGTGACAATCTACAATAGTTAAATAATTAGGGATGAAAGAACTAAGTGGTACTATGATGATGAATGAAGCTAAAATGAAAGATAAATCTAAAAATCATATTTCAATTAAAAAGGATGATTCTTACCATAAAAAGAATATGGATGAATCAATTGATTCATGTTATCTAGATTTAATCAAATAATTATCAGATCCTACAAAAATATTTGGAAAATTGTACAATAAGTGAAAGAATGGGAATAAAATAGGTATATGTTAAGAATTACAGGGGAGTGAGAACACAACATCTAATTTTATAGTGATTAAAGATCAAAATAAAGTTGACTAAAAAAGAAAATTAAAGAAAGTTGTGAAGGCTAAATAAACTAATACTTTGGAATCAATTAATTAATCTGTTATAAACACTGAGGCAGGGCAGGAAAATAAATTTTTAAACATATGGTTAATGGATCATACTGATGAGGTACACTCTTCTAATTCTCAAAATTATGATTTAGAAATTTTTTCTTATGATGATTTTAATAAATAATGTTTTATGATTCAATATAAATTTGAAAATTTAAATAAAGATCATAGAAAACATATATAATATTATTTTAATATTTATAAGGATAAATTGTAACATCCCAAGTAAGTAAATAATAATATATTTTCATATCTATGTCTATTTATAAATTAGACAGTGTTTTAGAGGCTTAAAATAAGAATAAATCCAATCTTAGGCATATAATACTCTAATATTTTTTAAAGATTGTTTTACCACCTTTTGATGGAAAACCATTTTTAAATCTAAATTTTGACAATTTTATATCTCTATTAGTAAAAATAAACAATTTCTATAAAATTGTGACATTTAAATTTACTTTGGATAAATTTTTGGTATTTTTCTGACAATGATCATTTTTTAATGAATAGTGAAAAATACTGCATTTTACTTCAAAACTACTATTTGTTATAATTTAATTATACAGTAAGATTGTCCTTTTAATTGGTTTTAAAGTTTAATTAGAATATATTTTTACCATTTAATCGAATGGTGGTCATTATAATTAATTTTACTTTGAAATTGGACACAAACAATTGTCAATATTTTGATTGATATTGTTTTTTAAAAACACGCTATTTGTTTTGACAACGAGAATTATTTTTAAATTAATTACAGAAATTTCTGTGTTTGGAATTTGGTAAAATTGATTACATATTTAGAATCATAAGGTAAAAATTATGTAATTAAGACTCTTTTGTTTTTGGACATTAGGAATAGTAACCACGATAATTATCTTTAATTATCATGATTAATTAGTAATCGGGTAGTTAAGGGTAATAAAATAATATTATAATAATATAAAATTACCCCAACATGTGTCCAAATCCTATTTTTTGAGTCATGTCCAACCATGGGAAGATTTTTACCGAACTTGAGGGCCCATGTTGTCACATCGGTGAGACAGTGACATTTATGACATTATTTTTAAAAATAAGAGAAATATAACAAAGGTTTGTATATCTTATGTTAAAAAATTTTAATTTTTATTACATTAATGATTTCTTAGAATATAAATATTAATTGGAAATCTAAAATTATTTCCTACATCATGGTATTTGTTTTATAATTTTTAGACATTAAATAAATAAATTTATTTACGACACCATGATGATGCAGTGATTACCTCATTAATGAATGATTTAAATAAAATGAAAAGATAAGGTAAAATATAAGATTTACACTTGTTGAAAACTTATTGGATAGGTGTATTTAGAACCCTTATCACCTTATCCTCAAAATATATCATTGTGGGACCTTTAAAATCCGAAAATCAGTTTATAATAAAGTAACATTTCAAGACTTTCCAAAAGTGACCCTCCTCCCTCTTATAAATGGCCCCCACCTCTACCACCTTACCCACACCTCTAAAGCCCTTGGATCATCCACCTATGCTCATATTACCTCTACACATAACTATATTACTTCTACAATCCTCACTTTGGGATGAATTATTTCCAAATAATCCTTTGGCTCAAATAAAAAAGAGTTACCCGATTTATAGGTAATGACTTCTCTCGAGTTTCTTCCTTTTATTTTACTTCTTCATGCACCAATATCTTATTATTATTTGATCCCATAATAACAAGAATATCCTCAATATACTAGGATGTTTTTATCATACGAATTCTACCTACACTTACACACACCTCCGTCTAATGGTTAAAGAACATACTGTTTCTGTGGGCGGTGAATTACTGTCTCATTAAACGATGATTGTTCAATATTCTTTTAACACCTTTCATGGTGTCCAGTATGATGTAACTATATTTATATATTTATATATGATATATATGATATTTAATTTTTTTATATGCTTCTGAATTTTATTTTTAAATCACATTGTTATGCTTTTCATGTTGTGGAACTGCGATAATTTCATATGAGGAAGTGTGGACAACCGCCCCCTCATGTGATGTGACTCATTCATGCCAAACATGGAATTTAAAAATAATGTAATTAATGAACTTATGTTACCTATATAACATAAATATTATACTCTAATTATAATATATCTATGTCTCATTTAGTTTGAAATTCCATTAATATGACAAAAAATGAAAGTAGCGTTAATGCGTACGTATGGCCTAACGTCTCCATGAACGGTACATTTCATTTCTTATCTCCAAACATTATGGAATATTATTAAATAAATATATACTGGATATATATGATATTTAAATCATTAACACCATTCCGGAGATGATGTACTTATAACTACATGGACAATTCTATTTAAACAATTTTATTTTTGACTCATGTACCGAACATCGACAAAACATATGATATGAACTCACATAATTAACTAATTATTATAACATGATAATATGTGATATGAATTGAATAATAAAATTTAAATTATTTCCTTAAGCATTTATAAATTGACCAAATTTTATTATATAGGAATATAAAGAAACGAATAAGACAAGTCAGACTTGAGGCAAATGACTTCATCTCAATCTCCTTTCGTAGAGGCATACTTCAATTTATATATGACCTTCTTTTATTTTTTGTATAATAAAACCTTTTGACTTTTAATTTCATTCAAAATGAATAGTTTTACAAGAATCATTTTACTAAACAAAAAAGGGAATGTTTTTGTCTTATGTATGCGGCAACAACAAATTCTCCGTCGCCGTGACCATTATTTGAGTTTTGGCTTCCTATACAAGCCATAACTTTTTTAAGTGAAAAATATATACCATGTATAAATTTTATTTTATTTTGGTATTTAAAATGGTTATGATAATGTTTTTATTATATCAATGTGTTGTATTGATATCTTGTGATTGAAATGTGAAAATTTTATGTTTCCTTTATGCATGTTTTATGTGATACGATTATGTTATTGTTCTTGGGAATTATTTATGAAGTTGAGTGGTTCCATGATAAACTAAGGGAGGGTGAGCCCGAGATAGCTCTCCAATGCATTTGGTAACACGAAGGAGTTAAATTCTAAGGTTTATCCGAAGAGATTTAGGAAATATACTGTGATGGGTATTCCAAACATAACCATAAGGGTTACTCCCTACCTAAGAATGTTATAAATGCCTCAAGTTACCTATATGTCTTATGATTTCTATGAGTTATTCATAAATCTTATGATTTCATGAGGTATGTTAAAGTGCTTATGTTTTATGAGTAAGGAATTATTCCATTGATTCTTATGTATACATGGACTAATGTTTGTTTTCCATACGTTTATATCCCTTAATGAGATTTTTATGCTCATCCCAAGTTTTTGAATTGTTTTTCACAGGTTACGGATAAAGTACATGATGTGATGATAGTGTCAAGGAAGTGTCAAGAAAGAATCCATGTTTTATTTTAAATATGTTTCCTTTGATGGAAAAAAATGAATACCGTGTTTGATGTAACCACCTTTTTTAAATGTGGAATGTAATGCATGATTTATGATCTAATTCTCTAAAACTCTAAACCTCAAAAGATCCTCAATGTGTATTCTTGAAAAAACTCAATATTAAGTAATATTTAAGGCTATGGCCTTATATTTGGTATCAATGGTCGGTTTAGATAACTTTAGGAGTTAGAATTATGTTAAATGATTATCCAAAAATATTCTTTTACACATTATGGTCAAATTGAAATGATATTGCATTTGAAGATTACCATGTTGCTTCATCTAAGACATGTTTGTTCAGAATGGTTTTTCGTAGAGGAAATAGGGAAGCCATGCTAGTAAGGCATACAGATGGAAATGACCTTCGAAATCAGTATCCTGAGATGGTCGGAATTGGAACTGAACAGTTTGTTGCAGTAATGGCATAGTTGACTCAAGCGATAATTGGTGGTGGTATACATGCACGAGATCAGCCAGATCAACCACAGAGGAACATGTCAGTGGTGGAACATTTCATGAGGCAACATTCCCCATCATTCAGAGGATCATCTGACCCTGTGCTAGATGAGGGGTGGATTAAAGCACTGGAGAATATTTTCGATGTCCTGGGGTGTTCAGACAATAAAAAATCTAGTCTTGTTGTTTACCATTTTGAGGGTGAAGCAGATCAGTGGTGGTCGATGGTTAAAAATATCTGGGACACTGATGAGATTGATGCTCTTGACTAGGATGAATTCAACGTTATGTTTCATGAGAAATATTTTCCTAAGGCTATTCGACTTAGGATGGAAAAACAATTCTTGGAATTGAGGCAAGAGGATGGCTTAGTGGCTTCTTATGAAGATAAGTTCACTCAATTGGAAAGGTATGCCCAAAATTTTATCCGAGACCTTGATATTAAAATCAATCATTTTTACTCGGGATTAAAGCCAAAATATCTAAGTGAATTAGCTTCTTGTGAGTTTAAAGGTTAGGAAAAGCTTGTTTGATGTGTTGAGAAGGAGGAAATGTTGTTTACCGATGATCAAGTGTTCTATGACAACCAAGAGAAGAAGAGACTGAGGTGGCAGGAGAAAGGGAAGAATACTTTAAAAAGGTTTGATGGTAAGAAAACTAAGTTTGCAGTATGTGATAAATTTGGTAAAAAGAATGCCGGGGAATGTCTTTTGAATTCTGGAAAGTGCTTCTGATGTGGTAAGACGGAACATAAGGCTCATTATTGTACTGGAAAAGATCAAGGTAATGGTAAGACCAAATTTGATTTACAGTTAGTGAAATGATTCAAATGCAATGAGAAGGTTCATTATGAAAACTAGTGTTCGAAAATGAAATCGAATGATGGGAAGTAGTCAGACTACAAGTAGAAAGTTGTGGTGAAATCCATTGCAACTACATCAGCAGATGTTGGGCCATCAAATGAAGTGGTATCAGGTACTTTGTTTTTTCTTTCAGATTATGCCAATGTGTTTCTTGATTCTGTGTCTACAAATTCTTTCATCTTTGAAAAATTTTATATTAAATTGGGAATTCCATCTCAAGAAATGACTCCTGAACTTGTGTTAAAAACACCTGGGGGAAGTGTTGAGGAAAAAATACTTTAAAAAAATCTTCATATACTTATCCCTGGAAAGAATCTACTTGAAAACCATATTGTTTTACCTATATTAGAGTTTGGTGTTATCCTGGGTATGGATTGGCTCTTTGTTTACCATGCTAAGATTTACTGTAGAGATAATGAAGTTTCTTTTTAGAAATTCTTTCAATTTGTGTACAGGAATGAACCCTTACTGTTGATAACATATCAAGAGGTTGAAAACCTTGTAAAAATATGGAAATAAATTTTATCTTAAACATATTGTTGAAAACAAAGGAACCGTTCATATTAATGATGTGCTAGTGGTAAATGATTATCTGGATGTTTTTCTTGATGAGTTGCCTGGAATAATATGAGATCGGGAAGTTGAATTTACTGTTGACTTAGTTCCTGTTGCTAAGCCAATTACAAAAACCCCTTATCGAATGGCACAAATTGAACTTCTAGAGTTGAAGGATCAATTTCAAGATTTATTAGAAAAAGGGTTCATTCGACCTAGCACATCACCATGGGGTGATACTGTCTTATTTGTTAAAAAGAAATATGATTCAATGTGACTTTGCATTGATTATAAAGCCTTGAATAACATCACTTGTAAGAACAAATATCCTCTGCCTTAGATCGATGATTTGTTTGATCAACTCCAGGGAGCTTAGTATCTTTCAAAGATTGACTTAATATTGGGGTACCATTAGTTGTAGGTAAAGGAAGCAGATATTCCGAAGACCGCGTTTCGTACAAGATTTGTGAAAGAGCGTTGTCGTGGGCGCCCTCAAATGATTAGTGTAATTTGGGGTACTTAGGTGCAGCAGAGTGGCTGACCAAGGTCGTCTCTCAAAGGAGGAAGTGAATTTAACAACTTATTAGAGGTATTATAAAAAAAATAAAATAAAATAGAATAGAATAAAAACACTACTTTAAAGGATTGGGGTTTGTTTTAGTTTATGAATCTAGAAGAAGTTTTCTAGAAGAAGATTGTATATTTTTTTTTGTTTTTAGTTTTGAAATGAAGTTTGATTAAAATGACACAACAAAAAGATGTTTGTTTAGAAATCTATTTAAAAGACGTAATTGTTCTAAATCTACCTCTTCACTTTATTATTAATCATTATCATTTAAATTAACATTCACTTAATTATGATCCCTTAATTTGTTAAATCACGAACCCTACGATAATTAACTTTACCACGAAGATTGAAGTGAATTTAACCTTAGGCTAACTTCGGAACATGCAATCGCAGCACCCTGCTTTGATTGATGTTATAAGATTATCTTATGGTCATGGTAAATTAAGGCACATATCCACTCTGGAAATGAGGATGAATTGTGTTTAGAGATTATATTTGAACTCTACAAATTTATCCCGTGTGGTCTTGTATTACCGATTAAGATCGCGCTCTCACAATTTACACAAAATCCCGACCTCGCTTGTTTTTGTGTAAATTGTTCAATTGCTTGATTAGTTTCTTAATATTTAAAAACACAATTCATGGAAAATATTAAGTGAATTACAGTAGCTCATTGATTCAAAATAATTAAATGAAGAGGGTAGAAGATAGATCGATTACTAAAAGACTACTCTTCCATGGGTGGCGTAATCATCGTAGAAGCGTTTTTCATGTGCAAAGGTCTAAAATGGTTATAACCAAATAACGCTTCTACTCAAGAATTCCAGACCAATTAGGAAGATTAAGAGAAGAAGAAATTTAAACAAAACAGAAGAAAACTGAAGAAATAAAAGAAGAACGATGAAGTTTATTACATAAACAAATTCATTACAACATGAAGGAGAAGAAGAAGGCTTCGTCGAAGGGATCCTTGCTTCAAGAGCTACCCTTATTGAAATGGTTGGATAATTGGAGTGAATCCACTTTTCCTCTGCCCTAAACTTCCCAATGCACGTCCCAACCCCTCAAAATGAGAAAAACTTCAATTTATTGAGGGGAGGGGAGGAGAGGTTACAAGTGGTTTCAAGTGTGAATGTGGAAATTTGGCCAAATATTTTACGCCAACTTGCACCGCCCATTTGACCACAAAAACGCGTGAATTGTCTGGCCTTCCAGAAGGATAAAATGTGAGGATATGTGTCTTCTATCTCCTCTCCAAATGTGGGCTCAATAAAGGCCTATATGAAGGAGTTATGTCCGAAGTACAGAAGCATTTCCATTCTGGCGAGCCCAGCCCAACTTTGACGTCATGGCCCAATTTCAACAACCAAATGAACTCTTTAGCTCTAGTGTCCTGAATAAAAGTTGTAGATAATTAAGTTAGGAACACTGTTACAAAATTTAAATTTCAAATAATAAATATAAAAATATTTATATTCGAAATACTACAGTGAACTATAAAGGGTAAAACTGGAATTTTCATCAAATATTCAAATGAATGATCTAATCCCAAATATTTTATAAATAATCATATTTAACACAATGTGAGGAAATTATATCATTTATTATCAATAAAATATTCAATAAAATAGTTTTTTATCAACTCCCCCACACTTACCTTTTTGCACACCTGGGCAAAACCTCATATCAAGTAAACATCAATATCAAATCAAAACCAATTTTAAAACACATATCCTTAAGATCAATCAATTTCACACAAAGAATAAAAAGATATCATGCCTCATAAAAAACCTTATTTCAAGTTCTCCATTTATATCATTCAATATATTTCCACTTCATTTATCCGCCCATGCACAAAACACTTACCTCGCTTGAATTTTCTCTCATCACTCAAATATCAATTTTTTTTTGCAATGTCTTTCTCATCCAAACTCATACAAGGGTCACCATAGGCTTGATAGATTCCTACATCACTACCCAATGTGAGTCAAGGACATATGTTTATCATGAAAAATTTTCAGGGTTGTTCTGTGGCTTTCGGTTGGTAGGATTAAGATGTGAAAAACTCTGAGGCTGAATGAGGAGGGCTTGACTCTTTTGAAGCAAAATTGCATTAATCTAATTTTCACTTAAATATGGTCTTCTCATCAATCCCAATAGTATCAATTAAGCTCCATCATCATGAAAAGTCATGAAAGGTTTACACCATTCATCATTTCAGCATAAAAAATTTCAATCTTCTCAAACATGATTTTCTTGAAAGCTCCAGATGGGCACAGATTTCCACCTCAATTAGAAGCTCCAGAAAAGGCACAGCTTCACTTGTCATGAAAGCTCCAGAAAAGGAACAGCTTCACTTGTCATGAAAGCTCCAGAAAATGCACAGCTTTCAATATAATGAATTTCTTCAGCAGCAAACACATCTCATCAGAATTTAATTTTCCACCCAAAGTATCACATAATATGGTGGCACAACACAAGACAGCTTCCCCCACACTTAAGCTCAACTAGATTATGCAATTTCACTTCAAGAGTTGGTTGGATAGGGAAAATTGGCTTGTAATGTGGCTTAACCTAACAGGTTGTGCATGGCTTCTAAGGGCTACAAGGATTAAATATTCAAGGTAGTCCATTATAAAAAAGGATTCTTTGAAATAGGGGCTTTAATACCAAACAAATGCCTCAATCATTTAAAAATATGTACCTCAAACCCTCATGTTTTGATAGGAATAGATCAAATTTTGGTTAAATCAAGCATGGTTTGGTTCTCTCAAGAAGTGAGGTGAATGTAAAGAATATGAAAATAATGGTTTAGAAGCCTCACAGGAAAGTGATTTCAAATATAAAGACACTGAGATTGGCATGGGATTCAAAATTCAGCGTACTTTTCATGAAATTAAAAAATATTTGAACTTGAAACAACGTCATTTCAGCATTCATTTAAGCTTAGTTTCAAGGGGTAAATTTTTTCACTTATTTATATGGATTTAAAAATGGTGATGATAATCATTTCAGTCCAGAAGTTTCAAAAACACACATAAAATTGTAAAATAAACACCCAAAATTTGAAAAACACACAATTTTTTTTTTGTTTTTTTTGAACAGGAAAGCAATTGAAATTACTAAACTAAAAGGATCCCTCCCCCACACTTAAAATATTGCATTTTCCTCAATGTGAACCTATTAGATGATATATGCACATGAAATGCACAATTTTTAAATAGGACAAATAATATAAAAGTGAAAGGGTTAGGAACAGCCTGATGTGATCAAGTGATGATGGGGTCATGCAGTGTGATAAAATCCACTACATCAGTAGGATATCCCTCAATGTATCTCTTCAAACGTTGCCCATTGACTGTAAAGCTCCTTCCAGTGTCCTCTTGTGTGATCTCCACTGCACCATAAGGAAAAACATTAGACACAATATAAGTTCCTAACCATCTGGAATACAACTTACCAGGCATCAACTTCAGTTGTGAACTATAGAGAAGGACTTTCTCTCCAACATGAAACTCCCTTTGTTGGATCATTTTTTCATGAGATGCTTTTGATCTTTCCTTGTAGAGCCTTGAGTTCTCATATGATGACAGTAGAATCTCCTCAAGCTCTTGAATTTGCAACTTCCTTTGAATTCCAGCTTGGGCCAAATCCATGTTACATTTCTTTATAGCCCAATATGCCCTATGCTCGACTTCCACAGGGAGATGACACGCTTTCCCAAAAACAATCCGAAATGGGGACATACCAATGGGGGTCTTGTATGCTGTCCTATAAGCCCACAATGCATCATCCATGCGCTTGCTCCAATCCTTCCTATTTGGCTGCACAGTTTTCTCCAAGATTTGTTTCAACTCACGATTTGAAACCTCAGCCTGGCCATTTGTTTGGGGGTGGTATGGTGTTGATGTTTTTTGTGTCACCCCATACTTTCGAAGGACAGAAGCAAAATTCCTATTGCAAAAGTGTGTCCCTTGGTCACTGATGATGGCCTTTGGTACTCCAAACCTATAGAAAATTTGAGCCTTGAAAAAATCCACTACAACATGAGAATCGCCAGTCCTGGTGGCCTTGGCCTCCACCCATTTACTCACATAATCAACAGCAACCAAAATATACCAAAATCCAAATGAACTAGGAAAAGGACCCATAAAATCAATTCCCCATACATCAAAAATCTCACAGAATAGAATGGGTTGTTTGGGCATCTCATGTCTCTTAGAAATGTTCCCAGTGTGTTGGAAACGAGAGCATGACTTACAAAACACATGGGCATCATGGAATAATCTAGGCCAATATAATCCAGAGTCCAAAACCTTCCTAGCTGTCCGTTGGGGTCCAAAGTGTCCACCACAAGCAAGTGTATGACAGAAATGCAAAATAGACTCAAACTCATGATCGGGAACACACTTCCTAATGACTTGGTCACTACACATGCGCCATAAGTATGGATCATCCCAAACATAAAATCTTGACTCACTCTTTAATTTTTGGACTTGATGTTTCTTCAAATTTACTGGGATTTCAGATCCAACAATGTAATTAACTAAATCAGCATACCAAGGATGCTTACCTGAGATGGTATAGAGATGATCATCGGGGAAAGTGTCCCGAAGTGGTACCTGGTCCAAGGTGTCACCCTCTAGTGTGTGAGTAAGCCTACTCATGTGGTCTGCCACCAAGTTTTTTGACCCCTTTTTGTCCTTTATCTCGATGTCAAACTCTTGAAGAAGGAGCATCCAACGGATAAGTCGCGGCTTTGCATCTGGCTTCTTTAGGAGGTACCTCAAAGCTGCATGGTCAGAAAAAACAACTACTTTAGAGCCCAATAAATATGAACGGAATTTATCTAAAGAAAATATGACAGCAAGAAACTCCTTTTCTGTGGTTGTGTAATTTTATTGGGCTGAATCCAATGTCCTTGATGCATAGGCGATCACATGTGAACGCCCCTCCACCCTCTGAGATAAGACAGCTCCAACCGCGAATTTGGAGGCGTCACACATAAGCTCAAAAGGAATATCCCACCTTGGGGGTTGTATGATAGGTGGAGTGGTCAGACGTTGTTTTAGCTCATCGAATGAATTCCTGCAAGAAACATCAAACACAAAATCATAATCCTTTTGAAGTAATATTGACATAGGAAGAGCAATCTTACTAAAATCTTTGATGAAGCACCGATAAAATCCTACATGACCTAGGAAAGATCTAACATCACGCACGCATGAAGGATATGGTAAGGATGAAATAATATCTACCTTTGACCTATCAACCTCTATCCCATGTTTTGACACTACATGCCCTAAGACAATGCCATGCTCTACCATGAAATGACACTTTTCAAAGTTCAGAACCAGATTCTTCTCAATACAACGATTCAACACCTTTCCCAAACTAATTAGACATTCATCAAATGAAGACCCATACACTGTAAAATCATCCATAAATACCTCCATGAAGGTCTCAATAAAATCAGAAAAAATACTCACCATACATCTCTGGAAGGTACCTGGGGCGTTGCAAAGTCCAAATGGCATCCTCCGGTAGGCAAATGTGCCAAAGGGACAGGTGAATGTAGTCTTCTCCTGATCCTCTGGAGCTATAGGAACCTGAAAATATCCAGAAAATCCATCCAAGAAACAAGAGTGTGTCTTCCCAGCTAGTCTCTCAAGCATCTGATCAATAAATGGGAGGGGGAAATGGTCCTTGCGAGTGGAATGATTTAGTTTCATATAATCAATACACACACGCCAACTGTTTTGCACCCTCATTGGAACTAAATCATCTTTCTCATTTTTAACAACAGTAAAACCTATTTTCCTAGGCACAACCTGAATTGGACTTACCCACTGTGAATCTGAAATGGGAAAGATTATACCTGCCTCGATCAATTTCTCAACTTCCTTTTTAACAACTTCCTGGAGGGTGGGATTGAGTCTCCTTTGTGGTTGTCTCACCAGTTTAGCCCCATCCTCCAAGAGAATCCTATGCATGCAAATGGAGGGGCTAATACCTGATATGTCAGCCACGGTCCACCCAATCGCCTTGATGTTCTCCCTCAAAATATTTAAAAGCTTTTCTTCATGTTCAAAAGGGAGATTGTTAGAAATGATAACAGGTAATCTCTCACCACTCAACAAGTATGAGTATTTTAGATTTGGTGGCAATGGCTTAAGTTCTAATGAAGGAGGGTGTAGTATGGATGGAGACATTGAAGGAACCGAAATATGTGCACAAAGAGCATCAGTATCAGAATAGCCATCATCAAAATCATAGAATAACGCATCAAATCCATCAGCATACTCAAGAGCCATTTCATAATCAGAGTGAACATGATCAAAATCAGAATATGAATCCACATCAAAATCAAATCCATGATAGGATTGTGTATCAGAAACATGTGCGGAAGTGCTCTTAGACATCAAACTAAAACCAATACTCATAATCTCTCTAAGCATAGGACAATAAAATTCTATGGAGTTTTTATTTGGTGGTTCAAAATGGGAGATAACAAAAGCCGAATGGTCCTCAGAGGGGTACTTCATGGAATCCATAACATTAAATATCACAACTTCATCCCCAAATTCAATGGAAAGTGTACCCTCATTGACATTTATGATAGTTTTTGCAGTTTTGAGGAAGGGCCTACCTAAGATAATGGGGGCATGAGAACTTACCTGATCATCCTCCATGTTAAGCACATAGAAGTCTGCTGGAAAGATCATGTCTCTTACCCGAACAAGTACATCCTCAAGAACTCCCGCTGGATATACTGTAGCTCTATTCGCCAATTGGACCACTACTCTTGTTGGCTTCAACTCACCAACCAGCAAGGAAGAGAATACAGAGTGAGGAATCACATTTATGGAAGCTCCCAAATCACAAAGAGCATCAGAGAAGTGCAACTACCCTATGGTACATGGGATGGTGAATGTCCCGGGATCCTTGCACATTGTTGGCATTGCTAGAGTTGGTGTAATGAGTGCTGATACATTCCTTCCAAGGTTGATCCTCTCATTCCCCTTGAGCCATCTTCGATTGGTGCAGAGTTCTTTTAAGAATTTGGCATACCTTGGGATTTTCTTAATGGATTCAAGTAGAGGAATGATGATCTCCACACGCTTGAATGTGTTCAAAACATCCTTTTGCATTGCTTCTTCAGCCATCTTCTTGGTTTGAACAACCCTGTTTGGAAAAGGAAGGGGTTTAGGAGGAACATCATCAATATTTTTCTTACCTTTATCTTTCTCCTTGGATTGCTCATCAGTTGGTATGGAATGCGGCTTCTCTGATGTTGAGGTGAATCCCGGTGGAATGGTAGGTGCAGATGTATCGTTCATTTGCTTCCCACTTCTCAATGTGATGGCACTAACATTCCCCTTTGGATTTGGATTGGGTTGGGAAGGTAGATTTCCATAATTCTTACTCACAAGTTCATGGAGGGTGATGGCAATCTGGCTCATTTGAGTCTTCAACTCCCCCAGCTCCGAACTTTGACTCTTCTGCTCATTCTGGTGATTAAGAACAATTTGCTTCAAAAGATCATCAGTATTAGATTCTACCTTTGGTGAATGATTCCCTTGTTGCTGACTTGTTGATGTTTGAGCTTCAAATCTCTTTTGGGGTTGTTGGAAACCCTGCTGGTAAGGCGGAGGCTGCTGGAAGTTTTGTTGAAAGGGTGGCCTTTGTTGTTGTCCAGAGCCATACCTCATGTCCGAATGATCTTTCCACCCTTGGTTGTATGTCGGATCAAACTTCTTTTGGGGTTATGGTTGTTGTTGTTGCTGCTGAAATGGTCTCCCAGGGAACACTGCTGCACAATCTTCTATTTCTTGGAGTTGTGGGGAACAGTCAGTTGGGTGGCTTGCCTCAGTGCAAATACCACAAGGCCTTGAAGTAGGGGGTAGAGATGTCTTTTGTGCCAAAGCAATTTTCCTCACCATAGTGCTCAATTCTTCCAACTTAGTATCAATCAAATGAATTTCAAGAGAAGAATGACTTACCTGATGTACTCCCCTGACATGTGGTGTACCTCTATCACCAAATTGTTGGGAGTTTTGGGCCATCTTGTCGATCAACGCACGTGCAGCTACTGGTGTCTTGTCCACCAATGCTCCTCCAGCCGCAGCATCCACCATGATTCTCTCCATAGGTGTGAGTCCTTTGTAGAAGTACTGAATGAGGAGTTTCTCACTGATTTGGTGATGTGGTAAGCTTTCACACAACTTCTTGAATCTCTCCCAGTACTCATACATTGACTCCCCTTGGGCTTGCTTGATCCCCGATATCTCCTTTTGAATGGATGTTGTCCTTGATGCTGGAAAAAATCTTTGCAAGAAAAGATGTTTCAAATCATTCCAACATGTTACATCTTCAGGTTGCAAATAATACATCCAATCTTTTTTAGCTCCATCAAGTGAGAATGGGAATGCTCTTAATTTAATTAGATCTTCAGAAACATTTCATGGATTTAAAGTTGAGAAAACCACATTAAATTCCTTAAGGTGTTTGTTGGGATCCTCACCAGATAAGCCATGAAACTTTGGAAGAAGGTGAATTAATCCATATTTCAATTCAAAGTCTGATTCGAGATTTGGGTATGCAATACAATTTGGCTGATAGTTAATATCAAGTGCAGCCAATTCTCGAATGGTTCTATTAAGTTCATTTCCATTGTTTTCAGCCATTGGTTCCTCTTTTATGTTTGAATTTGAATATCTTCCAATTTCAATGTTTTTAGAAAAGAGGAATTCACCAACTGGTTGAATATTGAAACTTCCCGTAGATTGAGAATGTCTGATTCGTGCCCTAAGGCTACGTTCAATCTCAGGGTCAAGATCTAAGAGATATTCGGGATTAGTTCATGTCATAGATCAAATAAAAATGAAAAGAAAGAAAGTGGACCATAGTAAAATAAAAATGAGAAGTTTGAGTTTATGGTCCAAAAAGAAGTAGAAGAAAATAAAAGAAGAAGAAGAAAAATCAGATTGGGTAAAGAAGGAAGAAAGAAGAGAGGAAGAGAATAAAATGTAAAATAAAATAAATACCTCTAATTGGTTGAAATAATTACTTGCCTCCCCGGAAACGGCGCCAATTTGAAAGAGCGCTGTCGTGGGCGCCCTCAAATGATTAGTGTAATTTGGGGTACTTAGGTGCAGCAGAGTGGATGGCCAAGGTCGTCTCTCAAAGGAAGAAGTGAATTTAACAACTTATTAGAGGTATTATAAAAAAATAAAATAAAATAGAATAGAATAAAAACACTAATTTAAAGGATTGGGGTTTGTTTTAGTTTATGAATCAAGAAGAGGTTTGCTGGAAGAAGATTGTATAATTTTTTTTTGTTTTTAGTTTTGAAATGAAGTTTGATTAAAATGACACAACAAAAAGATGTTTGTTTAGAAATCTATTTAAAAGACGTAATCGATCAAACTCTACCTCTTCACTTTATTATTAATCATTATCATTTAAATTAACATTAACTTAATTATGATCCCTTAATTTGTTAAATTACGAACCCTACGATAATTAACTTTACCACGAATATTGAAGTGAACTTAACCTTAGGCTAACTTCGGAACATGCAATCACAGCACCCTGCTTTGATTGATGTTCTAAGATTAGCTTATGGTCAGTGGTAAATTAAGGCACATATCCACTCTGTAAATGAGGATGAATTGTGTTTAGGGATTATATTTGAACTCTACAAATTTATCCCATGTGGTCTTGTATTACCGATTAAGATCGCGCTCTCACAATTTACACAAAATCCCGTCCTTGCTTGTTTTTGTGTAAATTGTTCAATTGCTTGCTTAGTTTCTTACAATTTAAAAACAAAATTCATGGATCATATTAAGTGAATTACAGTAGATCATTGATTCAAAATAATTAAATTAAGAGGGTAGAAGATAGATCGATTACTAAAAGACTACTCTTCCATGGGTGGCGTAATCATCGTAGAAGCGTTTTGCATTTACAAAGGTTTAAAATGGGTATAACCCAAAAACGCTTCTACTCAAGAATTCCAGACCAATTAGGAAGATTAAGAGAAGAATAAATTTAAACAAAACAGAAGAAAAGAGAAGAAATAAAAGAAGATCAAAGAAGTTTATTACATAAACAAAATCATTACAACATGAAGGAGAAGAAGAAGGCTTCGTCGAAGGGATCCTTGCTTCAAGAGCTACCCTTATTGAAATGGTTGGAGAATTGGAGTGGATCCACTTCTCCTCTTCCCTAAACTTTCCAATTCACGTCCCAACCCCTCAAAATGATAAAAACTCCAATTTATAGAGGGGAGGGGAGGATAGGTTACAAGTGGTTTCAAGTGTGAATGTGGAAATTCGGCCAAATATTTTATTCCAAATTGCACCGCCCATTTGACCACCAAAACGCGTGAATTGGCCGGCCTTCCAGAAGGATCAAATGTGAGGAGAGATTTCTTCTATCTCCTATCCAAATTTGGGCTCAATAACGTCGCATATTAAGGATTTATGGCCGAAATACAGAAGCTCCTCCATTCTAGCGAGCCCAGACAAACTTTGACTTCATGGCCCAATTTCAACAACCAAATGAACTCTTTATCTCTAGTGTCCTGAATACAAGTTGTATATAATTAAGTTAGGAACACTGTTACAAAATTTCAATTTCAAATAATAAATATAAAAATATTTATATTCGAAATACTACAGTGAACTATAAAGGGTAAAACTGGAATTTTCATCAAATATTCAAATGAATGATCTAATCCCAAATATTTTATAAATAAACATATTTAACACAATTTGAGGAAATTATATCATTTATTATCAATACAATATTCAATAAAATAGTTTTTTATCAATATGGGAATTTTGAATTTGTTGTTATGCCTTTTGGGTTAACCATTGCACCTGCTGTATTAATGGACCTTATGAATATAATTTTCCATGAGTTCATGGATAAGTTTTTCGTTGTTTTCATTGATGATATTTTGGTGTTTTATAAATGTAAAGAGGAGAATTAAAGTTATTTAAGGGTTATTTTTCAAACCTTAAAAAAAATTGTATGGTAAATTCAGCATGTGTGAGTTTTTGTTGTGACAAATTTCTTTCCTTGGTCACATTGTTTCTAAAAATTGAATAACTGTTGATCCTGAAAAAATGTTGTTAAAGAATGGCCAAGACCAACAAATGTAACCAATATTCATAGTTTTCTTGTTTTGGCATGCTATTATAGAAGGTTTGATAAAAAGTTTTCACGGTTGTCCAGCCCATTCACTAAGCTAACTCAGAAGGGTGTTAAGTTTATCTGGACAAAAGAATGTGATGATTGTTTTTAGGAATTGAAAAGAATATTGGTGAATGCTCCATTATTGACACTACCTTACAGGAATGGAGAGTTTGTTATCTACAATGATGATTCGTTAAAAGGACTTGGTTGTGTCCTAATGTAGAATGATCAGGTAATTTCTTATGCTTCAAATCAGTTGAAAACTCATAAGATAAATTATCCTACACGTGATTTGGAATTAGCTGCTGTTGTTTTCACTTTAAAAATTTGGAGGCATCATTTGTATGGTGTAAAGTGTGAAATATATACTGATCAAAAATGTTTAAAGTATATATTAACTCAGAAATAATTGATCATGAGACAAAGGAGATGGCTAGAATTAATCAATTATTTTGATTGCATGATTCACTACAACCCAGGAAAAGAAAATAAAGTGGCTGATGCTATGAGTCGAAAAAGTAATGCTTCATTAACCATGTTACGTTTGCAACATGATCCTTTGGTTAAGGATCTGATGAATTTTTTCTTGGAAGTTGTTGGTGCTGGAAGTTATTCTGTTTTGTTTCAGGTATTAGTGAGATCTTCTCTATCAGACAGAATTAAGCTAGCACTGAAGCAGGACAGTGAGTTGCATAAAAAGGTAGAGCGAGTTCAGAAGGGTATGTTACCTGAATTAAACATTAATGATGATTGTGTTTTGAGATTTGGGAAGAGATCGTCTGTGACTTGTGATTCATAGTTGAAGAGAGTGTTTTTATGTAAAACTCATAGTTCTCCATTTTAAGTTCATCCAGGCAGTACTAAGATGTATATAAATCTTCGGGAGTATTTCTAGTGGGATAGAATGAAAAGAGATATTGCTGATTTTATTGTGAATTGTTTGACTCATCAATAGGTTAAAGTAGAGAAACAGTTACCGAAAGGGATGCTTCATCATTTAACAATGCCAAAGTGAAAATGAGAGAATATATCCATGGAATTCGTTGTGGGATTACTGAAGAAACCTCGAGGTAATAATGCAATCTAGGTTATTGTTGATCTCTTGAAAAAATTTGCTCATTTCCTTTGTATATGAGATACATTTTAGCTAGATCAACTTTATTGATTGTATCTTAAAGAGATAGTCAGGTAACACGGAGTTCCCCTCTCCATTGTATTTGATCGTGATTCCAGGTTCACTTTAAACTTTTAGAAAGGCCTTCAGAAGTCATTGGGAACTGAATTAAATTTTAGTACATCTTTTCATCCTCAATTAGATGGGCAGTTAGAACGAACAATTCAGAATTTAGAGGATATGATAAGTTCTTGTTCGATGGATTATCAGGGAAGTTAGAACCAACATATTTCATTGGTTGAGTTTTCTTATAATAATAGTTTTCATTCCAGTATACAGACGGCACCATTTGAGGCATTATATGGGAAGAAGTGTCAAACTCCATCTTTTTGGGATAAAGTGGGTAAAAAGAAGTTGATGGGACCAGAATTGGTAGAAGAGTTGTCATAAAATGTTTAGCTGATACATAAACACATGAGAACAGCTCAGTACAGGCAGAAATGATATGCGGACAACAGGATGAAGGATCTCTCTTTCGAGGTAGTTGATCATGTCTTCCTCAATGTTTCATCTTGTAAAAGTGTGATGCGATTTAGTGAGAAAGGAAAGCTGGGTCCAAGGTTCATTGAACCATATGAAATTCTAGAAAGAGTTGGACCAGTTTCATACCGAGGGGATTTACCTCAGAATTTATCTCAGGTACATAATGTTTTTCATGTTACAATGTTAAGGAAGTAAATGCTAGATCCATCTCATGTTTTGAGTCCAGAGGTAGTTCAGCTGGAAGAGAGTCTATCTTCTAAGGAACAACCGGTCCAGATTCTTGACCACAGGGGGAAAGTGTTGCGGAATAAAGTGATTCATCAAGTAAAGGTTTTGTGGGAAAACCACATGATTGAAGAGGCAACATGGGAATCTGAAAATGCAATGAGGGATAAATACCCCCACTTATTCGATAAGTAAATAAATTGCGGGGACATAATTTCCTAAAGGGGGAGGGATGTAACATCCCAATTAAGTAAAGAATAATATATTTTCATATCTATGTCTATTTATTAATGATATAGTGTTTTAGAGGCTTAAAATGAGAATAAATCCAATCTTAGGCATAGAATTATCTAATATTTTTAAAAGATTGTTTTACCGCCTTTTGAGGGAAAACCATTTTTAAATATAAATTTTGATAATTTTATAAGATCTATTTTTCAAAATAAAAAATTTCTTTATAATTAGTACATTGAAATTTACTTTGGATAAATTTTTGGTATTTTTCTGACAGTGTTCATTTTTTAATGTATAGTGAAAAACACTGCATTTTAATTCAAAACTGGTTTTTCATATAATTTAATTATATAGTTAAATTATCATTTTAATTGGTTTTAAAATTTAATTAGAATATATTTTTACCATTTAGTCCAATGGTGGTCATTATAATTAATTTCACTTTAAAATTAGACATATACAATTGCCAATCTTTTGATAGATATTGTTTTCTAAAAACACGTTATTTGTTTGGACAATGGGAATTATTTTTAAATTAATTACTGTAATTTCTGTGTTTGGAATCTGGTAAAATGGATTACATATTTGGAATCATAAGGTCCAAATTATGTAATTAATACTCTTTTGTTTTTATACAGTATAAATTGTAATGAAGGTAATTATCTTTAATTATAATCATTAATTAGTAATTGGGTAGTTAAGGGTAATAAAATAATATCATAATAATATATAATGACCCAAAATGTGTCCAAATCCTCTTTTTGGAGTCATGGCCGACCATGGAAAGATTTTTACAAAACTGAGGGCCCATGGAGTCACATGGGTGTGATAGTGACATTTATGACATTATTTTTAAAAAGAAGAGAAATATAACAAAGGTCTGTATATCCTAAGTAAAACAATTTTAATTTTGTTTACATAAATGATCTCTTAGACTATAAATATTAATTGGAAATCTAAAATTATTTCCTACATTATGGTATTATTTTTATAATTTTTAGACATTATATAAATAAATTTATTTATGACACCAGGATGATGCAATGATTACCTCATTAATTAATGATTTAAATAAAATGAAAAGATAAGGTAAAATATAAGACTTACACTTGTCAAAAACCTATTTTATGGGTGGATTTAGAACCCTTATCACATTATCCTCAAGATATATCATTTTGGTACTTTTAAAATCCGAAAATCGTTTTATAATAAAGTAACATTTCAAGACTTTCCAAAAGTGACCCTTCTCCCTCTTATAAAAGGCCCCCACCTCTACCCCCTTACCCCCACCTCTAAAGCCCTTGGATCATCCATAATATGCTCATATTATCTCTCCGCATCCCTATCTTACTCATTGAAGCCTCACTTTAGGCATAAGTCTTTCCAAGGAAGCCTTTGGCTCAAATCAAAAAGAATTACATGATTTAGAGGTAATGTCTTCTCTCAAGTTTCTTCCTTTTATTTTCATTCTTCACTCACCACTATCTTCTAATTATTTTATCTCATAATAAAACCTGTATCCTCAATATACTAGTATTTGTTTATGAAAATTATTCTACCTACACTTACACACACCTCCGTTTACTGGTTAAAGAACATACTATTTCCGTGGGTGGCGAATTACTGCCTCACGAAACAATGACTGTTCAATCTTCTTTTAACAACTTTCATGGTGGCCATTATGAGGTCACTATATTTATATATGAAATATATGGTATTTATTTTTTCTATATTCTTCTGAATTTTATTTTTAAATCACATCGTTACGCTTTCCAAGTTGTGGAACTACGATAATTTCATATGAGGAAGTGTGGACAACCGCCCCCTCAAGTGATGTAACTCGTTCATGCAAAACATGAAATTTATAAATAATGTAATTAATGAACTTATGTTACCTATATAAAATATATATTATACTATAATTATAATATATTTATGCCTCATTTAGTTTTAAAGTCCATTAATATGACATAAAAATAAATTAGCGTTCATGCGTACGTACGACCTACTGTCTCCATGAACGATACATCTCATTACATATCTCTAAACATTATGGAATATTATTAAATACATATATACTGGATATATATGATATTTAAATCATGAAAACCATTCTGTAGATGATGTACTTATAACTAAATGGACAATTCTCTTCAAACAAGATTACTTTAGACTCATGTACCGAACATCGACAAAACGTATGATATGAACTCACATAATTAACAAATTATTATAACATTATAATATTTGATATGAATTTAATAATAATCTTTAATGTATGTCCTTAAAAAATTATAAATTGACCAAATTTTATTTTTCAGGAATATAAAGAAACGAACAAGACAAGTTGGACTTGAGGTAAGGGACTTCGTCTCAATCTCCTTTCATTGAGGCATTGTCACGACCCGCCCTCGGGGTCCGTGCCGTGACTACCCCAAGCCCGCCTTCCATAGGCCAGGGGCTGGCGACTAGCACCAAGGCGTAAATCCCGGTAAAAAGGGAAGGCATTTCCTTTGAAAAGTAACAAACACCACAGAGTAAGCAAGCGGAAAGTAAACACTAAACAAAGAAGAGTACGACTGAAAGTGCGGAAAAGTAAATGGGACAGAATACAAACCCAAACTGAAAGTAAAGTACAACTCGAAAAGGGAAAAACAGCAACTGAAAAGTAAAAGCCGCTACTCCGAGCTGTCCACTGGAAATCCCACCTGTAGGGTGGGTACAGATAGCTCCTCTGCTCCACGGGTTCCGCCGTCCGCTCCGAGCACATCCCGCCCAGTGGTCCACCTCCGGGTACCGTCCCGCTGTGCAAGCCTCAGCTAAGGTCAACGTTGTCCGTCGTCTGCAACCAACACAACGTAGTGCGGGCAAAGCCCGTGCAGGGGTGAGTATAAGCTACTCAGTAGGGACCCCGAGACCCCTGAAGGTCTCTCAAATCCACAGAGGATAATCCACGAAGAAAAAGTACAATCACGAAGTAACAACCGACACTGCTTAGGTATATGCCCATACATATACCTATGTCATCAATTCAAATACGCTCCAACCTCCGAGCCGAAGTACAACTCAGTCCACGCAGGAAAGTATACGTATTCCACATAGGAAAGAAAAACATAATCCACACAGGATTGCACAACACAATCCACTCGGGAAAGCAAAAGGATTCAGCTCACACAGGTATACTTCTTCAAGGACGATAAAGATGATCACTGATCCATCTAAGTCGTCGGACCCACGAAGGATCGATAGGTAACTAACCCCCGCAAAGACCCACACAGGATCGGGCCCACACAAGACCTGTAGGCGCTGGCTCACACAGAACCGCTGAGCGCGGACCCACACAGGATCGGGCCCACACAGGACCTGTAGCACTGATCCACGTAGGATCGCTGAGTGCTGTAGTCGTCGTCGTCGAATCCACACAGGATCTCTGTACTTTCGTCGTCGCAGTCACAGTAGCAGTCGTAGCAGTAGTAACAGTTGTAGCAGTCGCAGCCAGCACTAGGGTTCCCGCACACAGCAAGCTCGTTCGGAGGGTCCGCTCCACGAGCTGAGAGGCTGATACATCAACTGTCACAAAGACCAGAGTTGATGTATCCAAAAGTTCCGTATCGTCAATAGGAACTCAACGCAACAGACGGCGCGTCGATCGGACGCCCGGTCTGAGAGTTATTGGCATTTTCGTCTCCGGGGCCCGGTTGGTTTTTAAGGCAAAACCAACCCGACCGTACTCCACCTGCGTCCAAACCTCGGGCGGAGTATGTCAAAAGATCCGTCTCACTAAGAGGAACACAACGCGACTGACGGTGCGTCAATCGGACGTTCGTAGCTCAATATATGAGCGTTTCCGCTCCGAAGGCCCGGTTGGTTTCGTGAACGAACCAACCCGGCCGAACTCAAAGTAATCCGAATCCTTGAGTGCGATATACCTAAACGACCGTCTCGATCCAAGGATCGCGTTTCCGCTGACGGTTCGTCGATCGGAGGTCCGAGGCTCATGTTATGGGCCAAAAACCGATTCTGGTTCGAAACGGGGGGGTCCGGGTCCGGGCCGACCCGGCCCGACCCCCCCCCCCCCTGGGCGGCGCGGTGGCCGGCGGCGGCGCGGCGGGCCGCGGCGGCCAGGCGCCGCGAGGGGCCGCACGCGGGGGCTAAGCCCCCGCTGATTGAATTGTCGGCGCGGCAAAATGCCGCGCCCCTTCTGCAAAACCGCCCCCCCCCCCCCCCCCTCACGTGGGGGGCTTGATTGAAGTAAAAACCGGGGGATGCTGCCCCCGGTTTCTTGGAGTGGCGGCGCGGCTTAATGCCGCGCCCTTTTGTGGAAAACGGCCCCCCCTTTGCGGGGGCCGGCTTGATTGAACCGGGGGCCTCCTGCCCCCTCAAGGAAACTGCTCCCCCCTCATAAAGAGGGGGGATTTTATGAGGTGGCCGGGGGATTAATTCCCCCGGTTTTAATGGTATCCGGCTGGCCAGCTGGCCGGCCGGTTTTCTCTAACGGGACCGGAAATTCCGGTCCCCCCTTCAGCTTCCGACGCCGGCGGCCCGGCCGCCGGTCTCCTCTTCCTCCGCGGCCCGGAACCGGCCGCAGTCTCCTCGTCCCGCCGCGGCCCGGAACCGGCCGCAGTGTTCATCGTCCGGCGCGGTGCGACGGCACCGCGCCCCTTTCGCCGTGCCTTGATTCCTTTCAACGCGGCGCGACGGCGTCGCGTTCTTGAAGATTCTACCTCGGTGTGGCGCGACGGCGCCGTGTAAAATAAAAGCACGATTATCCGTGTGGTGCGACGACACCATGCCACTTGCTTCCACCCGCAAGAATAAACAAGAACGATGGAGGGGGGTTCGGCCATGTTCGTGCGGTCCGGCCCCCTCACGTTAAAATAATAACGCAACTTAAAATAATTCAAGCACACGTTAGTCTTGCTAAAAATCACGATCAAGAATAAAATAAGGAAACCAAAAAGAAATCGACAACCCCTACCTCGGGTATAAGGTTCGAAGATTGTGAACGTTCCGCGGAAGACGACGTCGCGGAGGTCGGGCGTCGCGGTAGCCGTTCGTCAAATCCGATGACGAAGGGATGCGTTCGAAGAGACACGTCGTTGGCGAAACTTGTACGCTGACGAAGGTTGTCCGAGGAAGAAGTGGCGTCCCCTTTCGTTGACACGGGAAACGAAGAATGGAGGTGCGGCATTCTTCGTCGGAGCTTGAGCGTTCTTCGTCAAGATGAACATTCTTCGAGTTCTTCGTCAGAGTTGAAGAAGAAGAAGAGCTCTCCACCTCTCAAGAAGACAAACAAATAACCCCAAAATAAAATAAGACAACATCTTATTTTATTATCACATAACACATTAGAGTTTCAAAAGTTTTAAATTCAAAAGGTTTAACTCCCATAATTAAAAAGGTAACTCAAGCCAATAAATGAGGCGTTAAGGGAGTTGGGAGAATTTGAAAGGTTTAGGGGTTCGTGTGGGCCCCACCACACTTAATCCTCCCAAGGGAGGTTAAGTGGGTGTGGGTCCCACTTCCAACCCCCTTTGGTAGGTTTTTAATAAGTTATAATAAAATTTGTTCTATACAAATTTTATTTAACTCAAACTAAAAACCACAAAAACTAACTTTCAACCCGCAACAAACGCAACTTCCGAAAAGGTCTCTTTAAGCGAATATCGGTGCTGCGAGTTCATCGGTGCCCTCAGATTTCAATTCCGAGCACCGGAACAAAAGTTAGGAATTCCCGCTCGTTCGTTCACTGAACGTACCCGAGCCAAACTTCGGAAATTAATTCCGGGCACTCCGGGTCTCGGAATCAGGTGCCGTCTGAAACCGCGCTCTTGTAAAATTCTAAAGAAAATTAAGAAAAAAAAAATTCCCTTGAATTTTACGGGTCTTTACATTACTCCCACCTCAGGGCTTTACGTCCCCGTAAAGATACATCAAAAACTAGGGAAACAAATGAGGGTACTGAGCACGCATCTGAGCCTCCCGCTCCCATGTGCTCTCCTGGAGATTCCCGTGCTGCCATCTGATGCGCACAAGAGGAATCGATCGCCCACGCAGGACCCGCTCCTGTCGATCCTCTATCTCCACCGGGACCTCCGTAAAAGTCGCCCCATCGTCAACGTCAAGCTCCCCATGGTCAATGATGTGCGTCGGGTCGTGCACGTATCTCCTCAGCTGGGATACGTGGAAGACGTCGTGCACCCGGTGCAACTGAGGTGGTAGAGCCAGGCGATAAGCCACCTCGCCAATCCTGCTGAGAATCTGGAAGGGTCCGATGAAGCGCGGAGATAACTTTCCGCCTCGGCCAAATCTCCGAATACCACATCGAGGTGAGACCCGCAAGAAGACGTGGTCGCCATCCTCAAACTCCAGTGGCCTCCGCCTCCTGTCAGCATATGACTTCTGCCGGCTCTGAGCTGTCCTCATCCGCTCCTGGATGACCTGGACCTTCTCTGTCGTGGCCTGGACCATCTCCGGTCCCACCAGTGCTGACTCCCCAGGGTCTGTCCAGCACAAAGGAGATCTACATGGTCGGCCGTACAACGCCTCGTACGGTTCCATCCCGATGGTGGAGTGGTAGCTGTTGTTGTACGCGAACTCCACCAAGGGTAGGTGGTCCTCCCAGCTACGACCAAAGTCGAGGACACATGCGCGGAGCATGTCCTCGAGAGTCTAAATGGTCCTCTCCGTCTGACCATCCGTCTGAGGGTGAAAAGCTGTGCTAAGATGTAGCTGTGTACCGAACGCCTCCTGTAACCCCTTCCAAAGCCGGGAAGTAAAGCGGGCATCTCGATCGGAAACGATAGATGATGGCACGCCGTGGAGCCGCACAATCTCCTGAACGTAGAGACGTCCCAAGCTCTCCACTGAGCCCTGCTCTCTGATGGGTAAGAAGTGTGCCGACATGGTGAGTCGGTCAACAATCACCCATATGGAGTCGTGACCTCTGGAAGTGCGTGGAAATCCAGTCACTAAGTCCATAGATATGCCGTCCCACTTCCACTCCGGAACCTCCAAGGGCTGTACCAAGCCTGCTGGTACCTGATGCTCTGCCTTCACCTGCTGACAGGTGAGGCATCGAGAAACGAACTCTGCTACAACCTTCTTCATACCCGGCCACCAATGCTGTCGTCTGAGGTCCTGATACATCTTCGCCACTCCAGGATGTACCGCTAAAGGAGAAGTGTGAAATTCTCTAAGTACTTCCTCTCGCAATGCGACTGGTACCATGGTACGTCCTCTGAAAAGGATGCCGTGCTCTTCTCCAAGGGAGAAACCATCAGGTGCCTGTCCCGAGGATATCTGTGCACGACGTGTCTCACAGTCAGCGTCCCCGCGCTGTGCCTCCCGGACTCGATGCAGTAGTGGAGGAGTGACTGTGAGAGACTGAAGAAAGGCTGCTCCATCTCTATCCACGAAGGATATCTGCAAAGAGGCTAGCTGCTCCGTCGCCTCCTCAAGTAGCTGAATGCCCGTCCTCCTGCTGAGGGCATCGGCTACTACGTTCCCCTTCCCAGGAGTATAGACTATCTCAAAGTCATAGTCCTGGAGGAACTCGAGCCATCGTCGCTGCCTCAGGTTCAGGTCCTTCTGCGAGAAGATATACCTGAGACTCTGATGATCGGAAAAGACTGTAAAGCACTCGCCCATCAGATAGTGTCACCATGTCTTCAGAGCGAAGACCACTGCTGCTAACTCCAGGTCATGGGTAGCGTAGTTCTGCTCATGCGGCCTCAACTGTCGTGATCCATAGGCGATCACTGCCCGCTCCTGCATCAGAACACATCCGAGTCCGGTCCCTGATGCATCGCAGTAGACTACGTACCCTACTCCCTCCTCAGGCAACCTCAAGATAGGTGCGCTAGTCAATCTCTGTCTCAGCTCCTGGAAGCTCTGCTGACAACTGTCTGACCACACGAAGGGTTTCCCCTTCTTCGTCAAAGCTTTGAGTGATGCCGCAACTCTGGAGAAGTTCGGCAAAAATCTCCGATAGTATCCAGCTAGTCCCAAGAAACTCCGAACCTCAGTCACGCTCCTGGGTGGCTCCCATGCTAACACAGCCTCAATCTTCGCGGGATCCACTGCAACTCCCGCCTCAGAGATAACGTGTCCCAAAAAGTGAACCTCACGTATCCAGAACTGGCACTTCGAGAGCTTACCATAAAGCTGGTGCTCTCGGAGTGTGTCAAGAACAACTCGCAAGTGATAGGCGTGCTCCTCCTCTGTCGTAGAGTAAATCAGAATGTCGTCGATGAAGACCACGACAAACCGATCGAGGTATGGCTGAAATATCCTGTTCATGAGAGCCATGAACACTGCTGGAGCATTGGTTACACCGAAAGGCATAACCAAGAACTCATAGTGGCCATACCGACATATGAAGGCCGTCTTCTGCACATCCTCGTCTCTGACTCTGAGCTGATGATAGCCTGGCCTGAGGTCTATCTTCGAGAACCACCGTGCTCCCTTGAGCTGATCAAAGAGGTCATCAATCCTCGGTAGCGGATACTTGTTCCTCACTTTCACCTAGTTCAGGCGACGATAGTCAACACAAAGTCGCAAGCTCCCGTCCGCCTTCTTGGCGAACAATATCGGGGAAGCCCAGGGTGAAACACTGGGTCGGATGAATCCCTTTCCCTGCAAGTCCTCCAACTGTACCCGTAGCTCTCGAAGCTCGGCGGGGGCCATCCGATATGCTGGAGTGGATATCGGGGCTGTCCCGGGGAACAAGTCAATATAAAAGTCTACCTCTCTGCGAGGAGGTAGCCCTGGAACGTCGTCGGGAAAAACGTCTGCAAACTGATCCACCACTGCAGGAAAACCAGGACTCCGCACGTCAACTGCTCCAAGGATAAGGCTAGCCAACTGATGAGTGATGGGCTGTCCTCTCCTCCGCGGAAGTCCATCCTGTGCTGCTAAGGCTCCCTTCTCGCCGGTGAAGGTGAACCTGCTCCCGTCGGTGCGTACACAACGCACCTTGCGCCTAAAACAGTCAATCTGTGCATGGACCGTAGATTGCCAATCCATGCCCAAGATGACGTCGTAAGGCCTCGACGTTGCTACAAGAAGATTCCAGCCGAAGCTCTCGCCTCCTAGAGTAAGCTCACACTGCCGGCACCAGTGCGTAATCGTCGAGTCTGCTCCCGTAGGAGTCTCTAGCTGTAAGGATCGAGCCAACGGCTCTGTCGGAATCTCCGAGCTCCGAACAAGGGCAGCGGCTATGAAAGAATGACTCGCTCCTGTGTCTATAAGAACTGCAGCAAGGGTGGAATAGACACAGATAGTACCTCGAATCATCTCGGGTGCGCCGTGGTCGTAGGCCTCTGCTGCCTGGAGTTGTGCCTGTCGCTGCCAGCCAGCTCCCTGTGGTCGGGGTGGACCTCCTGGTGGTGGTGGTGGTAGAGCCTCTAAGCGTCGGCCACCACCAGCTGCTCGTCCAGCTCCTCTGCCTCGTCCGCCTCCTCCCTGCGGACCGCCACGGTCGATCCTCTACCTCTGCCTCGGTGGTCCATCAACTGACTGCTGCTCCTCGGCACGGCGGGTCGGGCAGTCACGAGCCATGTGGCCCTGCCCGCCGCACGAGTAGCACTGTCTGCCTCTCGGAAGACTGGCTCCGCGCTGTGTGCCCCGCACTACTGAGCCAGTGCCCTGAGATTGTCTGCCCGAAGGTCTGGTCTGTCTGGACCCCTGATTCATCCATCGACTGCCTGCTGCAGATGACTCTGCCACGGGCCGCCCTGCGGTGGGTCGCTGTGCTGGTGTAGACTCAGCAAGGAAGCTCTCGATCAGAAGGGCCCGCTCCAGTACTCCTGTCTGAGTCGGTACGCTGAGGGAGATCAGTGATGCCCTGATCTCGTGTCTCAAACCCTGCTCGAAGGTCCGGGCCCGGAAGAATGGGTCTCGTACCATGTCGGTCGAGTAGCGCGAGAGATCGATAAATCTCGCCGAGTACTGAGCGACCGTCAGGTTGCCCTGCCGCAGCTGTAGAAGCTCCTGGATACGCACCGGACGAAGGGTGGCTGGGACGAACTCCGAGCGGAAAAGGCTCTCAAAGTCCGTCCAAAGTAGAGATGCCTCATCGTGCACCTGGAGCATCAAGCTCCACCATCGTCCTGCTGCTGCGTGTAGTAGGCTCGCAGCGAGGATCACCATGAGGTCTGCTGGTGTCCTCACTAGCCTAAACACTCGAACCACTGCCTCCAGCCAGTCCTCTGCTGCCTGGGGATCCGTCTCCCCGCGAAACCTGGGCGGTCGCTGGCGCTGAAACTCATGCAGTGCGCTGAGGCAACGTGCATCGTCAGCGGCTGCTGCTGGAAGCATCGGGGGCTCGGCGGGTAGAGCTACCGCCGGTGCTACTACTGGAAAAGGGCCCTGCACCGAGGCCTCGTCGCTCGGTGGGCTGTCGTCACGCTCGACTCTCGGAACCCTAGCTGGCTGCCGTCGTGGGGCCATCCTGAAAAGGAAACAGGTGCGCCACGGTCAGAAAAGTATACCTGGTGAGCTGATATAAGTAATCACAAAGAAAACTTTGAAACACACACGCAATCAATGTTTTCGTGTATTAAGTCGGAAATCAGAAGTCAGGGTCCTGGTGTACGGATACGTCGGCCGCCGCACCAACACTGGACTCCCTGGACTGATAATCACACTCAATACGCTAAACATTATTGCTTCACATAGAAAATATCAGAGATCGCGGCAGAACCGAACTGCCTCTGATACCAATTTGTCACGACCCGCCCTCGGGGTCCGTGCCGTGACTACCCCAAGCCCGCCTTCCATAGGCCAGGGGCTGGCGACTAGCACCAAGGCGTAAATCCCGGTAAAAAGGGAAGGCATTGCCTTTGAAAAGTAACAAACACCACAGAGTAAGCAAGCGGAAAGTAAACACTAAACAAAGCAGAGTACGACTGAAAGTGCGGAAAAGTAAATGGGCCAGAATACAAACCCAAACTGAAAGTAAAGTACAACTCGAAAAGGGAAAAACAGCAACTGAAAAGTAAAAGCCGCTACTCCGAGCTGTCCACTGGAAATCCCACCTGTAGGGTGGGTACAGATAGCTCCTCTGCTCCACGGGTTCCGCCGTCCGCTCCGAGCACGTCCCGCCCAGTGGTCCACCTCTGGGTACCGTCCCGCTGTGCAAGCCTCAGCTAAGGTCAACGCTGTCCGTCGTCTGCAACCAACACAACGTAGTGCGGGCAAAGCCCGTGCAGGGGTGAGTATAAGCTACTCAGTAGGGACCCCGAGACCCCTGAAGGTCTCTCAAATCCACAGAGGATAATCCACGAAGAAAAGTACAATCACGAAGTAACAACCGAAACTGCTTAGGTATATGCCCATACATATACCTATGTCATCAATTCAAATACGCTCCAACCTCCGAGCCCAAGTACAACTCAGTCCACGCAGGAAAGTATACGTATTCCACATAGGAAAGCAAAACATAATCCACACAGGATTGCACAACACAATCCACTCAGGAAAGCAAAAGGATTCAGCTCACACAGGTATACTTCTTCAAGGACGATAAAGATGATCACTGATCCATCTAAGTCGTCGGACCCACAAAGGATCGATAGGTAACTAACCCCCGCAAAGACCCACACAGGATCGGGCCCACACAGGACCTGTAGGCGCTGGCTCACACAGAACCGCTGAGCGCGGACCCACACAGGATCGGGCCCACACAGGACCTGTAGCACTTATCCACGTAGGATCGCTGAGTGCTGTAGTCGTCGTCGTCGAATCCACACAGGATCTCTGTACTGTCGTCGTCGCAGTCACAGTAGCAGTCGTAGCAGTAGTAACAGTTGTAGCAGTCGCAGCCAGCACTAGGGTTCCCGCACACAGCAAGCTCGTTCGGAGGGTCCGCTCCACGAGCCGAGAGGCTGATACATCAACTGTCACAAAGACCAGAGTTGATGTATCCAAAAGTTCCGTATCGTCAATAGGAACTCAACGCAACAGACGGCGCGTCGATCGGACGCCCGGTCTGAGAGTTATTGGCATTTTCGTCTCCGGGGCCCGGTTGGTTTTTAAGGAAAAACCAACCCGACCGTACTCCACCTGCATCCAAACCTCGGGCGGAGTATGTCAAAAGATCTGTCTCACTAAGAGGAACACAACGCGACTGACACCGTGTCAATCGGACGTTCGTAGCTCAAGATATGAGCGTTTCCGCTCCGAAGGCCCGGTTGGTTTCGTGAACGAACCAACCCGGCCGAACTCAAAGTAATCTGAAACCTTGAGTGCGATATACCGAAACGACCGTTTCGATCCAAGGATCGCGTTGACCCTGACGGTTCGTCGATCGGAGGTCTGAGGCTCATGTTATGGGCCAAAAACCGATTCTGGTTCGAAACGGGGGGGTCCGGGTCCGGGCCGACCCGGCCCGACCCCCCCCTGGGCGGCGCGGCGGCGCGGCGGGCCGCGGCGGCCGGGCGCCGCGAGGGGCCGCACGCGGGGGCTAAGCCCCCGCTGATTGAATTGTCGGCGCGGCAAAATGTCGCGCCCCTTCTGCAAAACCGCCCCCCCCCCCCCACGTGGGGGGCTTGATTGAAGTAAAAACCGGGGGATGCTGCCCCCGGTTTCTTGGAGTGGCGGCGCGGCTTAATGCCGCGCCCTTTTGTGGAAAACGGCCCCCCCCTTGCGGGGGCCGGCTTGATTGAACCGGGGGCCTCCTGCCCCCTCAAGGAAACTGCTCCCCCCTCATAAAGAGGGGGGTTTTTATGAGGTGGTCGGGGGATTAATTCCCCCGGTTTTAATGGTATCCGGCCGGCCAGCTGGCCGGCCGGTTTTCTCGAACGGGACCGGAAATTCCGGTCCCCCCTTCGGCTTCCGACGCCGGCGGCCCGGCCGCCGGTCTCCTCTTCCGCCGCGGCCCGGAACCGGTCGCGGTCTCCTCGTCCCGCCGCGGCCCGGAACCGGCCGCGGTGTTCATCGTCCGGCGCGGTGCGACGGCACCGCGCCCCTTTCGCCGTGCCTTGATTCCTTTCAACGCGGCGCGACGGCGTCGCGTTCTTGAAGATTCTACCTCGGTGTGGCGCGACGGCGCCGTGTAAAATAAAAGCACGATTATCCGCGTGGTGCGACGGCACCACGCCACTTGCTTCCACCCGCAAGAATAAACAAGAACGATGGAGGGGGGTTCGGCCGTGTTCGTGCGGTCCGGCCCCCTCACGTTAAAATAATAACGCAACTTAAAATAATTCAAGCACACGTTAGTCTTGCTAAAAATCACGATCAAGAATAAAATAAGGAAACCAAAAATAAATCGACAACCCCTACCTCGGGTATAAGGTTCGAAGATTGTGAACGTTCCGCGGAAGACGACGTCGCGGAGGTCGGGCGTCGCGGTAGCCGTTCGTCAAATCCGATGACGAAGGGATGCGTTCGAAGAGACACGTCGTTGGCGAAACATGTACGCCGACGAAGGTTGTCCGAGGAAGAAGTGGCGTCCCCTTTCGTTGACACGGGAAACGAAGAATGGAGGTGTGGCGTTCTTCGTCGGAGCTTGAGCGTTCTTCGTCAAGATGAACGTTCTTCGAGTTCTTCGTCAGAGTTGAAGAAGAAGAAGAGCTCTCCACCTCTCAAGAAGACAAACAAATAACCCCAAAATAAAATAAGACAACAACTTATTTTATTATCACATAACACATTATAATTTCAAAAGTTTGAAATTCAAAAGGTTTAACTCCCATAATTAAAAAGGTAACTCAAGCCAATAAATGAGGCGTTAAGGGAGTTGGGAGAATTTGAAAGGTTTAGGGGTTCGTGTGGGCCCCACCACACTTAATCCTCCCAAGGGAGGTTAAGTGGGTGTGGGTCCCACTTCCAACCCCCTTTGGTAGGTTTTTAACAAGTTATAATAAAATTTGTTCTATACAAATTTTATTTAACTCAAACTAAAAACCCCTAAAACTAACTTTCAACCCGCAACAAACGCAACTCCCGAAAAGGTCTCTTTAAGCGAATATCGGCGCTGCGAGTTCATCGGTGCCCTCGGATTTCAATTCCGAGCACCGGAACAAAAGTTAGGAATTCCCGCTCGTTCGTTCACTGAACGTACCCGAGCCAAACTTCGGAAATTAATTCCGGGCACTCCGGGTCTCGGAATCAGGTGCCGTCTGAAACCGCGCTCTTTTAAAATTCTAAAGAAAATTAAGAAAAAAAAAATTTCCCTTGAATTTTACGGGTCTTTACAGGCATACTTCAATTTATATATGACTTTATTTTATTAGTTGTATAATAAACCCTTTTGAATTTTAATTTCATTAAAAAGATTCTTTTTACAGGAAATGTTTTACTAAATGTCAAAAGGGAATGTTTTTGTCTTACCTATGCGGCAACAACGACTTCTCCTCCGCCATGACCATTATTTGAGTTTCAACTTCCTCTACAAGCCACAACTTTTTTAAATGAAAAATAAAAACCATGTTTTACTTTTATTTTATTTTGGTATGGAAAATGGTTTTGATAATGTTTTGATTATATCAATGTGTTGTATTTGATATCTTGTGATTGAAATGTGGAAATGTTATTTTTTTCCTTTATTTTTGTTTTATGTGATATGATTATGTTATGGTTCTCAGGAATTGTTTATGAATTCGAGTGGTTCTGTGATAAAATAAAGGAGGATGAGCCCGAGATATCTCTCCAATGCATTTGGTAACATGAAGGAGTTAAACGCTAAGGTTTCTCCGAAGAGATTTAGTGAATATACTGTGATGGGTATTCCAAACATAACCATGTAGGTTACTTCGTATTTAAGAATGTTATGAATACCTCAAGTTACCTTTATGTCTTATACTTTCTATGAGTTATTCATAATTCTTATGATTTCATGAGGTATGTTAAAGTTCTTATGTTTTATGAGTAATTTATGATTTCATTGATTCTTATGTACACATGGACTAATGTTTTCTTTTCGTATTTTTATATCCCTTACTAACCTTTTTATGCTCATCCCATATTTTTGAAATTTTTTTCACAGGTCAAGGGAAAAGTATATGATGTGAGGATTGTGTCTAGGAAGTGTGAAGAATTAATCCATGTTTTATTTTAAATATGTTTCCTTTGATGGAAAAAAAGGAATAATGTCTTTGATGTAACCACCTTGTTTAAAAGTGGATTGTAATTCATGATTTATGATCTAATTCTCTAAAACTATAATCCTGAAAAGATCCTCAATGTGTATTCTTGAAATAACTCAAGATTAAGTAATGTTTAAGGCTAGGGCCTTATAGTTGGTATCAAAGGTCGGTTTAGATAACTTTAAGAGTCAGAATTCTATTAAATTATTATCCAAATTTTTTACACATTATGGTGAAATTGAAATGATATAGCATTTGAACATTAACTGGTTGCTTCATTTAAGACACGTCTATTCAGAATGGTTTCCCATAGCAGAAAAAGGGAAGCAGTACTAGGAAGGAATACATAACTAAATGACCTTTCAAATCAGCATCCTGAGATGGTCGGAATTGGAACTGAACGGTTTTTTGCAGTAATGGAGCAGTTGAATCAAGCGATAAATGGTGGTGGTATCCATGCACGAGATCAGCCGGATCAGCCACAGAAGAACATGTCAGTGGTAGAACATTTCATGAGGCAACAACCCCCATCATTAAAAGGATCATCTTACCCTATGCTAACATAAGGGTGGATTAAAGCACTGGATAAGATTTTCGATGTCATGGGGTGTTCAGAAAATCGAAAGGTTAGTCTTTCTATTTACCATTTGGAGGGTGAAGCAGATCAATGGTGGTTGATGGTTAAAAATATCAGGGACACTGATGATATTGATGCTCTTTACTAGGATGAATTCAAAGGTATGTTTCTTAAGAAATATTCACCTAAGGTTGTTCGACTTAGGATGGAAAAACAATTCATGGAATTGAGGCAAGAGGACGACTCAGTGGCTTCTTATGAAGAAAAGTTCACTATATTGGAAAAGTATGCTCCAAATTTTATCTGAGACCTTGATAGTAAAATCAATCATTTTTACTCAGGATTAAAGACAATATATCAAAGGGCATTAGCTTCTCGTGAGTTAAAAAGTTTTGAAACTCTTGTTCTTTGTGCTGATAAGGTGGAAATGGAGTTCACTGATGATCAAGTGTTCTATGACAACCAAGAGAGGAGGAGACCGAGGTGGGAGGAGAAAGGGAAGAATCCATCAAAAAGGATTGATGGTAAGAAAACTAAGTATGATTTTTGTGATAAATGTGGTAAAAATCATGTTGGGGAATGTCTTTTGAATTCTGGAAGGGGCTTCCGATGTAGTAGGATGGGACATAAGGCTCGTGATTGCACTGGAAAAGATCAGGGTAATGGTAAGACCAAATTTGATTTATAGTTAGTGAAATGTTTCAAGCACAATGAGATGGGTCATTATGAAAACAAGTGTCCGAAAAAGAGATCGTATGATGGGATGCAGTCAGAATACAAGCAAAAAGGTGTGGTGAAATCCTTTGCAACTACTTTAGTAGATGTTGGGCCATAAAATGACGTGGTATCAGGTACTTTGTTTGTTTTTTTCAGATTATGCCAATGTGTTGTTTGATTCAGGGTCTACACATTCATTCATCTCTGAAAAAGTTTCTAGTAAATTGGGAATTCCATATAAATAAATGACTCATGAACATGTGGTAAAAACAACTAGGGAATGTGTTGAGGAAAAAATAATTTATAAGAATCTTCCTATACATATCCGTGGAAAGAATCTACTTGGAAAACTTATTATTTTACCTCTAGTACAGTTTGATGTTATCCTGGGTATGGATTGGTTCTCTGTTTACCATGCTAAGACTAACTGTATTGCTAAAGAAGTTTCTTTTCAGAAATACTTTCAGTATGTGTACATGAATTAAGCCTTACCATTGATAAAATATCAAGAGGCTGAGAAAAATGTAAAAGATGGAAATTAATGTTACCTTGCACATATTGTTGAAAAAAACGAATTGTTCAGATTAATGATGTTCAAGTGGTAAATGCGTATCCTAATGTTTTATCTAGATGAGTTGCCTGGAATAATACCAGATCAGGAAGTTGAATTTTATGTTGACGTAGTTCCTGATGCTAAGACAATTTCAAAACCCCCTTATCGAATGGCTCAAATTGAACTTTTAGAGTTGAAGAAACAATTGCAATATTTATTAGAGAATGGTTTCATTCGACCTAGAACATCACCATGGGGTGATCTTGTATTTTTTGTTAAAAAGAAAGATAGTTAAATGAGACTTTGCATTGATTATAGAGCCTTGAATAACATCAATATTAAGAAAAAATATCCTTTGCCTCATATCGATGATTTGTTTGATCAGATCTAGGGAGCACAGTATTTTTCAAAGATTAACTTGAGATCAGGGTACCATCAGTTGAAGGTAAAGGAAGAAGATATTCTGAAGACCGTGTTTCGAACAAGATATGGCCATTAAGAATTTGTAGTTATGCCTTTTGGGTTAACCAATGCACCTACTGTATTCATGGACCTTATGAATATAATTTTCCATGAGTTCTTGGATAAGTTTGTATTTTTTCATTGATGATATTTTGCTTTTATCTAAAAGTAAAGAAGAACATGAAAGTCATTTAATGGTTATTTTTCAAAACATAAAATAAAAGAAATTATATGTGAAATTCAGAAAGTGTGAGTTTTGGTTGCATAAAATTTATTCCCTTGCTCACATTGTTTCTAAAGATGGAATAACTGTTGATCCTGCAAAAACAAAGGTTGTTGAAGAATGAAAAATACCAAAAAAATGTAACCTAGATTCATAGTTTTCTTGGTTTGGCAGGCTATTAATGAAGGTTTGTTAAAAAATTTCATGGTTGTCCAAGCCATTGACTAAGATAACTCAGAAGGGTGTTATGTTTATCTGGACAAAAGAATGTGATGATTGTTTTCAGGAATTTACAAGAAGATTGGTGAATGCTCTAGTATTGGCACTAACTTCCAGGAATTTTGATTTTGTTATCTACAGTGATTCTTCAATGAAAGGACATGGTTGAGTCCAAATGTAGAATGTTCAGGTAATTTCTTATTCTTCACGTTAGTTGAAAACTCATGAGATAAATTACCCTACACATGATTTGGATTTAGCTACTGTTGTTTTTGCTTTAAAAATTTGGAGACATCATTTTTATGGTGTAAAGTATGAAATATATACTGATCACAAAAGTTTAAAGTATATATTAACTCAGAATGAATTGAAAATGAGACATAGGAGATGGCTAGAATTAATCAAGTATTATGATTGAACGATTCATAACCACCCTGGAAAAGAAAATAAAGTGGAAGATGCTTTGAGTTGAAAAAATAATGCTTCATTAACCGTGATACATTTGGAAAGTGATCCTTTGCTTAATGATTTGATGAATTTTGGCTTGGATGTTGTCGGTGTAGGAAATTTTCCTGTTTTTTTTCAGGTATCAGTGAAATCTCCTCTATCATACAGAATTAAGCAAGCACAGAAGCAGGACAATGAGTTGTAGAAAAAGGAAGAGCTGGTTCAGAAGGATATGTTACCTGCGTTCAACAATGATAATGATTGTGTTTTGAGATTTTGGAAGAGATTGTGTATGCCTTGTGATTCACAGTTGAAGTGATAGTTGTTATGTAAAGCACATAGTTCTCGATTTTCAGTTCATCCAGGAAGTACTAAGATGTATAGAGATATTTGGGTGTATTACAGGTGGGATGGAATGAAAAGAGATATTGTTGATTTTACTATGAAGTGTTTGAGTTTTCAACTGGTTAAAGTAGAGCAGCAGGAACTGAAAGGTATGCTTCAGCCTTTACCAGTGCCAAAGTGAAAATGGTAGAATATATCTATGGACTTCGTTGTGGGATTACCAAAGACACCTCGAGGTAATAATGCAATCTGGTTTATTTTTGATCGCTTGACTAAATTTGCTCATTTCCCTGCTATGTGAGATACTTTTTCACAAGAACAACTTTGTCTATTGTATCTTAAGGAGATAGTCAGGTTACACAGAGTTCCACTCTCTATTGTATCTGATCGTGATCCCAGGTTCATTTCTAACTTTTTGAAATGACTTCAGAAGTCATTGGGAACTGAATTAAATTTTAGTACAGCTTTTCGTCCTCAATCAGATGGTCAGTCAGAATGAACAATTCAGACATTGGAGGATATTATACATGATTGTTCGATGGATAATCAGGGAATTTGGGACCAACATCTTTCATTGGTTGAGTTTTCTTATAATAATAGTATTCATTCCAGTATACAGATGGCAGCATTTGAGGCATTATATGGGAAGCGGTGTCGAACTCACGATTTTTGGGATGAAGTGGGTGAAAAGATGTTGATTGGACCAGAATTGGCAGAAGAGTTGGTAAAAACAGTTCAGCTGAAATAGAAACACATGAGAATAGCTCATAGTAGGCAGAAAAGTTATGTGGACAACAGGGGGAAGGATCTGTCTTTTGAGGTAGGTGATCATGCCTTCTTCAATGTTTCACCATGGAAAAGTGTGATGTGATTTGGTAAGAAAGGAAAGATGAGTCCAGGGTTCATTGGACCATATATAATTTTAGAGAGAGTTGGATCAGTTTCATACCGAGTGGGTTTACCTCCAAATTTTTCTCAGGTACAATTTTTTTTTCATGTTTCAATGTTAAGGAAGTGCATGCCAGATCCATATCATGTTTTGAGTCCGGAGGTGGTTCAGCTGGAAGAGAATATATCTTATGAGGAACAACCAGTCCAGATTCATGACCACATGGAGCAATTTATGAGGAATAATGTGATTCATCGTTTAAAGGTTTTGTGAAAAAACCACATGATTGAAGAGGCAGCATGAGAATCTGAAAATGCAATGAGGGATAAATACCCCCACATATTCGATAAGTAAATAAATTGTGGGGATGCAATTTCCTAAAGGGGGAAGGTTGTAACATCCCAAGTAAGTAAATAATAATATATTTTCATATCTATGTGTATTTATGAATTAGACAGTTTTTAGAGGCTTAAAATGAGAATAAATCCAATCTTAGGCATAAAATACTCTAATATTTTTAAAAGACTGTTTTACTACCTTTTGATGGAAAACAACTTTTAATTCTAACTTTTGACACATTTATAATCTCTATTAGTCAAAATAAACAATTTTTTTAGAATTGTGACATTGAAATATACTTTGGATAAATTTTTTGTATTTTTCTAACAATGTTCATTTTTTAATGAATAGTTAAAAATACTACCTTTTACATCAAAAATGCTTTTTCATCTAATTTTATTATATAGTCAGATTGTCCTTTTAATTGATTTTAAAGTTTATTTAGAATATATTTTTACCATTTAATCCAATGGTGGTCATTAAAATTAATTTCACTTTGAAATTGGACATAAACAATTGTAAACCTTTTGATAGATATTGTTATTTAAAAACACGCTATTTGTTTTGACGATGGGAATTATTTTTAAATTAATTACTGCAATTTTTGTGTTTGAAATTTGTTATAATGGATTCTATATTTGGAATCAGGAGGTCCAAATTATGAAATTAAGAGTCTTTTGTTTTTGGACATTATGAATAGTAACGACGGTAATTATCTTTAATTACCGTGATTAATTAGTAATCGGGTAGTCAAGGGTAATAAAATAATATCATAAAAATATAAAATGACCCCAACATGTGTCCAAATCCTATTTTTTGAGTCATGGCCGACCATAGAAAGCTTTTTACCGAACTTGAGGGGCCATTGAGTCACGTGGGTGTGAAAGTGACATTTATGACATTATTTTTTAAAAGAAGAGAAATATAACAAAGGTTTGTATATCCTAAGTAAAACAAATTTAATTTTTTTCACATAATTTATCTCTTTGACTATAATTAGTCATTGGAAAGATAAAAATATTTCCTACATCATGGTATTTTTTTTATAATTTTTAAACATTAAATAAATAAATTCATTTATTGCACCATGATGATGCAGTGATTACCTCATTAATGAACAATTTAAATAAAATGAAAAGATAAGGTAAAATATAAGACTTAAACTTTTTGAAAACCTATATGATGGGTGGATTTATAACCCTTATCACTATATCCTCAAAATATATCATTGTGGTACCTTGAAAATCCGAAAATCATTTTATAATAAAGTAACATTTCAAGACATTCCAAAAGTGACCCTCCTCCCTCTTATAAAATGCTCCCAACTCTACCCCCTTACCCACAACTCTGAAGCCCTTGGATCGTACACCCTCTAATCATATTATCTCTTCATATCCCTCTCTTACTCCGAGAAGCCTCACTTTGGGCAGTAGTATTACAAAGGAAGGCTTTGGCTCAAATCAAAAAGAGTTCCCCGATTTAGAGGTAATGTCTTCCCTTGAGTTTCTTCCTTTTATTTTCCTTCTTAACTCACCATAATATTCTTATTATTTTATCCCTTAAAAACAAATGTATCCTCAATATACTATGATTTTGTTACGATAATGATTCTACCTAAAATTACACACAATTCCATCTAATGGTTAAAGAATTTAGTATTTCTGTGGGTGGCGAATTACTGCCTCATGAAAAGATGATTGTTCAATCTTCATTTAGCACCTTTCATGGTGTCCATTATAATGTAAATGTATTTATATATGATATATATGGTATTTATTTTTTCTATATGCTTCTGAATTTTATTTTTAAATCACATCGTTATTCTTTTCATGTTGTGGAACTGCGATAATTTCATATGAGGAAGTGTGGACAACCGCCCCCTCAAGTAATGTGACTCGTTCATTCCAAACATGGAATTTATAAAGAATGTAATTAATGAACTTATTTTACCTATATAACATATATTTTAGAATTTAATTATAATATATATATTTCTCATTTATTTTTATAGTACATTAATCTGAAAAAAATGAAAGTAACATTCATGCGTATGTATGACCTACCGTCTCCGTGAACGGTACATATCATTTCTTAACTCCAAAAATTATGGAATATTATTAAATACATATATACGGGATATATATGAAATTTAAATCATGAACACCATTCCGGAGATGATGTACTTATAACTACATGGACAATTCTCTTCAAACAAGTTTATTTTTGACTCATATACCAAACATCGACAAAATGTATGATATGTACTCACATAATTATCTAATTATTATAACATGATAATATTTGAAATTAATTTAATAATAAAATTTAAAGGAAGTCCTTAAGCAATTATAAATTGACCAAGTTTTATTATTCCTGAATATAAAGAAACAAACAACACAAGTCGGACTTGAGGTAAGGGACTTCGTCTCAATCTCCTTTCGTTGAGGCATACTTCAATTTATATATGACCTTATTTTATTATTTGTATAATAAACCATTTTGACTTTTAATTTCAATAAAAAGGAATCTTTTTAAACAAATCATTTTACTAAACGACAAAAGGGAATGTTTTTTTCTTACGTATGCGGTGACAATGACTTCTCCGCCGCTATGACCATTATTTGAGTTTTGACTTCCTCTACTACCCATAACATGTTTAAATGAAAAATAAATACCATGTTTTACTCTTATTTTAATTTGGTATTGAAAATGGTTTTGATAATGTTTTGATTATATCAATGTGTTGTATTGATATCTTGTGATTGAAATGTGGAAATGTTATGTTTCCTTTAGGCATGATTTATGTGATATGATTATGTTATGGTTCTTGGGAATTTTTTATTAAGTCAGGTTGTTCCATGATAAAATAAGGGCGGGTGAGCCCGAGAAAGATCTCCAATGCATTAGGTAACGTGAAGGAGTTAAACGCTATGGTTTCTCTAAATATATTTTGAGAATATACTGTGATTGGTATTCCAAACGTAACCTTGAGGGTTACCCCCTATGTAAGAATGTTATGAAAGGCTCAAGATAGCTTTATGTCCTATGATTTCTATGAGTTTTTCATAAACTTTATTATTTCATGAGGAATTTTAATGTCCTTATGTTTTACGAGTAAATTATGATTTCATTGATTCTTATGTAAACATGGACTAATGTTTTCTTACCGTATTTTTATATCCCTTACTGATCTTTTTATGCTAATCCCAAGTTTTTGAAATGTTTTCACAGGTCAAGGGAAAAGTACATGATGTTATGATAGTTTCTAGGAAGTGTCAAAAAAGAATCCATGTTTTATTTTAAATATGTTTCCTTTGATGAAAAAAATGAACATTGTCTTTGATGTATCCACCTTGTTTAAATGTGGATTGTAATGCATGATTTATGATCTAATTCTCTAAAACTCTAAACCTGAAAAGATAATCAATGTTTATTCATGAAATAACTCATGATTAATTAATGTTTATGGTTGGGGCCTTATATAAGTAATTCTTATCAAAACAAATTTTAGATTCTAAATATAAATATTATTTTATTTTATATTAAATCAAAATTAAAGAACTACTAGAAGAAGTTAATTATTTAAAGAAAGGATCAAGAATTCTTCTTAAATAATTAAATTATTTAAATAAATTATTGGAAATAATAAAATTCATAATGATAATCTTGGTGTATTACTTAATGATGAAAATTAAAAAATTTATAAGGATTATTTTGTTCCTAGCTACGAAAAAATGCAAGTATATTATCAAAAAGATTTATTATGGAATGGATGGAAATTATGAAGATGATAGTTTTTTATAAAAACTCAATTTTATGGAATTAATCAAGTTTCTTATTCAGAATAATTATATAACATTTTATATAAAGTTTATTTAATAAACAAATAGATCTTGTTACCTAAAACTTCAATTGATAAAACTATCAAACCCAAAAGAATATGGGTAATAAAAGGAACATTTATTTGATATATTTTAGGTATTCGCAATTGAAATTTATTTTTATATCATTGGGTGGATGATTGAGAATAATAGAATTTTTTTTAACAAAATATAGATGAAATTAAGACTCTTTTGTTTTTGGATATTATGAATAGTAACGACATTAATTAACATTAATTATCGTGATTAATTAGTAATCGGGTAGTCGAGGGTAATAAAATAATAGCATAATAATATAATATGACCCCAAAATGTGTCCAAGTCCTATTTTTTGAGTCATGGCCGACCATGGGAAGCTTTTTACCAATCTTGAGGGCCCGTTGAGTCACATGGGTGTGAAAGTGACATTTATGACATTATTTTTAAAAAGAAGAGAAATATAACAAAGGTCTGTATATCCTAAGTAAAACAATTTTAAATTTTTTTTACATAATTTATCTCTTAGACTATAAATATTCATTGGAAAGATAAAAATAATTCCTACATCATGGTATTTTTTTTATGATTTTTAGACATTAAATAAATAAATTTATTTATGGGACCATGATGATTCAGTGATCACCTCATTAATGAATGATTTAAATAAAATGAAAAGATAAGGTCTAATATAAGACTTACACTTGTCTAAAACCATTTGGATGGGTGGATTTAGAACCCTTATCACCATATCTTTAAAATATATCATTGTGGGACCGTTAAAATCCAAAAATCATTTTATAATAAAGTAACATTTCAAGACTTTCCAAAAGTGACCCTCCTCCCTCTTATAAAATGCCCCCAACTCTACCCCCTTACCCACACCTCTGAAGACCATGGCTCATACACCCTCTACTCATATTATCTCTCCATATCCCTCTCTTACTCCAAGAAGCCTCACTTTGGGCAGTAGTATTTCCAATGAAGCCTTTGGCTCAAATCAAAAAGAGATACCCAATTTAGAGGTAATGTCTTCTCTTGAGTTTCTTCCTTTTATTTTCCTGATTGTTCAGTCTTCTATTAACACATTTCATGGTGGCCATTATGATTTCACTATATTTATATATTATATATATGGTACTTATTTTTTCTATATGCTTCTGAATTTTATTTTTAAATCACATCGTTATTCTTTTCATGTTGTGGAACTACGATAATTTCATATGAGGAAGTGTGGAAAACCGCCCCCTCATGTGATGTGACTAGTTCATTCCAAACATGGAATTTATAAAGATTGTAATTAATGAACTTATGTTACCTATATAACATAAATATTATAATGGAATTATAATAAATCAATGTCTCATTTATTTTGAACGTCCATTAATATGACAAAAAATGAATGTAGCGTTTACGCGTACCTACGGCCTACCGTCTCCATGAACTGTACATTTCATTTCTTATCTCCAAAAATTATGGAATATTTTTAAATACATATATACTGGATATATATGATATTTAAATCATGAACATCATTCTTGAGATGATGTACTTATAACTACATGGACAATTTTCTTCAATCAGTTTATTTTTTACTCATGTACCGAACATCGACAAAACGTATGATATGAACTCACATAATTAACTAATTATTATAACATGATAATATGTGATATGAATTGAATAATAAAATTTAAAGGAATTACTTAAGCAATTATAAATTCAACAATGATTATTATAAAGGAATATAATGAAACGAACAAGACAAGTCGTACTTGAGGTAAGGGACTTCGTCTCAATCTCCTTTTATTGAGGCATACTTCAATTTATATATGACCTTATTTTATTTGTTGTATAATAAACCCTTTTTAATTTTAATATCATTCAAAGGGAATATTTTTACAAGAATAATTTTACTAAACAACAAAAGGGAATGTTTTTGTCTTACGTATGCGGCGACAATGACTTCTCCACCGCCGTGACCATTATTTGAGTTTCGACTTCCTCTACAAGCCATAACTTTTTTAAATGAAAAATAAATACTATGTTTTACTTTTATTTTATTTTGGTATTGAAAATGATTTTGATAATGTTATGATTATATCAATGTGTTTTATTGATATCTTGTGATTGAAATGTGCAAATGTTATGTTTCCTTTATGCATGATTTATGTGATACAATTATGTTATGGTTCTCGGGCATTGTTTATGAAGTCGGGTGGATACGTGATAAACTAAGGGCGGGTGAGACAGAGATATCTCTCCAATGCATTGCGTAACACGAAGGAGTTAGACACTAAGGTTTCTCCGAGTATATTTAGGGAATATAATGTGATTGGTATTCCAAACGTAACCATGAGGGTTACTCCCTACGTAAGAATGTTATCAATGCCTCAAGTTACCTTTATGTCCTATGATTTCTATGAGTTATTGATAAATCTTATGATTTCATGATGTATGTTAAAGTTCTTATGTTTTATGAATAAATTATGATTTAATTGATTCTTATGTATACATGGACTAATGTTTTCTTCTCGTATTTTTATATCCCTTACTGAGCTTTTTTTGCTCATCCCAAGTTTTTGAAATGTTTTCACAGGTCAAGGGAAAAGTACATGATGTGATGATAGTGTCGAGGAAGTGTCAAAAAAGAATCCATGTTTTATTTTCAATATGTTTCCATTGATGAAAAAAATGAATATTGTCTTTGATGTAACCACCTTGTTTAAATGTAGAATGTAATGCATTATTTATGATCTAATTCTCTTAAACTCTAAACCTGAAATGATCCTCAATGTTTATTCATGAAATAACTCAAGATTAATTAATGTTTATGGCTGGGTCCTTATATAAATAATTCTTATCAAAACAAATTTTAGATTCTACATATAAATATTATTTTATTTTATATTAAAATAAAATTAACGAACTAATAGAAGAAGTTAATTATTTAAAGAAAGGATCAAGCATACTTATTAAATAATAAAATTATTTAAATCAATTATTGGAAAGAATAAAATTCATAATTTCAATCTTGGTGTAGTAATTAATGATGAAAATTAAAAAATTTATAAGGATTATTTTGTTCCTAGCTACGAAAACAAATGCATGTATATTATCAAAAAAAATTATTATGGAATGGATGGAAATTATGATGATTATAGTTTTTATAAAAACTCAATTTTATGGAATTAATCATGTTTCTTATTCAGAATAATTATATAACATTATCTATAAAGTTTTTTAATAAACAAATAGATTTGGTTACCTAGAACGTCAATTGCTAAAACTATCAAACCTAAATAAATATTGGTAATAAAAGGAACATTTATTTGATATATTTTAGGTATTCACAACTGAAATTAATTTTTATATCATTGGGTGGATGATTGAGAATAATAGAAATTTCTTTTTTTAAACATAATAAAGATGGAACTATTAATATCGGAATTATCTGTATTCTTTATTTGGTTAAAATACATTAATTTTTTATATAGGAGTGGGAGTGTGTATAAAGAGAGGTTTATCTTGAAAAATAATAGTATTAATTTAATATTTGATTTTATAAAACTTTTTTTTTGGAAATTTCATTTTATTTAAAAATTTATTCATTTATGTAACTCTTTCTTTCAAAAAAATTTTCTTACAAAAAATAGTATTTTAAAAATTAAAATTTGAAAGGTTTAATGATTATTTTTGGATTGAGAATATGAAGAATAATTTAAAAAAAATTAGAATGAAATATATCATCTTACCCTTTCGAACCCAATAATATTATCCTCAAACTCTTCTAAATACTATATGTTTTTTATTTTAAATATCAAATTCAAAAATTACTAAAGAATGTAGACCATGAATCATGAATAGATCCAGAAAATTCAGCTCAAAGAAATGTTTTTATCAAAAGAAAAGGTTAGGTAAAACGTGTTCAAATATATTTGGAGAACATTCATTTATCCTTATTAAGTATTCCTCGGAAAAATATTTTGGAAAAGATAATTATTTTTTTTCATTTTTTATATCCATAATTTTCATTATCTCAATTAGTTTAAGAGGGAATATATTCCGAAGAGATTCAGTTCAATTTTGATATTTTAAATGAAGAAATAGTAATTCTGCATGAATAACTAAAAGTATCATGGAAATCATATGAAGAGCTACAAAATAATCTATTTCAAAAATAGTTTTGTATACACTTAAAAGGAAGTATTTAATTTTTAAAGAAATATATATTTATAAAGTGGACATTGAAGAATTTAATGTGGATACGATAAATCAAATGAAGTCACTTAGATAAGAAGCTATTAAAAAGTTAGGACCTGGTAATATAAAAGTGTTTTAGTTAACAAGTTCTTATATTCTTTTTGGGATCCAAGATCAACAGATGTTTAAATAATAATGGAGCAACATTCAATACTTTTTTCAAGTGTATGTGAAATTGTTTGAAGTTTGTAGAGTATAGACGAACCATCTAAACCGTTCCAAATTCTGTACTCTTATTCACCTTTTTAGCTCATTTAAAGTCAAAGTAATATATATATATATATACATATATATATATTCTTCTATTAGTTTAAATTCCGTTTTTATATTTTTCCTTTACAATAAAAATTTATTAAGCTGTTTATTGATTTATTTTTTATGACAGAAAATAGTGGAGAAATTTGTGAAACAATTATGAGAAATCTGTGATAAATTTATGGAGAAATGTTAAAGAATAAAAATTAAAATCATATAATTTTTTAATATTATATATATATATATATTAGTTATTTATTTGTACAATTTTTTGGTGGAGAAACATGCTTGAAATTTATATTTTTATGTAAGAGAATTGGTAATAAATTTTTTATATGTAAAATTTTATTTCTGATTTATTTTAATTTTTAATATTTATGGGGTTTTTATCATTATAACGGGGTTTATTATTTATAATTTTTGATTTAACAATTTCATTAATTTATATTGGATTTTGATTCACAAAAACATGAAAATTTATATTACTAATAGAGTTCCTTTAATAGAAAATTTGGATGTTAACTAAAAAAATAATTATTATTATCATGGAAGTATATTTTGTATTTAATCCATAAGTTGAAAAATTTTTTCTCAAAGGAAAAATATTTTGGATGTGTTTTATAAGTAATCTGGTAACACTGTTCATACACCATATTTGTAATAGGAATGTATGGTTTGTATACCCTACAATTTGAATAAAAGTATGGACTAGAAACCTTATTTTTTGAAAAATAACTATGTTGGACTACAAAATGCATGGATCATATTTCTTACTTTTGATATCAACCATACACTATCAACCATAGTTTTTGAGTTCATTAGTATGTAGAAAAACCATACATTTAACTTAATTAAAAATAGAGTTTTGAATTGTGGTTTATATAGGTATTTTCTACAAATGTCTCACCCAAAGTAAATATATTTTTAATGATATTTAAATTATGATTCAAAGGATCATGGTTAATAAGTTAAATCACAAAATATTTAATAGAATTTATTAATTTATTTGAATGTTTTGAATTCAAATATTTTTGATTTATCATGTTATATTTCTAGAGTTATTTGACTTAATAAAGTTAGACCATCCTCATAAATACTGGAATGTTCATCTTATATAAATACCCATATATTTTTATTCTAAATATAAAAATATGCCCGTTATAAATATTATAATTCATCATTTTCCTTATATATAATCTTTAGAGAAATACATGTTTGATCCTTACATTTTCGATTGTTGATGTTTTATATCATTGTAAATCTTTTACAGCATTTCAAAAAGTTCAGTGAAGTAATCCTCAGAGTTAAAATTTGGATACATACCTATTTAATTATATTCTATGTTTTTTACTTACTATCATCAATATAAATACTATTTTACAATGAATATTATTTTTTTGATTCTATTTTTTTTTTGAAGATCATAAATAATTAATCGTTGCTACTAAATCTATGTGTAGAAGATGTTTCAACATCTAAATCATGATCTATTATTTATTTAGAGAATTAGCTTCTCATGGTCATTAATTTTAAGAGTTTCATCTTATTTTGATCATCTATAGAGTTTTTGGTTCCCTATTAAATAACTAGAAATCCTTTAAAAATCCTTTACAGCTTCATCTACCAACACTTAGTTGTAGAAGTCATGAACAAAAGGACTTACTAGTGAAAATCAACAAACTCTTGGAGAGAGAATTTATTGACTAGATTAAGAGATTTATGTTCTATAAACAACTATACAACATCATTTTATTTTCATTATTTATTTTTTCTTATCACTTATATTTAATAGTGAAGTAAATAATTACTTTATTTCAAGTGGGATGTTTCGATTTTTTCAATATTTTTAAAAGAGAATAATTCATTGCTCTTGTATCTTCACCAAAATCATCCTAAAACAAAACTATCAAGTGGAAATTATTGTGGAATATATTCACCTAGGGTTAATCACCCAATAAATATTTTTTCAAGATTTAACATGATCATAAATATAACACCCCAATATTTTAGAATACATTTTTGTTTAAATAAAATGTATATGTTTAATAACTTCATTTACACGAAACCTTGAGTCTATATAAATTTTGAAACATAAACATGTTTTCAATGCTTTTGTCGGGGCATGTGAATCCATCTATCAAGGACGTGTAGTTGTTGCCCTGTATTCCTTATTTATAAAGGCATGCGACATCCATCACTTCTTCAGGGACGTTTGATCCTTGATCAAAACTATGTGATGAGATATAAGACTCTCCTTTTGGGTATTTCTCCTCAAAATTCATTTCCTAGTCCTGGTATACCTTAAATATTATGTCTCTACTCATGAAAATCTTCCTAGTGCCATATCTTTGGGGATTATGGTTAATTACACTGCTTCTCTCATGAAATTCCATGGGGTCAAGTCCGGGAAGCAACCTTCGGTCATGGGAGTAGTCATGTTGGGCATCCCTGGCATGTCTGGATGCTGAAACACTAGTACACTTGGATTTATTCACCTTATGATAGGGCTTATCAAGGGTTTGGAAGCCCAATTAATACCACATAGAATGTGGCATATCTTGTGTGAGAGTCATGTCTCCGAGTTTTTACTAGGCTTACCATGTTTAACATAGGGTATGTTGTGACTTTAACATCCAATAGAGATGGATCAGACTGATTAGAACACTTATGAAAATAGATTATATGAGTTCATCCCAATTAGGGAGCACATAGAATGATTACTAGATTGATTTGATGAGACTCCAAATAATGACCATCCCAAGATGGCATGTCCCACAAAGGGGTAGGTTTCCCACTATGAAGACTGATTTGGACACAAAAAATAGAGAATCAGATGGGGGAATGGTTCCACACAAAGGGGGCAGAAAGGTTTAACAATTTATGGAATTTAACCTTAGGTAGGTTTCCTACTTACCTTGTTTAGAGGGTAGGGTTCAAACCCCATGTGGTTCGAGAGGGTGAGTCATGGGATCGGGGTGTACATGATGGACAACAACTTGAAGACATGCTGGGAATTACACAAGGTTAGAGGCCAAATGTTCTACCAATAGAGATGAAATTAATGGGGCTTACACATAGTTAGATACCTATATGGAAGACATTATTGCACTAGGATCAGGTTGCCTTGGTAGAATCAAGATGGGAATGGATGAAGTGTCAATTGATGGAATGAGTCGGGATGAAATCGATTTGATACAGCTGTGTTGGTCTTAAACCTTAGAGAGGTTTCCTATGTATCCCCATGGAAGGGAATAAAATTCCACATAATTCAAGAATGGGGTGTTGTGTCACTGGAGGAGGTCTCTTGTGAGAATCGACACCTGGATGGGAACACTAAGGGACTGGAACCAACAGGTTATGGAATGCTCTTCTAAAAATAAAAGGCTCTTGGTAGAGACAAGGATGGGACATGGGTGATGGTATTGAACCTCTGGGAGGCTTCCTACATATCCTTATACCATGGAATCAAAGTCTTCATAGTTCAGAATGTGGTATAGAATCGTGGTGTACACAAAGAAAAACGACCCAAATACACATTGGGGATTATGCATGGTTAGCGACCCATTATAAGAGGGACACTCTTGGTTGTATGATTATATATTGAGTGTGTGGATTAGGTACTTAGAAGGCCTATGATCTGGTATAACACCACTAAGGGAGGACCAAGGATTTGGATCCCATCCAAGGGGACACCAAGGATTACCAGTTTTGGGGTTAGACCACATGGAAGCTTCCTACATACCTTGTCTATGAGAAAGGGATCAAAACCCAAATAGTTTGAATGAAAATAGTTTAACATCATGTGGGATGAAAGGGACATACAATTTAACGTCATGTGAGATGAGTATGAACTGACATGGAGTGATCGGGACTAATGGACAATGGTCTTGAACCACATGGAGGATTCCTATATACATTAATTAAAAAGGGAAAAATATCAAAGTACACATACTTTATTTAAGTGGGAGCATGGGGGATTACACACTAAGGCATCCCCAAGAGGATGTCAGGGTCGATGCTTACTCTAAGCCCATGTGAGTCATGATCATTGTGAGAAACAAGAGTCAACAAAGACTCGATGATCGCATCACTGAAGGTTCAATCTTGAGAAATGGAGCGGGGCTTAGGCATGGCTAGTGGCCCACGGGGAGACGGATTGGGACTAACATTAGGAGGGAATCCTGAGTAGGGGTCTATATGTATGAGGTGGATATGGCCACCATACATGGAGAACCCTATTAAGTTGGGAAGGGGCTTATACAGAGACTACTCTAGGTATTCATGTTAACAAAGCACATAGGGAGATGACGAGTGAGATGGTGTTTATTACCATCCCTTTCATTGATGTATAGAGGCTTTTAACTTATGTGATGATCACAATTTAACATCATGTATCATGGATGCTGGTTCTTGGTATTTTCACTTCTTCTAGCTTGGACGATGAGGATTCACTCCTCAAACCTAGACTTAGATAACTAGCGCACCTTAACCAATGGTGAAGGGAAGACACAAGCAATTCCATATGGATAATAGGTTGTGGAGTGATCTATTGAAGGGTAAAAATTAGCATGGATTTGCGAAGAAGCAATTGAGATTAGTGTGCCTATGTGAAGATTAATGAAGAACTAGAACTGAACATGTAGAAATAATTGAGGGACATTGAGATCACATTTTACAAGACTGGAGGGACGCACAGAATAGGGGTACACAAAGAAAGATGCCTCACAGAGAGTGTATTTGAAAATCATAGGGGCTCGCAAAGGATATGGGATTGTAGAGAACATGGAATCATTGTTCTTAGGGGCTTGTAAAACATAGGGCTTTACTGAGCCTAGGTGATCATATAACGTAGTGCTCATAGTGGAATGGTCTTCATAGAGCATAAAGCTCACAGAGGATAGCACCCTACAAAGGAGAGAGCTTTGTGAAGCATAGTGAACCATCCTTATTATAGAGTTCACATGTTCTTGGAGGGTTCTTTGCAAAGCCTGGGTGCTTCACAAAGACCCGATTACTCGAAGTGGTCACATTCCATTAAGATGGCCCATATGATTCACAAAGGGAATCTCCCTTTGAAGAGGGTGTAATTTTGAGCAAAGGGAAAAGGGTTTCACAATTATCAAGAACCTAAGAAGATTCATTTTTATGGTTGGTTCGTAGAGAAAAGAATGATTCACAATTGGGGTATTCAGAAGGTGAATGTTCGGGGTCTCCATCTTTTAGAGGGGAGGGAAGCCTCATATTTATAGGCTGTGGGTGTGGCGTGATGATGTAAGTTCACACCGTGAAGCAACATGCACTCTACCACTGGAGGAAAAGTTCCTCAAGATTCTTGAAGTTTCAATGTTGACTGTCTTCCTCTATGTGTCATAGAGGCTTCCTTTGTTCCCTCTATGGTGGTTATAAAGGCTTCCGTTAAGTTCATAGGACTCATGGAGGTGACCATCCTTCCCTCCATGGTGTAGAGACTTCTATCAATTTCCCCAAGTTCATAGAGGTGACCATTTCATTTTCTCTAGGGAATTATTAGAGGCAAGTCATATCTTTTCATTGGCTATGGTGATGGTGTTCTTTAGGATGTTGCATCACGAATCAACCAATTTTTTACCATTTTAGTTCCCTTTTCTTATTTTTGTGTACTTTTCATATTTTTTCATTGCATGGATTTTGGTTCCAACAAATGACCCACCCTAGAATTGGAGCTGGGGAGAAAATTTACGATAGTATTATGTGAGAATATCACCAAAATTTAGTTAATCGTGAAGTGGGATCACAATGAGAGTGCACAAAGTGTTGGTTGAGAAAACCACCGAGCCTACCACGAAAAAAGTGCCACAATGCTCTCCATGGATCTAAATGCCGTGAATTTTGTGTGTGTGTGTGGGGGGGGGGGGGGGTTAGTCACCTATAAAGAGTGGGATAAGACCCCTATTTGTGAAAAATTTCTGTCATGTTTTCATTATTTAGGTCCCGAATCGTGAATCTCTACATGCCCCATGAAAGAACGTTGCAAACCATGTTCACGAACAAGTTCTTTGAAAATACTACTTAGCGAAATGCTACACCATGGTCGATTTTATTACTCTGCACAACACAAATAGTCCTTAGACTTGGGGATCATGCACTCTGCAAGTTGTATTTATGAACTCTATGGTAGAACTCTTTGACCGAGCTCTGTGGCCATGCTCTGCGATCAAACTTTGAAACTGAGTTTTGAAAACCAGAACAAAAAATACTATTGTATTAGGATAAAATGGCCAATCATGATTTTGATCAGGGGGTCCTTCTAGATGCTTCCCAAATGGAAGAGATGGAGAATAATCTGAGCAACAAGGAATATGTGGGAAGACATTCAGATCCTGAATCCCGAGTTGAGATCATTTTGGAAATTCAAAAGAACTATCCTCTTTGTAAGATACTGCCTCTATACAACATTGGTCTGAGGGATGATGTTCTCATCCCTAAAGTAATTAGGGATGAAGCGACTTACTAGTGTAAGAGAATTCCAGTCAGCACTAGCGGTTCAGGGCTACCAACTGTCATACGTGTGAAAATCATACGCCTATTAATGCTAATTTCTGGTTCAATATCATCAACAAAATTAATGGGAATGATCTGTAGATAGATTTATATCCCCCACAGTACCATACCATCCTCAATATGGCTTTAGGGAATCCAGAGAAGGGGTGAACCGACTATTGGGACCTGTGATAAGGTGACAACTTCACGGGGGACTGGGCCTAGGCTTACTGGGTTTTTCTTTCTATAAGGAATTTGAGGTAGAGCTGAAATGAGTAGGGATGTATGAAGTTGCGTGGGCCTCCCAATTCCACATTTACTGGCCAAAACACATGGTACCAGAGTTACAGAATAGACGGTCAACAAGGACTAGCACTTTCCACTATCACCACATGGAGGTCGACATCATCCTCTCATACCTTCATAAGATCTCATGGATTCCAATTTTGGGGGTGATGTATGATGAGTTCCACCCTACAGAAAATGCATGAGAGGATCTGGGGAAGATGCCGCGACTGGAAAATGAACTGATGGATCTGGTGCCGGGTGGGGTAAGCAGTCAGTGAGGGACATCCATTCCAAGTTGTGGTTTGGGAATTTCATAAACTTCCCACCAAAGCATTCCACTAAAGGGGAGGAGGCACCCAAAAAGATACCAGTTAGGCCTCCCAACTCATTAAAGGGAGAACATTACAACAAATAGAATTCATAATGGTGAATCCTAGAAGACATCCAATGAAATCTATGAGGGTAAAATGTCACCACCGAGCAATAACTGATGTTTAGTTTGGCTGAGTTTATCTCTATGCTTATCTGTGGGTGGATGTTTCATGTCAGGGACACAAACATGGGAATGTAACTGAGAACATTCATTATGTTTTCCACACTGGTGACAGGGTGGTGCATCAACCTAAGGATTCTAGTTCTGGCCAAACTATACAAGGTGTTGTGTCACATCAGCAAGGGAAAGAAGCCATAAAGGGTGTGTGGTTAGCTCTATTACTTTTATAGATGGATAGAAACACATATGGGAATCTATGAGTATTTGAACCCTATTTCTCATCCATGATCAAACTTTCGAAAACCCTTATTGAATGTAATGGGTAGATTTATGGCCATGATAACTCAACCACTTGTGCTGGATAGATTCTGGAAGGTGGATAAATTCAACTTCTATCCTTGTTTATTGGAAATAGGTGAATTCCCTACTAATAGCAAGGGAACTGAGTAGCATCAATCTTATCTCTTGGTCTAAGACTTCTTGGGTAGTGTTCTCGTGGCATGGGTAGACAATGAGCTTATATATGAGTTGTACACCCTACACCGCTTTGCGAGGAAGTTCCTGTGTATGCAAAGGTTGACCCCGCAAGTCTACCTGTGAGTATTCCACAAGGATCAGCCTTGTGTGATAATACAGATGTGGCTCATATTCACATGAGAATATGAAAAAATACAGAATGAATTGCCTCTTCCCACTATTTTTTGTGGGATGGCCAATGAATATTACAAGAGATGGGAAGAAGACTACCCAAGGAAGATGATTAAGCGACAAATCGTTCATTCTAATGATGGGGTGCCCCCTCAACCAAGAGGTTGGGGTCTTAAAATGGAAAGAACACATCGTGGTTGTATATCTGATACACATCTTTGTGGTAGGGATGTGGTAGAGCTAGTGATTCCAAGTCCTGCACCGAGTGGATGGTAGGAAGAATTGATGGACCCACCAGCCCTAGTTGAGTAGGGCTAGAAGAGAAAAGTTTATCCAAAGGGTTCCATAGGATACCAACTAAGGATCATGAGAAGAGGATGCACCACATAAATATTCCTCTGAATACTGTCTTTCCATAGGCTTGGGACCACTGGGAAGTCAATAGACAATTTCTCAGTCCTTTTTATATATGGGATCACATCAATCATCATGTGATGGATTTATCAAAGATCAGCTAGGTCGAGGCTAACTTTCTAGTGTCTCAGGCGGAAGGGGAACAATACATCACCGAGATGGAGAACTTCGTGCATTCTCAAGGTAATGTGTGTCCAATGATGTACTAAGTGAAAGTACTACCCAGTCAAAAAGTCCCACCCAAATCATCTACCACCAAGATGAGGGAGAGTTTTCCATTACCTGTGGAATCCATGGGGTCCTCCTGGGGAGAAGCTGATGACAGGCGGATCCCTTTAGAGAAAAGAGAGCTTGCAGCCTCAGAACTAGAAGTGCTTGTCCAAACACATGTGGTAAATTCTAAACTATTCTGTTGTGGTCATCATTCATGCAATCTAGGATTTCTCAACTGAGATTTTCCCTATATAGGAGAACATTATATGTAAAAACCATTCCCACACGATAGAAGATGTAGCTTCAAGGTTTGCACTTGGTACAATGGTTATTGCAGAATCTAGTAGGGTTGTGATAGCGAGGATGGTTCTCTCAGAGTCTTTAGAGTTCCCAAAAATATATGGGGGGGGGGGCACATCCTAGGATTCTAATAGAAACTACTTGAGAGTGAGACCCATTTTTTGAACACTATAAGTCATATCTTTAACAGAATTCATTGTTGTTGTCTATTGATCCCAACCCAGTGATATCATCGTTCTGTATAAATAGTTCTTAAAACAGTGTGGGGCATACTGGAAAGGATGGATGTGGCTGTCAACACTCCTTTCCTGAGGGGAATGACGGTTGTCATGGAACAAATCAGGGAATATGTGACCACGGTTGTGGTTACCAATGAGACTAATCCAGCCATTTCTGAGGTGAAATCCAATGAAGAATACCAATAACACCCTATTACATTTATTAAGTAATTTTCCACCTCTTCTAAGAGCCTGTTTGGTTAAAAATAATTTTCTGTGATTTTTATGGGATTACTGAAGACTGCAGAATATGTACACGCTGTGTACCTAATGTAAACGCTATGTTCTTGGAGCTGGTTTTAGGATGTGAATGGGAAGATCACACCGTGAGCTGGTACACATAGTGTACCTAATGTACACATTGTGTAGGAGATAAATATCAAATTTTTATCTTGAGACAATGGGTTTTTTGACATACTTATCTAATGTTTCCTACATGTCACGACCTCAATGTACAAATCACAACTCAGTTCATGACTAGTTTTTAGCAAAACATTCGGCAGTCTTTCTCAGTCCTTTTGTCTCTAGGCTTTGTGGTTCTCGACCTAAAGTAGTTCTGCTATGTTTTTAGATACTCAACTCTTTCCAGATCAAAACAAAGAGCTTGGGATATTTTTTCTTCATGTAGTTTGATACCATGGATGCATTTCAAGGAATACTTCACCTTCATTCTCATTGAAAAATTCCATTGTGAGTGTCGTTCATCAGGAAAAAGGTTGCTGGTTCCATCCTAATATTCAAAATTGATTACCATCGTCTTGATTGATTTATTTCAATTGTAGATCTAAATTATATTACTTAATATTGCATTCAATCTCTTTTATAAAACCCCAATTTTGATTAATTGGATGAATTGAAATGGTTTTGGCACAAAAATTTGGAAACCCCCCAATTCCCTTGAATTAGGGTGGGATTATGGAAATTATATGTTTTAAATTATTGAATTTAAATTGCAGAATTGTTAGAAATATTTTCAATTAAATAGTTGAATTTAATTGTAGAAAAGGAATTCTAAAAATGATGGAATTGGTTTTGAATGGATTTCAAACTCATGAAAATGGATTAAAATGATTTGATAGAAACCCAGTGGATTCAAATTGTAAAAAAGGATGTTTTTTTTAATAAAAACAACTTTGGTTTTATATGGAATGAAATTGGAATTTTTGAAAATAGAAGAATGTGATTGATCATATTTTAATAAATCATAAAATAGTTCTCCCATATTGTAATATCACATAAAAGACATAGGTTGTTAGTGAGTTATTTGGATACACTCTACACTTTTACAATGTTCTAAAACATACATGAAGTGGGTCACGTCCTTGAAGGGTTAGTGATGAGTCCCCTTTAGGCAGTGTCATAGGGTTGTGTGTATACAAATTTTGATGAGTTCACATAAAGAGTGTGTAATCCAATAGCAGGTTAATACTATAGTACCAATTGTAATATGACCATGTTGCTCACTTGTTAATTTATATTTTAGATATGAATGTATTCCAATGTTTTTTTGAACTACTTTACATGATTTATGAACTTATATAAAAACATTCATATAAATTTTTACTTATTCCATTTTTTAGAAACATTCCATCTATTGTAATGTAAATTCTATGCTTTGAATGTATTTTCCATCATTTTGAAAATGTAAAGAATGATTTTTTTAAATATTATTTTGAATTTATAAACCTATTTATTTTGAAAATTAGAAGATTTAATTTGGATAATCTAAATTTATCATATGTTATGGAATCTTTGGTGGTATCCTACTAGGTTTAGGCTCACAAACAACTTTTTCCTTCGGGTGTCTGTATAATTTCTCCTTCAGGATCGAGCAATGGGAGGTTTTCTCTTGGAGGTGGATCTAGCTGTTGATATTTGGACTTGGTGAGTTTTCTCCTTAGGGATCTTGGGGATATTTTCTTATCTAGTAATTTTAATTGTAGTACATTGGATTTTATTCCTCTTTGAATTCTATAACTTTTTCTCCTAGTGGAGTTTTCCTATTGATATGAATAATGTCTTTTATCATTCACTTCCCCATTATTTTGGAAAAATCATTCCCACTTGTATGTTGTATGATGCCAGGTGCTAGTCGCCAGCCCGTGGGGATCGAGAATGACCTTCAGGTCATGTCACAGCTGGCTTGGTTATCGTGTTCCATGGGAACCCTGGCCGATTCTTGAAAAATTGGTATCAAAGTAGTTTGTTGATCGTTTCATTGAATTCAGTTTTCTTTTTTAAAATCTTGTCAGAAATTAGTAGGTTGTTGCTATTGAGTGTTTGGCAAAATTTCAACACAATGAACCTTATTTCAACAGGGTTTGTTAGGGAAAGACATCTTGTATAATTATTCTAATCTTGTCCTTATAAATATTACGATAGAGAGAAATCCAAATATTTTTTGACCCTTATGTTGATAATATTTTCTATTTATACTATGTTTGATTGTTAATCTAATGTATTCTTTTATCTATCGATGTTGTGTAGCATCATGCCTCTTGGAAGATGTAAAAATTAGATAAAGGAAAAAGATGTTGCTGAACCTCATTAAACAAATACCGTTGTTGATTTGAATCTAGTTGTGGTGAATTTGTGCACTATACAAGATCTGGGACATGAAACACATCCAGTTCCCTCTCATGATCCAGCCATGGACCATCAGGGGGATGTTCTATAGAATCCTTATTAGGAGTTCCTTCTCTAGAATCCACCAGTCTTCAAATGCTCCACTGATCCTCAAAATGATGTAGAACATTTGGGAAAGATAGAATATCGATTTGAGTTCTTGGAGACACTAGAAGTGGTCAGGGTGAAGTGTTCCACCTTCATACTAGAGGAACCGAGTTGGAGATGGTGGGATGTAATGGTGATGTGAGGATAAAATTAGGGCTCATAGAGGATAGACTTCAAGGTTCTTCTCACCAATTTGTTCTATCCAAATTCAATGGTGTTAGCTAAGGCTGTGGAGTTTTTCAAGCATGAGCAGGCCGACAAAACTGTGATCGAGTATTCAAATCACATTTCAGAGCTACCGTAGTTTTCTCCTGAGATTGTATCTAATGAGAGGATGAAGTCTCGATGGTTTGAGTTGGGACTTCAATCAGATATCTATTCATAGGTTTTCTTGTTGAAGCTTATCACTTATAATGATGTTCTAGATAAGGTGACGATGGTTGAGATGGACTTGGATGGAAATTCCAGGTTGAAGAGAGTTCCTTTTTATCCTTGTGGAGCATTGGATTCTTCAATGGAAAATAGAATCGCGATGATCCTTTTGGAAGTACTTGACGTATGTTTTATTTCAGACCTCTCATAGCTCCAGGAAGAAGTTCATTGACTTGCTATCAGTGTGGAAAGATCGGAAATTATTGCCAGTTTTGCACTAAGGAACCCAAAAACTATAGATCATGTGGACATTCAAGACACTTATAGAGGTTCTTCGATCAATTATCATATCCACGTAGTGGGATATGAATATTAGTTCCACTTAGAACTATGGGGTAATCAACTAAATCACCTTAAAAATGGTTAAGGCCACAGGCATCCAGAACAAAGCTTCCTTCAGGCAGTGGAAGAGTCTCTAGAAGAAGTAGACATGGTTCCAGTGACCATGTAAGGTACCATTACCATTGCTTTGTCATTAGTGACTGCTCTTTTTGGTAATAGTGCATATCAATCTTTTATTTCAACCCGTATAGTTAATATGATAATTATTTCTATGGAGAAACAATCTTGTGTAGTGGATATTACTACACCATTTAGAATGAAGAGAGAGTAGGGTCTTTATAGTACTTTTTGTGTTTTCTCTCAATCAGAAGTCGATCTAGCTTGAATTTTTTTGTTTGTTAATTTGAAATATCTGGATTTCATATTCGGTGTGGATTGGATAATTTCCTAAAAATCCCAAATTAATTGTTATCTTCGACATGTCTACCTTACTACACACAGTGGTGTGCCTCTTGTTTTATAAGGGGAATGGTACCCATGGTCAAGTTGGTATAGACCTTCTTATCCAAAATTGGGGAAATTGATATCTGTGTTTTCATTTTACTTGGAGATATATTCGATGGGTGTGGATCTTCCCCCAATTCTCTCCAAGTTTTCCGATGTGTTCCCATTAGATTTCTCTGGTCTACAACTAGTGAGAGAGGTTGAGTTGTCTATTGACTCAATTCATGGTAATCAAATGGTCTCTATCCCCTCTTACTGCATGGCACCGAATGAGTTGAAAGAGACTAAATATCAGTTGGATGACCTTGTTGATAAAGGATTTATTCATCCTAGTGTGTCACTATGGGAAGTGCTAGTTCACTTTGATAAGAAGATTGATTATTCTCTTCACCAATGTGTTGATTATTGAAATCTCAATCGAATAAAGATATAGAAAAAACAAAATTTTCCATGTATTTATTATTTGTTTGGACAGATAAAGGGGTAAAATTGGTTTTCAATGATCCTCCTTTGATCAGGATACTATAAATTGACAATAAAATAAGCTGACATTTAAAAAATCACCTTTTGTAGAAGGTATGATAACTTTGAGTACCTTGTTATTTCTGTTGGCCTAACAAATGAACCTATTATTTTTATGTATTTAATGAACAATATTTTTTACATGTATCTTGATACATTTTTGGTAGTATTGGGGATTACATTCTTTTTTACCCCAACTTTGAGCAAGAGCATGTGAAACATGTGAGAATAGTTCTGAATCTTATAATAAATCACCACGTTTATGCCAAGATTTCAAACTATGATTTCTGGATTTGGGAAATGAAATTTTTGGAACATGTTGTGTATTAATATGGTGTATTAGGTGATCCTAAAAAGGTAAAGGCTGCTATGAAACTGAAGCAACCATGAAATGACTTTGAGATCCATAACTTCTTGAGCTTAGACGGATATTGTCGCAGTTTTGTGAAAGAATTCGCCAAGTTGGGTTCACCAATGACTGTTATTACTCAGAAGGGGTGATGTTTTTCTATGATGATAAATTTCAGAGTTCTTTTGTTTTGTTGAAATGTCAATTGATTACTATGCCAGTATTAACCCCTCCTGAAGATGGTCAGGGACATGCGGTCTTTTGTGTTGCATCATGTTCCGACTTGGGTTGTGTTCATATATAGGGTGATCATGTTGTATCATATGGATCTCTTCAGCTTTGACTACATGAGAAGAATTATCCTACCCATGACCTAGAACATGTAGTTGTGATGCATGCACTTAAGAGTTGGCAGTATTAACATTTAGTGAATGGTTTATGGTGTACTCGTACAAGAAATGCATGAGTTATATATTCTCACAAAAATCTTTGAATCCTTGGAAGAGGATTTGGGTGGAGTACCTAAAATATTTTGAAATTAGAATCTTGTATACCCTAGAAAATGGGAATGTCATTGCTAGTGCTCTGAGGAAAAAACAGCCAACCTAGGTAGTGAAAAAGTCTTCCGAAGAGTGAATTTTTATGGACCTCTTTGCACAATTTCATATTGGAGTTCCAGAGGAAGGGGCCGATGTTTATTTATCCAGTGTACATTTGACATATACTCCCCTGGAGATGATATTTCAAGATCAAGAGTCTGATTATGAGTTTCATAGAATCAGAGAATCCATTTATGGTTCAGAGACGGTTTCCTAGTTGTCATTCCCTAAAGAAGGTATCCTATGCTATCGAAACTGCTTCATTGTTCCATTAGTGGTGAGAAAGGATGTTATGGGAGTTATTAATAGCTCTAAGTGGGTTGTGCACCCAAGAACCAATAAAATATTCTATGACATGAGGTGGTAGTTCTAGTGTCCAGGTATGAGATGTGAGATTTCTATGTTTGTCTCTCCTTAATTTATGTTCCAATAGGTGAAAGCCGAGATCCAGAAACCTTTGGGTTTTTTTCAACCACTTATATCCCCTACATGGAAGTGGGTTAAGATATCTATGGAATTTGTGGTTGGGTTTCTTCATACCCAGAGAAAGAAGAATGTTATATGGGTTGTGATTGACTGGCTAACCATGCCGGATCACTTTATACCAATTTTTGATACGACCAAAGTTGAAGAGATAGGAAATTTCTATGTGAAATAGATTGTTATTTTTCACATAGTATCATCTGATATAGTCACTGATATGGATACTCAGTTCACTTCTCACTTTAGGAGAGTCCATCAAGAGGCACTGGGGTCTCTTGTATATTTGAGCATGGCCTACCATCCACATTCAGATGGATGGACAAAAAGAGATATACTCATTCATTAGGATATGATTCGCGCCTAAGTTCTTGAATTCAGTAGGGCTTGGGATGATCACTTAGGGCTAGTTGAGTTTTCTTACAACAACAATTACGAATCCATGATCAGGATAGAAACCTTTGAGGCCATGTATGGATGGACTTGTAAATCTACATTATGTTGGTTGGAGGTCAGTGAATGAAGATTGGTTGGACCAATCTTGGTGTAGAGTATGATAGAAAAGATTCAGCTGATTGGTTAGAGGATCTTTATAGCATATAGCTAATATAGGACTTTTTCTGATCGAAGTTGTTGACCTTTGGAGTTTGCAGTCAGTGTCCAGGTGTTCTTGAAAGTTTGAACCCGGTTGGGTCATTGATGGATTGGAAGGTAAGGGAAGATTTCTCCTCGCTTTGTGGGACCTTTTGAGGTAGTTGAGCAGGTGGGTAAAGTTACATACCACATGTAACTTCCACCAGAGATAATGTGGATACAAAACATGTTCTATGTATCACAGTTGAGAAAGTATCTATCATATCCATCTCACATTTTCAACTGGAGTGATCTTGAGATCAATTTTGATTTATCATTGACCGAGAAACCAGTAAGGATAGTTGATTCTGAGTCAAAGGTGCTTCATGGGAAGGAAATACATTTGTTTCGCGTGCTCTAGCAGTATGGCACTGATAATCATAAGACGAGGTAATTCTAGAAAATGATGAGAGAGTTGTGGCCTCATTTTTTGGCATGGAATGTTCATCATAGGCTTTCTGGGGATAGAATTTTCATATGGTGGGGAGGTTGTAAAATCCCCTTACCTTGATCATGTAACATTCCACAATTTCTAAGTTCCTTTTCAGTTAAACATCATTTTATGTGTTTTTTATTGTTTTACTATAGACTGCAGAATAGTTACACGTAGTGTACCCGAAGTATATGCTGTGTACTTTGAGTTTATTTCAGGTCGTGAATGGGGAGGCCATGATTTTAGCTGGCACACACCGTGTACATAAAGAAGACATTGTGTAGGGGATAAATATCCAATTTTTAACAAGAGGTTAAGGGCTTCTCTGTATACTTATCTAGCATGGCCAACACGTCGTGACCCCATGGTACATGTCATGACTTGGACAATATATAGTTTTAAAACACACGTTCAACAGTATTTCTCAGTATTTTGTCTTTAGGATTCGCGGATCTTGACCTAGAGAAGTTCTTGTTCATTTTTGAGAGTCTCAATTCCTTTTGGATTGAAAACAATAGCTTGGGATCTTTGTTCCTCTTATGGTGTGATTCCCAGGGTTTGATTCATGGACTCCTTCAACTTTATTCTCTTTGATGGGTGCTATTGTGAGCCTCGTTCTTCGGGAAAGTGGTTGGGGGTTCCGTCCCAACATTCCAAATTGATTTTATTCATATTTCTTGACATCAACTTATGATAAAAATTCAATTTCTTAATCTCTATTTCAATCTCTTTGATAAATACCTAATTCTGATGAATTGAAGGATTTGGAATGGGTTTGGCATGGAAATTTTAAAAACCCCTTATTCTATTTAATTGAGGTGGTTTTATGGAAATTTTTTTATTTAAATTGATGAATTTAAATTTTGGAATTGATGGAAATATTTTCAATTAAAATTTTGAATTTAATTGTAGAAAATGAATTCAGAAAAGATGGAAATGGTTTTGAATGGATTTCAAACTCATGAGAATGGCTTAAAATGATTTGATAGAAACCCAATGGTTTTATCATATGAAAAAGGTATGTTTTTGAATAAAACCTATTTTGGTTTTAAATGGAATAAATTGTAAGTTTTGAAAATTAATGAATGAGATTGATGATATTTTATGAATTCTTAAAATATTTTGCTCATCTTTTAATAGGGAATGAAAGCCTTAGGTAGTTAGTGAGTTATTTGGATACATTCTAGGCTATTATAATGTTCTAAAACATACATGCAGAAGGTAACATCCCTGATGGGTTGGTGATGATTCCCCTATGGATATTGTCAAAGGGACGTGTGTATACACATTTTTTTGAGTTCACATAGAGTGTTTGGAATCCTGTAGCTGGTTAATATTATCGTACCTTTTGGAAGACATCCATTTTTCTCACATGTTTTTTCATATTTGAGATATGAATGTATGCCAGTGTTTGATTGAACTACATTACAAGCCTTCTGAATTTATATAAACTGTTTTATATAATTTTTTTACTTAAGACATTAATTTAGAAATATTTCATCTCCTGTAAAGTAAATCCTGCACTTTGAATGTGTTTTCCATCATTTTTAAAATGTATATAATGTTTTGTTTAAAAACACGGTTGAATTGAAAAACAAGTTTATTTTTAAAATTTGAAAATTTTATTTGGATAATCTAAATTTTGAATCTGTTATGGAATATTTGGTGGTATCCAACTCATCTTAGGTTGACACCCTACTTTTTCCTCTAAGTGATTGTAGACATTCTCCTTCTAGGATCGAGCAAATGGAAGGTATCTCTTGGAGGTGGATCAAGGTTTCGAGCTTTGGACATGGTGTGTTGTGTCCTTAGTGACCTTAGGGATATTTTCTTGTATGATACTTTGTGTTGAAGTACTTTGGTTTTTATGCCTCTTTGTATTCTCGTACTTTTTACTCCATTGGTGTTTTCCTATTGATATACATACTATATTTTATCTTCTTCTTCTACATTATTGTGGAGAAATCACTCCCACCTGTATGTTGTACGATGAATGGTTATAGTCACCAGCCCATGGGGATCAACAACTCTATTTGGGTTGTTTCAGGGCCGGCTCGGTAATTGGGTTACCAGGGTACCTTAGTTGGTTCATGACAGGACTGGTCGTATGATGTGGAGCCCAGCCTACCTAATAAGAAACCAAAGGAAGATCCTACTGCTGAACTTCTAGCTGTATTCCCATCATACGAACATTCCTACACAAAGGAATGAGATGAGACTACATCTTATGAAGAGGATAATAAGTCCCTCTATCGTCGGTCATATAAAACAATCAATCACTTTATCAAGGATACCCCACAAGTCAAGTGGATAAACCTGTTAGAGATACATCATTACTGGCTACGAGAACTATGTGCTTGAGGAGTGGATTCCTGATGTCCTCATATGGTCATTTGAGATTACATGGGGGAGAAAATATGGGAATATGATCATTGCCTCAGTGTCAGGTAGTATTAGAGAAAGGATTTCAACACCAAGAGACTCTAAAAGTCTGAGCAAGAGATCTAATGCTTTAGGGAATGGTTGGAATAACATTATACATTCGGCAATGCACAGTCAGAACTCATATTCTGATTGAAGGTATAATTGATAGAGGTCGAGGAGATGATAAGGCAAGCATCCAAACAAATGGATTACATCTGAGCTGAGAAGGATCAGGAACTGATCATGGCAATTGAACTACACCCTCTATCCAGTGATAAAGATAGAAAGTTTAGCAGGAGATATCAAATCTTGGAGACCATAATCTAGAGGCTGGTGGAGATTTGATGCTCCATTGAAGTGGTCAACCAATCTATCAGGGGGATGATCCATGGGGGCTCTAATTCTCACTAACTTACAAACATACTTTCATGCGTGATTTCTTATTTTATGTGTGTAAATTACTACATCTCAATCGTATCTGTGAAATAACTAGAGACCAAACCCTTATCTCATGTGGTTCATGCTCGATGTGAAAAACAACGGATGACTAAGTAATTATTCACATTGTGTGTGAGAGTGCCATCCAATTTTCGAGCACTTGGGGATCCGACAATCATCTAGTATATTTGGGACTGGGAGAGGGGTAACAGATAGAAAATAAGACTCTTGTTGTAGCAGAACTACCTTCCCCGTAACTCTCAAGTACATTAGCAGGATAACATCAAGGGTGTTAGAATCAATCCGAGCAAAGGGGAATGAGAAGTGTGAATCACGATACCCGAAATTCCGAATACATTGAGAGGTGTCATGAATATGGAGGATAATTGTTGATCATATTTGAAACACAGTTTCCATAATGCATTATCCAGAAATGGGGTCAAATAATTGAGGGGCATCCTCTCACCGTATTCGAAAATAGGAGGCCTAACTCGAAATTTCATCCAATATCATTTGAAACATTGGCCCTAAATAGTAGGTGAACCCAAAGGCAGAGTATCCATGCCATTTGTGGGTCCCTTAAGATAATAAAGCGGGTGAGTATTTGAATAATGGTCATGCAAAGCATGGGGTGGAGTGAAGGGCTGTTCGAATGGAGTCCAATAATCTTAGAATAATTCCTCCATAACAAAAAATACATCTAGTGAGTGTATCAGTCTGGATCGATATCATGCCTACTTCTAGGAGGGACCAATCCAGGGAGAACCTAGGATGGTATATAGTTTTATGTCATGTAAATGGGGATGGGATGCTTTCATTTTATCATCATATTGTGAGGTTGATGCATGAAATAGTTTCACATCATATGATCAGGACATTACAAATAGTTTATGGTCGTACTACCCGGACCCTACTCAATAGTTTAATTTCATGCTACATGGATTAAGAACTCCTAGTTTAAGGTAATAGTATTTGGACCTTGATTATGGTAAAATAAATAGGAATGTTAATGGTCCTAGGGCTGGGCCCGAGGTAAAATTCCTGGTCATTGCTACATAACCCAGAATGTTGAGAATAAAGCCGAAAACAGTTCTTGAACATAGCATGGTCAAAGGCCAATGGTAGTGGGTGAAATCTTCTTAGGCGAGAAAGCTGACACATCTCGTAATTATCATGGGGAATGATGAACTTGTTCAGGGTAGGGTCATAGTTTAAAGGCATGCATCAAGGACATGGACACCCAAAAGGGGAAATGCTTAGTGTGGTTCATAAGATAACATGAATGAGAAGAAAAAAGGTTTGCACCACAATGCACATTCCTGAAAGAGAATTTGGGGTCGGGAGGGCCAAGATAAAAAGTTTATCATCTAATATCTTGACTCGAGTATCAAATTCCTGAATTTCTATATGTAACCTATAAGGGTATGAATCAATACTTACATAGGACTTTGTATTCTAAATAGTTTGACACCATATGGTGAGGATGATCGTGTCATAGTTTAAGGATGTATGGAAGGACCAATAGGTCACACAATCTCGTGTTTGTGTGTAAATATATATATTTATATATATTTATATTACCCATCAATAACCCCTAAGAATTTGTGATCCATGTTCGGTGTAGGAAACAAGGTACATTGTCAGGCCTTCCCCATCTAATGAGGGTGTGTGATGGTGTAATGGAAATGTCGAGGTGGAAAAATCCTAGATGAACCAACATTCCTAGTTGATCCAGGTGAATTAAATGAGTTAAAACACTAGGGGTGTTGAGGATCTATATAACAGAAAGGGGAATTTTACATGTGATTCACAACATCTGATATTTGGGACATAATGCGAGTAGCGAAATGATGAAGGATAATTGTTGATCATGTTCAAAACACATCATATATTTCACATTATCCTAAAATGGGTACAATAAAATGAGGGTCAACCACTTACCAAATTCATGACGTAGGACCTGTATCAAATTATTGTTTGAAATACATTATGGTGTCAACATATGATTGATGGAGAGCACTGATACCTAGCATCCATACTATTAGAGGGCCCCTTTGAATTTGAAAGATACTGAAAACCCAAATGAAGGAATTTACTAAGCACAAAAATTACCCATGTTGTTTAAGCGTCATGCAGGATGAGCACAATGAGTGATAATCTCAAAGGAATTACATGGCGTGATTCTTATAAACCTGAAATGAATGAGGACCAAAGAATTCTGCATGACACCATGTACTTTTTGGATAATTCATACTAGAAGTGTTCTAGGAGGCGAAATTGGTTGTGATTAGATGGAAAATAAGAAGCTTGGGAATCACTACATATCCCATAAGGATGGAAGCCAATCCAAATGTTGTTTTTAGAGGTAGTATGGAAGGAATCCAATACCAAAAGCAGGAGATATCATCTTATAAATAGTAATATCATAATTTTATTTATTTTTACATCATGGGATATATATGGGAAGAATCCTAGCTCACGGTCATAGAGATCAATCAATAAAAGTAACCATTTAAATGTCTTGTGTGTGGGAAATGCCAGTGAAATTTAACATCATGCAATATGATTGTTGAATGAAGATATCTTAAGGGTGGTATACAGTGTGGTTATTGAAAACCCTATGAGAAAAATGATAAATAGGTCTAACCCACACGATATACACCCAAAATAATACACCTAGTTCAATGTCATGATGGTTGGACATTGTGACTGAAGGTCCTTGTTTAAGGTCATATAGTTCGGACCGTAAGGTGAGGATAGTTGTAGTGTAGCTCCGTAGGGTAGACCCAAATGTGGGTAGGAAAGTTGAAATCTATACCCAATAACACATTTATAATAAGAAAGTACCCAGGCCTTAAAAAAGGGGGCAGACAAGGTTCATAAATCTACGGCTGGACCCGAAGGCAAAGTGACTGGGCATCGCTTCATATCACACAAGGGTGAGAATCTAGTCACACATAGTTCTTAAATGTGGCATGGAAAAAGGCCAATTCATGGGGCATTATGTCTTCTCGAATAAAGACATAATATGGTTGGGTAGTTATCAACACAGAACCTGGATGAAGAAGACGATGTTTAACATCATATGATAAGGACATAATAGATCTTAGTTTATGGTCATTGAGCTTGGACTAAGATAAAGATGGTTCTTCCATAATGGCACAAACCATACCCATATCCATAAGCCAATGTGAGCTATGATTGGTGTGGGAAACTAGAGTAGAGAAGTTCTTTTCAAAATAATAAATACTCTGTAGGGGGAGATGGTGTGGAGTTGAAGATGACACCATGATGTTGATTCATCCCCTTAATGGGAATAGGTTCATAGAGGGATAATACCAAGGGTTTCAAAATTGCACATGAACATGATGGTGTGGAAAGGGATGTGAATCACGAGACCAATATTTAGGGCTTAATGGGGGTGGCATAATGTTGGAGGATAAAAATTGACAATGTTTGAAACACATCATACATATCGTGTGACTTGAAATGGGAACAACAAAAGAGGGTCAACCGCGGACCAAATTCACTACACGGGACCTGTCTCATAATGTAGTTCGAAATCCTCTGGGACGTTGGCCCAAAGTAGTAGGTGAGCCATAAGGCTGACTATCCATACCATATGGGGGTCCTTTCAAATGTGAAATATGATGGAAACCCAAATAAAGGGATAAATGAAGCATAGAAATGGATGAAAGAATTTTCATGTAGAATCCAACACTCTATGTCATAAACCACAGTGCATCTAAGAATTTTGGTGAGGCATGAAAATGGTCAAGGGGTACAGTTAAGTGCCGAAGAATTGAGGAGGTCAGTAGAAGAAAAAGGAAAAAATGGATTGATGAACCTAGGGCTAGAACAAAAGATAAAATGTACAAGCATTCCTTGGTATCCCATAAGGATGAGAATCAAGTCACACGCAGTTCTGGAAATTCCATACAATTTAGTTTCATGTAGTAAGGATGCAAGGGGTAGAGTTTTCTCAAGTGAGAAACATGTATGGAATAACAGAATAACCTAATGTGAATGAGGACTAATGAAGTCCATAGACCATTCCATTCACGATCCTAGGATAGAACCCAGGACAAGGGGTTGGGAGAAGAAATAGAAGAAGCTGAGGCTGGACACTAGGACAACATGTTTGAGAATTCCTACATATCCCATAGAGATGAGAATGAATCCATGCATAGTTGTCGAAATCCATTCAATATAATATCATACGGTAAGGTATAGGGAAAATGGAAGGAAGATCCCTGATGGAAATCACATGTCATGGCTATTATAAACACGATGTGAATGAGGACCAAAGAAAAAGTCACCCCCATACCACATGCTTACAAAAATGTTTGGGCCAAGGGTTTGGAAAGAAGGATAGAATTGAGGTAAATGGGGCTAGACCTGAAGACAAAATATATGAGCGTTCTTACATATCTCATAAAGGAGGTAATCCAACAACATGAAGTTTAGAAAGGGATTGTTGTGCAGGTTTGGCTCATGCACTGAAAGAAGAGGCATCTAATGGATTAAGTTTGTTCTTTAGTGTGGGTGTGTTTTTTTGAGAAATAGACCCTGGATGGAGAATTAGAGCATCACCATAGGAAGAAATCTCTATGTAGGCATTAAAAAATATCATGGTGGATGACTGATTCCAAACAGGATGCCCTCTCAAGAGAGGATACAACAATGTGGTGCCTTTTTTTCATTTCCCGTCCTGGATGATAGAATCACAGTTTGAGGTCGTATGATATGACCCACCCTTGTATTTTCATGTATTATGACAAAGACACAATACTTTAATGTCACATGGGACCATGAAGCATAGTTTAATCACCATATGGTTTGGATGCATGTGGAAGAATGAGGTTCTAAATGTAATTAACATGTAGTGATAAATAATACCTGATGTGAATACATGAAAGAAAAGTCCACACCACAACATGCACCATCCCAAGGGGGGTCCTCAGGCCAAGCTACTAGAAATGATCAAGGGACCTGGGGATGGACCCATATATGAAATGTCTGTGAATTCCAATGTATCTCATGAGGATGATAACCAAGCCATTCGTAGTTCTTAAGATGTCATTTAGTTTAACGTCAGGTGGTGAGGTTGCAAAGAAATGGGGATTATTTAGGAGTGTCACACGGTGAGGCTATTAAATACATGATGTGAATGAGGAAAAAAGTCTACACCTCACCACATGAATCCCTCAAAAAAGAATAAACCAGAGGGGGTGATAAAGAGATAGAGAGGTTTGATAGGATGGACCTGAAGACTAAATGTCTTAGCATTCCTATAGATGCTGTAAAGGTAGGAATAAATCCATACATAGTTCTTATGATGTTTTTGGAGTTTTACGTCATGCAGTAAGGACATAGATGTGAGTCCGTTGAAGGGGGACATGTGATGTGACGATTGAAAGCCCGATGTGAATGAGGACATAAGTCCATAGTGTTCTATGTCTTCTTAGGATACATTGGATGAGATGCCAAAAGGAAGGAAGAATATGTGAAGCGTGGGGATGGACCCAAAGATAAAAAGTTCGGGCAGTTCAACGTATCACATAAGGATGGGAATCAATCCACACATAGTTCTGAAAATGCTATGTACTTTAATGTCATTCCGTAAGGATAGGGAATAGAGAGATCTCTAGAGAGGTGTGTGGCTAGGTTATTGAAAACCTGATGTGAATGACGAAATATATCAACACAACACCACATAATCCTAGGAGAACTTAATCTAGGAGGCCAAGAAAAAAAGAAGGCCTCTAAAAACTGGGGATGGACCCAAAGACAAAATGTCTAGGTGTTCGTACATATACCATAATGATGGGAATCAAGATAAACATTGTTCCTAAAAGATCATGCAATTAAACATCATGTTGTAAGGGAAATGAAGATCTTAGTTTAATTTCATAGATCTTAGACTATAGATGTCCATTTTAATTTCAGATGTGTGGTACATAAGGGAAGAAAAAGGTGAATCACCGCTCCTGATATTTGGGAGACCATGGGGATGGTGGTAATGATTGAGGATAACTACTGAATATATTCAAAACATAGTATCTATCTTGTGTGGCTAGGAATGGGGAAAAATATAGCATTGACAGCTGACTATATTCACCATGGAAGAATTGTGTAAAATTTTCCTTCGAGATCCCCAAGGAATTTGGCCCAAAATTTTAGGTGAGGCAAAGTGGAATGAGACCAGGACACTAAGGGGGTCCTTTCAGATGTTAAAGATGATGGAGACCCAAACGACGGGATGTGTTAAGCATGGTGGAAACCATGTAGTTTAATGTATTCCAGTAAGTATGAGGTATATCATATTTTATGTTCATAGAGCTCATACCATGAGATATGTTTACCACATATAGTTTATAGTCTTTCTAGATGAAAGGGATATTAGTTTATTGTCATAGAGCTCAGACAATGTATAGTTTAACATATTTCAAGATGAAAAGGGTCTACTGAGGTGAAGTACTGCATGAGGAATTTTACATTGGTGGGAGGAGTGACATGATAACCATCCATAGTGACTAGAGAGTATGCACCAATGGGGTAAACCTTGTGAATGATGTAAGATTCTTCTCAATTAGGTAACAACATTGGTGGCTTCCTTCAGGGTATCATTGGTGTTATCAGGGACAATACCATGTCAATTTGAAGGAAATTACAAGGACAAACATTATTATTGAATGCATTGTCTATCTTGTTCTAATGCCTCTCCAAATTGTGCAAGGCACAAAGCCTATTCACATCGAGGGATTCCAGTTCAGCCCGACGAACCCCTGATATCTTGTCTAGCATCTTCTAATCGTAGATGGATTTGCATAGTGAGGGTAACTGAATCTTGATGGATATGACTAGCTCTATTCCATGAACCAAGGAATATATAGTCACCTGGGTGGGATTATGGTTCATTGTCCAGTACCCTAGAGAGAATAGGGGGGTTGTCTGAACAACTTTTCTTGTTCCGAACAACCAACTTGTGAAAAATGTTAGAGAGGGTTTTGTTTAATACATCAATCTTCCCATTTACATGCACATGATAGACAGTGGTATGATAAGAATAGATATTGTACTTTACACACATTTTATGCAGCTCGAATGCCCGAAAGTTTGTGTGGTTATCGGTGATGATGACAAGAGAGAATCGAAATAGGTGGATGATATTGTATCTCATGAATTTAATGATGGAGGGGTCCTTGGACTGTTTTAGTAGGACTGCATCTTCCCACATGGAATAAAAATCCATAGCAGTTAGGATGAACCTTTACTTGAGAGTCGTTGCTAGTGGATATGGTCCCATGACATCGAGTCCCTAGTCCATAAAGGACCAAGAGTACTTTGTAGTATGGAGTGGATCTGGTTGCTGATACACAAAAATAGCATGGTTCTTGCATTCATGACACCTTGGAACATTTTATGTAGTCATGGACCATGGTGGGCCAAATGTATCCTAATATTTGGATCTGATGAGAGATATTTATCCCTATTTGATGAGATCCACAAGAACCAGTATGAACTTCCTACATAACCTAAGAAACATCATCCAATTGAATGAAATGAAGGATAATCCCATGAAACCCTCTTCTATAGATGATATTATCAATATTGGGACCAATATTGAGGTTGAACTACACAGCGCTCTGACAGAATCTCTCAAGTTTGGCTTGGTCTATTGATAGATTACCCTGTTGGAGATACTCGATAAGGGAGTCATACAGTCAGGGGTATCTTCAAATACAGTGGTAGGAAGACCTATAGTTCCTGATGTGGAAGAATTGGTGGTAAGGTGTAATAATTACTGGTTATCATCATCATATTGGGTGACAAGATCAATGAACCTTCGATGAGCCACACAGATAATAAAATCATCCTGGTAAGGCTCTACAAGAGATGAGACAAGGCTGACCAAGGAATCGGCTCGACTGTTTTGTGATAAAGGGCCTGAGTAACTTCTGTACAAGAAGGGAACTGGGCCATCAACTAACAAGTGTTCTCTATAAATTGTTCGTGGTCTGAATTCTTGATGACATAGTCCCTGTTGATCTGTATGATGACCAGTTTAGAGTCCCATTTTACATGCAGGTGGGAAAAATCAATCTCAATGGCCAGTTCAAGACTAGTGATGAGGGCTTGATACTCTGCCTCATTGTTGGTGCATCCTTATGATAATAAGAACAAATAGGGTAGGACATCTAGGGAATTCATGATGAAAACGATACCCTGGTCTACTCGGTTGAGTCTCATATAATTTATTCTCCTACCAGTCAGACTATGTGAAGCACTGTTGAAGAGAATTTTCCAATCTGGTATGGCATGATCCACTAAGAGGGTTTCCCCATCTGAGAAATAATGGTCAAGATACTACATTGTGGGGGATTTATGGGTGGAAATAATGTCTGACAACACCTTCCACTTGATTTCATTCTAGGGAACGTACCTGATATCGAACAGTCGAAGGACTACTTCCTACCAGGCTAGATGACTTGTCAATATTGTGTGGTTTAGAATGTAATTCAATGGATACCTATAAGAAACTAGCTGTATCTCATGGTGATATAGGTAATGTTTCATTTTTCTAGACTATGAATACTAGTGCAAGGATGCTCATCTCGATAGAAGAATATATGGTCTTCGTATCAACGAGCATGTGGCTAAGATAGTATAAACTGTTCTCTATTCCCTCATAGTTCTACTAGGTGAGAATGGTGCCACGAGACCATTCAGAGCAGTCACATAGAGGAATAATAGCTTTGTGAAAATGGGAATCATCATAATTAGAGGTTGTAGTAGATACTGCTTAGTCTATTCAAAAGTAGTCTGGAACTCCTCATTCCACTGATAATCATCACATTTATTTATGAGTCGGGAAAATGGATTACACTTTCCAGCAATGTTTGTGATGAATCGATGTATGTAGGCTACGTGTCCTTGAAAATATCAGAGTTATCAAAGGTTAGTTGGAGGTGGAATCTTTCTAATATCCAAGATCTTCTCAAGATCAATATTTGTGCCTCTGTATCTGAATACGAATCCAAGAAACTTTCTGGAGGTGACCCTGAAGGCACACTTCAAGTGGTTCAACTTCAGATGGAGGGAAAAAAGTAATTCAAACACTTTCCCAAGATCCCTAATATGGTCCAGATGCCAGAATTAATTAACCTCTAGATCATCAAATTAGCATTCAACCAATGTTCCATGGATCCTCTTGAATATGTGGTGCCTGGCATGCTCATAGGTGGAACGCTCATTCATTAGACCGAAAGGCATTACTTAGTAGCAGAAAGTACCTTGTGGTGCCCGTAAGGTAGTAGACTCTTCATCTTTGGGGGATATTTGGATTTGATTATATACAGAATACCCATCCATGAGGGAGATATCCTAGAACCTATCCACGGAATCAATCAATAGTTCTTTCACAAGAAGGGGATTATCATCCTTCAGACAGTGAAAGTTGAGATCCAAAAAGTCAATACAGACTCTGATCTGTCGATTATTCTTCCTAAAGGGATCGATATTGGATAACTATCTGGGGTACTAGACCTCCTTGATGAAGTTGGATTTTATGATTATATCCTCATTAGCCACAACAATGGCATTATAAGAGGGGTGAATATTTTTAGGCGGTTGTTTATACCCTCAATGGTTTATCAGGAGGCCAAGGCAGTAGACTGTGACCTAAGGATCCAATCCTAGAATATTGTTGTAGCTATACGAAAACACATCTCTATGTTGTTTCAATAAATTCACAAATTTATTCTGCTCTTCTGCGGGCATGGATAAGCTGGTCATCATTAGATTCAGATCCATCTCGGTGTCGAGGTTTACCTACACCAACTCATCAACTGTTGTGGTGAAGCCCTCTTCAAATGCTCTAGGGGAAACTTCCAAATCCACCTCATCATCCATGGTAAGAGGATAATCAACATGATGAAATGATTCCAAGTTGGATGATCTTAATGGAATGTCGGTGCCCACCAAAGCATGGTGGGAACCTCATCAGAGAACTCATGTTCTTCTGAAACCAAGGTGATGAAATATGTTGATATGATTCCATCTATCCTTCGACCCAATGGGACACAGATGATAATGACAATGAAATTGTGGTGTTTCTTCTAGATCTAGTTTATCCCTGTGTGGTGACCCAAGAAAATATGACATGTTTTTGTTTCCATTGGGCATACATCATGATATCGTGTAGGGGTAGGGGTTGTAGGATCACCCAGGACTGATTTGTTTAGGAATACAAGGTAATATTCCAAAATTCCTTAAACATGGGAACATGCTTCCCCCTTGTTCTAGAGAAAATAGCGAATTTCCCCATGTCTGGGGTCATGCCCTCTAATTGGTTAATCATAAGGATGTAGGTATAACCCAAGATTATCCATGGTTTAACTACAATGGTAGTGTGTTCAACCTCATTATCCTGAACCTTCTTATCCTTTCTCCCTTAATAGTCAGCATCGAGATAATAGGATTCACCGAAGGAAAATAAAGACACATCATCTTGGAGTTCACCTAATTAACCATTAAGGGAGTACTTAAGGCATTGGTGACATGAGGAAGGGACCACCACATACCGGTGGAACCATGGTCTACCCATTAATGAATTGTAAGTGGTGTCATGTGAGACAACCATTAAATTAGTGATATTAACTAGGACACATAACTAGGAATTCAAGAATATATTTCCAACTAATGTCTACTCCATCATGGAATTACCTCAAATCATCAGATTATAGGGACTCTGATCTATTTTACGAAGCCCTATATTGCGAAGTGTCTGGGTCAGGATAAGATTGATCCCAGAGCCCATGTCGAAAAGATAGTGATGGACCTCCACCCAATTGAACTAGAAAATGTTATAAAATGGGAGGATGCGAACCTTTATAATAGAACATTCATCTTCTCCTGAGAATGAATTTATTTCCTGACACTCTGCCAATTAGACTACCTCAGCATGGAAGGCTTCTGTGACTGCAACCTCCATTTCAAACTGGTGGGGGCTTCTTAAAGCCTCCGTGAGGGCTTCCCACATGTCTTAAGTTATGAGGAGAGCCTAAAGGATCTAAATACTTATATTATTTCTGGAGAGGTTCTTTAGAACATCATTCTTCTATTCAATATGCACATTTATGCTGATAGTAGATCATTCATCGGCAGGAGGTATGACATGCACTACAAATTGAACAGACATTTATTGACTAGTTTAGGGGATGTCCATCTGCTCACTAGTCGAACTGCATAGAGTGACTACCATATGATAGAAATATTAACAGGGTCCATCCAAAATGGAACATATATGATCGTAGAACAGTCGTGGTGGATCTTTATTGTAAAGCAGTATAATTGGGGGGGTGAATATGATGAAATGAGATGAGGAGGCTGCACATGCTGAAATCTGCACTAGGTGTGCTCTATGGTATTTGTGGGGTGTATGACATGGTTGGAATCCTTAGAAAATGAATTCTGATAATTCACATAACCACAGATTCATCGGCAATGGCGTCGACTGGTGATGTTGGGAGGGTCCGCCTAGCACTGTTCTTCATCAGGAACCATGTAACGACTTACCAGTTCGATGGTATTGACCAAAGAATACTCCTAGCCATAACTTTAAGAATCCACCATTTTTTGGGAAGATTATAGGGGAAATCCCTATCTCTAGGGGCATGAAATTTTCGAGACTTTGGGATAGATTTGGCATTGGTGGAGGGCTTTGTTATCCCTTCCATCATCGGTGCTTACTTCCCTGAGAGGACTAAGGATGAGATTTTGATGTAGAGATAGTAGCCAAAGGTATCATATTAAATTTTCATGTCTTAAGAAAATTTAAACATTCATGGATAATACCTTGGGCATGGGAGACTTCCTTGAGATCCATTCCATCATCCTATTTTTTAGACCCATGGTTAATAACCATCTTCCATTCACCCTCGCTTTCATTGTTAGGAATTATAAACACACATGCCACATGTGTCAAGGCTGGACCCAATACGAATACGCTATTATCGATCTTTTCTTGGATCTAGTCATTAAATGAATAGTACTTATTGAGGGTGTGCCCAAGGAACTAGCGATAGGGGCAATAATTAGGGAGATCAGTTAGAACCTCCTCTTTGAGCCTCTTGTATTATAGAAACTGCAAGATTCCTTGTTCTAAGGCACTTCAGATGTAGTCGGGGACCTGGGCCTGGTTAAATGAGTAGTTCTGGTTCCTCCAATCTAGGAAAGAATATCTAGGAGCCTTGAATTAATGAGGGGCTAGCAATTCCTAATGAGGAGGTGCGACCTGATTATATTCCCTAGGCACTAGAGCACGTTAAGTGGGGGAGCCTGCTATTTTTGAGGCTGGCGCTGCTGAGCTGGCGGCTAGGATTGAGGTGGTGGGCCTCAATGAGGCTATAATGGTAGTTGTGTTGGTAATAATTCTATTTTCTTGGGGGACTCTATATTTGAAACAACAGTGGTCTTGGCCTGTGTAGCTCCTCTTGTGGGAGCTACAGGAGGCAATGGACAAGCCTACTTGGCTTCTTACAAGGCTTATTCTAAACGTTGAGCTTTGTCAGAAAAATCCCAATACCCACTTAGAAATTTCTAAGTGACGAGTGAGGGGACCTATTCAGTCGTCAAGTTTCCCACACACATCGTTTGCACCTGTTCCTATGTTAGCAGTATATCGAGTAAATATGTGAGGCCAATCCACCTGGAAATAACATCTGTGATGCACTCATCAGGCCTCTTATTTCACTCAAAGTGGATAGAAATACTAATCTTTTGGATCATGGAACTAATCTGGTAGAGAAAATTTCTATGAGTATCCTCACAACCATTTATTGACCCAATGGGTAACTGGTTGTACCAAACAAACACAGGACCTTCCAATACTTCTATAGAACACCAGAGCTTTGCAACTTCCTATTATGTTGGAGTTCCCAACATGGGTCCACACCTTGAAATAAAGTGGTCCAGATTATATAGTAGATTTCCCATCCAAATAAATATAGAGAATGTAGGATTTCAGAATCCCAGGGGTGCTGGTATATTATCCAATCATGGTGGATATGGATTTCCATTAGGTGGGATGGCCACCTTTCAAGTTACTAGAGCCTTGAGGTGAGCAATAAGTACTGCCATAAGATCATCTGGGTGAGGATTATGATCTTGATGAGGGTTCCTAACCACTAATGGGTTGGTAGGTTCTTCTATGTGGTAAGAGGGACTAGTGTCTCATAGGGAAACTGGAGGAATTACCTAAGGAGCTGGGGGACTAACTAGTGGAACGACCGGTGGGACATTTGGAGTGGTAGGTGGAAGTCGAGATGGGTCCAGAGCTTTGATTTCACACAACTCGGGTGGATTTGGTGACGCATACCAAGGTTTTATCATTAAACACTTGTATCCATCATATATTACTGGGTAGGATTGTTGAGATCACTAGGCGGTAACTCAGTGGGAGGAAGCAATTTTGTCCCCCGCTGCCCCTGTCTAGGGTTATGATAATCCGGTTGCCATTTGGCGGTGCTCTTATTGAGGAGATCGTCAACTATCTTTTTATATTCAGTGAGTTGTTTTTTTAGTGAAGCTTTTCAGGATCATCATCCATCTTATGCACTAATCCATACGGTTTAAGGTGTCTGAAAGTCCTAGCATGCTCTTTACCCTTTACGGGGTCTCGACCGAGAGGCAATGACTCAGAAGGTGAAAGAAGGCCAAGCAATGTTCTTTGTTGGAGAGTATGGTCAACTACATGGTCTGCCATGTATTTTACTACCCCAGCATGATGTTACTATTCTCCAAGACCATTTCCAGAGCCCCCTTCTGGTCATATCTCAAGAAATACCATATTAATTGTGATGATTCCTAAAGGCATAACCTTGATATCATCGGGTGAACCAGGTTGATGTAGGATTGTTCTGAAAATGTAGGTCATTGTACTACTCCCAGTCATAGATCTAGACATGTGGATAAGCATCCTTGATAACTTTTTTAAGTGCATTGAAGGTCTAAACAACTTGTTTCTAGAGGGTATGATGATAACCAGGTAAAATAGTGTGCTGAGAAATAAGAAGTGCGGCCATCTCAACTTGGTGGAACTGCTGGCCAGTGTCATCGAGGTGTTCCCAACATTTTAGGTAAGCTAACAATTAATAATGGAGATGTAAATTTATCTTCCTTAAGGTTATATGGAGAAAAATATTCTCATCATGGGCGGGGGAATCCATAATTTTGAAGTTTGGAGTTCCAATTGACAAGAATATCTTTGGGAAATCATCCACTGTGAGAAAGTCCCACAAACTTTATAGCTCAGACTATAGATATAGACCTTGATTTCCACATTAATCAACTGGGGTAGATTGAGGGACCGATAATTCCACTGATTCAGACCACTTCCCCTATAGTTTGGTCTATGTAGAGTATGGTGCATGATCTGAAAAACCACTGCATCATGGGCCCCTTCCTAGAGAATGCACTGACTGCACAACCAAATCCCTATAAGATGGACTAATGACCACTACTTCTGGCAGAGTGGTTGCAGTCATTGGTGGTGGGTCGTGTTGTTGCTCATCCACTATTATTCCCCAGAATAACCTTTCTTGATAACTTTTTGAAGTAGATAATGATCTTGTTGACGATAAAAAGGATTGCATGACCATGCCCTAGAAAGGGGCCAAATCTTAATCCTCCTGTCTATATCTCCAGAGGTATGCAAGGATCTAGTGGACCTCAATTTCCAGAAGGAGGAAGAATATAAATATATTTTTGTCTTCAACCCCTGATAAGAAGATTGGGGTGAAGGTTACATTATCAAATCACAGTCAACTTTTGAATTTGAAAATCGGATGGGTTTGATTGTATGTTGAGGATTCTCAGGGTTATTCCACTAGAAGTGAAGACCCTTGATCATGCCCCAGGATGGTTCTTCAGGGTAGGGTAGGTCGTTGATGTAATGACCTGACTCTTTGGAAAAGGTATGGATCGATAGTTTTTCTTTCAAATCATTCTTTTGATCTTTTTTAATGTGTGTAACATCCTAAGGACGGTCTGGGGAGTGTCCGGGGTTGGTTTGGGGCCGGGAGTTTGAGAAATGGGCTTTCAAAAAATGGCACACATCCTGCGCATGGCCTGTTCATGGTTTTAGACAAACTATGCGGCCATTGGTCTGGAGGGAGGGAGGTGCGTAGGGTTTGCGCACGATTTGGGTAAACCGTGCACCTAAACATTGCGGCCCTTGGTCGTGAGGCAGTGAGGTGTGCATGGTTTTTGCACGGTTTGGTAAACCGTGCCCCTAAACCATGCGACCCTGTTCTGGGTTAAAATTATCAATTTTCCCTTAAATTCTATTTAATCCTAATCCTTTTCATTCTTCCTCATTCCTGCGGACAAAACAGAGGGGAGCCATCTTTTGAGTTCCAAACCCTCTCCTCTCTATTTCTCTTGTGGATTCTTCGTCTTGCACCTGATTCTTGATCCGTCAGAAGCTTTTGAAGGTCCAAGGTAAGGCTTACCACACCTAATCTTTTTCCCTTGGTGAATCTTGGTATTCGTTTTACAATTTTGATGTAGGATCATATGCCTTATTTTGAGGGCATTGAACTAGAACCTAGATCTCTTCCAACCTACTGTGAATCAGAGGTCTATATCAAGTGAGCCTATGCCTACAGCTCTAAGGTAGGTGGTCATGTGGTTTCCATTTTGGGTTTTCACATTTTTGAGTTATTATTGTTGTGATGTGGTTTTTCTTTCGCCAAACCCCATATTTATAATGACTTCTTCATATCTAAATGACCAGTGTGGTATGAGATTGATGAATCTAACCTAGATGGGGTGTTTAGATGAGGTATGGACTGGGGAAGGTCAAACATAGATGCTATGCCTTAAGATTTGGCCTTTTTTTCTCATTTGGACCTTAACGATATATCTTGAAAGGCATTTTCCATGTTAGGTAAATGAAATGACTTGGTTAGAGGTTGGCTAGGATGTGATAGCCTGAAGCCATTGAATAAATTGAAATGCATGTTGCCTTGAGATATGATTATGTGGTAATAGGATTGGGAAATGCCATTATTTGTTAATGTGATATGATATATGATGGATTTCCTTACATATTTTTATGTGAATGGTTATTCCATATCATGTTGACATGCTTGTGATAACCCATGTGTGGGCGGGAGGCATTCCTACCCCGTGCCAGATGAATCTCCGTGTGTGGGCAGGAGGCACTCTTACCCCATTCTAGATGAATCTCGGTGTGTGGGCGGGAGGAATTCTTACCCCGTGACAGATGAATCTTCATGTGTGGGAAGGAGGCATTCTTACCATGTGCCAGATAAATCACCGTGTGTGGGAAGGAGGAATTCTTGCCCCGTTCCAGTTATAGTGCTTGTGGACAAGGGGAATTCTTACCTCATGCCACTGATAACCTATAGTTATGTACTTATATCCCTGGTGAGTGGTCAAAATACCATCCATGAGCTGAAGCCGGTAGACCAGCCGGGTGTCCTTCTGGAACCTGAGCGGGAGGGTTGATTGTTCCATTGCTTTACTTGCTTGCTGTTTACTACACACTGTTTATTTTGCGAACACCTATTTGGATTACACTAGGACATCATTGGTGGTGGACTACTGAGAATTGTATCACACCCTACCCGAGCAGCCTCCTTGGCACCCGTGTAGACCTTACTACTGTAGGTACTAGTAGAAGAAAAGCCCCAACATCGGGTTGTTGATACAAGTATATTCTAGCCGGAGATCAAGAGAAGAGGATAGAGCTTGGATAGAGATGATCGTGGACTTCTTTTGTTCTTTGTTCTCTTTTTGTATTATTGTATCAGCATGCCAGACATCCATTTTGTATCAGACACTGCCTATGTGGCTTTTGTATATTTGTCAGGGCTTTCCTTTCACTATTGGTTGGTTTGTATGTTTCCATTTTTCTCATGTTTATCCATTGGTTGTGCTTCTTATATTTCTATTACATTTCTACTATACCGATGTGTACTTTGACATGGGGGTACAATCTCCCCACTGATTTACCATTACACCCCCGATACTAGTCGGAAGCCCTTGGCTTATGGGGGGACAAGACAGGGGTCATGTGGCCAACCAGGCTCGGGGCTCGGGTTGAGGGGCAGTCGGGTCCGGGATGTCACAAAATGGTATCAAAGGATTATTTATTTCTTTCTTTACTATTTGGAGATGATAGAATTAGAGACTGGGAATGTGTAGGGACTTAACCATGAGCTGTGCTTGGGCGTCGCGAACCCATGTACGGGGTATGGGCCAAGTTTCCTATTTTGTGTTGTTATTGATTCTTCTACTTACTGTTGATACCTTTTCACCATTGGGTGCTTCACATGTTTTGTGATGTTATTGAGATTTGCAATGTTGGAATTTGGCTTTCAGGGTTTGACCCGATGAAATGAGGGTTATCCATTAAAACATTCATCACGATAGGCAGAATATGATTAGGTCATGCATCTTACCATGACACATTTAAATTTTCAGCGAGCATTTCTTTTTGTTTATTTCTATGCCTTTCTAATATGTGTGCAACTGTGCTAGCCCTTCTTATAGGTTGTGAATTGAGGAATGATGTGGTTTTGGTGGGTGTCACTCTTTGGTTCATAAGGTGTATGGGCCCTTAGGGATCGGAAAATGAAATTCCAACTAAACAAATCTTTTTCTTTAAAGGGAATTCAAATACTTCATTAGCACAAGTAAATGAAAAAATGACATCCAAGTGTGTGTCATCTTTCAGTTCATGAGGAGTATGGGCCCTTATGGGCTGGGAAATTCCATGTCACTGGATTAAGTTAAATCTAAACAATTTCAGGTTTTACTAAGAGTTCATATGGGTGCGGATACATAATCTTAGGGGTAAGAAGGCTTAGCACCTATCCAATCTTCTAGAGTTCAACCTTTAAATTTGTTGGTTTCTTCTTTTGAGACGTTCGTTTGGCATTGTAACACTATGCCTCTTAGACGTACTTGATTTGCGCGTGATGAAGGCGGCGACAATCATGTTCCTCTGGTGGTGGGCCCTGAGCCACTAATTGATCTTCCTGTCGAGTCACCCGTGGCTTCACTTGCTATTCCTGAGATGGGCGCTGATGCCCTGTTCCGTGAGATATTCTTGGGTATGATTCAAAGTATGCAAGGTGGAGTGAGACCTACCCCTAGTATGGTAGAGTTGACTCGTGAGTTTTAGTCTCAGCATCCTCCTAGTTTTACGGGAGATAGCGGACCACTTGCTGTGGAGTCCTTATTTGAAGCTATTTTGACCATCTTCGAGCACCTTGAGATTCCTCCAGAGCGGAGGGTCAAGCTCACAACTTATATGCTACGTGTTTCATCCAGAAGGTGGTGGGACGTCATAACCCATTAGGGACATCAGAGAGATATGATCTGGACTAATTTCCTGACCGTCTTCTACGATTATTTCTTTCCCCAGACTTTGAGGGCTGACAGAGATAGAGAGTTTATGAATCTGCAGAAGGGGGCCATTATAGTCATGGAATATTCATCTCGTTTCACTGAGTTATAGTGTTTTTCTCCTACACTAGCTGGTGATGATCACACTGCCGCTAGGCGTTTTGAGGATAGGCTGTGTTACACCATCTGGTCGCAGGTTAACATGTTCAGGCTGATGACCGTTTCAGAGATCATCAATCAGGCTTTGATCATGGAGAAGAATTTGAGAAAAGCAGACATTGTGAACCAGGGCAGTTCGGCGACTAAGGGTTCCAATGGATATGCTTCTTGGAAGAAGTGGCGTTTTGAGGACTCTCGTGGTGTTAGTGGTGGTCAGACCCTTTTTCAGGTGGTACTCCTATCTGTCATCAATGTTGGGTACCAGTACATTTGAGGAGGCAGTGTACGCCAAATCCAGTGGAGTGCACGGGTTGTGGTATGTCGGGTCATCTCCATCGTTTAAGAAGGAATTTCCACCCCAAGGCGTAGTGAGCAGGGATCTGTACCTACTCTATGATCTGGTGCTGGATCGGTAGGATCACGTCAGTCTGGCGGCTAGAATACTGTTGGCCAATCAGGCCATGGCGGTAGTCAAGGCATAGGTAATCAGGTGTATGACCATCAGCACCAGCAGGGCGGGTCTGCTTAGGGTAGCCAGGCTATGACTCAGGGCTGAGGTACTGGCCAGTTGTATGCAGTTGAGCCTATGCCACATGATCAGTACACCGAACCATCTACTGTACGAGTTACGATTCTAGTTTCCTCTACGTTAGTATCTTCTTTGTTTGATATAGGTGCCTCTCACTGTTTTATATCTGATGTGATTATCTGAAGTTTGGGCCTCAACGTTGATTCATATAATTCCATGATCATGTTAGATACCCTATTAGGTATCTATTCAGAGGGCTTTCATCGTTGTCAGAATTTTCCCCTCGAGGTGGGCGGTTACCTTTTCTTGTGGAACCTGTATGTTTCTAATATGACAGGTTTTGATGTAATAGTTGGGATAGACTGGTTCGTTCCCTATAGAGCCCGGATTGACTGCTATCATTGGGGGTGGATTTTACGTCACCAGAGGGAGACAATAATATGCATCTGGGAGAATGGGATCTTAGTGCGACACGAGCAGAACTAGAACACCAGAGTTTAGGTGGTGTCATGGAACAGGTTTCTAGTCTTTATCTCAATGACCAAGGGTTACGCCCCTCTATCTATCCTCTAGTGGTGGAGCATTTCAGTGATGTCTTTCCTGAGGATTTATGTGGTCTACCTCTAGTGTGAGAGGTGGAGATTACTATTTATCTTATACCAGGAGCAACACCAGTGACCATTCCACCATATAGGATGACACCTAAAGAAGTTTTGGAGCTAAAGAGTCAGCTGGAGGACCTGGAAGAAAAAGGCATTATACATCCTAGTACTTCTCATTGGGGACCATCAGTTCTTTTTTCCATGAAGGCAGATGGTAACATTCGTCTTTGCATGGATTATCATAAGTTAAATCAACAGACTGTTAAGAATCAGTATCCTTTACCTTGAATTGACGACCTCTTCGATCAGTTCCGAGGCGCGAATGTGTTTTCAAAGATATATTTGAGGTCGGGCTATCACCAGGGGAATGTGAGGACTTCAAACATACCTCACATGGAATTCAGGAGTAGGAATGGTCTCTATGAGTACCTAGTCATGCCATTTGGGCTTACGAATGCACCTGCAGTGTTTATGGCTCTTATGAATAAGATTTTTCACCCTTACCTCGATTCTTTTGTAGTTGTATTTGTGGACGATATCTTAGTCTATTCACGCTTGAGACAGGACCATGCAACCCATATTGAGATCATGATGAATACTCCAAGAGAGCATCAACTTTATGCTAAGCTAAGTAAATGCCACTTTTGGATAAATAAGGTTCACTTCCTAGGTCAAATTATTTATAAGTCTGGAGTTGCAGTTGACCATGAGAAGGTGAGTGCTATAATTTCTTGGGAGCACCCCAAGAATGTCTTTGATATTAGGAGTTTCTTGGGAATTGCTCGATATTATAGGTGGTTTATTCAGGAATTTTCACACCTAGAAGCACCGCTTACAGCTTTGACTAAAAATAGGGTGAGATTCTATTAGTCAGAACATTGTTAAGTAGCTTTTCATGAACTGAAGGGCAGACTAACTTCAGTACTGATACTGATCTAACCAGAGCTAGGCAGAGCTTATATGGTCTATTGTGACGCATCAGGTATTGGGCATGGAGATGTCTTGATGCAGGATGAGTGAGTCGTTGTGTATGGTTCTCATCAGTTAAAGGCTCATGAATGGAATTACCCGATGCATGATCTCTAGCTCGCAGTGGTTAACATGCCATACACTGTTGGAGACACTATTTGTTGGGAATACATTTTTTGGTATACACTAACCACAAAATACTCAAATATATCCTCACTCAGCGGGATCTAAATCTCATTCAATGTAGATGGGTCGAGTACCTGCAATCCTTTGATTTTGAACAAGCCTACACTCCTGGGAAAGGAAATTCAGTAGCCGATGCACTGAGTCAGAAAACTCAGTCAGAAGTGGTTTGGGAATCTATTGAGGAGTGGAAGCTGATGGCCCTATTTTAGAAGATTCATGTTGAGGTTCAGGAGGGTCAGGGTCAGAGTATTCTCTCAGCCTTAGCGGTGGCATCTACTCTTTTGGAACGGGTCAGGGCAAGACAATTATCAGATCTGGAAGGCCGTGTTCTACAAGAAAGTGTCGCTAATGATACCTCTACAGATTGAACCGTGGAGGAAAGTGATAATTTTTTGTTTTGTGAGTGTGTATGGGTCCCATCAGACATTAGAGAGGAGATGATGATGGATTTCCATGCCTTAGCATGGGCAGTTCACCCAGGCGTCACCAAAATGTATCGTGATTTGTGAAGACAGTACTGCTGGCCTAGCATGAAGCAGGAGATAGCTGGTTTTATCACGCGTTGTTCCACCTGTCAACAGGTGAAGGCAGAACATCAGCATCCGATAGGGATTTTTCAGCCATTGTCAATTCGGAGTGGAAATGGGAGGATGTTTCTATGGACTTTGTAACCAGTTTACCCAGGTCACCTCATGGCAATGATGTAGTATGGGTTATCATCGACCATTTGAAGAAGGTTTCACATTTATTACCTGTGCGGGAGACCTTCACGGTTGATGAATTTGGAAGACTGTATGTCAAGGAAATAGTACGCCTTCATGGAGTACCTCGTTCTGTTGTCTCGAACATAGATCCTTGTTTTACATCTCAATTCTGGCAGGGTTTACAGAAGGCATTGGGTACACAGGTACTTTGAGCACGACCTATCACCCGCAGACTGACGGACAGACCAAGTGGACTATACAGGTACTAGAGGATATGTTACATGCCTGTGTTCTCACTTTTGGAGGTTCAAGGGAGAAACACATTCCTATGGTCGTGTTCAGTTATAACAATAGCTTCCTGGATACCATTGAGATGGCTCCCAATGAAGCCTTATATAGTAGGACTTGTCGCCCGCCTTTGTGTTGGCTTGAAGAAGGGGAAGTATCTTTTTTAGGACCACTTCATGTGCAGGAGACTATAGAGCAGATATAGCGTATTAGGAATCGTATGCAGATTGCTCAGTCTAGATAGGAGTCCTATGCTAAAAAGTAACAACCACCACTTGAGTTCGAGGTTGGGAACCAGGTTTTCTTAAAGGTATCACCCAAGTTAGGGAAAAGACGTATACAGAAGCAGGGTAAGCTTTCGCCAAGGATCGTAGGATTTTTTGAGGTGATGAAGCAGATTAGACCAGTAACTTTCCAGCTTGCACTTCTGCAGAGATATCAGGCCATGCACAATGTTTTTCATGTATCCCGGCTACGCTAGTACTTTTTAGATCTGACTCAGGTTTTTCAGCTTGATGAGGTTGAACTAGATGTGGATGCTTCCTTTGAGGAGTATCCAATGCGAATTGTTGACCAGAGTGTGAGGACACTCCATGGAAGGTCTGTTCCTCTTGTACGGGTGCTATGGTAGCATGACCGAGTATAGGACGAGACCTGGGAGCGAGAGGCTGATATATGTTCTCAATGGCCAGAGATTTTTGTTGATGACAACTCAGTACCCTCGGAAGGCCAACTCGGGGACGAGTTTCTTTAAGGGGAGGAGGTTGTAATGACCCAAATATTTGGAAAAGATAGTGATCGTTAGTTTTTATTTCAAATCTTTTCTTTGAGCTTGTTTAATGTGTGTATGATCCTTAGGAAGGTCTGGCGAGTGTCCATGGTTGGTTCAGAGCCCGGAGTTTGAGAAATGGGCTTTAAGACAATGGTGCACAACCTGCGCCTAGTTTCAGAAAAACTGTGTGACCTTTGTTCTGGAGGGAGGGAGGTGTGCACGGCTTGCACATGATTTGGGTAAACCATGTGCCTAAACTATACGACCCTTGGTCGTGAGGCAGTGAGGTGCACACGGTTTGGTCACGGTTTGGTAAATCATGTGCCGAAACCGTGCAACCTTGTTCTGGGTAAAAATTAGCATTTCTCCCTTAAATTCTATTTAAGCCTCATCCTTTTATTTCTTCCTCCATCCCGCAGACAGAACATAGGGAAGCCCTCTTTTGAGGTCCAAACCCTCTCCCCTATATTTCTCTTGTGGATTCTTTGTCCGACACCCGATTCTTGATCCGTCGGAAGCTTTGGAAAGGCCAAGATAATACTTACCACACCTAATCCTCTTTCCTCGGTGAATCTTGGAAGTCATTTCACTACTTGGACGTAGGTTCATATGCCCTATTACTAGGGCATTGGACTGGAACTCAGATCTCATCCAACCTACTGCGAATCTGAGGTCGATATCAAGCGATCCTACACCTACAACTCTAAGGTAGGTGGTCATATGGTTTCCATTTAGGTATTTTTCCTTTTGAGTTATTATTTTCGTGTCATGGGTTGTCTTTCTCCAAACCACATATTTATAATGACTTCTTCATATCTAAATGACCTGTGTGGTATGATATTGATGAATCTAACCTAGATGGGGTTTTTAGATGAGGTATGGACTGGGGAAGGTCAAACATAGATGTTATTCCTTAAGATTTGGCATTTTATTCACCTTTAGACCTTAATGATATGTCTTGAAAGGAATTTTCCATGTTAGGCAAATGAGATGACTTGGTTAGTGGTTGGCTAGGATGAGATAGCCTGAACCCCTTGAATAAATTGAAATGCATGTTGCCTTGAGATATGATTATGTGATAATGGGATTGGGAAATTCCATGCTTTGTTAATGTGATATGATATAAGATGTATTGCCTTATATATTGTGATGTGAATGGTTATTCAATATTGTGTTGACATGATTGTGATAACCCTTGTGTGGGCGTGAGACATTATTACTGCGTGCCAGATGAATCTCCATGTGTGGGCGGGAGGCATTCTTACCTCATGCCAGATGAATCTCCGTGTCTGGGCGGGAGGTATTCTTACCCCATTCCAGATGAATCTCCATGTGTGGTAGGGATTCATTCTTACCCCGTGCCACATGAATCTCTATGTGTGGGAGGGAGGCATTCTTACCCTGTGCCAGATAAATCACTTTATATGGGTGGGAGGCATTCTTACCCTGTGCCAGTTACAGTGCTTGTGGAAAAGAGTCATGCTTACCTCATGCAAGTGATAACCTAAAGCTATGTACTTATACACCTGGTGAGTGTTCAGAATACCATCCATGAGATGAAGCAGGTAGACCTTCTAGGTGTCCATCCAAAACCTGAGCAGGAGGGTTGTTTTTTTCTTTGCTTTACTTACTTGCAGTTTACTACACACTGATTATTTTGAGAACACCTATTTGGATTACACGTATACATCATTGGGGGTGGCCAACTAAGACTTGTCTCCCACCATACCCAGGAGGCCTCCTTGGCACCCATGTAGACCTTAATGCTGCTGGTAATAGTAGGGGTAAAGGCCCAACTTTGGGTTTCTAATACATGTATGTTCTAGCCAGAGATCCCGAGCAGAGGATCGAGCTTGGATAGAGATGATTGTGGACTAATTTTTTTTTTGTTCTCTTTTTGTATTATTGTATCAGCATGCCAGACATCCAATTTGTATCAGACACTTCCTATGTAGATTTTGTATATTTATCAGGGTTTTCCTTTCGATGTTGGTTGGTTTGTATGTTTCCCTGTTTCTCCTTTATATCCATAGGTTGTGCTTCCTCTATTTCTATTAATTTTTTTCTATACCGCTATGTACTCTTACATGGGGGTACAGTCTCCCCACTGATTTACCATTACACCCCCGCTGCTAGTCGGCAGCCCCTGGCCTATGGGGAGAGAAGCCATGGGTCATGTGGCCAACTGGGCTCGGGGCTCATTTTCAGGGGTAGCCGGGTTCAAGACGTCACAATTGACATGTGGAGGAACTCCTCTTGGGTTGGTGATGGAGTGGGGATAATCTCCTCCTGGGAAAACAAAGGTGTGATGAGTAGATGGAAAAATTTCAAATTGATCACGTGGAGGACCTCAGTGATTAAGGGTTTTGGAGTGGGGAGGGCCTCCATGAGAGATGACAAGAACATGGGGAGGTACTACATGGTGGTCTTCCATATCATGGGAAGTAAATTCCCATTTGTCGGCTTTGGTAGCTGTGGTACTAAGAGGGACTTCATACTAACCCTACCAGATACGAGAAAGACCTTTGGGATGACCTTCAATGTAGTGGGGAAGGCCACCACTGGAGTCGGTGAGAATAAGGAGAGGACCTTCATGTTGGTAAGTGACAGGGAAATAAGGATCCTCACATTGATAACCTGGTAGGAAAAGGAAATTTTCATACCTGATACTAAGGGAATGAAGAGGGAATTTATGTTGAGTGTCAACAAGATGGGGAGGAAATCCTCTCAGCCTAATGATGTTGGAATGGGGAGGACCTCTATGATAGATTCAAGAGTAGGTAGGACCTCCACTCTATCTAATGATGGAAGATGGAGGACCTCCTTACTAAAAAGCATCATCTTGGGTCATTCGACAATGGATTCCACTTTCACTAGTGAATAGAGTAGTCAAATCAGCCTTCTTGTGGGGTGGATGGTTCCCCACTCTGGACCGATCGTGAAAGTGCTCCTAAACTGGGATAGGGAAGTTCCCTTACTCCATAACAAAAGTTGGGGGCCAATAGCACCTGCAAGTGTTGGATTAAGCCCAAATATTCCTTGAAGATGATTCCCCCTGGATGGAATCTTTCTGAGTATGCACCCGATGTCGACATTTGGTCAATTGAGATAGCTATGCAATTATATGGACCACCATCTCCTATGACTGTGGTAATGTCTAGAAAAAATGAGGTAGATGGTTGGGATCCCTCCTTGGAAAATCCCTGGCTGAAGCCATAGCTGGTAGGACTCAGACATCCCTTACTTCACTCGCATAAGGGAGTGAATCGTAAGAGTGCTTTTGGGATAAGTTCCTGATGCTATTGATGGTTAGAGTGGGGAGAAGTTTCTTTTTATATGACCCCTAGGGGAAGCAACTTTTATGGGAAATAGAAGACTCTAGGTCTTCATCGTCAATATCCCTTGTTGAGATAAACCACCCCTATTTGTATCGACAAACAAGAGTATTAATAATTTTCCTTTGAATAAATTCGAAGGGTGAGATGGGGTGTGGGATCCAAATAGCTATGGTCGTGGATGTTGTAGCAGAACAGAAGAAGCTATGTGGGATGGCTATGTTGGAATTTCCCCTGCCCCTGCATCTACGAGCGGGAGGTGATCAATTTCCTATAGTTGTAGCTTGGGTCCTATAAAGAATGAAAATACAACCAACAATACAGACAATAGGAAATTGATTCCCAGTTCCCCAGCCCCATTCAATCGTCCATGTCTGTATAGAAAGATCTAAGATGACAATGTAACAGACTGGGATTCCCAATAATTAGTTGCCTCAAATCCAGGTGAGTTTCACAATAGGCCCACTATTTCTTCATGGGACCAAGTGCTAGAAAGCTAGATCCAGTGACATGCTTATCTCATGATTCCCCAATGGATATTAATCCTCTTATTTAGGGAAAAATTTCTTGTTGTGTTCACCATTTAGATTTACAATGTTTTTTCCGGGGTGCATGCATCTATCAGTTGAGGATGCACAATAGTTTCCCTGCATTCCCACTATCCAAATGTGGGTTTCATCCATTACTACATCAGGGTTGTTTTCTCCTTAATCGAAATGTGATGATGAGATGTCGACCTATCCTTCTAGGTATTTCTCCATGAAATTCGTTTCCTAGTCTGGGTCTCCCTTAATGATTATGTCATTGTTCATGAACTTCTTCCAGGTGCCATTTTATTTTGGACGTGGTTTAATTACACTCATTCTGTTATGAAATTCCTTAGGGTCAAGTCAAAGAGGAAAAATTTAGTCTGGGGAGTAGTCCAGCTGTTCATCGCTATCATGTTTTTATGCTGAAACGTCAATACACCTACATTTCCTCCCTATATAATTGGGCTTCTCAAGGACACAGAAGCCTGAGTTATCCCGCATCAAATTAACGGTATCTTATTCTAGAGGCATTTCTCCAAGGTTTTCCTCAGATTCCCATGTTTATCATAGAGTATGATGAAAGTTTAACATTTATTGGAGAATGGTCAGACTGATCGGAACACTTATGAAAGTTGATGAGATGGGTACATCCATAAGAGGGATCACCTAGAATGTTTACAGAATGGATGGGTCAGGACGCCCAATAAGGATGAACCCAGTATGGAATGTCCCACAAAGGGTATGGTTTCACACCATGAAAACTGATTTGGACACCACAAATAGTGAATAAGAGAGGACAATGGTTCCACAAAAATGGGACACCATGGTTTACCATCGGCTATGATTGAACCTCATTGAAGATTCCTACATACCATGTTTTGAGGACAGGTCTAAAAACCCATATAGTTAGAGAGGCTGAGTCTTGGTATCAGGGTGTACATGATTGAAAACAGCCCTAATACATGATGGGGCTTACACATGGTTAGTGGCCTCTCTGCTGCAAAGAGCGATGAAATGAATGGGGCTTACACATGGTTAGTTTCACATATGGATTTCATGATTTCACCGGGATGTGGTGGCTTGAGCAAAATCAAGATGGTTATGGATGAAGTGTCAAATGATAGAATGAGTGGGTATAGAATTATTATAGAGATAGAGGTGTTGGTCTTGAACCTTAGTTAGGTTTCTAACATTTCATCAGGGAAGGGAATCAATGAACAAGTAGTTCTGGAATGGGTCAATGAGTCACCTAAGGAGGTGGATTGTGAGAGTGGACAAATATATAGAGACCCAAAGGTATTGGATCTAATGAGTTAAAGGATTAATTTCTTAAAAGAAAAAGGCTAAATGGAGAGACAAGGAAATGACATGGGTTATCATCTTGAACCAAAATGAGGCTTTCGATGTATCCAAGTGGCAGAGAATCAAAGTTCACGTAGTTCAGGAGGGGGCATAGAATCAGGGCGTAGACAAAAGACAGTGACCCAAAGACTTGCTCAGGTGTACATGTTGTTAGAGGGCCATAATAAGATGGACACTCTTGGTTGGGGGAGTATGGATTGATTTTTGGGATTAGGTACTAAGATGGACTAGGAACCATTCTGACACCACTGAAGGTAGAATAAGGAATTCAGTCCCAACAAAGGGGACACCAAGGATTACTGGTGTTTGGGGTTAGAATTTAGGGAGGCTTCCTACATACCTTGTCTAGGAAAAAAGGATCAAAACACACATAGTTCTAAATCATAAAATTTAATATCACAAGGCACAAAAGGAATATAGTGTTTAACATAATCTGGGATGATGGTGAACCGATGTGGAGTGATCAGTAATGATGGGTAATGGGCATGGACCTCAGGGAGTCTTCCTATTTACCTTTCATAAAAAGGAAAAAGACCAAACTCCACATAGTATAGTTAAGAGGGGGGGTCATGGGGGATTGCACACTAAGGAATCCCATAGAGGATTTCAGGGTCGATTCTTACACTAAGCCCACAAGATTCTTTCTCGGTGTGAGAAACTAGAGGAAACAAAGACAAGATGATGGCGTGACAGATGGTTCATTCATGAGGAATGGAGCGGGGCTTATGCCTAACTAGTAGCCCAGGGAGAAGTAGATTAAGACACACTCTAGGAGGAAATCCTGAGTATGTGTCTAAATATATGAAGATAATATGGCCACTATAAATGGATCTCCCTATCATGGTTGTTGAAGGATTATGTAGATACTTCCCAAGGTATGCATGACGAAAAAGAAAAGAGGGAGAGGAAGAGTGAGAGGGAATTGGATCCCATCCATTTTATGACCCTCTCAAGGATCGTCACATATGAGATAATATGAGTTTAACATAAAGTGTTTCAGACACATAAGCTTGGTAGTTTAACATCCTACAGATCGGATGATGAGGATTCACTCCTCACCACCAGGACTTACATAACTGGCGCGCCATAACCCTTTGTGAAAAGAGCACATCACAAATGTTGTATGGAGATTGGTTTTTGGATCTATCCATTGATGGGTCCACATAAGCGTGTCTATGAGAAGATTTTCATAGACATTAGCATGTCTATTAAAAGTAGCATGAGGCAATGCAACAGAACATGGAGCACTACTTGAGGGAATTTGAAATCACATTGTACAAGCCTGGAGGGCCGCACATAGGAGGGGATCATGAAGAAAGAGGCCTATTAGAGATGGGATTTTCAATGATCAAGGGATAGAAATGGATAGAGGATTGTAGAGCATAGTACTTCACAAAACACAGGGGCTTGCAGAGCATTGGGATTCACAGAGCATAAGGGCTCACATAGCACAAGGCTTGCAGAAGATATGGCTTCTCAGAGAACATGTCTCGTAGAATATAGGGATTCACAAATGAGAGAGCTTAACAAATCATAGTGACCTAGCCTATTCATAGAGTTCACATGTTCTTGGAGGGTGATTTATGAAGCTTTGGTGATTTATGATGTCTCGAGTACCTAAAGGAGTCTGCTTTCGTTGTGATGGCCCATAGGCTTCACAAAGGGAATCCCTCTTCAAAGAGGGGTTAATTTTGAGAAAAGGGAAAAAGGGTTTTGCAATGATAAAGTAGCTCAGATGATTTAATTTTCTGGTTGTTCATAGAGAAAAGAATTCTTCATGACTTGGGAATTCAGAAGGTGAAAGGTTGGGGTATCGATCATTTTTAGTGGGGGAAAGATGCATATTTATAGGCATTGGGGGGAAACACGATGATATAAGGGTGTTCCACAAAGAAACATACACTTAACCACTACAGTAAGATTTCATAAAGATTGTTAGAGTCTTGAATTCAACTGTCATCCCCTCCATAGTAAAATTCCTTCATTCCTTCCATCCACAGTGGTCAAAGAGGCATCCGCCAAGTTTGTAGGACTCACGGAGGCGACCATCCATCCCTCCGAGGTCTGGATACTTCCATAAATTTCCTAGGACTCACAGAGGTGGCCATCTCTTTTGCACTTCAACACTGACATTGAAATCCCAAGGATTTGTGTAGGCAACAGTGTTGGTGTGATGTGAAAAATTCCATCATGAGGCAACCCCTTTTACAGCATTTTATTATTCTTATTTTCATTTCCTTTGCTTATTTTTTCAGGACACAGATTTTTTTACCAAAAAAACCATTATAAGATAATAATTAAATTAGAAAGAATGAATAGTAATAAAAACATTACAAAAAATAATTTTAAAGTTTCTAAATAATAATAATGTATTTATTAATTTAAAATAAATAAGCAGACAATTTTTAGTAAATAAATTTTACGTTTCAGAAATATGTTTTTATAAAAAATTATTCTTTATCACATTTCTATATATGAAATTAATAATTAAATACTACCATTTATAATAAATATTTAGTAAATTAATATCATTTTTTAAATCATCATGTTAATATTATCTTAGGGTTAATTTTTAGTTTTGTTTTCTAAAAAGATTCATTTTTCAGCGAATAATGAAAAGTTAAAATTTTTATACCAACGTCCATTTCGTTTAAGTTAAATGTATCATCGTGTTTTTAATTATATATTAATGTAAGATAATTATAAATTAATAATAAATAAAATAACTAATTATATAGGAACCATCCTTATACTTAATTTGGGTATAAGTTAATTACAGGGCATAAAAAGAGACTATGTTGAAAAATTGTTTTTCACAGGCAATGTGTTTTTATCATAATAAATAAATATAATCTATATTTATTAATGGTTTTAATGAAATTTATAGATTATATAATAAATTAAATATTTTGACATTCATTTTATGGTTTTTAAAAATTATGGAATTGAAGTAAATTATGTTTTGGGCTAAAAAATTCATTTGTCAAAAATGTGTTTTCATTATAGTTTTTTTGATTAATTGGAATTAAATTATTCCAATATAGAATTTGAATCTAAAGAAATGGATTCCATATTTATAGTGACAATAAATCTAATTTAATATGCTTAAATCATTTTTGGTGATAGTGAATATTAAAAATTGTAAAATTTTGTTACCATAGTTAATGTTTTAACGGGTTTACCGAGAAGTTAAACCAAGATATATGGGTATGATTACCACCCACATCTATCCAATTATTTTTTAAAGATATTTAAACCTTATATTATCATAACATATAATCCATTCCTTTTTGAGCCAAATTCCAATGAATGCAACATTGTATAATTGAAATCATCATTCAGGCATTTCATGTGTGTATCTCTACTCACTTATAAAGAAGAACATCTAACCATCCCTTAGTGACACCATTTTATCCTTATATCCAAAACAATATGATGTGGACAATTTTCATCACTATGTTCCATATATATTTTTTATATTCTATTGTATTAAAAATATCAAAACATTTTATTTTATTTTATTATTTTTACCACTTGTCAATTTTGTACATAAATGTTAAAATAAGATGTTTCCGTGTAAATATGTCTTTTATTGTTTATTTGTTTTCTATTTTGATAAGTTTAATATATATTATTCATTATGAATTAATATTCAATTTATTATTCTTTGGTTTTTATTTAATTACTAACTTTTCTTTATTTTTGTTCTTTCATTTTTTTATTATTATTTTTTAAAAAATAATAATTTTTATTATTTTTTACCTTAATTCATTATTTTACAAGTAAATAAATACTCATTTTTTTGATAATTCAAATAATTAAAATAATATTTATAATTTAATTTAGTTCATTTAATAATTTATTAAATAGATTTATTTTATTTTAATTCCCTTAATTAATTAATTCATTAATATGTTAATTAATTTAACAAAACTGATTTAATTATTATTGTTTTAGGTTAAATTGGTTACTAAAACATGTAATTTTAAATAAATTATGTATTGAATTAATTGTATTTAAAATTATTTTTTTAATAATGTTTAAATGTGAATTAAAAAATTATTTCGTTCATCTATTTAGTAATTTAATTATTTTTTGGTTTAATTATTTTTTTCATATATTTTTTAACAATTTTTTGTTGTTTTGGTTGTTTGTTTACTCGTCAGATGCTGTTACAATAAGGCACCACCAACCAAACTATCTTCCATCTTTTCCATTTTCATTTTTCATCCACCCTCACATGCCTATGACTTGAGTCACTGCTATCTTTAAACTGGCATGCTCACTGGTAGTGTCTCCACCACACACCCCCACACCCTCTTGCACCCCAAGGGGTGTCCCGTCCCTCATTGCTAAGATCACTAGTGGGGTATCCCTCACACACAACTATCTTTTTTTGACACTGCCAGCATATTTTACGCATTGTTGTCTTCCCCCTACGGTGAGTCTAGGACTCCCAGTAATCCCATCCACAACTTCTCTTTCCCCTGACATGCCATCCAGGTTCCCACTCACCATTGCCCCTACAACGATGATTTGGTAACCATTGCACCTCCTTACTCTCCCTTTTCACCATTTCTCTTGCCGAATCCACCTTAAAAACAATAAATCAATGGCACTAGGTCCACACACAACAACAGAATAACCAATTCAACAGTTGCATAAAAATTCAATAGTAGCAGATAAAAATCTAAATCTGAACCATTAAAATAATCCCAGTTCAAAACCATCTATTTGAAACTTGAAATTATTTTCTCAATAAATTAAATATATATATCAAACATGATATGATGTTTTACCCAACCTGATGAACACTCGAACCCTGATCTGTCACTAGTCGAACTACCATCACACTCCAGACATGAAAAAACTGGTCACCACCATTCTTCTCTGGTATCACACCACTTATATTTTATTGAAACTAAGCCACTGAGGATCCACAACACAATTATCTCTCTCTATACATATAATTTTTTTTTATAAAAAATCCCAGACATCACTTGGAAATGTCCGAACGACGGAAAATTGACATTTTTCTCAAATTTTTTTCCTTCAAATGATTTTTTATATTTCTGACATAGTTGGAAACTAGTCATGGGGGATTGCATTGTATTATCAAAGGGAGGTGAGGTTTGTTTCAAGGGACTATTTATTTTCACTGGTAACTCACCTTAAGATGGGCGATGAGCAGTTCACTAGTAACTCAATATTAGTGGATCCTAATATCATCTTTGGTTCTCAGGGGGGTCACCTCTTCTGCACACCTCACACTATCTACACCCTGGACTAGGGAATGATCTTCGACATCGGAGATAAGATCATCGCTCCTTCATCATCCCCCATATCCGGTTCTTCATTTTTATTTTTGGTTACACAAATACAATGTTATGCTCTATTTTTCATTAATTTTATTGTGATGTTAGTTTCAGTTGGATTTTTTGTTCCCTTCGTTGCACACTATTCTATGATATCCAATATCAAGAAATGGAGATCTAATTTTTTAGGCTAGATCCATGAAGTGAATCCCATCACAACATAGAGATCCATTATTCACTATGGCCATATTCAACTTCTTCACCTTAGTATGATGTGAATTTGAATTAGGGTGAGAGAGAGATAGGAAATTTCACATCAACATCTTCTAAATTCTTTCCTCGTATATTATCCCCTTCATTTATCTATTTATAAAACATATAAATTTAGTTGGGTCATGAAATATGATGATATTAGAAAGGCTATTATTCCTTTGGAAATCTGGGATAGAATGAGTTGGTTGAAGGATTAAAATTTCAATTTGGAGGGATGCTAAGGCACTGAAGAAATTTTGTCTTCATGTGTTCAATTTTAGGTAATATTAGTGTGTGATATGAGTCATCAGTCATGAAATTAGTGAGGATGATTTTTTATTATTAATTATTATGTTTATCTATGATAGGGAGTCTAGGGTGGATCGAACTGGTTACTGTCTTTCTTCTATTCGTTGAGACATATTTAAAAGTTATGCACCAATTTTTAATATATATAGTGTATATAATGACTACGAATTTATTAATTAATACTATATGATTTATATAAAAGTATTTTTAAAATCGTGTCATTTTCACGATTCTGATGACATTTGATTCAAAAAACTTATATGGGACTTAAGATTTATTCATATCATTTTTTTTATTACAACAAGTTTGATGTTCGACACCTATCATTTTTATGAGGCATATCTAGTTCCCCAAAGACATTTTCAATCATTAAAATCATTATTTCTATGATATTTAATGTTTAAATTGAATTTGTTTCTTTTATGGGGGGTATGATTCATACGTTACCACATCGATATTGTTTTTATATTACAATCTCATTATCACTAGGATTATTTATGCAAAAAATTTCCAATGATAAAATTTTATAATTTATTTATCCAAAATACTGTGTATATTTTTTTTCTATTTTTATTAGTATAGAATACATTTTTCCTTTAATTTTCAAATCTTAAAAAAATAATTTTTTAAGGAAAAATGAAATCATTTTTATCTTTAGTTGATAATATTTTATTCAATGTCAAAATTACCGTTAAAATGTTTCTAAGACGGTTTTTAATATGTTCTAAATATTATTTAATGTAATTTTTAAATATATTTTATGTTATTTACAATTTTTTTATTGAAATTCTGTTATCGTATTCAAGATAGTCCCTTTTCACTTTTTACTGAAAATGTGAAAGGTATTTTTGATTCATTATACAAGGCATGTACATATTTCTCTAAAATCATGAATAATATTTTCATTAAAGCTTATATTGGATGTTTCGTTGGTTTTTCAAAGAAAATAGATACTATAATATTTTTTAAAATTTTATATTCTAATTAAGTTATTTAAAAATGAAAAAGGTATTTTCCTCAAGAAATGTTCTAGTAATCTTGTAAAGGAAAATTTATTTATAAAAACGTCCTTCAATGTTTCATATAATTTACTAATAATATGATCCAATACTAATATTTTTATTATCTATCTATATTTTTATGATTTTTAATATAAAATATTTATATAACCCATATATTTTGTATTGGTTATGAAATGATGATTTGATGTGTAACATACCTAACCCGGATTCCACTAAACCAGTGTGCCGATCCGAGTCATCACATGACCTCAAGTGTGTCTCCCCATACACCATAGGTTTCTAAATAGTAGTGACGATTTGATAAGTCACATGTAGAGACTATAATATATTTACATGAGTATGCAACAAAGATAAAAATATAAATAGAGGACACGAGATACAATAACCAATGAATATTAATAATAAATGTCTACCTAAATTGGGTACCAACCACAACTAAAAATAATTATTCAAAGTCATACTAGTACTATCATAAGTACCAAGAACCCTATAATAAAGGCAACAACTGAATTCCCCAAAATAGTCCTGATTGCAAGACCAGAACCCCAACCATGTACATCCCAAGGGTAACTCAACTTCCAAGCACAAGACTTTTTACATTATCTTGACATGCAAGAAAGAAAATATGCTCGGGTACCAAATGATTCACGAGCAGGGTTCGAGTAAAACTCAATAGGCCACCACCAACAGCGTCTATAAATTATCTATTCTAAGAATATAGTGAATAAAAGTAATAAATAAATGATACAGTAACCAAAAGTTAACTTGAGTTTAATTAGTTAACATTGTACAGTTAATCCTTTTTCTTCATCAAAGAAATTTCATCAATTATTCTATCTTCATTACTGAAATCATCTTCCACATGTGTTCCATCAGTTAGGAATTTACATCATTCACATAAGGTTTTAAGGAAATCATCATTATGCATAAAGGGATTAAGTCAATAACATTTCCCACAGGGGATAAATATTTCACAATCAATAAATCTCACATACCATGGACCCTCAGTCCATATAGTTTCCTTGAAAGAAACCATTAGGGGAAGAGAGCATCAATCTGACTCACTAACCCGTGAATTCTTGGGTGGGGTCTGAACATCGGTCCAAGCTAACTTATGGGAGGACCCTCAGTATTTTATCCCACCACCATGCCATGTGCATGTCATTGTATATATATATATATATATATCCATTCACCACACATACAACAACACAACAAAAACCACTAATAAAAACAACAATCATAATCCACAACAATAATCATGGGAATAAATATTATGAAAAATCTCATTAAAACTTTTCTATTTACATTACATTTATGTTTATCCCAATTCAAATTTATTATGCCTAAACCCAGTAACATTAATCTGTAATTCCCATAATTAACCCATTAAACATATTAAATCACTCCTATAGGATAAATCACATAACCCACTTGTTATTTCCTATGAATTATCACCATTATGCACTGTAAGTACAAATAAAATTCCATTTGGAACATTAAAATTAACCGCTTTATGAAATTATTAGCCCCAGGTACAACTATCATTACACCCTTAAACTCACCACATTGACATTATATCCATGGGATCTAGGTTATGACATGTAAATTCTATACTTAACTTCAACAATTTCTTGGTACGATATGGTCGGTGCACCACATCGGTGACCACAAATTAGTAAAATTATCCTCAACACATCGCATGGGTATCATGAGGGGTTAAATTAATTATTTAGATGCTAATTTCACAAAATATCACTAAAGGAAGCATAATAAAAACAATGGTTAACCAAGAATGCTACTAAGTATACACAAATCAACACAATGACTATGGGATATAACTTGTCAACCACTCCTTAGAATCCTATAATGAATTAAATCCAAAAAATTACCTTAAATATAGATTCAAGAACCCCTTTAAACCTAAACCTATATTCCAATGGAAGAAAGTGTGGTTTAAGTATTCCGAATAATATTTCCTAAGCTATAATCCCTAATCCAGAAAAGAGATGATAGGAGAGGATTAAAATAACCCAGAGAAAGGGTCCACAACCAACTGTGCTTTAAGCATCTTAGAAATGGGGGAGATAGATCCTTGAAATCTATAGAGGATTTTAGTTCATCACAAGGGTTTGAGGTAGGATAAAGGGGATAGAAATTAGGTGTAACATAAAAATAATTAGATGAAAAAGATGTAAATTTTTGGAATTTTTATGGGGCACATTGTTTGGCTGCACAGTTTTTAAAACCATGTGCTAACCATGCACCAGATACTATTTAAGGGAGGTTGGGTCGCACATTTACCTAGTAAATCCTTCACGATTTAGAAATCATGAACCAACTGTGTATAATTCCTATATTTAAGGTTTCATTTTTTTTCTAGAATGCCAACATGATATCCATAATCATGCACAGATTGTGCTCCTAGCATAGGTTGGACCAGTTTTCCTTCCATTAATGTCCTACACCATTATAACACCCATGAGGCCCCTCATACTCCTAATAAACATTTCCATAACAAAAAAGAGATTGAAATAAAAATTTAAACAAGAATGTACCATCATGAGGTCCTGGATATTACAACCTCCCCACCTCATAATCGATCATCCTCGAGCTGCGCTCTCAAACAACACTGTGTTTCTCAAGAAAAGGGATCAGGTCACTAGGCCCATATATCGGATTCCCTCTCCTAGATTTCTTCATGAACATTCCTATACTTCCACAAAATTAATACTAAAGGCACAACCTTTCCCCACAAGGCTTTCATGCTAGGATCTACAACCTGAACCAGATGCTCTTTAAAGGATGCATCACTCTCAAGCTATAAATCCTCAACATTAACCATAATAGATGGATCATGGTGATAATATCATTGTTGTGAAACCTGAAAAACATCATGCATGCCACTATACCACTGTGGAAGAGGTAATCGATAATCCAATGGTACTATCCTCTCTACAATCTCTAATGACCCTACATACATAGGTGCTAACTTGGTCTATCTCCAAATTCGATGGTGACCCAGCCTTAGTGACACCCAAAGAAACACACTATCACCCACTATGAACTGAAGAGGTCTACGATGATGATATATATATGTATTCTACTTACTCTAGGCCATTTCTAGGAATTTCTAAGTCAAATTTACCTTTTATGATGTCTCATGCACGAGACTTGGTCCCAACAACTCATCCTATCCAACTTCTATCCAACACAATAGAGACTTTCACGGTCTCCCATAGAGTGCCTAAAATGGTTCCATTTGAATCATAGAATGGAAACTATATTTTGTATAAAAATTCAACAAGTGATAAGTGATTCCCCCATTAATTATACAAATCTAGGACATAAGACCACACGATGTGCTCTAAAAATTTAATCGTATACTCATATTGTCTGCCTAAATGCAAGTGAACAGTTTTACTAAAAACACCTAGGTACTAGGAGCCTTCTGTAATACCTGATAGAAGTGTGATGTGAAACACATATCATGATCCAAATGTATAGTTCTTGGTACACCATGAAAACACACTATTTACAGAATATATAACTCATCCAACTAGTCAACGATGAATGTTTCCTGGATTGGAACAAAATGAGCCACATTAGTCAACCGATCCAGAACTATGAAAAATTCATATTCTACTAAGGAGTCCTCTTAATAAATACATCAAAATCCATTGTTACATCATCCCACTTCCATTTCAAAATGGGAAATGGCTATAACAAACAACCTGGGTGATGATTCTCGGCCTTCACATGCTGATAGGTAAGGCATCACACCACAAAACCTCCAACACCATTCTTAATTACCAACCACTAGTATTTCCTATGATGATCACAATATAACATAGACAATCTTGGATTCAATTACGACTTCAATTCTTCAAACACAAGAATCAAATCATCTCGTATACACACTGGCACAACCACACAACCACAGAAACTGACAATACCATCACCACCATCATTCCCACTACATGGTGACTCCCTACCATAAAAAATTTTATTCATAGAAAAACACTCCAGATCCTCAAGACAACTCTCTTTGACCCGACTCAAAAGCCTGGATTCCACTACTATGGAAGCAGGGGAAATCTTACCATTCTAGTCCTAGATAAATGTTATCAAACAATTCCATCATCTTATACTTGGAACTAGATTCCCTTTTCCTCGTGTATAAGACTACTATAAATTGAAGAATTATAGGCACTCATCCTGTATTCACTGCTCAATATTCAGATCAAATTGGGAGAATATTTACATAAGTCTTTTATGGTATATATACACGGTAAACAACTCTCCCAATAAGTATAGCCTCCAACACTTCGAAGAATACACCACCACGTCTAACTCAATATCTTGAGTGCTGTAATTTTTTTCAGGATTCCTAAACTACCATGATGCATACACAACAACCCAATCATTTTGAATCAACTTAGCTCCAACATCTACACCAGATGCATCAAAGAATAGGATGCACCTATTACTTGGATTGGGTAAGACCATGGTTGGTGCAGTAGTCAACTGCTTCTTCAACTCTTGAAACGAATTCCCCAATGCTCTAATCCATTAAAACTTAACTCCTATCTTGGTTAAACCCAAAATTGGATCTTCCAAATGGGATAAATATCTAATGAACCTCTGTTAATAACTAGATAATCCCAGAAAACTTATGATATTAGAATCATTCTTGTTTTGTTCCCAAGATACCACTTCCTACACTCTCTCTATATCTCTTAACATGACTTCCTATAAGATAACGTGACCCAATAAATAAACCCTATTGAACTAGAAATCTTATTTGGATTTCTTTTCATATAGCCTATTCTCTTGTAGTGTAGTCAAGGTGATGTCAAGATGTTTTTCATGATTGTAATAAGTTTTTGAGTACACCAAAATTTCATCAACAAACCCAACTAAAAACTAGTATAGATATGGATGTAATATTCGATTCAATAGATCAATTAACACTTCTAGTGCATTGGTCAACTGGAATTTCATCACAAAAAACTCATGCATTCTTTGCTTAATCCTCAAGGTAGTCCATGGTAAATCGAATGGGATCACCCTAAACTGGTGATACATTGACTATAAATCCATCTTAAAAACAATTAATCACCTCTCAGTTAGTCAAATAGGTCATCAATTTTTAGAATAGGATATAAATTATTGATTGTAATCTGATTCAGCTTCCAATAATCTAAAAAATGCCACAACGACCCATCAGGATTATTGCCTAGAAGTACATGGGATCCCCAATGTGACATACTAGGGTGAAAAAATCAATTATTATCCAACTCCTCTAATTGAGTTTTAATCTATTGGAGTTATTTTAGTTCAATTCTATACAACAAAATGGAAACTAGCTCCGCTCCCCACAACTACTCTATTGTGAACTCAACATCTATGTTAGGTGGAAACTTGGATAAGTCCTCTGGAAAAACATCTTAAAATTGATCCAATACATGCATAATGAATTATACTCTACTCCTCCATCGTCAAGTTCAAGACAAGACACTTGAGCTATGAATTCACACAAATAATGAAAAACTGGTCATGCACAGGCTGCCTGAACAACCCACATACCACAAAGGACATAATTTTCTCCCTTAAGAGATGTGAATGTAACCCAATAATGATAACCATAGATATAGTACTTGTCAAACTCTAAAAAATCCTTGAACAAAATAAGTTCAAAACATAACATCTCAAGGGTGAACAAGTTCCATAGAAAATGATACCCCCCATCCTCTGGATAACAACCCTCATGTTATCTTATATCCTCACATCGATCCCCCAACAGTGTGTCAGTTGACAGAACCCCACACATGTGTTTAAAAACTAGGAGCAACACAACTATAATCCAAGTAGATAGAAAATAGTGTGTTGTGTATGTGTCAAAAAAAACTAGAAAGTGTGGAAGCTATAAGGATAATACCTCAAACAGTAGATAGACCATCCTCGACACTTCTAGGTGTAGACTGAACTATGTGAATCTAACCTATCCATCTACCCGGGAACCAGCAAGAGTACCTATCACTATACTACCAGGATGTTATAGATGATCTCTCTATAGAGCACCATGTCTACATCCTTTTCTGGTATTCCCCATGGAGATCCATATTCCTTGCTGATATGGGGTAACAGAGCCCCTTAATTTACTCTATAATGGTATCTATACTCTATCATTTCCTTACTACCATGGGTTTTTATAGAACCCCTTCACATAGTCCAATATACTGAATTTTTTAATCTCAACTACTTTTCCGGACCATCGACTATGCATGTGTCTCAGACCACCACACTGATAGAAGTAGACTTGGTCACTAAAATGAGACATGAGTTCATTTTTCTGGCTTTCTGATACACCACCAACCAAGTGAAAACTCTTAATGTGCTACTTCATACTATTAGAAGCATCACCACTGGTTCACCCAACATGAACCACAACTCTAATTATAGAACTCTCTACGATGATTCCTTAGAATTTAATGTATTGATCCACGACTTCAAAAACAATATTTAAGTGAAATATATTCACCTCAGACCTGATATCATACATGATTCAATCTTTTATGCAACTCACCATGGTTTCCTCATCCACCGCCATGGTTGGAACAAAATTCTGAAAGTTAGTAAAATTGATAGCATATTCCATTACCATCATTTACCTGTGGGTCATTCTCATAAACTATGTATCTTATTGTATCCTCAATGTTTCAGGATATATGTTTTTTAGAATCATACCCTGAAAAACATTCCAACTCATACTGGAAACCTGTTGGGTCTAAACTAGGCCATCCTTATAGTGATTTCCTTGAACCTACAAAAAATTGGATTCCAACTTGACTCTATTATCTAGAGGAGTCTATAAGTGAGCCAAAATTGTCAAAATAGAGTATATCCATAATTATTTATCCTCAGGTACACCCTATCTAGTAAATTTTAGAGGGTGTTGTATCTTAATCTCAGTGGTCTGATCTAACATACTCAGAACAACACACCTGAGACCCTCTCCATCATATGCATGAAGCATTCAATGTTCTCCTAAACTACTCTTCCCCCTATTATTCTGATTACACAGGTTTTCATTTTACACTTATCTAGGAGCATTCTAAGCGACATCCTCTGGTCACTCAATAGGTGCATGATGTCATGGTGTCATTTTCCTACAATGGAAAGAAAATATATTAGAACAAATAACCCAAGAATTTCATATTTTATTAAAAATAAGGACTTCCAACAGCCATAAGAAACCCATAAGGAACAAACCATCCTAAAAAATACCATCACACATGAAACAATACCTTTAGCCGGGCCATGGTCAACATTGGAAAAACATATCACCTAGTCACATGTCCATTGTTAGACACCTCTTTAAACCATTTCCTCTTAGTTTTATGTCCCATTTCACAACATGTCATGACCAATATTTTTATTCACATAAAACCCTTAACTAAGAAAAATTCTAAACCATTATTCAACATTTTATTTCTCTTCAAGCCACTTTTATAATTTTATTAGGCACCATTTTTATCTAGTTATTCATGAAAGTTAAATGAACTCTAACCTTTATGTCCCAAACACCCATCCCCTATGTGTAACTATCCTGACACATGTATCTTAGATACTTAGGTTCTCATAATGATTCATGAATGCTCAATCCTGTGCCATTCCATTAATGAGATAAATATCATATAACTCTCACATCACACTACAAGTGAATCACCCAATGGTGAAATGTCATTAATTGTGACAACAGACAGAAATAAAACAATTACCACCATGGGTGACTTGGGTTTTCCCTCATACATGGGTTAGCTACTCCCAAGAACGAGCTCATTATGAAGGCCTAACACTTTCGTAACCTCTAATATGCCATCCAAAAAATTTTAAGTCACCTAAAAGACCTCCTCTGATACAACTTTGTAACACCACCGCCCTGAAGGCTACTAAACTAATTCCCCATGTTGGGTTCTCTCCTGAACTCAAGTGTGCCACCATATGCTAGAGGTTTCCAACTAGTAGTGAGGGTCTAATAAGTCTTGTGGGGAGACTATACCATATTTACTAGAGTAAGACACAATAGATAATAATACAAATAGATTAAACGAGATTAAATTACCTAAGAACGTACATAATTTACATCTCCCTAAACTAGGTACATACCACAACTAAAAATAATTCATTAATGTCATACTAGTAGCGTCACAAGTGTAGGAATCCTAAAAATAAAGACAGTACTAAATCCCCAAAAATGGTCGCCACTCAAAGTCCATAAACCATACATGTACATCTCATTCCTAACTCAACTCCCCATCATGAAACCTTTTCCCTTATCCTAAAATACAAGAATGAAATTTTCTCAGGTACCCCATGACACCCTAGATGATTGTAAGTACAACTCAGCAGGCCACCACCAACAGTTTTTAAAAAATATCTAATATATGAATATAATGAATGAAATAAATAAATAAATGATACAATAACAAAAATGTAACATGATAACAATTAGTTAACATTGTACTCTTTAACCATTTTAACTATCATAGATATTTCATCAATTATGTTATCTTCCTTACTAAACTCATCTTACTCAATGTGTTCCATGGGTTGGGCATTTACATGACCAAAAAAAGTGATTAAGGAATCTATAAGTACAAATACGGGGATTAAGATAAGTTAGTATCTCACTAGGTATATGTATTTAAAATTAAATAAATATCACATAACTTGGACCCTTAGTGTAGGTAGTTTCCTCAAATGAAACAATTAGTGGCATAGAGCATCAATACAACTCCATAACTCATGCATTCCTTTGTGGGGTTAGAGAATCAGTCCAACTGAAACCATGGGAGGATCCTTAGTCCTTTATCCCACCTACAAGACATGTTCATATTCTTATATATAGATCCATTTAGCACACATACCACAATACAGCCAAACACTACCAATACTAATAGTAATTATAATCCACAATAGTTATCAAGGGAATAAATATTATGACCAAAACCATTAAAACTTTTCCATTTACATTACATTTCCATTTATCCTATTTACTTTCTATTATGACGTAAGTCATTATGAATATTCACTAATTTTCATAATTAACCCAGTTAACATATCCAAACCTTTTTATATGTTAACTCATATAACCCACTCATCATTTCAAGTGTACTAACACCCTTATGTAGGTCATGTACAAATGAAAATCAATTATGAACATTATAATTAACCCATTTATGCCATTATTAAACTTATTCATAACCAAAATGATCCCATTTTTCAACAGAACACACCAAATTAACATGCTCTCCATGGGATCTATGTTATTACACGTCAATTCAATACTTAAACTCACCAATTTCTTGTTACGAGATGGTTGGACCAGCCCATGGGTAGCCCCAAATTAAAAAAATTATCCTCAACACATCCTATAGGGATCATGATTTTTTTAATTCATTATTTATATTCTCATTTTACCAAATCTCACAAATGGAATCCAAATTGCAACAAGGGGTAAACAAGAATGCAACTAAACATGCAAAAATCAACACAACGACTATGGGATATTACTTGCAGATCACCTACCACAAATATGATGATGAATGCACTCAAAAAATAGTATTAGATAAGTATTTGAGAACCCCTTTAATCCTCAACCAAGAATCTAATGAAAAAGAGGGTTTCAGGTATTGTAAGAAGATTTCCCACATTACTAACACTAATTCGAAAAAGAGATGAAAGGAGAGGATTAGACTTACCTAGTGCTATGATCCAAAACTAATGGTGATATAAATGGCCTAGAAATAAGATAGACATATCCTTGATTGTTATTGGGGATATTAATTCATCACTAGTTTTGGAGGTAAGAAAATTGGGAGAAAAACATGGTGGCACATAAAAATCCTGAGATGGAAATTCTATAAAATTTTCAACTTATAATGGGGTACACGGTTTGGATGAATGGGTTTCAAAACCATGTGAAAACCAATGTCTAAGGGATGTTGGGTCATACAGTTATGTGGGAATCCTCACATAGTTAGAAAACAATGTGCCAACTAGGTAGAACACCTCTGTTTACGGTTTTATTGTTTTCCTAGGAAGGTCGTATAATTTACTTAACCGTGCACCAACTGTGTGCCTTTCATATGTTGGCCTAGTTTTCCTTTTTTCGTTTCATGAACCCCTAGAACACTATCAAGGCCCCTCATTCTACTAAGAAACATTTCACTAACCAAGATAAATGTTAAATTCAAAATTTAAAAATGGAATACCTTCAAAAATCCTAGGATTAAACATGATGAATGTTATATGATATTATTGAAAAAATAAATTTGGTTTTCATTATGTGATGGGTTCTTCATTTACTAACCAAGGAATGGTAGATATGTTATAAGTTAAGGTTTGGTGGATCCATTATATTTCTCCAATTAATTAGGTAAATATGAACATCTCATGATATAATAAGGACCAAAATGTGGAGTGAACCCAGCCGAATAAGGGATTTTTTCCAATAAAATTTTCTTAGGAGTGAACCTCAACTAATGAAAATATGGAATGGGGAGTGAACCCAACCCACTCAGATATTCAGGGTAGTGATCCTCATATAAATAAATGATTTTATATATTTATGAGTATTTGAAAAAATATATATCTTATGATTATGATATGTTCTCATAGATCCTGACTGTTTATTTATTACTCAACACTATTATGTATTATGTCTTTTGATTGATTAAAATTAATTCCTTGATTTGTGATTATGATCAATGAATTGATAGGTATAATTATATAATGTTTGTCTCAAGTTTTCATACCCTTATTGTTTTATTATTTTTAGTTATTATCTTTTATTGACATATCTTACTGTCACCCTTACTAATCATATGATATCTAATATTATTATGTTTATCTTCATCAGGTTATGGAGAAATGTTTTATGTTTGTTATGTACAAGAAGGGTTATAATTTTTAATAACATAGTGGGAAATGTTATTAATCATTTATGTACCAGATGTTTTTGTATCAAGGGTTCCAAATACACTAAACATCTATGGTCCTAAAGAATTTATTATTTTGAAATGCATTGATAATTCATTTAATATGATGTAATATTTTTTCACAAAAGTATGGGTCCCTATAGTTTGTATCATATTCAAGGTTTAGTAACTTTTGGAAAAATATGAAGAAACTTTAGTTAGAATCCTTATGATAAGCCTATGTATAGGGAATATATTACGTTATTGTTAAGACATGTGTATGATTTGATCAATAAAAGAAATACCTTTTAGGATACTATAAATAAATGTTGTTTTTTGAACATATTAAACTAGGTATAATAAACAAAAAATTGGTTCTTGAGTATATCTCATCCATCATTTTTTTTCATGATGAATGCGTCCTTATTGAAAACCTAGTCTAAAACTCCCAAGGGATGTGCTTTGATTAACTCACATTTTCTTTATAAAACATTTTAAGGATTTAGATAGAAAATGGAAATGGATAACCATGGTTAAAACTATCGTGTTATAGATTAAAAAGTAGGTTTAATGGTTTATAAATAATATGAACTATTTTTCATTAATATATGTTTACTACTTACTATTTATGACACTATTTTTTCAATTTTTGTTTATGGATGGAACCCTATGGAATCATGTTAACACTAAATATGATGAATGATGAAATGGTTTTCTTTATAAGAATCTAAATGAGATAGGAGATGAAATGAGATTTTTTTTATTTTTCCTAAGAAGATATCTCATTATTTTATTAGTAACCTGATGAAAGGAGACCTTATAAATGATCCATATAAGAGAAAACATTATTTGTATAATTACCAAAGAAGAAGAAATATTCAACTCTCTATATGTCATGAATTTGGAGAGAAGCATCTAGGGAAATGACAAAAATGAATTGGAAGATGTCTATGTGTTTAAAATAAAGAAATAGTGTAAGTAATTGATAGAAAAAAATAAATATATCAATTTAAGAAAAAAATTATATTACAAGGTACCATTTAGAGTTCAATGTATTCTTTCTAGGGAACTTGGGAATTATCTGAGTTGATTCTTTAATACAAGGAATAACTCTAAAACCAAGGAAGGTAATATAATGTAATAATAGATAACGTTGAATAATTAATTTTTTTATTTGTATTTTAAAATTAAATTTTATAAGTGTTTTATTATTGATATTATGATTATAAGAATCATTAAACATATAAGGATAGTTCCACAATAGTTTTTCATTAAGGATTTTTAAGCATACATTGATTTGTAATGATAACATAGAAAGGTGATTTACTGGTAAGGGGATATTATTGAAAGACACATAATTGGGGGATAAATAAACATTAATATATACCTATAGTTGAGATAATAATGTATATTTGGGATTAAGAGATTAATTATTTTGATAAAAAATTGGATAATATTGTTGAAAATTTAATTGATTAGTGATTTGATTAACAAGTGATTTATCTCATCCCTGATTAGGTTTATTTCAATTTGGAGTTATGTAATATATTATAAATATTGTGATTTTAGTTTGGGAATTAGTATAGAGTTATTTTTTTGGATGAATATAAGTTTTTATTGAGGTTTTATGGTGATTTATGTTATTTTGGGAAAGGATTATCATGTTTTATGATAATATATGATCATGGTATTCTCATGTTTTCATGTGACATTTAGTGATAATTTATGTTATTTTTTGAATGAAGATAAGTTCATTTTGGAAATTTAGTTACATTTTTTATAAATAATTGTGTTATGAATTTGTTTAGATTTATTTTGAATGAGTTATAAGGTTAATGGTATATTTAATTATGTAATTTGAACATTGGGTGTTATTTTTGAGGTATTACAATTTAATTTATTATTTCATCATATAAATATTTGTCCATATTGGATAACTTGTTTCACCATTTTGGTTTTGGTAAATTTATGCAGATATATGTAATGAATTTATTTTACAGATCCTAAAATCCATTAAACAATAATTTTAGTTCTTTAGAATTTTTGTAATGTTAATCCATTATTAGAATATGGATAAAAAGAGATGTAATACAATTGAAACACACAAAAAAAGGATAAAATAATTTTTTATTGATATGAAGAAATAAATTAAGTATATTTTCTCATATTATATGTTTCTCATATTCCACAGAAAAATAATTCATCAACTATAAGAAAATGCTCTAAAAATGAAAATTATTTTTCTTTTACAAATTTTTTTAGGATATGATTGTCATTTTCACCCATCAATAATTTATGGTTTTTTGGTCATTAACATTCTCTTGAATATATTATTTACAACTCTATCTTATTATTTTGACATTATCTTTATCCTCTATGTACGTATTCTCACTTCCTACAAATAGAATTCTTATTAGCTAGGCCAATTATATGTTTTTACGTAACCTTTATGTTTCCCACTCCCATTTTTTAAATGATTTTTTGTTATTATTTTTCATGATATGGGTTTTTAGAAAACCTATTATTAAATATCAAACCATTGATAACAAGATAAAAATTCCAAGGGAACAGTTTACTTAGTTGGGAGTAGAGGAATGTAACACCCTAATACTTTAGAATATATTTTTCTTTAAATAAATTTTTTTGTTCGATATCTCTCTTTACATATAACCTTAATTTTATATGAAATGTGATATACTAGGCCATTATAAGGTAACCGCAAAATTGGATGGTATTAATTATGATAGTAAAATTACAAACAATATATATAAATTTTTTAAATAATGATTTTTTTATTTAATAATAAATATGGACTCAATTTTTAGTAAAGTCATCATAAAATTCAAAAATATGTTTTCTTGAGAACCATTTTTATCACTTGTTTTTATCAGAACATTATAATTAATTTATAATTTTTTTGTAAAATATATTTCATAATTTTAATATAATTTTTGAAATTATCATTTCAATATTATCTTAGGGTGATACTTAGGATTTTTCTAAAAAGATTCATTTTGTAGTGAATAGTGTAATATACCGATTTTTTAAATTGTCATTTATTTTCTAGTAAAATTTACCTTTTTGTATTGAATTTTATTATAAAGTAAAATATTTATCTTTTAGATTTAAATAATATAATTATTTATATCGGAATAATTATTATACTTGATTTTTGTATAAGTTAATTTTCAGGCTTAAGAAACCAATAAAAAATAGTTTTTATGCATGAAATGTTTTTTTATCTTAATAAAGTAATTTTATATACATATATATATTAATGGAATTTAAATATTAAATATTAAACAATTTTTTTAACAATCATTGGATGATTCTTTCAAATCATTGAGTGGAAGAAAATTATGTTTTATGCTATAAAATTCATTTTCCAAAAATGGGTTTTGGTTGGGGTTTCCACGCTTAAATAAAACTAAATTATGTCACGTATAGAAATTTATTATTATAAAATAAATTCCATATTTTTAATTTGAAAATTTAATATAATTATTTAGGTAAAACATAATATTTGGTTATAGTAAATAGTAAAAACAGTAAAAATAATAATACTATTAATGTTAAAATAGGTTTACTAGGGGAGTTAAACAAGAGATTATGGTTGTATTTATAACTAAACCTATCTCATACATATTTTATGAGGATATTTCAACATCATCTTGTCCTGGATTCAAATAAATTTTCTTTTGGTGCAACTTTCCAATGAAATAGACTATATATAATTGAAATATGTTAACGAATTCTATAAACAACCATTCCCTCATTTCTAAAATGGAACTTATTAGCATACCTTGTTACCTAAATTTGATCATTATAGCTAAAAAAATACATATACAAATTATTTCCAAAAATCCTTACCTTAATCATAGATTTTATTTTCTTCTCTTGAGACCAATCCTTCATGAATAATTGTTTAAGCTAAAGGGGTCTCTCCAAAAACACGTATAAATATAAACCAATATCTTTTAAGTTTATTTATTCCAATAAATTATATAAACAAGTAATATCTATAAATATTGATAAATTTAGTATAATATATTTACTAAGATCTGATTATTATGATGGACTAATCATTTCCCCCCCTTTCTCCATAAAATAGGATATGAACGTATCATTCATTCATACATGTGGACCACCAAATCCACTTAACGATATGATTTATTTTCCACCAACATGTTTCATGGGTGGTTATAATTATGGATTTAATATCTATATATGATATTGTTAAAATAATTATTCTTTTTTAATTATAATATCGAATCTACCTTCTTACCTTCCTATCTAATGGTTAACGACAACGTAACTCGTGCGTATGTGTGTATTTCCACATGCACGAAGTTTTATCATTCGTTTAACATTTATAGTATACATGGAACTTAATATGGATAAATTTCATGACAATATATAATATTTTTTTAGAATTATTATTTTATAATGTTTTATTTCCATTTACTTTTTTTTGATCCATCCAACAAAAATTAAAAACATCCATCATGTTTTTGTATGAACTACTATATTTCCAAAGGGATGTAATTCATTATTCATCAAAATTTAATATGAATGGTTATAAATAAATATATAATTAATAGATAATATTTTTTTCATGATTAACCTTTTAGATATAGAGGAACCCTGGTCTATGTGTAATTACAGTAACTTATAAGCTGAAACATACATTAAAAAACCGTACGGTTAACACCTGAAATGATGACTTAAATTGAGAAATATTAATAAAAGGATATTGTAGTTATATACGTAGTTTCGTAGGATTCAGGTAATTTAACATTTAATTATTTATTTTAGGTACATATAATGGTCAGGTTATGTTTTTAGGAGTTTTGGAGGTGTTTTGGAATGCTTTCTATGCTTTTCTAGAGGTTCTTAAATAGTAGAAACCACGAATCACGTCTAGGAAACCGTGCAAGGGAAAATATTGAGCACTAGGAAGGTGCATGGCTTGGACAAAACATGTGGATACATTTGAGAAATTGAACAGATTATTTCACTAGGTAAATGCATAGTTGGTAGATAGTTTTTCTATCCATGTGAGATAACTATGTGAGGTGTGGTCTGAGATAGTAGTGTATGCATGGTTAGCGCACAATATGTCTAACCAGGTTCATTAATCGTGCCCCATGAAATTTCAGATCAGAAAATTATTTATCTAATTCGTTTTATATATTTATTAACTCATTCTCCCCTAATTTGTTCATAACACAAATTCCAGTTCCTCCCAAGTCGTCAGAGTCATTTTCCATTGGTCAGAGAGTGATTTGGTGGAGAATCAAAGTGTGTTAGAGGCCCAAATTTATCATTATAAGATTTTTATTTGTTATTATTCTTAGATCCTTGATTATTCCATCTCTTGGAACCATATATATCTTATGTTATTGGTAGATTTATGTGTTCAGATTGTTTTATGATGAATTATTGTTGGATCTAATGAAGAAAAGGTAGTTGGTGATCAGATCTAGGAGTTTTATGTACCATTATTCATTTTCCCCAATGTTAGAGATGTATGTGCCTTCTATATCTAATCCAATTGATTATAACATCAAATATTTGTTTCAAATTTTTTAAATTTATTCAAAATATTATGAAAATCTTTAGTGATTTTATTGAAACCTTTTTATTGACATTTCTTGGAAATTATGGAAATTGGTTTGTTTTGTGGAAAGTGATTTTGGTTCATGATTATAAAAAATTTGATTAAAAATTATGGGTTGGTTTTGATGAATGAAAAGTGTTTTTTGAAATGTTCAAAATAAATAATGGTTTTTGGGAAAATAGTTTGGCTTGGGTTTTTTTCACAAATGGTTGGAGTGGGTGCACTTTGTTGTTGTGACCCTAAATAAGGGGCATGCAATATTGGTGTACAATGACGTGACCCCATAGAAGGGTAATGTCCCATTATGTCACTTTAGTATTGGTTTCCTTATGAAAAATTAGTATATCTAGGAGATAGCACTCATGGTTATGGAACTATCATCAGAGACGTCATGTGTGGGTGTGTGTGAGAAATCATAAAATTGGTAAGACAAATGATATGTGAAATGTGTCAAAGGATTGTTTTTTTGATTTACATGGATAAATATTTTTTTTCTATAAAATAATGTAAAATTTTTAAAACATTTTTATATAAATTTTATAAGAGGGTTTATCCATGTAAAGTGAGTTGGGAAGTCCTTGGGGAAATATTACTGAGTTTAGACTCACCCCATTATTTGGAATAATTGTACATTTGAAGATATCATATATCAATACATAGGTAAAGATAAGGTATCTCAATGATTTAGTGATTCTACATTATATATTTGGCATGGATTATCGAGTTGGAGCTTGGAGAAGGTTGGATGTTCCTAGTTGGTGTGTTTGGTTTCTTTGGGTTTTGTTTCCTTTCGACACTTTTAGTTACATCACTTGGTTTCTACTTTGTAGTCTAATATAGTTGTTGATTTTTCTAAGTTGTATCCTATACTCATGACTCACATAATGGATATTTTTTATTTATATATTGTTTTTTGGATATTAATATTTAAATGGTAAATTTTCCCCCAATTATTTATGAAGAACTTGGTATTTATTACCTAACTTTGGTGTCTTTATGATACAACATAAGGCCCAGTATCACACCCAAATATTCTTCCAAATCCAATTAGTGAGAGGAGTGATGTTACAATTGTTTTTGTTTTCTTTGATCATTGGGTATAAGTTTTTAAATCCTTTATTTGTGTTCTCATTAAAGAGTATGATTTTCAGAACATGAAATGTAGTGAATAAAAAGGTATATTTAAAATATTTATTCTAAAATTGATGTTACCATGGAGTTTGGGTACAAGTGTGTTTTGAGACACTTCTAAGAGTTGTCACCTCATCTTCAAGAGTTTTTCTGATGATAATAGCATGAAAATAATTGGTAGTAATGAATTCCCACTAGGTGTGCATAATTTACTTCAAGTAAGTATTTATGATTTGGTGAAAAATTATTTTGTTTTAAAAAATAATTGAATATGGTTTTATTTTAAAAAATCATGGATTAATTTAAAAAATGGATTTGAAGGAAAAATTTAATATTTTGGAAGGCTTTTCTAGGATATGTGTGAAGTGTTAAATTTGAAATATATAATCCTTCAGTTGTTAGAGATTGAGACTATTTGGAGTTTGTTTTGGTTATAGAGAGTGGAACCAGGTAGGAACCATATAATTCAAACAGAGGTGGATGCAGAGAGTATGGTTGCACCAAATCCACATATGAGTAAATATTTTTTTGAAGTATTAACTATGATATTTATCCTATGGATATAGGGAACATAAGGGATAAACTATATAAATTGGATCATTTGGTTTAGTTCCAAAAGTATAGTCCGCCCATATTTTTGGGTGATTTTAAACTGTAAAAGTAAATGTGTTGCTAAATAGGATGGATTAAATCCTCGATATCCATGGGACTCCAAAATATTTAAAAGTGACGTTGGAAACATATATGATTGAGGATCTAGCATGCTATTTGTAGGATTTAGTCGTTCAGGAAAAACTGGACCAAATAATGAAAATCTAGGATTTTCAATAATTTTTCAATAAATTATTCAAACCTCACATGATAAAAATTTATAGAAAAATATTTTTTTAGTTTTAATTAGGATTATATATCCGTAATATAGTATACCACTATGTCTATGAATTTAGCTCTCTTTTCACCAAAAGCTTTTTAAGTGAGTCCTTGAAAAATACATTTTTCATTCATAGATGTAACATTAAATTCACTTAATCATTTTCATTTTCTATATAATATATTATACAAAGATGTTCAATAGAGAGATGCTGGAATAAAAAAACAACTCAGTAAATAAAGTTGGAGGAAGTATATTTATACCTATTGGAACAAGTGGGAACTCTAATGCTAGAAACAAGAAGAGTAGGGGAACCTATTATTAAGCCGGATTGATATCTCAAAACTAGACTATTGGATAGATCAACATAACTCCTTGTCTGAAGAGTAAGATGGGATGTTTTTAGAGTGGTTCTTTTGATCATATGAATAGAGATTGTATAGAACTGCCTAGATTATGTTATATTTACAATCAGATGGATCATCTTTGGTGAAATTGTCACAGGGATCTAGGGATGGATGCTAGGAACACATCACATGTTACTTAGAAATCATATTCTTCAATATTCCAGGTGTGGAAAAATAGCTCTCATAAGTAAAACCATGAAATCCATTGTGATTATAGGTATAAAATTAATCCTCCACTAGTGAAATATTAATAGGGTACTAAAGACTAAAGTATAGTGAGTAAGAAATTGTATGGAGATGAGAAAGTGATTATAGATGATCAATTGAGACCATAAATGGTGGGAGGTAATATTCTACAGAATTATACCATTTTGAAATATTTTTATATAGTAATATCTCATTAATTTATTGCTTCTCATATCATTGATCTGATGGGTATATAAGTTGAGATAATTCCTTCTATTTTGAAACTCCAAACTCCTCTTGTAAAAAGATAGTGTTGAGTATTGAAATGTGATGTGTGTTAGATAAAAATTTATGAGACTGAGTTAGTATGATATTTCTCTATGATAGAGATAGATATCCATGACTTGATTTAAGAATGGATTGGCTAAGAAACTATGAGGCCCAAATTTATTTTTATTCATGGAAGGCGAGATTTAAATATTTTAATGATATCAGACATCTCTTTAAGGAAGACTGGGAAGTGGATGAAAACAGAGAAGGTCCCATGGTACCGATGGTTGGAACTATCTCTTAAACACATATAATATCTTCCTTGTCATCAATAGATGAGATCAATAATACAAATTTTACAAATATAGTATGTCCATTATTTTATCTATTTATTAACAATTTCTCAGGGTTTACACCCAAAAGTGAAGTGGATTTTAATATCATTCTTCTACCAGGGACCAATCCTATTTCCCTTTCACCATATTAGATAGAAAAAAAATGAAATTTAGGTAATTGAAGGAACAATTGGAATAGTTTGAATGTAAAGGGTTCATCCAACTAAGAACGTCTCTAGGGGTATCACTAGTTATTTTTATAAAAAAGGAATATGGAAATGTTACGCTAGTAAAGATTATCATAAGCTTAACAAAGTTACGATAAAGATTCAATGTCCTCTTCCACTAATTCATGACCCATTTAACCAATTGAGGGGATCCTAGTTGGTCTCCAAAAGTGAATTATTTTTGGGAAATCACTAATTATGTGTTCCTAATGTGGTTGTTTCAAATATGACTTTTAGAAGAAATTATGTTCAGAATTAGTTCATTATTATTCCTTTGGGTCTTACGATTTAACCAGACATATTTTTGGAATTAATTAATCATAAATTTAAAATGTATATGTATTCCTGTATAGAATTGTTTATAGATGATATATTTTTTATTGAAGGAAAAAGGTAGACCATGAGAGACACCTGACTAGAGTGTTGGGTATCTTGTGGGAGAATCATATGTATTCCAAGTTATAAATGTTTGATTTTTGGATACCATAGGTCAATTTCCTTAGCTAGATCATTTCTAATAAAAGTGTTTCAATAGATACTAAAAAATAAAAGTTGTTATCTCTTGGATATTCCTAAATAATTTCTTTGAGATACATTGTTTCTGGGGTTTAGTGGGATATTACAAATGTTTTGTACATGAATTTTCATATTTGACATTACCAATGATAACATAGATAAGGAAATGTGTTTTTTCCAATAAAACAAATAATGTCATAAATCCTTTCAAGAGCTCAAGGATATACTTACATAACACATATTCTCAACATTATAGAGTTTGGACAGGTCTATATAGTCTATTGTGATGCATTAGAATTAAGGATGGGATGTGCTCTTATGAATGGATATCATGTTGTTTATTATGGATTAAAGTAGTTACATTTTCATTAGAAGAAGGAACCAACACACTAATTATAATTATTTATGGTATTACATGATTTAAATACCTTCTATCATTATCTTTTCTGTTATAAATATATGGTCTTTGCAGATCATAAGTGTTTGAAACAAGTTTTTTCACAAAGAAATTTGAATATATGGAAAATAATATATAGGAAATACCTTTAAATATAAAACATAAACATGATGTATACCCTAGGTAAATGAAATTTAGTGGAGGTTTCATTATTAATGAAATTGTATAATTAGCTGAAAATATATGATTCAGATCTGTAGAGACTAATGTTAGTTATAACAGACATGCACTTGCATTTTACTAAAAAGGGTGATATTGCAGGTTTTATACTAGTTACATTTGTTCTATATTTTTTTCATCATGTGAAAGAGGCTCATATTTCTGATACTGAATGTGATTCTTTGAGAACATAACTCAATGGTGGGGAGACCATTTAGGGAGTTCAGTTGGATGAAAGTTTGGTTTTGTGATTAAGAGAACAGATCATTGTACTTTTGGCTTATGAGGAACAAATTATTAATACATACCACCATTAAAAATGGGGTTTTCATCCTAGATTTCATTTTTTTAAAAAATTCATTGAATGAATATTTTTTGTGGGTAGGAATAAATAGTGAAGTTTAAGAGTTTGTTTAATGATTTTTCACCTTTTTGTAGGTAAAGGAAGAACATGAATGACCATCATGAATGTTATGGTATTTACCAATTCCCACATGGAAATAGGAATATATATCCACATATTTTTTTGAAAACTTTACCCAGAATATTTAGGCAACACGATTCCATATGTGTAATTTTTGATCATCTCATGAATTTACCACATTTCATCCCTATTAGAGAATTTTATATGGTGGATTAATTTTTCAAAATCTATATCTAATAAGTTATAGAGAGTCCTGGAATTATAATTTAAATTATATCATATAGAGAGCTCAGGTTTAAATCTCATTTTATGAAATCCTTATAACAAGCCCTCGGGACATTGTTGACTATGACAAAGGATTATCATACCTAAATGGATGGACAGTCTGAATAGGAAATAAAAATTTTGGATGAAATTATTAAGGATTTGGTAATTTATTTTCAAGGCTCATGGGAAGAAAACATACATTTTTTAGAATGCTCATATAAAAATATTTATAATTCCTTAATAAATATGGATAATTTTGAAGTATTATATGGGAAACCTTTCAATTGTACACTTTTTTTGGGTGGAAATAGACGAGACTTCACTATTTGGACCCATCATTATACTGGAGACAAAAAAAAGATTCTGTTTATTAGAAAAGGAATGGAGACATCTGAGAGTCCTCATAAATTGCATCCATGTCATTAACAATGACTGTTATCATTTGATGTGAGTGATCATGTGGTATTGAGAATCTCTCTAATGGTTGGAAATCATCATTTTAGTATTTAAGGAATGTTCTCTCTTTGATATATTGTCCCTCTTGAGATACTCATATGGGTTGGTGAGGTTTCATATCAGTTTTCTTTTCTATGAAGGTTTAGTTTACAAGATAATGTGTTTCATGTTTCTCAATTGAATAATTATCAACCAGATTCTGACCATGATATTTCATGGGATCATGTTGACCTAAAATCAGATTCTACATTGGTTAATGTGCTTGTATGGATTTTGGATAGTAAAGAGAATGTATTTTATGGTAATGAATTGGTCAAGTGAATATTTTATGAAACATGGTTGAATTTGGGGAGATATGTGAGAGTGTGAAAAGAAAACATTAGACCAATGGCCTAGACTATTCCAAGGTAGTGAGAGTTTTCTAGTTTCTTGGGATGGAAATAAAAATGGTGAGGAGAAGTAAGTGCCCAGATTTTTTAGGAACCTGACACCTTACTTTATTATTTTAATTATATATAATGTTTGGGATATGTTTAAGGAGGTTCAGAGGTGTTTTGTAAATTTTAGTAGATTTTATGGAGGGGATTGATTTGAGACAAATTAGTAGACACTATTCAACAATAATAGGATACAATGCAAGGAAAAATAATGAGCATTGGGTAGGGACACAATTTATCTAAACCATTCTAACTCCTAGAAGATACTGTTCACTTTGGGTTAGTGAGGAATCACATGGTTAGCGCATGGTTTTTCTAACCATATGATCCAATTGTGCAAGGTGTGGTTTTATATAGTATCTCATGCATATTTTATTTCTAATTGTTCACCCTAACAATGAAACATGATATTTCAGATTTGAAAAGTGTGGATCGAAACTGGTTTATCTACATAACTAATCATTTTTCCATAATCTCATCATAATACAAATTCTTCTTCCTCCCACAGTGTGAGAGACATTTACCTTTGGTTCAATAGTGATTTGTAGGAAAATAAAAATGTGTAGGAGGGATATATTAAAGAGTGAGTTCCCATTCATGGTCATTATTCTTAGATCCTCGATTATTCTTGTAGAGACCTATTTTTCCTTTAAAACTAAAAAATATTTCTATATATACATACAAATCTAGAAACTGAGACGACGTGAAATTTTAAGGCCCGTTGGGGCCGGAATTAATTTCATGAAATTATAAAATATATTATACATTAAGAATGGATAGTTCCATAATGAAAATTGAATAAATATTAAACTGAAGCTTCTATAAAAAATATAAGCCCATAGTTGAGTCTGGAACACAATTTTTAAGGTAGGAGTCAAATAAAATAGGTCGGTATGGGGAATTCAGAATACTCACTTGATGGTAGTTTGTTCCATTGGTTAACTAATTAAATTAATTTAGGAATTGATTATTTTAACCTAAAATAAAATTATATAAATATTTTTCCATGTAGATTCACCTTAGTTTAGCCACATAATCCTGGGAGGATTCTGGTCCTTCTCATCCTCCTTCTATTGGAGAATCAAATCAGATGATGACAAAACATCAGATTCTGGAAGATCAGGATGCAGTGAACACAAGGATTTCCTTAGATAATAGGAAATTGTGTTCTTTTATAAAGAACAATCCAATCTAATTTTTTTGATTATTCCCTTTATTATTTAATTGATTGATAAAATCAATCCATTTTATTCTTCCATGCTAATTTCAGCCTTTCAAGAACCAGTGTATCGATTAAATTGGTATATTTCAATTATTTTATAAAACCGGATATCATTGTTCTTGATCGTGGGAAATAATGATTTTAAACAATCTGGAAACCATTTTTCTAATTATTTTCCCATAAATTTCTTCATATTGATCACTGGTTGGATCCCACGTCCCGGTTCAACGTTTCCAGGAAGTATAGAGCCCGATTGGATCCTTGGAATCACAGTGAATTCCTGATTGAGGTACAAATCAATGAATCTGGTATTGATCTGGGATAGTTGTTGGATTTGTATATTTTTTTGATTATTGGAGATTGAATCTATGATAACAAAATGTGAAGTAACATGAAAACTCTTGACGGGACCATCTTGGATCAACAAGATCATATTTTCATCCCCTGGATGGTTGAAAATATGAACGGTGATTAAATTTTCTAATGTCATGTGGAAATGAGGTGTGATTTTTAGAGAAATAGACACAATCAAAGAACAGATCATGGATCTATTAAAATTTGAAAAACTTGACTACACATCCTGTATTGCGATGAAAACACGACATATAGCCTCTTGGCTATGGAAACAATGGTTTTTGGATTTCATAAGGATGAAACACAATCAAAACTCCATATATTTCATGTACCCTCTTCTCATGTGGATGATCCATGTGGAGGAGCACATAGTCAGACACAATCTATTTTCCCAAGTACATGGTAATGACTATAACACATGGGAAACACCTCATGTGAAGCAACACATCATGCATAAAGTACATGAACATGACTTGAGTACACATACATGGAAAGAAGGTCAGGAACCAGTCCTTGATAGTCTGGAAATTTTGTGTAGACCACCTGAATAGTGTTTAATGGTACATTTATTGGGAGTAGTTTTCTTTCTAGGATCGCGACCAAGAAGTCGATCAGGACCCCACACAGTGTGCCCCCCCCCACACTGTTTACTTCTTGATTCCTTTTAAGGAAACTTGAATATTTCGTATCTCCTTCCTTTGAACATGGATCTTGGCTCTTGAGTATCCTATCCTAAGTGTATTCAACATAGAATGTGATTGTTCCATTCATTTTATATTTCTATATAATAGGTGGAATATTATATTTAAATCACTTATTTTATGTGACACTTAATTGCAATAATAATCAGGCAGGATCCCTAGAGACTTCCTATAGAGCGGAACCCCACATAATCATTGGTGAAGGTCCTCTACCTTTTGAGTGGATCCCCCTACCAGATAGGGAACATGTCCTCAAAATCCAGAGTGGAACCCCCTATCACACTAGGGTGTGGGTCCTCGACCTATAGAGTGGAACCCTCCATAAATATAGGCACGAATCCTCTACCTTATTGAGTGCAATACCATATTGGATAGGGCACAGGTCCTCATGATAATAAAGTGTAACCCCCCATTATCACGGGCCTAGGTCCTCTATGGATACTTACAGAATGGAACCCTTTTACATACTTGGGAGAAGGTCCGCTAAATGGAGTTTGTGGACCCTTTACTGTAAACCATAGTGATGAGGCATTTTTTAACTTGGAAGGTCACTTCTAGGCTTCCACATAAGATGTTGGGAATTGTTTATGGTATTTTGGAACTACTGGAGACTTTGCTTCCTAGGTTGAGTTGTGATATATAGATCCCCTTTCACTATAATTTTTGAATATTTTTATGGAGAATATATATATATATACACACATCTATATCCATACAATTGGTTTTGGTTACTCTCATTCCATGGGTTGTGAAGACACGTGGGGTATGCCATGTGGTTTTTGTGTTTAGATTCTCATGGTTGGATGATTCTACTCTCATACTATAGGTGGAAAAGACTCAACATGTAGTTCATATATACACTATGTTGAGAACCTTGTGCTTAGATTAAATTACTCTCTATTGGTTTGGTTTGAGCTATACCTTTTCACTATATATTTCATCCTTTTTACTACCCATAGTCTCTCCATTCCTTTTTTATCTCTTAATACTCCACCTTTATATTTTGTGATTTTCTACTAGGTATGTATATATACTCACCCTTCATGGTATTTTCCCACATGTATCATGTCTTATGCAGATGATGGATAAGTCAACGATGAATTTCAATGACCATAGGGATACCTGATACCTTGGGCTACATAAGGTGGTAACAACTTTTAGATCAAGAGATGTCCTCTATCAATAGTATAATTTTATAGTTTATTAAGGTCGGGACATATTTCTGGTTGGGTGTGTATTATTCCCTTTGATTTTCATTTTACATTATTGTACTCTTATATTGTTTAGTGGGTATTCATGCATGGTTATTCTCTTAACATTACACTTCTTTTAATTTTTTTCCATGTACACTTTTTCATCAATATTGATGTGGGTGTGCGTACAGGTACATAAAAAAAGGCCTCCCTATATTGGTTATTTATTCAACGCTAGTCTCTAACCCTTGGCCTATATAGGCAGGCTTGGGGAAAATGCAGATAGAGCCCCAAATTTGGTCAGGTCCTTTCATATTAGAATCAAAGGTGGTAGGTTCCTTGAGATGGTGTTTAGAGTATTCCCCTTATAAGGATTTGTTGGGATTACAGTAATAGTGTGAAAGTATCCTGAGTGTGGATATGAGGCCAAGAAATCTAGTGAGGTGTAGGAATCAGACATATCCATTCACCCAGACCTTGACCACCTGCTTGTTGAGTTGACATACTGATACATCGGTTTCAGGGATCAATGGTACATGCATCATATAGGATTGAGTATTAGACTCTCCTTCTTGATTCATCTCCCCATTGTTTATATATATATATATGATCATTTGAATTTGGTATATCTTGATAACATTCATTACTCAGATGTGATTCCATCCATCTATGATACCCATTTCAGATCTTGATGATAATCAGATGAGTGATGAAGCCTTAATTAAGGGTCAATCCCCTAAACATCTTTCTATAGGTGGGAAGGTATCATCAACTCCACTTGTCAAGAACAAAATCATCCCAGAAAAGAAAGAAGAGGATTAATCCCATCATAGTGTGCTCCAAAAGTTTATGTTCTAGAGGAAATTTATGTTTTGTGGTGAGCTAGATCCTCAGGTAGTGGGGGATTGGCTAGAATCGACACTCTGTGTCTTAAAGATCATCTAAAAAATGACGGTTCAATTGGTTGCACTAGCAGATAAAATTTTAAATGGAGAATTTGGGCATAGGTTGAGCCTTGTTACATAAATACATGATGATTTGACAATCTCATGGGTTAACTTTCATCATATTTTCAATGAGGATTACTACCCTAACAATATATGCTTAGTTCCGATTTAGGACCCTCTAAAGCTGTAGTTGGGAGGGATGGTGTTGGATGAATACACAACGAGGTTCACAGAATGCTACTGGTACTCCCTTGACATGATTTGAGATAGATACTTCTGAGAAAATATGTTTGAGAATGAAAGATTTCTAGATATTCATGCCAGCGTGGTGCCCTTATGCATTCCCACACAGGATAGGGTGTTGGAGAGCGCACTGGGGATATAGATATTTCTATCAGAGTGACACCATATAGTTATATTTGACATTGGGTGTCATAAGTTTGGGTCATCTATGATAGTAAGAAGGTGCCATATGATTAGATATCGATGAAGAAGACCTCCCTGTGACCAGACTCATTCATATTTTTAGGGGATGTGCAGTGGTCCAGAGTATCCTGGAGAGTGGAGTGCATTGATTGTGATAGGTGAGGTCACATAGCATGAGATTCCCTGGCCAGATGTTCCAACGAGCACATGAAGATATGATAGGATCTCCATAGTTATAATTCCTTGACCCAAGTTACCCAGATTCGGTGTATTATTACATAACACTGGCATGATCACAAGAGATCAATTGTCGAAAGACCAAGTAGTTTAGTATCCTTGGAAATACTAGATACATATATAAGTTTTAGATTAAATCATGAAATAAAAATACAGAATTGTGTCCTATTTGAACACACCCATATAAATTGTCTTATCCCTACAAGTTAATCATTATTTACTTCTTCACATCCTGGGAAAAAGAAAACTTAAGAAAGGGGTGAGCTCAGATTTTCAGTAAGCATAACAATATAGCGGAAACTATAAAAAATAAGAATAAAAATTTATTGCAATGTACAATACTAAAACACAAGACTTTTAAACTTAAACATCAGTATAATATAGCAACGATAAATCAAATAATTTTATATACTTATTCACATGGATATTACACTAGTCATATAATCACTTGTAATATCAATAGATAATTTCATAATAATGGAATCCATAATGCTGGACATCATAACTACATAGTCAATGCCTCAGTCCAAGACAACAAATAAGATATTTTCAAAGCCTTGTTCCAAGACACTTGTTTGTCTCATGAGACCTATCGATGCATCGAGGAACTATAGCGGGCTCTACCCGTCACTTACTAAGTCCAAGGTATTCCTCATATGAAAAGGTTGAAACATAACATAAACATTCATATTAAAAATGACATTCAAAATGTTAATATCTTAACCCTAAACCCTAAATGGTATAAAAATAACACATCAACAGTAAAACATATCACAAAACCTTTAATAAAATATGGAATATTGTATCATAATAAATCTACATCAAACAAGTGTAAAATTCATCAAAGGTTGTTGACATAGATGAAATCAAAAAAAATTGATAGAAATATCTTTTTCTATTTTGAAATCATTTCAATGTCACATAATTATAAAGGGAAAAAATTTATTATGAAAATATTATTATAATCTTATAAGGGAAGCTTCCAAGGTGTTATAATGGTGGAAAATAGCCACACCCACCATATAAGTTAAAATAAATATTCTTCTTTAATTTAATGAAAAGGACATAATGTACCTTGTTTAGAAAACGACGAAAATATTATTTTAAAAACATTTTTTAAAAATTCAAACAATGGTATAAATGAATTTAACCCATATTCTAGGATATAATAAAAATTATTTGAAATACATTTTAAAAAACCCATACGGGGAGGATAATGAATTCTCAGTAGATGCTTATATGTAACAACCTCTGATAATAAAGAGATTGTAAAAATATAAATTACCTTGTACTTTTTATTATTCAAGGGTATTTTAACCTCTTATATAATAGTTAAATCATTGTTATCAAATTATACAAGAACCACATACATAAATATGATATCATATATGATATTCTAATATTTCTTTGTTAATAATATTTCAGTCGTGTCATTGTTTCAGGTGTTAACAGATTCATTTTCCTTTATATGATTTGTTACATAAGTCATGTTTGATACAATTAGGATGTATTTAATTCATATCCAGAATTATATTAAGTTATTAAACATTATTTTTAATTATAAAATGAAAATTATTCTTGAATGGTTATGATGGGGAATGAATCTCATTGCATTCATGGAGAGGGTAATCCGTACGTATGCACGAGCAAAAATATAATTCTATTGATGGTGAAATTGTATGTAATTGGATTTTTTATTAAAAATAAATAATAATTAAAATGTTATATTTATTATATTATTCAATTATACTCATTATTATATCCATTCAAATAATGAAGTGTTGAATAACAAACTACACCACGATGTAGAGAGGGTAAGCCGTACGTACACACGTATGGTGGCTTTATTATTCATAGGATGGATATAATAATGAATATGGTTTTACCATATTTATAATAAAATAAAAGTATGTATATGATACTGGAGATATTATTTTGTTATGGAAACAACAAATAAATAGGAAGTGGAAGATGAAATGAACTTTGAAAGAGGTGATGAAATTATTACCTCTTCTTCTGGTGCTTCCTTTTTGATTAGATCAAAAGGGCTCTGTAGGATGGATTAATGATCAAATTAAGGACTCTAGGATTATTTGATAGTATTTGGGAAGATATTTGAGGAGGTTTTGGCCGAGAAAAATGGCTTTGGAACTGTGATTCTGAGAGAATGGGAAGTACCCTTTTATAAGAGCGGTGAGGGTCACTTTAGGAAAAGCTTGAAATATTATTTTATTATAAAACCATTTTTTTGTATATAATAGATCCAACTAGTTCTATAACAAAGATAAGTTGGGTATGTGTCTAAATAAACTCAACCAATAGGTTTTATAAATGTTTTGGTCACCCTATTAACCATATCATATAGATTAAACTCTTAGTTAAATAGTTTATCTTTTACACCGTCTTCTTGTATTTTAATATTACCTGTTAAATAAAATTTCTAAAAAATGCCTAGAGAAGATGAAGGGGTTCATTAAGAAAATATATATCATTATATAAGTCTTTTGGTGGAACTATATATTTTTAGAAATATTATATCTTTTAATAATATAGTGTTAGTTTTAAAAACTAATTTATGTCATTTTGACAATATTTTGTATTTTGTTTTTGTGAAAGTCAAATAAAATTTATTACTTAGAAAAAAATATTAAATAAATCCTAAAAATTCATATTATCCTTGAAAATTAGTGGAATGAATATAATGTCTCAATTTACATTTATTTATGATATTTATAATATCAATTATTTTAATCTTTCATTAATAAGGTAATCACTACATCATCATTGTGTCATAAATAAATTTAATTATTTAATGTATAAAAATTATAAATAAAATACCATGATGTATGAAATATTTTTTATCTTTCTAATTAATATATATATAGTCTAATTTATCTTATGTATAATAGTATATTAAAAATTGTTTAGTAATTATAATGTGAATTTAACACTTGTAACTCTTCTTTAAATAAAAAAATAATAAATGTCCAAATCTAATCCAAGTGGATCAAAAAGGGTCATATTTTATTTTTAAGGATTATTTAGGTCGAAATACCCTTATCCAATTGAATTCGGACATGTGTGAGGGTAATTATAATATCATTTTTTTCTTTAATTACCATATTTACATCCAACTGTTGTAAATAAAATTCAAAAGTTAATATTCACCAAAAAATATTTTCATCCTATTGAACCAAATTTTAATTACCAATGTCAATAATTTCTTTTGGATTATTGAAATTAAATAAAAAAAGAGGTAAAATTAGGTTTTATGCAAATTTGCAAATGTGCCAAGAAGGTGGGTAAAAGACGTTAAGAAGTTCAATAAACTTTTATATATCAAATACTATTTTAAAATGACTCCAATGAATTACATTAGAATAATATTGGTAATATGTATCTATTTTAAATTTAAAATAAATTCAAATAATAATAACAATTATTTATATAAAAAGTGGGTTTTTAGTACAATTCCACATTTTTCACTATTCATTAAAAATTGAAAGTTTTCAGAAAAATTCAAAAAATTCACCCTAAGATAATTTTGATATTCTGAATCCAAAAAATGAAGTCTATTTTATCTTATTCAGTATTTAAGAGTGTCTAATTTTAATTTTATTATTTTTCACAAAATGACATAAAAAGTAGTTCTTTTTAGAAAATAGTTTTTTTAAATATATTACTATTTTAACAAAACATATACCTTTCCATATAAATATGTTTTATTTATGTGAAAAAATAATAAATAATGATAAAATTATATTTTTTTTACTATTTAATCATAAAATTTAATTGATAAATAAATATATCATTTAAATAATTATAATACTTATGTGTTGTTTCGTAGAAACTCAATCTCGCGTATAATGCAAGCCATGTCGGTGTTGTGTGCAGTATAAGTTATTGACATACATTAAAGATAAAACATACTATGAAATAATGGGGTGTTACATTATCTCCTCCTTCAATAAATTTCATCCTCACTATTTTAAATCATTCTTCGATAATAAAAGGATAAAAATAGAAAACTTCTTTGTGGAAAACCCACATAGGAAATAGGGTTAAGAAAATTTATTTTTAATAAGAGGGGAAGGGAAATGAGAATGTGATCACAAAATTAGAATTTTTAATAGGAGAACATTGGTGTAAATTTTTGACACATAATTGGAGGAAAATGTAAATATTTATAGGGAGTGATTGAGGTCATCAATCACACACAAGTGAACAATAAAAAGAAAATTGTGGGCCTCAAACCCATAAATCTATGATGACTTAAAGTATCATTGGTTAATTAATAAATAAGGTATTAGGATAATTTTTTTTGTTTTTAGATCCTTTCCCTAATGTTTATGAATTAAATTCTTCATAGAATAAGAAAAAAATACTTGACAAGAAGGGTACCCTCCTTTAACTAATTTATCCCACAAACTCATCTTTCACTCCAACAGATAATAAAATGCAAAAATATTATATTTATCCTAATCATATTGGGTTTCAAAAAAATGAATTTATTATTCATCTATTTGGTAAAAAAATACAATATATAAACCAGGACATCATTTAGGCTAGTGGTAGGTGATGCACCCTTTTCACCCTTCGGTTGCGGGTTGAAGTGTCGCGGCCTTGCAGGATGTGACTTGTTGTATTCTGACCTTCGAGATGTCCTTTTTATAAAAAATCCAAAAAAATATTAAGAAGTGTTTTATCATTAAACTATAGTATCCAATATCCAACTTAATCCATTCCAACCTATAGACTTATCCAAAATGCTGGTGTCCAAACACGTAGTCCAAATATTTATAAGGATGTTCAACATAACATAATGAAGATAAATTTTTTCTACATAATAACATTTAAGTACCTTCACCATGTATTCTATTAAAATATGTTAACACCCTGAATTACCATAAAACATTTTTGATTGTATTCACGCTCCCTTATTCTTTATAGAATACTAGATATGTTCCTTATATCCAAAAACATGGAATACTCCAACAATGATGGAATAAACAAACCATTAATCAGTCCCAAGGTAGTTAAGAATATCTAATATTTTTTTTCCAAATCGACCATCTCTTATTCCAGAATCACTACCTAGGTATTTGGACCATATTAAGGTTTATATTTCCTTCAACCATGTATTTTAAATTAAGATTAACTTTTGATTGATTCACTTTTCTTAGTACCATATAATCTCAAATACTCAATGAAATAGTACTCTAGTACAGTCCATATTTATTTCCACAATTAATATAACTAGTTAATCATTGATACAAAACAAAAATTACATAATTAATTAATAAAAATATAAGAACACTAATTATTTATATTCATCTGTGGTAGTATCATAACATGATTATTTTCCAAAAGCATCATTTAGGGTATACTCTGATGATTCAGACATTGATTTGCGTAGTGTCCCAACACCTTGAAGATGAAGCATTGAACATTTGAAACATTTTTCATACACTTTTAATCAGGTACTTGGGTCCTTTTTATCCACTCTTATAAAAAACTCTAATTTCCTTCAAGAATTTACCTAGGAAATTTTATCCACATTTATCACATATGTGAAAATACTTCTTACCCTTATTCTCTTTATCCAGCATTCTCTCTACTATCCTTTTCGTCTCTAGCTTCCCTTCAAATTCATAGGACATAGAGAATTATTTACTTATATTATTAACACATGATACTATTTCTTTATATGATGAGAATACATGGGAGACTATTTCCCTTCTAAATGTTAGATTAATACCATGAATGATATTATCCTTCTTACTCTTTGGATCATGTGTATTGTTGGAGTTATCATTCCTTCTACTTGGCACCATTTCTGAACAATGGAATACTCTAGGTTAGTTTATGAATCACTAAACCTAATTCAAAACTAGTAAAATGCCTAACATAAATTTAACTATTTATGCATAAAAACTATAATCATAAAAAAAATGTTTTGATTGAGGATATATTTACTCATAAATCATTCATAATGGATTTTAAAGAAAATGTGAATTATCGTAAGAATATATCACAGGAGTGTCGTAACCAAGAGTGCAGCAATGCCCATTGTCGTGCACCAGTTCCCATTCGAGTCCATCTCAAAGAGGTGTTTTTGGGTTTTACCCCTAGATCAATATGTGCTAGATCCGTCTCTACCTGCTCGTATCCATACAGATATGTATTGATTGGATAATTCAAAAAATCTCTACATTTCCAAAATTATAGGAAGTTCTTCTATAATAATCCTCAATGTCTTTCTTAGGGTAATGTTCTCTAATCATGGTTTTTCTAAATCTAGTTTCCAATATTTGTACTAAACTTACTCTAATACCAACAGTAACGCCTTGACCCTAGTTACGTAGATTCGGTGCATTATTACTTAGCATTGGAATGATCACAAGATATCAGGTATTAGAAGACTGATTAGTTTAGTATCCTTGTATGTACTAGATACATACAAATGTTTTAAATAAAATCATGAAATAAAAACAAAAACATTGTATCCCCTTTGAACGCACTCATATCCTTTGGCATATCCCTCCAGGTTAATCATAATATACTTCTTCACATCCTGGGTAGAAGAAAATATACGAAAGGGGTGAGCTCAGATGCTCAGTATGGATAAAAATACAGTGGAAACTATCATAAACAAGTATAAAAATTTAAGGGAATGTATAAAGACCAAAACAAAATCCTTTTAAGCATAAAATTCTACATAATTTAGAAAATATTAATCAAATAATTCCATTTACATATTCATATGGATATTCTACAAGTCTAATAAGAACATGTAATATGAATAGGTAATTTGATAATAATGGGATGCAAAAAGCCAGACATCATAACCACACAGGCAAGTCCTCGCGCCAAGACTTGAAATAGGATTTTTTTCAAGGCCTTGTTCGAAGACACTAGATTGTCTCAAGAGACCTACCGATACATCAAGGTGCTATAGTGGGCTCCACCCATCACTTACTATGTCAAATTCATTCCTCATTTGAAAAGGTAAAAACATAACATAAACATTCGTATTAAAACTAGAATAAGAAATGTTAATACTTAAACAATAAATCATGAATGGTATAAAAATTACACATCCACATTCAAACATATCACAAGATAATAAATTCAATATGGAATATTGTATTATAATAAATCAACTTCAAACAAGAGTAAAATCCACCAAAAGATGTCGACAGAGATGAAATCAAAACTATTTGAGAGAAATATATCTTTAAATTTTGAAATAATTTAAAAGTCACATAATTATAAAATAAAACATTTTCTTAAAATATTATTATAAGATTGTAAGGGATGATTATAAGGTGTTATAATGATTAAAAATATCCACACCCACTGTATATGTTAAAAAAATATTCTTACATTAATTTCTCAAAAAGGAAATAAAATAACTTGTCTAAAAAATGATGGAAAGATTCCTTTGAAAAAAATTTATAAAAATTGAAAAAAGGTATATATTAATTTAAGCCATATTCAAGTAAAGATTAAATATATTTTGAAATACATTTTTAAGAAGCACGAATAAGGATGATAAAGAATTCAAAGTAGATTCTTATATATAACGACCTTATATAATAAATATATTGTAAAATTAACCCTTACCTTGTACTTTTCCTTAGTCGAGGGTATTTTAAACTCTGGTATAATATTTAAATCATTTTTATGAAATTATAAATGAACCACATACATAAATATTATATCATATATGATCTTCCGATATTTCTTTGTTAATAATATTTCATTAGTATCATTGTTTTGGGTGTTATCTAATTCATTTTCCTTTATTTTTTTTCTTACATAAGTCATATTTATTATGGATAGGATGTATTTGATTCAAATCCCAAAATATATTATGTTCTTAAACATTATTTTTAATCATAAAATAAAAATTATTCATGAATGGTTATGATGGGGAATAAATCTCATCGCATTCGTGGAGACGGTAATCCGTACGTACGTACGACCGACAATATCATTCTATTGATGGAGAAATCATATGTAATTGGATGGTACATTATATATAAAATTTCATTAACATCTTATATTTATTATTTAAATCAATTTTACTCATTATTATACCCATCCAAATAATAAAGTGTTGAATAACAATCTACACCACGTTGTGGAGACGGTAAGTCGTACGTACACACGTATGGAGAATTTTCCATTCATAGGATTGATTGAATAATGAATATGGTCATAACATATTTATAATAACATCACAATATGTATAAGGTACTGGAGTTATTATTTTGGAATGGAAACAACATATAAAGTGGATGTAGAAGAATAAAAGAACTTTGAAATAGGTGATGAAATTATTACCTCTTCTTCGGGTGCTTCCTTTTTTATTTGATCAAAAGGGATCTTTAGGTTGTATTTATAGTCGATGTAAGGCATCTATGTTGACGTGAGGGTAGTTGGGATGATATATGATCATGGTTTGGCCGATCCAAATGGCTTTGGAGGTGTGATTTTGAGAGAAGGGTAAGTAGCCTTTTATATGAGAGGTGAGGGTCACTTTAAGAAAAACTTGAAATATTATTTTATTATAAAATTATTTTCGGTTTATAATTGATCGGCATAGATTTATTTCAAGGATATAGTGGTTATTGGTCTAAATCCTCTCAACCAATAGGTTTTAGACAGGTTTAGGTCACCATATTGACATTATCCTTTAGATTTAACTCTTAGATAAATAGTTTAACTTTTTCAGTGACTTCTTGTATTTTAATATTACATTGTTAATAAACATTATATAAAATGACATGAGAAACTCAATTGGTTCATAAATTAAATATATATTATTATATATTTCCTTTTTCCAAACCACGTATTTTTAGGAATATTATATCATTTAATACTATAATATATGTTTTGAAAACTCATTTATGTCAATTTCGACACTATTTAGTATTTAGTTCTTGTGAAAGTAAAACATACTTGATTACTTAGAAGAAAAATACATTAAATAAATCCTAAAATGTCATAATAACATAGAAATTAGTTTAATGCATTAAATGTCTCAATATACATTTATTTGGATATTTATAATATCAATTATTTTAATCATTCATTAATAAGGTAATTACTTCATCATCATTGTGTCATATATAAATTAAATTATTTAATGTCTAAAAATTATAAATAAAATACCATGATATAGAAAATATTTTTATCCCTCTAATAAATATTTTTATTGTAATTTATCATATGTATAACCCCATATTATAAATGGTTTAGTTTTTAAAATTTGAATTTAACACTTTTAACTCTTCTTTAAATAAAATAATAATAAATTTTTCTAATCTAATAAACGTGGATAAAAAGGATAATATTATATTCCTAAAGTTTATTTTTGTCGAAATAAACTTATCCAATAGAATTATGACATGTGTTAGGTTAATTATAATATCATTTGTACCTTTAATTACCCAATTTACTTTTAACTGTGGTAAATAAAATTCAAAAGTTACTATTAAAAATAATTATTTTCATCCTATTAAACCAAATTTGACATACTGATGTCAATTGTGTATCTTGGAGTTTTGAAATTCATTTCATAGAAGCGGTAAAATTACATTTTATGCAAATATGCAAATGTTCCTAGAAGATGGGTAAAAGACGTTAAGAAGTACAATAAAATTTTATATATCTAATCTTACTATAAAATGAATCCAATGAATTACATTGAATTAATATCGGTTTTATATATCTATTTTTACTTTATAATAAATTTAAATAAAAATAATAATTATTTACATTAAAATTGGGTTTTTATGTACTATGCAGTATTTTTCACTATTCCTCAAAAATTAAAAGTTTTCAGAAAAATACTAAAAATTGACCATAATATAATTTGGATATTCCAAATCAAAAAATGAAGTCTATTGAACCAAATTAAAATTTTATGAGTTTCTAATATTAATTTTTTTATTGTTCACAAAATTTCATAAAAAGTAGTTCTTTTAAGAAAATAGTATTTCTAAATATATAACTATTTTAAAAAAACATATACATTTCATTATAAATTTTTTTATGTGAAATAGTTATAAATAACAATTAAAATTTATTTTTTACTCTTCATATCATAATATTTAATTGATAAAAAAATATATCGTTTATATAATTATAATACTAATGTGTTGTTTCACAGAAACTCAATCTTGCGTATAATGCAAGGAAAGTCAGTGTTTCATGCAGTATAAGATATTGAATTACTTTAAAGATATAACTTACTATAAAATCATTTGGTGTTACAATGGTATAAAAAACATTGTGATCAGGGTGGTCCCCTAGGGGATGGATCTAAAATAAGAGAAAGAGGAGTTATGGGTGGTGGATGGTTCAATAATAGCCTTCCACCACCACCACTAGGCATACCACATCGGGCTTAGGGAGATGAAAATTAGGGTCACATACATCTATAGGATTCAGAGTCTTATGATCACGCACTTCACAACATTATTATAGGTTCAATATGTGTTTATTATACAATTTATTTAGTATTAGTAGACACATGTTCTAGTAATTTATTCATCTCTATACTATTGGTGCAAGAGTTGGTGCTACCAATTGAGGTGCTATCCCAATTGCTTCATAACGAAGTTCCTACATGTACCATATTGGGAAGAGATCCTTCATGGTAACATTGCAACATTTTTGGGTTGGTTGTGTTTTTTGACAATGCCGGTTTCATGGTGAATTGTCACGTTCCTGAGATTTCGTTGAAAATACATCTTATCAAAGAACCTTGATAATGGACTGGAAGATATGGAGGGGGTAAAAAATAACTAACATAAGGTGGCACCATTTTCCAGTGTTTTTCAAATTTTGGGGCCTGCAAAATCAGAAAATGGAGACATGTGTTTTGGGAAAAGGAAGGCGCATGAAATATTGGAGTGGTTCCTAAAAACCCAAGAATATGTGGTAAGTAGGTTTTGGGTGAAATAGTGAATGTAGGTTAAAAGTTTCACACAAAATGTGTTTTAGGATTAGAATGACGTAAAATGGAAAAGGCTTGAGGTGCCCGAAAAATATGGAGATACGCGCGAAAAATAGTTCTTCTGTGAAAATCATTGCATGCATAATGGGAAATTTTCACAACATGGCGGGGTTTTAAACGTGGGGTTGGCGACACCTATAAATAATATGTGACCCCTATCATTCGAATAAGTTGAATACTTATAGAATTTCTGAGATCTTGTGCGCGAAATTGGATTACAAAAGGCAGTTATGCATAGACATCATGTTTTCACGTAAAGTCGGGTGTTTGCATGTAATGATTAGGATGTTCATAAAGAAGAGGTTTTACATAAAGCTCAGGATGCACGTAAAGTGAAGGATTCATGTAAAAGAATATTGTTTCACATAAAAGTGGTGGTCGCGCATAAAAGGAGGTGTTGTTCAAAAAGTGTATTTCACACAAAAGCATATATTTACACACAAGGCCTAGTTAAGGTAGAACATAAAATTTGGGGTTGCCCGGTACACCTGGTGCAAAGTCAGATTCATATGCGGGTAAAAGTTGGACTTCAACAGATCCTCCATCAATATTTGAGGATGCAGAATTCATTAGAGATAATGTAGAGACCTACATGTCTATAAACTATGAGTGGATCTCTTCAAAATAAGTGAGAAAAGGAAGAGGAAGAAGGTGATATTTTCTACTAGAAGTGATCCAGATAGAGAGAAACAATGTTTGACCCTTGGGAAAGTAGTGAGCTAACCCAAAACATTATAAAGATAGTGATCCTAGGCATAGAAGTGATATAGCCCGAACATTTTAAGTTGGCAGTGAGATTTATTGTATTTGGTACATCGGCACATTGCTGTTGTATTCTCCATGCACATAGCCTAGAGAGGGTAAACCATGTAAAAATATGTGTTCTTGTAATTTTTCTTTTCTGCATCACATTCTAAGAATCATCAACTAATAAATAAGGAAATAATAAGATCATCATAAACACATAAGTGAAAAAAAATTAACCCTTATAATAATGATGTCATGATCTAATGGTTCATAAATAATTTTAGAAAAGAATATATATATCCCAATTCACCACCTCTTAGGGTTGCTAGGACCCTTTTGGGGCTAACAATTAGTATCATAGGGTAGGTTGATTTTATCAGATCTGTTTTCTATGACTTCGTTCAGTCTATTTGTAATGTTAAAGATTTGTTTTTCTCTTATATTGGTGTTCCATGAAAAAGGGCAGAACATTAAAGAAGAAGTAAAATTATTGTGGTATTTCTCAGAGTGGAAGTCCTTATGTAAAGTGTGTGATTCAGTTTAAGGAATCATCTAGTGAATAGAATGATGATTTGGATAAATCTTATAGTGAAAATACAGACTCATTCAATGACATAGAAGGAATGAGTGGAGAACTAGATATTACAAGTAATGCTGGAAGTACTGATGATGAAAAATTCCATGAAGATCTTATGAGTAATCTTTCTAAATAATAAAGAATCAAATTAGAAATTTATAGATGAAATTAAATCTAAAGATATTTGGATCCAAGTACTAAAAGTTGAGGTCAACAATATAAGAGGCTTAAATCACAGGCTTATTGATGTGGCTACAGATCTAAGGGGCAAGAATGATTCCCAAGATGAATAACTACAGAAGCTGTCTAAAAGGGTAGAAAATAAAAAGTTAATGAGAAGGAAAATATTCTGAACTCAGATAAAATTCAAAATATGAAAGCCTGATGTGACAATATTTCTACACAGCTCTATAAACTTGTTCAGAAGAATAAATTACTATAATAATATAATTCATGTTGTAATTATTCTGTTACATAGATGAATTCTAAATTAAAGGAGAAATATGACAAGATAGATAAGCTCACACGAGAATTAGAAGATGAGATGAGTACTAGAAAGAATCTTATGAGAGAGAAAAAATAATAAAATTTTATCAAGATATATGAAGATTCAATAACTAGGAGAAGGCCTAGATGTAATGAATAAAAAAGATTGGAAATCTAATGATGAAGGAATGTCCAAGTTTAAGGATTCCCTACACTTAAAATTTGATCATCCTTTGGTAAGTGATGATGAAATGAAAGGAAAATATGTTACTTCAGAAGAGAAGCATGAAAGGATAGTATCATGCCAAAGGAAATCCATTTTAAGAAAATATGGAATTTGACATGATAATCCAATTCCTATGCATGATAGTGAGAGAGGAGTGAAAATATTAATAGATAAGAAAACCCATGTAGGTGATAAAGATAAACCTAAAATGGAATTTACTAGAAATAATGAAAGAATGTTCTATTTCTGTTGGATTCATGATCATACATCTATATTTTGTTCAGAGGATCAGAAATATATTTCTTGCCGTGAAGATAGAAATTTCACTAAATATGAGAATAAGAAGAAGCATTGTGAGAAATAAGAAATAAGTGTCTCTCTAAAGAAATTATTCATTAGATAATATTACTATTGAAGATTGTGACACTCCATGAGTATGGGTCAGGAAGCTTTAGAGATCAATGTCAGAAGAAGAACTCCATATGCATCTACATATTAGCTAAGAAACGATGAAAAGAGAAATTCCCTTAGTGGAAGACATTATATTTTTCTGACCATGGTAATTGAGAAGTACATTGCAACAACAAGAAAGATAGGAAGGAAATGGAACCCAGAAAGAGATTATTGACTCAAGTGATGTATAAAAAGAAATCATATACTGGAATTCAAAGTGGAAAGTTGAATAATAGTCTTAAAGACATAGGTGAACAACAAGGATCTGAATGAAAGGTATATCAATCAGGCCCTCTATTATACACACAACAACTCTCTGGAAAAGAACATGAACATATCTGGAAGAAAAATAGAGGAGATGCTCAAGCTATGAGTAATAAAATTGTATGTTCAGTGGAGGACCCACCACTTGTAAAAAACTGTGTGGTGAATCAGTTATCTAATAAATAAAAAATTAACAAAGAATCCATTAAAAAATTTTCATATAGTGTGTCACGACGAGTAGTGGAAGAATGAGGAAGATCCCTGTAATAGAGGAAGGAGCAAGGGAAGATGGAAAGTAATAGAGGGTTTAAACCCCAATTTGCGAGAACAGCCAAGCTAGAAAAATCTACATATCATAAAGGGACTCAACATGTGAATAATTAGTGCTTAGACATATGGACAGGGTAGTTGAAGTTGGCTAGGTGGCTAGACGTAGCAATGAAATAGTGTGATTCTCTATGAGAAATAATAAAAGGGTTGACCCATTCGGATCAACCACAATCCTCACCTTGAAAATTCCAGAAGATCCCCTCTCCCTATCTGTCTAAATTCTATTACATGATGTTAATTTATTTTAGTTTCAAAGGGAGATATGATCCAAGGGGATGTGGAATAAAAATATGCAATGTAGGGGTGTGATGTGATTCATAATGTCAAATGATTCAAGTCAGATACCCAAGCAGAAGAATGAATCTATAGAAAATCCATGAAACTAGTTAATGTTATATAGTTTCATGAGATCAGGGGGAGTAATTGAACTTAATAGACAATGATTGTGTTATTAACATTTTCTCTTGTTTCCTACATCGAGTTTGACTTAGTTGTCTTTGAGATTTTGTTGGTGGCTCATTTCTAATTAGTGAATTTACTAAATAATGATCTCATTGATGTAATTGATTTGGAAATGTTTCTCAAGCCTACAACCACATGTGAAGAAATTATTTAGGAGAAGAAGAATATTTGTGGGTCTAAATTTTGTTCCTAACAACATGAAGCGTTGAAAGGCATATGGGGTGCATTCAATATACAAATTAGAATCAATAGCTATCAAAGCAATAACTGGATGACCGATTTAGGTGTTTTTTTCATCAAGAGAAGAAATATTGTGGGAGAATTTGTAGTATTCATGTATTTCATGATTATCAATTTCATTCTAACATTATGGTATCAACTGACTATTTTCAGGATACTAAGATGCTATGAGATAATTTCAACAGTGTTTCAACAAGGAGATGGGAAATGTAGTTGAGAGTAATGATGTCACTGTCATTGAAAATGAACATAATAATCAACGACATAGTGAAATGTTTCTTGATGAAATTAATGAGGAGGTAAGAGACTTAGGGGGAGTATAAGTGAGAAAAAATGATTAAAAAAAGACACATATAATGAGATGGATGAGGATAAGTCATTATCTACATAGAGATCAGTCAGAAAATCCAAAATAAACAAAAAAAGTATAATTGGTGATCAAGAAACGCCATTTGAGACCAAGAGGATGAAGAATCCATAAAAACTGTCATTCTTGTCACATGTAGAGCCTAAATGTTTTAGTGTTGTAGCGGGTCAGGAGAATTAGGTTCAAGATGTGAATGAAGAGATTGAAAAAATTGAGATAAGTCAGGCGTGGAAGATTATTTTGAGGCAAATAGATAAGAATGACATTAGGACTCAATGGGTCTTTTCTAATAAGATGAATGAACATGGCGTGGTGATTCAAAAAAAATCATGACTAGTTTGAAAAGGTTATTCTTAGATAGAGGGTATCGATGTTGATACGAAATTTTCACCGGTTGCATGGCTAGAGACTATCAAATTATCCTTGTCCATTGTGATGAAAAGAAAGTTCAAACCTTTCCAGATGGATATCAAATATCCATTTTTTAATAGAGATCTTGAAGAAGAATAATTTTACATTGAGCAACCAGAGGTTTTTCAAATACATGGAGATGAGAAAAAGAGTTTGTCGGCTGATGAAGGCTTTATGTAGGTTGAATCAATCACCAAGGTCATGGTATTCAAGGAAAGATCAGCTTCTAAAGAAGATCAATTTCAAATTCGGTGGAGTTGATTACAACTCATATGTCAACAATGACTGAAATCAAAGGAATATGGTGTTGAAGACACAAGGAAGGAATTGGGGCATTCATTTATTAATATAAATATGCAATAGAAGTTTTGAGAAGGTTTAGAATGGACAATTCCATTGAGATGAAGACTTTGTTGGCTACCTTGGTGAACCTATCATGCAATAATAAAGTGAGATATCAAAGAAATCCCATTGAAATCCACATGATTATAGTGTAGAGACCTGAAGCTTAACGTACAAGGACATTACATTAATTTTGTTGAATACTTATTACATAACAAAAACACACACACAAGGACCGTAATAGGTTAGTGTCTTTGGAAACTCGGAATGTAATCTTCTAATCATGGTGAAAGATCTTCAACATCTCCAATAAAGATCTTCCTTTTTTTCTTACCTCAAACCTTTCTTTATATCCTGGGGAAAAGAAAACATAAAAGGGTGAGATCAAATGCTCAGTAAGGGTAAACAAAAGAAAAATCAATCACATCATATTCATAAGAACATAACATTTTGGAAACCTTAACCTGCAAAAGAGATCATAATATCATAACATGGGATAAATCCTAGTAGTGAAATGAAATCCCAATAATCATAACTTAAAACATGAAACTATGTGGTATACACACACAATCATAGAGAATCATTTCTTATTAGTCAAGACTCATTTTCAAGACTATCTTAGTGGAAAAAGTCCATTTTTGAACCGAGTTCACTCCTCGTTTCAGTCCTATTTTACTGAACCGGTATAACCTACCGTTCCAGCCATGTCTATCTCATGAGATATAAAATCTTTACCCAATGCATTGGAGTGATATATAGGTCACACCCATCTTATAATGATACCATTCTTATGTGTGCCACAAAATCATAAACCATACATCATAGCATAACCCATGTAATAAAAATGGGATTCTTAAACAACATGACATCATAAAACAATTCATATAAGATAAAGGAATTCATAAAAATAATTCCATCACAACATAATCAAATCAATGTAATAATAGGGATAGAAACAGAACCTTATATTATCTTAGATGGAAAATAATTTTGATAAAACACTTGAACTCCATTCTTGAGGAAAATATCCTTTCTACTTCAAAAACATTTTTCTTTCTTAACATGTCTTACAATTTTAAACTAAAAGAAGTTGATTAAAAATAAACATGAAAACTTGTAAAGGAAGCTTATTGGGAATAATGTTTTAAAAATCCATTCATGCCGTATAATTTAAAAAAACATTCTTCTCGTACTTTTGTCGGAAAAGTAAAAAAGTACCTCCTATGAAAAATGACAAAATATTCCTTTCATATCTTTTACTAAAAACTCACCGAAGGGTAAAATTGGATATAAAATATTGTAGAAGGATGTAAATATTACATAATTAGGAAACATGGATGTGGATGATAAAATTCACCCCAGTAAATTCCAACGTATAAACAATCTCGGATAAAAATGAGATTGTGATATTTCCCCTTACCTTAGGTCCGATTTTCTTGGTAAGTGTCTGAACCTCCTCTTCTTTGAAGCGCCTCTTTGAGATCTCCTTTTAGGGAACTAAATATCATATTTTATGAAGACCAGGACCTCTAGGATGTTTCTAGGGAAGTGGAGAAGAGAATTTGGTAGGGATTGGCTGAGCTTGAAGGCTCAAAGTGGTGTGAGGAAGAGAGGGAGTAAGTGCCCTTTTATAAGGGAGGAGAGGGGCACCTTTGGAATAACTAAAACTATTATTTTATTATAAAGTAAAATTCGCTTTTGAATAGCTCCAAAATAAGTTATTTCGATGCTAAGGTGGGGATGGGTCGAAATCCTATCAGCCAATAGAATTTGGACAAGTTTAGATTACTATTTTAACCTTATCATTTAGTTTTAACTTTAAGTTAGATAATTTTACTTTTACCATGTCTTTTTGTGTTCCTACACTATAAGGTAAATAAACTTACTATAACAAGCCAAAAGAACCCCAAGTTTTTTATTATTAATATATATAACCTTATTTAAGTCATTTTTCCGAACCATAGATTTTTAGGAATATAATAACAATTAATAATATATTATTTGTTTTAAAAACTATTTTATGTCAATTTTGACACTATTTAGTAATTGATTTTTGTAAAAATCATAACAGAATGACTAGTTCGAACAAAGTTAATTAAATAAACACTAACATGTCATATTAACATATATTATTTTTGGAATTCATAAAAAGTCTCAAATTACATTTATTTGGGTATTTATAACATCAATTATGCCAATATTTCATTAATAAGATATTTACTGCATCATCATTGTGTCATAAATAATTTAAAGTATTTAAAGTCTAAAAATTACAAATAAAATATAATTATGTAGGAAGACTATTTAGATTTTTAATTAATATTTATAGTCGAATTTATCTTATGTATAACCCTATATTAAAAATGATTTACTTATTAAACTTTGATTTTAACTATTTTAACCCTTCTTTAAATAAATTAATAATAAATGTCCTAATCTAATACAAGTGGGCCTAAATGGTCATATATTATTCCTAAGGTTGTTTTTGGTGGAATTACACTTGTCCAATAGAATTAGGACATGTGTTAGGGTAATAATAATATCATTTTTACCCTTAATTACACTATTTACATTTAACCGTGGTAAAAAAAGTAAAAAGTTACTATTCAACAAAAAATATTTTCATCTCATTGAACAAAATTTTAGCCCTTTATATTAACCGTGTCTCTCAGATTTTCGAAATTCCACTCACAGAAGTGGTAAAATTAAGGTTTATGAAAAATTCAGTTTTTTTTAACTACCACTTAGTGGTTTCACTATTCATCAAAAAATGAAATTTTCCAGAAAAATACCAAAAATTAGGCCTAAGATATATTTGATATTATGAATTCAAAAATGATGTCTATTTTATAAAATTCAAAACATATCAGTTACATTAACTAATTTAAAAATTAATTCCCGTTGTCAAAACAAATTGCGTGTTTTTAAGAGATAATAACTATCAAAAGATTGACACTTGTTTATATCTGGTTTAAATGTGAAATTACATCCAATGACCAAAATTGTATTAAATTGTAAAAATATATTCTAAATATACTTTAAAACCACTATAATTAATAATTTATCACTAATAATTATTTAGATTAAAAAAGTTTTTTTTAATTAAAATTTAATAATTTTCACTAATCATCTGAATATGAAAGTTATCCAAAACGTACCAAAATTTCACCCTAAGCTAATTTTGATATTACGAATCCAAAAATGATGTCAATTTTGAAAAATAAAATTTACAAAATTTCAAAAAGTGGTTATTACTATTCATAATGGCTATTTTTAATAATATTTTAATGCATATCATTGTTTAGTGAAACTCGGTATTGCGTACAACGCAAGCTATCGAGGAAGGCCGAGATTGCGTGCAAGGCAAGTCAAGGATGGGTGTTGTGCAAGCTCCTTTTGGTGTAGCGTACAACACAAGACATTAATAAAATTAAAAAGAATATTTTTCATAAAATCTCAGGGTGTTACATTCTACCCCCCCTTAAAATGAATTTCGCCCTCGAAATTCATCGGGGTTATAAATGGTTTAGTACTCGAATGTTTCTTTAATAGAAACGCACATCGTAAAAAGGAATACCAAAACCAATCATTAAAAACAAAAGTATGAAATGTAATGGTTACCCAAATAAACTAATCACTGGGTTTCCACATAGGTGAAAGTATGGATATGGAAGAGAAATCTAACCACCATGTTCTGATGGAGAGTGGTAGAGAACATGGCTATGGAAAAGCTAGAAATCACAAAGCCATAAATTTGTGACGATATAAGGTACCATTTGATTCATCAGTTATAAGAGTATTAGGACAACATTTTTGGTTTTCAAATTCATTTCCCTAAAGTTGATGAAATTGGAATTAGAAGAAATACCTTCGTGATTTTGGTACACTGTCACCGTTGGTCGTTCTTTGGAAAATTTCCACTTCATCTCTTAAAAAAATGAAGTTGGATTTGTCATTCATGAAGTGTCAGCAGATCATGTGATAGAATGATTGGTCATTCCATCTGTCTCAAATAAAAGGTTACAAAAGTTATCAAAAACACATAAGACAATATATGGTGAGGTTAATCATATATGATTCCAAAAATGAACTTATACTTCATATATCATAACGTGTAATAAAATAAAACTAGTTTCTACTAACCAGGGACTGCCTGTAGTCCAGTGGTAGGTGATAAAGTCCAGTCACACTTTGGTTGTCGGTTCGATTCCCACAGCCTTGTCTGACGCGATGAGTTGTCGCCCATCCTGCAGGTTGTCCTTTTCCTAAAACTACATTAATATAACATCCCATCAATAATATCGAAAAAAGTTCTATCCTTAAACAATAATAACTTCTTTCCAACATAATCCATTCCAATCTTTAGGCTTATCTAAAATACTGTTGTCCAATCTCATATTATAGTGAAAACGATTACCAAAGAGTTCATATAACAAACATGTTAATACCATCTTTGATCCCCATATATCATGAGATATGTCTTGTTGGTCACATTCCAAACAAATCATGTATTCTCTTGAAAAATGAATACCCATTGAATCTTAGTGAAAACATGAGTGCTGTCAAAAGTTAACTCTTTTCACATACCAAAACCTCAAACCATGATATAACTATTTCCTTATATCAGTCATGATATCATGAATACTATAAAACATTTTATTTTCTCCTTATCCCTTCATTATGTGCATATCATCTATATTCCAAAAATATCTGAATATCCTTTAATGGATACTGGTACCATTAATCGTACACTTTCAAAACTCAAGGAAAGACAACAGTGTAACAATCCTTAGATGTCTCTTTATTACATAGTACCATGAGATTACTTATACAACATTACACTGGATAAACATGTAATCATTCCACTACCTTCTTAATCCATTGACTGAGCTTCAACAATTCTTTCAACTCACATATCATTTGTAGTATCTTGATCATCATCAACATAAATACTACTCATACGGCCGTACTGATTCTCTTCATGAGACTTTACCTTAGGGCATTGGTTTGCATAATGCCCGTACATTCCACATTTAAAACATTTAACCATTGTTGATGTCGTAGCAATACCATTATCCTCATCCATAGTGTTAACTGGACATTTTCCTTTGCACTTACTAGATTTGTGTCCTTCTTTTCCACACCCAAAGCATCTTCAAGTTCCCTTGAAACATTCTCCTCGATTCCTCTTCCCACATGATTTACATAGGGGAAATTGAACTTTCTTTCCTCTATGATCATCATTAAACTCCATCTTTCTCTTATTAGCCGAGTCATGAAACTTACCAAATTTGAGTTTATTGATCATATTATGAGATTGCTGATTCGGAATAATAATGATGGTTGGACTTCAAAATCCTATTTCATTTGGTTTCTCATGAAGAATATCATTCCATTGTCCATAATATCCTCTATTATCATGAATCATCTTGTTTCTAGCCATTTTCTAAAACCCAAAAAGAGTAGTGTTAGAGGAAAAATCATAATAAATGGGGAGTGACTTCAATATCTAACATCTTAGGTTAAATTCTAAGATCGTTACCATAGTTCTAGGACTATATCCTATACGTATACTTATCCTTAGGGGAATCCCTAGACATACCTTAGAAATATCCCTAGGGATCTCACTAACGTCTTCGTATCCTAGTTTCCAAAGGTTGACTAAACCTTTCCTCTGATACCAATTGTAGAGACCCGAAGATTAACGTACAAGGACATTACATTAATTTTGCGGAATACTTATTACATAACAAAAACACACACACAAGGACCGTAATAGTTTAGTGTCTTTGGAAACTCGGAACGTAATCTTCTAATCATGGTGAAAGATGTTCAACATCTCCCATAAAGATCTTCCTTTGTTTCTTACCTAAAACATTTCTTTATATCCTGGGGAAAAGAAAACATAAAAGGGTGAGCTAAAATGCTCAGTAAGGGTAAAAAAAGAAAAATCAAGCACATCATATTCATAAGAACATATCATTTTGGAAATCTTAACCTGCAAAAGAGATCATAATATCATAACATGGGATAAATCATAGTAGTGAAATGAAATACAAATAATCATAACATAAAACATGAAACTTTGTGTCATACACACACAATCATAGAGAATCATTTATTATTAGTCAAGACTCATTTCCAAGACTATCTTAGTGGACAAAGTCCATTTATGAACTGAGTTCACTCCTCGTTTCAGTCCTGTTTTACTGAACCGGTATAACCTACCATTCCAGCCATGTCAATCTGATGAGATATAAAATCTTTACCCAATGAATTGGAGGGAGATATAGGTCCCACCCATCTCATAATGATACCATTCTTATGTGTGCCACAAAATCATAAACCATACATCATAGAATAACCCATGTAATAAAAATGGGAGTCTTAAACAACATGACATCATAAAACAATTCATATAAGATAAAGGAATTGAAAAAAATAATTACATCACTACATAATCAAATCAATGTAATAATAGGGATAGAAACAGAACCCTATATGATCTTAGATGGAAAATAATTTTGATAAAACACTTGAACTCCATTCTTGAGGAAAATATCCTTTCTACTTCAAAAACATTTTCCTTTCTTAACATGTCTTACAATTTTAAACTAAAAGAAGTTGATTAAAAATAAACATGAAAACTTGTAAAGGAATCTTCTTGGAAATAATGTTTTAAAAATCCATTCATGCTGTATAAGTTAGAAAACCATTCTTCTCGTACTTTTGTCGGAAAAGTCAAAAAGTACCTCATACGAAAAACGACAAAATATTCCTTTTTATATCTTTTACTAAAAACTCACCGAATGGTAAAATTGGATATAAACTATTGTAGAAGGATGTAAATATTACATATTGAGGAAACATGGATGTGGATGAAAAAATTCACCCCAATAAATTCCAAATTATAAACAATCTCGGATAAAAATGAGATTGTGATATTTCTCCTTACCTTGGGTCTGATTTGCTTCGTAAGTGTCCGAACCTCCTCTTCTTTGAAGCGCCTCTTTGAGATCTCCTTTTAGGGAACTAAATTTCGACTTTGAAGAAGAAAAAGACCTCTAGGATGTTTCTAGGGAAGTGGAGAAGAGAATTTTGTAGGTATTGGACGAGCTTGAAGGCTCAAAGTGGTGTGAGGAAGAGAGGGAGGAAGTGCCCTTTTATAAGGGATTAGAGGGGCACCTTTGGAATAACTAAAACTATTATTTTATTATAAAGTCAAATTCGGTTTTTAATAGCTCAAAATTGAGATATTTCGAAGCTAAGGTGGGGAAGGGTCGAAATCCTATCATCCAATAGAATTTGGACAAGTTTAGTTTACTATTTAAACCTTATCATTTAGTTTTAACTTTAAGTTAGATAATTTTACTTTTACCGTGTCTTTTTTTGTTCTTACACTATAAGGTTAATAAACTTACTATAACAAGCCAAACGAACCACAAGTTGTTTAGTATTAATATATATAACCTTATCTAAGTCATTTGGCCGAACCATAGATTTTTAGGAATCTAATAACAATTAATAATATAATATTTGTTTTAAAAACTATTTTATGTCAATTTTGAAACTATTTGGTAATTGATTTTTGTAAAAATCATAACAGAATGATTAGTTCGAAAAAAGTTAATTACATAAACACAAAAATGTCATATTAACATATAGAATTTTTTCAATTCATAAAAAGTCTCAAATTACATTTATTTGGGTATTTATAACATCAATTATGTCAATATTTCATTAATATGATATTTACAACATCATCATTGTGTCATAAATAAATTAAATTATTTAAAGTCTAAAAATTAAAAATAAAATATCGTTATGTATGAAATATTTTTATCTTTCTAATTAATATTTATATTTGAAATTATCTTATGTATAACCCTATATTAAAAATGATTTACTTATTTAACTTTGATTTTAACTATTTTAACCCTTCTTTAAATAAATTAATAATAAATGTCCTAATCTAATCCAAGTGGGCCTAAATGGACATATTTTATTCCTAAGGTTTTTTTCGGTCGAATTAAACTTGTCCAATAGAATTAGGACATGTGCTAGGGTAATAATAATATCATTTTTACCCTTAATTACCCTATTTACTTTTAACCATGGTAAAAAAAGTAAAAAGTTACTATTCACCAAAAATTATTATTATCTCATTGAACCACATTTTAGCCCTTGATATTAACCGTGTCTCTCGGATTTTTTAAATTCCACTCACAGAAGCGGTAAAATTATTTTTTATGAAAAATTCAGTTTTTTTAACTACCACTTATTGGTTTCACTATTCATCAAAAAATGAAAGTTTCCAGAAAAATACCAAAAATTAGGCCTAAGATATATTTGATATTATGAATTCAAAAATGATGTCTATTTTATCAAATTAAAAATATATTAGTTACATTAACTAATTTAAAAATTAATTTCCGCCGTCAAAACAAATAGCGTGTTTTTAAGAGATAATAACTATCAAAAGATTGACACTTGTTTATATCTGGTTTAAATGTGAAATTACATCCAATGACCAACATTGTATTAAATTGTAAAAATATATTCTAAATATACTTTAAAACCACTCAAATTAATAATTTATCACAATTAATTATTTTGATTAAAAAAGTTGTTTTTAATTAAAATTTATTAATTTTCACTATTCATCAGAATATGAAAGTTATCCGAAACATACCAAAATTTTACCCTAAGCTAATTTCGATATTCCAAATCCAAAAATTAAGTCCATTTTAAAAAATAAAATTTACAAAATTTCAAAAAGTGGTTATTACTATTCAAAACGGCTTGTTTTAATAATAATTTATTAGCATATCATTGTTTAGTGAAACTCAGTATTGCGTACGATGCAAGCTATCGAGGAAGGACACGATTGCGTGCAAGACAAGTCAAGGATACGTGTTGTGCAAGCTCCTTTTGGTGTAGCGTACAACACAAGACATTAAGGAAATTTAAAAGAATATTTTTCATAAAATCTCGAGGTGTTACAGTAGTGAAAAGAATAATTCATCATATCAAGGCCACTTTGGATTTCAGTTAGATATATAATGAAAAATCATAGCAAGATGTATTGGGATATAACAATAATTATTGGGCCGGTTTATTAGATGAATGTAAATTAACATCATGAGGTCATTTCTATCATAAGGGATTGTGTATTTCTTTACTGAGAAAGAAAGAAGATAGCATTTCATTGAGAACCGAATAAGCTGAGTATATTGCGGCCACTCTAGCATGCACAATATTATTGTTGATAAAGTATCATCATGAGGATATGGGAGTTGATGTGAATTCCCCAAATAGGAATTCAGTGCGATAACACATGTTCTATAAATCTTTGAAAAGAAACCAGTCCATCACACAAGGATTAAGAACATTGAAATAAAATATCATTTAATCGAGGATAAGGTAGTCCAAGTTCCTGTGAAGTTGGAGTATGTGCCTATAGAAGTACATGTTGCTGAAATTTTGATAAAGGACTTACCAAAAGAAGAATTTGAGAGGCATCAACTGGCTAGGAGAGTTCAATTGAATCCTCTCACTTGAAAAATTGTGGACGGTCGGCTCCCCCTCTCCCTGAGGTATGGTATGTTTTTCTGTAATGTACAAATTTCTGTTCTCTTCTCCATTACAGACCACAAAAAAGTGACTTTGGGTTCATTGAAAAAGGGAGTGGGGAATGTTCATATTTAAGGGTAGAGAGTGTGGCTATTTATAGATATTTATAAAATTTATTAGTCAAGACATAGGGAAAATATGACAGGTGGAGCAGTGAGATAGAGGGATTAACAAGATAGGGGGAGAAGTTTAAGTCGACTAGAGATGGGAATTATCTATTGTTATGAGGAAACATTCATTAAATCTGATGATGCTAGAAGTGATCAATCAAACGCTAGATATCACGATATATGATGTTTGTGATGAAAATTTTTTATTAGTATCAGTATATTGTCAAAGATTAGTGTCCGAAATTAAGTGATCCATTGAAAAAAATTTCATAATACTCTTGTTAATCATGTCGAGCATTGCTCATAGGGAATTAGAGTATGTGGTGAGTGAATCTTTGGTCGCTATCTGAATCACAAGAGTAGAATGATGGTAGATGATGGAATGAGCTTCAATGAGCTATTAAAGTGTAGAGAATCATTTTGAGAAGTGTTGTCGACAACCTCGAAGGGGGAGGATGTTGGGAAAAAATCCCTCAAGGTAATATTGCCGCATTTTTTGGATGGTTTTTTTTGTTGACAATGTAGGTTTTCAGTGTGAATTTTCACATTCCAGAGATGTTGTTGACAATCCATGTTAAAAAAAGAACCATGATAATAGAATGGAATATTTTGAGGTAGTAAAAAAGAGAAGATATAAGGTGGTTCCATTTTGAAGTGTTTGCCAAATTTTCGGGCCTGAAAATCATAAAATGGAGAGATGTGTTCCTGGCAAAGGAAGGTGCGCGAAATATTGGAGTGGTTCATAGAAAAAATGGAATATGTGCTATGTTTGTTTTGGGGGAAATAGTGAATGTAGGTTAATTTTTTTTTCATAAAACATGTTTCAAGATCAGAACACTGTAAAATAGAAAAGTAATGAGGTGCACAAAAAATATGGAGAAGTGTGTTAAAAATGGTTCTTGTACGAAAAGCATTTCACGTAGAATGATATTTTTTCACAACATAGTGGGTTTTTCATGCAGGGTTAGTGACGTCTATAAATAAGTGATGACCCCCCTCATTAAAAGAAGTTGAAGACCTAGATAACATCTGAGCTCTAGGGAATGAAATTAGAATACACAAGAGAGTTGGCTTAAACATCATGTTTTCATGTAAAGATGGGTGTTTGGGTGCAACGTTGAAGCTGCGCGTTAAGAGGAGGTTGCATTTATAGCTCAGGTTGTGCATAAAGTGTTTCTTCTACATAAAGTGAAGGCTGTGTGTAAAAGAATGTTGTTGTGTGTAAAAGTGGTGGTTGTGGGTAAAAGGATGTGTTTCATGAAATGTTGATTTCACGCAAAAGTAAATAATTATGTGTATGGCCCAGTGAAGGGTGAAGGTAAAATTTGGGATTCTTCAGTACACCCGGTGCAATGTGAGATTATTCTATGGGTGAAAGTTGGACTTAAACAGAGCATCTATCAACAATTAAGGTTGTAGAATTCATTAGAGATAATGAAGAGACATACAGGTATATAAATTGTGGGTTGATCTTTTCCAAAACATTGAGAAAAGGAAGAGGAAGAAGGTGATATTTTCTACTAGTAGTGATTTAGACAGAGGGAAACAAGGAGTGACCCTTTGGAAATCATTGATAAAACCCTAATCACTGTAAAGGCAGTGAGGCTAGGTGTAGAAGTGATCTATCCTGAAAATTGTGAGTTATCAATGAGCCTTAGTTTATTCAGTACATTGGCACATCACCATTGTATACTCGTTGGATGTAGCCTAGTGAGGGTGATCCAAGTAAAAATTGGTTTGCCTGTGTTTTTTCTATCTAGAATCACATTGAAAGAATAATCATGAAATAAATAAATAAATAATAAGATCAACATTAACACATATGTGAAAAAATGAACCCATATAATAAAGAGGTCACGATCTAGTGGGGTAGAAATATTTTTAAAAAAGAATATCCATACCCTGATTCTCCCTACTCTGAGGGTATCTGGGCCCCTTTTGAACCTAAAATAACACATCATCTACATATTTTATATATCAACAGTCTGATCATTTTCTTGGTGGAGAGTGGTTTACATTGTAACATTTGGTCATCAAGATGGAACCCTATGAAATCATCTTGGGTTTTAATTAGTTTCAATGGACTGAGCCTAGATTTATTGTCACCATAGATGATTTAGAAACCTTTGAATTAATTGGAAATGATTCATTTATCAGTGAGAGGGATCCCATGGAAGTTTGAATGAGTTTTGGGAAGAGGAGGTTAACACCCATCACCCATCCATTTGAATGTGTATCCATTAGTTCATAATTCTATTTTGGCATCTGGATTCTTTCAGTTGTGATGTATTATATGGGAATATTTCCCAAGGATGTTCAATGAGTACCTTCCAGGAGGGATATGGAGTTTTTCATTGAATTATAACCCAGAACATCTTCTATATCTTCTATAGCATATCTTGTATCTGCTACTGAGATCCAAGAGTTGTGGTTTCAATTGGGGGAACATTGAGAATAGGTTTTCATCAAACATACTGTGTCCCCCCTAGGTAGATCCAATGTTGTTTTTGAAAAGGGAGAATGGGAGTTTCTGATTCTATATAGATTATATTCACCTAAATATTGCCACATAAATTAGCAAGTACACCTTGTTGAGGACTGATTATCTATTAGATATTTTAGGAGGTGTGAGATAGTTCTTTAATATCGATATCTGGTCCAGATAAAACCAGTTGAGGGTTCTCTACGTTGATATTCTAAAGCAAGCATTCTGATGCCGCTATAGACATTATGAGTTCTTGTGATACCCTTTTGTGTGAAGAATGCACCTTCCATGTTTTTGGAATTGATGAACTAGGAATTATAGACATTCATGGAGCAGTGTGTAGTCATCTTCTTCAATGAAATACTGATTTAATCTTTAGTGGATGAGGATAATACATAGCACTTGAGTATGGTTCTATATTTTCATTCAAAGAATCAGATTTATGGAAAGTTCTTTAAGTACCAATTATGGAATCATGGGGTTTAATTTTTGAGGAATATCATTTTTGAGCATGGTGTAGCCATAAAACTAGTGAATATCTATAAAATGATTTCTTGGGATTCACCTTATATCATGTCAAAGGTCAGTAGCTTTCTTGGATTGGTAGGATACTATATGAGGATTGTGGAAGAATTATCATGAATTTATGCCCCGTTGACAACCATAATATGGAAAATTATATAATTTACATAGATTGAGCATTACCGAAGTCCATTGTAGGGATGATGAATAGGATAACATGTTCTTCTGTGTTGAGAAAACTAGAGGAGGGAATGGATTATGTAGTGTATTTTTCTCCCCAAAGAGATGGGATCAGTCGCATGTTGATGCAACAACAGACAGTTATTGTATATGTGTCAAGACAACTGAGACCCGATGAGAGAAACTGTAAAGATCTGTAAATTTCATTGAAATTTTTTTCTTAAATTCTTTGGGATTTTACGAGTACGCAGTTCTTGACGACACCTAATTCTGAGGCCTGGTGTTCCCGGAATAGTTTTCTGAAGTTCAGCTCGGGTACGTTCATTGAACGAACGAGCGGGTTTTTCTATCTTTTGATCCGGTGCTCAGAATTAGAATCCAAGGGCCCCAATGAACTCAAAATTCTGGTAATTGCTTAAGGGTACCTTTACCGTAGATGCATTTTCTCGGGAGGAGGTGTTAAAAAAATTGGATTAAATAAGAAGTGAATAAAATTGTGGTACGATTTTATTCTTTTATTTAAAATGGTTTTTATCCTACATGGGGGAGATAGGGTGGGACCCACTAACAACCTAACTACCCATGTGAGGATAAATGTGAGGTGGGGCCCACAGGATCCCCAACACATCAAATTCCCTAAAACCCCTAAAACCTCCCATTAATCTCCTTTGATTAATGTTTGCAACCCCCTCATGAATTTATTTGGGTAAATCCTCCTCTCCCCACTCTCCCACTTTAATTCATGCCAAAACACACTTAATTAATTAATTAAACCTCATCAATTATTTGAATTAATTGTTTTGATTTTTTAAATATTAATGCATGGAAAAGTAAAATAAAATAAAGAGAAGGTTATTTTATTTAGAGGTTATAATTATTGTGTAAGGAGGATTTGGGGAGAACTTCAGTTTTTATTTTGAAGAACATCATCCCCCCATGAAGAACGTCAACTCCTCGACGAAGAACATCGACTCAGAGACCCTGGTTTTTATGTCCTCTTCTTCCTCAGTGACAAGGGAGGAGACACCGACAAGAGAACTCACCAATGATGTCACGCCTTTCAATCTTCTCTCTATTTAAAAAAGGGGAGATGCCACTTCCTCCTTGGACGCTCTCTGTTGACGTCTACGAATCCTTGTCCCATGACGCCGACGTTCGACATCGATTATAGAGGTAGGTGTGTGTTTTTAGTGAGTAATGATTGGTTTTCCTTCCATGTATTTGTTCCTCTTAAACCGATTGTTATTGGACTAAAGCGGAAGGGACCAGACCAAACTTACACGGTATGCTCCCTCCGTCGTTCTTGTGAATGTGTGGAGTTCTTCGGTAATTCTTGAGCGGTGAATCAAGCTATGTTTTCGGAGCCAATCAAAGGCCTGAAAACATCGTAAACAACCTCATAGCATCGGGGCGACCTAAAAGTGGATGTTTCATAGAAATCAGATCATCGGAACAAAGAACGAACACCTCGGGAGGTGTGCTGGCCAGAGGCGTCATTTCTGGGAAATTCCAAAATACACGGCGTGTCCACCAAGAGCACACGCCTTGTAGTACAAGAGTAATGTGGTTTCCATTTCAGACGTTAGAAAAGTAGTACACAGTGTGTGACTCTAGATACAGGGTATGTACTCTCCACTCTGTTTGACATAGGAGACTTCGATGGACATGACGTGTATTCAGGGAAAATACATGGACATGGAAACAAATACACAGCCAAGTAACACGACATGTATTCTCATCATAGAAAGGAAGAAGTGGATTCACAAGGCTCGGCGTGTAATCCAGGAGATACACGGACACGGGAAGAACCACACGGCCAAGAGGCATGGCGTGTACTGCCCTCACCATGGCAGAAGAAGCTTTGTGATGACTCGGTGTGTTTTCTAGAAATACACAGACACGGGGAGGAGTACATGGGCATGTACTCCACCACACGGCTAGGCATGGACAACGCACATGGAACCGACCATAGAGGTTTGGACATGACGTTTAACCATACTACACATTGTGTACTTACTTAACTACACATCCAACCCTCTGACACGGGTCGTATCACACTGGAAGTACCTGGTGTCTGATGACACGACATGTATCGCTTACCTACACACTATGTACTTTAGGGAAATGGCTTGGTCGTCTTGTTCTCCATGACTTGGGCACGTTTTTCTTGGTTTTTCCCCTATGATGTGGGATGGAACTACGGGATACATCAGCTCGGGTCTTCGTGACAGTTGATGTATCGACACTCTTGCCACGTGGAGTGGACCCTCTCAGAATCAAGCGTGCTGTGTGTGGGAACCCCAGAGCTGGCTGCGACTACGATGACGATGACAACTGTACTTGGATCCTACGTGGTTTCAGCAATGAGGAATACTATACTTGGATCCTCCTTGGGTTCGGCATCGATGACGACTTTACTTGAATCCTACGTGGGTTCAGCAGTGATGGTTACTGTACATGGATCCTTCGTGGGTTCGGCAGCGATGACTTCTGTACTAGGATCCTACGTGGGTTCGGTAGGGGAGATGATTCAGAGGCTACATCTATCATCTCCACCCCTCTTCTTGAGTAGTATACCTGTGTGAGATGAGTCTTGACTTTCAATCATTATCATCGATATGATTGACATGTTTTCCTGTGTGGTCTAGATTGTGCTATCCTGTGTGGATTGGGTTGTACTTGGGCTCATGTGTTAGAGCCAAACTGGAATTGATGACTCAGGTATATGTATAGGCATATACCTAAGTAGAGTTGGTTGATACATCATGTTTTTATTATTCCTTTGTGGTTTATCTTTTGTGGATTCTGGGAGACCTTTGGAAGTCTCAGGGTCCCTACTGAGTACCGTATACTCACCCCTGCACGGGATATTCCCGCACTACGTTGTGTTGGATGCAGATGACAGACAGCACTGATCGGGGGGGAGTCTTGTGGAGCAGGACGATATCTAGAGGTGGACCACATGGCGGGACATACTCAGAGTGGACGGCCGGACCTGAGGAGCCGAAGAAACTATATGTACCCACCCTTTAGGTGGGAATTCCGGAGGATGACTTGGTGGTTGCTGCTTTACTTTTCAACTGTTGTAATTTCATTCTCAGTTGTACTGTACTTTCAGTTGGGTTTGTATACCGGCCCATTTAATTTCCAGCACTTACATTGGTACTCAGTTTACTTAGTGTTTACTTCAGATTTCATACTCTATTGTGTTTGTTTACATATATAAAGGAAATGCCTTCCCAATTATCGGGATTTATTCCTTCGGTTCTAGTCACCATCCCCTGGCCTATAGAAGTTGGGCTCGGGGTAGTCACTCCACGACCCCCGAGGATAGGTCGTGACAAATTGGTATCAGAGGATTCAATTCTACCGAAGAACACAAGACTCTGATAATTTATTCTGGGAAGCAATAGTATTAAGAGTATCGAGTGCGGTTTTAAGTTTAGGGAGTCCAGTGTTGGTACGGCGGCCGACATATCCATACACTAGGACTTTGACTTCTAATTTCCAACTCAGTGATCGAAAACACTGATTGCATGTGTGTTTCAAAATTTTTCTTTGTGATTACTTTGTGTTAGCTCACTAGGTATACTATATTAACCATGGTGCACCTGTTACTTTTCAGGATGGCCCCATATAGACAGCCAGCTAGGGTTCTGAGCTTTGTGCGAGATGGCAGCCCACTGAGCGATGAGGCCTCGGGGCAGGTCCCCATTACAGTAGAGGAACCAGCGGTACCTATACCTGCTGGGCCACTGATACCACTAGCCCCAGCAGCGGAGGTGCACGTTGCCTGAGTGCAATGCATGAGTTTAAGAAATAGAGGCTTCCCAGGTTCCGTGAAAAGACGGCCCCTCAGGCAGCCGATGATTGACTGGAGGCTATCATCTGAGTCTTCAAATTAGTAGGGACACCAGCTGACCTTATGGTGGCCCTACCAGCGAGTCTCCTACACGCAGTAGCAGGTAGATGGTGGAGCCTGATGTTCTAAGTGCATGATGAGGCATCCCTAATTTTTAAAGACTTCGAGAGCCTCTTCTACTCAGAGTTCGTTCCAGCCACCCTCCATGCGGTGCGAATCCAGGAGTTACTACAACTGCGGCAGGGCAACATGATAGTAGCCTAGTACTCGTCTTGATTTACCGACCTCTCGAGCTACTCCACGAACATGGTATGGGACCCATTCTTCTGGGCCCAGACCTTTGAGAAGGGACTGAGGCATGAGATCAGGGCTTCGATGATCTCCCTCCACATTCTGACGCAGGCAGGAGTACTGGAGCGAGCCCTTCGTGTGGAGAGCTTCCGTGCTGAGCTGACGCCAGCAGCGAGGCCTACCACACGGTGACATGTAGTAGAGTCTTCTATAGCCAATAATTGAAAGATGTTACAGAGGTCCAAGAAGACCAAGCCACCATGAGGGTGACCTCAGGATACTGGTTTGGAGGTGCAGGGCACACGCAGCAGAGCCAGTCATACGAGAGGCAGGCATTGCTATACAAGCGGCGGGCAGGGCAACTTGGCTCATGACTGCCCGACCCGCCATGCAGAAGAGCGGGAGACAATTGAGGGACCACCTAGGCAGAGGCAGAGGTTCGACAATGGCAGTCCGCAGGGAGCATGCAGACGAGGTAGAGGAGCTGGCCGAGTAACGGGTGGTGGGCGACGCTTTGAGGCTCTACCACCACCACCAGGAGGTCCACCCCGACCACAGGGAGCTGGCAGACAGAGGCAGTCTCAGATTCAGGCAGTGGAGGCTTATGACCACGGCACACCTGAGATGATTCGAGGTACAATCTATTTCTACTCCACCACAGCAGCAGTTCTTATAGACACAAGTGTGAGTCATTCTTTTATTGTCGCTGCCCTTGTTCGGAGCTCGGAGATTCCGACGGAGCCGTTGGCTCGATATTTACAGCTAGAGACTTCTATGGGAGCAGACTCAACGATTATGCACTGGTACCGGCAGTGTGAGCTTACTCTAGGAGGCGAGATCTTCGGCTAGGATCTATTTGTAGCGGCGTCGAGGCCTTACGATGTCTTCGTGGGCATGGATTGGTTATCTACAGTCCATGCTTAGGTCGACTGTATTAGGCGCAAAGTGCGGTGTGTCCGCACAGATGGGAACAGGTTCACCTTCATTGGTGAGAAGGGAGCCTTTGCAGTGCAGGATGGACTTACGTAGAAGAGAGGGTAGCCAATCACACATCAGTTGGCTAGTCTCATCCTAGGAGCAGTTGACGTGCGGAGTCCGAGTTTTCCTGTTGTGGTGGATCAGTATGTGAATGTTTTCCTTGACAATGTTACAGGACTACCTCCTCGCAGAGAGGTAGACTTATATATTGACCTATAACTCGGTAAAACACTGATATCTACTCTAGCATATCGGATATCTCTCGCTGAGCTTATTGAGCTGTGGATACAGCTGGAGGACTTGCACAACAAGCGATTCATCTGAACCAATGTTTCACCCTGGGCTTCTCTGATTTTGTTTTCCAAGAAGGCGGATGGGAGATTCCGACTATGTATTGACTACCATCACCTATACCAGGTGACCATGAAGAACAAGTATCCACTTCCAAGGATTGATGAACTCTTTGATCAGCTCAAGGTAGCACGATGGTTCTCAAATATAAACCTCAGGTCAGGATATCATCATCTCGGAGTTTGAGACGAGGATGTGCAGAAGACAGACTTCAGGTGTCGGTATGACCATTATGAGTTTTTTGGTTATGCCTTTCAGTGTAACCAATGTTCCACCAGTGTTCGTGAGTCTCATGAACAGGATCTTTCAGACTTACCTCAATCGATTTGTCATAGTCTTCATTGACGACATACTGATTTACTGGACTACTGAGGAGGAGCATGCCTACCACTTGCGGGTTGTACATGACACACTCTGAGAGCACCAGATTTATGGTAAGCTCTCAAAGTTTAAGTTCTGGGTTCGAGAGGTCCACTTCTTTGGGAACATCATCTCTGAGGTGGGAGTTGCGGTGGATCCTGCGAATATCTTGGCAGTACTTTCTTGGGAGCCACCCTGGAGTGTGACTGAGGTGCGGAGATTCCTAGGTCTGGCTGGGAACTATCAGAGATTTGTGCCTGACTTCTCTAGAGTTTCAGAAATACTTTTAACTTTGACAAAGTATAGGAAACCCTTTGTGTGGTCAGATAGATGTTAGCAGAGCTTCTAGGAGATGAGACAGAGATTGACCAGTGCACCCTTCTTGAGGCTATGAGAGGAGGGCGTAGGGTAGATAGTTTACATTGAGGCATCAGGTACCGGGCTTGGGTGTGTCCAAATGTAGGAGCGGGCAGTGATCGCTTATGGTTCACGACAGTTCAGGTAGCACGAGTAGAACTACACTACCCATGACCTAGAGTTAGCATCAGTGGTCTTTGCCTTGAAGATGTGGCGACATTATCTGATGGGAGAGTGCTGCACAGTCTACTCTGACCACCAGAGTCTCAGGTACATCTTCTCGCAGAAGGACCTGAACCTGAGACAGCGACGATGGCTCAAGTTCCTCCAAGACTATGACTTTGAGATATTCTATACTGTGGGGAAGGGGAATGTAGTAGCTGATGCTCTCATCAGGAGGACGAGAATTCATCTACTTAGAGTGGATACGGAGCAGTTAGCCGTGTTGTAGATATCCTTCATGGATAGAGATGGACCGGCCTTTCTACAGTCACTCGCAGTCACTCCTCCACTACTTCAGCGGGTCAGAGAGGCACAACGTGTGGACACTGATTATGTGGCGTGACGTGCTTAGATATCCTCAGGGCTGGAACCTGATGGATTTTCTTTAGGAGGAGAGCACGTCATCCTCTTCAGGGGACGTACCATGGTACCAGTTGAATTACAGGAGGAGGTGCTGAGGGAGTTTCACACTTCCCATTTGGCGGTACATCCAGGAGTAGCGAATATGTAGAAGGATCTCAGATGACACCACTGGTGGCCGGGTATGAAGAAGGTCATGGTAGAGTTTGTTTCTCGATGCCTCACCTATCAGCAGGTGAAGGCAGAGCACTAGGTACCGACAGGTTTGGTATAACCCTTAGTGGTCTCAGAGTGGAGGTGGGACGTGATATCTATGTATTTCGTGACGTGTCTTCCACGTACTTCCATAGGACACGATACTATTTGGGTGATCATAGACCAACTCACCAAGTTGGACCACTTCCTACCTATCAGATAGCAGGGCTCAGTGGAGAGCTTGAGACGCCTCTACATTCAGAAGATCATACAGTTTCATGGTGTTCCATCTTCTATCATCTCTGATCGAGATGCTTTCTTTACTTCCCGGCTTTGGAAGGGGTTGCAGGAGGCTTTTGGGACACTGCTACGCCTAAGCACCGCCTTTCATCCTCAGTCGGATGGCCAGACTGGGAGGACCATTCAGACTCTCGAGGACATGCTCCATGCATGTGTCCTCAACTTTGGTCCCAGTTGGGAGGATCACCTAACTTTGTTGGAGTTTGAGTACAACAATAAATACCACTCCACCATCGGGATGACACCATAAGAGGCATTGTACGACCGACCATGAAGTTCATCTCTATGCTGGACTGACCCTAGGGAGTCAGAACTGGTTGGACTAGAGATGGTTCGGGCCACGATGGAGAAGTTGCAGAACTTCCAGGAGCGGATGAGGACTGCACAGTACCAACAGAAGTCATATGCTGATAAAAGGCAGAGACCATTGGAGTTTGAGGATGGCGACCATGTTTTCTTACGGGTCTCACCTCGACATGGATTACGATGATTTGGCCGGGGCGGCAAGTTATCTCTGCGCTTCATTGGACCATTCCAGGTTCTCATCAGGATTGGCGAGGTGGCTCATCTCCTGGCTCATCTACCTAAGTTGCACTGGGTGCACGATTTCTTCCATGTATCTCAGATGAGGAGATATGTGCATCACCCGATGCATATCATTGATCACGAGAGCTGGACATCGATTATAGAGCGACTTTTTTGGAGGTTCCGGTGGAGATCGAGGATCGACAGGAGCGAGTCCTACGTGGAGGGACGATTCCTCTAGTATGCATCAAGTGGCAGCACGGGAACCTCCAGGAGAGAACATGGGAGCGGGAGGCTCAGATGTGTGCACATTACCCTCATTTGTTTCCCTAGTTTATGATGTAGCTTTACGGGGACGTAAATCCCTGAGGTGGGAGTAATTTAAAGACCCGTAAATTTCAAGGAAATTTTTTTTCTTAAATTCATTGGGATTTTACGAGTACATAGTTTCTAACGGCACCTGATTCTGAGGCCCAGTGTGCCAGGAATAATTTTCCAAAGTTTAGCTCGGGTACGTTCAGTGAACGAACGAGCGAGTTTTTCTATCTTTTGAACCGGTGCTCAGAATTGAAATATGAGTGCACCAATGAACTCACAATGCCGATAATTGCTTAAGGGGACCTTTACTATAGATGCGTTTTCTCAGTAGGAGGTGTTAAAAAAATCTGGATTAAATAATAAGTGAATAAAATTATGGGGCTATTTTATTCTTTTATTTAAAATGGTTTTTATCCTACATGGGGAGATAGGGTGGGACCCACTAACAACCTAACTACCCATGTGAGGATAAATGTAATGTTGGGCCCACACAAGCCTCAACCCTTCACATTCCATAAAACCCCTTACACCTCCCATTAATCTCCTTTGATTAACGTTGGGAACCCTCTTTGAATTTATTTGGGTAACTCCTCCTCTCCCCACTCTCCCACTTTAATTCATGCCAACACACAGTTAAATAATTAATTGAACCTAATAAATTAATTGAATTAAATGTTTGAATTTTGTAAATTTGAATACATTGCAAAGTAAAATAAAATAAGGAGAAGAGTATTTTATTTTGAGTTTAGAATTATTGTGTGAGGAGGATTTGGGGAGAACTTTAGCTTTTATTTTGATGAACTTCATCCTCCCACTAAGAAAGTCAACTCTTCAACGAAGAACATCGACTTAGTGACCCTGGTTTCTCCATCTTCTTCTTTCTCTTTGAAAATGGAGGAGACACCGATGTGGGAACTCACCAACGACGTCACACCTTTCAATCTTCTCTCCATGAAAAAAGGGGAGACGCCACTTCCTCCTTGGACACTCCCCGTTGACGTCTATGAATCCTTATCCCACGACGCCGACGTTCGACATCGATTATCGAGTTAGGGGTGTGTTTGGATTTAGTAATGATTGGTTTTCCTTCCATGTTTTTGTGCCTCTTAAACCGCTTGTTATCGGACTAAAGAGGAAGGGACCGGACCAAACTAACACGGTCTGATTCCTCCGCCATTCTTGTGAATGTGTGGAGTACGTCGACTGTTCTTGAGTGGTGAATCATGCTATATTTTAGAAGCCAATCGGAGGTCCAAAAACATCGTAAATGGACTCAAAGCGTCGGGGCGACCAAGAAGCGGAATTTTCATAGAAATCGGATCATCGGAATGAAGAACAGACACCTCAAGAGACGTGCTGGCCAAAGGCTTCATTTTTGGAAAATTCCAGAATACACGATGTGTACTCCATGAGAACACGCTGTGTAGTACACGCGTACTGTAGCTTCTATTTCGGACGTTAGAAAAGTAGTACACGGCGTGTGACTCTAGACACACGGCGTATACTCTCCACTCTATTTGACAGAGGAGACTTCGATGGACATAACGTGTATTCAGGGAAAATACACGGACATAGACAACAATACATGACAGAGTAACATGGCATGTATTCTCTTCATAGAAAGGAAGAAGTGGCTTCGCGAGGCTCAGTGTGTAATCTGGGAGATACACGGACATGGGCAGAACCACGTGACCAATAGGCACGGTGTGTACTACCTTCACCATGGTAGAAGCGGCTTCATGATGACTCGGCGTGTTTTCCAGAAATACACGGACACAGGGTGGAGTACACGGGCATGTACTCGACCACACGGCCAGGCATGGCCAATGCACATGGAACTGACCCTAGAGGTTTGGACACGGCGTGTAACCATACTACATGTCGTGTACTTACTTATCTACGTGACCAGCCCTGCAACACAGGCCGTATCACATGGGTAGTGCTCAGTGTCTGATGACACGTCATGTATCGCTTACCTACACGCCGTGTACTTTTGGGAAATGGTGTGTTCATCTTGTTCTCCGTGACTTGGTCACGTTTTTCTTGGTTTTTCTCCTATGACGTGGGACAGAACTAAGGGATACATCAACTCTGGACTTCGTAATAGTTGAAGTATCGACCCCCTTAGCTCGTGGAGCAGACCCTCCTCTAATAGAGCGTGTTGTGTGCTGGAACCCTAGAGTTATCTGCGACTACGATGATGATGATGATAGTACTTGGATCCTACGTGGGTTCGGCAGTGAGGACGACTGTACTTGGATCCTTCGTGGGTTCAGCAGTGATGATGACTGTACTTGGATCCTACGTGGGTTCGACAATGATGGTTAATGTACATGGATCCTATAGGGGTTCGACAACGATGAATTCTGTACTAGGATCCTATGTGGGATCGGCAGGGGAGATGAATCAGAGGCTACATCTATCATCTCCACCCCTCTTCATGAGTAGTATACCTGTGTGAGCAGAGTCTTGACTTTCAATCATTATCATCGATATGATTGACATGTTTTCCTATGTGGATTGGATTGTGCTATCCTGTGTGGACTGGGTTGTACTTGGTCTCGTGAGATGGAGCAGAACTGGAATTGATGACTTAGGTATATGTGTGGGAATATACCTAAGTAGAGTTGGTTGATACTTTATGTTTGTATTATTTCTTTGTGGTTTATCCTTTGTGGATTCTGGGAGACCTTCGGAAGTCTTGGGGTCCCTACTGAGTACCGTATACTCACCCCTACACGGGTTATGCACGCACTACGTTGTGTTGGATGCAGACGACAGACATCACTGATCAAGGTGGAGTCTAATAGAGCAGGAAAGTACCTAGAGGTGGACCACTTGGCGAGACGTACTCAGAGCGGACGACCGGACCCAAGGAGCCGACAAGACTATCTGTACCCACCCTTCAGGTGGGAATTCTAGAGGACGACTTGGTGGTTGATGCTTTACTTTTCAACTGTTGTACTTTCTTTCTCAATTGTACTGTACTTTCAGTTGGATTTGTATACCAGCCCATTTATTTTCCAGCACTTACTTTTTTAATCAGTTTACTTAGTGTTTACTTCATCTTGTATACTATGTTGTGTTTGTTTACTTATATAATGGAAATTCCTTCCCTATTATCGGGATTTACGCCTTTGGTGCTAGTGGCCAGCCCCTGGCCTATGGAAGGCGGTCTTGGGGTAGTCACGACACCGGCCCCGAGGACGGGTTGTGAAAGAAACTACATGAATCATGACCTATAAATAGAAGCATTAGTCTTCGCATTTATGATTTGGAGGAATTACATTCTCGGGGAGGGCCTCGTAGTTTACTCAGACCATCAGAGTCTTGGGTATTCCTTCACATAGAAGGACATGAATCAGAGACAATAGAACTGGTTGGAGTTCCTGTTGGACCATGAGTTTGAAATAGTCTACACTCCAGGGAATGGAAACATAATATTTTATTCCCTTATAAGTAATTCCCAGGATTTCTTGGTGCCCAAGGGTTCATAGCAGTAGGATTCATTGAATGTGACATTAGTGGAGCATGATGGTACAACATTTCTTCAGTCGATGGTTTTGAATCATGTACTTCTTAAGAGTGTGAGAGAGTCCTAGATGGGAAACATCGACTGTGCGGTCTTACGTGACAAGATATAGATGGATATTATGAAGGATAGAATCATGTCATATTTTTCAAGGGACGGATGGTTGTTCCAATCAGGATGTGTGGGGAGGTGATGTGATATTTTAACACATATCCCCCAGTTGTACATCATGGTGTGGGGAATATTTATATAGACCATCAATGGTAGTTTTGGAGGACCGAAATAAGATATATCGTAGCTAAGTTCATATCTTGGGGCCTCACCATCCAGCTAGTGAAGGCTAAAGAACAAGTTTCTATAGTATTTTTACAGTCCCTTGAGATCCTAGAGTGGAAGTGGGATATAATATTCCTGGAATTTGAGATAGGGATTCGATGGATAGTGAAGGGAGATTACACCATTTGGGTGATTATTTAATGACTCACAAATTTAGCACAATTCCTTTTTTAGGAAGTAGAGTTTGGTGGAGAGTTTTGGGAAATTGTACATATGGATGTCCATTCAACTTTATTGGGTTCCCTCAATGATTTTATCCTATCGTGGAATGTGGTTTATGTCACTATTTGGGAGAGGCCTACATGATGAATTCATGACACAAATGAGGATGAGTACAAACATTCCCCACTAGACACATGGGCATACTGATCTCACTATCTAGGTGTTGGATGACATACTATGTTATTTCACATTTGACCTCTTCTAGAGTTGGGAGGATAACATTACCTTAATAGAGTTTCTGGATAAATGAATCTACCACACTACCATCAACATGAAACCTTTTGAGGGCCTAAACGGTAGACCGTAATAGTAACCCTTATATGAAAATGAGATCAATGAGACATCTCTAGTGGGATCATAAATGGTTCATATGAAGATGGAGATGGTTTATTCATCCATGATCACATGGGGATGACCCAACATAGACAACAATATTATGCAGATCAATATCGTAGAACCCCATATTTTGGGTAAGGAGACCATATTTTCCTAGGATTCTCCCCATGATTAAGATTATAAAGGTTTGTCCAAGGAGGCATTCTATCCCTGAGGTTAATTAGGATATTCATTATTGGGAAATGTGTTGGACACATTTATTAGCACCTTACCCTACCTCCATAGAGTAAGATGATTCATGACATCTTCCATGTGCTATAGCTGAGAAGATAGGTGCATGAACCCACAAACATCATTTAATGTGGTGAGATGGACATAGAGGATGGAGCCAATTTTTCAGAGCACCTAGTGAGAATTGAGGAAGGATAGGAGAGGACCATGGGTGGATAGACCATCCCCTTGGTTCATTTGGTATAGAAGCATGGGAAAAATAATGAGAGATCATGAAAGAATGGAAGCCAAGTAGAATCTCATTATCCCAAGTTATTTTGTTAGTTTTGATTTTCGAGGAAGAATGTGAATGGGAGAATTATGTAGGGATCTGTATTTTTACATGTAAAACTTATAAATAAATCTATATATACTACTAGATTTACGTGCTGAGATGGAGTTCAATTTTGAGGTGTGGTGTGCCCAGAACTAATTTTTAAGAATTTTGAAACACATTTTATACTAAAAATAGGAATATTATTCATGAAAATGGGATAACTATTATATAGTATCTCAGATCATGAATCTGAGACCATGGTTGAGTTTAGAACGATGTGTTTATCCATGGAGTTAACAAAAATAGTCTAGTTTGGGGTGTTTAGACATCCCTCCCATTAGAGATATGTTTAGTTTAATAAATAATAGAATTAATTAAATTTATAGATCATTTTAACCTAAAATGAAAATTTATGACTTCATTGTCTTGGATATTTTCCCAGGTTTAGCCACATAAACACTGGGAGGATTCCAAAACATATCTTCCACCTTCTGTTGGTGAATCAAATTGGATGACGAAAAAACTCTAGATCATAGTATATTGGGACACCATGAATGAAAAAAATTCCTTCAATAATTGGAATATTAAATTTCAATGAAGAATTATAAAAGGTATGGGAATGAATCATCAGTTTGTGATTTATTCCATTTTTTTTTAAAATTTATTGAGAAGATTAATCCCTTTCTTGGATCTGTTCCAATTGCATCATTTTCATGGGTCTGAGTATCAATTAAATTGGATTATTTTAATTGTTTTCAAACCCCTGATATGACCATTATAGATTGTTGATAATTTTTTTCAACAATCTCAAAACCATTTTTATTGTGCATTCCCCCTAATTTTATGCACATTCTTCACCAGTTGGACCATGTGGCCCCAGTTTGACATTCCAGTCTGTATGAATCCCAATCAGACCCTAAGAGTCACCACATATTTTTGACCAAGGGATGAATCGGTGAATTAGGCACAAACATAGGATTATTTTGGGTTAGGGATGTTTTGTTTTGAGGATTTGAGATCAAATCTTGGGTGACAAAACTTGTGGCGACATGCAGAACTCACGAGGGAACTATCGTGGGTCAACAAGAAATGATTTTTGGCCCCTAGAAGGAAAAAAATGATGAAAAATGTCTAGACCCACTAACATTAGGCAAAAATGAGGTAGTATATATGAAAAAAATATACTGAGTTGAATAGTGGATCGCAAATATAGAAATATGTAAAAAACCTCTCTACACGTTGTGTACTGTGATGAACACACGGTGTGTAGACCCTTGGCTACAATGACTGGATTTTTGGGGTTTCAAGATGATGTCATTCCATGTAAACTCCCTACTTGACATGTACCCTCCTTCCCATGTGGGTGAGACTTGCAGTAGAGCACCCAATGAGAAAAACAAAATGTGGCCAAGTACACATCAATGTCTAGATCACATGGGTGACACCCCGTATGAAGAAACATGTTTTGTATTAAAGTACATGGATATGTGTTGAGTATACAAACCTGGACATAATGGCATGAACCAGTCCTAAATGGTTTGGAAATTCCGTTTAGTCCACCTGCGTGGTGTGTAATCCTACATGGATTTAGTGCTATGTGCTTTTGAAAGACACGAACATGAGTTGTACTGAGACCACACACCATTTAGTTCCCCTCAAACACCTTGTACTACTAGATTCCATTTGAGGAAACATTATTCTTCCCAACATCAATCATTTAAACTTTATTTTTCCCATGAGTAGCCAATCCTGAGTGTTTTTCCATTTAGAATGTAATGGTTACCTTCATTGTATATTTTGAGATACTATGTGGAATGTTTCAACATGGTGATTATTTGACGTGTCACATGAAAATAGAAGTGATCAGGAGGGATCACCATGGGATTCTTATATAGTGGAACTCCCCACCAAGATGGGTGGGGGTCACCTAACTTTTGACTGGAACCCCCTATCAGATTGGGAGTGGATCCATGATGACTAGAGTGGAACCCCTATCACACTTGGGTGTGGGTCATTGACCAATAGAGTGAAATCTTCCATCAATATGGGTGCGGGTCCTCTACAATACTGAGTGGAACCCCCTATTAGATAAGGAATATGTTCTCATTGAAAAAGATTATATCCCCTATCAACATAGAAAAAATCCTCGAAAGATAATTAAAGAGTGGAACCTACCCTAACATACTAGTGTGCATGTCCTCTACTTGGACATTGTGTCTCCTCGACTGTGTAGCATAATGAAGAGGTGTATTTTGACTTGGATGGTTACTTATGGGTAGAAACGTGAGATTCTGGGAATCCTTGATGGAATTTTGGAACGATTACTGACTCTTCTTCCTATGTCGAGCTATGAGATTGAGATCCCCTTTTTTGGAATCTTTTGACTGATCATATATATATACAAAACGATATCCATTGCATTGTATTTGGTTACTCTTTTTACATGGGTTTTGAAGATTCACAAGGTATTCCACATGATTTCCATGTTTATATTCTCTTATTTGAATGAGTCTACTCTCTCTATATAGTTATAAGTGACTCTATGTGTAGTTGTTCTACAAACCATGTTGATCCACTTGTCTTTGGATGAGGTTACTCTCTTTTGGTTTTCGTTGGGTTGTTCTGTTACACTATATCTTGCATACTCATTATTATTTATAGTCTTTCCATTCATATTTTTTCTCTTACTACACCGATCACATTTCTGGGTGTCCTATTGGGTATGTATATATACTCACCCATACACAAGCTGTTCTCATATGTGTTGTGACTCTTGTAGACGAAAGATAGGTGGATAATAAATTTAGATAGACTTAGGGATACCTAGTACTTTGGACCATATACGGTGGCCACAACATGGATATTAGGATCTAGTCTCTCTTATTAGTTTCCTTTACTATATTTTTTAGTTTGGGACATATTTCGGTATAGGAATTCATTTTTTTCCTATACTTTCTAATTTAAACTTCCATACTCTTGTACTCTCTAGAAGTTTTTCAAGCAATGTTGTTCCCTTAGATTTATTCTTCTTTTACATTTACTCCCTCTGCACATTTTTCATCATGATGGATAGGTTTATGCATACATGTACTTTGGAAAACACCACTTAATGTTAGTTATTCCTTTGATGATGGTCATTACCGCTGGCCTATGGAGGCAGGATTGGGGTAGTTGTGGCTCGAGCCCCATCTTAGGTCAAGAATGACCCTTCTCAACCTCTCTTAAAACCATATATTTATTAATTTATGGTGATATTTTTGTGTTTTTTATTGTTTTTTGATGAATTATTATTGGATATAATGATTTAATTGTGAATAGTGAGCATATATAGGAGTTTTAAGCACATTCATAATGGTCACCAATGCTTGAGAGGTAAGTGGCTTCTCTGTAAAAACAACTTGATTATAAATTCAAGGATTACTGTAAAATTTATTAAAGTGTTTGAAATTGTAATGAAACACTTGTGTCGTTTTATGGAAAAAAATTAGTGATGTTTTCTAGGAAATAACAGAAATTGTTTAGTTTTATGGAAAGTGATTTTGGTTCAAGATTTTAAAATGATTGTTTCAATTTTTTGGTTTGGTTTGATTCATAAAAAATGTTTGTTCCAATTTTTTAATGAAATAATGATTTTGTGTAAAATATTTTGTACTGGTTGATAGAATGAATGATTAGTGTGAGTGAATTTAATTTATGTGACCCTAGAGAAGGGGTGTTCCCCACTGGGGTATAATGATATTACCCTATAGAAGGGGTATGTTCCCTTGGGGGAATTTCTGTATTGGTTACCTTGTGACTACTTGGTAGCTCGATGCAAGTCTTATCATGAGTGTATAACTATAATACAAGAAGTCATATATTTTATTATGTGTGAAATCATGAAATGGGTATCCTAAATGATATGTGAAATGTTTCAAAGGATTGTTTTATTTATTTCCATGAAAAACTATTTTAGTTTTGATATAACATATTATAAACTATATAAAAAAATTATTTAAACTTTATGACATGTTTTATCCTAGTGGGATGGTTTGACATGACATTGAGTAAATTGTAATTAGTTTAGAATCACACCACCCCCACTTAGGCACTGTTGTGAATTTATAGATTTCATTTATCGACACACTGTTAATGGTATGTTATCTCAGTTATTTAGTGATACTTCTTGATACCTTGTGAATGGCCTATCAAGTTGGATCATTGAGTTGGTTGGGAGATGCTGGTTAGTGTCTTTTGTTTTTTTTTTGTTTTTTTACACTTTCAGTTATGCCACTTGGTTTCCTCTTTGTGCTCTAATATAGTTATTATTTTTATTTTATTTGGGTTGTATCCTATAATCATGCATCATATAGTGTCTTTTTTTTGGTTTATGTCTTGTTGTTTTTATGTTTATCATAAAAAATTAAATCATCCACCAATTATTTATGAAAGACATAGAATTTATTTCTAACCTTTAGTGTCTTGGAGATGTTACTGAAGTCCTAGTAACACACCCACAACCCTTTCATAAGACAATTGGTGAGGGGCAATATGTTACAATATAATTGGATCTTATATGATATTTTATGTATTAATGGGGTTCTATTAGATAATTATAGTAAATTTATATTTATTATACATGAGTTTTGGGCTCTTACAAAATAAGATGTACTTGAGGTTAGGGTTTCATTATCATATTTTAAAATTCATGAGAAATTTTTGATATTGTGCCCCAACATTTCTTTCATGTGTTGTGATTACTACCTAATGAATATTTCATAAAATATTAATGAAACTCATGTTGTTTTAAGATCCATATTATTTTATTTCATTACATTTCATTCAATACAAAAGATACAAAAGTTTTATTGGTTTCATCTAAATTTATATTCATTGATTCATGATTTGTTAATATACACAAATTTCTTATATCAGTGTTTTATATTATAACAACCTGATATTTTATGAAATATATATATTTTCAAATAAATTTAATTTCATTGATAACTTTCTTTACACGCAACACCATGTTTTAAGGAACCATAATAAAATATTAATAATATTATTATTTAACTACGAACGTTATTGTCTAGCTATTATACATTGTGGCCTGAATTGGAATATAAATTTTAAAAATTATTTATAAAGGTTTTATATAAATAAAATATATTGATAAATAAACCCTTATATTTTGGTAAAATCTTTATATTCTTTCATATTACATTTTTCTTAATTTTTTTACTTCTTTTAGTGAATAAATAATAAAATTATTTTTTAAAAACAATTTTGAAAATTTATTTGAAAAAATTAACATAATTTTTCAGAAATCATGAAAAAATTATCGGACTATTTTTTTCTAAAAAGTATAAATATTATACTGAAATGAAAAAAAATACTAGGTTTTATTGAAAACTACTTTTTATTTTTAATAATTTTAAATGTTAAATTCTTTAAAAATGACTTAAATGTAAATTTAGTAGATTATTTAATCATTAACCCAATTTCTTCATTATAATCAATTTAATATTGAATTTATATATTAAAAAATTTTGTTCTTATGAAATGTTTCTCTTTGGAAAACCACTTTTTCATCACGCTTGTGAGATTTATCTGAAATTTAATTCTCCAAATTATAATAATTAAACTTGAAAAAATGAGTTTAATATTTTGAATTATCATTATTTAGATTTTATAATAAATTCATATATTTTTTTCAAATTTTTTTGTAAAAAAGTTTAAAAAATCAATTTCTGCAATTAAGGTTAAAATATGGTTTCACACATTACAAACAAATGTGTTAAATATAATTTTCAACACAAATTAAATAATTATTTAATTAATTTAATGTAAAATTTATAACCATTGGTTCAAAATTATTTACCAAATATTATTTTATTTTTATACTTAAATGAAAAATTACCTAGTTAAATAAAAAACACTAATTACCATTGCGAAAACTCAAATGGTAAAAATAAGTAAACATAGAGGGTAAGGGAATAACATGTTTAAAAATTGTGTCTTTTTTTTGTGTGGTAAAGGTTTTTATAAAACACATCACCCATGTAGTGCATTATTTATAAATGTTTGAGGCACATGACATGATATTAAAATCGCAAAATGTAATAGTTTTTGGTATTTAGTAAAATATGACTCCTTGTCAATTATAAAAGGGGTCCTCCTCCCCCCACATATTCAAACCTATTATGATATCTAGATAAAAAATAAATAAAAAATTCTTTATAAAACATACTTATAAAAGTTCAAGAGTTAATTTTTTTCCCAAAATTCTATCCCTTGGATCCTTAATAAAAAAATCCAATGGTGGTTATTCTAAGTGATTGTATTTATCTTCTATAAGATATTTCATTTTTTACTCATGATATTAAAAAATTAATTTCTGTTTTAATAAATAGAAGATAATAAAAAAAATATCAGGAATATAAAAAGATGTTTTTTGTTATTTTAATAACCTATATCCATCTCCTCTTCCATTAAATTTGTAACAAAACTGTCAATTTTGTGTATGACAGACTACCGCATCACGAACCAATTAAATTAATTTTTCAACGCCGAATCTCATGAATCGATATAATTATGTATTTAATGATTATAAATTATATTTATGATATATTTTTATTCATTGTATTATAATTTCACATATACCATCTTACCTTCCAACCCTTAGGAAAATGATATCATCGCTCATGCGTATGCCTGGACTATCGCCTCCTCGAAGAGATGTGATACATTTTTCTATTTATTTGGACATGGATAGTAATAAGGATATATTTAATTAATAGATATGATATATATGAAATAAAAACAATACTATAAAGGTTATATATTATTTAAATTTATTCAATTTCATCAAATTAGAAAAATGGAAACAATATTCATGTGTTTGTATCGACAACCATCTCCATGATGGCGTAATTCATTTTATACCTCTACCTTTTATGGATTAATATAAATAAATAAATAATGAATATGTATTTTATTTAGGTCATGGTTAACATTCTATAGAGTATGGTACCATTTTTAAAGTAAAAGAACCAAAAATAAAAAACCAAAACATTCATTAAAGGCAAGACTATTATAACCCAAAACAGGATTTTAACAAGGAATTGTCAATAAATAGTTAATAGAAGGTCATAAGTAAATCATATATGGTATTATAAAGATTATAATTCTTTAATATATTTATTATAAAGAAATATTTATTATATATTATGTTTGAATGTGTCTTAATAAATTTGAGAAATGAGGTAAGAGAATTCCGTCTCACTTTGATTTCCGTGGGACACCAGCCTTACGCATCACTTTTTTATTTTTAGTGGTGTATTTATATAATAACAATGAATTAAATCTAATATTATTCTTATGGAAATTATGGGATATAAATATTCATCTATTTTCATTCCTTTATCAATATTACTATTCAATAGTTAACAAAGTGGTAATGGTTTTAAGTCACAATCTCACAATTTATCAATATAGTTTATGAATAGGTTTACAATTATGATATTTTATGATCTAAATATAAAAAACCCTTGTTTCTTAAAATATTTATGTTTGTGAAGAATAGTTTTTCCCTTTCATGTTCCTGCCTTTAATAATTAAATATACCAAAAGAATGTTTTTCTGAAAAAATACATTATTTCTCACATCGGTTGAAAATAATTTTTCTTCAACATCCATGTATTCTAAAAATGTTTTAAAAAATGTTTTTAATATTCTAAAATAACGGTTTGGATAAATTTTTAGAAATATTTTTCTTTTTACATAATGGATTAAAAGGAATCTTCTAATTATTTTCCAAATGAGAATGTTTTGAATTTTAACCAAAAATGTTAAAGGAATATTTGTTATAACGTGTACAACTTGATTATAATTTCCACCATCATGAACAGTAAATTATTTAATGGCTTCATTAAAAAATTTCAAGGTTATTTTTCAAATAAAATTGGTTCCTTAATGTTTGGAATTTTTATGTTTTGAAAATCTGATTTCAAAATGTAAAAAATATATTCCATAAGAATGTTTTAATATTATTTTTATGGAATTAATAATCATCGAAGAATACAAAACATAGTGTTACATAAGTTTTAATGTGGTTATGATCTAATTATACCATACTAATTCTTTATCTGGATGGATTATGATTACAATTATGTTGAAAATATGGTCATGAATACCATTAAATTTCCATGGGTTATGATATGATGAAAATATTAAATGCTTAGGAAACTTGTTTATTTTCCACAGTTTATATTTACGAAAACTATTTATTTTCATGGGATATATTACGATGGATGGTTTATGATCTTGTGGCACACATATGTATGATTTTAATTATGTGATGGGTGGGACCTGTATCTCCCGCCAATGTATTGGTTAATATTGATATATAATGAGATAAATAGGGATAGAATAGAGTGTAAACCTAGTTTAGTATGGGAATATATCCACAATGGTAGTCCTGAGAGTAAATCATGACTACTACAATGGTTATGGGAGTGAAGCTAGTCCACTTTGATATTCTTGAGAGTGAACATTGACTATTATAATGGTTTTGGGAGTAAACTCAGTCCACTAAGATAGCCTTGGAAGTTAATCCTTGACTACCAAGTAATTGAGTTTCAATAGTTAAATGTATGCCAAAAATCATTATCTTGCAGTAATTTTATATTCTCATAGATCATGTTCTTCAACTCATTTATGATTCATGTCTTGTGGACTACCATGATTTATTCCATCACTCAAGATTATGATCTTTGATCTGTAAGGCAGGGTTTTCGAATGTTTTGATCATGTTATCATAACCTTATTCTCATGTCATACTTATGTGATCACTTATATCTCCCTTGTTTACAACTATTGAACATATGATATCACACTTTCATATGTTTCCTTTCCTGAGGTTACGTAGAATTTTTTATGATTTGTTTTGGAAGAGTTCTCAATGTGAAAAACTTTGTGGGAGATGATGTAGTTCACTTATGAAGCATTTTTTTTATGTATCCATGTTTCTAAATACACTAATCCTTTGTGTACTCTAAGTGTATTTCTAAAAGATGAAGTGGACATTCATCCAATAAGATGTAATATCTTTATATGGTAATTTTGGATCTTTACAATCGGTATTAGAGTACATGTTTATTTAACCTTCAGAAACAAGGATGAAAAACTTTAGTGAGATACCAAGGGATATATCTAAATATTTTTCAAGGGACATGTCTAAGGATAAGTTAATTTATAACAAAATATCATTGAATTTTTTAATGATAGAGTGATTGGTTTCCAAGTAATTACATCCATGTGTGGATAGTACAAGTGTACATGGATTTAGAATTGTTGTATATATTTATAAAATATTATAAAATGTAGAATTGGTATTTTAATTGATCATTACTTGATTCTTGAAAATAGTAATTACTTCACACATGGCTTGACATTAATGGGGATATGTATTGGAAATTTAAAATCTCTTTTTAAACTACTATAAAGGTTCCAAATAATATTCAACATGAACGAATTACTCTAAACCCAATGTTTCATAGATTTAAAAGAATGTTTCATGATTTATAAATCTAATGAGTGATTTTTTTCATGATTAAAGATGCAATATAGTATTGTTAAACATTTTGGTTTTACCAAATTATTTAAGATAGAATATTGAATTTGAAGTGGTGATAAGTTTGCTCAAATATTATTGAACCCTATTTGAGTCTATTTATTTTAATTTCTATATATCATTAATTTTCTCTAGAAATTATAATTCCTAACCTTAATGATTAGATGTTTAATTATAAGCCAAAACTCATAATTGAACAGTGAACAAATATCAAGTCTTTGATTATTTTCCAGTTGATGTTTGTGGGAATATAATTCCTATAAACCACATTATTCTCCCACCGGTTTAATTTCATGTTATCTTTTGCATGAATTTTATTTATTGATAAAAATCCCATATAAATTATTGATTAAGGGAAGTGATGTTTGATTTTCCAAAACAACCTATGATCTCTTATTACTGTAATGTTAAATATAAATTTCTAACAGAGGTCAAATCTAATTTATGGATCCTGATTCCCTTTGAAAATAAATTTTTATCTCATATGATTTTGTATAAACTAAAAAATAAATGATATTCTTATTGTTTAGGATTTTGTTAAAGTATTAATGGAAGATTTTCCTAGTATTCCACTAAACTGTGATGTTGAGTTCTCAAAATAACTCTTACATAGTGCTAAATCTATTTCAAAGAACCCCATATAAAAGGGCACCAATTGAGTTTTAGGAAATTAAGATGAAACAATATGAGAATATTGACAATAAATTTATTTATAAATATGTATCACCATGGGGTGAACTAGTTTTTTTCATGAAGAAATATGTATCAATATGACTCTACATTAATTATCAAGAATTGATCAAGAAAATAATCTAGAACTTGTATCCTCTACCCTAAATTAATGGATAATTATATAAATTGAGTGAAGATGAATACTTTTCATTGATAGTACTTCATGTTGGATATCATCAATTGAGGGTAAATATTTAGGATATACCCCAGACAACAATCCATACATGGTATGGACACTCTAAAGTTATAATGATTCCCTTTTTTCTAACTAATTCTTCCACTATATTCATGGATTTAATGAATAGATTATTTAGAGATTACCTTGATCAGTTTGTGGCAGTATTTATAGATGATATTATTATATATTCAAAGATCAAGTAAGGGTTTGAATATCACTTGGGGATTGTCTTGAAAAACATAATAATGGAGAAAATTTATGAAATATTTACCAAGTTTGAATTTTAGGTACAAAACGATTCATTTTGGGCTATATAATCTTAGTAGAGGGTATATCGGTGGATCCATAAAAGACACTTGCTATTAAATATTGGACCATACCTACCAAAGTGACTGAGATCTATAATATTTTTGATTGTTTGGATATTATAGATGATATGTGGAAATTATGTCACAGATTTCCCTATCCTTTTACCATTTTAACATGAATGTGAGGCAAGTTCCATTGGATATATGAATGTGATAAATATTTTATGAAACATAAGATAAGTTTATTCATAACAAAAATTATTTTATTACCCAACATATTTTAAGGGGTTTTAATCCACAGTGATGCATGATAGAAAAGATTTGGATGTGGTCTCATATAAAATGATATGGTGATAGCTTATGGCTCATGAAAAGTGATGGTTCATGGGAAAAATTACCCAAATCGTGAATTTATGTTAGCTACAGTTATTTTTTATTAAATATATAGATACATTATCTAAATAGAGAAAGTTAGGATATATATATTATCATAAATGTTTAAAGTATATATTGACATAGAAGGAGATGAATATGTTTTATAGAATTTGGATAGAACTGATTAAAGAACAATAATTCAAACTACATCATTACCCCAAGAAAGTGAAAAAGGTGGGTGATGTTTTAAGTCGAAATAATCATGATAGATTATCTATGTTAAGGATAAAAAGATATAATATTTCTAGAATGTAAAATTATTGAAGTATAAATCTTAAAGAGAGAGGAGAGATCTTGTATTTCTCAAATGAGTGTTCAAACATCTATCTATGTGATGATTATAGTGGATTTTAACGTAGATGAATAACTTTAGAAAAAAGTGATAAATGTTCACGATTTTAACAAAGATTATGATTAAATGATAAGTTTTAGAAACTAGGTATGTGTTCTATCCATACCCGATTTGAAGTAGGAACTATTAGAAAAAGCTCATAGTTCTTCATTCTCTATTTATCCTAGAAGAAAAAATATTTATAGAGATTTTGAATGTTATTTATGGTGGGATGGAATGGAGAGATATATTTTTGAAAATATATCTCGATGCTAGGTATATCAGGAAGTTAAGGCTAATAGGAAAACGTCTAAAGGGACGTTACAACCATTAGCCATCCAAAAAATGGAAATGGGAGAACATCACACTACATTTTTCCATTAGACTCCCTAAAACATCCAAAGTGAATAATTCTATATTCATTGGATTCGTCCAACTTATGAGATTTGATAATTTCAATGTTTTTATAGAAATGTTTTTCTGGATCATCTTTAGATGATATATATTAAGGATGTTGTAAGGTTTCTTGAAATACCGCATTCTATTATATCTGATTGGGATATGAGGTTTACCTTAATTTTATAGTAAATATTTCAATGTGATTTTGATAAAGAGTTATGATATATAAAATATCATCAACATCATAAATATGGTCAATATGAGAAAATAATTCATGCCCAAAAGTTTTGATAAGATCTTTTTCTATGGAATTTAAAGGTGGTTGGTATCGACACCTTCTTCTAGTTGAGTTTTCATAAAACAATATATTTCACTTGAGAATTTAGATGAATCCTTATGAAGAAATCTATGTAATGAGGTGTAGTACTCCAATGTATTGGGATGAGGTTGGATAAATAAATCTATTTGGACTAGATCTGGATGATGAAATTGTAGAGAATGTTAGATCCAGTCATCAATACATAAGTGAAATATAATATTGATAGAAAATTTATGCTGATAATTGTCGATTTGATCTGGTGTTTGAAGTTGGTGATATGTTTTTCTATAAATTTATCCAAGGAATAAGGTTATGAGATTTGGAAAGAAATAAAATATAATACCTATGTTTATGTTTATTTTCAAGATTCTTGATCGAGTAGGGATGGTTTCTTATCGATTATTACTTCTACTGAAATTATCTCCAGTCCACGATGTGTTCCTTGTATCACTCTTGAGGAAGTACATACCTGACCATAAAATGTACTAAATTTAGGGGTAATACTTTTGGATCATGATATTTCCCATAAAGAAAATCATGTATATCTTCAAGATGAAAGATAGAAAGTGAAACGAAACCAAGCCACTCACCTGGTCAATATTTTGTGGAGAAACCACCAACCTGAAGAGCTACATGTGAACATAATGATATGATGTGGTAGATTTATTCTTATTCATTCATTTCAAATTTATGTAATATTTTGTATTAAATTAATTTCAATGTTTTTATAGTGTTAAAAATGAATTTTTATTTTTTAAATAAATTTATCATCTTCAATAGCTTTAATCACACTCAACATTGAGTTTAATGGAACCTTAATATACTATTAATATTATCATTAATTAAAAAAGTTATATCCTAGCAATTAAACCTGGTATTATGAATAGAAATAAAAAATTATAAGAGTAATTATTAAATATGTATATAAATAAAATATATTGTTGAATAATTTCTTAATATTTGGTAACGTTATTATATGCTTTGAAAATAAACTTTTAAAAAAATAATTTGTATTGACTTTTTGAAAAAAACAACTAAAATTTATTTTTGATAATATTATAAAATTTAGTTTTAAAAAAATATATTTAAAATAAACATTCCAATGTTAGATTACGATGATTTTTTTAAATTGTTTTTTGGAAAAGATTAATTTTTTTAATCAATAATTGAAAATTATGGTTTTTAATGAAACCTTACTTTTCATTTAAATAATTTACAATGTTATATTTTCATATAAAATGATTTAAATATAAAATTAGTTAAATAATGATATAATTAATCCAATTTTGGTAATTATAATTTATTTAATATTTAATTCTGAAATTAGAATTGATTATACTAATGAAAATTTTCACTTTATAAAAAAACTTTTTATCACATATGCTGGTATAATTTTATTATAAATTTTACCAATTATATGAATGTAATATGATGAAATGGAATAAATATTTTTAATCATCATAATTTATAATATTTTATAAGGTTAAATTATTTTTTTCATAAATAATATTAAATTAAGTTGAAAAATCAATTACTATGGTTAAGGTTAAAACATGGATTCGTGTGTTATATACGCTTGTGGTAAAATTAATTTTCAGCAAATATAGGATCTTTATTTAATAAATTTTGTTTCATATTTATAATATTTGGTATTACATTATCTAATATGATCCATTTTATTTTTACTTTTAAAGTAAAATTTACCATGGTAAATAAAAAGATAGTAGTTACCATGGTGAAAACAAAAATGGTAAAAATATGTAAACATTGAGTAAGGGAATAAAATGTATGTAAAATGTGAACATTTTTTCAGTGTAGGTTTGTATGGAAATTAAAATCCATACACTCCATTATATAATAATTTTTGAGATACATGGAATGAGGGTAAATTTCACACATTGAATAGTTGGGGGTATTCTCAGAAAAACTATTACACCTCAATTATAAAAGGAGGCCACATCCCATAACTTTTTTACACATAGTAATACATTTTTCACAACAAAAACATAAAAACTATCCTTCCAACATCCTGATGCACATTATAGACATTACATTATTACCAAAATACCTACCCTAGGGGCCTTAATAAGAGGTTAAAAGGAGGTTTTTGAAAGTGAATGTAATTTTCTTCACTAAGCTCTTTCTTTTTTAAGCATATTCATACTACCTTCATCATATTTTTAAAAATTAAAATACAATAATACATACATATATTTATTTGGAAATTATTTTATATTAATAAAATAACTTATATCCATCTCCTCTTCAATCAAATGTGAAATGAAACTATCAATCGTGTGTACGGTGGACTATCACCTCGTGAACCAATGTCATTTGTTTTGCATCACTGCCTCTCACCGAGGGATATAAAGATCTATTTCACATCATCATATGATATTTATGAAATATTTGTACTCTTTTAATTAAAATGTCTTATATAACATTTAATTTCAAATCATTTGTAAAATGATAACAACGCCCGTGAGTATATGTGGACTACAACCTCTGGGAAGCGATGTGATACATTTTCAATTTTATTTTTACATAGATGTTAATAAGAATATATTAATGAATATACATTATATATTGAATATAAAAATTATTATAAATATTTTACATTTTATTTCACATTATTTCATTTCATCCTTCTATAAAATGGAAACAATGTTCATGTGTACGTATGACCTTCCCTCTCCATAAACTCTGTAATTCATTTTCCATCTCTAACTTTTATATATTACTATATATATATTTAATATATATGATATTAATATCATTATTAAAATTATGGAGATTATTTAACCATGATTAATGTAATGAGATTAAACAAACCAAACCAAAATATACATGTAAAACGAAGTAGTTATTACCCAAAAAAATTATTATTACAAGGAATGATAATAAAAGGGAAATAAAAGGACATATGTTAATAATATATGGTATGATATAAATTATTATGTATGCTTAATATATTTATAATAATCCTATATTTATTATGTATGAGTATTTAATGTGTATGAATAAATTCGAGGCTTGTGGTAAGTGAGTTCTATCTCACTTCATTGTGCATGGGACACATGCCTTATAAAACACTTGTTACCTTTAAGTGGTGTATATATGTTCATCTCATTAATGTTTTTTTTATTTTTTCACTTAATTTACATAATATAAACTAAATAAATGTTTATTTCTTTCATGGGGCTTATGATACAAATGTTTCTGATGTAGTAAAGATTTTATGATACAATCTCTCTATTTATCAAGATTGTCTATGATTATATTTCCAATGTTGAAATATTATGGTATCCAACTAAAATAATCATGTATTTGCTTATAACATGGTTACTAATGGATAATACATATTTATATTTATTTTAATCTCTTTATGAAAAAACAGTCTATAAGAGTTATTTTATAAAAAAATAATTTATTTCTATCTTCAGTTGAAAATGCATTTTCTTATTTGTCAATGTTTTATAAAAACGTTTCAAATGATATTTATACTATTATAAAATTATTACTTAAAGAAAATTTTAACCATGTTATATTGTTTAAAAATATATTTTAAAAGGAATATCCATGTTGTTTCTTGAAGGAGGTATTTTTGAATTTTTACTAAGAATGTGAATTGAATCATTATTTTGACATATATAGCCAAAATATAATTTTCCACCATCATAAAAAGACAATTATTTGAATATTAAATTGATATTATTAATGGTTATTTTTAAAAGAAAAATGTTTTCTTTATTATTTGATATGTTTATATATTTTAAAAAAGTCACTTCAAAATGGAAATGAAAATTTCACGAAGAATGTTTTAATGATCTTTTGATGGAATTTCTATTCATCAAAGACAAAAAACATTGCTGTTGACTGTGTTTTTATATGGATATGATGAAATTAAACCATTTTTATTCCTTATCTGTACTTTTTATTTTATGATAACATTGAAAATATATTTATGAAACCCATTCCTTTTCCATAGGTTATGTTATGATGAAAATATGAAATATTAATGAAACGTATTTATATTCTGTGGGATATGTCTATGAAACCCATTAATTTTAATGGGTTCTAATATGATCAATGTTTTATAATATTTTGGCACACATATATATTAGTTTCATTATGGTATCAGTGATACCTATATCTCCCTCTAATGTATCAGGTAGATATTGATATCTCATGAGATAAATAGGATTGGAATGGGGTGTAATCCTAGATCAATATGTGAGTCTATCCACTATGATAGTCAAGGGAGAGAACCATGACTACTATGATGGTTTTAGTAGTGAATCCAATCCACTATGATTGTATTGGGAGTGAACCTCGACTACTATGAGGGTTTAGGGTGTTAAACCAATCCATAATGATTTTCCTAGATATAAAGAATTGACTAATAAGGTATACTTACATGTATACAAAAAATATATCTCTTATTCCAATGTTATATTCTCATGGACCATATTATTTGATTCATTTACAAATAAGGTTTTATGAAATTAAATTATTTATTCCATGACCCAATATTATGATATTTAATATGAAGGGTATGTTTTTCAATAGTTAGGATCAACTTCTCATACCATTATCCTCATGTTATGCACATGATATCATTGATATATTCTTTTTTACCATTTCTGAGCATATAATCTGAAGCATTATTATGTTTAATTTCCCTAGGTTATGAAGAAATGTTATATTTGTGATTTTTCTAAGAAGGGTTCTAATTATAAATAACTTAGTGGTATATGATTTAGTTCACTTATAAACCGATTGTTTATGGGTCCATGTTTCCAAAGTCAATAAAACATTACACTCTTCATGTGTGTTTTTGTAAGATGAAATGGATATATATATAATAAGATGTATTATATTTTTATGTCATATTTAGGTATTTAAATATATAAATTCAAAGTCTTTATTTTAAATACTTTATGATTTAATTCATTTGGTTTACTAAACTAAAAGACATTAAATATACCAATGAAATTTGATTTAAAATTTTCAAAAGTCATAAGGGTTCTTCATCTCAATTTTGTTTCATTGAGACATTTTTTATTTGAAAAAAATATATTATTTTAATATTTGTATCTACTATCTCATTAAAATTTTATATTAGGAAAATCCTTATGTTATTGATATTTAATTTTTTAATTGTTTTAATTACTTTTGTGGGGGTTATGTTTCCAAATTTATCACAACATTAATGGTTTTATGATAAAATCTCATTTTTAACAGGATTTCCTATGATTAAATATAATAATTATGGAATTGTATTATCCATATCTCCCAAATAATTTTTCTTTTTTTATCCTCTGGTTATTTATGGATCTTACATGTTTTCATTTTATTTTACACTCTTTAAATATGAGAGGGATATTTTAAGAAAAACTGACTTCATTTATCTCTTTGGACATGAATATTTTCTTCCATGTCCATATTTTTATTAAGATTATTTAAATAACATGTTCAATATTTTCTAAATATTATGTAAATACCTTTTAACTGTATTTTAATTTATTCACCAAGGTTAAAAATGAATTTTATTATCATTTTTCAAAGATGGATCTTTTAAATTTTTATCGAGAATGTGAAAGTAATTTTTTATTTAACGTTCACAGAATGAAAAAATTTCTAGACAACATGAACACTCCTTTATTTAAAAATTAATTCATAATTTCTCTAGGTTCTTCTCAATGAAATTTATTTCCTTAATATTATCGAATTTTTGAGTATTTTTGTAAGATATTTCAAAATGAAAAGGTTATTTTACTTAAAAAATGTTTGAGTGTATTTCGAAATTCATTTTTTAAATTTAACAACATCATTTAATTTTTTATAATATTTTATAGGGATATGATACGAATTTATCCTATTTATTATTTCTTTATATGGTTTATAGTTCTAATTATTAAATTTCAATGAAACCTGTATCCTTTCCATGGGATATACCATGATGATATGAGGAATCTTTAATGATATTATGGAACACATATGTATGGTTTTCATTATGTGATTGGGGATTATATTATAAAATAATTATGGTTGGTTATGTTTTAAACCATGGCAAGGTTGGTTCGTTATATCTCTCTATTTCATTAGGCATGTAGGAATATATCACGTGATAATAAAGACAATATTGGTGAGTAAGACTTTTTTAGTACGATGCTTTTCTCAATAATATAGTATTGGGAGTTAAGCTCAACTAAGGATATGATGGAATGTGGAGTGAACCCAATACAATATGATATTCAGGGTTATTATCCTTGGATAAATAAAGGATTTTATAAGCTTATGTGTGTGACAAACAATTATATCTTTCATATATAATATGTTCTCATGGAATATGATTAATTATAGATGATTTCTATAACTTTTCTCTTATGTCTCTTGATTGATAAAAAATAATTCCATGCTTCATAATGATAATCAAGGAATTAATGTGTACGAATCTCTAATAATATCAAGTTTACATACCTTTATTCATATTTTATGCTCAATTATGTTGATTGATGATAATTTATTATTCATTCCCTTAATGAAAATATGATCTCAACCTTTCTTAATTTTCAATACCCATGGTTATAGAGGAATGATTCAAGAATTTTATCTCTAAGAATGGAGCTAGTTGTGAGGAACATAACATGAAATGATGTAGATCATTAATGTTCCAGTTTTTATGTATCCAAGTTTCTAAAGACACAAAACCTATATAGTCCTCTAGAATGTATTATTAAAAAATATATTGAATATTGTTATAAAATTATGTAATATTTATGAATGAAAGTTATGTTTCTCTATAATCACTTTGATTCATGATGAGTGGGCTGAAGATAGTACACCTACATAGACACTCTTGGGGGATATGCACTGGTTAATTCAAATTTTCTCTATAAACCCTTACGAAGGACTTGGTTATCTTGTTACTAAAATGGTTAAGAAAATTATACTATGTGTACAATAATGGATATCCTATATTATAACATAGAGAGTTGTTAAAGAAGAATATAGTCATTATTTTGGAGTTATTTATTCTATGATCATAGTTATTGAATTTATATGTTTATTAATATAAGTATCCTCAACATGAAATTTATTCTATGAATGATATGGTGGGAACAATAAAGAACCAATATAATGATGGATATAATGGAAAATGTGGTTATTATTCAAATGAGATAAGAAATGGGGTTCAAAATATTCAGGTAATGCTCACTCAACTCTATCATGTTATGAATAATAAAATGAATAATATGGAGAAACCAAATACAAAATGAAGGGGGTATCTTGATAATTAATGTCACGACTCATCCTTGGGGCTCGTGCCGTGACTACCCCAAGCCTTCCTTCCACAGGCAATGGGCTGGCGACTAGCACCAAAGGTGAAAATCCCAATAAAAGCGAAGGCATTGCCTTTATATAAGTAAACAAACACAACAGAGTACGCAAGTGGAAGTAAACACTAAGTAAACTGAGTACAAAAGTATGTGCTGGAAAGTAAATGGGGCAGAATACAAACCCAACTGTAAGTATAGTACAACAAAAAAGAAAAAATAGCTATAGTAAAGTAAACCAGCAACCACTATGTCGTCCTCCGGATATCCCACCTGAAGGGTGGGTACAAATGGTCCCCTCAGCTTCTCGGGTCCGGCCGTCCACTCCGTGTACGTTCCTCCAAGTGGTCCACCACCAGGTACCGTCCCACTCCACAAGACTCCACCTCGATCAGTGTTGTCTGTCGTCTGCTTCCAACACAACGTAGTGCGGGTATATCCTGTGTAGGGGTGAGTATACGATACTCAGTAGGGACCCCGAGACCCCTGAAGGTCTCCCAGAATCCATAAAGGGACAACCATAAGGAAAGATACAAACACAAAGTATCAACCTACTCTACGTAGGTATATTCCCATACATATACCTAAGTCATCAATTCCAGTTCGACTCCAACTCACGAGCCCAAGAACAACCCAGTCCACACAGGAAAGCACAACCTAGTCCACATAGGAAAGAAAATCAATCATATCGACGATAATGACTGAAATTCAATACTCAGCTCACACAGGTATACTACTCATGAAGAGGGGTGGAGATGATAGATGTACCCTCTGAATCATCTCCCATGACGAACCCACGTAGGATCCATGTACAGAGGGCGTCGCTGCCGAACCCACGTTGGATCCAAGTACAGTAACCATTGGTGCTGAACCCATGTAGTATCCAAGTATAGTCATCATCGCTGTCGAACCCATGGAGGATCCATGTACAGTCGTCCTCGCTGTCGAACCCACGTAGGATCCACGTACAGTCATCATCGTCGTCGCAGTCGCAGCCAGCTCTAGTATTTCCGCAGACAACATGCTCGATTATGGGAGGGTCCACTCCACGAGCCCAGAGGTTCGATACATCAACTTCCACAAAGTCTAGAGTTGATGTATCCCAATGTTCTGTCTCGTCAAAAGGAACTCAATGCAACAGACGACACGTCAATCGGACTCCCGGTCTGAGAGATATAGGCTTTTCCATTCCAGGGGCCCGGTTAGAAATATGCTCGTTTCTAACCCGGCCGATATCCAAAATCATCCGAAACTCACTTAGAGTATCGCAAAAGGACCATATCGTCGAAATATTCCTAGTACCGTAGACGGCGCGTTGATCGGACGCGCGGTCTTTATGTTAACCATGTTTAAGTGATTAACAAGCCCGACCCGTTTAGCCCAGTGGGACGATGGGTCAGGTTGACCCAGTTTGACAGGTCCGACCCAGCAGGGGTGTCGGAATGGTCCGAAAGAATTAATGAAGTCGGCCCGACGGGACGCGGCCTGGCACGAAGTGGCACGGGGCGCCCCGAAGAGGCGCGGCCCGTCCCGACGGGGTGTGGCCCGGCCCGCCCTGGCGCGGCCCGGCTGGACCCGGCCCACCGCGGCCCGGCTCGGCCTGGCACGGCCCAGCTCAGCGCAGCCTGGCGTGGCCCGGCGGGGCGTGCAGCCCGGCAGGCTCAGCCGGCCGGCCGAGCAGCTCGGCCGAAAACGAGCGTGTTCCTAAGGGGGGTGCACCCCCCGGGTTTCTGCACTAGTGGCGCCATGCGGTGCTGCCCTTCCCCAAACTGGCCAGTTTGACTGGTCGGTCTTCTACAAATGCGGCCCGTAAGGGCAGGCCACCGGTCCTCCAGTGCAGCGCCCTCCTGAAGCCACGGTCCAGCACCGCCCGGCCGGCCGGTCCTCTAGCGCGGCGCCCTCCTGGCGTCGCAGCTCCTCTTCGTCTGGCCGGCCGGTTCTTCCACCGATGTGGCCCATGCAGCAGGACGCGGTTCTTCCCGCACAACTGGCATGACGACGCCAATTCCCTTCATCGCGTTCCCGGCACGGTGCGACAGCGTCATTCCTCCTTTATCGCATTCCAATTCTCGAGTAATTTAACGAGAACAACAGAGGGTTGTCAGGCCGTGTTCGTTCGGCCCGCACCCTCCGCGTAAGATGATAACAATCGTCCATAATTAAAAATTAATTTCCAACGTGTATGGGATATGTAAATATCCACTTTCAAGAGTAAACCCCTACCTTAAAAATATGTTCGCGGTTATCAAGCTTTGTGGATGCCAACGTCGTTTTCGTCGTCGTCGGTGTGCACTCGAGGAAGTGGCGTCTCCCCTTTTTATCACGGAGAGAAGAAGAGGATTGTGCGTCGTTGTTCTTCGTGGAGTCAGTGCTCTACGTCAAAGAGGTGTCATTCTTCGCGGAGAGGATGAAGTTCTTCAACGATGGAGGAGCTTCCTTCTTCTTTCACATGAAGGATCTCTCTCAAAATCCTCCCACAATAATCCAACCCCAAAATAAAATAAGGCCATCCCTTATTTTAATTAAGAAAGCCAGGCATTTCAATATACAAAAATCAAACACTTAATTAATTAATGAAGAGTTTCAATTAATTAATTAATGTGTGTGTTGGCATGCAATAAAGAGGGGGATAGGGAGAGTAACTTAATTAAAGGGATTTAACATGTTTTAAAGGGGGTGTTTATGAGAGTTATAGAAATTTGAAGGGTTGGGGCTCGTGTGAGCCCTACCCCACATTTATCCTCACATGTGTAGTAAGGATGTTAGTGGGTCCCACCCTAACTTCCCCATGTAGGTTATAACCACTTAAGATATAAAAATAAAATTGTCCCACAATTTTATTCACCTCTCAATTATTCCACAAAAATTGACTTCTTCTCCCTTGCAAACGCATCTACGGTAAAATTCCTCTTAATCAACTATCGGCGCTGCGAGTTCACTGGTGCCCTCGTATATCAATTTCAAGCACCGGTTCAAAAGATAGAATATCTGGATCGTTCGTTTACTGAACGTACCTGAGCTAAACTTCGGAAATTGATTCCGAGCACACCGGGCCTCGGAATCTAGTTCCTTTAGAAACCATAGGCTCAAAAAATTACAAATTATTTATGAAAAAAAATCCTTGAATTTTATGGGTCTTTACATTACTCCCACCTCAAGGATTTACGTCCCCGTAAAGCTACATCATAAACTAGGGAAACAAATGAGGGTATTGTGCACGCATCTGAGACTCCTGCTCCCATGTGCCCTCTTGAAGGTTCCCATGCTGCCACCAGATGCGCACTAGAGGAATCGACCATCCACGTAGGACCCGCTACTATCGATCCTCGATCTCCACTGGGACCTCCGCAGAAGTCTCCCCGTCATCGATGTCTAGCTCCCCGTGATCAATGATGTGCGTCGGGTCGTGCACATATCTCCTCAGCTGAGATACGTGGAAGACGTCATGCACCAAGTGCAACTGAGGTGGAAGGGCCAGGCGGTAAGCCACCTCGCCTACCCTGCTGAGGACCTGGAATAGTCCGATAAAGCACAGAGATAACTTGCCGCCCCAGCCAAATCTCCATAATCCACGTCGAGGTTAGACCTGTAATAAAACATGGTTGACATCCTCAAACTATAGTGGTCTCCGCCTCCTGTAAGCATAATAATTATGTCTGCTCTGTGCAGTCCTCATCTTCTCTTGAATGATCTGCACCTTCTTCGTCATAGCCTGGACCATCTTTGGTCCTACGACTGTTGAATCCACAAGATCAGTCTAGTGCAGAGTTGATCTGCATGGTCAGCCATACAATGCCTTGTATGGTGCCATCCCGATGGTGGAGTGGTAGCTGTTGTTGTACGCAAAGTCCACCAAGGGTAGGTGATCCTCCCAGCTGTGACCAAAGTCAAGGATGCATGCATGGAGCATGTCCTCGAGTGTCTGAATGGTCCTCTCTATCAGGCCATCCGTCTGAGGATGAAAGGCAGTGCTCAAGCGTAGCTGCATCCCAAATGCCTCCTTTAACCCCTTCCAAAACCAGTAAGTGAAGAGAGCATCTCAGTCAGAGACGATAAACGATGGAAACCCATGAAACCGTATGATCTCCTGAATGTAGAGGTGTCCCAATCTCTCCATTGAGCCCTGATCTCTGATAGTTAGGAAGTTGGCCGACTTGGTGAGTCGGTCGATAATCACTCAGATGGAGTCGTGTCCTCTGGAAGTATGTGGTAGCCCTGTCTCAAAATACATGGATATCCCATCCCACTTCCACTCCAGGACCTCTAAGGGCGGCACTAAGCCTGCCGGTACCTGGTGCTCCGCCTTCACCTGATAGTAGTTGAGCCATCATGAAACGAACTCTACCACAACCTTCTTCATACCTGGCCACCAGTTCTCTCGTCTGAGATCTTGGTACATCTTCGCTAATCCAGGATGTACCGCTAGTGGGGAAGTGTGAACCTCCCTAAAACATCCTCTTGTAATGCAACCGATACCATGGTACGTCATCGGAAAAGGATGATGTGCTCTCCTCCTAGAGAATAACCATCAGGTTCTAGCCCTATAGAAATCTGAGCACATCACGTCTCACAGTCAATGTCCCCACGTTGTGCCTCTCTGACCAGATTTAGTAGTGGAGGAGTGACTATGAGAAATTGTAGATAGGTTTCTCCATCTCTATCCAAAACGAATATCTACAACGCGGCTAGCTGCTTCTTCGCCTCTCCAAGTAGCTGAATTCCCAATCTCTTGCTGAGAGCATCAACTACTACATTCTCCTTCCTAGGAGTATAGACTATCTCAAAGTCATAGTCCTGGAGGAACTCGAGCGATCGCTATTGTCTCAGGTTCAGGTCCTTCTGTGAGAAGATGTACCTGAGACTCTGGTGGTTAGAATAGACTATAATGTACTTGACAATTAGATAGTGCCACCACATCTTCAAGGCGAAGACCACTACTTATAACTCCAGGTCAAGGGTAGCGTAGTTCTTATCGTTCTGCCTCAAATGTCATGAACCATAGGCAATCACTACCCACTCCTGCATCAGGACACACCTGAGTCTGGTCCCTGATGCATCGCAGTAAACTACGTACCCTACGCCCTCCTCTGGTATCCTCAAGATGGGTGAACAGGTCAATCTCTTCCTCAACTCCTCGAAGCTCTGCTGACATCTATCTAACCACATTAAAGGTTTTTCCGTCTTCATCAAATATGAAAGTGGTTCTGCAACTCTGGAGATGTCTGGAACAAATCTCTTATAGTACCTAGCCAGACCTAGGAAACCCCGCACCTCCGTCACAATCTTGGGTGGCTCCCAAGAAAGTACTGCCTCGATCTTCGCAGGATCCACAACAACTCACGCCTCAAAGATGGAGTGCCCCAAGAAGTGGACCTCTGGAATCTAGAACTGACACTTCAAGAGCTTACCATAAAGCTGGTTCTATCGGAGTGTGTCCATTACAACCCCCAAGTGGTAGGCGTGCTACTCCTCAGTAGTCGAGTAAATAAGTATGTCGTCGATGAAGACTATAAAAAATCGATCGAGGTAAGGCTAGAAGATCCTGTTCATGAGAATGATGAACACTTCTGGAGCGTTGGTTACAGCGAAGGGCATAACCAAGAACTCATAGTGGCCATACCGAAACCTGAAGGTCGTCTTCTGCACATCCTCATTTCGAACTCTGAGCTGGTGATAGCCTGACCTTAGGTCTATCTTCGAGAACCGTCGTGCTCTCTTGATCTGATCGAAGAGGTCATCAATCCCCTAAAGTGGATACATGTTCTTTATGGTCACCTGATTCAAGAGACGGTAGTCGACACATAGTCGTAAGCTCCCATCTGCCTTCATGGAGAATAAAATCGGAGAAGCCCAGGGTGAAACACTGGGTCGGATGAATCCCTTTCTCTGCAAATCCTCATACTATACCCGCAGCTCACAAAGCTCAGTAGGAGCCATCCGATATGCTAGAGTATATATCGGGGCTGTCCTGGGGTATATAAAAATGTAAAATTCTACCTCTCTATGAGGAGGTAGTCCTGGAACATCGTCAGGAAACACATCTGCATACTGATCCACTACAACAGAAAAACTTGAACTTCACACATCAACTACTCCTAGGATGAGACTAGCCAAATGATTGTGTGATCGGTTTTCCTCTCCTCTACGTAAGTCCATCCTACGCGGTAAAGGCTCCCTTCTTGCTGGTGAAGGTGAACCTTCTCCCATACGTGTGGACACACCGCACTTTGTGCCTAATATAGTCGATATGAGAATGAACTATAGATTACCGATCCATGCCCAAGATGACGTCGTAAGGCCTCTATGCCACTACAAAAAGATCCCAGCCGAAGCTATCGCCCCCAAGAGTAAGCTCACAATGCCTTCACCAGTGTTTAATCATCGAGTCTGCTCCCGTAGGAGTCTCTAGCCATAAGGATCAAGCCAACGGCTCTGTCTGAATCTCCATGCTCTGAACAAGGGCAACAACAATAAAATAATGACTCGCTCCTATGTCTATAATTACTGAAGAAAGGGTGGAGTAGACACAGATAGTGCCTCGAATCATCTCAGGTGCATCGTGGTTATAGGCCTTGACTACCTGGAGCTGAGCCTGCCCCTGTCTGCCAGCTCCCTGTGGTAGGGGTGGTCCTCCTGGTGGTGGTGGTGGTAGATCCTCGAAGCGTCGTGAGCCATGTGGCCCTACCTGCCGCATGCATAGCACTACCTACCTCTCATATAACTGGATCTACTACGTGTTCCCCGCACCTCCGAACCAGTATCATGAGGTCACCCACCTGATGGACTAGTCTTCTTGGACCTCTGCGACATCTGTCTACTCCCGGCTACAGACGACTCCGCTATGTGTCGCCCTGCGGTAGGCCTCGCTACTGGTGTAGGCTCAGAAAAGAATCTCTCCCCAAGAAGGGCTCACTCGAGTACTCCTACCTGCATCGGAATGCTGAGGGAGATCATCGAAGCCCCGATCTCATGACTCAGTCCCTACTCGAAGGTCCGGGCCTGGAAGAATGGGTCTCATACAATGTCTGTGGAATAGTGAGAGAGGTAGGTAAACCTCGTAGAGTACTGGGCTACTGTCATGCTTCCCTTCCACAGCTGTAGTAACTCCTGGATGCGCACCACATGGAGGGTGGATGGAAGGAACTCTGAGCGAACGAGGCTATCGAAGTCCGTCTAAAGTAGAGATGCCTCATCGTGCACCTAGAGAATCAGGCTTCACCATCTGCCTGATGCTGCATACAGGAGACTCGGGGCAAGGATCACCATAAGATCTGCTGGAGTCCCTACTAATCTAAAGACTCAGACGATAGCCTCCAACCATTCCTCGGTTGCCTGAGGGTCCATCTCTCTGCGGAAGCTGGGCAGCCTCTAACGCTGAAGCTCGTGCAGTGCACTCAGGTGACGTGCACTCTCCCCTGCTGAGGCTGTTGGTATCGGTGGCCGAGTGGGTAGAGGTACCATTGGTGCCTCTACTGTAATGGGGCCCTGCACCGAGGCCTCGTCGGTCGGTGGGCTGCCATCCCGGACATAACTGGGATCCCTAGCTGGCTGCCGTCATGGGGCCATCGTGCAAAGAAACAGGTGTGCCACTATTAATACAGTATACCTGGTGATCTGACACAAAGTAATCACAAAGAAAACTTTTGAAACACACATTAAATTAATTTTTTCGAGAACTGAGTCAGAAATAAGAAGTCAGGGTCCTGGTGTATGGATACTTCGGCTACTGCTCCAACACTAGACTCCCTAGACTGATAACCACACTCAATACTCTAAACGTTATTTCCTTATAGAGAATAAATTATCAGAGTCCTGAGTTCTATGGTAGAACCAACTCCTTTGACACCAATTTGTCATGACCCATCCTTAGGGCCCGTGTCGTGACTACCCCAAGCCCGTCTTCCATAGGCCTAGGGCTGGCGACTAACACCAAAGGCGAAAATCCCGATAAAAGGGAAGGAATTGCCTTTATATAAGTAAACAAACACAACAAAGTACACAAGCTGAAGTAAAAAATAAGTAAACTGAGTACCAAAGTAGGTGATGTAATGTAAATCGGCTAGAATACAAACCCAAATGAAAGTATAGTACAACAGAAAATAAATAATAACTGAATTAAAGTAAACCAGCAACCACCGAGTCGTCCTTCGGATATCCCAACTGAAGGGTGGGTACAATGGTCCCCTCAGCTCCTCAGGTCCGGTCGTCCGCTCCGTGTACGTCCCGACAAGTGGTCCACCTCCAGGTACTGTCTCTCTCTACAAGACTCCACCTCAATTAGTATTTTCTATCATCTGCATCCAACACAATGTAGTGCGGGCCTATCCCTTTCAGGGGTGAGTATACGATACTCAGTAGGGACACCGAGACACCGAAGGTCTCCCAGAATCCACAAAGGAATAACCACAATGAAAGATACAAACACAAAGTATCAAACTACTCTACTTAGGTATATACCCATACATATACCTAAGTCATCATTTCCAGTTCGACTCCAACTCACTAGACCAAGAACAACCCAGTCCACACATGAAAGCACAACCCAGTCCACACAAGAAAGAAGGTCAATCATATCGACGATAATGACTGAAAGTCAATACTCAGCTCACACAGGTATACTACTCATGAAGAGGGGTGGAGATGATTGATTTTTTCCTTTGAATCATCTCCCCTGTCAAACCCACATAGGATCCAAGTACAGAAGTCGTCGTTGCCGATCCCACGTAGGATCCAAGTACAATAACCATCGCTGCCAAACCCACGTAGGATCCAAGTACAGTCGTCAACACTGCCAAACCCATGGATGATCCATGTATAGTCGTACTCACTACCGAACCCACATAGGATCCAATTACAGTTGTCATCGTCGTTGCAGTCGCATCCAGCTCTAGGGTTTCCACACACAACACGGTCAATTCCGAGAGGGTCCGCTCAACGAGCCAAGTGGGTCGATACATCAAATGTAACAAAGTCTAGAGTTTATGTATCCCTAAGTTTCATCTCATCAAAAGGAACTCAACGCAATAGACAGAGCGTCAATTGGACACCCAGTCTGAGAGATATAGGCTTTTCCATCCCTGGGGCCCTGTTAGAAATATGATCGTTTCTAACCCAGCCGATATCCAAAATCATCCAAAACTCACTTATAGTATAGAAAAAGTGTCATATCATCGAAATAGTCCTTGTGCCGCAGACGGTGCATCGATCGGACCCACAGTCTTTATGTTAACATCGTTTAAGTGATTAACAGGCCCGACCCGTTTTTCCCAATTGGCCGACGGGTCGGGTTGACCTAGTTTGACGGGTCCGACCCAGCAGGTGTGTCGGACCGGTTCGACGGAATTACTCATGTCGACCCGAAGGGAAGCATCCCAACCCGAAGAGGCGCGAGCCGACCCGAAGCGGAGATGGCCGGCCCGGCGGGGCGCGGGCCGGAGGGGCGTGGCCCGGCCCGGCCTGGTGCAGCCCAGCCCGGCGTAGTCCGGCTCAGCCTGGCCTAGAACGGCCTGGAAGGGCGCGCAACCCGACTAGCTCAGCTGAGGCCGAGCGTGTTCTGGGGGGGGGGGGGTTCTGCACCGGTGACACCAGGCGGTGCCGCCCTTCCCCAAATTGGCCTACTAGACTGGCCGGTCTTCTGCGCACGCGGCCTGCATGGGTAGGCCGCCGGTCCTCCAGCGCGACTCCATCTTGGCACCGCGGTCCATCACTGCCCGGCCAGCCGATGGGCCGACCGGTCCTCTAGCGCGGCGCCCTCCTTGCCCCTCTGCTCCTCTTCGCCCGGCCGGTCGACGGGCCGGCCGGTTCTTCCACTGAAGAGGCTCGTGCAGCGGGCCGCGGTTCTTCCTGCACAACTTGGGCGATGGCATCAGTTCCCTTCATCGCGTTTCCGGCATGACGTGCCGGCATCGTCCCTCCTTTTTCGTATTCCAATTCTAGAGTAATTAAACGAGAACAACGGAGGGTTGTCAAGTCGTGCTCGTTCGGCCCGTACCCTCCACGTAAGATGATAACAATCAAACATAATTATACAATGATTTCCAATGAGTATGGGATACGTAAACTTCCACTTTCAAGAGTAAACCCCTACCTCGAAAAGATGTTCGCGGTTGTCAAGCGTCGTGGATAACGACGCCGTTTCCGTCATCGTCAGTGTGCACCTAACGAAGTGGTGTCTCCCCGTTTTATCATGGAGAGATGAAGAGGAATGCACATCGTTGTTCTTCATGGAGTCAGTGCTCTACGTCGAAGAGGTTTCGTTCTTCGTGGAGAGGATAATGTTCTTCAACGAAGGAGGAGCTTCCTTCTTCTTTCACATGAAGGCTCTCTCTCAAAATCCTCCCACAACAATCCAACCCCAAAAATAAAATAAGGGCATCCCTTATTTTAATTAAGCAATCCATGCATTTAAAAATAAAAAATTTAAGAACTTAATTATTTAATGATGAGTTTCAATTAATTAATTAATATGTGTCTTGGCATGCAATAAATAGGGGGAGAGGGAGAGTTACTTAATTAAAGGGAGTTAACAAGTTTTAGAGGGGGAGTTTATGAGAGTTATGGAAATGTGAAGGGTTGGGGCTCGTGTGGGCCCCACCCCACATTTATCCTCACATGGGTAGTTAGGATGTTAGTGGGTCCCACCCTAACTTCCCCATGTAGGTTATAACCACTTAAGATATAAAAATAAAATTGTCCCACAATTTTATTCACCTCTCAATTAATCCACAAAAATTAACTTCTTCTCCCGTGAAAACACATCTACGGAAAAAGTCCTCTTAAGCAACTACCGGTGCTGCGAGTTCACCGATGCCCTCGGATTTCAATTCCAAGCATCGGTTCAAAATATAGAATATCCCGCTCATTAGTTTACTTAACGTACCCGATCTAAACTTCGTAAATTGATTCCAGGCACACCGAGCCTTGGAATCAAGTACCGTCAGAAGCCATAGACTCGAAAAATTACAAAGTATTTAACAAAAAAATTCCCTTGAAATTTTCGGGTCATTAAAATTAATCTTTTAGGTTTCAAAATCCAACATCATTTAATGGTCCAATAAACCAATTTATTTATAAAAAATTGATTAATGCGGTTGAAATGATATTTTCTATCCATCCATTTTTAGATCATGAGGTGTTTTTTTAGATGTCAGTCTTTTGGAAGGTGAGGCTTACCAATGCTGGAATATCATTATGAATATAATAGAAATGGAAGAATTTGATTCTATGAAGTGGAGTGATTTCATGGGAATATTCTTCCTTAAATACTTCTCATAGTCTAAACATAATAATATGAATGGATAATTCATAGACTAGAAATACATGAAAGATAATTCTATTGGATATTATAAGGAAAATTTCATGATCCTCACAATATATGAATTGGTGTTAATCAATATTCTTTTAAATAATATATATCAATTATTTATTATTATTGAAATCCATTTTAAGATGTCATTAGATATAAGGGAGTATTAAATCCATGAAAATGATTTTTATGTGCACTTAAGTTTGAAATGGAAAATGATGAACCATACGATTCAAGGTAATGGAAAAGACAGATGGATTACCATAGAATCCCTAATAAATATTATCATTGGGTTATGGAATTTCCACTACCATCATGTAAAATATGTGGGAGGAAGCACCTAGGTAATTTACATAGAATTTATGGGAAATAGTAAAAGTGTGGTAAAGTAAGCCACCTAACTCATAACTATTAAAGAAACTGAAAGAGGTTAAATAACACCACTAAGGAGAAGAAGACCCAAGAAGGATCTACAAATTCTCTTCAGTTCATTACAAGTCATGTGTATGTTACTTATGTAAATAAATGTCCCAAACGTAGAGTTAATGAGTGGAAGAAGAAGAAACAACCTCCTAAACCAAAAGAGTATGGGATGGAATATGAAATCACTACTATATAGGTGGACCATAATAACAAAGTGGTGAATGGTAAACTAATTATCAAATATATAACCATGAATTTGTTATTTTATTTTAGTTATACATATTCTTTTATATATATCTTATAAGTGTGTTAAAAATTTAGATTTTCCACTTGAAACATTGAAAATCAAGCTATCCAGGAAAATACATACTAGTACACTAAATGAAATTGATGTGTAAACATATTCTCTAATTGTTATATGTGTGTATATACTCTAAAAAAATTATTCTTCTCCTTGTCATTTAATTAAAATAATTTTGGGCATGGAATGAGTTTACTTATACAAATCTCACATCAATTAATGAGAATGGAAAATCTCCTTTCATATTCATGATCTTCCAGTTATGAAGTATCAATCTATGGATGTTATTGGATGTTATTTTGAAGATAATTATATTATATGAGTATTTATACTAATAATCAATGGATTAATAGATCATAATATCTGATATAATGTAAACATGTAAATCATACCAATTCTGAAAGAATATGCTGATGTATTTCGCAATGAGTTACCAGGTTATCCCCTAGAATCTGAGGTTATATTATCAATTGAAATAATCTATTGATAATTACCTATATCAAAGAGTACATATGGAATATATCCCATTGAGTTAGATGATTTTATGAATAAACTGAAAATGAAATTTGGAGAAGTTTTTTATTTTCCCCAGTACTTAATTATATAGTATTCAGATCATAATTTTTAAAAATTGATTGATCCATGTGTTTCTAAATTTATTTTATTGAGATTAATAAAATCCTGATAAAAAAATTTCATCTATCCCATATTGATGATATATCTGAACAACTCAAAGGATATCAATAATTCTCAATGTTTAAACATCAATATGGATACCATCTGTTAAAGTTTACAAGGGATTATATTTTAAAGACAACATTCCATATGAGGTATGAACACTATGGATTTATAGTGATTCACTTTGGACATTTGAATTATCCTTCCATGTTCATGTATCTAATGAATAGAATCTTTATATACTACCTTGATCAATTTTTGGTTGTCTTTATAATTGATATTATTTTATACTAAAAGTTCAAGGAATAAAATGATGTTTATTTCAAAATTTTGTTAAAGACCATGATAAATGATAGGTTTTTAGAAGAATTTAGAAAATGTAAATTATGGTTACAAATTTTTTCTTTCTTGTTTCATGTAATCATAATAAATTGAAGATATTTGTATCCATAATATATATAAGTTATCAATCAATGGTATAGAACAACCACTATAATTGTTGCCGATAGATTTCATGGGTTAGTTGGATATAATACAATATTTTTGATAAATTTATCACATCTATGAATTCTATTAACAAATTTAGTAATGAAATACTCAAAGTTACTCCACATAGAATATTCTGAGGAAATATTCAAGGAGATTATGGAGTATTTTTCCATTAAACTGAAACGTACAATACACTATAGTGGTTAAGGGTTTTCAATTTATAGTGATGCATTATTAAAATGATTAGGATGATTTCTTTTGAAAAATTAAAAGGAGTTTTTTATGACCCACACCAATTAAAAAATAATTCGAAAAACTATCGGTCACATGATTTGGAATTAGTGACTGTGATCATAGAATTTAAAATTTGGATGAATTAAATTTATGGTGAGAAGTATGACATATCCACTAATAAAAATAAATTGAAATATATGTTCAAACAGCGGAGTGAAACATGTGACAATGGAGATTATTATAGATAATAATAGAGTATTATTGCTCGATACATTACCAATTTGTAATGGAAAATAAGGTGGTCGATTCTCTAGGTAGGAAATATCATGTTATATTATCCTTTAAGAGAATTGAACATTAACCAATACTCATGGATCTAAAAAGGATTAATCCTGAAGTCATAACAGATAGGGAGAGATCTAATGTTTCTATTTTTTTTTTCTCAACCCTACATTCACATAATGATGAAATAATCCCTAAAAGATGATGTAGAGATTTATAAAAAGGTAGAAAATATAATGGTATTTCAGTTCGATAAAGATAGTTTTTCATGGATTGAAACCTGGATATGTGTCCCATAAAAGCTGAAATTGAAGAAGGAACTATTGGATGATTCACATAGATCATCCTTATCAATAATTTTAGGATGTAAAAGTATGAATATTGATCTAAAAAACCATTTGGTGTGATAGTGTGAAGAGTGATATTGAAAAATATATACTTCGATATTTGGTATGCCAGAATGTTATGGGTGGACAAAATAGTATAAGGTTATGTTTCAACTATTACCCATACCACTATAGAAATGAAACAATATCACCATAGACTTTATCAAAAGAGTCCTTAAATCTTTTAAAGTCCATTATGAATCTTGGGCTATAGTCGATCTCATTATAAAGTAAGTGCATTTTATTTCGATCAAAGAATATTTATTCATTGAACAACGTTCCCTGATATACATAAGGGGATTTACAAGGCTACATAGACTATGACTATGTATTATATCTAATGGGGGTATAAGGATTACCTTGAGGTACTGGAGAAGCCCTCAGAGTGATTTAGAGATAAAAAAATTTAACCCTACATATTGTACCATCTACTATTGTTTTTTATATATGAGATGTTAATGTTTTTAAATTCTCTTTTCTTATGATGTTTTGTCTCTGTTATGGAGTTTTATTTGATTGGTTTATATAACAGATGGATTGAGTTGTTAATACATAATCCTTGGGTAAAATATGGGATACATAATGGATATGAACTACCACATGCTATATAGTGGAATCTACCAGCTTGTCGATGGTGTTACTTCATGTTTATTCGATTTTAAAATCCCTCCTAGTCATCCTATAAGATGAGAAAAATCTAGGTGGTTCTATTAAGAACATTGTGTATTCAGTGTTCCCTTCTTGAGGGTAAAATTAATGTAGCCCATGGGTTTTTATTATCACATAGTTTTTAATAACTTTAATTGAAATTTGTGAACCCCATGTCCCTAATCCAAATTTTGGACAACCTCTCTTGAATCATAGCTCTGTTTCGATTCTTCCCTTTCCTCTCTAATTTTTTGATGATCCCAAAATTCTAAAATGGGGAGTTCTTCATATATTTATACAGAATCATTTTTTGTTCAGGAGATATGGGCATGGATATATAATGGATATGTGGTTTGTATAATTATTTAATGATGAATTCTTTATTTCTTTATAGATTAATGATGGATCTAGTGTTTTGATGATGCCTCTTCATCTGATCAAGATCATCCAATGAATATGAATATAATACTTGTAAGTTATTATGGATAATATTCTTAGTCCTCTTATAGATGTAGGATTGATGAAAAAACCTTAATCCATTGACTATTATTTTATATATTGGTGGTGGTAAGAAAATTTCAATGAAAACACAATTACATGAGATAGAATTCACAAGAAATGTGGATTTTTATGGGTAAGTCTTCATAGATTGATCACCATGAGACTCACTTCTCCATGATTATCATCTTCTATCAATATTATTTTGATGGATTAGGGATGATACTTTTTTAGATGGATTGAAGAAATTTTATGTTCTATAATTAACAATGAATTCATGATCAATTATTTAATTGATAATGAATGTAGTTAATTGGTGACCTATCCTTTTATGTACCTTAGAATTGGTTTCATTGGTGGAATACTTAATGTGCATGAATATAGAATAAAATTCTTGACTTGAAATCTCTTGGTTATATTTTTATAATTCTATTTATTTGATGAAAAAAACCTAGAATTACATCCTTAACGTGTGATAAAGTTCTTTGTGGGTGTTTGAGATGATTCAATCATCGATCCATAATAAAACTTGGAGTACATTAACAAACATTGAGGTATGAAGTTCTTTACCATTGGGAGATATTGTATGAACTAATTTCCTTTGTATAATTCTTTTAATAGAATTCCTTGATGTTCATGCTTGATTTGGATCACATGTGGGAGTGCACATAGCTTGACCCATTTATGATACTTGATTCCATGAGAATGTTTGTATCTTTTTTAGTCCAGTTTGATGTTGATCACATGTAGTGTATGTCACTACCATTTACTCTTGATGACAGACACAAAATTATTATATGATCTACCCTATTCAATGTATTAGCATTCCTTGGGAGGTATTTTTCATGGTGTCCAGAATAGGTGCACCATCATGAAGTGGTCATTATTCATTGGGGGAGTGTTCATGAATTTCAATAATGGTGACGATAGACCAAAGTATAGGGTTAGGATACGATGATGTCTAGTGGAATCCAAGTAGCGTGTTCCCCCACGGTTTAGTGGATTCTATGTAGAATGAAAACTCAATTCCTAGAGGATGAAAAGGATATGACTCACTTAATGCCTATAGGATGTTGAGTAGTTGGTTTACATGATTTCAAAATATATGGTTTCTAGGATTTTTGATAGTTCTTGATGACGTATGATATCTTGATATTCTTTTTAAAATGGAGAAGAAGCAGGTATGGTTGGGTCTCATGGGGGATTGATTAGAACACTAATGCTCAATATATATTTTTTATGCTCTCTTTCACATTTATTGTAATCAAGTCATACCCATGTTATACATGTGTGAATTTTTTAGGGATGCATTGGTGGTGTCCTATTGGGTTATGTTACTCACAAATTGCATTAGAATCATGATTCACATGAAGAGTTCATGTATATGGATCCAAGAAATGAAAATGGTACTGTGGAAGTAGATTTAACTAAAGATAATGGAGCTCGTGGTGGGACTGAGATAGAAAACAAATGATAATATAGTTTTATTTAATCAACAACACTTATACACTTATTTAAATTTTCACATTGGGAGCCCATTTTTATATGTGTTGTATGATATACATGACATCTAACATTATATTATTTCACTTTTTTGACATAAGTTTGTTTACAATTATTTAATTTTTTTTATTATTTTATTGACAAGATACTGCAGGTATAATCTCCCAATTAAAGCGTTTGGACCCTTACTTTTAGTGGGAAACCACTTGTGTAAGGGGAGGTGTAAATATGCTCTTGTGACTATCAAGATCAAACCAGGTGGTTTTGGTTAGGGGATTACAGTATGGTTTTAGAGTAATGTATTTTTTATTCTTTTTATACTAAACTAGAACATAGTATAAATTATATTGGATGTGTTGGACTTGGGTTGGGGAGTTTCAATATGACTATCGAACACAGGTATATTTGACCATTTAGTTACCATTGATGAGATTTCTATTAATATTTTTTGTAGATTTGGGTGTTTTCAAGAATTATGATTAGACATGTGGGTTCAAAATCCATAAACATAACTATATTGGGTGGTATAATAGTTATTTAATTTCATTTTTTATTTCATATATTATTTCAAGATATAGACGTATTTTATTGATATGTGATATATATGTTTCCAATTATTGTTGTATATATATTCTATCATTAATTAGTTAAATTTGAGTATGTTTTTATGTTTAATTAAATATATTACTATGAATAACATGTTGTGATGAGGATCTTTGTTAGGTATAGGAGGGATATACAAAGGGTTGTGGGTGGGAGCCTAAGAGAATAATTGTGTGATCCCATAGAGTGATTGAAATATATCCTAACTACTTCATAATTTTTACTAATGTTTTATTCATGGTTCAGTAGATACTACCTCAAAGAAGACTAATGGAACCAACAAGTGACTTTGATATGGATACAACCACTAGTGAGGATTTCCATATTCCACAACATGTTGTGTTGGATTGTGAAATAGAGCATTATTCTATACCTTCGATAGTATTTTAGGAAGTGGGATCACCTTATCCAAGAGACCTTCCATTTGTTCCAGCCAAAGATGGAGGGGAACTAAGGTCCATTTTAAACTATTCTAGAGACTTCCTTCTCTATAATAATCTATTATTTTAGGAATTTGGAGGTCTATAATATACAATGTACTCGATATACATCATCGATGGTGTCTTTGACCTCATTGAGACACCTGAGGAAAAGAGAGTAACACAAGAAGCATTAGTGCTATAGGGACCCACTATGAGGTGGTGGGGAATGATGGGATAGGATAGAAGATGTGCGAGTCTAATCCAGTTATCCTTCAAGCACCAATTCTTCCAGGATTTCATTCTTGACATGTTTAATTTAGATCAAGAATAAGAGTTCATGGAGCTACAATAAGGTTCCCTGAAGATATCATCATACTCAACTAATTTAACTAAGATACTCTATTTTGAAATTCCATTTGACAAAAATGATCCATAGAAGTCCAAGAAGATTGAGTATGGTCTTTATTTGTAAATTAGAATGAAGGTTAAGAATATTAACCTAGGGACATACCTAGAGGTTCTACATAATGATTTGATCATACAGACAATGATGGGGGAGGATCAAGTAGTTGGTGTTATTACAACCTTCATTACTCAGGCAAGGGGAACCCTTACTTCTACAATTAATTCATCTTATGATATTAGGATATTGATTAATAGGGATATCAAATAGGGTAGTGTTATACCTATGGAGTATATTTTTACTTATTTACTTCCACCAGAAGGAGTTCCACAATGATTCAAATATGGGAAGGTCTATCATTTTATATGGTCTTCACAATACCTTAGAGCCAATGTTATAAATTCATCAAGACATGGAATATTCAGTAGTTTTTCTCTATACCAATTTTGTCATATTTTTGTATCAGATCAATTTCTAGAAGTCCAGGGAACCAGAGATCTCGTTAGGTTCCCCAATAGTATACACGAATGATGATGACTCAAGAAATTTACACGTCACTGGAACATGATCAAAAATATGTGGTAGGTCATGTTTATATTGTGGATCAAATATTGAAATAAGTGGAAAGGGTCCTTATACTGTAAAATGTATGATCTTTATCACATTTACATTTTACTCAATTCTTTTGACACCGATGATTCCTATTCCATTATCCTATATAAGTCGTTTCTAGACCAGAATTACCAATCAAGTTATCTTCTAAGTTACATTCTCTCAATGTACCATTTGTAACACCCTGACCCGATTTTTCCAGAGTCGGTGCTTTATTACATTACATTGGCATGATAAAAGGAATTAGGTCCTGAATGACCAATCATTTTAGTATTATTGGAAACAAGATAAACACATAAGTTCAACATTACAACTTGAAAAGAAATACAACACTAATTTATTCCATCAGAAACATCCAAGTCTCTTAGATTATTACTCCATGTCACTCATAAATAACTTCTTCATATCCTGGGAAAATGAAACATAAGAAAGGGGTGATCTAAAATTCTTAGTAAGGGTCTACAATGCAGTGGAAGATAACATAAACATTATCCATGGTGATTAATTAAAAACACATGCCTTTACAAATAATAAACATGAACACTTTATGTCTTGAATATGAGTTGATTAAGTAATTCCATAATAAAACATATCATTGTTATTCTACTAGTCGAATAACCACATGAAACAACATTATTATTTTCATAATGAGGGAATGTATAATTCCAGGCATTCTAAAACATCTTTTCAAGGCCTCTGTCAAGTTGTCTAAAAATGATTTTGGCCTCATCGAAAACCATATATCAAATTGGGAAAGTCCTTGACCAATTCCACATCTAATTTTCTCATGAGACCAACTGATGCACCGAGAAACTAGAGTGGGATCCACCCACCACATACTAAGTCCAACACATTCCTCATATGAAAAGGTTGAAACATAACATAAACATTCATATTAAAAGTAGCATATCAAATGACAATACTTTAACCATAAACCCTGAATGGTATAGAAATAACACATACACAGTCAAACATATCACAAAAACTTAAATACATTATGGAATATTTGTTTCATAATAAATCAACTTCAAACAAGTGTAAAATTTATCAAAGGATGTTGACATAGGGGAAATCAAAACTACTTGAGAAAAATATCTCTTTTTATTTTGAAATCATTTAAGATTCACATAATTATAAAAGAATAAATTTATTTTGAAATTATTCTTATAAGATTGTAAGGTAATCTTCGATGATGTTATAACGGGGTAAAATAACCGCACTCACCGTATAAGTTAAATAAAACATTCTTACTATAATTTTTTTCGAAAAGGTCATAAAGTACCTTGTTTGGAAAATGACAGAAATATTTTTTTCAAAACATATATGGTCAAATAATGTTATAAATGAATTTCACCGATATTCGAGTAAAGAGTAATTTTTTTTGAAATAAATGTTCAATTAAACACGGTTGTTGATGATAAAGTGATCATAGTAGATACTTACGTAAAAACAACCTCGGATGATAAAGAGATTATGAAATTAACCCTTACCTTATAATTTTCCTTAGTCAATGGTACACTAACCTCCTCCAAAATAGATAAAACTTTTTTTATTAAATTATAAAATAACTATATACATCAATATGATATCATATATTATCTTCTAATATTTATTTGTTAATAATATTTTAGTAGTATCATAGTTTTGGGTGTTAACTGACTCATTTTCCATTAGATGCTTGGTTACGTAAGCCATGTTTGTTATGGATAAAATGTATTTGATTCATATCCAGAATGATATTAAGTTCTTAAACATTATTTTTAACCATCAAATGAAAATTATTTTTGAATGGTTACGTTGGGGAAATGAATCTCATCACGTTCGTGGAGATGGTAATTCGTATGTACAAAGGAGCGACAGTGTCATAATATTGATGGTGAAATCATATGTAATTGGATGATATATAAAATATAAAGAATATTTATCATGTTATATTTATTACTCACATCATTTATACTCATTATTATACCAATCCAAATAATGATGTATTCGAATAACAAACTACACCACAATGTGGATACGATTAGTTGTACGTACACATGTATGGGGACTTTGTCATTTTTAGGATGGAAAGAATAATGAATATGGTTGTAACATATTTATAATAACATCACAGTATGAATAAGGTACTGGATTTATTATTTTGGTATGGAAACATCAATGAAAGAGGAAGTGTAAGAACAAAATAAATTGAAAGAGGGTGGTGAATTTATTACCTCTTCTTTGGGTGTTTCCTTTTGAGTTGATCAAAAGGGCTTTATAGGTTGTATTTCTGATCAAAGTAAGGCCTCTATGTTGAATTTAGGGAAGTTGGGATGATATTTGGGAAGGGGTTGGCTGATCCAAATGGATTTGGAGTTTTAAAATTAAGAGAAGGGAAGTACCTGTTTATAAGAGAGGTGAGGGTCACTTTAGGAAAAGTTTGAAATATTATTTTATAATAAAATAATTTTCGGTTTATATTTGCTAAAAAATATTTCATTTAGAGGATAAGGTAGGTATGGGTCGAAAACATCTCAACCAATAGGTTTTAGACTGGTTTAGGTCAATATATTAACCTTATCTTTTAGATTTAACTCTTAGTTAAATAGTTTGACATTTACCATGTCTCTTTGTATTTCTATATTATATGGTTAATAAACTTACAATAACAAGCCAAAACAACCCCCAATGGTTCGTTTTTAATATATATAATCTTATCTTATGTTTCTGGTCGAACTGTAGATTTTTGGAAATATTATATCAATTAATAATATAGTATTTGTTTTTAAAACTAAATTATGTCAATTTTTACACTAGTTAGTATTTGATCTTTTGGAAATCCATAAAAACATTATCACTTCGAATAAAATTTATTTAATCAACCCTAACATGTAATATTAACATATATAATTAGTGGAATTAATCAGAAGTCTCAATTTACATTTATCTGGATATTTATAATATCAATTAGTTTAATATTTCATTAATAAGGGAATTATTGTATCATCATTGTGTCATAAATAAATTAAATTATTTAAAATATAAAAATTATAAATAAAATACCATTATGTAGGAAATATTTTTAGCATTCTAATTAATATTTATAGATGAGTTTATATGGTGTGTAACTCTATATTAAAAATTTTATAGTTATTAAACATTGAATTTAACTCTTTGAAGTCATTTTAAATAAAATAATAATAAATGTCGTAATCTAATCGAAGTGGACAAAAGTGGATCATATTTTATTTGTATGTTTGTTTTTGGTCTAATTACACTTATTGAACAGAATTAGGACACGTGTTAGGGTAATTATGATGTCATTTTTCCATTTAATTACCCTATTAACTTTTAACCGTGGTAAATAAATGTTAAAAGTTACTGTTCACCAAAAATTATTTTCATCTTATAGAACAAAATTTTACTTACTGATATTAACCATTTATCTCTTATTTTTTAAATTCGGCTCACAGAAGTGGTAAAATTAAGTTTTATTCAAATTTAAAAATGCTCCTAGGAGGTGGGTAAAAGACTGTAAAAAGTTCAATAAAATTGTAATATATCTAAACTTGTTATAAAATGACTCCAATGAATTAAATTGAACTTATATAGGTATTATGTATCTATTTTGACCTACAAAAATGTATTTAAAACAAATAATTATTTAAATAAAAATTCGGTTTTAACCAATAACGTAGTGTTTTTTGAGTATTCATCAAAAATTGAATGTTTTTTAAAAATACAAAAAATTCACCCTAAGATAATTTTGATATTCCGAATTCAAAAATGAAGTCCATTTTGAAAAATAAAATTTATAAAATTTCAAAAAGTCGGTATTACTATTCATAACAGCTAGTTTGATTGGTCGCGGTGTGTTAGAATCTCGATGTTACGTAAAATGAAAGCTATTACACTATTCAAAGGGAAGCAATCTGTGGAATATTGGGGTGTTACATTCTTCCCTCCTTCAAATAATTTTTTCCTCGAAATTTATAGAATACTACCGCACAAAAAGATTTGGGTGGTTCTACATCATAAGTTCATCTGGTTCCCACGTTTCATCTTCCATCTTATGGTTTTTCCATAGATCTTTTAGTAGATAGGTTATTCAGTTTCTCAACACTTGTTATCTGGTATGAAGAATCTTGACAGGATCTTCACAATAATACATATCAGGTTCCAGTTCAATTTCATCATAGGTGAGTACATGTGTTGGGTGAGGCATGTATTTTCTCAACAATCATACATGGAAGACATTGTGAACTTTAGATAAACTTGGCAGCATTTCCAAATGGTAAGCTACATCCCTTATTCGATCTAGAATTTTGAAAGTTCACATGTACCTGGGAATTAATTTACCTTTCTTACCAAATCATATAACTCCCTTCCATGGAGACACCTTTAAGAAAACTTCATCTCCTACCTGAAATTCCAAATCCTTCCTTCGATTATCGGCATAACTCTTCTGCCTACTTTGAGCTACTTTGATGTGGGTTTGGATAACCTTCACCATTTCCCTCATTTCATCAACATGTTCTAGGCCTCTGAGTATTCTTTCACCAACATCATCGCAACAAGTTGGTGTGCGACATCTCTTTCCATATAATGCTTCATATGGTGCCATATGAATACTTGAATAGAAGCTATTATTATAGAAAAATTCTACCAGAGGTAAATATTGATCCCACATACCTTGAAAGTCAAGGGAGAAAGATCTCAACATGTCTTCTAAAGTTTGAATAGTCCATTTTGATTGTCCATTGGTTTGAGGGTGGTAGACAGTGCTCAAATGAAGTTTAATATCCAGGGGCTTCTGAAGACTTTTCCGGAATCATGAAGTGAAACTAGGATCACGATCATAAACAATCAATAGGGGTACACCATGGAGTCTTACCACTTCATTAATATATAGTCTTTCCAGATGTCTAAGTGGTAAATGTTCTCTTATAGCAAGAAAATGTGCTGAATTGGTAAGACGATCAACAATGACCCATATTGCATCAATTCTTATAGGAGTCTTTGGTATCCTCATGATAAGGTCCATCATAATATTATCCCATTTCCACTCAGGTATGGGAAGAGGTTTCATGACTCCTCCAGGACGCTGCCTTCCAACTATTACTTGTTGAAAAACCATAAATCTTGACACAAAATCAGCAATCTCCCACTTCATGTTGTCCCACCAAAAATGTCCCTTCAAATATCTATACATCTTGGTGCTCCCAGGGTGTATAGAGAAATTTGAGCTATGAACATCATCAAAAAATTTCTTTCTTAGATAAGGTATATCGAGAACACAATGTCTCTTCTCAAATTTCAAAATTCAATCTTCATATATGAAGTAACACAATCTACCATCATTTATAGCTTTAATGTTTTTTTAAAACTCCTCATCATTAGTCTGAGAACTTTTTATCCTTTGTAGTAATGATGGTTTGACAATCATTTGAAAATGTATTGATGTTTCTCCTTCCACAGTTATTCCCATATCCATATTTACTAGATCAATGAAAATAGGATCCCTTTCAAATCTCATCTTCTTCAAAACTCCATGATCCATTCTCCTCAAAGCATCTTCCTCCTTATTTTCCTTTCCTGGGTGGTACTGTATTGTGAAATCATAATCATTGATTAGTTCAAGATATCTCCTTTGCTTCATGTTTAGTTCTTTTTGTGAAAAAATATACTTCAAACTCTTTTGATCAGTATAAATCTCACATTTTTCACTATTATGATAGTGTCTACATATCTTCAGAGCGAAGATTACAGCTACAAACTCAAGATCATGAGTGGGTTAGTTTGGCTCATGATTTTTTAGCTTTCGTGATGCATAGGTAATAAAACTATCATTCTATATAAGGACACAACCAAGTCCTTTCTTTAAAGCATCACTATAAATAACAAACCCATCATTCCCTGATGGTAGATTCAAGATAAGAGCATTGAATAATCTTCTCTTCAGTTCTTCAAAACATTCTTAACACTCTTTTTTCTAAACAAATTTAACCCCATTACGTGTGATCTTGGTTAATGGGTTATCCAATCGAGAAAAATTCGGGATGACATGTCGATAATAACCTGCTAAACCAATAAAACTACATACCTCAATTATACTCATTGGTGATGGTCATTCTTGGATTTCCTTGGTCTTTGAAGGATCAAAAAATATTCTATCCTTATAGACAATATGGTCTAGAAAATAAATCTCTGGAAGCCATAATTCACACTTGATAAACTTCTCAAATAATTCATTTCATCTAAGAGTCTTTAGAATAATGAGCAAGTGGTTTTCATGATCTTAGAATATTTTGGATTACACCAAGAAATAATCAATAAAAACAACTAAAAAAACATCAAGATATTCCTTGAAAAGTCTATTCAATAGATACATCATGACATAGAGTACATTAGTAAATCCAAAAGGCATTACTGTAAACTCGTAATGCCTGTACCTGGTTTGAAATTCTATTTACGGAATTTCTTCCATCTTCACACACAATTGATGATATCCTGGTCGAAGTTCAATCTTTGAAAAATATTGAGTTCCATGAAGTTAGTTGAATAAATCATCAATGCAAGGTAGGGGATACATGTTCTTTATTATTATAACATTGATCTCCTTGTAGTCAATGCACAACCTCAAATATCCATATTTCTTCTTAACAAAAAGCATAGGGGCTTCCCATGGAGAAACACTAGGGAAAATAAATATCTTATTACAAAATACCAATAGTTTTTTCTTTAGTTCCCCTAATTACACAGTGTTTATTCTATAAGTGGTATTCGATATGGGGCTTGAACTAGGAATTAAATTAATGGAAAACTCAATTTATCGTTCTGGAGGATGTCCAGGTAAATCCTCTGGAAACACATCCACATTTTCTTACAAAATAGGTACATCCTCTATTCGAACATTATTTTGCTCACCCAAAATTATTTCATTCTCATCCTCCCCAATAAGTAAATTTAGTAGACCTACTGGGGGTAGATTTTGATAAGAATAAAATGGTGACATTTCTGCTTTAAAGATAAGTTACTCATTATCATCATCGAGAATTGAAACCTACTTTTTCTTAAAATGAATTTTAACATCACGGTCTAAAAGCCAATACATACTGACGATTATATCAAATTCAATCATGTGTATGAGTATTATATCAGTAGATAAGTATCATTTATATGACTTAATGGGGTCTGATTCACAAAACATTGTTGCAAAGATACTTCCCTTAGGAGTTTTTGCTGAAAACTCCCTTGTTAGATCAAATTGAAAATATCTAATTTTCTTAGGAAACTGGGAAACTATGAAACAATGTGATGATCCAGAATCAAATAAAGCATTGGCTAAACATGAGGAAACCATTAAATTACCTTCCACCATGTCTTTCGATGCTTCAACCTTAGTAGTAGCGATCAAATAAGCATGGCCTTGATACCTTGGCCTTTTCTGAGGTAAGTTTCCTTAATGATTAGGATGTTCATTTGCATAATTTCCCATCTCCCTGAAATTATATCATTGAACATTGGTAGCTGCTTTCTTCCCCTTACAATCACTAGCAAGATGGCCTTTCTATCCACATATGTAGAATACTCCTTTTACATTTAAATAGGAACTATAGTGATTCCTTCCACAATTATCACAGTGTGGAAATTCAACTCTTCCCTTATTCTCTATTTCATTATTTACATTCCTAGAGTGTTCAACATATCTCTTCATCTCTGGCTTTTCTTTAAAGTTGTAAGACATAGAGAATTCATTTTTTGTCTTGATAACACATGAGACAATATCTTCTTATGGTGAGAAGGATTACGAGACTAATGCTCAAATAAAAAATGGGTTTAACCCATCAATGAAACAATAAATCTTACTTCTTGGGTTATGTATATAATCTGTGGTATGCCTTGATAACCTTGTAAATATAGCCTCATACTTTGCGACATTCTCATCCTCCTTTTTCCTCAGACTCAGAAATTGACTTTCCATATCTGCACGATGGTAACAAGAAAAAGTATTTTTCTAATAAAATCTCTTTAAACTCCCTCCATTACATGTTTGATACCTTTTCATCTTCCTTACTGTTTTGAATCAATGACCGCCATTAATCTGCATCTCCCATTAGGTGATAAAATTACATGTAAACTTTTTTTTTCCGCTACTCCCCTAAGCATAAAATATTTTATCTAAGGAAATTATCCATTGTTAATCTACAAATTGATTTGTAGACCCAGTGAATGTTGGTGGTTGTTGCCTAATGAAGTGGTATAACATTGATCCTCCGTGGTTTGGATCAGGGTGCTCCATACGGGTAAGTTTATTATTCATAACATGTATGAGTTGTCCTAGTATGGTGATAAGCTAATCATCACCAGTTGTATCACCTGCTCTGCTATAATTATCTTGACCAGGAGGGTAATCCCTACATGAATTACGTGCATTGATATGGTTTCCATTTCTTCCACAAGGCATCATTTCAATACAATTCCATACCATATATTAGTTTACGAACCACAATACAAAATTCTGAACATGTAATACACTTTAAATAAATTGAATAGTTTATGTATACAAACCATAATCATAAAAATGTTTTCTTTGATAAGTTATATACTCATAAATACTTCATAATGCTTTGTAAAGAAAATGATAATTATCCTAATCATATCCCCAGGGAGTGTTGTAACCAAGAGTGTAGCAAGTCCTGTTTTTGTGCACTAGTTCCCGTTCAAGTCTAGCTCAAAGCAGTGTTTTCGGGGTTTATCCCTAGGTACATATGTGCTAGAGCTTCCTCTACCGACTCGTATCTAGATAGGGATTTATTTCTTGGAAAACTCACAATATCTTTACAGTGCCAAAATTCTAATAAGTTCATCTATACTAATCCTCAAATTCTATCTTAAGGTAATGTGATCTAATCAGAGTATTTCTAAATCTAGAATCCAAGGTTTGTACTAAACTTCCTTTGACACCAACTATAACGCCCCAACCCCAGTTACATAGAGTCAGTGCGTTATTACATAACATTGGCATGATACAAGGAATCATGTCCCGAATGACCGATTATTTTAGTATTATAGGAAACAAGATACATACATAAGTTCAACATTACAACTTTAAAAGAAATTCAACCCTAATTTATTCCATTAGAAACATCCAAGCCTCCTCGATTATGCCTCCAAGTCAATCAATACTAAATTATTCATATGTTGGGAAAATGAAACATATGAAAGGGGTGAGCTCGAAAGTTCATTAAGGTTCTACATTGTAGTGGAAGATAACATAAACAATAGGCAAGGTGAATAACTAATAACACATGCCTTTACAAATAATAAATACGAACACTTTACGGTAGGAATATGAGTTGAGTAAGTAATTCCATAATAAAACATAGTCATGGGTATTCTACTAGTAAAATAACCACATGAACTATCATTATTATTTTTATAATGAGGGAATGTACAATGCTGAAAACTCTATAACATCTTGTGAATACCTCTTCCAAGATGTCTAAAAATGATTTTGGCCTCGGCCAAAACCATATATCAAATTGGGAAAGGCCTCGGACAATTCCAAATCTAATTGTATCACGAGAGCTACTAATGCACTGAGGAGCTAGAGTGGGCTCCACCCATCACATACTAAGTCCAATACATTCCTCATATGAAAAGGTTGAAACAAAACCTAAACCTTCGTATTAGAATTAGCATACGAAATGTTAATAATTTAACTATAAACTATAAATGGTATAAATATAACACATCCAAAGTCAACCATATCACAAAACTATAAATAAAATATGGAATATTTGTATCATAATAAATAAATTTCAACCAAGTGTAAAATTTATCAAAGGATGTTGACATAGATGAAATCAAAAATATTTGAGAGAAATATATATTTGTATTTTGAAATCATTTAAGAGTCACATAATTATGAAAGAAAACATTTATTTTTAAAATATTATTAGAAGAATATAAGGGAAGATTTTATGATGTTATAACAGCAGAAAATAGCCACACCCATCGTATAAGTTAAAAAAACATTCTTACCATAATTTTTTCCAAAAGGAAATAAAGTATATTGTTTGGAAAATGAATGAAAGATTCCCTTCAAAATAAATAAGTTCATATAAGGGAATAAATTAAATTAACAAATATTCTAGTAAATAATAATTTTTTTGAGATAAATTTTTAAGAAAACATGAATGTGGATGATAAAGAGGTCCCAATAGATACTGTCATTAAAACAACCTCAGAAGATAAAGAGACAGTGAGATTAACCCTTACCTTATACTATTACTTAGTCGATGGTATGTTATCCTCCTGTATAATAGAGACATTTGTTTAAATTATAAAATTATTATATGCATAAATATGATATCATATATGACATTCTAATATTACTTTGTTAATAATATTTTTTTAGTATCATCATTTTGGGTGTTTAGTGACTCGTTTTTTTATATGCTTGGTTACGTAAGCTAGGTTTGTTATGTATATAATGTATTTGATTAATATCCAAAATTATATTTATTTCTTAAAGATTAATTTTAATCATTAAATGAAAGTTATTGTTGAATGGTTACGATAAGGAAACGAATCTCATCATGTTCGTGGAGACGGTAATCCGTACGTACGCACGAGAGAAAATATCATTATATTGATGGTGAAATATTAGGTAATTGGATGTTATATCATATAAACAGAATCATTATCATGTTATATTTATTATTTACATCAGTTATACTCATTATTATACCTATCCAAATAATGAAGTGTTTGAATAACAAACAACACCATGACGTGGAGACGGTAAGCCATACATACGCATGTATAGTGACTTTGACATTTATAGGATGGGTAGAATAATGAATATGGTTGTACCATATTTATAATAATATCACATAATTTATAAGGTACTGGATTTATTATTTTTTTATAGAAACAACAATGAATGAGGAAGTGGAAAAAAGAAAAGAAATTGAAAGTGGGTGGTGAATTTATTACCTCTTCACCGGGTGTTTCTTTTTGAGTTGATCAAAAGGGATCCTTAGGTTGGATTTTTGATCATTGTAAGTTCTCTTGGATGAATTAATGGAAGCTGGAAAGATTTTTGGGCAGGGTTTGGCCAATCCAAATGGATTTGGAGGTGTGAAATTAAGAGAATGGGACGTACCCTTTTATAAGAGAGGTGAGGGTCACTTTCGGAAAAGCTTGAAATATTATTTTGTAATAAAATACTTTTCAGTTTATAATGGCTCCAAAATGATTTATTTAGAGGCTACGGTGGGGATGGGTCTAAAAAATCTCAACCAATAGGTTTAGACATGTTTAGGTCACAATATTAACCTTATCTTTTTGATTTATCTCTAAGTTAAATAGTTTGATATTTACCATGTCTCTTTGTATTTTTATATTATAAGGTTAATAAACTTACAATAACAAGACAAGAGAGCCCTAATTGATTCATTATTAATATATATAACCATATCTATGTCCATTGGATGATCCTTATATTTTTAGGAAAATTTTATCAATTAATAATATAGTATTCGTTTTAAAAACTCAATTATGTCAATGTTGACACTATTTAGTATTTACTTTTATTGAAATCCGTAAAAACTTTATAAATTAGAATAGAATTTATTTAATCAACCCTAAAATGTACTATTAACCTATATAATTCATGGAATTTATCATAAGTATCAATTTACATTTATTTGGATATTTATAATATCAATTATTTTAAACTTTTATTAATAAGGTAATTACTGTATCTTCATTATTTCATAAATAAATTAAATTATTTAATGTCTAAGAATTATAAATAAAATACCATTATGTAGATTTTTTTTTATATTTCTAATTAATATTTATAGTTTAATTTATATTGTTTGTAACCCTTTATAAAAAATGTTTTATTTATTAAACTTTGAATTTAACTCTTTTAACTCTCCATTAATTAAAAGATTAACAAATGTCCTAATCTAATCAATGTGGAACAAAGAGGATAATATTTTATTCCTAAGGTTGTTTTGGGTCTAATTACACTTATAAAATATAATTAGGACATGTTTTATGGTAATTGTGATATAATGTTTACCCTTAGTTGCCCTATTTACTTTTAACTGTGGTAAATAATAGTCAAAAGTTATTTTTCTTCAAAAATTATTTTCATCTTATTTAACCACATTTTACATATTTATATTAACTATGTCTCTAGGATTTTTGAAAATCAACTCACATAATCTGTAAAATTATGTTTTATAAAAATTTGAAAATGCTCTTTGGAGGTGTGTAAAAGACTGTAAAAAGTTCAATAAAGTTTGTATATATCTAAACATATTATAAAATGACTTCCATGAATTACATTGAACTTATATAGGTATTGTGTATCTATTTTGACCTAAAATAAATTTAAATAAAAGAAATATTTATTTAAATAAAAATTTGGTTTTAACCAATTACGCAGTGTTTTTCACTTTTCATTGAAAATTGAATGTTTTTAGAAAAATACAAATAAATCACCCTAAGCTAATTTAGATAATGAGAACTCAAATATGAAGTCCATTTTGTATAATAAAATTAATAAAATTTTAAAAATTGGGTATTACTATTCAAAATGACTAGTTGGTTGGTTGCGTGTATTAGAATCTCGAAGTTACGTACAATGCAAGCTATTGCATTATTCAAAGGGAAACATACCATGGAAGCCTAAGGTGTTACACCATTGGGAACAAAACATGGACATCTAGATAAATTACCAAATATTTTTATAATCTGTTTTTGTTATGGAAATAATTTTTAATTAACTATTATAAATCTAAGGATATTTCATGTGATTATTGGAAGGTTCTATCTGACTAGTTTCATAGAGCACGTTGATTAATATCGGATATGGATACCATTTACCTCATCAGTGGGAGATATGTTCATGATGAAATGTGTGTTATAATTGAGATAAAGTAGATTTGGACTATACATGAGTCATATTGGGATTATAATAGTGTAGTTTTTTGGATTAGATATTTTAGTGAGATTATTATTAGCCCCATAATATTTTCCTCATGTTGCAGATCTCTATTAGAAATTCTTCATAGATGGCGTTCTTAGACAACCCAAAAGTAGTGGAGTTAAATTTGAAGTAGATATCATTATAGATGTGTATCCAATTTCAATACCACTTAATATTGAGTAACAAACCCAGTTGAAGGACCTCAAGGTTGAGATCAAGGACTTTGAGTATAAGGGATTTATCAGGAAGAGTACTTCACTATAGGGTGAACCACTATTGCTTTCCAAGATGGTGAGATGTAGTCTTAAACTCTATATTGATTACCAAAATATTTTTAGGTTATTTTATTAAATAGATATCCCTTTTCTTGTATTAACTATCACTTTGATTTCTTATGGGAATCCAGATGGTTCTTCATGTTTCACCATTGATTGGGCTATCACCAGCTATAGGTTAGATAGGAAGACATCTTGAAGATTTGGTTTTAGATTTTCTATGGGATATATGAATAATTGTATATTCCATATATAATAAATAATTCTATATAATTGTTCATATATCTCATGAACAAGATATTCTACCCATATCAAGACTTTTCTATTGGGGTGTTCTTTGAAAACATCTTCATCTACACACTGACCCTAGATCAACATGTTAGACACCTCGAGATAGTCTAGAACACACATTACAAACATCAGATCTATCCCAATCTATATATGATTACCTTTTGATTCAAGGGGTGAAATTATTGTTGAATATGGTGTTTTAGATTGTTATATCCATGGTCCTATATAATGTTGACTTAGTGATGTTCTGGACATGTTCTCAAAACGTGTTTGTTATCAGAATATTTTTTGGTTAAGTAGGATTGTGGAAACATTAATTCCTAGAATTTTCCTTCTGATTAACACCCACTATTATACTGATAAATAAGGGAGTAAATGTTTAATGGAAATACCGTTGTGAAGATTCATTTATTGATATTAATATGAGGTTTACTATAGATCACATGTTGATACTTTCTGAGCCAGTGATTTGTTTTGATTTTTAGGGAAATTCATCATATGTTAGTTTGAGAGCATTACTGATGACGGAAGATAATTTAATATCATTTGAGTATCATTAGCTACACACCCATGAGTGTAAATATCATATACCTGACTTGGAGTTGGTAGTAGTGGTCCAAAATTTTATGTTGTAGTGAAACTATCTCATTAGTGAGAAGTTTTCTGTCTACATAGACCACATGATCCTTCATTATATCTTCACATAGTGGGACCAAAAAATTAGGAATAGGCATGAGGTAGATTATCTTGATACATAGGAATTATAGATGGCATATATCACATGTAAAGCTAATATCTTAATAGATTCTCATTATAGTAAGACACATGTATCTCATGATCCTAGTGAAGGACTTTTAGATGAAAAGTAGTACATGATTATCAAGTTGAATAGTTGGTGGATGGATAATTATGAGGACCAATTATAGATGGAATATGATTCAATAGTGGCCACATAATCATTATTGGACCAGGTAGAGGATTTATAGTAGGATATCATAGAGTGTGTTATGATACACGAATAACTATCTAGTAGTGATCCAATACTTGAGTTGTCCTCGGATGGTGATGATGTGATCCTTTTTATAGAATCACATGAATTTTAGACATAGATATTACATATTATTAGATGAATATTAATTAAATTAATAAGGAAAACACCAAAAGACCATTGTAATTTAGTGTATTTGGATACTAGGTAGGAAATATTTAAATTTGTTTACATATCATCAATAACTCCAACAACAATCTTTTCACAGAGTAATCCTAAAAGAAATACCCAATATAAAAATTTCATTATTACATGGGGAATGAATCATATGAATTGGTGAGATTAAATTATCAGTAAGAGTAACCATAAGATATATCAATATATTATCAATTAAACTCATAGGGGTATGTAGTCATGAATATAACATAAAAATATCATATCCAACCTATCATAGATATTAAACATGATTCATGGCATAACAATTTATCATTTATGAAAATATGTCACATAAGAATTATGAATCATTATAAAATAGTCATGAACCATAATATCATGGAATAAAATTGAGTCACAATCATAAATATAGAAGAAAATTTCTTAATAAATTTTTAAATTCCAATAAAATCAACATAATATATCAAGCCTTATCACATATTTCCCATTGTGGTTCAGGATGCACCTGTTTCCCATTGTGGATTTGGACTCACCCATTTCTCATTTTGGATCATGATGAACCTATATCCCATTATAGATTTTTATTAAACTTTTTCCCATTGTGGAGCAGGACACACCTATTTCATAGGGTGGATTAGGACACACATATTTCCTATAGTGGATCTAGTCGATTGACTTGTTTCCCATTATTATCTCATGAGGTATATCGATTTACCTAAAGCATTGGGGGGAAATATTGTTCCTTGCCATAAAATAATTATAATCTGACATATGTGTTCCTCAAGAACAAAAAACAATCATCATATCATAACCCATGAAATGAAATGGGTTTCGTAAACATTTCATCCTTTCATCAGAGCATAACCCATGGAAGAAGAAGTGGGTTTCATAAATATTTTATCATTGTATAACCTGTGGATGAGAAATTCATTTCATAAATATATTTTCAGGATTAACCATTCATATTATGATCAATAATGGTATGCTTGGTTTATGTCTCAACTATTGAATAAATTATATCAAATTATTTCTTCCTAGATCGATAATGATTTTTAATGATATATAATATATAACATTTTTTGAGTAAAATAACATTCCTTAAAAAAAATATTTTTATAACAAAAAAATTATTGAAAATCCTTATCATTTAATAATATCCTTTAAAATTTATATAGTAAGCATTAAAAATAAATTAATACAATTCTTGGGTAAAATATAATTTCCAGTTTATTTTTTTAGAAAATGTTTTTATAAATAATTTTATTTTAAAATAACTTATAAAACATATTAGCGAATCTTGAAATCAAATAATTACTATTATTAAAGGGAATTTATTTTATATAGTACATGTTTAAAATGAGATTCCATACACATTTTTAGTAAAATCCCAATGGGAATGGTTTGTAAAATGAAAAGAAGATTCCATTCAAAAAATATTTTTTTAAAGTAAAACATGGATAAAAAATTATTTTAAAAATCATTGTACACTAATAAATTTTTTTTTATTTTTTTTTAAATCATGGTTTTGGAAGAAATAATATTTCCGACTGAAAAGAGGAATATGTTCCGATTTTCTTAAAAAATTTGCTTAATTGATTTATGTACCAATGATTGAAAAAAGATAAAATTACATGAAAATAGCATAAATGAACAATTTATAATAAAATTAATTTATTTATTGTGATATTAATCATAATATTTTTCATCGGAAACATAATCATAAACAATTTTGATAAATGACGAGATTGTGACATAAAATCAGTACAACATTGGTAACCTTGAAATATAACTACCCAAATTAAATATCATTAACGTAGAAATAAAATATAATGAAGATAATTAAATTTATTATAATAAATGTAAAAGGGACTATATATACACCTCGTATAAGTGATAGGTTCGTAACATAATCATATTTCTCAAAGAAGTAGAGTTGAGAAAACAAATCCATTACTGATTGAGTAACTTTTGAACCATAAACCACTATAAAGAGAGATCCTCAAATGGATATGAGAATTACAGTAAGTTATTTTATAATAATCATAAAATACAATAATGGAATTAATATACACCACATCAAATAAACACATGGTGAATATGAAATGTGTCTGACAGAAATATTAAAGTGAGACGAAAATCCCTTTCCATAAATATTAAATTCCTCCAAACACATTAGAACCACCTATATAATTAATATAAGTTTATTATAAATATATTATAAAACCATAGTTATGTTCATAATTCCACATATAATTTACTCATTTAAATTTATTACCTATTTATTAACAATTCCATGTTAAAGAAACGTTTCAGGTAATAACCTCTATGTTTTTCATATATGTTTGATTTTTTTATTTTGGTCCTATTAATTTCATCATGGTTACTTCATTTCTAGAATAATAATAATGAAATAATTTTCAAATTTTTCATAAATTATACTTTTTATGACTAATAATGAAATATGGTATTATGAAATGAAGTATCTTATGATCATGGAGTTGGTAGGCTTCAAACATGCTAGAGTAACATTTCTATTTTTAAACGATCATTATGGAAATAAGGTAATTAATATAATATATTCACATAAATATAATAATATCATAAATAACATAATATTTATTATACATATCATCCATGTGTTGTGGTATTGAAAATTGATAGTCACGTCTCTTCGTGGAGGTGTTAGTCCACACAAAATAGAATGACATTATCATCATTCAGTGCTTGAGAAGATAAGAAAAAAATCATATTTTATCTTATTATAATGATAAATATGTAATTAATATAATAATTATTTCATATATATAACATATATTAATTAAATGTATCCTTATTATCTTTGATATAAAGAGTCAGGGAAAATGATCACATCACTTCACAGGGTGGTAGTCCGTTGTACAGACAAATGATGCCATTGTATCCCCTAAGGAATTGAAATTAATTAGGTATATATATTAAATAATTACTCAAAATTTATTATTATGTTATAAATATCATATATATACTGTATATCTATCATCTTACCCAAAAGTGAGAGGTTCTAATGAAAAAATGAATGTCATCGGTTTGTGAAGCAGTGGTTCATCGTACATAGGAATGATGATTTCTTATAACATTTCATGAAATTAGAGATGGTTTTAGGTAATTAAATAACCATAATGAAATTTTATTATATTTATGATATTGATACTATTATATCAGAATGGTTTAATTTAAATTCAAGGATGTGGATGAAGAAAGAAAATAAAAAACACCTGACGAGGAACATTACCTATTCCTAGGTAACCTTCTTAGGTTTTAACCAAAAAACTTCTATGGTTGAATTTCTGACCCAAAAAGGTTACAAGGATGATATAAGGTAATTTTAAAATTGTTTTGTGTATGTTTTTGTTGATCTAAATCGATTGGGAGGTGTGAATAAGTGAGGGAGTGAGTTCTCTTTTGTAATTGAGGAGGAGTGGTATTTTTGTAAATACCCAAAAGTATTCCACAACTGGAGGTCACTCTCATATCATGTTGCTCAGGATTTTATAAATAATATAGGGGATGGATTATATGTCCTATACACACATCCAAAAGAAATTCCAATTTTAAACATGTCAATCATTAGACAGTATGTTTTACATAATTTTATCAATTTAATTTTCACCATAATAACTCCTTTTTTACATTGATGATTTACCAATTAAGACTAAAATAAAATTATTATTATTAGATAATTTTTACACAATTATTATAAATATGAAATATAATTTATCAAAAAAATCCAATGCACTAAAAATAAATTTTAATATAAGCACATGTAAGGTGAAAAACCCATTTAACCTTAATCGTGTCAATTAATTTCTATATATTTTCAATAATCATTATTGTAAAAATTATTTTGAACATATTAAATAATATAAATTATTATGATTAAAAATATGGAATCCATTTTTTTAAAATCAAATTCACATAAATGGAAAATTTTAACAAATAATTAATCGAGTAGAGGTGATGAGAAATAAATTTTGTAAAGAGAAAAATCATCAAACATTTGAAAGGTTTTTATATAAAATTTCAATATAAAATTGATTAAAATGAACTATATTGGATTATATATATAATATCTATTCTTAATTTAAAACCAATATAAAATATAATTTATCATTATAATTAATTTAAACGAAAATGCATTTTTCAATCAAAATTCAGTATTTTTCACTATTATTTAAAAAAAGTTCACTTTGAAAAAATTCTCAAAAATTCACCACAATATAATTGATAAATGATGATTTCAAAAATAATTTTATTTTCTATAAAAAAATTTCTAAAAGTGTCAAAAAATAATTTTATTATCATTCACAAAATGAAATAAAAAGAACCATTTTTTGAGAAAAATAATAATTTCAAAGCATATAAAGATTATAATTAATAATATGTATTTATTATGTAAAAATATTATAATTAATATTTAAAAATTAGTCACGATAATTAATATCAATATTTTTAATAGATATGTTATAACAATAATTTCTGAGTAATGTTAATAAAATATAATGGTTTCGTTAGAACTCATTGTCGTGTGTAAAGCTTTCTAAACCCAGATTTGCATGTAACAAGAGCATAACATGGTGTTTTGAGTGACAAATCATACTTAGAGATGTGTACAATTCCATCCATCAAATAAATTTAATTTATCTAAAAATTAATTCATTAAAACTGAGTGTGTTACATTTTACCTACCATAAAATGAATTTCACTACTAAAATTCATCATTATAATAAAAATAAATAAGGACAATTCTCCCTCATCATTTCTTCAAGATCCCACATAGCTTCCTCATACCTGTGGTCTCACCCAAAAACATAGACCAAGTGAGTGATCTTGTTTCATATAAATTTCTCAATAAGATCCATAATCTCCACTGACTATTCCCCATAAGAATGATATTTCCCTAGATACACGACCTCCTAGTTTAGTACATGTGAATCATTAGGTATGTACTCCTTTATGAGAGATGCATGGAACAAATCATAGAATTGAGAGTGGATTGGTGGAAGCATATCCTGAGTGGATACTATCCTGACATGATCTATAATTTTTAAGTGAACGATATAACTAGGGCTTAGTTTTATGTCTTATACAATCTCATTACATTATTCCATGAAGAGATTCTTAGAAACTCCTTTCACAATCTTAAAAATATAGATCATGTCGAAGATTATCAAAATAAATTTTCTGATGACTCTGATTTTCATTGATGTATTCCTGAATGGTTATAACCTTTAATTCCATATGATTTACTTTATCATGTCCCAATATCTTTCTTTATGTATCTTCATTCCAGTAAATTTGAGTTCAACATTTATTTCCATAAAGGGATCCATAAGGATCCATATGAATGCCCTAATGAAACCAATTGTTATAGAAAAACTCAAATAGTGGAAGGTGTTGATCCTAACCACCTTTTAAATCCATATAATAAGATCTTAGAATATAATCTAGAGTTTTAATTATTCTCTCTGAAAGACCATCTAGATGATAATGATACATATTTTTGAAACTCAACATTGTATTAAGATCATTTTATGAATTTTTTAAAATATCAAGGTAACCTTTAGATTCAGATCAGATACAATTTAATTTGGTACCCCCATGAAACCTTACCAATTTCATAATGTATATTATAGAAGTAATATCTAATGACCTATCATCTCTGGTAGAAATTTAGTGTTCAGGTTTCCTAAAGTAATAAACAAAAACCCTTAATTAATTCATCATGAAAGATAAGATACACCCTAATGAATAACAATACCTTCAATCATAGTTCAATAAATTGTAATGTGATTATTAAAAAAATAAATTTTTATCTATGAAATTTACAAAATAAAAGGGTTGTATTTCCATTTATATCTCATTTTAAATCCTTAATCTTGATAAAATACCATCACATAAAGCCTCAAAAAATGTTTCCAAAACATAGAACTTAAGTTCAACCATAAAATAATATACCCATGATGGTATCCATTAATATTATGTTAATATTACCTGGAGACATATATGTTTGAAAAATATAGTTCAACCTTTATTCCTTAAGTAATATATTATATTATACCAAATCATTTACATTGGAAGCTTTATTTTATCATTTTACTGAAAGACCATCAAATATTATTTCATTAGTCCAAAATATATGGAGTGGGAGATAATCATAATAAATTTAAAAATAGGATGAACAATAAGCTCTTTATAGTTTTTAAAAAAAATCAAAAATGAAATTATGAAATAATGAGGGGTGGATATGAGTGCCCTAATTATCCTGACTTGCTTAAAAAAAATTTATTGTAAAATATACCCAATTTTTTCTTTTTTTTCAAAGGTTTTTGGTGGATTATTATTCACATTAGCACTTATATTGGTCACTATTTTTAATAATTCCAAATTTCCTTGAACATGAAGAACTAGAGTGTCTATGATGAATTAGTTGGAATCATCTTTTCCTCTAATACATTAAAATACCCACTAATCAGACATCAAAATTCTCAAAATTAATCACATACCTATCAACATTTAAAGAACATCCTCGTTACATTCATGAAATTCGCTTGACTTTTCTTCAAACATTTATGGCATGTTGATAGATGAAATTATTTCCCACCATTTGAGTTTTCACGTGAGTCGATCATCATTTTCCCATGATTTTATTTTTTCGCACCATTTAATATTTCTAGAATTGTGGTAATATCCAATTTCCATTTATTCTTTTAGTTTACATCAAATGACTTATTCATAGCTACTAAAGTCTCTTATAGAGATGGAATTTAGAATAATTGATTTTTGGACACCAAATAATCTATAAATATTTCATTCAGGAATGATGATTAAACCATAAACATACCTTGTATGTCTTGTAAAATTATCTTCATAGGTACCAATAGATTCATCATCATTTTTCTTATGATTAAGTAATTCCTTACCCATATTTGTTTGTAGTATATGGGGGAAATAATTACTGATAAATATCCCCATAAACTATTATCATTCTATAGATTTTATTTATTCATATTCCATAATATTCTTAATAATAATCCACTACTGATCTGCATCACAAGCAAAATAAAAAATATATATGGTGAATTATTTCATGATTTGAATAATAGAGAATAAAAATATTTTCAGTGAAACTGGTCTCTTACTCAAAAACTAGTGGTTCATTGGATCCACTAAAAAAACTAAAAAGTTTCTCATAATGGACTCAATATAATGTTATGTCCTTACTTACTCCGTTGTATGTTCATCAAGATTCACGGCATTAAAATGTTATCTTAGAATATCAACAATATTTTTCATTATAGATCCCATATGATTTCATTGCTTAGGAAGATAACCAATGCGTTGTTTATTGAATTAAATAGTAACATGGTTTATTAATGTTCCAACCATTAACTAAAAATATAATGTGTAGTGTGAGGAACACTAATCATAGTGTAAAACCATTTAATTATTGATAATAATTTATAGTATATCTAAATCATGACACCTTTTTTTCACTCTATGACATGTTAAGTTTGTCCTAGGTTATTTATAATCACCATCTACTTAAATCCTCTATGAGGGTTCAAAATGTGTTTTTGAATTTCCGAAGCATATCCCCCGAGAGTTTCAAACTCGGTTTGAAGCCTAGCTAATTTTCATGAACATGGTGAAGATCATGTCCAGATCAATGTTCCCTTTTTGGATTTATTACACCGAGGTACATCTATTCTAGAGCCAAATCCACTTGTTGTATCCGGAAAGGGATGTAATTTCTTGGAAACCACTTTCTCCATCCTTTACACAAATTCCATGACAAATTTCTATAATTGGACTCATCCATATAATTATCCTTAAACATATCCCTATAGATGTACATTGAAATATCCCTAGGTTTCTTACTAACGATTTCTCATCCAAGATTCTAGTTATTCATGAAAAATATCCTATGATACAAACTATAACGACCAATGATTTTCATACATAGATATTACATATTTTTATATGAATATTCAATATATTACACAAACACACACCTGAGTACCATAATATTTTATCCTATTTGAAGATTAGTTACACAGTCTTCTAATTTGTTTTAAATATATTCGATATCTCCCACACATTTCTTATCACACAGAACTCCTATTTGGTATATGATACCTAAATCATTCTTCATAACTAGGGGAAGGAAACATAATAAAGGGTGGGATCAGATTCTCAGTAAGGGTAAACATAATAGGAATCAATCAATGATCATATGAAAATATAATATAAGAATAAGTGCATGTGGCCAAAAAAATAACTTATGAGGTTTATACCATAATTTTCATAGATTATAAAGATGATTCCGGGAATAAAACATTATTGTTTCAAAAACCGTCGCCCATAAGGGTGAAAAATGATCCTAAAACAATAATAAACCATAATATCATGTCTTAAAAGTGTGTAACCATTGTAAATATAGAAAACCAATTCATACCTCAAGGTTAACTACCAAGACCATCAACATAGTAGATCAATAATTATAACCTAATTTCAAATATAGATTTGGATACAACTATTTCTCAATATAGATTAGGACACACATATTTCCCATTGTGGATTCAGAAAATCATCTTCCCAATTGTGGATCAGTATGCACCTATTTTATTTTTCTGGATTAGGATCCACCTATTTCCCATAGTGGATCTAGAAAATCTTGTTTCCCATAGTTGATCAGGCTCATCATGTTTTTTACCATTATTATCTCATGTGATATAAAGAATTATCCAATTTAGTGGAGGGATATATAGTCCCGACCCACTACATAATGAAAATCATACACATATGTTTCACAAGATCATAAAATATTCGTCATATCATAACCCATCAAATGAACCAGGTTTCATAATTTTTTTTTAATTTCATCATAGCATAACCGCTGAAAAAATATTCGGGTTGCGTAAGAATTTATTCATGGTATAACCTTTGGAACAAGAAAGGGTTTCACAAATATATTGTCTTTATAAACCATTAAGAGGAAGAATAAGAATTTTATCCTCGGTTTTTATCCCCAGTAATGAATACATTATATCAAAGGATGTCATCTTGGATGGAAAATTATTTTGATAGAAAAATTACTTGTAACATTAGTTTAGTAAAATAATTTTTTTTTGAAAAAAAATTCAAAAATATTACACTTTTTTTAATCCTTTTAAATGATAAATAACATTGAAGACATATAATGTAAGCTTTAAAAATCATTTAAAACATTTATTGAGAAAAATATCCTCTCTGGTTTGAAAACAAATTTCAATGAATTAAATTTTTGAAAATAATTTTATTTGAAAATAAAATTTATATCATATAATTCAATTATGAAGGAAAATAATGATCATGATGATGATTAGATTATTTCATTCCATACTTATTAAAATATAAAATCGTTTCACATTTTTTGAAAAATCTATATGTGATTTTTTTAGAAAATGACAAGTATATTATTTTGAAAACATTTATTAAATGGATAACATGGGTAAAAATGTATTTTAAATATCATTTGACAGTATTAAATAAATTTTTAAGACTTTTTTAGAAAACATGATTTTGGATGAAAATGGATTTCTGACCGAAGAGAGAAATAAAGCTGAATTTTATTAAAAATATGTGATCAATTATTTTTTGTTCCAAATAGTGGAATTTTATAAAATTACTTGAAAATATCCTGAATCACCATTGGATGATAACATTAATGATTTTATTGAGAGATGGATCATAATATTCTGTCATTTATAACATAATCATTAACGATCTCGATAAATGATGAGACTGATATATAAAATAATTACCACTCTGATAAATTTAAAACATAATCGCCATGATGGAATATCATTAAATAAAACCTAAAATATCATGAGTATAAATAAATTTATGATATTATATATTTAATTTTATGTGTAAACACCTCACAAAAGAATATAGGTGCCTAACATAATCATATGTCTCAAAGAAGGCAATAGGAGACCAAAATTCGTTACTAATTTCGTTAATTTTTAACTGTTAACCCAATGAAAGAGAGATCCGAAAATAGATATATAAATGAAATAAATTTTATTTATATGCATCATAAAATAAATATTTATATAACATATATTCCACATAAATGTAACATGTGGTGAATATGGCAGGTGTCTCATTAAAAAAAATGAGACAAAAATCGCATACCATAAGTCTCAGAATACTTCATACTCATTCGAACCTCCTATATAATAAATTAAATTTTAATATAAATCTCTTATAGAAACATAATTATGTATATAATACCATATATTATTTTATTATTTCCTTTAAGTATCTATTTATTTACAATTCCAAGTTAAAGTCATGTTTTGCATAATATTCGCATTATTTTTCATATATGTTATGATTTTTTATTTTCAGTACATTTATTTTGATCATGGTTCTGTAATATCCATAAAAAATCATGAAATAATTACCATATTTATAAATAAATTATACTTTTATAAAAAAATCATTAAATATGGTTTTTTAAAATGAAGTATGTTACTATCATGGTGACGGTAGGTTGTACGTACAAATGATTAACGTTTCCATTTTCAAACAATCATTGTTGAAGGAAGGTAAGTAATATCATAAAATTATATAACTATCATAATATCATAAAAAACATATTTTTACGTTAACTATACTTATACATTTCATCCATGTGGTGTGGTATTGAAAATACTGTGCTACGTCGCTTCATGAAAGAGGTAGTTCACACATACGTGGATGACATTTTCATCTTTTAGTGACTGAAAATGATAAGAAATAAAATGTAATTTTATCTTCATATATTGATAAATATGTTATTAATATAATAATAATTTCATATATATCACATATATTCATTAAAAATATATTATTAACTTCCATGTAAAGTGTTAATGGAAATTAATCACATCACTTTGTGTGGTGGTAGTCCACCAAACAAAGGGGAAACTTTATCATACCCCCTAAAGAATGGAGATTAAAAAGTTATATATCATGTAATAACTACATAGGTACTATTATCTTATAAATATCCTATATATACTTTATATCCATCATCATACCCGACCCTGAGAGGTGGTAATGAAAAAATGAATGACATCAGTTCACAAAGCAGTAGTCCACCGTACATAGAATTGGTTATTTTGAAACCCATTTATGGATGTTGATATGGGTTTAGGTTATTAATTTAACATAAAAAAATATAATTATATATAATATACTCAGTTTATTATATAATAATATTTTAATAATAATTTAAGGAGGTTAAAGAATAAATAAAATAAAAACACACGATGAAGAATGTTACCACTTCCTCAGCAAACCACATTAGTTTTGAACCAAAATACCTCCAAAGATTGACTTATTTCACTAAAAAGTATTATATAAATATTTATGTGATTTTTTAAGTGACTTATTATGGTTTGGTTCAATAAATGTTTTTTCCAATTGTGTGAATAAGTAAGGGGGTGATTTCTATTTTATAATTGAGGAGGACTTCACTTTTTGGAAATACTAAAAATTATTAAATATTTGTGAGTCCAATATCACCAAATGTGGATACAAATTGTTAAATAATATATGGGAATGAAGAAATGGCCTAAAAATTCCTAAAAAAATACAGAAATGTTTTAAACAATTCGTTCCATAGACTTTATGTTTTAATCAATTTTATCGATTTAATTTTCATCAGGTTGAATAGTTTTGATAACCTAGGTAATTTATCCTCTAAGAGGAAAACAATAATTACTTTAATAGAATTTTAACATAATCAGTATATTTATTAATTAAAATTTTCCCAACAAAATACTATGTGTTGAAAATTAAATTTAAGACAAGCACATGTAACGCTAAAAACATTGTTTTAACCTTAAACACAGTAATTAAATTTTAACTATTTTCACTAATAATTATGGAAAAAAATAATTTAACCATATTATATAAGAAAAATTATTATTCATACAAATATTGAATCCATTTTTCCAAATTAAATTTACAAAAGTGGAAAAATTCAATTTAAAATTAATATCATAGATGTGATGAGGAAGCAGGTTTTTATTGAGAAAAATGTTCAAACGGTTGAAATGTTTTTATATAACAATTCAACTAAAATTGACTAAAATAAAAAATATTGAATTAAAAGATACATAATTGAACTAATTTTACTTTAAAACAAATAAAAAAAATAAAATTCTACTTTATAAATAAAATAAATGAAAAGAAAATTTTCAATTTAAATTCAATAATTTTAACTATTCATAAAGAAATTATTTTTTTCAAAAAATTATAAAGAATTTACCCAAATATAATTTTATTATTATGATTCCAAAAATTATATGTCTATTTGATCAAATAAATTTTCTAAAAGAGTTGAGAATTAATTTTTTTATCGTTTACAAAATCCAATAAAAAGAATTTTTTTATGAAAAATACTATTTTGTAAGCATATAAAGACTTAATTAAATAACTTTATTATTTATATAAAACCATTGTATTTAATTCATAAATATATATTTACTAATATTCATATTTCTTGTTTTAATGGATATATTATAACATTTTTTTAAATAATATTTATAATATATCATAATTTTTTTAAAACTCAGTGTTGTGAATAAGACAATCTAAACCTACTGTTGCATGTAAAACAAGATTAAATAACTTTTTCTGTGTAACATAAGATTAATTATGTGTTTTTTGTTGTGTAATATTCCAAATAAATTTAATTTATTAAAAAATAATTCATAAAAACTCAAGGTGTTACATTTGTACATGGGATAGTTATGCTTCATGCTTCCATTTGGGGAGAGCTGATGAGGGATATCCATTCCTCAATGTTGATGGTATATCCTAGGTTAAAAAATATGTAACATAAAATTAAGCGATAATTTTTGTGTCTTGAGGGAAAAATACATTATTGGATTGATTTATTGATGGCTTACCTATGAGATTATGTCGGCCGATAACCAGCCTCTTGGGAGACTACGCCAACAACTTTAAGTTCCTATGTATATGTTAGAGGATTCCGTGATGTAATTTATGAAAAGGATACCCAAGACCTTGGGGATCCATGATGTTTTTGGGTGGTCATTTATCAGCTAAATAATGTTTCTCTTTTCATATTGATCCAAAACATTCACTCATTAGGTGAGTTGAGAATGCTCTATGTCCATGAGATTTTAAGATTATAGGAAGACACCTTGATCATTTTATATAATAGAGATGAAAATTTTAATCATTATTTTGGTAGGGATTTTTTAAGGTCATAGAGACAAGTTGGGATTGAGAATAATGTATTATCCTTAATCGATAGGATAATAAGGAAGGATGATTCACATATTAGACTACATGCTCTGATATTGTATTTTAGACATTCATGAGCTTAGGACGATCAAATTTGCTTTGTAGAGTTGGAATATAATAAAAGATACTTGGATTATATTTAGATGGCACATTGTGAGGATATCTATGCTAGGATATGTTGTTCATCTCTTTTCAATAATTAGGATAGTGTAGAGGCTATTGTGGGGACTAATATCTTATCAGAGACCATCGAGAGAGTGTAGATGATTAAAAATAGGGTGATAATATATCATACCAAAAAAAAGTCTTATGAAAACCACAAGATAATAATTTTGGTATTCATTGAAGATAAAAACATTTATTTGAGAGTGAATCATCAGTTTGGCCATCCACATTTTCGAAAAACAATGGAAGCTAACAACCCACTATGTTGTAACTGTCACGATCACTGAGTTGGTTGGTATAGTGGCATAACATATGGATATTATTTTTCACTACTGAGGAATTCCTGGAATTTTTTATTTGTTTCATATTTGGAGGTATATTCTTAATCAGGGGCATTTCGTCGGCTATTATAATGTTGATTTGAAGCTTTAAGGATTATACGTAGAGTTCATTAATTGGATTGTAGAGTGAGGGGAGAAATTAATTTTTCATAATACATTCCTACTAGTTTAGATTCAATGGAATCATGGATATATCTAGAAAGAAACATGTGAGTGTGAGTCTGATGATTAGGCTCAATGGCATGAGTTGTTTGAGGAGAACCCTTAATGTTACTTCCTATGGATGATATGTCATTAGAGGGGGAGAATTATAACATATGTGATTGGTTTTTATGTAATACTCAGTCAAGTATATAAATCTTACATTAATTTTATTTTTTTCTCACTTTAATGTTTTTAAAAGATTATATTTATGTGATGTTGGGTTGATGTACTTTAGGTCGAAGCCTTATGTAGAGGTTGGGCTAACCAGTGGTTGAAACATTCCACCGACTACCTGGTGGGGTTGTTGAAAGTCTATAATATTTTGAATACCCTATCAACAAACTAGTGGTTGGTGAAGCCAACAAGGTATTTTATGTACCTAGTATGAGGGGGAAATTAACGTACCTCATGGGTGTTAATTATCCCTCAGTTTTCCATCTCTACGGATAATTATGAACCCCATTGTCAAAATCTATATTTTAAACATACTCTTATGAATCTTCACTCTCCATTTCGTATACCCTTTCCACTCCAAAATTTGGATGATCTAGGTATCCTATAATGATGATTTCTTTTAGATATAGGCTAAATACTTCTTACTTATTGAGAGATGAGAACGGATTAATGATGGATCAATGGTTTCTATAACAACCTGATGATAAATTATTTCTTTGTACATATATTAATAACTGATCTATAATTTTTTTGGAACCTCTTGATTTGATCACATTATACCAATGAATACAAAAATCATATAGGTATGATTTTTTATCATCTTCCTCGAAAACATATTGATGTAATATTAATGATAATACCTAAATCCATTGATATTTATTTTAATTGACTGCTGAAGGTATTTTTGTGGTAATGATAACCCACTTTCCTAGTGATAGAAGTGTCAAGAATGGTTGATGTTTCTAGGTAAGACTTCACAAGTAAATAATCTTTAGACTCTTTTTTCCTTGATTAACAAATTAAATATCACATTTTTTGAGGTCTTAGGGGTGGATTTATGTTTATCTTGGAAATAACTATGCTTCAATTATTGAATCAATGATGAACTGATGATATATTATTCAATCGAAAATGGATATAATGAATTGGATACCACCACTTAGACATAACTCAATATTTTTTTGGTGAAGTATTTAAGGTATGTGATTATAAAACAACCTTATTTAATTGGAATATCTTGGGTACCATCCTATAAACCTTTTTATTTGATGAATCAGAGCTATAATATATATCTTTGACATGAGAGAATGTTAACTGAGGGTGTAAAACATGATTCAATCATTGATCCTTGAAGAACCATAGAGTACTTATCGTCAACCATGAGTTAGGAAGTTCCTTACCATTGGGGACGGAATTATACACTTTTTTTTCTTATATAATTCTTATGTTGTCATACTATGATTTCCAGAATTGATTATGATTCTATGTGGGTGAGTGCATATCCCATAGAACCAATTTTGATAATTTATTCCATGATAATTATTGTAGGTTTTGTGTTTATGTTTGATGTCGATCACATGTATTGTATGTAGATAATATTTACTCATGATAATATGGTATGATATTCCGGCATTCAATACCCTATCATGTGAGTCACCATACCTTGGAAGGTATTATTTTGGGCACTCAAAAATAGTTGTACCTTCATGACATGGATTTTCCTCATAGGTGAGTGTGCATGAATTAGGATGGTGGAGATGATGTACACGAGCAGATGGTTTGGATAAAATGATTCCTAACGGATGCTAATTAAAATGAATAGTTAAGGCCTAGTTGATGCCGAGTAGTAGGATTAATCATTGGCTAGTAGAAGATAAGTACATGACTCACATCATTAAGAGAGTATTCTATACAGTTGGCTCAAATGATAGTGAGAGATATGTTTAGTGGCATTGTGACTCATTCTTGATGATATATTATATCTTGATATTCCTTCTATCATGGATTTGTAGAATTTATAGCTAGGGCTCATGGTGGCTTGGTTATGCATAGGTATTTGGTAAATGATTTTTTATAATTTCTTGTGAATTTATTATTATCATGACGTACACCTATAAAACATGAACACAATTTTTAAGGAATCATCGGTGGTATCCTACTATGTTTTATTACTCACACCCTTAACAGGAATCTTGATGCACAAGTATAATTAATCTATAGGGGTTTGTGGGTTGGAATGGGGATTTTGTAATATAGTTGATCCCTGGATCATGAAGCTAGTAGTGGAAATAAGATATAATCTAAAGGGTACCATATATTTATTTACTTATCCACTAAACTTATACTCTGTTTTAGATTGAATCTTAGGGATCTCATTTATTTATGCATTGTAGGACATATGTTCCACCCACTATTATATTTTCCACCATGTTTAATCATTATTATTTATATTTTTTTTAATACAATTATTGGTTAAACAACATGAAAATAAGAATATAGTCTCCAACTAGAAGCATTCAAACCCTTATTATTAGTTATCAGCCTCATTCATATGTGGATGCACACATCAGGTTATGTAAAACTCTAGCTCAGACCTAATGGTTTGGCTTGGGGCATTACACATATCATCCTCAAACACATGGTCATTTAAAGAAAACAAATCAAAGAATAGAGTATATGATGAGATATTTTTAGATGGATTTCCATGGATGTTGCGATCAATAGATCCCCTTATTAGAATTCTCATATAATAATTTTTTTTTCTAGAATTTTAATGGTCCCATTGGAGGCTCTATATGAGGATAGATACTGGAATCGAACATGTAGTGATGAAGTTGTTGATAAGAATCTGATTGGTCCTAACCATGTATTAGAAATATGGGAGATGGATCAAACCATTCAGTGGTTTAGTAATGTGAAAATGAAGTTAATAGAAGAGTTATGTAGATAATCAATTATGACATCCAATGTCTGAAGTTGATGAATTTGTTTAATTTTCAATATCTTTATGGATGTGAGTTATGATATTTGAGATGAAAGGGGATCTGATCCGAATATACACTAGGCCCTTTGAGATCCATGATTATGTGAGAGCCCTATCCAATGTCTTCGAACTCAATCCTCACAAATCCTAAGTACATGATGTGTTCCACGAATTTCATTGGATAAAGTACATACCAAACCCCTCATTTTTACTAAGATCATAATTAATGAAATCGGAAGACGATATCTCATATGGGGAACAACTAATGGAAATTATGGTTTAAAGAGACAAGTTGAAATGGAATAATATCACTCAATTGGTCAACATTCTATGGTGAAATAATATGTTTAAGGAACTTACATGGGAATTTGAGGATATGATGAGAGAAAATTTACCTCTCTTGTTTTCATCAATGAAATGAAAATATGAGGATGAAATTATAATAATGGGGTAAAATGCAATGACATGTATTTTTCCTCCTTAATTAAATATTATGTTTTATGGTGTAACGTCCGATCTCGGGAACCACACTACGGTGCCCCAATTTGGTTCACCAAGTGACCTCAAGCGTGCCTCCCTGTATTCTAGTGGCTATCGACTAGCAGAGAGGGTCTGGTAAGTAAATCATAGGGAGAATATACCATCATTTATCAGAGTAATTTACTAGTGTTAAAAAAAATACAAAATCATATATAACTAGAACAATACTCGTGTTACAGGATTTCCAAAAAGAATCTACAATACTAAACTGAACGGAAAACCATGACATGACAATATTGGTGTCATTTTTCTATAATGAAACTAAAAGTAATGACACTATGACTACCCTAGTTGGTTTTGAACCATGTTCGGTCCCCTCATCCATGCTCCTTCCCAAAATAGCAATCTATCATAGGGCCTTTTACCTTTTCCTGTTTTGCAAAACTATAATATATTCGGGTACTGATCAAGAAGCCCATGTAGGGTGTGAGTACAACTCTTTAGGAACTAAAGATGTCTAAATCAATTCCAGTCAATATATTTATTATTTTGATCAATAATAAATTATTGAAATTCATAAATAACTAGTAATTCCAATATCATTTTTTCTTGTCTAACGAAATTAAATCAATGGTACCCAAGGATACCCATATATCAATATTAACTTCTTCTCACAATCGAGCCAAAAGTGTTCCCTAGGTAATATCATATCTTAATACCTACTTCTTATGTAAGCTTGACATATTCAATGGTACTATGATATATCATTACCCGATTAAACTCATGCGAGAGTTCTAAATATTCTCATGTGAGGCCATAACTCGGAGTGCCATTATTTCTATTCTTTAATCTCATATTTATAATCCACATTTCCAATGTCACCAATATCACAAATGTAAGTAGAATGACCATGTTACCATACTTAATCCTCATTAGAATGGTTGTTTTCCCATTCTCATACTCATAAGTATATTGACCTTGTTATGATGTATACTTCTCAATTGAATGAACCTATTCCCATTGTCGTACTCAAAAGTATAATTATCATGTTACCATGTATACATCTCATTTTAATGACCAAGTTCCCAATCACTCACATTAAAATTATTCACAATTAATTATCCACATCAATCCCATCACTAATTCAGAAAATAGTTAAATAAAAATCCATTAATTAACTCAACAATTAAATAAACATTTCAATCATTATTAAATAATTCAATCAATTAACTAATCAATGTCATAATTATTATCCAAATAATTAATTTTTCTACAACTAATTATCTCATTTTAGATCTCAATTCATCATAATTAATCCCAAAATTAATTATCTAGATTATAATATCATAGTACATACTTAATTCACAATTAATTATCTTATCTTATCCAAGTTTATATATCATAATTAATCTTATGATTAGTTATCTAGATTATAATACCTAAATATCAAAATAAATTTAATAAATTAATCATCTAATAATGTAGCCCCATTTTTCTCATGATTAATTCTTCAATTGAACATTTAATTCACTGATGATTCAATAAATCAATTGGTCAACCTAATTAACCAAATTTAATAGAAAAATTTACAACAGGTTATTAGAAATTATAAATTATTTGCATATAGGTAAAAAATCCATGACTATTGGAATTAGATTTTAGACCACCTACCTCAATTCGTTGATGGACGATCATTAAATGGAAATCCCCAACATCTTAGAAGCACAACAACATAGATTTGAGTTTTGGATATAAATCCCTAAATCAATATCAATGATATCAAGGTATTTTTAATCAAGATCAAGATACAACAAATTAGGTTTATATTTAACAAAATTGTGAATAATCTTTTCCCAAATATCAAGGAGTGAAAGAGGATAAACATCAGGGTGAGATCCACTAAGTAGAAGAAGTTCATATCATCAATTTGGGATTTTAATGTTGAAGAACAGAAGTCAGAATGCCTTGGAACCCATCCATAATGATCTGGGATCACCCAAAATTATCATGTCCGAATCCATGGTCAATTCGGAGGTTTATCAGGGGTTCAGGGAATTTTAGAAATAATTTCTGGGTGAAAGGGAACCACACACATGGATTCCTATGTAGGGGACCACGGTTAGGAAACATCCTCGCGCCAACAATGTTGACCTCCCTATATAGGGTTGCATGAATTCATGGGTTTTGGTGCACGGTTTATCAAACTGTTCACTAATCAAGTGATCCTCTTTTCTTGGGTTTACACGGTTAGCTTGGCTGGGAGCATGGTTTACCCCATTTATGCACTAACCGTGCACTGTCCCATTTTCTCAATTATGTTCAAAAACTCCTCCCAAACACACACCTGGTCATAACTCCAATCAATGGTACATAAATAGAAACAAAAATTACCTAAAATATCCCTTGATAGAACTCTATAAAAGCTTTGGATCTTACAATCTCCCTACATTATAATAGGTCATCCTCAAGCTACACTTCCATCCCTTTAAAGAATCTGATCCAAAAAGATATGTCCATTGACCCCCCATATCTACATATATTTCCCATGTTTTCCTCTTGTACACATCCATGATTCCATAACACATGGACTATCATCAAATTCATTCCCCAGAACATGTTCTCACTCCAATCCAACACACGTATCAGATTCTCCTCAAAGGAAAAATCTATAACACGGTTAACCTCATCCACATCGATCACATGAGAAGCGTTGGGGTGATACCACCAAAGTTTTGATACATGGGAAACATAATTTATTGCACTATATCTCTATGTAAGATTCAATATCTACTACACTGCTCAATTCTCTCCACTACCTCAAATGGTCCAACAAATATGGATGCCAACATGCCCTACCTCCATATCCTATGCTAACCCAACCTAGGAGAAACCTGATAGATTATAAGTTCACCCGATGTAAACTCTAGGTCTCATATCTATATTTCATCATTGGACTTCTATCTACTCTAAGCCATAGCCATATGTTTCCAAATCAGCTGCACCGACTCCGATGTCTCCTGCACCAGACCCGATCCCAATAAATGTGACCCCAAACTTCCATCTAGAATAGTGGTGATCTACATGGCCTACCATAAAGAGACTCATATGGTGTCATATGTATAGTTTCTTGATAATTATTGTTATAGGATAACTCCACTAAAACCATGTTATTTTCCATAGACCCCCTGAAGTCAAGAACACATGCCTGTAGTATATCCTCAAGAACCTGTATAATATGTTCTGACTACCCATCTGTCTATTGGTGGAAATCCATATACAATAAAGAATTTATACCATGGAATTTCTCTAAGCCCTACCAGAGGTGTGATTTAAAGAATGTATCATGATTTGGGACTATATTATGTGGAACTCTATACAGGAAGACTATCTCTCGAACATACAGTTATCCCAAATATGATACTGTAGAGGTTAACCTTATAGGATAAAAATATGTTACCTTTTTCATTTGATCCAAAATGACCCCAATAGAGTCATTCTTCCTAAGAGTCTTAGAATGACCCACCAAAAAATCCCTATTCACATCATCCCACTGTCATTCAGAGTTTGACAATGACAATAGAAAACCTCTAGGTCCTTGATGCTCCACCTTCACCAGCTGATAGGTGAAGAATATTGTCAAAAACCCTACTATATCCTTTTTCATGTATGGACACCAAAACAATCATTGTAGGTCATGGTACATCATGGTTACACCTAAATTTACCACTCATTTCAATGCCTAATTTTCCCACAAGAGCTCCAATTGCAATCTTATAGGTACATAAACTCAATTATTCACATAGATGATCTCATCTTCATATATCAACCATCCTAATGATTTCTACACACCTTCAAAAAAATCCCATATGTCTAGGAATTCAAAATTCTCATATTTCATATCATTGATCAATTTTGAAAGCACATAATATTCTAAAAATAAAAACAGAGTCATCTACTCTTATCTCTCTTGAACAACCACATATGTTTTAACCAGTAATTTGATCATATTCAACTCTGCACATGACTCATGGACTACCTGAATTTGAGTTTTCCTTATCATGGAATCAGAAATCCCATTTCCCTTCCTGGGTATATATGACCTTTCAAAAATAAAGGACAACATATACTTCACCCATCTCCACTATTAATGATTCAAATCATGTTGTAAATATATATACTTCAAGCTCTTATGATATTTATAAACAATAAACATTCGCCCCAAAAGATATTGTATCCAACAATTAAGAGAATAAACCATTGCTTCTAAAAAAAGATCTTGAATAGGGTAATTCCATTTATGATTCCTCAATTACCATGCACTATATACCACACCTCAATATCCATACATTAGCACAACTCCAGGTCTAATCCCAGATGTTTGAGAATAATCCGTATTTTCCTCACCTAACTCAGGTAGGATCATAATTGGTGCTGATGTTATGTGCTTCTTTAACTCCTAAAAAGATATCTTATAAGCTTTTGACCATTCAAACATTACTCCCTTTTTTGTTAAGTACTGGAAATAGGGAAATGTTTGGGGTAAATCTTATATAATATCCATCCAATCCTAGGATGCTTCAGATATCAAATACATTCATGGGATGATCCCATAAAACCACTAACTAAACCTTCTATGGATCCACTGACACACCTTCCTATGAGATGATGTTCCCCAAGAAGTTTTCATGTTAAATCCAAAAATGAAACTTAGATATAATTTTTTATAACCAATTCCCTCTTAGTGTACCTAGTATGATGTAAAGTTATTTGGAATGATCATTATGAGTCTTGAAGTACACTGATATTTTAACCACAAAAACCACCACAAATAGATCCAGATATGGATAAAGGATCATGTTCATCAATTCCATAAACATTGCCAATGCATTTGTAAACCCAAATGGCTTTAATACAAGCTCATAATGGACATAAATTCTTCTAAAATCCATCCTTAGTATATCAGAAGTATGCACTCTCTGATGATGATACCCTGATCTCAAATCGATCATTGAGATCCCCAAGGTCCCTTAAATTATTTAAACATGTCATCGATATGTGGAAGAGGATATTGGTTCTTCACTTTCATTTTTCTCAACTTCTTTTAATCGACACACAAACATAAACTCTCATCATCCTTCTTTTAAAAAAAACAGGTGATCCCCAAGGTGATATTATAGGTCGAATTAATCCCTTATCCTAACAATTCTCCCATTAAGTCTTATTCTCTTGAATCTCAATTGGTTCCATCCTTTATGGTGGAATAGATACTAGCTTGGCCCTGAAATGAGCTCAATAGTGAGTTATTCATCTCTATTAGGTGGTAGCCCTACTAAGTCTTCAGGAAAGAAATCCTGAATTAGATCCACCACTAGTGGTTGGAAATCAGGACTGACACCACCACCATCCAACAATAGACTAGAGACTTGGGATATGAGTTGTAATAATTGATAAGTAATTGGTTCTTCTAGGACTACCTGAATATCCCACTCTCTCTTATGATTATGTTCTATTACCCTGAGTAGAACCACCCAACAGAAGTGGGTGCTCCTGCCCAGAAGAAATATGTATACTACCTCAACTAGTAGGACTACATCTACCAACCCGATATGGTGTAAGATATTTTTTTACCATACTCTGACTCTGGCCAACTACTCTAATACCAATCTATTGCTATGACCAATAGAATTTCTAATGATTTCCCATCATTCCGCATGATCGACACTATTTTGGTGGTCAAGAATAGTGTCAATGATAATTTTAGGCCCACCACACCGAGGAAAGTTCACCCCAATATGGTCCTATCAAACTAACCCTTCTATTTGTGTAGTCTTCTTCCCAATTCCTTGGATAAAGTGGTCATAATGGATCTTCCTACACTCAAAAGTTACACCTCCTAACTGTATAGTAACCACAACCTTTCCAATAATGGAATCCTTCCTCAGGTTATCATCCACTATGAGAGCCCGATCCATCACTTCCATAAACTTCTTTGGCTAGAATATGTTCACACGGGACTTAATCTCACACTTATGTCCATACTAAATATGTTTCAATGTAGTTGTATCATCTATTTTTAATTCTAGAAAAAAACATTGTAGATCTGTGGAGCGTCCATCATAGTCCATCCATGACATTCTCCCCTATGTCATATGCATGAACACAAAAAAATCCCTCTTGTCTTAGTGTACTTTAATAAAACTTCAAAAAGAACCTCTCCAAAACATACTGTCAATCAGTCCAGTTCATGCCTGAATGTCCCACCAGTGCATTGTTAATCCCCGTAGTATATAAGAAACCAAATTGACCCTCCTCTCAGCTAGAGTCTCCAAATGACCATGCATTTTATATATGGTCTCATCCTAGAATTCAAATCCCCCAGGTCTACAATATCCAGTAAAAGTTGGAGGGTGCTGCAAGCGAAAGGAAATTTTCAACTCAGACAGACCTTTCACAATTCATCATGGGTCTCTTTCCATGAATTGCATGAAGTGAGAATAATTCTCTCAAAATGGACCCCCTTAATCATTAGCTAGAATGATCGGTGCCTCATGTTCCCTAACTAGAATATCATTCATAAGCATGCCCCTCGGTCATCCCCTCAACAAGAATCGTGGAGGGATACTCTCTACAATTCAAAACACACATCTTAGGTCTCATAACACAATTTTACAACATTAAAATAAGTGTATTAATAAAAACATGTCTTTTTCATCCACCTCTACACAAAATCAAAATATATTCGCTATCACTACCCTTAACCATCATACACCTAGGTGTTGGTTAACAAGGGTAAACACACCATAATTATCAAGTATCTTATTCAGACACCCAATTATTCTCATTTCACAACATTTAATAACATTTTATCAATTCATTTTAGGAACCATTTTTTAATTTAATCTAACAACAAAAGAACACAGTTCATGTTTAACAACTTACCCATAACCCATTTTCCAATGCCTTCCTAAAATGATGCATGTCACAATAACCTCAAGTGCCTAAGATGATTCATGAAAAATAAACTCTCATTCCATTTTGGGCAATGAACCAATACTCAAAAATTCTCCCAATCAAAAATCTCATCACAGTAGAAGTGTGTCACTCCAAGTGAAATAATATTGAACTATAACAACAAACAATAATTACAACAATCCAACCAAGAGTACTTTGAATTTCCCCCATACATGGGATTGAAGCTCCCATGCATGATCTCATTACCCATACCTAAATTTTTTAAGACTCCTATATACCATTCCCAAAATAGTATGAAAATGAAGAAGAAGAAATAATGGGCTTCTGATACAACGTTGTAACTTCCCAACATAGGAACCCTCCAATGGGGCCTCAAGAGTGCCTCCCCATATAATAGAGGTTGTTGACTAGCAATGAGGGTCCGATATGTCATTCATGTAGAGACTATACCCTCATTTATAATAGTAAAACACAAGTAGGAATAAATAAACAAACATGAAAGCATATATATCTTGAAAAATACTCATGTCACAAGACAACCTAATAGAACATACTGTACTCAACTAGAAGGGAAACCATGCTATGCCAGCATAGGTTTCAGGTGTCTATAACGAAACTGAAAGTAAAGATATCACGACTCCCCAAGAGAGTTCCAAACCATGTCGGATCCCCTCATCCAAGCTCTATCCCAAATCAGCAATCCATCCTGGGGCCTTTCCCCTTATTTTTTCCCGCAACAATATAATATATTCGTGTACCGATCAGGTTGCCTGAGTAGTGTTTTTTTACAACTTAGTTGGCACCAAAGTGGTATAAAAAAATTCTAGTCGAATGATAGTTTATGAAATTCTATATGAAATAAACACCAAACATAAATAACTAGTTATTACATTATCCTTTATTCTTATATTACTACATTAACTCTCTGGTTCCCGGGGATACCCATTCCTCAATACTAACATCATCTCATACCGATGTCGAAATAATTCCCTCTGTAAAATAATATCTTGGTACCTACTTATAACTAGGGAATGATGTATTCATAAGTTCTAAGATATCTCAGCACCTGATTCAACATATGTCAGAGTTCAAAATATTCTCATGCAATGACATAAATAAGAGTGCTATTATTTTCATCAGTTAATCTCACATTTATATGCCATATTAATAAAGTTGCAAATATAAAAAATGTAATTAAGATGACCTTATTACCATACATACTCCCCATTATAATTTATGTGTTCCCATTCTCTTAATCATAATAATAATGCCCATGTTTCCATGTATACTTCTCATTAGAATGACACCATTTTCATTCTCTTACAAATATGTATAATAACCATGTTACCATGTGTACTTATCGTTAGAATGACCATATTCCCATTAGTTAACTCTAAATTAATTCAAAATTAACTATCCACATCAATACCATTACTAATTCCAAAATTAGTTAAATACAAAAATTCAAGTAAATCACTGAACAATTAATCGAACATTTCAATCGTCATTAATTATTTCAATCGATTAATTAATCAATGTCAAAATTCATATCCCAATAAATAATTTTTCTATAATTAATTATCCCATTCTAAATCTCAATTCATCATAATTAATCCCATAATTAATTATCTTGGTCATAATATCGAAGCACATAATAAATTCACAATTAATTATCTCAACTTAAGAAATTAGATATCTCATAATTAATCCGCTATTTAATTATCTAGATTAAAACCCATAAATCTGGTTACCAATTTCAAAAATTAATTATCTAATAGGGTAGACCCTTAGTCTCATGATTAATTCCTGGACTAATCATTTAATTCGATATTGTTTCGATAAATCAATTGGTCAACATAATTAATGGAAATTAAGAAAAACAATTTCTAAATGATGCTAGAAATTCTAAAAATTTCATATAAATATAAAATCATTGACAATAGGAATTTCATTTTTGACAACCTACCTCAATTCATTGATATTTTTTAATTTAAAAGAAATACCCAAAACTTGATGAGCACATAGATCTGAGTTCAGGATCTAAATCCTGAAATCATGATTAAAGATATCAAGATAATATCAATGCGGATCTAGATCAATAATCCTAGATCCAGATCTCACCAATTAGGTTTATATCTAAAAACATTGAATAAACCCCATGAAAAGATCATGTAAATAGAAGGGGTAGGAATTTAGTTAAGATCCACATACTAGGATAAGAGAGGATACTCGATTTGGGCTTTTAACCATGACGAACAGAGGTCAGACGGACTTAGAACACCTCAGAAAAGCTATGGGATCACCCAAAATTATAAATTTCTAATCCAAGGATGAATAAGAGGTATTTAGGGGGTTATGGAGAGTTAAAAAAATAATTTTTGTGTTTAAAGAAACCATTATCACAGTTTCTAGGGCAGGGGTTCATGGTTAGGCAAAACCGTGTGCCCACACTGCAGACCTCAATACTTAGGGTTACACAGTTTACTGGGTTTAGGTGCATGATTTGTGAAACCGTATGCCAACCATGAAAAGGACTCTACCTGTGTTCACACGGTTAGCTAGGCAAGGTGGATGGATTACCCTAACCATACACCAATAGTTCACATACCCATTTTATCAATTTTATAAAAAACTCTACCCAAACACTCCCCAAGTCATAGGTCCAATCAATGTTACTTAAATGAAAACAAAAATTAACAGAAATCAAGTTCGAGATAACTTTAGAAAAGGCTGGGATATTATAAAGGGATTAATCTACACGATACACTAAAAAATTAATATAGATTGTTTAATTAATCCATTGAATACGATGTTATAAAAAATGGTAACAAAATTATGATATAAATATATATAATAATAAAACAAAATAAAATTAGATTTAAATACAGAATTAATAAGAACAACTAGGAAAATAATAAAATATACTTGTATGATTTAAATTTATTTTATAAAATGGATATTTTTCTTATTTTATATAATTAAAAATGACGATAATTTTCCATGAAAATTTAATATACCAATAAAATGATTTGAAAAAAATTATTTTAATGATATTTTCAAACCTTATTTAAAATTTAAATTTACCAATTTTAGGATGTGAATTTGAAAAAATTAATAACATTTTTGGATTTATAATTTTCATATTTTCTTAAGATTATTTTTTTTTATTTTTCTAGAAAGTTTACTTTTAGGTGAATTGTGTAAAATACCATTTTAAAAAATAACATTACTTTATGACATTATTACAATATATGTATGATTTTAATATTTATGAAACATTTTTTATTTAAAAATATATATTTTATTAGTTAATTTATAATTTACAAAATGTTTATTTTTATTTATAAATCCATATTTTTTATTTTAAAAATTATCTTATATTTTTCAAAAAAATATTTTGAATATAATTTACATTTAGTATTCTAAAATTAATTTTTATCACTACTAAAAATTTAATCAAAAAATTATATTTATAATCATAAATCATTAGAAATAAATTATATAATATGGAACATTTTATTTCATTTGTATTAATGGATAAATTACGGAGGTAAACACTAGTTACCTTTGTGAAAACTAAATTGAAAAAGTTAATAACCTTATTGTTAAAGGGACAAACATATTTTAAATATGCACTTATTTTAATAGTGGAGTTTTTTTTCATCCATATCTCCACAATCCTCTAATTGTTTCAATATTGAACCCACTATTCTTGAGAGTGACATTCAATTACTGAAAATTTTTGGGAGTTTTAAAAAATGCCACTCCTTGCCACTTATAAAATGGGAACTCCTCTCCTAACATCCCTCACACAAAAGCCGTTTAATTTTATCCCAAAATCAACCTAAAACACTCATACACACACATATACATTTTTATGTTGTTTTGGTGTTCTCAAAATACCATCTCCTAAAGGTTTCATCCCATTCACAATGGATAATCTTCAAGAAGTTATGTATACGTTTGTAACATATCTTTCTTTTTTCAATTTAATTATTAGAGTTTTCTCTTCATAAAATATTATTTAACAATTTTAAAATGATAAAATTAGTAACATAATTATAAAGTTATTTTATGATAATTATAGTATATGTAATTAACCAACCCAGACCTCCATATTAACAGACGCTCGAACCAACCCGCTACATAACTGTGGACTGTCACTAATCACCCCAGGCTAGTATAAGGCATCAAGGGTAACCAAATTAACTATTAGGGAATGGTTTTAACATCATAAAGTGAAACATAAACATATATTAAAGGAAAAACCATAAATAATAAAATATAAAAACCAATGAAACACTTATAAAAAATAAACAAGAAATAAAGATCAATAAATCTACATTAGAAGTTGAAAGAAACAAAATAAAAGACTAGAGAGGATTAAAAATTCTTTATCCAATCAATTCCATGAGACTAATGGATCGATCACCATATTCAAGTGTGTAATGTCATATCCAAGGTTCCACACACTATTCCCCTGATCCAGTTCACTCTATGACCTCCGAGACGCCTCCCCGTACACTAGAGGCTACCGACTAGCAGTGAGGTTCTGGTAAGTAAGTCACAAGGAGACTATATGATCTTTTTCAAACTAAAGCACTAGGAAAAGTAAATAATAAAATTTTGGAAGTATATATAATCATAACTATAATGATATCATAGGATAAACAAATATACAAGTATATTACTCAACCAAAAGGGAAACATGCCATGCCAAAGTGAGTGTCAAAATTAAGAACTGGAAAATTAAAACAACAAAGACTGACAAGCAGGTCTTGAAAAACATATGCTTATCTTATCCATGATTCATACCTAATTAGATATCTAAGTAAGGTAATATTACCTCAAACTATCTTCAACCATCTAATTCTATTCATGTACCAATCAACAATCCTGAATAATGTGGGAGGACAACTCAGTAGGCCACTACCAACAATGACTAAAACAAATCCAGTAAATAGAAAGTGTATGCAGTTGTATAAATAATGTAACTAAAATTAATAAATACATAGTTTATCACATTAATTATAATTCGTTATTCAACACCACAATTGAAAAAGCACTTTACCATTCTTATTTTCCACCCATTTGAATGACTATTTTAACATTCCATAACTCACACACACTTGAATTTCCATGATACCATTCAATACACACACACACACATGAATGTCCATGTTACCATTCCCTACTCAAAATACCATAAATTTTAATGTTAAAATTACATTCTCATTCACCCATGAATGTTCATGGTACCATTCCATACTCACGCACCCATTATTTCCATGTTACCATTCTTAATCGTTGGATAAATGATCATGTTACCATTCACCATTTAATAATACATAATTTACCATTTACAAATATCAGATTTATTGAAATCTAAATCACCCATAAATGTCCATATTTGGATTCTTAATAGTTAGATAAATTATCATGTTACCATTCACCATTTTATAATACATAATTTACCATTTAAAAATATCACATATAAGGCCCCAACCTTAAACCTTACTTAATATCGAATTAAATGAATAATTCACATTGAGGATCTTTTCGGGTTTAGAGTTTTAGAGAATTAGGACATAACTGTTACATCTCAAAATATTACAAAGTAGACACTTGTACTAAGTTTACATAAAATAAAAACTCCTAAAAAGAAACATGTCTAGTTCCATGTTTTAGATAGCATGAATTTTCTTTGATCTCATCCTTGACCCTATTCCACATTAAGTCCTGTGAAAAACATTTCAAAAACTTGGGGTAGGCAAGAAAGTTCAGTAAGGGATACACAAAGAATGAAAACTGTTAGTTTTTAAAAACAACAATTAAACCATGAATACTTTATCAATGTAATACTTTTCACCTTTATGAAGTAGTAAAAACTCTTCACTGAAATAAAAGATCATTACTTACCCTTTTGTAACCAAAACATTACCATAAAACCCATATATAGATCACATAACATATATAGGTAACATGGGACATAAACATACTTAAATGTAGTAACCATATGTTCGACTTCCACACATATCACTAAATGGAATAGCCATATGGCCGACTTCCATACCCAATGCATTGGAGGTTATAACGTAACCAACTGTCCTGGTATTCACGGCACCACTCTTCATATGGTTTATCACGTAACCACCTGTCAAATGTCCAAGTACCATTATAAAATCATAAATCATAAAACAAATATAATGGAAATAAAACATTTCCACACTTTGATCACAATATATCACATAAATATATTGACATAAAAAATCCATTATAAAAACCATTTTCAATACCAAAATACATAAAAGAGTATATGGTATTTATTTCATTTTAAAAACATTACGGCTTGTTGAGGAAGTCAAAGACCAAATAATACTTGCGGCGGCGAAAAAGGTCGCCATCACTGCGTATGTTAAAAAAACATTCCTTTTTTATTATTATTAAAACTCTACGTAGAAAAATATTACTTTTTTATAAAAGTAAAAGTGAAAGTGGTTTATACACCGTATAAAAGAAAGTTGTGTATAAAACGACATATGCCTCAATGAAAGGAGATTGAGACGTAGTCCCTTACAAGGATCATTTTTAAATAAAATAGATATTTTATGTGTATTCACTATAAGTACACATAAAGAAAGTTCAAATACAAGATAAGACATAATAATATCATGACATAGTTTGAAATTAGGAGATTAACCCAACGAACGAAAATTGGGTTAAGAAGTTCCCTTACCTCGGGTCCGACTTGACTCGATCGTTCTTTAGCGTCCTGAATAATAAACTTGACTTAATTTCTGCTTGATTAAGAAAATTTTTCATGTTCATTATTCCTTTTATATCACTTACTACCATGTTATAAACATAATGTAATCATTTAAGTTAATAATGTTTGTTTTGTCGATATTTGGTTCTTAAGTCGAAAGTGGACTTCTTACAATTACATGTTGTTCATGTGGTCAAAGGTTCATTATATCCAGAATGATAATAATGACATGGATATCATATATATAATATATATCCATCATATACATGTATTTATAATATTACATAATCATTTATAGGTAAGAAATGAAATGCACCGTTCATGGAGACGGTAAGTCGTACGTACGCATGAACGCTGCTTTAATTTCTATGTCATATTAGTGGAATTAAAACTAAATGAGAGATATGTATATTTTAATTCCATAATTATATTAATCATTTAGATGTAGCAGACATCATATATATCCATTATATATATATATGTACTTACAATATTTCATTTCATTTGGGGATAAGAAATGAAATGCCCCGTTCATGGAGACGGTAAGCCGTACGTACGCATGAACGCTACTTTCATTTCTATCTCATACTTTAATGGAATTAAAACATAATGATAAATAATAGTATTATAATTCCAGTATGGTATCATATAAAATATCATTAAATATATCCTTTTTATGTACCACATATGGTATTAACGAATCAAATCACTTTGAGGGGGCGGTAGTCCGCACTTCCTAAAATGAAGATATCGCGTATACCCATAATGGAAACCATAAAGTCATGCCATAAATGAAAACTACAGAAGCTTAAGTAAAAAATAAACATATTATATATCATATATAAATATATTTTCATCTTAATGGCCACCTTTGAAGGTGTTAAAAGAATATTGAACAATCATCGTTTCGTGAGGCAGAAATTCGCCATCCACGGAAACAGTATGTTCTTTAACCATTAGATGTAGGTGTGTGTAAGTGTAGCTCGAATTATTCTTATGAAAACATCCTAGTATATGTAATATACTGGTTTTGTTACAAAATAAATGAATAAAAAGAGTTTAGGGGGTTGGAGAAGAAAAATAAAACAAAAGAATACAAGTGAAGACATTACCTAAAAATCGGGCAACTCTCTTTGATTTGAGCTCAAAGACTTACTTGGGAAGACTTCTGCCAAATGTGAGGATTATAGGAGTAATAGAGGTATGTGGAGAGATAAAATGGACAGGGGTTGGCCGAGACAAAGGCTTTGGACGTACGGGTAAGGTGGTAGAGGTGGGGGCCTTTTATAAGAGGAGAGGAGGGGCACTCTTGGAATGTTAAGAAACGATACTTTGTTATAAAATGATTTTCGGATGAAAAAGGCCCCACATTTATAAATTTATAAGATAAGGTGATAAGGGTTCGAAATCCACACATCTAATAGGTGTTTGACAAGTTTAGGTCTTAGATGTTACATTATAGTTTCATTTTATTTAAATCGTTAAATAATGAAGTAATCGCTGCATCATCATGGTGTCATAAATAATTTAATTTATTTAATGTCTAAAAATTATAAAAAAAATACCATGATTTAGGAAATCTTTTTATATTTATAATCAATATTTATAGTCAAAAATCTGACTTGTATAACCCCATGTAAAAATTGTTTTAGTAAACAACTCATGTTTGTGTCATTTTTACTTTTACATTAAATAAAAAGATATTATTGTCATTTTCCATCAAAATTGGCTCCATGGGGTCCCGAAGTTGACCCATGGATTTTCTTGGTCTTCCATGACACATCCAATAAGGGTAGGACATTTTTCAAGTTCATTTCATTTATTAAAACATTATTCTTCCCTTAAATTACACTAATTACCTCTAATCGCGATTAAAAACATTAAAGTTACTATTCACCAAAAATTATTTTAAACCCATTGAACCACATTTTACTTCTTAATGACAACCATGTATGTTGGATTTATGAAATTAAAAACACCGAGGTGGTAAAATTCCATTTAAACGAAAAAACAGTTTTTTAAGTACAACTTAGTGGTTTCACTATTCATCAAAAATTGAAGTTTTTCAGAAAAATACCGAAACATCACCCTAAGATATATTTGATATTCCAAATTCAAAAATGATGTCTATTTCACAAAATTCTAAAAATATAAGTTACATTAATTAATTTAATAATTAATTCCCGCTGTCTGAGAAAATAGCGTGTTTTTAAGAAACAATAAGTATCAAAAGATTGACACTAGTTTAAGTCTAATTTCAAAGTGAAATTAATTTCAGCGACCACTATTGGATTAAATGGTAAAAATATATTATAATTTCACTTTAAAACCTATTCAAAAGATAATCTAATAATATAAATAAATTAGATTAAAAAGTGGTTTTAAATTAAAATACAACAATTTTCACTATTCATTAAAAAAATGAACTTTATCGGAAAAATACCAAAAATCTAAACAAAGTAAATTTTGATGTCCCGATTATAAAGGAGAGTTTTATTTGGTCCAATAGAAAGTATAAGAGTGACCAAAACTATTTTTAATGAAGGTTCACCATGAAAAGGTGATAAGTCGACCTTTAGTGAATATTAGAGTATCTATGCATAAAATTGAATTCTTTTCTTATTTTAAGCCTTTATCTTTTATCGGACAAATGTAAAACCATTTAACAAACATATATAATCATATTTTAGTTGTTTATATTCATTCCTGCCAATACAACGGCTACGTTTTAACTACCATTTAAAATACTATTATTTTATTACTAGTGTGCAACGTAAGATTTCAAAGAAACTCTTTGTTGCGTATTGGGTACGCTATCGAACATAGAAACCCCATTAAAGTAAAATTAATATTTAATTCACAAATATTAATAAATATGAAAAAGTTTTATTCTTTATTGACCTGGGATGTTACATCCTTCCCCCCTTTTGGTAATTGCGTCCTCGCAATTTTATTCACTTATCAAAATAAGTGGGGGCGTTTATCCCTCATAGCATTTTCAGATTCCCACGTTGCCTCTTCAACCATATGGTTTTTCCACAAAACCTTTACCTGGTGAATTACCTTATTTTGAAACATTTTCTCTCTTCGCTCAAGAATCTGGACTTGTTATTCTTTATAAGATAGATTCTCTTCCAACTGAACTACCTCTAGGCTCAAAACATGAGATGAATCTGGAATATACTTTCTCAACATCGAAACATGAAAAACATTGTGTACCAGAGATAAACTCAGAGGTAAAGCCACTCGGTATGCAACTGATCCAACTTTCTCCAGAATTTCATATGGTCCAATGAACCTTGGACTCAGCTTTCCTTTCTTACCAAATCGCATCACACATTTCCACGGTGAAACTTTGGGAAAAACAAGATCACCTACCTCGAATGATAGATCCTTCCTCCGGTTATCCGCATAACTTTTCTACCTTCTCTGAGCAGTTCTCATGTGTTTTTGTATCAACTGGACTTTTTCTGCCATCTCTTCTATCAATTCTATTCCCATCAGCTTCCTTTCACCCACTTCGTCCCAAAAAGATGGAGTTCGACACCGCTTCCCATATAACGCCTCAAATGGTTCCATCTGTATACTGGAATGAAAACTCTTATTATATGAAAATTCAACCAAAGAAAGATGTTGGTCCCAACTTCCCTGATAATCCATCGAACAAGCACGTAGCATATCTTCCAAAGTCTGAATTGTTTGTTCTGACTGCCCATCTGATTGGATATGAAAAGTTGTACTAAATTTTAATTTAGTACACAATGACTTCTGAAGGCCTTTCCAAAAGTTAGAAGTGAACCTGGGATCACGGTCAGGTAAAATAGAGAGACGAACTCCATGTAACCTTACTATCTCTTTAAGATACAAATGGGAAAGTTGATCTAGGGAAAAAGTATCTCGTATAGCAAGGAAATAAGAAGATTTAGTCAAGCGATCAACACTAACCCAGATTGCATTATTACCTAAAGGTGTCTTCAGCAATCCCACAATGAAGTCCATTGATATATTTTCCCATTTCCACTCTGGCACTGGTAAAGGCTGAAGCATCCCTTTCGGTAACTTCCCCTCTGCTTTAACATGTTGACAAGTCAAACACTTCACTGTAAAATCTGCAATATCTCTTTTCATTCCATCCCACCAGTAATACTCCCACAGATCTCTGTACATCTTAGTACTGACAGGATGAACTGAAAAAAGAGAACTATGAGCTTCACATAACAACTCTCTCACCAACTATAAATCAAAAGTCACACACAATCCCTTCCCAAATCTCAAAACACAATCATTATCAATGTTGAATTCAGGAAACTTATATTTCTGAACCAACTCTACCTTTTTCTGCATCTCACTGTCTTTCTTCCGTGCTTGCTTGATTCTGTCTGATAGAGAAGATTTCACTGACACCTGAAACAAAATAGAATGAAATCCTGCACCAACAACTTATATGCCAAATTTCAACAAATCCTTAACCAAAGGATCACGTTTGAAATGCAACATTGTTAATGAAGCATTACTTTTTTGACTCAAAGCATCACCACTTAATTTGATTTTCCCAGATGGTAATGAATTGTACAATCATAATCCTTGATTAATTCCAGCCATCTCCTATGTCTCATGTTCAACTCTTTCTGAGTGAATATATACTTTAAACTTTTTTGATCGGTATATATTTCACACTTTACTCCATACAAATGATGCCTCAGAATTTTTAAAGCAAAAAAGAAAAGCCGCTAATTTCAAATCATGTGTAGTGTAATTTACCTCATGAGTTTTCAACTGACGTGAAGCATAAGAAATTACCTGATCATTCTGCATTAGGACACACCCAAGTCCTTTCAATGAAGCATCACTGTAGATAACAAACTCACTATTCCAGGATGGTAGTGCCAAAACTAGATCATTCACCAATCTTCTTTTCAACTCCTGAAAACAATCATCACATTCTTTTGTCCAGATAAACTTAACACCCTTTCGAGTTAGCATCGTCATTGGACAATATGACCATGAAAAATTTCTAACAAACCTTCGGTAATAGCCTAACAAACCAAGGAAGCTGTGAATCTTAGTTACATTTGTGGGTCTTGGCCATTCTTTAGCAACCTTTTTTTATCAAGGTCAATATTTATGCCATTTTTTGAAACAATGTGACCAAGGAAAGAAATTTGTTGTAACCAGAACTCACACTTGATGAATTTTACATTCATATTCATTTCTTTTAAGGTTTTCAAGATAACCCTTAAATGAATTTCATGATCCTCTTTACTTTTAGAAAACACCAAAATATCAACAATAAAAACAACCAAATTTTTTCACCTGAGTCAACTGAGTCATCACTACAAAAAATTGTTTAGTTATGATTCTGACCATCTCAGGATACTGATTTGAAAGGTCATTTCCCTCTGTATGCCTTCCCAGAAAATCTGTTCTATTTACTCTATGAAAAACCATTATTAACACAGAAATATCTTAGGAGAAGGAACATGGTAATATTTAAATTCTATATCATTTCAATTATACTATAAATTAATTTATAATTTAACAATTTTCTAACTCCTAAAGTTGTCTAAACCGACCTCTGATACCAACTATAAGGCCCTGGCCTTAAACCTTACTTAATATTGAGTTAAATGAATAATTCACATTGAGGATCTTTTCAGGTTTAGAGTTTTAGAGAATTAGGACATAACTATTAAATCTCAAAAGATTACAAAGTAGACACTTCTATTAAGTTTCCATAAAATAAAAACTCTTAAAAAGAAACATATCTAGTTCCATGTTTTAGATAACATGAATTTTCCTTGATCCCATCCTTGATCCTATTCCACATTAAGTCCTGTGAAAAACAATTCAAAAACATGGGGTTAGCATAAAAATCTCAGTAAGGGATACACAAAGAATGAAAACTGTTAGTTTTTCAAAAAACAAGTAAACCATGTATACTTTATCAATGTAATACTTCTCACCTTTATGAGGTAGTAAAAACTCTTCACTGAAATAAAAGATCATTACTTACCCTTTTGTAAACAAAACAATACCATAAAACCCATATAAAGATCACATAACATATATAGGTAACATGGGACATAAACATACTTAAATGGAATAACCATACGGTCGAATTCAACACATATCACTTAATGGAATAGCCATACGACCAACTTCCATAACCAATGCATTGGAGCTTATAACGTAACCACCCGTCTTGGTATTCATGGCACCACCCGTCATATGGTTTATCATGTAACTACCCATCAAATGTCCAAGTACCATTATAAAATCATAAAACATAAAGCAAATATAATGGAAAGAAAAAATTTCCACACTTTGATCACAATAAATCACATAAATATATTGACATAAGAAATCCATGATAAAAACCATTTTCAGTACCAAAATACATAAAAGAGTATATGGAATTTATTTCATTTTAAAAACATTACGGCTTGTTGAGGAAGCCAGAGACCAAATAATACTCACGGCAGCGAAAAAGGTCATTGTCACCGCATACGTTAAAAGAAACATTCCTTTTTTTTAGTAAAACGCTTCGTAGAAAAAGACTCCTTTTGTATAAAAGTAAAAGTCAAAGGTGTTTATACACCGTATAAAATAAATTTGTGTATGAAATGAAATATGCCTCAATGAAATGAGATTGAGATGAAGTCCCTTACAAAGATAATTTTTAAATAAAATAGATCTATTATGCGTATTCACTATAAGTACAAATAAATAAAGTTAAAATAAAATATAGGACATAATAATATCATGACATAATTTGAATGTAGGAGATTAACCCAAAGAATGAAAATTGGGTTAAGAAGTTCCCTTACCACGGGTCCGACTTGACTCGATCGTTCTTTATAGTCCTGAATAATAAAATTGAGATAATTTATACTTGATTAAGAACATTTTTCAAGTTCATTATTCCTTTTATATCACTTACTTACATGTTATAAACATTATGTTATCATTTAAGTTAATAATGTTTGTTTTGTCGATATTTGGTCCTTAAGTCGAAAGTGGACTTCTTGCAATTACATGTTGTTCGTAAGGCAAATGTTCATTATATACAGAATTATATTCATGATTTGGATATCATATATATCATATATATCCATCACATACATGTATTTATAATATTACATAATCATTTAGAGGTAAGAAATGAAATGCACCGTTCATGGAGACGGTAAGCCGTATGTACGCATGAATGCTACTTTCATTTCTATGTCATATTAATTGAATTAAAACTAAATGAGAGATATGTATATTTTAATTCCAGAATTATATTAATCATTTATATGTAGCATACATCATATATATCCATTATATATAAGTACTTATAATAGTACATTACATTTGGGGATAAGAAATGAAATGCACCGTTCATGGAGACGGTAAGCCGTACGTACGCATGAACGCTACTTTCATTTCTATCTCATACTTTAATGGAATTAAAACAAAATTATATATAATATTATTATAATTCCAGTATGTTATCATATATAATATCATTAAATATATCCTTCATATTTACCACATATGGTATTAATGAATCAAATCACTTTGAGGGGGCGGTAGTCCGCACTTCCTAAAATGAATATATCGCGTATACCCATAACGGAAACCATAAAGGTATGTCATAAATGAGAAAATTCAGAAGCTTAAGTAAAACATAAGAATATTATATATCATATATAAATATAGTGTCATATTAATGGCCACCTTTTAAGGTGTTAAAATAACAATGAACAATCATCGTTTCGTGAGGCAAAAATTCGACATCCATGGAAACAGTATGTTCTTTAACCATTAGATGTAGGTGTGTGTAAATGTAGCTTAAATAAATTTTATAACAACATCCTAGTATATGGAAGATACTGTTTTTGTTACAAAATAAATGAATAAAAAGAGTTTAGGGGGTTGGAGAATCAAAATAAAATAAAAGAACACAAGTGAATACATTACCTTAAAATCGGGTAACTCTCTTAGATTTGAGCTCAAAGGCTTCCTTTGGAAGAATTCTTCCCAATGTGTGGAATCTAGTAGTAAGAGAGGTATGTTGAGAGACAAAATGGACAGGGTTTGGCCGAGAAAAAGGCTTTGGAAGTGTGGGTAAGGTGGTGGAGGTGAGGGCCTTTTATAAGAGGAGAGGAGGGGCACTCTTGGAAAGTTAAGAAAAGATACTTTGTTATAAAATGATTTTTGGATAAAAAAAGCCCCAAAATTATAACTTCATAGGATAAGGTGATAAGGGTTATAAATCCACACATACAATAGGTTTTTGAAAAGTGTAGGTCTTATATTTTACATTATATTTTCATTTTATTTAAATCGTTAAATAATGAGGTAATCGCTGCATCATCATGGTGTCATAAATAATTTAATTTATATAATGTCTAAAAATTATAAAAAAAATACCATGATGTAGGAAATATTTTTATATTTATAATTAATATTTATAGTCAAAATTATGACTTGTATAACCCCATGTATAAATTTTTTTAGTAAACAACTCATGTTTGTGTCATTTTTACTTTTACATTAAATAAAAATATATTAATGTCGTTTTCCTTCCAAAGTGGCTCCATGGGGTCCCCAAGTTGACCCATGGATTTTATTGGTCGGCCATGACACATAAAATAAGGGTATAACATGTGTCAAGTTCATTTCATATTATTAAAACATTATTCTTACCTTAAATTACACTAATTATCTCTAATCGCGATTAAAAACTTAAAAGTTACTATTCACCAAACAAATTATTTTAAACCCATAGAACCACATTTTACTTCTTAATGACAACCATGTATGTCATATTTTTTAAATTCAAAACACAGAGGTGATAAAATTTCATTTAAACGAAAAATAAATTTTTTAAGTACCACTTAGTGGTTTCACTATTCATCAAAAATTGATGTATTTCAGAAAAATAACGAAACATCACCCTAAGATATATTTGATATTCCGAATTCAAAAATGATGTCTATTTCAAAAAATTCAATACATATAAGTTAGATTAATTTATTTAATAATTAATTCCCACTGTCTGAGAAAATAGCGTGTTTTTATGAAACAATAAGTATCAAAATATTGACACTAGTTTAAGTTCGATTTCATAGTGAAATTAATTCCAGCAACCACTATTGGAATAAATGGTAAAAATATATTCTAATTTCACTTTAAAACCAATTAAAAATATAATTTGATCATAAAAATAAATTACATTAAAAAGAGGTTTTGAATTAAAATACAACATTTTTCACTATTAATTAAAAAAATGAACTTTATCGGAAAAAATACCAAAAATCTACACAAAGTAAATTTTGATGTCCCGATACTAAAGGATAGTTTTATTTGGTCCAATAGAAATTATAAGAGTGAAGAAAACTATATTTAATGACGGTTCTCCATGAAAAGGCGATAAGTCGGCCTTTAGTGAATATTAGAGTATCTATGCCTAAAATTTAATTCTTTTCTTATTTTAAGCCTTTATCTTTTATTGGACAAATGTAAAACCATTTAACAAACATATATAATCATATTTTAGTTGTTTATATTCATTCCCGCCAATACAACTGCTACGTGTTAACTACCATTTAAAATAATATTATTTTATTACTAGTGTGCAATGTATGATTTCAAAGAAACTCTTTGTTGCGTATCGGGTACGCTATCGAACATAGAAACCTCTTTAAAGTAAAATTAATATTAAATTCGAAAATATTAATAAATATGAAAATGTTTTATTCTTTATTTACCTGGGATGTTACCTCACATTTATCTCATTTATCAAGGTTAACCAATTATTAACCCCATTATCAGATATATCACATCATCACATCAAGCATGATTAAACAACATTAAAACTCTTACACCAATATCACATTAACATACCAATTAATTAATCTGCTAACACTAATTTGTCATTCAATATTTTGTATTCCTATAAAAACCCTTAATTAATTACAAAATTAATTAATCACATCAATCTCTTTAATTAACCCAACCATTAAATAATCACTTACTCATAATTAATTCATCGATTAATTATCTCACAAACCAAACTCAACATCACATAATTAATCCATCAATAAATTGTCAAATTTTATAAATTCAATGTCTCAATAATCCAAATTAATTAATTTACCAATTAATTTGTCCAAGTAATTTTATCCATTCTATTCCACATTTAATTAATCTAATTATCCCTCCAATTAATTCACCAATTTACTATTCCTTACAACTACCAATAATAAATTCACAATTAATTAATCAAATTCAATCCATTCCATTAATTCACCAATTAATTGTTCACATCAACTAGATTAATTATTTATACAATTAATTAAACTAACTCAATCCCTTCAACTAATTAACTGATTAGTTGTTCACATCAACACCATTAATTAATTATACAAATAATTAATCTTACTCAATACATTCACCTAAGTCACTAATTAAGTGTTCACATAAAATCCTTTAATTTTTTGCTTTAATTAATTAATTTATCTCTCTCTCCTCAATTAATTAATTGTTTCCATAGTAATCGATTTAATAACACAAATTAATTCTGGAATTAATTGTTCTAAATTACTTAAATAAAATTACACCATAATTAATTCACTAATTATTTATTGTAACTCCATTAATTAAATAACCATATAATTAACTCAAAAATTAAATTTTCCAACTCGATTAATATAATAAATACATAGTTAATTATTAAATTTCAAAAATCTCTATGTGACCACAATTAATTAAATATTTTACTAGACCAAATCACAATTAAATAATTCTAACCATTCACATTAATTCATTCTTCAATTAATTAATCGTGTTCAATGGCCTAAGGAATTTCATAATTAATTCAACAATTAATTATTCCCAATTTCCCAGTTTAAAACATTGAGAATTTATCATACCAATCAATTATCCACCTACCATAATTTACATTATTCACTCAAATTTCAATTTCCTAAATTATATAATTTACCACATTTATTAATTAAATTTGGAAATACATTTTCTAAATAAAATGTAGAAAATATTCAATCACATACACGTAATTGATAAAAAAGACAGTGGGATTTAAATTTTAGACCTCCTACCTCAAATATGTTAAACACATGATATGAATCTATCATTTCATTTGACATGTTATTCTGATGACTATAGATGGTGAAATGAAATAAATAAGGATATCATGTTTAATAAAAAAATTGCTTAAAATACATCATTTTATATGAAAACTTTTTCTTATGCTCCATCCTCTTATCAAGACGAATCCAATGCCACTGACGGGATACTATTCTGATCAATATAAAAATGATATTGATTAATGAAGTATGAAAAGAGAGATAGGGATAAGAGAGTGAGATGTGTCATAAATAATGGGATTTCGACCCAAGCCATTTACACCACCACAAATCCAATTTATAATACTTTTTCATCAATTAATTTAGTTACATTTATTAATTAGAACATTTATTTATTAATCTCTTATAATAATTTCATGCGTAAACCCATCATAATTTTGGGTGTTTCATGGGAATATTCCATATTCCTGAATTAAATATTCAACATTGGTTTTGAAATTACCACCTCTATTTTTGGGCCATTATTTCTCTAACGGCATGTCTATCTGACACCATGTGAAAGAGTTAGGACTAAAATAGTGTTTTAACATCAATTAGTTTGTCACATAATTTCTTACAATTAATTCCAAAACTAATTAAGTATGTATACCCATGTAATTAATCTACCAATTAATCAATCAATATCTATGAACTCAAAATCACATAATTAATTTCACAATTAATTATACAATTATTTCAATTGAATCTAAACAACAATCCTCATTAATCAATTTGACCATTAATTAATCTCATCAATACTATAATTTAATTCAATAATTAATTATCTCAATCAATTTGACATTTATTTAATCTTAAAAATTAAATAACATCAAATGTCAATTGATTATAAAATTCATACCCTAACTAGGGTAAACCACTCATTTTGTACCCAATGATGGCCTCAAATTTATTATACAATGAACCATTTGTGAGATATTTTTTATTTAATATTCAAAAAAATAATTATAATTTTATTAAATATAAAAAAGGTTTTTTGTTTGAGTGAGATATCCCAATTTCTGACACATACAAATTTTATACCCCACCTAGGGTAAACATCCTTTTCCACACACAACGACGATCTCATATTTCTCTTACAACACACTATTGTGGAGTTATTCCATTAATTTTATAAAAACGTGTACAATTAATATATTATATTTAATATTTTTTTATTCTAATCCAAGAATGTGAGGGCCTCAAAATCTCACAAGATCTTAGTTTCTAACTCCAAAAATATTCAATTGAATAATCCAAGATGTTAAATGGAATTTAATTATTTTAGCACATTTATCAAAATTTTACTGATAATATTCTTTTTGGAATTACAAAAAAGAAAAGCCATCCACACCAAATTTTTTGAAAGATTAATACCTGAAAAAATGACGGGGTCATACAATCTCCCTACCTTATAGTAGCTCATCCTCGAGCTGTACTCCCAAGATCCTTTTAGAAAATATGGGTTCTTACAATGTACCCATATTTGTAGTTTCATTGACCCCTCATGTCATGTAGCTCAAAATAATAGTTTTTATAGACCTTCAGTGAATCCGGAGAACCAAATCCATAAATTGACTATGGTATACCTTCAACCATAATGATCCCCATATATACCTCTTTATAAGAAAAACCTTCATGGGGCCCCATATCCAACCAAAAAAACACTTTTAGATAGGCGTAAAGCCAAAACATTCTTAGCGTACCTGGGATGATGTCAAGGTAGGGGACATGATCATCACTAATTAAAAGTACACTAAAAAGTCATTGATAAATACCCCTACCAATCCTTCATTTCCATTATATCCTAACTTTTTCGTACCACATGGTCAAAATTGAGGCACTATCCCTACCCCTAATTGTCCTACACTTAGGTAATATTTAACAAGGGTAAACACATTCTCATTATTCATGTATATCATTTAGAAACCCATTTTTTCTCATCTTTCATCATTTTACAATCTCTATGAATTTTATTTTAGGCACCATTTTTAGTCCAATTTTACAATGAGGGAAATAAATCTCATGTTCAACCACTTAACCAAAACCGGTTTCTCAGGAAGGCCTCGAACGATGCATGTAAAAAATTAACCTGAGTTACTAGAATGTTGCATACTCACTTACATCTCATGAAATTCTGGGAAATGAGTCAAAACCCAGAAAATATCAACAATTATCACTTGAAAAAAATGTGTGTCAATAAAGGTAAAATAATATTCAACTGTAATAGAAATAACAATAACAATAATACCACCTGGGGAACTTGGGTTTTCCACTGTACATGGGGTAGCTAATTCTATGAACAATCTCATAACCATTCCCCAACTCTTCCAAGTATACTTTCTACCTTTCCCAAATAGTAAGAAAAAGAAGAAGAAAAAAATGGACATATGATTCCACTTTGTAATCACCCCGGCCTGGGTGCCATAAACTAATGACCTAAGCTAGTTCACCACATGACCTCAGGAACACCTACCCGTAATCTAGAGGCTTTTGACTAGTTACGAGGGTCTTGTAAGTTAGTATTGGGCAGACTATACCCTCTATCACTACTGAAAAATGATCATATACCCACTGTTCAAAACTGTGGGTATAGACCACAAAACCGTGGGTATAGGCAATACCAATGGTTTGGGGAATCATGGTCATTGGTGGCATCAGTATAGTTCCATGACCTATACCCACAATTTTGAACAACCATAGGTATAGGTTTTTTCACCGTGTCATAACTCTATACCCACAGTTTGGAAACCATGGGTATAACATATTTTACAAAATGGCGGCCCGCAGGATTCAATCTCATGACCACTTCTCCGTTCACAAGTGGACTTACCACTACCCCATCACCACATATATTTATATTAATATATATATTTAATTAAATATATATATTTAAAATGTTGGTATAGAGGAATAAACTATGGGTATATATCTCTTTCCAATTTTTTTTGTTCGCATGGAAAAAATAATTTTCCCATGCACACGTGGGAAACCGTTACCCCTGGTTTTTCAAAACCGTGGGTAAAGGTTGTTTTATCCAATGACTATACCCATGGTTTCGGGGGATACCATGGGTATAGGTCACCTTATCCCCATGGTTTTGGGAACACTGTGGGTATAAGAATTTTTTTGATAGCCTATGCCCATAGTTTGGAGAAAACTGTGGGTATAGGGTAGCCTATGCCCATAGTTTGGGGAAACCATGGGAATATGCTACCAAAAAATGCTTATACCCACAGTTTTCCCAAAACGGTGGGGATAGGGTGACTTATACCCATGGGTTTCCCCAAAACTGTTGGTATAGGTCCATTTTCCAGTAGTGTATTATCATAATAAAACACTATTGTAAGTAAATAAATCCATATAAGAAGCATATATTATCCTAAAAATAGTAATGTCACTAGTTGAACAAATCTACAAATACAATACTCAATTGAAAGGGAAAAATGAAATTCCAAAGTGAGTGCCAAAATGATGAACTAGAAAATAAAGACACAAAAGACTCCCAAGAGGGTCCCAAACCATGTATGTGTCCCTCATCCATTCTTCATCCACAATCTACTATATAATTTAGAGCATTTTACCCTTAAACAGTCCTATAAAAACAATTTTTATTTAGGTAACGATCATAAAACTAGAACATGGTGTGAGTACAACTTGTTAGGCCACCAACAACAATGTCTAAAAAAATTCAAGTCAATACAAAGTGTATGTAGTGGTATAAAAGAACTAATTACAATGGATAAATAAACAGTTTATAAATTTAATTAATATTCTTTATTCAACCCCACAATTGAATGATAATGTTACTGTTATTATTTTCCATCCTTTTGAATGACTATGTTACCATCCCATAACTCACACACACTTGAATATCCATATTACCATTCTATACTAATTCACCCATAAAGGTCCATCTTACCATTCTATACTCAGGAACTCATGAATGTTCATGCTACCATTCCATACTCACGCACCCATGAATGTCCATGTTACCATTCTATACTCACACACCCATGAATTTCCAAATTAGCAAAACATACTCACACACCCATGAAGGTGCATGTTAGGATTCTTAATAGTTGTATGAATGAGAATATTACAATTCATCTTTTAATAATACATAATTTTCCATTTGGGAATATCAGATGTATCTCATTTAACAAAATTATTAAATTATTATCCCCATTATCACATATAAAACATCACCACATTAAGTAGGATTAATCTACATTAAACCTCTTATCCCAAATCACATTAACTTATCAATTAATTATGTCAACAACCCTCATTTCTAATTTAAAAAACATTCTTCCCACAAACCCCCTTAATTTGTTACCCAATTAATTAATAACATGAATCTCTTTAATTTTTTCAACTATTACTTAATAGCTTACTCATAATTAATTAATCAATTAATTATCTCAATTACCAAAGTCTACATATCATAATTTATTCATCAATTAATAATCCAATTCTTCCAATTCAATATCTCCAAAATCCACATTAATTAATTAACCGATTAATTAATCAAAATCATTTCCTATACTTCATTAAACAATTAAAAAATCTAACATAATCCATTTAATTAATTGTTCATGCCCACTCTCATTAATTAATTCCCAATTAATTTATCATATTAAATACTTTCAATTAATTCACCAACTAATTGTTCACATCAAATCGATTAATTAATTCTATAATTAACTAATCTAACTCAATCCATTCAATTAATTCATTGATTAATTGTTCACATAAACACCGTTAATTAATACCACAATTAATAAATCTTACACATTCACTTTAATTAATTAATTGAATATTTTTTCACACAAACTCTATTAAGTAATTTTTTAATTAATTAATCTAACTCAATATCCTTAGTAAATTAAAAAATTATTTTTTTATCATAATCGATTCAATAACAACAATTAATTCTTGAATTATTTGTTCCAAATCAAATAATTAAATAACCCAATAATTAGTCCACTACTTAGTTATTCAAACACATATAATTTTATATCCGCATAATTAATTCACCAATTAATTATTACATCTCAATTAAATCAATAACCTAATATTTAATTATTGATTTTAAATAATATATATATTTAAAAATATAATTAAAAATATAATTATACAAAATCAAAATTGCATAATTATATCCATTCATGTTAATAAATTGTATAATTAATTTATTATGTTCCATGGTCTTAGTAATTACATAATTAATTCAACAATTAATTTTCCCCATTTTCCAATTCAATACATCGAGAATCAATTTCACCAATTAATTATACACCTTCCATAAATTCAATTATTCACTCAAAGCTCCAATTATTAAATTAATTAATTGATCACATTAATTAATCAAATCTAGAATTCCAATTTCTAAACAAACCATAGAAAATCAACAATTTTATATACACAATTGATAATATGGACTATTGGATTTGAATTTTATGCCACCTACCTCAAATATGATGAACACGTGATATAAATCCAACATCACTGATGAAACGTTACTCCGAAGACTATCAACGGAGAAATTAAATAAATAAACATATCTAGTTTAATACAAATATGATCAAAACAATTCATTTTCTATGAAAACAATTTGATACACACCATCCTCTTACCAAGAAGAATCCAATTCAACTAATGGATTGTTGATCTGATCAATATTGAAATTGTTATTTATTATTTATGTTTCAAAATAAAGATAGGGATAGGAGAGAGGGGAATGTCATAAATAATGGGCTTCCTACCCATACAATGTGAACCACCAAAAATCCAATTTATAATACTTCTTTTGTTACTTAATTTAGTTATATTTATTAATTGAATCATTTATTTGTTAATATCCCCTATTAATTTCATGTGCCAACCCATAATCATTTTGGGAATTTCATGGAACTTTATTGTGATGCTCAAATAAAAAGTCAACATTGGTCTTGAAATGGCTGCCTCAGTTGTAGGGTCATGATGTTGCTGACGGCGTGTCTATCTGACACTATATGAAAGAGTTATGATTGAAATAGTGCTTTGATAATAATTATTTAATAATATAAATATCCTTAATCAATTATCCAATTAATCACGTACATCAATCCCAAAAATTAATCCAAAAATTAATTAATCAATATCCACAATCCCAAAATAAGATAATTAATTGCACAATTAATTATGTATTTCTCCAAATTACACATACAGAACAATCCTCATTAATTAGTTTGATAATTAATTAATCTCATGAATCACATAATTTAATTAATCAATTAATTATCTCAATTAATTTTGAAAATTAAATAATCTTAAAAACTAAAAAGCATAAAATGTCCATTGGGCTTAAAATACTTACCCTTACTAGGGTAAACCACTAGTTTTGGACCCAAAGATGGTATCAGATATATCATTTGACACATCATTTGAAAGATATTAATTATTTAATATTATAAAAATGGATTAAAAATTTAATTAAATTTCAAAAATTTATTTTATTGAGTGATATGTTCAAACATAGGATTATTTCAAATGTTATTCCCCACCTAGGGTAGAAAACTTGTTCAAGACAGAGTAGTGGTCTTAGATTTCAAACACAACACACCATTTTGGAGTTATTAAATTGTTTTAAATACAATCTGTGAACTTTTTTTTTATTTTTTTTTTCAGGATTTACTAAGACTTTGTGGGCCTCTGAATCTCATGATAACTCAGTGAGAAACTAAAAAATTATTCAATTGAATATTCCATGATGTTAAATAGAATTTAAGGCCTTTAATACATTTATCAAAAAATTTCCGAGAATTTTTTTTTTGGAATTAAAACAATGATAAAAAATCATCACGTAAAATTTTAGAAGTGTCATACCTAAAAAGGACAAGATGTGATAATGTGACTCTAATGTCCCCAACATGATCCTAATATCCACCTCCTTCCCAATTAAGATGACATTAGATCCATCTTGATCACCATGACTTGAAGATACCTATAAAAGACACAAAGACTATATTACAACAACATCAGTATGTAGAGTGTGATATGAAGCTAATAGGATACAACCATGAGTCAATTTCATTTATTTTGTAATGAAACCAATTAGTATGGTTTTATAATTAGTAATGTAATAATTGGTTTTCATTTCCTTTACCGAATAAAGTATATAAATAAACATGATGTATACACTTCCATAAAGTGTTCCATTTTTTAAACCATTTCAAAAGGAAAGTTCTTTTAAAAACAATATGAATTATGTGGTAAAACACAACCATTATCATGAAAATGTCACAATTTTAAAAATATACTCTCACATGGTTACAAATAATTAAAATTTTGAAAAAAGTAAAACTCATTTAAAACCATTTCAGACCTTTTCATTATAAGATTTTACACACAACTTAATGATATGTGAGGAATCAAGGGAAAAAATAAATAATCATAACGATAGAAGTTTATAAATAATGTAAAAAAATGTATAGACCAAAACTATTCAACATCTATATGAAAAACAAAAAGGAATCAATGAATCCAGAAAGTCCATACAATTAAAGAAACAAATATACCAACTTATATAAAAAAATTTATGATACACAGCTTGATGAAAAAAAATGAAAGGATGAAAAAGGCAACATATGACACCTATAATTTGACCCACTACTAGTAGTTTAATGGTCCCACATCAATAAATAGAATCAATCTAACTAGTCTCCTCAATGATATCCCCAAACAAAGGTGTTATGTCTAACTATGTTGGGAATAACCAATGCATAAATATAAACCAGAAAAACACCGCCCTAATTCATCCCACTTAGTAGCATTGGTTTCCCGATGGAATAATTTTCAGAGTTTTTCCATGAACAAACAACATCATCACATGATAATAAAAAATCACCAATGGATAACACCATAATTTATTCCTTCCCACTTCACAAAATACACCTATAATAATACTACCCAATCCATTAACACAACATGAATCACACATCAAAGAATTTATCATGTGGATAATCATAAACATTATTAAAAGTCACTGGGGATTAACAAGGGTACAATCTACATCACTTCCCATGTTCCATGTAGGCTTTCACTAATCAAATATATAAATATATTTTAACATCTAAATTTATAAATACCCTCTAAAGAATTTGGAATCCAGAAAAAACTCTAAAATAAAACATATTCATCCATAATCACCACAAAACAAAACAAGGTAACTCCATTTCACTTTATAAAATCACCCAACCCACTGAAAACAAAAAAAATCAATTAAAACCAAAAGGGACCCCTCTTTGAAAATCATAATTTGGATTAAAACCCAATGAGCTAGTGCCTTTATCAATGAAAACCATTTTAGAGATTTTATCAAACATTAAAAATGCATAAATGCACCCATTTACACCAAAAAACTATTTTAAAATTGGAATTCCACCAATTTCCACATGAAAACCCAATCAAGTCATTGAAATATTTAGCAATTCATGTCAAGAAAATTCATACCACACTTATAATTGGTAAATATGAATTTATAAAACTCATGCATCAATAGAACTCTTAAATAAAAACAAATGAAACAAATACACCTAACATAAGTAGTAGAACCTTATCACCTTCGATGAAATCCACTATAAAAAAAATCCTACAATGGATCACATGCATTTCAAACCAAAATTACAAATTTCTACAAACCCTAACCAAGAAAATTGGACAAGAATGAACACTATGGCTAGAGTAGTTGGAGAATAATAGAGAAAAAAATAAATATATGATAGGATATCATACCTCTTGAAACAGGTGAATAATTACTATCAAAACCACCATGAAATCACCAAGGTGGATCTTATGAGAAGGAGATAGCTCCAGGGGAGGTTCTGTGAGTTAGCTAGTTTTAATGGAGGAGGATTTGGGTGAAAAAATTAACTAAATTGAAATGTAAAAGATTAAAATACCAAAATTAGGTAGGTCGCACAGTTATCTCCCATGGTTTTCTAAGGTGTGCACAGAACAAGGGTCTTCCACTACCTAATGACCCCCAGATATAATATGGTATTCTCATATGATTTCCTTAATCGTGAACAAGACTTATGATACAATATGACCCACTGTACATGGCACATAATTTCAACTCCATAGTTTCCAAATTGCGTGCCTTAACTATGTACCCTTAGAAAATACTCCAAAAGATAAAAATACAACTTGGGAGACCTTGAACCAAAGGGAAAAAATCAATAGATTACATCAAATATTTTGACACCTTAGGGTGTTACAAACTCCCCACCAGGACACTTGCTTCCCCTATAAAGTTCACAAAAACATAGGCATGTAGGATTTCAAAAATAACCTATTCTCTAAGTAAAACTCATGTACCAGACATTATCCCAAAACCTAATATCCAAGAGAACTGGATACCATAAAACAATAATTATGTTAAACACCACCAAATTCTTTGAGACACACTAAAAAGAAATGTGCTATATTCCCAAAGAAGAATACTCCCATCAACTGAGAGTGAAGGGAAAATAACAAAAGATTTTGGGATATCCACTCCAACGATCATTGATGAAATCAGGATTAAAAAGGGATCCACCACTACTCTTAATAGACTAATTAATTATAAAATAAATAATAGGAAAAAACTTAAATATCACCTCTAAAATAACTAATATTATAGAAACCAATTGATAACACATCGCAATAAAATGTATCCTAATATATCACTTCATAATAATAATAAAAACATAAGGAGTCCTAGAATATGTCTCCCCGAATTTTATTGTTTCTCTATGATTGTGAAAAATATTCTAGTAACACCTAAAAGTATTAATCTCCACCAAAGTGACATGATTCCACTTACCATGACAACCAAATAAAAATAAAACTTTATGACAAGGAGAGAGAGCATTGGTCTCCTATCCATTAATAATTAATCTAAAAGGGTGAGACAATAAACATCCCCCTTTCCCTAAATCAACAGGATGCCAAAAATAAACCATGTTATGAAATTATCTAAAGGTAATACAAGAAATACCAATATAGAGAATAAGAAACATACATTCTAAGGGACTAGAAACTAGATTAGTTAACCTAATGTGATATTGAAATAGAATAAATCCCTATCTAAAAAATGGTAGGACTCTACCATCAAGGTCACATTCATTATACGATGGTGTCTTGATATAACTCTTTAAAGTAATATCTCACAATATTCATGATGGAAAATATAACCCAATGGCATCCAAATACCAACCAAAAATAGAATTACACTCTAATTATCAAGTAATGTACCCTTGGATTTTTCTATGTGTAAACTGGAAAACAAAAATATCAACAAGAAACAATAATTAATGAGGTCTAAAAATACAAAAATATAGTGGGATATGGTTAAAGGACATTTACATCCACTATATATAAAGGAATTGGATTCACCAAACAAAATACGAGACCAATAATAAAAATCAATACCACAAAAGTAGATGATCCAAACATAATGCTCAGTTAATAACTCACCCATAATGGTGTCAACACTAAATACAAACATGAGCAATTTTTGTTTTGAGATATTTTCATCTAATTACCATCATTATTGAAAAAAATATGAATATGATTAGGATATCCACACAGAAAACACACCATTTTATTCCAAAATATTGAAACAGTAATGAATGTTTAAGAATATAGCTTCCCATCACAAACACCTTCCAGCATCACATTCTCATTAACCAGATATTGTATAGCAGATATACTAGAAACCTAAGCATCTAAAGTTTTAGTTTTCCTACAAATGTTACTTCAATGAATATGGACATATAAATTAATTTCATATTTTTATTTGAGAATGTTTATATATATTTAAAAAGTTACTTCAAAATGGTATTGAAATTTTCCTGAAGAATTTTTTAATGATCTTTATATGGAATTTCTATTCATCAACGAAAAAAAACATTGGTGTTGATTGTGTTTTATATGGATATGATCAAATTAAACCATCCTTTTTCCTTATCTGTACTGTATATTTTTTAATAATGTTGAAAATATAATTATGAAACCCAATCTTTTTCCACAGGTAATGTTCTGACGAAAATATGAAATATTAATGAAACATATTTATTTTCTATGGGTTATGTGTATGAAACCCATTCATTTTCATGGGTCCTAATATGATCAATTTTTTATAATATTTTGGCCCACATATATATTATTTTCATTATGGGATCAGTGATACCTATATCTCCCTAAAATTTATCTGGTAGATATTGATATTTCATGAGATAACTAGAATTGTAATGGGGTGTAAACCTAGATCAATATGTGAATCTGTCCACTATGATAGTCAATTTAGAGAACCATGACTACTATGATGATTTTAGTAGTGAATCCAATCCACTATGATTGTCATGGGAGTAAACCTTGACTACTATGATGGTTTGGGGAGTTAAACCAATCCAAAAATGATAGCCTTAGATGTAAATAATTTACTAATAAGGTATGCATACGTGTATACCAAAAATATATATCTTATTCCAATGTTATATTCTCATGGACAATATTCATTGATTCATTTATGAATAAGGTTTTATGAAATTAAATTATTTATTCCATGACCAATATTATGATATTTAATATGAAGGGTCTGGTTTTCAATTGTTAGGATCTTGTTCTCATGCAATTATGCTCATGTTATGCATATGAGATCATTAATATATTCCCTTTTACCATTTCTGAGAATGTAATGTAATGAATTATTATGTTTACATCCCCTAGGTTATGAGGAACTGTTTTATAAAGGTCTTTTCTTGGAAGGGTTATAATTATAAATAACATAATGGTATATTATTAACTTCACTTTTAAACCGATTGTTTATGGGTCCATGTTTCCAAAGTCACTAAAACATTACACTCTTCATGTGGGTTTTTGTAAGATGAAATAGATATATATTTTATAAGATGTTTTATATTTTTATGACTTGTTTAGGTATTTATATATATAATTTCATAGTTTTTATTTTAAATAATTTATGATTTAATTAATTATACTTACTAAACTAAAAGACATTAAATATTCCAATGAAATTTGATTTAAAATTTTCAAAAGTCATAGGGGTTCTTCATCTAATTTTTTTTTCATTGAGTCATTTTCAATTTTAGAAAAATATCTTATTGTAAGAGGTGTATTTACTATCTCATTAATATTTTATATCAAAAAATCCTTATGTTAGTGATATTAAATGTTTTAATTGTTTTGATTTCTTTCATGGGGGTTATGTTTCAAAATTTATCACAACATTAATGGTTTTATGATAAAATCTCATTTTTAATAGGATTTCATATAATTAAATTTAATAATGATGAAATTTTATGATCCACATCTCCCAAAGATTTTATTTTTTTCTTATACTATAGTTATTTATGGATATTAAATGTTTTCATTTCATTTTTCACTCTTTAAATATGAGAGGGGTCTTTTATGAAAAACTGACATCATTTATATCTATGGACAAGAATATTTTCTTCCATCTCCATATTTTCATTAATATTATTCAAAGAACATGTTTAATATTTTCTAAATATTATTTAAATACCTTTTAACTATATTTTAATTTATTTACAATGGTTAAAAATGAATTTTCTTATCATTTTCAAAACATGGAAGTTTTGAATTTTTTCGATAATGTGAAAGTAATTTTTTATTTAACATTCACAACATGAATGAATTTCCTCTCACCATGAACACTCCTTTATTTAATGATTAATTTATAATTTCAGTAGGTTCTTCTCAATTAATTTTATTTCCGTAATATTATTAATGTTTTGAGTATTTTTTTTATGATATTTCTAAATGAAAATTATATTTTCCTTAAAAAATGTTCTAGTGTATTTCTAAATTCATTTTTTATATTTAAGAACATCCTTTAATGTTTTAGAATACTTACTATGGGTACGATACAACTTTATCCTCTTTATTATTTATTTATATGGTTTATAATTTTAATTATTAAATTTCTATGAAACTTGTATCCTTTCCATGGGTTATACCATGATGATATGATGAATGTTTTATGATTTTTTGAAACATATATGTATAGTTTTCATTATGTGATTGGGGATTATATTATATAATAATTATGGTTGGTTATTTTATAAACCATGGCCAGGTTGTTTCGTTATATCCCTCTATTTCATTGGGTAAAGAGGAATATATCAGGAGATAATAAACGCTAGAATGGTGAGTAAGCCTTATTTAGTAAAAGGATTTTCCCAATAATATAGAATTGGGAGTGAACCTCAAAAAAGGAAATGATGGAAGGTGGAGTGAACCCAGTATAATATGATAGTCATGGTAGTTATCCTTGGATAAATAAATGATTTTATATGCTTATGTGTGTACCAAACAATTATATCTTACACATATGATATGTTCTCATGGAATTTGATTAATTATAGATGATTTATATACCTTTTCTCTTACATATCTTTATTGGTAAAACATAATTCCGTGCTTCATAATGATAATAAATGAATTAATGTGTACGATTCTCTAATAATATCTTGTTTACATAGCCTTATTCTTATTTTATGCTCAATTATGTTGATTGATTATAATTTATTATTAATTCCCTTAATGATAATATGAGCTCAACCTTTCTTATGTTTCAATTCCCATGGTTATAGAGGAAATATTCAATAATTTTATCTCTAAGAAAGGAGCTTGTTTTGATGAACATAACCTGAAATGATGTAAATCCCTAATGTTCCAGTTTTTATGTATCCTGGTTTCTAAAGACACTAAGACTATATATTTCCCTAGAATGTATTTTTATAAAATGTATTGTATATTTTTATAATGTTATGTAATATTTATGTATGAAAGTTATGTTTCACTATAATCACTCTGATTCATGATGAGTGGGCTGAAGATATTACACCTACATAGACACTCTTGGGGGATATCCATAAGTTAATTCAAATTTTCTCTATAAAACATTATAAAGGACTAGGTTATCTTGTTACTAGATTGGTTAAGAAAATTATACTAGGTATACTGTAATGGATATCATATATTAGAACTTAATGAGTTGTTAAAGAATAATATACGCATTATTTTGGAGTTATTTATTATATGATCATAGTTATTGGATTTACATATTTATTAATATATGTATCCTCAACATGAAATTTATTCTTTGAATGATATGTTTGGAACAATATGGAACCAATATAGTGTTGGATATAATGTAAAATGTGGTTATTATCCAAATGAGATAAGATATGGGGTTCAAAATATTCAGGTAACACTCACTCAACTCTATCATGTTACGAACAATGACTTGAATAATATGGAGCAACCAAATACACAATGAAGGGGGTATCTTGACGTTTAATCTCTTATGTTTCAAAATCCAACGTCATTTAATGGTCCAATGAACCCATTTATTTATAAAAAATGGATCAATGTGATGGAAATTATATTTTCTATCTATAAATACTTAGACCATGAGATGTTTGCTTTGGATGTCTATCATTTACAAGGTGAGGATATCCAATGGTGGAAAATCTTTATGAATATAATAAAAATAGAGGAATTTGATTCTCTGAAGTGGGTTGATTTCATGGGAATATTCTTCCCTAAATAATTCTCGTAGTCTAAGCATAATAATATGAAAAGCGAATTCATAGACTAGAATTATGGAAGATAAGTCTATCAGATATTATGAGGTAAACTTCTTGAGCCTCACAATGTATGAATTGGTGTCTATATTTAGTCCTTTATAGAAGATCAATCAATTTTTTATTATTTTTTAAACCCATTTCTATTAAGTCATTAGATATAAGGGAGTATGAAATCTATGAAGATGTTTTTTATGAGCACTTAAGGTTGAAATGGAAAATGAAGAACTATATGATTATAGGTAATGGAAAAGAAAAATGGACTACCATATAATCCCTAATAAATAATTTCATTGGGGTAAGGAAATTCAACTACCAATATGTAAAATATGTGGGAGGAAGAACCTAGGTAATTTTCAAAGAAGTTATGGGAAGTGTTAAAAGTGTGGTAAAGTAAGCCACCTAACTCATGACTATTAAAGAAACTGAAAGAGTTTAAATAACACCACTAAGGATTATAATGACTAAGATAATGCTACTCATTATCTTCAATTCATTACATGACATGGGTGTGTTCCTTATGTGAAAAAAATTCCCAAACATAGAGTTAATGAGTGGAATAGGAAGAAACAACCTCTTAAACAAAGACAGTGTGGGATGGAATGTGAAATCACCACTATCTAGGTATACCATAATAAAAAAGTGGTGAATGGTACACTAATTCTAAAATATATAACCATGAATTTACTATTTTATTTTAGTTCTTCATGTTATTTTATATCGTATAAGTTTGTTAAAAACATGGATTTTCCACTTGAAACATTGAAAATCAAGATATCCATGAAAATATATACTGGTACACTAAATGAAATTGATGTGTAAACATATTCTCCAATTTAGATATGTGTGGATATACTCTAAAAACATTATTATTCTCCTTGTAATTTAATTTAAATAATTTTGGGCCTGGAATGAGTTTCCTTATACAAATCTCACATTAATTAATGAGAATGGGAAATCTCATTTCATATTCATGATCTTCCTATTATGAAGTATCAATCCAAGGATGTTATTGGACGTTATTTTGAAGATAATTATATTATATGGGTATTTATACTAATAAAAAAGGGTTTAATAGATCAAAATATCTGAGATAATGTAAACATATAGAACATACTTATTGTGAAAGAATATATTGATGTATTTCTCAATGAATTACCAGGCCATCCCCTAAAATATGAGGATAAATTATCAATTGAAATCTTCCATAAAAAGTAACTATATCAATGAGTACATATGGAATATACCACATTGAGTTAGAGGATTTAATGAAGAAACTGAAAGGGAATTTGGAGAATTGTTTTATTTTTCCAGTGCTTAACTATATAGTTTGCAAAGCACAGTTTTTTAAAAAAGTACTGATCTATGTGTATCTATATTGATTTTATTGAGATTAATAAAATGATGATAAAACTAAAGTATCATCTACTCCATATTGTTGATATATATGATCAACTCAAAGGATCTCAATAATTATCAATATTTTAACTTCAATATGAATACCATCCGTTAATGTTCCCAATGGATTATATTTCAAAGACATCATTCCATACGAGGAATGAACATTATGGATTTATAGTGATTCCCTTTGGAATTTTGAATTATACTTCCATGTTCATGTATCTAATGAATAGATTCTTTATATACTACCATGATCAATTTGTGGTTCTCTTTATCATTAATATTATTTTATACTAAAATTGGAAGGAATAGAATGAAGTTTTGTTGAAAATTATGTTAAATACCATGATAAATGAGAGGTTTTAGGAAGAATTTAGAAAATGTAAATTATGGTTACAAAATGTTTCATTATTGTTTCATGTAATAATGATAAATGGAATTTAAGTGGATCCATAATATATATATGTTATCAATCAATGGTTTAGAACAACCGCTATAATCGTAGCTGATAGATTTCATGAGTTAGGGGGATATTATCGAATATTTGTGAGAAATTTATCACAGCTATCCATTCTATTAACAAAGCTAGTAGGGAAATATTTAATTTTCTTACAGATAGATGACTATGATGAAATATTAAAGGAGTTTAAGGAATATTTTTTCATTAAACATCTATAAAAATTACTCTATAGTGGTTAAGGGTTTTCAATTTATAGTGATGCATTATAAAAATTATTGGGATGATTTCTTATAAAAAATTAAAAGGTAACTGCTTATTTCTCACACCAATTAAAAAATCATTCGAAAAACTATCGGTCACATGATTTGGAATTAGTGGCAGTGGTCATTGAATTGAATATTTTGATGATTTAAATTTATGGTGAGAAGTGTGACATTTCCACTATTAAAAATAAAAAGAAATATATATTCATGAATAGGTGTGAATAATGTGCCAATGGAGATTATTAGAGATAATAAAATATTATTACTGCTCAATACATTACCAACCTGTAAGGGAAAATAAGGTGGTTGATGATCTGAGTAGAAAATATCATGTTATATTATCCTTTTTGAGAATTGAAATATAACTAATACTCATGGATCTAAAAAATATTAATCCAAAAGTCCAAACGGATAGGGAGAGGTCTAATGTTTCTAAATTTTTTCTCAACCCTCCATTCACATTATGATGAAATAATCCCTAAAAGATGATGTAGAGATTTATAAAAAGGTATAAAATATTATCGTATTTCAATTTTATAAAGATAGTGTTTTAAGGTTTGAAACCAGGATATGTGTCCCATCAAAGCCGAAATTGAAGAAGGAACTATTAGATGATTCACATAGATCATCCTTATCTGTAATTTTAGGAAGTAAAAATATGTATATATATCTAAAAAATCATCTGGTGTGATAGTGTGAAGAGAGATATTGAAAAATATAAACTTCGATGTCTAGTATGCCAGAAATTCAAGGGTGGACAAAAACGAATTAGGGTATGTTTCAACAATTACCCATAACACTATAGAAATGGAAAAATATCACCCTAGACTTTATCATAAGAGTCCCCAAATCTTTTTAAGTCCATAATACTACTAGGTTAATGTTTGATATCCTTGTGAAGTTATTGCATTTTATTTCCATCAACGAATATTTATTCATTGAACAACTATCCATGATATACATAAGGGGATTTTCGAGGCTACATAGATTATGCATATGTATTATATCTAATGGGGATATAATGTTTACCTTGATGTACTGGAGAATCCCTCAGAACAATTTAGAGATAAAAAAATTGTAACCATACATATTGTAACATCAACTATGGTTTTTGATGTATGGGATGTTATTATTGTTAAAATCTCTTTTCTTATGATGTTTTGTCTCTATTATGGGTTTTTATGTGATTGGTTTATATAAAAGAAATGATTGAGCTGTTAATACTGAATCCTTTGGTGGAATATGGGCTAAATAATGGATAAAAACTACCACATGCCATATACAAGACTCTACTAGGTTGTCGATGGAGTTACTTCATGTTTATAAGATTATGAAAACCCAACTAGTCATCCTATAGCATGATAAAATTCTAGGTGGTTCTATTAAGAACATTGGGTATCCGGTGTTTCCTATCTGAGGGTAAAATTAATGAAGCCCATGGGTTTAAATTATCACATTGTTTTTACTAACATTAATACAAATTAGTGAACCCCATAGACCTAATCCAAATTTTAGACGTCCTCCACTGAATCATAGCTCTCTCCCGGTTATTCCCTTGCCTCTCAAGATTTTGGATGATCCCAAAATTCTAAAATTGTGAGTTCTTCGTATATTTATAAAAAAAAAATTTCATTCATGAGAGACGGGCATCGGTATATATTGGATATGTGGTTTGTATAATGATTTAATGATGAAATATTTATTTATTCATAAATTAGAGATGGATCTAGTGTTTTTATGATGCCTCTTTATCAAATCAAGATCATCCAATGAATATGAATATCCTACTTGTATGTTCTGATGGATAATATTCATAGACATCTTATTGATGGAGGATTGATTAAATAACCTTAATCAATTGACTATTATCTTATATAATGGTGGCGGTAAGAACATTTCAATGAAAACACCTTTACATGAGATAGAATTCACAAGAACATTCGATTTTTATGGGTAAGTCTTCATAGATTGATCACAGTGAGACTCCCTTCTCCAAGATTCTCATCTTGTATCGATATTATTTTGATGGATTAGGGATGAGACTTTGATTGTTGGATTGAAAAAATGTTATCTTCTATAATTGACATGGAATTCATGATCCATTCTTTAATCGATAATGAATGTAGTGAATTGGTAACATATACTTTTATGTACATTAGAATTGGTTTCATTTTTCGAATACTTAATGTGAGTGATTATAGAATAAAATTCATGACTTGACATCTCATGGTTATATTATTATAATTTTGTTTATTTGAGGAAACAAATCATAAAATTTCATCCTTAATGTGTGATAAAGATCTTTGATGGTGTGTGGCATGATTAAATCTTCACTCCATAATGAACCTTGGAGTACATTCAAAAACATTGAGGTATGATGTTCTATACCATTGGGAGATATTGTATAAACTAATTTCCTTGGTATAATTCTTTTAATGGAATACCTTAATGTTCATGCTTTATTTGTATCACATGTGGGTGTGCACATAGGTTGACCCATTTCTGATACTTGATTCCATGAGAATGTTTGTATCTTTTTTATTCTATTTTGATGTTGATCACATGCAGTATATGTCAATACTATTTACTCATGATGATATGACACATAATTATTATATGATATACCCTATTAAATGTATTACTATTCCTTGGAAGGTATTTTTCTTGGTGTCCAGAATAGGTGCACCATCACGAAGTGGTCATTGTTTAGTGGGGGAGTGTTCATGACTAGAAACAATGGTGACGATGGACAAAAGTATAGGGTTGGGATATGATGATGTCTAGTGGAATCCAAGTAGCATTTTCACGCATGTTTTAGTGGATTATAAGTAGCATGATAACACAATTCCTAGAGGACGCTAAGGTTATGACTCACGTAATTCTTAGAGGATGTTGAGTAGTTGGTCTGCCTGATTTCAAGATATATGGTTACTAGGATTTTGGATTGTTCTTGATGACGTATGATATTTTGAAATTATTTTTAAAATGGATAAGAAGTATGTATGGTTGGGTATCATGTGGGATTGTTTAAAACACTAATGATAAATATATTATTTTTATGCTCTCTTTCTAATTAATTATTATCAAGTCTTACCCATGTTATACATGTGCGCATTTTTTAGGGATGCATTGGCAGTGTCCTATTGGGTTCTGTTACACACAACTTGCATTAGAATCACAATTCACATGAAGTGTTCATGTATATGGATCCAAGAAATGGTAATGGTATAGTGGAAGTTGATTATGAAAAAGATAATGGAGCTCATGGTGGGACTGAGATAGAATACAAAGGATAATATAGTTTTATTTAATCAAATACACTTATACAATTAATTGAATTTCAACATTGGGAGCCCATTTTTATATGTGTTGTATGATAAACATGCCATATAACATTATATTCTTTTACTTTATTTACAAAATGTTTTTTACAATTATTTAACATTTATTATTATTTTAGTGACAAGATACTTCAGATATAATCTCACAATTAAAGATTTTGAACCCTTACTTCTAGTGGGAAACCACTTGTGTAAGTGGGGGTGTACATACACTCTTGTGACTCTCTAGATCAGACCTGCTGGATTAGGATAAATGATTACAGTATGGTTTCAGAGTAAAGTATTATTTATTCTTTTTATAAAAAACTAGGACATAGTATAAATGAGATTTGATGTGTTGGACTTGGGTTTGGGATTTTCTATATGACTATCGAACACAACTATATTTGACCAATGAGTTACCATTGACGAGATTTATATTAATTTTTTTTTGAGGATTTGGGTGTTTTCAAGAATCATGTTTAGACTTGGAGGTTCACAATCCATATATATAACTATTTTGGGTGGTATAATAGTTATTTAATTTCATTATTTCTTTTCATAAATTATTTCTAGATATTGATGCATTTTATGAATATGTGAAATATATATTTCTATTGGTTGTTGTATATCTTTGATAGCATTAATTAGTTAAATTTGACTATGTTTTTATGTTTAGTTATATATGTTACTATGACTAACATGTAGGTATGATGATCTATGTTATTTATAGGAGGGATATACAAAGGTTTGTGGGTGGGTTCCTAAGAGAAGCATTGTGTGATCCCATAGAGTGATTAGAATCTATCCTAACAACTTCATAATTTTTACTAATGTTTTATTTATGTTTCAGTAGCTACTAACTCAAAGGAAACTAATGAGAACAAAAACTAACTTGGATATAGATACAACCATTAGTGAGGATTTCCATATTCCACCACATGTTGTGCAAGATGGTGCAATAGAGCATTATTCTATACCTTCAATGGTATTGTAGGCAGTGGGCGCACCTTATCCAGGAGACCTTCCATTTGTTCCAACCTAAGATGGAGGGGAACTAAGGTCCATTTTCAACAATTCTAGAGTCTTACATCTCTAGAATACTCTATCATTTTTTGGATTTGGTGGTCAATAAGATACAACTTACTCGATATACATCATCGAGGGTGTCTTTGACCTCATTGAGACAGCTGAGGAAAAGAGAGTAACACATGATCCAATAATACTACAGGGACCCACTAGGAGGTGGTGGGGAATGATGGGATAGGAAAGAAGATGTGACATTCTAGTCTAGGTATCCATAAAGCACCTATTATTTCGGGATTTCGTTCTCGATATGTTTATTGTAGACCAAGAATAAGAGTTCTTGGAGCTACAACAAGGTTCCATGAAGATATCATCATACTCTACTAATTTCACTAAGATAGTCTATTTTGAAATTCCATTTGACCGAAATGATCATTAGAAGTCCAAGAAGATTGAGTTTGGTCTTTATCTATAAATTAGAATGAAGGTTAAGAACATTAAACTAGGGATATAGTTAGAGGTTCTATATAAATATTTGAGTATCCAGATGATGATGGGGGAGGATCAAGTAGTTGGTGTTGTTAAAACCTTCATTACTCAGGCTAGGGGACCCCTTACTTCTACAATTAATTCATCTTATGGTATTAATATGTGGAATAATAGGGGCATCAAATAGGGTAGTGTTATACCTGTGGAGTATATTTGGACTTATTCAGTTCCACCAGAAGGAGTTCCAGAATTCTTCAAATATGGGAAGGTTGATCATTTTATATGTTCTTCACAATACATCAGAGACAATGTTGGAAATTCATCAAGGCATGGAATATTCTGTAGTTTTTCTCTATACCGATTTTGTCATATTTTCATATCAGATCGATTTATAGATGACCAGAGAACTAGGGATCTAGTTAGGTTCCTCAACAGCAGACCTGAATGATGATGACTCAGGAATGTCACATGTCACTAGAACATGATCACAATACTATGGTAGGTCATGTTTATATTGTGGATCAAATGTTGAATTAAGTGGCAAGGGACCTTCTACTGTTCAATGTATGATCTTGATCACCTTTACATTGTATTCAATTCTTTTGACACTGATGATTCCTATTCCATTGTCCTATATAAGTTATTTTTGGACCTAAATTACCGATCAAGTTATCTTTTATGTTACTTTCTCTCAATGCACCATTTGTAACACCCCGACCCCAGTTTCTTATAGTTGGTGCTTTATTACATAACATTGGCATGATACAAGGAATCATGTCTCGAAAGACCGATCAGTTAAGTATTATTGGAATGAAGATACATACATAAGTTCAACATTACAACTTGAAAATAAATACAACACTAATTTATTTCATTAGAAACATCAATTCATCCTAGATTATGCCTAAAAGTCACTCGTAACTGACTTCCTCATATAATGGTAAAATGAAACATAAGAAAGGGGTGAGCTCAAATTCTCATTAAGGGTTTGAAATAAATTAGAAGATAATATAAACATTAGTCATGGTGAATAATTAAAAACACATGCTTTTACTAATAATAAACATGGAAACTTTATGGCAAGAATGTGAGCTGAGTAAGTAAATCCATAATAAAACATAGCCATGGGTATTATATTAGTCGAATAACCACATGAATCGTCATTATTATTTTCTTAAGGAGGGAATGTACAATGCCAGACATTCTGAAACATCTTGTCAAAAACGGGACCCGGACGTCTAAAAATGATTTAGGCCTCGGCTAAAACCATATATCAAATTGGGAAATGCCTCGGCCAATTCCATGTATAATTGTATCATGATACCTACCAATTCACCGAGGAGATATAGAGAGTTCCACCCATCACATACTAAATCCAATACATTCCCATATAAATTGGTTGAAACATAACATAAACGATGGTATTACAACTAGCATACAAAATGTCAATACATTAACCACAAACCATTAATGTTATAAAAATAACACATCCACCGTTAAACATATCACAAAACCGTAAATACAATATAGAATACATGTATCATACTAAATTAACTTCAAACAAGTGTAAAATTTATCAAATGATTTTGACATAGATGAAATCAAAACTATTTGAGAGAAATATATATTTCTATTTTGAAATAATTTAAGAGTCACATAATTATAAAAGAAAACATTTATTTTGTTAAATTATTTTAATCTTGTAAGGGAAGATTAAACGATTTTATAATGGCGTAAAATAGCCACATTCGTTGTATAAGTTAAAAAAACATTCTTACCTTAATTTTGTTGAAAAGGTCATAAAGTTACTAGTTTGGAAAATGATGGAAAGATTCCTTTAAAAACATATAAAGAAAAATAAGGGTATAAAGGACATTATCCCACAATCTAGTAAATATTAAAAAAAATTTGAAATATATTTTTATAAAAACATGGATGTGGATGATAAAGAGGACCTAGTAGATACTTACATAAAAACAACCTTAGATAATAAAGAGATTAGGAAATTAACCCTTACCTTGTACATTTCCTTAGTCGTTGGTATATTAACCTCTTATATAATAGTTAATTTTTTTATTAAATTATAAAATAACTATATACATAAATATGATATCATATATGATCTTCTAATATTTCTTTATTAATAATATTTTAGTAGTATCATCGTTTTGGGTGTTAATTGACTCGTTTTTCATTATATTCTTGGTCACGTAAGCCATGTTTGTTATGGATAGGATGTATTTGATTAATATAAAAATGATATTAAGTTCTTAAACATTATTTTTATTCATAAAATGAAAAATATTCCCGAATGGTTACGATGGGGAAGTGAATCTCATCACGTTCGTGGAGACGGTATTCCGTTCATACGCTCGAGTGACAATATCATTATATTGATGGATAAATCATATTCAATTGGATGATATATCATATATAATGAATAATTATCATGATAAATTTACTATTTAAATCAGGTATACTCAATATTATACCCAACCAAATAATTAAGTGTTTGAATAACAAACAACACTCTGATGTGGAGATGGTTAGCCGTACGTACACAAGTATGGTGACTTTGTCATTTATAGGATAGATAGAATAATGAATATGGTTGTAACATATTTATAATATAATCAAAATATGTATAAGGTACTGGATTTTTTATTTTGGTATGGAAACAACAAATAAAGAGGAAGTGGAAGATGAAAAGAAATTGAAAGAGGGTGGTGAATTTATTACCTCTTCTTAGGGTGTTTTTTCTTTTTGAGTCGATCAAAAGGGATCCTTAGGTTATCTTTCTGATAAAAGTAAGGACTCTAGGTTAAATTTAGGGAATTTGGGAAGATATTTGGGTAGGGGTTGGTTGGGACAAATGTCTTTGGAGGTGTGAAATTTATAGAAGGGGAAGTACCCTTTTATAAGAGAGGTGGGGGTCACTCTAAGAAAAGCTTGAAATATTATTTTATAATAAAATCATTTTTGGTTTACAATTTCTCCGAAATGATTTATTTAGAGGTTAAGGTTGGGATGGGTCAAAAACCTCTCAACCAATTGGTTTTAGACAGGTTTAGGTCCCCATATTCACCTTATCTTTTAGATTTAACTCTTAGTTAAAAAGTTTGACATTTACCATTTCTATTTGTATTTTTATATTATATGGTTTATAAAAATACTATAACAAGCCCACAGAACCCCAAGAGGTTAATTATTTGTATATATAACTTTATCTATGTCTTTGGGAAAAACCGTATATTTTTAGGAATATTATATCAATTAATAATATAGTATTTATTTTAAAAACTCAATTATGTCAATTTAGACAATATTTAGTATTTGATTTTTTTGAAAGCCATAAAAACATTATCACTTTGAATAAAACTTATTTAATCAACCCTAACATTTTATATTAACATACAGAAGTATTGGAATTAGTCAGAAGTCTTAATTTAAGTTTATTTGGATATTTATTATATCAATTATTTTAATAATTCATTATTAAGGTTATTATTGAATCATCATTGTGTCATAAATAAATATAAATTATTTAATTTCTAAAAACTGAAAATAAAATACTATTATGTAGGAAATATTTTTATCTTTCTAATGAATATTTATAGGTGAGTTTATATTGTCTGTAACCCTATATTAAAAATGGTTTAGTTATTAAACATTGAATTTAAATCTCTTAACTCTTCTTTAAATAAAATAATAATAAATGTCCTAATCTAATCCAACTGGACCAAAGAGAACCATATTTTACTCCTAAGGTTTTTTCGGTCGAATTAAACTTACCCAATTGAATTCGGACATGTGTTAGGGTAATTATGAAATCATTTTAACACTTAATTACCCAATTTACTTTTATTCGTGGTAAACAAAAGTCAAAATTTACTATTCACCAAAAGTTATATTCATCTTATTGAACCACATTTTACATACTAATATTAACCGTGTCTCTTTGATTTTTTAAATACAACACATAGAAGTATGAAAATTATGTTTTATTCAAATTTTCAAATGCTCCAAGGAGGTGGGTAAAAGATGGTAAAAAGTTCAAGAAACCTCTTATATATCTAAAATTATTATAAAATAACTCCAATAAATTATATTGAACATATATGGGGATTATGTATCTATTTTGACCTAAAATAAATTTAAATAAAACAAATAATTATTTAAATAAAAAGTCAGTTTTAACCAATAACATAGTGTTTTTCACTATTCATAAAAAATTGAATTTTTTCAGAAAAATACAAAAAATTCACCCTCATCTAATTTCGATATATGGAATTCAAAAATGTAGTCCATTTTAAAAAATAAAATTTATCAAATTTTAAAATATGGGTATTACTATTCATAATGGCAAGTTTGATTGGTCACGTTGTGTTAGAATCTCTAAGTTGCGTGTAATGCAAGTTGTTGCACTATTCAAAGGGAAGCGTACCAAGGAAGCTTGAAGTTTTACATTTTTACCTGCTTCAAATAATTTCATTCTATAAATTTCAAGAATACTATCGCCCAAAAAGATTTGGTTGGTTATTCATCATATATTTCTTTGGTTCCCACGTTTGCTCTTCCATATTATGGGTTTTCCATATATATTTTACCAAACAAGTCGTACAGTTTCTCAAATCTTGTTCTCCAGTATCAAAAATCTTGATAGGCTCTTCACAATAATACAGATCAGGTTTTATTCTAATTTCCTCATAGGTTAGTACATGCGTTGGGTTAGGCATGTATTTTCTCAATAGTGATACATGGAACACATCGTGAAATTTGGAGAAACTTGGCAGCATTGTCAAATGCTAAGATACATCCCCAATTTTCTCTAGAATTTCGAAATGGCAGATGTACTTGGGACTTAATTTACCTTTCTTACTGAATCTTATAACTCCATTATAGGGAGATACATTCAAGAAAACATGATCTCCTACCTTAAATTCCAAATCCTTCCTTCGGTTATCAGTATATCTATTCTGCCTACTTTGAGCAGCATTGATGTGGGTTTGGATAACCATCCCCATTTCTATCGTTTTGTTAATATATTCTGGGCCTATGAGTTTTCCTTCACCAACAACATCCCAACAAGTTGGTGTGTGACATCTCTTTCCACATAACGCTTAAAATAGGACCATCTGAATACTTGAATAGAAGCTATTATTATATGAAAATTCTAACAGAGGTAAATATTGATCCCACATACCTTGAAAGTCAAGTGAGAAGGATCTCAACATGTAAGAACCCAGATCTTCATTTTAAGTATGTTTTTCCTTTTCTAGTCGTTTATTGAGAAAAGAGGAAAATTTGGAAATTTTCAGAGTACACTCCTTGTAAATTATAAGTACACACCGTGTAATTTGATGCATCGCAAGGCCGTGTTCTTGCCGTTTCCGGGCCACACACTCAGTGTATAGGGGCGATGTGGAGGCTGCTTAAAGAGGAGTAAGGAAAGGCCAAGTACACACCGTGTACCCTAGAAGTACATTCCATGTAGTTTTTTTCATTAAACGGACTGGGGTCATGCCTAATCGACAGAAACACCTTCCTCTCCAGGTTCTTTGACCGAGAGCGCCCGTACAACCATGAACATCCTTCAAGACCTTGAGCCTCTGTCTGTTTTCCTAATCGACCAACGTCGATTAGATTGGAACCACATTAGTGAGCTCTTCATTCTTCTTGAGTCTGATTCCACAATTCTCATTCTTTCTCAAGATATCGTGGGTTGAACGTTTTTTGCGTTTTCATAGATCTACATTGATCTAAGGAGTATCAAGCCTTGTTGTTCTAGTATATTGATCTACTAGCATCAATGTAGGAGTTTTTTTTCTTACCATTCAATGTCTTTGAGTTTTATGTGCAAATTCTACCAATACTATTGAACGGGGTATTGTGTGTTTACCGTTTTTCCCCTGTTGTTTTCCTGCCATGCTTGTATGGTTGTGTAGAGGTAATTTTTTCATGTTTATGGATAACTTCTATACTTTGATGTTTTTCCCATGCCTTTTTCTTGTTATGACCTTTGGGTCTTGTTATCCTTTGGCCTTTATAGCTGTTTTCCGTGCCGCGTGACTGTAGGATGGAATGATATTCTTGACATGCTTGTAGATATATAGACTGGTTTTCCAAGAAGCTCTATAGGTTTTCTTTGTCCTGATAACATTATATTGCACTGACTGGCACAAGACCTAGAGTACCTGGTTCTATAGACTATAAAGAATAGATCGAGTGATCTTCCTAGAGAGTCTTGGATATTATAGAATGCATGAGGGTATACCGAGTGAGCTTCCTCATAGAGTCTTGGACATTATAGACTACAGGAGATAGACCTAGTGAGCTTCCCAGAGAGTCTTGGATATTATAGACTATAGGAGGGTAGAACGAGTGAGCTTCCTTAGAGAGTCTTTACTTTGTATAAAATTTATTAAAACCTTTCCTGTCTAGAGAAGGAATTAACTGAGTCAGATTCCTTAGAGAGTCTATGAAAGACCTAAGACTATAGAAGGATTGACCTAGTGAGATCCTCAGAGAGTTTATAGACCATGGGGTTATAAGAGGGTTAGACCGCGTGATCTTCCTCATATAGTTCCAGACTACCCTAGAATATAAGTGTAATTGACCGAGCGAGATTCCCTAGAGAGTCTTATAATTTTGTATGACCAAACCAGAGGGGTTAGGATGAGTACACTGCCTAGAGGCTTGATGGTACTTATTGGATAGGACAAGAGGGGTTGGCTATGAGTACTTTGCAGGGGGGTTCTTGTGGTGGTTATCTGTTTGCTTCTCTGCTACTTGTTGTTCTGTGGATTGATTATAGTTGTATAAAATCATGTTACTGCTTATTGTTTACTGCCTTTTGTTTATTGTTACTGTTTACTTCTTACTATACTATTAACTGTTATATACTCACTGACTGTTAGGCACAGATCTTCGGGTGGTTTCCTACTGGGATTTTATTCTCACACCCTATTTGGTCCATGATTTTGGTCCCAAATAGACTATGTTGTTGCAGGTATAAACAAAGGCAAGCACCCTTCAACTTCTGGTACTTTATTGCATTGGAGGAGGAGAGCATGGGACCATGCCGAGGCTTGGGATGCTGAGGGTTTGCTTTTTTTTTGTACATTGGTTTAGTATTTTATTCATCATTGTGACTTGTTTGGATTCATTCTTAGACATATGTATCATGCATCATTTCATATATACATGTGTGCTCCAGTTGTTTATTGTTTTATTCTTCCGCTGTTTATTGTTGTTGGATATTTACTGCTTCTGCTATTGTATGTTTTGTTTACATCTGCTATGTACTCTGTCAATGGGGGCACAATTTCCCCACTATCACACCCAAGGCCCTCGCTGCTAGTCGGTTGCCTCTGGCATTTGGGGAAATGCGCATGAGGCCATGTGACCAACTGGGTATGGGGCACCTCTGGGTGGCTTCTAGAACCGGGATGTTACAAATTGGTATCAGAGGGATTCTTTTCTTTTGATTTACTGTTTGGATCCTTTATCCAGGGATAAGATGGATTCGGTACTTGGTAATAAGTTGTGCCTCGGAGTAGCTAACCCATATACAGGGAAAATCCAATCTACCTTGTTTATTGCAGTTTTCTGGTTTTGTGATTTTACGATTGATATGATTTCACCTAGAGTTATTCAGATGCCTTGTGTAGTTATTATTGTGCTATTATGGTTCTATTTCTATCTTAACCCGATGAGATGAGGGCATTCCATCACATTCATCATATAGGCACTTTTTAGATATCACATTCCATGCATTCTTGCCATGCCATCTAGAGTGCATTAGCGATTGCATGTTTTTGTGATAGACATTGTATATATTATGCATGCTATTGTGATAGATGCTTTGATAGAATCCCTACAGTTTGATAGAGAGATTGTTTGTATTTTACCATACTTAAATGAAAGCCAAATTTTGGTACTTGAGGTGTCATGGTCCCTCATGAATCAGATATTGGTGAATCATTGACCTGTTTCTCAAATGTATGACTTGTATAAGATGCCAATATTTGATTCGCGGGGAGTATGGGCCCTCATGGATCGGAATTTGGCACCTCCATGTTTGTTTCTCAGTGTTTTCTGGGATTCAGTACAGTTTTTGAGCTACTGCCCAGAAAAACCCAGAATACACGGTGTGTACTGGTATACACGCTGTTTATTTTTAAACCGTGTCACTAACTGTGTGAGCAGAAACACGGAGTGGTGAAAAAGTTTTCAGGAACGCACCGGGTACGGTCGTTACACGCCATGTAGTAGTGATCCGTGTACCCGACCATGTCACTAACAACACGGGTCAGTGAAGCTCGCATAATACATGCCATGTTTGGTACGAACACGCCATGTAGCCTTGTTCTAGGTACCCAGACGTGTCACGAACAACATGGGTCTGTGTTATCTTCTCCTATACATGTCGTGTTTGTTTGGAACATGCGGTTTAAGGGTCATCTGTGTATCCGGTAGTGTAACTAACAACCCGGTTGCTGAAACCTTGTATAGTACACGCCGTGTCCTTGGTGAACATGTTGTGTAGTCTAGGGTTAAGAGTACCATGTGAGTTAGCCATGTAAAGAGACTCAGGAAGGGGAATGGAGTTCAAGTACATGCCGTGTGTGTGGACAACACGTCATGTAATCTGGGGTGTTACACGACCAGAGGTTGCAGAAGTACATGCCCATGGGAATGGATTTAAGGAAACACACCGTGTAGTTTTATACATGTTGTGTAGTCGTGTTTAGTAAAACATGAGTGTTTCTTTGTCCTGTTCCTATTTGGTACTCTTGTGTTCTCTTTATTTGATGATCCTGATCTAAGGTGTGATTTTAATCTTTCAGGGTTATGCCACCAAGACGTCCTCTGGTTGTACTTCAGCTACCAGATGGTGATCAGACACCAGATATGGCCAATAAGGGACCTCCTGCAGATCCTCCTGCTGTGCCAGCCTTGGCACGAGCAGTTATACTCGTTGCAGGAACCGATGCGTAGTTTAGGGAGGACTGCTTGAGGATGATGTAGAAATTTCCGGGAGCACCGCCTTCTGCCCCATCGATGGCTGAGTTGACGCGGGTTTTCCAGCAGTAGAATCCTTTTACCTTCTCAGGGGATGGAGGACCCCAGGATGCAGAGTCGTGTCTAGTGGGCACGATGAAGATCATCGAACACCTGGAGATACCTCCAGAGAAAAGGGTAAATCTTGGTACCTATATGCTCTGAGACACCACCAAAGAGGTGGTGGTAGGTGTTCTCACAGTCAAGGTGCGAGGAGAGGATGACTTGGGATGAGTTTTGGCGCATCTTCTTGGATTTCTTCTACCTGGAGACCTTGATAGCCGATCGAGCCCTGGATTTTATGAGTCTGGAGAAGGGTAATATTTATGTTATGGTGTACTCGTCTCGCTTTGACGAGCTGCAACGCTTCACACCGATTCCAACAGGTGATGAGTTGTTCCTTGTTAAGAAGTTTGAGGATGGTCTTGGGAAAGAGATTCATTACAAGGTGAATATCTTTAGGTTGACTTTGATATCATCTATCGTCAACCAGGCGCTAATCACTGAGTGCAATCTGAGAGATTCTAGAGCAGTGAGCCAGGGCGGTTCGACATCCAGAGTTTGTGTTCCTTCTACTGATAGGAGGAAGTGCCACATGGAGTCCTCTTTTGGAGAGCAGGGTAGGCAGAATGTATCTTCGAGCAGCCATGTAGTATGATAACAATGTGGTAGGAGTGGAAATACAAGGCCTCAGTGTCAGAGAGACCCAATGGAGGTCTGATCTTCTGGAATGATGGGCCATCTTCAACGTTTTTGTCTAATATTCTCACCTACAGTTGGTGGTAGGGGTTCTTCTATGACCCAGGGTTTAGGTGATGCATCACCAATTTCTCACCATTCTGGGAACTAGAGTTCATCTGGTCATCTCGGCCGAGGTGGAGGTCTCGGCCGTGGAGGTCAATCACCAGGTTACCAGCAACATTAGAGTGGATCATCTCAGAGTGGTCAGCTAGGTATGCAGGGCCGTGGTACATTCCATACTTTCACCATGGAGCAGACCTATCAGGAGCAGGATCCCGACCCTTCTACAGTTCGAGGTACGATCATAGTAGACTCAGTTTTATCTTTACCCCTTTTTGATACTGGTGCTTCACATAGAATTTAATCTGTTTTTTTTGTGGAGAGCCTTGGGATTTTTATCTTTTCATCTACCGACATGTTAACTCTTGATACACTGTTGGGAATGAGGATGTCTAGCATACGTTAGTGCAGAGAGTGCCCTCTTGAGGTTTCAGGATGTCACTTGTTATGTGACTTCTATGTTCTAGAGATGACAGGATATGATGTCATTCTCAGTATGGACTGGTTAGTTCCCTTCCAGGCAGTCGTAGATTTCTATCGTCGCAGGGTGAGTTTCATATCACCAGAGGGCAGATATTTTGTTCATAAAGGCGAGTGGGATGTCTAGGCAGTTAGAGATGGACCCGAGCATCATGACCTAGGTGGAGTTATATCCCAAATTGTAAGTCTTTATCTGGATGACTAGGGGACTTCGCAGTTAGTCTTTCCTCATGTGGTGGATCGTTTTAGGGATGTCTTTCCAGAGGACTTTTCAGGTTTTCCTCTGGATCCCGAGGTAGACTTATCGATTGAGCTCGTGCAAGGAGTGGCACCTATGTCCATTCCTCCATATTGGATTGCTACACCTGAGTTGCAGGAGCTGAAGATGCAGTTGGAGGAGTTGCTGGCAAAGGGTTTCATCCGACCTAGTACATCTCCTTGGGGTTTCACTGTCTTGTTTGCAAAGAAGGAAGACTACACCCTTAGGCTTTGGGTGTATTATTGGAAGGTGAACCAGTTGAAGGTCAAGAATGGATATCCTTTTCTAAGGATCGATGACCTCTTTGATCAGCTTCGAGGAGCCCGGGTGTTCTCGAAGATCGATTTGAAGTTCGGTTATCATCCGTTTCATGTTAGACCATCAGATATACCTCTTACATCCTTCAGGAGTAGGTATGGTCTATATGAGTATACAATCATGCCATTCGGTCTCACAAATTCCATAGCAGGTTTTATGGAACTGATGAAGCCAGTGTTCCATCAATACATGGATTCCTTCGTGGTGGTTTTCATGGACTACATCTTTGTGTAATCTCACACTCAGCACGACCATGCTACCCATATTGAGATCGTTTTTCATACACTGAGAGAGCATTCATTATATACTAAGCTCTCGAAATTCCACTTTTGGATGGATTAGATTCACTTCTTGGGTCACGTTATCTCAGAGACATGAGTATCAGTAGTGTAACGACCCAAAGTTTCATTAATGGAAAATCCCTCTTGATCCAGTTAAATGTTTCTTTATGAAAAATGTTTTTATAATATGTCAACTTCTTTAGTTTAACGTTAATATTTGTGACCGTGACTTTCATAGCTGTTGAACAGTGATCATCTGATTAGTATAAATATAAGGCTTTAACGAACCCATTTCTACTCAGACAAAGGAAGCGATGGCCTCATCTAGTAGAATTTCCCCTTACGAAGCCCATTTGTCGGAGCACAGAAACGAGGTGGTGTCTTTGGGCTTTGTCCTTGACCATGCCCAAGCTGGGCTTCATTATGTCAAGCTTGAACGGGACCGTCTACGGGAGAAGTGGAAGTTGATAGAGATTACCACTCGAGCGATGTTATCTGAGCCGCCCCAAGAGTCTGTCACCATCGCACACCTTACACTTAGGTCTTATGCGGCTATTTTAAGGGGTTATATAACAAATAAGTAGCACCATGTTCGTGTACATTATTTTTTTTTATATAATAATGAATATAATTTCTAGTCATTTTTGATACATTGTAATTAGTTTTTAAAGTACAAATGGTGTTTTTAGTTATTATTTAATTAAGAATTATATTTTATTAAATTAAAGTATTTTTGAATTAAATAATATTTTAATAAAAAATTATTAGTATTATTAATTTAATTTTTATTAGATATAAATTATCTTATAATTTTATGAATGCAATTAAAATTTTTATTAACGATTGAAAGCCATTTCTGTCAAAACCCGTGAATTTTTTATAAATGTCGGTTTTTATTTTAAAATTGAAAATTCACATATTTCAAAAATTATTTAGATAAAATAAATATTATTTTTGGAATCAGGACGTCGAAATTATCCAACGGTGAATTTTTCATAATTTTCTGAGACAGTCAAATTTTTGGGTAAAAATTAAATACCATTTAAATATATAATGTGTTTTATCACATCATAATGACCCAATGGTGATGTAATAAAATACCATAATCCTTATGTTCTGCCAATATGTGTTTTATCATTAAAATAATGAGGTTTTGGGTTTGTTTGACTTACTTTTCAAAACATTAATGGAGCCCTCAAGACTTATTCAACACTTTGCCTTTTTAAATTAATTTCCATGGGAGTGTGACTCACCTCCACATAAGCAACCCTAATTTTTTAATAATTTCGGATGTTGGCCTTGTAAAATATTGTATTACTCTTTCCTTTTCCAGAAACCATGGGCAAATACCATTGGATGGTTTGTGGTTTGGATTATTTTAATATAAGGGGTCCCAAACCAAAATAATAAAGAATTCCCTCACCTTTCCTTTATAAACCCACAGAAGCTCCCACTTCCTCCTCACTCAAATCCCTTGGAGTTCATCCAACCTCTGCCATACTCTCTCTAGAATCCTCTCAAGGTGACCCAAGCTCCCATGAAGACTCTCACAAGCCTCTCTCTAGCCATTGGAAGCACACTTCCAAGTAAGGGTTTTTTCTTCCTTTCTCATTTTTGTCAATTTTCTTTAAGTTGTATTGCCCTTTTAATTTCAATTATGAATGATGGGGTATGGTTCTGCACCTCCCCCATACTGCCCTATTATTGTTTGAATGATGGGATACCCCTTTCTCTATCATTAAATTCCTCCCATGTACACCCGTTACTATGCCGAAATTCCGAAAGGAACTTTTTTTCTCCGCTTTTATATTCAAGCAATACTTTTGTATCATGAATCTAAATTCCTTTTCAATTGTTGGGAAATGTATCTACACGACCTCCTTACTGTCCATTACATTTAAATATGACGAGAAACTCCTTTCTCTCTCATCAACCATTTTTATGAATTCTTATGTCACGCCGTTACGGTGCCGAAATCACACCGATTTTCTAAGCCAATATCATTGTGTAGTGAATACCATGCCCATTTCTCCATCAAGGGTATTCAAATTTATGCACATTTACTTATTTATTATAAAGTTTCATGTATGAATTCCACATTCCTTTATCGTCGAATAAATGATTATGTTTTATGAATCCATGTTTTATGATCCATGTGGCACACTTATGCATGAAATGAAATGTTTAAGAAGGGTTCTCCCTTATAGCGCTCCAATGCAATGGGTAAAGTATAGTATCATGATACGTCATGTGAAATGAGTGTTGACTCATGCTAATTCAAGTGCAATGAGGGTTTACTCGTGCTTCATGTGCAATGAGGGTTTACTCATGCTCCATGTGCAATGAGCCTTGGCTCATGGTAATTCAATGTTAAGTGTTGTTGCCACATTTCCATGTTAGGATTATCATGATTTATCATGCCTTTATGTTCATGTTACTCTTATGCTCTATTGATATTCCTATTGCCTAACATATATTTAACTCCTCATGTTATTCATTGTGTACTCCCTTACTGGGCTTTATAGCTCACCCTTTTCCTATGCATGTCCTCAGGTTATCCCATGCAATGCTAAGTATAAAGGAATGTAGTGGTCATGTAATGGATGTTTTCAATAAAGATGTTGTATTTCAACTTTAAAGTATTTATGTAATGATCCTAAGCCCCAAAGACACTAAACCTCTCGATCGTCTTTGTTGTATCAAGTGATGTTATATGTAATAAAGCATGTTTAAGTTGTAATAGAATCCAGGGTTGTCATAGTTGGTATCAGAGGATAGGTTTAGTTATTTTTGGGATTAGGAAACCCTAGTAAAGCCTCAGATACAAGACTAAGTATAATAAAAACATCCCTAAGTTTTGGTAAATACTAATTAAGTGGTTTATCAAACAAATACATCCCTGTCTGGATACGAGCAGGTAGAGGCGGCTCTGGCACAGATGTATCCTAGGGGTAAAACCCGAAAACACCGCTTTGAGCTAGACTCGAACGGGAACTGGTGCACGACAATTGGCCTTGATGCACTCTTGGTTACGACACTCCCAGGGGATATGTTTTGATAAATTCACAGTCTTATTATGAACCCTTATTAAGGGAAAAATGCCCCTAAGAATATATGTTATAAGGTAGATCATTAAAAGCCTGGATTGAATCCTATAGACTCATGAGTTAAAGAGATTAAAGTGTATTTATAAGTCATAAACTTTTGTCTTTGAATTACCCTTTATGTGTTACCCCTAAATTTCCTTTTATTCCAGCCAATGGCCAGTAATAGGAGAACTCGGGCTAACAACCATTGTGAAGATCAGTGTGATGATTGTACTAATGCGATGCCCAATCCAATGGGAGCGGGAATCGCAAACTTTGTCACGCTTCTCTCTCAGCTAACTCAAGTTTTGAATAGAAACACGGGTCAAGAGGAACGTTCAACCCCCCCTAAGAAAGAACAAGTCGCTATCGAGAGCTTCATGAGACAAAGGACTCCTAATTTTAGTGGATCATCTGATCCCACGATCGCTGAGCAATGGATCAACTCCATTGAAAAGATCTTCTCTATCCTTAAATGTTCTGAACAAGAAAAGGTTCTCCTAGTGGCTTATCGTATGGAGGGTGAAGCTGATCAATGGTGGACGTTGATCAAAAATATGAAGCCTAAGGAGGAGATCGAGGCTTCAGAATGGAAGGAATTCCGGAAGATGTTTTTCGATAAATATTTTCTGTGCACCCTCCGTCTTAATATGTGAAGGGACTTCCTTTCCCTCAAGCAGAAAGATGAAGAATCTGTGGGAGCGTACGAGGAAAACTTCACAAGGCTTGCACGATACGCTTCCGACTTTGTCGTTACCCCCGAATGCACGGTTGACCGCTTCTTTGGGGGGCTGAATCCTAGCTTGCAGAAAGAATTAGTGATCCGTGACTTAGACAGTTATGAAGAAATTGTCCGATGTGCCCTCAAGGTTGAAATGGAGATCAGAGAATCACAGGGGTATCATGGGGACAAGAAGCATAAGGTGGACTTCAATGTTGGTGTTCCGATGGATAAATCCAACGGCATTAAGAAGTTCTATCACCCCACTTGCCAAAAGTGTGGAAAGAAGCACCCTGGAAATTGCCTTAGGGGGACAAGAAAATGCTTCAGGTGTGGAAGAGAAGGTCATCTAGCTTTTAACTGTCAGCAAGAAGGACCCGCGGCTGCGACAGAGGAGAGGAACACTCTATTCGAACCTCAACGCATTGTTCAATGCTACAAATGCAAATAACCGGGTCATTTTTCAAATCAGTACCCTAATCCAAGGGTTATCGGAGGCAACCAACAACCTCCAAGATAGCAAGGAAGAACTTTTGCCATCACTTCTGCCGAAGTGAACCCCGACAACGAAGTGGTGACAGGTACGCTAGTTATTCATTCAAGAATAGCGAATGTACTTTTTGATTCAGGTTCTACGCATTCTTTTATATCTCAAAAGTTTATTAGAACAATCCATGCACCACCACAAATCATGGAAGTAAAAATGTCGGTGAGTACGACAAATGGGGCAATCATTGCATCCCATGAGTATATGTCCTCCCCTGTTATAATCTGTGGATTGAATTTCCTGGTGAACCTCATCATACTCCCTTTGGTGGAATTTGATGCAATTCTTGGCATGTATTGGCTTTCCTTATATATTGCCAACATAAATTTTCAGGAGAGGGAAATCACACTCCATATGGAGAATCAATTATTTACAAGTGTCAGGAGGAAGATGAATCTCCTTTAGCTCCATCATCTCAAGCATGGATATTACTGCCTTATGAGCACGCATATCTGGCTCAGATGATTGAGTCCAAGGAAGAAACCACCCTTGATGAAATGCCTATTGTGAGGGAATTTGTTGAAGTATTTCCCGAGGAACTTCCTGGTCTTCCTCCAAGAGGAGATGTTGAGTTCACAATTGAACTTATACCTGGGGTGCTACCAATATCCAAGACTCCATGTAGAACGGTTGTTGTTGAGCTTGATGAGCTGAAAAAACAACTACAGGAGAATCTAGATAAAGGGTTTATATGCCCAAGTGCATCACCATGGGGTGCACCAGTCCTCTTCGTCAAGAAGAAGGATGGGTCAATGCGGCTTTGCATCGATTATCGTGAACTTAACAAAATCACGATAAAGAACAAGTATCCTCTCCCAAGAATTGATGACTTGTTTGATCAGCTGCGTGGACCACAATACTTCTCCAATGTGGACTTGCAGTCGGGATATTATCAGGTAAGGGTGAAGAAGGAAGATATCCCCAAGACTGCTTTTCGTACAAGGTACGGGCACTATGAATTCATAGTAATAACTTTCGTACTCACCAATGCTCCAGAAATATTCATGGACTTGATGAATAGAGTCTTTTGAGATTACCTAGACAAATTTGTGGTAGTCTTTATAGATGACATTATAATATAATCCAAAACCAAGGAGGACCATGAGGAGCATTTAAGAACTGTACTGGAGACTTTGCGCAAGGAGAAGATCTATGCCAAGTACAACAAGTGTGAGTTCTAGTTGAAGGAGGTCTCATTCTTGGGACATATCATCACATGAAATAGGATATCTATGGACCCCTCCAAAATAGATGCAATTGAGGGATGGCCGAGGCCAACATCGGTAATTGATATCCGTAGCTTCTTGGGGTTAGCTGGATATTATCGACGATTTGTGAGAAATTTCTCATGATTGTCCAAACCACTTACCAAGCTAACTCGAAAGGGAGTAAAGTTTTCTTGGAGTGATGAATGCAAAGAAAGCTTCAAGGAGTTGAAAAGGAGGCTTATCACTGCACCCGTGCTCACTTTACCCACAAGTGGGGATCTTTTTGTGGTATTCAGTGATGCTTCAAAGAAGGGCTTAAGATGTGTGCTGATGCAGAATGATAAAGTGATATCCTATGCCTCAAGGCAAATGAAATTCCATGAGCGAAACTATCCAACGCATGATCTGGAGTTGACGGCGGTGATCTTTGCCTTGGAAATCTGGCGGCATTATCTCTATGGAGAGAAATGTGAGATATATACTGACCACAAGAGTCATAAATATATATTCACACAGAAAGAGCTTAATATGCGCGAGAGAAGATGGATAGAGCTCATCAAGGATTATGACTGTTCAATACATTACCACCCTGGGAAAGCAAACAAGGTGGAAGATTCCCTAAGTAGAAAGGATCCAGTGATTCTATCAATGATGATAATTGAGAAGGATCCAATCTGCTTAGACTTAATGAAGATGGATGTGGGAATCATAAAGAAGGGAAATCATCAATCCTTTCACAAATGATTGCTCAACCATCTCTTTTGGAAAGGTTAAAGGATGCTCAAAAGGATGATGCGGGAATCCAAGAAAAAGTGGAAGCTATCAAAAAGGGAAAATCCTCAGAGTTTAATGTTAATGAAGAAGGAATTGTGCGGTTTGGGAAAAGACTATGTGTTCCATCATGTTCGGAGCTGAAGAAAGAACTTTTAGATGGTGCACATAGTTCAAATTTCTCTATTCACCCAGGGAGCACAAAGATGTATCGAGATCTCCGAGAAAACTTTTGGTGGGATAATATGAAGAAGGAGGTCGCTGAATATACATCAAAGTGTCTGGTGTGTCAGCAAGGGAAGGCAGAGAGGCAGAAGCCTAAGGGGATGATGCAACTGTTTCCCATACCAGAATGGAAATGGGAGAACATCACCATGGAGTATGTAACTGGACTTCCAAGGACATCCAAAGGCAACAATGCAATCTGGGTTGTTGTGGATTGTGTTATAAAGACTGCACACTTCATTGCTATTCGAGAAGATTTATCATTGGATCAACCGGCATAGATATATATCAGGGATGTGGTACGGTTTCATGGAGTACCACTATCTATTGTTTCTGACTGAGATCCAAGATTCACCTCTATGTTTTGGAAGAGTCTTCAATAAGCTCTGAATACTGAACTGAACTTCAGTACGGCCTATCATCCTCAAACTGATGGCCAATCCGAGCGGACTACCAAACACTTGAGGATATGTTGAGAGTGTTCTTAATGGACTTTAAAGGAGGATGGGATCAACATCTTCCTCTGGTTGAGTTCTCATATAATAATAGTTTCCACTCGAGCATCCAAATGGCACCATATGATGCCCTGTATGGGAAAAGGTGTAGAACACCGGCATGTTGGGATGAGGTTGGTGAACGTAAGCTGCTTGGACCAGAAATGGTCGAAGAAATGGTGGAGAAGTTGAAAACCATTCAGTAGCATATCAAGGTAGCCCAAAGTCGACAGAAGAGTTATGGAGATAATCGTCTATGAGATCTTGAGTTTAAAGTAGGAGACATGGTGTTTTTACGCATATCTTCGTGGAAGAAGGTCATGAGGTTTGGAAAGAAAGGGAAGTTAAGTCCAAGGCACATCGGCCCCTTCGAGATTCTTGGTCGTGTTGGGGTTGTGGCCTATCGACTAGCACTTCCACCTACTATGGCAAAGGTGTATGATGTCTTTCATGTATCCCTCTTAAGGAAGTACATACCAGACCCTTCACATATACTCTCTTTCGAGGTGGTACAATTGGAAGATGATCTTTCTTATGAGGAGCAACCAGTGAAGATATTAGATCGTAGAGAAAAAGTTCTACAAAATAAGACAATGCCCCTCGTCAAGGTACTGTGGAGAAACCACAAGTTTGAAGAAGCAACTTGGGAGTCGGAGGATACGATGAAGCTGAGTTACCCACATTTGTTTTAGTGTGGGAAAAGGAAAATTTCGAGGGAGAAATTTCTTAATGGGGGAATATTGTAACGACCCAAAGTTTCATTAATGGAAAATCCCTCTTGATCCAGTTAAATGTTTCTTTATGAAAAATGTTTTTATAAGATGTCAACTTCTTTGTTTTACGTTAAGATTTGTGACCGTTACTTTTATAGCCGTTGAACAGTGATCATCTGAGTAGTATAAATATAAGACTTTAACGAACCCATTTCTACTCAGAAAAAGGAAGCGATGGCCTCATCCAGTAGAATTTCCCCTTACGAAGCCCATTTGTCGGAGCTCGGAAAAGAGTTGGCATCTTTGGGATTCGCCCTTGACCAAGCCTAAGTTGAGCTTCATTATGTCAAGCTTGAACGGGACCGTCTACGGGAAAAGTGGAAGTTGATAGAGATTACCACTCGAGGGATGTTTTCTGAGCCGCCCCAAGAGTCTGTCACCATCGCACACCTTACCCTTAGGTCATATGCGGCTATTTTAAGGGGTTATGTAACAAATAAGTAGCACCATGTTTATGTAAATTATTTTTTGTATATCATAAGGAATATAATTTCTAGTCATTTTTTAAACATTGTAATTAGTTTTTATAGTACAAATGGTGTTTTTAGTTATTTTTTAATTAAGAATTATATTTTATTAAATTAAAATATTTTTGAATTAAATAATATTTTAATAAAATATTATTATTAATATTTAATTAATTTTTATTAGATATAAATGATCTTATAATTTTATGAATGCAATTAAATTTTTTATTAAGGTTTGAAAGCCATTTCTGTCAAAACCCGTGAATTTTTTATAAATGTCGGTTTTTATTTTAAAAGTGAAAATTCACATATTTAGAAAATTATTTAGATAATATAAATATTATTTTTGGTATCAGGACATCTAAATTATCCAACGGTGAATTTTTCATAAGTTTCTGAGACAGTCAAATTTTTGGGTAGAAATTAAATACCATTTAAATATATAATGTGTTTTATGACATCATAATGACCCAATGGTGATGTAATAAAATACCATAATTGTTATGTTCGGCCAATATGTGTTTTATCATTAAAATAATGAGGTTTTTGGTTTTTTTGACTTACTTTTCAAAGCATTAATGGAGCCCTCAAGACTTATTCAACACTTTGCCTTTTTAAATTAATTTCCATGGGAGTGTGACTCACCTCCACATAAGAAACCCTAATTTTTTTAATAAGTGAGGACATTGGCCTTGTAAAATATTTTTTTCCTCTTTCCTTTTCCAGAAACCATGGGCAAATACCATGGGATGGTTTCTGGTTTGGATTATTTTAATATAAGGGGTCCCAAACCTAAATAATAAAGAATTCCCTCACCTTTCCTATATAAACCCACACAAGCTCCCACTTCCTCCTCACTCAATTCCCTTGGAGTTCGTCCAACCTCTGACATACTCTCTCTAGAATCCTCTCAAGGTGCCCCAAGCTCCCAAGAAGCCTCTCACAAGCCTTTCTCTAGCCTTTGGAAGCACACTTCCAAGTTTGGGTTTTTTCTTCCTTTCTCATTTTTGTCAATTTTCTTTAAGTTGTATTTCCATTTTAATTTCAATTATGAATGTTGGGGTATGGTTTCGCACCTCCCCCATACTACCATTTTATTGTTTGAAAGATGGGAGACACCTTTCTCCCTCGTTAAATGCCTCCCATGTACACCCGTTACTATGCCGAAATTCCGAAAGGAACTTTTTTTCTACTCTTTTATATTCAAGTAATACTTTTGTATCATGAATCTAAATTCCTTTTCAATTGATGGGACATGTATCTATATGACCTCCTTACTGTCCATTACATGTAAATATGATGAGGAACCCCTTTCTCTCTCATCAACCATTTTTATGAATTCTTATGTCACGCCGTTACGCTGCCGAAATCACACCGATTTTCTAAGCCAATATCATTGTGTAGTGAATACCATGCCCATTTCTCCATCAAGGGTATTCACCTTTATGCACATTTACTTATTGATTATAATGTTTCATGTATGAATTCTACATTACTTTATCGTGGAATAAATGATTATGTTTTATGAATCCATGTTTTATGATCCATGTGGCACACTTATGCATGAAATGAAATGTTTAAGAAGGGTGTGCCCTTATAGCGCTCCAATGCATTGGGTAAAGTATAGTATCATGATACGTCATGTGCAATGAGTGTTGACTCATGCTAATTCAAGTGCAACGAGGGTTTACTCGTGCTTCAAGTGCAATGAGGTTTTACTCATGCTCCATGTGCAATGAGCCTTGGCTCATGCTAATTCAATGTTAAGTGTTGTTTCCAGATTTCCATGTTATGATTATCATTCTTTATCATGCCTTTATGTTCATGTTACTCTTATTCTCTATTGATATTCCTATTTCCTAACATGTATTGAACTTATAGCATCCCGTCTTTTTAACACATAAACTTTAATTACATTTTACAAAACCGAGGATCTTTAAGGTTTAGTGTCTTGGAAACCAGGAACTTAAAACATGAAAACAACATAAAGAATTATTCTTAAACACTTGAAAGGCTTCTCCTCATGTTCACCCTAGGCTCATTACTGAATCTCATAACCTGGGGACATACATAAAAAGAAAGGGTGAGCAGAAGGCCCAGCAAGGGAAACAAGTGAAACATTTTACATATGAACTTGGGATACATCAATAAAGTCATGAAAAGAACTTTAAGGCATGAAAATGAAATCATGAGGCATATCATAATAAAAATAAAACTTTTTCATAACTTGAAGATGTGGCTGCAACATTTAATATTGGCAATCGTTTCGTTTCACCAAGGTCCATCCCCAAGGTGTCGTTAAAAATTACCAAGGTTATTCACCAAGGCGTCGTTAAAATGGTCATCTCTAGAGATTAAGTCTTTACCCAATGCATTGGAGCGCTATCAGGGCGCACCCTTAAATTTGCCTTTATTATCATGTGAGCCACATATATCATCATCAAACATTTCATAAATAACCCATATATCATAAAATAAATGGGTTTCATTTCATAATCATAACATTTTAAAAACTGCTTTAATGACATGATCTTTACGGCACTTTAAACCCATGGAAAGGGAAGCGGGTCTCATGTATGTAAATCCCAGAATTTAAAATGGAACATTTTGATATATATGTGAATACCCTTGTATAAATAAGAGCTTTGAGTATTCACTTTATAACATAAAATAATTTTTGAGAAAATAGAGAGGCATTTTGAGGGGAAAATTCTGCAGCATAACGGCTATGTTACAAGGTTTTAGAAAACATTGAGAAGAGAGGGGACATGGGTCAAACATTCATAAATGACCCATCAAACAGTAGAGGGACAAAATATAAGGGATTTATGAACAAGGTAATGAAATTTGAAAATATACCATATGAAATGAAGAACATGAAAGGAAGAAAACAAAACAAGATTTCTCTTGTGAAAATTCGGCAGCCTAACGGCATCACTTAAACTTCAACAAAATTGAATTGACAAGGTCAAATAGGGTCTCTCATCATATTAAAATAAGAGTACATTATGATAGATATAGAGATCATACCCCAACATAATATAAAGGAACTTGAAAGAATTGACATGAAAGTAGAACTTCAAAACGAGAAGGGTGAAGAACCACTTAAAAATTCGGCAGCCTAACAGCATCACTTAAACTTCAACAAAATTGAATTGACAAGGTCAAATAGGGTCTCTCATCATATGAACATAAGAGTCCAGTATGATAGATATAGAGATCATACCCCAACATAATATAAAGGAACTTGAAAGAATTGACATGAAAGTAGAACTTCAAAACGAGAAGGGTGAAGAACCACTTAAAAATTCGGCAGCCTAACGGCGCCACTTAAGACATCAAAATACTGAATTGAAGAGATCAAATGGGGTCTCTCATCATGTGATCATAAAAGACCAGTATGATAAATATAGAGATCATACCCCAACATAATAAAAATGAACTTGAAAGACTTGACATGAAAGTAGAACTTTGAAAAAGAGAGAGGTGAATGAATCCCTTGAAAATTCGGCAGCCTAACGGCGCCACTTAAACTTTCTTAAAACGAAATGATGAGAGTAAGAGGGGGTCTTTCATCATATGAACATAAAAAGGGCAGTAAGAGGATTATAAAAGAACATCCTCCAAAATAAGAACATGGAGCATAAAAGGAATGACATAAAAGAGATCACTTGAAAAGAAAGAGAGGGGTCGGATCCCTTACCTTAAAATGTAACTCTTAAACCTCAAATGTTGGGACCTTGAGGGCACCTTGGGAGGACTCCTTGGGAGGTAATGAGACCAGAACTTCGTTGGGGAAGAGTGGGGAGTCGAATGGATGAGAGGATGGCTTGGTATTTATAGGGAAAGTGAGGGGACAAGGCATTAATGGCAAAGGGACACCTCATTAGTGGTTTTGGCAAAACCATGGGCTTTCCCATGGTATTTGCCCATGGTATTGGCCACTTGGGACACCTCATACCTTATCTCACTATTCATAATTCGAACATATTTATTAAAAACTTAATACATCATTTAATGATGTCATTAAACACCCGTAACTTAAAAACTGTATTTTCATTATTCATCAAAAATTCAACTTTCTCAGAATAATCCCAAAATTTCACCTTAACCAAATATCAACGCTCTGATTACAAATATGAACTCCATTTTATAAAAATAATTTTCTAAATATTTTTAATTTAATTTTTAAATAAAAACACTATTCATCAAAAATTCATTTTTTCAGAAAAAACCCCAAAAATTACCATAACATAATATCGATGCTCTGAGTTCAAAAATAAAGTCATTTTTATAAAAATAATTTTCTAATTATTTTTAATTAAATTTTTAATTAAAAAACACTATTCACCCGAAAAAACTAATACTTGAATAATAATTAATGAAACTGTTATTTAACTATTTTATTGAATCACATTACTTAATCAAGGTGCCTAGATTATTTTAAAACTTTCTTTAAGTGAGATTACTAATCCATTTGGTCATATTACTAATCCTAATCATAAAATCACTATTCATAATTTACTATTCATCAAAAATTAAGTTGATCTTATTAGACTCTAAATTTCGTACTGAACATAATTGTAGAAGACCATTTTTCGAAAATAATTACACATTTTTAATTATTTAATGTTTACACAACCATTTTTAAAATATCTTTTTTCTAAAATTCATAAAAAATATGCATACAATATTTATCCGGTCATTTGAAAATTCATAAACATCATCATAAGAAGAAATCCAAATTTTTATTTAAAAAAAAGATTACACAAGGCAATTACTGTCTCGTTACATAACCCCTTATAATACCAGCATAGGACCTAAGAGTAAGGTGTGCTAGGGTGATAGAATTTTGGGGCGGCTCAGTCAACATTGCCCGAGTAGTAATTTCTATCAGTTTGAACTTCTCGCGAAGGCGATTCCGTTCTAGCTTCACATGATGAAGTTCGGCTTAGATTTGGTCCAGAGCAAAGCCCAATGGTGCTACCTCCTTCCCAATCTCTGTTAGATGGGCTTCGATCGGCCCAAGGCTACTAGGTGAGGCCATCAAATCTTCTTTCTATAATAATTAACCAAGATTACTTAAATTTAGAGACAATAATCAAAACATTTTGTTCACGGTGGTCATATTGACCGATGGTCATATAACACTCAAAAACCAATGGTCTCATTTTATTTATAATCATGTTTATCAAATAAAACATTTTTTTTGAGTATAAAAAAAATAACACATGAAATTAGGAAACAAGATTTATTCAAAATTTCGGGTCGTTACAATCTTCCCCCCTTAAGAAATTGCGTCCTCGCAATTTTTTTAAATTGGGTTTTGAAATTTCATTGAAAGTCCCACATCGGAAAAAGAGTCAGTAACACCATTACTTTAAAAGAAAGAAAAGGAAGTACAAAGGCCACCCGAGTTAACCCACACTCGGGTTCCATGTAGGAAAACATGGACATGGAGGAAAAAAACAAAGGGTCAGTTCTGAGAGAGAGTGATAGAGAACATGATTAGTAGAAAGTTAACCATGAGAAAATCCCAAACTTATGATGTGTGTAAACTGTCTTTGATTACCTAGTAGGAAACGTAAACCAACAACATTTTTGTTTTACATTTCTTTTCATAATTTTGAGGATTTCATTTACTACATAGAACAAAAACATAAGAAAACATACCTACCTTCAAGTAGAGTTTCATCCTTTAACAAGTCCCTACCAACACTAATCTTTTCGCCAAATGATGAGAATTCAAAAACACTTGGTCTCATAAAAGCACAAGAATCATCTTCTATAGAATCACATAATCTACAAAATATTAACTATCTATTTCTTCTATATTTAAACATTATCCCAAAAACAGAAAGGTTAAGGTAAAACAACTCTTCAAAAAGAAAGAATCCCATAGGAATGGAAACTACTTTTAAATCATCAAAGTTCCATGGTACTACCCAAATTTCATCATAGACTATTCCCTAAATAATGGTCCTTAAAATTCCTCAAAATAAACCAAACTAAGATTGAAACCCAAATACAAGAAGGATTTGATGACATAGTCTTCCAAAACAACTTCATTGTTCATCTCCAGACAACATCAACCACTCCTAACATCTTATAACAAAAGTAGCTAACCTAAACATATTTTACCCAAGATAGGTTAATCATTCCCAAAAGTAACCTAAATTACTATAAGTCCACCTTAAATTCATCAATTCTTCAAAATATAAGTCAACCTTACTCCTCAATAAAAATACTATAGTAATCTATTTACCTCGATCATATAGGGTCCCCAAAATAGTGAACGCCTTCCAAAATAAAAATCATCTTTTAATCCCCTAATCATCTCTGACATATTAATACGGAATTTGTCACATTTCCTATCACATTGGTTGTTGGGACACGTTATTCCATTTCCCACCATTAACTAAGAAGATAAAGTATAATTAGAGGCTTAAATACTTAACCAATAATCATGAAAAGGAACTTAAAGCATATAAGGATAACTTGTAGAAGAAAAGTATACCCTAACTTGTGATCCCCTAGGTTCCCATCTAGGTTATCCATGATCATATATTCTTATGTGAATCTTTATTTTATTTTATCTTTGTTCCTTTAATAATGGTTCATACCAAGCTTATGAATTTACCAAAGCATATCCCCCGGGAGTGTCGTAACCAAGAGTGCAGCAAGGCCCGTTGTCATGTACCAGTTCCCGTTCGAGTCTAGCTCAAAGCGGTGTTTTCGGGTTTTACCCCTATGTACATCTGTGCCAGAGCCACCTCTACCTGCTCGTATCCAGACAGGGATGTATTTGCTTGGCAACCCCTTACTCAATACTCACCAAAATACCAGGAAGATTTCCTATATTAAACTTTTCTATAGGGTTCCTCCTAGAGTTTTCATATCCTAATTTCCACAAATAACTAAACCATCCTTTGATACCAACTATAGCATCCCGTCTTTTTAACACATAAACTTTAATTACATTTTACAAAACCGAGGATCTTTAAGGTTTAGTGTCTTGGAAACCAGGAACTTAAAACATGAAAACAACATAAAGAATTCTTCTTAAACACTTGAAAGGCTTCTCCTCATGTTCACCCTAGGCTCATTACTGAATCTCATAACCTGGGGACATACATAAAAAGAAAGGTTGAGCAGAAGGCCCAGCAAGGGAAACAAGTGAAACATTTTACATATGAACTTGGGATACATCAATAAAGTCATGAAAAGAACTTTAAGGCATGAAAATGAAATCATGAGGCATATCATAATAAAAATAAAACTTTTTCATAACTTGAAGATGTGGCTGCAACATTTAATATTGGCAATCGTTTCGTTTCACCAAGGTCCATCCCCAAGGTGTCGTTAAAAATTACCAAGGTTATTCACCAAGGCGTCGTTAAAATGGTCATCTCTAGAGATTAAGTCTTTACCCAATGCATTGGAGCGCTATCAGGGCGCACCCTTAAATTTGCCTTTATTATCATGTGAGCCACATATATCATCATCAAACATTTCATAAATAACCCATATATCATAAAATAAATGGGTTTCATTTCATAATCATAACATTTTAAAAACTGCTTTAATGACATGATCTTTACGGCACTTTAAACCCATGGAAAGGGAAGCGGGTCTCATGTATGTAAATCCCAGAATTTAAAATGGAACATTTTGATATATATTTGAATACCCTTGTAGAAATAAGAGCTTTGAGTATTCACTTTATAACATAAAATAATTTTTGAGAAAATAGAGAGGCATTTTGAGGGGAAAATTCTGCAGCAAAACGGCTATGTTACAAGGTTTTAGAAAACATTGAGAAGAGAGGGGACATGGGTCAAACATTCATAAATGACCCATCAAACAGTAGAGGGACAAAATATAAGGGATTTATGAACAAGGTAATGAAATTTGAAAATATACCATATGAAATGAAGAACATGAAAGGAAGAAAACAAAACAAGATTTCTCTTGTGAAAATTCGGCAGCCTAACGGCATCACTTAAACTTCAACAAAATTGAATTGACAAGGTCAAATAGGGTCTCTTATCATATGAAAATAAGAGTCCATTATGATAGATATAGAGATCATACCCCAACATAATATAAAGGAACTTGAAAGAATTGACATGAAAGTAGAACTTCAAAACGAGAAGGGTGAAGAACCACTTAAAAATTCGGCAGCCTAACGGCATCACTTAAACTTCAACAAAATTGAATTGACAAGGTCAAATAGGGTCTCTCATCATATGAACATAAGAGTCCAGTATGATAGATATAGAGATCATACCCCAACATAATATAAAGGAACTTGAAAGAATTGACATGAAAGTAGAACTTCAAAACGAGAAGGGTGAAGAACCACTTAAAAATTCGGCAGCCTAACGGCGCCACTTAAGACATCAAAATACTGAATTGAAGAGATCAAATGGGGTCTCTCATCATGTGATCATAAAAGACCAGTATGATAAATATAGAGATCATACCCCAACATAATAAAAATGAACTTGAAAGACTTGACATGAAAGTAGAACTTTGAAAAAGAGAGAGGTGAATGAATCCCTTGAAAATTCGGCAGCCTAACGGCGCCACTTAAACTTTCTTAAAACGAAATGATGAGAGTAAGAGGGGGTCTTTCATCATATGAACATAAAAAGGGCAGTAAGAGGAGTATAAAAGAACATCCTCCAAAATAAGAACATGGAGCATAAAAGGAATGACATAAAAGAGATCACTTGAAAAGAAAGAGAGGGGTCGGATCCCTTACCTTAAAATGTAACTCTTAAACCTCAAAGGTTGGGACCTTGAGGGCACCTTGGGAGGACTCCTTGGGAGGTAATGAGACCAGAACTTCGTTGGGGAAGAGTGGGGAGTCGAATGGATGAGAGTATGGCTTGGTATTTATAGGGAAAGTGAGGGGACAAGGCATTAATGGCAAAGGGACACCTCATTAGTGGTTTTGGCAAAACCATGGGCTTTCCCATGGTATTTGCCCATGGTATTGGCCACTTGGGACACCTCATACCTTATCTCACTATTCATAATTCGAACATATTTATTAAAAACTTAATACATCATTTAATGATGTCATTAAACACCCGTAACTTAAAAACTGTATTTTCATTATTCATCAAAAATTCAACTTTCTCAGAATAATCCCAAAATTTCACCTTAACCAAATATCAACGCTCTGATTACAAATATGAACTCCATTTTATAAAAATAATTTTCTAAATATTTTTAATTTAATTTTTAAATAAAAACACTATTCATCAAAAATTCATTTTTTCAGAAAAAACCCCAAAAATTACCATAACATAATATCGATGCTCTGAGTTCAAAAATAAAGTCATTTTTATAAAAATAATTTTCTAATTATTTTTAATTAAATTTTTAATTAAAAAACACTATTCACCCGAAAAAACTAATACTTGAATAATAATTAATGAAACTGTTATTTAACTATTTTATTGAATCACATTACTTAATCAAGGTGCCTAGATTATTTTAAAACTTTCTTTAAGTGAGATTACTAATCCATTTGGTCATATTACTAATCCTAATCATAAAATCACTATTCATAATTTACTATTCATAAAAAATTAAGTTGATCTTATTAGACTCTAAATTTCGTACTGAACATAATTGTAGAAGACCATTTTTCGAAAATAATTACACATTTTTAATTATTTAAGGTTTACACAACCATTTTTAAAATATCTTTTTTCTAAAATTCATCAAAAATATGCATACAATATTTATCCGGTCATTTGAAAATTCATAAACATCATCATAAGAAGAAATCCAAATTTTTATTTAAAAAAAAGATTACACAAGGAAATTACGGTCTCGTTACATAACCCCTTATAATACCAGCATAGGACCTAAGAGTAAGGTGTGCTAGGGTGATAGAATTTTGGGGCGGCTCAGTCAACATTGCCCGAGTAGTAATTTCTATCAGTTTGAACTTCTCGCGAAGGCGATTCCGTTCTAGCTTCACATGATGAAGTTCGGCTTAGATTTGGTCCAGAGCAAAGCCCAATGGTGCTACCTCCTTCCCAATCTCTGTTAGATGGGATTCGATCGGCCCAAGGCTACTAGGTGAGGCCATCAAATCTTCTTTCTATAATAATTAACCAAGATTACTTAAATTTAGAGACAATAATCAAAACATTTTGTTCACGGTGGTCATATTGACCGATGGTCATATAACACTCAAAAACCAATGGTCTCATTTTATTTATAATCATGTTTATCAAATAAAACATTTTTTTTTGAGTATAAAAAAAATAACACATGAAATTAGGAAACAAGATTTATTCAAAATTTCGGGTCGTTACAGAACTCCTCATGTTATTCATTGTGTACTCCCTTACTAGGCTTTATAGCTCACCCTTTTCTTATGCATGTCCTCAGGTTATCCCATGCAATGCTAAGTACGAAGGAATGTAGTGGTCATGTAAAGAAAGTTTTCAATAAAGATGTTGTATTTCTAGTTTAAAGTTTTTATGTAATGATCCTAAGCCCCAAAGACCCTAAACCTCTCGATCTTCTTTTTTGTATCAAGTGAAGTTATATGTAATAAATCATGTTTAAGTTGTAATAGAAAGCAGGGTTGTCATAAGTAGACCTAGAGAAAGTGAAATTTGTAGTTTCCTGGGAGAAGCTGAAGAATGTATTTGAGGTGCATAGCTTTCTAGGGCTAGCGGGATAATACATGCATTTCATACAAGACATTTCATGCCTTGCAGCACTGCTGAAAGGTCTGACCAAGAATAGTCTGAAGTTTGTATGGCCATATTCTTATGAGTCAGCCTTTTAGGAGCTGAAGGGGAGGTTGACATCATCACTGATACTAGTTTTTCCAGAGCCAGAAAAGAGCTATACCATCTACTATGATGCTTCAGGTGTCAGAATGGTAGATGTGCCTATGATGGGAGATGAAGTCGTTGCGTACAGGTCTCGGCAGTTGAGGCCACATGAGAGGAACTACCCAATGCACGATATAGAGTTGGTAGCTATTGTTCATGCCTTACATTGTTAGAGACATTACCTTTTGGGAGAGAACATTGTGGTTTTCACCGACCACAAGAGTCTCAAGTAAATCTTCAATCAGCGTGATCTGAATCTGAGACAGCGTAGGTGAGTCGAGTATCTTCAGTCCTTTGACATTGAGCTTGCCTATACGCCGAGAAAGGGAAATGTAGTGGCTGATGCGTTGAGTAAGAGAACTCAGATTCAGGCAGTTCAAGAGGCCATTAGTGAGTGGGACCTTACGGCTCTGTTCTCTGAGATGCATCTGGAAGTGCACGAAAAATAGGGGCATAATTTTCTATCTTCTGTAGCTGTTACCTCTACCCTTCTTAATTGGGTACGGATGAGGAAGCTATCAGAATCAGAAGGCCTAGTCCTGTGGGAGAGTGTGTTAGGAGAGGAGTCTCTTCCTAGATGGACAATGGGAGAGGATGAGATCTTGCATTTTCAAGGATGTGTATGGGTGCAAGTAGAGATACGTGAGGAACTAATGCAGGATTTTCGTTCTTCAGTTTGGGCAGTTCATCTTGGCATCACCAAGATGTATCGTGATCTACACCACAAGTACTAGTGGCCAGGTATGAAGAGAGAGGTTGCTGGGTTCATCATGAGATGTTCTACTTTTCAATAGTTGAAAGTTGAGGATCAGTGACCAGCATGGATTTTACAACAGTTGCGCATTCCCGAATGGAAGTGGAATGATGTCCAATGGACTTCGTGACCAGGTTACCGAGGTCACCTCGTGGGAGTGATACTGTTTGGGTTGTCGTCGATAGGATTACGAAGGATTCTCCCTTATTTCGGATCAAGGAGACATTCAGTGTTGATGAACTAGGGAGGTTGTACATCTGAGTGATTGTACATCTGCATGGAGTTCCACACTCCATTTTTTGAGATAGGGATGCGCGTTTTACTTCTCAGTTCTGGCAGGGACATTAGAAGGATTTGGTTACATAGGTACTTTTGAGTACAACATACCATCCCCAGACAGATGGCCAGTCTGAGTGTACGATCCAGGTGCTTGAGCATATGATCCGAGCTTGCATTATAGACTTTGGAGGTTCTTGGGAGAAGAATACTCATCTTGTGGAGTTTTCCTATAACAACATTTTTCAAGAAACTATTCAGATGGCACCTTATGAGGCTTTTTACGGTATGACATACTGATCACCTTTGTGATGGATGGAGGCAAGGGAGGCAGCCTTTCTAGGAACTCATCTTGTTCAGGAGACCCCAGAGAAGATAGCGTTTATTCATAAGAGGATGGATATAACACAGTATCGACAGAAGTTTTATGCTGATCAGCAGAGACGACCTATGGAGTTCGAGGATGGGGATCAGGTTTTCCTGCATGTCGCATCATGGTTGGAACATAAGAGGATTCTGAGATAGGGTAAGCTTTCACCATGGTACGTTGGGCCGTTTGAGGTGCTAGATAGAGTTGGGACGGTTGCCTATCAGTTGTAGTTACCTCATAGGTACCAGGCTATACACGACATCTTCTATGTATTTTAGATCCAACGTTAATTTTCAGACCCATCTCATGTCTTTCAACCCAAGGAGGTTGAGCTTGAAGTGGATTCATCATTTGAGGGGCATCCTATCCGGATTGTCGATCACAGTACAATGGTTCTTCGTAGCTGGTCTGTTCCTCTGGTATGGGTGCTATGGCCGCACGGGCGAGTACAGGACGAGACCTGGGAGAGGGAGGTCGATGTACAATCTTAGTGCCCGGAGCTGTTGGTGGTTTCTTCTTCCACACCTCTCTAGGGAAATTTAGGGACGAATTTCTTAAAGGGGGGAAGTTTTTTAGAATCCGGATCTTTGTTTCTGGTATATTTTTCTTTTTCTGGTTGTTTTTGAGAAAAGTGGAAAATCTGGAAATTTTCAAAGTACACGTCGTGTACTTTGATGCAGTGCAAGTCCGTGTGGTAGCCGTGTCCGGGCCACCCACACAGTATGTAGGGGTGATGTGGAGGCTGCTTAAAGTGGATTATAGAAAGGACAAGTACACGTCGTGTACCCCATAAGCACACACCATGTAGTTTTTTTTCATTAAACGGACCGGGGTCACGCCTAATCGACAAAAACACCTTCTTCTCCAGGTTCATCGCCCAAGAGCACCCGTACGGCTGCGAACATCCTCCGAGCCCTAGAGTCTCTGTCTGTTTTCTGAATCAACCACTATCAATTGCGTTGGAACCGCACCAATGAGCTCTTCTTTCATCATGAGTCTCAATTCATGATTCTCCTTCTTTCTCAAGATATCATGGGTTGGAAGTTTTGTGCATTTTCGTAGATCTACGCCATTCTATGGAGAATCAAGCCATGTGGTTCTAGTATATTGATCTCCTAGAATCAAGGTAGGTGGTTTGTGCCTTACCTTTCAATGTATTTTAGTTTTATTTGCAAATTCTACGAATACTCGTGAATGGGGTATTGCGTGTTTACCATTTCTCCCTTGTTGTTTTCCTGCCCTGTTTGTATGCTTTTGTAGTGGTAATTTGATAATGTTTGTGGATAATTGATATTCTTGTATGTTTTCCCATGCCTTGTTCTTGTTACAACCTTTGGGTCTTGTTAGCATTTCGCCGTTATACCTGTTTTCCATGCCTTGTGACCATTGGATAAAATGATATTCTTGACAAGCTTGTTGCTCTGTTGACTGGTTAGCCAAGTAGCTCTATAGGTTTACTTTGGCCATATAGAATTATCATGCACTGACTGGCACGAGACCGTGAGAACCTAGTGCTATAGGCTATAAGGGATAGACCGAGTGAGCTTCCTAGAGATTCTTGGATAATATAGACTGTAGGAGCGTAGACTGAGTGAGCTTTCTCAAAGAGTCTTGGACATTATAGACTACAGGGGATAGACCAAGTGAGCTTCCAAGAGAGTCTTGGATTTTATAGACTACAAGAGGGTAGAACGAGTCAGCTTCCTCATAGAGTCTTTACTTTGTTTGAATTTCTTTAAAACCTTTCCAGGCTAGAGAAGGAATTGACTGAGCGAGCTTCCTTAGAGAGTCTCTGATAGACCTGAAACTATAGTAGGATTAACCAAGTGAGCTCCTCATAGAGTTTCTAGAACTTGAGGCTATAATAGGGTTAGGCCGCATGATATTCTTCAAAGAGTTGCCGAGTACCCTAGACAATAAGGGGAATTGACCGAGTGAGCTTCCCCATAGAGTCTTATAATTTCGTCTGAACAAACCATAGGGGTTAGGCTAAGTGCACTGCCCAGGGGATTTTTGTTACGTATTGGATATGACCAGAGGGGTTGGTTGTGAGTACTTCTCAGAGGGTTTCATGTGGTGATTAGTTGTTTTCTTCTCTGCTTCATGTTGTTCTGTGGATTGATTACTGTTGTATATCATCATGTTACTTCTTACTATTTACTGCCTGCCGTTTACTATTACTATTTACTGTTTACTATACTATTACCTGCCATATACTCATTGGCTATTAGGCACAGATCTTCAGGTGGTTTCCTTCTGGGATTCTAGTCTCACACCCTGTTTGGGCCATGCTTTTGTGCCCAAACAAACTATGTTGATGCAGGTATATACAAGGGAAAGTTCCCTTCGACTTCTGGTACATGATTGCTTTAGAGTAGGAGAGAATAGGACCTTGTCGAGGCTTAAGATGTTGAGGAGTTGCTTGTTTGTTTTTCTTTTATACTTTGGTTTAGTATTGTATTCATCATTATGACTTTTTTGGTTGCTTTACTAGACATATGTATCGTGCATCATTTCATATATACATGTGTGCTCCAGTTGTTTATTCTCTTAGTCTTCCACTATTTATTGTTGTTGGATATTTACTACATCCTCTATTGTATGCTTTGTTTACTTCTGATGTTTACTCTGCCAATGAGGGCATAGTTTCCCCACTATCACACCCAAGGACCTCACTGCTAGTCAACAGCCTCTGGCATTTGGGGAAATGTGGTTGAGGCCATGTGACCAACCGGGTATGGGGCACCTCTGTGTGCCTTCCAGAACCGGTACGTCAAACAACATGTCCTCTAAGGTTTGAATAATCCATTCTGGTTGTCCATCAGTTTGTGGGTGGTAGGCGGTGCTCAAAAGAAGTTCAGTGTCCAAGACTTTCTGAAGACTTTTCCAAAATCATGATGTAAAATAAATATTGCGATCAGAAACAATCGACAGGGGTACACCATGGAGTAATGAATCTTAATTAATAAGTAATCTTTTCAGGCGTTCATGTGGTATGTCTTCTCTTATAGTAAGAAAATGTGCTGACTTGGTAAGATGATCAACAATGACCCATATTACATCATTTCTTCTAGGAGTCTTTTGTAGCCCCATGACAATGTTCATTACAATATTATCACATTTATTATAGGAGTATTTGGTTAATGGGTTAGCTGAAAGGGAAAAAATTTAGACAAAATGTCGATAATAACTTGCTAAACAAATAAAACTATGTACCTCAGTTATACTCATCGGGGCTGTCCATTCAGGGATTTCCATGGTCTTTAAAGGATCAATAGATTTTCCATCCTTAGAGATAATATGGACAAGAAAAGAAAACTCTTGATGCCAAAATTCACATTTTCTAAACTTCCCAAATAATTCATTTTATCTAGGAATCTTTAGAATAATGCGCAAGTGATTTTCATGATCCTTGTAGCTTTTGGAGTATACCAATATATAATCAACAAATACCACTACAAATTAATCATGATATTCTTTGAAAAATCTATTCATTAGATCCATGAAGATGTAGAGTGCATTAGTCAATCCAAAAGGAATTATTCTCAACTAGTAATGCCCATACCTGGTTTGAAATGTAGTTTTCCAAATTTCTTCCATCTTCACACACAACTGATCATATCTAGGTTAAAGGAAAATATATGTAAAATATTGATCTCCATGAAGTTGGTCGAATAAATCAACTATGTGAGGTAGTGTATACTTGTTCTTTGTTGTTATAGTATTCATCTCCATGTAGTCAATGCACAACCTCATAGATCCATCTTTCTTTTTAACAAAAAGGATAAGGGATCCCCGTGGAGAAACACTAGGGAGAATAAACCATTTATTACTCAATTCCTCTATTTGTTTCTTTAGTTCCACTAATTCCACAGTGTCCATTATGTAAGGGGTCTTAGATATGGGCCTTGAACTAGAAATTAAATTAATGCAAAGCTCAATTTCTTTTTTTGGAGGATGTCTAAGTAAATCCTCTGAAAGCACATCAACATATTCTTACATAATAGGTACTTCCTCTATTCGAACATTCTTTTCCACACCCATAATTATTACATCCTCATCCTCCCCAATAATTGAATTTAGTAGATCTATTGGGGGTGGATGTAGATATGATTCAAATGGTGACGTTTCTGCTCTAAAGATAAGGTACATCTTATCATCATCAAGAATTGAAACCCCCATCTTCTTATAATAAATTTTCCCATCATGGTGTGAAAGATAATTCATACCAAGGAATATATAAAATTCAATATTGGGTATGATGATTAGATTAGTAGATAAATATCATTTATATTCCTTAATGGCATCTGATTCACAAATATTTGTTGCAATGATACTTCCCTTAGGATTTTTGACTGAAAAATCCCTTGTCAGATAAAATGGAAAATATCTAATTATGTTAGCTAAATGGGATGATATGAAACAATGCGATGATCCATAATCAAATAAATCATTGGCTAAACTTGAGGGAACCATTAAATTATCTACCACCACGTCTTTCAAAGCTTCAACCTTAGTAGTAGTGATCGCATAAGCTTGTCCTGGATTATAACGACCCATACTTTACATACATTGTTATTAAATCAAAATTTAATCATACTTATTATAATATATTACAAAACCATGATAGGACCGTATAGGTATAGTGTCTTTAGAAACTGGGAAACATAAACAACTAGTTCATAAAGCATCTACATTGTCTCCTGTTTATTTCATCATTTCTAGAGTCCCTTTTGGCATATCCTACTTAATACCCATCTTCCTAACCTGGGGAAAAGAAAACATACAAAACGGTGAGATCAAATGCTCAGTAAGGGCAAACAATGGAAATATCAATCATATAATATTCATAAGAACATAATATTTTGAAAATCGTAACCTGCAAAAGAGATCATAATATCATAACATGGGATAAATCATAGTAGAGAAATGTAATCCCAATAATTATAACATAAAACAAGAAACTTTGTGGCATACACACATAATAATAGAAAATAATTTTTATTAGTCAATACTCATTTCCATGACTATCATAGTGGACATGGTCCATTTCTGAACCGAGTTCATTCCTTGCTCTAGTCCTGTATCACTAAACCAGATTAACTTTCCATTCCAACCATGTATATCTCATGAGATATAAATCTTTACCCAATGCATTGGAGGGAGATATAGGTCCCACCCATCTCATAATGAAACCATTATTATGTGTGCCACAAAATCATAAATTATAGCATAACCCATGTAAGAAAAAATGGGATTCTTAAACATCATGCCATCATAATATAATATATATAAGATAAAAGGACTTTATAAAAATAATTCCATCATAACATAATCAAATAATTGTAAAAATAGGGATAGAAACAAAACCCTATATTATCTTAGATGGAAAATAATTTTGATAAAACACTTAAACTCTATTCTTGAGGAAAATATCCTTTCTACTTCAAGAATATTTTTCCTTTCTTAACATGTAACAAAATGTTAAACTAAAAGAAGTTAATTAAAAATAAACGTGAAAAAATATAAAGTAATATTCATGGAAATAATGTTCTATGAAATCATTAAAAATACATTCATTCCATATAAGTTTAAAAAACATTCTTCTTGTACTTTGACAGGAAAAGTCAAAAAGTATCTCGTACAGAAAATGAAAAAAGATTACTTTCATATCTTTTACTAAAAATTCACCAATAGGTAAAATTGGATTTAAAAAATTGTAGGAGGACAGAAATAATATTACATATTGAGGAAACATGGACGTGGATGATAAATATTCCCTAGTAAATACCAAAGCATAAACAATCTCGGATGAAAATTGAGACTGCGATATTTTCCCTTGCCGTAGGTTTGATATGATTTATACATTCCCTAAAATCTTGTATAAGGATTTAAAAAATTTCATTGACTTATTAATGAATCATATTCATTGTTATGGTATCATATGTGGTCATATTTTTATCTTCTTATTGGTCCTCCAATGGCCCGAAGGCCTTCATTTTTTATTGATTTTTGATAATCCACCATTCAAGGGGGAGTTCGAACCCTTACCAGGCCCATAGGCGTAAGTATTACATGGCTCGTAGGCCTTATAATAATTCATTGCTCATAGGCTTTAAACATTACATACAACCGATACTAAATACTTGGAACTGCTCCTCCCAAGCATCTTCATCATGAAATCAGCTCTCCACCTTCGCATTGTTGTTTGGATAGGCATTCTAGTGCATGCACAGGCTTGTACCGATGGAAGGTTCCATACCCTCTCATTCTTTCAATCAGTTTAGCTCTGCTATGGTGAAAGCTCCTTGCTCATCATCTGTGTAGAGCTTGTTCCTTGTAGGTTGTCTGGTTTGCATCTGCACTAATGGTGGCTCGAAGGCCTTGAGGTGGCCCTAAGGCCTTACTGACCCGAAGGTCTGGGTGGCCCGAAGGCCTTAAAGGACTCAGGAACCTAATCGGTGGCCCGAAGGCCCAGACAGGGGCATATTCCCAGCAGCTACACTGCCAAACAGTGCCTGGTACAGTTCCCATTACAGTACCTTCTATAGTACTGCACAGTTCCTGCTACAGTACCTACTATAGTACTGCTACAGTACTGCTATAGTACCCAAAAAGTCTACCTCCACCTATATTTGATCCATGTTCGCTTGGATGCATTAACAGAGTCCTTACCAACCAGGCTAAGGCTCCTGTACTCTTCTTATTGGTAATATTTCATTGTTACTCGTTATTCGGGTGTTCGCTGCTTTATGTTCTAATGCGTGTATTGTTGAATAAATTCTTATTCTTATTTTTTGGTTATAGATATATCATTTAAAAAATTGTTTTATTATAATATATATCATATTTATTCATTCAATTTATTTATATAATCACTATTCAATGAAGATCATGTCGAACGAGTTGCATCACATCTTGGAGACGGTCATGGAACTGTATTGAAGTGTATGTATAATATTTCAGATTCAATATAACTTTAAAATATTCATATATTGTTATTTATTTACACCCATATACCCATCCATGTATGCTGGTGGTGGAAAACATATTACACCACGACGTGGAGACGGTATTCCGTACATAAAAACGTGCAATGATTTCATTTTCCGTAGAATGGATAGAATATGAAATAGGGTTGTTTCATATTTATAATTACTTATCACTATATGAGTGATACTAATGCTATTACATTATAATGAAACAACTAAATAGGAGGATGTAGAATAAGGAAGAAAATTGAAAGAATTGGTAGAAGAGATTACCTCTTCCTCGACGTGCGTCATTTAAACTTCTTATTAAGGGACTAGAGTTGGTGTTTCGAAAAGACCATAACCTCCAGAATATTACTAGGGGAGTTTATAAGAGTAATGGGTAGGGGTTGTCCGAGCATGGAGCCTCAAAGTTGTGTAAAGAGGAGAGAGAGGAGGTTCCCTTTTATAAGGGAGGAGAGGGGAACCTTTGGAAACCTCAAAAACATTAATTTATAATAAATTCAATCCCCACGTAAAAACATCCAAAATAACTCAAATCAGAATCATAGATGATATAGTGTTGTAATTTTATCACCCAATAATATTTAGACATGTTGGGAATTTATTTTAAACATTATCAACTTGATTTATCCTTATTTAATCTATTTAATTTTATTTGTGGTAATAAGATTCTAAATTTTAAATTTTTATAAATAACAACATATATGTTGTGAATAATCCATAATTGGATACATTATGACATTTTAGACCATATAAATTTTAATTTATAATTTTTAAATATTTTTTTGATTTTTAAACAATTTTATATTATGTTATTTTCATAAACTAACCATAGTGCCCATTTTGATACTATTCATTTATTTGAATTTACATAAAATCCACACAAGAAATATGTTCGAACTAAAAGATTTAATAGATTAATATCATGTCATTTTTATCTATAAAATTAGTATAACACATTAAATAGATCATATTATATTTATTTTAATATTCTTAAAACTATTTATTTGAAATTTCAATCAATAAAATAATTTCAACATCACTATTATGACGCCTTTAATGATAATTATTTAATCTATAAAAATTCTTAATAAATTCAAAGGATGTATAGAATGTTATTATATTACTTTAGACTATTAATTTTAGAAGTTTCATGAGGGTTATCACTAAATTAAAATTATTATACTTATAAGATTTAAGAGAGTGACATGTTGTCACTTTCTTTGGTTTTAATAATATTTATATTATTTTCTTAGTCAAAATTAAATAAAATGAATCAATTCCAACCCTTAGGTGATATGGGTTTACTTTTATCCATCCAATAGAATTTTAGCAGGTGTTAGGGTAATTTTATAATCTTATATTAACCCTTAATTACCTGATTTACCTTTAACTGTAGTAAATAAAAATTACGGTAGTTACTATTTATAATATTAAAAAAATAAAGGTAACCTATTAACATAATTTAGACCCACTTAATTAAGAATATGGAATCTATATATCAAAATTCAAAACAGAGAATTAACAGTAATTAATTTAAAATTAATCCAGTTGTTAAGAAAACAGGTTTTAAAAGTTAAAACATTGCCAAAGATTGAAATGTTTTAACCTATGAATTCAATGTAAAATTAATGGTAATGTCATAAATTATATTAAATGGTAAAATTATATTCTATTTATACTTTAAAACCATTAAATATTAAAATTTAACTATATAAATTATTGTTATGAAAAAAAAATTAATTAAAATTTAGTGTGTTTTTACTATTCATTAAAATATGAAAGTTTTCAGAATAATATGTAAAATTTATCCAAAGTAAATTTTTATAACCTGATACCAAGTAATAATTTTATTTTTTCAAATTTAACTTATAAACATTTCAAAACTAGATTTAATGTGGTTGCACCATCAAAAGGCGGCAAAAATGCATTTTTTTTAAAAATACTTATTTTATAAGAAAAAATTATTTTATTCTCATACCATGTTCTTCAAAATGTGTAAGATGAATAATAATGTTATAAAATTCAAAATGTAGTTAATATTATTCATAACATCTAGTCCATAAAAATATTATGACAATATATCGTTGTTTAGTGAAACCCCATATTGCGTACTACACACGCTATTGAGGAAGGTCATGATTGCATGTAACGCAAGCCAACCCAGTGTTATGTGTAATGAAATATTCATTTTGTGTTGCGTATAACATAAGATATAAAAAAAATTCTCATAAAATCTCATGGTGTTACAGTCTACCCCCCTTAAAAAGAATTTCTCCCTTGAAATTTGTCACTTCGTAAAAAACAGATAAGGATACCTCTCCCTCATCATATCCTCAAGTTTTCATGTAGCTTCTACTAATTGGTGGTTCCTCCATAAAACTTTAACCAAGAGAGTGGTCTTGTATCGTAGAACTTTTTTGCTATGATCTAGAATCTCTATCAACTGTTCTTCGTAATAAATATATGGCTCCAGCGGTACAACTTCTGATATTAGTACATGTGAAGGATCAGGTATGTACTTTCTCAGGAGAGATACATGGAACACATCATGAACTGGATGAAGATTCGTTGGAAGTTCCAATCGGTAAGCTACCTTCCCGACATGATCCAGTATCTCAAGAGGACCAATATTCCTAGGTCTCAGCTTTCCCTTCTTTCCAAATCTCATTACTCTCTTCCAAGGAGATATTCGTAAGAACACTTTATCACCCACTTCAAACATTAGGTCTTTTCTTCAGTTGTCGGCATAAATGTTTTGTCGACTCTGAGCTGCTCTTATGTGTTGTTGAAAAGAACTTACCTTTTCTTCCATCTCATCAACAAGATTAGGTCCTAATAGCTTTCATTCCCCAACTTCATCCCAACAAGTTGGAGATCTACATTTCCTTCCATAGAGATCTTCATAAGGACCCATCTGAATACTGTAGTGAAAGCTATTATTATAAGAAAATTCCACCAAAGGGTGGTTTTGATCCCAACCACCTTTGAAATCCATAGAGAAAGCTCTCAACATGTCTTTTAGAGTTTAAATTTTCCTCTCAGACTGACCGTTTCTCTGAGGATGATTAGTAGTGTTGAAACTCAACTCTATATCTAGAGTATACTGAAGACTTCACCAAAACTTCGAGTTAAACCTCAGATCCTGATAAGATATAATGGAAAGTGGTACTCCATGAAATCTTACCACTTCCATCACATATATCCTGGCAAGCTTATCAAGAGATAAATCTTATCTAATAGCAATGAAATGTGTCGAGTTCGTAAGATGATAAACTATAACCCAGATAACATTATTGCCTTTGGATGTTCTAGGAAGTCCACTGACAAAGTCCATAGTGATGTTTTCCCATTTCCATTCTAGTATGGGTAATGGTTGTAACATCCCCTTAGAATTTTGTCTCTCGGCTTTAACATGCTAACAAACCAAGCATCGAGAGATATATTCAGCAACATCTCTTTTCATGCCATCCCACCAGAAGTACTCCTTCAGGTCCCTATACATCTACGTGCTTTTATGGTGAATAGATAATGAATCACTTTGAGCTTCATCCAATATTTCCTTCTTTAATTCTGGTATGGGGGGAACACAAACCTGATTTCCAAACCTTATTATCTCATCACAATCAATGTGGAATTTAGGAACATTTCTCACCTTCTTTTGTAACTCTACATCTTCTTTCTGTGTCTCTTTAATCTTCAATGTATAGATGGTTGAACATTCATTTGAGAAAGACATGAATTTTCCCCTTCCATTAAAATTCCAAGATCCTTCCTTTGTAAATCCATAAATATTGGATATTTTGTGATCCTCATCATGGATAAGATATCATGTTATTTTTGACTTATTGCGTCTTCCACCTTGTTTGATTTCCAAGGGTGATAATGAATTGACCAATCATAATCCATAATCATCTCCAACCATCTTCTTTAATGCATATTCAGCTCCTTTTGTGTGAAAATATACTTTAAACGTTTATGATCAGTATAAATATCACACCTTTCCCCATAAATATAATGCCTCCAAATCATTAATGCAATGATTACCACAACTGACTCCAAATCATGAGTTGGGTAATTTTTCTCATGGATTTTCAACTGTTGTGAGGCATAAGCTATCACCATATCATTTTGCATGAGAACACACCCCAGTCCCTTCTTGGATGCATCACTATAGATCACAAACCTTTCTCTACTACAAGGCAGTGTGAGCACAGGTGCACTGGATAACCTTATATTTAACTCCTTGAAATTCTCTTCACACTCCTCCATCCATGCGAACTGAACTCCATTTCAAGTCAACATGGTTAGTTGATTAGATAATCATGAAACATATTTCACAAAACGTCGATAATATCCATCCAAACCATGAATACTTCGGATCTCAGTTACTGTTGTTGGTCTCGACCATCTTTTGATAACCCCTATTTTTTCTGGATCCACAGATATCCCCTCTTTCGAGATTATGTTACCCAAAAATGAAACTTTTGGAAACCAAAGTTCAAACGTTGTAAATTTGGCATAAAGATTCTCCTTTCTCAGAGTCTTCAATACAATTCTTAAGTGATCTTCATGTTCTTACGTGGTCTTTGAATAGACAAGAATATCTTCTATAAAGATTACCACAAACTGATCAAGTTAGTCACTAAAGATTTTATTCATCAGATCCATGAAGATAACAGGGGTATTAGTAAGAACAAATGGCAGCACTATAAATTCATAGTGTCCATACCTTGTACGGAAAGCCTTCTTTGGTATATCCTCCTTTTTGAACCTTAATTGATGATACCCTGAACGAAGTTCAATCTTGTAAAAGTATTGAGCTCTGTGTAGTTGGTCAATTAAGTCATCAATGAGTGGGAGAGGATATTTGTTCTTGATAATGATCTTGTTAAGTTCTCAATAATCAATTCAGAGTCCCATTGATCCATGTTTTTCTTAACATACAGAACAGGTTCTCTCCAAGGTGATGCACTAGGGCATATGAATCCCTTAGCAATATTATCTTAGAGTTGCTTATTTAATTCCTACAACTCAATTGGGGCCATTCTATATGGTGTCTCTGAAATGGGCATAGGACCCGGTATGAGTTCTATTGAAAACTCTACTTCACGATTTGGTGGAAGACCTTGATATTCTTCTGGAAAGACATCATCGAACTCATGTACAATGGGAATTTCATAATTGTGAGTTTCTCTTCAACCATTTGAGATATATAACCTTCATTTATTTTAATCAAGACCCATAAGTTGGAAGAAATTTCCACTCATAGGTTATATTCATCCTTGCATCAATATATGATCATAGATTGATACGGAAAATGAAATGTGAATTCCCTTATTTGGAAATCGATAAGGGATCCATATAAGGAAAGCCAATAAATGCCAAGAATCAAATCAAATTACACTATAGGAAGGATCACAAGATTTGTAGGAAGAACTTTCCCACAAACATCAATTGGAGAATAATTATAAACTTTTGATGCAACCGTTGTGCCATTAAGAGTTGTCACCGCTAAATCAATAGCTAATTGTTGAGGTAGTACGACGATACCCTTGGAAAATTATCCAGAAATGAAAGAGTGGGTGGATCCAGAATCAAATAAAACAATTTCTACTTTAGAGTGGATGGTAAGTGAACCTTTCACCACTTCGTTGTCATACTCCACATCGCCAATAGAAATCACATGTGACATTCCTTTGTCTTTGGCCTTAAGAGTTTGTTGAAGTCGATCATCATCAACATCCCTTGGATTATGGCATTGATTAGCATAATTCCCCATTTCCATTCACTTGTAACATTGAAGTGTAGGAGGTGCATTCTGTGTAGCCTTTTCTTTGTTCGAATCAGTAGACATCTTTTTCCCATCATTGAGACATTCAAATGCCAGATGACCTTCTTTTCCACATTTGAAACATTTACTTGTCCATTTAAGAAAATTACCTCCATGTTTCTTTCCACACATTGAGAATAAGGGAAAAATCATCTTCTTTTCAGTTTGGTCTTTAGATTTCCCTTTGAATTCCATTTTCTTTTTCTTATCAAACCCATATGACTGATGGGTTAGTCCAATCTCTATCTCATCTTTGAGATCACATCGAACAATTTCCTCATAGCTATTGAAGTCCCTTATGGCTAACTCACTTCGAAGACTTGGTTTTAATACACTACAAAATCGTTCGATCTTACTCTCAGGCTGGATAATAATTCTAGAAGAATACCTTGCAAGTCTAGTAAAATTTTCTTCGTAGGTACCAATAGATTCATAATCCTTTTGCTTTAGTTCAAGAAACTCCTTCTCCATATTTTTTCGAATAATACAAGGGAAGTACTCATTGAATAATATGTTCTTGAGCTCATCCCATTCCTTGGAATAAATTTCATCTCTTTTCCTCGTATTCTTGATAAGATTCTACCATTGATCAGCTTCTCCTTCCAAACGATATACTGCTAAGATGAAATTATCTTGTTCAGAAAATTGAAGAACTAAAAATATCTTTTCAGTGGTACTGATCCATTGTTCAGCCACTAATGGTTCAGTAGACCCGCTGAATGAGGGTGGACGCTGCCTCATGAAGGATCCAACAGAATGTTTCTCCTTCCTTTTCTAGTTTGGATGTCCTACAAGATTCATATCTTGAGAAAGTTGTGTGAGCATGGCTACAAGATTTTTCATTATATCTCCCATAAAGTTTGTTTTCTCAGGTGGAAAATAATTACATTTCCCATCGCATTCAGCATTAACACGGGTCCTCCGGGTTCCAACCATTGACTAAAACCAATAAGAATAGTGTGAGAAACTCTAATCATAATAGGAAAACCACATAATCAAAAATAAAATTTCACACTTAAGGTCTTATCATAGGGTATTCAAGGCCATTTCTAAAACACTAATATTGTGTTTTATGCTTTGACATATCCTTAGGGTTCTTACTAAGGCTTTCACATCCTAGTTTCCAAAGGTTGACTATACTTTTCCTCTAATACCAACTATAACGACCCATACTTTTCATACATTGTTATTACATTATAATTGAATCATACTTAATAAAACATATAAAAAACCATGATAGGACTGTATATGTATAATGTCTTTAGAAACTGGGAAACATAAACAACTGGTTCATAAATCATCTACATTGACTCCTGTTTATTTCATCATATCTAGACTCCCTTTTGGCATATCCTACTTAATACCCGTCTTCCTAACCTGGGGAAAATAAAAAATACAAAAGGGTGAGCTCAAATACTCAGTAAGGGTAAAAAAGGAAATATCAATCATATAATATTCATAAGAACATACCATTTTGAAAATATTAACCTGCAAAAGTGATCATAATATAATAACATGGGATAAATCATAGTAGTGAAATGTAATCACAATAATCATAACATAAAACATGAAACTTTGTTGCATACACACTTAATCATAGAAAATCATTTCTTATTAGTCAATACTCATTTCCAAGACTATCATAGTGGACAAAGTCCATTTCTGAATCGAGTTCACTCCTCATTCCAGTCCAGTATCACTGAACCGGATTAACTTTCTGTTCCAGCCATGTATTTCTCAGGAGATATAAATCTTTACCCAATGAATTGGAGGGAGATATAGGTCCCACCCATCTCATAGTAAACCCATTCTTATGTTTTCCACAAAATTATAAATCATAGCATAACCCATGTAACAAAAAATGGGATTCTTAAACATCATTCCATCAAAACATAAACCATATAAGATAAAAGGACTTCATAAAAATAATTCCATCAAAACATAATCAAATAAATGTAAAAATAGGGAAGTAAAAAAAGAACCCTATAATATATTAGATGGAAAAAACTTTTTATAAAACACTTGAACTCCATTCTTGTGGAAAAAACATTTTTCCTTTCTTAACATGTCATACAATTTTACACTAAAAGAAGTTAAGTAAAAATAAACTTGAAAACTTGTAAATGATGCTTCATGGAAATAATGATCTATGAAATCATAAATGATCCATTCTAGCCGTAAATGTTTAAAAAACATTCTTATCATACTTTGGTCGGAAAAGTCAAAAAGTATCTCGTACTAAAAATGAAAAAAGATTCCTTTCATATCTTTTACTAAAAATTCACCAATATGTAAAATTGTATTTAAAAAATTTTAGGAGGGTAGAAATAATATTACATATTGAGGATACATGGATGTGGATGATAAATATTCCCTAGTAAATACAGAAGTATAAACAATCTCGGATTAAAATTGAGATTACAATATTTTCCCTTACCTTAGGTCGGATATGCTTCATACATATCCAAACCTCCGGTATAAGGATTTAAATAATTTCATTGAATTATCACAGAATAATATTCATTTTTATTATATAATATATGGTCATATTCTTATCTTCTTAATGGTGATACTTCATTGTTACTCGTTATTCGGGTGTCCACTTCTTTTTGTTCTTATGCGTGTTTTGTCGAATAAATTCTTAATCTTATTTTTAGGTTATAGATATATAATTTGAAGAATGGTTTTATTATAATATATATCATTTTTATTCATTAAATTCATTTATATAATTATTATTCAATGAAGATCATGTCGAACGAGTCGCATCAGACCGTGGAGACGGTAGGCCGTACGTACGTACAAGCGATGATATCATTCCCATGATCATGGAATTGTAATGAAGTGCATGAATAATATTTCATAATCAATATCACTTTAAAATAATCATATATAGTTATTTATTTACACCATTATACCCATCAAAGTATGGTGGTTGTGGAAAATAGATTACACCACGGCGTGGAGACGATATTCCGTACGCACGCAAGCGCGGTGATTTTGTTTTCCGTGGGATTGATAGAAGATGAAATAGGGTTGTTTCATATTTATAATAACATATAAGTATATGAGTGATACTTATGTTATTACTTTATAAAGAAACAAATAAAAAAGAGGAAGTAGAATAAGGATGAAACTTGAAATAATCGGTACAAGAGATTACCTCTTCCTCGACGGGCCTCCTTCAAACGTCCTCTTAAGGGACTAGAGTTGGTATTCTGATAAGACCATAACCTCCAGAATATTACTAGGGAAGTTGATAAGAGTAATGGGCAGGGTTTTTCCGAGCTTGAAGGCTCAAATTTGTGTAAAGAGGAGAGGGAGGAGGTTCCCTTTTATAAGTGAGGAGAGGGGCAACTTTGGAACCTCACAAATATGAAAATATCATAAATTCAAACCCCAAATAAAAACTTCCAAAATGGATCCAATTCGTAGATTATATGAGATAGGGTTGTAATCTCATCATCCAAAAAAATTTAGACATGTTGGGAATTTATTTTAAACATTATCAACTTGATTTGTCCTTATTTAATTTATTTAATTTTATTTGTGGTAATAAGATTCTAAATTTTAAATTGTTATAAATAATATCTTATGTGTTGTAAATTTACAAAAATTCAATAATTTATGACTTTTTAGACCATATAAAATTTAATTTATAATTTTTAAATATTTTTGTAATTTCTAAACAATTTTATATTATGTTATTTTTATAAAATAACAATATTATCAATTTCGATACTATTCATTTATTTGAATTTAAATAAAATACACAAAAATGATATGTTCAAACTAAAAAATTTAACAGATTCAAAACATGTCATATTTATCTATATAATTAGTGTAACACATTAAATAGTTCATATTTTATTTATTTTAATATTTTTAAAACCATTTATTTGATATTCCAATCAATAAAATAATTTCAACATCACTATTGTGTCACATTTAATGATATTATTTAATCCCTAAAAATTCTTAAATGAATTTACATGATGTAGATAATTTAATTATATTTATGGAGACTATTCATGTTCGAAGTTTCATGATGTTTATCACTAAATTAAAATTATTAAACATATAAGATTTAAGAGAGTGACATGTTGTCACTTTCTTTGGATTTAATAATAATTAAATTATTTTCATGGTCAAAAGTCAATAAAATGAATCAATTCCGACCCTTAGATGATATGGGTCTACTTTTAGTCATCCAATATAATTTTGGAGGGTATTCAGATAATTTTATAATCTTATTTGTACCCATAATTACCCGATTTATCTTTAACTGTAGTAAATAAAAATTACTGTAGTTACTATTCATAATAAAAATAATAAAAGTAACCTATTAACATTATTTGGAGTCACTGAATTAAAATATGGACTCCATTTTTCAAAATTTAAAACACAGAAGTTGCAGTAATTAATTTAAAATTAATATTGTTGTCAAGAAAACTTGTTTTAAAAAGATAAAATATTGCCAATGATTGAATTGTTTTTACCTGTGAATTCAGTGTATAATTAATGGTAATGACATAAATTATATTAAATGGTAAAAATATATTCTATTTATACTTTAAAACCATTCTATATTATAATTTAACCATATAAATTATTGTGATGAAATTAATTGTTTTTGATTAAAATATAGCGTGTTTTTACTATTCATTAAAATATGAAAGTTATCAGAATAATATGAAAAATTTATCCAAAGTAAATTTTTATATCATGATTACAAGGAATAATTTTATTTTGTCAAATTGAACTTTTAAACATGTTAAAAATTAGATTTAATGTGGGTGCGCCTTCAAAAGGCGGCAAAACTGCGTTTTTTGAAAAATACTTATATTACCCGAAAAAATTATTTTGTTCTAATACCATGTTATAGAAAATGTGTAAGATGAATAATAATGTCATAAAATTAAAAATGTAGTTAATACTGTTCATAACGGCTAGTCCATAATAATAGTATTACAATATATCGTTTTTTAGCGAAACCCGATATTGCGTACTAAACATGATATTGAGGAAGGTCGTGATTATGTGTAACGCAAGCCAAACCAGTGTTGTGTGTAATGAAAGATTCCTTTGGAGTTTCTTATAACATAAGACATAAAAAAAATATTTCTCATAAAATCTTAGGGTGTTACATGGATCCCTTGGCCTTTTCTGAGGTAAGTTTCCCTGTCACTTAGGACATTCATTTTCATAATGTCCCATCTCCCTACAATTGTAGCATTAAACATTGGTAGCTTCATTCTTCCCCTTACTGTCACTAGCAAGATCGCCTTTCTGTGCACATTTGTAGCATACTCCTTCTCCTTTTAAACAGGAACCAGGGTTCTTTATTTCACAATTATCACAGTGTGTAAATTCAACTCTTCCCTTCTTCCATGTTTCATTATTTACTTTCCCTGAGAGTTCAACATATGTCTCCTTCTATTGCTTTGCTTTTTGTCATAAGACTTAGAGAATTCCTTTTATGTGTTTATAGCACATGAGACAATATCTTCATATGTTGAGAAGGATTGTGAGACTAATTCTTGATGAAAAAATGGTATTAACCCATCAAATAAACAATCAATATTACTTCTTGGGTTATGTATATAATCTGTAACATTCCTTACTAACCTTGTAAAGTTAGCCTTATACTTTGTGACATTATCATCCTCCTTTTGCCTCAGACTCAGAAAATGTCTTTCCATATCCACTTGATGGTCACGAAAAAATTATTTTTCTAAGAAAACATCTTTAAACTCCCTCCATTCCATGTTTGATACTTCTTCAACTTCCTTTTTGTTTTGAATCAATGACCACCATTGATCTGCATCACCCGTGAGGCAATAAACTGCCATGAAAGCTTTTTCCCTTTCACAACTCCCCAAAACATTAAATATTTTCTCTAAGGAACTCATCCATTGTTCAGCTACAAATGGATTTGTAGACCCATTTAATGTTGTTGGTTGTTTCCTCATGAAGATGGATAACATTTATCCTCTGCGTTTTGGATCAGGGTGCTCCATAAGGGTAAGTTTATTATTCATAACCTGTGTGAGTTGTCCCAGTTTGTTGATAAGTTGATCATCACCAGTTGCATCACCAGCTTTGCGTTATTTATCACGAGCAGGAGTAAACTCCCTACATGGATTACGTGTGTTGATACAGTTTCTATTCCTTCCACTTGGCACCATTTCTAAACAATGGCATACAATTGATTAGTTTACGAACCACAATACATAATTCTAAACTTGTAAAACATTTAACATAAATTGAACAGTTTATGGACATCATCTGTAATCCTAAAAAAAATTCTTTGAGAAGGTATATACTCATAAATACATCATAATGTTTTGTAAATAAACTGAGAATTATCCTAAGCATATTCCCCAGGAGTTTCGTAACCAAGAGTTTATCAAGGCTCATAGTCATGCACCAGTTCCCATTAGAGTCTAGCTCAAAGCAGTGTTTTCAGATTTTATCCCAAGGTACATCTATGCCAGAGTTTCCTCTACCTGCTCGTATCCAGACATGGATATATTTCTTGGAAAAATCACAATATCTCTACAGTACCAAAATTCTGGGATGTTATTCTATACTATTCATCAAAGTCTATCTTAGGGTAATGTTATCTAATCAGAGATTTTCTAAATCTAGTTTCCAAGGATTGTATAAACTTTTCTGATACCAAATGTAATGCCCCGACCCTAGTTATCTAACTCGTTGCTTTATTACATAACATTGGCATGATAAAAGGAATCATGTCTCTAAAGACCGATCATTTTAGTATTATTGGAAACACGCTACATACATAAGTTCAACATTATAACATGAAAAGAAATACCAAAATAATTTATTCCATCAGGAACATCCAAGCCTCCAAGATTATGCCAGCAATTCAGTCATAATTAACTTCTTCATATTCGGGGAAAATGAAACATAATAAAGAGGTGAGCTCAAACACTCAGTAAAGGATTACAATGCAGTAAAAGATAACATAAACATTAGACATTGTGAATAATTAAAAACACATTCTTTTAACAATAATAAACATGAAAACTTTAAGGCAGGAATATTAGTTGAGTAAGTAATTCCATAATAAAACGTAGTCATGGGTATTCTACTAGTCAGAAAACCACATGAACTATCATTATTATATTCATAATGATGGAATAAATAATGTCGAACATTCAAAAACATCTTGTCGAGGCATCTACTAAGAAGTATAAAACTGATTTTGACCTAGTCCAAAACCAAATAGCAAATTGGGAAAGGCCTCATCCAATTCCACGTCTAATTGTCTCATGAGCCCTACCGAAGCACCGAGGAGCTAGAGCGGGCTCCACTTGTCACATACTAAGTCCAATAAATTCCTCATACGAAAAGGTTAAAACATAACATAAACATTGGTATTAAAACTAGCATACGAAATTTCAATACTTTAACTATAAACCATGAATGTTATAAAAAAACAAACCCATAGTCAATGATATCACAAAACCATAAATACAATATGGAATATTTGTATCATAATAAATCAATTTCAACAATGTGTAAAATTTTCCAAAGGATGTTGTAATAGATGAAATAAAAACTATTTGAGAGAAATATATCTTTCTATTTTGAAATCATTGAAGAGTCATATAATTATAATATAAAACATTTATTTTCAAAATGTTCTTATATTCATGTAAGAAAAGATTTGATGATGTTATAATGACATAAAATAGCCGCACTCTCCGTATAAGTTAAAAAAACATTCTTACCTTAATTTTGTCGAAAGGGTCATAAAGTACATTGTTTGGAAAATGAAGGAAAGATTCATTTCGAAACATATAAGGTCATATATGGTTATAAATGACTTTAACCCATAGTCTAGTAAATAGTAATTTTTTCTGAATTAATTTTTTAAGAAAACATGGATGTGGATGATAAAGAGGTCCCAGTAGATACTTTCATAAAAACAACCTCAGATGATAAAGAGATTGTGAAATTAAGCCTTATCGTATACTTTTCTTTAGTTGATGGTATTTTATCCTCCCGTATAACAGTTAAAACATTGTTTTTTAATTATAAAATCACTATATATATAAGTATTATATAATATATGATATTCTAATATTTTTTTGTTAATAATATTTTAGTAGTATCATCGTTTTGGGTGTCAACTGACTCGTTTTCCTTTATATGCTTGGTTATGTAAGACAAGTTTGTTATGGATAGGATTTATTTGATTCATATACAAAATGATATTAATTTCTTAAACATTTTTTTTTGAATCATAAAATGAAAATTATTTTTTAATGGTTACGATGGGGAAATGAATCGCATCACGTTCGGGGAGAAGATAATCCCTACGAATGCACGAGTGACAATATCATTGTATTGAGGGTGAAATATTATTTAATTGGATAGTATATCATATATACAGAATCATTATCATGATATATTTATTTTTTACATTACTTATACTCCTTATTATACCCATCCAATTAATGATGTGTTTGAATAACAAACTACACCAAGACGTGGAGACAATAATCCGTACACACGCATGTATGGTGACTTTGTCATTTATAGGATGGATAGAATAACTCATATCATTATACAATATTTATAATAATGTCATAGTATTTATACGGTACTGGATTTATTATTTTCGTATGGAAACAAGAATGAAATAGGAAGTGGAAGAAGAAAATAAATTGAAAGAGGGTGGTGAATTTATTACCTCTTCTTCGGGTGTTTCCTTTTGAGTTGATCAAAAGGGCTCCATAGGTTCACTTTCTGATCACAGTAAGTACTCAAAATTGAATTGAGGGAAATTGGGAAGATATTTGGGTAGGGTTTGGATGACTCAAATGGCTTTGGAGGTGTGAAATTAAGATAATTGGAAGTAACCTTTTATAAGAGAGGTGAGGGTCACTTTAGGAAAAGCTTGACATATTATTTTATAATAAAATAATTTTCAGTTTTTAATGGCTCAAAAATGATTTATTTAAAAACTTGGGTGGGGAATGGTCCAAAACCTATCAACCAATAAGTTTTAAATTGATTTAGGTCACCATATTAACCTTATATTTTAGATTTAACTCTTAGTTAATTAGTATGACATTTACCGTGTCTCTTTGTATTTTTTTATTATATGGTTAATAAACTTACTATTACAAGCCAAGCATACCCTAAGTGGTTAATTGTTAATATATATAACCTCAGATAAGTCCTTTGAACAATCCTTCGATTTTTAAGAATATTATATCAATTAATAATATAGTATTTGTTTTAAAAACTCAATTATGTCAATTTTGACACTATTTAGTATTAGATTTTTTTGAAAGCCATAATAACTTTATCAATTTGAATAAAATTTGTTTATTTAACCCTAAAATATCATTTTAAACCATTTAATTAATGTAATTCTTCATAAGTCTCAACTTACATTTATTTGGATATTTATATTATCAATTATTTTAATATTTCATTAATTAGGTAATTACTACATCATCATTATGTCATTAATTAATTAAATTATATAATTTATATAAATTATAAATAAAATAAAATTATGTAGGAAATATTTTTATATTTCTAATTAATAATTATAGTTGAATTTATATTGTGTTTATCCCTATATTAAAGATGGATTAGTTATTAAATTATGAATTTAACTCTTTTAACTCTTCTTTAAATAAAATAATAATAAATGCCCTAATATAATCCAAGTTGACCATAGAGGATCATATTTTATTCCCAAGGTTTTTTGGGTCGAATTACTCTTTTAAAATAGAATTAGGACATGTGTTAGGGTAATTATGATATAACTTTTCCCCTTAGTTACCCTATTTACTTTTAACCATGGAAAATGAATGTCAAAAGTTACTATTCACCAAAAATTATTTTCATCTTATTGAACCATGTTTTACTTACTGATATTAACTGTGTCTCTTTTAATTTTTGAAATTCAACTCACAAAAGTGGTAAAATTATGTTTTATAAAAATTCTCAATTGCTCATAAGAGGTGGGTAAAAGAGTGCAAAATCTTCAATAAAATTTTTATATATCTAAACATATTATAAAATGACTCCTAAGAATTACATTGATCATATATAGGTATTATGTATATATTTTTACCTAGACTAAATTTAAATAAAACAAATAATTATTTAAATAAAAAGTCAGTTTTGACCAGTAACACAGTGTTTTTCACTATTCATCAAAAATTAAATGTTTTAAAAAAAAATTAACCTAAGCTAATTTCGATATTATGAATTCAAAAATGAAGTCCATTTTAAAAAAATAAAATTTATATATTTTCAAAAAGTGGTTATTAATATTCATAACGAATAGTTTGATTGGTCGCGGAGTGTTAGAATCTCGAAGTTGCGTATAATGAATGCTATTGTACTATTCAAGGGGAAACATACCATGGATGATTGGGGTGTTACACCATTGGGAAAAAAATAGGTCCATCTTGAAAAATTGCCAAATATTACTATAATCAATTTTTCTTATGGAAATAATTTTTAAATTAATGATTATTTATCAAAAGAGATTTCTTGTGATACTTGAAAGGTTCTATATAACTAGTTTCAGAGCCAACATTGATTTAGAAAGGATATGGATACTATTTACCTCATCAGAGGGAGATATTTTCATGATAAAAAGAGTGTTAGAATTGAGATAATGTATATTTTGACTATACTTGAGTCATATTGGGATGTGTATAGTGTAGAAATTAGTATGATATCTTTCAATGAGATTATTATTTTCCCTATCATATTTTCCACCTGTTGTGGATCTCTCTCAGGAATTCTTCTTAGATGAATTCCCTAGACTACCCACAAATAGTGGAGTTAAATTTTAGATACATATCATTCTAGATGCGTATCCAATTTCGATACCACTTAGTATTGTGTAACAAACCTAGTTGATGTACCTCAAGGTGGAGATAAATGACTTAGGGTATAAGGGATTTATCAGGAAGAGTAATTCACTATGGGGTGAACCACTTATTCTTTCCAAGAAGGTGGGGTGTAGTATTAGACGCTATGTAGATTACCAAAATATGTATCAGGTTATGTAATTAAATAGAAATTCCTTTTCTTGGATTGACAATATCTTGGATTTGTTATGGGAATCTAGATGGTTCTTCATGTTTCATCATTGATTGGGCTATCAGCAGCTATAGGTTTGAGAGGATGACATCTTGAAGATGTGGTTTTGGATTTTCTATAGGATATATGAATACATGTGGATGCCATATAGAGTAAATAATTCCCTAGATTTGTTCATGTATCTCATTAACAAGATCTTTTACCCATATCTCAAATTTTCTATTGTGGTGTTCGTTGAAAAGATCTTCATCTACTCACTGACCCCAGATCAACATGCTAGACATCCCAAGATAGTTTTGAACAAAATTTAAGAACATCAGATCTATCACAATCTATATATTTTTACCTTTTTGATTCAAGGTGTGAAATTGTTGTGTAATGTGGTGTTTTAGATTTTTATATCCATGGTCTTATGGAATGTTGAGTTAGTGATATACTGAACATGTTCTCGAAAAGTGTTTGATATCAAAACATTTTTTTGGTTTAGTATTGTTGTGCCAACATAAATTCCTCAAATTTTCCATCTGATTAACACCCAATACTATAATGAGAATGAAGTGATTAAATTTTAAATGGTGATACCAGTGTGAAGAATCATTTATTGATATTAAGACGAGTTTTACTATAAATCATATGTTGATACTTCATGAGATAGTGATTTGTTTTGATTTTGATGGAAATCCATCAGGTGTTAGTTTGAGAGCATTACTGATGAAGAAAGTTATTTTAATAGCATATGTGTCTCATTATCTATGAACCCTTGAGTGTAAATATCATATACATGACTTGGAGTTGGTAGTAGTGGTCCAAAATTTGATGTTCTAGTGAAACTATCTCTTTAGTGAGAAGTTTTATGTATACATAGAGCACATGGTCCTTCATTATATCTTCACATAAGGGGACTGAAAAAATGAGGTATAGGCACATGGTAGAGTATCTTGATATCTAAAAATTATTGATGGAATATATAACATGTATAGGTAATATCCTTATAGATTCTCTTTGTAGTAAGATACAAGTATCTCATGATCCTAGTGAAGGAATTTTTGATGAAAAGTAGTGCCTGATTATCAAATTGAATGGTTGGTGGATGGATACTTATGAGGACCAAAGATAGATGCAATATGTTTCAATAGTGGCCACATATTCATTATTGGACCAGGTAAAGTCTATATAGAAGGATAACATAGAGTGTGTTATGATACATGAATAAATAGCTAGTAGTGATCCAATACTTGAGTTATCCTCAGATGGTGATGATGTGATCCTTTATGTAGAAACCCATGTTTTTCAGACGTAGATATTCCATATTTTTATATGATTGTTAAATAAATTAAAAATGAAATCTCCAAAAGTCCATTGTAATATAGTGTATATGTATACTAGGTATGAAATATTTAAATTTGGTTACATATCTTCAATAACTCCAACAAAAATATTTTCACAGGGTAATCCTTATAGAAATACCCAACATAAAAATTTCTTTATTACATAGGTAAATAATCATATGAAATGGTGAGATTTAATTATCAGTAAGAGTAACCATAATAGATATCAATATATTATCAATTAAACTCATAGGGGCTATATGTTCATCCAAAAAACTTAAAAATAACATACCCAATCTATCATAGATCATAAATATAATTCCTGGCATAAAAATTTATCATTTATGAAAATATGTCCCATAAGAATTATGAAAATTTATAAAATAGTCATGAACCATAATATCATGGTATAAAATCTTGTCACAATCATAAATATAGAATAAAATTTCTTAATACAATATTAAATACCAATAAAATAAACAAAATATATCAATACTTATCAAATATTTCTCATTGTGGGTCAGGATAAACTTGTTTCCCATTTTGTATTAGGACTCACCCATTTCCCATTGTGGATCATGATGAACCTATTAGCCAGTATGGATTAGGATTAATCTTTTTTCCTTAGTAGAGTAAGACACACCTATTCCCCATAGTGGATTATGACACATGTATTTCCTATAGTGGATCTAGTCCATTGACTTGTTTCCCATTATTATCTCATAAGCTATATTGCTTTACATAAAGCATTATGGGGAAATATAGTTCCCAACCACAACATAATGAAAATCATACATATGTGTTCCTCAAGAACATAAAACATTCATCATATCATAACCCATGAAATGAAATGGGTTTCGTAAACATTTCAAGCTTTCGTCCTAGCATAACCCATGGAAAATGTTGGGTTTCATAAACTTTTTATCACTATATAACCTGTGGATGGGATTTTCATTTCATAAATATATTTTCAGCATAAACCATTCACATTATGAACAATAATGGTATCCTTGGTTTATATCTCAACTGATGAATAAATTATATCAAATTATTGATTCCAAGATGGATAATTCTTTTTAATGATATATAATATAGAACATTTTTAAGTAAAATAACATTCATTTAACCAAAATTTTTTAAAAACAAAACTTTTTAAAAATACTTATCTTTTAATAATATCCTTCAAAATTTATATGTGAAGCATTAAAAATAAATTAAAACAATTCTTGGGTAAAAAATAATTTCCACTTTCCTTTTTTAGAAAATGTTTTTTTTAATTCATTTTATTTGAAAATAACATTTGAAAAATATTATGGAATCTTTAAATCAAATAATTTCCATGATTTAAGGGAGTTTATTTTATGTATTGCATGTTTAAAATGAGATTCCTTGCACGTTTTTAGTAAAATCCAAATGAGAATGGTTTGGAAGATGACAAGAATATTCTTTTCAAAAATGTTTTTTTAAAGTAAAACATGGAAAATGAATTATTTTAAAAATCATTTTACAATATTAGAATTTTTTTTATTTCATTAGAAATCATGGTTTTGGAAGAAAACAGGTTTCCGATTGAAGAGAGAAATATGAGCAGATTTTCTTAAAAAATTTGCTTAATTGATTTATGTACCAATGATTAAAAATGATAAAATTATATGGAAATAGAATAAATGACCAATTTATAATAAAATTAATGTATTTATTGTGATATGAATCATAATATTTTTCATTGAAAACATAATCATAAACAATCCCGATAAACGACGATATTGTAACAAAAAACCATTACCACATTGGTAACCTTGAAATATAACCACCCTAATTAAATATCATTAATATAGAAATAAAATATAATGAGGATAATTAAATTAATTATAATAAATTTTAAAGGGGATATATATACACCTCGTATAAGTGATATGTTCGTAACATAATCATATTTCTCAAAGAAGTTGAATTGAGAAAACAAATCCCTTACTGATTTATTAACTTTTGAACCATAAACCCCTATAAAGAGAGATCCAAAAATGGATATGAGAATTGGAAAAAGTTTTTTTATAATAATCATGAAATACAATAATGGTAAGAATATACACCACATGAAATAAACACATGGTGAATTTGGAATGTGTCTGGCAAAAATATTAATGTGAGAAAAAAATCCCTTACCATAAATATCAAATTCATACATGATAATTAGAACCTCTTGTATAATTAATATAAATTTATTATATATATAATATAAAACCATATTTATGTTAATAATTACACATATAATTTACTCATTTCCATTTATTACCTATTTATTAACAATTCCATGTTAAAGACACATTTCTTGTAATAACCGCTATGTTTTTCATATATGTTTGATTTTTTTATTTTGGTCCTGTTAATTTCATCATGTTTCAATCATTTATAGAATAATAATATTGAAATAATTATCAAATTTTTTCAAAAATTATACTTTTATTACTAATAATGAAATATGGTATTATGGAATGAAGTATGTCATGATCATAGAGATGGTAGGCTTCACATACGCTAGAGTAACATTTCTATTTTTAAACGATTGTTATGGAAAGAAGGTAAGTAATAAAACATATTCAAAGAAATATAATAATATCAAAAATAACATATTATTTATTATATATATCATCCATTTACTAAGGTATTGAAAATTGATAGTCACGTCGCTTCATGGAGGTGTTAGTCCACACACAATAGAAAGACATTATCATCATTTAGTGATCGAGAAGATAAGAAAAAATTGATATTTTATCATATTATAATAATAAATATGTAAATAATATCATAATTATTTCATATATATCACATATAATAATTAAATTTATCCCTATTATCTTTGATGTAAATAGTCAGTGAAAATGATCACATCACTTTAGAGGGTGGTAGTCTATTGTACACACAAACGAAGCGATTGTATCCCCTATGGAATGGAAATTAATTGTGTAAATATATTAAATAATTACTCAAAATGTATTATTATGTTATAAATATCATATATATACTGTATATTTGTTACCTTACAAAACATTGAGAGGTTCTAATGAAAAAATGAATGGCATATGTTTGTGAGACAGTAGTTCGTCGTACACTGGAATGATATTTTCTTGATACATTTCATGAAATTAGAGATGGCTTAATGTATTTAAATAAACATAATTAAATTTTATTTTATTTATGATACTAATATTATTATATTATAATGGTTTAATTTAAATTTAAGGAGGTCGATGAGGAAATAAAATAAAAAACACACATTGAGGAACATTACCTATTCCTAGGTAACCTCCTTAGGTTTTAACAAAAGGACTTCCATGGTTGGATTTTTTCCAAAATAAGGTTTCAAGGATGATATTAGGTAATTCTGAAATTGTTTTATGTATTGTATGGTTGTTCTAAATGGATTGGGAGGTGTGAATAAGTGAGGGAGTGAGTTCTCATTTGTAATTGAGAGGGAGTGGTATTTTTTAAAATTCCCAAAAGTATTCAACAATGGGATGTCACTCTCACATCATGTTTCTCCAAATTTTATAAATAATATAGGGGGGATTATATGTCCTATACATACATCCAAAATAAATTCATGCTTTAAACATTTCAATCCTTATCCTATATGTTTTACCTAATTTTACCAATATAATTTTCACCATAACAACTCATTTTTTTACCTTGGTGATGTACCCGTTAAGACTAATTTTTTTTCGATAATTGTTACATAATTATTATAAATATGTAATAAAAGTTATGAAATTAAATTCCAATTTACTGAAAATTAATATAAATATAAGCACATATAGGTTGAAAAAACTCATTTAACCTTAATCGCATTAATTAATTTTTAAATATTTTCATTAATCATTATGGTAAATGTTATTTTGAACATATTAAATAATATAAATTATTATGATTAACAATATGGAATCAATTTTTTTAAATTTAAAGTCATATAAATGGAAAATTTTAACAAATAATAAATCCAGTATAGGCGATGAGAAATAAATATTTTATAGAGAAAAATCATTAAATGTTTGAAAAGTTTTTATATAAAATTTATAAATAAAATTGACTAAAATGAACTATATTGGATTAATATATATATATAATATCTATTTTTAATTTAAAACAAATATAAAATATTATTTAGCATTGTAAATAATTTAAATTAAAATTCATTTTATAATCAAAATTCAGTATTTTTCAGTATTTATTAAAAAATTATCACATTGAAAAAAATCAAAAAAAAATCACCACAATATAATTGTGAAATGATGATTTCAAAATCAAATTTTATTTTATATAATAAATTTTATAAATGTTTCAAAAATTAATTTTATTAGCATTCACAAAAAGAAATAACAAGAAATTTTTTTTTAGAAAAATAATATTTTTGAAGCATATAAAAATTTTATTTAATAATATGTATATGTTATGTAAAAATATTATAATTAAAATTTAAAAAGTACTCCCTATAATTAATATCAATATTATTAATGGATATGTTAAAACGTTTTTGTATAAGTAATATTAATAAAATATCACAGTTTTGTTAGATCTCATTATTATGTATAACGCATGCTAAACCCAGTGTTTCATGTAACAAAATCTTAACATGTTATTGTGTGTAACAAAGCATAAATAGTGAAGTTTATAATTCCATCCATCAAATAAATTTAATTTATCTAAAAATAATTCATAAGAACTCAGTGTCTAACATTATTCCAACCATAAAATGAATTTTGCTTCTGAAATTCATCACAATAATATAAATTAATAAGGATAATTCTTTCTCATCACTTCTTCAAGATCCCACATAGCTTCCTCATACCTGTGGTCTCACCAAAATACTTTGACAAGGTGAGTGATCTTTTTTCATATAACTTTCTCAATAAGATCCATAATCTCCACTGACTATTCCCCATAAGAATGACATTTCTCTAGCTGTATGACCTCCTATTTGAGTACATGTGAATGGTTAGGTATGTTCTTCTTTAAGTGATATGAATGAAACAAATCATGGAATTGAGAGAGGATGGGTGGAAGCACATCCTCAAGGGATACTACCCTGATAAGATCAACAATTTTAAATAAACGATATACCTAGGGTTTAGTTTTATTTTTTATAGAATCTTATGACATTATTCCATGGATAGATTCTTAGAAATCCCTTGTCACAAACTTTAAATTATAGATCATGATGAAGATTTTAAAAATAAATTTTCTGATGACTCTGAGATTCATTGATGTTTTCCTGAATGGTTATAACCTTTAATTCCATATCATTAGATTTATCATGTCCCAATATCTTTATTTATGTATCTTCATTATATTACATTGGAGTTCTACATTTCTTTCCATGATGGGATCTATAAGGATCCTAATGAATGCCCCAGAGAATGCTATTATTATAGAAAAACTCAAATAGTGGAAGGTATTGATCTCAACCACCTTTGAAATCCATATACTATGATCTTAGAATGTCATATAGAGTTTTAATTATTCTCTCTAAAAGACCATCTATATGATAATGATACATAGTTTTGAAACTCAACATTTTGTTAAGTTCTTTTTGATTACTTTTTGAAAATTGTAAGGTAACCTTTAGATTCAGATCAGATACTGTTGAATGTGGTACCCCATGAAACATTAACAATTACTTAATCAACATTATGGAAATAATATCTAAAGAGTAATCATATCTGATAGATATGAAGTGTTCATGTTTCACAAAGTAATAAAAAACCCTTAATTACTTCATCATCAAAGATAATATAAACCCTACTGGTTAACAATATCATTAATTATAGTTATAAAGTGTAAAGTAATTATTCCAAAAATAAATTTGTAGCTAAGAAATTAAAAAAATTAGAGGTTTGTATTTCCATTTATATCTCATTATATATCCTTAATCATGATGAATTACCATCACATAAAACCTCAAAAGGGGTTTTTAAAACATTGAACTTATGTTCAACCATAAAATCATAAACCCATGATGGTATCCATGAATATTAAGTTACTATTACCTAGATACATATATGATTAAAAAAGATAGTTCAACCTTTGTTCCTTAAAATGATATTATATTATTCCAAAGCATTTACATTGGAAGCTTTGTATCATCCTTTTACTGATAGACTATCAAATATTATTTCATTACTACAAAATAGTTTTTATTTAAATAAAATCAAAAATGAAATTAACAAATAAGGAGGGGAGGATAGGTGTGGCCTAATTTTCAGGACATTCTTAAAATATTTTGATTGCAAAAGCTACCCAATTTCTCCTTTTTCCTTGAAGGTTTTTGTGGATTATTATTCACATTAGCCCTTATATTGGGGCACTATTTTTTATAATTCCAATAGTCATTAAACATGAAGCACTAGAGTGTATGTGGTGAATAATTTGGAATCCTCTTTTCCTCTATTACATTAAACTACCCACTAATCAAACTTCAAAATTCTCAAAATTAATCACACACCAATCCACATTTAAAAAACCTTTTAATTAAATTCAAGATATTATCTTGATATTTCTTCAAACATTTATGGCATATAGATAGATGAAATTTTTTCTCACCATTTGAGATTTCATGTGACTTGATCATCATTTTTCCATGAAATAATTTCTTCCCACCATTTAATATTTCAAGAATGGTGGGAATATCTAATTTTCATTTAATCCTTTAGTGAACATAAAGCTACCTATTCATAGCTACTAAAGTCTCTTATATAGATGGTGGTTAGAATAATGGATTTTATGACACCAAAAAAGATATTAATATTTCATTTAGGGATGATGATTAAACCAGAATAATACCTTGTAAGTCTTTTGAAATTAGCTTCATAGGTACCAATAGATTCATCATCATTTTTCATAGGATCAATTAAATCCTTCTCCATATTTTTTTGTGGAATACATGTGAAATACTTACTAAGAAATATATCCATAAACTGTTACCATTCAATAAATTGAATTTATTATTATTCCATTATATTCTTAATAAGAATCCACTACTAATCTACATCACCATCCAAATAAAAAATATTCATGGTGAATTATTTTATTCCTTAAATAATAATGATTGTAAAAATATTTTTAGTGACACAGATCCATTACTCAAAAACTAGTGGATCATTGGATCCACTAAAAAAGTATAAATTTTCTCATAAAGGACTAAATATAATATTATGTTCTCACTTACTCCTTTGTATGTTCATCATGATTCGTGGATTTAGAATGTTATTTTAGAATATCATAAAGATTTTTCATTATTGATCCCATAGGATTTCATTGCTCAAGAGGATAATCAATGCATTGTTCATCGAATTAAACATTAACATTGTTTATTAATGTTCCAACCATTAAATAAAACTAAACTATATAGTGTGAGTAACACTAATCATAGTGTAAAAACATTTAATTATTAACCACAATTTATTTGATAGATAAATAATGACACCTTTTTTTAAATCTTTGAAATGTTAGGTTTGTCCTAGGTAATTTATAATCACCATCTACTTAAATCCATCATGAGGGTTCATAATGTGTTTGTGAATTTCCAAATCATATCCCCTGAGAGTTTCAGACCAGGGGTGAAGCCTTGCTCGTTTTCATGCACAAGGTGAAGGACATGTCCATATCAATGTTACCCTGTTGGAGTTATTACCCCTAGGTACATCTATTGTACAGCCACTTCCACTTGTAGTATCCATAAAGGGATGTAATTTCTTGGAAACCACTTTCTCAATCCTTTACAAAAATTCCATGACATTTTCCTATACTTTGAATCATCCTTATAATTATCCTTAAACATATCCCTATAAATTTACATTGAAATAACCCTAGGTATATTACTAATGATTTCTCATCCTAGATTTTAATTGTTAATGAAAACTACCCTATGATACAAACTATAATGAACAACGGTTTTCATATATAGATATTTCATATTTTTATATGATTATTCAATACATTACACAAACACACACCTAAGTACAATAATAGTTTAGTGTATTTTAATATTAGTTACACAATCATCTAATTTTTTAAATATATTAAATTTCACCCACACATTTCTTGTCACCTTGAACTTCTATTTGGTATACAATACCTAAAACATTCTTCATTACTTGGGGTTGGAAACATAATAAAGTGTGAGCTCAGATTCTAAGTAAGGGTAAACATAATTGGAATAAATCAATTATCATATGAAAATATAGGATAGGAATAGTTTTATGTGATCATAATAATAACTTATGATGTTTATACCAAACTTCTCATAGATTATAAACACAATTCTAGGAATAAAACATTATCGTTTCAAAAAAAATAACACATAAGTGTGAAAAATCATTGTAAAATAATCTTAAACCATAATATTATGTATTAAAAGTGTGTATCCCTCATAAATATTGAAAACCAATTCATTCATCAAGGTTAACTCCCCACACCATCAACATAGTAGATCAAGAATTATCACCTAATTTCAATTATAGATTAGGATGAAACTACTTCTCAGTATTGATTAGGATACACATATTTCCCATTGTGGATTTGGAAACACATTTTCCCCATTGTGGATCAAGATGCACCTATTATCTTTTTTTGGATTAGGTTCCACCTGTTTCCCATAGTGGATCTAGACAATCATGTTTCTCATAGTGGATCAAGACCATCAAGTTTTTTTACCATTATTATCTCATGTGGTATAAGGAATTATCCAATGTAGTGGAGGTATAAATAGGTCCCACCAAAAACATAATGAAAATAATACACATATGTTCTACAAGATCATAAAATATTCTTCATACCATAACCCATCAAATGAAGCTGGTTTCATAATTATTTTTTTAATTTCTTCATAGCATAACCTTTGAAAAAATAAGTTGGTTGAATAAGAATTTTTTAATGGTATAACCATTGGAACATGAAAGGGTTTCATAAATATATTGCCTTTATAAACCATTCAGATTAATAATAATAATGGTATCCTTGGTTTTTATCCCCAGAAATGAATACATTATATCAAAGGATATCATCATAGATGGAGAATCATTTGATAGATAAATGACATGTAACATTATTTTAGTAAAATAATTTTCTTTAAAAATAATTTTAAAAATATAAAACATTTTTATTAATCATTTTAATTTAAAAATAACACTAAAATAATATAATTTATTCTTTAAAAATCATTTAAAACATTTCTTAAGGAAAATTTCCTCTCCGATTTGTATTTTTTTCAAAGAAATAAATTTTTGAAAATAATTTTATTTGAAAATAAAATTGAAATCATATAATGTAATTACGAAGGAAAATAATGATCATGATCAAGAGTAGATTCTTAAATTCCATACTTATTAAAATATAGAATCGTTTCACATTTTTTGCAAAATCCAAGTGTGCATTTTTTGGAAAATGACTTTAATATTCCTCTGAAAACATTTTTTAAAAGGGTAAATTGGGTGAAAATGTATTCTAAAAAACATAGGAAAATATTAAATCATTTTTTAAGACATTTTTAGAAAACATGATTTTGGAATAAAATGGATTTCCGACCGAAGAGAGAAATAAATCTGGATTTTATTTAAAATATTTGATCAATTATTTTATGTTCCAAATGGTGGATTTTTTTTTAAAAATTACATGAATATATCATGAATCACCTATGAATGATAAAATTACTGATTTTATTGAGAGATGGATCATAATATTATTTCATCTGCAATATAATAATAAACGATCTCAAAAAATGATTAGATTGATATATAAAATCCTTACGATGTTGATAAATTTGAAACATTATCTCCACGACGGAATATAATTAAATGAAACATAAAATATCACGATTATAAATAACTTTATTTTATTATATATTAAATTTTATGTATAAAAACTTCAAAAAATAAGATAGGTGCACAACATAATCATATGTCTCTAAGAAGGCAAATTGAGACCAAAATTCGTTACTAATTTCGTTAATTTATAACCGTAAACCCAATGAAAGAGAGATCTGAAAATAGTTATATAAATAAAAGAAATTTCATTTATATTCCTCATAAAAAACATTTTTAAGTAACATATATTCCACATAAATGTAACAAGTGGTGAATATGGTATGTGTCTCATAGAAATATAAAGGTGAGACAGAAATCCCTTACCATAATTCTAAGAATACTTCATACTCATTCAAACCTCCAGTATAAACAATTAAATTTTAATATAAATATATTATAGAACCATAATTATGTATATCATAACATATATTATTTAATTATTTCCTTTTATTATATATTTATTAACAATTCCATGTTTAAGTCACGTTTTTTGTAATATTCGCATTGTTTTTCATATATGTTATGATTTTTTATTTTATGTACTTTTAATTTGATCATGGTTCCATAATATACAGAATAAAAATCAAAAAATAATTACCATATTTATAAAAAAAAATTATACTTTTATTAATAATCATTAAATATGGTTTTTTGAAATGAAGTATGTTACGATCATGGTGACCGTAGGTCGTATGTACATATGATTAACGTTTACATTTTTTAACAATCATTGTTGAAAGAAGGTATGTAAAATAATAAAATTATAGAATTATAATAATATCATAAGAAACATATTATTACTTTAAATATAATTATACATATCATCCATGTCATGTGGAATTGAAAAGAGTGTGATATGTTGCTTCCTGGTGGAGATAGTTAACACATACGGGGATGCCATTTTCATTTTTCAGTGAGTGAAATGATAAGAAATAAAATGATAATTTATCTTAATATAATGATAAATATGTTATTAATATAATAATAATTTCATATATATCATATATATTCATTAACAATATTCTTATCAACTTCCACGTAAAGTGTTAATGGAAATGAATCACATCACTTTGTGTGGTGGTAGTCCACCGAACAGAGGAGAAACATTATCATACCACCTAAAGAATGGAAATTAAAAATGTATATATGATATAATAACTACAGAGGTATCATTATCCTAAAATATGCTATATATACTTTATATCCATCATTATACCCGACCATGAGTGGTGGTAATGAAAAAATGATTGACATCAGTTCAGAAGGCAGTAGTCCACCGTACCTAGAATTGATTATTTTGCAACCCATTTATGGATATTGATATGGTGTTAGGTTATTAATTTAAAATAAAAAAATCTATTTATATTCATTATACATAGTTTATTATATAACAATATTTTAATAAGAATTTAAGGAGGTGAATGAATAAATAATATAAAAACACACGATGAAGAATGGTACCATTTCCTCGGAAAACCTCATTACGTTTGAACCAAAATACCTCCAAAGATGGAATTATTGCACAAAAAAGTCTTAAAAGAAGATATATGTGATTTTAATTGATTTATTAATGTTTAGTTCAATAAAATATTTTTCATTTGTGTGAATAAGTACGATGAGTGATTTCTATTTTATAATTTATGAGGACTTCCATATTTTTAAATACTAAAAAGTATTTAATAATGTGAGTCCAATATCACCAAATGTGGATACAAATTGTTAAATAATATAGGGGAATAAATATATGGCCTATAAATTCTAGAAAAAAATTCACACTTGTTTTAAACATGTCATTCCTTAGCCTTTATGTTTTACTCAGTTTTATTAATTTAATTTACATTAGGTTTAATAAATTTTGTTAACATACGAATTAAACTTTAAGATAGAAAAAATAAGTTCTATAAGATAATTTTGACATAATTATTATAATAATTAATTAAATTTTATCCAATAATAATACTATGTGTTGAAAAATAATTTGAAGACAAGCACATGTAACGCTAAAAACCATGTTTTAACCTTAAACAGAGTAATTAAATTTTAACTATTTTCCCTAATAATTATGGTAAAAATTATGTTAACCATATTATATATGATAAATTATTATTAATAAAAATATGTAATCCATTTTTCAAAATTCAATTTTCAAAAGAGAAAAAAATTCAATTTGAAATTAATCCCACTGATGTGATGAGAAAGCGGGTTTTTAATGAGAAAAATGTTTAAAAGGTTGAAAATTTTTTATATAAAATTTCAAAATAAATTGATTAAAATTACAAAAAACGAATTTATATATATATAATTGAACTAATTTTACTTTTAAACCAATAAAAAAATAAAATTATTTTTTATAAATAAATTAAAGGAAAAGACAATTTTCAATTTAAATTCAATATTTTAAACTATTCAAAAAAAATTATTTTTTTCAAAATATTATAATTAATTTACCCAAATATAATTTTGTTATGATAATTCCAAAAATAATAAGATTATTTGATCAATTAAATTTTCTAAAAGATTTTAAAATTAATTTTATTATCGTTTACAGAAAGAAATAAAAATAATTTTTTTATGAAAAATACTATTTTGGAAGCATATAATGACTTCATTAAATAATTATATTATTTATATAAAAGCATGGTATATAATACATAATAAATATTTACTAATATTCATTTTTCTTAGTTTAATGGATATACTATAACATTTTTTTTAATAATATTAACAATATATCATAATTTTTATAAAACATAGTATTGTGTATAAGACAATCTAAACCCAGTGCTGCATGTAACACAAGACTAAATAATTTTTTTGTGTAATGTAAGATTAAATTATGTGTTTTTTTAGTGTAATATAACAATTAAATTTTATTTATTCAAAAAATAATAATTCGTAAAAAATCAAGGTGTTACATTTGTTCATGGGGGAGTTATGGTTCACGCTTCCATTTGGGAAGAGCTCATGAGGGATATACATACCTCAATTTTGGAGGTATATCCTAGCGTGAAAAATATGAACCATGACATTATGTAGTAATTTTGGTGTGTATGGATAAAAAGAGACATTACTGGATTTATTTATTGATGCTTTACCTATGAGATTAGAAAGGCTCATAACCAGCCTCTTAGTGGACTACACCAACAACTTCTAGTTCCCATGTATATGTTGGAGGATGTTATGATTTAATATGTGAAAAGGTTACCCAAGACCTTGGGGAACAATGATGTTTTTGGGTTATCATTTACCAGCTAAAAAAGGTTTCTCTTTTCTTATCGATCCAAAATATTCACTCAGTAAGCAAGTTGAGAATGATCTATGTCCATGATATTTTATAATTATAGGAAGATCCCATGATCATTTTATGTAATAGAGATGAAAGTTTTACATCATTCTTTTTGTAGGGATTAGAGAAGGTCACAGAGACATAGTTGGGATTGAAAAAAATGTACTATCTTTAATTGATAGGATAATAAGAGAGGATGAATCACATATGGGAGGACATGCTCTGATCTTATATTTTAGTCATTCATGAAATTAGGACAATAAATTAGGTTTTTTAGTTGGAATATAATAAAAGATACATGGATAACATTTAGACGGAACATTGTGAGGATCTCTATACTAGGATATGTTGTTCACCGTGATTCAATAATTTGGATACTATAGAGGCTATTGTGGGGACTAATATCATATTAGAGACCTTCAAGTGTGTGTAGATGATTCAAATAGGGTGATCATATATCAAAACAAGAAGAAGTATTATCTAAACCACTGGAAAATAATTTTGGTATTCATTGTTGATGGCTCCATTTTTTTGAGAGAAAATCCTCGGTTAGGCCATCCACATTTTCAAAAAAAATGATCCTAACAACCCACTATGTTGTAACTGTCATGATCACTGAGTGATTTCGTATAGTGGAACAACATATGGATATTCATTCTTACTACCAAGGAATGCCTAGAATTCTTTATGTGAATCATATTTGGTGGTATATTCCTGATCGAAGGCATGTCATCGACTATTATGATGTTTATTTGAATCTTGAAGTATCCTATATAGAGTTCATGAATTCGATTGTAGACTGAGGGGATAAATTACTTTTTCATAATACATTACTACTAGTTTAGATTCAATGGAATCATGGATATATCTAGGTGGATACTTGTGAGTGTGAGTCTGATGATCAGGCTCAATGGTGTGAGTTTTTTTAGGAGAACCCTTAAAGATACTTCACATGGATGAGATGTCATTAGAGGGGGAGAATTATAACATATGTGCTTTTTTTATGTAATACTCAGTCATGTCTATAAATCATACATTAATTTTACTTTTTTTTCTCAATTTATTGTTTTTAAAAGATTATATTTATGTGATGTTGGGTCGATGTTCTTTAGGTTTAAGCCTTGTGTAGAGGTTGGGCTAACTGGTGGTTGAAAAATTCCACCGACTAGTTCGTGGAGTTATTGAAAGTTTACAATATTTTGAATACCATCTCTCCCAACTAGTTTTTGGTGAAGCCCATAATGTATTTGATGTACCTAGTATGAGGGTGAAATTAATGTACCACATGGGTTTTATTTATCACTCATTTTTCTATTTATATGGACAATTATGAACCACATTGTCAAAATATAAATTTTAAACATACAATTATGAATATTAACTCTCTATTTCTTATACCCTTTCAACTCCAACATTTGGATGATCCAAGGATGCTATAACGATGATTTCTTATTATATATAGGGTAAATAATTTCTCCTTATTGAGAGATGAGAATGGATTTATGATGGATCAGTGGTTTCAATAATGACCTGATGATAAATTATTACTTTGTACCTAGATTAAGAACTGATCTATATTTTTTTATGGAACCTATTGATTAGATAAAATTATACCAATGAATACGAACATAATATAGGTATGTTTTTATTTATCATCTTCCTAGGAATATTCATGATGTAATAATAATGATAAAACCTAAACCCATTGATTATTATTTCAATAGACTAGTGGAGGTATTGTTGTGTTAATGATAACCCCCTTCAATAGTGATTGAAGTCTCAACAGTGGTTGATGTTTCTAGGTAAGACTTCATAGGTCGATAATCTTGAGACACTTTTTTGCTTTTTTAACATATTAAATCTCACATTTTTTGAGGTCTTAGGAGTGGATTTATGTTTTTATTGGAAATAACTGTTTTTCAAATATTGAATCCATGCTGAATTGATGATATATTATTCAATCGACAATGGATATAATGAATTAGATACCTCCACTTAGACATACCTGAAAATTATTTTTTGGTGATGTCCTTAAGGTATGTGATTATAGAACAACCTTATTTAATTGGAATCTCTTGGGTACCATCTTATAATACATTTTCTTTGATGAATCAGAACTGTAATATACATCTTTGTTATTAGAGAATTTTATATGTTGTTGTACAACATGATTCAATTATCGATACTTGAATAACCATAGAGTACTTATCATCAACCATGAGTTAGGAAGTTCCTTACAATGGGGGACTCAATTATACACTTGTTTTCCTGATATAATTCATATGTTGGCATACTATGATTTCAAGAACTGATTATGATTCTATGTGGCTGTGTGCATATCCCATAGACCCATTTTTGACAATTGATTCCATGAGTATTCTTGAAGGTTTTTTGTTCATTTTTGAGGTTTATCACATGTATTGTATGTAGATAATATTTACTCATGATAATATTTTATGATATTTTGGCATTCAATACCTGATCATGCGAGTTACCATACCTTTGAAGGTATTATTTTTGCAACTCCAAAATTGTTGCACCATCATGAAATGGATATTACTCATAGGGTGAGTGTGCATGAATTAAGATGGTGGAGGTGATGGATATGAGCAGAGGGTAAGGATAAAATGATTCTCAATGAATGCTAATTAGCATGAATACTTAAGGCCTAGTTAATGCTGAGAGGATCACTCATTGCCTAGTGGAAGATAAGGACATTACTTGCATGATTAAGAGAGTATTCTATATAGTTGGATCAAATGATAGTGAGAGATATTTTTAGTGGCCTTGTGACTCATACTTAATGGCATATTATATCTTGATATTCCTTCTATCATGGAGTTGGAGAATGTATAGCTAGGGCTCATGGTAGCTTGGTTATGCATATGTATTTGGTAAATTATTGTTTATACTTTCTTGTGAATTTATTATTATCCTGATGCACACCTATGAAACATGAGCACATTTTTTAAGGAACGATTGGTGGTGTCCTACTTTGTTTTATTACTCACACCCTTCACAGGAATCTTGATGCACAAGAATAATTAATCTACAGGGTTTTGTGGGTGGGAATTGGGCTTGTGGAATATAGTTGATACCTGGAACATGGATCTTGTAGTGGGAATGGGATATAATCTGAGGGGTACCATAGTTTTATTTACATATCCACTACACATATACTCTATTTTGGACAGAATATTTGGGATCTCATTTATTTATCAATTTTATGACATACATTCCACCCACTATTATATTTTCCACCACTTTTTAATCATTATTGTTCATATTTTTTAATACTATTATAGGTGAAATGACATGAAAATAGGAACACAGTCTCCCACTAGTAGCATTCAAACATTTACTAATAGTTATCAGCCTCATTCATAAGGGGATGAACACATGAGGTAATCTAACACTATAGCTCAGACCCAGTTGTTTTGTTCAAGGGATTACACTTATGATCATCAAACACATTTCCATTTAAAGAGAAAAAATCAAATCCTAGAGTATATGATGAGATATTGTTAGATGTATTTTCATGGATGTTGGGGTCAACACCTCCCCTTGTTAGACTTCTCATATAATAATTTTTTTTTCTTAAATTCTAATGGCCCCATAGGAGGCTGTATATGAGGATAGACATAGGAATTGAACATGTAGGGATGAAATTTTTTATGGGAATCTGATTCTTCCAGACCATGTATTAGAAATAATGGAGAAGGATCAAACCATTTAGTGGCATTGTAATGTGGAAATGAAGTTAATAGAAGAGTTATGTAATAATCAATCGTGACATCCAATTTTTGAAGTGGATTACTTTGTTTAATTTTCAATATCTTTGTGGATATGAGTTATGATATTTGTGATGAATGGGAATCCGATCCGAATATACACTCGACCCTTAAAGAGAAATGATTATGTGAGATCCATATCCAATGTCTGAGAACTCACTCCACACAACTCCCAAGTACAAGATGTGTTCCATGCATTGCTTTGGATAAAGTACATACCAAACCCCTCATGTGTACTAAGAACATATTTAATTAAATTAGAAGATGGTCTCTCATATGTGTAATAACTAATGGTTATTATGGATCAAAGAGATAAGGTGAAATGGAATAAGACCACTCAATTGGTCAAAGTTCTACGGTGAAGTAATAAGTTTAAAGAATATACATGGGAATGTGGGGCTATGATGAGAGAAAACATACCCCTCTTGTTTTCATCAATGAAATGAATATGTGAGGTTGAAATTATAATAAGGGGTAAAATGCAATGACATGATATTTTCCTCCTTGATTAAATATTAAGTTTTATGGTGTAATGTCCCAACCCAAGAACCATGCGATGGTGCCCCAATCCAGTTCACCATGTAACCTCAAGCGTTCCCCCCTGTACGCTAGTTTCTATTGACTAGAAAAGAGGGTATAGTAATTCAATCATAGGGAGACTATACCATCACTTATCAAAGTTATTTACTAGTGGAAAAACCCCAAAAAAATAAAAAAGAATATATCACCAGAACAATACTCATGTCGTAGGATTACCAAACAGAATATACAATACTAAACTAAAAGAAAAACCATGACATGACAAAATTTGTGTCAATTTTCTATAATTAAACTAAATGTAATGACGCTACAACTCCCAAAGCGGGTTCTGAACCATGTTCGGTCCCTTTATCTATGATCCTTCCCAAATCCGCAATCCATCACAGGGCCTTCTCCTTTATCAAATTTTGAAAAACTATAATATAATGGAGTACCGATTAGGAAGCCCGTGTAGGGTGTAAGTACAACTTTTGAGGCCCCAAAGATGTACAAAACAATTCCAGTCAATAGATTGTGAATTTACTTCTATAATAAATAAGTGAAATTCCTTAATAACTAGTTATTGAAATGTCTTTTTTTCATGTCTAACTACATTAAATCAGTGGTACCCAGGGATATCTGTTCATCAGTATTAACTTCTTCACACACTGGATCCTAAATTGTTCCCTAGGTAATATCATATATTAATACCTACTTGTTGTTGAATATTGACATATTCAAAGGTACTATGATATATTATTACCCGATTCTACTCATGTTAGAGTTCAAAATATTTTCATGTGAGGCCATAACTTAGAGTGACATTATTTCTATTATTTTATCTCATATTTATAAGCCACATTTCCAATGTTACCAATATCACAAACATAATTAGAATGACTATGTTACCATACTTACTCCTCATTATAATGGTTGTTTTCCCATTCTCTTACTCATAAGTATAATGACCATGTTATGATGTATACTTCTCAATAGAATGAACCTATTCCCATTCTCCTACTCAAATGTATAATGATCTTGTTACCATGTATACATCTCATTCGAATGACCATGTTCCCATTCAGTCACAATATAATTATTCATAATTAATTATCCACATCAATCCCATCATTAATTCAAAAAATAGTTAAATAAAAAATACATTAATTAACTCAAAAATTAACCAAACATTTCAATCATCATTAATTATTTCAATCAATTAACTAACCAATGTCACTATTCATATTGAAATAATTAATTTTTCAAGAATTAATCATCAATTTCTAAATCTCAACTCATCATAATTAATACCAAAAGTAATTATATATATTATAATAACAAATTACACACTTAATTCACAATTAATTATCTTATCTTATCCAATTTAATATATTATAATTAATGTACTAATTAATTATCTTTTTTATAATACCTAAATGTAAAAATAAATTTAATAAATTAATCATATAATAACACAACCCCATTTTTTCACGATTAATTCCTCAATTATACATTTAATTCACCGATGCTTCAATAAATCAATTAGTCAACCTAATTTACCAAATTTAATAAAAAAATTACAAAAGGTTTTTAGAAGTTATATTTTTTTTGCATATACGTAAAAAATCAACGATTATGGGAATTATATTTTAGACCACCTACCTTAATTCATTGATGGATGATCATTAAATAGAAATACCAAACATCCGAGCAACACAATATTATAGATCTGAATTTTCGATCTAAATCCCTAAATCGAGATCAATGATATCATGATCTTATTAATCAAGATCAAGATCTCAAAAATTAGGTTTATATCAAATGAAATAGAGATTAAATATTCCCAAATATCATGGAAAATAAGAGGATAAAAATCTGGGTTATATCCACTTAGTAGAAGAATTTCAAATCTTCAATTTGGGATTTTAATGTTGAAGAACATAAGTCAGAAGGCCTTGGAAACCTTCCAGAAAGATATGGGATCACCCAAAATCATCATTTCCTAATCCATGGTCGATTAAGAGGTTAATCAGGGGTATGAGGGATTTCAAAAATAATTTTTGGGCGAAAAGAAACCACGTGCATGGTTTCTTGGGTAGGGGTCTACGGTTAGGAAAAAACCTTGTGCCAAAAATGCTAACATCCATATCTAGGGTTTCATGAATTCCTAGGTTTTGGTGCATGATTTATCAAACTGTTCACTTATAATGTGATCATATTTTCTTTGGTTGACATGGTTATCTGGGCTGGGAGTATGGTTTACCCTAACTATAAACCAACCGTGCACATACCCATTTTCACAATTATGTTTAAAATATCCTCCAAAACACACCTCAATTCATAACTTCAATGAAAGATACATAAATAAAAACAAATATTACCCAAAATATCCCTTAAGAGAAATCTAGAAAAGTTCAGGATCTTACAATCTCCCTTTATTATAATAGGTCACCCTCAAGCTACATTTCCATGCCTTTAAAGAATTTCAGCCAAAAAGATCTGTCCATTGATTCCCCATACATACTTTTATTTCCCATTTTTCCTCTTGTATACATGCATGATTCCATAACATGTGAACTATCTTCATAGTCATTCCCCACAACATGTTCTCACTTCGATCCAACACATATATCAGATTCCCCTTAACGGAAAATCTATATCACGGTTAACCTCATCCACATCGATCACATGAGAAGGGTCGGTGTGATACCACCAATTTTTCGATACATGGAAAACATAATTTATTGGACTGTATCTCTATGGAAGAGTCAATCACTACTCCACTGCCCAATTATTTCCACTACCTCAAATGGTCTAACAAACATGGGTGCTAACTTGCCCTATATCCATATCCTATGGTGATCCAACCTCGAAGAAACCTGAAGGAATATAAGATCACCCTATTTAACCTCTAGGTCTCACCTCTATCTTTCATCATAGGAATCTTATCTACTCTGATCCATAACCATATATTTCCAAATCAGCTGCACCAACTCTGATGTCTCCTACATGGGACCCGATCCCAATAACTTTGACCCACCGACTTCCATCTAAAATAGTTGTGATCTATATGGACTACCATAAAGAGCCTCTTATGGTGTCATATGATGTGTTTCCGGATAATTATTGTTATAGACTAAATCCACTAAAACGAAGTTCTTTTCCTTAGACCCACTAAAGTGAGGAACACATGCCCGTAGTATATCCTCAAAAACCTGTATTGTATGTTCTAACTACCAATATGTATATGGGTGTAAAGATATACTCAATAAAGAATTTATACCAAGGACTTTCTCCAAGCCCTGATAGAGGCATGATTTAAAGCATGTATCACAATTTGAAACTATAGTATGTGGAACTCTATTTAGGCCGACTATCTCTCGAACATACAGTTATCTGAAATATTATACTATAAAGGTTTACCTTATATGATAGAAACCTATTAACTTTGTCATTTGATCCAAAATGATCCCAATAACATCATTCTTCCTAAGCGTCTTAGGGTGACCCACCAAAAATTCCCTGTTCATGTTATCCCACTACCATTTGGAGTTGGGCCACAACTTTTGAAAACCTCCAGGTCCTTGATGCTCCACCTTCACCTGCTGATAGGTGAAGAATATTGTCACAAACTCAACTATATCCTTTTTCATGTATGGGAACCAAAACAATCATTGTAGTTCATGGTACATCTTGGTTACACATGTATGTAAAACCCATTTCAAGGATAAATTTCCCACATTAGCTCCTCTTGAATTCTTTTAGGTGCATAAACTCAATTCTTCACATAGATGATGTCATCATCATATATCAACCATCCTAAAGATTTATAAACACCTTCAATGAATTATCTTATGTCTAAGAATTAAAAATCCTCATATTTCCTATCCTTGATCTATTTTTGAAGTGTATAATCTACTACAAATAAAACCAGAGTCATATAATCCTATCTATCTTGATCCCCAACATGCATTTCAAATCGTATGTTGATAATATTCTACTCTGCACTTGACTCCTGAACTACCTGAATCTGATTTTTCCTTCTCAAAGAATCAGAAATCCCATTTCTCTTCCAGGGCATGTATACCCTTTCAAAAATGAAGAAAAAAATAAACTTAACCCATGACCGCTGTCAATGATTCAAATCATGTTGAGAATGTATATACTTCAGGCTATTCAGATCTGTATAAACATTAAATGTTCCCCCAAAAAAGATATTGTCTCCAAAAATTAAGATAATAAACCATTGTTGCCAACACAAGATCATGAATAGGGTAATTCCATTTATGAGGCCTCAATTACCATGCACCATATTCCACGATTCAATCTACATACATTAGCACAACTCCATGTCTGATCCCAAAAGTTTCACAATAAACCATATTCTCTTCACCTAACCCAGGTAGGATCATAATTGGTGCTGATGTTAAGTGATTCTTTGACTACTAAAAATATCATTCACAAGCCTCCGACCATTCAATCATTACACCCTTTTTAGTCACATGCTGTAAAAAGGGAAATGTTTTGGATAAATCTTATATTATATCTATATAATCCTATGATTCTTGAGATATCAAATACATTCTTGGGATAACCCTATAAAACCACTACCTAAACCTTTTATGGATCCACTGACACACCTTCCTCAGAGATTATGTGCCCCATGAATTTTTCCTGTTCAATCCAAAAATGACCCTTAGATATCTTGGTGTATAACTGATTCTCACTTAGTGTACCCATGATGATGTAAAGATATTTGGAATGATCATTATAATTCTTGAATTACAACGAGATTTTATCCACAAAAACCACCACAAACAGATCCAGATAGGGATAAAAAACCATGTTCATCAATTCCATATACATTGATAGTGACTTTGTCAACCCAAATGGCATTAATACAGACTCATAATGTCCATAAATGCTTCTAAAAAAAGTCCTTAGTATATCAGAAGTTCGTACTCTCATATGATGATACCATGATCTCAAATAGATCATTGAGATCACCATGTTCCCTTAAATTATTTAAACATGTCGTCGATATGTGAAAGAGGATATTGGTTCTTCACATTCATTTTTCTCAACTTCTAGTAATCGACACACAAACATAAAATCCCATAATCCTTCTTAAAAAAAAGGTGATCCCCATGGTGATATGATTGGTTGAATTAATACCTTATCCTCAAACTTCTCTAACTAATTCTTATTCTCTTGAAGATCAATTGGTTCCATTATGTATGGTGGAATGGATACTAGCTCGACCCCGATATAAGCTCAATAGTGAGATCCTCATCTCTCTCAGGTGGTATCCCAATGAAGTCTTTAGGAATGACATAATAAATTAGATCCACCACTGGTGGTATGAACTTTGGAATAACACCACCACCATCCAACAATAGACTAGATACTTTGGATATGAGATGTCCTAGTTGCTGAGTAATTGGTCCTTTCAGGCCTACCTTGATTCCCCACTCTACCCTGGGATGTTTTCTAATTCCCCTGAGTTGAACCACCATAGTAAAGTGGGTTCTCTTTCCCAGAAGCAACATTTCCACTACCTCAACCACCTCGATCATTAGGACTACATCTACCATCCCGATATGGTGTAAGAAATTTTATTACCATACTCTGACTCTGCCCAACTTCTCTTTAGTTATAGTCTATCGATATGACCTATATAATTTCTAAATATCCTCCATCTTTCCGCATGATTGACACTATACTGGTGGTCAAGAACAGTGTGGATGATAATTTCTTGGCCTACCACACTGAGGAAATGTCACCCCAATATGGTATTATCAAACCAACCCTCCTATCTGTATAGTATTCTTCCCACTGCCTTCGATAAAGTTTTCATAACGAATATTCCTACTCTCAGATGTTTCACCTCCTAATTGTACAGTAACAAAAACCTATCCAACACTGGAATCCTTCCTTAGGTTTTCTTCATCTATGAGTGCCCGATTCATCACTTCCATAAACTTCTTTGGCCAAAATATATTCCCATGGGACTTAATCTCACACTTAAGTCCATCCTAAATATGATTCACTATAGCAGGATCATCTCTTGGTAATGTTGGAGAAAAAAATTGGAGATCTGTGTACCATCTATCATTGTTCATCAATGGAATTGTCCCCAATGTCATATGAATGAAAACAAAAAATCCCTCTTGTCTCAGTATCCATAGATAAATTTTCTCTATGAACCTCTCCAAGAATTCAATACATAACACACTGTCATTCTATCCAGTTCATGCCTGAATGTCCCACTAGTGCTTCGATAATCCCCATAGTATATAGGAAAGAAAATTGAACCTCCACCCAGCCAGAGTCTCCAAATGATCATGCATTGTATCTATGGTCTCAACCTAGAATTCAGATCCCTCAGGTCCACACTATCCAGTAAAAGCTGGAGGGTGCTGCAACCGAAAGAAAATTGTCAACTCAGACAGACCTTTCACAATTCATCATGGGTGTCTTTCCATGAATTGCATGAAGTCAGAATAGTTCTCTCAAAATGGATCCCCTTCATCTATAACTGGAATGATTTTTTGCTCATGTTCCCTACCTAGAAAATCATTCCTAGGCATGCCCCTCAGTCATCCCTTCAATGATAATTGTGGAGGAATACTCTATACAATGCCAAACACACTTCTTAAGTCCAATAACACAATTTTACAACATTTAAATATGTGTATAAATAAAAACAAGTCTTTTTTCCCCACCTCAACACAAAATAAAAATCTACGCTCTATCAATACACTTAACCATTATACACCTAGGTTTTTGTTAACAATGGAAAACACACCATCATTATATAGTATCTCATTCAGACACCCAATTGTTTTCATTTCACAACATTTAATAATGTTTTTTCAATTCATGTTAGAAACCATTTTACAATTTAATCTAAAAAAAAGAAAACAGTTCATGTTTAAAAACTTTCCAATAACCCATTTTTATGTGCATTCCTATAATGATGCATGTCATAATAACCTCAGGTGCCTAAGATGATGCATGAAAAATCCACTCTCATACCATTCCGGGCCTTGAATCAATACTAAATAATTCTCCCAAACAATAATCGCATCACACCAGTAAATATTGATATAACATGTTTTAGGATAATTAAATATTATTATAATATTATTTTCTACCCTTACATACCAGATTTATCCCTTTTAACATGGTAAATAAAATATTTACTTAAATAAATATTCATAATGTCTAAAAATAAAAGATACCAATTAACACAATTTGGACCTCCTGATTCCAAATATGGAATCCAATTTTTCAAATTCAAAACACAGAAGTGGAAAAAATTAATTTAAAATTAATTCCTATTGTCAAATCAAAAGGCGTGTTTTTAAGACATAACAACTATCAAAAGATTGGAACTTGTTTATGTCGAGTTTAAATGTGAAATTACATGCAATGACATAAATTATATTAAATGATAAAAATATAATCTAATGATACTTTAAAACCACTAAAATGTATAATATAACACTATAAATTATTTCTACTAAAATGTTGTTTTTAATCAAAATTTAGTATTTTTCACTATTCATCAAAAATTGAAAGTTTTCAGAAAAGTAAAAAAAAAATTCCCTAAGTTATTTCTAATATTTAAAATCCAAAAATGAAATCAATTTTGAAAAATATAATTTATAAAATTTCAAAATGTGGGTATAACTATTCATGAAGGCTAGTTTGATTTGTCGTGTTGTGTTAGAATCTCAATGTTTCGTACATTGCAAGCTATTGCATTATTCAAAGGGAACCATACTGTAGATGTTTGGGGTGTTACATTCTTCCATCCTTAACATAATTTTTTCCTAAAAATTTATATAATACTACTACATAAAATTATTTGGGTGGTTCTTCATCATATGTTTCTCAAGATCCCACGTTGCCTCTTCCATCTTATGATTTCTCCATAAAACGTTCACCAGACGAGTCGTCTGGTTTCTCAACACTTGTTCTATGCTCTCAATAATTATTATGGGCTCTTCGCAATAGGACAGATTGGGTTACAGTTCTATTTCATCATAGGTGAGTTCATGTATTGGGTCTAACATGTATTTTCTCAATAGTGATACGTGGAACACATCATGAACTTTGGAAAGACTTGGTGACATTTCCAAAAGGTAAGCTACAATACAAATTTGTTCTAGAATTTCAAAAGGTCTGATGTACTTGGGAAATAATTAAACCTTCTTACCGAATCGTATAACTCCCTTCCATTGAGATTCATTCAAGAAAACTTGATCTCCTGCCTGAAATTCCAAATCCGTATTTTAGTTATCTACGTAGCTCTTTTACCAAATTTGAGCAACATTGATGTGGCTTGGGATAATCTTCACCTTTTCCATTGTTTCCTCAACATGTGCTGGTCCTACAAGTTTTATTTCACAAACACAATCCCAAAAAGTTGGTGTGCGACATCTCTTTCCATATAACTATTCATATGGTGCCATATGAATACTTTAATGGAAGCTATTATTATAAGAAAATTCTATGAGAGGTAAATACCGATCCCATATACCTTGAAATTCAAGTGGGAAAGATCTCCACAAATCTTATATTGTTTGAATAGTCCATTCTGATTGTCCATCAGTTTGAGGGTGGTAGGTGGTGCTCAAACGAATATCATTATCCAGGGCCTTTTGAATACTTTTCTATAATCATGATGTAAATTAGGGATCATGATCAGAAACAATCGATAGGGGTACTCTATAAAGTCATAAAACTTCATTAATATATAGTTTTTCTATATATTCAAGTAAAAAATCTTCTATTATAGCATGAAAATATGCTTAGTTAGTAAGATGATCAACAATGACCCATATTACATCGTTCCTTCTAGGAGTCCTTGGTAGTCCCATGACAGATTCCATCGAAATATCATCCCATTTTCACTCAGGTATGGGAATAGGTTGCATGACTCTTCAAGGATATTGTCTCCCAGCTTTCACTTGTTAAAAACCATACATCTTGACACATAATCAACAATATCTCTCTTCATGTTGTCCCACCAATTGTTTTCCTTCAAATCCTTATACATCATAGTTCTACCAAGGTTTATAGATAAATTGGAGCTATGAGCATCATCCAATAATTCACTTTTTAGATTAGCTATGTCATGAAAACAGAGTCTCTTTCCCAATTTCAAAATCCCAAATATATATATGAAGTTGATCAATCTCCCATCATTCACAGCATTAATTTTCTTTTGAAACTTTTCATCATTAGTCTAAGAACATTTTTTCCATTCATTCAATTGGGGTTTAGAGACCATTTGAAAATGTATTGTTGTTTCACCATATATGATTATTCCCATATCCATTTTTACTAGATCCATGAACATAGCACCCCCTTCCACACTCATCTTGTTCAGAACTCAATGATCCTTTCTGATCAAAGCATCTGCCACCTTATTTTCCTTCCGATGGTGATAGTGTATGGTGAAATCCTAATCCATGAGTAGTTCGAGCCATTTATTTTACCCCATTTTGAGTTCTTTTTGTGAGAAAATATACTTAAAACTCTCGTGATCAGTATAAATCACACAATTTTCACCATAGAGATAGTGTGTCCATATCTTCAGAGAATGTATTACTATTTCTAACTCAATATTATAAGCAGGATAGTTTTGTTCATGAATTTTTAGCTACCGGGATGCATAGGAAAAAACTCTATCATTCTACATAAGGACACAACCATGTCCTTTTTTGAAGCATAAAAATAAATAACAAACCCATTATTCCCCGATGGTAGATTCATTATAGGAGAATTCACTAATATTAACTTCAGTTCTTCAAAACATTTTTCATACCCTTTTGTCCAAACAAATTTAATCCCATTATATGTGAGATTGGTTAAATGGTTAGCAAATCAGGCTAAATTCTGGAAGAAATGACGATAATAACCTGGTAAACCAATAAAATTGTGTACCATAGTTATACTCGTCGGTTATTTGCATTCTTGTATTTCCCTTGTCTTATATGTATCAATGAAAATTCCATAATTAGAGATAATATGGAAATGAAAAGAATTCTCTTGATTCCAGAATTCACACATGATAAACATCATGTATAATTCATGTCTTCTAAGAGTTTTTTAAATAGTGAGCTAGTGATTTTCCTGATCTTCATATATTTTGGAATAAACCAAGTTGTCATCAATAAATAATACAAAAAATTCATCAAGATACTCCTTGAAAAATATATTCATTAGATCCATGATGAAAGAGGGTGAATTAGTTAGTCTAAAAGGCATTACTTTAAACTCGTAATGCCTATACCTGGTACGAAAAGCTATATTTCGAATGTCCTCCTCCTTCAAGCACAACTGATGATATCAAAATTGAAGGTCAATCATTGAAAAATATTGATCTCCATGAAATTGGTTTAATAAATCATCAATGAAAGGGTGGGGATACTTGTTCTTTATTGTTATAACATTGATAACCCTGTAGTAAATCCAAAACCTCATAGATCCATCATTCTTCTTTACAAAAAGTATAGGGGTTGACCTTGGAGAAACACTAGGGAGAATAATTCCTTTACTACTAAATTCCTCTAGTTGTTTCTTTAGTTCCACTAATTCAATATTGGCCATTCTATAAGGGGTCTTCAATATAGGCCTTGAACCCGGGATTAAATCAATGGAAACTCAATTTATCTTTCTAGAGGCTTTCCAAGAAAATCTTCTTGAAACACAAATATATATTCTTGAACAATAGGTACATACTCTATTTTAACATTCCTTTCCTCCCCTATTATAATTTCACTAACTTCCTCCAAAATAATTGAATTTAGAAGAGCTATAGGGGTGGATCTAGATAAGAATTAGATGGTGAAATTTCCACTATAAAGATAATGTACTCCTTATCATCATCGAAGATAGTAACCTCCTTCTTCTTATAACAAATTTTCATATCATGGTCCAAAATCCAATCCATTCCGATGATTTTATGAAGTTCAATCATGGGTATAATGATGAGATCAGCAGATAAAGAACATTTTTATGTCCTAATGGGAACTGATTCATAAAACATTGTAGAAATGATACATCCCTTATATGATTTGACTGATAACTCCACTGTTAAATCCAATTGGAAATATCTAATTTTCGTAGCAAACTGAGAAGATATGAAACACCACGAGGATCTAGAACCAAATAATGCATTGTCTAACCTTGAGGAAACCGTTAAATTACATCCCACCACTTCTTTTGGAGATTCAACCTCTGTAGTCGTGATCGCATAAGCTTGGACTTGCTCCCTTGTCCTTTTTGGAGGTATGTTTTCTTGGTGCATAGGACTATCATTTTCATAATGCCCAATATCATTACAATTGTAGAATTCAACATTGACAAACTCTTTCTTTCCCTTTCAATCACGAGCTAGGTGGACTTTATCACCACACGTGTAACCGACTCCAATTACCTTCAGAAAAATACCAGGAATTTTCTTCCCACATTTACTACAGGATGGATATTCAACTATTACATTCTTCCAGTTATTTCCATTTCTATAGTGTTCAGAATATCTCTTCTTCTCATGCTTTGCTTTAAAGTTGTAAGACATAGGGAATTCCTTTTCTGTCTTGATAGAAAATTAGGTAATATCTTCTTATGATTATAATGATTGTGAGACTAATGATCGATGGAGAAATGGTTTTAACCCATATAAGAATCGATCAATATTACTCTTTGGGTTACGTATATAATCTTCTCCATTCCTTGCAAACCTTTTAAGGATAGTATCATAATTTTCCATATTCTCATCCTCCTTTTTCCTCAGACTAAGAAATTGTCTTTCCATATCCACCCGATGGTCAATGGGGATGTATTTTTCGATGAAAATATATTTATACTCCCTCCATTCCATATTTGATACTTCTTCATCCTCCTTTGTGTTTTGAATTAGTTAACACCATTGATCTATATCTCCCATGAGGATATAAACTGCCATCACAACTTTTTCCCTTTCTCTACTCCCCATAGAATGAAATATTTTCTCTACGGAAATTATCCATTGATCTTATACAAATGGATTTGTAGTCCCATTGAATTTTTTTGGTTGTTTCCTCATTAATCATTCTTACGTTGATCCTCTGCATTGTGGATCAGGGTGCTTTATATGGGTAAGGTTATTATTCATAACCCCAGTGAGTTGTCCTAGTATGGTGATAAGCTGATCAACACCAGTTTCATCACCAGCTCCACAATAATTATCTTGCGTATGAGGGAAATCCCTTCATGGATTATGTTTGTTGATATATTTTCCATTCCTTCCCCTAGGTGCCGTTTATAAACAATGTCATAAACTAGATTAGTTTGAGAATCGAAATACATAATTCTAAACTTGTAAAATACTTAACATAAATTGAAAATCTTATGGATAATATACATAATCATAAAAATGCTTTATTTGAGGAGGTATATACACATAAATCCTTCATAATGTTTCGTAAATAAAATGTGAACTATCTTAAGCATATCCCCTGGGAGTGTCATAATCAAGAGTGCAACAGGACCCGTTGTCATGTACCAGGATACCCCGTGTCAAGCCCGAAGCTCCTTTTTGGAGTTTTCACTCCTAGGTACATCTATGCCAGACCCTCCTCTACCTGATTGTATCCATACAAGGTTTTATTGCTTGAAAAATACAAAAAATATCTACATTAAAAAAATTCAAAGAAGTTTTTCTATACTAATCCTCAAATTCTATCTTAGGGTAATATGCTATAATCATTGTTTATCTAAATCTAGTTTCCAAGGACTGTACTAAACTTCCACTGATACCAACTCGAACTCCCATACCCTAGTTATATAGTGTCGGTTTATTATTATATAACATTAGCATGATATAAGGAATTGTATCCCGAAACACTGATTAGTTTATTACCCTTGAAAGTACTTGAAAAATACATATGTTTTGCATTATGTCATGAGATAAAAACAAAAAAAACATTTTTTCCCATTTGAACACACTTATATCCCTTATTTAATCCTTGTAGGTTAACAATAAAATAATTCTTCACATCCTGGGAAAAATAAAACATAGAAAGGGGTGATATCACATGCTATGTAAGGATAACAATATAGCAGAAACTTCATAAATAAGCATGAACATTTAAGGCAATGTATAAGACTAAAACATAAAACTTTTAAACTTAAAATTCATCATAATATGGTAAATATAAATCGAATAATTCCATTTACTTATTCACATGTATATTCTACTTATTGAATTACCACACATAATATCAATTTCAAATTTCATAATGATGGAATGCATAATGCCAGACATCATAACCCCATACTCAAGGCATTGTTCCAAGACTACAAATAGGATTTTGTCAAGTCCTTATGACATGTCGCTAGTTTGTCTCATGAGACCTACCGATACATCGATGAGCTATAGTGGGCTTCACCCGTCACTTATAAAGTTCAATGTAATCCTCATATAAAAAGTTGGAAACATAGCATAAAGATTCTTTTTAAAACTATCATAAGAAATGTAAATACATTAACAATAAAGACTAAATGGTATAAAAATAAAACATCCACAATAAAACATATCAAAAAACCTTCAATAAAGTATGGATGAGTTTTATCATAACAAATCAACTTCAATCAAGTATGAAATCCAATAAAAGATGTCAAAATATATTAAAACAAAATTATTTGAGAGGAATATAACATTCTATTTTGAAATCATTTAAAAGGAAGGTAATTATAAAAGAACACATTTATTTTCAAAATATTTTTATAATATTTTAAGGGAAGTTTCAAGGTGTTATAATGGAAGAGAATAACTGCACCTACTGTATAAGTTATAAATAATCATTCTTACCTTAATTTGTCTAAAAGGCCATAAAGTACTTTGTTTGAAAAACGATGAAAAAATTCCTTTTCAAAAAATTTTATAAAAAGTAAAAAAGGGTATAAATGGCTTTAAACTATTGTATAGTAAATAGTAATTTTTTTTGAAATACATTTTTAAGAAACACAGACGTGGATGATAACGAGGTCCCAGTAGATACTTACGTAAAACAATCTCAGATAATAAAGAGATTGTGAAATTAACCATTACATTATACTTTTCCTTTGTCGAGGGTACTTAAACCTCATGTATAATAGTTAAATAATTTTAATTAAATTAGTAAATAACAAAATAAATCAATATGACATCTTATATGAAATTATAATATTTCTTTATTAAAAATATTTTAGTAGTATCATTATTTCAGGTGTTAACAGATTCGTTTCCCTCTATATGTTTTGTTACATAAGCAATGTTTATTATGGATAGGATGTATTTGATTAATATCAATAATGATATTATGTTCTTAAAAATTATTTTTAATAATAAAATGAATATTATTCTTGAATGTTTACGATGAGGAATGAATCTCATCATGTTCGTGGAGACGGTAATCCGTACGTACACACGAACGCTACTTCCATTTCATTTTTTTAAATTAAAAGGAAATAAAACCAAATTATACATAGGTATTGTATTATCCTAGTATAAGATAATATTTTATATACATTACTTATGTTCATTAACATTATCTTTTATACATTTCATGTATGGTATGAACAAGTCATATCACTTTGAGGAGGCAGTAGTCCACACTTCCTCAAATGAAATTATTGTATATAAACTACATGAAAAGAATAATGGTATGCTATAAAATAGAATTAAAAAATATTAAAGATAAAATAAATATCAAAAATATCATATATAATTATAGTTCCTTCATAATGGACACCATAATAGGTGGTAGTAGAATATTGAACAATCATCATTTCATTAGGGAGTAGTTCGTGATACAGAGAAACATTGTGTTCTGTACCCATTAGATGAAGGTGTGAGTAAGTGTAGTTCAACTAAATCTCAAAAAAAACAACCTAGTTTATTGACTTTATGGGTCTTGTTACAAAGGAATGACATAAAGAGTGTTTAGGGGGTTGGAGAAGTAAAATAAAAGAAATGAACTTAAGAGTAGATGTTACGGTTAAATCAAGTAACTCTATTTGGTTTGAACCAAAAGGCTTCCTTGAAGTGCCTTCTGTATAAGGTATGGATTGTCAGAGGAATAGAAGGATGTAGGGAGCCTAATTGGGTGGAGGTTGGATGAGTCAAGGGGATTTAGAGGAGTGATAAATGGGTTAGAGTTGATGGATTTTTATAATGGGGAGGAGGGGCTCTTTAGGAATGTTTGAAAATATTATTTTATTGTATAACAATTTTCGGTTTCTGAAGGTCCATAACTCATTAAAGTATGATATAATTTGACTCATTTTTGAAATAAAATCATCCAAAAATAATTGGACAAGTTTTTTATATTTTTTTTTAATTTTTATAATCTAATTTATTCAAATAATTCATTAATGTGGTCAATAATGTATCATTATTGTGTCATGAATAATTTTAAATATTTGATGTCTAAAAATTATATAAAAAATACAATGATCTATGAAATATTGTTATCATTCAAATTAATATTTATAGTTGAATATATAACTTATATAACCCCATGTAAAAATTGTTTTACTAAAAGATTTATGTTTATGTCATTTTTGTCTTTACTTTAAATTAATTAATATAAAGTATCATTATCACTCTCAAGTGGCTCCATTGGGTCCCAAAATACACCCAAGGATTCCCATGGTCGGAAATGTATTATTCAATAGGGTTAGGACATGTGTTAGGGTAATTTAATATTATTATAATATTATTTTTTACCCTTATTTACTAGATTTACCTCTTTAACCATGGTAAATAAAATATTAACTGAAGTAAATTTTCATAATGTCTAAAAATAAAAGTTACCTATTTAAACAATTAGTAACTCTTGATTCCAGATATGGAATCCATTTTTTCCAAATTCAAAACACAGAATTGAAGGAAATTAATTTTAAATTAATTCTCACTGTCAAAAGAAAAAACATGTTTTGAAGAAATATTAACTCTCAAAATTTTGAAACTTGTTTATATCCAGTTTAAATGTGAAATTACATCAAATTACATAAATAATATTAAATGATAAAAATATAATATAACTATACATTAAAATAACTCAAATGTATAATTTAACACTATAAATTATTTTGATTAAAAAAGTTTTATTTAATTAAAATTTAGTATTTTTCACTATTCATCAAAAATTGAAAGTTCATAGAAAAGTACCAAAAATTCACCGTAATCAAATTATGATATTCCAAATCCAAAAAATAAGACTATTTTGGAAAATAATATTTATTAAAATTGAAAATGTGGCTATTACTATTCATAACTTCTACTTTGATTGGACATGGTGTGTTAGAATCTAGAAGTTGCATACGACGCATGTTTTTGCATTATTCAAAGGGAAACGTACTATAGAAGCTTGGGGTGTTACAGTTTCTCGATTGGTGTCACACATTTCAGAAACTAAAGGCTAAACATCAGGTTCTAGTAGGTTTGTATCAACCTCTTGAAATACTTGGAAGGTAGTAGGATTTAGTATTGATATATTTTTTATTGTGGGATTCCATAGAGAGTTTGATTCTATGATGCGATCATGGTGATTGATGACAAAATCAAAATTTGGAGCAATTATTTTCTATCAGGGAGTAGATTTTGTTTGAGTGTTTGGGGTAATTGTATGTGTGGGAGATTATTTAGATTCATGGGGGTACCCATAACGACCTTACTCAACAATGATGCTCAATTTACATCATAGTTGTGGATGGATCTATAAGAGGATTTAGGGATTTATTAACAGATGAGCGAGGAAAATTACCCACAAATGGACTTGTAGAAAAAGAAGACCATCTGGGCGTTGGAGGATATATTGAGTGTAAAGGTGTTTTAATTTGTCATGAGCTGGGATTATCACATTCCAATTATAGATTACTTTTATAATAATATAATGTAAACTATTATTATAATGACACCCTTCAAGGCCCCATAAGAGAGACCCGGTAGGTTTCCCTTATGCTGGACTGAGATTGGTGAGACTTCTCTTATTAGGCCAGAGATAGTAGAAGAAATAATTAAAAAGGTTTAGGTGATCTAAGAGTGTATTAGGATATCCTATAATTTATATAAATATTATGCATACCATATTAATATGAATTTTTAGGTCTATCAAGGTAACATTGTTCCCTTTACAGTCATACCACGATGATAATTATAGAGGTTTGTAAATGGAAGCAAGATATCCTCGAGGTTCATCAGTTTGTTCAAGATCCAATAGAAAGTTGAAAAAATTACATACTACATGGAATTACCCCCTCAGTTATACCAAGATCATGAAATACTCCATGTCTCACATTGGAGAAATTATGCACATGACCCAACATACATTATTGATACGTGGATAAGGACATCTCGGATAAATACACCCTTATAGAAAACCCAATGATGACTAAGGACTGATCAAAGCGTCCCCTACATGGAAATAATATCGTATTTGGTCATGTTCATTGGTATCATGGGAGCATGTAGAAAAAATCTTGAGTGAGTGAGAGCCAGATGTGGGCTCGGTACCCACCATTTTGTGTATCTTGAACTTTTATGAAAAAAATCATTAAAGGTGGGGAGAATGTAATAACTATGAATTTGTTTATTTATTACTTTTAATTTTCCTTTTTATATCTTTAGATTTTATCTTTGAGTCAGCATTGTGTTTGGGTTTCACAAGACTCCTAAATTAATATATGTATATATATATATATTAAATCACGTGGCTCCATCTTTTTTTTATAAATGGTTTTCCGATTGTTTAGGATGTATGATGGGAAATCCGAGACCAGAGTGGATTCCAAAACACATGTTTTATCCTAGGTGTGATAAAATGTTTCTCGGTGTTCAGTTTATGGTTGATGGAAACTGATTGTGGTGCACTTAGTGAAACAAATACTTTTTTATTTATTTTATTTAATAACCTATAACCATATATGTCCTTATAAATATGAATATATTTCAAAACCCCAAAGTTAGCTGCATAAACCAGGTAGATTATAGTGTTGACGAAAAAATTCATCCTTAGTGGATTATTATTGAAAAATAGTGATGAGTGGTCTAGGGGAATCATGAGGTGATTGACTATCACAACATGATCATCATCTCAATCACTAGAAGGAATATTAGTCACCAATGACTGAACTAAACATGGGGTAGGGAATATTATTCCATGTACATTCAATATATCTGATTTAATTGATAATCATGTATATTATCTTCTTATTTTCTGCAATATATGTTCGTTTCAAGATCCCCCTTACATTTGGTGTTCTTAATCCCAAAAATGATGTCCTTTTTTGAGAAATGATTCACACCCCTATTGATTTCACAATTCATGGTTTCTGGTTAGGATAACATTGTCCAATGATGATATCACATCATTATTGTTCATCCCCCACCACATTTTGTCATCTTATTCATTGTTATAAAATGATTACATGATTTTACACTATCATTCTAGATTAAATCATGAAATAACTTATAGATTATTAGTGGATGTGGGAAAAATATAGACATCAATAAATTAAAATTGGATTACGATGAAATGTGAGATGTAGGTGTTGGAAACATATATCAATGTAAGGAATGTGGGGTTTCAACAAAGGGTGAGGTGACATAGAAGTATAGGGATACAAGAATTATCAATGTGTTGTTTGAGTGGATGAAATCCAGCCACTGATGACAGATCAAGCGTGATTGGCCCTAGATATGGAATCAATAGTGAAATTCTCCGTTGAATTGGTGGAGGTGGTGAAGCAAGGGAGAAACATTGGAATATCAAAAATTTCTATAAAATCATTATATACAACATATGTATTCTAGAAACAACCATCGTGTAGTTCCCTGGACATGAAAACTAGGGTTTCAGGAGATGTTAATTATGAACTTCCATGTATGACTTTTACACACATTGGGACTTTGCAATGGTTCTTTAGAATGTACACCAAGGGTATATGGGAACATACATAGCTAGGAGTAGTCAGTGTACACAATCATGAAAACACAAAAGAGCATGAACTAGTGAAAGAAATGGTTTTATGTCATTTTTGGGTTTTTACATTATTTTATGATGATATTGTTGCAGGAATTGTAAAAAAACATATTTTTTTAACATTGGTTAGTAAAACAGATGTAAAAAATACTATATCTGAGGTTTTTTACATCATTTATTTAATAACCTAAATTAAAGATGCTTCGATGATGTTTTTTCACATCATTTTTTAAATAACAGATGTATAAAACTATTTACCATGTCAGGTTTTCTATAAATGATAATATAAACCCCAATCCTAATGAATTTTTACATCAGTTATTGAAGAACTAAAATTAAAAATGGTTTGGGATAAATAATTTTCACATCGGTTATTTAATAGCCAACATAAAAAATTGTATACCACATCAGTTATAAAGAACTGATGTGAAAAACCACGACCCCAAGTATTTTTTACATCTTTTATAAAATAACCGATGGAAAAAACCCACAGAAATGTATTTTTAACATCAGTTATAAGAAATCGATGTAAAAAATGATTATTTTTAAATATTTTATGAAACCCTTTATCTTCATTACTAAACCCGACCAGAAACAACCAAAACTAGAACAGGAAGTAGACTAGAAACCAGACCTGAAACTAGCAGAAACATACCAGAAACAAGACAAACCAGCAGAAAAATGATACATTCAAATTTACATTATTCATAAATTACAATATCATCTAAAAAACATAAATTTAACAAAAAAACTACTAAATACACTTTTATAATTACATCATTTTAAATTATAATATTCACTATAAATAAAATAAAATCCAATAAAACCTATAAAATAATATTATCAATCCACATGTAAGGGTTTTAAATCGAGTGAACTATAAGTTTGTGGTTCATCAAATAGCTAGAAATTAAAAATAAACTAGTTAAAATTCATAATGAATAAAACAAATGAAATATTAAGGAATAATTTATAAGGAAATCTAACCTGGTCGAACATTGTAACTGTTCCAGTTTTAATTATTTTATATATAAGCCTTAGTATATAATATTCACATTCAATGATGCATTTTTGTTTCTAAAATTTCCATTTAAATGAGTTTATCGATTCAAAATATCAATTTTATTTAATACATCAAAGCTAATTATAATTGGATACTCACGTTTAATTTTACATATTTGATATTGGAACTCTTTTTTATTGTTTTTTGAAAGATAGATCAGCACTTGGTAGAAAATAATACGAATGAAATAAATTTATAATTATTCATAATATAATAAAATATTAAGAAATGAAAACATACATCTATAGCATGTTAATAAAATTTTCTATCACATCTCCATTGATATAGCATATCCAATAAAATCTTTTTCACCTATTAAAAAAACACATAAATTTCAATGGTATCTGATATAAAATAAAATATAATGTTAGTGGTTATTATGTTAAATGATAAATAACAATCATTGAGATATAATTTTCATACCTCTCAGTATAAGGAAACATCCAATGCAACATAATTACATTCTGTTGAAATCTTTCAGCAATATATACTGCCTTTTGTTCTTCATCCAATTATTTCCCTATAGGTGAAATCAATTATGGGTCCATCAACCCATATACATATTTCTTTTCATTCCTTTAACACATTTAAGAAATATACCTAAAACAAAATAGATATATGTATAAATTTTCAATAAATTTAATACAGGTAATTCTTTCTGTTAAAACATATGTGAATTTTTTTACACCACATGGATGCCCAACTTATCAATAGTAACATGATCCATGATAAAATTTTCACAATCCCCACATCTACTGCACATCCAAAAACATGAGCTCCCATTGGAAATATATAATGACCCGCAATCAAATTTGAATATCTTGACAATCAATCAAGACTACTAGAATCTTAATATGATGTTATATCAATTTTTTTATTTCTTGCAATTTATTATTTATCAACCTTTAATATTTTCCGATAAATAAAAAAGATTAATATATTAAATATAAAATCTTAAAACATATTTAATAAAAAAATAAAATAAAAGATATAACACACACCACCACTATGGTAATGGGTCGTAGAAGTTTAAATGTACATACAAAAAAGTGGCCAATACTTTTTCCAACAGTCAACACCTTATCTATAGGTAATGGAACTCGATCTAATATATCTATAATATCTTTTATAGTGACCATATGAAACTATAACTATAACTATTGATGATTAATTGTGTATACTATATAATATATCACCCCATATGAAAATATATGATAGTGTGGATCATCAACATACAACTCACTATAACGAGGAAGTTGTCGCGGAGGAGGTGTAGTAGTACTATAAAAATGGGTTCTACAGGAAGAAGGTTGGATAATAAATGCGGTCTATAGGTGGGAGTGGAGGATAAATAATGGGGTCTGTAGGTAGAGGATGGGGAGTAGGAGCTGCTGGAAGAGGTGGAGTGAGGGATGTAGTATAAAATTGTCTTTACATGTATGCAAACCTAGACTGTACCGATGCTAGGATCTTTTCCTCCATCATCACATTAATATTTTGAAATTAAAACTTTGAAGATTCTATGTTTTTAATATAAAACACCAATTGAAAAATCTGATGAATGTGGTAAAACTTTTCTAATCGATACATCTACTAGGTATCGTCATACATGACCCAGGTGTTCGGGCTTTCCCAATGTATGAGATAAAATATCATTCCTCCCTTCATCTATAAATACACCATATGTTCTATGATCCTAAAGAGAATCATGTATGAATTATTTAATAAATTATGTAATTATTAAAAGTATATAAATAATTAAATTGATAATAAAATAAATAAATTAAAATTCTCTCAGCTATGAAACTCGATTCTTCTGAAAGATATTTCCCATTTTTTTGCATCTGACCCCTCTTAAATATTTCATGTCTAGATAGTGGGGATGGAGGGGAAACATCTCTAGATTTGTAAGTATCAACTAAATGTTTTTTTTATGTTTTTGGCTATCATTTTTCTTCTTATTAAGTATACCCTCCCCTAGATAAACAATGAGTATAAATTTCTCGATTGGATCTCTTGATGTGCTCTCCTTGATACCTATAAGCTAAGAATATAAAATCATTAATAAGTCATTTATATGATCATTAATATTAGAAAACATCTAAAATTTTACATTGAACACACAAAAACTCTTATTGTATTCTCCATTTTATTTTTTCCATGTATATTCATCTATAATAGTATATACATGACATAGACTCTCATGTTTCCTTTAAAAAAATGAAATCAGATGTAAGGGTTGATATGAAATCTCTTCATCTCCTATAATCCATCGATAAACATTTCCTCCCAACTTTTCCTGTGTTAGGTAATTTAAATTTCATCTATTAAAGATGATGGAATACATAATATACTAAAAAAAATTATAGATTAGTTTGACAATATAAAAATATCTTACCAAAATGGTCTCCAAAAACTGATCTAGTGTTGTTTTGTCAACACTTCTCTTATAATTAAACAAAATGATAAAATTTATTTTACCCTGAGTTGATACAAAACTTTTGAACTATTTTTCATTAGGACATATTAGAAAATCATTCCCATCAATGTATACAACTTTCCTCCAGTATTGTCAATGAGTAAGTGATAATTTGGGTAAATGTGTGCTGCCACATTTACCAACCCTCAAACTCATCTTTTCCATTGTGGGAGAACATGAAGAATATTTGGGAATGATAAGAGAAGCAGGTTTATGTTCCTCCCAAGAGGTATGATCATGACTCTCATCTATAGATGTTTGTGGATGATCAAATATTTGACCTATCATTATCCTTCAAATCCATAAAACAAACATTTTCTGTGCAAAATTTAAAAATCCACATATTCTAATACTAATTTATAACAGATAATTTTTGAAACACAAAAGTAAACATAATCACAACACATTATTATTAGTATTTTTTATAATTAACTAAAATACAAACAACATTAATGATATGTGAAATTTTGTGTAAATGAATAATAAAAAATCGAAAATTAGTGAAAGAATATTAAATATGGCCCAACATAATAAATCAAATTTTACAAAAAAGAATATTTTTTAACCTATAGAGTTAAAATAATTGTCATTAAACAAAATAAATAAATATATAAGTTATTTAAGGGTAATCATTGTAAAATAAACTAAAGTATACTAAACTAAACAATCATTTCTACTTATTAGTTTTTAAACGTGTTTTAATAAATAATCAAAATACAATATCTATCATTTTATGAAATTAATAAAAATAAACAAGATATAGACATATGTTACCTATAATATTAGGAATATACTAATAGATTGTTTTCCCAAATTCCTTCGTCATGATCCATTCATATGGTACAAACCATGTCTACAACATACTCACCATAATTATCTGTTAATATTTCCATGGAAGTAGGGATCTCACATAAATCAACATCTTCATAAGGTTGATCATTTCCAATATATTTTTTTTCCATGTAGACCAATTAAACACTGCACATAACATTTATCATGAACATAGAATTTTTTTTTCATGTGTATCCATTATAAAAGAATCAGCAGTTACTTCCAATCTATTCATACTAAAAAGGGTCATTCCAAATTCATCATGTATTACACTATTGTTACTGATAAAATATTTATAGGTCGACAAGAAATTTAATTTTAATGTAATAAACCTCCCATAGTTCTTCAATGACTCCATAATATGCACTTGATATAGAAATTGGGGGTTTCTCTTTAGAACCCCACAAATTCATTGTTTCAAAAAATAGCGATACACCACTATTTTGAACTTCACTTATGTGGTCCTAAGCATTCATATGAAATGTAGAGATATTAATGTTATACCAAGACCATGTTATCATATTTAAACATGGACCACCCAATGAACATCTTAATGTCTATAATTAATCTAATCAATCAAGAATGGTCTTTTTAAAATAGTGAATGTTTTTATTTTTATTCAAAATCCACATTTCATTCTTCTTTGGATTACATTATTTCAACTCATTGATATGAAATGTTATATATGGTTTAGCATAATCCATGTTATTCAAAATGTATAAATTTTTCTTCTTCATCTGTTCACCTAATAACGAATTTTCATTCAATCAATGTATCCCCTTTCCCTCATTGTTAACTCGTTCATGGAGAGATGGAAGAAAAAAATGTGCTCCACCATAAACATGTAGCTCATAAAAAACTCTACAACCTCCTCAGAAATATCCTTTTCAATAATGGAGGCTTCATGTCAATATGGATTTTTAGCATACCCCTTCAATATCTTCAAATGCATTCAATATGATACATCCAATGTATATAAACCATAATTCTTTATTTCTCAAATTGATATGAACCATAAAATGAATCATTTTATCAAAACAATAATGTATGAAAATACATTTCTAATAGACAATGTATATAAATTACTTAATTTTACAAATTTTCAATGCATCCGTATCAATCAACTTAATAAAAATTGAATTGATGAAATAACACCCCTTCATGATAGTCTGTTTGAGAAGGATGTGCAATATTCCATGCAATGAAACCGGTAGAAGTTTTTGCAACATGACATGAAAATCATGAGATTTCATACCTATGAACATAAAATACTTCAAAGATATGTTATTTACATTTGAAGAATAAACATGAAAAATGTTGATAACATGAAGACACTTTTAAATGATAATTTTCTCCCTCTTGGATAATGTGTGAAAAGATGATGGAAGAAATGCTCATCTTCTGTCAGGAGTGGGAGGTAACACCAAAATTATTCTAATTGATAGTATGTCTAATATTTATTCAACCAATCATTACTATTTCCTTTAATATAAAACAATGTTCCAATCAAACTATCCTAGATATTCTTCCCCATGTGTATGAAATCAATATTACGATTCACATTATGATATCTTCAATATAGTAGAACAACCACCATTGATCATTTATTTCTAATATGTCTATCATTACCATATTTATGTGCCTTTACCAATGTCACATCAAGGTTTTTAACCCTCTCAATATAGTTATCAATAGATAAATGTTCTGGAGAAATATCGAATTCTTGTGAGGCATTGAATGCATTTTTTATCTTCTATTATTGTGACACAAAGGAAAAAAATTGATGAAACATGTCTACTGTTTTCCTACCATGATGAAATTGAAAATATGAATTATTTTGTTCATAAATTGGAAATGATTTATTCCCCTTAACACAGTGTCCGGTCAAATTTACATCCACCAGATACTCATTTAGAGTGAACCTAATCAATTCATGAAGTTGAATATTTTCCATTTTATAAGAATCATAAAACCTAATACCATCCTCCAGAAGAGTTTAAAATTATCAATTAATGGTAAAAAAATTAATATCATTTTTGGGTTTCTTTGGTCCAGAGATCATTAAACTCTACATGATATATTTATACTTCATACAAAATTTAGAAGCTAGGATCTAAATTACAAATAAAACATTCCAGGACCTATGTGTGCAACTGTGTCTTCGATATGGACTCATTCCATCCATGCACAACTCATGTCAGATATTTCTACCTTCTTATCAGAATGCATGATAGACCTCATCAATTTTCTTCCACTATAAAAAATCTTCTGGATGTCATATCTTTCTATCAGACATCCGCTCATAAGCATGCCATGATAACCTTTTTTCATCATTTGAATTATCAAAATAACATTTCAAATGAGGAATTATAAGAATATAAAAAAATAATTTGGTAGTGATCTCTGTAATCCCTAAATTAGTTCGAGATTTTTATTTCAACTTATACTATGATTTCCTCTATTTAGGACACTCTTACAAAAATTCATATTACTTCTTAAATATCACATAGTCATTCAAATATGAATATATTTTTTTGTATCCCAATCCCATCAGACATAATATTTTATTGGCATTATAATATAAATTTTGATGATCGTCATATTTATGAAACATGTATTTCAAAAAATGATTTTGCTTTGTAAAACACTTTTCACTTAGTCCATACTTTTACTTTAGGTCAATCAATCATAAAACTAATGAAAAAACTGTAAAATTCATACAATCTAGATATAATTATTTTTCAACATTACTATATAGACTCCAAATTTTTGGTTCATTACAAGTTTGTTCTACTTCAATTTCAAAAATAATTTCTTTAATTTCATCAATGATACTATATTGAAAGGCATCATCATCAGTAGATCTGAAATTCTACCTAGTTTTACCATGCCAAATTCCAGGGCAGTAATTGATATTAAAACCATGAAAAATTAAATGATATTTTACCTCCAATCTTTTAATCATATTAAAATTTAAATATTTTAGTCATGGATAGAAAAACGTGTCATTTTTTGGAACTTTTCATTTAGAAAATTCAAAAAAATCATCAATACATTCCTTATATTTATCACCCAGTCGATGTGACATAATAAAACATCGACTCATTATTACCTACTACAAATATCAAAATTAAACATCTTGTTAAGATAATTAAATTTTATATTTATATTAAAAATGCTATAATTTGAAAGTATCAAAATTTAGAAATATAAAACAAATATAGGCGTATTTGAAATATATAATTATAAATTCCACACAATAGTGGAAGATAAGATTAAATATAAATGATAAATCATAAAAATATATTAATGGAAATAATTTAAAAAAATATATGTAGTTAGATAGTCTAGTTTTATATTTATATAGTATATTTCATAATATGAAAGCAACACAATTCTTAAATATAAAAGAAATGTATATTTATTAGAAAATTATACAGATATTGTTTTTTATCAATAAGATAGAAAACCACTAAATTAGAAAATAACACCATCCCCAAATGTGACGTATTGTCATCCAATCACAACATGAGTTTATTTATGTAATTTTTTATCCTAATTATCTAAAATATTAACCTAACATTTCTTATGACTATGATGAATTGGAATATATTCTTTATTTAATGTAATTTTGACAGTCACATTTTTGGGTTTTAACGTTCATATTGAGTTTGTTGTGAAAAATGGTATTGTTGAAAATAGTCTTGTGTACATTCCTTGAGAGGAAAATTGATTTTCTTGGGAAGGTGGTAAAAATATCTGTTAAGAATAAGAAATTATAATTACTTCATTATCAAGATGTACAAGTGTCTTTTAGTATCCCAATGATCATCTCATCCATTTATTACACATCATGGTACATCGAAAATATAGATTGAGAGACATGGAATGCATATCTAAATAAAAATCCATATTTAATTTTTTATCCCTAAAATACTCTTTGGAAATATGGTATGTAACTAAAGGGAAAACAATATTGAATAATAATTCTAGGATTCTATTGACAAGATAATATTATGTTACTAAACCACCTTCTACAATTAATAGTGAATGAAACAATGAGCAAAACCCAAAACATAGATATAGGGCATCTGCAAACGACCAATGATTTATAACATGATGGGAGTGTTGGGTCTTGGAAATGGGACTAATATAGGGTTAAGTGGTATGGTCTTGGAGTCTTTATTTGAGTCTTCTTGTCTTTTACCTATATTAATTTTAGTACATCACTTAGTTACATTCATATTTCCATACCATTATATGATTTTTATTTGGATTTATTCCCCTTTTCCTATTCTTCATTGTATTTTTCTTAAAGTAGTCACATTATTTTTCTTATTCACTATAATCTTATTTTATATTTCCTCTCTCATTTCAACACTTTACAATACTTTGTTACATCCACACTATATTCCTTGCACCTTTAATATTAATCAACAACCTTTTTCATTTGTGGAGGCATTTCTGAGGCCACATAGTCAACAGATCAGGCCACATGATGGAGAAATGGGGTGGGGAAAATACATGGGTTACATTTATATGTTAAAAATTAAATATTCTCAACTACACTAATATCATATATATAGATATAAACTATACTAAAAACCACCAATAATACCAACTTGTAAATCTTATAAGAAACCCCAATAAGATAGCTTTTTATAAGAACTAAAATGAAATATCATCATATAAAGGAGGTAGAATTAACCCCTACATTAACCTCAAACTTATCAATAACCACCCAAACAAAGTGACTCCACACTAATGATTGGAAATATTGTAAATCTATAATCGATGCTCAGGTTGATTAAAATGGGAAAAAATTAATAAACCAAACTTCATTTCTATCAATATTTTAATCTTACCATCAAAATATTGTGAAAATAAAATCACAAAACGAGACTTAGGGATCCATGGACTTAGGGAATTAGTGAATGGCAGATGATAAAAAAATATCAGGATACAAAACCACATTCAACACTAAATAGTGAAATACATGATGGAATCATAAAACAGGATTTAGGGCATCCAAAAGGTCCAAAACTATAGAGTGTGAAGCTTATATGAGATTTGAAAGACGAGTAGATTGATGCACCGATGAAAAAAATGATGAATGCATATTTTAAAACATGTTTGAAAAAACTGAGATCAAACAGTCAATTGTAGGATTTCCACGCGTGAGAGACTGAGTTACTGTCACCTTAAAGAAAAATAACCGAATAACATGAAACAATACATCCTAAATGTTTTAAAATATTTATCATGTTGGTTATATAATAAGTGGCATGATAAATAGTTTTTATTACATTTATCGCATCTCTTATTTTATAACTGGCATGACAAAATGAATTATAATATCGGTTATATAATAACCGACGTAATAAATTGGATTTTTATCATGTTAGTTATTTTATAACATACATGATGAAGCTAGATAATTGATTTATCATGTCTATAACAAAATAAATGATGTGATAAATCAAGATAAAGATTTTTTTACATCTTTTGTAATATAACCAATGTGATGAATTAATTTTTTCATCTTTTCATGTTGGTTATTTATAGTGGATATAGAAAATGTTTATGTGGTAAAAACGTTTTGTACTAGGGATTAGTTGAAGTATATGGGCATAGGTTTGAGTACATATGCATGGGCTGGGAGGAGACCGGTAGATCCCAGTCAACAAAGACAAAATATGTACTTCGTGTACATACCATGTAGTTCAACATTTCTATTGAATCCATGTGGAGGTGTGGACGCACATAGGTGTCTAGGAGAGATAACACATCATGTTAACCTATGTACGCACCATAAACTATTCTATAAAACTCCTTCATTGTGTATTTTCTTCTTCAAGACTCAATTTTTTACATGTGAGTATCCAGTCTTGATCATTTTTTCACATAGAATGTGGTGGGGACCTTTATATTGGGATCAGACATATGACATGTCATGTTACAAATGGGATTTTTCTTTTAGCAGTGCTTATCAATTCACAATGACCACGTGAGATCATCAAAGTGTTACCAGGGCCAGAACCCCTATCACACTAGGGTATGGTCCCTACATAATAATTATACTGGTATATTGGGTTCCCCCATACGAATGAGGTTGTGATTCCTATATCAATAGAGTGGTGCCCCCATCCTCAAGATCTAGAACCAAGAAGACCCTCTAATGTGGAAAGTCCCCACACACTTTAGGTGCCCCACGGCAAGGTGAACTCCCTCAATATAGATTTTTGTGTGGTTATACATGGTTCTAGGAACCAGATATGGACCTTTAATGCTTCATGAAGACACATTTATCTTTTTTTCATTTGGAGATGAATACCCCCTTTCACTCTTACTTGGTTTTGTTTATGAAAATATATATCTTGAGTTTCATTTTCAATATTACCTATGGGATGAGATGACTATTACTTATTTATATTTCACCCTTTTTACTTTTCATGGAATCCTATTGCATACGTATACAATCACCTCTTCCTAAGATTTTCCTTTACATTTTTTGGCTTATTCATATGACATAATGATTATTTATATAATTGGGGGACCATGTTTTGAAGTATCATAACTGTATCTTGTGGATATGATCATATTTATCTTCTCACCATAACAATTGAGATTTAGGCTATCTTCATTCTCCCTTTTTCTGTTTCTATAAAATTGGGAATTCATTTCTAGATATTCATGTATTTTTTACTCTATAATTTCATACTATTCTTGTATACATTGATTCTTCCCTAGGGTTTTTAATGCATGGTTTACAATCAAGATGTTTAGTATTTTATCTTATGTATAAACTATTTCATAGAGCTAGATGTGTGCATGTATACAAATATTTAGGCTATGGACCCCATTCATAATTTTCTACTTGATTCATATTAGAATCACCTAGGATCCTGAAAAAAGGCTTGAGTTTTCTTACAGAACTTACCACCACCAGGTAGGCCCTGATGGGACATTTTTTGACAAAAGAAATATAAATAGGGAGATGGAAGTACCCGTTAGACGAGGATGTAGAATTACTTAATTTGTTGTTAATGATTAATTTCATTGATTATCACAATATTTATAGTCAATAGAGATTTAAGAAATGAAGTTTCCAATCAGTTTTTAAGATTTAGGTTCATTAGATGTTTATTCTCTTGATGGTGGATCCATTATATAAATGAACATACTAGATACATGATCAAATACCAGAATTCAATACTAAAGGAATACTATATAATTTTACTAGATGATAAGAGAAACTAATTTCAGTAGAAGAAATTAAGATAAGTGAATTTATTTCCACTGACTCTTGAAGATGGATTCGATAGAGAGTAATATGTTTAGAAAAATCCAAACACATTTTTTGATTTTGAACAATTAATTAAGAGGAAGAGAAATTTTAATGTTGTTGAAGAGTATTGTATACAATAGTTGTTAATAATATATTAAATATATTTCCATAAAAGATAATGTATTGATCCCATTTGGATGATTAAATTAGAAAAATGGGAGATTGAAAATCCAAGATGAAGTTGAACGAAATATGTTGAATGGAAATTTTATAATATACTTATAGATAAATAAGAGGCCAAAATGATCAGAAGGATGACCCGCGTTGAATGACATAAAAAGTCACAGATAATGATCAGAGAGTTCCTACCATGAATATAGAAAAAGAATGAACAACAATGTAATCAAAGATAAACCTATAGAAGAAAAATCACTGGAAGATACACTATAGGTAATAATTTGGAATGTCTTTGGAAGTAGAAGATACAATGTAGATATAGAATACTAATACGAGTTAAATACTAAATGTTAATTTAAGAAACACGCATAGTTCATTTTTCATGGGAGTACATCACATTGGCATCAAAACTAACTACGATCGAAGTATGGTGAATGAATGATTAGGTAAAACAAGATATAGAAGATCAACCTTGATATTAAGGAGCAGACATTAAAATTGAAATACATTTCAAGGTCCTTGTTTTTTGAATATTATAAGTGTTATAGGAAAGACATAAAAATTTATTTTTTGGTGAATATATATGAGAAATACTAAATGAAAAAGTGGAAAAAATAAGATTCTTGAGGATGAGATGGTTTGAAGACATGACAATAAATAATTAATAGGACTCTAAGGAGGATCAATAACATAATGTTTGAACAAAATTAAGGTTAAATGGATAGAGAATATACAAATAATTTGAATAATGTAATTGGATATTCAATATACTAATGTCTATATTATATTGAGTGGAATAAATAGAAATAATGGAATAAGATGATTAAAATATAAATATGTTCATTGATTATAATATACTGAGGTAATTTTAAATCATATGAACATGAAACTATTATGATTATGTTTATAAGGATGATCAAAGTTAACATATTAACAAACGAAATGTTTTGGGTAAAACAAGGATTTTTATATAATTCCAAGAATTCTAATGTTGAATTTTATAGCATATTTAGTGAAGTTAGATTATGACATTTTCTTATGTAATTGAATGTTTTTTATGAAAGACTTGAAAAAAAATGGGTTTTTTTATTGAATCCCATTCATTCCCAACATTTATTGAAAGAGGGTTTTCTATATAAAGTGGGAAGTTCATTGGATTAGAATTTATGATTATAATGTACTGGGAGAGATTCTAATATTATTGGGAATCATAATGAGAAGGAGAAATCAAACTTGTACATACTAAAAGGTCATAAGGGTTAATGATTTTATGATGATGAAATATCATATTCCAAAATAATCAATTTAACGTCACTAGATTATGGTGACCTGATTTTTTGTGTAAGACCAATTTATAAAGACAACATATGGATGTTATTAATAGTAATGTTTTGTGAAATGAGATCTATAAATCTTATTTTCTAGAGGAAGGTGATTGGTTTAAGTGTGTACTGAGCATAGAAAAATTTCACTTGGTAGTTGATGATTTATCCGTAAATAAGTTTTTGATGAATCCTAAAAAGACAAATGGTTCTAATATATGTTACTCCACCAGACCTACTTGAAGGTTGAAGGACATTTTTGAAAACAATTTCAACCACATGTGTAATATTGAGGTTTCCTAGATTATTTTTATCCTTTATTATCATAAAATAACCATATATTTCTCTATTTTAACACTTGTTAGAATAGTTAAAATAAATGAAATGGATAATTATGATCACAATTATGAGTTCGTCTCCCATTCTAGGGTTGATCCTTATAAAAAGTTTAATATGTTATTAACATTAATTATATGAATTAAATGAGGGAGTAAGTTTTGACAGAGGACATAAAATAACTATACATCATAAGTGATTACATATGTTTCATAAACACAAAGCAATAAAAGGATTAATTTGATGTAAATTTGTAGAAGTTAGTCACTCATAATTCTTCTGCCTATCAGGGTGATTGCAATATTCACCCAGATCCCAAAAATATTAAATAAATAAATATCCATAATCTTAATTATTAATATTAAAGTACCTTTTTATTTATGAGGATTGAATTATGATTTTGAAATAATTTTTTATATTGAAATTATAATGCAATTTTTAATTTTTTTAAATTAAAAAATAATGGAAAATATAATGGGGAAAATATTAAAATTATGTTTTTTTCATAATTACTATTTTGAAATGTTAAAAATAAAGGTATTATTTTGGAAAATTATTTATCCATATAAAATGTAGTTTTTATCCTTGATATGTTGAAATTCTAAATTATATTAAATATAGGATATTTTGATTCTATAAAATTCATATAGAATATATGAATTATTTATATAAAATATTAAATGTTTATACTTAAAATAAATATCACATATTTTGTAAATATATATTATCTAATAATTTGAATTATTTCGTATAGAAACAAATATTAATTGTTCATATTTATTTTATTATGGATTGTGAATAATGTATGGACAAGGGATAAATTTTTCAAAATTTATTTATTTAAGAATTGCTCCAAAATGTTCATCTCATGTATAGATTTATGAAACATTAATTTATTTTCATACTTCATAATTTATTCATATATATTAATTTTTAATAGTATTAATGGATTTATTCATTAGTTTGAAGTAATAAACTTATTCTATATATATCACACATGCATCCATGGAGTTATATACATGATAGAATTTGATTAATTTTTCTCTTATATTAACTATTGATTCAAATAGATTATGAGATTTAATTGCGATGTGAATTATATTTTATACCTATTAGGTGTCCTAATTGTTATGTAATTATGGAATCTCTTGAGTTTTAAACCATGGGTAGTGAGATTTTAGTTCAGATCACCCACTGCACTTAGGGATTTTTTATTCTAAAAAAGATTAATAGACTACATGTAACACCATTATTAATATTTAGTTGATATTTGGGTTCTTAAGAATATAAGAATGTACTTGAATGGTTTGTTTACATAATGTATGTGATGTATTTAGATATATATAAATGTAATGTATATTTTTAATTTTTGTTAGTAACAGATGATAAAATCCATCCACAATGGTACTGATAAATATGGTTTTAACATATTGATTTAGTGGATGTAATAAGGATTAAAAACTAAATAATTAGAACCATGTATACATGTAATGGGAAAATATAAGATAATATAGAGGGATAGTAAATCCCCTTAAAATACTGAGTGTTACCTTCCTTATAAATCAAACACATTTAAATAACTCAATCATCCAACTAGTTATATTCATACTAAAGCCCGGATACCATTTTTAATCTTAGGTATGGAATGCTTAAAATCGATAACGCTGTGATTTAGTAAATGAAGTTCATCTATAATATTTTTTCCAAAAATAGAGATAAGATACTATAAGAACAGAGTTTCGTTTATCCGTATGATATATTTTTGGAAAATTGTTTCCAACTAAACAATCCCTTATTCTTATATGATATGAGATACATTAGTGTACCTAAATTCATAAATTTTAAGTGAAAAATAATTAATACTCGTAGCATTAGAAAATATAAATCATGGACCACTACTGGTTATGATAGAATATTTGTAATGTTATCATGAAATTCATGGGAACACATTCAATAAAAGTACATATTAAATGAATATAAAATATGATACTCATATAATAAAATATTTTGTAATAAATAAATTAAATCATCTTCATTAGACATATATTAGAGACAATTCATTGAGATAAAGAAACATAATGAAAGGGAAATATGAAACTTGTATAGAAAATTAACATTTTTCATGAGATATAAGGACTATTAGAGATGGTAGAGAAATAACATACAAATAAACAATTTATTGATGTATGATGTCTGGTTTGTGGTCCGTGATGGTTGGAGTTCCCGGTGATTACATGACATCAATGGTGGTGAATGTTGATGATGATATCGAGAGGTTGAAGGGTTTGGAAAGCGGTGTTGCAAATGGTGTTTTGTCTGATCTTTATAGGTTCTCACTAAACCAAAAAGTGATTTATTTGAAAATAAAAAAAAAAGAAGTTTATGTTAAATGGAATGAAAAGGTTCAAGTCTCAAAAATTTGTTCTTCTTTTTCATTTTTTTGAAAATTTATTCTTTATTTTAATGGGAATAGAATTTATGATAAAAAAAGGCATTTATTATATATTAAATGACCTAGGGATGTTAATCTTCCCTCATGTTCTCAATATGATTCAGTTTGTTAATGACTTGGAGGGAATGAAATATTCCATCAAGGATCTAGATATAAAATATATTATTTTAAAAAGGTTTAAGGAAATGAATTAGAAACATATACGTTTACTTAATTAATTGAATATTTTAGGATAGATGATTAAAACATGAGATGATTATACTCTAGTACATTATTTTATGTACAGTTGGGTAAAATAATAAGTCAATAAAATAAGTTTAGATGTTCTAATTATCATCATTGGTAATTTAAACTAATAAATGGTTCTATTAAGGATTTACAATATTTCTATTGGATGAAATTTTTCCGGATACCTAAAGAGGTTTGAAAGACTCCATTGAGAGTCTATATCGGGTATGAGTGTTATATAAATCAATGCTATATTTTCAAATTTATAAACTAAAAACAATAACTTAGAAAATTATTATGAATAGATATAGTAGGAAAGTATTTTTGTAGATTTTTCCATTAAATCATGATTTTTTTTCAATTGATTTTTAAAGGGTTTCTATGTCATAGATTTTGATGAAAGTAATTACTTTAGATATTTTATAGATTTATAATAAATATTGTGTATTTTATAAATTATTTACTCTCATATGAAAATATATATTTATATAAATGATTATTAAATGAACAATATAGGATTATTTATTTAAAAATTATGATTATTATTTAACCAAGTTTAATAAAATGGTTTTAAATATAGATAAGTATATGTTTTCTATCTATGAAAAATGATTTTATCTAAGATATTTGTTAAAATAGTAGGGAAGGAGTTCCCACCACCTTCTAGTGATATATTTTAATGAATAAAATCTTATTTTCAAAATACTTCTATAGACACATAGAGTATTATATGAGACATAGTTTCTAGTATTTTATTTGTTAAATGTTTTCAATAATTTAAATAAGAGTATTTTTTTAACACAAAAGACATTTTATTTCTGAGAATGATATTGTGTAGAAGGTATAGTTTCTGAGATACAAGTGGGAGTGTTTTTGGGCTTTGAGATGTTAAAATGTAATAAATAAAAAATTATACTAGTCAAAATTAGTAATAAATGTAACTTTATATCCTAAATGAGCTTAATTTATATATATATATATAATAATTGAAAGATAAATATTATTTTTACTTGATAATCTTGAAGAACTGTTTTAGAAATAGTTATAATATGATAATGATGAACTCCAATTATGTTCTATGTATATTTAAAAAGTTATTAATGTCATAACATTGAATTTTCTTAAGTAAAAAAGATTTAATACATGTTCAATAGTTGAACATCTAAAATATTATTCCTTGTCTCATGAATATTCAAATTGGATTTATTCATATATGTTATAAATTTAATGAGAATTGAGGGAGATTTTTGTTATATGGCCAGATAAAGTTTTTATAGGAAATGCATTAAGATGTAATGAGTTTAATAAAACCCTAAAAATGTAGCAAACATAAGGAATTTTGGATGAATTTAGTATGAGAGATTATACTAATGATTATGTGTGGGTTTGGAAGAATTCAAAAATATTTTTTGGAATATAAAATATATCATTTTATACAATGGTGGTCTCCAATTTATAAATATTTCATGATTGATTCATATATACATGAAGTGAAATGATAATTTACCACTGAAAATATGAATTTCATTGCTACCTAACCAATGATTGTTATGGAATATTTTCGACAGTGAAAAAAATGTTTATATAATGTGCCTAATTTTGTATTATGATATAAAGTATTCTCATGAAGAATAAAATGTGTTCTGTATTGTGGATGACCCATAAAGTATAAGACATATGTGTCACATAATAAGTATTTTTTATACTAGGGGTTCATGTTTTATATTTTTATTTCCCAATTTCCTAATTTTGGAAAATATATATAGAAAATTTAAACTTAATAATTTGATATCATTCTTACTCTAGACTTGAAGCTGAGCTAACTAGTTGAGGTTGAGTGTAATTCTAATCACGTGGTCAATTGCGTTGTATCAAAATGTGATTTTCCCTCATGTGAGGCGTATGTCATACATGCCATCAATTGAGACATTTGATGTATTGTATGATAACACATAGATAAGAGATATGTGAAATAATTATCTATTATATTTGGGGAATTTTATGTGATTATCTATTAGGGTTAATTACATGTAACGTTTTTGTCTATTTGGATAGACTATACCAAGAGAATTGATATTGTATGAGTAGCTATATGATATTGAAATAATTTATATCCTATGGTAACATTATGTATTGTAAAAAGGATAATATGAATATGAATTATTTTATATGATACAATTAGTGGGAATAAATATAGAGATATATACATTTGATCACGATCATTCCAAATCCATTAATTTCCTAAGTAGTATTGATAAATTCTTATAGACCACACTTTTGTAACATTTATTAACTAAGAAATTCATATATTTTTCAAAGATATAAAATTATATTAGGAAGATGTTTTCTATAAACTAAATGGGAACTATGTTTTACAAAACATATATAGTTTCTCTAAAAATGTTTTAGAGTTTAACTAAATTTTTTTTACGATTGATATTCACTAAGTATTTTATATAATGTCATATAAAGTACGGTTAATGATATCATTCCAAAAGTGCTATGAAAATATTCAAAAGAAATTTAAAATATAGTTTCACAAGTTATTTGAATGGAATAATTGTTTCATAGGGGATTAATAAAATTTAATAATTTATTTATAGTCTCAAACATACACTATGAGCCAATTTAATTTTCTGATTTTTGAGTCTGAAGTCGAACCCTATAAAATATTCTGAAAATACTTTGGAAAACATTTAAGAATGTTTGATTGGGTTTAAATTAGAAAGAGAGAGAGGAAACAATTGGTTTGAAATAATATAGATAAAACATTCCCAGTATAGTAATCTTTAGTTTCATGATCAATGGAATTATTCATTAATTCCTCATAATTATATTAATTTTATAATTTAATCTAAGGACTACCTTGTTCTTGACAAATACTCTCAAATTTTTTAATTGTACATTTTTATATGGATAATTAATTTAGGTATATTAATTAATTAGGTGATACTAAATCATGTTTGAGAATAATTATCCCTATTTTTACAATGGTGAGGCATGAATATGGTTATTTAGTCCTATGTATTATAATATTTTCATAGTTCAATTATTAATGTTTATTAGGAATGAAAAATGAATAAGAAGAATTATTTTTAGACCATAAAATCCAACACTAACTAAAAATAAAAGAAAATATCCACCTAGAAAAATCCCCTTATAAACACATCACACAATATATTAAATAATTACCACCTCATGCAAGTCAAGAGATCATTATATAAAAGAAAATAATAATAAATCTTGATGGTAATGATAGAGAAACCTAGTGGTAGTGTAATAATTATTCCACTACCAAGAATATGTCTCCAAAATAATTCTTATAGGGAATCACACAACCTTATATTTTTAGGTGAAAAGAAATCCCCATGCGGCCTAAATGTAATAATGTTTTCCACCCAATTGGTCTAGGTCAACATTGGGAGTTATGTGTATATTGTAATATGATCTAGGTTAAAATTGACTCAAAACCACAAGTATATTTTTTGTAAAAAGTTTCAAAATGTGACAGTATAATGATATTTCTTGGTCCAAATATGGGATCCATTTTATGAAGGATTATTTTACACAATGATTAATCAATTAAGTTTACATCATGAATCACCAATTCCTAATGAAAATTATTATTTTTCTATGATTTTTTCTTTATTTACAGATAAATATTTTATTATAAATTATAAAATAATGCCTTGACTTATCAAATATCATGGGACATTCTTTTCATCATGAATACATATCCATTTTATTTTTTTCTTCCTTTAAATTAATTTCAAATGTACTTTGACAAAAAAAACAAAATATAATATATCTATATAATAAATAAAAATTTTATTAAAAAAATAATCATTTTAATATCTAACATATATTAATGAAATGAGGACATCAAATCAAAACACATTTAAGATCATGACTTTTCTAATTATAATATCTCAACATATTACCAAGGACTCTCATTGCACAATTATTAAAATTATAATGTCCAAAACATTGTTTATAAAAATGGAAAATACATATTCAAGAATCGTATGGAAAATTTTCATTTTTGCTATAATTTTAGAAGAAAAAAATTCAAAAATTTATTTTACCTCTTCCCTTTTTACATAACCAAGCCTCTTTGCACTTCCATCATATTTTCCAGTTTATTTTCAATGTGAATGACACTCATTAATTACCTTGATGAATTTCTTCACACATCATTCATGGTACGAATATAAATATAGTTTTTCTCATACCTAATGTCATTATTGTCATCATAGGATTGAAATGAATATACTCTCTCTACCCTGCAGATACAAATATCAAAAATAATCTTGAGGGATTCACTTTTAGGTTCAAATGACTTTGTGGATTATGTATGGTTGAGAGAATTATATTTAAAAAAAAGTAAAAATAAATATTAGGGAATATCTAATTTAATTTTCATGATAAGAAATAAAATATTTATGAAAAATTATCACTTAACCAAATGAATCATTCATTTTAATCAAAATTCAATGAAAGATCCTAATAAATCGGGGCATAATGAATTAAACACCCCCTTAAGTTTATTTTTTTAGTGAATTTTTTTTTGGAAAAGCTTTACATCCAGCACCCATCACATAATATTACAATTAATTGGTAAGGTAAATTTAAAATTATAACCATATAAAAACCCCTTTTTAAGAAAATAAGATAAGGGTCTATAATAAATGATAAATAATTTTTTTTGTAAAACAACACATTATCAGATGAAAAATCATTAAAAACATATCCATTCAAGAATAAACATCCCTTTAACCATGTCAACATATCATCATCACTCATTTTTTTGTAATAAAGAAAAATACCTAGAGTAGGGTATGAAAGGATAAAAAAGGCTTGTAATGCCTCTCTTCCTTAAAAAGTGTTTTTATGATTTATATGACCTTAATAAAGATAAATTTAATGGTGGATAAATGGATATGAGATTGAAATAGTTATACACAATAATATTAAATGTGACTTTGTACACTCATAGCTTAAAAAATATAAAAAAAATTTATTATTAGTTAAAAAACCTCGGTTTTACTCTTGAAATATACTAAAGATAAAATTGGAATGTTAGGATCACAATAATTCATCGGAATGATAACTGATGATTGGGATAATAACTAATGGAAATTCAATCCAAAAGAACAATTAACTAACATAAGTATCAGAGTTTCAATTCATGTCAAATATAATAAAATATTCATTTTAAAAACTAACCAATCTCCCAAGTCATGAATTTCCAATTCCAAATACCCATGTTCAGCTTTACTTATTCTTTCCCTTATTTTTATCTTATGAAATTAATTAAAAAAAATTAGAAACCCAACATGATGATTATCCATAATAGTTTTTTCCTCATCAATTGATGATTAAAGAAAAACGTAAGCATGGGGCATGAAATTTTAAATATTTTTTTAAAATAGAAATATTGAGGGGCAGGAATAAAGTATTGAATTAAAAATCATACTACCCAATTGAAAAAATTCCCCTCTTATTCTATTTGATACTTTGGTTCCCTTATAGTCTCATTCTTGATCCCTTGATTGGAAATAAAAACTAAAATACCCATGTGAAATTGCATGCCCCTTTTCAATAAAATTTTATTATATGTGGGAGAGAGCGACTAAAAAAGGTTAAAAAAATAAGGTTTAATATCAGAATAACATTTTTTATCATTTTTGAATCACACATACATCTTCCACTACAATTAAAAAATATTGGAAATATTGTACATGTTTTGGAGCATTAAGCATCCCCATTCGTAACTTTTTCATATAGATATTCCTCCTACTTTCATAAATACTATTATTTCTCCTTCGATTAAAACCATCTTGACCTCTATCGGGCCTATACAGAAATTATTATTGAAATTGGAAAATATAACATCTAGGTTATATACTATCAAAAACTATTGTCATTATTTAATATTTTTTGATCTATTTGTCCCTCCCACAATAGTGATGTTACCTTTGGGATTCCCAACCTTCTTCATAACTTCATATCCTTATTAATTAGTATGGAAAATATGTACCTCTTAAATTTATTCTATAATGGAATCCTCTTAAAATTAATTCCTTTTTTCTTCATGAAAATCATCTCTCTCCACATTATATTTCTTTATTACACGGTGTTTGTTTTAACTGACTTGTTCAATGTCTACTTCAGAAAAAACAAAAAAATTTATGTTGCTTAGTTATCTTAGATTTCCAAAAATAGTCTCCCAATAGTAATAGGTATCTTCTTCACATCTATATCTAGATCCAAAAAGTATATGTGGAAAATAAAAATTTCATGTTTAATAAAAAAATTCTTTAATCAGTCCTTTGGGGTATTTAACTATTGAATCCACTAGTCAATGTGAGACCCTTGAGAGATTTAGGTCATCATGTCCTAGGCTTTTGAAGTTAGTTTAAGACCTGATATTGACTCTGAAAACTAATTCACATAATTATTTTCCAAATTTATTAGACCCAACATAACTAGGGATTGAAAAACCATAACATCTTTACCCAACTCATCTATAAGGTGGTGGTCGGACTGGGGAATCACATGGCCTCATGGGTGCCTCCCCATATACCACTGGCTACTGACTAGAAGAGAGGGTCTATTTATGGTATAATTGGGATACTATACCCTCTATATCAGATTTGTATAGTTTTATAATAATATTAAAACAATATATAATATCACATTATGTAATAATAAAGAAAAGTAGTGAAAGAATAATATAATATACAAATAAAATAAAATCTCTAATTCCAATTCCATATAATGATGCATGTAAAATCAGGTGTTACTATAATGTACAAGCATTAAAAAATACAAGATAATGAAAAAAACCCAATATTCAAATCCTTCAGTATCTTGAGAAAGATCCCAATCATGTTCTCTATAACTCCTATGAACACAACACAACACTAGAAATGAATACATTGACCTAGGACCAAGAAGATCTAGTTGGGTTCCAAACAATGCCCAAGAATGATTCGAGATATAAATATCACTAGCTCAGAACCCATGGTGTATATCCCAAATCATTTCATACAATTAATAATAAATGATAGTGTGACACACATTATAAATACAATGTGACAAAAAAATAAATAAAAGCAACTTGGTCCAGTATCCTAAAGGGACTCCTGTCCCATACTACTTAATTCATCCTAAGCAAGATAACTGTGTATTTGGGTAGATCTCATTTAATTAAGAATGATCACCGAAATTGGGGGACGATACTCAAAATTAGGGTGAATCATTCAAAATATACCATAAAAATATGGTCTCTTATCATAGGCTAACCAAAACCTCACCCTCAAGTATAAATAAAATATATACCCAAGCTATCCAAAATCATAACCTCAAAAATAACTAGAATTGTACCCTCAAGTATCCTTTGAGTGTTCATCTATCCCTCACACATTCAACAGAAAAATATATTATTCCCTAAGGCATTCATTACCAATGCACCTATACATTAGGTGGTAGAAAAATGGAACCAATAACTCATGCATCACATTAAACATGAGTGGTATCTTAAAAATCAACATTCCAAATAGTATAAAACCCTCAGGTACAAATCACATTGATATCACATAAGATCAAAATGTAAGCAAGAAAAATATCAATCCCAGTATATAACATACACTATTTATAACCATAAGAAATAACATTCAATTTATAAAAAATTACAAGCAGTCAAAACAGTCCAATCAATTAATCCAGATTCATAATTTTCATCATAATTATATATAACCTATTTAGTTAACCAATTGAACCTATAGTCATTAATAATAAATTACTAGTTTAGACAAGGTTATTTTACCATATGAAATCACACAATTTATTATTAACAAAATTCTAAAGAATAATCCAGATATCAAAAAATTTATCAAAATTGTTATAGGGATTTAAAGTCAATTTGACCACATATTATTAATGTCCAAGGCTGGCACACCTATTAGGTGTATGAAGGTCTCATTTTCCATGCCTATGGGCCCAAAATAATTTAAAGGACAATCAATGAAAATAAAAGATTATAATTTAACAGTGATTATCCATTTTATCTATTTGTGTCGGAGACCTGCCAGAGCTTTCACACATATCACAATACATATAAAAAATTGTATCCGATAAAAAAGGATTTAATTTAGGCCATGAAAAAAAATCCATTTAATATAATTCATTTAAAACATTTATGGAATTCAATCCGTCATGACATGTTATTCCATTCAATTCATGCCATTTAATTAAACATGTCATGTAATTTCATTTATCAATGTTCAAGTGGTACATAGATGGTACCATGGGAAAAAAAGTCCAATTTCGAATGGAACACCCAATATATATGTCCAAGGACTAGGAGAACAACCCGAATGGGTTTCACCCCAAGTGAAGGTCACAATGGACAAAAAACCATAAAAATTAATTTTTTACTCAAAAAATTCTTTTCTTGATGGGTCTAGGTAGCGGCCCAATAGCGTGATATCACAAATGAATCGAAATGATGAGAAAAATGATAGGTTCTATACATTGATAATCCTCATTCATAAGAATGATTTTTAATTAATAAAACATTCCATGTTCTTAAAAGGTGTCATTAAAAAGGGTGGAGTCATTTCAAAACATCAATGAGGGTGCGATCCCAACAAGCTATATACCAAACCATGAAATTAAGGTGTAAAGGGAGATCCAAGGTAATCCTGAAGGTAAGAAATAAATTCCTAGTCGCTAATTATTATATTGAAAAACATCACACCTCCATTGGAGGGTTTTTATTATAAAAGTGTGAAATTTCCTACCGAACAATAAATTGTCACATTAAACCAATAAATCACGAAACATACTACAATCACAGTTAAGATGCATTTAATCTAAATACCACAAAATAATAATAAAAAACTAAGGATGGTGTGATAATTTAATTATTTAATGCATTCATAAAATTTAAGGTAAATGTAAAGAGACCCTACCTTAGGAAGTCGACCAAACCATGACAAACATTTGGCACATCAAAAATTTGTCAGCGACCACTCAAAACCACCCCACAAAAACATAAACATACACAAATATACATATATCCCTTAATCCAATGCATAAAGTCTCCTTTCTGTGATGAAAAATGTATGGTGAATCTATATATATATACACATGCCTATGTATATGTGTGTGTGCCCTCACAGATAATCGAAACAAACAAAAATAATTTGTAGAACCATAAAAACATAGCATCAATGTCCAATGGACGTCAATTAAATTACCATGAACCCATAAACAACATTAAAAGTTATAAAAGAGGTATGAAATTATTAAAGGGAATAAACCCTCACCACTAAGTGATGACAATGAGATGAAATGGACTGACCCACTTCGCTTATGGTGGTAGATGTTGGAACGCACATAAATCTGACCAAAGGAGCCTATTGTATGCCCTAAAATCAAAAGACGAAGTCAAAATCTGGGTTAACTCTATCCTAGGGATTTGTATGAATTGGGAGGGGTGATGGGGAGATGTAATATTGACAAAAAAATAAATGTATACAAGATATATGGTCTTACAGTTCATATTCATGTGAAAAAGGATAAATATTGATGGATTGAAGATCACAGGGGAGGCCAGTAGAGGGGGTCAGGTCATGCCATGGGGTTCAACCAGGAGGGGTGTCATGAAAGGTAGGGGAGAGGAAGGGGAATGATAACCCTTTGGGGATCTAAATAAATGAACCAAATAATAATAATATCCATAATAATATTATAATTATAAAAGTAAAAATATAATACTAATAGTAATAATACTAATAATAATAATATAATTATAATTATTCAAAAAATTCCTTTAATTTTATTTCCCAAATTATATTCCTTTAATTTTAGTTTCCTTAAATTAATTTGTTTTTAAAAAACATACATCAATGTGATTCAATGATTGAACAATCATTCTAAAACACTTTTTTAAAAATCGAGCATCCCTAAGATGTAAAAGTATAAAATCTCTTGGATTATGTACGGTTTAAAAGAGGGGATATTGCAACCTTCCCACCTAAGAACTTTTCAAACCTGAGAATCCTTTGGGAACAACAGAAATATCACTGATCCAACAAGGGGTCATTATGTCACGTTTAGATGGCCGTATTTCATTATTCAATGCCCAATTCCCCTTTCAGCACTTCTTAAACACACATTTGTTAATTTCTGAAAGCACGAGGCAATAATCATTATTCAAGAAAAACACTGAGACAACACTTTACTAATCCCTTTTATCTAGAGACATTATCATGTAATATTTTTATAAAAAATATGGCCAAATTTTCATCCCACTTTAGGATATAACATTAGAAATGAGAAACTTTTTGAACCACAACCCCTCCACCATTAGAATTTTCTACAAGACACACCCTTATGTATTCTAGAGATTCTTCTTGCATGATTTTAAAAAGGGATAAAATATTCAATTATTCATAAAACATAAAGCCCATTTTATGATATATTTTCATAAAATCCTTTCCAAACACAAACTATAATCATATCACATGATGACACATCAGAAATTGTCCTTCAATGACTGTTACATTGATCAAGTGGGAAAAATAGTCAAGCCACTCCATCCAACCAGTCATGTAAATGAAAAGATTATATGGCCATCATTTTACAAACTAAATTTCAATGCCTTATACCAAGGTACATATCATTTACAATGAACAAACTCACTGAAGTCCATTACTAAATTCCGGTGACATTCCATGATTTAAGCACCACCAAGCAAGACATCAGGGTCAGGATAACTTTAAATTATAATGGATATAGTGTAATGAACTAACCCAATGTAATATACACTCAATGTTCATGAGTGAGAAATTGGTACAATGACGATAAATATGAATCAAAACATTTACTGAACCCAAAGCATCATTAGTCGAGCGATGATGTTTGAAAAAATGGCTACTATAAAAGAGTTAGTCCCATACATTACTACATGGGAATCTAATTGTCACTAATGAAGAAAAAAACCTTAATAAAAACCAAATAGTTATTGTGAAACACTTGGAGAATACCGAAACAGACCATTAACCTTTATCTACAGCATGTCATAAAACTAGAATTCTTATAGTGTATCAATGATGACATGAAGAGAGGTTACATTATTGTATCTTAAGGAAGAATACTCTAATATTATTTTAAAATTAACATAATGAAAATGATCAAACCACTAATTAATAAGAAATTATAAACAAGTCATCATCACTAAGCGATTCATCATTAGAAATGATAATAATTCCATTTTCCATACGAGGTATTACGCGATAATTTATTATTAAAAACTGAAGTCATCCAAGATTGAAGGTGCTTTACAAATATTGTAAATGGCCAACCATACCAGATTCATGCAGGCAAGCAAGCATCAAAATGATTTAGACTTGAAAGACTCAATGGAAATTGAAAAAAAATACCATTTAGAATTGTCCTATTTGGTTATATCCCTTCTACATGAAGGAAATATTTACCAGAACCATCACGGATCTCTTATGCTCCATGATCATAATGTCAAAGTGTTGGACATGTAAATAAATACCGAACCAACTAGATTGAAAAAACACCCGAGTCTCGAGATAGTTCTCATGAGAATTATGAAAATCCTGTTTATTTAATGATTAGGTTACTCTACTCTAGAGATGACCCAACAATGCACACAAAGGAACAATGATCAAAGATTTCACCAAACATAGTTTGTTTATTGTAACATTTAATACTCTATGGGCACCGTGTATATGAGCACATACTTCCACATGGAATCATAAGCAACAAACACATCCTAATTACAATCTAAAGGATGTATTCCCTATGAATTCATGTATCATATGGTCTATACAACAGATTTGATCAATTTTTATATTTTCTGTATGAAAATTATCCTGGATGACACTATATCAAGTCAGTGATCACCAAGGAACAATAAATGGTCATGAAACCTAAAAAGTTACTAAGCATACCTAAGGCATGTCTACCTAGCTCAAATTTAGCATTACCAGATACTTACGCTGATATAAAAATTAAAGGATTCCTTGAAAACCTAACATAGTTGGGGTGTCATGGAAAAATCAAATACCTAAAATGAAAAATCTCACTCGAAAGAAACAAATCATCAAAAAACAGCATTGTAAGGGAATTTACATTCTAATGGCACTACCAACAATGGGATTGCCCCATAGAAGAGAAAAATCCTTGACTGTACAACTAGGTCCAGAAAAATAGAATTTCACCAAGCTCAAGATCCTACCATCTATGATATTTCTAAAAATAATGAAGAACCATGGAATAAGATCACATTTTTGTTCCAAGGTAACTAAAATAAATCTTAAGATACCCTTTCACAAGGGATTGAACAATGGACACTACCTAGGGTTTCATTTTACATCATTTTCAATTATTCAAAATTAATCATCAAATGGTGAAAATATTTAAAAAAATCTTGGAACTAAATGAAATACTCACAATATATAATTTTTAATCATTTTACATTAATTTACATCCCATCATATATTAGGAAATTTATTAAATAAAATTCCTTATAACTGATAAAGAGGCCTATGAGGGTCCCATTATGTAACCCTACGTTCTTTAGAAAGAAACCCAATAGTAATTGATTAATTATTACATTATAAATGCCCATTAAGGGTTATCTCACATGATACATGCCATAACCAAACCTCTTGGGTCTACTTCTATATTTCCTAAAGGGACTAATTTATTTAGATCTAAGTTAAATAACCTTTTCATTTTAAAACAATCTCAAAATAAATGATGGTTAGATAAAAAAAGGATTGATTCTTTTAGTTTCCATTTCAAAATTCATAAATTTATCATACAATTTATTAATTGAAAGCATTCTTCCTATAATATAGTCTAGTGCAATTTAATATTTTAACCTTAGCACGATTTAAAATTTTAACAATAGCCTAATTTGATTTATATCTATTAAAAAATACTATTATCTTGCAATAAACATAGTGGAGCAAGCTGTGAAATGTAAAGAAGAAATATAAACTCTAAATCATGGGAAAAATGATATGATTAATCACCCAAGAATCTTATCGATACGGGCATTCTATGTAAATAAAAATCATGGCATAACACTAATGGAACACATTCGAGTCAACATGTAAACTAAATGAAACTACATGAAATGTTACATGCAAGACATGTTAATTCCTATGTGTCCATTATGATGCATGCTATGTTTCACCCTTGTCAAACCATGAAAAGAGTATAAATAACAAAAATTCCATAAATCATAAATAGTAAGAAAACTAATCTAATCACTCATGGTGAAATCAAATCCAAATATAATAATAAACATCATGAAAAATAATCTAAGCACTGAAGACTTGGTTATTTACCTAAGTGGGTGATTATTCCTTAGAACGAGTAATAACCAGGTGACTAAACCTTCCAATTCATCTTTGTTCTATCCAAAAATAGTAAGACTATGGAAAAGAAACCACCATCTAATACCACTTTGTATCATCCGGACCGAGATCAAATCTGAGGTTGTAACCAAACTGGTGGGTTACACAGCCTCAAGCACACCTTCCTATACACCAGAGGCTTTCGAATGGCAATGAGGGTCTATTTATGGTATGATTGGGAGACTATACCCACTAGATCATATTTTCACAATTTTATAATAATATTATAAAAATAAACTATAGTGGAAGTAGTTATAATAAAGATAAGAAGTGAAAGAATAATATAATATCTAAATAAAATAAAATGGACAATTCCAATTCCATATAATGATGCACATAATGTCAGGTTATACTACAAGGTACAATCATTACTAAATAAAAATTAAAATAAAAAACCATAGGGTGAACTCCTTGAGAAACATGGGAAACAAAATAGTCTTGTGCTCCCAAGCTCCCACGTACACAACAAAACACAAGTAATGAATTTTAAGACCTGTGAGTAAGAAGATCTACTAATGTGACAAAAAGTACGTGATTAGATTATCAGGGATAAATATTAGTAGGCTTAAATCTACATTTTCTAGCCCATAATGTTTCATTTAATTAATAATAAATGACACTATGGAAAAAAATTATAGATGAAAAGTGATAACAAATTATATAATATAAACATGGTCTGGGATCGTAAAAAGACACTCATCCCATACCACCTGCTTTAACAATATCCAATTTTCTATGTCTATGGGTAGATCCTTATGCATCAAGAAATACCACCCAAATTAGTGTAATATAACTTTATGAGGAATAATCATTAAGAATATACTATAAATACATGGTATCTTCTCTCAAGCTAACCAAAAACTCACCCATATACATTACTAGAATACCACCATTAAGATATCCAAAATCATTCCCTCATACATATATAGAATCTCACTTTCTATCATTATGTGACTGTGCATCTTTCCCTCAGGCATCTGACATAAATCGATAATATTACCTCTAAAATTAAATACCTATGCGCCTTACCCTTAGGTGGTACAAAATCATCCACCAAGCCCTCAGTAATTACATTAAACTTTAGTCATTTCAGAAAAAACTCAACATTCCAAACATTATCAATACCTCAGATATTAATCACATTGATATCACATAATCTCAAAATCTGAGTAATAAAAATAAAAATTCTATTATCAAACATACCATATTTATCAACATAATACACACAATTAAATTTATAAAAAATTACCATCTATCAAACTACTTCAGTTCATTAATCTAGGTTCCTAATTATCATAATAATTATATCAAAACAATTTAATTAGTAAATTGACCCTACAGTCTTTAACATTAACACATAATAATGAAACATACTAAAGTCACATTTTAGAGGAATTTAATATAAATAACATAAAAATTAATTAAAAACTAAGGATGATGTGAGAAGAAAATTAATTAATGCATTCATTAAATTTTAGAGAAATTGAAAGGGTCCCTACCATGGAATGTAGATGAAACCAAGCTGAATATTTGGAAATTGAAAAATTTGGTGGCGACCACTCAAAATCACCCCACTTCCACATAGACATGCAATTATATATATATATATATGTAGACACCTTTATCCAAACAATCTATTCCCCAATCCATGAGGGAATACATAAAAGGAATATATATATATATATAGACATACTTATATATATATATATATATATATGCGAACACCATCACCGAAAATCTAAAATCACTTCCACAATTTCGTAAACCATAAAAACATAGAGGACATGTTCAACAAAAATCAATAAAATTTCTAGCAACCCATAAATTCCTCAAGAATCGAATAGAAGATATGAGAAACAACTCAGTGGATTAAACCCTCACCTTGATGCAAGGATAAATATCCAAAATGAACCGATCAACATCACCGTTGGCGTTAGATGTTGGAATTTGAATAAACCTAACCAAAGGATCTCATTGCTTTCTCTAGCGTTAAAATAACAAATCAAAATCTATGTAAACCCAACCAAAAGGTTTATCTAAATCATTAGGGGAGACATAGAGACCTAATCTCGGTTATAAGGGGATCAGAAAATTCATTGTGTCTTACCATGGTGATTTGAGTGAGAAACAATGAGAAATCTAGAAGGATTAAAGATCCGAGGGGGGTCTAGGGGGTTACTTTGCACCATGGGGTTTTTCCGTAAGGGGCGTTGCATGAGGTAAGGTAAAATATGGATAAGGATACCCCTATGGGTCTCTAAAAAAACTAAGTAACCTAATTATAATAATAATCATATCAATAATAATAATAATAATAATATAATAATATTATTATTATTATTTTTAAAATATTCATTAAAACATTTATTTGTTTTAATTTCCCAATTATATTAATTTTTTTATTTCAAAATTTACATGAATTTAATTAAATTTATTTCTTTTAAAAAACATACATCACAATGTTTCAACTCTCAAACAATCATTTTGAAACTCATTTTAAAAAACTTCTCATCAGAAGATTCCAAATGTTTAAAATCCCTTGGATTTTGACCAATTAAGAACATAGAATGTTACAAATACTACTAGCGTCTTGTTGATTTTCTGGAATGTACTCTTGAACTAAAATAGGTAAATCTCTCATAAGTGGTATAATTCAAATTTCTTCCACCTTTTTTATCATCATTTATTTTTTGATAAACTATGAGTACATTGTCATGATTGATAATTATTCTACCAAAGGAATATTAATTTTTAAAATTTTAAACTATCAAATAAACATAAATTAATATACTTTAATCAGGCCATATTTCACCTTCCTCTGAAATGGTAGTCATTAATTGTGGGGTGGTAGTTCATTCCTTACTAATTCTTTCTCTTTTTCTTGATCCCTTTTCTCCTCTTCCACGTTTCATTATTACTATTTTATACTAAATTATGGATGGTATTGGGTAATTATTATACTTCTTGAGGTGATTTCATTAAATTCTCAAAATGGGGTCTTTTCTATATATCCTGATATTACCTCCCTCAGCCTCTGTTAGAGTTGTTTAATGATCTGACAACATGGAACTCCAAATTTTATAAGAAATAATTTTTTTGTTTGAATCATCTTTTAGTTTGTTAATAGAAAATCCAGTGGTGTTTATCAATCTATCTAATATATCCTTTAAGGAGAGATTTTTGCTCGTGAGTGAAGGAAAATTATGTGATATTTTCTAGTATCTTTATTATCATTCTTGAGAACATTGAGCTTTCAGTTTTTGTGGACCAAGCAATGAAAACTATTTTGGTGATTATAATCAACATAATTTTCATATTCAATTTACATATCATGGGGTCTTGGTAATCTTTTATTGCATCTAACATTCTTTCTGTGGCCTCTTTTTAAGATATCATATATTCCTTATTATTTGAAATTTAAACCCATCCACTTTGATATCCTCATATCTCCCACTGGAAACTATTTTTTTCATCTCATCAAAAATTTTACATATCTCATCAGGTTATTTAATCAACAATGACACACATTCTAAGCCGTAAACAATAGAAATTATTCATATGAGAAATATTTATAATAATTATTAATTAAAATCTGTATTCCTATATTATGATCATATAATTTTGGAGTTAAATCATTAAAACATTATCTGGAACTATAATGAGATTCATCAATAATGTTTTTTAAAATTAAAAACAATAACTCCTATGCTTTTAGATTTATACAATGAAATAATTGAGTTTAGAAATTACTCACCAACCTATATTAGTTGGGATATTATTTAATTATAAAATGTCAAATAGTTCTAGAAAACTAAACTATTTGAGTGTTCATATATTCGTACAGTATACTAGAAAACTATATTAAATTCTAGTTCATTTTAATCATGTATTGCTTAATATTGTAATTATTTTTTATGATTGGAGGCTCCAATATAATTAGTTAGATCCTTAAACTAGAGGTTCCTCAATAGTTTGTTTGTAAATTCATCTCCTGAGGTCGGTTTGGTACAATTCCATGTCTTTCTTACCCAATCATACCTTTTTCAATTATATATTATTTTCTTTTGAATTATGTTCTCCCAATCGGGTTAATATACAAGTATATATATATATATATATATATATATATTATTTACCATTAGTAGAGAAATCATGCATTAGATTATGTTTTGATACTGGAGAATAAAAAGACCAATTATAATATAAAGAACAAAAAATTAAAATAATTTTATTATTTTTATGTAACTTATGAATTATCAACAACCTTCACCGAAAACAATGCGGGAAATTTGACAAGCCTAAAGGGTGTCATTGTTCCATATGTGATTAGTAAACATTAATTTTTTATCTTTAAAACTCATCATCACACTGTCAAATTATATATTATAGTGATTAGAGAGTCTATGGTTGTACCGTAGAGACGATTATGAAAATACATATGAATAATTGAAAGTTATTGGTTTTATTTGAATGAGAAAGAGAGAGAAGAAAGAATTATTTTGATCATGTGGGAAAATTTAACAAGGTCATTAATTTTAATATTCACGTGTTCGTGGATGAACACTTAATCCCACTTAGGTATATTTTTTCTAGAATTTAATCTTAGGAAACACCATGTATTGGGGAATCCTATATTATTTAAAAATATTTCTTATCTATTTGTTAAATTACATTGTGTATATTAGAAAATTACATGGTCCAAAACTAGGATTATGTATAATTATCCCATTTATATAATTCTTATATATGAATTAGGATAATTATTAGAATGTTTTCTGATTCCTAAATGTTCAATAATCAGTGTTGATAATAGAATAATGTGGAAAAAGAATATGTTTTTCCATTAACATAAAACCCTACATAAACATAAATTAAACAAAAAACCACTGATCATAACAAACATATAATTATATCATTTAGAACATGATAATATTAACCCCTAAAAACTCATTAGGGGGTTAGAGAGGTGGGAATAAAAATCCTAGGTTAAACTGAGGAGAATCATGGTGGTGGTGTAATACTTTATACCCAAGGAATGAATCCATTATTAAATTCATATTTTTGGAGGAGAACCTAAGAATTATATTTATAGGTGAAAAGGTACCCCCAAGTGGATTAAATTAAATAAAAATTTCCTCTAAATCTTTTCAGGTTAACTCTAGGAGTTGCAAGGATATTATATGTGGGACATGATCAAAATTGACAAAAAAAATTGAATGTAACATTATTCATCAGCCATGTTCATGGTGTGAAACTATTTATCTTGATATGATTTTTCATAGTTTATCTTATGGAGATATTTTATTATGTATTTCATTACATCATTGAGTTAGTGATTAATTTTACTTCAGGAATCTCCAATTCACAGTGTGAAATATTGTCTTTTAGTGTTTTTTGATTTATTTATACTTAAATATTCATTTCTAACATGTAAAAATTACTCTTGGATTCTCATTTATTATTGGATATCCTTTTCCATAGTGAATTTATTTCCTTTTACCCTTTTTTCTTGATTCGTATAAATTTCACACATAAAATAGCTTAAGAAAATAAAATATTAAATATTTGTTAAATATTTACCTATTAAATTTCAAAAATGATTATTTTAATATTTAAAATATATGAATCAAATATTGCTATGAAATCCACCAATACATAAACTCATTATTTTCCTAAGTATAAAATATCATAAAATTACAAAGGACTCTCATTATACCATGATTTATATATTAATTTCAATATGAAAATTTTATTTAATGGGAAAATATATATTAAATAATCACATGAGAAAAATTCATTGATTCCATAATTTTGAAAGAAGAAATTCAATAATGAATTTAAAATTTTCTCATTTAAGTTAACCATGCATCTCATATATTCCATCATATTTTTCATTATATTTTCATTGTGCATATTGCTCGTAATTTAAAACACTTTATTTTATTCACTCCTCACTCAAGGTATAAATGTAAATAATGTTATTCTCATAACTAAAGTCATTATCCTTACCAATAGTTTTCAATAAATCAGATTTCTCCACCACATAGAGAAAAATATAAAAAATAATCTTGAGGGATTAACCATTAGGTAAAAATGACTATGAGGCTCAACTATAGGTGGGTAAATGATGAAAAGCATGTATAATATAGGATATCTCTATAGTAATATTCATGATAATAAATAAAAGATTGATGTAAAATTGTCCTATCTAAAATGGGTATCTCCCCATTTCCCCAATACTCACATAAAGGTCATGAAGTATTGAGGCATAAAAAATAAAACACCCTCTTGATAGTTTTTTTTTCAGTTTTTCTGAATGTCGAGTTTGGAAAAGCCCCACATTCCCCACCCAACCCTGAATAACAAAAATAACTGCCTACGTAAATAGTTATTTCTACCCTCTAGATCACAATCCATTTTTTATTTCATTTAATAAAATTTAATGGGGGCGTGAAATTAATTATAATGAATGAAAAAATGTAAACCTTCCCAATATCCCATAAAAACTCATACTGAGCTTATCTATTTTAGCATACACATCATTTTCACTATGTAACCATCTCCCCCATACCCACAATTCATATAAACATGAAAAAATCATAATGTTGGGTAGGATTGGATAAATTCAGCTTATAATGTGTATATTACATAAAAAGGACGTTCATGGATCCTATAAGGTTAATAAGGATTAATGTAATTGTGGGTTTAAAGATAATGACTTTGAAAAGTTTCATGCAAGCATTTTAAATATAAAATTTTAAAATCAAAGCATCAAAAATATTCAATGAAAGTTCTATAATATATAAATCCCATGTTTTACTTAATAAATATACTAAAGAAGGAATTTTAATATTAGTATTAGAAAATTTCTGTGGAATAATAATGGATTATTGAGATAATAACTCATTGAAATTCACACAAAAAATAATGTAAATTGATATAAATATTATATTTTCATGTCAAATGAATCATAGAGAAATTCATTCATAAAAATTAACCAATCAACTCAATCAAAAAAATTTATAAATAAAAATCCCCATGTTTATATTTACTTATTCATTCCCACATTTTTCACTATTATAATTCATTATTTTATTTTGAAAAACATGGCCTGATGATGACCCTAAATCATTTTTTCCTTCCCTAATCGAGGATTAATGTAAAAAAAATTATGGGGAATTCAATTTGGGATAAATTATAACAAAATAGAAATGTATGAGGGTAGAAGAAAGTATTTAATTAAAATTGAGACTCCCCTATTGAATAGATTATCACAGTATTGGGCCCCCAAATTTGGTTCCTTTATGGCCAATTTCTTATCCCCAAGTTTTTTATCTGAAAATTAATATACTCATGTGAATGTACATACCCTTTTTCAATAAAATTTGAAATGATTTGAGTGAGTGTGCTTGGAATAATTAAAAATTTCATTAAAAAATCCTTTTGACTTCCAAAATAATTTTTTATTCAGATCATTGTCTTGACTAAACTGCTTTATCGTAGGCAACTGAATATTGGAATGAATGTACAAGGTATATATAATTAAATAGCCACATTTGTGAATGATATACATAGATAATATCTATTACATATTCCAACAAAAATATCATTCTCCCTTACTGTAAAATATTTCAAACATTCATTGAGTATATCCAAAAATGATTCTTATATATAAAATTCCAAATTCTAGGTTGTGTACTATCCAAACCTGGTGGAATTATTTTTAATTTTATGTATTAACATTCCCTCCATCATCAGTGATCATTTCTATGAAATTCCAACTCATATTTTATTCTTTTTGTCCTTCATCATTGGCACAAGAATTATTTACCTCTTTTTTTTATTCTAGAATGGAATCATATTTAACCTCAAACCATTCATGTTCCTAAAAATCCTCCTCCTCCCCATCATATTTACTTTTTTTTACTTTGTGTATGTTAAAATTGAAATTTTCAAATCTGACACTATTTCATAGCATGAAACTTTGTACATTTAACAATTATCATCTATTTTATAAAAATAGTATCCCCATGATGATAGGTTTCCACTCCTCATCCATATCTAGAACCAAAGTGTCCATGGGGAAGATAAAATTTTATAATTTAATCTAAATGACTCTGATCATTCGGGGTGGGTATTTCCCAATTGAATCTTCTAGTTGAAGTTAGAATCATATAGGATTTAGGTTTAATGTACTAGGGTTTTGAAGGTGGTATAGAAAATGATATTTAAACCCACACCGAAATCACATAATTATTTTCCAAATTCATTATACACAATGTAGATGAGAATTGAAAAACTACACGAGTAAAATTGTTAATAGGTAAACCCTTTAACACCACCATATAGAAAACTCTCATGAGTTGTATCATTCCAATTTATTCGTACATGATTTCTTTTTCATCACTAGTTCTTTCATAAAAATTTTTTATTTTTACGAGTTGTATAATTGTTATTTAATTAGAATATTAATTTTATTTTTTTTAAAAAAAATCAACAAAAATAACTCATTGTAATATATGTTTCACTATCTCAGGAAATAGAAGTCATGGTTTTAATGGTGTTTGTTTCACCCTTACATATTTCTTTTCTTGTTTATTCTATTCTTCAACATATTCTTATAGTTGTTTATTACTCTATTTAGGATGTGGTTGGGTGATTTTACACTTCTTAAGGTAATTTATTTATCTTCTTCCCATGGGTTGTCTTCTTCATGGCCTAGTAATACTCCTCTCAACCTCTCTCATATTTGTTCAATAACCATTCATCTATAAAACACCATATTTTATGCGGAATATTTTTAATTATTTAGATCAAATTTTATTTAATTAATAGTCTCTAAAGTGGGGCTTCTGAATCTAAAAAAATATTCTTCAACGAGAAATATTTTCTCTTGAGAGAGGGATTTTGAGGTTCTTATTGATGGCATTCTTGTTTTCCTAACTGAACAGCTTGAGATTGTGGTTATTGTGTCCTCCACCCCTAATTGTTTTGTATTATTATTACCAATATAATCATAATATGAGATATACACAACTTGGGGGGTTTGGTTAATCCATTAATTCATCAAAAACTATTTTAATGGCTTCTATATGCGTTACCATCAATAAATGGATTTCTAGCATATATAACCTTCACAAATGGGTTCCTATTGTCTTACACTAGAAAATATTATTTCCTATCTCATATAGAGGATTATATATGTCTATATGTGATTTTATTATCAATGGAATTTCTAGTGTGTCATCAAATATACTATTGTTTTCCCATGATAAGGACTTTATAAAATGTTATAATTAAAAGGAATATTTAATTTTCCATGATGTGGGAATTTTAGGGTAAAATCTAAAAAATGTTCCCACTAACTATTAATATAATCAACATCAAATTCTTTTAAACATAAATTATTGTTTCTTATGCTCATTGATTTTGAATGGAAAATCAATCAATATAATAAATTCCTCACAAATCTATCCCACATAATTATGAAATTATGTATAAGAATTTTAATCCATTCCCTTTCATTTAATTTTAACAAAAAATTAAACAATCAAAGTCTTCTTACATTAGATGAGAAATTTTTGAATCAAAATGTGTGACACAGTTCATGAAAACTATATAAGGGATCATTCATATATTCATTTGGAATTCCAAAAAATGGAATGAATTTGAGATCATTTGATTTATGGATAGCTGAATCATGAAATATTTATTAATGAATAGAGGCATTAAGATTGTTGTATAAATCCTCAAAATATATAGTCTTCCATAGTCTATTAGTTTACACATCTTTTATGGTCTGTGTGGTTCTATGTCGTGTCTTTATTTACAATACACATATTCAAATTTATACTTTATTTTCTTCGGAATTGTTCCCTCTAAACTAATAACTTATAGAATTTTTTATATGTTCTTTTTAATAGAAATGGAGTTAACATTTGTTTAATTATATCATGAAACAATATAAATAAAAGACTAATGATTAAATAAGGAACCAAAATAATAAAAAATTAAACTATTTCTAATTAACCTATGAATTATATACCAGTGCCCATAGAAATAGTGATATAAATTTTATTGGCCTTAAGGGATTCAATATTTTTAAGTGGATTAACGAAATTTAATAATTTAATTTTAAGACCAAATTCTATGATATCCACTAATTTGATGCAGTGATTAGTGATTCTATCATATAGACCATGAGATGATTCATAAAATAATTTTGAAAAATAAAACATGATTTGATTGAGAAACATTGAGAAAAATTATTTGAAATTAAATTGGGAAAAAGTACCATCTTCATTAATTTTTAAGATATTTTTCTAGTGTATTATCAATTAATACCTCATAGTTAAGATGTTTCTATAGTTTATATAATGAAACACTCGGCCTTGATGAATCCTCAATGATTTATTAATTTTTCCTTCTCATATGATAAATTAATTCTAGTATATTAATTTACTATGCGATCAAAAACCATCTTTATGCATAATTATCCCAATTCATATAATGATCATAGTTAAATAAGGTAAATTAATTTTATGTTTTATGATTATTCAGAATTAAATTATTAATGTTCATGATGAAAGAAAGTGGAGGATGAAATTTTTTGGAACAAATATTAAACCTAAAATAAAATAAAAGATAAATAAAAACATCAACTCAACACAATACCATTAAAATTACATAACATGGGGAATTAACAAATTACCCTATCATTCTACTCATTATAGGGTTATTGAGGGGGGGGGAATGAAATGAAATTATATTAAAAATAATGTACAATCCAAGTGGTAGTTAAACACATTTTACCTTGGGTAAGAATCGGTCTGTGAATTGATTCCTTTGGAAAAGAATTGAATAACTACTTAAAAATGATAATTTAACCATTCTCTAAGAGGCCTTTTCAGAACTAAAAAGGTAATATCAAACAAAGCCTGGTAAAAAGCCTAAATCTTTTATTAATGCTAAAAATTGATTTTAAAGGCCCCATATAACAACTCTAAAAAAGCACTGTTAAAAGGGTCATTTAAAATTTCCTTTTTAGCGTTGTTCAGGGCCCTTTTAATATCATTTTTAGTGTTGTTAAAGGGGGTTTTACTAGGGGTTTTAGCATTTATAATGAAAAATCTATTAAAGGGGTTAAAATAATTTTTTTTCAAATTTCCATGAGCCTCACCCATTTATCAATGCTTCCACAACACCTTTATCAGTGCTCCCATAATAGTTATTAGAACATTCACCCCACCACCAATTTTATCAGTGGTTTTCAAATTTCTAGCTTCATGTATACTTTCCTAGATTCGAACCCTACACCTCTCATTTGATGATAGAACACCTTTACAACTACACCAATTTTTTTTCTATTAAATGTTATTTCGGTTTATTGATATATGTATTTACATATATATTTACATATATAGTTTTTATTCTTATATTAATAAAATTATATTGAAATATATCTATACAATTTATGTTTGTGTGTTATATATATAGTTATATTTATTTAAATAATTTATATATTATATTCTATAACATAAACTAGAATATAATAAAAATATATATCTTTTTATTAGTACACACATATATGTGTATGTAAACATTATAAAAGTATTTATATAATGTAAAAAATTGTAAGCTATTGTTTTAAAATAAATTGTAAAATATTTATTTATTTATTTATCTTATAAAAAATATTTTTTTTGTTAAATATGCTGATGTATGTATTTATATGAGTTATTTGTTATAAGTAAATATATGAAAACATGCAAATATTTAATTATAAATACAATTACATTGTGAAAAATGATAAAATTTAAAAACCATAATATCAATATGAATGTTAGACATAAGAATAAATTTATTCTCCACAAAAAAAAGAAATTAGACCACCTTAAATAAGATTGAAAGTCCATCAAATATTAAAACAATGGCGTACCCTGACTAAAAACATAGTTTTTCAGACTTTTAAGAATTTTTTGCCTCAAAAATTGAGACAGTGGTTTACCACTATTAATGAGGGCACATAGATTGTCACATGCTTCAATTTGATATGTGATAGATCCCAAACAAACACCATAATCAAATGTTATTTTATTTTGAAGTTCATGTTTTTTTCAACTTATTTTTTATTCTTTATTAATTTATTGATTTGTGTTATCTTCAAATTTATAGTAAATGAATTTTATTCATAAATAATAAGAAAATTAATAAATAATTTTTTTTATAATTATTTTATTATCTATTTTCACTAAATATATTTTATATTAAGTGTAAATATCAATTTATATTATGTAAAACATATTATAAAGAATATATATTACATTTATATGAATAATAATATATATAAATATTAACATATTATTTTTTATTATATATTTATATATATATTAGAACTGTACCCTTATAAGCACTACTAGGAAAGTGCTGATAAAGAGGGTCTATATCAGTGCTTCTAAAAATTCAATTATAACCCCTCTTATCAGTGATTTTTACAGGTGTTGATAAAATACTGATTATTTTGCAATTTTTTAAAAGTAATGATAGAGGTCCCCCATGAAAAAAATTATTTAGCATTGTTAAAGACCCCCCTCAAAACTTCCCAAAAAGCACACTTAATGTCCCCCTTTATTAACAATTTTTTAGTGTGGACAAATGGGATCTTTAACATCATTTTCCGGTAGCACAGTTAAAGCCCTCGTGCTAGATAAATCCTGTTTTTTTGTTTCAGTGTTATTTATTTATAGGTGAAAATAAACCCATAATCTTTTATGTGCAATAATTTCATCCATATAATCAGTCATGGTCTACCATAGGATTTATGATATAATTATAAACAGGTCCTAGTAAAAACTGACACAAAATTTCTTATTTTTATCCAGCATGGTTTATAACATGACACAATGTGAAAAACCCTAATTTATCATGGTCCTCATATAGGATCCATTTTCTCATCCTCATGTTTCATTTCATGATTCCCCAACTAATTTCACAACATGAAATACCTATTCATGAAATGATTTTTATTTTTCCAGTGTTTTGGATTAATTTACACTTTACTATTTAATTCTACCCCACAGATTAAAGTCTTGACTTATCATACATTATATGGAATCCTTTGAAACATGATTTTATCTCTATTTTCTATTTTTTCCTTAAAATATATTTCTCATTTACCCAATCATTAAAAATAAAAATTTAAATATCAAGAATGGAATGTAAATTTAAGTAAAAATGTTGATTTTAATATTTAAAATATTAGCATTAGATGTGAATATCATTAATTAATATGATACAATATATAGTGAAATGGAATAAAATATATATGGATATTGTATAATTAATGCACTTACATAGTCATGCCATAATGAAAATATAAATCCTATCAGGTTTTGGATATAATATATTGTATAATATAATCATGTTATAAGGAATTTCATTAATGAATCCAATGCATATATTATTCTCTATAATATGTGATATAGTAAGGTAGGATATAATACTATCATATTACCCCTTCTATATCTAATAATATTGTTTGAAATGACCACCTCATAATCAAATAAGATGAGTTAATCATATGGAATTATAAATATTGGTAGTTTAATGTTATGTGTTAATGTTTAGGTAATAATCCTCATAATATATTATTACTCATTAACATTTAATATAATGTAACATAATGAAGAATTTAATAATACATTTAAGTAATAAATTCATTCATGATTGAATGAGTGGTTAGAAATATTGTAAACCAATTCATTATTTTAATATTATGTAACATTTATATAAATTTATGGGAGGCTTGGAGAGTATCCCTATGTCTTATATATATTATACAGGATATAAAAATATTTATTGAGATTATTTGTGATTCTTATTGATACTCACTGAAGTGATATTCTCCTTCTTCTTTTTCCACATGAGAGGTACTAGCATACCTTGGCCATAAGTATGATCCTAACAAAACATTGGGGGATTCAATATCTAAATGATATAAATGGGAGGAAATATTCATTCAGATTCTTCTTAAGGATCACTACCAATCTTGTGGTTGGGTACAATAGAATTGACCAATGTCGATGTACGGTACAACTATTCTTTATTTTACAATATACGTGGTTTCCATTTTAATGAACATAGTTCTTATTTTAGGGATTATTATTATATTAAATAGAATGAATAAGAATTATCCAATCCGAATAATCATTTCAAGAAAACCTTGAAATGTATACTTATCGAAAGGAAAAACCTAAATAATCTTATGAATTTCTTTTAAACCTGACCAAATTTCTTGGAGACATGTTATTAAGAAACATTCAAGAACTTCGGATCTCTCACATTAAACATTTTAGGCATCCACATTGAGTCTATATATGAATTCAAGTGGGTCTGTGGAATCTTCAACACCTTACAAATCACTTGTAATTTCTCTATATAAAATTCTAGCGTATATTGAAAAATTATCACTGGCTCACCAATTTACATCCATGAAATCTATGACTTATTAGGTCTAAGATGCACATCCTTAAATAATTACACACCTATTATAAGTAAATTATATTGGTGTTGAATTATTTCATCAACCTTATATATAATCTAACATTAAAAATCACATCATGTACTTAATTACTTGAATAGTAATCTATATCTACCCATTAATATTAGAGGGAAAAATGTACTCAAATACAGATGAGTTCTTAAATAATGTTTAATTATTTTTTATATATGAGAGCTAAATCAATCCTACAAATCATAAATAATGATTATAGGAATTCCATAAAATAGAGTATTATTATCCTTGTACAGGTGTCTTGAAGATCCCATTGAAATTTTATACTGAAAATAAAAAAAAATGAGTATGATTAGTTATTTAATTAAGGAATAAAATAATATTTTTGTTACCCTTCATAGAATATTATATACCTATCATGAAATATATCAATATATTATCGTAATTTTAAATGGGATTATCAACGTCTGAATCAAACCATCAAAAAAATCATGTCCGTCCATCACCCATTAACATGTATGGAATACTGTTATGATCATTTATACACACATCATCATAGCTAACCACTATTTTTATCTTCTATAATCCAAATATATCCTTATGATACCATGAAATACCAATGTATGGTAAATGAAAAACTTCCTTATTACATCTACTTTTAACTCCTTGGTTGTAAGAGTGTCTAAACAAGACATGGGGTGTTTAACTGGTTATTATTAAAAAAAATTCCCGTAATATATTATATTAATCATATATAGATAATATCATCAAAGAGTTAATACGTAAAAATAATAAACAAGTATTATAAAAGGAATAATGGAGAAAATTCAAATAGGATATGATAATAAGATGCCTAAATATATTAAATAATGTCATGTTGTGTCACAGATGTCAATATTAGATGTCCTAATATTTTTCCGTAGTGTAATAATATTGAAGTGATTTTCTAATAATAAAACCAAAATCATAGAGATCTATTCCATACATAATTTCGAAATAACATAACTAACCTCATAAACCAACCAGTGGGCCTTTACATGTATTGATATTTTGAAATCTAAAATTTAAATGTTGACAATTTTTTTTATAATCTACCATTAATTACATAATATTATTATACCAACTGGCCCTAAATATGTTTAATACTTTTTTAATCATGCATGTTCCTATGTGTGAAACAATATACTAGAGAGAATCAAAAAAAATAGTAAAGGGAAACATAGTCTTATTGTTTGTGGATGATAAGGACACCATGGCCCTTGACCTCACATACTTTAAAAAATATCAAAAGTATTCAATGATATTATTTTATAATAAGTTTACATTACCTAATATAACACATAACATTCTTAAAATATTTCAATGCCAAGACAAGAAATGAATTAACTAATCCCTTGGAATCACATACATACACCTATATCATATTGGTATCTCAACATTACCTAATTAGTTTCCATATCTCATTGCCATCAAAATATAATATAATTAATTTACATATCCCATTAGTATAAAAAAACTGCACAATTTTATTATCTACCAATGGTTTCCAAATATTTAATTATTATATTCTATCATAATAGTGTCACAACATTATATTGATTTATAATATCCCAATGGTATTTTATCATCATATATTTTATCACGCACATCACTCCAAGGGTTGAATCATCAAAAAACTAATGCATAGATAAATTATCACGTTGTATAATCTTATGATTTTTTTTGGTGTATTAGGATATGTCCATCAGTTCCTTTTTTTAATACTCTCAAATCATGATTACAATGGATTTAATTTATTTATTTTATACAACAGGTTGATTTTGGATTAAATGAAAATCATAGGATGATATATCATACTTAGAGAAATGTTTATGAATTTATAGTTAGTGCTCACCATGTATAAAGAACAAGGTGAGAATGAATTCCATTACTAAATTTTTAGTTTAACTCAGTTGATCAAGTATTTCAACTAAGTCAATTATAAAATTCAATCAATTAAACCATAAGGAAAACTTAAAAATTTTATTCAGTCATAAAGTGTACGATCAGACTAATTAGAAAAACAAATCAACTATGTATAATATATTAGTTAATCATGTAGAATAATAGTGCAGACCATTATTACATAATACTAAACCGTTATATATGTTTTAGAGTGATTGATAAGCAATAGTTAATCAATTGTAAAAGATTAGTGAAGTTAATGAGGGGTATATTTATGTAACAATTACTAATATTACATAGATTTAATTAAATATTAAAAATGTTCATTGATATATTATTGATTTATACAAAATTTATTTAATTAATTAAAAAATATTTGGTGATTAGTTTTCCACATTTCCTTAGTATGATGTAATACTTCAATACTTATTTTTTGAGGGATTTTTTTTTAAAAGAAATTAATTTTAAATATAAGAATTAATATAATGTAAAAAGGATCTAATTACTTTGAAACTTATTATAAAAAATAATAAAGTGAAGGAAATTATAAAATTTATATTGTATAATCATACTTAACTGATGAACTTTAAATAATGTTGAGTCTTGGTTCCACAAAAATTTTAAGAAGATTTTTCACTATGCTATTTGATTCTGAATTATAAACAACTACGAATTTGAGCTATACATTATTATAATTTATTTTTATAATAAAAATAGAAGAACCATTGTAATTAATTATATTCATTGAAATTGATTTACATTATTGAGAGCTAGTTGTATTACAATTTTATATCTTTACCACTAACATAGGATTAAACAAGATGAATTTTAAATAATTTATTTAATATTTTTTACCATTTTAATAATACCCATGAAAATATATGGAATAAATTCTTTGTCTAAGAATCATTTTCGAATTAATATTGTTCTTAAAATACAACCCAGATCATGGACTCATCTATTTGATGAAAAATAAATCATGTTTTATTACTGTGTAATTATTCATAATTTTAGTAATGTATAGGTTCTGTTTTAAACATAATAACCTAGTTAAATTGTTACATTTAATTTATTATATTTCTTATCTATTTTTTATATATGTGCAGTGGTTATATATTATAAAAAACCATTTATTTCTTAATGATTTCAAAAAAAATATTGAAATACAAATATATTTTATTAAATAATTTTTTTATCAATTTTATTACATTGATTATTAATTTTTTATAAAATGGTATTTTCATTTGGTGTAAGTCAATTTATATAAAAAGATATATATTTTAATTAAAGAGTTTTATTATGTAATGATAAATTATTATAAGAATTATTATAAAAACACTAAATCATTCTCTTTCAGTATCTAATTTAACCCGTAGAATATAAATGTGTTTTAAATATTTTAACCAATATAGTTTCAAAATTTTATTCTCATTTAATCCATCTATAATGTTTATATGTTAGAAAATATTTTGTTGCATTGATTTCTAGGATCATTAGCTATATTTGTTTGTTAATAATTTTTAAACCCTTCTAAATTCTAAAATAGGAAATATAACTTTATTGATATAATCAATTTCTATGAGATTGGAATGTCATGATACCAACATAACACCTTACTTTAATGGAACCAACTACTCTTAATGAAAAATTAAAATTAAAATGCATTTCAAAATATTTATTCTTCATATATGATGTACTATTAAAGAATGTAATAAAAACCAAAATGTTATTAAAATGGTCCATAGTGATGTCACTAATAATGATTATGATTAGAATTGATAATTTATTAATACTATTATATGTTCACCTCTTGAATATTAGTTTAATAATATCATTAATCATGAAAACTCCCATGAAATGTTCGACACCTTTGTTTTTCCCACAAGTGAAGAGATAATATCAGTGAAATACATTTAAATACATAAACCTATTTTTGTGGTACATTTAATATGAAATGTAAAAGTAATTTTCTAAAATTTATTAATTATTTAATGATCATATAAACCCCATGATATTTCTTGAATAAATAGTGACCTATAAATAAATAATCTTAATGTAATTGAATAGTTTTCATAAACCCAGGAGGTGGAAATTTTTCATCAAATAATATTTCAACATTGAAAAACATGTTATAATGTTATAGGTGGGAGTTATTATTACATACAAGAATGAAATAAAGACTAAAAATAAAGATGAGGTTTAAATAAAAAAGATAAAAAATTAAAAATCATAACAGAAGGAAAAGAATTTGTGTTATAATATAGATGTAGTAAAGTTCTAAATGAGAATAATGATCAAATGAATCATATAACTAGAAGGTTTCAAAAATTAAATTTATTTAAATAGACCCTTATAAGGATAAAATATCCACAAGGTAATGTTTGGAAATATGGGTGATTATAAAAAGGAAAAAACATCTAGAGAAGTCAAATTCTAAAAATTTAAGAATAAAATATCCAAGATTAATCCCCAAAGGATAAATACAATAATTATATGAATAATGAATATCCAAAGAAAAAAATTAATTGACCACTAATAGTGTATCAAATTAATTTTATTATAAAGGGAGAAGCCAATTTCAATAAAATAATAATTTAAAACTATAAAACATTATATAATGTTATTAGTGGAAGTAATGAGTACATATGAGGAGGAAATAATGTCTAATAATATGAATGATGATTAATTAAAAAAATAAGAATCCCAATGAAAGGAAATAAAGAAGTGGTATAATATGGATGTAAACATGGAAATAATGATAGTGATTGGGAAATTAATCTTATAACTAGATCATTTGATAAATTATTCAAATAAAATGATCCTTCTAATGTGAATCATGATTTATAGAAAAGTATTGAAGAAATGGTGAATGGAATAATAAAAAAAATCTTCAAGTGAAGTATCATGACAATATATCAAGAACAAAATATCGATTATTAATGTACAAATATTAAATATAAAAAGATATATGAGAATATAAAATATCCTAAGATGAAATTAAATATACCACTTATATTATATCATATGAATTGTCTAGTTAATCCAATAGTACTATTTTGAACTAAATTAGATTAGAAACTTTTACTTAGTGTTATCAATAAGTGAGGTACATTTTTAATGCTGAAAACTGAATCCAATAAAGATAAATGAGTAATAGTTATAATAAAATATGAAATTGAAACCACCATATACCTCAAAAAGACTCACACATTGAAGGATTTAGATCCCATGAAAATATTTCCATGTTTAGTGGCATGGTGGTGAGAACCACATACTTAGAGTATGTCATGTACATTATTCATTGTTGGTAGAAATGGGACTGAAAACCATGAAATCAATTTTTAGGGTAGTTTTCTATTTTTCTTGAATACACAGACACTTTTTAAGAGGAACCCTATATCCATGTGTGTTTTTCATTTCTTCAGATTTTATTTTTTTCCTATATAAAATAAACATTATTACTTATTAATATTTATAGCCATTAGAATTTGTACATGAATAAAGGAACTAGAAAAAATACCATGAAAATATAGTTGTGTAAGTCCATATCCTAATGCACCATGAATGTATGTGTTCTAATATACTGAACGTATTTCAAAAATATGGGTAAAATAATCTATTCTATAGATGAGTACAAAGATTCAAACATCTTAATGTTTTATGAATCATTATCTTGGGATATAGTGAAAGTCTCATCTTCTGTGTGAGCACAAATGTTTAAAGAATTCTTTGAATGTTTTGTGATGCATCTATATTACATGGTCTTAAGGCATATAAATACCCATAATCCCTCTATTTTAAGGATTTTACTGTTTGTATTATGAAAATGTTGATTTCAACCCATTCAACTTCGAATTTTATCATTCAAACAACCCAACACACCACCATGTAAAAAAATATATGATAAAAATTTATAAATTATATGAAAAAAGTCTTTTAATGTAATTTATTTATTGATATGTTCTTGTTCAATCCCATTCAATGATGAATTCTCTTCGAGAAAAGGGAAAATTTATTGTGCAAGTTATTATTTCACATAAACCCCAACTATTATAAAACCTGTACCATGGTCAATATTTTGTCATATTTATATCACTTTAAATAATGTATTTAATGTTATGGACTTCTAGGTTTTGACCTTTCTGATCTAACTTGGCTTCATGAGAAATACCTATTCATGATTGATATCATCTACTCTCGCTTTCATGAACATTGAACTAAGCATTGAGCAGTAATTCTCCATGTCTTTTTCTTGCAATCGTAGGAACTATCACCCCACGCAATTTTCACCAATCATGGGTTGAGATAAATCCATTTTCGTTTTTCCTTATTACTATTTAGGTACATTTAACCACTATTTACCCCAACCAGAAATTGTGTAAAACCTAAATAATCCCCTCAAGTATCTTGTTGTCCCCCAGAATCACCTCAGGCCTTCTATTAAGTGTAATCCCTGATACTACTCTCATTGATGATTTTACCATGGGTACAGTCAATGATCCATGCCTCTATTAGGTGGAACCAATGTGTAAGACCTATTTTACCCTTTATTTTTCATCATTCATGACACCACTATTATTATAGCATGATGCTAAACAACACAGACTATTCATGTAACATGAACTTAAACTATAGATCTCAAAGAACATGGGATTTGATTCCTGAATTAATAGGATACCTAGGATTCCTATTTGTGGTAAAATTCTGATACATACTCAATCTTGTCAACCTTCCTCTATTTTTAGGGATTGTGAAACCCATAACTTCTTTGAAATCACCAAAACATCATGATTATCCCCACAAAACTCTAAATTCATGGATTCAATTATAGGATAAGCCTTAGTTTATCTACCACTACATGGCATTAACCTATGATTTCTTTTATGTTATGTGCAAAAAATAAACCCATCCCTACAAGGCATTAACCTATTCCTTTCCTTATATAATAAGTGTAAGTATAGTTTTTCATATAACAAGCACATGAATCCCTTTATTATGATCATAGGATGAGAAAAATCCCATGATACATAAAAAACCCACCCTTCCTCATGGGATGAGCATGAGGATTGTTAGTTGATGAGACTAGGGTTCTTTATGTGATGAGACTGGGACTCCATATGTGTTGATGAAAAGATGACTTATGTTGAAATAATAAAAATCCAATGTCATGATCTTGTGATATCTCTTCCATTATCTTAAGTGGTGAGTTTAAGATACCACTGTTCCCTATATGAAAATCTTTATATGACATATGAGATAAGACAAGGATTTCTTTTTTTAATAGAAAAATATCCTTTCTGTGATATTAATTATAATACTTATGTGGTGATCCTGGGATTCCTTATGTTATTAGAATATGTCACCTGGTGTGATGGGAACTAGATTCCTCATGTGAAGTGTATGGTTAGATCATGTGATGAGCATGTGATTTATTGGGAGATAGGCCTAAGATTCCATATGTGAAAATTATATGATTCCCCAATATCACATCTTGATTATAATGAAATATGTAACCATGATTCCCAACAAAGCCTAATGGGATCATCATCTTCAGCCATAAGTGTTTACCCAAATAAAGAATCAAATTAAATAATAAATTTCTATTCACCTTTAGAGAATAATAGGAATGTGATTCATGATCATGTCTTCTGTCTATATAAGAAACTTATACTAGGAGACAAACTCTATAGAGGAAAGTGTTTACATACCATCATCCCATTATTATCAATGATATGACTCCATCACTCAAATTTTTACTCATAACTCACCTTTGGAAAGTAATAATATAGAACACAAAATTGGGACTATCAATGAAATGGTCCTTTAAATCAATCCTAGGAGAATGTGTCTAAAATTTGAATAATGAACAAAATATGAATATGTTATCCTTTAACAATTAGACAATGAATAAATTTTGAATTCAATACTGTCAAGAATCACTGAAGTTGGTCATGTTCATAATTATTATAATCATACATGTACTTATTTTTGTCATTAAATATTTTAACACAATTTCATCCACTATCATACCATGTGTGGTCCACACAACATAACTAACTGACATGGGGGGGTAATAGGAGCACCCATGAAATTGTGAAATAATTCATACACCTATACATAGAGATCCTAGACACAAATTCCCATGTGGTGATATCCACATATCCCATGGCTATGGGGTGACCTCCCCCGTCTCTATGATGAAAATATTTAATAGGGAATTCACCAACTCCCTTATAAACTATTATAAATGGGATGATATCTTTCCCACTTAACTTATCGAATATAAGAACATAAATTCCATAGAACCATATTGGTTCCTTGAACATCTATGTGTCAAGGGGAAATCCCCCCCATTACAACTTCCAAAAAAATTAGAAGTATGCACCTATAATCTATAAATGACGCTTTATACAACACTATGGAGGAAGGGAACACCCATTCAATGTTTAGTTATAATTTCCTCAGGGGTTTTTATAAAGAGTTCTCCCACTACATTGTGTTTTGTACAATGTAGGGATATAAACACCTACTCTAATCAAGAATAGGTGGATCTTTCATAGAATACTCCAATATAAATTGGATGACAATCTAGGTGAGGGAAGGACACCATTCCTTCTCTATTTATGTCTAATTTAATTTTTTTTGGAAACTTCCAATTTCCACTCATCTTCTATAGCCTCAATAGTTATACAGTGAAACATATAAAATAGACTAGGATCAAGACCCCATATATCCACCAGGATTTTTGGGTTGATCCTCCCAAAAATTGTAAGACTAAGACTAATATTAATTCAATTTACATCAAATTTACAAAATTCTTCTTCATTTATTCTTAAAAATTCATAAAATTATTTTAGTTTTCTCCAAAAATTATTTAATCCACATAAACAATTATAACTAGACTACATGAATCCACTTATTCCACATAATATTTTGTGTCAACATTCAATTTAGAAAAATTCAACTTATTCCAAAAACTATCCGATTTCGAGTACTATTTATGTGGAGATTGTTCTAACCAATAAGGAGATTTCATTAGCTTACGAACCTGTTTACATCTTTATCAAGTAGAAACCCACAATGTTGGTCCATATAAAATTCTTCTTCAATATCCATATATATGGAATATGATAATACATCGACATGATTAACATTGTATCAACGATGTCAAGACACAACTAAAAATATTGTTATAGTTTCTAATACTGAATCATAAAAACATGTTTCATCAAAATCCACACCATAAAACTATCCATTAATGTTTAAAACTAGTGAAAAATATTTTATTAAATTTTCTCCATGCTCATTTAACTTATTTCAATAAACCTACTTTTTCCTAATAATATTATTCCCTTCTATAAGTGGAAAATGGCATGAAGATTAATTTTTCTCAATTTGATCAAGCTACTCACTCATAGAATCAACCTGTCCTTCATGTTTAATATTTTATGAAAGGTATTATAGATAAATACATGAGATACATGATTTTATATTTTCTAATAACAATCATAAACTTTCTTGAGTTTGTAATTCCTGATTCCCAATATTATTTTTAGTTTAATCGTTGTTTTGTAGTGTATAAAATTTCAATTTTTCTATCCTAGAATAACATTCCCCATTGCATGAATCTTCTAATTATTCATTCATATTTTAAGTCTCACTGTCATCTTTGGAAATATTTTATTTATCTACCACAACATTTTTTAAAACAATTTTTATGGATGTTGAATTTTCTATAACATTAACATCATTATAATCCTCCTACATTTTTAAACATATGTTCTAACATTTATAACTTCTTTAATTTGGTTAATATCCCATGAATAATTTTCAACATTCTAATAAAATTTAACATGAAATATGGTTTCTAATTTTTAGTAAACAGGGACAACAATAAACCTTGAGATATTTCCCGGATGATTTTTTTTATTATACCAAATTTCATAGGATGTTTTGTTAGATCCCATGCTTAAAAAAGTATATTTTCCACATGAATAGTAGTACTCTCACATTCTCTCAAATAAAATTTTGAATGTTTATAATCATCTATAATTCATAATCCCATTTCCACCAATGTTTATTTTATTCCTTTTTTCAATACTATTTTTTTGAGGTGTATAAAGAAAAATATAATGATGCTTGATTCCATGATTTTTTAGATTTGATTTAAAATCATTGTATGTGAATTATGAAGCATTATCAGTCCTAACTTTTTTATATACACCCCCATTTATCTATAATCATCTATACTGAAGGTTTTCATTATTTCTATAACCTTAATTTATGTTTCAAAAATCTTATGTTGTTCATCTGAGTGAAATTTTCTTTAAATGTAATAGTGATAAAATATAATTTTTTCGGAATGTTTCTAATCATCCCAAAATGATATTATTTAATAAGATAAATAGGTCTAGTATATTTAATCTTGATATTATTTGGATTTACAAAACATATTTCTATTCTGACATGTTATACAAAAATAATCTTCTTTTCTTTTTAATGATTGAATATTTCATACAACAACATATTGGGAATGTTTTTTTGGACATTTCTTCAAAATCTTTTTAATTATATGACAACACAAATATTTACCATATCTAGCACTCAAGTAGTATGAGTTATCATGTTATTCAATCTAAAAAATATTTACACCAGCTATTTTTTCACTTGTAATAAGTTTTTCATCTTCAACACATCAGGAAATGAATGGATATTTTCTAAATATCACTTATTTTTCATAATTATAATGTTGTATCACACCAGGATGTTTTTTCTTGAACCCATCAACATATTAAACTTCATTAGATTTTAGTTTTTAGGCTATATCCCTATAGTTCATAATCCTTTGATTTGGGAAGGAACTAGCACTACAGAATGTAACTAATCCCCTATCAAGATTATCAAAATCAATCAAAATTTTTAAATCTCTAATAATGGGTCAAGATCAACCAGTATAAATAATCCATGGGTTTTTCTTTTTTAATATATTTGTGTGTTGTATCAAAAATAAAACCTCTTTTATCAACTTTGATCAATCTATAATCAATCCATTTCCATTCATAATAAATTTTTCCCAGAAGACTAGTCCCATATTCATTAGCAATGTGGTCAATCTAGTAACATATTCCTAACACTTCATCTAGATATCCAATTTTTTCGGTTATAATTTTTATAACAACATGAGATTTTGGTTTTCTAACTTCGTATTCTATAGAATAGTTAATAATTATTATTCTACCAATAATCTCACTTTTTCTTGCCTCTTTATAGTATGAGTCATTTTATACCAATGGTTTTAATATCTTTTCCCATAAATTACATACTACTAGAAAAATCATGAAATCTAGGATTTCTACAGATGTAATATTTATATATAAATAATGTTTTATTGAGTTATATAACCTATTTATTCACTTCCATTATATGGTTGTCTTCCTTCATTGTTACACAGGAAATTTTCTATTTTTTGATGTGATAGATTTGTTAAATCCATTTTAAACCCAATATTTCCCAACATTTTTCTCAAAACCTAAAATATTATTAAAATCATATTAACTTTTACATTAATTCGGTGAATATTTTAGATGAGTATTTGGGAGGTCCTTATCTATAGATTTATACAATTCAAATTTTACTTTCAAAGACTTGATGAAATTTTCCATCATATTTTTTAAGTTGTTTTAAAACATATGAATTCATGTCTATGTATTGTTAACTTCATATTCCTTGGGTTCTACTATTTTACTAAGGACTTCAACCATATTTACTCATTCATCAATTCTGTATTTGTAGATTAAGATATCCTGATACACTCTTAATATTTCTTATGTACATATTTAATCCCTTCTAAAACTTTTCCACCATCCTTCTTCATCCTTATTAATTATTTCATTAGAGTTAAATTTTTATAAAGATATTATATAAGTTCTAAATTGAGTTGATCTTCTCTGTTGGATTATTTTCCCCCTTGTTCTTTACTATTAAAAAATATTCCCTTTTTGCAAAATTAATATAGAAAGTTATCATTAATTCCATAAATTAATATTATTATTAATAAATATCATATAAAAAATATTTAAATTTCTTTTTAAACAAGATTATTCAATTTATAGTGAAAATTTTCTTTCACCCAGGGTACTTGATTTCTACCTTAGAGGTTCTATTCACCCTATCCAATGATTTGTTTTATTCATAATGATATATTAATTCCCATAATTTCTTCGTGGGGTATATCATTAAAAAATTTCCTATTCCAATACAATTAAAAATAATTAGGGGATTATCAAATCCTAATTTCCACTTCGTCCTCGATAATTATTCAATTTAAGTGACATGATTTTCTCATTAAACTCCTCATAATCCTTGTATTTTAAATCCCAAATATCAATGTCATTAGTATCTTAAACAGAATCCTTCTCATACCTTCAAATTATATTTAATATTTGATATTAATTCTAAATACTGAATCTTTAATTAATTCATTTGCAACAAAAAAAATATTACATTCATTAAGAGAAGAAATATTATTTATCTTATGAAGATAAAATATAATAATCAAACATGTCTTGGATGTTTCTCACGAGTTTCATAAATAATATAGAGTATTTCCAGACATATATATGACCTATTATAATCAAATAAAATAATTCACTCTATTTAAGTATTCGTCAATAGTTATATCTCCTTTAATTATGATATCTTTAGAATTTATTCTTCTAATTTATATCATTTCAGCATTCACATTAGTATTTCACTCAATTATAGTTTTTATATAGACCCAATTTTATTTTTCAATTTTGAGTACCCTCATGTTCATATAAAAATAAAATCATAGGGACATAAAGATATAATTTATATCTTTTCAAGCAACATTCTTGTTACTATTTTTAAAAAAATAAGGGAATTATTTTTCACAATGGGTAGAATCCATACTATAGAAGCATCCAAAACTTATAGGCCAATTGATAGAAGATAGTGATTCATTCTGTTTTTTCAACCCTGATAATTTTTTCCATAAATTTTTTTTTATACCTATTCTATTCAGATAATTTAGATTTTCCATGATATTGATTTAAAAGGTGTACCCCACTCTAATGCCACTTTAGGATCATAAATATTGTAGAACAACTATGAGTGGGGGGTGAATCCATTCTTTTCTTTTTAGAAATTGGTATCATTATGAAACATTACACTCAATACTTTTTATAATTATTTCTTTATCACATTTTTAACAAACTCACATTCATTGAATTTTAGGAAAGATAACATAGAACAAACAATATAAAAGGTTCTTTCTCACTTTGATAACCAATATAACTTCCATGGGAACTCCCATGGGTCCATGGAAGTTAACTATTATTATGAAGTGAATACAACTGTTTTTGGTAACTATCATATGATACCTTATATCTCCCAATAGTATTGATTATAATGACTCTTGTATGTTTATAAAATGTTCTTAAAACATAGATAAACAACAAAAACAAAAACTTTATGATCAAACTACCGCATAATGGGTTCATTCAAAATATCTATTAGAAATTCCCTCTATTTTATTTATATATATGTTAATATCTGTCTAATTTGACTGCATTTGATCAGAATCTAGTGAACCTATTTTCAAAATGAACCATTTAAAAAACATTTGATTTTTCAATTAGAAAAGTCATAACTTCACAAAACTTATAGGCTATAATTCAGACTATTTCATGTATCAAATGTTCTCTGTACATTTATCTGAAATTAAATATGTTTGAAAATTTGATAATAAATTTCTATCCAGAAATATTCTTCAACCGAGAAATTATCATTATATGGAAACATAACTCTAGCAGAGTTCTATCGATGTCTCATATTTTTCAATGAATAGTCACCAGTACGAATGAAATTTTAACCTCTATTTAGAGGTCCTCTTGAAATAGAAATGTTAGGAATAAAAATTTTATATCCCATTTAAAAAAATTCATAGAACATAATTTCAAATTCATTTTAATTTCATTGGGATGCTTCTCAACTCTTCTCAAATTATATAGAGTCTTCTCAAACCTTCTTGAATTTTCTAAAATTCTCATGTGTTCTATCTTTCTCAAATTTCATAAAATTTAGTCTTTATATAATTATTCAATATTAATCAACATGACTAGATATGAGACCCATTTAATAACATATACAAATAATATCATATTTATGGGGTTTTATAGGTTTTGAAAAAATTTCATGATTCACTGTCTATTAATTGATTATATAAAGAACATATTTTATAAAATCATATGAAAAATTATTTTTTTGTTCAATATTATTCTTTGAAAATTTTATCATCTCAAACTTTTCGAACCATTCAGATATGTTCATATATGAACTTTTTTATAAATATTTCACCTGATTTTTTAAGAAAAAATTCAATTTGTTGGGCATTATTACAAAAATATTTATCTTATGGACTTCCTTAACTATATCATAAAAAATTGACATCATTGAATTTAAAATTCCTTTTTACTCTCTTGACCAATTATAAAAGGAATTAAATGTAACAAAGTTAGTTTTACTTGTTTTACTAAACATAGTTGTCTATATTATTTTAACTTTTATGCCCTTAAAAATCTTGCAAAATACTTCCCAATAGAAAATTATTCATCTGATAAACTTCTATCTAAGGAAGAAAATTAAACCTTTCTCAAATATCTTTTTATTGGTTATATGTGTTGAAAAATGTATTTTTGTACCCACAGATGTACTCCAACTTTGTATGTTCTCTGATATTCAAATCTAATATCACATGACACATTATATTTCATTGAAAAATCCATAAACATATCCAAGACATCACTTACTGCATTCCAATGAATACTTGTTTCCAATATTCTTTATCATAATTCAATTCAACAACCAAAAATACCCCTTTGATAAAAAAATCATCTAATGATCTATATCTATCAAGGTTCATCCAATCTGTCTTTTGGAAAATTACTCTAACCAAGTTCAAACGATGAATATTTGTACATACCTCTACTCTCAAAAACCTAAAATTAGCTCTATATGATCTTGAATATTTCATTTAATGATCATCTCTGAAAAATTATTTTTGATCAATCTATCTGGAACTCTATGCCTAAAAAACAAAACATCTACTTTTCAAGAAAATATTTTTTTTGATGTAAGGAACTTTTAGATCATTATAGAATCATTTAGCTTGATGTTAAAATGTTAATAACGTTTTAAATTTTTAACTTTTTCTTCTACTAAAAATTTCATAAAATCTTTCTACATATAACTTCCTACTACATATCAAAAAAAATCCATTATAAAATTTCTCCTTTTTAAAAAACGATTATTTAAAAAGGTTAATTGTCTACTAAAATAAAACATTATTAAAAACTCACAAACGATATTCACCTTGGATGACATATAGAATATTTATATACTTTATGTACATCATTTAGAAGATAAAATCATAGAAATTTGGTACCATTTCTTCATTCCTATGAAAAATGAGTGAACCTAGATCCCATCCTACTCTTGTGATTAGTAGGTTCCTATGAAGATAAGGATACCCTATCCCATTCCACATCAAAAAGTTAATCCCATTCCTTTAAACCAGTATCTACACTATGAATACCAAAGAGGAAGATTAACCCGTTAATAATTGAATGAGACATGATTCTTTGACACAGAAAACATACCACCTTAATAAAGGAAACATGGGATATGAGCCAATATATCTATCATCATTCTCTCCATATAACTAAAAGAAAATTTATTAGATTATAAATATTCTTCCTTCACATAAGAATATGAATCCACATCTCAACAGGCTATTCCATAAGTTCTATCTCGATCTTCTAGTCCTCATGATTTTCATGAAATTGATTTGGAGGTTGTCCATCCATGATTTATATGAGGATTTCCCATAAATTTCTATAGATTATGTATGTGAACCTCAAAACTGATTAATATCCAAGGATAAAATTGATCAATATTATCCTTCCTCCCACCTTATAAGAGAATTATGATTCATTATTGAAGAAAAGTTAGGATGTATTTTAATTCAACTAAAGGATAATCTTGGATTTATTCTCTATACCATAATAAATAGTTTTGGCCTTATATTTAGAAACAAGCAATATAATAATAAACCTAAAACTATGAAACCTTCCCATTGCTTAACAATCAAGCCTAATGTCAAAAAGTGAATAAAATAAAAATTTATCATAGAAAGCCAATAACCCTTGTTAGAACATAAAATTTTGTAAATCAAAGAGATGAAATAATAAATATGTGTTTGCATCATCTTATCAAACCTCGACCACCCCTGGTTAGATAGATAATTTCTTATACTAATCATATAATTTTTTATAGATATAACTGCTACCTTTTTTATCCATTCCTTCATGGATAAATAATTAGGTCCTAATAAAATCAATATATACCCCAAATATGGAGATACTAATACATCCATGGTCTCCAAGGTACTGACTAATATTGATTAATTATATTTGATTTAATGAATTATAGGGAATCTTATGAATTTCATATAAATCAAATATTCATTTTACTCCTCAATGTGACAATATGGTTTCACGTGAAAAATTTTGGTACTCAATTATCAACAATTCTTAGAGCATTAATATAATATTTTTAAAAGGTTCATTGTTCTATATAATGTCAACCTCAAGGTAAACCCATATATGTGTGTTTTCCACTTTAAAATTCCTTGAATTCCATGCCTAGTATAAAGACATTGATAAGGACATCATCAAAATCCCTCCTCTACAAAATCTATGAGTGTTGAATAGGTTTTACATCAATATGTCTTATGTAGAATGTTTTATTTCTAAACTAGAAGAAAAATATTAGTCATTATACAAGATTGTGAATACTGGAGTCTCCTATTAGTGGGATGAATAATTCTAGACTGCATTTAATGACATCATGTAGTATCCTCAGAATCTTACAGTGATAATCAAATCAATCCCAAGAAACCCATTGATCTTTCTACATGATAATCCTAGAGATATCCCTCAATATCCATTTGTATTAGAAGAATAATGAGGGAATTAAAAAAAATTGTTCTACCTCAGTCACATGATTCTTGACACTGTAGTCAAATATCTATCTATTGAGAAGATGTACATTTCCCGTGACTTCACAGTCCAAAAGTTTCACCATTATTTAATGAGTCATGTGGTGTAAATAATATCTTTCTTTTACCCACTGAAGTACATCCTCAAATTCCACATATTATCTTGATGATGTCATAGTCAGAAATTATCTTTCAGTAGTTCAACATCATGTTCATTCCCTATAATGTGGTTAAGGGAAAAATATTAGCATAATTACATATTATGAACCCAACCATAGTAGAGTTTCACCTTGAAATTTTATTCCCATATGAGACCATTCTCTCTATCAATAATGTAATGATATATTGGAAGATACACATTGAAGTTTCCTCCAAAGCATGATAGGATAATAGATGATAAATGTTATGATTAAAAGGTCCATATTTATAGATTCCTTTTTTACTCCCTCAAGGGTCCTCATACCATACATAATCCTCCTCTTATTGAGATACACCAATAATGTGGTGGAAGATACTGATCTCTTTATTAGTCTTGAATTATTTCATGAGATTCATGTTCAAAATTCTCATATGAAGAGTGCCTCTATGATTTTCATCAAGAATAACATTAATGACTACACTATTGAGAAACATGATAATTTAACCCTAATCAAACACACCATGAAATTGATGTCTTTATTTCCCTATGATATGATGTTATATCATGTCCCAAAATCTATTTTTTAATAGGTATATTCTTGGGTGATCATGGTCATGTACCTCAGAGAGCCAGACCACAATGATTTGTTCTCCATGTGCCATTTCAGAATGTGACTGCCTCATTCACTCTTGATGAATATTATTGGGAGGAGAATCATCTCACCATCATGTTTTATAATTTAGTGACAAAACATTTCCCATTATAGAAGATTAATCTCATTGAATGAAAACTTTAATTGATTATATTCCACATATAACTACTCTAAAGGATATAGGGACATCAAAAGTTCCTTGGTAGGTGGATAACCAAAATGGAGTTATTGAATCTAATAGATCATTCTCATATGGTTAAATGAAAAAATTTCAGGAAAAAGGAAAACATTCCTTCATATATAGACATAAGAAAGGCATAGAATCTAAATAATGGATGTCATGCAGGTGAACTTTATAGTTCATTTAATTTATATATGAAGAAATGTTACATAATATTAGTAATGTTCTTAAATGACGATGTAAATCATTCATAAATCCATTTTTAAATTAACATCATTGTCTTTTTTGGACCAAAGTGTAGAATCCATATAGTAGTTATCCACACATGTTCCATTAATCTCCATTCAATAATGATGTAATGTTGTGTGTTAGTATGGTGGATCTATAATCTTTTGTTGTTCATCTTGATGGATTCTAATTGCATTCAATTTGACAGATTGTCTTTTTTTCTTAATATTTTTACAAGTAGGAGTGGAGGAAGTCAAGAGAGAATCATGTTGTGTGTAATTATTTTCAATTATCAATCAACCCTACAAAATATATATAAAAAACATTTTATAGTTTTTGGATATATGTCTAAATATCATTTTTGACACAATATAACTTTAATAATATAATAGGACTAATGTTACCCAATTCCATATTATAGTAATTATATTATTATTTTATGAATTTCTCTAACAGACGCACCAATAAATATTATGGCACTGGCTTGTAAATTTATATTTATCCTTAGACATGATAGTGATCTTCCCAAATTTCTCATCATTTTTGAAATAACAGAGTACTTATTAATAAAATATTTACTCATAAATAAATATTTAATTCAATTTGTGACAATTAAATATTTATTACATTTTAAATAAATGAAATCAATTTTTTTTGGAAATTGGGAAAATAAATTTTTGTTATTTTTTCAGATAAATAATATTTGAATTAAATTCTTCCACAGTCTTGATATTAAAATTCATTCCAATAAATAAATTTGAATATAATATAAAGTATATCATTGGAATCACATAGTGTAATATGAAATAAAAATCATTATCATTGGAATTTGGTTGTCTAGCATAAAGTTAATGATTATTGTATTACAGTTGGCTAAGAAACCCAATAGAAAGTGTTTAATGTCGTAATGTCAAAAGCCACATATGAACATTTACTTTGTAATAAAATCCATCTATACCAATATCTAATCAATAAGATTTCACAATCCTAAAATCAACCTACAAGTTTGATACATATTTCTTTGGTTATCTGAAATAAACACATGATTATATCATTCCCATGGAATTTAATTTAATTTTTCAATTTAAATCAAGGTGATGAGATAACATCTTCTATAAATATGGAAGGGAAAATCATACACTAACTAATCTTTTAATAACAATTTTTTAATTACACACCCAACAACCCAAATTCCCTGGAATGTATGGCTTCATGATTTGGCCAGAAAATCTAATTCCACACCACATGGAATTCATTAATTATAACCATATAGTCTATAAACCAATACCCATGCTCATAGATAAGAATATTAGATGACCCAGAAACATGAATAATTATTACTATAAGGTCTCTTGTTATAATTTACTATATCATATATTATAAAGTACTAACATTAAGATAATAAGTCTCATCCACTTATAAGTATATGCACGATATATTTCAAGTCCTATCTGTGGTATCCCAAGACCCAAACACCAAAATTACGTGAAAAGAACATGTGTTTTAATTTTTTAATAAAATGTAATAGGAAAATATATATCCATTTACACATATATAGATATTTTCAGTTTTTATTTCAGATTATTAAGAAAAAACTTACACTTTATCAGAGTTCAATAAAAATTATCCACATACATTTATTTAACATCAGTTATGATATCTCATTAAAAAAACAAATACCTTACAAACTTCTAAAAATCTTGTTAAAAAAATTTAAAACAAAGGCTGACCATAAAATATCAAAATATGGGATTTCAAAAAAAGGGTCCAAATCCTTTTAATTTTTTTTTAAATTTTCATCGAAAACATTCATCTTTAAACCTTCCTTCAAAAATATTTATCATTACCTGAACTAAAAAATATTTTGTATTATATATAATTTAATTAAAATATAAACCTATAATTTTCATGAAATATCCCTAAGTTATAATTTTAAAAAACCATTATAAGTAAATAAAACTTTTAAAAGGTATTTTATTTTAAAATATTCCAACCATTATAATATATACGTTTATTTATCCTGAATGTTTAAATGTATTTTATTGAAAATAATAACATTTTATGGAATGTAATGATACTTTGAAACCATTTTTAAATCCACAAAGAAACTAGTACTATCAAATTTAGGAAAATTTTACCTTTGAGTTTTTAGATTAACTCTCATCCATCATCATCATATTCAATACTCAAGTCTCATGTTTTATGTAAATTCATTTTTGTGTTTTAATTTCCCATTTCATTTCTAGTAAAACATCCATTTGGAAAAATTATTAAATTATTTTCAATAATTTTTTAAAATCAAATAATATTTAAGAAAATATGATTTTAACATAACACAATAAAGGATAGGAAAAATCCATAATTATTAAATAACACTTACAATAATAAATTAAAACCATGAAAAAATAGGAATATGATATTCATAAATAAATTATTGAGTATTATTATCATTAATAGAGTTTGGTAATATCTACAAACATGACTATCATATATATTGTTAAAATAACATTTCATGTATCAAATTATTAATTTGAACCAGATATGAAAATTGAAAAAATATTCATGAAATAAAATATTTCTTAAAAAGCATTCAAAATATATTTTTTTTTCTTTATTGAAGTGTTTTGGAAATACACATGAAATATATGTGTTGAAAAAAAATCTTAATTAAGAAAACGTTTTATAGAAAATAAAATTTCAATAAAAAATGGATACTTTCATTACATGTAAGGATTTAACAGAATGGAAATAGTATATAAATTTTTAAAAAATACCTTACATAAAAAGCTTTTTGAAAATTATAAAGTATAGGTTTTAGAAAATAAAACTCTCTTAAATAAAATTTTTAAAGAAATATAGAATTATTTTTAAATAGATATCCATAACATAATCTTTACTGAGGTTCAATTTCTCATTTTTAGATATATAAACAAGACACTATCTCTTTTTTATTCTCACACCCTAGATTTTTTTCTATAACACGAGTGAGATTCCAAAAGTTTGATTATTTATAAAATCATATTTATAATTTTCAATTATTTTTAAATAATATGGATCCTTTATGGTTATATCATCACTAAGGAAGACAATATATTTGAAGAAATATCAAAATAATGTAATTTAACAAAAATATAATTATTAATCTTTGAGGAATTTGAGATCCTCATGACTTGAAGTGAATGTTGAGAAAAATAATTAATATTGAAAGAGACTATATGTATTTGTATAACCTACTATTTTTAATAATGTGAATTAAGGAGGAAAAATAGTCACACAAGATAATAAAAAAGGACCATATGTGATCCATGGTTCTTGAACATGATAGTTACAGAAGATAATAAATTTAATTATATTTTATTTAAATTGTTTTTATGGATTTTATTCATGAAGAATCCCTAAAATGATAATACATCATGCATTATTTACTTATAAATATGAAAATGGTATCATATTTATTAGATCATGATTTCATCATGATTAAAGTAAGTGATTCAATGTTGTGGCCCGAGGGAAGAAAAATGTAAGATAAATAAATGGATTGTTTTCTCTAAGAAATATTCAGATGTGATGAAAAAACACTTTTTTTATACGATGGATAATGGGATTATTACCAATGGAGGTTGAAAATGGACATTTAGGGTGGACCCAATCTGAACCATATGCTATCATTGATGCAGAATTATCTAGTCTCTGAAGGAGAAAGAGAAGACCAGAATATTGAGGGTTTTAAAATTGGGGGACGGATAAATGAGAAAAAGGGTTTTTTATATGGTCATTGTTTATTACATGAAATGAAAATGAAATAAGTGAATTTTTTTATGATGTGTTAATAATTTCCCATTACCATGTCCCACATCATAATTTTGGACATTCATGCACTCACTTAAATTATAACTCCTTCTATAATTTGTTATGCCAAGCCAAGGTAGTGGTTGATTAACACCCACATACACCCACACACTGACCTCATTGGTTTTGACCCAATGCACTGTCCTAATGACACCACCTATGTGTGTGCTATGTTCACCCTTATGTGAACTGTGCTAGACCAGTGACACTCAACGCATGGTCATTGTTAATATCAACCATGTCCTCCTTGAAGCTCGCCATTCCACCTATGTTATGGAAATGTTGACCTTTATTACCACATATCTATTGGTGAAAATTTAATTGGGTCTCCTTGGTTGACTAGTTATTTAGGTAAAGTAATTTTTAAATTAATAAATAGAATTTAAATAAAAAATATATTTTTTTATAATATTTTGTATTAATATATATTTTTTAAACAAATAATTATCTTTATACATCTAATTTTTTATTAAGTTAATAATTTGTTTTATTAATTTTAAAAAATATTATCACTAATTTTAAATTTAATGCTAGTAACAATTCAAAATATTACCATTTTAAATAAGGTTTATACATATTTTAATCATAAAATAATACATTATTTAAAATTAATAATATTATAAACATAATATTTTGAAAACTATAAATGAACATATCAAAAAAAATTCTTTTAAATAACTACATGTATTTATTTCGAAATAATTGAAATTTATGAAATAATAATTAAAGGTCTTATTATGTCTAAATTCCCATAATGAATAATATCATCTCAAATTACTAGGTTAAAATATATTTTATAATTTTTAAATTACTAAATTTATTTAAAATAAATAAACATAATAAATGGATAATATATATTCATTAGAATATATATATATATATATATATATATATTAATAAAATTTTATTAATTAAAAAATAGTCTAATAGTAATATGTCAATAATTTGAATATTTTAACATAATTTATATTGAAAATTGAAACTGAATATAGAATGATAAGTAATTTTAAATTAAATAATATTATTTTTCATTTTAATTTGGAAAAAAACCGTTAAATAAAACATCAATTAATTGAATTTTATTTGTTTAATTCTTATTATGTAACTTTATCCCCCTAATATAATTACACCCTCATAATTATTTCATCATATATGATAAAATTCTTAATATTACATGGCATAATTTATGGAAACTAGGATCACTAATTTTTTATTTGATTTAGAGTCACATTAGATCTAATGACATTAATCCTAAATAAAACTCAATCTCTTAGATTATCCTCATATATAAATATCTTCATCTCAAAAGTTTTCTATGCCATTACCCTGATACTTAATGTCACATCCTAAGACCAATACACCCATGGCTGATGCTAAAAAAAGTTTTATCATTTCATTATAAAAATAAATTAAATAATATACTTTCCTATACACATTAAAATACCTTTTATGTTTATGTTTTGTAATATTAGGAAAAAACTTACATTATATTAGAGTTTAATAAAAATAATATACAGACATGTATTTGAAATTCATCATTATATGTCTTTAACAAACCTAACACCATTGAAACATTTAATGAGAAAATGAATTTTGATTATAAACAATTGGGTGGAAATATAATTGATAACTAATTAGTTATTAAACCAGGGTTAAAATACTATTATAAATTCTATTAAAAATTATTTTTGAAATCATTCCTCAAAAAAAAATTACATAAAAACATTACTCTTTATATCAAATACAAATTAATTGATGAAATTAATTATTTTCCAAAACTATAAAACAATTTGATTCCTTAAATATCGATACTATACAGTTTTTAGAAACCATTATAATTAAATATCTCTTCTCAAAACCCATTTTATTTTAAAATATAAAATCCTTTGAAATATGTAGTTGGACATCTCATTAATTGTTGAAAACATATCTTCGAAAATAATAAATTATTATTGAATTAATTGATACTTGGAAACCCTTAGGAAATCAAAGATTCTATTAGAAGTGTCATCGTTATGAAAATCACCCCTTTGACATCATGGGTTCACTCCCCATCAATTATTATTATATTCAACACTCATGAGACACGTTTTGTTATAAATTTTTTGAAGGACTTTGTTTTCACATTTTATTTTCACTAAAAAAATATTTTTAAAACTACATAAATAATGTGAAAGATAAAAAAATTTATATCGCATAATAAAAAAAATATGGTTTTAATTAAACCCCATAACTATTAAGAGAAATCCATATTTCAGAGTTAATATATATATGAGTACCTATTAATATGGAATAAAACAAAATAATATAATTGTTGTAAATAAATTAAGAGATTTCAATGTTAATAACAGTGTATAGACCTATGTAGAAAAATTATTAATATGCATAAGTTTTAAATAATGTTCGATGGAAAAATGATGACTTCAAAATCCACTTGAAAACTTGAAAATATAATTTTTGAAATAAAATCTTTTGGAAAATGTGTTGAAAATAAAGCATTTTCATTTTAATAATAGTATTAAAAATATATATGAAATATATATTTTTTGAAAAACATATCACCAATAAAAAATGGATTAATAGAAGATATATATTGATATAGAATAGAGTTTTACCATTTAGCAAATGATTTTTAAACATGGAAATAGAAGAGTATTAAAAAACATATTTCCCTTTTATTTTATTTTTTTGAAAACTATAGAGTTTAATTTTATGAAAAAAAAATTACATTATATAGGTTTTTAAAATAATATATAATATTTAATGAAAAAATTTCATGTTACCTTAATTATTGAGGAGGATATGTCTCTCATTGTCAAATAAAAAAATGAATTTCTCTCTCTCTTTTATACAACCACACCGTGAACTATATTTCTACCAAGTATGTGAGATTCCCAAAGGAGTCTTACTTTTATAGCTACAATACCACTGCTCAATAGTTTTTAAATAATATGAATGTGTTATGGTCATCACGTCACTGTAGAAAACTATATATTTTCATAAATATCATTACAAAAACAGTTACACAAAAATATAAAGTATATGATATTAGGGATTTGAGTACGTCATTGATATCAATGAAAGGATAGAATGTGCATTAATTATAAAAGATAATATGTGTGTATATATATATAGAGAATTTACTACCACCACAAGTGTGTTCAAATGAAGGAAGAGATTCACCTAGAAATATTTTAAGAACCGTGGTTGATCTAAGGTTCATAATTATAATAATTATTGAAGTCTATATATTTAATTATTTTATTTCATTTTAATATTTTTTCAACCTTATTCATAAATATTTCCTAAAACGATGATACTGCTAGCATTTTTTATTTATAAATACAAAATAGATCTCCATTTTATAAGATTCTGATGTTTTCATGATTAATAAAAAATATTTGATACTCTAGATAGAGGGAAGAAAAATGAAATATACATTTATCAATAGCATAGATCGAGAGATATTAATGCATTATGTGAAACATCATTGTTTTTTTGTCCATGGAAAAACATGATTTTTGTTTATGGATGTCATAAAAGGAGGCGTATGATGGAACTGATCTAAGCTGTTTGATAATAGTGTCGATGATGGAACCAACGTCTGAAGGATAAGGATAAGAATATGCAATATGGGGTTTTTAAATTGGCATGAGGTTGATGATGACATATGTTTTTATCAAATGAAAATCATTGATTAGATCAAAGGATGATGATATAAGGAAAACTTTTAAATAAGGATGAACAGTTTCTAGGAACCAAAGAACACAAAAAACATTTATCTTTTATGCACTCTCTTAGATTAAAACCTCTTCCATAAGATATAATTCCAAGGAAGTGGGGGATCAGTACCCACATATAGACCCATACTCACTACCTGGGCCACTCTTATGCATGCCATCTCTTTGGAACCCCCATGAATACACTATACTTGTACCCTATGTCTATTATCAAAGACCATTGAAACACCATGTGGGATCTCTGGTATGACCAACTATCCAATCCTAAAACTCACCATTCGACCAATGGGTTGGTCAGGTTGGCTTTATTTCCCACATAATTAATGGCACACATGCCTTTAGCAGGACTATGTTGGCCAATTTTTCTTGTAATGTAATTTTAAAATTTCAAAATATAATAAATATACATATATATATATATACTGTTCAATGTTTTATACTAATATTTTTCCATTAAACAATATTAATCTTGATACTTATAATATTTTTTTATTAATATTATTAAAATGCCATTTATTGAAAAAATGATCACTAAATATTATTCTCAACATAAATAACAATTGAAAATTTAAAATTGTAATTAAGGATTATAAATATTCTAAAATTAAAATAATAATAAAATAAAAATTAATAATATCATATACATAATATTTTGAAAAATATAATTTTTTATATCAAAATAAAAGTATTATAGATAATCAGTTGCCTTTTGTAATAAAAAAGGCTTATGATTTATGAAATAATTTCAAATGGACCTATTATGTAAATACTATCATAATAAATAATATCATTTCAAAATAATAATTAAAAAAATATTTGTGATTATTTAAATTATTAAATTTATTTAAAAGGTATAAATATATTAAAAATTATTATATATGCATTGTAGTTGAAGTTTTATTTTTCAATATAAACACCATCATTTGAAAAATACTACAAAATTAATATTTATATAATTTGAATATTTTAAATTAATTTATATTATGAATTAAAATGGACTATAGAAAAATACAGGATTTTATATTAAATCATAGTTTTTTTGTTTTGATTATAAAATAACATTAAATAAAAACTTAATGGAAATAATGTTATTTATTTCATTCTTGGGATGTTAAACTATGTTCCCCATCATATAATGTTATCCAACCATAGAAATATTTTTGTGAATATCATCATTTAATTTCAAGTACATCACCATTTTTGAGGAATACAATGACCTTATAATTGTGACCAATACCCTTCGACATTATTACATCAAAGGCATGATAAACGAAAAATAATAGATAATAAATGTTTTAACTAATATTAATGTCACTAAATATACATGTAATCCAAAGTACAAATAGTTGTTTCTTGAACACTAACTCTATTAAACCTTCACATGTACTAATCTTAACTGCTTATGAATTTCATCCAACTAGTTCCCACATGAAGATTATGCTTCAATTGATTTAATAATTTAGTATTGTTTCCCACCATTTTTTCTTTCAGTATTATTCATCTCACTATAATATTATCATTAAAGAAAAAAATCCCCCAAAATAAGATACTTCAAAAATACGTGCTTCATCTGCATATATAAACGTGGTTATTTGGCGAGATTCACTAATCTATTGTTATTAAAATAGAGTTTTATAGGGATATATGTTACCATCAATCTATCTGATTGATTTTCTTACCAAAACTACTTTTTTAGCTACCATAGAAGCTGCAATATACTCAGAATTTGCATTAAATTCCAAAAAAAAGTTATTTTGACCAAGTCCAAAAACCTCTATTAAGAATGGATATTTACGCTATATATTAATACATATCATCTTGGTATATTTAAAAACAAGCATCTATATATCATTCAATAACTAGTTCTGCATCTCTTTCATAGCCTTGGAATATATCCATAGTACACCTTTGATGCTTTAAGATATTCTTTACTACTATCCAATGGTGATCACCCGGGTCAGCATGATATCCACCTACCACACTCGAGGTGTGGGAAACATATATCCTACTATATAACATAAAATTAATTACTGATGCAATCAATGAGTCATATTGAATCATTAACATCCTTTTTTTTCCTCATTTGTTTGAGGACACATTTTTTGGGAAAGATGAATTCCATTTGACATTGGAAAGTATCCCGTATTGGATTGTTCTATGTAGAATTGGTATAATGAATTGTCAATTTATATACATTTACATAGAACAATACTCATCTTGGATCAATCATGATGAATCTTGATCCCATGAATATATTCTACTTCAATTATCTCCTTTAAAAAGAATCATTTAATTAACTTCAATTTAATAGATTGTGTGACTAGTTTTTTTATTTCCAATATGTCATATGTCATTGAAATATACTATTATTTAAATTAAGTCACTCCCACAAAACCTCTTATAGAAATAATGCTTCCATTGGTTTATCAAACTAAATTCAATTGATGATTCTTCAATCCGAATGTTATATGACATCGATGTTTTTTTTAATCCATAAATAGATCTTTTCAAATTGAATACCTTGTTGATATCATTTGGAGTTATAAACCCTTATGATTATGTTATATATATATCATCATTAAGGTTCCCATTGAGAAATAATCTTTTTACATCGATTTTCATAATCTCATAATTTGGATAAGATGTAATTGAATTATTAATTATTTTGGATTTCACCATAGAAACCAGAGAAACAAAATATTAATTTTTTATGCATTGAATATATTTGAACCCTTTTCCAACCAATGGATCCTTATAATTAATAACCTATTCCCACATAAATAGTTTCATTATGAATTTAAATTTACAAAAAATAGAATTTATATCGAAATGAGTATCTACCAATATAAATAGTTGGGTTTGGTATATTGAATCAATTATAGAAAGTATAATCTTTTGTATCTTTGGAACATATGTTACACTTACTACTTAATTATAGTTTATAGGATAATTACTATCAATTAATAATTTTGAACCATATTCAGTTACTATTAGACCATACTATTCTAGTTCTCTATCCTCTCATGTACTTATATGTAGTACTTTTATCAGTAGAAATTCTCCTTCTATTAGGCTTTGTGGAATCTTTCCCTATCCAAACTCTCGTGTTCATGGATTAATCTTATCAAGCTATGTATTAATCTTAATTTTTTCTTTTGGATATGTGATCCCACTCAAGTAGTAAGATAAATCTTTCCAATATAACAATTTTTTGAGGGGTCATAAATGTAATATCCTAATTTTTCCATATAATATCTTATAAAGTTACACTCTTTTACTCAAGGTGCAAGTTTTTCCCTAAAGTGGCTTTATCAAATTATTCAAAACCCCACCCACAAATGTATGATAATACATTTTTCTTTACACTCCACAATTAATATGGAACACCATCTATTGTTATAGTTACCAATTTCTTTAGTATTTTTTCTACTGTCTATTATGTGTATCCCAAAAAATAAAGTGGAATAATATCACAACTCATCATTGATCTCACCATGTCCCAAAGGGTGTGTTTCTACATTTATCTTACACTATTCCATTATGTTGTATATATAGTATTTAGTTGAGATAGAATACCAAACACCCCTAAATGATCAATGATGTATTGATATAGATGATCCCTACTAAAGTATATGGGTAGCTTATTATTTTTTACCAAACTAGTTCTCGTATTCATTATTATATTCCATGAATGTCTCAAGGTAACCAACTTATAACACATCATGTAGACATATCCATATCTACTAAATAATTGGTAAAAGTTTTAAAGTATGATTTACAAACCTTTAATTTATTGTAATGTTACACACACATTGATATGAACTAATTTAATAAGATCTTTATCCTTTTAAGATTTTATACTAAATTGACACCTGGTCATTTTTGCATATACAAATGTGTGACATATACTAGGTGGTTTTAGATCAAAAGAATCTAAATATACACTGTGTTTTAATTTTTTTTGTTGTTTTTAATTTAGATAGACTAGCCAGTGATACTATAGTTGGGTGAGGTATGAGTCTCATAAAGTAGTTTCATTATCAATTTGGTTTGTGTAATCCAACAAATAAAGACCATTATATAGATATTACTTATGAAAAATGATATATTTAAAAAATAAGTAACATTTTTTTCTTGAACCTGAAAATTATTCATACAATATCATGTCTTGATATATAAATAGTGTTTTTTTAATTCGAAACATATTTATAATCTCTTAAAATCATGATCATTATATTCAAAAACATATGGTTGTAGTCCCCGATATCCATGGAAGAAATTATAACTCTGTTTTCTACTCATAGATCTACCTCCCATTAGTCAATTTTCGTGAATAGAAATTGTTATGTAATTTTACTATATTTGTGAGAACCACATACTTTATCTACTACCCAATTTATAAAAATTAAAAAAAATTAATCAATAAATTACCCACCTGAAGATTACCCTTTATTATAATCCTATGTGTGCTTTATCTTCTTGTTTTCCTTTTTTCCACATGAAAAGATGATAACATCCTTCTCACCTACATTCCCCTTGGAGATTCTCTTCTTAGAAGGGTGGTTCAAATAATCATTATAATTATAGATCTACACCTTTCATTTCATTTTATTCACCATAAAGAGTAAATGCATTTCAAATTCCATAAACTTCTAAAATTAGTAAAGTAAATTGAGGGGACCTGGGAGAGGATTTCCATAGTTCTTCATATTAAAATAAACTATAAAGCTAGAGACGATCTGAGGAAGTAATGCAAGAATGAGAATCATACACAATTCATCTGGCAGTTTCAACCCTAGAACCTCTAGGTGCTGAATTTATCCAATTATTACGACTAAATGAGACCCGACTATTGTAACCTCTCCATGATTAAAATAAAAAGTCCCATTGGATATCTCAAACAATTATTATATTGAACAATCCTGATATAGAACATATAGATGCTGGAGAATGATATAATAATACATATCTTAATGAGACATTATGAGTTCACTAGAAAAAAATGAAAGCATTAAAAATTTAATTGTTTCCAAGTTACCCACGTGTTTAACATAGGAAGTAAAATCCCTATGACTTGCCTCCTTTTCCAAAATTTTAGGGAGTGAGGATTCTATAATGTAATTATTTTTTCATGCCATAATACAACTATAAGAAATTTGGACCATTCATTGAAGTTAATTATAGTAAAAATATTTTTATTCAACAATATTGATTATAGGGATAATGTTGATGATTGACAATCCATTTATTATAAATTTACAAAATTACATATTATTAGTAATTTTAATCAATAAAAATTTTGTGAGACATAATAATAATATCAATTTTCTTATGTTCTCCACTGTTTTAGAAGTCCCATTAGCCTCCACCATTATACTAGTAACTTCTAGTTATTAGGAAATTATTTTGGAATGGATCCATATACCCATTTTAATATCTCCAGTGATGGTTTTTCAAGATACTTGAATGTATTTAGGTAGGAATGTTTTTTCAATATATGGGATTGTAGCTCCTTGATCTATTGAGTGGACTCCCCAATCCCAAAATCCAGAATTTTATTTCCTTAAAACATTCCTCCATGTAACCTCAAACCTAGTGAAGGATGCATAAAATGATATAATGTGGTTATTTCAACCCATAATCTCCATAAAAACCCAAAATAAAAGATAGTATCCCAATGAAAGTTGAAAAAACACATTATTCAATGGGTTTCATTCCAAATCATGTAATGGATGGCATAGTCTAATATAATATTATGTTAGAGGATTTTTTTAATTTTGATCAAATTATTATTGTTTTATCCTCAACATGACTTTTTAGTATTAAATGTATTTTAAATAAGTGATTAAAAATACTTTGATACCAAATTTATGCATAATATCATTTTTTATATTCTATCATTTCATATTAAAACATTGTTTTATAACATAATGGTCCTACATCAATAAAATAAATAATTCATAAGATATAAATAAAAAAATAAAAAAATTACTTGATCATGATCTTATGAAACGATTTATATATTGAATAGACAACAACTCAACATATAACTGAGGGAAAACACATTGTTCTAGTTTTAGAACAACTTTCAACATTCCACCTATCCGCAAGTGTATCACATGAATTCAAATAATTGTGGTTTCATTTTGATCTTCCTCTACACACCTTCATATACTAATTTATTTAAATGAAAATTTAACATAGGTGATGGTGTGGGGAACAAAATTATTAGTTAAGGGAAATTGTATAATTAAAAATTTACACAAAGGTCCTATATAATAATGAGATAAGGGTGACTCATAGACCATCATAATTAATTTAATAAATAATAATTGAAAACTCATGAAATAAATTTATTTAAAATATTACCAATGTTCTTGGTTTATCTCATGAATGGTCAGACATATGTAATGAATATATACAATTATTATAGTTAAATTTCAATTTTTTTTATTTTTTCTAACTATGATAAATGTAAATTAATTAATTAATTAACAAATCAATTTCATTTTAACATATTGTCCATCCAAATTGTCTAGAATATACGTCTAATAAATAAATTCATTGAAAATAAAGGTAATGAATAAAAATTATACATAATTATAATAAATAAATTGTGAATTGTGAATTATTGAAAACCATTATTACATTTTATAAAAATCACCTCCCAATCAGTGTAATGTTTTTTAGTGATGAAATTATTTATTTTAATTTGGTTTAATTATATATTTTATTGGTACACTGTATGGAATATACTATCAAGGCACACACCATGTTGTTTATGTGTCATGTTCATGGGACAAATGCATGGGGCTTTTAAATGTACCTTTTTTGAAATACATATCATATAGTAACCATAAAAATATTTTTAATCATGCATTTCATGTGTCCATACAACCCATCAAATGACTACAAGTATTATTTAGACATAGAAATAGACAACATATACTAAACAACTACACACCATATATCTAATTATTGGTTTTCCAACATAACCCACCAAGGCACCCAGTTGGTTTTTGGATATTAGAAATAATTAACTACACACTATGTACATCAGATACACATAATGTGTTCCATTAATGTTAAATGATATCAGTCTCATATGGGGTTAAACCATGAATTGGATCACAATGTTTCGGTAAATTATGATGTTAAACCATGTCGACTATATGATTTGTACTCCAACAACATATTGTGTAACCTAAAAAGTATTTTTTTCTGAGATGGTCTGGTCTGCATGTGGTGTGATATAAATTCACCTCATGTTGTTACATATTGGCATGCCATGTATCAAGAAAAATATCCAAGTGTAGTGCACTTAGGTAAACATCATTTACTCCAACAATATTTCATGTAACTCAGTCCCACTAGATATAATCCTTAGAACCTCATAATGGAATCTCTAGTCATTCATAATCAATTCTTAGACCTTTAATAAAAAACAAATCTTTAATGAGTTAATTAAAATGTTAAATGCATGTGAATTAAACATCATATAAACTATAAATTAATCTTGAAATGAAATATCTATCCAGTAGTGCACATAATTGATCCTAATGAATTAAATAATTATAAATTTAAAACATTCTACTCCCATACAACTTCAAGGGTTCAAACAAAAAATATGTTTCTTGGTTAGAGGATAAACATAAAGGATTTCTCTGATTCGAAAGATCACTTACCTATTTAGAATTATGTAAATTTCAAGAACAATGAATGTTTTATGAATATTGACTTTGGAATGGCTTAGAACCTAGATATGGGATCTTATCCACATAACATTTATAATTTATTTAATTTAAATCTGATGAAATGTTACCACATCATTTTAAAATTCTTTGATGATGATATTGATCATCTGAAAAACCAATTTCCAATTAAAATCATTAAACCTATAGGATCCAACTATATAATTCCTCTATAATTGATGCACATGTTTGTATCTTATCTGTAAACAAAACTGATGTGATTCCTGGTACAAGTGGGGAAAATCTATCATTTTCAGTGTTCATATTGATCACTCCTAGTTTTATTGAGATTAAAGGATTCTCTATTGTACTAATTATTCTAGATTGGTGTAGAGAAGAATGAATTTTTGAGAGAATCCCATTATAGGAATTTTTTCTTCGTTCTCAATTAACCATGCAGAAAATAAATTAAAATATATTGATAAAGTTGGGTTTTATATTAAAATTTTATTTAATTACACAGTATCCCATGAATAATTTAATAAACATAATATTAGACCATTAAAAAAAATAATAAAAATATTATTTTATGGCTTGTGCCAACTATCCTAATAATAAATTTTATTTTATAATTTTACAAATTAATATTTATCACTAGATATGATATTGTTCCACTCAAATTTCTTAACATTAATCTAATACCTGAATTAATATTTATGAAATATTTTTTCATAAATAAATATTATATTCATTGTCATGAAAATCAATATTTATTAAATATTAAATTAATAAAATATAAATTCCACTCACTATATGGTGAATAAATTTTTATTAATATTTCCAGTCAAGAAATCATTAATAAAAATATTCCTATGTCTTGAAAATAATATTAATTATAATAATTTAATTCGGATATTATTTAATTAAGATCAATTGAATCACATATTGTGTTACCCAATAGGATTCTTTTCTTGTAGATGTTATGCAGTCTTTCCAAAAATACAGTAATAATATCCAGTAATGAGTCAAGGAACACATGAAAATGAAAATAATGTCACTTTTTCGATGAACACATACAAATGGTCATTGTCTAATATAACACCTTAAACTCAATATATCATTAATATGGTTTCATTTCAATGTAATCAACCTATATGGATATTATTTATTTCATTAACTAACTAAAATATATAAATCATTACACCATGGACATAGAATTTAATGAGATGGTTCTATTTGAATAGTAGGGATGATATACAAACTTATAAAAAGATTTAAGGTCCAAAAACTTATTCCACTTATCTACTAAAAACATTTCATTTGTGAAACACCTAACCTACCCTACTTCTTGTGAACATATGGAATCATTGTTTTAATCAGTAAATATATGTTTGTGAGACAGTCTTTAATGTTAATATTAATGATCAAGGAACATGACCCTCACTCATAGAGATGATCATTTGAAGACACATAAACAAGTGGAATTCCTATTGACCAGTGTACTCTCATAATATCCCATCCTAGAGATTCACCAATTTTAACTTCACGAGTCAAAGTCTCGTCCACATAATTGTAATCACACTAGATCTTCAACATATTATATCCCCAAAAATAAAATATTATCCCACTGTAGATAAATATTTAAGAATTTAATCATATCATTTAATTGATCTAATAATAGTGGGGAACTACTATAATATTATCATTGAAAAATATACCCTAGGAAATTATTATATTAAACTCATATAGAAAAACGAATAGTATAAAATAAAATGTATAATTAATATTAAAATATTAGAATATACATATAATATAAAGTATAATTCGAGAAGATTATCCTAGATATGATAGAATCCATCACTATGAAATTAATTTCATCCAATTTGAGGACCCATAATTTTAGGGAGTCTTCTACAAGTGAATATTTGAGGTAATCCATATCCACATACTATAATGAAATTAAATTCTATATGTATTGAATGAGGATAATGTTGGGCCTTTTAGATCTCCTCAAATAGTATTGATGCTCTACCTATCGACCTATTGGTTGGGATAATTTTTTCCCACCACATTTCAAGACTATATGTAAAAAATCTAGAAGTGTAATACATTATAGATTCACACCTACATCATTAATAACCCCCAATATATTCTCTACACTACTATGAATTCTTATACAATTTCCATATAAGGAAATTATGTCATGGGTATCTACAAGATTGAATATAGCTTGGGTTCATACATAATATAATTTCTTATCAATACATGATGAATTCATTACCCTTAAATAGTTCAACACTATCCTAATGATCAAAATTTTGAAATCCCACAATAATCACTAGTTCTTGATCCCTCTCACTATTCTCATGTAAAATGCCTCCAATTTTGGAACCATATAGTTGATGCAGATATATCCTATGTATATCACATAATATAACCATAGTTCTTGTTATAATTCCCTAATGAATTAATTTATTGATTCATTAAATAATGATCTCTTAAATATAATTTAGAATATTTTGGGTTAAAAATAAAATATATATCTTGAAAATCTATCCAATTTCATATGTTTATATATGTTTTAGACTTATAATTCCACCCTAATGATCCCCTACTACCTTGTATGTGGAATAAAAGTGGTTCTTCCGATTAATGGGAAACGTCAATTACTCTATACCACCATATATGATTAGTTGTTGCCAGATAAAATATCCTAGGTTCATCTAGATGATTTGGAATCCGTAGATTAAAATAGTCTCGAGGTGCTTCACAACTTCGATGTAAATCATAACCAAGTAGCCCAATTATCTAAAAACAATGGTCACCTCCAAACTATCCCTCTAAAGCAATTTCATGTTGGCAATATGAACGCTGATTATAACATAACATAATCAAGAGAATATGGAACAAAAAAGTGAAAATGCCTTTCACATTCATAAATTTTAATCTAATAGTGTTTACTTATTGACCAACTTATTTATAGAACACACAAAAGAAACCAAAAAATACATTGTTCCTTAATAATTAAATTATATTACTTCATGTTGGTATCACTCAGGTATATGATTTAAGAAATAAACCCACCTAGAAATAGTGAATTCCAAATGAATATTTGCTTATTGGAATTAGTCCTTGGCACGTTACCTTAAACTGCTATAATATTTATCCTAGTTTTACAATGATAAATAAAATAGCACATGGTCAATTCTATATAACTCAAAAATGAATAGAGTGGGTCCTCATTTCATGTCCTTAAACTGTATGGTAAATTGGTACCAAACACATCACCTTAAACCATGGGGTATATATTCCTCTCTATATGATTGTATAATACACTAGAAATATTCTTTTCATAACATTTAGACCTGTATTTATAGAGGTCTTAGATATATAAAAATCAACTATATAGATAATGTAATGTATGTTTTGAAAAATTCATAAACTAAAGAATTATGTTGGGGTCCTACTCGAGATAACACCCCTCCTATCTCGAAGTCGATCATTTACCACACTACCTTCCCAATGATTTGTGTGGTCCCTGACAAGATATGTAGTGACCTCCATACCCCTTGTTTGGGCCGGAAAAAATTATTGACATACATATCAGTCTTGAATATATTATATAGATATGTAAGATATATACATAATTCCCTAACTGTCTAAAAATACACGTGGCTTGATTCTTGTTTCGTGGGGTATGTATTAACTCCTGGATCTCTTATATTTGGATTGGGGAAAGATATCTATTTTCCTCAAATATGTCATGGTGCTCAACTACCTTTTATCAAGATACACAATATTACCACTGAGGAAAAACCAGGCATATAAATAGAATTTATAGTCTATAAGACATTAAATTACATACCAATGTTTTATTCAACATGTCCTTAAATTAAGTGCCTTTAACCTCATGCTTTTTTATAGTATAATCTAGGCATTCTAAATTCACACAGGGTTTTCCTATACAATATTTATATATATATAAACTATAAATTTACCCTTGAAATTTATCCTTAGAATATCTATATCCACCCCAAATATGGTTCTTAATTATCCATAGGGTTCTAGAACACTTTGGGATTTCCTTAGCCACATTATTTGGTAGACTATATCACACATGAGTTTGGGTTATATAACCATAAAAAGAATGATCTCTATTCCCTGTTCCATGACCATAAACAAAAAACCATGTTCTATAAACCATGACCTAAACTACATGCTTTTCCACTATGGTTTTGTTATATTATCATGTAGGTTTTTCAATTCACACTAGGCTTGTCTCTTCCCACAAGCTCTAAAGACTACCGCACTATTAGTCATAGATAGATGACTTTAAGCTCTACAATATTATGGTATAACCTAGTCCAACCAAAGTATTTTTTAACCACTCACATGAAAACCATGGATTTAGATTCTATTATGACTGGTGTACCCCATCAACATGCCTAATTCACACTAGTATAGTCCCAATGTGTGTGAACCATCCCTTTATAATTTTATCATTCCTTCGTCTTCAAACATTCAGTCTGTAGAGTTTAATATTCCCTATGATCATTCCAATTGAAAATATGCATCCCTATGATGATTGAAAAACACAAAAAGGACCACATAAATATAGGGTACCTATCTAAGAGGAATCCTTCATATAAATAACTAGATCAGACTCCTTTTATGATACCATGACAAGTGGTCATCTGTAATTTTATTTTACCAATTATCGATCATGCTGTAGTGGAATATATGTGTCAAATGTGGTGAAAAATAATCCGTAGTATATTTTTACCACCTTTGAAATTCATATTTTAAAATATATTATTTAACCACTTCTATTATACCTTGCTCATGTTGAATATAAACACCCTTGGTGTTACCATCTTATATGTTTTAGTATGTTTATTGGGTGAACCATTCGCATGGAATCTTTCTACTATTGATGTCCATTGTGATCTATGTAGAATATCATCTCTGACACTTCTATTCCCATAAAAAACTCAAATATGACTTGTGTAACATTAAATTACACCTTCTTTCTAAAATATATCATGACTGACCTGATCATAGGAATTTTGGCCATTAACCTCATTAAAATGATTATGATTTCCCACACAGTCATAACATTAGGACATTAAATTGATGGTACTTAATCATTAATGTACATTGTTAAATTATGTGATTAATGCTCTATTAATATGATTTTATAATGATTTATATTTTTTTATAACATGACATAAAACAATATTATATTATTTCCTATATCTGAGAGGACACGAACTATATAACATCAATCTCCTACCAGACCCTGACTTGTTTGTTTATTATTTAACTCACCATCAATAGAAGTTAAATTTTCTTGATTAACTCACAATGGGATTTTAATTGACGTATGAATATCTTTTTTATACTCATAAATAAATCCAACCTCATTCTATCCCATCACTAGGGTTGCTACGTCAACTCATCTCAAACCCCTTTCCTTCCCTGAACTTTGATGATGCCTTGTTCAGTAATTTTAGGAACACAATCTAGAGAAGTGGATTATGATATTTCATATTAATGTTATATTAATTATTCCCCGAAAAATTAATTTTGGGTATTATTATTTATTTCCCTCAACATCACCCCCACATCTCATTCCATTGCACTTGTGTATGAACTAGATATATACAAAGAGATTCCACCCCGAAGACCTATATGTGGATTGATTTCTATCACACGGGATAAGTAGTGACATCTAGATCTCCTATCACAAGTGTAGTTTTATATTCCTCATCAATTATATTCTATATTAGTTTATGTTCCATAACTTGGTTACCTATTCTCCTCTCTTGCTGAGACAATGCTACTCTCAAAGGAGATGGTTCGAGTCCCATGGACATAAAAAAGGAAGCATGGTCCAAGAATAAATATCATAAACAATGATAAAACTATATAGGCTATCTAATCCATAATTGGTCTTTACAAATTCATGTCATGGTTGATTTTCCCAAGCATACAGATAGTCTTACCTGACGGTCAAAGTTGTATGACCTCACACACCAACAAAAGTTTTTCTAAAGTTGTTTAAGTTTAACCATTGGGGAATCCTCAGGGTCTAAGTTATATGGACCTAAAAAACTACATAATGGATCACAAATGTAAATCCATAATATTTTATGATATATTTCACATTTAATAAATTTAATTTTTTTTCAATAGCTTACGATACACACAAGATGAAGTTTAAATTAACCACTATATAAATAATATTTATTAAAAAAGATTGTTATAAAACATTTATTAAAAATAATGTTATAAATAAGAATAATAAAATTAAAAAAATTATAATGGTTTTAAATAATGGTACCGAATTGATAAATAAGTACTCAATTTTCAGTAAAATCATTATATTCTTCAAAAATATATTCTAAAAAAAATGAGTTTTATTTCATATTATGATAGAACATTATAATAATTATAATTTTAAATATTTTATTTTTTTGCAATAAATTAACTATATTTTTAGAATAATCACGTAATAATTATCTTAAAGTGAAATTTTGTGTATTTTCTGAAATGATTGACCTTTAAATGAACAATGAAAGATAATGATTTTTATTGAAAATATCATTTTCATTTAAAAAATTTATAATGTTAAATTTTGTTTTAAAAATAATTAAATTTAAAATAATTTCATATATTATATTAATAATATAATTATGCTCATTGGATGAAATTTTATTTTTTATCCTGTTTAAATAAATTTATAAATGAGAAAACATTTTTTGAGGATAACTACTTTTCAACACATTTTTATAGTTTTAATTTAAACTAAATTACAATTCTATTGTAAAATTTATTTGATAAAGGAGTTCCACATTTGGAATCATAATAATTAGTATAATTTAATATTGATAATTTAATTTTTCATTAAGAATATTATCCATAGAAAAAAAATTCACCTTGGTAAAAGATGTAAAATTGTTTAAAAAAATTTCCTAAAACATCAAAATATCTCTTACACATGACATTATCTTATTTAATGGCAGTTTCTAAAAACAATTATTCTTATAAAGTAAAATAATTAATTTAAAATCAATATTTTGAAATTGGGAACCCTATATTGAATTTTATGAATACAAATATTATTTTATTAAAATTAAAAACTTATTTTTATTCATTACATTTTATAACATTTTTGGAAGATAACATGTAATTTTTTTCCAAAAATTATGAAAACATTAAGTATTTATTAATTAACAAAAAAAAATTGTAAAAATAATTTACTAATTTATTTATGGTTCAAAATATTTTTACCCTTAATTGGGCATTTTCAGAGAAATTGTTTTTCATGTTTTTTCGGTTCTTATATTAAATGTATTTTATAAAATATTTAGAAATTAAATACGATAAACATTATTCCATGATTTTAATCTTCATTAAAAACTTTTTTAATGACCATTTTTTCATACAATTAAGTTAACCAAGAAAAAACTTTAGTTATCATGGTTAAGGTTCAAATGTGTTTAATTTGTTTTAAATAAAAGCTAGTGAATAAAATGAGTCCCAAAATTGAACAAATGATATGTTTTTCGTTTATTTATACCCTATAAAATCATATATTTTAATTTTTTCTACCTTGGTTAAACTATAAATGATTACAAAATTTAAGTTATTGGATATTTTAATTAATACCATATGTGCCTTTTCCCCCCCTTATAATAGTATACAATCTCTTATCCCATCTCCTCACTTAATGAGACAAACTATATTACAAAATAAATTACATAACAAAATTGTATATTAATTTCACAAGGAATATATCTAAATTTATTTCAAAAATACCATCCTTTCTAGGTGTAATGTGTATGATAAAATAGATTTCTCAAAAACGTGGTGTAATTTTTAACCAAGTAATTTAAATTTTATTTCTTATTCTACCTCATTTAAATATATGGTATCCAGTCCAAAATAATTAATTCAGTATATTAAATATAATTAATTGTTACTATTGTGATGTAACTACCATTACCAACCACCTTTCCATCATACCTAAAATGAAAACATCACTGGTTTATATATAAGGTTTACCATCGACATGTAGCTATGTAATTTGTTTTTCGTCAAAATTTTACATAGATGGTTATAATATAGAAATAATTTTTATATATGATATTTATTATATGATTAGGGTTATTTAATGATAAAATTTGATTTATATTTTTTTATTATTCTTTAAAGATAATGAAAACATCATTCATGTGTACGTACGACCTTCTGTCTCCATGACCACTATAAATAATTTTTATATCTATGAATTTTAACATATAAATTTAATATATAAGATATTTATATCTTTATTAACATTTTGTTTATTATTGATCCATGGTCAATGTTTATGGACAAGAAAATTAAAATTGAAACTCTCATGGAAAACGAGACAATAAATCCACGGAAACAATGATTTCAATAAATAATTTATAACAAATAGGTTCAAAATATTACAAGTGGATAATATATGATATTATAATTATGTAAATTTCTCTATTATATATTTATAATAAATTTATTTTTTTATATTGGATGTTGCATCACATTCAATGAATGTCAAACTAGATTTAAGTAATTTTCTTGTCACTTTTATTTTTGTGAGACACATGCCATATACACCACTTTTTTATTTTATATGTGGTATATAATTCCCATGAATGTACTTTATTATTATTCAACAAAAATTTATTTCCTAAAGGTTTTATTCAAATATTACCAATGTTTTAAGGGATATATATTCCAATCTCATTTTAATTGGGTTTTTTATGCTAGAATTTCAATTAAAGGAAATTATAAGATATTTTTCTATGAAACTCATTTAATGATATTATCATATTTTCATAAATAAAATTTTCTATTAATAGTCTCATTAAAAACTATATATTACTAAAAATAATCTAGATTTATAAAGAAATTAGACTTTATTTTTATATATTTTCAATAATCAATTTCTTCAATGTCTATGTTTTATTTAATTTTTTTCAAGAATGTTGTCAAAAATCTCCTATGGTTTTCAAATTTCAGTTTTACCTATTTTTGATTTTTTGATTTTTTTTTTAAAATGAATTCTTTTATTTATAAATGAGAAAATTTTTATTTTTACTAAAAATGTTAATGGAATATTTGTTTTTTCTTACAAGACATGAACAAAATTTCCCCCTATTATGACCACTAATTGATTTAAAGACTCTATTATAAGTTTCCATGAGTATTTTGAAATAAAGTTTATTTCATAATATTTGAGAATTATTTTATATTTTATATATTATATTTATATAAAATAATATTTTCATGAATAAATTATTTAGTGATATTTTATAGTTATTTCTTATGTACGATAAAATCACTTAACATTATGTATGATTTACTAAGGATATAATTAGATGATAATATTCTTTTTTGTTATATGGATGGATTATGAGTATTAGGATGAGTTTTTTATGAAATGCATTTATTTTCATTAGGTTATGTTATGATAAAATATTTATAAAACATGTTTCCCTTTATTGAGTTATGATATATGAATAGTGATTTATGATATTATGAAAAACATATTAATAGATTATGATTTTGTGATTGGTGGCCCTGGAATTTACATCCCTTCAATGCATTAAGTAAATATGGATATATCATGAGATAATAATGACTAAAATGGGGAGTGCACCAGTTCAGTATGGGTGTTTATACATATATATAGTCTTAGTAGTGAACGTTGACTAGAGATATGATGACATAGAGAGTGAATAAAATCCACTATGATAGACTTCATTGTGAACATTATCTAAATAAATAAATTTATATGATTATTTGTATTCCTAACATATGTCTTATGCCAATTAAATGCTCTCGTGTCTTATGTTACATGATTCCATTATTATTCATGTCTTATGAACTAACATTCTTGATTACATGACTCAAGATTATGATTTATGATATGATGGGTAATGTTTTTAAATCTTAATATGATATTATTAGAAAATTATTATCATGTTACACTTATATGATCATTGATATCTCCCTTGTTTAATGTTATTGAGTATATAATATCTATCTTCCTTATGATTTATTTCCCTAGGCTATGAAGAATTGTTTTATGTTTGATATGTCAATGAATGGTGGTAGATATAATGAATATAGTTGTAGATGATGTAGGTAAATTATGAAAAATATGTTTATGTATCAATTTATTGAAGAAGAATAAACATATAAGATTCTATAATGGACCATAATGTTATGTAATGAATATTAATATACTATGATTTAATATCTATGTATGAAATGTACAGGCCTCTATAACACTGGTCCCCTTATAGTATGATCTGTTTTTTTTTCTTATTCCATTTCATGGGGTTTTCACTTTAATTTGACTAAAAACAACATTGTCCAGCATAACACCCCACCTACATTGGTGTGCTCAGTCAATAAATATAGGGCATAAAGGTGGTGTAACACCAAGATTTTCTAAAATCTACAATATTGTCAAACTTATTTTTTCCCTCTCATACATTAGGACTTCTAATTTAGAATCCCCATCAACCTTCTACATCTGAATGGACACCCATATACTGATGGAATAGTTCCCCATAGACCACATGTCATCTAGGGTTTATATATTAGAGGAATTTTTAAAACAACACGTAATTATATTCATATTATTAATGTGGTATTTGTTAATCCCCCAATCCACCCACCCCAAATTTCATATAGTATAGTAGTATATCCTATATTTTGAAATCAGGATCAATATTCATTGATATCCTATCTAATTTATACTAATGACTCAAACCATACATGTCACGATTTACCATTAATTTGACTTTGTTTGACCAAGTTAATCCCTAACACCCTCGATGTTACCACCTTGACCATATTTACACATTGGTACAGAAATTGTGTTCACAAAATTTTACCAAACCTGTTTCCCCATTTTCAAGGGTCTCTACAGCAAATATTGAAATGTTATGAACTTGTCATGTCCATCCATATTTAGAAATATCATGTTACTTTATTAATAATTAATTATTCATTATTTATCACATTGATCTTGGATTATGTGATATTAGGATCTTAAGGCGGTTATTTCATTAACATGACTGAGATGTATTCGAAATTAAGAAAAGAGATCCATCATTTTTCCTAGTTTCATGATGATAAACAACATAACCCTTATCATCCTCACTATATGATGTTAAAATTTAAATTAAATTTCCTTTTTATATGAAATTATTGTTCATAGAACCATTAATATTATGTGATTTAGAACAACATGATGATTCTCATTTCTATGTTCTATAGAGAAGTCTCCTTCAATGTTTCTTTAATTTGACGTCATTACCCTTTTTTAAATAAGAAATTAATATATCAACAACTCATTATATATATGATTCAAATATTCATAGAAATCAGTATTTATTAAAACTATATGTGGTTTTATTCTTATCACTTATGATATGTAGTGACATATGGACCTCTTATTACAGTATTGACCAAAAACCAATAATTCATACACTAGTTTTCTTTATTCCTGGTGCCTATATTGGGTTCCCATATACTATATGTGTGTCAAAGGTGACGTTATATATGGATTTAATCAATGAAAAATTATTGTAAACTATTAAACCTTATTCTATTAAATCTCTATGACCTTAAATTACATCATTTTCAGTTCATCGATCATGACTATAAAACATATTGGTCAACCCAAAGACAATATATATTAACATTTGGATCCCAGATCTTAATGGGTATCATACATCCTCATTGCTATATATAATGTATCATTCCTCATGGTACTAGTTGTATAACCACATATATCACACCATTAATCTATGTTATGGAATCATAGAACCATTAAACTCTTTTGGGTCAAACTACATGACATTAAACCGATAGACTTAGGGATACCAAGAACCCTCTTCAAAGTATAATATAATCATTTCTATTATCTCACAATGGTTTCTACTTGTGTTTGGTCCGTTGAATCAAATTGATTCCATCAATATCAGATGCCCTTTTTATATTACTATCACATGATGGCATAACCCTCTCTCTAGTTGTAAAAGTTTTCGTCTCTAAAAAACGGACTAATATCCCCTTCCATTTAAAAAACACTCCCTTACTATGTTAGAACAACCCCCCTAAATTGACTTATGTCTCGGGTATCTATCTTGGAGGAACCACATTCATTATCTCCAAAATGGAATTCTTTATTGTGATGGAACAACTCCCCATATGATTCCTCCCATCTAGGGTATATATCCTAGAGGAAACATATCTTGAATTTGCTAGTGATACCCATTTTTTTGTATTGGTCAATGATCAACCTCATTCAATTTTTTCTCCATCACATTTCGATTCAAAGTCCCAAAGCTGCAACTTACATTCCCTTCATATTCGCTTTATGAGGGGGGATTTACAATAAGCATTATGTTTCACCACCATGAATCCTACAAGTTCATAGGGTTTCATAATTTAAGTATTACACAAACCAAATTTACTTTAATCTCATAGGTTTTATATAAATAGTTTATATAACATTCTCTTATATCATTTTCCCTTATCATGTGTTCTCATGTAACATGAACGATCTTATATTGTCATATTTTACCACATTATTCACGACTCTTGTGGGGTTATTGGAATTAGATGATTATTTCATTAACATGATATAGATGTATTGTAATTCATATTGAGGATTTTTTATCTCTTATATCATAACCCAGTCCTCCTCAGCCTCCTCCTCATCATCAGACCCAATTTCAAGGGGGATTGGAATCTATTGATGCTAAAAAATGCATCCAAAAAGGATAAAAGATGAAAAGTTCCAAAAATAGACGAAAATGAGACATCCATGTTACCGATGATTTTTCACCCACATAAATATGGGTATTCTTAAAAAAATCACATTGTGGTGTTGTCTAGGTAAGATCATCTCCCTGGGAGTAGGCCATTTACTTCATCCATTGAGGGACTCATGGAATCTAGAAACCATAAAACCGATTTTAAGGGTCTTCTAGGAATTATTCAGATTTTTGTACACTATATATTGGGTATGAATATATCCAATACTGCAATTAGTCTAATAAGATTATATTTCTCTTCTTTTGGGAATAAATTTATTTAGATAAAAAAATAATTGTTTTATGATGTAGGAATTCTATAAAGGAGATGACCATGAGTTCATGAAAACCAACATCACAGATTCTATAACATTATAAACCATTCAAGTCCAAATTTTTCACACGCACAACTATTCTATGATGATATACAATATAATTATTTCTGAAGAAAGTTATAAAAAACCACACTAATCAATGTTGTGTGAATCATTAACATGTGAGTCCATAAAATTCTTCAATTCCTATCATTCCAAAATATTTCATGAATGTTCCATAAGTTCCATGATGAAACAATATTATTCTATATTGAGCACCATACATAACTAAAAGCTTTACATTTGAATGGATTTATATTTATGATTTCAAAACCAATGCTCTGAACTTGTGAAACATTGAATTTTCTAAAATTAGAAACCCAATGAACCATAATTTTTTTTTAATAGGTGGGAATCTAATGTGAACTACTTTGAATAAGTAATTAAAAGATTTTTATTATTCCTAATTTTTTCTCAATAAATTTTCACCCAAGAAATAAGGAATTTACATGAAAGGGAAAACTTCTCACCCATGTCCATGTTTTGTGTAACTTAGAACTTGTGAAAAACCGATAACATAGTGTCCCACATGAGTTCCTCATTTTTTCTGGAAATAATTTATCAAATGTTAATCTCTAATGGTTCCCTTACCCATCATATTTGTGTGTCAATTTAAGTAAACTCAATATAGACAATTAGTATCATCAACATCCACCCCTAGTCCCTTTGCACTAATAATGGACTGTTTTTAGTGCCATTTGATCCAATGTAAAGGATCCTACACACCAAGAATCATTACCCAAAGAAAAACATAGGTATCATTTGTTATAGTTAATCGATTGTAATAACTGGGTATTGTCTATATCCATTTACTAAACATGTAATCGAGCAATAATAACATAATCCCCACATGCTTCATGTTTTTCCCATGTTGTAACATAATCCTTATATAATATGTAATGCATTCTATGAGAATCATTGATTTTATAACCCCTAGTAAACTATGAGATCAATGAATCCGAAAAATAATTGAAATTTGTAATCACCACATTATCCCATTATGTAACTCTTTCCATGACACAAATGTCTTTATTAAATGACTTTAAAATACAAGGACCAGTCTTATCACAAGATCTTATACTATGAAATCAGAACTAAATTATTTATATTCCCAAAATAAAATGATAAATAGGATGTATCTTTGAGATTTAATTTTAAAAATTAAAAATAATTCTTCAAAAACCATTTTATAAGATAGAAAATCCCATAACTTCCTAGAAACTACCACACCTTCCTGAGTGTCACTATTGAACGACAAAATTGTGACTACCCTAACAAGACGATAAAATGTGGATCTGTCCCCATTGGAAGTTAATCTATGCCAACCCTTATATGATTTAAATCAGTTGAACCATACAAATTGGATTTCAACCAGTGTTCTCACATGTTTTATGAGTGAATGTTGATTTTCATTATGTGATAAGTATAATACACACTTTACAACTAGAATAAGATGATCTAAATCCCCTGATGCATCAACAACTCATCCTTATTGATGTGAAATACATAGGGAGTATTAAGAGAAGATCATAAAGATCCATAATTGTTTTTTCGAGTATTATTTGTGTGAGGAGTACATAATGATTAATATTATGAGCATAAAAATTCTATGTGATCAGAATATGATCAATCTGCCCTTCGCTTAGTTTATGAACATAGGATTTTAACCTTCCCCATGTAATGAGTGCTAGATGACATACATGACTTGCCTAGGATACCATATGTGTTAAGTATATGATTCCATATTTCACAAGAACATGATAAATTAGGGGATGAGTATAGGATTTGTTAAGTGACATGTATAAGTTTCCTATTATGATGAGAACCAGATGCCTCATGTGATGAGAATGAGTATCCAAATGTGATGATCATTAAATGAATTGTATTGAAGGCCTATGTAATCATATATTAAAACCAAATCAATCATTCATATATGATTATTAAAAGGATTTCAAATATGAAAAAAAATTCTTGAACAAATCATCCCCTCATAGTAAATGTGTTCTCCCTACTAAAGAAGCATGTGAAGTGACTAACTGATTTCCACCTCATGATGGATATGGGAAGGGTATTCACGATCAAGCTTTTAATATATCGAGGTAGACCTAGACTAAGAGATGGAATAAATAGAGTGAATTATTGAAATCCCATTATCCCATTCCAATCATGAAGTTGAAACTGACATCTTGATGGTGATAGAACTCTCACCTATTGAAAGAGGGAATGCATGACTTAGTTCATGACCATCCATGGTGTAGTTCAACGACTCTATCTCAATGGACAACAATATAAAAAACCTTTTATATATTTTTTATTAGAAAATTAAAATCATAATGATTATGTTATTTTATAATAAATTGGAATAATATTCTTCCATGCAATATATTAAAATTAATGATATCAAATATAATTTAAAATGTTTTATAATGTCATATATACTACATTGAAAGAAAAATATGTTCTTAATGCTAGAATTTATAAAAGAAATAATTTTAGAAAATGATAATAAAATTCTCAAGTATAATAATAACAAACTTATTATGAACACAAAGTTCTTTTCTAAATTTATAAATACCATAAAAAATAAACTAGGATCCAAAATATCACATAAATCCTTGAATATTATAGGTTTTAGAATGGGTAATAAGAGAAATTTTTAGAAATACTTTTTTTAATATTTATTAATAAATTAATAAATTAATAAATCTAATATACAATTGATTTCATATCTAGAGTAATGATATATCATATTCTTTGTACAATAATTATCATTTACAAGGGACTAAGAGAGAAGTATTTTCTAAGATATTTTATATTGAAAAAGCATACTTGTGAAACAAATAGATTCCAAAGGCACTCATAGATTATTTTCTGGACCTAAAGTATTTTTTTTCTTAAAACATATGAAATTTTATTAAAATAGGTTAAATAAATAAAAATAATGATAAAAATACCATGCTTGTTAAAATAAATATTTCCCATACATATATATTTTGATTACTCCAACTTCAAAATCAATGTGAATGTATTAGGAGGACATGATACACATAAAAATAATGAAAATTTCCATAATAATTTATTTAAAAATTTTAATATTTTTTATTTTGTACTTATTTTAAAAGTATTAATTTTATGGAATAAAGTAACGTTCTATTTTCATTAGAAGACATTATGAATATGTTTGCTATGTTAAATTTGATAATGAACTAAGAGAAATTTTTATTGCATTGAATGGTTTAGAATTTATTACTAATGCAATACAAAATGAATATAAAACTTATAATAAATCCTTGAATTTATAGAGAGAATATTGTTTAAATGATTATGTAGGGAATCATGGAATTATGATAGTATAAATGGATACTGCAATTTACACTCCCTTATAGAACATTCTAAGAAATTATTAGTTTATGAACTTTCTATTATGGACTTCTTAATTGATAATTTCTATAAACCATATTAGTAAGAGTAGAAATAAATAGTATAATTGAAATAACAAAAAGTGGTTAAAACCACTTAGCTGCTTTATTTGGTAAATATAGGTTTATTTTGACCTTCTTGAGTTGTTAATATATATGGAAAATATTATGCTCACATCATTATCACCAACTATTTATGATTTATATTTGATTAATTTCAGTCCAAATATAATGATTCATGTTCTATTATAATATGATTTTAAGGATATTTGATAACTATAATAGTTTTACCATTAATACAATAATAAGGGACCATGGGTATGAATTTTATAATCAAGAGTATGAGTGTATGTGGTTTTGAAATGGGTATATTCATAACATATCTACACCTGAAAGAACATTATAAAATGATTCTATTAAAATGAGAAATAAGACACTCTAATAGATAACTGTAACCATTACCAATGAGTATGAATTTCTAGTTTATTTTTAGGACGTGGTCTTGAGTATAAAATGATACACAAGTAACAGAATTTTGAGTGGACCGATTTTAAATAAATCACCTTATAAAGTATAAAATTACATAAATCATATGGTAAGATACGTCAAAATATCTGTTCACAAACTGTTTATTATCAACACCAAATAGAACTTAGATATGTTTCATACCAAATTATATTAAATAATTTTGATTTTTATTATTTATTAAAGTGTACAATATTCAAATAAAAAAATGTTTTGGATGAATTTTAAATTGGTCAACTTAATGAGATATATCTAAAGGTGAAAAAGTCTATTTGGAAAAAATCCCTCAAGGTAACATTGGACGATTTTTGAAGGGTTTGTGTTTGTTAACAAAGCTGGTTTATTTGTTGACAAAGAGGGTTTCAATGGGGAGTTGAAATTTTCTAGATATATTTTTGAAAAAATATGTTTAAAAGAACCATGAAAAATAAATGGAGTATCTAGAGGTCGTACCAAAAGAATATATACAAGTTTGTGTCATTTTCAAGTGTTTGCCAAATTTTTGGGCCTAGAAATTTGAAATTGGGGATATGTGTTTTTGGAAGAGGATGTTGCAAGAAAAATTGAAGGTTGTTTGGAAAAAGTCAGAAAAGTAATGTTTTGGGATCATAATGTAAGAAAATGGAAAATGCATGATGTTTGCAAAGCATTTTGAAATGGGCGCGAAATATGAGTTTGTCCGAAAGAATCTTATGCGCCCAACCCGATGTCAAATGGGGTTTTGTGCACTCAAAAAGGATCTTCTGTGACACGGTGAATATTCCACCTATGTTTCAATAATTACTATAAATAATAGGTAAACACCTCATTTGATATAGCTAAAAACATAGAGATAATCTAAGCTTAGATCACATAATAATTTCAAGAAAAGGGAGTTGAACGAATGATTTTGATCTGTGTGCAAGATAAGAAAATTCCACGTATGATATGAATAGCATGTAAGATTGAAGTTATTTGCAATGGGTGTTTCGATACAAATATGAATATTAAGTGCAAGGCATTAATATTTCATGCAAGACACGGTATGGGTTGCGCGAAATATTTGAGTTTTCCCAGTAATATTGTGGTAAAGTTGTATACATCAGTGGATGAAAGTGGAAATTCAATAGATCATCTACATACAAGGGAGGATGAATTCATTTGGTATATTTAAAGGACCTACTAGAATATAAAATTGTATTGAATCTTCTAAAGTAGTAGTGACGATACATTAGTTAAGAGAGAAGAGGACATTCGCTTTGTGGTTGGTTGTAAACCCAGAGGGACAGTGAGTCCACCCCGAACATGTAAACAATAGTGCGCTTATAGTGGGTTTGGTACATCGACACAATGCTGGTGTATAGTACGTGGACGTATCCCTCTTAGGGTGAACCAAGTAAAATATTTTGGGTCATGTTCATGATTTATTCTTTGTTCATTCTCTACAATATGTAGGAGAGAGAAGAGATTTTTTTCTAACAAAGAAACAAGATCCAAATGGGGAAATTGTTTTCATCTTTCACACCCTGATTCAAACCCCTCTCAAGGTATCTATTCTAGTGGACCTAATAGATGGTATCATTAGGAAATGTAAATATGTAGTGTTTCTCTCTCAAATAGAGGTCAGCAATGTAAAAAGGGATTCTTATCTTCAACAAGAACAATTTTCAGCTTTGGCGGAATCAGATGCAACACTACCACTGATCATTGCAAATGGATGTTTATACAGTAGAAATACATGGTATAACTATCAATATTATTTATGTTATAGTATTGAAAGAAAAATTAAGAGAATTGGATGTCGATTCCATGGGTATCAATGCTTTAGGGAGATCTATATACAATGCTCTCTATAAAAATGTGATGTCATGAAAATCATCACATGCCATCGTGGATTTTTTTGATCACATATGAAGGATATTCAAAGGATAGGGAAGAAAAGATGAAAGTGTTGTGGTATAAGTATGTAGATCTGAAAAAGAACTTTAATGAGTCTGTTGACGAATTCGTTGACATGGTAAATATTTTTCTGGAAGATATGCCAGTTCTTGTAAAAGTCATTGAAGACATAAATATCGTGAAGTGCATCTTGAAAAAAATTCAACCTCAGATCAATCTGAATGTTTCAGTACTGGAAGAGAAAGATCCAAAAGAGCTGACAATGGACAATTTTCACAGCACCTTGGTTGTATATTAAAAGTGGAATGATACATTGGTTACATATTAAAAGCAGAATGATGATAATGAGGCTCTGTAAAAGGGGAAACCGAGGTGGTGGCATTCAAGGCCATGAAGAAGCTCACTTTTTAAGACAATCAGGAATAATGGATGGATGGGGTGATTTCATTCTGTTCTTCAAATATAAATAGGGGAATAATAAATTTTAAAGGGAAACTTCTTCTAGAATGATTTAGATGTGGAATGGTTGGTCATCTTGTAGCAAGGTGCCCCAAAAAGATTCAAGATGCTTATAATGATGATGAAGAATTAGGAATTCCCAATGGAATTCCTCATTTTATATGAATGTGAAGAAATAGTTCTGGATAAATTTCTTCAAGAAGAGGAATCTTCTTTCACATGAATTTGACAGTTCAGATGAGTCAGTGGTTGAAGAGGTTAAAGAGATTGATAACTGGAAAGAAAATAGAGAAAATTCTATGGGGGATGTTTTCTGTAGAATTCTGAAAAAGGAAGAAACTGACATTGATGAGGAATAAGAAGTTTAAGGATAATTTTATATGCAATATTATTTAGAGGGTTATCGTTGAGAGATATATGTTTGGAGGGCCAAAACAAACAAATCCAACAACGTAGTTCATGATGCTAAACACAACATGCAGTACCAAGTTGAAGTGAAGCCTAAATTGATGGAAGAAATTGAGAAACTGAAGTCATCAACACTAGAGGTCACAAAATCAATTAGTGTGTATAAAACCACTATTGTAGAATAGAAAAAATATATCGATGGAAAGAATAACATAACGAATGATAAAATCAAATGTCTTGATGAACATGAAGGAGAAGTTTTCAGTCTTTGACAAAAAGTTAGGGACCAAGAAAAAAATTTGATTACCAGAACATTATCAGGAAAGAAGATCATTTAAGAGATTGAAAATATGGAAGATAAGCCTATTATTTCATCAGAAAAAAAGTAGTAATCGAGCTCATATGTTATGGTTTATTTGAGGCTCTATTATAAATAGAAAGCAGCCAGGGTTGATGTCAGACCATAATCACCCATTTCAAGAATGAAAATTGATATGGGTACAAAGAATAATAAAAAAAATCAAAGAACCCAAGGAACTATTGGACGTATAGAAGTGAAATGCATGAATTCACATTTTCATTAGGTGTTTTTGATGTGAAAATATGAGACACTCTAAAAGGTCTGTTCTATAGCTAGAAGATACTAAAGGCACAAGAACAGAGGTGGAAGAAAAAAAGAGATCAGTTCTCTGGAACATCTTTTGACGGATATTATTTCTTTGTGAGGAGGATATGGGGACATGGATGGATACAATACATTGACCATATAGAGAAATGTTCCAATGCATAATCAAAATGTTTGCAAGAAGAAAATCAATGACCAAAAAGTGAGTTGAAAATTAAAAATAGCATTGCAGGTTGTAAAGATGAATATTTTTCATCATAATCTAAGAAATATCATAATTCATAACCAATGACAAGAGTGAAGACAAAAATATGGACCATGAAAAAGATATAATAGAAGGCAGTGGTAGCTGAAATTTCTCTTAATGCATCAGACTATTCTAGTGTATGGATCCTTGACAGCGGTTTCACATCCCACCCAACAAACAATAAGGATCTAGTTATATGAATAAAATATGATAAAGAATTAGAATTAATGTTTTGACATGATTAAGGCTAGAAGATAATTGGATAAGGAAATACCATGTTTGGGGGAAATGAAATAAGATGTGCTGATGCCTTGGATGAAGACGGTCTCAGTCACAATTTGCTTAACATCAATCAATTGTGTGACTCAGAGAATTCTATACAGTTTACCCATAATATGTGTTTCATTATGGGATGATATGGTACAATGATCCTATAGGGGAAATGGAAAAGTGGAAATATCTACCTGGTATGTGGAGAAGAATATATGTGTTTTCTATCCAGAGAGGAAGAAAACAGGTAGTGGCATAAACAGCTTGTTCATATATTCCAACAATCCCTGGAAGATCTGGTGACATAAGATGCAGCCAGAGACCAACCTAAGCTATAACGTGATCATACAAAAACATCTTATTCTTTTCAATAAGGGAAGATAATTAGAAATATGTACAGTGTAAAGTAAGAGAAGTTGACATTAGTGCTTCAATTGGTTCATGTTGATGTATGTGGACCCATCTCACCAAGATCCATTGATGGGAAGAGTTATTAGGTCCTTTTCATTGATGAAAATAGAATAATGTCTAGGTTATTAGTCATTTTCCATAAGTCAAGCATGTTAATTTTCCTAAAATAGTACCAGAGGTAATCTAAAAGAATTATTGGGTATAAATTTTTGATATTTTATAAAGAAAATGGTTCAGAATTCAGAAATAGTCTATTCGAAGACTATCACGAGAAATATAGGATAAGTCATCATGTTTCTTTAGTGATAAATCTCTAATAGAATGGAGTGTTTGAAATTTAAAATCGGATCATCAACAACATAGCCAAAATGATGCTCATTGAAAAGAACCTACCAAAGAAATTTTGCAAGGAAGCAATTTTGACATCAGTCTGCATTTCTAATTGTGCTATGTTGTCTCCAAAGGAAAGATACCAAATGAGATATGGTATGAAAAGAATCTAAGAGTGAAATACAATCAAATATTTGTAATAAAGTGCTTCATTATCAAGATAAAACATAGGATACTTGATTTGGGTGGATATGATGGAATATTCATTTGTTACTCTAGAACACTTAAAGCGTATAAATTTTTTAATAAGAGGCTGGTAAAATTTGTTGAAATAAATGATGTGACTATAGTGGATAATGAATAGAAAATTCAACATCACATTAAAAAATTTCTTGATGAATTTGATGAAGAGGAATGAAATGTAGGGTATCAGAAGTTTTCAATGCTGATTTAGAAGAAGATAATAATGATGAGCATGGGGAAGTAAAATCTATATCTACACAAAATCCAAGGAGTCGATTTTAAATAGATAGAATGAATATCATTGGTGATCAATCAGCTCTAGTTCAGAAAATAAGAATGAAATAAATTCAGTAAAAATATTTTCTATCTCAAGTAGACCCTAATTGCTTTGAAAATATTATTGAAGATGAAAACTAGGCTCAGGATTTGAATGTTGAGCTAGATTAAATTTAGAAGAACTGACATGGCAGATTATTTTGAGGCTAGTAGATAAGAATGTCATTAGGACTAAATGGGTCTAACACAACAAGATGAATGAAGATAGAATAATGATTTAAAACAAAGAACAAATAGTGTGAAAATGATACTCCCAGATAGGGGGAATAGATGTTGATGATACATTTTAACCAGTTGAAAGGCATAAAACAATCAGATTACTACTAACCATTGTAGTGCAACAGATGTTCAAAGTGTTCCAGATGGAAGTCAAATTTTCATTCTTGACTTCATTTCTGTTGTAAGAAGTGTATATCAAGAAGGAAAATGTTTTCTCATTCACAAGGATGAAAACAAGGTTTTTCGGCTGAAGAAGGTTCTGTATAGGCCGAATCAATCATCAATAGAATAGTACTCAATGCTTTATTAGTATTTGAAGAATTTTGGTTTCTAGCATGGTGGAGTTGATTACAATCACTATTTAAAAAATGATAGTAATAAATGGATGATGGTTCTAGTTAATGTAAATTAAATAATATTTGGATGATCAGATTAAGCATAGTATAGGTAGTTTTACGAATTCAGGAAAAGTGAGTTAAATGTTAATGATTAAGGAGATGACCATTTTCCTTGTCTTTCAGATGTCACAAGGGAGGAATGACACATTCATTTCACAATACAAATATGCCATGGAGGTTTTGAGAAGATTCTGAATGGAAAATTCTGAGATGAAGACTCTGGTTGCTACCCGAATGAAGTTTTCAAAAGATGATGATGGCAAGATAGTTAATATCATATAATAAAAGTATATTACTGGAAGTTTACAATACCTGGCAATGAAAAGAACCAATATTTTTTTTCCACATTCCAAGAAGCAATATATCAAAGAAATGCTAAGGAAATCTAGATGATTTCAATAAAAAAGAATACTTCAGTATATCAAAGTAACTATGGATTTCCTCTTGATGTAAAATAAAAAATCTCTGCCGGAGTTGTTGGGATAAATAGATGATATTGGGATGGATCAATAGTTGATACAAAATCAATGATAAGAGGTTCTTTCTATCTTTGTTGATTGTGTATTTTTTGGCTAATAAATAACTAATATTTCATTTTAGTTAGCACCATAGAGGCTGATTATATTATGGCCACACAAGCATTCACACACTTATTGTGGATGAAGTAGTAGCTTGATGATATGAGAGTTGATGTGAAGTATCCGATCAGAATCCAGTGTGATAACACAAGTGCTATAAATTTCTACAAAAATATCATCTATCATTCAAGGACAAGGAACATTGAAATAAAGTATCATTTTTTCTAGGAGAAGGTTGTGAAGGGATTCATGAAGATGCGGTATATTCCGACTGAATTATAGGTTACAAACATTCTAATAAAGGGATTACCCATGGAATATTTTGAGAGGCATTAACTTGCTCTGGGATTTCAGTCGACTCCCCGCACTTGAACAAATGTGGATGTGGGTCCTCCCTCTTCTCGAGGTAGGGTGTGTTTTTCTCTAATGTGTTGATATGTGCTCTCTACTATATTGTAGACCTCAAAGGAGTGACCTTTGGGTTAATTGGCAATGGGGGAGAAATATTTCCTTATGGGGGGAATGAGGCAAAAGAATGGAGAAAGTTTTTTAGTAAATGAAATGGGGAGAATCTAATTGTTGAAGTAGCGAGATAGGGAGAGAGAAACTAGATAGGGGGAGTATGTGTTTTAAATCTAATGATTCCAGAAGTCATCAATAAAAATATATATATCATGATAGCTCTGGTTCATGATGAAAGTATTTTATTGGTATCATTTGGGTATCAACGATTGGTGGTATCAATGATTGGTGTCAAAAAATGAAGTGATTCATTGATGAATTTTTCATACTACTCTTGTTTCTCACGTTGAACATTGCTCATGTGGGATTAGAAGACATGGTGAGTAAATCTATGGTCGCTATCCTAATTGTAATGGTGAACAATGGAAGATTATGGAAGGAGATTAAGTTAGGAATAAATGTGGAGAGAATCATTTTGAGAATAGTTATCAACAAACCCCAAGGGGGTATTATTGGAAAAAAAATACCTCAAGGTATGATGGTACAATTTTTGAGGTGTTTGTGTTTGTTGAAAATGATTGATTGTTTGATGAAAAAGAGTGTTTACATGGTGAGTTGTCATGTTATAGGTATATTTTTGACAACCTATGTTGTCAAAAAACCATGAAAAAGGAATGGATAATTTAGAGGCAATACAAAAATAACAGATTCAAGGTGGCGCCATTTCCAAGTGTTTTCCAATTTTTGGGGCCTCAAAATTGGAAAATAGAGAAATGTGTTTTTGAAAAATTAAGTTGCACAAAATATTGATGGTTATTTGGAAACATGCGTGCATGGAATGTTTTGTGATCTGAATTTCGAAAAATGGAAAAGGAAAGATGTGCGTGGAAGATTTGTAAATGGTAACCAAATATGAGGTTTCAGAAAGAATATTACGCGCCCAATGTGACATCAAATGGGGGTTTGGGTGCTCAAAGCAGATCTTGTACGACATGGTGAATCTTCCGCACATGGGTCAGAAATGCCTATAAATAATAGGTGACTCCACTTATTTGTTATAGCTCAACACTTGGAGACAATTCGAGCTCTAAATCAGGTAATGATTTTATGCAAAGGGGGTTCCATGAATGAATTTGAGTTGCGCACATGAAAAGAAAGTTGCGCATAAGATTTGAGTTGCAGGTAAGGTTGTTGTAATGTCCAAGAGTTGTTTTGTGACAATGTTTTATTCTTTTGTGAAAGGAATTAAGGTTTCATATAAGACATAGTAATGGTTGGGTAGAATAGTTGAGGTTTCCCAGTATTACTACAGTAAATTTTTATTCCTCAGTGGATGAATGTGGAACATCAATAGAGAATCTATATAAAGTAAAGGACAAATTCATTATTGATAATGAAGGGACCTAGAGGTCTATAAAATTTGAGTGTATCTTCTAAAGAATTAGTGACAACACTTCATTTGAGAGAGTAGTGAGCTTTCACATTGTGGTTGGTTGTAATTTTGAGAGAAAATGAGTCCACTCTGAACTTGTAAACAATAATTCTATTATAGTGGATTTGGTACATCAGCACATTTATAGTTTATGCTCCTTGGACGTAGCCTAGTGAGGGTGAACCAAGTAAAATTGATGTGTTTTATGATTGATTTAATCTATTTTCAGTCTCTTTAATAGGAAGGATAGAGAATAGAGTTTTGGCTTACAACGAAATAATATCAAAAAGGGGAATTTGTTTTAGTATGACATACCATGATTCACCCCCCTCCCAGGGTATCTAGACTTGTGAACCTAATGAAATCACTAATAAAAACCTATAAGATGATAAATAAAATTTTATTATTAATAAATAATCATTGATCAATGATGTAGTTGTTAATTTTATGGATAAATGAAATTGATTTGACTAATAAGACTTCTCTATACATCATTTTTACATAGAACAACCTTGAACATCATTTCCCCTAACTTTTAGAACCATCAAAAATCTAATTTTTAACGATCAATAGGTGATATTGATAAATGTAACCAAATATGATCCCTATTGAATGATAAAGCTGAATATCAGGATTCCTTATCAACACAAGACCCAAATAACATTATGTATTCTATTACTGATGAAATATGTGGGGTTTATATTAAAAAAAATACTTGAAACATTTAGAAAGAAACAATGTATAGTAGTAAATCAATATATTAAATACCACCCCACTTTTTAAAGTATGTTTGTGTTCAAGAACAAAGTTGGTGAGTTTTAGGTATCCCCTAACGGGTACTCCCTGATATTGGGTAAAAAATCATTATATTAATCATTTTATACCAAATAATGCGACCCAATCATAAAAATAAATAATTAAAATATCATTGAAAAATATTGAGTTAATTAAATATAAAGTACATTTTATGTCTAGTGTTTTTTGGAACTAGGATAACCCATTATAAAAAACATCTATTTCTCATCCAATATACATTTTAAAAATTATACCAAAAAATTATTATTAAATAATATGTTTCAAAAATCTCTCAAAAAATACTCCACACATGACATCCTTATAAAAATATCATACATATTAATCATATTATTATCTTAGGGTAATGAAAATATAAAAATGGAGAACATAAAATCTTGGTAATGGTATACATTAATAGTAACATTTGATTTTCATAAGTGAGAACAAGATGAGTGTATGATAATGAGAGAATATTAAAAGTGAATGTATAAAAAATTAGATAATCATAGTTAAAAAATATAAATCATACATGAAAACTCATGGATAAGGATTTTTAATACAAACATGATCCTTGAGAATGTGGAATAACGAGTAAATAATATAGAAACATGACATAGGAATGAATAATAACATAAAAATTTAATATGAATAGGAGAATGAAACATGCAAAATGTTAACAACAGATTCGTTCAGTATATGATTAACTTGTCTAACCACCTTCCCATAACATAATAGGATTGGTATTACCACTCATGTACCTTATTGATCTTGGGAAAACCAATCATGTTCCAAATTCTTTTCATTCTATGAATAACCAATAGTTTACCAATATCATTTGAGATTATAATGACAAATATTTTACCAAAAACATTTGATATAACCACCCATATACCATAATCTTTTTGGTCTTGGGATAACTGCCTATGTACCACAACATTTTTTGATTTGTCTAACCACCATTATACTATAACATTTAGGGACTAGGCTAACCACCTATGTACAATAATCTTAAATCCTATGAAATAAATCATTACCAAATTCATTGTAGGTATAAATAGCCCCGCCCATATCATAATGATAAAACATACTCCTGGAAGCAATTATACATCACATCATGAAAAATACTAGTAAATAAAAACAGTTTCACATCATTTCCAAATTGTATCATATGATATTACATCAAGAGTAGATCACTAAAAACACAATGTCAAATCTACAAGGATTATAAAACCATTTGATTGATGATTATGGAAAATAGAACACAATATGTAGATATTTTAGAGGTAGAGGGGAAAATGTTAATGAATTCAAAAAATAAGATTTAAGAAAACATTTTTATCATTTCTATCATAGTAAAGGTTTTATGTCAATTTAAAAACTAATTTGTATGAAAATGGATATAGAACATTATAAAACACTACATTAAAGAAATTAAATAATTGAACCTTCAATGAAATAAGTTTTATGAAAACAAATGAAGACTATAATACAAAAATAATTTTAATGAAATCACTTCATTTATTATTATAAAACATTAAATTTTTATTTCTAAAATGAAAAATTTAACCAAGAATGGGAAAAAATTCTTTTTAAGACTATCAACACATGAAAATAAAGATTCATTAAAAATTTGTTATAAAAAATATAAAATATGATCTTGTAGAAAAATTAAAAATTAACATATTTTTAAAAAAAATTAACGAAATTAAAAAAATGTGCATAAAATGATAAAAATATTTATTATAAAAATAATATAAATTGGAAGTTATTATTTTCTATAAATTAATTCTATATCTGATATATTGTAATACACATAACATAGAAATAAAAAGTTACAAAATATATTATATGAAGTTTATAATGAAATTAATAGAATAATAAATACTTTATTAACTAAAAATATATTAATCAAATAAATATTATTATATTTATTGGAAAAAAATAATATGATTTAATTTTGAAGGTTTTGTTTTTTAATTAACAGTTGTGTTTGATTTATCGTTTATTTTATGTGATTATATTAAATAAACCACTGTTAAAATATTGTTTTGTATCATATATAATATTTAAATATGTCAATTAATATATTAATATTATTTTTGTGTTGAATTGGTGTAAAATTGTACAAAGAACAATTAATGATCAAAAACAATGTTTTTATAGAATAAGATAATTTGTTTATATATATATATTATCCATTTAGATGCAAAATTTTTATATTTTTGAACTTCGATTTAAAAAAATTACATTATTCATGGATTTTGAATATAAATTTTATCTTAGGATGATTTCTAACAAACCATCCCATGTATTCTAGATCATACTCATGATCCAACCCATCTAAATAGTAAGGTGAAACATGATAATAGAATCACATCTTTAGTATAATCAAAATAAGGAAAAACTAATAAAATAGTGAAGAAGGGAGAGACACATCCAAGATCCATACTAACCAGGGAAAATAGGTTAAACCATAAAATTATAACCATAAAAACCCAAATAGTCTCTATCTGAACTACCATATCCTCTAAACCGTCCCCTAATAAAGGTAATGATAAAAAAGAATCTAAAATAATACAAGATGAAAATCCCTTTACCTGTATTGTAACACCCCAAGATTTCATAGTACATTATCTCATTAATGTAATTCAATAGCTTGCACAGCACACAACACAATGTTCAAGCACATCACGACCTATCAAACAATCCATTTAAAAAATCAAAAATTAATAGTATTAACCACATTTTTAATTTTATATATATCGTATATAATTTTACAATTCATATTTTATGTTTCTTAGACATAATATATCGAAAATTTCAATTTTTTAGATAAAAGAAGTATTTTTTTTTAAATGCAGTTTTCCACCATTTAATGGAGAACCCTTTTTAAATCCAATATTTTTCACTTTTATATATCTAATTTAATGAAATTAAATTTTTCTTCAGAATAGGTACATAATAATTTAGTTTGGATAAATGTTTGGTACTTTTCTGAAAACTTTCACATTTTGATGAATAGTGAAAAATACTATATTTTAATTAATTTTTTTAATAGAAGTAATTTATAGTTTAATATTATGAATTTGTGTGGTTTTAAAGTATAATTAGATTAAAATTTTATCATTTAATATAATTTAGTTCATTTTATGTAATTTAACATTAAAATTAGACATAATCACATGTCAATCTTCTGATAGTTTTTACTTTTTAAAACCCCGCTTTTTGGGTTTGAAAAAAGAAATTATTTTTCAATTTTTTAATGTAACTTCTATTTTTTAAATTTCTAAAAATAGACATAATTTTATAATTTTTAAAATCTTAATTTCCTTAGGGTGAATTTTTTGCATTTTCTGAAAATATTCCATTTTTGATGAATAGTGAAAACACTAAGTTTTTATTTCAAACAGACTTTTTATTTAAATAAATAATATTTTTATTTAAATTTATTTTAACTTAAGAATTGATACATAATGCCAATATTAGTCCAATTTAGTTCATTGGATTCCATTTAAAATAAGATTAAATATAAAAAAAATTATTGAACTATTTAACATCTTTTACCCACCTTCATGGCACATTTGCAAATTGGCATAAAACGTAATTTTACTGCTTTTGTAAATGGAATTTCATAAACAATAAATATTCTGTTGACATTAGTAATTAAAATGTGGTTCAATAGGATGAAAATATTTTTTGGTTAATAGTAACTTGTGAATTTTTTTTACACAATTAAAAGTAAAGAGGTGATTAATGAAAGAAATGATATTATAATTACCCTAAAATATGTACTAATTCTATTGAATAAGTGTATTTAGACCAACACCAACCTTAGGACAAAACAATGATCCTTTTTGTTCTTCTGGGATTAGATTAATACATTATTTATATTTTATTTAACGAAGAGTAAAAGGTGTTAAATTAGAAATTTAATAATTAATCATTTTTAATATATGGTTACACATATGATAAATTATACTATTAATATTAATTATAAATATAAAAATATTTCCTAAATCTTTATATTTTAATTATATTTTTTATACATTAAATTATAAAATTTATTTATGACACAAAGATGATGTAGTAATTACCATATTAATGACAAAATAAAATAATTGATATTATAAATATTAAAATAATTTTTAATTGAAACATTTGATGCATTCCACGAATTTTCATGATTAATATAAAATTTTATGGTGGATGAAATGTATTTTTTTTAAAGATATTATTATTTTATGACTTAAAAAAACAAAATACCAAATAGTGTCAAAATTAACATAAATGATTTTTTAAAACAAATACTATTTTATTAAATTATATAATAGCCCTAAAATCTATGATTTGACCAAATGACTTATATAATGATATATTTTTAATAAAATAACTACTTGAGGTTCTCTTGGAATTTTATATTATGTTTATCAACCATGTATTATAATTATACAAGAAGACAAGGTAAAGGATAAATTACTTCACATTGAGATAAATCTAAAAGATAAGGTTAAATGGTGATCTAAACTTGTCTAAAACCTATTTTTGGAGATTTTTTTTGCCCATCCCTACACTGGACTCTAAATAAATCCATTTGGATCTATTACAAACCATCAAAAATTATAATAAAATAATATTTCAAGATCTCCCTAAAGTTCCCATCACCTCTCTTATAAAAGGGTACTCCCCTTCAATCAAATTTACATTTCCAATTCCACTTGTCTCAGCCAACCCCTACTCAAATATCATCCCAAATACCCTCACTTAATCTTAGAGGCCTTACATTGATAAAAAAATCCAACCTATGGAGCCATTTTTCATTCAAAATCAAAAGGAAGAACCTGAAGAAGAGGTAATTATTTAATCGCCTCTTTCAATGATCATTTGTTCTTCCACTTCCTCTTATTTTGTTGTTTCCATACTAAAATAATAACTCTAGTACCTTATATATAATGATATTTTATTATAAATATGGTACAACCATATTCATTATTATATCTATCCTATGAATGAAAACGTCTCCATACGTGCGTACGTATGACTTACCATCTCCACGTCATGATGCAGTTTTTTATTCAACACATCATTACTTAGATGGATATAATAATAAATTTAAATGATTTAAATAATTTATATTACATGTCATTGAATCCGAATATATAATGTACCATCAAATTACATACTATTTCAACATCAATAGAATGATATTGTCACTAGTTCGTATGTATGACTTACCGTCTCCACAATGCGATGATATTTCGTTCCCCATCGTAACCATTCCCGAATAATTTTCATTTGATGATTAAAAATAATGTTTAAAAATTAACATCATTTTTTATATTAATAAAGTAAATCCTATCCATAAAAAACATGGCTTATGTAGAAAAACATGTAAAGGCAAAAAATAGTTAACACCCGATACAATGATATTACTAAAATATTATTAACAATGTAATATTAGAGGATCATATATGATATCATATTTATGTATGTGGTTCTTGTATAATTTAATACCAATTATTTAACCATCATATCAGTGGTTAACGTACCCTAAACTAAGGAAAAGTACACGGTAAGGGTTATTTTTACAATCTCTTTATTATCCGAGGTTGTTTATATGTAAGTATCTACTAGGACCTCTTTATCATCCATATTTGTGTTTCATAAAAAGGTATTTCAATTTTTTTACTATTTACTTGATTTTGGGTTAAAGGCACTTATACCCACGTTTGACTTTTTATAAAATGGTTTTAAATGAATATTTTCATCACATTCCAAACAAGGTACTTTATGACCTTTTCGACAAATTAATGAAAGAATGTTTTTTAACTTATATAGCAGGTGTGGCTATATTCCGCCATTATAACACCTTCAAAGCTGACCATAAAATATTATAAGAATATTTTCAATATAAATGTTTTCTTTTTTAATTACCTTAATTTTAAATGATTTTAAAATAGAAAGGGATATTTCTCTAAAATAGTTGTTGTTTCGTCTCGGTCAACATCCTTTTCTTGATTTTACACTTATTTGAAGTTGATTTATTAAGATACAATTTTCCATATGGTATTGATGCTTTTGTGATATGTTTGAATGTGGATGTGATATTTGTATACCATTCATGGTTTATGGTTAAAGTTCTAACATTTCAAATGATAGTTTTAATACAAATGTTTATTCTCGGTTTCATACTTTTCATATGGGGAATGCATTAGACGTAGAAAGTGATAGACGTGGCCCACTATAGACCCTCGATGCATCGGTAGTCTCATGAGAAAATTAGTGTCTTGGTACAAGGCTGTGACAAAATTATTATTTTTAGTCTGGGCACGAGGCCCTGACTATACAGTTATGATGTCAGGAATTATGCATTCCATCATTATGAAATTTTCTATTGATATTACATGTGATTATTTGACAAGTAGAATATCCATGTGAATAAGTTAATTGAATTATTTGATTTATCCTTCCAATATTATGATAAATAATATGTTTAAAAAGCCTGTGTTTTAGTCTTATACTTTACCTTAAATGTTTATGCTTATTTATGATAGTTTCCACTATATTTCTATCCCTACAATACATTTGGGCTCACACCATTATTATGTTTCATTTTTCCCAGGATGTGAAGATGTATGTTATGATTGACCTTCATGAATATGCTAAAATTTATGAGTGTGTACAAAGGAGTCACAATGTGGTTTTTTTATTTCATAATGTAATATAAAACTTGTTTATTTATCTAGTACTTCTATGGAAACTAAACTAATCAGTTTTTTGGGACTTGATCTCTTATTATCATGTCGTAGTTATGTAATAATGCACTGACTCTGGGTTACTAGGGTCGAGGCATTACAGTTTGTATCTGAGGGAGGTTTAGTAAAAATCATGGAATCTAAATTTAGAAAAACTCTGATTAGAGGACATTACCCTAAGATATAATTTGAGGATTAGTATTGATGAACATCCAAAATTTTTGGTAATGTAGATATTATGGGGGTTTTCTTAGAAATATATCCCTCTCTGTATACTACAAGTGTACATTGTTCTGGCATAGATGTACCTAGGAGCGAAAACTCTGAAAAGGAGTTTTGGGCTTTACTCGGGATATCCTGGTAAATGACAACGGGCCTTACTACACACCCGGTTTGACACTCTCAGGGTAAATTCTTAGGATATTTAAAATTTTATTATGAACAGTTTTGAAGTATTTATGAGTAAATATGTCAGCCATGAAACATTTTTTATGATTATTGGACTAGATTTGTGAAAATAATCAATTAATGTTGTGATTTTGTTTTTTTTTGGAATATACATTATGGTATGATCTAACCAAGTGTATTTTGACATTTAAAAATGGAACCCTGTAGAAGGAATTACTTCTCTAGAAATAATCATGATCCAAAGAGTAAGATGGATCATATCATCCATGGTCTTAAGACTACATTTAGAAGGTAAATACTCTCCAATGTATTATCATAATATTAAGAAATATTATCATGTTTTAATAAGATAAGTAATGAATTCTCTGAGTTGTATGGCTTTGGAGGGATGCCAGAGAAGAAGAGGATGGTAAAGAGAAAGGTGGATAAAGGAAGAAGGGAAAGAAGTATTTTTTCATATGTGATAACTATGGAAAGAATCACCTTGGGAAGTTCCTGAAAGGAATTGGAGTTTGGTATAAGTGTGGATAAAAAGGACACCTTGTTTTTTATTCCGAGGGAAAGAAAAAGGTTTCAAATATACAATTCTTCATCTTCAAAGTGTTGGGACACTACATGAATCAATGTCTCAATCATCAGAGAATACCCGAAATGATGATATTGGATAATAATCCATTTAGGATACTACTGTAGATAATGATTAATAATGAGTGTTATTATGTTTTTATTAAAAAACTGTGTCTTTTGAGTATTGTATTTATGATGTAAAAGTCATAATAATTATTATGTATATAAGGATTGTACTACAGTATCTTTTAATTAAAGATTTAACATTTTATGGTACCATGTTAAGGTGGCACAGTTTCATGTTTAACATTTGGAAAATATAAATTTGGGGGAAATATAATACTTATTATGATTCTAAAACTAAGATAACGATTTTGGAATAAGATATTATTGATTTGGACAAATTTTATTGGATATTCTTGACTACCTTGAAACTAATTAGTTTTTTTGTTTATTCTATTATTGTTGGAGTTTAAATAATTTTTTAATATATGGAAATATCTAATATGATATAAAGAATGATGGAGAATGAATGTAATCAATAATGTTTTATGGAAATTATGGGTGTTACCATGTTTTAATAGAATACATGACGAAGGTATTCACATGTTAATAAGTGGAAAAAGAGATCTTCAATATGTTTACCTTATATAAAAATTTTGGACTGTGAGATTAGACATATGCATTTTGTATAAATATAAAAGTTGTAATGAATTAATTTATACACTGGATACTATTGTTTAAGGTTATAAAATTTATTATGATTATATTTGGATAGTTATAAAAATAACAACCTGGAGGTCGGGCGACAACCCGTCACGTTCGGCAAGGCCGTGAGAGATGAACGAGCAACCGAAGGGCGACAAGGGTGCATCTCCAACCACTTGCCTACATGATGTCCTAGTTTGTATAATGTAGATTTTTTAAAATGGTTTGATAGATGATTTATAAATACATTTTTGGAAACCCTATATAGTTAGGTTAAATATAATATTTTTGACTTCTATTATCTTTGGAGTGAAAGATGAGTTTGTGGTAGAAATTATTTAATGGATGGAACTCTACTTTCCAAGTATTCTTTTTCTTCATTATTATATGATGAAATTAATTCATAAAAATTAGGGAAATGGACTTAAAACTGAAAATATGGGCTATTCTAATACCTTATGTTTGGTTGAACCAATGTTATTTTAAATAATCATAGATTTATGGCTTTAAGACCCTCAATTTTCCATTTATTATTTGCTTGTTTGTGAGTGATGACTTAAATCACTTCCTATAAATATATACCTTTTTCAAAAAATTATGTGTCTCTTATTTCCACCAATGTTCTCTTATTTCAAATCCTAATTTTGTGGTGACTTTATCATTTTCTATTCCCTCTTATGAAGTCTATATTTTATTAACCCTATTTTCGATGTGGGTTTTCCACAAAGCTATTTTCTATTTTCAACCATTTAATTTTAAAGAAAAATTTAAAATTTAGAGGATGAAATTTATTTATCTAGGGGAGAATATTACACCCCAAGATTTCATAGTGCGTTAACTCTTTAATGTAATTCAATATCTTGCGCTACACACAACACCAAGTTCAAGCGCATCTTGACTTATCAAACTAGCTATTTAAAAAGCAGTTAGGAATAGTATTAACCACATTTTGAATTATATATATATATACTATATAATTTTATCATTCTTATTTGGTGATTCATAGACATAATATAATGAAAAAATCAAATTTTCAGATAAAAGAAGTATTTTTCAAAAAATGGTATTTTCCACCATTTAATGGAGAACCCTTTTAAAATCCAATATTTTACACTTTTATTTATTCAATTTAATGAAATTAGTTTTTTTGTTATAATAGGGATATGAAAATTGTGTTTGTATTTTTTTTAAATTTCTAACAACTTTCATATTTTGATGAATAGTGAAAAATAATAAATTTTAATTGAAAAAAACATTTTAATCAAAACAATTTATAGTGTTACATTATTTATTTGAGTGGTTTTAAAGAATAAATGGATTAAATTTTTATCATTTAATATAGTTCAGGTCATTTTATGTAATTTTACATTTTAATTATAAATAAACACAAGCCAAAGTTTTGATTGTTTTTACTTCTAAAAAATTACTTTTTGGTTTTGACAATATAAATTAATTTCAAATTAATTAATGTAACTTGTGTGTTTCAAATTTGGTAAAATATATATCATTTTTTTAATTTTGAATATCAAAACTTTCTTTGGTGATTTTTGGGTATTTTTCAGAAAATTTTCAATTTTAATGAATAGTGAAAGACATTGTGTTATTATTTAAAACCGAATTTTTTATTTAAATAATTAATATTGTTATTTATAATTATTTTATAGTCAAAATAAATTCGAAATACCTATATTAGTCCAATTTAATTCATCGGAGTCATTTTATAATAATATTATATTTAAAACATTTTATTGAACTATTTAACATCTATTACCCAACTTGTAGGCACATGTGAAAATTTGAATAAAATTTAATTTTATCATATATGTGAATTGAATTTAAAAAATATGAGAGGTTTGGTAGTCATTAATAGGTAAAATTTAGTTCAATAGGATGGAATTATTTTTTGGTGATTAGTATCTTTTGAATTTTATTTACCATGATCAAAAGTAAATTAGGTTACTAAAGGTAGAAAGATATTATAATTAACCTAAAACATGTAAAAATTATATTAGATATGTGTATTAAGACCAGAATAATCCTTAGGAAAAAAATATTATCCTTTTTGATTCACATGGATTAGATTAGGCCATTTATTATATTTTATTTGAGGAAGAGTTGAAAGTGATAAATTCTAATTTTAATAACTAAACCATTTTTAATATAGGGTTACTCATAAGATAAATTTGACAATAAATATTAATTATAAATCTAAACATATTTCCTAAATCATGTAATTTTAATTATATTTTTTATGCATTAAATAATAAAATTTATTTACGACAAAATGATGATGCAGTAATTACCTTATTAATGAAAGATTAAATTAATATATATTATAAATATTAAAAGAAATGTAAATTGAGACTTTTGATGAATTATAAAACTTTTATATCTTAATATGACATGTTATGGTTGATTCAATGTAATTTTTTTGAAGAAATCAGATTATTTTGACTTTCAAAAAAACCAAATACTATATAGTGTCAAAATTGACATAAATGAGTATTTAAATAAAATAATATTTTATTAAATTATATAATTGTTCTAAAAATATATCCTTTGGGAAAAGGACATATATAATTATATATATTTCAATAATGAACCACTTTATGTTCCCTTGTAATTTTATAGTATGTTTATTAATCATGTATTATAATAATACAAAAAACATGGTAATAGTTAAACTATATAACTAATAGTTAAATCTAAAATATATTGCTAATATGGTAACCTAAACTTGTCTAAAACCTATTGGTTGAAAGGTTTTTGGCCAATCCCTACCTTATACTCTATGTAAATCCATTTTGAGCTATATGAAACAAAAAAATTGATTTTATAATTAGATAATATTTCAAGCTCTTCCTAAAGTGCCTCTCACCTCTATTATAAAAGTGTATTTACCTTATCTCAAAATCACACCTCCAAATCCATTTGTCTTAGACGAAACTTTCTAAAATATCCTCCAAACTACCCTCAATTCAACCTAGAGTCCTTAAATTGATCATAAAACCATCTTATGGAGCCCTTTTGTTCAAATCAAAAGTAAGAACCTAAAGAAGAAGTAATTATTCCATCACCTCTTTCAAAGTTCTTTTCTTCTTCCACTTCCTCTTTATTTTATGTTTCCATAGTTAAATAAGAACTCGAGTATCTTATACATACTGAGATGTTATTATAAATATAGTATAACAATATTAATTATTCTATCCATCCTATGAATGAAAAAAGTCAACATACATGCGTACGTACCGCTTACCATCTCCACATCATGGTGTAGTTTGTTAATCAACACATCATTATTTGGATGGGTATAAAAATGAGTATAATTTATGTGAATAAAAAATATAAATTTTCAATTATTTTTTATATATAATATAAGATCCAATTACATACAATTTCTCTATCAATAGAATGATATTGTCACTCGTGCGTACATACGACTTTCCGTCTCCACGACGTGATGAGATTTCGTTCCCCCTTATAATAATTCAAGAATAATTTTCCTTGGATGATTAAAAATATTTGATAAAAATAGAATATAATTATGTATATGATTCGAATTCATCTTATCCATAAAAATCAAGACTTACCTAAAAATATATAAATACAAATAATCAATTAACACCCGAAATAATGATATTTCTGAAATATAAATAACAAAGTATTATTATAAGACCACATATGATATCATATTTATGTATGTGGTTATTGTATACTTTAATAACAGTTATTTAAACATCATACCATAGGTTAACATATCCTCAACTAAGGAAAAGTAAAAGGAAATGTATAATTTTACAATCTCTTTATAATCCAAGGTTGTTTATACGTAAGTATCTACTTAGACCTCTTTATCATCCACATCCTTGTTTTTTAAAAATTTACATTAATTTTTTTTAATATTTACTAGACTATAGGTAAGATTCATTTATACCATCATTTTAATTTTTATAAAATGGTTTAAAATGAATTTTTCAATCGCATTCCAAATAAGGTACTTTATAAGCGTTTTGAAAAATTAAGGAATGAATATTTTTTAACTTACATGGAGGGTGAGGCTATTTTCTGTTGTTATAACACCTTCAAATATTCCCTTACAATCTTATAAGAATATTTTGACAATAAATTATTTATTTTTAAATTATGTGACTTTTAAATTATTTCAAAATTGAAAGACATATATCTCTCAAATAGTTTTGATTTCATCTATGTGAACATACTTTATGGGATTTTATGCTTGTTTGAAGTTAATTTTCTATGATAAGATCATCCATATGGTATTAAAGGTTTTGTGATATGTTTGACTATGGATGTGAAATTTTTATACCATTCATGGTTTATGGTTAAACTATTAGAAGTTTGTATGCCAGTTTTATTACAAATGTTTATGCTATGGTTCAACCTTTTAATATGAGGAATGCATTGGATGTATGAAGTGATAGGTAGGACCCGTTATATCCCCTAGATGCATTAGTATGTCTCATGAGACAAATTAGTTTCATGGAACAAGGCCTTGACAAAATTATTATTGGTTGTCTTGGCATGAGGCCTTGACTATGGGGTTATGATTTTCAACATTATGCATTTCATCCTTATAAAATTAGCTGTTGATATTACATGTGATTATTAGTCAAGTAAAATATCCATGTGAATATGTAAATGTAATTATTTGATTTATATTTTCCATATTATACATATGTTTAAGTTTAAAATTCTTGACTTTCAGTCTTGTACTTTACCTTAAATGTTTGTGCTTACTTATGTTAGTTTCCACTATATTGTTATCCTTACTGAGCATTTGAGGTCACCCCTTTATTATGTTTCATTTTCCATGGATGTGAAGAAGTATATTATGAATGACCTGTAAGAATAGGATAAAATAAATGACTATGTCCAAAGGAGACACAGTGTTGTTTTTTTTCATCTCATTATGTAATTTAAAACTTATATATGTATATAGTACTTCCAAGGCTTCTAATATAATCGATCCTTCAGGACATAATCTCTTGTGATCATTCCATGGTTATATATAAATCACCATCTCTAGGTAACATGGGTTGGGGGGTAACATGGATTATATAGAAAAAGACAAATTATCTGAGGAAAAGTAGGTTATGATCACAAATAATAGTAGGATACCACCATAGATTCTATACAATGACTATAAAAAGAATTCTATAATCTTTTATTTTCAAACAAAAATAGTTTAAAAAAAATTCATAAATTCAAAACCATTTTTAAATTTTTTATTTTCTTATTTTTTCTAAAATTATATCAATTAACAATTCAAGGAATATGAATTGTATAAGTATAAAAACTAGAAATCATCTTCATACACCATAATGTATGAATGTAAACACATTTATATGAAAAAAATCTATTTTTAAGCCAAGTGATACATCCTCATGTGAAAACAAGAGAGAAACAATCCATAACAAGATCCATCATGAGATAAATAAATAGTAAATAAAAACCCACAAAATATCAAACCCTACGCTATCAAAACACATAACAGAAATAAATGATCCTAAACTAGGAATATGTTGGTACCAAAAAATAACATTTCCTTCCATAGTTCATCAATATATCAAAAGTCAACCTAGTGGTACCATACACACTGGGGCATGTGTCCCCTTCTTGATGCAACATAACCATGCACCCAATAATGAGCAAGAATTTGTGGTTCATTTATTTTTTTGTATGATAACTCAAACCATCTTCCAAACATTCATACCCCTTCTACCTGAGGGTTCATGGTTTTTACTGGGTGACCACAAGGTTATGAAAAAATATGCATCACTTTAAATGTCTCAACACAAGCTACACTGTTTGTTGGGAAAAAATTTATGGATTTCCCTAAATGTGTTCCAACAACGAATAGACCCATGGGCCTCCAATTTTTTTTAAATAAACTCTCAAAATTACCCATAATCAGGACCTTACCAAAGTATGGACAAAACAATGGACATGAAGTACCTATAGAAATTTAATATAAATTTACAATCCCCACACAAAAAAGACTTTTATCAATTGAAATAACATGAAATTTATGAGACCTAAAAAGAGAAGTCCACTTCTACCTCATAAATGATTCATGCTCTCATGTGTCGTGGCAATCCCATATGAACTACCATAGTACCTAGAGAAATGGAATCATCCTAGAGATCTCAAATCAGAACTAGTTTCTCTAAAATGGTTGTATCATGAAATATTTAAACATAGTCCCATTCAAACACCTAGGAAGGATTTGGGTGATACCTCATTAGTGGGGAAACAAGAAACATTTCTAGGATAAATGTCAAATGATATATTTAGTCAAACAAATATTCCACCATTCTGAATCGTTCAATGATCTCATAGGGGAAAAACACGATGACATTTTACATAGCTTACATAGCCAAAGATATCTCAATCAAGGCGAATCTTTGAGAAAAACCCAATCAAAAACCTAAAAATCAAGTGGATGAGGATGATTTCTATATAATATTTATAAAATCTATATGTAGCAACCAAACACAACTGGGTCAAATGAACATTTTCCATCACCATCATAACAAGACTCAATCGAAACAAGGACTGCTCTCCAATCACTTTCTTGATAGGTAGATTTATATGGATTCCCATATAATTATTCAAAGGGATCCACCTTAATCAAATCTGGATATCTACCATTATCTGAAAATTCAACCATATGATAATTATTTTTCAATGATTATAAAAAAAGAATAAATCAAACCTTAAGATTATCCTTAAGAACATGGATAACACTCTCTGTCTAACTGTCCATCTAATGATTATAAGCACTTATATTTTTAAATAGGATATCATCCCCTATTAAAAATCTTTCATGAACTAGGATGTGAACCATGTGTCCCTGTTAGAAATAATCACAGAGTTATCCCTATTTTGTTTCACAGTCTCTCTGGTGTACAACTCTTTGAGGTATTCCAATTTCATCAACTCCATGATACATAAGAAGTGAATTGGTTTCTTAAGAAGATAAATGATTACAAATCACATCCTTCCAATAATGATTTCATGGAAATCTAACAATAAATACCATGGATATATTAACCAACTTATACAACAGAATGGGTAAAGGTTGCAACAAATCAGTAGGTCTCCAGTGGTCCTCTTTAATTTTATGAAAAGTGACTAAATGTGATAAAAATTCTGAAATTGAACTCCTCATCCCAAACCACAAATACCAATGTATAATTTCATGATAAAAATTATAATACAAAAGGTTAATGGACCAACAGGACTAGTTTCCACTACCCATCAACTCCTACCATAGAGAAATGGGAACATCTAACCTACTGTAGAAGTGAAAATCCCCACTGTAATACTAAGACCACTTATCCGAGGTCTCTCGAACATAATAGATTTTACAAATTCATTTGAACTTAGTTTTTGTAATCTACTTCATCTTAACTCACTAATTAAAAGAATAATAATATTTCATCAAATCCATGAACACCTCTCCACCATCCTCTCCAACTCCCAATCCCATCTAAACAAAAAATTCATCATAGAACACTTTTCAATTGAATCCATCATGTGTTATGTTGGAAATTATTCTTTAATTCATTAGGAACCACATTATCATTACTTTGTGTGTATAAAATATAAAGTTTAAAATTTTGAAGACTCCCCACCAAGAATCTCTATTGAAATTACAGAACCCTTAGAATAAAAATATATTTCTGCATCTTATGACCAAAATAAACTACAAACAACTCTCTAAATATGTAGTGAAATAGAGTTTCAAGAAACTGATTAAAATATTCCAATTCATAATCATGGTTTTGGTAGTTCCACTTATGATGAAATAATTGGATAGAGTAATAATACACCCAATATTTCCCCTATATTAAGACACATCCCAATCCTGTAACCAATGCATCATAGAAAAAAAAATCATAAACTAAACCATGTTCAAAAAGAATAAAAGGAGGTGATGAATTAAACCTCAACTTCAGTTCCTAAAATGATATCTAACATTTTTCATTAAATTCAAACATTACACCCTTACAACTTAAATCTGTAATCTAATATAAAAATATAGATAAATCCTTTTAAAACTGACTATAGTAACCAAACTGTTCCAAGAATATCTAGACATAAAAAAATTATTGGATTCTCCTAAGACATAACAGGCTATATTTTCTGAGGATCCACTAAGACTCCCCTCTTAGAGATGACATGCCCTGAATATATCACTAATCAGGTCCAAAAATAACATTTTTAATGTTCTCCATATAGTCATTTTTCCTTCATGGTACAAAGAGTGATATCCTGATAGTCCGTATACTCCTCCGATGACAAGGACTATACAAAAAATTTATCCATGATCAAAATAGTAAAATAGTCCAAAAACCAATTAGATATTAGTTTCATGAAATACAAAAATATCGCAGCTGTATTGGTGAGATAGAAGCCATAACATGGAACTCAAAAAGCCTATACCATCTCAAAAATTATTTTTTTGTATATCCTTTTCATAGAATCTCTACTAGTAGTACCCTGACCGATGTTAAATATTTGAAAAAGAAATTCCCTCTAATATTTTCGAAAAGATCATCAATCCCAGTGAAATGATATTTTTTCTTAATAATCACGTGATTCAACTTTTGATAATCCAAACTAAGAATGAGACTCAAATATCTCTTTTAGAAAATGGGATAAGAAAATCTCACGGTGAAATGAAATGAAGAATAAATCACTTAGAATCATGGAAATAATGCTAGACCTTATGTTCCACTGACTCGGTGGGTGTTATTTGATAAGATGGAATAGAAATCTGCATCATTATTGGGAGTATATAAATTGTAATCTCAACTCTATCTCGGATAGAAATCCAATATAATCATCATTAAAGACCTCGGGGTATGCACTCACCATTTATGGATGAAGTATTTTTAATCATGGGTTGGTGAAATCAAGGAAAATTCATGAAAACATAAACATGTTTATCCATTCATCGGGAACAACATTACCTCGTCTGGATTTAGAGTCCCACTAAACCTAAAAAACACATGTGACCACATTAGAAGATGAAATATAAACACAATAATGATATCTATCTAAATTGGAATTATATATGATCATCCAATCAATTCCATGTATCATGCCTAAGATTTAAATATCAATAACTAAAAAGTCCCACACCACCATGAATTTAGATGTCATCACCAGATATGAGAGTTAATTGAAACCTTGTTCAATCCTCACTATCGAAGGTGTGGAAATATCCAACATGTATGACATAAGTTCTGAACATAACCCCAAAACAACAGCTAATTTTAATGAAATAAAATAGTTATTATCACTAACATCAAACAAATAAAACACCATAGGGGAGGAAATGAACAACATAACTCTAATTGTAGTTTTCTCAACTTCAAATTCCTCTAACACATATTAAGTTAATAATTTCGTCCAGTATTAGGAACATGAACACCCCCATAGAGTATATATTAGACCCACCACCCTTAGAAGTATCGATATACACCTATGAAACACTGATGAGAGTAGTTCAAGACTTACTACTATCATATATCCTTTAAAATATTATTTATGTGAAAAGACTATCCACAATGATGAAAAGTCTTACGAGCCACTGTGTAGATAGTCTTGGAATTATCATGCCTTCCAAAAATGAAGAATACTACTAGTTCCTTCCCCCTCTCATCCCCCTAAAACTGGCCCTGAAGCAAACTAACCACCATTGCGGTGTTTTTTTTTACTATAATATACACCCTTCCTGACAACAACATCATTTGATGCTCTACACGATCCCATCATTCTAGTTATTTCTACCTAATCTAAGGGTTGTTTGTCAACTACCTCCATGATGGTTAGAAGACACATGATAATCAATATTAACTGAATATCCACCTCAATAGAAACTCAAACCCTTATAACTTTAGGTACTCATTATTGAAAACATCCAATTCCATATGAACTATCATAACAAAATATATGTAATACTATAGAACAATATAATCCCCCTACTACATGTTTAAATACTCTTGGGTCTTCACTACATGTAACGTCTCAGGATAAAACTTATTGTTTATGTTTTTCTTGAAATAAGTCTAGTAAAGGACCTCATGAAACATATATTTTATTATATAGTCCCACCATCTTCATCCTAGTCCCTTGAGCATATATGTGGTGAAACCAATATTAATGACTTCAGGAATATTAAAAAAGTTGAATATCCACTCAATCTTTTTAATAAAATCCTTAGTATGAACATACCATTTTAATTTCAAAAAATCTGTGGAGAAGAGATATAGTTATGATATAAAAATAAAAGTATGAACTGAAAAAACACATCATACATTGAGATTATCTATCAAGAAAGAAGGTTATATTTATAGAAAACAAAAATACAAGCCTATAGATTATTGTGGGAGGATTAGGAAAACAATATGAGTTTAGGGGTCATTATAGGATACATTGGGATCCAAAGTATTTCTAATTAAAATTGGGTGCATTTAAAACATATTCACATGGTTTATGGGAGAATTATCACATCTAGGGCTAACTATGTTCCTTAACTGTGTACCATATGCATAGATTCTATTTGTGCTGTATCTTTTACCCACACAGTTACTCTAAATATACCCCAATTATTCTCAACCTCTATACCTCGGGGTGAATGGTTTGTACAAGGTTCCAATCATTGTTGATAAATCATGTTCCTCCTTCTAGTAGAACAACACATGGTACATGTTGTGCTGGACCAAACCACACTGTTTTCCCTAACTGTGCGCTAACCGTTCACATCCCCATGGGCCCCCAAAATATTAGAAAAAATCATAAAACCACCCCAATGAAAGACTCAAACAAATCACGATTAGAAAAGTTTCAATTAGTAACTATAATAATGTAACGAAACAATACATGTTTTTTAAAAAATTTCTAAAATAACTAATTCTCAGGTGAATAGTGAAAAATAACTATTATTCATAAAACCTTTACTTTTATGACTTTAGAAGAATACTATAATAACATATAATTTTTCAAACTATTTCTATATAAATATATATTTCTATAATGTAATATAAAATATTTAAAAATACTATTATAATTCATAAGACCCATGTCTAATGTCACTGAAGCATAGGTATTATTTTATTCTAATTTTTTTATCTACCAATATTAATAAATTTGTTTTCAATGATTACAGAAATTAAATATTTAAAAATTGATATAATATTTCTGATCAAAACATTTATGTTATTTAATCAGGTAATTTTTTTATTTTTAGGCATTATAGTGTGATTTTGATGAGTGAAGTTAATGACCATTATAATGGTAAAACTATTTTTTTATTAGATTGTTTTATTAATATTGGTTAATTTTTATCTAATAAAAAGTAAATTATAACATATGAATGAAAATTTATTTTTCAATTATATAGAAATATGTTCAGACATATTAAATTTGTAATCTATAATAAATAATATTAAAAACACTTTAATGTTAACCATGTCTTTTTCAATAAAATATTGTTTTTCTATAAATTAAATATTTAATTTAGAATTTAATATTCTCTTATTTAGAAAATGAATTACTTTATATGGATAAAAATTCGGTTTAATGATATAAAAATATCATAATAGTGTTTTCCTTATATTTTTTATTAAATATAAATTACATGGGTAATGCATATGAGCCTCAACCCGATTGGCAAGGACTCTCTATTTGCATCCATGAGACCAAGGATTGATTTCGAGCAGTGGCATAATTCTAGGGTACTTTAGTAGGAACTATAGCTGGTACATTAGATAGTATTGTTCAGTATTGTAGAAATTGGAACTATTCACCGTTGCGACACTGGTTTGGTCTTGGAGTCCAAAAGGCCTTAGGGACACCCAGGACTTCGATTCAGTAGGAATTTGGGCCACCTTAAGTCCTTCAGGACACATCAAGGACATCGGGAAACTTGATTTTAATATTCTAATAGAAATATTCTATAAGGAACATGCCACAAACGATGATTCAGATCAAGGTGCATTCACCATAGTAGAGCTAACGAATTTTGAAGAATGGGAGGGTATGGAATTTGAAATTGCTACATGGACTGTGCACCTCTCCACCTGACAACTATCCATACATCCTTGTAACAGTGGATAACTGATCACAATGAATATTTTAGGGAGGGGAAGTGTAACATCCCAAGTAAGTAATGAATAATAGATATTTTTATCTATGTCTATTAATGATTAAGATGGTGTTTTAGAGGCTTAAAATAAAAATAAATACAATCTTATGCATGGAATACACTAATATTCTTAAAAGATCATTTTACTCCCTTTTGATGGCAAACCCTTTTTATATCTATCTTTTGAAAATTTTATAAGCTATGTTTGTCAAAATAAAATTATTATTTATGATTGGGACATCAAAATTTACTTTGTGTGAATTTTTGGTATTTTTCCGATAATGTTCATTTTTTATGAATAGTGAAAAATGTTGTATTTTAATTCAAAACATCTTTTTAATATAATTTATTTATATGATTAGATTATCTTTTGAATTGGTTTTGAAGTGAAATTAGAATATATTTTTATTATTTTATCCAATGGTGGTCATTGGAATCAATTTCACTTTGAAATTGGACTTAAACTAGTGTCAATCATTTGACACTTATTGTTTCATAAAAAACACGCTATTTGTCATGACAGCTGGAATTAGTTATTAAATTAATTAATGCAAATTACATGTTTTGAATTTTTTAAAATATACATCATTTTTGAATTCGGAATATCAAATATAGCTTAGGGTGATGTTTTGGTATCTTTCTGAAAAACTTCAATTTTTGATGAATAGTGAAACCACTAAGTGGTAGTTAAAGAAAATGATTTTTCGTTTAAATGAAACTTTGCCACTTCTGTGATTTGATTTTCAAAAATCCGACATACATGGTTTTCATTAAGAAGTTAAATTTGTTTCAGTGAGATTAAAATAATTTTTTGGTGAATAGTAACTTTTAAGTTCTTAATCGCGATTAGTGGTAATTAGTGTAGTTTAAGGTAAAAATAATGTTTTAATAATATGAGATGAGCTTGAAACATGTCCTAACCTCATTGGATGTGTCATGGACGACCAAGACAATCCATGGGTCAACTTGGGGACCCCATGGAGCCACTTTGGTTGGGAAATGACATTAATAACTTTTTATTTAATGTTAAAGTAAAAATGACACAAACATGAAATGTTTAACTAAAATAATTTTTAAATCAGGTTATAAAAGTCATATGTTTGACTATAAATAATCATTAGAAAGTTATAAAGATTTAATACATCATGATATTTTTTTCATAATTTTTAGACATTAAATTTATTAAATTATTTATGACATCATGATGATGCAGTAATTACCTCATTAATAAAGGATTTAAATAAAATGGAAAGATAATGTAAAATCTAAGACCTAAACATGTCCAAAAGCTATTGGATGAGTGTATTTAGAACCATTATCACCTTATCCTCGAAACACATAAATGTGGGACCATTAATATCCGAAATTCATTTTAAAATAAAGTTACATTTCTTTACTTTCCAAGAGTGCCCCTCCTCTCCTCTTATAAAAGGCCCCACCTCTACCTCCTTACCCACACTCTCGAAGCCTTTGGCTCGGCCAACCCCTGCCCATTTTGTCTCTCCACATCCCTATATTACTCCTTGAATCCTCACTTTGGGCATAAGTTTTCCCAAGTAATCCTTTGAGCTCAAACCAAAGGGAGTTACCCGATTTTAAGGTAATGTCTTCACTTGAGTCCTTTTGTTTTATTATGCTTCTACAACCCCCTAAACTCTTTTTATTCATTTCTTTTGTAAAAAATAAAGTATATTAAATATACAAGGATGTTTTTATAAGAAGTATTCTATCTACACTTAAACACACCTACATCTAATGGGTAAAGGACATACTGTTTCCGTGGATGGTGAATTTATGCCTCTCGAAACGATGATTGTTCAAAAATCTTTTAACACCTTCAAAGGTGGCCATTAAGATGTCACTATATTTATATATGATATATAATATGTTTATTTTTACCTTAAGCTTCTATATTTTTCATTTTGGGCATACCTTTATGGTTTCCATTATGGGTAAACGCGATATCTTCATTTAAGGAAGTGCGGACTACCGCCCCCTCAAAGTGATTTGATTCGTTAAATACCATATGTGGGATGTATAAAGGATGGAACTATGATATTATATATGATATTATAATGGAATTATAATATATCATTGTATAATTATGATTCCATTCTATAAAATATGAAATAGAAATGAAAGTAGCGTTCATGCGTACGTACGGTTTACCGTCTCCATGAATGGTGCATTTCATTTCTTACCTCTAAATGATTATTTAATATTATAAATGCATGAATTTACTGGATATATATGACATATATGATATCTACATCATTAATACCATTCTGGATATAATGGATACATGAAAAAATTTTAATTATAAAGGGCTTATTTTTGACTCAAGTACCAATGATCGTTAAAACGACCGTTATTAACTTAAATAATTACATAGTGTTCATGACATGGAAATACGTGATATAAAAGGAATAATGAACTTGAAAAAGGTTCTTAAGAAAGTATAAATTAACTCAATTTTATTATTCAGGACATTAAAGAACGATCGAGTCAAGTTGGACCCGAGGTATGGGACTTCGTTTCAATCTCCTTTCATTGAGGCGTATTTTGTTTTATACACAACCTTCTTTTATACGGTGTATAAACCCCTTTGACCTTTACGTTTATTCAAAAGGAATATTTTTTATTCGAAGCGTTTACTAAACAAAAAGGGAATGTTTTTTTCGTACGTATGCGGCAACAACGACTTCTCCGCCGCCGTTACCATTATTTGAGTTTCGGCTTCCTCTATAAGCCATACCTTTTTTTTAATGAAAAATAAATACCATGTTTTAATTTTCTTTTATTTTGGTATCGAAAATGGTTTTCATAATGTTTTTATATCAATTTTTTGTATTTATATCTTGTGATTGAAAGGTGGAAATGTTATGTTTCCTTTATTCATGTTTTATGTGATAAGATTATGTTGAGGTTCTTGGGAATTATTAGGAAGACCGGTGGTTCCGTGATAGACTAAGGGCGGGTGAGCCCGATATAGCTCTCCAATGCATTGGGTAACACGAAGGAGTGAAACGTTAAGGTTACTCCGAAGAGATTTAGGGAATATACTGTGATGGGTATTCCAAACGTAACCAAGAGGGTTACTCCCTACGTAAGAAAGTTATGAATGCCTCAAGTTACCTTTATGTATTATGATTTCTATGATTTATTCATGATTTGATGAGGTATGTTAAAGTGATTATGTTTTATGGGTAAAGTATGATTTCATTCTAATGTATATATGTACCCATGTTTCCTTACCAAATTTTTATATCCCTTACTGAGCTTTTTATGCTCATCCCAAGTTTTTTTTTTGAAATGTTTTTCACAGGTCAAGGGAAAGGTACATGATATGATTATAGTTTCAAGGAAGTGTCAGGAAAGAATCCATGTTTTATTTTAAATATGTTTCCATTTATAGGAAAGAAGAATACTATCTTTATGTAACCACTTTGTTTATATGTGGAATGTAATGAATGTTTTATGATCTAAATCTCTAAAACTCTAAAACCGAAAAGATCCTCAACGTGTAATCTTGTAATAACTCAATATTAAGTAAGGTTTAAGGTTGGGGCCTTATAGTTGGTATCAGAGGTCAGTTTAGATAACTTTAGGAGTTAGAATTCTATTAAATGATTAGCCAAAAAAAAAATTTATGGTCAAATTGAAGTGATATAGTATTTAAAGATTACCATGTTCCTTCATCTAAGACTTGTTTGTTCAGAATGGTTTTTCGCAGAGGAAACAGGGAAGCAGTGCTAGGAAGGCATGCAGAAGTTAATAACCTTCTGAATCAGCATCCTGAGATGGTCGGAATTGGAACTGAACAGTTTGTTGCAGTAATGGCGCAGTTGACTCAAGCGATAAATGGTGGTGGTATCCATGCACGAGATCAGCCTGATCAACCGCAGAAGAACATGTCAGTGGTGGAACATTTCATGAGGCAACATCCCCCATCATTCAGAGGATCATCTGACCCTGTGTTAGCTGAATTGTGGATTAAATCACTGGGGAAGATTTTCGATGTCATGGGTTGTTCAGACAATCAAAAGGTTAGTCTTTCTATTTACCGTTTGGAGGGTGAGGCAGATCAGTGGTGGTCTATGGTTAAAAATATCAGGGACGCCGATGAGATTGATGCTCATGACTGGGATGAATTCAAAGGTATGTTTCTTGAGAAGTATTTTCCTAAGGCTGTTCAACTTAGGATGGAAAATCAATTCTTGGAATTGAGGCAAGTGGAAGACTCATTGTCTACCTATGAAGAAAGGTTCACTCGATTGGCAAGGTATGCTCCAAATTTTACCCGAGACCTTGATAGTAAAATCCATCGTTTTTACTCCAGATTAAAGCCAAAATATCGAAGGGCATTAGCTTTTCGTGAGTTTAAAAGTTATGAAAAGCTTGTTCGATGTGCTGAGAAGGTGGAAATGGAGTTTTCCAATGATCAAGTGTTCTATAACAACCAAAAGAAGAAGAGACCAAGGTGGCAGTAGAAAGGTATGAATTCTTCAAAAAAGTCTGATGGTAAGAAAACTAAGTTTCCAGTTTGTGATAAATGTGGAAAAAGGCATGCTGGGGAATTTCTTTTGAATTCAGGAAAGTGCTACCGATGTGGTAAGATGGGACATAAGGCTCGTGATTTCACTAAAAAGGATCAAGGTGAAGGTAAGTTCAAATTTGATTTACAGTTAGTGAAATGTTATAAGTGCAATGAGATGGGTCACTATGCACACGAGTGTCCGACAAAGTGCTTGAGTGATGGGAAGCAGTTAGACTACAAGCAGAAAGGTGTGGTGAAATCCTTTGCAACTACTTCATCAGATGTCAGGCCATCAAATGAAGTTGTATCAGGTACTTTGTTTGTTTTTTCAGATTATGCCAGTGTGTTTTTTGATTCGGGGTCTACACATTCTTTCATCTCTGAAACCTTTTCTAGTAAAATGGGAATACCATCTCAAGAAATGACTCCTGAACTTTTGGTAAAAACACCTGGGGGAAATGTTGAGGCAAAAATAATTTATAATAATCTTCCTATCCTTATATGTGGAAAGAACCTACTTGAAAACCTTATTGTTCTACCTCTAGTAGAGTTTGATGTTATCTTGGGTATGGATTGGCTCTCTATTTACCATGCTAAGATTGACTGTAGTGCTAAAGAAGTTTATTTTCAGAAAGACTTTCAGTTTGTGTACAAGAATGAACCCTTACTGTTGATAACTTATCAAGAGGCCGAGAAACTTGTAAAAGATGGAAATGAATGTTACCTTGCACACATCATTAAAAATAAAGGAACTATTCATATTAATGATGTGCTAGTGGTAAATGAGTATCCTGGCGTTTTTCCTGATGAGTTGCCTGGAATAATACCATATCTGGAAGTTGAATTTACTGTTGACTTAGTTCCTGATGCTAAGCCAATTTCAAAACCCCCTTATCGAATGGCTCAAATTGAACTTTTAGAGTTGAAGGAGCAATTGAAAAATTTATTAGAGAAATTTTTTATTCGACCTAGCACATCACCATGGGGTGCTCCTGTTTTATTTGTTAAAAAGAAATATGGTTCAATGAGACATTGCATTGATTATAGAGCCTTGAATAACATCACTATTAAGAAAAAATATCTTTTTCCTCATATCGATGATTTGTTTGATCAGCTCCAGGGAGCTCAGTATTTTTCAAAGATTGACTTGAGATCGGGGTACCATCAGCTGAATGTAAAGGAAGCAGATCTTCTGATGACCGCGTTCCGTACAAGATATGGCCATTATGAATTTTTAGTAATGCCTTTTGGGCTAACCAATGCACCTGCTGTATTCATGGACTTAATGAATATAATTTTCCATGAGTTCTTGGATAAGTTTGTGGTGGTTTTCATTGATGATATTTTGGTGTTTTCTAAAAGTAAAGAGGAGCATGATAGACATTTAAGGGTTATCTTGTAAACCTTAAAAGAAAATAAATAGAATGGTAAATTCAGAAAGTGTGAGTTTTGGTTGCAACAAATTTCTTTCCTTGGTCACATTGTTTCTAAAGATGGGATTACTGTTGATCCTGCAAAAACAAAAGTTGTGGAAGAATGGGCAAGACCCACAAATGTAACTGAGATTCATAGATTCCTTGGTTTGGCAGGCTATTACCGAAGGTTTGTTAGAAATTTTTCATGGTTATCTAGTCCAATGGCTAAGATAACTCGTAAGGGTGTTAAGTTTATCTGGACAGAAGAATGTGATGATTATTTTCAGGAATTGAAAAGAAGATTGGTGAATGCTCTAGTTTTGGCACTACCTTCCAGGAATGGTGAGTTTTTTATATACAGTGATGCTTCATTGAAAGGACTTGGTTGTGTCCCAATGCAGAATGATCAGGTAATTTCTTATGCTTCACGACAGTTGAAAACTCATGAGGTAAATTACCCTACACATGATTTGGAATTAGCTGATGTTGTTTTCACTTTAAAATTTTGGAGGCATCATTTGTATGGAGTAAAGTGTGAAATATATACTGATCATAAAAGTTTAAAGTATTTATTCACTCAGAAAGAGTTAAACATGAGACAGAGGAGATGGCTGGAATTAATCAAGGATTATGATTGTACAATTCATTACCATCCGAGAAAAGTAAATAAAGTGGCTGATGCTTTGAGTCGAAAAAGTAATGCTTCATTAACAATGTTGCGTTTGGAACGTGATCCTTTTGTTAAGGATTTGATGAACTTTGGAAAAGAATTTTTTGGCGCAGGATATTCTTCTATTTTGTTTCAGGTATTAGTGAGATCATCTCTATCAGATAGAATCAAGCAAGCACAGAAGCAAGACAGTGAGTTGCAGAAAAAGGTAAAGTTGGTTCAGAAAGATAAGTTGCCTGAATTCAACATTGATAATGATTGTGTTTTGAGATTTGGGAAGAGATTGTGTGTGCTTTGTGATTGACAGTTGAAGAGAGAGTTGTCATGTGAAGCTTATAGTTCTCTGTTTTCAGTTCATCCTGGCAGTACTAAGATGTACAGAGATCTGCGGGAGTATTACTGGTGGGATGGAATGAAAAGAGATATTGCTGATTTTACTGTGAAGTGTTTGATATGTCAATAGGTTAAAGCAGAGCGGAAGTTATTGAAAGGGATAATTCATCCTTTACCAGTGCCAGAGTGGAAATGGGAGAATATATCCATGGACTTTGTTGTGGGATTACCGAAGACATCTCGAGGTAATAATGCAATCTGGTTTATTGTTGACCGCTTGACTAAATCTGCTCATTTCCTTGAAATACGAGATACTTTTTCCCTAGATCAACTTTCCCGTTTGTATATTAAAGAGATATTCAGGTTACATGGAGTTCCCCTATCCATTGTATCTAATCGTGATCCCAGGTTCACTTCTAACTTTTGGAAAGGCCTTCAGAATTCGTTGGGTACTGAATTAAATTTTATTACAACATTTCATCCTCAATCAGATGGGTAGTCATAATGAACAATTCAGACCTTGGAGGATATGCTACGAGCTTGTTCGATGGATTATCAGGGAAGTTGGGACCAACATCTTTCTTTGGTTTAATTTTCATATAATAACATTTTTCATTCTAGTATACAGATGGCACCATTTCAGGCATTATATGGGAAGTAGTGTCGAACTCCAGCTTTCTGGGATGAAGTGGGTGAAAGGAAGTTGATGGGACCAGAATTGGTAGAAGATATGGCAGAAAAGTTCAGCTGATTCAGAAACACATGAGAATAGCTCAGAGTAGGCAAAAGAGTTATGCAGACAACAGGAAGAAGGATCTAACTTTTGAGGTAGGTGATCATGTTTTTCTCAAAGTCTCACCATGGAAAACTATGATTAGATTTGGTAAGAAAGGAAAGCTGAGTCCAAGGTTCATTGGAACATATGAAATTCTGGAGAGAGTTGGATCAGTTACATACCAGGTGGCTTTACCTCCGAGTTTATCTCAGGTACACAATGTTTTTCATGTTTCGATGCTGAGAAATTACATGCCAGATCCATCTCATTTTTTGAGTCCAGAGGTAGTTCAGCTGGAAGAGAACCTATCTTATGAGGAACAACCGGTCCAGATTCTTGACCACAAGGAGCAAGTGTTACGGAATAAGGTGATTAATCAGGTAAAGGTTTTGTGGAAAACCACACGATGAAAGAGGCAACATGGGAATCTGAAAATGCAATGAGGGATAAGTACCCCCATTTATTCGATAAGTAAATAAATTGCGGGGATGCAATTTTCTAAAGGGGGGAAGGATGTAACATCCCAAGTAAGTAATGAATAATCAATATTTGTATCTATGTATATTAATGATTAAGATGGTGTTTTAGTGGCTTAAAATGAAAATAAATACAATCTTATGCATGGAATACACTAATATTCTTAAAAGATTGTTTTACTGCCTTTTGATGGAAAAACCTTTTTAAATCTATCTTTTGACAATTTTATAAGCTATGTTTTTCAAAATAAACTTATTATTTATGATTGGGACATCAAAATTTACTTTTTGTGAATTTTTGGTATTTTTCTGATAAAGTTCATTTTTTATGAATAGTGAAAAATGTTGTATTTTAATTCAAAACCTCTTTTTAATCTAATTTATTTATATGATTAGATTATCTTTTTAATTGGTTTTGAAGTGAAATTAGAATATATTTTTACCATTTTATCCAATGGTGGTCATTTGAATCAATTTCACTTTGAAATTGGACTTAAACTAGTGTCAATCTTTTGATACTTATTGTTTCATAAAAAACACGCTATTTGTCATGACAGCGGGAATTAGTTATTAAATTAATTAATGCAACTTAAATGTTTTGAATTTTGTAAAATAGACATCATTTTTGAATTCAGAATATCAAATATAGCTTAAGGTGAATTTGTGGTATCTTTCTAAAAAACTTCAATGTTTGATGAATAGTGAAACCACTAAGTGTTAGTTAAAGAAACTGATTTTTCATTTAAATGAAACTTTTCCACTTCTGTGTTTTGATTTTCAAAAATCCGACATACATGGTTTTCATTAATAATTAAAATGTGGTTCAATGATATTAAAATAATTTTTTGGTGAATAGTAACTTTTAAGTTCTTAATCGCGATTAGTGGTAATTAGTGTAGTTTAAGGTAAAAATAATGTTTTAATAATATGAGATGAGTTTGACACATGTCCTACCCTCATTGGATGTGTCATGGCCGACCAAGAAAATCCATGGGTCAACTTGGGGACCCCATGGAGCCACTTTGGTTGGGAAATGACATAAATAACTTTTTATTTAATGTTAAAGTAAAAATGACACAAACTTGAAATGTTTTACTAAAACAATTTTTAAATGGGGTTATACAAGTCCGATTTTTGACTATAAATAATAATTAGAAAGCTATAAATATTTACTACATCATGATATTTTTTTTATAATTTTTAGACATTAAAGTTATTAAATTATTTATGACATCATGATGATGCAGCGATTACCTCATTAATAAAGGATTTAAATAAAATGGGATGATAATGTAAAATCTAAGACCTACACATGTCCAAAACCTATTGGATAAGTGTATTTAGAACCCTTATCACCTTATCCTCGAAGAACATCAATTTGGGACCATTAATATCTGATATTCATTTTAAAATAAAGTAACATTTCTTTACATTCCAAGAGTGCCCCTCCTCTCCTCTTATAAAAGGCCCCCAGCTCTACCTCCTTACCCACACTCCCAAAGCCTTTGGCTCGGCCAACCCCTACCAATTTTGTCTTTCCACATCCCTCTCTTACTCCTTGAAGCCTCACATTGGGCAGAAGTATTCCCAAGGAAGTCATTGAGCTCAAATCAAAGGGAGTTACCCGATTTTAAGGTAATGTCTTCACTTGAGTCCTTTTGTTTTATTTTGCTTCTCCAACCCCCTAAACTCTTTTTATTCATTTCTTTTGAAACAACTCCACTATCTTAAATATACTAGGATATTTTTATAAGAAGGATTATAGCTACACTTACACACACCTACATCTAATGGTTAACGGACATACTGTTTCTGTGGATGGTGAATTTATGCCTCCCGAAACGATGATTGTTCAACATTCTTTTAACACCTTCAAAGGTGGCCATTAAGATGTCACTATATTTATATATGATATATAATATGTTTCTGTTTTCCTTAAGCTTCTGTATTTTTCATTTTGGGAATACCTTTATCGTTTCCATTATGGGTAAATGTGATATCTTCATTTAAGGAAGTGCGGACTACCGCCCCCTCAAAGTGATTTGATTCGTTAAATACCATATGTGGGACGTATAAAGGATGTAACTATGATATTATATATGATATTATACTGGAATTATAATATACCTTTGTATCATTATGATTCCATTCTATAAAATACAAAATAGAAATGAAAGTAGCGTTCATGCGTACGTACGGCTTACCATCTCCATGAACGGTGCATTTCATTTCTTACCTCTAAATGATTATGTAATATTATAAATGCATGAATGTACTGGATATATATTACATATATGATATCTACATAATAAATACTATTCTGGATATAATGGATACATGAACAACTTGTAATTATAAAGGGCTTATTTTTTACTCAAGTACCAATGATCGTTAAAATGACCGTTATTAACTTATATAATTACAGAGTGTTCATGACATGGAAATACGTGATATAAAAGGAATAATGAACTTGAAAAAGGTTCTTAAGAAAGTAGAAATTAACTCATGTTTCTTATTCAGGACATTAAATAATGATTGAGTCAAGTCGGACCCGAGGTATGGGACTTCGTCTCAATCTCCTTTCATTGAGGCATATTTTGTTTTATAAACAACCTTCTTTTATACGGTGTATAAACCCCTTTGACTTTTACGTTTATTCAAAGGGAATATTTTTTATATGAAGCATTTAATAAATGACAAAAGGGAATGTTTTTGTCGTACGTATGTGGTGACAACGACTTCTCGGCCGCTGTGACCATTATTTGAGTTTGAGCTTCCTCTACATGCCATACCTTTTTTTAAATGAAAAATAAATACCATGTTTTACTTTTATTTTATTTTGGTATCGAAAATGGTTTTCATAATTTTTTTAAATCAATTTTTTGTATTGATATCTTGTGATTGAAAGGTGGAAATGTTATGTTTCCTTTATGCATGTTTTATGTGATACAATTATGTTGAGGATCTTGGGCATTATTATGAAGACGGGTGGTTCCGAGATAGACTAAGGGCAGGTGAGCCCGATATTGCTCTCCAATGCATTGGGTAACACGAAGGAGTGAAACGTTAAGGTTTCTCCGAAGAGATTTAGGGAATATACTGTGATAGGTATTCCAAACGTAACCAAGAGGGTTACTCCCTACGTAAGAAAGTTATGGATGCCTCAAGTTACTTTTGTGTCTTATGATTTCTATGATTTATTCATGATTTGATGAGGTATGTTAAAGTGCTTATGTTTTATGGATAAAGTATGATTTCATTATTATGTATATATGTACACATGTTTCCTTTCCATATTTTTATATCCCTTACTGAGCTTTTTATGCTCATCCCAAGTTTTTTTTGAAATGTTTTTCACAGGTCAAGGGAAAGGTACATGATATGATGATAGTGTCAAGAAAGTGTCAAGAAAGAATCCATGTTTTATTTTAAATATGTTTCCATTGATGGGAAAGAAGAATACTATCTTTATGTAGCCACTTTGTTTATATGTGGAATGTAATGCAATTTTTATGATCAAATTCTCTAAAACTCTAAACCCGAAAAGATCCTCAATGTGTAATCTTGTAATAACTCAAGATTAAGTAAGGTTTAAGGCTGGGGCCTTATAGGAAGATTCAAGTTTTCATTTTCTGTAATGAATTAGTTACTTTAAGATATTCGGGTACTATAATGTGAAGGGTTACCCTTAAACCCTTAAAAGGGGGATTACAAAAAATTAATTAATAATAAAGGCCATCAAACCATTCATATAGGTATTACCATGTTAAAACCCAAAGTGATAAAATGTAAAAACTAAGTAGTAAAAGGCCTAAAACATGTTTAAACAATGTGTGAAAATGGGTGGTCAAAAATTATACACCATGGATCACCACACAGTTCATTATATCTACCATTTGGATCCATTTAACCATGAATGGTGTCATGATATCAGTTAAAAGTAATGGGTAAATGAAAATGTTCCATTTATTCACTTATAAAAGGGGATCATTTCCACCACATTTGTTCATCAAATACAAACACTTAAGTATACCATTAAAATATACCACATTATCTCCTAAAATAAATACCCACATCTATGAATCCAATTTTATTTCCAAAATACCAATCTAGGGTTCCTTTAGGTATACCTAGGGGAGTACAACCAAAGTAAGAGGTAGTTTTGTCATCATATATATCATATTTCTTTTCTTCTTTTACAATCACAATTATTTTCTATCCATGAATGTATGACAACATATGTAATTTTTTTATTTTTAAATATTAATATAGTATTGTAATAAAACATATTTTCCTTCCACAAAAAGAATTAAAAAAATAGAAGATATAGTCATGCTCACAAGTGGACTACCACTCCCATAAACTATATGTTCTATATTTCAAAACCACAAAACATGGATTTTACAAAATAATTTTTTAATGAGAAAATATAATATAGATAACATTATTTATATTTTACAATGACAATTATTATATTTTTCTACCCATTATCATTCCATGAAAAATTAAATTGTTGTCTGTGTGTACGTGAAGTATACCCTCTACATTGAATGATGTATTTCATTTCCCATTACCACCTAAATAATGAATTTAAAAATGAATTTATTATATAAGAAATAAAATTATGAGACTATTTATATTACATAAATATAATGTTCAAAATTTTATAAGTAATATTATCACTAAACATTTATAATGAACATAACCACCTACGATAAACATATCTACGAACTTTTCTTAATATGAACCCATTCTGTTTATCCTATGGGATTGATTATTTTTTTGTGAAAATTAAAAAATAAAATAGAAAACCCACCATAATTATAGGTATTTTTATTTTATTTTACAACATATTTGATAATGGTAAATAATCCCAATACATTTTAGTGAAATCGTCCAAAACACCCCAATTAACAGATGAAAGAAATAACTATTTATTAAATAAGTTATAATAAATAGTAAAAATATATTTAAAAATTAAATATCGATTTAAAGGGTTATTAATATGGTTTTTAGTAATATTAAATTTCCTATTCGTGATTTTCGGTGCATGTGAATAATGAATATGGACCCGAGGTAAGAGTTTTTGCTTCATAATTCTTCAATACTGAGATATGAAGCACACTCACCACTAGTTTTATTTGTGTGGTATATATATTGAAATTTTATTTATTTATAAATAATTTTCAAGAATTATTTTCTATTTATAAATACATTTCACTTTTTATCTTTTATGGGCCTCTGACTCAAAATACGCCTAATTTGTAAGGTTTATATGATTCAATTTTAAATTCTATAAGATATGTTGGATATTTTGCAATTTCATTTATTTTATATGGGTTATTAAATACAATATAACCTTAAAATATAATTCATATATTTAGTTTCCTGATATTTGATAGACCAATTAATTCTAAACCTTTTATTTTCTTCTGATTATTATGTTATTATCACCATAAGTTTTTCTACTTGAATGTCAACTCCATATCGGGATTTTTTTAAAAAATAAAACATTTCGGGAATTTGTAAGATATTTATTTGTATATAACCAATAATTTACCCCTCCTATGATTATTAGTTACGGTTCATTTATCTTATAATAACTTTATTTACCTATTTTTATCATTATTTACCGGTTTTAAATAAACTTCTCATATGTATTCTTTTCATCCAGGAATTCTCATCTTAGACGACCTCATTCATTGAATGATTATATAAATTTAATTATATATGTAGTAATGAATCATCAAGTTTATACTGTATTACTTTTACCTTATTTAATTAATTTTTTATTTAATTTTAAACCTTTTTAATATTGGTTATTTTCCTCAATGTGTGAAATGATTTTCATGGTAAAATTTTCAATATGAACACATATTTAATCTATTTTTTAGTCTTAAAAGAAACATCCTATATAAATTTTCATACATTATAAAAATTAAATCTTGTTATCCTAGTTTTATAAAATATTTCTCAATAATATTTTTACAATAATAATAAGAATGTATCTTATTTTTAATTATAATTTCATAATAATCATAATTTTTTCAACTAAGTAAATTTTATTTTACTTATTTTATGATTTATCAAGGATACTATTTTGATAATACCGAACAAAGTATTTTTATGAATGGATTAGGTAATGTTATACCTTATTATAGGAATAATACATTATTTCATTTGTCTTATATAATAATACACTATTTATAAATATGATTTTTTTTCAACCAATTATTTTCTTATATAAAGACTATATATTTCCTCCATATTTTTAAGAACGTTCCCCCAAGATTACAAACATTTATTTATAGGGGAAATTATTTACTAAATTCTATACCATATATCTATAATGTTTAAATACTCTATACCTTATTATCTTTATTAAAGCGGTTTTCCATATAATGTTACAAAATATCTTTGGGTACCCATTTATTTTCCATGGGTTTATCATGTAATAATTATGGATGGAATTTTAAATGACTAACTTATGTGAATCAATTTTAATTGGATTTGAAACATATTTTATTTCCATAGTTTATTTATAATGTGATGAATAAAACCCATCTTATTCATATGGATTCTTTATGAAGTGAATTATTATTGATTTAAATTCGAAATAATATGTAAGGATGATGAAAGTATGATCTTATAATTACCTTAAATGAACTAGTTAAGGATTTATATACCAACATATAATGATATTTTATAATATATTTATTTTTTCACGGCATAAAATTGTTGAAATACTTGTATTTGTTCACAATATAAAAGGGTGGACATACTTATATTTATTCACAATGTTTTTCTATACGCATTTCTATTCAATGGTTTTATATTTATTATTTTTAAAATGTTATGGTCCAAGGATCATGTCCATTTAGTCATGTCTCCAAAATCTATGGGAGATTCTTTAGTTAAATCACAATCTCTTTATAGAACCATTCTGAATGATTTTTTTTTCAAAAATATAATGTGGAATGACTTTGGATAAAATTGATTAATATATATATATTCCCATGTTAAGATAAATATAAATTAATATGTGATTTTATAGAAAAATGTCATGTTTAACATTGATAGAATATATTTGAATGATTATCAGGCATAAAATAATAGAAGAATTTTCAGGAAAAGTTTTGGAGAACACTTTTTGGGATTAGGATAAGACAAATAAAATAATCCAAATTATTGAAAATTAGATTGATCAAAATGTATAAAAAGATGAAATGAATGAATCATTAAAGAATATATCTTAATATTGTGTATTCATATTCATATATTTTACTCTGATTTTTTGGATATTATTATAATCATTTTCATTTTAATATTTCATGTGAAACATGACCTTGAAAATGAATTAATTGAAGGTATGTATCTAGAAACTCCGATGAAAAAACTCTATTAAAATATTTATAATAAATGGTTGCTAATCATAATATATACCAATTATAATAGAAAAGATTTTTCATTGAGTCTTTTTTGTGATTGGAAGTTTGTACCTCTTTAAAATATATATTATAAAAATTTGTCCCTACTAGAAGAATATGCACCCTACCATTAAAATATGATTGTTGGGTCACGGTCCGCCCAACACCATCATTTTCCCCAAACAACTCTTTATTCACTCCTAGGATAACCCACTTTCCCTAAATAAATCACCATAGCAATAAAATTTCTCATATGAAAAAAATATTTTCTTTCAGTGTGCTTTATCCTCACTCATGAAAACACTAGGAAACATCATATAAGGTCGCCAATAATTATACTACACCAATCTGAATCCCACATAACTATGGAGTTTTAATTAATATGGCTATCAGAATGATAGGTTCACTTTGTTTTCATGGGTATTCGATTTTTTATTTTAATAATTTAACTTTTGGGGGTGTCACATTCTCCCCCCTTATATTTTTACAATCTCACACAAACCCTAGAAAATATCCCAATATGACACCCATCATGACACTACTATAGGAAATTCCTCTCTTAACTATGATGTTCTAATCAAGTTGGATCTTGAAAAGAACGATGCACTATATTGACATGTGTAATAAAATTAAGTATTCTGACCAATTAAAATTATAGGGTATTAAATTATATTAAGACCTCGTTTTGATTATCTCCATTAAAGGGGTGGGAGTCAAATATTTCACTATTTTCTCTTGGATGTCATTATCTTCATATTTTGTTGTAATTTTAGTGGTGGACGGTCACATGGAGTCTTGGTTTTTATCTTGTTTGGTATAGTTCTCTTTTTTACACAATAGTTTTAATGTTTTACATCTAATGGATGTGTTTTCCTTATTAATTATAATATATTTTTTATCAATTCTCTATTTAACTTGATGCAAGTTTTGATTGTTATATTGATATATAGCTTACGGCAGGTCATCTGAGATGATGTGTAATATTTTCCAAGAATTGTTCAATATATATATCATGATTCATTATAAACATTTATATACACATAATTATTGTTAATAGTAACTGATTATTAAAATTTTAATAATTTAATTTATTTAGTAGGGGAGATAATGTAACAACCCAAGATTATAGAATATATATTTTTCTAATATAACATTACATTTTTTTTGTTTTTTTCACTTGAAACACCGAACTAAAAAGAGATAAAACATATTAAAGTAATATCAATAAAGAATAATAATAATAACAAACCACTTGTAAAAAAACATTGTTAATCAAATTAAAATAATTTTGTTTAGAGGAACAACAATTAATATAATTTAATATTAAAATTAGTTTTTTCATAAATAACTATTTTTGATAATGTGTTGTGTATTTTATTATATTATAATAAATCAAAATATTTTTTAGGATTATTTTGATAATTTATACATTTCCAATATAAGATATTATATCTTAAAAATATTTATTTTATAATATGATATAAGATTATAAGACAATCACTTAATGATTAATATTTTCAGTTTTAATAAAAGTAGATTTCTTTATAATATGCATTTTCATTAAAAAATAAAATAATAATTTATACAATTTTTAATTGAGAAAAATTATCTTTATTTTTTTATTTGTAATTTATATTATATTTTATTATGAATTTTTGATATTATACTAAAATAAAATATTTTTATGTGAATAGTGGTAAAATATAATTTTTTTTATTATTGACAATTTTATTATGATATAATAATACAGTATTAACATAAAAAAATTTCGAATTTATTTTATATAAATATTTATATTTATAAATACATACATATCATTTAGGAATACAATTTGAATTTATAAAATCTATTTTTAATGATTTATAGTCTTCTGTAATAATTTACTCTAAAAACTATTTTTATTCAAATTTTTTAAAAATTAGTTCTCATAAATTATAGAAATTAAACATAACAAAATGGATTTCATATTTTACATCAAAATTTTCCTATTATGTAATAATTTCATTTTTATTTTTGGTCATAAAAGCTTGATTACTATTGAATTTGTTGAATATGATAAAGTTATAACTTTTATTTTGAAGGGATTTTTTTATTCGCTTTATATATTTATAATCTAATTAAAAAAAATAATCACTTCTCAAAAAATGAATATATTTTTTTTAAACCCATATAAAAAAATTACACTCATGTAGTTGTTTTTCAATATTATATAAGATTAAAATTGCTTAATAATAAAAACTTAATTTTCCCAAAACAAGAGTTTCCATATATATTAATGATTAAATTTAAATGTTATTTTGATTTTTTTATAAATTGAACTATATTATATAGAGATTAAATTTATGTGAGGATCAAAAAATTTCTGAAGTCGGATGACTTTATATATTTAATTACATATAAATTACTAGGTTAAATACTAGTTACTAAGGTAAAATCCAAAATGGTAGAATGTAATAATCATGTTATAAACAACTATAAACCTCTTTAATAAATGTTTATAAATTAGTGGTATATTTTTTATCAACCTTATCTGATATGAAACATAATTATTTCCAACTTTTAAATCAATTTACATAGTAATAGTTCATTTCCATTAATGAAAAAGTAATGTGTATTTATAAAAGTTACGCTTTATTAACATATAAAAGGGGATAAATTCACACACATTTCATCACCAATTTCAGTGAATTATCTCTACAAATACTCTACACTAGTATCTACTCAACCCCCCCCCCACTTCCCTGAATGCTTGGTCTTTATAAATTACCAAGCTATTATCCCTTATGGTGTTACTTAAGGGAGAACATCCAAATAGAGACGTAATGTTTCAAATATAAATTTATTGTTTTATTTCTTCTTCTACCCCACAATTAATCTCTATTAGTGAAATTGTGATATCATAAATATTATTAATATGATAAAATTTCAGTATACATTTTTAATATCACTTTTTCTAAATATACGAGGCTTTTGGATGTGTGGCAACCATATTCCTGTCACTCTTATGATTCCAAAAACCCCTTTGAAGATTCTACAATAGATTACATGAAGAATAATTTATATATGAAAAAACATAAAATCAAAATCGTACTTCATTTTATATTGAGAGAACACATGTATTCTCACTACTGGTGATCATTGATTGAGGGAACTGAATCCAAAACCCGCTAGATCATCCAATCAGGAATAAAAGCCATACTAATCCTTGATATCAAAAAAAATTGTGATAGATAGAAGAAACAAATATTTTTCTTTATCTTCACATTCATTGGAAGACCTCTACTATAATCGTGGATGTTTTCATTGGATCAAGGTTCTCCAAACACAACTTTCTCAATATATAAATGGAAAGATGAGTGATATTCTCTAAATTTTGTTGGATAAATAGTCTTTAGAATTGAAAAAGTCTCCCATATTATATAGGCATTTTAATTTTGATGAAATTTCTCTTTGTCAGCAAAAGATTAATAAAATTTTAAATAATATATAATACATCAACAATGACACTAATTGTTTTCATAAATATGGAGATTATTTTATTACTCACACGTAACATTAAATTATATGTTATGTTGTAAAATTTTAGAGATTTACATGACTCATATATCAAAAAATTATTAAACTAACCTAGAATAATAATAGTCATTTATGAAATTTTTTCGGATAGAACCTTAATAACAAATGAATAATATGATTAATTAAATTCAACCATGACTGTTCTAATGTAGAATAATAATGAATTTATTTATTTCTTGTGATTGAATAAATATAGAAAAATCCTAGCCCCTAATGTGATTCCAAAAATATCCTCATGTCAATTTGAAAATAATTTTATAATATTTTGAATAATCCATATTTTTGACCCTTGAGAACCTGATCTTGATAGTAATGTGTTTTACGCTTAGACATAAAGTGGATTCTTGAAACCCATCAAATCCCTTAAGATTATATAGTTTAATAATAATAAACACAGATAAATTCACGAATTGTGTGGCATAATTTTTCACACTCATGATACTAACAATACATGATGCACACTTCATCTCATCATACATTATATCATTATTTATTTGTGAATATAATGGATAAAATTACCTTTATCCCCATGAATATAGATTAAATAAAGTTACAAATAGAACAGTCCACTAGAAATAAGATATATCTTTTTATCAGATGTAAAAAATCTTCTATTTATTATTTATCTAATTCTATACCTCAAATTACACACCCAATGAAATTAACCTCAATAAAAAATATTTTTCATATTTTTCATCTCACATAATTGTATCTAATCAAATGGTACACATTGACAATGATGTATATTTGGGAGACCAATGCACGTATTTATAAAAAGAAATAAGAAATGAAACCTAAAACATATAGTATTCTTTTTAGTAGTTTAGTTCTCAGGATCTCCTCAGCATGGGATCACCAAGTGAGAACAAAATGAGAATAATTATCAATAATTATGAGCCCACATCACCTGGAAATAAGACATAATTTTTGTCTCATTAGTATGATGTATCTATACAACATGAAGTATATTGGATATTTCTGTCATGGTGTCTCAAGTATCTAATTATATATGAAAACTACTATAACATATTTATATGTAAAATAATCCAATGAAATTACCATATAAATATTAGACAAATAAGTATACATACAATCACAATAAAAGAAAATAAATCATAAATCTTTGTATACATGGTATAGTAATATAAAATTACTATAAAATATGTTTTTATGGAATTAACTTGAACAAAATTATCATTCTTCCACTAAAACCATTTGAAAAATGATAGAAGTCATTATTTGTACGTGGAAAATATCATATCCACGAACAGAGTGTTCTATCATTCACAATCACCATAAATGGATTTTTGAAAAGAAGTATTTAATTATGAAATATAAAATATATGACCTAAATGATATTCTAAAATGATAATTATTTTAATTTTCAACCCCTCCCATTCTTTGAAAAATGGGAGTGTTGTTGGTGTGTATGTGCAGACTTCCTCCTCCACAAAAAGTTGTATTTCATTCCCCATTAACATCTAACATGAATGGATTGAAAATGGATTTAATGTCTAAAAATGATATTTATTACAATATTAATACTATATATAGATAATATTATAAATTAGATAAGTTAAATTAATAATGAAGAACCATAGTAAACATAACCACCTAAAGATAAATACTAAGGAACCTATCTAAATTTCACCAAAATATGAAAAAATATGGGATTGTATAAATTTTTATCTAATAGAATAATTAAATACATAAAACTATAAAATTATAGATATTATTAATATATTTTACACCACATTTTACCATGGTCAATATATCATGGTTGTTTTAGAGAAATCTAATTTACCACCTAATGTAACCACCATCGATGAAAACTTTTAAGAAAATAAATAAAAATTCATAAATAATTAATAAAAGAAAATTAAATATTTTTGGATAATTTAAATATTAATTTTTTGTATAAACTTAACTTTATTATTCATTATATTAGGTACTTGATTTTAATGAATCATAACATGAGGTATGGGGTTTTTATCTCAATTTTTTTATTCATTTTGATATGATGCATACTCACAACTTGTTTCATTTTTGTTGTTTATATATTATAGATTTATTTATTTTATCAATCTTTTAATGAAATTTATGTGATTTAAAATTTAATATTACATTTTATCATTCATGGTATTTCAGTTCAAAATATTCTAAAGGTGAAATGATTATTTTTCTTCATTTTAAATCCAATGATACAATTTTAATATTTCTCAATCTAATATATTATATATGATATATTAATTTCCCTATTACCTTAAAATATAATGAATATATTTCATTTAATGATATTTTATTTTCCATTCCATGGTAACTCTATTATGTTTTTTATTCATTTATTAATACTACCCAAATGATATTTTATTTTATCTCAATTTCTAATTGAGATTGTTTTTCAAAGATATTCCATTTGGGTAATTTTTAATACATTTAATTTCCAGAACCCTAGATATTTTTTCTCCTCTAAATATGTATGTTGTTTTATATGTATTTTCACTATTTCATTTCCCTCTTGTCTAATTATTTACCCGTTGTAATGATACCAACCCTACCTATAAGGACCCGACCTTATACATTACATAATATTGAATTAAATGAATAATTCACATTGAGGATCTATTCAGGTTTAGAGTTTTAGAGAATTAGGACATAAATATTACATATCAAAAGATTACAAAGTAGACTCTTCTACCCAGTATCCATTTTTTTACAAAACATAAACTCTTGAAAAAAATAATCATGTCTTGTTCGCTGTTTAAGACAGCAAGAATCTTCCTTTATTCCATCCTTGACCCTATTCTACATAACGCCCTTCGAAAAACATTTCAAAAACTTGGGATGAGCATATGAAGCTCAGTAAGGGATACACAAAGAAGGAAAACTGTTAGTTTTTTAAATCAACATATAAACCATGAATACTTTATCATAAGTAATACTTTTCTCCTTTTTTAAAGAAGTAAATACTCTTCACTGAATAAAAGATCATTACTTACCCTTTTGTAACCAAAGGATTACCATAAAAACCATATAAAGAACACATAACATATAAAGGTAACTTGGTACATAAACATACTTAAATGGAATAACCATATGGTCTACTTCCACACATATCACTAAATGGAATAGCCACACGGCCTTCTTCCATACAAATCACTAAATGGAATAGCCATACGACCGACTTCCATACCCAATCCATTAGAGGTTATAACGTAACCACTCGTCCTGGTATTCACAGCACCACCCGTCATTTGGTGATTCACATAACCACCCGTCAAATATCCTAGTACCATTATAAAATCATAGCATATAATATATTGAAAATATAAACATTTCACTATTAACATTTCACTTTCAATCACAAAATATCATTTCAAGATATTGGAAAAATCAATGCTTTATCAAACCATTTTCAAAACCATTTAATAAAGAGACTTTTTTGAATCAAAGTGCCCCATACCACATTAAAGATTTTAATGTAATTAACATTTTAAAACAATAATGACCATATAAATAAATCCTTAAAAACTTTTTTAAAACATTGAAATTAATGATAAATATTTTAATGAATAACTCTTAAAAAAATTTAAAGGATATATTAGTTAAAGAGTTTTTAACATAATTAGAGATGCTTGAATACAAATAATTGAGGAACAAAATTTAATTAAAACTTTATAATATCATGAGAATAAAGGTATTAATGATATAATATGACAAAGTAAAGTATATACACCATATAAGAGTGAATTGGTGCATAACAACAATGAAGTCTCAATGGAAATGTAAATTGAGATGATATCCCTTATAAAGACAGATTAATGATAAATCAATCACATAATTATGTGTAAAAAATATATATACACTCAATATAAGTGGATATTAAGTGTAAAATAATTATAGGTCGTTAACGCATATTAATTGGACCACATTTTCAAAAAAGTAGAAGTTTAACCAAAAGAATCGAAATTGGGTTAAGAAGATCCCTTGTAAAAATTCAACATCCTAACGGCGTCACATTAAAATTCAGAAAATGAGTTGATGAGAAAAAAATGGTATCTAATCACTTGGACATAAAATTTACATCAATAATGATATATAATAACATATCCGAACATAAGAAGATGTGAATTAAAAGACATAACAATAAGAAGCTTTTTAAAAAGAGGAGGGTGAAAGGATCCCTTACTGATTTGGTAACTTACAAAACATATGCCACATGAAATAAGAATCATATAATGAAGATGTAAAAACTAATAAATGAAAGTATACTAAAAAAGAGTACAATCATGGTAAGTACATACACCACATAAAAGAAAATAGTTGCAAATATAGCATGAATCTCATGGGGATAAAAAGTGAGATGAAAACCCATTACCATGTTGTTATCAATCGAGTCATTTAACCCATAGTTAATAACCACAAAAAGAATCACATAATACCATGAATATAATGAGAATCATGATAATATAATAAAAAGTCAGTACACAATACACTAAATGCAATAAATAAGTCGCGAACAAAGGAAATCTCACGGAATTAAAAGTGAGATAAGAAATCCCCTTACCTCATGTCCGACATGACTCGATCATTCTTTAATCTCCTGAATAATAAACTAAAGTTAATTTATACTTGCTTAATAACCTTTCTCAAGTTTTTTATTCCTTTTTATATCACTTATTACCATGTTATAAACATTATGTAATCATTTAAGTTAATAATATTTGTTTTGTCGGTATTTGGTACTTGAGTCAAAAATGAACTTATTATAATTACATGTTGTTCAAGTGGTCAAAGGTTAATTATATAAATAATGATATTCATGATTTTGATATCATATATATCATATATATCCCGCATATACATGTATTTATAACAGTACATAACATTTAGAGGTAAGAAATGAAATGTACCGTTCATGGAGACGGTAAGTCGTACGTACGCATGAACGCTACTTCCATTTATATTTCATGTTAAATGGAATTAAAACATAATGATACATAGTATTATTATAAATTCAGTATTTTATCATATCTAATGTCATTAAATATGTCCTTTATACGTACCACATATTGTATGAACAAGTCATATCACTTTGAGGGGGAGGTAGTCCGTACTTACTCTAATGAGATTATCGCGTTTACCCATAATGGAAACCATAAAGGCATGCTATAAATGAAAATTACTGAATCTTAAAGAAAACATAAACATAATGTATATATATCATATATAAATATAGTTCCATCATAATTGCCACCATGAAATGTGGTAGGAGATAATTGAACAATCATCGTTTCGTGAGGTGTTAGTTTTTCATCCACAGAAACATTATGTTATTCATCCATTAGATGGAGGTGTTTGTAAGTGTATCTAGAATAATTCCTCTAACAACATCCTAGTATATTTATTATACTAGTGTTGTTACAAAATAAAGGAAATAAAAAGTGTTTAGGGGTTGGAGAAGTAAAATAAAAGATAAAATTTAAGAGAAATTGTTACCTTTAATTTGGGTAACACCCTTTGGTTTGAACCAAAGGACTTCTTGGAGTGCCTTATACCTAATGTAAGGATTCTATGAGGAGGATATGGATGTAGGTAGTTTAATTTGACAGAGTTTGGACGAGCCAAATGGCTTGAGAGGTGTGAGGAATAAGATAGAAATGGTCTCCTTTTATAAGGGGGAGGAGGGGCTCTTTAGGAAAGTGTGAAAACATTATTTTATTATATAATTATATTCGGTTTCTAATGGTCCAAAAATCATTAAGGTAGAAGATAAGATAACTCATATTAGAAATAAAATCATCCAATCAGAATTGGACATGTTTGGAATAATAGTTTAATCATTATAATCTTATTTATTCAAATCATTTATTAATGAGGTAAGTAATGCATCATTATTGTGTCATAAATAATTTAATTTATTCGATGTCTAAAAATAATAAAACAAATACTATGATGTAGGAAATATGTTTATATTTCCAAATAATATTTATAGTATAAAATAGGACTTATATAACTCTATATAAAAATTAATTACTAAAATATTTTTATTAATGTCAATTTTGTCTTCACATTAAATTAATTAATCTAAATTTTCATTATCACTCCCAAGTGGATCGATGGGGTCCTAAAATCAACCCAAAGATTCCCATGGTCGTAAATAACTCACCCAATAAGGTTTTGACAAGTGTTAAGGTAATTTTGAATTATTATACTATTCTTTTTTACCTTGAATTACCCTATTTACATTTAACCGCGGTAAATAAAAGTCAAAAATTACTATTCACCAAAAATTATTTTCATCTTATTGAACCACATTTTACTTCATAATAACAACCATGTATGTTGGATTTTCGAAACTCAATTCACAAAAGTGGTAACATTTCTTTTAAATGAAAAAGTCAGTTTTTTTTAACTACCAATAAGTGGTTTCACTATTCATCAAAAATTCATGTTTTTCAGAAAATTACCAAAAATTTATCTTATGCTATATTTGATATTCCGAATTCAAAAATGATGTATTTTTTTAAAAATTCAAAACATAAAAGGAGAATTAATTAATTTTAAAATTAATTCCCGTTATCAAAACAAATAGCGTGTTTTTAAGAAACAGTATCTATCAAAAGATTGATACTTGTTTATGTCCAATTTCAAACTGAAATTAATTCCAATGACCATCATTTGGTTAAATGGTAAAAATATATTTTAATTTAACTTTAAAACTATCTAAAAATATAATAAACCATACAAATAAATTAGATTAAAATGTAGTTTTGAATTAAAATACAATATTTTCCCTATTCATAAAAAATGAACTTTATTGGAAGATTTCCAAAAATTTACAAAAAGTATATTTTGATGTCCCCATTCTAAAGAAGGATTTTATTTGGTCATATAGAATGTATTAAAGTGACCAAAACTAGATTTATAGAGGGTTCACCATTAAAAGGTGGTAAATTGACCTTTTAATGTTAATTATGCTTAAAATTAGATTTATTCAAATTTTAAGCCTCTAATGCTTATTGGAAAAATGTAAATAAAATTAACAAAATTTGTATAATCATATTTTAGTTATTTTTGTTCATTCCCAAATATGAAACGGCTATGAGTTAAATACCATATAAAATAATAATATTATATTATTAGTGTGCAACGTAAGATTTCAAAGGAACCTGCTGTTGTGTATCGGGTACGCTATCGAACATGGAAACCCCTTTAAAGTAAAATTAATATTAAATTCAAGAATATTAATAAATATGAAAATTTCATATTCTTCATTAATCTGGGATGTTACACTAACCATTCATTTCATTTGGGAATCCTCCTCTTCTATGGTAAAATATACACAATATAAATGAACGTTTTTTTCATAATATAAAACATTACTCAAGGAAAAAAATTGACAAGAAAACTTAAACATGTATTTACCCTTATTCAAATGTTTTATAACTTCTTTTACAATAAATAAAGCTCATTAATAATATATTTTAGAACATAATTTAGATGTGTCTCCTTTTAAATTAATATATTTTATTCATTTTTTACATATTTATTAGATATTTTTAGTTAATATTGATAATCAATTGATTGCAGTTTCAAACATCTCATTTCTATTTCAATAGAAAAATTTAAATAATTATTCCATGTTCAAGATTTCATCACATTTAGAATATTAAAAATACTATAGTAGTAGTTAAATAATGATTTTATGAAGTTCCAAATCCACTCTATTGATGTTTCAGTCATGTTTCCCTATAATAAAATCCACAACATGTTTTTTATCCGAAAATTTTAATGAATAAAACATGATATATTATTTTTTTTTGAAATATTTATATTTACAATAAAGAATTAAAAAATAATTATAATGGTATAATTCTAGTAATTAAGTATATATAACTATCCATGATTATTTTACCGTCATTTATATATGTGGTTAAACCGACCTAAATAATAACATACTATAATTAATGTATGGGTTTGATTATGATGTGATTTTCTGTAATATCAAAAATAAATAATTATATTATTATTATTTATATTTTATTCAAGTGATATATCATAATTTGGAAGAGGTGGATGAAGATGATACATGAAAAATAATTATTATAAATTATTACATACCAATATGAAATTGTATCACATCTCAGAAGCCATCTTGGTTGTGAAAGAATTTGGGAGTTATCATGAGACCAAAAGATATCCAAAATAAGGGAAAATTATAGGAAAATAAAATATTTCAGATTATATGGGTTAATTGAAATTTTATGTTTGTTTTTAATGGGTAGTGAAGTGGTCCTTTTATAAGTTGTAAGAGTAGAGTTTTTTTAAAATACACAAGACATAATATAAAAAGAAAAGCATTTTTCTATGTAAGGGATTCAGGATTAGAAAAATAAATATTATAAAATGATTTTATTTTAATAAACACCAGATAGAATAACTTAAATATATGTTTTTGTGATATTTTTGGTTATCACCTCTGGATTTAATACCTTTACATTATTTAATCCTTTACCATGGTGAGTAACTTTTACATTGGAAAATTATTTTTATTTTCTAAAATTAAATTGAAACAATTACCTAATTTTTATTCTATTGATTCAAAAAATTTAATAAATTTTATTTAATTTAATATCTAATGATGAAAAAATTAACATTAATATGATTACACTTATAGAAATAATAATTTTATGAAAAAAAATGTTTTTTAACAATAAAAGTTAATTTATAATTATTTAGGACAATACTATCGACACCCATGAAATCTATTTGTTTTAAATTATAAATGGAGATTTATAACTCTTTAAAACCAAGATGAAACTGAATGTAATCTTATTATCACATAACAAAAAGAAAATGGCGAAAAATATTTTTCTGAAAGAGTAACACAAAACCTATGTACCAAAATGTAAAACGTAGGTTTATATTTTTTTAAAAATTGTTGTTAAGGGAATTATTTTACTCCTAAAATTCAAATTTTGTGTAGCATAAATTTCATTCATGCTTATATCATGATTATTCCATAGAAGTAGAAATATTTATAAAATTTTCATTTTTTTACTATTTTCCAAAAGTAATACTTTTTTATAGAATCCCAAAAAATATTTCAAAGATTGTATTTACATGATGTATCCAAAAATTGTTTCATTTAAAAAAATTAAAATTCCATAATTTTGTAATTTTACCTTTAAATAAAATCATAAGATATAATAAAAATATTTATAAGAAACAAAATTTTAATATTTAAGTGTTCTTAGTGTTAGATCATATAAATTATCATTTAAATGAGATTGAATTTTTTTTCACATTGAATCATTTTATTTTTATAATCTGTTAAAAATTAAAACTTTAATTCAAGATAAAAATATACAACACTTTAAAATTTTTCTTTGAAAAATATGATTATTGACATCAAATAATATTAATCACATCCAATTAAAATTTAGCAATCCATTTTTTTAAAAAAAAACATAAAAGTGTTATTTAAAAAAATAATTATATTATGCATGTAATTAAAATCATAGTTTATCTAATAAATCAATTTTAAAATTATTATAATTTTTTAATTGATGTATTACCCTTCAGGTAAATTTCTTAATGATGTATCCCACTATATTATCTTTATAAGTTAGTGTTCGACAAGAATTTTAAAAAAAAAATTATCAGTTCATTTTACCATGATGTGTCATGTGATGTGTGATATTCAACATAGTATTTATTTAATGATTAATACATACTAAATTAATATGGTGTAACATTATATACTCTAAAATAAACCACATCCTTTCAATTTAAATTTATGTTACCAATGAAAATATTTTTGGGTTCTCTTAATATAGCCATAACTCATGAGGTATTTTCTAATAAGAGGTCGACCTCATCGTATTCAATAAGAATTAAACAATAATTTTCCCCTCAAAATAGTTATATGATTACATTTTCAATTATTATAAGGATTTTTGGAAAATATAATTCTATATATGGTTATAAAACATATGAATTTATTTAGAAACACCCTTACAAGCTTCATTTCCATGACCCTCTTCAAAATAAAATAATAAAACAAAAATGGTTATGATTATAATCAATAAAAATATTAATTTTAAAATTGTTCATCATTGTATTATAAAAAAACCTTCATTTCAACCCAATATATATTTTTTCAAAAATTTCATTCAACTATAAAACATTCATTTAAAGAAAAATTTCATCAAGGTTAATCGTTTTAATATAAATAACTTAATCCCCATAAAAACAGAACCTAAATTATCCTTATCATTTCTATCTATACTATTATCCCAAAATTCACAAGAAACTATTCTCTCAAAATTTAACATAACCATGAGTAAAAATAATATTAATTGCATATCAATCAATATATACATAAATCATACATACTCCCAAAATTATATTAATATTTTACCAAAATAACCTAAATTTTGTAGACATAAAATTACTTTTCAATGCCAATTGTTATCTGAAATTTTATTCCCAAAATTAATTATCCCATTATCCAAATTAATCATAACCATGTTAACATAAATCATATAAGACCTAAATAGAAATTTATTCCCTTAAAGTTACAATAAAAATTAAAATTATCTACCCATTCTGGAAAAAAACACCCGAATATCTTCATATGATAACATCATAACATATAATGTTATCTATATTCTACCAAGTAAGAACAGAAATTCCCCAATGTATTACTCCTAGATATAGTGTGGGACACATAATATTTTCAAACTAATATTGATACCAATAGAAGTGAAACAAACATAACTATCCATAATTAAAATATCAATAAAAAATATTGACTAACTTAAATAGTTAATACCTTTTATATATAGAGTTTTTGAGAATTAGAAAAAAAACATTAAAAATTAATATCCTACTTATCCAATATAAATTTATGAATAATAACATGAATATATTATTAAAAAATTAGAGTTCAACATCTCTAAAAAAATATCCACTAATGATATATATATCTACAAAAATCATACACATTACTCTATTTCATAACTTATAAAATGGAAATAAAATCTTGGCGAGCACAACTGCTTGGTATGGGTATCCATAAGTTATAAAAATCAACTTTCACAAATGATCATAATAAGAGAACATGGATATGATATAATAATCAATGTTAATGGACATTAAATAATAGAATAATATTGAATAAAATATAGAAAATAAATCATATGTTGTGGAATACATATTTGTTAAATAAATATTTTTGGTTGGAGTAGAGTACTCTAAAGGGGGTGAATTGAGTATATATAAAAATTTATGTTTCAAAATTATTCTTAAAAGTTATCCCCAATAAATTTAAATACAGCCCAGTTAATCAATTTAATATGGTTATAAAAGTTTGATTGTTTAAATGACTTATCAGAAGATTTATTAATTCATAGTAATCTTAATATCAGTTATTAACATTACTTTTGATGTTCTTCTAATAATGAAAAACAATTATAACTTCTCTCCAATATTAATTATCAAATCAAATTTTGTGATTTCTGAATTATACTGTAAAGTAGAGTAAACTAAATTAAACAACACATTGTATATAAAGCTATTGGTTTTGTCTCAAGTCAAGACCTTATCCACCCCACTTGGTGATCACTGACCAATAAGAAGTTTATATATAAATGTGATCCACACCCTGGATCGGGGTAAACAACAGTACACTAGACTATCCAGGTCACACGACCTCTTCCATAGTTCTTCGTGGGTATGAACTACCATGTGACACATGGCCTCTTCTATACATATCCATGGGAATACATAAGTGTAAAATATGTATGATAGATGGATATCTTGTATCCTATAGTTTAATGAAGGAGACAATGTGTGTTTTTATATAGACACACACAAACACACACACACTGGTCGAAAGCTAAAAATAATAGAAAATAAATCAAAAATGATGACATAATGTTAAAAGTGCTTGGAGTGTTAGTATTATGCAGCTCTAGACTTCCAAGATGAAGTAGATGTAGGAATCAAGTCCTCTTACGGAAAACAGAGTATCGCAAGTCAGGTAGATCAGGCATGTGTTCTTCGTGGAGTTGATAGTGTGAATAACATTCTCAACTCTAGGATTTGAGTGTGATTCATGTGTTCTTCAGAAGTGTTGAGTTTCATGTGTCAGTTATTCTTTCAAGAATGGTTGTGCTTCTTCGTCATTATGGACACACTTTTTTCTCAATTATCTCTTTCTTCTATTAGTTGTTTCTAGCCACGCTGTTCTTTTTATTCTTGAAGTGTGTATATTGGAGCCGAAAAGATGAATGTATTCTGCACCTCTACTGCCTATTGTCAGGTGACATGTCTACAAAGAAACATTAATTATGTCAGTTTATTTAAAATCTTTAAATATGAACATTAAAGATTATAATGAAAAATGACATAAAAGATTAAGAAATTTTATCATAGTCTATTTGGAAATGGTGTCACTTAGAATCGGTGTCTCTATGAAATAGTGTCTCCTTCACTCTCTTTGAGTGGTGAGATAGTTATGATGGCACAGTTCTATAGGTATCAGGAACCAGTACCACAGTTGCGGTGTTTGATCATAGTGTATGTTCATAGTGTCTGGATGTTCACAATGTCTTCCTGGTTATGGTGTATTGTTGGTTACGGTGGATGGAAGGTTATGGTTTCTGATTCACGGTGCCTAGTAATCGTGTCTATTCATGGTATCTGAATCATAGTGTTTGGTCATGATGTATGGTCATGATGTCTGGTCACAGTGTCTGGGTCAGTTTTCCAGAAAAACATTCCTAGTGGAAGACTCATTGTTTCTAAGACATAGCCAAATACATGTACATATACTTAAACAGTGATATCCACAGAATGAATTAATCATAGTCATTTATCAAGGAAATCCATTATAACACTAACTCTAAATAGTTTACAATCATTAAACATAAAACTTAATAATTCGATAGGTTTATTTAAAGCATAAAGAAACTAATCATCTATACTCATGATACTAGATATATTAAATAGGATTAAAAAGATTTACAAAATGTATTGGATTTTTTATCATTAAAACATGATTAAGACATGAGGAGTCCAACAATATCCCCCTTTTGATGATCATAAATAATGTGAGTGAGATATCTCTTCTTAGGTAATGCGTCTCTTCCCTATTGTGCATTTAGAGTACACATTTCTCCCCCTTTTGGGATTAAAAAAATGTATAAAAAAGTAATTAAAATAATAGATAAGAGGTGTTCAAAATGAATTAGATACAATAAGTGTCATTAAAAATAGTATGCAAAAATTATAGAAATAATCCCTATCAAAAGAGAGCAGTCACTTTTCTTCTACTTTGGCTTGTCTGCTCTTTTCTCTTTGCAACAGCATCAGAAGAGGAAGCCATATTACTAGAGGTAGAAGTGGAAGAGAGATGTGAAATAGTGGATAGGGAAGGTAAATGGAGGCCTTCCAAGATAAAAGTGGCCAAGGTAAGTGAAGTGGAAGACCAAGGCAACTGTTGATCAGGGATAACCATTTTGTTTTGACTTAGAGCCTGAGAGACATACATAGATGTAGAGGCAAGGGCAGAGGATTAGAAGGCAGGCAATCGAGATCTCAAGGGTGGAGATACAGGAGCCACAATGGAAGTGCTATGTACATGAAGATATGGCCTCAAAGCTGGATGAATTCAGTAATAATATCTCCACCATACTACATGGATTTCTCATCATCAACCTTGTTCCCACTAAACGTGTCCAATAGAAGAGTGAAATCATTGAGCTTCTGGACTTGAGTTTTGAAATATTGAGTGACATGAGGGATTCTCTGATTCTCTATATGGTATTTGAAGTATTTTTTCATTTAATACTTTGAGAAGAACCTATTGAATTATAAGTACACCATCTTAGTAATCTCTTCTTGAGCATCATTTTCTATTTTTGAATGAATTCTCACCAAATCAAGAACTCTGTCACTTTTCATGACAATTTCAGATAGAGTCTCAATGTCAAAACCAATTAGCATAGCCTAAAGTTCTTCTTTGAAAACTCTTCTAAGCAGATCAAATATCAAAGAGGGTTGAGATTATTGTCCAAAAGTATGAGAGGAAGTAATAGCCCTTGTAAGGGACTTCGTTAGATTTATATCATTCAGGAGAAATCCCATATAATCATTAGAAAAAATTTAACGACCAATTACATGCTAACACATATCTCGAAAAATTATCTTGTTTCTTTCAACTAACTTATCCAACAAGAAGGTTAGATTAGGTTGAATCGTGGAGTCAACATCCTCTAGAATGTGACTAAAAATATCCTAAACAGGATTAGAAATAAGTTCTGGTCTTGAGTTCATCACTCTCTAAATTTATTAAACCATACCACTGAGAGGCTTTACTTCGTCAATTAAATGTTTGTTCTCAGCTATGACTTCTTGAATATCATGAAGCATCATGGGTTTAATCTGCCATATGATCTTTTCCAACAACATGGCAACATCGCTTTCTCAAAAATTGGTTACAAGAGCCAGTTGGGTATTCATGTTCTTTTCTAATTTAGCCAATATGGTAGCTTCAAAGATTTTAAAATCATCCTTACATACCATGATTGAAGGTTATTCTGAATGCTCAAAAGTAGGATCTCAGATAGGCTCAGGTTTTTTGGTAGATATAACATCAATAGAAGATACTAGTTTCAATTGAAGCATAGTATAGAGTATGATACATTTAAATGAGACTTCCTAGGAGTCATTCGCATCAAAATAACTAGGGAAATTATAACTTGCATCTACTGAGCTTTGATCAACTGGATTTGGCACTTCAACACATTCCAAGCTGGGGGGGGATACTCCCTCTTAATATGTGTATCTTTCTCCGGACTAAGAGATTTATATCCCACATTTATTTTCAATATTTCCTCCCGAATATCCTCTCCCATTCCCCTTCTATCCAGCTGAAAATCTTGCTCCATTATTTCTTCCACGGATGGGATAATTTCCAAAAGAACTTGCTCCTCCACTCGTTCCTCATAAATAGCTTCTTTCCAAAGAGAAAGATATTTTTCTATATGCTCATTTACAACACCCTTTTCATTTATCATAGCAAAATATTCTTCTTCAGCAACAGTATGTTCTTCCAAATCAGCAACATCTTCAGGAACATGCATTTTTTTCTCATTCTTGGTGAACAGGTTCATTGTCTTTCTCATCCAGAACAGTTTCCCCTGTAGGTACAAAAACATCTTCTACTTGTGTCTCATCAGAATACTCAACAATTTCATCTGGTTCCAAACAGAAATAATAAATGTCTTTTGGTCTTTTGGATTGTTCCACCATATTAAACATTTCATAATCCATGTCATTATCTTATATCCATGCTTTTATCCATGTATTCCAACTAATTTTCATTCGCTTTACTGTAAATTTTGAACGAAAAAAATCATAATCCATAATAGTTTGTTCACTTGGTCCAACCAATCATTTTGAACAAAGAATATCTAAGATAAGCATTGAATAAAATAAAGAGTTTGACTTGGAGGTTTTCTTGATCAACTCACACATATAGAGTATAAAAAATTTTCATAGGTTGATCTTATGGAATTTCTTCATAAGGTGTATCAGAACTACATCCCGATATATTAGTATACCAAAGTCACCATTTATTGGGCAAATAAGATTATTAACAAATTTACACAAAAGTCTGGTTTCACCATCTATTATAGAAACTATGTCTCTTCTCTTTGTTTCATTTTCAGTTAAGCTTCCCAATGCTTTTTCTAAAACAAAGATATCACTTGGAGGTGGAGAACATCTCAGGTTGTCCAAAAAAATACTCTCATGAGGTATTCTTAGGTATGAATCCCATAACCTCGAAGAAAACATGCAATACTGGCCATTTATCTAGCTTCTCACAACAAATCCATCTTCATTATCAAAAGAGAATTAAATATACCAATAAAAATGTGCAACTGATTTTGGGTAAATCGGCCTAAACTCTTTCGTGAACCAATCCAACCATGCTTGCTCTCTATGTACGTTTAATACTAGAGACATACTTGATAGTATCCACTTGGGGAAGATTTCTTTTTCAAGGATGACTACTATGTTCTCTAGTTTCATATTCAATGTACCTTCAGGCAATAACTTTGGCACTATTTTCTTCTTCTTCTTTGAACTATGATTCTCGGGAGTTGACGGCGATGGGTGTTTCATTTTTGAAATCAACGATGGTACGAGATAGAGAAGGGTTGAAACATGGGTTACAGTTTGATAGAATAGAGCACAAGTGAAGAAAGAGTGAACCTTCTTTAGTTTTTATCATTTATGAATACCAAGCATCGCAGGATCAAAAGCACAGAAAAATAACAGGGTAAAATTATTAATTACTGTGATACGAGTTACAATATATTAGTAAAATAATAAATAACCTTTATGGTGAGACTGTAATCAAATTTCATGGTGAAACTGTAACAGGGTTTCACGATGAGACTGTAACAGGAATTCATGGTGAGACCGTAACTTTGTGATTTATAAACTGTGCGATCGTATGGTTTGATACAGTAAGTGAAAAACAATAATAGTGAGACTATAAACATGAAACCACAATTATTTAGACAAAATAATTATAAAACTATTAGATAGTGTCTTTTCAAACCGTATACTATTAAACATTAAGTTGTGAAATAGTATGCTTACTACTTATGGTTTATTATTCCCAATTCATGTATGATGTAATCTATTCATACAAAATTTAATGGTTTGGTGAATATATCTGCGAGTTTATTTTCATTTCAAATGAATTTCTAAGTGATTTTATCTTTTGGATAATGATCTATCAAAATGTGATGTCTTATATCAATATGTTTTGTACGTGAGTGTGAAATACAATTTTTGAGATGTTAATATAACTTGTATTGTCACAATTTATTGGTACATGACTTAATGGATATCTCCAATCTAGTAATGTTTGCATCAACCACAAAATATGTGTGCAACAACTACCAGAAGATATGTATTATGATTTTTTAGTGGATAATTCAATAGAATATTTTTTGATACTACACCATGATACTAGTTACGTTCCCAAAAAGTTACATGTTTAGAGGTGCTTTTTCAATCTAACTTACAACCACCAATGTCAACAACAAAATAACTCACTAACTCAAATGATTGTCCTCTAGGATAGAACATTCCTAGATTGGGTGTATGCTTGAGGTATTTGAAAATTCTCTTAACCATATTTAAATGGGATTCCATAGGGTTTTCTAAAAAATGAGCACACATACCCACACTAAATATAATGCCAGGTTAGCTAGTAGTCAAGTAGAGAATGCTCCTAATCATCACTCTACGGGTTGTTTGATTTCCAGATTTTCCATCTTCATCAAGATCCAATGTACAAGTAGTAATCATTGTTGTGTCACTACTTTTAGTGCTATCCAAACCAAAACGTTATATAATATCTCTAGTATATTTTCTTTGATTTAAAATAATACCATCATTATTTTGAATGATTTGAAATCCAAGAATGAGTTTTAGTTTAGCCATTAAACTCATTTCACATTTTTTTCCCAAAAATTTAGAAAATTCAATACATAAAGAAATTTTGTATGATCTAATGATATTGTCATTCACATAAATTTGAACTACTAAAAAATCATGGGAAATTCATTTTATAAAGAGGGTAGGATCAGATATTCCTTTTTTAAAACCTTTGGAAATACGAAAATCACTCAGTCTATAATACTAACCTCTTGGAGCATGTTTCAAACCATATAAATCTTTTGATAATTTGAAAATATTTTTTGGAAAATGAGGATTTGTAATACCATGGGATTTCTCAACAAATACATCCTCTACAATATAACCATTTAATAATGATCTTTTAAAATCTATTTGATATTTTTTGAAACTCAAATGTGCAGCATAAGCATGTAGAATTATAATAGATTCAAGTCTAGCTACTGGTGGAAAGGTTTCTTCATAGTCAATTCCTTCTTCTTGACTATAGCCTTGTGAAACCAATCTATCCTTGTTTTTAACAACATTACCATCTTCATGCACCTTAATCCTAAACACCCATTTTGTTCCTATGGTGAATATGTATTTGGGTCTGTCAAATTGATTCCAAACATTCTTCCTTTCAAACTGATTAAGCTCTTCTTGCGTAGCCATCACCCAAAAATAATCATTTGTAGCCTTATTAATGTTTTTAGGTTCATGTTGTGATAAGAATACATGATGTTCAAGTTGATTTATAAGAGAAGCTCTAGTTTGAGTTCCATTATCTATATCTCCCACAACTGCATCTAAGGGATGGTTTTTGAGAGTTCTAACATATCTAGAAAAAGAAGGGAAAGTGATTTAATGTTCTTCAACCGGTTCTGGTTCATTGTGACTTGAATCAAAAGAGTTTACAGAACTATAAGATTTAACAAATTCCATTACAGGATGGTTAGATGATTTTGAATTATTTTCCAGATTTGATACATCATCCTCCAGGTTTTGTAGAGTGGGCTTAGGCTCATATGGATATGTTTCATAAAATTTGACATGGACAGATTCTTCCACAATTATAGTTCTTTTTCTGAACACTCTATAGGCCTTAATAAATATTAAATATCTGAAAAATATTCTGTCATCACTCATGGATACAAATTATTCATGATTGTATTTATTATTAAGGATATAGACTTTTCAACCAAATTCTATTTTGTAGCTATCATTGGGTTTTCTATTGTTCCATAATTCATATGGAGTTCTTTTAAGAATATTTCTAATCAACACTGTACTAATAATATAGCATACTATATATAAATCATCATCCCTAAAATAAATAGGTAAGTCATATTCACTGAGCAAGGTTCTAGAAATATTTTTCAATGTTTTATTTATTTGTTCTATAACTCTGTTATGTTTAGGTGTTCTCATTGTAGAGAAATTATGACTATAAACATTTAGTGAGGAAAAGTATTTAAACTCTTGATTTTTAAAATCATGGCCATGATCAATTCTTAAGGATTTAATTCTAATTCCACTATGATTTTCTACAATTCTGGTATATTTCAAAAAATGGGAGCAAGATTCACTTTTGTGAGGAAAAAGAAAGTACACATATATCTAGAAAATAAATCTACAAGAACATAAACATAGTGCTTCCCATTTAAACTAGAAAAATTATATGGTCCCAAAAAATCAACGTGAACCAATTCGAGAGGTTGAGAAGTTGACACTTCTCTATATGGTTTGATGGAAATTTTTTGTTTCTTTCCCTTTGTACAAGGAGTACACACTTTTTCAATTAGAAACCCAATTTTGGGTTGTTCAGGGTCTAACATTTTTCTTGTTAACTTTCTAAGAGTTTAAATATTACAGTGTCATAGTATCTTATTCCAAATCCCAGATTCTATGTGAAATACACATAATCATGAAGCAATTTGAGAGACTAATGAATATATGTTAACAAAATATACATTTTCATTTCTTAAAGTTGATAATACTAATTCATTTTTTGAATTGAAAACATTGAATGAATAATTTTCAAATTTTACATTAAATACATCATTACATTGTTTTTAAATACTAGCAGTATTATATTTCAATCCATCAATAAAAAGTACTTTGGAAATTAAAATTGAGTTAGAGTTACCAGTTTGGAAAAGGCCAATAATCATTCCATTGGCATTGCCACCAAAGGTGGAATTTCCACCATCAATTTTGGTTAAATTCTTAAAACACGAATAGTCTCCTATCATGTGTCTTGAACACTCGCTGTCCAAGTACCATAAGCTTTTACAAGAGCAATTTAAGATGATTTTCTACATAATAGTTAAATAATGACAAATTTTGGTACCCATACCTATTTGGATCTAGTAATATTATTGACTAGTGATTTAGGCACCCATATCTTCCTCATTGGATTCCTATAAGAATTATGAAAATTACTTGAAAAATAAACACTATTTGCCTAAAAAAATCTTGATATTGTATAGAGTGTAACATGACATGAACTAGTTGAATGTTTTCACAAACTAGGAGTAAACATGTATGTCCACGATTTAGAAACAAAATTAGTTCATAAAAAAATTTACCATGTTGATAACCAATGCAAGTGGTATATTTAGGAGTAATCTGTTTACCTAGCATTTTTAGCAAAGTATCTTTACCATTAGTAAACATTTAATTATCCCTTTTCAATTTCTCATTAGATAGTTTCAGTTCATTGTTTTCTTTGAGTATGTGGGAATTTTTATCCCTTCATGCATTATGATCATTTTTAACCATTGAGGAATGAATATACAGTTTCATTAAAGACTTGTATTTATCTTTTGGTTTATTACATGTCTCTTAAAGCATATTATAGTATCCATACATACCATTATTAGACATATTGTCAGATTCACTCTCATCTCCAAAATAATCGGAATTTTGTACAAGAGATTATAGTGTTACCTCTTATGTGATTCTCATAGAACACATATTTGATTTGTTACCCTGTAAATCATGTAAATATTCTATGTTACTTGAACTATCCTCAGAAGCCCTCCATGTTTCTTTCATTGCCCATTTATACATTCTATCTTTGTACTCATATTTATTTTTTTACTAGGGCTTGAGAAATTCAGACTTTTTATGTCCCTTTATCTTACATTCATAGCAGAATATCTCATCAGACGTGTCACTTCTTTTCCAATCATTATTATAGCTTCATTTTTATCATATATTCCCTTAATTTTAGGCTTTCTGAAAGATTTATTCTCTTTGTAAAATCTGTTAAACCATCTGGCTAATTGATCCATCTCCCCATCATTGTCATGTGATGATGGTTCACTGCTGGAACTTTCTACAGATTCTTCTAACTTCCCTTTCTATTCTGTTTTTAGAAGTGTTCGCATCAAATGCAACAGATTTTATTTTGGGTTCAGCCTCCTTATCCTTATAGACATTCAAATCCTCTTCATACTTCATCAGTTTTCCAATGAGTTCTTTTACAGGTAACTTCCTAATTTCCCTTGATTCTTTAATAGAGAGAGAGGTTCCTCTACATCTATTAGGTAGGCATCTGAGAATCCTCATGATCAGTTATTTGGCATTAACTTCTCTTCTAAGAGAAATCATTGTGTTGAAAATTTCATTGAACCTGAGATACATGATAGAAATAAGCTCATCAGGAATCATTTTAATGCTATCGTATTTAATTGTATAAGTAATAATTCTTATTAATTTATCACTATAAGTTAATTCTTGTGAACTAGACAAGGTATCCTAAATTTCATGGGTAGTTTTACATGCAGAAATTCTATTAAATTCTTCATCTCCTAGAGAGAAATATAAAGCATTTATGGATTTGTAATTGTTATTGTAGGAAGTATTGGTAGTGTCATTCCATGTGATTCAAAAGTTATCAGGAATCTTATACTCATCTATAATTGTTGACCAAATTTCAAAACTCATACTTTCTAAATACTTTTTTATTTAAATTTTCCATTGAGCATAATTGGTTCCATTAAATAATGATGATCTGTTTTTGGAGAACCTTCCAGTCTATTATCCATAATAAATAAATACATTAAAGTTCTAGAAATTTATAATTAATAGAAATTTATAGATATTTAATGTACAACTAATATCACAGTTGTATATGTTCTAAAACAGAGTTTTAAAAACAATCATATGATAGCAAATGTAGGTCGGAGTAGAGAACTCAAGAGGGGGGGGGGTATTGAATATCTATCAAAATTTCTGTTTAAAAATTATTTATAAAAGGGTTCCAGAATTAATTTAAATATACCTTTATTAATAAACGTAAAAATATTATTAATGATTTAATATTTAAATAACTTCTCGAAAGATTGGTTAATTATCAGTAATCTTTATATCAGTTATTAACATTACTTTTGAAGTTATTCTACTAAGGAAAAACAATTATAACTTCTTTCCATGATTATCTATCAAAATAAATTCAGTGATTTCTGAATTATAAAGTAAAACATATTAAATTAAATTAAACAGCACAGTGGATATAGAACAAGTGGTTCAGTCTCAAGTAGAGACCTAGTCCACTCCAATTGGGTATCACCTACCACCAAGCAGTTTATATTAGTAAACTTTATCAACACCCTGGATCGGAGTAAACAATAGTACATAAGACTATCCCGGTCACACAAACTCTTCTAAAATTATTCATGGGTATGAACTAATAGGTCACACAAGGACCTATTCCACACATATATGTGGTAATACACAAATGTGGAAAGATGTATGAGAGATTGATATCTTGTATCCTCTAGTTTAATGAATGAGACAATGCATGTTCTTATACAAACACACACACTATAGTAAATCTAAATGTAATAAACAACAAAGAAAAAATGACGAGATATGGTTATAAGTGATCTGAGTGTTAGTCTATATACCTCGAGACTTCTTGGATGAAGCAGATACAGAAATTGATTCATCATGTAAAAAACGGAGTATCGCAAGTCAGCTATATATGGCTCGTGTTCTTCATAGAGTTGATAGTGCGAATAATGTTCTCGACTCTAGGATTTGAGTATGATTTGTGTGTTCTTCATATGTGTTGAGTTTCATGTGTTGGTTCTAATTTCAATAATGATAGTTCTTCTTCGTTATCACGAACACACTTCTTTATCTATCATCTATTTTTAATATTAGCTTTTTTTGGACACACTATTCTTTTTATTCTTGTAGTGCATCTGTTGGAGCTGACATGATGCATGTATTCTACACCTCATAACTCTTTTTGTTAGGTGACATGTCTAAAAATAAACATTAATTATGTCATTGTATTTAAAAGCTTCAAATATGACCGTTAGAGATTATATTTAAAAACAAAAAAAGCGATTAAGAAATGGTGTCATAGTTTTTCTACAAACAGTGTCACTTAGAAGTGGTGTCTCCTTCATTGTCTTTTAGCGGGGAGAGAGGTATGATGGGAAAATTTTATAGAGATTTGGAACTGGTAGCACATATGTGTTGTTTGATCATAGTGTCTGGTAATAGTGTCTGGATGGTTATGTTGCCTAGATGGTCACATAGTCTAGATGGTTATGGTATCTGATTCATGGTGTTTAGTCATGGTGTCTTGTCACAGTATCTGATTCTTTGTGTCTGGTCACTGTATTTGGTCATAGTGTCTTATCACAGTGTCTAGTCATGGTGTCTGGGTCACATTGCCCGAAAAACATAACTGATGGCAGACTCGTGGTTTCTCAGACTTAGCCAAATATCTCTACACATACATAAACAATGAATTCCACATATTTAATTAATCTTAATCATTTATCAAGGAAATCCATTATAACACAAACTCAAAATAGTTTACAATCATTAAACATAGCACATAAGATCTTGGAAATTTTTATTTTAAGCATAAAGAAACTAATCATATGTAAACATGATTTTAGATAGATTAAACATGATTAACAAGCCTTACAAAATTAGAGGATTTTTTATCATTAAATCATGATTAACACATGTGGAGCCCTACAAATATGATACTTGAGAATATATAATTGTGAGTCAATGATATATAAATATGTAATATGAATGATTCTTAACATACGAAGATTAAATAAATATGACAATAAAAAAACATCAGGTATAACTATAGATATAACTATAAAATTAAGTATTAGGTAACCACCTCCATATACCATAGTAGGATTAGGATAACAACGTGTTGACCAACTTGGGATTTTCTAACCACCTGTCTGGAAAAATGTTTTTTGGATTTGGATAACCACAAAAATACCACAACGTTTTTGGGTTTGGCCTAACAACTAATTTATGCAATTATTTAAGGGATTTTTATGAACACTTATGTTCGAAAAACTTGTTGAGGTTGGGATAACAACCATAATGTCACAACATTTTGGGATTTTTTTAACCAATAATATAATATAAAATTTTGGGCCTAGGAAAACTGCCTATATAAAAAAATCACTCAACTCATTATAGGGATATAAATTACCCACAAATTTCATAACGATAAACCACAAATACTTAAATGATCATCCATAATATCATTAAAATCCCATGAAAATTAAATGGGATTCATTTAATTTCAAAAAAAAATATAAAAAATGACTTCTATAGTAAATTAATTGAAAGATAAATTTCAAAATTTTATAAGGAGTATAAATTTATTTAGAGTGTAATAAATAAAAATAATAAATAATAGTTATATCCATTGGATTTATAGAGGAAAATAGCAGTGAGGTACGGAAAAGGGTTTTTAGAAAAAAAAATTATCATTTTCATAAAATTTAATGTTACAAGTCAAATTAAAAATTAATTTCCATAAAAGTGAAAGCATGAATCTATAAAATAGAAAATTAAAATAATAAAAAATATAAAATTTTAAAAAATAAATATAATTTCAAAAATGTGGAGTGGAATATAAAAATGTAAATTTGTGGAATAAAATAAAAATTATTATTTCTTTAAAACATTAATATTTATTTTGGAAATGAATGATTCATCAAATAATTGGAATTCATATTCTGTTGGAAGACCGTGAAATAATTAAGGAGAAAATTCATTAATAAAAATTATTAAAAAATTATGAAAAGGATTTCATGTAATGAATGATAACAATGAGATTATTTTCAATCTTTTGTATTGAAAAACATCTGGGGAAAAAAATAAAAAACTATTCTATTAAATTACATAAAAATAAATTACTATATTACATATATTGAAAATGAAAAATCATGTAAATAAATAGAATAAAATTCTTGATGCCATATAAATAATGACTCAGCGGAAGAAGTTCCATTATAAAGGATGAGTATTATTCTTAATAACAACATATTATTATAGAGAATGAAATCCATATAAGAAGAATATTTTGATCTAACGATGTAATTTCCTTGATAGAAAGATAAAATATGATAGATATTTCATAAATATAGGAATAAAAGTTTATTATAAAACCATAGTCATAAAATAATGTTTATAAACCAATTAATATAAAATTATGTTGAAAAAACCTTAAGACTTTGGTAACTTCAGATTTAAAAAATTAGAATAGAACATTAAATAGAAATTTAACTACACTAGAAAACAATAATGATATAATATGTGATAGTGGAATAATATAAAAAATATAAATGAAAATAGGTGTAGAATACAAAACATTTTACAAAGAAGAAAATTGGAGCATAGAAACCCTTACCTTATATTAATATTTAGTATGTTGTTCTATAACCACATATATAATAAAATAAGAATCACTAATAATTTATTTTATAAAATTATCCATGTTTGTTTCCTTTAATATCAATCTCTTATATCGATTTAATATAAAGTTATTAAATATATGTAGTTAATATTGATCATCAGTTGTTAGCATTATCAACCATCCCTTATCTATTTCAATATAATGGGCTTCATCATCATTATATGTTCACATTTAAATATTATGTATAATAGTAAAGGTGTTTGAGTATATTTTACATAATGATTTTTTATTTTCTAGTTTCATTACATGGTGGTTTCAAATATGGTTCTACAAAATAAAATCAATGACATATTTGATTAAAAAATTATTAAAAAATAAAATGTGGCGCATTAACATTGAGTTAAATATTTATATTTCCATTCTAGAAAAAAATAACACTATAAAATTTTTATTGCTATATCATTTTAATAATTATGTTTACCTGACCACCCATAATAAAAATTTATAGAATTTTTAATGTATGTGGCTAAGAAATCCAAAACAAGAACCAACTATAATCAATTTATGAGTTTTATTATAAAGTAAATTATTTTCTAAAATCATCATGAAATAAGAATAATGATACTATTTATATTTTATCAAATTGATAAATAATAATTTATCTGAGGTGTATGAAGAGTATATATGAAAAATAATGATAAAAATAAATAATTATAGAGGTGAAATGGAATATCCTCTTGGATACCATCATGTATTTGACTGAGATTTGGGCACTGTCATGAGGTAAGAATCTACCCAAAGTGGAAAGGGATTATTTTGAAATTAAATATAGTATATTATGGAGGGGAATTATTATTTTAGGTGTTCCTTGAATATGATAGGGAATGTGTCCTTTTATATGTGAGGGGAGTGAGATTTTTATAAATAGATATTACTGAATGTAAAATAAAATTTTTTTTCACGGAAAGTGTATAAAATTTAGATAAATAAGGATTATTAGATGATTTTATGTTTAAAAATCACTTGTACACTAATTTGATGATAGTATTTTATGATATTCGATGTATTAACCTTTTGATTAGATACATTTACCTTATTTTAGCTTTTACCATGTTAACCATCTTTTACATTGTTAACATATTTTTATGTCCTAAAATTGAATTTACCTTATTATCTAAATTTTATTTTTATTTTTCCAAATATGAAATCTATTTTATTTAACAAAATTTATAAATGTGATAAAAATAACCATTAATATTAGCATACCTAACTAAATGATATCATTTTTTATTAATATTATTATATGAATGAAAATTAATTTAGACTTATTATTACAATATTATTTATACCCATGAAATTTATTAGTTTTAAATTAAAAAATTGAGTATTAATTTTCATAACAACACATCCAAAAATGAACAGAGTATTTTTAATACTTAAAAATGTTAAAATGAGGAGAATTGCAATTTATTATACAAAAATAAAACTTATGTTCTAAAATTTCAAACATTGGTTTATTAATTATACATATTGTTTTTAAATGATTTAGTTTACTCATAAAATAAATATTTTATCAAAAAATTGGGGATTTGGTTTTAGAGGTGGGAGTAAGGGGAATGTTACAAGGTAAAGTCCAAAGACATTGGTGTTTATTGTAGTTTCTTTCTCAGAGCTATTTTATTTTGTGAAAAATGTGATATATATTATTTAAATATGAAAATTCTTCATAAATTGTTAATTAATTTATATATCATGATGATTTTTAAAGAATTTATGGTATTTATAATTTTTTTATTTAGTAAATATCAACCTTTTCCAAAATAATACCAAATTAAACCCTAAATTATGTCTGAAATTATGAATTTTAAAATAATTTGGATTTAATGAAATTAAAATTATATCATTTTGTTTTTAACATTTAAATACGAACATAAAATTTAATGAATTTTAGTTTTTATAGGAAAATGAAATTTTAAATTATAATTTTTTATTATATTATTTCAAATCAATTACTAATTAAAAGATTGTTATTTTTTTTTAAATTTGAATAATTGTATTACAATAATTTATAAATAATGATCCATAAAAATTAAGTTAAAAATAAAAAAATGTATGAAAAATTTCATTGAAAAAATATAACTTTTTATTATTAAATGATTTTAATCACATCCCATTAAAATTTATAATTTCATTGGTTTTAAATCAAATGAAATAATTATTTTAATAAATGTGTAAGGTATTAAAATGCCGGTTTTATAATAAATCAATTTATTTAATTATTATATTTTTATTTAGATGAGTTTTTAACATTATTATAGTTGCCTTAATTATGTTTCACATTATATTCTCATAATGTAATGATGTTCATATTAAATTATGATAAAATTTATCTCCTTTTTTATTAGTAGGGTGTTGAATGTAATTCAATCTATTCACTATATTATTTATTTAAATACAAATACATAGTAAAATATCCTGGTGTTACAAGTTTTATATTTTTATTTTTTTAAATATGGCTAGACCCATTGAAAATCAGTATACTTATGAAAAATTTATTTATTATATTAAATCATGTGTAACAATTTCTATACATAAGTCTATTAGAATTATTTTAGAATATGTCACTAATATAAATTTTACAATTTACAAAATGGATGCCTTTAGTGACTTTTAAATGAAATAATTATTGATCATTATTATATCAAAACACCACCCATATTAAAAGATCACTTAAATTAAACTAATTATGTTTTTAAATTATCCATTTTTTTAGTTTTTTGATGTTGATTATTAGAGATTAGAATGGTAGCCTCATCACATTTATTTTTAAAAGTAAATTTTAAAAAATAAAACTAAGACCAAACTATTTGTCAAAATAATTATAAATATATTTTGATATTAAAATATATTATATTGATATAATTTTTTCATTCAAAAAAACTCCATGTTTGATAGATTTTCTATTTTAATGAAAAATGAATATTAAACGAGTTTCTTGAGGGGGTTAATTTCTTTCATTTTTTAAGATAAAATTGATATTATTTTAAACAGAATACAAGACATCAAAACGTTTTAAATATATATTTTTCCTGAAATGTGTCATGGGAAGTCATAGTCTTATCTTAACTATAATCTTGACTTGGATAAAATTAAGAATCCAATTGTGTTGTTAAATTACAGAGTGTTTTGATGTTTAATATAAATTATATTTAGTTAGCCTAAAATCATCTATGAATATTGTAAATTTACTTAATTTTAATCAAACCCTAATGAATTGTTGTTTTATTCAGTAAATGTAATGATTATATACATCATGATTACTTTTAATTTTGGCTCATTTCACATTAAAAATGTTCATTTGAATTAATTTTTTATTATGTTACAAATTATGGGTTTTACAAGTTAGATAGAAGGAAAAAATTAAAATATATAATTTCTTGTAAATTATATAGTTTTTTTGTGTACGAAAAATTATTAATTTGTTGCGATATAAATTATTTAATCTAAATATGTGTCTTCTTGAATTTTTTTATCATAGATTTTATAAATGAATGATAATAAACTGAATTATAGATATTAATTTTGATACATATCTATAAACATGAAAACAAATGTTTTATTATGATTTCATAAAAATAATGAATGTCACTCTAGGACAAAGTATATTGATATTAAATTTCACTTAATGAGAGATCATTATAAAAATGATGTTATATTACAATTCATTATTAAAAAATTCCATCAATCTAACATTTTCATAAAAACCTTAAATCTATTGAGATAAAATTATATCACATATAAACTAATGACGATTAATTAAATATGTATAATTTAAATTATTTTTAATTAATTATATATATTTTATTTTATGTGATTTTTTTATAAATTGATTTACAATTCATTATTTTCTAATTTTATTATTTACTCATTTAATTTATTGATTTCATAGACAACTATGTTTTTTATGATCACAAGGTATGGTTTTATTTTCCATCACTTAATTACCATTAATATTTTTTAATTTGAGAAATAGTAGTTAGATTTATTCTATTTATGTCATTTAAAATTATTTTATATGATAATATATAACCCTTTACCATTCATATTTACCTTATCCGATCGATTAAAATAAATTGGTCCCTTTTTCCTTTATATCATTTATAGTCACAAACAAACCTAGAACCTTATAACCACATTTTATGATAATGGAGAATAAAATGAGTGTTAGATCAACCTATCTAGATCTGGAATGAACTTATAATAAATCAAATGTAGGTGTGTCGACAATAATTATTGTTTTCAATTCCCAATTTAATGATTTGTTTATCATTGTATGGATGTTACCAGATATAAAATGGATGGAATTTAGTATGTTAGTAACAATATAATTCATAATGAGTCCTGGATAAAACAAAAATTTAATAAGGAATAATGTATAACCTTGGATGGTTATGTATTTTATCATTATTGATAAATTTATAAAGAATAATAATAAAAATGAATGAAAGTAATACGTTGATAGAGAATAATTCACTCTATCATAAAAATCATTGGTTTTGTAATTGGACATACTTAATAAAGGTGAGTTTAAATACTTTAGAAATCATTTTCTCAAATTAATAATTATTTTATGGTGGATTATTATTTTTTGAATTTAATTAGCGATGGTGAAGTGGAGAGGCCCAAGACAATGGAACTAAATTTGGAGAACATGACACCAATTAAGTTATTACAACACACAATGAGTTTAAGTACATGACATGTCTCCAGTATAATACATTATAATGATTACATCTATTATCTCATGATAAATTGATTAAAGGTGAACCTATTAATATTTTAATTAGATATATACAATAGGTTTATTAATTAACTTGCAAGGTATTGTATCAACTATATTCCCTATTTATTACATGAGGCTAGAATAGAAAAAATTAGTATAAATGGGTGAGAAATCCACCTGATAACCACCAAGATTATTTCTATATAAAATAAATTGTAATCAAATGATTTTTGGATGAAATCCATATAGAGAATGATGATTAATGTATGGTGAAATGATCTAAAATTACAATAAAAACAATTCAAAATTTATACCTCTAGATGGAGCCTTTGATCCATTTTTAAAACATTGTGAGATAACTAGAGATGTGGAGAATCAAATGTCCTGAAAAATGTATAATTATTTCAATTTTGTGTCATGGAAATTTTATATTAAGTGGAAGAAAATATTTTGTATGAAAAATAAAATAAAATAAAGTCAACAATATAAGAGAAATAGGAATACGAGGTTCCTAATAAAGCATGTTATTATAAAATTAGTGGTCGGGGGTTGAATCTATGTAACCATATTTTGTAAATTATTTTATAATTAACCTACATTACATGTTAATGTGTGAATCCTTTTAATTAATTTGACCTGTAAGTCACATATATTTGGAAAATAAATCATGAGAGGAACATGCTTTTATATGGTATACCCAAAATGGGGGTGACTATTCCCTTCATTTAAATTATTAAATGTAATTTATGGATAATCTAATAATTTTATAGAGTATATAAAATAAGAAAATAATCATCGATAACATCTATAAATTTTCAAAATAGTTTTCATCCCCCGATTATTTATATACATGATCTCTTCTATTTATATTAATCACTATAACCAAATAAAACAGATATTTACTCTTAATATTTATTTTTCTTCAATTGATGTAGATTTTTTGAATGTTATGAGTCTAATAGAATAAAATCTATATTATACTAAACTAACTAACCTCTAATAAGAATATTGAGTATTATATAATCCTATAAAAATTTTCAATGAAAATAATTCAGAATAACACCCCCCCCCCCATAGCTAATAATAATTGGCCCCCACTGAATAACTTCTTTAAGATTTATAATTTTGAAAACATTTATCATCTCAAAAATTATATTTTTTAAAATTTTAATTTACAGTTTCTATTGAAATTAATTCTCAAAATATTCATATATTATTTTATTCAATTATAGTAAAATTTATTATATAATATATTTCTGAATATATTTCTTATATATTATAGAATAATATTATTTATATATCAAAAAATATCATATAATTATTACTAAAAATAGTATTCAATCATTATATTTATTTCTCACACAAATTTTACATGGAAAATATTTACAAATTTACTTGTTTTGAACAATTCAAATATTCATAACATTTTTTAAAATTTATACAATCCTATCTTCACACATACATGATAATTATAATATTTAATTCATTAATACATTAACCTAATGTTTCAATTATGTAAATTAACGTAACAATTAAATAATCTTTGTAAAATAAAATAATTTCAAACATAACATTCCTTTATTCATTCATGGGATTTTTAGTTTTTCAATAACACTTATATAGTTAGTAAAACTATCTATTCTCACATTCAAAACCAATTAACCTTATGTTTCTAACTTATTTAGTAGAATATTTTACATGCGTATCCTTTAAAAAAATTCGAGGATATATAAGTTATCAAACTATTACACTTAAAATTTATAGAAACATAAAACTTCTCTAAACACCTCAAATCTTCTCAAAATATTCATATTTATTTAGCTCTAAAATATGATTTTTAATAAATGAAATTAATATCCATCATAATTCGAAGAATTATTCCAAAAAAACTAAGAAAAAGTCTTACATTGATTTAACTGAAGAACCTATTTCATTCTAATGGAATATTTACCAAGTGTTGATTACTCATTTAAATTTATATGTTCAATAAATCCTAGTGAATGTCTTATATAAATAGAGAAATATATAGTGGTGGAATAACTTGATGAATCTAAACCATTTTAAGGTTCTATATTGGAACAAATTATCAAAAAAAATTCATTGAAACATAAATTTATAATTCACTAATATATGTGGAACCAAAAATCATTGAATTAGAAGAGGTATATAAAATAGAGTAATTAAGATGAGTAGAGGAAAATATAATAGAGTATGACCCTTTACTTGAAGTTCCAATGGTTGTTACATTAATTAAAAAGTACATGTTTTCCCTGATTAACATGCTGAAATTGTTATTGGGTATGTAATTAAATAATGTACAATGGATTTGGTTTCTTAATAAAAACTACATACATTTTATATTTCTCCCCATGGAAGTGGAATTTGAAGATGATGGAATATTATATATTCCTAATTTAGATATTTATCCATTAATAAAGGATTTATAAAATAATTTTTGATAATCAAAATAGAATTGAGTGTGACATATGTAAACAAAATTCTATGGATAATTTTTGTATGGAGGGTATTAAAAAAGTTTTGATTGATTTTTGGAATATTCAATATTGTGGAGAATTAAGGAAATATTGACATTTTGAAAGTCATATACTAATTCAAGGAAATATGGTATAAAATAATATAACTATTTCATTTCATGGAACTGTGTCTATGGTTCCTCCCAATGAGTAATTAAACTTGTAATATCCTGGGATCTTTAGTCAAGTCAAAACACACTCCCGATTTGAAATTTTTAGTTAATGGCTATGCTATATTATTATTCATTGATTGAATCTAAATTAGTTGAGTTTCATAAGTATTTTATATTGTTTTTACATTATCCTCAGGATTTTTCTAAAGATACAAGTGTTTTGAGAAGGTTTCAGGAGCACTGTAAACCCAAAGACCTCTTTTGGTGTTGTAGGTCAGGGTGCATTGGTTGGGGTTAATAGTGTGGCCCCTTCCATGTAGCTGGGAGACTGGTTTTTCAACTGCCGCAGGGTTTGAGTATACCATGTGAGTGAGGCATACAGATGTGTGAGGATCATTACAATTTTTTCATGGGGATTATTTAGGTTTTGTGAATGGTAATGGTGATTTGTATACATGCCATGTGACAACACCATTTATGAGAGTATCTCGGTATTGTATCCCACATGGTAATCATACGGTTTGGAAAACTGTGTGGGTAAACCGTTCGGTATATAAAAGGTGTTTTTTTGTATTTAATTTCTTTTTTTTATTTCTTTCTCATACGTTCTCATTTTTCTTGCACATAGCTGGAGGAGACCTCCTTCACCAATCCTCTTGTTTATTTCTTCTGTCTCTCTATCCAACCTCTGATCTTTGATCTAATGGTGTCATTGGAACCCCATCGGTAAGTCTAACTTCATGTGTTATTCACTTACTCTTTGGTTTCACCTCATGGAGCACCAAATCCATTTGAGTTGTTTCACCCTTTTTTACATAGTGTTCGATAAAAAGTAAAATATACTACAAATATATTCGAGTTAGAGGTTGATATTAGATGTTCATATGTCAATGAGTCCAATATTGGTGGGGTATTTATTTTTTACTGTTTTTTAAAATATTAGGTGGTGTTGCTTTTAGCGTGCATTTGGGTAATTGAGAAAAACCCCGCTACATGGTAGTGAATTGACTATCAACCATGTAGTATGCGGTTGTGTATTCTCAATACATATTTTCTCACACAGGGGTGGGTTAGGGGCCATCTCCCCTTGGATGGCTTTTTCCAGGGGTTGTCAATTTCATATGAGTATATTTGTAAAATTTAAATTGAGTTGTTAAGTCGATTTGATATGTTCAATTAAATAATTTTGAATTGTCTAGTTGATTTCTAGTGGATAAATCCAATTATATTAAATTGAATAGATTTTTATATTGATTGTTTTATCAATTTGAGTTTCTTTATATAAAGTTCTTTACTTTTGATAAGAAAATTATATGAGATGATATCCATGGGGTCATGAAGGGATTAGCCTGTGATGATGTTGAGATAGCTAGGCTATTAGGATTGAGGTTATATTGATTGTATCGGTGGGTTTGGTATAGATTTTCATGAGTGGTATTGATAATAAGATCTAGCACCATGGATGTCAGTTTTAGGAACTAATGGCATTAGGTTGGGTATGGCCCGTGATATTGTTACGGAAAGGCCATAAGATTGGAGTGACTTGGTCGCAGCAACATGAGATTCCAGTGATGGTACGACTTAGGAACTATTGGGTGATTGCTTCTTACCCGTAATGGCCATAATTTGGAATTGATTTCTGTGCATATAGATGACACCATTAATGAGGTGGTTTTGAATAGTCATCTAGGTATATTCTCTCGGTGATGTGGATTAGGAAATGTTTTGGGGGTTCTTTCCGTAGAAATCCACCTGGAAGGTGAGGAACCTTCGGTTGATAGTGACGAGGCTATCAGTTAAGTGTTGAGGCACATCATGCTTCAGGTCCTATGACATGATTTATATTAGAGGATGGACATATTTTTTCCTCCTAACAATTTTGTTTAAGATGAAAATGGATATTATATAGGGAAATATATCATTGAACCTCTAGATGTTGTCCTTATAACTAATTGATTCTAATGAATAGGGTTCCACGGGACCGTTTATTATTACATGGGTGTGCCTTTGGGATGTCGGTACTTGGCTATGAAATGAGGTGTTATGATACTTGTGATATTGAGCTACTAATTTGAGGTGGGACAGGAAAGTTCACATAGAATTGACATCATGGTACATTAGGTTGTGGGTCTTGGAACTTCTCCACTTCCAGCGTTGGATAATGTAGGTGACAATTTATGGAGGTTGTTGAGAACTAGATATTTTTGACATTTTCATTTCAAATCAATTGAGATTTTTTGTTTATTTTTTATATAATTCCATATTAAACATAAATTCGTGGAATTAACCTTTGGGTGGTATCATATTGACACTTGTTCTCACATCATACATGGGCCCTTCGGGAAGTGTCTATAAATTATGTCATTTTGTTTATGTAGGTGATCAATATCAGGAGTTAGAACCTATTACATCCTTAGGATGTGATGTTGGTATGGGACCATGATGTCATTCGTAGATGGATTTTTAGATCATGTTTACATTTTTCTGTCTTGTATCATCGTGCTTGTTTCATATATGTATATAGCCATTGTGGTAAGCCATGGGAGACCCTCTTTTGTTTATTGACATGTAAGAATTGTCATGAAATTCATTCTTGTGATGTTTAGATACTAAAAGTGGGGTTTTTAATTTAGTATAATTATTTATTTTCTACTAATTCTATTTATAATATCATCTACTATTACTCATTATTGATTGTGCTTCCGATTTGCAGGTCTGCTTCAACTTTGATGAGTCATTCCTTCCACTTCATTTTACATATTATAACATATATTGGTATTATTATATATTCACAAAGGGTATAGTATCCCCAAATTGTTAAATGACACCCTCGCTGCAAGTCGGTAGCCATTTGCGTATGGGGTGGCGCACCTATGGCCAATGGCTTCCCGCCCGATATCATTATTCGAGTAGCTGATCTTGTCGGGGGTACTACAGATGGTATCAAATGAATTTCATTTTTAATATTTTTTGGTATTAATATATGAGATACAGTAGGTTATAGAATTGGTGATTTCAGAATTGGGATTACAACCTGTGTTTGGGTGCTTGTCGCCCCATGTTTTAGGAAGAGAAAATGTTACCCGGGTTAGGAAATGTTGTTCATTTTTCTCAGATTTTATTTTAAATCATTTACACTTCTAGTGGTTCAAATGGTATATAAAATATTAATCTTTTATGATATCTGACCCCTGACCTGGTAAGGCATGGTAGAATTTAGAACCTTTTCTAAATATGTAAAGATGAGAAAGCTTGTGATTTCAGGGTTGTTTGGATTTTGATAAGAAAATTTTTAAGTATTACATATTTAAAAATACATGTGTTCTATATAAAAATTCTATACCAATTGATAAATTTCAAAGGACTTGATAAGTGTTAATTGTGAAATTCCATGGTATGAAATTTCTTATTCCATGGGGTTTGAACTGCTTCAGTGATATTCCATGTAAGATATATATATATATTTCATGTGATGTGAGAAATTGGAATGGCTATTATATGAGAAGGTATGTAACATGGTATGGTGTAACTTTTTTCACCAAGTTGGGTGAACCCATATTTGGTTAGAGGAAACAATTTTTGTAAGGATGGGTGTGGTACTATTGATACTTGGCATTGTGTAGGGAGAGTAATGAGGGTATGAGGTCAGAATGTTGTGGGGAATGGATTTGATAGGAATGGGAATGGTTAGTGAAGATCTTCTACCTTTTTACTACTTTAAATATATATTATATTATATATATATATATATATATATGATTTGTTAGACCATTTGTTGGTATTAAAAAGGTTCCTCGAAGATTGAGTAATAGAGCGTCAAGTTGGTGATGATTCAGTTCTACTAGAGAACACTCTGGTTCAGACCCCTGATGGCTAGGCATAGCAGGTATAGGACCCGAGGTAGGATCATGGACATGCTACATCATAGGTTCAGGTGCATGTGGGGAATATTCCTAATTTCTTAGCTTTTATTCCATGGATTGATGAGCATTTCTAGTCAAGGATTGTGGGTTATCTCTATAGAATCACCTGAGGTAATCAAGGATTAGACCCATCTGTGGAATATCTGATGTAGGAGTTCAAGTTGTAGAACTAACCGTTTTTTTGGGAGTGGTGGTTCACATGTGATAGATAACATATTAGAGAGCATGATTATTTTTTTTTTTTTGAGTAGCTTGAGACGCCTCCAGGGTATAGGGTCACGCTGGAGACAAAAATGATCATGGCGGGGGAAGACAAAGCACTGGTGGGATGTACAGGGGTAGGATTTTATCCACAAGGGTTTTTCCTAGAAGGATTTCAAGTCTAGATTCTTCAAGAACTATTTTCTAGATATATTTAGGGATGAAAGGGATCCGTAATTCTTAATAATTCAGTAAGGTTACATGTTTTTCATGTACTATGAAATGAAATTCAATGAATTTTCTCATTTTCACCCAGTATGGTTGAAGAAAACACCCCTAAGATGAGGTTCATTGAGGATGGTCTATGGCATGCCATTTAGGTGAAATTATACATCTTTATATTAGACTTATACAATGATTAAGTGAACGAATTTCTCATAGCTGAGGCAAACGTCCTAGATAGGTTTTACTCGAGTTGGGTAGGGAAATCGAGTGATTTCAATAGTTATGCTTTTTATGGCAGGAAATGAGGTTGTGATGAGTTCTTGCTAGGTAGTACGGCTAAATACTCAATAATACCACCTATTTGTGGATACTCTATAGTTTGTTTCTAGTGTGGGAATCCAGGACACGTCCTAAATCAATTTGAGTGGCCACTAAGGGATTGAAAATCATGTTTCATGGTCATTCATCTAGAGAGGTTCTACAGGTATCCTTATTAGATAACTAGTAGTTATGGACGATGACAGACTCATGCTTCATAGATCAGTATAGGATTGGTACAAGGAGAGGGTAGTTAGTATTCAACTGCACATTGAGGTCGTTTAATAGAAATTAGGATCTACCACTAGGTTTAGTGGTTTGTGGATGGGGTAACACCATAGGTAGTTTATGGTTTAAGAAAACGTGATTCTGTTTAGGTTCATTCCATGGAGCTATCAGGGGATAAGCTAGATGGTGAGATGACGATAGTCAGAGGTATGTTATGGTTGTGGCCATTTTTTTTTCATGGCTTATTGAGGAATGTCCATTTTGGTGAATGTGGATCACATTGTATGTAAATAAACTGACCATACACTATTCAGTAGGTCCAACTCACATCACCTGCATAATATATATATATATATATGGTGAAAGTTACTATGTTCATTGTATTGATCATCGTTGGATGAAGGTTACTAAGGTGTGAGGCACCCTGACATCAAGAATATGCCAGTATTATCTAAGGTGTGAGGAATTTGAGCACCATAACAGTGTAACACTTGACTAAGGTGTCAAACACCAGGACTGATTTGACAATCTCTAGATATGTGGGACCTTGATGTTGACATGGGTTCCATAGGCTCAAAGTGGGAACATAGGTGTATTGGGATGTGATTGTTTTGTCGAGAAAGACCGAGGAGCACCTGGTGAGGTGTGGGAGAGTTGATGATTCATAAGATAACCACTGGTCTGGGAATTTTTTGATGAAACTTTAATTATTTTAATATTTTGGTTAGGATGTGACCAATTTTGGAAATTCCCAATGTGGGAAGCCCCCTTGATGTAAGTTGACAAATACCCTTTAGATTGAGGTATACAATGTTTTTATCTGGATGGGTATGTTCAGTACCATTTTCATGTGTCATTTGATTTCTCAAGGAAGATCTATTTTAAAGGGTGGAGATTGTAACATTCCATTTTTTTAGTTGAGTCCATACTCACTTTCGATTTGAACTATTTAATTAGTGGCTATGTTCTTTTCATTATCATGAAGTAGAACACAATTGAGAGAGTAACGTTTTCTTTATATCTTTTCATACTAGAGTTTATTTATTTTTCCCATGCATTAGGTGTTTGGGGATGGTTTTAGGATCACTAGAGGCCCGAAGGCCAAATTTGGAGTTTCAGGTCAAGGTGTACAGATTAGGGTAAACTTTTCAGCCCCTTCTAGGTAAACATGCATCTTTTTTTTGAATTGTCACACATTTTTGGTAAGCCATGTGTGTGTAGTGCATGTACAGTCATGTTTATATACAATTTTAATAAAGGGATTTTCCTGGGTTGAAAGAGGTTCGGGAAAATCATGGTCAAGACAACTGAGGGATCAATTTTAAGAATTATCTCTGCACTGTAGCCCAAATAGTTTCCTCACTATTTGGAAAGATGTATGGATAAAATGTACAACCTATTTAGGGTGTCTTTATATGTTTTTATTTTCATTATTTTCTTACTTCTATCCCATTATTTCTCCTTGGTCACACACACATAAGAAAGAAACCACATCCACCCCTCTCTTGGTGAATTTTGATCCTCTATCTCCATATGACCTCTAATATTAGATCCACACGTGGCATTGTAACCCCATCAATGTGGTTAACCTCATGTGTTCTTATCTTTTTTGTTTCTCATCATGGAAATTTAATTCTATATATTTCTCTTTCAATATTTTTAGATAAATGACCGAATCTTAGATATACTTCAAAGGACATTGATTTAGAGCTCTATATTGGATGTGCCTATGTCTAGGAGTATATAGTAGTTAGTGAAAATATTATTTTTGGGTTTTTCTTACATGTGGTTTGTGGTTCTTTTGACAGACATTTCGGCAATTGAGAGAGACCCAAACGACTTAGTATTGAATTGACCATGGACATTGTGGTATGCCATTGGGAATGAGAAATCATTTTTTCTCGATTGAGGGTGGGTTAGGGGCCACCTCCCCTTGGGAGGTTTTGGCTAGGGGTTTTCAATTTTATTATAATTTATTTTATACATTTAAAATAAGTTATCTGTATGATTTTATAGGTTCAATTCAATCATATTCTATTAAATAGTTTATTTCAAGTTGTAAAATTAAATTATTTTAAATTAAATTGACTATTATGTTGAATTGATTATCAATGTGAGTTTCTTTAAATAAATATCATTACATGTGAAAGAAAATTATCTTAAATGAGTCCTATTGGAAGGAGATGCTGTTTATGTGGATATGCCATTCGGATTGTGGCAATATTGATCATCTTGGTGTGACTTTCCTGGATTTTCATTAGCGATATTGACCATAGGATTAAGCATCATGGACATCCGATTGAGGTGATGAAGCTGACATGTTTGGCATGGCCCATGATATTGGGAAGGGAAAGAAATTGGTTTTGAGTGACATGGTCATAGGGGCACGAGTTGTCAGTGATGTTGTTTCTTAGAAACTATTTTGTCATTGTTACTCACCCGTGATTTCCAAAGCATTAAACTGAGTCATGTGCAAATAGGATTACTCCATTGGTGAAGTTGTTTTGACCACTCGTGTGGGTAGAAGCCACTGGTAGTGAGAATTAAGAAAATTTTTGGGGGTTATTTATGTAGAAATCCATGTATAATGTGAGGTTCCTTCAGTTGAAAATAGTGAGGCTTTCAGTTGGAGGATACAACTTATCTCCCTTAAGGCCATGGGCCTTTATTTACATTAGGGGATGGATGTCGTCATTTCTCTAAAAATTATTCTTTGAGACAACCATGAATATTTTTTTTGATGATAGATATCGTTAAGCCTCTAGATGTTGAGCTTTGATATGAAATATTCATTTGAGTAGTGATCAATGGGAAAAATTACTATTTACTTATGTGTTCATTTGCAACACCAATTCATGGTAGAGAGAAAAGGTATAATGTGGTATGTTGTTTCAGGATACTCATTTGATGTGGGAAATGAGGTTTCACCAATTTTTGACCTCAGGGAACCTTGGACCATGTTCCAAGGAACTTCTCCACTTCAGAGAATCCAGCATTGGTCGAAGAAGGTGACACATATTGGTGTATAGTGAGAACCATATATATTTTTTAATTTCAAATGAATTGATTTACTTTTTTATTGGATATATCATTCATGGTTAAACCCATATGTCTGGTATTGACCAATATGTTTTATCCTACTAAGACTTCTTCTCTTAGCCTGCACAGGCCCATTGGGACAAGTATAGACTTTATGTATTTACATTCAGGTATGGAATCAGCATCAGAAGATGGATAATAGTAGCTGTTTAGAATGTAATGTTGGAATGGGACCTTGATGTCAGGTCAAGTTGAAGATTATTTTCTTGTTACCTTTGTTTATTTCTTGTATAAACATTATTGTTATGTATATGTATATAGCTCCAATAGTCATTTATGGTCGACCCAATTTTGTATATTGAAATTTAAGAAATTTTATGAAATAAATTCTTGTAATGTTTTGTTGCTGCATGTGGTGTTGGAATGTTTATCTACTTATTTATTTTCCACTACTTTTGTTTATTACTACTTCTTATATAGTTCATTATTGATTCTACTTATACCTTTTTTGTCTGGTTTGAGTATAATGAGTTTTTCATTCCACTGCATGTGATAAATTACTACATAGACACTGCTATTCAGTAGTTTTTAGCGTGTGGGGAGGTCTGCCTCAGGCGTACAAAAACCAACCTTATTTCAGTATTCAAGTGGCTAATTGGGTTGAAGATGATACAAAAAACTCTATGTTTGATGAAATAGATATGAGACTAGGTAAAATCCCTATGTTGATAGGTATTGGTCCTTTTATATCTAATCATCCAAACATTCAACCAAAATATGCATTGACTTTAATTTCATTTGACTCAGATCATATAAGATCAATGGTGAAGGTAGTTCTCTAATGACCAGACCCAAATAACTCAACCAAGTAATTATGGATCACTATAAATTCTTAGGGACACCCCCAATCACTAAAGGATAAAGTGAATTATCAACTATAAATTAGTAATAGGTTATATATAAGTAACAATCTTATATGAATGATTTAATAAATAAATAAATAAAATGATGGTTAAGAAAAAATATCATAGACCTTGTAAATTATGGATATGAGAGATAAAAACACATAAATTTATAAGAGGAACACATATTAATCAATTTACATAGTAAATTAAATACACAACAACTACATGATCTTGTATAAAATCCTATAGAAGGTCCAAAATATTTTTAAAATCATCATTATTCATTAAAAACAACAAAAAAGACTTTACAAATTTATGGTATTCGAAATGTGTCCTAAGAAATAAATATGCCCATCCCATATGAGTTAAATATCATGGAGAAAACTGATGATGAATGTACCATTTGTACAATAAATTCAATCTATAAAAACAAAAATGTTAAATCCTAACCTCACTTACTTCTGGTGATGTCCACCCATGAATTGATATACCCAACCCCCATGGCCCAGTACATTCCCTTTATCATGGTGATGTAAAATAATATCTAATTAAATTATGATGGAACACATATAGGGTGTTAGATTAAAATTACCCCAAGTTAGTCACCACTCAACCATATCTAATATATCATAAAGAGAAATGTACACCGAAGGAATAGAATGTAGGTAGATGGGGTAATAAATAAACAGAATTCTATTAATTAAGATGTTAGATAAATATATTATACAATATTATCAGTTAACTTTGTATGTATATAGAGATACATAATAGAAAATTAATAATATATAAAATCATCATCCAAGTCTACTTTGATCCATGCTTGGAATCTAGGTAGCGTAGGCTTATATTATAAGGGACCTTTTGGAAAAGGATATCTGATCCAACTCACCCACATAGGAGGATGTTTACATTTATATATATGTTTGTTTATATATATACATTTACATTTATGTGAATATTTATGAATACTCCATGATATTCCTCTCATTTACATATAGGGAAGAACTATACATGCATATCAACAACATTCTCTCCTTAGAGGAAACTCTCCATATCTTAAGAATGAATATTTATATCTCTATATATACACCCTATAAATATATATATCCCTACTCTAGAAAAGTATTATCCTCTCTAGGAGAAGAAGCTAAGAGTTGAATATATCAATTATTTTTTAAATATGTACATGTTTACTTATATGGAACCAACAATACAATGTCCAAATACTAACATATGAAATCTATGAAAATATAAATCATTAGAAATTGAAATTCATCAATGGAAATTAAAAATTAATGTAGAAATAGTTTCATAATATTATAATAACAAAACCTTTGGTTTATAGGTCTAGATTCATTCCAATAAGTTTCAAATAATCAAGCTTAGTAATTTAATACAACTACAAGGATGAAAGAATTTATGTAATGGGAAAATATAAATTTATCATAAATCAATATTAAAACGAATAATAATTCATAACATTATTTATAAATTAGTGGAATACATGGTAATGAAAAACATATAACCTTTAAGCAGTAAATATTTCTGAACAAACATGATATAACTATTACATATTTATTTTTTAAAGAACACATTTTGTTTGAATGGTTTTTAATAAAATCCATTATTTGGTCAATCATCAATCTCACCCAAGATTTTTCAATATCAATAGTGTGGAAATAAGATAGACATAGAATATCACACCAAAATTAACTTATGAATATAACAATACATATGATTGTAAAATCAATATATTAAACCAATAACTAATTTAAGAAACATAGGATTGATCAAAGAGGACTTCAGGTCCTTTCCCAAATTGGAAACCACCAATTTTATAATAAAGGATGATATGTAACATTCATATCTCTAATTATGATCTCTTAATACCACCTAGAGCTAGAATGATCTAAATAGGATCTTTAATTCATACATAGAAGATGATGACTTTATGAGAGACATTTAATTGTTGTAAAAATTATAAACTCTGATGAGAAGGGAAGTACAACCTTAGGTTAGGTAATTATAAAATACCATAGAAACATGGAGATGAATATAGGTAGTGAATAGAACATAGTGAAAATAAAATTAGTGAGAGATTGACATAATTCTTCCAAGAGTGGTCACAAACTTCAAATGAGGAGTAAATCTCGTCCTAATGGTTTAAGGGGATTAAAATTTGAGTGTGAATAGGCTAATTTACCATAATCATTTAAAAACGTAGTACTAGCACTAAGTACTAGTGCTGGGTATGTTTTGTACATGTTGGAGTGGAATTTTTTAGTGACCCAAGAGTTATATATTACTCTTGCATGATTTGTGACATAAATATCCAATAAATACAAACTATGGACTGAACGTCCTATTGTCTTTTGAAGACAAGGTATATAAAAAGACAATATGAAACAAAAAATTAAACATCTTATTTTTAATAAGTATAATGATTTCCAAAATAAAATTGAGCAACTAAATCCTTTTACACTCAAATATTAAATTGGATAACATGGCGAATACATAGACAAATGGGGTCGACTAAAAACCTTAGTAAGGGAATAACCTTGATAATGAAGTATAACACGTGATTCAATGGGAATATCCTGATATCATAAAAGAGAAGAATTGTAAATAATAACATATAATAAATAACATTATAAACATGGTTTCAAGAGATCAATGAAATATATAAAAATTCTATGAAGTATAAAACATGACCTAATAATGAGTCAAGGAACATCATCTCAACAAAATCAGCTGGTGGAAGGAGTCTCATTGTGGATTAGGTTTAGTCCCTAAAACAATACAAACCATTTCATGGGATAATAATATTATACAATGCACAACATATCTATTTAAGAAGTGCAGACACAACATGTACATTCTTATCTGTTCCACAAAATTAAGTCAATTATAAGGAAGTGACATAACAAATTTTCACCAAAAAATGGGTCGTCTAATCCATCCACATATCAAAATGAAAGGAAATATAACAAAAATTTTATAGAAAAGAAAGAACTAAATATTTTTTGATGTTTATATCTATGTGCATAAGAATATTTGTAAAAATATAGTTTTTACCTAAAAAAACATGATTATAACGGGTAGTGAATTTTTAAAAAAAAATGAGCTTTCAAAATTATCCTTTAAGGAATTGATTAAAGACATTTGTTGATGAAATAAGTAGGAAATTTTCTTCAAAAACATGAGGCAAACTATAATTTTTTTTCTAAATAGTAAGTAATTTATTTAAATAATTAATTGAAATAAATACATTATATTATAATTATATAAAAGTATTAAGGGATATTAAACATCCCCTTCACCAGATTTGATATTAATGGAGGAATTTTAGAAACAATGATAAGCCTTGTATAAAAACATAAAAATAATTGACAATAAGATATGTATATATGTGAGAGAAATATATATATAACTTAGAATCATTAAAAAAATTTAAATTGAAATATTAGGTGAGTTATAGATTGAAATGTAACAACCTAATGAAAATGGGCTGTTTAGATAGATCATGTAACTTGTGTTCTAGAATCATTCTGAATTTGAAAATAGCTTCTTGAATAAAAAATCAGATTCATCAATTATATGATTATGAAACATTTACATCTATATGTTAATTAATATAATTATATTATGTTAATTTATATGCATTTCAATGAGATATAATACTTAATTTCATTATTCTGAGGGATATTATTTAATGTTCTCATTGTTGGATCACATTCAGATAATTATTGTTGTTCTATTCAAATAGGAATACAACTCTTATAATGAAATTAATTGGTACTAATGTAATTATAAAAATATAAACATTCCCAAATATCAATTTTTATTATTAAATAAGTATTATTCATTTAATAAAATGATCTATATTATGTGGTTAGTTCATTTAGGTCATCCTACGAACCACCAAAAACAAGATTAATTATGTTTAAATAAATAATTTTTAAAACGTTAAAACCCTGGAAAGTGTTATAATATAATTATTATAATAATATTTATCTATGATATTGTTTCTATAACAGACCTTGAAGGATGTGAAAAAAATGATGTTCATTGTTCTAGGAAGTGGCGAGACAAACTTATTGTAGACAAGACATTCGTTTAAGAAATAATTGATGTAAGGATAAAGAATTGATATTCCAAAATAATAATAACAAATAATTATATTTAGGATATTGAGGTTATTATGTTTAGGTAGATTAAGAACATATGTGGGTGGTAGAAGAATAATAAAATTGAAAGCGATTAGTATTGAATTTTACCTATTCCTTTGATTATCCCTTCTTATGAAATGACTTATGGTTCCTTGTAGTTGGTTTATATAATAAAAAAAGTAGTATTATGTGGGTGGGAATGGATTATTGGGAAGATGGGTATTATTGAATATTACATTCATTTATTTATTATTTTTCCTCAAGACTACCAATAGTATTGATTCATGGGAATATATAGTAAATGTTGCGCCTGATTTTTAAATAGTGGTTTCTAACATCATCCATGTATCAAAAAATAAATTATTTATCTTTTAATGTTTAATATCATATATTTTCAAATTTCAATATTCAAAAAAATTCAAATTTTTTATAAAAATAAAATAATTTTTCATGAATCATTTTAGAATGTGAAGATTCCAAAAAGTAATTCAACTTTTTGAAAATAAATTTCTATAAATGAGAAATAAAATTTATAATTAAAGTACTTTTTTAATTTAAAAATATTAATTTTAATATTATGATTAATTTTCAGACACTTTGAAAAATTATACATGGTCTCATAAAAATATATTATCATTATAATACATAATAATATTAAATTATATTCCCATTTTAGGAAAATAAACATTATTTGTAATCATTATATTTCTTATAAAATTGAAAATAAAATATTTGTGGTTTTCAAAAAAAGAAAAATTATTTTATAAATTTATAAAATAATTATTTACTTCTATAATGATATCAATATATCATTTTATCATTAATAATAAAGATGAATATTATTTTACATTTTTATAGGTAGTGTTTCTATTATAATGGTTAAATCACTATATATAACCATCAGATTATAATTTCAACAGTCATATTTATAATGGTCGCATGGGTTCCCTACTTCAATATGCTAATAATATTTAATTCATTATTCATTATATTCTATTTCCTCACAAGTTTATATAAATTTTCATTTTGAAAATTCATAAATAATTATAATCATTCTTGTTTATTTGTATAGTTTTTTTGTTCAGTGCAATTGTTCTTGGTGATCGAGAAGATCAAAAGATTCATATTATTGTTATCATATTTTCTATTTTTATCCCATTATAATACATTAAATTAGTATATTATTTTAATTCCAAAAAATTAATGTTTAAATTAATAATATAATATTTTATTGGTTTTATCATGTGATGTATGTGCTTTACTCCATATGTAATAGTTATATAATCAGAATTCTATTAATAAAATTCTATGTCGTTAAATTATTCCCACATTAGAAATTTCACCCTAAAAAAATTGTTTTACATGATAAAGTGAAAATTAGTGATTTTACTTCTACTTCATGGATTTTTTTTATTCCCATATCTTCACATTTTACATATGGTTTTCCACTAAACATTAACTAGGTTAGTTATCATATTTTTTAGAATTTTGTCTCTGTGGTCCAAGTTCTTTATCGACTGATCCTTGTAAAATTTATCATTTTACATTTATACCACCTTTGATTTCAGTATATGTGAGATATATAGTTTATAATTCCTCAATAGGGATATAATAAATATATAATAGACTTGAGAAAGGTTAGGTTGCAGTGCTTGTTGATATTCCATAACTCCAATGTGATCAAGATTCTCAAAGGGGATAATGTACCTGGGAGCTAAAATTCTATTTTTCCAAAATGTAATGAATCTTATGCATAGAGATATGTTGAGGAAAACATTATCCATGACCTCAATCTTAGGGTCTCATAAAAAATTTACCTCATATATGTTCTATTCCATTGATATATCTATATGTTATGTTGAATGGTATTATCTATTTATACCATTTCCATAACTAATTCATGATCCAACTACATGTTTTCACTAACATCATCCGAGAATTAATTTGTTCTATATCTATACTAAAAAAAACCTTCTTATTGATCCATTTTTATCATTGATTGAATTTTATTCATGTATAAGAGACTGACCAGAAGAATATATTGATCTTATCCTTATTTTAATTATATCAAGTATCCTCTAAACATATCATTAAGTTTTTATATAGTCCTCTTAGATTGACCGCTATTTTTTGGGGTGATAATTCATAACATAGTTGAAATAACTTTTAGATAATGTTGGATACTATTTCAAAAACTTGGACATAAATCTAATATCTCATTCAAATATAATAAAGGGTGGTGTTCCATATATCCCACCACTTCTCTAATGTATATCATTACAAGTTGATTGAGTTAGAAGCCTTCTCAAATTACTATTAAATGATATGTTTTTGTAAGATGACCCACCATAAACTACAAATTATAATTTTATAATTATTTCTTAAAAATTCCATTGAAAACTTCCATGGTGATTTATTTCATTTTTATATTAGTATGGGTAATGGTTGCATCATCCCCTTGGATTTTTTCTATTCACCTTCTCCTACCAAAATATCATGAATTTTGATATATATTAGGAAATATCCTTCTTTATATTATCCCACAAATAGTTCTGTTAGAGATCTTGATACTTTTTTATTATCCTTTGGTGGTTTGAGAAGGTTGAAATTTTTGCATCATTCAATTGCACCTTTATATCAGTATTTGATTGTACAAATAGTCATTTAAAAAATATCACCACCTCTTATTCATAAATTGTTAACATTGAGGATTTCCCTTTTCATATTCCTTATACCATCATATGTATTTCAACAACATATCTTTAGGGAGACTTTATCATCAATAGAAAATAAGTTTTATAAATCATTTGGGATAGGAATTATGATGTACCTTTAATTATGATCCCCATATCTATCCATTTTTTGTTATGAATATTGGATCCTTATTAATTATTATCATTGATAAGGTTGTGAGATACTCTCCACCAAAATTGCCTATCACTTTATTTTCTTTCTTAGGATGGTACTGAATTAATTAGTTAAAGTATTTAATCAACATTAACCATATTTTCTAGCATATATCATGCTTCTTATAAGTTAATATATATTTTATCCTCTTATGATCAATATTTATTTCCAAATTCTCCCCATAAGAATTATACCTCATGATTTTCCATTTAAAGATCATCAAAACCAATATAAGATCATGAATTGGGTTGTTCTACTCATGAAATTTCAACTACCTTGAGCCATATTCTATCACTTTTATATTATATATTATTACACTACCCAAGACTTAATTTCAAGAATCTTTGTATTCTATGGAAATTTCAACACTTGACAGAATCATGAGGAATGATTCCATGGTAATCCTATTTTTTATTACTTGAATATATTTACACCTTCCCAAGTACATACATAATTTATTACATTATGAGTCGGCTTATTTAGTGGGTTTTAGAATATAGATTCTTTTTTAAATTATCCATATTAACCATAAACTTAAAGAAAACTATAGATCTCCATTATAGATGTTTTTCCAGGCCACTTATTAAATTATTTTGTATTATAAGGGTCCTTATATATCCCTTTTCTAGTGATAAAATACACCAAGAATGATACATCTTCTACAAAAAAACCTCACTTTTAATGAATCTTTTCTATAGATTATCCTTTCACAATGTTTTTACGGCAATATGAAAATTTCCATCAAGCGACAATTTTATTTTGGAGTCTATCAAAATAATATTTTTAAAGACATACATTACTTTTTTAAGGTAATATATGATGATATTAATCATTAATTCTATAAATTCATTCGGAGAATTTGGGAGTCTGAAAATAATCATTGTGAACTCGTAGTGTCCATACCATTTTCGAAAGGTAGTCTAGGTAATATCGTTCTTCTCACCTTTAACTAGTGATATCTTGATCAAAGGTACATCTTATAAAAATACTAGACCCCATATTGAGGATAGTAAAATTTATCTATCCATGGAATGGGGTACTTGATACTTATAATGATTTTTCTAGTTGAAGTTAATAAATAAAGAATATAATTTACCCACCCATATTCTTCATGAAGAGGGGAATTTGACCCCATATTGATTCACTGAGGTGTATAAAAAACATTGTTAGATTTTATTGTCACTACTAATTTTATTATTTAGACTCAGTGATTTATATAATGTTTTTATTAGTTGATATGGTCCAATATAAATGTATATTTTTAATTGATAATTCCAACTCTTGTTCAGTTCGAAGACCAAAAAACATTTCATGGAATAAAATAGTATAGTCCCTCACAATTGGAATATCTTTATGAAGAATTCAATCCCTGTCCTAAATCATTTTTTCTATATATTATTTCGAGAAGGTAATAATATCCACACATGAGGTGAAAATTATAAATGAGATTCATCCCCCACCATACACATATACAGAAATGGAGGATGAATCTAGATGTTAAGTGTGATCTCCCTATCACGAAGGATAATGTTTGATTTTATAAGGATATCCACTCTATTTGCAATGTGGTATTAAATTAAACTAATAGAATCATGAAAAGATATTATGAGAGGTTAAATTCACAAAAAATGCATGGGGAGGAATTTGTTACTTATAATGAAATAATTACCAAATTTTTTATTCACATAGATAATTATACCCAAATGTTATTAGGTGGTTTTTGAATAGTTATACTAAAATTTTTAGATACGAAATAATGTATAAAAGTATAATGAAAAATTTGTTCACTATTCTCAAATGAATAATCAGTATACCTATCACATCAATTTTTCTGAGGTACACCTCAATAAATGATATAGCATATTCTCTTCCTTTATCTATAGGCCTTGGAGGTTATTTTTGTTGATTATCTTTAAAAATACATGGTTTAGGTCATTTTATTTTATAATTGTATTTTTTAGTGTCTTTGAAACACTTGTCCATATGAGGAGCATTGAATATAACATTATTTTCTTCCATTAGATTTTGGGGATTCTCCATCTCCCACTATAATTGATTATCCTGGTTCACCGCTTTCCCACATTTGACATATATCATAGGCCCCTGGATATGTTTTTTTGTACTCTTCTTCATATACATATATTATGCAGGTAGTTATGATTTATTTCCACCATTATATTTATTTTTATATCCTTATGAATTAAACTCAATTTTATGCTTTTTATATTCAGTCTTATGAGGACATTGAGAGTCAGTGATCTATATCCCCAATATAAGTAAAAAATGAAATATATCATTATTACATTTAAATTCATTAATCACCATGGATTTTCATAGACTCATCATTTATGAACTAAATAAGTTGTCCAACATACATTTTCCTTTGATGAAAAATCCATAGTGGTATCGTGAAAGCTTTAGGTTTTTTTCATATACACCTTGAAGGAATTGAATTCATTTTACGCCATTCAATAAAACGACTCTCTATTTTAATATAGAGTGTTTTGATAAATAATTATGGAGTCATGTTTTATATAATCCTACCCATTCCATTGAATCAATTTCCTACTTGAACGTCGTGTTCTTTACTCGTTTCCACCATTTTCTAGCTTCCCCCTCCATGAGAAAAGTGGATAGTATGAATTTATAGTGTCTAGAGGATTAGATGACATAGAATATATTATTAATACATTAAATAAATTGCTCCATGATGAGGGAATCAAGGGATACACTAAACGTAAGAGTCCATTGTCACATAAAGTATTAGATCCCAACATTATGCTTCTTAGGCGAATGAGGGATTTTGTACTAGATCACAACCTTTTGCTTCTTTGGGGAAAGAGGGATTCCCCATAATTTATGTTATTTTTTATATCTTGCGTTAGTTGAACAAGAACTATCATGAGGTTATCATATCGTACTCCCATAAGGTTATGTATCTCAGTAGGGAAATTACTACTTTCCATATATTTTTTTAAAAATTCCTACCATTTTTAACCATTATAAAAAATATAGTAAAATTAAATTAGGTATATAAATTATCAAGATAATGATCATATAAAAAGGGAAACTATGAACATATAAGGAATAAATCATAAAAAATTAAGTTGAAACTTATAAGTCTATATGTTGCAATCTATTTTATCCATGATTGTTTTTGTCAATACCTGTCTTCACCAAAAGGAGGGAAGGGTCAGAAGATTGCTAGTCCCTTCCTTCTTTAAGTTGAAGGAAAGACAAATACCCCCGAGACCCGCCTTCAATAGGTCCCTAAGTGGCGACTAGCACCAAGGGTATAGAAATTACACACAAATGGAAGGCATTACCTCTTTTTGTTTTATAGGATCAGGAGATAAGAAGATGAAACCCAACAACACCAAGGTAAAAAAAAGTATAGCCAAAAGTAAACCATTCCCACATGCATGTTCCAAATGTAAAAGCTACAAAGTACAAAAGGTGACTACAAAGGTAAGTACCAAAGAAAGAAAAACAGCAACTGCAATGGCCCCAAAGGTCCGAGTTAGTATGGTCCCGCATGATCCCCAAAGTCCTCTTGGAAACCTGAAAGTAGTTTTATATACGTAGGGTCAGCATATAAGTACACTTAGTAGAAAAAACCAAAGACTCTTATGTACAAGTGGGGGAACGTACTAAAGTTCCGTGAGAAGAAAACAACCAACACTATCAAGGAGTTAACCCATCCAAATCACTGGCTACACACACCAAGTAATGCAAACCAATTAATATATATAATAAGAGCACATCGATGTTTGGGTACCCCACGCCACTTTCCCACTAGTTATTAAGACATCCTATGCATCGAACCAATCCTGTCATTCTCACCGCAGTCCCACTGCCCCACCCACCCGCACACACCTGGGCCACAACCACACGCAGTCCCACTACCGAATCCCACCTGCAAACACCTGGGCCACAGTCACACATAACCACGCCTACAAACACCTATTCCAGAACAACCACCACCACGCCCGAAGACACCTGGGCTAAAAGATCCACTGACACGCCTGAAGACACTTGGGCCTCATCCTGAAGACACTTGGGAAACCACCTGCCGCACACACCTGGGCAACCACCACAATACCCCGCCCGAAGGTTCTTGGGCTAATAATGGACCTCAGGCCATCGCAGCCTGCCCAAATATACTTTGGCTATCTAAGAAAGGGAGAAGAAAAGGAGATAATAACCAGCCACTAAGAATAGTGTTGGGAAAAACACCCCCCCCCCCCCATGAAATGGGGGTGTTCGGCACTAAGTGATCAACGTGGGTGGGGCTCAAATAAGAATCACAAAACTACAAGTATATACACATAGGTAACAATAACTCACCCAATGTTAGGTTTTTCTTCAAAAAGCCTACAGATCACAACATCACTCAAGTCTGAGTCACGACTCTCGCCAACAAAACACATTTGTCCCATTATTGTTTTCATGTTTAGTAATAATGTTTAAATAAGTTCATGCACCTACTTGGGAAACTAACACCATAAGAATAACCAAGGAAAGAGTCCATCCAAACGTCAATTTAAACATTCACACCCGGTTCTATTGTAATGTTACAACAACAAGGGGATAAGTGAGATCCCTTGAAGTACTGGAACCAAAGAAACCCTTGAGACACTACCCCGTGTCACCCAAAATGGTTTATCATCAACAGAGGATCCCACCCCAATTCGTGATATAAACAAGGTAACCACCTGGTCTTTAAACTCACAACCAACGAATCCACATCAACATGGGATCCCATCCCCTCCCACATCCCCAGTAATCAGCGCATAAAAGAAAACAACCAAACCACTACCACCAACAAAAAGTAGGGCCATGCCGGTATTTTCAGATTTATAAGATTTAACACACTCCATGATTTCAATTTGTGTTCTTTAACCGGGGGGTTATCACAAAAGGGTTGGTCCTGGTGCTTTCAATTCATTTAGCTAGGTGTTTGTGATTAACCAATTGCACTTTTAACAGCAGGAGTTCACAACAACAAAGTAGTCCTTTAAAACATCCCCAGGGGTTCATTAGTGCACAGAGAAAGACCACCAACGACCATGATTTTCAGTAGGTGTATGCACACACAATTCAGAAAAATGATCATAACATAAAACAACATCAATGATCACGGCCCATTCTTTCTTTATAGAATCTGTTCATTATCTTTATTTAGGTTTGGTTTATCCAATTCTACATAATCAAAAGCACGCCCACCCCACATGATACACAAAAGAGAGAGGTGAAGGAGAAATTCCATACCTTTTGATCAACGATCGACGCTAAGGCCGGGGGAGGAACATCACAGATAGCGATGCGGTTCGCCTGAACGAAAATCACCTTGTCTATAAACACTTAGGCCAGGCGCGGAACTTCACGCATAGCGATGCGGCTCGTCTGGACGAAAAGCTGCTCATCTGGATGAAGGGTACTCTTAGCACAGGGTGATCGAGAAAAGAAGAAACCACAGATAACCTTTAGTTTATAAGATCCGTGGATGGTTGAGATATGAACGCCAAACCGCGTAAGGAGCGGGGGTCGTGGGTTGACCACGCCGCCCCACACGTCATTAAAGAGGTCGGGTGGTTTAAATCGATGCACACACCATGTTTATTCATTAATAATTAATCAAAACATTTACTGGCGTTACCGGGATTTAAAACACGCTTAATGGAGTCAAATAGGGTTTAAAACCCTAATCGTGCAAAAAGGAGTGCTACTGGCCTACGTGGTAGGCCAGAGCCACCGGTAGTTGAGAACTATCGGCGGTTTATAGCTACCGGTAGTCGAGCTACCGACAGACTGCGGCTACCGGTAGGCCTAGCTACCAGTAGGCTGCAGCTACCGGTAGGCCGAGCTACCGGTAGACAGAGCCACCGGTAGCTACAGCTACTGATAGACCGAGCTACCAGTAGATAGAGATACCTATAGGATACAGATACCGGTAGACAGGGATACCAGAAGGCCTACTACCGGTAGGCTAAGGCTACCGGTAGCCCTACCGTTACGCCAAACTTCACCGAGATTCCCAGACCAGAAAATCCAACACGAGATTTTCACAAAGTAATGGACCCCAAAAACCCAGGCCATTACATCAGATACCTCTTAAACGGTTATCGTCCTCTAGAATCAAAACAAACCAGAAGGAAAGAGAGGGTCCGAACAACCACCTCGAAAGATAACTCTTAGGAGTGAACCAATTCTAACTAAAAACGCTTCCAACATACCATGCCAAACTTCCCAAGCATGTGGGTTGGAGAGTCTCCTCCCCCATGTTAAGATATTATCCACTTTGGGCGGCACTGACTCGCCTGCACGGGTTTAATCGCATCCACCTTAATGCGTATTGATTAGGGGTCGGGTTCTCTCCTCCTGCATAGACAGGTATTTTCACACACATTCAGAGGAATGAAAACCAGTACATTTCATAGCAAAAAAGTCAAAATGTTCTACCACAAGAGGTACAACAAAAAACTCAAAACAACTTTGGGTATTGGGTACGCATCTGTTCTTCTCTCTCTAATGTACTCTCATCAAGCCCACCATGTCTCCAGAAAACACGAACCAAGGGAATGGTTCGCCCATGAAGCACCTTCTCCTTGCGATCCTCGATCATCACCAGTCTCTCCACAAAAGTCACATCGTCCTCGATGTCCAACTCTCCCCATCCGAGGACGTGTGAATTGTCGTGCAGATACCGACGGATCTGGGACATGTGGAAGACATCTTGTATCCTAAGTAGTGGCGGTGGTAATGCTAGCTGATAAGCCACTTTGTCGACCCGCCGTAACACGTCGAAGGGTCCGATGAACCTGGGGGAAAGCTTACTACCCTTTCCAAACCTCCGCTGCCCACGCCGAGGGGAGACTTCAAGAACACGTGGTCTCCAACCTCAAAATCCAAGGGCCTCCTCCTGGTATTAGCATATGACTTCTGCCGGTCTTGGGCCACCATCATCCTTTCCCGTATGAGCTGAACCTTCTCTGTCGGGCTATGCACCACCTTCGGGCCAAGGATGCCTGCCTCTCCTACTTCGGTCCAACACATAGGTGAACGGCATGTCCTCCCGTACAAAGCTTCAAATGAGGACATACCGATGGTAGATTGGTAGCTATTATTGTAGGCAAACTCTACCAGAGGCAAGTATCGCACCCATGATCCCCCTAAGTCCAGAACACATGCCCGCAGCATATCCTCCATGGTCTGGATGGTGCGCTCTGTCTGTCTATCTGTCTGGGGATGGAAAGCAGTGCTAAGATGTAGCTTCATGCCAAAAGCATGCTGCAATCCTCTCCAGACTCGCGAAGTAAACCGTACATCCATATCCGAGACTATAGACCTCGGATTCCCATGAAAACGCACCCCCTCATCCACATACTTTCGCGCCAATGCATCCAGAGTACTCAACTCCCTGATCGCAAGAATGTGGGCCGATTTAGTCAACCAGTCCACTACCACCCAGATGGCGTCATATGCCCCTTGGACCATGAGAAGTCCCATGACGAAATCCATCAAGATGTCATCACACATCCACTCGGGGACATATAGAGACAACAGTAGGCCTCCTGGAACTCGGTGTTCAGCCTTCACTTGCTGACACACTAAGCACTTGGCCACATACTTTGTGTCACGACCTGACCCTACCTGGGCTCGAGCTACAAATACCCCAAGCCCACCTCCATAGACCAGGGGGTGACGACCAGTGCCGAAGGCACAACAACTCGGTGAGGCCTTTGCCTAAGCATCTGTAAACACACATGCATCACACTCAATGAAAAAATGCAGAGTAAAAGAAAAGACACGTAGAGTAAAAGAGAAACTGCTATATATATATACCACAAATGTGCATCGAACTCTAAACAGTACAAATAAAGTGATGAAAAGGAAAAAGGGAAAAACATGTGCCCAACCAGAAAAGTGCCACAACCCGGCAACAGGTAAACAAACCAAACAGCCGGAAGGGGTCCCCCACCTAGGACCTAACCACAACCACCACACGCGGTCCAAGATCTTCAGCTCCTAAGCTCCACTGAAGTCACGACCAACCTGTCCATCGTCTGCAAGGGCACTCAAGTGCGGGCAAAGACCATGAAGAGGTGAGTATAAAAATACTCAGTAGGATACCCAAAAGGCTCGAGGGAGCATCAAAGGAGGTACCGAAGGGTGAGCAGTTGAGCGAACAGGATAAGTAGAGGAGTACAACTGAAAGTGCAGTAAGAGTAACAGTAGAGAGTCCAGCTCAACCCAACAAGAGAAAGGAGGTAGACTCGTCCTGACACAAGGAGCTGGAAACGGTGAGAAGATGAACTTCTCATCGAGTCTTCGCTACCTATAGCAGGAGAGTAGACTTGTCCAACCACCAGAATCTAGACACAGAAAGCACTTGGCATACCCCGTGCGTCTTCACCTCTCCCAGAAGGAGAGTAACCAAACCCAAGAAGTGGATACTTGAACAAGGTATATACAAGTACATATGCACAATCAAGAATCCCAAACAAGATTGTAAGGGGATCTTCATCCCGTACCTCATCCCAAGAAAAGAGTAGCCAACAGTCCCAGAAGTAACACCATCGATGCCCAGCATCCCGCACGTCTGCCCCGAACTATAAGTCAAGGGCTCAATCACCGCACCTCGACATTATCTTCTTTCGGAGGAACTGACTCGCCCACACGGTTTTAGGTCGTGTCACAAGGACGCGTCTTGGTGGGGGGGGAACTCCTCGTACATGAGTGTTCTGGGGGAACATCAACCAAAAATCATCACTTCCCTATAGTCAAGAGGTCTGCTCAAAGTCGACAGGCGACCCCCTACCCAGCCCCGCTGGAGGGTCCCTAGAAGTCGACGGGTTCCCACTATAGGGAGACCCGGAATGTCGATGGGTGCCACAATGCCCTATCCTGTAATAGGGCAATCCACTGGAAGGAGACCCGGCTAAAGTCGGCGAATGGACCACTGCCCAGTCCAGCTGGAGGTAATGCGGCATTGGGGACCACTGACCAGCCCAGCTGGAGGTAAGCCCGGCATCGGGGACAACTGCCCAGCCCAGCTAGAGGTAAGCCCGGCATCGGGGACCACTGCCCAGCCCAGCTGGAGGTAAGCTCGGCATCGAGGACCACTACCCAACCCTGCTGGAGGTAAGCCCGGCATCGGGGACTACTGCCCAGCCTAGCTGGAGGTGAGCCCGAAACTGCTCTGGCCATCCCTGCTGGATGGTACTACTCGGTGAACACCGCTGTACTGGCCATCCCTGCTGGATGGTAACCCACTGGCGAGCCCTGCTTGAAACAACCTCATCCCTGCTTGAATCAACCTCATCCTTTCTAGAAAAAACCTAAGCCCTACTGGAAACAACCTCAGTCCTACTGGAACAACCTCAGCCCTGCTGGAACAAACTCCTTGGTAGAGGTTTGGTGCCCGCGTAAAGTGTTGGTCACATCGAATCCACAGGAACTATACCAGGGAACACAAAGCAACAGGAAAAACTGCCCAGGCCTCTCAAGGCGGCCACACTCCAATCCGCTGATTCACTGTCGAAGCGGACTGAGTCAACTCACCCCAGAAATAGGGGAAAACAACCACATTGTACGAACACCCGTAGTCGAAAATGGTGTCGCAGTCCGGTGAAAGGGGCACGGTACTGAAACCCCTCACATTTGATGAAACATAGGAACCAAACCATCTCTGTCAGCCAAACCATCGAGAACAAGACTAGGGGGAGACCACTCAACCCTGCTGGTCAGACAAAAGAGCATCAGGCCAGGGGAAACTTCACACTACTGGTCAAACAATCGAGCATAGAGGGACCCTCTACGTCGCGAGATGTCAAAGTATGTAAAGTAGAACACGACACGCACATGGGGCCCACACTACATGTGGCCCCAAGTCAACCCCAACTGAGCGCACAAACATCCTCAGGTACAAACAACCACACGTACCTCCAAGCGCTCCCGTATACTCCCAGAGTATACCTCGTTCCAGCCTAAAGGCTATCGTCCACATGGCATCCAGCGTTAACGTGAAGGCATGACATAACAACTCCACCTCAAAGGCCCAGGAACAACCAACCACATCTTGTGGATCATTTATATCACTCTCTCAAGAGTGCGCGATCACACGACAAGGGTCCTCTACAAACATGGTAGGACGAACCACCACCGGAGCACCATTCATTCTTCTATATTTAACAAGATCATGCAAGAGGCTTCGCACAACCAAAAGGATCTCACCGTTGTAATCCTCGCGGAAAAACATGCTAGATCGACTACTTACTCGCCTCCAACGGATAACCGATAGAAAAGTCAACAACACGGCCTCACGCCCGAATGACGTCCCATGATCCCGAGCCTCATCCCTGAAAACAGTCAGGCACATCGCACCATTGCGATCCCCTCGGGAAAACATGTCAAAATCACTACTCACTTGAGTGCAATGGATGTCCGGAGAAAAAGATACGTTCCGGCTCCCCACGCACGAGCGGTACCACGCGGGACCCACATCCCGGTCCCGAAGCGCTGCCAATGGATCACACCATTGCGATCCTCTTATAAAAGCACACAAGATGGATTATTCACTTGTCCAAAACGGACACCCGGTGATAAAGATGGAAAATCACCGTCAACCCCCGAAACGGCCCTCGCGGGGCCCATACCATCGTGCGGAAATAGAGAGGGCGAATTGCACCATTGCAATCCCCCCAGAAAAACATCAAGAAACAATTGCTCGCATGCCCCGAACGGGCGTTCGATAAAAAAGTCGCTAAACGTTGCGCGCAGCTCAAAAGACGGGTTGTGTGTCACGACCCGTCCTCGGGGCCCGTGCCGTGACTACCCCAAGCCCGCCTTCCATAGGCCAGGGGCTGGCGACTAGCACCAAGGCGTAAAATCCCAGTAAACAGGGAAGGCATTGCCTTTATAAGTAACAACCACACAGAGTCAGCAAGCGGAAAGTAAAGTGCAGAAAAGTAAAGGGGCCGGAAATACAAGCCCAACTGTAAAGTACAACTGAAAAGGTAAAGTACAGCAACTGAAGAAAAGACGGAGGCCTCGTGTCGTCCACTGGCAATCCCACCTGAAGGGTGGGTACAGATAGCCTCCAGGCTCCTCGGGTCCCACGTCCGCTCCGAGCACGTCCCGCCCAGTGGTCCACCTCCAGGTACCGTCCTGCTCCACGCCCCAACCGTGATCAGCGTTGTCTGTCGTCTGCAACCAACACAACAAGGTGCGGGCATAGCCCGTGCAGGGGTGAGTACAAGCTACTCAGTAAGGACCCCGAGACCCCCGAAGGTCTCCCGAAATCCACAAAGGATATAGCACAAAAGAAAGATGCAATCACGAAGTAACATCTGACTCGACTTAGGTATATGCCCATACATATACCTAAGTCCCCAATTCTAGCTCTGCTCACGAGCTCAAGAACAACTCAATCCACAAAGGAAAGCAAGACTCAAATCCATAAGGAGAGTAAACGGTAAATCCACAAAGGATAGTTCAACACAATCCACAAAGGAGAGTAACATACGATTCAGCTCAACCAGGTATACTTTTTCAGATGACGTCAAAGATGATCACTGATCCATCTAAGTCGTCGGACCCACGAAGGATCGATAGGTACTAACCCCCGCAGAAGACCCACACAGGATCGGGCTCACACAGAACCTGTAGGCAGTGGCTCACACAGAACCGGTAGTAAGGACCCACATAGGATCGGGCTCACACAGAACCTGTAGGCAGAGGCTCACACAGAACCGGTAGTAAGGACCCACATAGGATCGGGCTCACACAGAACCTGTAGGCAGAGGCTCACACAGAACCGGTAGCACTGATCCACGTAGGATCGCTGAGTGCAGTAGTCGACGCAGTCCACTGAGGATCTCTGCACAGTCGTCGCCGCAGTCCACGAAGGATCTCTGCTCTGCCGTCGTCGCAGTCCACGGAGGATCTCTGCTCTGCCGTCGTCGCAGTCCACGGAGGATCTCTGCTCTGTCGTCGAAGTCACAGCCAGCGCTAGGGTTCCCGCACAAAGCGAGCTCGTTTAGGAGGGTCCGCTCCACGAGCCGAGAGGCTGATACATCAACTGACACGTAGTCCGAAGTTGATGTATCCAAAAGTTCCGTATCGACAACAGGATCTCAACGCAACAGACGGCGCGTCAATCGGACGCCCGGTCTGAGAGTTATTGACATTTTCGTCCCAGGGGCCCGGTTGGTTTTTAGGGCAAAACCAACCCGACCGTACTCCGCCTGTATCCGATCCTCGGGTGGAGTATGCCAAAAGTTCCGTCTCACTTAGAGGAAACTACCACAGCTGACGGTACGTCGATCGGACGTCCGTAACTCAAGTTATGAGCGTTTCCGCTCCGAGGGCCCGGTTGGTTTCGTGTACGAACCAACCCGGCCGAACCCAAAGTCTTCCGAAACCTTGAGTATAATATACCAAAACGACCGTCTCGATCCAAGGATCGCGTAGCCGCTGACGGTTCGTCAATCGGAGGTCCCAGTCCCAAGATATGGGCGAAAGACCGAAGAGGGCCCGAAAACGGGGGTTCTGGGCCCGGGGCGACCCGGCCCGAACCCCCCCTGGGGTCGGCCGAACCGGGTCGGCCCGAACCGGGCCGGCCCGAACCGGCCCGAACCGGCTCGGCCGGGTCCGGTTCGGCCTGGGCGCGGCCCGGCCGACCGGACCGGCCGGCTCGGCTTCGGCCGAGCGGCCGAACAGGCCGCCGCCGCGGGTTTGACCCGCGGCATTTGAAGAAACGCGGCCCCCGCGGGGGGCCGCCTGTCACGCGGACGCGGCCGGGCCGCCGCGTCCGTTCCCGGTTCCGCGCGGCCGCGGAACCGGCCGCCACCGCCGCGGCTTCAGCCGCGGCGGAAGATCTCCACGGCGGCGCGCCGGGCGCCGCCGCTGCCTTCCGCGGGCCGCCGGAGATGCTCCGGTGGCCCGTTTTGCCTCCCGTCTGCGCCGATGCCTCTCCCGGATGCCGACCTTCACTGCGGAATCAACGGATCGCCCCTGCCGCGCGGTTTGTCGTCGTCCGTCATATCCGCACAACAAAAAGGACCGGCGGAGGGTTGTCGGGTCTTGTTCGTTAGACCCGCACCCTCCGCGTTAGCCATAATCAACGGGAGAAAAGAAAAAGGATGATCAACACATGATCCAACAATTTTTTTTAAAGATAAAATTGTTCGTTTGAAACCGACTTTTTAAATTTTCAAGAACGTTCACGAGAAAATTTAAAAAGGGGTAACTTTTCCAAAATAAATCCCTACCTCGAAGTCGTCGTCGGACGAGAGGTCGTCGCGGAATCGCTCGTCGCGGAAGAAGGAGATCGTCGCGTCGTCGTGGTATCCGGCGTCGCGTCGCCAATCTCCGGATCAAGAACAAACAGATTTAATTAATTAAATCCGTTGTTGTTGAAATTAAGAAGGGAGAATTTAGAAGTTTCGATTCTCACCTTCAACCGTCGATCGCAGGTTCGCCGCGGAAGAAGAGGCACCGAAGAAGAAGAAGAAGAAGGTCGCGGAAAAGCTGTTGACGTCGCGGATCGTGCGTCGTCGGATTCCGGTTCCGGAGTTCTTCGCGTTCTTCGCGTTCTTCGCGTTCTTCGCGTTCTTCGCGTTCTTCGCGTTCTTCGCGGAGAGGGTGGAGGCTCAGAGGAATTGCACAACGATAGCAATCCTCCAAAATAGACAAGTTTGTCTATTTTATTATTTTGCCAACAAACGTAAAACGCGTAAGTAACGACCCATTTAATTCGTTGAATTAATTCAACGAGCGAAACAGCCCATTTAATTCACGAAAGAAACAGCCCATTTAAATGGTCTGTTAAGAATTAAAGAAACGCGTCGGTTGACTTTTCAGTTTCTTTGACGGGTTTTCGCGGTGCGTTACTTAGCGAAAGAAACGGCGGGGCTCGCGCGGGCCCCACCTCACAAATATCCTATCAAGGGGGTAGGATATTTCTGGATAGAATTCTATCCAGTTCAACACAGTTCAAGCCGCCTTTAAGTGGCTTCAAGTGGCTTCCAAGCAGCTTAAGTGAAATAAAATAAAGTTGTCGCACAAATTTATTTTATTTCTGACTTAAAGCCGCAAAATTTAAAAACCACGTCTGAGCAAACGCAACTCCGGAAGAGGCATTTCTAAGCAAATACCGGCGCTGCGATTTCATCGGTGCCCTCAGAATTTGATTCCGGGCACCGGTTCAAAAGATAGAAAAACCCGCTCGTCCGTTCACTGAACGTACCCGAGCCAAACTTCGGAAATTGATTCCGGGCACACCGGGCCTCGGAATCAGGTGCCGTCTGAAGCTGCGCTCTTGTAAAATTCCAAAGAGAATTAAGAAAAAAAAAATCCTTGAAATTTGCGGGTCTTTACATTACTCCCACCTCAGGGCTTTACGTCCCCGTAAAGATACATCAAAAACTAGGGGAACAAATGGGGGTACTGAGCACGCATCTGAGCCTCCCGCTCCCAAGTGCTCTCCTGGAGGTTCCCGTGCTGCCATCTGATGCGCACAAGAGGAATCGACCGCCCACGTAGGACCCGCTCCTGTCGATCCTCGATCTCTACTGGGACCTCCGCAAAAGTCGCCCCATCGTCCACGTCCAGCTCCCCAAAGTCGATGATGTGCGTCGGGTCGTGCACGTATCTCCTCAGCTGAGACACGTGGAAGACGTCGTGCACCCGATGCAACTGAGGTGGTAGAGCCAGGCGATAAGCCACCTCTCCTATCCTGCTGAGGACCTGGAAAGGCCTGATGAAGCGTGGAGACAACTTGCCGCCTCGGCCAAATCTCCGTAAACCACGTCGAGGTGAGACACGCAAAAAGACGTGGTCGCCATCCTCAAACTCCAGTGGCCTCCGCCTCCTGTCAGCATATGACTTCTGCCGGCTCTGAGCTGTCCTCATCCTCTCCTGGATGATCTGGACCTTCTCCGTCGTGGCTCGGACCATCTCTGGTCCCACGAGTGCTGACTCCCCAGGGTCTGTCCAGCACAACGGTGATCTGCAGGGTCTGCCGTACAACGCCTCGTATGGTGCCATCCCGATGGTGGAGTGGTAGCTGTTGTTGTACGCGAACTCCACCAAGGGTAAGTGGTCCTCCCAGCTGCGACCAAAGTCAAGAACACATGCACGGAGCATGTCCTCGAGTGTCTGTATGGTCCTCTCCGTCTGACCATCCGTCTGAGGGTGGAAGGCTGTGCTCAGATGGAGCCGCGTCCCGAACGCCTCCTGCAACCCCTTCCAAAGCCGGGAAGTGAAACGAGCATCTCGATCGGAGACGATAGACGATGGCACACCGTGAAGCCGTACGATCTCCTGGACGTAAAGACGTCCCAAGCTCTCCACTGAGCCCTGCTCTTTGATGGGTAAGAAGTGTGCCGACTTGGTGAGTCGGTCGACAATCACCCAAATGGAGTCGTGACCTCTGGAAGTGCGTGGAAGTCCAGTCACGAAGTCCATAGATATGCCGTCCCACTTCCACTCCGGGACCTCCAAGGGCTGTACCAAGTCTGCTGGTACCTGATGCTCTGCCTTCACCTGCTGGCAGGTGAGGCATCGCGAAACGAACTCTGCCACAGCTTTCTTCATGCCCGGCCACCAGTGCTGTCGTCTGAGATCCTGGTACATCTTCGCCACTCCGGGATGCACCGCCAAGGGAGAAGTGTGAAACTCTCTCAGCACCTCCTCTCGTAAAGCGACTGGTACGAAGGTACGTCCTCTGAAAAGGATGTCGTGCTCTGCTCCAAGGGAGAAGCCATCAGGCGCCTGACCTGAGGATATCAGTGCACGCCGGGTCTCACAGTCAGCGTCCCCACGCTGAGCCTCTCTGACCCGCTGTAGAAGTGGAGGAGAGACTGTGAGAGACTGAAGAAAGGCTGCTCCGTCTCTATCCACGAAGGATATCTGCAAGGAGGCTAGCTGCTCCGTCGCCTCCTCAAGTAGCTGAATGCCCGTCCTCCTGCTGAGGGCATCGGCTACCACGTTCCCCTTCCCAGGAGTATAGACTATCTCAAAGTCATAGTCCTGGAGGAACTCAAGCCATCTCCGCTGTCTCAGGTTCAGGTCCTTCTGAGAGAAGATATACCTGAGACTCTGGTGGTCAGAAAAGACTGTGAAGCGCTCGCCCATCAGATAGTGCCGCCAAGTCTTCAGAGCGAAGACCACTGCTGCTAACTCCAGGTCATGAGTGGCGTAGTTCTGCTCATGCGGCCTCAACTGACGTGATCCGTAGGCGATCACGGCCCGCTCCTGCATCAGGACGCACCCGAGTCCAGTCCCTGACGCATCGCAGTAAACTACGTACCCAACTCCCTCCTCAGGCAACCTCAAGATAGGTGCGCTGGTCAATCTCTGTCTCAGCTCCTGGAAGCTCTGCTGACATCTGTCTGACCACACGAAGGGTTTCCCCTTTTTCGTCAAAGCCGAGAGTGGTGCCGCAACTCTGGAGAAGTTTGGCACGAATCTCCGATAGTATCCGGCTAGGCCCAAGAAGCTCCGCACCTCTGTCACGCTCTTGGGTGGCTCCCAAGCTAGCACTGCCTCGATCTTGGCGGGATCCACTGCAACTCCCGCCTCAGAGATGACGTGTCCCAAGAAATGGACCTCACGTAACCAGAACTGGCATTTTGAGAGCTTGCCATAAAGCTGGTGCTCTCGGAGTGCGTCTAGCACAACTCGCAGGTGGTAGGCATGCTCCTCCTCAGTCGTCGAGTATACCAAAATGTCGTCAATGAAGACCACGACAAATCGGTCGAGGTATGGCTGGAAGATCCTGTTCATGAGGCTCATGAACACTGCTGGAGCATTGGTTACGCCGAACGGCATAACCAAGAACTCATAATGGCCATACCGACACCTGAAGGCCGTCTTCTGCACGTCCTCGTCTCGAACTCTGAGCTGATGATAGCCTGACCGGAGGTCTATCTTCGAGAACCACCGCGCTCCCTTGAGCTGATCGAAGAGGTCATCAATCCGGGGCAGCGGATACTTGTTCCTCACCGTCACCTGATTCAGGCGACGATAGTCGACACATAGTCTCAAGCTCCCGTCCGCCTTCTTGGCGAACAAAATCGGGGAAGCCCAGGGTGAAACACTGGGTCGGATAAACCCCTTGCTCTACAGGTCCTCCAACTGTACCCGCAGCTCTCGAAGCTCGGCGGGGGCCATCCGATATGCTGGAGTAGATATCGGGGTTGTCCCGGGGTACAAGTCGATGTAAAAGTCTACCTCTCTACGAGGAGGTAGCCCTGGAACGTCGTCGGGAAAGACGTCCACGTACTGATCCACCACTGCAGGAAAAGCCGGACTCCGCACGTCCACTGCTCCTAGGATGAGGCTAGCCAACTGATGAGAGATAGGCTGAACTCTCCTCCGCGGAAGTCCATCCTGTGCTGAAAAGGTTCCCTTCTCGCCGGTGAAGGTAAACCTGCTCCCGTCGGTGCGAACACATCGCACCTTGCGCCTAAAACAGTCGATCTGGGCATGAACCGTGGATAGCCAATCCATGCCCAAGATGACGTCGTAAGGCCTCGACGCCGCTACAAGGAGATCCCAGCCGAAGCTCTCGCCTCCTAGAGTAAGCTCACACTGCCGGCACCAGTGCGTAATCGTCGAGTCTGCTCCCGTAGGAGTCTCTAGCCGTAAGGATCGAGCCAACGGCTCAGTCGGAATCTCCGAGCTCCGAACAAGGGCAGAGGCTATGAAAGAGTGACTCGCTCCTGTGTCTATAAGCACTGCAGCAAGGGTGGAATAGACACAGATCGTACCTCGAATCATCTCTGGCAAGTCGGGGTCGTAGGCCTCCACTGCCTGGAGCTGGGCCTGTCTCTGCCCGCCAGCTCCCTGTGGTCGAGGTGGCCCTCCTGGTGGTGGTGGGGGTAGAGCCTGGAAGCGTCGCCCACCACCCGCTGCTCGGCCAGCTCCTCTGCCTCGTCCGCCTCCTCCCTGCGGACCGCCACGGTCGACCCTCTGCCTCTGCCTGGGTGGCCCCTCCACCGTCTGCTGCTCCTCTGGTCGGCGAGTCGGGCAGTCACGAGCCATGTGACCCTGCCCGCCGCAGGTGTAGCACAGCCTGCCTCTCGGAAGGCTGGCACTCCGCTGTGTGCCCTGCACTGCTGAGCCAGTGTCCCGAGGTCGCCTGCCGGAAGGTCTGGTCCGCCTGGAACCCTGGGTCATCCGCCGGCTACCCGCTGCCGAAGACTCAGCTACCTGCCGCCCTGCGCTAGGTCTCGCCACTGAAGAAGGCTCTGCCAGGAAGCTCTCGATCAGGAGGGCTCGCTCCAGCACTCCCGCCTGGGTCGGAATGCTGAGGGAGATCAGCGACGCCCGAATCTCCTGTCGCAAGCCCTGCTCGAAGGTCCGGGCCCGGAAGAAGGGGTCCCGTACCATGTCGGTCGAGTAGCGAGATAGGTCCGTGAACCTCGCCGCGTACTGAGCGACCGTCATGCTACCCTGGCGCAGCTGGAGAAGCTCCTGGATGCGCACCGCTCGGAGGGTGGCCGGGACGAACTCAGAGCGGAAGAGGCTCTCGAAGTCCGCCCAGAGCAGGGATGCCTCATCGTGAACCTGGAGCATCAGGCTCCACCATCGTCCTGCCGCCGCCTGCAGGAGGCTCGCTGCGAGAATCACCATGAGATCCGCTGGTGTCCTCACTAGCCGAAAGATCCGTACCACCGCCTCTAGCCAGTCCTCGGCGGCCTGGGGGTCCGCCTCACCGCGAAACCTGGGCGGTCGCTGGCTCTGAAACTCATGCAGTGCCCTGAGGCGACGTGCATCGTCAGCGTCTGGTACTGGAAGCATCGATGGCTCGGCGGGTAAGGCTACCGCCAGTGCCACTGCTGGCAAAGGGCCCTGCACCGAGGCCTCATCGCTCGGTGGGCTGCCGTCGCGCCCTACACTCGGAACCCTAGCTGGCAGTCGTCGCGGGGCCATCCTGAAAAGGAGAACAAGAGCACCACAGTCAGAACAGTATACCTGGTGAGCTGGCACAAGTAATCGCAAGGAAAACTTGAGACTTTCATAAAGCAGATCAGTATACCCGGTGAGCTGACACAAGTAATCACAAAGAAAACTTGAAACACACACTCAATCAATGTTTTCATGAATTAAGTTGGAAATCAGGAGTCAGGGTCCTGGTGTACGGATACGTCGGCCGCCGCACCAACACTCGGCTCCCTGAACTGATAACCACACTCAATACACTAAACACTATTGCTTCACATAGAAAGAAAGGACGATCAGAGTCTGCGGTAGTACCGACCACCTCTGATACCAATTTGTCACGACCCGTCCTCGGGGCCCGTGCCGTGACTACCCCAAGCCCGCCTTCCATAGGCCAGGGGCTGGCGACTAGCACCAAGGCGTAAAATCCCAGTAAACAGGGAAGGCATTGCCTTTATAAGTAACAACCACACAGAGTCAGCAAGCGGAAAGTAAAGTGCAGAAAAGTAAAGGGGCCGGAAATACAAGCCCAACTGTAAAGTACAACTGAAAAGGTAAAGTACAGCAACTGAAGAAAAGACGGAGGCCTCGTGTCGTCCACTGGCAATCCCACCTGAAGGGTGGGTACAGATAGCCTCCAGGCTCCTCGGGTCCCACGTCCGCTCCGAGCACGTCCCGCCCAGTGGTCCACCTCCAGGTACCATCCTGCTCCACGCCCCAACCGTGATCAGCGCTGTCCGTCGTCTGCAACCAACACAACAAGGTGCGGGCATAGCCCGTGCAGGGGTGAGTACAAGCTACTCAGTAAGGACCCCGAGACCCCCGAAGGTCTCCCGAAATCCACAAAGGATATAGCACAAAAGAAAGATGCAATCACGAAGTAACATCTGACTCGACTTAGGTATATGCCCATACATATACCTAAGTCCCCAATTCTAGCTCTGCTCACGAGCTCAAGAACAACTCAATCCACAAAGGAAAGCAAGACTCAAATCCATAAGGAGAGTAAACGGTAAATCCACAAAGGATAGTTCAACACAATCCACAAAGGAGAGTAACATACGATTCAGCTCAACCAGGTATACTTTTTCAGATGATGTCAAAGATGATCACTGATCCATCTAAGTCGTCGGACCCACGAAGGATCGATAGGTACTAACCCCCGCAGAAGACCCACACAGGATCGGGCTCACACAGAACCTGTAGGCAGTGGCTCACACAGAACCGGTAGTAAGGACCCACATAGGATCGGGCTCACACAGAACCTGTAGGCAGAGGCTCACACAGAACCGGTAGTAAGGACCCACATAGGATCGGGCTCACACAGAACCTGTAGGCAGAGGCTCACACAGAACCGGTAGCACTGATCCACGTAGGATCGCTGAGTGCAGTAGTCGACGCAGTCCACTGAGGATCTCTGCACAGTCGTCGCCGCAGTCCACGAAGGATCTCTGCTCTGCCGTCGTCGCAGTCCACGGAGGATCTCTGCTCTGCCGTCGTCGCAGTCCACGGAGGATCTCTACTCTGTCGTCGAAGTCACAGCCAGCGCTAGGGTTCCCGCACAAAGCGAGCTCGTTTAGGAGGGTCCGCTCCACGAGCCGAGAGGCTGATACATCAACTGACACGTAGTCCGAAGTTGATGTATCCAAAAGTTCCGTATCGACAACAGGATCTCAACGCAACAGACGGCGCGTCAATCGGACGCCCGGTCTGAGAGTTATTGACATTTTCGTCCCAGGGGCCCGGTTGGTTTTTAGGGCAAAACCAACCCGACCGTACTCCGCCTGTATCCGATCCTCAGGCGGAGTATGCCAAAAGTTCCGTCTCACTTAGAGGAAACTACCACAGCTGACGGTACGTCGATCGGACGTCCGTAGCTCAAGTTATGAGTGTTTCCGCTCCGAGGGCCCGGTTGGTTTCGTGTACGAACCAACCCGGCCGAACCCATAGTCTTCCGAAACCTTGAGTATAATATACCGAAACGACCGTCTCGATCCAAGGATCGCGTAGCCGCTGACGGTTCGTCAATCGGAGGTCCCAGGCCCAAGATATGGGCGAAAGACCGAAGAGGGCCCGAAAACGGGGGTTCTGGGCCCGGGGCGACCCGGCCCGAACCCCCCCTGGGGTCGGCCGAACCGGGTCGGCCCGAACCGGGTCGGCCCGAACCGGGCCGAACCGGCTCGGCCGGGTCCGGTTCGGCCTGGGCGCGGCCCGGCCGACCGGACCGGCCGGCTCGGCTTCGGCCGAGCGGCCGAACAGGCCGCCGCCGCGGGTTTGACCCGCGGCATTTGAAGAAACGCGGCCCCCGCGGGGGGCCGCCTGTCACGTGGACGCGGCCGGGCCGCCGCGTCCGTTCCCGGTTCCGCGCGGCCGCGGAACCGGCCGCCACCGCCGCGGCTTCAGCCGCGGCGGAAGATCTCCACGGCGGCGCGCCGGGCGCCGCCGCCTCCGGTCGCCGGCGCCGCCGCGCCGGCGACCCGCGCCGCCGCTGCCTTCCGCGGGCCGCCGGAGATGCTCCGGTGGCCCGTTTTGCCTCCCGTCTGCGCCGATGCCTCTCCCGGATGCCGACCTTCACTGCGGAATCAACGGATCGCCCCTGCCGCGCGGTTTGTCTTCGTCCGTCATATCCGCACAACAAAAAGGACCGGCGGAGGGTTGTCGGGTCTTGTTCGTTAGACCCGCACCCTCCGCGTTAGCCATAATCAACGGGAGAAAAGAAAAAGGATGATCAACACATGATCCAACAATTTTTTTTAAAGATAAAATTGTTCGTTTGAAACCGACTTTTTAAATTTTCAAGAACGTTCACGAGAAAATTTAAAAAGGGGTAACTTTTCCAAAATAAATCCCTACCTCGAAGTCGTCGTCGGACGAGAGGTCGTCGCGGAATCGCTCGTCGCGGAAGAAGGAGATCGTCGCGTCGTCGCGGTATCCGGCGTCGCGTCGCCAATCTCCGGATCAAGAACAAACAGATTTAATTAATTAAATCCGTTGTTGTTGAAATTAAAAAGGGAGAATTTAGAAGTTTCGATTCTCACCTTTAACCGCCGATCGCAGGTTCGCCGCGGAAGAAGAGGCACCGAAGAAGAAGAAGAAGAAGGTCGCGGAAAAGCTGTTGACGTCGCGGATCGTGCGTCGTCGGATTCCGGTTCCGGCGTTCTTCGCGTTCTTCGCGTTCTTCGCGTTCTTCGCGTTCTTCGCGGAGAGGGTGGAGGCTCAGAGGAATTACACAACGATAGCAATCCTCCAAAATAGACAAGTTTGTCTATTTTATTATTTTGCCAACAAACGTAAAACGCGTAAGTAACGACCCATTTAATTCGTTGAATTAATTCAACGAGCGAAACAGCCCATTTAATTCACGAAAGAAACAGCCCATTTAAATGGTCTGTTAAGAATTAAAGAAACGCGTCGGTTGACTTTTCAGTTTTTTTTGACGGGTTTTCGCGGTGCGTTACTTAGCGAAAGAAACGGCGGGGCTCGCGCGGGCCCCACCTCACAAATATCCTATCAAGGGGGTAGGATATTTCTGGATAGCATCCTATCCAATTCAACACAGTTCAAGCCGCCTTTAAGTGGCTTCAAGTGGCTTCCAAGCAGCTTAAGTGAAATAAAATAAAGTTGTCGCACAAATTTACTTTATTTCTGACTTAAAGCCGCAAAATTTAAAAACCACGTCTGAGCAAACGCAACTCCGGAAGAGGCGTTTCTAAGCAAATACCGGCGCTGCGATTTCATCGGTGCCCTCAGAATTTGATTCCGGGCACCGGTTCAAAAGATAGAAAAACCCGCTCGTCCGTTCACTGAACGTACCCGAGCCAAACTTCGGAAATTGATTCCGGGCACACCGGACCTCGGAATCAGGTGCCGTCTGAAGCTGCGCTCTTGTAAAATTCCAAAGAGAATTAAGAAAAAAAAATTTCCTTGAAATTTGCGGGTCTTTACATTGTGGGGCACGCGCCCCAACTTCGGCCTCAACGCCTGAAAGCACCCTGGAATGCTCCGCCTCGGTGCCAGGGTTCCAACGCCACTGACAGCGCTCAAAACGGACGTCGGACGCGTCCGCGCCGTCCAAAGCAAGATCCCCAGAAAAATGGAAATTTGCTTAAAGATGCGTCGCACCTCTGAGGCCCCTCATTTCAGGAATTACAAATTCCCAAAATCATCTCAAAATATCCCTCTCATTCTGAGGCACGCGCCGCCGCAGATGGCTCACGAAACCGACTCTCGGTTTATGATTTATTAAATATAAATCATTTTATAATAATAATAATAATAATAATAATAATACATTATTATTATTATTATTACTTCTTTTTTTACAAAAACCAGACCGGCCAGGAGGGTCGGTCTTCTTCCACCGCCGCCAGTAGGACCCGCTTTCTGCGGGTCTTCGTCTCCTAGCAGATCGGCCAGGAGGGCCGGTCCTCCTCCACACTCCAGAGGTCGACTCCTCGGGCGCCCCCGCTGACCACGCCAGGCCGGCGCACGCCTGCTCCCTCACCAGTCTGACGCCATCTGCAGCCCCAGCCGATCGCCGTCACAGAAGGGAGCCGCTCTGCCTGAGGAGACCCCCACCGCCACGTCACCTGCCAGATGTCACCTCCGCCGTCCTCCTCTCGCTGTCCGCGAGCCCCGGCCAACACTCTCACCAGACCAAGGCCGAACACCCCACCGCCGCGCGTCGCTGCGCACCCGGCCACTGCGCTCAGCCGCTTTAACCCTCCGGAAAAACTAAAACCAGCCGGAAACAAAACCAAAACCCGCAACTTTCCCTGGACAATGGAGATCGCCTCTGAACTCTGATTTAAATTCCCAAAAGGGTGATGGAAAGACCATAAATTATACTACACAATTATGGGATTTTTTCGAAGAAATAGTAATAGTTTGATGCAAATAATCAATCTCAAAGAGGGGTTCGGGATTTAAAACTCAAACGAACACCGCCTACCTCGATGGGCTTCGCCCGACGCTTCCCGCGCGATCCGCTGCCGCCGCAACGCACCACCTTGATGAGGAGAGGATGGAGGAGGCCCTGGTTGAGACTCCTTCTTCCAGGAGGAAGAAAAAAGGGAGGTGAAAAGGGGTTTACTTAAATAGAAATTAAATAAATTTTAATTAATTTAATTTCGAAACACACCAAATTAACCCATAACCAAAACTCCCGACGGGGTCAAGGTTATGCCTACCCTAGGGTAAACACCACCTTCCGAGAAGAATGGTGGTCTCGGAATTTGATTCCAAGCTTCCGTTTGGAAGTTATAAAATTTAACATCTGAAGCTGCTAAATTACGAAAATGCCCCTGGCGGAATTTTTCACAGACGGGCCGCACCCGTGAAAGTTACACCCCACCTAGGGTAAACGGCACATTCTAAACTTAAAGGTGTCCTCGGTTTTCCAATCCGAGCCACCATTTATAAGATACTTGAGCTTCACCCTTAAACGAATAAATTAATTAATTAATTTATCCGTTTAACGTTCCGAAAGAGAGCGAGGGGTCCAAACGTCCCGCGCCGAAATTTTTTATGTCATTCCTAGGGTAAACACCCCATTCCAGACCCATCCCTACACTCATATCTCTGATTCGAAGCACCTTTGAGGAGTTATCCCATTTATTTGGCGTTTCCAGTGTGAACGCACTGAAAATTTAATTTCGGACACTCCGGGGCTTGGAATCGTGTGCCGTCTGAAGGCGCTGCTCTAGAATATCACCAAGAATATTCCAAATACATTCACAGTAAATACTGGGTTCTTACATCATTCCATCCTTCAAGATTTTCGTCCCCGAAAAGCAAAACCAGGAGACAACTCAGGGCACTAAGCCCACACCTAGCCCTCCCGTACCCAGAAGAACTCTCGCACAATGTTGTGCCACCGCACACAGGCCAAAGGACTGATCTGTTCACGCTTGGTCAGCCCTTGCTGATGTTGTGCACCCACTCCAGACTTTGGGGTTAGGGAAAGGCGGTAGAGTACCTATCCATCCCTTTGCACGGTCTCAAATGGCCTGAAGGCCCTCGAGGGTAGCTCACCTCCTCGGTCGAACCTCTGCATCACATGCCGTGACTGGAATCACCGCCCGCACTGGGAACAAGGCTCGGAGATTCCCTCCTTCAGAATATCCATATGGTGGAACACCCAAAGATATATGGTCATGCAAGATTCCATAACTTATGTCCCATAACCAAGGATCTCTTATAGGCTCAAAAAGGCGAAGGAGTCGACACCATTCACTAGAGAATAAGGTCCCACGCCTTTTACCTTACCAACACAAGGTTACACCTGACGCCCCACGTCACCCTGGTAACACATCAATCAAGGAGCAGGGAGGAAATCAGTTCACACACAGAGTCTAACAATTGTACTTCAAAAAGTAGAAGAGCTGTAGAGTGTACCTCTTATCACCTCATGCTCCGCAGGATCATTGACAGGCAAAGCTCGCGGTTGTCCTCAGTCCCAACTGTCAGCTCCCGGAGATTTATTTGGACCACCTAGTGGTGATGGGAAGACCTCGTAACGTCTTCCCCCACCTCCAGCTCCTCCCACTCTTCTACTAGGAGCACCTTTCTGGGCACTACTCTGATCACGGTGTTGCCTCTGCCGTGGTGGTGCACCTGCTGCCTGCCTAAAGCTCTCAGCAACTCGGGTCGGGCAGTCTCGTGCCAAGTGACCTCACCCGTCATAACCATAGAACTGACTCTCTCTGGGCTGCACTGGTGCCCTCCGGCGCCACTATGGTTTATGACCACGGCCCTGAGTTTGGTTTTCAGAAAGCCACCTGCGTCTAGGTTCTGAGTTACTTGAACTATCCTCAGAAGCCACCTGCTATGAATTTTGTACAATAGATTATAGTGTTACCTCATATGTGATTTTCATAAAACAAATATTTGATTTTTTACCCTGTACATCATGTAAAGATTCTGAGTTACTTGACCTATCCTCAGAATCCCTCCATGTTTCTTTCATTGCCCCATTATACATTCTATCTTTGTACTCATATTTATTTTTGTACTAGAGCTTGAGACATTCAGACTTTATATGTACCTTTATCTTTCATTAATAGTAAAATATCTCATCATACATTTCACTTCTTTTCCAATCATTATTCCAGCTTCATTTTTTATCATATATTCCCTTAATTTTAGGCATTCTGAAAAATTTATTATCTTTGTAAAATCTGTTAAACCATCTGGCTAATTGAGCCATCTCCCCATCATTGTCATGTGATGATGGTTCACTGCTGGAACTTTCTAAAGATTCTTCTAACTTCCCTTTCTATTTTGTTTTTAGAAGTGGTCGTATTAAATGCAGCAGATTTTATTTTGGGTTCATCCTCCTCATCCTTGTAGACATTCAAATCCTATTCATACATCATCAGTTTTCCAATGAGTTTTTTTACAGGTAACATCCTAATGTCCCTTGATTCTTTAATAGAGATCGAGGTTCCTATACATATTTTAGGTAGGCATCTGAGAATCCTCATGATCAGTTATTTGGCATTAACTTCTCTTCCAAGAGAAATCACTGTGTTGAAAATTTCATCAAACCTGAGATAAATGATAGAAATAAGATCATCAGGAATCATTTTAATGCTATCGTATTTAATATTATAAGTAATAATTCTTATTTATTTAACACTAGAAGTTAATTCTTGTGAACTAGACAAGGTATCCTAAATTTCATGGGCGATTTTACATGCAGAAATTCTATTAAATTCCTCATCTCCTAGAGAGCAATATAAAGAATTTATGGATTTGTAATTGTTATTGTAGGAAGTCTTGGTAGTTTCATTTCATGTGATTCAATCTGTATCAAGAATCTTATACTCATCTATAATTGATGACAAAATTTCAAAACTCATACTTTCTAAATACATGTTGATTTAAATTTTCCATTGAGCATAATTGGATCCATTAAATAATGATGATCTGTTTTTTGAGAAACTTCCAGTCTGTTATCCATAATAAATAAATACTTTGAAGTTCTAGAAATTTATAATTAATAGAAATTTATAGATATTTAATGTAAAACTAAAATCACAGTTGAATATGTTCTGAAACAGAGTTTTAAAAACAATCCGATGATACCAAATGTAGGTCTGAGTAGAGAACTCAATAGGGGGGATTGAATATCTATCAAAATTTATGTTTAAAATTTATTTATAAAAGGGTTCCACAATTAATTTAAATATACCCTTGTTAATAAAAGTAACAAGATTAATAAAGATTTAATATTTAAATAATGTCTCAGAAGATTGGTTAATTCTCATTAATCTTCATATCAGTTATTAACATTACATTTGAAGTTATTCTAATAAGGAAAAAAATTATAACTTCTTTCCAGGATTAACTATCAAAATAAATTTAGTGATTTCTGAATTATAAAGTAAAACATATTAAATTAAATTAAACAGCACAGTGGATATAGAACAAGTGGTTCAGTCTCAAGTCGAGACCTAGTCCACTCCAATTGGTGATCACCTACCACCAATAAGTTTATATTAATAAACTTTATCAACACCCTGGATCGGATTAAACAATATTACATAAGACTATCCCGGTCACACGAACTCTTCCAAAAAATTTCATGGGTATGAACTAATAGGTCACACAAGGACCTATTCCACTCATATATGTGGGAATACATAAGTGCGGAAAGATGTATGAGAGATTGATACCTTGTATCCTCTAGTTTAATGAAGGAGACAATGTGTGTTCTTATACAAACACACACACTACAGTAAATCAAAAATTAATAAACAACAAAGAAAAAATGACGAGATAAGGTTATAAGTGCTCTAAGTGTTAGTCTATGTACCTCTAGACTTCTTGGATGAATTAGATACATAAATTGAGTCCTCCTACAGAAAATGGAGTATCGCAAGTCAGCTAGATATGGCTAGTGTTCTTCATAGAGTTGAAAATGCGAATAATGTTCTCAACTCTAGGATTTGAGTATGATTTTGTGTATTCTTCAGATGTGTCGAGTTTCATGTGTTGGTTATAATTTCAAGAATGATAGTGCTTCTTTTTTAACATGCACACACTTCTTTATCTATCATATTTTTTTTATTAGTTGCTTTTGGACACAATGTTCTTTTTATTCTTGTAGTGCATGTGTTGGAGCTAACATGATGCGTGTATTCTACACCTCGTACCTATTTTTGTTAGGTGGCATGTCTAAAAATAAACATTAATTATTTCATTGTATTTAAAAGCATCAAATATGACTGTAAGAGAATATATTTAAAAACAAAAAAAAATGAGATTAAGAAATGGTGTCACAGTTTGTCTGCAAACAGTGTTACTTAGAAGTGGGGTCTTCATAATTGTCTTTTAGCAGGGAGAGAGGTATGATGGGAAAATTGTATAGAGATCTGGAACTGGTAGCACATATGTGTTGTTTGATCATAGTGTCTGGTAATAGTGTATGGATGGTCACATTGTCTGGATGGTTATTTTTCCTAGATGGTCACATAGTCAAGATGGTTATGGTATCTGATTCATGGTGTTTAGTCATGGTGTATTGTCACAGTATCTGATTCTTTGTGTCTGGTCACTGTATCTGGTCACAGTGCCTTATCATGGTGTCTGGTCACGGTGTCTGGGTCAAATTTCCAGAAAAACATAATTGATGGCATACTCGTGGTTTCTTAGAATTAGCCAAATATCTATACACATACATAAACAATGAATTCCACATATTGAATTAAACTTAATCATTTATCAAGTAAATCCATTATAACACAAACTCAAAATAGTTTATAATCATTAAACATAGCATATATGATGTTGGAAATGTTTATTTAAAGCCTAAAGAAACTAATCATATTAAACATGATTTTAGATAGATTAAACATGATTAACAAGCCTTACAAAATGTACAAGGTTTTTTATCATTAAATCGTGATTAACACATGTGGATCCCTACAAATATGATACTTGAGAATATATAATTGTGATTCAATGATATATAAATATGTAATAGGAATGATTCTTAACATATGAATATGAAATAAAAATGACAATAAAAAAACATCAGGTATAACTATAGATATAACTATAACATTAAGTATTAAGTAACCACCTCCATATACCATAGTAGGATTAGGATAACAACTTGTTTACCTACTTGGGATTAGATAACCACCTATCTAGAAAAAAAAATTTTGCATTTGGATAACCACAAAAATACCAAAACATTTTTAGGTTTGGCTTAACCACTAATGTATACAATTATTTAGGGGATTTTTATGAACACTTATGTTCGAAAAACTTGTTGAGGTTGGGATAACAACAATAGTGTCACAACATTTTGGGATTTTTTTGACCAATAATATACTATAACATTTTGGGCCTAGGAAAACTGCCAATATAAAAAAATCACTCAATTCATTATAGGGATATAAATTACCCACAAATTTAATAATGATAAACCACAAATACAGAAAGGATCATCCATAATATCATTAAAATCCCATGAAAATAAAATGAGATTCATGTTATGTCAAAAATAAATTATAAAAAATGACTTCTATATTAAATTAATTAAAAGATAAATTTCAATATTTTATAAGCAGTATAAATTTATTTAGAGTGTAATAAATAAAACTAATAAATAATTGTTATATCCATTGGATTTATAGACGAAAAATAGCAGTGAGGTATGGAAAAATGTTTTTAGAAAACTTTTTTATCATTTTCATAAAATTTAATGTTATAAGTCAAATTAAAAAATAATTTCCATAAAAGTGAAAGTATGAATCATTAAAATAGATAATGAAAATAATAATAAAATATAAAATTTAATAAAATAAATATAATTTCAAAAATGTGGAGTGGAATATAAAAATGTAAATTTGTGGAATAAAATAAAATTTATTATTTCTTTAAAACATTAATATTTATTTTGGAAATGAATGATTCATCAAATAATGGGAATTCATATTCTGTTGGAAGACCATGAAATAATTAAGAAAAAAATTCATTAATAAAAATTATTAAAAAATTATGAAAATGATTTCATATAAAGATTGATAACAATGAGATTATTTTCAATATTTTGTAATGAAAAACGGTTGGGGAAAAATAAAAAATATTCTATTAAATTACATAAATATAAATTACTATATTACATATATTGAAAATGAAAAATCATTGAAATAAATAGAATAAAATTCTTGATGCCATATAAATAATGACTCGGTGGAAGAAGTTCCATTATAAAGGATGAGTATTATTCTTAACAACAACATATTATTATAGAGAATAAAATCCATATAAAAAGAATATTTTGATCTAACAATGTAATATCCTTGATAGAAAGATAAAATATGATAGATATTTCAGAAATATAGGAATAAAAGTATATTATAAAACCATAGTCATAAAATAATGTTTATAAACCAATTAATTTAAAATTATGTTGAAAAAACCTTAAGACTTTGGTAACATCGGATTTAAAAAATTAGAATAGAACATTAAATAGAAATTTAAATACAGTAGAAAACAATAATGATATAATATGAGAAAATGGAAGAATATACAAAATATAAATGAAAATAGGGGTAGAATACAAAACATTTTACAAAGAATAAAATTGGAGCATAGAAATCCTTACCTTATATTAATATTTAGTATGTTGTTTTATAACCACATATATAATAAAATAAGACTCACTAATAATTTATTTTATAAAATTATCTATGTTTGTTTCCATTAATATCAATCTCTTATATTCATTTCATATAAAGTTATTATATATTTGTAGTTAATATTGATCATCAGTTGTTAGCATCATCAACCATCCCTTATCTATTTCGATATAATGGGCTTCATCATCATTATATGTTCACATTTAAATATTCTATATAATAGTAAAGGTGTTGGAGTATATTTTACATAATAATTTTTTATTTTCTAGTTTCATTACATGGAGGTTTCAAATATGGTTCTAAAAAATAAAATCAATGACATATTTGTTTCAACAATTGCTAAAAAATAAAATGTGGCGCATTAACATTGAGTTAAATATTTATATTTCCTTTCCAGAAAAAAAATAGCACTATAAAATTTTTATTGCTATATCATTTAAATAATTATGTTTACCTGACCACCCATGATAAAAATTTATAGAATTGTTCATGTATTTTGCTAAGCAATCCAAAACAAGAACCAACTATAATCAATGGATGAGTTTCATTATAAAGTAAATTATTTTATAAAATCATCATTAAATAAGAATAATGATACTATTTATATTTTATCAAATTGATAAATAATAATTTATCTGAGGTGTATGAAGAGTATATAAGAAAGATAATGATAAAAATAAATAATTATAGAGGTGAAATGGAATATCTTCTTGGATACCATCATGTATTTGACTGAGTTTTGCGGATTTTCATGAGTTAAGAATCTACCCAAAGTGGAAAGGGATTATTTTGAAATTAAATATAGTATATTATGGAGGGGAATTATTATTTTAGGTGTTCCTTGGATGTGATAGGTAATGTGTCCTTTTATAAGTGAGGGGAGTGAAATTTTTATAAATAGCTATTACTTAATGTAAAATAAAATTGTTTTTCATGGAAAGTGTATAAAAATTAGATAAATATGGATTATTAGAAGATTTTATGTTTTAAAATCACTTGTACACTAATTTTATTATAGTATTTTATGATATTAGATGTATTTACCTTTTTATTTGATACATTTACCTTATTTTATCTTTTATCATGTTAACCATCTTTTACATTGTTAACATATTTTTATGTCCTAAAATTGAATTTACCTTATTATCTAAATTTTATTTTTATGTTTCCAAATATGAAATCTATTTTATTTAACAAAATTTATAATTGTGATGAAAATAACCATTAATATTAGCATACCTAACTAAATGATATCATTTTTTATTATTACTATTATATAAATGAAAATGAATTTAGACTTATTATTACAATATTAGTTATAACCATGAAATTTATTAGTTTTAAATTAAAAAATTGTGTATTAATTTTCATAATAACACATCCAAAACTGAACAAAGTATTTTGAATACTTAATAATGTTAAAATGAGAAAAATGGAATTTTACTATACAAAAATAAAACTTATGTTCTAAAATTTCAAACATTGGTTTATAAATTATACATATTGTTTTTAAATGATTTATTTTACTCATAAAAAAAATATTTTATCAAAAAATTGGGGATTTGGTTTTAGAGGTGGGAGTAAGGGGCATGTTGCAAGGTAACGTCCCAAGACATTGGTGTTTATTATTGTTTCTTTCTCAGAGCTATTTTATTTTGTGAAAAATGTGATATAAATTATTTGAATATGAAAATTCTTCATAAATTATTAATTAATTTATATATCATGATTATTTTTAAAGAATTTATGGTATTTATAATTTTTTTATTTAGTAAATATAAACCTTTTCCAAAATAATACCAAATTAAACCCTAAACTATGTCTGAAATAATGAATATTAAAATAATTTGGATTTAATGAAATTAAAATTATATCATTTTGGTTTTTAACACTTAAATACGAACATAAAATTTAATTAATTCTAGTTTTTATAGGAAAATGAAATTGTAAATTACAAATTTTTATTATATTATTTCAAATCAATTATTAATTAAAAGAGTGTTAATATTTTTTTTTAAAATTGAAAAATTGTATTACAATAATATATATATAAATAATGATCCATAAAAAATAAGTTAAAAATAAAAAAATGTTTGAAAATATTTCATTGAAAAAATATACCTTTTTACCATTAAATGATTTTAATCACATCCCATTAAAATTTATAAATTCATTGGTTTTAAATCAAATGAAATAATTATTTTAATAAATTTGAAAGGTATTAAAATAATGGTTTTATAATAAATCAATTTAATTAATTATTATATTTTTATTTAGATGAGTTTTTAACATTATTATAGTTGTCTTAATTGTGTTTCACATTATATTCTCATAATGTAATGATGTTCATATTACATTATGATAAAATTTATCTCCTTTTGTATTAGTAGGGTGTTGAATGTGATTCAATCTATTCACTATATTATTTATTTAAATACAATAACATACTAAAATCTCTTGGTGTTACAAGTTTTATATTTTTATTTTTTAAAATATGGCTAGACCCATTGAAAATCAGTATACTTATAAAAATGTATTTATTATGTTAAAAAAATTGTAACAATTTCTATACATAAGTCTATTAGAATTATTTTAGAATATGTCACTAATATAAATTTTACAACTTACAAAATGGATGCCTTCAGTGGTTTTTAAATGAAATAATTATTGATCATTATTATATCAAAACACCAACCATATTAAAAAATCACTTAAATTCAACAAATTATGTTTTTAAATTATCCATTTTTTTAATTTTTTTGATGTTGATTATTAGAGATTAGAATGGTAGTCTCATCACATTAATTTTAAAAAATAAATTTTAAAATATAAAACTAAGACCAAACTATTTGTCGAAATAATTATAAATATATTTTGATATTAAAATATATTTTATTGATATAATTTTTTCATACAAAAGAACTCTATGTTTGATAGATTTTCAATTTTAATGAAAAATGAATATTAAATGAGTTTCTTAAGGGGTTTAATTTCTTACTTTTTATAAGATAAAATTGATATTATTTTAAACAGAATACAAGACATCAAAACGTTTTAAATATATTTGTTTCCTGAAATGTGTCATGGGAAGTCATAGTCTTATCTTAACTATAATCTTGACTTGGATAAAATTAAGAATCCAATTGTGTTGTTAAATTACAGAGTGTTTTTATGTTTAATATAACTTATATTTAGTTAGCCTAAAATAATCTATGAATATTGTAAATTTACTTAATTTTAATCAAAACCTAATGAATTATTGTTTTATTCAATAAATGTAATGATTATATACATCATGATTACTTTTAATTTTGGTTCATTTCACATTAAAAATGTTCATTGGAATTAATTTTTTATTATGATACAAATTATGGGTTTTACAAGTTAGATAGAAGGAAAAAAATTAAAATATATAATTTCTTGTAAATTATATCGTTTTATTGTGTACTAAGAATTATTACTTTGTTGCAATATCAATTAGTGAATCTAAATATTTTTCTTCTTGAATTTTTTTATCATAGATTTTATAAATGAATGATAATAAACTGAATTATAGATATTAATTTTGATACATATCTATAAACATGAAAACAAATGTTTTATTATGATTTCATAAAAATAATGAATGTCACTCTAGAACCAAGTATATTGATATTAAATTTCACTTAATGAGAGATCACTATAAAAATGATGTTATAGTACAATTCATTATTAAAAAATTCCATCAATCTAAAATTTTCATAAAAACCTTAAATCTATTGAGATAAAATTATATCACATATAAACTAATGATGATTAATTAAATATGTATAATTTAAATTATTTTTAATTAATTAATTATAAATATTTTATTTTATGTGATTTTTTTTATAAATTGATTTACAATTTATTATTTTATAACTTTATTATTTACTCATTTAATTTATGGATTTTATAGCCAACTATGTTTTTTATGATCACATGGTATGTTTTTATTTTCCATCACTTAATTACCTTTAATATTTTTTTATTTGAGAAATTGTAGTTAGATTTATTCTATTTATGTCATTTAAAATTATTTTATATGATAATATGTAACCCTTTACCATTCATATTAACCTTATCCGATCGATTAAAATAAATTGGTCCCTTTTTCCTTTATATCATTTATAGTCAAAAATAAACCTAGAACATTATAACCACGTTTTATGATAATGGAGAATAAAAGGGGTGTTAGATCAACCTATCTAGATCTGGAATGAACTTCTATTAAATCAAATTTAGGTGTGTAGACAATAATTATAGTTTTTAATTCCCAATTTAATGATTTTTTTATCATTGTATGGATATTACCAGATATGAAATGGCTGGAATTTAGTATGTTAGTAACAATATAATTCATAATGAGTCCTGGTTAAAACAAAAATTTTATAGGGAATAATGTCTAACCTTGGCTAGTTATGTATTTTATCATTAATGATAAATTTATAAAGAATAATAATAAAAATGAATCAAAGTAATACATTGATAGAGAATAATTCACTCTAACATACAAATCATGGGTTTTGTAATTGGACATACTTCATAAAGGTGAGTTTAAATACTTTAGAAATTATTTTCTCAAATTAATAATTATTTTATGGTGGATTATTATTTTTGAATTTTATTAGCGATGGTGAAGTGGAGAGGCCCAAGACAATGGAACTAAATTTGGAGAATAGGACACCAATTAAGATATTACAACACACAATGAGTTTAAGTACATGACATGTCTCCAGTATAATACATAATAATGTTTACATCTATTATCTCATGATAAATTGATTAAAGGTGAACCTATTAATATTTTAATTAGATATATACAATAGGTTTATTAATTACCTTGCAAGGTATTGTGATTCTCGCTCAAATTTACCCAAGATATGAAGGTAGAACGGTTCTTATAGTCTAACTTGGGTTATCGAATCCACAGAGACCTAAGAAGTAACCTATAGACACGCACATTCTAAGGAATGTTTTTGGCTATGAATTGGCCAACTTTGGGTTGATTTTAGATGGTTTTAAGTTAATTATAAGAGACTTAAGTGAATTCAAATTAAAATAATGAGTTGATCCTAGGTTATCGCTCGCTGAAATTTACCCAAGAGATGAAGGTAGAACGGTCCTTGTAATCTAGCTTGGGTTATCGAATCCACAGAGACCTAAGAAGTAACCTATAGACACACACATTCTAAGGACTGTTTTTGGTTATGAAGTGGCCAAATTTGGGTTGATTTTAGATGGTTTTAAGTTAATTCTAAGAGACTTAAGTGAATTCAAATTAAAATAATGAGTTCATCCTAGTTTATCGCTCAGGGTGGATTGGACGTATTTCCTTTTTAATGATTTCAATTTCTTATATTTGAGATGGGTTCATTTAAGGAGATAAAACAACATCATCACTTACTGGTTTAATGCCTAAACCCTTTAATAATAATCACCTATACACTTAAATCATCAAAGTTTTGATCACTTCAAGGTAAAGGTTCGTATTAGCACTTGAAGTGTGTGGCCTTAAATTCAACAAGGATGATGAAGTTTAAAAATCATCAAATAAAAATATCAATTAAAGAAGTGATTATACATTAATGAGGAGATAAATAACATCCAATCCAGCCCCTTTATAATCCCTTGGATCAACCCATAAGTGGGTTAGCCCTCCATTTATTCTATGGTTTCAATGGAAGCGGAAAGTAGACTTACAAAGGTGGAATTGAAGAAGTAAAAACAACAACAACAAAAGATCACTCCTCCGTTGTGTGATAAATATCACAAGGTTTGGTATGAAATAGTTCAAACCTTGAACCAATGGTATCAAATTGATAAGGATAAGAACATAATAATAATATAATAAGAACTTTTATTAAGAAACTAAGGTGAATTAAACAACTTACATGAGAAAGAAATGTGATTACAAACACAAAGCAGCAGCATAACACTACAATGAAACCAAGCACCAAATATTCCTCAATCCTCCAACACCAATGCCTTAAATAGGAATTTTTGAGCCCTTGGGTAGATCCTAAAATAGTACAAGTCTCCTCAATTAATTGTGGTAGGCCATAGGTGGTGGAAAGCTTGTGTAATTTGGACTTTTCCACATTTGAACCGAGGTGGTAGCCAGCTTTCATCCACCAAACAGAGGCGCTTGGAAGACCTTCTAGATGGCCTAATAAGAGTGGGGAATAGAAGAATAAAATTCATCCACGGATGTATTATAACCTCCTGTACAATCTCATCCCAAAAGGAGTTATGGTTTTCGAGATATGGTTTAATTGGTGGGATGTTTTTCTGGGCCGCAGAATCTGGCCCAGAATTTTATCTCTAACTTGGGATGCCTAAATTGAAACCATGGAGGCCTAATTAGCATTGTATCCTGAAGAGTTATGTGTTACTCTACGTGTCTTCTATAATCCCACGAAATTTGGGATTCATTGGGCCTTTATTTTAGGCCCCACAGTCTCATCAGTGGGCTGGTGTCCAATCTGCCTTCTCCAGAATTGCTTCCTTTCATTGCCAAATATCTCCATCATCCTCCATGAATTCTACATTGATCCCTGAATGAAAAATTTTCATATTGGAGTGTAGATCAATTTCCGAAAATATCAAATTAAAATATGTATAATCAGATGAATCATTTGGTACTTTAAATGATGTTCAAAAATGTACCACATAATAGTGCATTTTAAGAAGGTATTACAATCATAATGTGAAATGATGTTCAAAGTGTAAAATGTACTAAAATGGTGTTTATGAATAATAAAGAACATGAATATTATATATATTACCAATGAATATTAGCCTTATTTAGTGGATAATCACACCCCCCCAACTTGAGTTTTGCTAGTCCCGAGCAAAATATATCTCAACAATATGAAATTCGAATTCCCATTTCCAAAAAACATTTTAATACACAATGATCACCAAAAAACCCTTATACCAAACAATCATGAAACCCATAAAAATATTTTAATACAAGATAGTTTCATACGAATATCCCAATCCCAAGCCCATTCCTTTTTTCAAATTCATTTCCATATTTCATCCAATATCAATTAAGTATGAGGATGTGTTGTGCATCACAATAGACATGGGGGTTCATCTTTATTCAAGGGGAAAATTATGGAAGCGCTAGGTGGAATCACATTTCAATATTAAGATGAGTATTCATTTTTTTTATATTTTTTTTTTGTTCTTTTTTGTTTTTTCAATTTTTCCATGGTAATTGAAGTTGCACTCAAAAGAGTCAACCCCTGTAGCGAGACTTTGCCAATGACTCTCAGGCTCAAAGACCTTAGGGCACCAAGTGAAGCCCACATACTCGGGCATCATCTCGAGTTAACTCAGTCAAAAACAAATTCAAATTACCAAAAATAGAGATAAAATTACTAACTCTGGGCCAGACAACTATGGAGTCACGATCCCCAAGTGTCGAAAGCCATGCATTAGGTCATTTCATTACTCTACGTGCAAATTTTTTTTTAATTTTTTTTTGAATACTCATATTAAACAAAAATGATCACCAAACCTATGATATTTATTTGGGGGACCCCATGAACTTAAACTAATACCATACTATCCAAATGACGTGCATTGTGAATTTTTTTTGGATGAAAATATAAATGATGAAATTTCACATTGGACAGCCACACTTTCCAAAATCTATGCTCATGAAATTATACAAGGATTAAAATCAGAATCAGGGTATGCTAAATTATTTGGTATTCAGTTTCAAAGTGTTCAATGTGTATTACCATGTTAAAAGTTAAAGGAATTTTACCTTCCATCTTCACAATTTTTTTCAAATTATTTATCATTTTTTTGACACAAAAGCATTTTTTATTTTATCTCCCCCCCCAACATAAAATAAAAATGTCCCCAGTGTTTAAAGAAATGAAATTTTAGAAGGGAGTAGATGTAGAGAATGAAAGTTCAAAAAGGAAATTGAAAAGGAGGGTCATGGAATGAAGTCACCTAGTCGTTGAAGTTGAAATTCTTGTTGCTTACTTTCAATCCTTTGATATCCATGTCACTTACAGAGTTCCCTAGTAGAAAATGGAAAAACAAAAAAAAACAATATATATATATATATATTTATATAATAAAGAAAGTAAATTATAAGTATATATATATAAATTATAGAATAAGGAAGCACAAAAGGTCGTAGGTCAGTGGTAAGTGCACGCCCCTGTCTCCCTTCGGTCCCCGGTTCGAATCCCTGCGGCTTCATCGGTTGTGACGGGGTTTGCCCCACGACCTACGATGTGGAATATTATTATTATTATTATATTTTTTTTTAATTTTAACCTACAAACACATAAATATAAAATAAAATAAACTGACGATTCATTGTCTTCTTTTTAAATTTCTGGGTAAGGTATTACTCAAGGATCACACCACGTAACATGGATGAATATGGTGCTCCCCTTTCGTACCCATCCATACTCATTATAGAAGAACAGGTCAATAGTTTATTTTTTTTTATTTCTAAATATCAAAATTATTAATAAAAAAATGATTCCAAAATGTTTAAAAACATGAAAACCATGGGTTGCCTCCCATGAAGCGCTTTGTTTAACGTCGTTAGCCCGATATGGAGACCCCTAACTTACCCAATTCCAACTTTAAACATTTTAATGACCACATGTTTCACCACGACTACTAGTTTTATATTTTTTTTATGTGTATAATTTGTGTCATGTACAAACCTATGTTCTACAATGAGTGGAAAAATCTAAGGAATGTTTGAAATGGTTGATCCAGTTTCCACTGTAGTTTTTCCAAAGACATCAATGGTAATTCCCATTTTTTTGGTTTCAAGAGAAGAATGAATTCCAACTAAAAGTTCATTGTTAAATCCTATTAAGGGATACTTGATCATGGAAGGAAGGACAATAATTTTGAACTCAGGTTGGATAGTACATTCAATCACAGGTTGAGATTTTGAATCCAAATCAGTTTCATTTTCCAAATTTCTCAAAAAAATAGGTTCCTTTTGAATAGAAGATTCAACCACAAAATTAGAAAGATTAGTTTTAGGAATGGGTATGGACTCAAAGATTGTGATTTCTCCCAATGGTTTAATGGTTGGTGTTTTTGAAAATTCATCAATTGAGTTATACTTAGGAGACTCAATCCACGATGTCAAATTTACCTCTTGTGAATCCAAAAATTCAATTTCCTCCTGATTCAAACACCCATAAAAAATTCCATGATCCTCCTCATATTCCATAAATCCAAAGGTTTTCTCTTCAGTAAATTCATAAGAGGTTTGTGGGAAACTAGACACTTCACATAAGGTTATGGAAGGGACAATTTGTGTAGGGATGGGTTCCTCACAATTTTTAATGCTTTGTAGTTCTAACCTCAATGATGAAACCTCAAAATTCATTATCTCCATTTGTTGGCAAAATGTTTTAAGTAATGGTTGTGGATAATTATGGTTAAGGGATTGAGAAACATGGTCTATTTCAGGAGGATAATTAAGTTGTTGGAATTGCACAGGGGTGTGTTCAGATTGGCCTTATTGGGATTGGAACTCATAATATGTTGGAATGTATTGTAGATCATATGAATAAAAACATTGTGGTTCAGTAGGTTGTTGATGATCCCACAAGTAAGAATTTGGATGGTCATTGTACATCGTACATGGGGTTGGGTGATCAAAGTAGGGATAGGTTTCCCATGTTTGGACTTGTTCAAAATTGACTTCCATAGGAGTGAGGAGTGATAAAAGAGAAGTAGAATGAAAAAAATGATTATAGTGTCTAATATGACTTACTTAGGTCCCCGGCAACGGCACCAAAATTTGATTCTCGCTCAAAGTTACCCAAGAGATGAAGGTAGAACGGTCCTTGTAGTCTATCTTGGGTTATCGAACCCACAGAGACCTAAGAAGTAACCTATAGACATGCACATTCTAAGGAATGTTTTTGGCTATGAAGTGGCAAAATTTGGGATGATTTTATATGGTTTTAAGTTAATTCTAATAGACTTAAGTTAATTCAAATTAAAATAATTAGTTGATCCTAGGTTATCGCTCGGGGTGGATTGGACGTATTTCCTTTTTAATGATTTCAATTTCTTATATTTGAGATGGGTTCATTTAAGGAGATAAAACAACATCATCACTTACTAGTTTAATGCCTAAACCCTTTAATACTAATCACCTATACACTTAAAGGATCAAAGTTTTGATCACTTCAAGGTAAAGGTTCGTATTAGCACTTGAAGTGTGTGGCCTTAAATTCAACAAGGATGATGAAGTTTAAAAATCATCAAATAAAAATCTCAATTAAAGAAGTGATTATACATTAATGTGGTGATAAATAACATCCAATCCAGCCCCTTGCTACTCCCTTGGATCAACACATAATTGGGTTAGCCCTCCATTGATTCTATGGTTTCAATGGAAGCGGAAAGTAGACTTACAAAGGTGGAATTGAAGAAGTAAAAACAACAACAAAAAAAGATCACTCCTCCGTTGTGTGATAAATATCACAAGGTTTGGTATGAACAAGTTCAAACCTTGAACCAACGGTATCAAAGTGATAAGTAGAAGAACACAATAATAAGATAAGAAAAACTTTTATTAAGAAACTAAGGTGAATTAAACAACTTACATGAGAAAGAAATGTGATTACAAACACAAAGCGGCAGCATAACACTACAATGAAACCAAGCACCAAAGATTACTCAATACTCCAACACCACTGCCTTAAACAGGCATTTTTGAGCCCTTGGGTCGAGCCTCCAACAGTCAAAGTCTCCTCAATTAATTGTTGTAGGCCATAGGTGGTGGAAAGCTTGTGGAATTTGGACTTTTCCACATTTGACCCGAGGTGGCAGCCAGCTTTCATCCACCAAACAGACGCGCTTGGAAGACCTTCTAGGTGGCCTAATAAGAGTGGGCCGTAGAAGAATAAAATTGATCCTCGGATGTCTTCTAACCGACTGTAAAATCTCAGCCCAAAAGGAGTTATTTTTTTCTATATATGGTTTAATTGGTGGGATGTTTTTCTGGGCCGCAGAATCTGGCCCGGAATTTTATCTCTACCTTGGGCTACCTAAATGGACACCATGGATGCCGAATTAGCATTGGATACTGAAACGTTATGTGTTACTCTACATTTCATCTAGAATCCCACGAAATTTGGGATTCATTGGGCCTTTATTTTGGGCCCCACAGTCTCATCAGTGGGCTGGTGTCCAATCTGCCTTCTCCAGAATTGCTTCCTTTCATTGCCAAATATCTGCATCATCCTCCATGAATTATCCATTGATCCCTGAATGAAAAATTTTCATATTTGAGTGTAGATCAATTTACAAAAATATAAAATTAAAATATGTATAATCAGATGAATTATTTGGTACTTTAAATGATGTTAAAAAATGTACCACATAATAGTGCATTTTAAGAAGGTATTACAATCATAATGTGAAATGATGTTCAAAGTGTAAAATGCACTAAAATAGAGTTTATGAATAATAAAGAACATGAATATTATATATATTACCAATGAATATTAGCCTAATTTAGTGGATAATCATATTGTATCAACTATATTCCATATTTATTACATGAGGCTAGAATAGAAAAAATTAGTATAAATGGGTGAGAAATCCACCTGATAACCACCAAGATTATGTCTATATAAAATAAATTGTAATCAAATGATTTTTGGATGAAATCCATATAGAGAATGATGATTAATTTATGGTAAAATGATCTAAAATTACAATAAAAACAATTCAAATTTTATACCTCTAGATGGAGCCTTTGATCCATTTTTAAAACATTGTGAGATAACTCGAGATGTGGAGAATCAAATGTCCTGATAAATGTATAATTATTTAAATTTTGTGTCATGGAAATTTTATAATAAGTGGAAGAAAATATTTTTTATGAAAAATAAAATAAATTGAAGTCAACTATATAAGGGAAATAGGAATACGAGGTTCCTAATAAAGCATGTTATTATAAAATTAGTGGTCGGGGGTTGAATCTATGTAACCATATTTTGTAAATTATTTTATAATAAACCTACATTACATTTTAATGTGTGAATCCTTTTAATTAATTTGACCTGTAAGTTACATATATTGGGAAAATAAATCATGAGAGGAACATGCTTTTATATGGTATACCCAAAATGGGGGTGAATATTTCCTTCATTTGAATTATTTAATGTAATTTATAGATAATCCAATAATGTTATAGAGTATATAAAATAAGAAAATAATCATCGATAACATCTATAAAATTTCAAAATAGTTATCATCCCTCGATTATTTATATACATGATCTCTTCTATTTATATTAATCACTATAACCAAATAAAACAGATATTTACTCTTAAGATTTATTTTTCTTCAGTTGATGTAGATTTTTTGAATGTTATGAGTCTAATAGAATAAAATCTATATTATACTAAACTAACTAACCTCAAATAATAATATTGAGTATTATATAATCCTATAAAAATTTTCAATGAAAATAATTCAGAATAACCCCTCCCCCCCCCCCATAGCTAATAATAATTGGCCCCCACTGAATAACATATTTATGATTTATAATTTTGAAAACATTTATCATCTCAGAAATTATATTTTTTAAAATTTTAATTTACAGTTTCCATTGAAAGTAATTCTCAAAATATTCATATATTATTTTATTCAATGATAGTAAAATTTATTCTATAATATATTTCTTAATATATTTCTTATATATTATAGAATAATATTATTTATATATCAACAAATATCATATAATTTTTTCTAAAAATAGTATTCAATTATTATATTTATTTCTCACACAAATTTAACATGGAAAATATTTAAAAATTCACTTGTTTTGCATAATTCAAATATACATAACATTTTTTAAAATTTATAAAATATTATGTTGACACATACATGATAATTATAATATTTAATTCATTCATACATGAACCTAATGTTTCAATTATGTAAATTAACGTAATAATAAAATAATCTTTGTAAAATATAATAATTTCAAAGATAGCATTCCTTTATTCGTTCATGGGATTTTTAGTTTTTCAATAACACTAATATAGTTAGTTAAACTATCTAGTCTCACATTAAAAACCAATTAACCTTATGTTTCTAACTTATGTAGTAGAATAGTTTGCTTGTGTATCCTTTAAAAAAATTTAGGGATATATAAGTAATAAAACTATTACACTTAAACTGTATAGAAACATAAATCTTCTCCAAACACCTCAAATCTTCTCAAAATATTCATATTTATTTAGCTCTAAAATATGTTTTTTAATAAATGAAATTAATATCCATCATAATTCGATGAATTATTCCAAAATAACTAAGAAAAAGTCTTACATTGATTCTACTGAAGACCCTATTTCATTCTAATGGAATATTTACCAAGTGTTGATTACTCATTTAAATTGATATGTTCAATAAATCCTAGTTAATGTCTTATATAAATAGATAAATATATATTTGTGGAATAACTTGATGAATCTAAACCATTTTAAAGTTCTATATTGGGAAAAATTATCAAAAATATTTTCATTGAAACATAAATTTATAATTCACTAATGTATGTGGAACCAAAAATCATTGAATGAGTTGAGGTATATAAAATAGAGTAATTAAGACGATTAGATGAAAATATAATAGAGGATGACCATTTAATTGAAGTTCCAATGGTTGTTACATTAATTAAAAAGTACATGTTTTTCCTGATTAACATGCTGAAATTGTTATTGTGTATGTAATTAAATAATGTACAATGGATTTGGTTTCAAAATAAAAACTACATACATTTTATATTTGTCCCCATGGAAGTGGAATTTGAAGATGATGGAATATTATATATTCCTAATTTAGATATTTATCATTTAATAAAGGATTTATAAAATAATTTTTTATAATCAAAATAGAATTGATTGTGAAATATGTAAACAAAATTCTATGGATAATTTTTGTATGGAGGGTATTAAAAAAATTTGATTAATTTTTGGAATATCCAATATTTCGGACAATTAAGGAAATATTGACATTTTTAAAGTCATATAACGATTCAAGGAAATATGGTATAAAATAATATAACTATTTCATTTCATGGAACTGTGTCTATGGTTCCTCCCAATGAGTAATTAACCATATAATATCCTGGGATCTTGAGTCAAGTCAAAACACACTCCCGATTTGAAATTTTTAATTAATAGCTATTCTATATTATTAATCATTGATTGAATCTAAATTAGGAGAGTTTCATAAGTATTTTATCATGTATTTACATTATCCTCATGATTTTTCTAAAGACATAAGTGTTTTTAGAAGGTTTCAGGAGCACTGTAAACCCAAAGACCTCATTTGGTGTTGTAGGTCAGGGTGCATTGGTTGGGGTTAATAGTGTGGTGCCTTCCATGTAGCTGGGAGGCTGGTTTTTCAACTGTCGAAGGGTTTGAGTATACCATGTGAGTGAGGCATACAGATGTGTGAGGATCATTACAATTTTTTCATGGGGATTATTTAGGTTTTGTGCATGGTAAGGTTGAGTTGTGCACATGCCATGTGACAACACCCTTTAGGATAGTAGCTCAGTATTGTATCCCACACGGTAATCATACAGTTTGGAAAAATATAAGGCCCCGGCCTTAAACATCTCTTAATATTGAATTAAATGAATAATTCACATTGAGGATATTTTCAGGTTTAGAGTTTTAGAGAATTAGAACATAACTACTACATCTCAGAAGATTACAAAGTAGACACTTCTACTAAGTTTCCATAGAATAAAAAAATCTTAAAAAGAAACATTTCTACTTGAAAGTTTAATATAGAATGACTATCCCTTGATCCCATCCTTGACCCTATTCCACATTAAGTCCTGTGAAAAACATTTCAAAAAAATGTGGGGTGTGCATAAAAAGCTCAGTAAGGGATACACAAAGAATGAAAACTTTTAGTTTATCAAAACAACAAGTAAACCATGTATACTTTATCAAAGTAAAAATTTTCACCTTTTTGAAGTAGTAAAAACTCTTCACTGAATAAAAGGTCATTACTTACCCTTTTGTAACCAAAATATTACCATAAAACCCATAAAACGATCAAATAACATATAAAGGTAACTTGGGAAATAAACATACTTTAGTGGAATAACCATACGGTCGACTTCCACACATATCACTTAATGGAATAGCCATATGGCCAACTTCCATATATACATAATGGAATAGTCGTACGGCTGACTTCCATACCCAATGCATTGGAGGTTATAACGTAACCACCCATCGTGGTATTCACGGCACCACCCGTCATATGGTTTATCACGTAACCACCCGTCAAATGTCCAAGTACCATTATAAAAATCATAAGACATAAAACTAATATAATGGAATGAAAACATTTCCACACTTTGATCACAATATATCACATAAATATATTGACATAACAAATCAATTATAAAAAAACCATTTTCTATACCAAAATACATAAAAGAGTATATGATATTTATTTCATTTAAAAAAACATTACGGCTTGTTCAGGAAGCCAAAGACCAAATAATACTCACAGCGGCGGAAAAGGTCGTTGTCACCGCGTACGTTAAAAGAAACATTCCTTTTTGTCATTTTGTGAAATTCTTCGTAGAAAAAGATTCATTTTGTATAAAAGTAAAATTAAAATGGGTTTATACACCGTATAAAAGAATGTTGTGTATAAAACAAAATATGTCTCAATGAAAGGAGATTGAGACGAAGTCCCTTACCTCAGGTCCGACTTGACTCGATCGTTCTTTAACGTCCTGAATAATAAACTTGAGTTAATTTATATTTGCTTAAGAACCTTTTTCAAGTTCATAATTCCTTTTATATCACTTATTTCCATGTTATAAACATTATGTAACCATTTAAGATAATAATGTTTGGTTTGTCGATATTTGGTTCTTAAGTCGAAAGTGGACTTCTTACAATTACATGTTGTTCGTGTGGTCAAAGGTTCTTTATATCCAGAATGAAATTCCGGATTTGGATATCATATATATCATATATATCTAGAATATACATGTATTTATAATATCACATAATCATTTATAGGTAATAAATGATATGCACCGTTCATGGAGACGGTAAGCCGTACGTACGCATGAATGCTACTTTCATTTCTATGTCATATTAATGGAATTAAAACTAAATGAGAGTTATGTATATTTTAATTCCAGAATTATATTAATCATTTAGATGTAACATACATCATATATAACCATTGTATATATGTACTTATAATAGTACATTACATTTGGGGATAAGAAATGAAATGCACCGTTCATGGAGACGGTAAGCCATACGTACGCATGAACGCTACTTTCATTTCTATCTCATAATTTAATGGGAAGAAATAATAATGATAGAGAGGTATATTATAATTCCAGTATAAAATCATATATAATAACTTTAAATCCATCCTTTATACGTCCCACATAAGGCATTGACGAATCAGATCACTTTGAGGGGGCGGTAGTCTGCACTTCCTAAAATGAAATTATCGTGTTTACCCACAATGGAAACCATAATGTTATACCACAAATTAAAAATACAGAAGCATAAGGGAAACATAAAAATAATATATATCATATATAAATAGAGTGAAATCTTAATGTCCACCATTAAAGGTGTTTAAAATAATATTGAACAATCATCGTTTCGTGAGGCAGAAATTCGCCAACCACAGAAACAGTATGTTCTTTAACCATTAGATGTAGATGTGTGTAATTGTAGCTCGAATTATTATTATAAAAACATACTAGTATATTTAAGATACTGGATTTGTTACAAAATAAATGAATAAAAAGAGTTTATGGGGTTGGAGAAGCAAAATAAAACAAAAGAACACAAGTGAACACATTACCTCAAAATCGGGTAACTCTCTTAGATTTGAGCTCAATGGATTCCTTGGGAAGAGTTTTGCCCAAAGTGAGGCTTCAAGGAGTAAGAGAGGTATGTGGAGAGACAAAATGGGCAAGTTTTGACCGAGCCAAAGGCTTTGGAAGTGTGGGTAAAGAGGTAGAGGTGGGGGACTTTTATAAGAGGAGAGGAGGGGCACTCTTGGAATGTAAAGAAAGGTTACTTTATTTTAAAATGGGTTTCGGATTAAAAGGGTCCCACATTGATATAATTCTATGTTAAGGTGATAAGGGTTCGACATATATCCATACAATAGGTTTTGGATATGTGTAGGTCATAGATTTTACATTATCTTTTCATTTTATTTAAATCCATTATTAATGAGGTAATCGATGCATCATCATGATGTCATTAATAATTTAATATATTTAATGTCTAAAAATTATAATAAAAATATAATGATTTTGTAAATTGTTTTATCTTTCTAATGAATATTTATAGTCAAAAATCTCACTTGTATAACCCCATGTAAAAATTGTTTTAGTAAAATATCTCATGTTTGTGTCATTTTTACTTTAACATTTAATAAAAAGTTATTTATGTCATTTCCCAACAAAAGTGGCTCCATGGGGTCCCCAAGTTGACCCATGGATTTTTTTGGTCGGCCATGACACATCCAATGAGAGTAGGATGTGTTTCAAGCTCATCTCATTTTATTAAAACATTATTTTTACCTTAAACTATACTAATTACCTCTAATCGCGATTAAGAACTTAAAAGTTACTATTCACCAAAAAATTATTTTAATCTCATTGAACCACATTTTACTTATTAATAACAACCATGTATGTCATATTTTTTAAAATCAAATCACAGAAGTGACAAAGTTTCATTTAAACAAAAAATCATTTTCTTTAACTACCACTTTTTGAGTTCACTATTCATCAAAAATTGATGTTTTTCAGAAAAATACCAAAACTTCACCCTAAGATATATTTGATATTATGAATTAAAAAATGATGTCTATTTTAAAAAATTAAAATCATATAAGTCACATTAATTAATTTAATAATTAATTCCTGCTGTCATGACAAATAGCGTGTTTTTATGAAACAATAAGTATCAAAAGATTGACACTAGTTGAAGTCCAATTTCAAAGTGAAATTGATTCCAATGACCACCATTGGATTAAATGGTAAAAATATATTCTAATATCACTTTAAAACCAATTCAAAAGATAATCTAATCATATAAATAAATTAGATTAAAAAGTGTTTTTGAATTAAAATACAACATTTTTTCACTATTCATTAAAAAATGAACTTTATCGGAAAAATACCAAAAATTCACACAAAGTAAATTTTGATGTCCCAATCATAAATAATATGTATATTTTGACAAACATAGCTTATATAATTTTCAAAATATTGATTTAAAAATGGTTTTCCATAAAAGGCAGTAAAACAATCTTTTAAAAATATTAGTGTATTTCATGCTTAAGATTGGATTTATTTTCATTTTAAGCCTCTAAAACACTATCTAATTCATTAATATGCATAGATAAAAATATCTATTATTTATTACTTACTAGGGATGTTACATCCTTCTCCCTTTAGAAAATTGCATCCTCGCAATTTATTTACTTATCGAATAAGTGGGGGTATTTATCCCTCATTGCATTTTCAGATTCCCATGTTGCCTCTTCAATAATATGGTTTTTCCAAAAAACTTTTACCTGATGAATCACCTTATTCCGTAACACCTGATCCCTGTGGTCAAAATTTGGACCGGTTGTTCCTCATACGATAGGTTCTCTTCCAACTGAACTACCTCTAGACTCAAAACATGAGTTGGATCTGGCATATACTTTCTCAGCATCGAAACATGAAAAACATTGTGTACCTGAGATAAAATCGGAGGTAATGCCACTCTGTATGCAAATGATCCAACTCTCTCCAGAATTTCATATGATCCAATGATCCTTGGAATCAGTTTTCCTTTCTTACCAAATCGCATCACACTTTTCCATGGAGAAACCTTGAGAAAAAAATGATCACCTACCGCGAAAGATAGATCATTCCTCTGGTTATCCACATAACTCTTCTGCCTTCTCTGAGCTGTTCTCTTGTGTTTCTGAATCAACTGACCTTTTTCTTCCATCTCTTCTACCAATTCTGGTCCCATCAGCTTCCTTTCACCCACTTCATCCCAAAATGCGGGTGTTCGACACCGCTTCCCATATAATGCCTCAAATGGTGCCATCTGTATAGTGGAATGAAAACTGTTATTATAAGAAAACTCAACCAAAGAAAGATGTTGGTCCCAACTTCCCTGATAATCCATCGAACAAGCTTGTAGCATATCCTCCAAGGTCTGAATTGTTCATTCTGACTGCCCATCTGATTGAGGATGAAAAGCTGTACTAAAATTTAAATCAGTACCCAACGACTTCTGAAGGCCTTTTCAAAAGTTATAAGTAAACCTGGGATCATGATCGGACACAATGGAGAGACGAACTCCATTTAACCTGACTATCTCTTTAAGATACAAACGGGAAAGTTGATCTAGTGAAAAAGTATTTCTTATCGCAAGGAAATGAGAAGATTTAGTCAAGCGATCAAAAATAACCCAGATTGCATTATTACCTCGAGATGTCCTTGGTAATCACACAACAAAGTCCATGGATATGTTTTCCCATTTCCACTCTGGCACTGGTAAAGGCTGAAGCATCCCTTTCGGTAACTGCCACACTGCTTTACCTGTTGACAAGTCAAACACTTCACTGTAAAATCAGCAATATCCCTTTTCATTCCATCCCACCAGTAATACTCCCACAGATCTCTGTACATCTTAGTACTGCCAGGATGAACTGAAAACTGGGAACTATGAGCCTCACATAACAACTAATTCTTCAACTATGAATCACAAGTCACACATAATCTTTTCCCAAACCTCAAAACACAATCATTATCAATGTTGAATTTAGGCAACTTACCCTTCTTAACAAGCTCTACCTTTTTCTGCAACTCACTGTCTTCCCTCTGTTCTTGCTTAATTATGTCTGATCGGGATGATCTCACTAGTACCTGAAACAAAATAGAATAACTTCCTCAACCAAAAACTTCTATTCCAAAGTTCATCAAATCAAAGACCAAAGGATCTCGTTCCAAACGTAGCATGGTTAATGAAGCATTACTTTTTCGACTCAAAGCATCGGACACTTTATTTGCTTTTCCCAGATAGTAGTGAATTGTACAATCATAATCCTTGATTAATTCTAGCCATCTCCTCTGTCTCATGTTCAATTCTTTCTGAGTGAATATATACTTTAAACTTTTGTGATCAGTATATATTTCACACTTTACTCCATACAAATGATGCCTCCAAATTTTTAAAGAAAAAACAACAGCAGCTAATTCCAAATCACGTGTAGGGTAATTTACCTCATGATTTTTCAACTGACGTGAAGCATAAGAAATTACCTAATCATTATGCATAAGGACACAGCCAAGTCCCTTCAACGAAGCATCACTGTATATAACAAACTCACCATTCCTTGAAGGAAGTTCCAAAACTGGACCATTCACCAATCTTCTTTTCAACTCCTTAAAAGAATCATCACATTCTTTTGTCCAGATGAACTTAACACCCTTACGAGTTAGCTTAGTCATTGGACTAGAGAGCCATGAAATATTTTCAACAAACCTTTGGTAGTAACCTTCCAAACCAAGAAAACTACGAATCTCGGTTACATTTGTGGGTCTTGGCCACTCTTCAACAACTTTTGTTTTAGCAGTATCAATAGTTATGCCATCTTTTAAAACAATGTGACCCAGGAAAGAAATTTGTTGTAACCAAAAATCACACTTTCTGAATTTTCCATATAGTTTCTTTTCTTTTAAGGTTTGCAAGATAACCCTTAAATGACTTTCATGCTCCTCTTTACTTTTAGAAAACACCAAAATATCATCAATGAAAACAACCAAAAACTTATCCAAGAACTCATGGAAAATTCTATTCATAAGGTCCATGAATACAGCAGGTGCATTGGTTAACCCAAAAGGCATAACTACAAATTCATAATGGCCATATCTAGTATGGAACACAGTCTTCAGAACGTCTGCTTCTTTTACTTTCAACAGATGGTACCCCGACCTCAAGTCAATATTTGAAAAATACTGAGCTCCCTGGAGCAGATCAAACAAATCATCGATATGAGAAAAAGGATACTTATTCTTAACAGTAATATTATTCAAGTCTATATAATCAATGCAAAGTCTCATTGAGCCATCTTTCTTTTTAGCACACAAGACAGGAGCACCCCATGGTGATGTGCTAGGTCGAATGAAACCTTTATCTAATAACTCCTGCAATTGCTTCTTTAACTCTAATAGTTCAACTTGAGCCATTCGATAAGGGTGTTTTGAAATTGGCTTAGAATCAGGAACTAAGTCAACAGTAAATTCAACTTCCCGATCATGAATAATACCAGGCAGCTCATCAGGAAAAACATCAAGATACTCATTTACCACTGGCACATCATTAATATGAACAGTTCCGTTATTTTCAACAATATGTGCAAGGTAACATTCATTTCCATCTTTTATTAGTTTCTCAACTTCCTGATATGTTATCAAAAACAAGGGTTCATTCTTGTACACAAACTGAAAATATTTCTAAAAAGAAACCAGTTTAGCTCTACAGCCAATCTTAGCATGATAAACAGAAATCCAATCCATGCCCAAAATAACATCAAACTCTACTATAGGAAAAACAATAATGTTTTCTGGTAGATTCTTTCCACACACAAGGATATGAAGGTTCTTATAATTCCTTTTTGTCTCAACGTTCCCTCCGGGTGTTTTTACCATAAGTTCAGGATTCATATCTTGAGATGGAATTTCCAATTTACTAGAAAACTTCTCAGAAATGAAAGTGTGTGTAGAACCTGAATCAAACAACACATTCGCATAACCTGAACAAACAAACAGTGTACCTGATACCACTTCATTCGATGGCCCAACATCTGCTGAAGTTGTTGCAAAGGATTTCACCACCCCTTTCTTCTTGTATTCTGGCTACTTTCCCCCTGTCGAGTTCTTCGTTAGACACTTATTTTCATAATGACCCATTTCATTACACTTAAAACATCTTACCACTGGCTTTTCATTGTCTGCTTGATCATCTTCTTTATAGTTACGAGCAATATGACCAGACTTACCACACCGAAAGCACTTACCATACTTGGATAAACATTCTCCAGGATTCATTTTACCACACTTCTCATAGGATGGATATTTGGTTTTCTTACCTCCTTGTTTCTTTGATGAATTCTTCCCCTTTTCTTGCCAACTGGACCTCTTATTCTGTTGTTTGTCATAGAACACCTGATCATCGGCAAACTCCATTTCCACCTTCTCCGCACATCAAACAAGTTTTTCATAACTTTTGAACTCACGAGAATCTAAATCCCTTCGATACATTGGATTTAACCCTGAGTAAAAACAGTTTATTTTACTATCAAGATCTCGTATGAAGTTTGGAGCATACCTTTCCAATCGAGTGAACTTTGCTTCATAAGCAGCCACTGAATCATCCTCCTTCCTCAATTCTAGGAATTGTTTTTCCATCCTAAGATGAACCACCTTAGGAAAATATTTCTCAAGAAACATACCTTTGAATTCGTCCCAGTGAAGATCCTCAATCTCATCACTATCCCAGATATTTTTCACCATCGACCACCACTGATCAGCTTCACCTTCAAAATGGTAAACAACAAGACTAACCTTTTGATGTTCTGAACACCCCATGACATCAAAAATCTTATTCAGTGATTTAATCCACCCTTCAGCTTGAACAGGGTCAGATGATCCTCTGAATGATGGGGGATGTTGCCTCATTAAATGTTCCACCATTGACATGTTCCTCTACGGTTGATCTGGCTGATCTCGTGCATGGATACCACCACCATTTATAGCTTAAGTCAAATGTTCCATCACTGCGACAAACTGTTCAGTTCCGATTCTGACCATCTCAGGTTGCTGATTTGGAAGGTTGTCTTCCTCCTATTGTCGTCCCAACATAGCTTCTTTGTTTCCTCTGCAGAAAACCATTCTGAACACAGAAATATCTTAGGCGAAGCAACATGGTAATCTTTAAATTCTATATCATTTCAGTCATACAATAAATTAACTTATAATTTAACAATTTTCTAACTCCTAAAGTTGTCTAAACCGACCTTTGATACCAACTATAAGGCCCCGGCCTTAAACATCTCTTAATATTGAATTAAATGAATAATTCACATTGAGGATATTTTCAGGTTTAAAGTTTTAGTGAATTAGAACATAACTACTACATCTCAAAAGATTACAAAGTAGACACTTCTACTAAGTTTCCATAGAATAAAAAAAAGTCTTAAAAAGAAACATGTCTAGTTCCAAGTTTAATATAGCATGACTTTCCCTTGATCCCATCCTTGACCCTATACCACATTAAGTCCTGTGAAAAGCATTTCAAAAAAAACTTGGGGTGAGCATAAAAAGCTTATTAAGGGATACACAAAGAATGAAAACTGTTAGATTATCAAAACAACAATTAAACCATGTATACTTTATCAAAGTAATACTTTTCACCTTTATGAAGTAGTAAAAAATCTTAACTGAATAAAATATCATTACTTACCCTTTTGTAACCAAAATATTACCATAAAACCCATAAAAAGATCACATAACATATAAAGGTAACTTCGGACATAAACATACTTAAGTGGATTAACCATACGGTCAACTTCCACACATATCACTTAATGGAATAGCCATACGGCCAACTTCCATACATACTTAATGGAATACCCGTACGGCCGACTTCCATACCCAATGCATTGGAGGTTATAACGTAACCACCCATCCTGGTATTCATGGAACCACCCGTCATATGGTTTATCACGTAACCACCCGTCAAATGTCCAAGTACAATTATAAAAATCATAAGACATAAAACAAATATAATGGAAAGAAAACATTTCCACACTTTGATCACAATATATCACTTAAATATATTTACATAACAAATCCATTATAAAAAACCATTTTCAATACCAAAATACATTAAAGAGTATATGGTATTTATTTCATTTAAAAAAACATTACGGCTTGTTCAGGAAGCTGAAGACAAAATAATACTTTCGGCGGCGGAAAAGGTTGTTGTCACCACGTACGTTAAAAGAAACATTCCTTTTTGTCATTTTGTGAAATGATTCGTAGAAAAAGATTCCTTTTTATAAAAGTAAAATTCAAAGGGGTTTATACACTTTATAAAAGAAAGTTGTGTATAAAACGAAATATGCCTCAATGAAAGGAGATTGAGACGAAGTCCCTTACCTCGGGTCCGACTTGACTCGATCGTTCTTTAACGTCCTGAATAATAAACTTGAGTTAATTTATATTTTCTTAAGAACCTTTATCAAGTTTATTATTCCTTTTATATCACTTATTTCCATGTTATAAACATTATGTAACCATTTAAGTTAATAATGTTTGTTTTGTCGATATTTGGTTCTTAAGTCGAAAGTGGACTTCTTACAATTAAATGGTGTTCGTGTGGTCAAAGGTTATTTATATCTAGAATGAAATTCCTGATTTGTATATCATATATATCATATATATCTAGTATATACATGTATTTATAGTATCACATAATCATTTAGAGTTAAGAAATGAAATGCACCATTCATGGAGACGGTAAGCCGTACGTACGCATGAACGCTACTTTCATTTCTATGTCATATTAATTGAATTAAAACTAAATGAGAGCTATGTATATTTTAATTTCAGAATTATATTAATCATTTAGATGTAACATAAATCATATATATCCATTATATATATGTACTTATAATAGTACATTACATTTGGGGATAAGAAATGAAATGCACCGTTCATGGAGACGGTAAGCCGTACGTACGCATGAACGCTACTTTCATTTCTATCTCATAATTTAATGGGAAGAAATAATTATGATATAGATGTATATTATAATTCTAGTATAAAATCATATATAATAACTTTAAATCCATCCTTTATACGTCCCACATAAGGCATTAATGAATCAAATCACTTTGAGGGGGCGGTAGTCCGCACTTCCTGAAATGAAATTATCGTGTTTACCCACAATGGAAACTATAATGCTGTACCACAAATGAAAAATACAGAAGAATAAGGGGAACATAAAAATAATATATATCATATATAAATAGAGTGACATCTTAATGGCCACCATTAAAGGTGTTTAAAAAAAGATTGAACAATCATCGTTTCGTGAGGCAGAAATTCGCCAACCACAGAAACAGTATGTTCTTTAACCATTAGATGTAGATGTGTGTAAGTGTATCTCGAATTATTATTATAAAAAAATACTAGTATATTGGAGATACTTTATTTTTTATAAAATAAATGAATAAAAAGAGTTTAGGGGGTTGGAGAAGCAAAATAAAACAAAAGAACACAACTAAACACATTACCTCAAAATCGGGTAACTCTCTTAGATTGGATCTCAAAGGCTTCCTTGGGAAGACTTTTGCCCAAAGTGAGGATTCAAGGAGTAATAGAGGGATGTGGAGAGACAAAATGGGCAGGGGTTGGCCGAGGCAAAGGCTTTGGAAGTGTGGGTAAATAGGTAGAGGTGGGGGCCTTTTATAAGAGGAGAGGAGGGGCACTAATGGAATGTAAAGAGAAGTTACTTTATTTTAAAATGCGTTTCGGATTCAAAAAGTCCCACATTGATATAATTATATGGTACGGTGATAAGGGTTCGAAATATACCCATAAAATAGGTTTTAGACATGTGTAGGTCATAGATTTTACATTATCTTTTCATTTTATTTAAATCCTTTATTAATGAGGTAATCGCTGCATCATCATGATGTCATAAATAATTTAATATATTTAATGTCTAAAAATTATTATAAAAATATAATGATGTAGGAAATCGTTTTATCTTTCTAATGAATATTTATAGTCAAAAATCGGATTTGTATAACCCCATGTAAAAATTGTTTTAGTAAAACATCTCATGTTTGTGTCATTTTTACTTTAACATATAATAAAAAGTTATTTATGTCATTTCCCAACCAAAGTGGATCTATGGGGTCCCCAAGTTGACCCATGGATTTTCTTGGTCGTCCATGACACATACAATGAGGGTAGGACATGTGTCAAGCTCATCTCATTTTATTAAAACATTATTTTTACCTTAAACTACACTAATTACCTCTAATCGCGATTAAGAACTTAAAAGTTACTATTCACCAGTTTTAATCTCATTGAACCACATTTTACTTCTTAATGACAACCATGTATGTCTTATTTTTTAAAATCAAATCACATAAGTAAAAAATTTTCATTTAAACGAAAAATCAGTTTCTTTAACTACCACTTAGTGGTTTCACTATTCATCAAAAATTGAAGTTTTTTAGAAAAATACCAAAACATCACCCTAAGCTATATTTGATATTCTGAATTCAAAAATTATGTCTATTTTAAAAAATTCAAATAATATAAGTCACCTTAATTAATTTAATAATTAATTCCCGTTGTCATGACAAATAGCGTGTTTTTATGAAACAATAAGTATCAAAAGATTGACACTAGTTTAAGTCCAAATTCAAAGTGAAATTGATTCCAATGACCACCATTGGATTAAATGGTAAAAATATATTCTAATTTCACTTTAAAACCAATTCAAATGATAATCTAATCATATAAATAAATTAGATTAAAAAGAGGTTTTGAATTAAAATACAACATTTTTCACTATTCATTAAAAAATGAACTTTATCGGAAAAATACCAAAAAATCACAAAAAGTAAATTTTGATGTCCCAATAATAAATAATAATTTCATTTTGACAAACATAGCTTATAAAATTGTCAAAATATAGATTTAAAAAATGGTTTGCCATAAAAAGGAAGTAAAACGATCTTTTAAAAATATTAGTGTATTTCATGCTTAAGATTGGATTTACTTTCATTTTAAGCCTCTAAAACACTATCTAATTCATTAATAGGCATAGATAAAAATATCTATTATTCATTACTTACTTGGGATGTTACAAAAATCCTGTGGGTAAACCGTTCGGTATATAAAAGGTGTTTTTTATGTATTTAATTTCATTTTTTCTTATTTCTTTCTCATATGTTCTCATTTTTCATGCACATAGTTGGAGGAAACCTCCTTCACCAATACTCTTGTTTATTTTTTCCGTCTCTCTATCCAACCTCTGATCTTTGATCTAATGGTGTCGTTGGAACCCCATCGGTAAGGCTAACTTCAAGCGTTATTCACTTACTCTTTGGTTTCACCTCATGGAGTACCAAATCCATTTGAGTTGTTTCACCCTTTTTTACATAGTTTTCGATAAAAAGTAAAATATACTACAAATATATTCGAGTTTGAGGTTGATATCAGATGTTCATATGTCAATGAGTCGAATATTGGTGGGGTATTTATTGTTTACTATTTTTTAAAATATTAGGTGGTGTTGCTTTTAGCGTGCATTTAGGTAATTGAGAAAAACCCCCGCTACATGGTAGTTAATTGACTATAAACCATGTGATATGCGGTTGTGTATTCCCAATCCATATTTTCTAACACGGGGATGGGTTAGGGGCCATCTCCCCTTGGATGGATTTTTCCAGGGGTTGTCAATTTCATATGAGTTTATTTGTAACATTTAAATTGAGTTGTTAAGTCGATTTGATATGTTCAATTAAATCATTTTGAATTGTCTAGATGATTTCTAGTGGATAAATTAAATTATATTAAATTGAATATATTTTTATATTGATTGTTTTATAAATTTGAGTTGCTTTATATAAATTTCTTTACTTTTGAAAAGAAAATTATTTGAGATGATACCCATGGGGTCATGAAGGAATTAGCCTGTGATGATGTTGACATAGCTAGGATATTAGGATAGAGGTTATGTTGATCGTATGGGTGGGTTTGGTATATATTTTCATGAGTGGTATTGACAATAAGATCAGGCACCATGGATGTCATTTTTAGGCACTAATGTCATTAGGTTGGGTATGGGTCGTGATATTATTCTGGAAAGGCCATAATATTGAAGTGACTTGGCCACAGCAACATGAGATTCCAGTGATGGTGCAGCTTAGTAACGATTGGGTGATTTCTTCTTACCCGTAATGGCCAAAATCAGGAATTGATTTATGTGCATATAGATGACACCATTAATGAGGTGGTTTTGAATAGACATCTGGGTATATTTTCTCAATAGTGTGGATTAGGAAATGTTTTGGGGGCTCTTTCCGTAGAAATCCACCTGGAAGGTGAGGAGCCTTCGGTTGATAGTGACGAGGCTATCAGTTAGGTGTTGAGGCACATCATGCTTCAGGTCCTGGGACATGCTTTATATTAGAGGATGGACATATTTTTTCCTCCTACCAATTTTATTTAATATTAAAATGGATATTATATGGGGAAATATATCGTTGTACCTCTAGATGTTGGCCTTAGAACTAATTTATTCTTTTGGGTAGGGGTCCAAGGGACCATTTATTATTACATGGGTGTGCCTTCGGGATGTCGGTACATGGCTAAGAAATGAGGTGTTAGGATACTTGTGATATTGAGCTACTAATTTGAGGTGGGACAGGAATGTTCACATAGAATTGACATCATGGTACATTAGGTTGTGGGTCTTGGAACTTCTCCACTTCTAATATTCCAGCATTGGATAAAGTAGGTGACAATTCATGGAGGTTGCTGAGAAATAGAGATTTTTGACTTTTTCATTTCAAATCAATTGAGATTTTTTGTTTAATTTTTATATAATTCCATATTAAACATAAATTCTTGGAATTCACCTTTGGGTGGTATCATATTGAGACTTGTTCTCACACCATACATGGGCCCTTCGGGAAGTGTCTAGACATTATGTCATTATGTTTATGTAGGTGATCAATATCTGGAGTTGGATCCTATTATATGATTAGGATGTGATGTTGGTATGGGACCATGATGTCATTCGTAGATGGATTTTTAGTTCATGTTTACATTTTTCTGTCTTGTATCATCGTGCTTGTTTGGTATATGTATATAGCCATAGTGGTATGCCATGGGAGACCATCTTTTGTTTATTAACATGTAAGACTTGTCATGAAATTCATTCTTGTTATGTTTAGATACTAAAATTGGGGTTTTTAATTTAATATAATTATTTATTTTCTACTACTTCTTTTTATAATAGCATCTAATATTACTCAATATTGATTGTGCTTCTGATTTGCAGGTCTGCTTCAAGTTTTGTTGATTCATTCCTTCCACTTCATTTTACATATTATTACATATATTGTTATTATTATATATTCACAAAGGGTATAGTATCACAAAATTGTTAAATTACACCCTCACTGATAGTCAGTAGCCATTTGCGTATGGGGTGGCGTGCCTATGGCCAATGGCTTCCCGCCCGATATCATTGTTCGAGTAGCTGATCTTGTCGGGGGTACTACAGATGGTATCAAATGAATTTAATTTTTAATATTTTTTGGTATTAATATATGGGATACAGTAGGTTATAAAATTGGTGATTTCAGAATTGGGTTTACAACCTGTGTCTGGGTGCTTGCCGCCCCATGTTTTAGGAAGAGAAAATGTTACCCGGGTAAGGAAATGTTGTTCATTTTTCTCAGATTTTATTTTAAATCATTTACACTTCTAGTGGTTCACATGGTATATAAAATATTAATCTTTTATGATATCTGACCCCTGACCTGGTAAGGTATGGTAGAATTTGGAACGTTTTCTAAATATGTAAAGGTGATGAAGCTTGTGATTTCAAGGTTGTTTGGATTTTGATAAGAAAATTTTTAGGTATTACATATTTACAAATACATGTGTTCTATATAAAAATGCTATACCAATTGATAAATTTGAAAGGACATGATAAGTGTTAATTGTGAAATTCCATGGAATGAAATTTCTTATTCCATGTGGTTTGAACTGCTTTAGTGATATTCCATGTAAGATATATATATATTTCATGTGATGTGAGAAATTGGAATGGCTATTATATGAGAAGGTATGTAACATGGTGTGTAACTTTTTTCACCAAGTTGGGTGAACCCATCTTTGGTTAGAGACAACAATTTTTGTAAGGATGGGTGTGGTACTATTGATACTTGGCATTGTGTAGGGAGAGTAATGAGGGTATGAGGTCAGGATGTTGTGGGGAATGGATTTGATAGGAATGGGAATGGTTAGTGAAGATCTTCTACCTTTTTACTGCTTTAAATATCTATTATATTATATATATATATATATATATATATGATATGTTAGACCATTTGTCGGTATTAAAAAGGTTCCTCAGAGATTGAGAAATAGAGCGTCAAGTTGGTGATGATTCAGTTCTACTAGAGAACACTCTGGTTCAGAACCCTGATGGCTAGGCATAGCAGGTATAGGACCCGATGTAGGATCATGGACATGTTTCAGCATAGGTTCAGGTGCATGTGGGGAAGATGCCTAATTTCTTTTCTTTTAGTCCATGTCTTGATGAGCATTTCCAGTCAAGGATTGTGGGTTATCTCTAGAGAACCACCTGAGGTAATCAAGGATTAGATCCATCTATGCAATATCTGATGTAGGAGTTCAAGTTGTAGAACTAACCGCTTTTTTTGGGAGGGGTGGTTCACATGTGATAGATAACATATTAGAGAGCATGATTATTTTTTTGAGCAGCTTGAGACGCCTCCAGGGTACAGGGTCACGCTGGAGACATACATGATCATGGTGGGGGGAGACAAGGCACTGGTGGGATGTATAGGGGTAGGATGCTATCCACAAGGGTTTGGCCTAGAAGGATTTCAAGGCTATATTCTTCAAGAACTATTTTATAGAGATATTGAGGGATGAAAGGGATCCATAGTTCTTAATAATTCAGTAAGGTTACATGTTCATCATGTACTATGCAATGAAATTCATTGAATTTTCTCATTTTCTCCCAGTATGGTTGAAGAAAACACCCCTGAGATGAGGTTCATTGAGGATGGTCTATGGCATGCCATTTAGGTGAAATTATACATCTTTATATTAGACTTATACAATGAGTAAGTGAACCAATTGCTCATAGTTGAGGCAAACATCCCATATAGTTTTTACTCAAGTTGGGTTGGGAAATCGAGTGATTTCAATAGTGATTCTTTTTATGGCAGGAAATGAGGTTGCGATGAGTTCCTACTAGGAAGTACGGCTAAATACTCAATAATAACACCTATTTGTGGATCCTCTATAGTTTGTTTCTAGTGTGGGAATCCAGGACACGTCCTAACTCAAATTGAGTTGCCACTAAGGGATTGAAAATCATGTTTCCTGGTCATTCATCTGGAGAGGTTCTACAGGTATCCTTCTTAGACAGCTAGTAGTTATGGACGATGACAGACTCATGCTTCATAGATCAATATAGGATTGGTACAAAGAGAGGGTAGTTAGGATTAAACTGCACATTGAGGTCATTTCATAGAAAGTAGGAGCTAACACTAGGTTCAATGTTTTTTGGATGGGGTAACACCATAGGTAGTTTATGGTTTAAGAACACGTGCTTCTGGTTAGGTTCATGCCATGGATCTATCAGGGGATAAGCTGGCTAGTGGGATGATGATAGTCAGAGGTATGTTATGGTTGTGGCCTTTTTTTTGTTTTTTTTTCATGGCTTATTGAGGCATGTCCATTTTGGTGAATGTGGTTCACAGTGTATGTAAATAAACTGACCAGACACTATTCAGTAGGTCCAACTCACATCAGATGCATGATATATATATATATATATACGGTTCAAGTAACTCTATTCAATGTATTGATCATCATTGGATGAAGGTTACTAAGGTGTGAGGCACCATGGCATCGAGAATATGCCAGTATTATCTAAGGTGTGAGGAATTTGAGCACCATAACAGTGCAACACTTGACTGAGGTGTCAAACACCCAGACTGATTTGACAATCTCTGGAGATGTCGGACCTTGATGTTGACATGGGTTCCATAGGCTCAATGTGGGAACATAGGTGTACTGGGATGTGACTTTTTTTGTCGAGAAAGACCAAGGAGCACCTGGTGAGGTGTGGGAGAGTTGATGTTTCATAAGATAACCATTGGTCTAGGAATTTTTTGATGAAACTTTAATTATTTTAATATTTTGGTTAGGATGTGACCAGGTTTGGAAATTCCCAATGTGGAGAGCCCAAATGATGTAAGTTGACCAATACCGTTTAGATTGAGGTAGACAATGTTTTTATCGGGATGGGTATGTTCAGTACCATTTTCATGTATCATTTGATTTCTGAAGGAAGATCTATTTTAAAGGGGGGAGATTGTAACATTCCATTCTTTTTAGTCGAGTCCATACTCACTCCCGATTTGAACTATTTAATTAGTGGCTATGTTATTTTCATTATCATGGATTAGAACACAATTGAGAGAGTAACGTTTTCTTTATATCTTATCTTACTAGAGTTTATTTCTTTTTCCCACGCCTCAGGTGTTTGGGGAAGGTTTTAGGATCACTGGAGGCCCGAAGGCCAAATTTGGAGTTGCAGGTCAAGGCGCACAGATTAGGGTAAACTTCGCAGCCCCTTCTAGGTAAACATGCATCTCGTTTTTGAATTGTCACACATTTTTGGTAAGCCATGTGAGTGTGGTGCATGTACAATCACGGTTCTATACAATTTTAATAGAGGGGTTCTCCTGGGTTGAAAGAGGTCAGGGAAAATCATGGTCAAGACAAGTGAGGGATCCATTTTAAGAATTAGCTCTACACTGTAGCCCAAATAGTTTCCTCACTATTTTGAATGTTGTCTGGATAAAATGTGCAACCTATTTATGGTGTCTTTATATGTTTTTATTTTCATTATTTTCTTACTTCTATCCCATTCTTTCTCCTTGGTCACACACACATAAGAAGGAAACCAGATCCTCCTCTCCCTTGGTGAATTTTGATCCTCTATCTCCATGTGACCTCTAATATTATATCCACACGGGGAATTGTAACCCCATCATTGTGGTTAACCTCATGTGTTATTCTCTTTTTTTTCTCATCGTGGAGTTTTAATTCTATATATTCCTCTTTCAATATTTTTAGGTAAGCGGCCGAATCTCAGATATACTCCAAAGGACATTGATTTAGAGATCTATATTGGATGTGCCTATGTCTAGGAGTATATAGTAGGTAGTGAAAATATTTTTTTTTGGGTTTTTCTTACTTGTGGATTGTGGTTCTTTTGACAGACATTTGGGCAATTGAGAGAGACCCAAACGACATAGTATTGAATTGAACGTGGACATTGTGGTATGCCATTGGGAATGAGAAATCATTTTTTCTCGATTGAGGATGGGTTAGGGGCCACCACCCCTTAGGATGTTTTGGCTAGGGGTTTTCAATTTTATATTAATTGATTTTATACATTTAAAATAAGTTATCTTTATTATTTTATAGGTTCAATTCAATCATATTCTATTAAATAGTTTATTTGAAGTTGTAAAATTCAATTATTATAAATTAAATTGACTATTATGTTGAAGTTATTATCAATATCAGTTTCTTAAAATAAATATCATTACATGTGAAAGAAAATTATCTTAAATGAGTCATTTTGGAAGGAGATGTTGTGGATGTGGATATGCCATTAGGATTGTGGCAATATTGATCATCTTGGTGGACTTTCCTAGATTTTCATTTGTGATATTGACCATAGGATTAAGCATCATGGACGTCCGATTGAGGTGATGAAGTCGACATGTTTGGCATGGCCCATGATATTGGGAAGGGAAAGAAATTGGTTTTGAGTGACATGGTCATAGGGGCACGAGTTGTCAGTGATGTTGTTTCTTAGAAACTATTTTGTCATTGTTACTCACCCGTGATTTCCAAAGAATTTAATTGAGTCATGTGCACATAGGATTACTCCATTGGTGAGGTTTTTTTGACCACTCGTGTGGGTAGAAGCCACTTTTAGTGAGAATTAAGAAATTTTTTGGGGGTTATTTATGTAGAAATCCATGTATAATTTGAGGTTCCTTTAGTTGATAGCAGTGAGGCCTTCAGTTGGGGGATACGACTTATCAATCTTAATCCCATGGGCCTTTATTTACATTAGAGGATGGATGTCGTCATTTCTCTAAAAATTATTCTTTGAGACAAACATGAATATTTTTTTGTTGATAGATATTGTTAAGCCTCTAGATGTCGAGAATTGATATGAAATATTCTTTTGAGTAGTGATCCATGGGAAAAATTACTATTTACTTATGTGTGCATTTGGGACACCAATGCATGGTAGAGAGAAATGGTATAATGAGGTATGTTGTTTCAGGATACTCATTTGATGTGGGAAATGATGTTTCGCCATGTTTTGACATCAAGGAACCTTGGACCATGTGACAAGGAACTTCTCCACTTCAGAGATTCCAGCATTGGTCGAAGAAGGTGACACATATTGGTGTCTAGTGAGCACCATATATTTTTTTTAATTTCAAATGAATTGATATACTTTTTATTGGATATATCATTCATGGTTAAACCTATATGATTGGTATTGACCAATATGTTTTATCCTACTGAGACTTCTTCTCTTAGCCTACACAGGCCCATTGGGACAAGTATAGACTTTATGTATTTACATTCAGGAAAGGAATCAGCATCAGAAGCTGGATAATAGTAGCTGTTTAGAATGTAATGTTAGAATGGGACCTTGAGGTCAGGTCAAGTTGGAGATTATTTTCTTGTTGCCTTTGTTTATTTCTTGTATCAAAATTATTGTTATGTATATGTATATAGCTCCAATAGTCATTTATGGTCGACCTAATTTTGTATATTGAAATTTAAGACATTTTATGAAATAAATTCTTGTAATGTTTTGTTGCTACATGTGGTTTTGGAATGTTTATCTACTTATTTATTTACCACTGCTTTTGTTTATTACAACTTCTTATACAGTTAATTATTGATTCTACTTATACCTTTTTTGTCTAGTTTGAGTCTAATGGGTTTATCGTTCCACTGCATGTGATAAATTACAACATAGACGCCGATATTCTGTAGTTTTTAGCGTGTGGGGAGGTGTGCCTCAGACATACAAAGACAACCTTATTGAACTATTCAAGTGGCTAATTGGGTTGATGACGATAAAAAACACTCTATGTTTGATGAAATAGATATGAGACTAGGTAAAATATCTATATTGACAGATATTGGTCCTTTTATATCTAATCATCCAAATATTCAACCAAAATATTCATTGACTTCAATTTAATTTGACTCAGATCATATAAGATCAATGGTCAAGGTAGTTCTCTAATGACCAGACCCAAATAACCCAACCAAGTAATTATAGATCACTATAAGTTCTTAGGGACACCCCCAATCACTAATGGATAAAATGAATTATCAACTATAAATTAGTAATAGGTTAGATATGAGTTACCATCTTATAGGAATGATTTAATAAATAAATAAAAATAATGATGGTTAAGAAAAAATATCATAGACCTTGTAAATTATGGATCTGAGAGATGAAAACACATTAATTTAGAAGTGGAACACATATTAATCAATTTACATAGTAAATTAAATACACAACATCTACATGATCTTGTATAAAATCCTATACAAGGTCCAAAATATTTTTAAAATCATCATTATTCATTAAAAACTACAAAAAAGACTTTACAAATTTATGGTATTCGAAATGTGTCCTAAGAAATTAATATGCACATCCCATATGATTTAAATATCATGGAGAAAAATAAAGATTAATGTACCATTTTTACACTAAATTCAATCTATAAAAACCAAAATGTTAAAACCTGACCTCACTTACTTCTGGTGATGTCCACCCATGAATTGATATACCCAACCCCCATGGCCCAGTACAATCCCTTTATCGTGGTGATGTAAAATAATATCTAATTGAATTATGATGGAACACATATAGGGTGTTAGATTAATATACCCCGAGTTAATCACCACTCAACCATATCTAATATATCATAAATAGAAATGTACAATGAAGGAATAGAAAGCAGGTAGATTGTGTAATAAATAAATAGAATTCTATTAATTAAGATTTTAGATAAATATATTATACAATATTATCTGTTAACTTTGTATGTATATAGAGATACATAATATAACATTAATAATATATAAAATCATCATCCAATTCTACTTTGATCCATGCTTGGAATCTAGGTAGTGTAGGATTATATTATAAGGGGCCTTTTGAAAAAGAATATCTGATACAACTCACCCACATAAGAGGATGTTTACATTTATATATATGTTTGTTTATATATATACATGTACATTTATGTGAATATTTATGAATACTCCATGAGATTCCTCTCATTTACATATAGGGAAGAACTATACATGCATATCAACAACATTCTCTCCTTAGAGGAAACTCTCCATATCTTAGGAATGAATATTTATATCTCTATATATACACCATATAAATATATGTATCCCTACTCTAGAAAAGTATTATCCTCTCTAGGAGAAGAAAATAAGATTTGAATATATCAATTATTTTTGAAATATGTACATGTTTCCCTAGATGGAACCTACAATACAATGTCCAAATACTAACATATGAAATCTATGAAAATATAAATCATTAGAAATTCAAATTCATAGATGGAAATTAAAAATTAATGTAGAAATAGTTGTATCATATTATAATAACAAAACCTTTGGTTTATTGGTCTAGATTATTTCCAAGAAGTTTCAAAGAATCAAGCTTAATAATTTAATACAACTACAAGGATTAAGGAATTTATGTAATAGAAACATATAAATATATCATAAATCAATATTAAAAAGAATAATAATTCATAACATTATTTAGAAATCAGTGGAATACATGGTAATGAAATACATATAACCTTTAAGAAGTACATATTTCTAAACAAACATGATATAACTATTACATATTTATTTTTTAAAGAACACATTTTCTTTGAATGGTTTTAATAAAATCCATTATTTGGTCAATCATCAATATAACCCAAGATCATTCAATATCAATAGTGTGGAAATATTATAGATATAGAATATCACACCAAAATTAACTTATGAATATGACAATACATATGATTGTAAAATCAATATATTAAACCAATAACTAATTTAAGAAACATAGGATTGATCAAAGAGGACATCAGGTCCTTTCCCAAATTGGAAACCACCAATTTTATAATAAAGTATGATGTGTAACATTAATATCTCTAATTATGATCTCTTAATACCACCTAGAGATAGAATGATGTGAATAGGATCTTTAATTCATACCTATAAGATGATGATTTATGAGAGACATTAAATTGTTGTAAAAATTATAAACTCTGATGAGAAGGGAAGTAAAGCCTTAGGTTAAGTAATGATAAAATACCATAGAAACATGGCGATGAATCTAGGTAGTGAATAGAACATATGGAAAATAATATTAGTGAGATATTGACATAATTATTCCAAGAGTGGTCACAAACTACAAATGACGAGTAAATCCCGTCTTAATGGTTTAAGGGGATTAAATTTTGAGTGTGAACGGGCTAATTTACCATCATCATTTAAAAACCCAGTACTAGCACTAAGTGCCAATGCTGGGTAAGTTGTGTACATGTTGGAGTGGAATTTTATAGTGACCCAATAGTTATATATTACTCTTACATGATTTGTGACATAAATATCCAATAAATACAAACTATGGACTGAACGTCTTATTGTCTTTTGAAGACAAGGAATATAAAAAGACAATATGAAACAAAAAACTAAACATCTTAATTTTAATAACTATAATGATTTCCAAAATAAAATTGAGCAACTAAATCCTTTTACTCTCAAATATTAAATTGGATAACATGGTGAATATATATACAAATGGGGTCGACTAAAAACCCTAGTAAGGGAATAAACATGATAACGATGTATAACATGTGATTCAATGGGAATATCCTGATATCATAAAAGAGAAGAATTGTAAATAATATCATACGATAAATAACAATATAAACATGGTTTCAAGAGATCATTGAAATATATAAAAATTCGATGAATTATAAAACTCGACCTAATAATGAGTCAAGGAACATCATCCAAACAAAATCACCTGGTTGAAGGAGTCTCATTGCAGATTAGGTTTAGTCCCTAAAACAATACAAACTATATCATGGGATAAAAATATTATATAATGCACAACATAGATATTTAGGAAGTGCAGACACAACATGTACATTCTTATCTATTCAAAAAAATTAAGTCAATTATAAGGAAGCGACATAAGAATTTTTCACCAAAAAATGGGTCATATAATCCAGCCACATATCATAATGAAAGGAAATATAACAAAAATTTTATAGAAAAGAAGGAACTAAATATTTTTTTAAGTTTATATCTATGTGCATAATATTATTTGTAAAAATATAGTGTTTACCTAAAAAACATGATTATAATGGGTAGTGAATTTTTTTAACAAATGAACTCTCAAAATTATCATTTATGGAATTGATTAAAGACTTTTGTTCATGAAATAAGTAGGAAATTTTCTTCAAAAAAATGAGGCAAACTAGATTTTTTTTACAAATTGTAAGTAATTTATTTAAATAATTAATTGAAATAAATACTTTATATTATAATTATATAAAAGTATTAAGGGATATAAAACATCCCCTTCACCTGCTTTGATATTAATGAAGGAATTTTAGAAACAATGTTAAGCCTTGTATAAAAACATCAAAAGAATTGACAATAAGTTATGTATATATTTGAGAGAAATATATATATAACTTAGAATCATTAAAAATGTCAAATTGAAATATTATGTGCGTTATAGATTGAAATGTAACAACCTAATGAAAATGGTCTATTTGGATAGATCCTATAACTTATGTTCTAGAATCATTCTGAATTTGAAAATAGTTTCTTCAATAAAAAATCAGATTCATCAATTATATGATTAAGAAATATTTACATCTATAAGTTAATTAATATAATTATATTATGTTAATTTATAAGCATTTCAATGAGATATACTACTTAATTTCATTGTTCTGAGGGAGATTATTTAATGTTCCCATGGTTGGATCACATTCAGATAATTATTGTTGTTCTATTCAAATACGAATAAAACTCTTATAGTGAAATGAAATGGTACTATTGTAATTATAAAAATATAAACATTCCCAAATATCAATTTTTATTATGAAATAAGGATTATTCATTTAATAAAATGATCTATATTATGTGGTTAGTTCATTTAGGTCATCCTATGAACCCCTAAAAACTAGATTAATTATATTTAAATAAATAATTATTAAAACTTTAAAAAACCTGCAAAGAGTTATAATATAATTATTATAATAATATTTATCTATGATATTGTTTCTATAACATACCTTGAAGGATGTTAAAAAAATGATGTTCATTGTTCTAGGAGGTGGCGAGAAAAACATATTGTAGACAAGACATTCGCTTAAGAAATAATTGATGTAAGGATAAAGAATTGATATACCAAAATAATCATAACAAATAATTAAATTTAGGATATTTAGGTTATTATGTTTAGGTAGATTAAGAACATATGGGGGTGGTAGAAGAATAATAAAATTGAAAGAGATTAGTATTGAATTTTACCTCTTCCTTTGATTATCCCTTTTTATGAAATGACTTATGGTTCCTTGTAATTGGTTTATATAATACCAAATGTAGTATTATATGGGGAGGAATGGATTATTGGGAAGATGTGTATTTTTGAATATTACATTCATTTGTTTATTATTTTTCCTCAAGACTACCAATAGTATTGATTCGTGGGAATATATAGTAAATGTTGCGCCTGATTTTTAAATAGTGGTTTCTAACATCATCCATGTATCAAAAAATAAATTATTTATATTTTAATGTTTAATATCATATATTTTCATATTTCCATATTCAAAAAAATTCAAATTATTGATAAAAATAAAATAATTTTTCACGAATCATTTTCTAATGTGAAGATTCCAAAAAATAATTCAAATTTTCAAAATTAAATTTCTATAAATGAGAAATAAAATTTATAATTATAATTCTTTTTTAATTGAAAAATATTAATTTTAATATTATGATCAATTTTCGGACACTTTGAAAAATTATACATGGTCTCATAAAAATATATTATCATTATAATACATAATAATATTAAATTATAAGCCCATTTTAGGAAAATAAACATTATTTGTAAACATTATATTTCTTATAAAATTGAAAATAAAATATCTGTGGTTTTCAAAAAAAGAAAAATTATCTTATAAATTTATAAAATAATTATTTACTTGTATAAGGATATCAATATATAATTTTATAATTAATAATAAAGATAAATATTTTTTCACATTTTCATAGGTAGTGTTACTATTCAAATGGTTAAATCACTATATATAACCCTCAGATTATAATTTCAACAGTCATATTTATAATGGTCACATGGGTTCCCTACTTCAATTTATGAATAATATTTAATTCATTATTCATTCTATTCTATTTCCTCACAAGTTTATATAAATTTTCATTTTGAAAAATCATAAATAATTATAATCATTCTTGTTTATTTCTATAGTATTTTTTGTTTAGTGCAATTGTTCTTGTTGATCGAGAAGATGAAAAGATTCATATTATTGTTATCATATTTTCTATTTTTATCTCATTATAATACATTAAATTATTATATAATTTTAATTCCAAAAAGTTAATGTTTAAATTAATAATATAATATTTTATTGGTTTTATCATGTGATGTATGTGCTTTACTCCATATGTAATAGTTATATAATCATAATTCTATTGATAAAACTCTATGTTGTTAAATTATTCCCACATTACAAATTTCACCCTAGAAATTTTGTTTTACATGATAAAGTGAAAATTAGTGATTGTACTTCTACTTCATGGATTTCTATGATTCCCATATCACCACATTTTACATATGGTTTTCCACTGAACTTTAACTAGGTTAGTTATCATATTTTATAGAATTTTATCTCTATGGTCCAAGTTCTTTATCGATTTATCCTTGTAAAATTTATCATTTTACATTTATACCACCTTTGATTTCAGTACATGCGAGATATATAGTATATAATTCCTCAATAGGAATATAAGGAATATATAATATACTTGAGAAAGGTTAGGTGGGAGTTCTTGTTGATATTCTATAACTCCAATGTGATCAAGATTCTCAAAGGGGATAATGTACATGGGATCTAAAATTACATTCTTTCCAAATATAATGAATCTTATCCATTGATATATGTTGAGGAAAACTTTTTCCATGAACTTAATCTTATGGTATCATAAAAAATTTACCTCATATATGTTCTATGCCTTTGATATTTCTATATGTTATGTTGAATGGTATTATCTATTTATACCATTTCCATAAATAATTCATGATCCAACTACATGTTTCACTAACATCATCCGAGAATTCATTTGTTCTATATCTATACTAAAAAAACCTTCTTATTGATCCATTTTTATCATTGATTGAATTTTATTCATGTGTAAGAGACCGACCAGAAGAATATATTGATCTCATCCTTATTTTAATTATATTGATTATCCTCTAAACATATCATTAAGTTTCTATATAGTCTTCTTAGATTAACCACTATTTTTGGGGTGATAATACATAACATAGTTGAAATAACTTTTAGAGAATGTTGGATACTATTCCAAAACATGGACATAAATCTAATATCTCATTCAAATATAATAAAGTGTGGTGTTCCATATATCCCACCACTTCTCTAATGTATATCATTAGAAGTTGATTGAGTTAGAATCCTTCTCAAATTACTATTAAATGAGATGTTTTTGTAAGATGATCCACCATAAACTAGATATTATAATTTTATAATTATTTCTTATAAATTCCATTGAAAAATAACTTGGTGATTTATTTCATTTTTATACTAGTATGGGTAATGGTTGCATCATCCCCTTGGATATTTTCTATTCACCTTCTCCTACCAAAATATCAAGAATTTTTATATATATTAGGAAATATCCTTCTTTATATTATCCCTCCAATAGTTCCCTTAGAGATATTGATACTTTTTTATGATCCTTTGGTGGTTTGAGAAGTTTGAAATTTTTTCATCATTCAATTGCACCTTTATATCAATATTTGATTGTACACATAGTCATTTAAAAAATATCACAACCTATTATTCATAAATTGTTAACATTAAGGATTTCCCTCTTCATATTCCTTATACCATCATATGTATTTCCACAACATATCTTTAGGGAGCCTTTATCATCAATAGAAAATAAGTTTTATCAATCATTTGGGATAGTAATTATGATGTACCATTAATTATGATCCCCATATCTATCCATTTTTTGTTATGAATATTGGATCCTTCTTAATTATTATCATTGATAAGGTTGTGAGATACTCTCCACCAAAATCAACTATCACTTTATTTTCTATCCTACGATGGTACTAAATTAATTAGTTAAAGTATTTAATCAACATTAACCATATTTTCTAGCACATATCATTCTTCTTATAAGTTAATATATATTTTATCCTCTTATGATCAATATTTATTTCGAAATTCTCCCCATAAGAATTATACCTCATGATTTTCCATTTAAAGATCATCAAAACCAATATAAGATCATGAATTGGGTTGTTCTTCTCATGAAATTTTAACTACCTTGAGCCATATTCTATCACTTTTTTATTATATATTAGTACACTACACAAGACTTAATTTCAAGAATCTTTGTATTCTATGGAATGTTCAACACTTGACAGAATCATGAGGAATGATGCCATGATAATCCTATTTTTAATTACTTGAATATATTTCCACCTTCGCAAGTACATACATAATTTGTTACATTATGAGTCAGCTTATTTAGTGGGTTTGAGAATATAGATTCTTTTTAAAATTATCAATAATAACCATAAATTCAAAGAAAACTATGGATCTCCATTGTAGATGTTTTTCCAGGCCACTTATTAAATTATTTTGTCTTATAAGGGTCCTTATATATCATTTTTCTAGTGATAAAATACACCAAGAATGATACATCTTCTACAAAAAAACTCACTTTTAATGAAATTTTTCTATAGATTATCCTTTCACGATGTTTTTACGGCAATATGAAAATTTCCATCAAGTGACAATTTTATTTTTGAGTCTATAAAAATAATATCTTTAAAGACATACATTAATTTTTTAAGGTAATATATGATGATTTTAATCATTAATTCTATAAATTCATTTGGAGAATTTGGGAGTCTGAAAGTAATCATTATGAACTCATAGTGTCTATACCATTTTCGAAAGGTATTCTAGGTAATATCGTTCTTCTCACCTTTAATTAGTGATATCTTGATAAAAGGAACATCTTATAGAAATACTAGACCCCATATTGAGGATAGTAAAATTCATCTATCCATGGAATGGGGTACATGATACTTATAATGATTTTTCTAGTTTAAGTTAATAAATAAAGAATAGAATTTACCCACCCATATTATTCATGAAGAGGGGAATTGGACCCCATATTGATTCACTAATGTGTATAAAAAACTTTGTTAGATTTTATTGTCACTACTCCATCTATTAGTTAGACTCAATGATTTATATAATTTATTTATTCATTGATATGGTCGAATATAAATGTATAGGTTTAATTGATAATTCCAACTCTTGTTCAGTTTGAAGACCAAAAAACATTTCATGGAATAAAATAGTATAGTCCTACACAATTGGAATATCTTTAAGCAGAATTGAAACCCTGTCCTAAATCATTTTTTCTGTATATTATATCAAGAAGGTAATAATATCCACACATGAGGTGAAAATTATAAATGATATTCATCGCCCACCATACACATATACAGAAATGGAGGATGAATCCAGATGTTAAGTGTGATCTCCCTATCACGAAGGACAATGTTTAATTTTATAAGGATATCCACTCTAATCCCAATGTGGTATTAAATTAAACTAATAGAATCATGAAAAGATATTATGAGAGTTTCAATTCACAAAAAATGCATGGGGAGGAATTTATTACTTATAATGAAATAATTACTCAATTTTTTATTCACATAGATAATTATACCTGAATGTTATTAGGTGGTTTTGAATAGTTATACTAAAATTTTTAGATATGAAATAATCTATATAAGTATAATAAAAAATTTGTTCACTATTATCAAATGAATAATCAGTATACCTATCACATCAATTTTTGTGAGGTACACCTCAATAGTAGATATAGCATATTCCCTTCCTTTATCTATAGGCCGTGGAGGTTATTTTTGTTGATTATCTTTAAAAATACGTGGTTTAGGTCATTTTATTTTATAATTGTATTTTTCAGTGCAGTTGAAACACTTGTCCATAGGAGGAGCATTGAATATAACATTCTTTTGTTCTATTAGATTTGAGGGATTCTCCATCTCCCTCTAGAATTTATTATCCTGGTTCACCGCTTTCCCACATTTGACATATCTCCTAGTTACCTTGAGATTTTTTTTTGTACTCTTCTTCATACACTTATATTGTGCAGGTAGTTATGATTTCTTTCCACCATTATATTTATTTTTAGATCCTTATGAATTGAACTCAATTTTATTCTTTTTATATTCCTTCTTATGAGTCCATTGAGAGTCAGTGATCTATATCCCCAATATAAGTAAAAAATGAAAATTCTCATTATTACATTTAAATTCATTAATCACCATGGATTTTCATAGACTCATCATTTATAAACTAAATAAGTTGTACAACATACATTTCCCTTTGATGAAAAATATATAGTTGTATCGTGAAAGATTTGGGATTTTTTTCATATACACCTTGAAGGGATTGAATTCATTTTAAGCCATTCAATAAAACGTCTCTGTATTTTAATATAGAGTGTTTGGATAAATAATTATGGAGTCATGTTTTATATAATCCTTACCATTCCATTGAATCAATTTCCTACTTGGAAATCATGCTCTTTACTCATTTCCAATATTTTCTTGCTTCCCCCTCCACGAGAAAAGTGGATAGTATGAATTTATAGTGTCTATAAGATTAGATGACATAGAATATATTATTAATACATTAAATAAACTGCTCCATGATGAGAAAATCAAGGGATACACTGAACGTAAGAGGCCACTGTCACATAAAGTATTAGTTCCCAACATTATACTTCTTAGGCAAATGAGGGATTTCATACTAGATCACAACCTTATGCTTCTTTGGGGAAAGAGGGATTCCCCATAATTCATGTTATTATTTATATCTTGTGTTAGTTGAACTTGAACTATCATGAGGTTATCATATCGTACTCCTATAAGGTTATGCATCTCATTAGGGAAATTACTACTTTCTATATATATATTTTAATAATTCCTACCATTTTTAACCATTATAAAAAATATTGGAAAATTAAATTAGGTATATAAATTATCAAGATAATGATCATATAAAAAGGAAAACTATGAACATATAAGGAATAAATCATAAAAAAATTAAATTGAAACTTATAAGTCTATATGTTGCAATCTTTTTTATCCATGACGGTTTTTGTCATGACCCGCCTTCACCAAAAGGAGGGAAGGGTTAGCAGATTTCCAGGCCCTTCCTTCTTTAAGTTGAAGGAGAGATAATGACCCCCGAGACCCGCCTTCAATAGGTCCCGAAGTGGTGACTAGCACCAAGGGTATAGAAATTATAGACAAATGGAAGGAATTGCCCCTTTTTTATAGGATCGGGAGATAAGAAGATGAAACCCAACAACACCAAGGTAAAAAAACTAAAGCCAAAAGTAAACCATTCCCACATGCATGTTCCAAATGTAAAAGCCACAAAGTACAAAAGGTGACTACAAAGGTAAGTACCAAAGAAAGAAAAACAGCAACTGCAACGGCCCCAAAGGTCCGAGCTAGTATGGTCCCGCACGATCCCCGAAGTCCTCCTAGAAACCTAAAAGAAGTTTTATATACGTAGGGTGATCATACAAGTACACTCAGTAGGGAAAACCAAAGACTCTCGTGCACAAGTGGGGGAACATACTAAAGTTCCGTGAGAAGCATACAACCAACACTATCAAGGAGTTCACCCATCCCACTCACTGGCTACACTCACCAAGTAACGCAAACCAAGTAATATATATAATAAGAGCACCTCGATGTTTGGGTACCCCGCTCCACTTTCCAACTGGTTATAGAGACATCCTACGCATCGAACCAATCCCACCATTCTCACCGCAGTCCCACTACCACACCCGCCCACACACACCTGGGCCACATCCGCACGCAGTCCCACTACCGAATCCCGCCTGAAAACACCTGGGCCACAGTCACTCATAACCACACCTACAAACACCTAGGCCAGAACTGTAACACTCCAAGCTTCCATGGTATGCTTCTCTTTGAATAATAGAGCAGCATGTGTTGTACGCAACCTCGAGTTCTAACACACTACGACCAATAAAAGTAGCAATTATGAATAGTAATACCCACTTTTTGAAATTATATAAATTTCAAATTTCAAAATGGACTTCATTTTTGGATTTGGAATATCTAAATTATCCTATGTTGAATTTTTTGTTTTTTTCTGAAAACTTTCAATTTTTTATGAATAGTGAGAAATACATAAAAACAACTTTTTTAATCAAAATAATTTATAGTGATAAATTATACTATTGAGTGGTTTTAAAGTATAATTAGAATATATTTCTACAATTTTATCCAATGGTGGACATTATAATTAATTTCACTTTGAAATTGGACATAAACAATTGTCAATATTTTGATATATATTGTTTCTTAAAAACACACTATTTGTTGGGACAACGAGAATTAATTATAAAATTAATTAATGAAACTTATATGTTTGTAATTTTGTAAAATAGATATCATTTTGGAATTTTGAATATCAATTATATCTTAGGGTGAGATTTTGGCATTGTTCTGAAAAACGTCAATTTTTTATGAATAGTGAGACCACTAAGTGGTAGTTAAAAAACTAATTTTTTGTTTAAATAAAACATTACCACTTATGTTATTTGATTTTCAAAAATCTGACATACATGTTTGTCATTAGGAAGTAAAAGTTTGGTCAATGGGATTAAAATAATTTTTTGGTGAATAGTAACTTTTAATTTTAATTAATCACGATTAAAGGTAATTAGTGAAATTTAAGGTAAAAATGATATTATAAAAATAATAAAATACCCTTAAACGTGTCCTACACTTATTATATGAGTCATGGAAGACCACTAAAATCCATGGGTAAACTTGGGGACCCCATGGAGCCACTTTGGTAGGAAAATGACATTAAAATCCTTTTATTTAATGTTATAATAAAAATGTCACAAACATGAGTTGTTTTACTAAAACAATTTTTAAATGGGTTTATACAAGTAATATTTTTGACTATAAATATTCATTAGAAATATAAATAGATTTCATATATCATGATATTTTTTTATAATTTTTATACATTAAATATGTTAAATTATTTATGACACCATGATGATGCAGCGATTACCTCATTATTTAATGATTTAAATAAAATGAAAAGATAATGTAAAATCTAAGACCTAAACATGTCAAAAACATATTGGATGAGTAGATTTTTAATCCTTATCACCTTATCCTAGAAATATATAAGTGTGGGACCTTTAAAATCCGAAAATCATTATATAATAAAGTAACATTTCTTGACATTCCAAGAGTTCCCTCCTCCCCTATTATAAAAGCCCCCCACCAGTACCACCTTATTCACACCTTCCAAGCCATTTGGCTCGGAAAAATTCTGCCCAAATACTCTATAAACTTACCTCTATTACTCCTAGAATCCTCACTTTGGGAAGAAGTCTTTTTAAGGAAGCCTTTGATCTCAAATCAAAAAGAGTTACCTGATTTAAAGGTAATGTCTCCACTAGTGTTCTTTTGTTTTATTTTTCTTTTCCAACCCCTTAAACTCTTTTTATTCCTTTATTTTGTAAAAAAACCAGTATCTTCAGTATACTATGATGTTTTTATGAGAATTATTTGATTTACACTTACACACACCTTTGTCTAATTGTTAAAGAACATATTGTTTCTGTGGGTGGCGAAATACTGCCTCACAAAACGATGATTGTTCAATATTATTTTAACACCTCTAATGGTGGCCATTATGATGACAATATTTTTATATATGATATATATAATGTTTTTGTTTTCCTTATGATTCTATATTTATCATTTATGGCATACCTTTATGATTTCCATTATGGGTAAACGCGATAATTTCATTTTAGGAAGTGCGGACTACCGCCCCCTCAAAGTGATTTGAATCGTTAATTCCATATGTGGGATGTATAAAGGATGGAGTAAATGGTATTATACATTATATTATACTATAATTATAGTATACCTTTATATATTTATAATTTCGTTCCATTAAATATGAAATAGAAATGAAAGTAGCGTTCATGCGTACGTACGGCTTACCTCTCCATGAAAGGTGCATTTCATTTCTTACCTCTACATGTTATGTAATATTATAAATTCATTTATATACTGGATATATATGATATATATGATATCTAAATCATGAATATAATTCTGGATATAATTTATATTTCACCACATGAACAACTTGTAATTATAAGAAGTTTATTTTTTTACTCAAGTACGAAAGATCGACAAAACGACCGTTATTAACTTAAATAATTACATAATGTCCATAACATGGTAATAATTTATATAATAGGAATAAAGAACTAGAAAAATGTTCTCAATAAAGTATAAATTAACTCTAGTTTATTATCTAGGAGGTTAAAGAACGATCGAGTCAAGTCGGACATGAGGTAAGGGAACTTCTTAACCCAATTTCCATTCTTTGGGTTAATCTCCTACATTCAAATTATGTCATGATATTATTATGTCCTATCTTGTATTTTTAATTTCTTTATGTGTACTTATAGTGAATACACATAATAGATCTATTTTATTTAAAATAATGATCTTTGTAAGGGACTTCGTCTCAATCTCTATTCACTGAGGCATATTTTGTTTTATACACAAATTTCTTTTATACAGTGTATAAACCCCTTTGACTTTTACTTTTATTAAAAAGGAATCTTTTTATATGAAGTGTTTTCACTAAATGACAAAAGGAATGTTTTTTCTTATGTATGCGGTGACAACGACTTCTCCGTCGTTGTGACTATTATTCGAGTTTTGGCTTCCTCTATAAGACATAACTTTTTTAAAATGAAAAAAAATACCAAGATTTAATTTTCTTTTATTTTGATATTGAAAATGGGTTTGAAAGTGTTTTTTATTATATCAATGTGTTGTATTTATATCTTGTGATTGAAATGTGGAAATGTTATTTTTTCCTTTATGCATGTTTTAGGAATGACCTGCGGCGATAGTCTGAAGGGGATATGAGTTTGGAAAATAGAGACTATGTTATTGTAGTTTATCACTTTATGATTTAATGTAACATTTATGAATGTATCTAGTGTTTCCAAGTCTACTAAACTAATCGGTCTTTCGAGACTTGATCTTTTGTGATCATGCCAATGTAACGCAATAATGCACCGACTCTAGGTAACTGGGGTCAGGGCATTACAGTTGGTATCAAAGTCAGTTTAGTACTAACCTTGGAAGCTAGATTTAGATAAACTCTGATTAGAGCACATAGCCCTAAGATGGAAATTGAGGATTAGTATAGAATAAATTACTAGAATTTTGGAATTATAGAGATTTTTTGAGTTTTCCGAGAAATACATCCCTATCTGGATACGAGCAGTTATAGGCGGCTCTAGCAAAGATGTACCTAGGGGTAAAACCTGAAAACACCACTTTGAGCTAGACTAGAACAGGAACTGGTGCATGAAAATGGGCCTTACTGCACTCTTGGTTACGACACTCCCGGGGTATATTCTTAGGATAATTCTCATTTTCTTTACAAACCACTATGAAGGGTTATGGGTATATACTTACTCAAAGAAAACATTTTTATTATTATGTATTATATCAATAAATAGTTCAATTTATGTTAAGTGTTTTACAAGTATGGAATTATGTATTTTGATTCATAAACTAATCTAGTTTATGCCATTGTTTAGAAATGGTGCCTAGTGGGAGGAATGGAAACCGTATCAATGCACGCACTCTATGTAGGGATGTCCCTCCTATTCAAGATAATTATAATGGAGTTGGTGATACAACTGGAGCTAATCAGCTAATCACCATACAGGGACAACTCACTCAGGTTATGAATAATAACCTTACTCATATGGAGCACCCTGATCCACAACGTGGAGGATCAATGTTAGAACGCTTCATGAGGCAACAACCACAAACATTTAATGGGGGTACAAATCCATTAGTGGCTGAGCAATGGATAAACTCCTTAGAGAAAATATTTCATGCCGTGGGGAGTAACGAAAGGGAGAAGGTTGTCATGGCATTTTATCGCCTCACTGGAGATGCCGATCAATGGTGTTCGTTGATTCAAAACACAAAGGAAGATTAAGAAGTATCAAGTATGGAATGGAGAGAGTTCAAAGAGATTTTCTTAGAAAAATACTTTCCACATGACCATCGAGCAGATACGGAAAGGCAATTTCTGAGTCTGAGGCAGAAGGAGGATGAGAATGTCGCAATGTATGAGGCCAACATTACAAGGATAGAAAGACATGCTGTAGATTATATAAGTAACCCAAGAAGTAAGATTGATCGTTTCTTTGATGGGTTAAAACCATTTCTCTGTCAAGCCTTAGTCTCACAATCTTTCTCATCGTACAAATATATTGTCTCATGTGCTATCAAGACAGAAAAATAATTCTCTAAATCTTATGACAATAAATTAATGCAAGAGAAGAAGAAAACGGGGGAAAAAGAGATAGATAAAGGTAAAAGGCGAAAGACGGATTTTCCATTATGAGATAATTGTGGGAAGAATCACCCCGGTACTTTCCTAAATGGAATGGGAGTTTGTTATAAATGTGGAGAAAAAGGTCACCAGGCTCGTGATTGCAAGGGAAGAAAGAGGCTATCAATGTTGAATGCTACAATTGTAGGGAATTGGGTCATTATGCAAATGAATGTCCTAAGCGTTAGGGAAACTTACCTCAGAAAAGGACAAGGGATCAAGTACAATCTTATGCTGTTACTAGAGTTGAAGTGGAATAATTAATGTATTGGTGCTTTTGGACTCAAGGATTATATTCTGGTTATAAGAATAATGTGATATATATTAGGATTATACTATAGTACTTATTGTTTTCATTAAGGGTTTAATATGATTAAGGTAATCATATTTTTGTATGTGAAAAATAATAGAAACTTTAAATTTTTTGAGGAATCTGATGATATAATTGATTTTGGAATTTAGAGACCTTTTAGAGAAAGTCTGGACGGAGTTATTTTTGATAACTATAAATGTTGGAATGGATTAAGTTGAACTTTGTATATTATTGTTTAAGGTTAAAACATTTATGAAGAATATTTTTGGAATATTATAATACTATAGTTTTAGGAAAAGTACAACCTGTAGGTTGGGAGATAACCCGTCGCTTCGGACAAAGCTGTAGGAATCGAACCCACAACCATAGTACGACAGGACTTTATTACCTACCACTAGCTTACAGGAAGTCACTAGTTATTACAAAATAGTTTTCCTAATCTAAATGGTATGTGTTAAAATTTGGAACCTTGTATGATTAGGATAAATATAATATTTTTGAGTTCTATTATCTTTTTGAGTAAAAGATGAGTTTGTGGTAGAAATTAGTTGAAGGTTGAAACTCTACTTGTCAAGAATAAATATATATATAGCTATATCTTATTCCATGAATAAATTAATTCTTAAACTTTAGTAAAGGTATATTAAATCAAAAAAATGTGTTATCCTAATACCTTATGTCTGGTTGAACTGATAATATTTTAAATCAACATAGATTGAAGGCTTTGAGGCCCTCAATTTTACACTTGTTTTTGATTGATGACCTCAATCACTCCCTACAAATATTTACATTTTTCCACCAATTATATGTCTCTAATTTCAACCAATGTTCTCCTTATCGAGATCGTAATTTGGTGGTGTCTTTTTCATTTCTCTTTCCCTCTTATTAAGGCTAAATTTAATTAACCTTATTTCTGATGTGGGTTTTCCACAAAGGTATTTTCAATTTTCAACCTTTTATTTTCAAAGAAAATTTTCAAATTGTGAGGATGCAATTTATTGAAGGAGGGGAGAATGTAACACCCCAAGCTTCCATGGTACGCTTCTCTTTGAATAATAGAGCAGCATGTGTTGTACGCAACCTCGAGTTCTAACACACCGTGACCAATAAAAGTAGCAGTTATGAATAGTAATACCCACTTTTTGAAATTATATAAATTTTATAAATCAAAATGGACTTCATTTTTGGATTCGGAATATCGAAATTAGCCTATGTTGAATTTTTGGTATTTTTCTTAGAATTTCCAATTTTTTATGAATAGTGAAAAATACTTAAAAAAACTTTTTTAATACAAATAATTTATAGTGATAAATTATAATATTGAGTGGTTTTAAAGTATAATTAGAATATATTTTTACCATTTTATCAAATGGTTTTCATTATAATTAATATCACTTTGAAATTGGACATAAACAATTGTCAATCTTTTGATATATATTGTTTCTTAAAAACACGCTATTTGTTGTGACAGCGGGAATTAATTATAAAATTAATTAATGCAACTTATATGTTTCTAATTTTGTAAAATAGTCATCATTTTTGAATTTGTAATATCAATTATATCTTATGGTGAAATTTTGACATTGTTCTGAAAAACATCAATTTTTGATGAATAGTGAAACCACTAAGTGGTGGTTAAAAAAACTAATTTTTCGTTTAAATGAAACATTACCACTTACGTAATTTTATTTTCAAAAATACAACATACATGGTTTTCATTAGGAAGTAAAATTTGGTTCAATGGGATTAAAATAATTTTTTGGTGAATAGTAACTTTTAAGTTTAATTAATCGTGATTAAAGGTAATTAGGGAAATTTAAGGTAAAAATGATATTATAAAAATATGAAAATACCCTTACACTTGTCCTACCATTATTGGATGAGTCATGGACGACCATGAAAATCCATGGGTCAACTTGGGGACCCCATGGAGCCACTTTGGTAGGAAAATGACATTAACAACCTTTTATTTAATGTTATAATAAAAATGTCACAAACATGAGTTGTTTTACTAAAAAAAAATTTAAATGGGGTTATACAAGTCATATTTTTTACTATAAATATTAATTATAAATATAAAAATATATCCTATATCATGATTTTTTTTATTATTTTTATACATTAAATAAACTAAATTATTTCTGACACCATGATGATGCAGCGATTACCTCATTATTTAACAATTTACATAAAATGAAAAGATAATGTACAATATAAGACCTAAACATGTCAAAAACCTATTGTATGAGTATATATCGAATCCTTATCACCTTATACTAGAAATATATAAGTTTGGGACCTTTAAAATCCGAAACGCATTATATAATAAAGTATCATTTCATAACTTTCCAAGAGTGCCCCTCCTCCCCTCTTTTAAAAGGCCCCCACCACTACCACCTTATTCACACCTTCCAAGCCATTTGTCTTGGCCAACCTCTTCCCAAATACTCTATAAACTTCACTCTATTACTCTTATAAGCCTCACTTTGGTCATAAGTCTTCCCACGGAAGCCTTTGATCTCAAATCAAAAAGAGTTAACTGATTTAAAGGTAATGTCTCTACTAGTGTTCTTTTGTTTTATTCTGCTTCTCCAACCCCTTAAACTCTTTTTATTAATTTATTTTGTAAAAACACCAGTATCTTCAGTATACTATGATGTTTTTATGAGAATTATTTTATTTACACTTACACACACCTTTTTCTAATGGTTAAAGAACATACTGTTTCTGTGGGTGGCGAAATACTGCCTCACGAAACTATGATTGTTCAATATTATTTTAACACCTCTACTGGTGGCCATTATGATGAAACTATTTTAATATATGATATATATTATGTTTTTTTCCCTTATGATTATGTATTTTTCATTTATGTCATACCGTTACGATTTCCATTATGGGTAAACGCGATAATTTCATTTTAGGAATTGCGGACTACCGCCCCCTCAAAGTGATTTGAATCGTTAATGCCATGTTTGGGATGTATAAAGGATAGATTAAATGGTATTATACATTATATTATACTGGAATTATAGTATACCTTTATATAATTATAATTTCGTTCCATTAAATACAAAATAGAAATGAAAGTAGCGTTCATGCGTACGTATGACTTACCGTCTCCATGAACAGTTAATTTCATTTCTCACCTCTACATGTTATGTAATATTATAAATGAATGTATATACTGGATATATATGATATATATGATATCTAAATCATGAATATAATTCTGGATATAATGGATATTTCACCACATGAACAACTTGTAATTATAAGAAGTTTATTTTTTGACTCAAGTACCAAAAATCGACAAAATGACCGTTATTAACTTAAATAATTACATAATGTCCATAACATGTTAATAAGTGATGTAATAGGAATAATGAACTTGAAAAAGGTTCTTAAGAAACTATAAATTAACTCTAGTTTATTATCCAGGATGTTAAAGAACGATCGAGTCAAGTCAGAAACGAGGTAAGGGAACTTCTTAACCCAATTTCCATTCTTTGGGTTAATCTCCTACATTCAAATTATGTCATGATATTATTATGTCCTATATCGTATTTTTACTTTATTTATGTTTGCTTATAGTGAATACACATAATATATCTATTTTATTTAAAAAATTGTCTTTGTAAGGGACTTCGTCTCAATCTCGAGTCATTGAGGCATATTTTGTTTTATACACAAATTTCTTTTATACAGTGTATAAACTCCTTTGACTTTTAATTTTATTCAAAAGAAATATTTTTATATGAATAATTTTTACTAAACAACAAAAGGAATTTTTTTCATACGTATGTGGCGACAACGACTTCTCCACCGCCGTGACTATTATTCGAGTTTCGGATTCCTCTATAAGCCATAACTTTTTTTAAATGAAAAATAAATACCAAGATTTAATTTTCGTTTATTTTGATTTTGAAAATGGTTTTGAAAGTGTTTTTTATTATATAAATGTGTTGTATTGATATCTTGTGATTGAAATGTGGAAATGATATTTTTCCTTTATGCATCTTTTATGTTACACGATTATGTTATGTTTTATGATATGTTTAAACTTGTTCATATGAGGAATGTGTTGGACTTAATAAGTGAAGGGTGGAGCCCACTATTGTTCCTTGATGCATCGACAGGTCTCATTAGACAAACTAGTGTCTTGGCACAAGGCCTTGACAAAATATTATTTGTAGTCTTGGCACGAGGCCTTGGCTACGTGGTTATGATAGTCTGGAATTATGAATTCCATCATTGTGAAAGTGGTTTTTGATATTGCATGTGATTATTCGACCAGTAGAATATCCATGTGAATAAGTAAATGGAATTATCTCATTTTACTTTTTCCATATTATGTTGAAGTTCAAGTTTAAAAGGATTTTGCTTTAGTTATACATTGCCTTAAATGTAAATGATTATTTATGAACGCTTCCGCTATATTGTTATCCTTACTTAGCATCTGAGCTCACCCCTTTCAATGTTTTAATTTTTTCAGGATGTGAAGAATTATTTTAGGAATGACCTGCGGGGATAGTCTGAAGGGGATATGAGTGTGGAAAATGGAGACTATGTTATTGTAGTTTTTCACTTTATGATGTAATGTAACATTTATGAATGTATCTTGTGTTTCCAAGTCTACTAAACTAATCGGTCTTCCGAGACTTGATCTTTTGTGATCATGTCAATGTTACACAATAATGCACCGACTCTAGGTAAATGGGGTCGGGGAATTACATTTGGTATCAAAGGCAGTTTAGTACTAACCTTGGAAGCTTGATTTAGATAAACTCTGATTAGAGAACAAAGCCCTAAGATAGGCTTTGAGGATTAGTATAGAAGAACTTTCTAGAATTTTGGTAATATATAGATTTTGTGAGTATTCCAAGCAATACATCCCTATCTGGATACGAGCAGGTAGAGGCGGCTCTGGCACAGATGTACCTAGGGGTAAAACCTGAAAAACCCGCTTTGAGCTAGACTGGACTGGGAACTAGTGCACGAAAACGGGTCTTGCTGCACTCTTGGTTACGACACTCCAGGGGGATATTCTTAGGATAATTCTTGTTTTCTTTACAAACCACTATGATGGGTTATGGGTATATGCTTACTCAAAGAAAAAAAAATTATGATTATGGATTATATCCATAAATAGTTCAATTTATGTTAAGTGTTTTACAAGTATGGAATTATGTATTTTGATTGATAAACTAATCTAGTTTATTCCATTGTTTAGAAATGGCACCTAGTGAGAGGAATGGAAACTGTATCAATGCACGAACTCCATATAGGGATTTCCCTCCTACTAAAGATAATTATAATGGAGTTGGTGACACAACTGGAGCTGATCAGCTAATCACCATACTGAGACAACTCACTCAGGTTATGAATAATAAGCTTACTCATATGGAGCACCCTGATCCGCAACGTGGAGGATCAATGTTAGACTGCTTCATGAGGCAACAACCGCAAACATTTAATGGGGGGTAAAAATCCATTATTAGCTGAGCAATGGATAAACTCCTTAGAAAAAAATATTTCATGCCTTGGGGAGTAGCGAAAGGGAGAAGGTTGTCATGGCAGTTTATCGCCTCACTGGAGATGCCGATCAATGGTGGTCGTTGATTCAAAACACAAAGGAAGAGGAATAAGTATCAAGTATGGAATGGAGAGAGTTCAAAGAGATTTTCTTAGAAAAATAAATTCCACATGACCATCGAGTAGATATGGAAAGGCAATTTCTGAGTCTGAGGTAGAAGGAGGATGAGAATGTCACAAAGTATGAGGCCAACTTTACAAGGTTAGCAAGACATGCTACAGATTATATACATAACCCAAGAAGTAATATTGATCGTTTCTTTGATGGGTTAAAACCATTTCTCTGTCGAGACTTAGTCTCACAATCTTTCTCATCGTACGAATATATTGTCTCATGTGCTATCAAGACAGAAAAGGAATTCTCTAAATCTTATGAAAATAAAGTAAAGCAAGAGAAGAAGATAATGGTGGAACAAGAGACAAATAATGGGAAAAGGAGAAAGAATGATTTTCCATTATGCGATAATTGTGGGAAGAATCACCCAGGTACTTGCCTAAAAGGAATGGGAGTTTGTTATAAATGTGGAGAAAAAGGTCACCAGGCTCGTGATTGCAAGGGAAAGAAAGAGGCTATCAATGTTGAATGCCACAATTGAAGGGAATTGGGTCATTATTCAAATGAATGTCCTAAGTTTCAGGAAAACATACCTCAGAAAAGGCCAAGGGATCCAGGACAATCTTATGTTGTTACTATAGTTGAAGTGGAATAATTAATGTATTGGTGCTTTTGGACTCAATGATTATATTCTGGTTATAAGAATAATGTGATATATATTAGGATTGTACTGTAGTACTTGTTGTTTTCATTAAGGGTTTAATATGATGAAGGTAATCATATTTTTGTATGTGAAAAATAAGAGAAACTTTACTTTGTTTGAGGAATATGATGATACAATTGATTTTGGAATTTAGAGACCTTTTAGAGAAAGTCTGGACGGAGGTATTTTGGATAACTATAAAGGTTGGAATGGATTATGTTGAACTTTGTATCTTATTGTTTAAGGTTAAAACATTTATGAAGATTATTTTTGGAATATTAAAATACTATAGTTTTAGGAAAAGGAAAACCTGTAGGTTGGGCGATAACCCGTCGCTTCGGACAAAGCTATAGGAATCGAACCCACAACCATAGTACGACATGACTTTATTACCTACCACTAGATTACAGGAAGTCTCTGGTTATTATAAAATAGTTTTCCTAATCTAAATGGTATGTGTTAATATTTGGAACCTTGTGCGATTAGGATAAATATAATATTTTTGAGTCCTATTATCTTTTTGAGTGAAAGATGAGTTTGTGGTAGAAATTAGTTGAAGGTTGAAACTCTACTTGTCAAGCATAAATTTATATATACCTATCTCTTATTCTATGAATAATTTAATTCTTAAACTTTAGTAAAGGGATATTAAAACAAAAAAATGTGTTATCCTAATACCTTATGTCTTGTTGAATTGATAATATTTTAAATCAACATAGATTGAAGGCTTTGAGGCTCTCAATTTTACACTTGTTTGTGATTGATGATATCAATCACTCCCTACAAATATTTACGTTTTTCCACCAATTATATGTCTCTAATTTCCACCAATGTTCTCCTTATCGAGATCATAATTTGTTGGTGACTTTTTTATTTCCCTTTCCCTCTTATTAAGGCTAAATTTTATTAACCTTATTTTCGATGTGGGTTTTCCACAAAGGTATTTTCTATTTTCAACCATTTATTTTCAAAGAAAAATTTCAAATTGCGAGGACGAAATTTATTGAAGGAGGGGAGAATGTAACACCCCAAGCTTTCATGGCATGCTTCTCTTTGAATAATAGAGTAGCGTGTGTTGTATGCAACCTCGAGTTCTAACACACCGTGACCAATAAAAGTAGCAGTTATGAATATTAATACCCACTTTTAGAAATTATATAAATTTTATAATTCAAAATAGACTTAATTTTTGGATTCAAAATATCAAAATTAGCCTATGTTGAATTTTTGGTATTTTTCTGAGAACATCCAATTTTTTATGAATAGTGAAAAAATACTTAAAAACAACTTTTTTAATAAAAATAATTTATAGTGGTAAATTATAATATTTAGTGGTTTTAAAGTATAATTAGAATATATTTTTACCATTTTATCCAATGGTGGTCATTAGAATTAATTTCACTTTGAAATCGGACATAAACAATTGTCAATCTTTTGATATATATTGCTTCTTAAAAACATGCTATTTGTTGTGACAACGGGAATTAATTATAAAATTAATTAATGCAACTTATATGTTTGTAATTTTGTAAAATAGACATCATTTTTGAATTTGTAATATCAATTATATCTTATGGATTAATTTTGGAATTGTTCTGAAAAACTTCAATTTTTGATGAATAGTGAAACCACTAAGTGGTAGTTAAAAAACTGATTTTTCATTTAAATGAAACATTACCAATTATGTGATTTTATTTTCAAAAATCCAACATACATGGTTGTCATTAGGAAGTAAAATGTGGTTCAATGGGATTGAAATAATTTTTTGGTGAATAGTAACTTTTAAGTTTAATTAATCGCGATTAAAGGTAATTAGTGAAATTTAAGGTAAAAATGATATTATAAAAATATGAAAATACCCTTACACTTATCCAAACCTTTTTGGATGAGTCATGGCCGACCAATACAATCCATGGTTCAACTTGGGGACCCCATGGAGCCACCTTGGTAGTAAAATGACATTAAAAACCTTTTATTTAATGTTATAATAAAAATGACACAAACATGAGTTGTTTTACTAAAAAACTTTAAATGGGGTTATACAAGTCATATTTTTGACTATAAATATTAATTATAAATATAAAAAATTTCCTATATCATGATATTTTTTTTATAATTTTTAGACATTAAATAAATTAAATTATTTGTGACACCATTATGATGCAGTGATTACCTCATTATTCAATGATTTAAATAAAATGAAAATATAATGTAAACTCTAATACCTAAACATGTCAAAAACCTATTGGATGAGTATATTTAGAACCCTTATCACCTTATCCAAGAACTATATAAGTGTGGGACCTTTAAAATCTGAAAATCATTATATAATAAAGTAACATTTCATGACTTTCCAAGAGTGCCCCTCCTCTCCTCTTATAAAAGGCCCCCACCACTACCACCTTATTCACACCTTCCAAGACATTTGGCTCGGCCAAACTCTGCCCAAATACTCTCTAAACTTCCCTATCTTACTCCTAGAAGCCTCAATTTGGGCAGAAGTCTTCCCAAGGAAGCCTTTGATCTCAAATCAAAAAGAGTTACCCGATTTAAAGGTAATGTCTTCACTAATGTTCTTTTGTTTTATTTTGCTTCTCCAACCCCTTAAACTCTTTTTATTACTTTATTTTGTAACAACACCAGTATATTCAGTATACTAGGATGTTTTTATGAGAATTATTTGATTTACAATTACACACAACTTTGTCTAATGGTTAAAGAACATACTGTTTCTGTGGGTGGCGAAATATTGCCTCACGAAACGATGATTGTTCAATATTATTTTAACACCTCTAATGGTGGCCATTATGATGACAATATATTTATATATCATATATATTATGTTTTTTCCCTTATGATTCTTTATTTTTCATTTATGGCATACCTTTACGATTTCCATTATGGGTAAACGTGATAATTTCATTTTAGGAAGTGCGGACTACCGCCCCCTCAAAGTAATTTGAATCGTTAATGCCATATGTGGGATGTATAAAGGATGGAGTAAATGGTATTATACATTATATTATACTGAAATTATAGTATACCTTTATATAATTATAATTTCGTTCCATTAAATACGAAATCGAAATTAAAGTAGCGTTCATGCGTACGTACGGCTTACCGTCTCCATGAACGATGCATTTCATTTCTTACCTATACATGTTACGTAATATTATAAATTCATGTATATACTAGATATATATGATATATATGATATCTAAATCATGAATATACTTTTGTATATAATGAATATCTCACCACATGAACAACTTGTAATTATAAGAAGTTTATTTTTTTTGACTCAAGTACCAAAGATCGACAAAAAGACCGATATTAACTTAAATAATTACATAATGTCCATAACCTGGCAATAAGTAATATAAGAGGAATAATGATCTTAAAAAATGTTCTTAAGAAAGTATAAATTAACTCTAGTTTATTATCCAAGAGGATAAATAACGATCGAGTCAAGTTGGACACGAGGTAAGGGAACTTCTTAACCCAATTTCCATTCTTTGGGATAATCTCCTAATTTCAAATTATGTCATGATATTATTATGTCCTATCTTTTATTTGTACTTTCTTTATGTGTACTTATAGTGAATACACACAGTAGAACTATTTTATTTAAAAAAATTATCTTTGTAAGGGACTTCGTCTCAATCTCCATTCATTGAGGCATATTTTATTTTATACACAAATTTATTTTATACGGTGTATAAACCCCTTTGACTTTTACTTTTATTCAAAAGGAATATTTGTATATGAAGTGTTTTTACTAAACGACAAAAGGAATTTTTTTTCTTACGTTTGTGGCGACAATGAATTCTCTGCCGCCGTGACTATTATTCGTGTTTCGGCTTCCTCTATAAGCCATGTATTTTTTTAAATGAAAAATAAAACCAAGATTTAATTTTCTTTTATTTTGATATTGAAAATGGTTTTGAAATTGTTTTTTATTATATCAATGTGTTGTATTGATATCTTTTGATTGAAATGTGGAAATGTTATTTTTCCTTTATGCATGTTTTATGTTATACGATTATGTTATGGTTTATGATATGTTTAAACCTGTTCATATAAGGAATGCATTGGACTTAATAAGTGACGGGTGGAGACCACTATAGCCCCTCGATGAATCGGCAGGTTTCATGAGACAAACTAGTGTCTTGCCACGAGGACTTGAAAAAATATTATTTGTAGTCTTGGCACGAGGCCTTGGTTACGTGGTTATGGTAGTCTGTCATTATGTATTCCATCATTGTGAAAATGGTTTTCGATATTGCATGTGATTCTTCGACCAGTAGAATATCCATGTGAATAAGTAAATGGCATTATCTCATTTTACTTTTTCTATATTATGTTGAATTTCAAGTTTAAAAGGCTTTTTATTTAGTTATACATTGCTTTAAATTTTAATCTTTATTTATGAAAGCTTCTGCTATATTGTTATCCTTACTGAGCATCTAAGCTCACCCCTTTCATTGTTTTAATTTTTCCAGGATGTGAAGAAGTATTTTAGGAATGACCTACAGGGATAGTCTGAAAGGGATATGAGTGTGGAAAATGGATACTATGTTATTGTAGTTTTTCACATTATGATGTAATGTAACATTTATGAATGTATCTAGTGTTTACAAGGCTATTAAACTAATCGGTCATTCGAGACATGATCTTTTGTGATCATGCCAATGTTACGCAATAATGCACCGACTCTAGGTAACTGGGGTCGGGGCGTTACAAGAACAACCACTACCATTGTCACGACCCGCCCTCGGGGTCCGTGCCGTGACTACCCCAAGCCCGCCTTCCATAGGCCAGGGGCTGGCGACTAGCACCAAGGCGTAAATCCCGGTAAAAAGGGAAGGCATTGCCTTTGAAAAGTAAAAAAACACTACAGAGTAAGCAAGCAGAAAGTAAACACTAAACAAAAGCAGAGTACAACTGAAAGTGCGGAAAAGTAAATGGGCCAGTATACAAACCCAAACTGAAAGTAAAGTACAACTCGAAAGGGAAAACAGCAACTGAAAAGTAAAAGCCGCAACTCTGAGCTGTCCACTGGAAATCCCACCTGAAGGGTGGGTACAGATAGCTCCTCTGCTCCACAGGTCCCGCCGTCCGCTCCGAGCACGTTCCGCCCAGTGGTCCACCTCCGGGTACCGTCCCGCTCTGCAAGCCTCAGCTAAGGTCAACGCTGTCCATCGTCTGCAACCAACACAACGTAGTGCGGGCAAAGCCCGTGCAGGGGTGAGTATAAGCTACTCAGTAGGGACCCCGAGACCCCTGAAGGTCTCTCAAATCCACAAAGGATAAACCACGAAGAAAGGTACAATCACGAAGTAACAACCGACACTGCTTAGGTATATGCCCATACATATACCTAAGTCATCAATTTCAAATACGCTCCAACCTCCGAGCCCAAGTACAACTCAGTCCACACAGGAAAGTAAACGTATTCCACACAGGAAAGCAAAACGTAATCCACACAGGATTGCACAACACAATCCACATAGGAAAGCAACAGATTCAGCTCACACAGGTATACTTCTTCAAAGGACGATAAAGATGATCTCTGATCCATCTAAGTCGTCGGACCCACGAAGGATCGATAGGTAACTAACCCCCGCAAAGACCCACACAGGATCGGACCCACACAGGACCTGTAGGCGCTGGTTCACACAGGACCGCTGAGCGCAAGGACCCACACAGGATCAGACCCACACAGGATCGGGCCCACATAGGACCTGTAGCACTGATCCACGTAGGATCGCTGAGTGCTGTAGTCGTCGTCGTCGAATCCACACAGGATCTATGTACTGTCGTCGTCGCAGTCACAGTAGCAGTAGTAGCAGTAGTAGTCACAGTAACAGTCGCAGCCAGCACTAGGGTTCCCGCACACAGCAAGCTCGTTCGGAGGGTCCGCTCCACGAGCCGAGAGGCTGATACATCAACTGTCACAAAGTCCAGAGTTGATGTATCCAAAAGTTCTGTATCGTCAACAGGAACTCAACGCAACAGACGGCGCGTCGATCGGACGCCCGGTCTGAGAGTTATTGGCATTTTCGTCTCCGGGGCCCGGTTGGTTTTTTAAGGCAAAACCAACCCGACCGTAATCCACCTGCGTCCAAACCTCGGGCGGAGTATTCCAAAAGAACCGTCTCACTAAGAGGAACACAACACAGCTGACGGCACGTCAATCGGACGTTCGTAGCTCAAGATATGAGTGTTTCCGCTCCGAAGGCCCGGTTGGTTTCCTGAACGAACCAACCCGGCCGAACACAAAGTAATCTGAAACCTTGAGTGCGATATACCAAAACGACCGTCTCGATCCAAGGATCGCGTTGCCGCAGACGGTTCGTCAATCGGAGGTCCGAGGCTCAAGTTATGGTCAAAAGACCGAATCTGATTCGAAACGGGGGGGTCCGGGTCCGGGTCGACCCGGCCCGACCCCCCCCCCTGGGTCGGCCCGAACCGGGTCGACCCGACCCGGGTCCGACCCGGCCCGGCCGGCCGACGGCGCGGCGGCCTGGCGCCGCACGGAGGCTGCACGCGGGGGGGCAAAGCCCCCCGCTGTTTGGGCTGGCGGCGCGGCTAATTGCCGCGCCCTTTGCAGAAAAAACGGCCCCCACGTGGGGGCCGGCTTGGAGAAAAACCGGGGGGCTGCTGCCCCCCCCCCCCCCCTTCATGGAAACCGCCCCCCTCTTTATGAGGGGGGTTTTTATGTGCTGGCCAGGGGATTAATTTCCCCCGGTTTTGACCATCCGGCCGGCCAGCTGGCCGGTCGGTTTTCTCCAACGGGACCGGAAGAATCCGGTCCCCTCTTCGGCTTCCGACGCCGGCGGCTCGGCCGCCGGTCTTCTCTTTCCGCCACGGCCCGGAACCGGCCGCGGTGTTCGTCGTCCAGCGCGGTGCGACGGCACCGCGCCCCTCCGCCGCACCTTGATTTTCCTCAACGCGGCGCGACGGCATCACATTCTTGATGATCCTTCCATGGCGCGGCGCGACGGCGTCGTGTAATAAGAATTGGGCGAATATCCGCGTGGTGCGACGGCACCACGCCTCCTTGATTCACCCGCAAAATTAAACACCAAGAACGAAGGAGGGTTTCGGCCGTGTTCATGCGGTCCGGCCCTCTCACGTTAAAACACAACTTAAATCCTTCGTTAATCATGCATGAACCACGAGCAAGGATAAATAATTAAATAATAATCAACAACCCCTACCTCGGGTATAGGTTCGAAGATTTGACAACGTCCGCGGAAGACAACGTCGCGGAGGTCGGGCATCGCGGTCGTCGTTCGTCAAATCCGTTGACGAAGAGATACGCCCAAAGAGATACGTCGTTGGCGAATCTTCGTATGCCGACGAAGAAGGTCCGAGGAGGAAGCGGCGTTCCCTCTCGTTGACACGGAAGACGAAGAAGAGAGGCGGCGTTCTTCGTCGGAGCTTGAGCGTTCTTCGTCGGAGCTTGAGCGTTCTTCGTGTTCTTCGTCAGAGCTTGAAGAAGAAGAAGAAGCTCTCAAAAGCTCTCAAGTTGGCTAAGAGTAACCCAACAAAAAGAGAGAAGAGCTTAATTTAATTAAAAACTTAACACAAGAATTTAAAAGGTTTGAAATTCAAAAAGATTAACTCCAAAATTAAATAACTCAAGTCATTAAAGAGGGGTTAAGGGAGTTGGGAGAAGATGAAAGGTTGGGAGCTTCGTGTGGGCCCCACCACACTTAATCCTCCCAAGGGAGGTTAAGTGGATGTGGGTCCCACTTCCAACCCCCTTTGGTAGGATTTAACAAGTTAAAATAAAATTTGTTTTTCACGAATTTTATTTAACTTAAACTAAAAACCCAAAAACTAACTTTCAACCCGCAACAAACGCAACTTCTGAAAAGGTCTCTTTAAGCGAATATCGGCGCTGCGAGTTCATCGGTGCCCTCGGATTTCAATTCCGAGCACCGGATCAAATGTTAGGAATTCCCGCTCGTTCGTTCACTGAACGTACCCGAGCCAAACTTCAGAAAATGATTCCGGGCACTCCGGGCCTCGGAATCAGGTGCCGTCAGAAACCGCGCTCTTGTAAAATTCTACAGAAAATTAAGAAAAAATTTCCCTTGAATTTTACGGGTCTTTACAACCATGCCCGAAGACACCTGGGCTAAAAGATCCACTGACACGCCCGAAAACACCTGGGCCTCATCCCGAAGACACTTGGGAAACCACCCGCCGCACACACCTGGCCAACCACCACACTACCCTGCCCGAAGGTTCTTGGGCTAATAATGGACCTCAGGCCATCACAGCCTGCCCGAAGATACTTGGGCTATCCGGGAAAGGGAGCATAAAAGGAGCTAATAACCAGCCACTAAGAATAGTGTTGGGGAAAACACCCTCCCCCATGAAATGGGGGTGTTTGGCACTAAGTGATCAATGAGGGTGGGGCGTGAATAAGAAACACAAAACTACAGGTATATACACATAGGTAACAAGAACTCACCCAAGGTTAGGTTTTTCTTCAAATAGCCTACAGATCACAACATCACTCAAGTCCGAGTCATGACTCTCGCCAACAAAACTCATTTGTCCCATTATTGTTTTCATGTTTAGTAATAATGATTAAATAAGTTCATGCCCCTACTTGGGCAACTAACACCATAATCATAACCAAGGAAAGAATCCAGACAAATGTTAATTTAAACATTCACACCCGGTTCTCTTGTAATGTTACAACAACAAGGGGATAATTGAGATCCCTCAAAGTACTAGAACCAATGAAACCCTTGAGACACTACCCCGTGTCCCCCAAAATGGTTTCTCATCAATAGAGGATCCCACCCCAATTTGTGATATAAGAAAGGTAACCACCCGGTCTTAAAACTCACAACCACTGAATCCACATAAATATGGGATCCCATCCCCTCCCACATCTCCATCAATCGGCCCATAAAAGAAAACAACCAAACCACTACCACCAACACAAAGCAGGACCATGCCAGTATTTTCAGATTTACAAGATTTAACACACTCCATGATTTCAATTCGTGTGCTTTAACCGGGGGTTATCACAAAATGGTTGGTCCTGGTGCTTTCAATTCATTTAGCCAGGTTTTTGTGATTAACCAATTGCCCTTTTCACGACAGGAGTTCACAACCACAAACTATTCATTTAAAACATCCCCAGGGGTTCATTAGTGCACAGAGAAAGACCACCAACGGCCATGATTTTTAGTAGGCATAAGCCCGCACGATTTAAAAAGATGGTCATAACATAAAACAACATCAATGATCACATCCCCTTCATTCTTTATAGAATCTGTTCATTATCTTTATTTAGGTCTGGTTTATCCAATTCTACAGAATCAAAAGCACGCTCACCCCGCATGATAAACAAAAGAGATAGGAGAAGGAGTAATTCCATACTTGTTGATCAACGATCGATGCTAAGGCCGGGGGAGGAACTTCATGGATAGTGATGTGGTTCGCCTGAACGAAAATCGCCTCATCTATCAATTCTTAGGCCGGGTGCGGAACTTCATGCATATCGATGTGGCTTGTCTGGACGAAAAGCTGCTCGTCTGGATGAAGGGTACTCTTAGCACAGGTTGATAGAGAAAAGAAGAAACCACAGCTAACCTTTAGTATATAAGAACCGCAGACGGTTGAGATAAGAACGCCAAACCGCGTAAGGAGTGGGAGTTGTGGGTTAACCACGCGTCCCCACACGTCATTAAAGGGGTTGGGTGGTTTAAACCGACGCACACACCAGGTTTATTCATTAATAATTAATTAAAACATTTACTGGGATAACCGGGCTTTAAAACACGCATAAAGGAGTCAAATAGGGTTTAAAACCCTAATCGCGCAAAAAGGAGCACTACTGGCATGCGTGGTAGGCCAGAGCCACCGGTAGCTGAGAGCTACCGGCGGTTTACAGCTACCGGTAGCCGAGCTACCGGTAGACTGTACCTACCGATAGGCTGCAGCTACTGGTAGGTGGAGCTACTGGTAGGCTACAACTACCAGTAGGCTGCAGTTACCGGTAGACCGAGCTACCGGTAGACAGAGCTACTGGTTGGCCTACTACCGGTAGGCTAAGGCTACCGGTAGGCCTACCGTTACGCCAAACTTCACCGAGATTTCCAGACCAGAAAACCCAACACGATATTTTCACAAAGTAATGGACCCTAAAAACCTTGGCCATTACATCAGATACCTCTTAAACTATTCTCATCCTCGAGAATCAAAACAAACCAGAAGGATAGAGAGGGTCCCAACAACCACCTCGAAAGATACCTCTTAGCAGTGAACCCATGCTAACTAAAAACACTTCCAACATACCATGCGAAACTACCCAGGCATGTGGGTTGGACAGTCTCCTCCCCCATGTCAAGATATTATCCACTTTGGGCGTCATTGACTCGCCCGCATGGGTTTAATCGCATCCACCTTAATGCATCTTGATTAGGGGTAGGGTTCTCTCCTCCCCCATAGCCAGGGCTTTTCACATACATTCAGAGGAAAGAAAACCAGTACATTTCATAGCCAACAAGACAAAACGTTCTACCACAACAGGTACAACAAAAAACAAAACTCAAAAAAACTCTGCGTACTGGGTACGCATCTATTCTTCTCTCTCCCATGTACTCTCCTCGAGCCAACCATGTCTCCACAACACATGAACCAAGGGAATGGTTCACCCATGAAGCACCTTCTCCTTGCGATCCTCGATTATCACTGGTCTCTCCACAAAAGTCACATCATCCTCGATGTCCATCTCTCCCTAGTCGAGGACGCTTGAATCGTCGTGCAGATACCGACGGGGCTGAGACACATGGAAGAAATCATGTATCCTCAGTAGTGGAAGTGGTAATGCTAGCTGATAAGCCACTTTGCTGACCCGCCGCAACACTTAGAAGGGTCCGATGAACTTGGGGGAAAGCTTACTCCCCTTGCTGAATCTCTGTTGCCCACGCTGAGGGGAGACCTTCAAGAACACGTCGTCTCCAAACTCAAACTCCAAGGGCCTCCTCCTGGTATTAGCATACGACTTATGCCGGTCCTGGGCCGCCTTCATCCTTTCCCGTATGAGCTGAACCTTCTCTGTCATGCTTTGCACCACCTCCGGGCCAAGGATGCCTACCTCTCCTACTTCGGTCCAACACACAGGTGAACAGCATGGCCTCCCGTACAAAGCCTCAAATGGGGCCATACCAATGGTAGAGTGGTATCTATTATTGTAGAAAAACTCTACCATAGGCAAGTATCGCACCCATGATCCCCTTGAGTCCAGAACAAATTCCCGCATCATATCCTCCATGGTCTGGATGGTGTGCTCTATCTGTCTATCTGTCTTGGGATGGAAAGCAGTGCTAAGATGCAGTTGGGTTCCAAAAGCATGCTACAATTCTTTCCAGACTCTCGAAGTAAACTGTGCATCCCTATCTGAGACTATAGACCTCTGAATCCCATGAAAACACACCACCTCATCCACATACTTTCGCGCCAAACCATCCAGAGTACTCGACTCCCAGATCGCCAGAAAGTGGGCCGATTTCATCAACCGGTCCACTACCACCCAGATGGCGTCGTATTCCCCTTGGACCATGGGAAGTTCCGTGACGAAATCCATCGAGATGTCGTACCACTTCCACTCGGGGAAATCTAGAGACTATAATAGGCCGCCTGGAACTCGGTGTTCAGCCTTCACTTGCGGACACACTAAGCACTTGGCCATAAACTCTTTGTCACGACCCGACCCTACCCGGGCTCGAGCTGCAACTACCCCAAGCTCGCCTCCATAGACCAGGGGGTGGCGACCAGCGCCGAAGGAATAAAAACTTGGGAGGCCTTTGCCTAAGCACCTGTACACACACACGCATCACACTCAATGAAAGAGTGCAGAGTAAAAGAAAAGACAAGCAGAGTAAAAGGGAAATTTCTAAATATATATATACCACAAATGTGCATCGACCTATAAACAGTACAAGTAATGTGATGAAAAGGAAAAATGGAAAAACATGCGCCCAACCAGAAAAGTGCCACAACCCGGCAACAGGTAAACAAAACAAACAGCCCGAAGGGGTCCCCCACCTAGTACCTAACCACGTCCACCGCACGCGGTCCAAGCTCCTAAGCTCCTAAGATCCACTGAAGTCACGACCAACCTGTCCGTCTTCTACAAGGGAACGCAAGTGAGGGCAAAGCCCAAGCATGGGTGAGTATAAAAATACTCATTAGGATACCCCGAAGGCTCTAGGGAGAAACAAATGAGGTACCAAAGGGTGAGCAGTAGAGCGAACAGGAAAAGTAGAGGAGTACGACTGAAAGTGCAGTAAGAGTAACAGTAGAGAGTCCAACTCAACCCAACAAGAGAAAGAAGGTAGACTCGTCCAGACACAAGGAGCTGTAAATGGTGATAAGATGAACTTCTCGTCGAGTCTTCGCTACCTATAGCAGGATAGTAGACTCATCCAACCACGAGAAGCTAGACACGGAAATCACGTGGCATACCCCGCGCGTCTTCGCCTCTCCCGGAAGGAGAGTAACCAAACCCAAGAAGTGGGTACTAGAAAAAGGTATATAAAAGTCCATATGCACAATCAAGAAGCCCAAACAAGATCGTAAGGGGATCTCCATCCCGTAGCTATGCCCAAGAAAATAGTAGCCAGTTGTCCCAGAAGTAACACCATCGATGCCTAGCATCCCGCACGTCCACCCAGAACTATATGTCAATGGGTTAATCACCGCACCTCGACACTATCCTCTTTGGGTGGCACTGACTCGCCCGCGCGGTTTTAGGTTGTGTCACAAGGACGCATCTCGGTGGGGGAAAATCTCCTCGTACTTGAGAGTTCTGGGGGAATGTCAACCACAAATCGTCACTTCCCCGCAGTCAAGAGGTTTTCTCAAAGTCGACAGGTGACCCCCCTGCCCCGCCCCGCTGGAGGGTCCCTAGAAGTCGATGGGTTCCCACTACAGGGAGACCCGGAAAGTCGACGGGTGCCACACTGCCCAGTCCCGTAACAGGGTAATCCACTAGAGGGAGACCAGGAAAATGTCAGCGATGGGACCACTGCCCAACCCAGCTGGAGGTAACCCGGCATCGGGGACCACTGCCCAGACCAGATGGAGGTAAGCCCAACATCGGGGACCACTGCCTAGTCGAGCTGGAGGTAAGCCCAGCATCGGGGACCACTGCCATGCCCATCTAGAGGTAAGCCCGGCATCATGGACCACTGCCCAGCCCTGCTGAAGGTAAGCCCGGCATTGGGGACCACTGCCCAGCCCAGCTGGAGGTAAGCTCGGAACTGCTCTGGCCATCCCTGTTGGATGGTATTGCTCGGTGAACACCGCTGTACTGGACATCCCTATTGGATGGTAACCCACTGGCGAGCCCTTCTCAAAACAACCTTATCCCTGCTGGAAACAACCTCACCCGTGCTGGAAACAACCTCAGTCCTGCTGGAAACAACCTCAGCCCTGCTGGAACAACCTCAGCCCTGCTGGAACAACCTCCTGGGTAGAGGTTTGGTGCCCGCATAAAGTGTTGGTCACTCCGAATCCACAGGAACTCTACCAGGAAACGCAAATCAACAGGAGAAACTCCCCAGGCCTCTCAAGGTGATCACGCTCCAATCTGCTGGGTCACTGTCAAATCGGATCGAGTCAACTCACCCTAGAAAGTGGAGAAAACACCCACATTGCACGAACACCCATAGTCACAAACGGTGTCGCAGTCCGGTGAAAGGGGCATGGTAATGAAACCCCTCACAGTTGAAGAAACAGAGGAACCAAACCATCTCTGCCAGCCAAACCATCGAGAACAAGACCAGGGGAGACCACTCAACCCTTCTGGTCAGACAAAAGAGTACCAGGCCAGGGGAAACTCTACCCTGCTGGTCAAACAAACGAGCACAGAGGGACCCTCTACGTCGCGAGAGGTCAAAGTGCGTAAAGCAGAACACGACACGCACATGGGGCCCACACAACGTGTGGCCACAAGTCAACCCCAACTGTGCACACAAACATCCTCAGGTACAAAAAACCACACGTACCTCCAAGCGCTTCTGTATACTCCCAGAGTATACCTCGTTCCATCCTAAAGGCTATCGTGCACACGGCACCCAGCGTTAACGTGAAGGCGTGACGTAACAACTCCACCTCAAAGGTCCAGGCAGAGACAACCACATCTTGTGGATCATTTATATCACTCTCTCAAGAGTGCGCGATCACACGCCAAGGGTCCGCTACAAACATAGTAGGATGAACCACCACCAGAGCACCTTTCATGATTCCACATTTAACAAGATCGTGCAAGAGGCTCTGCACAACCAAACGGATCATACCGTTGTAATCCTCGCCGAAAAAAATGCGAGATCGACTACTTACTCACCACGAACGGATATCGGACGGAAAAGTCACCAACACGGCCTCACGCCCGAACGACATCCCGTGATCCCGAGCCTCGGCCCTAAAAACAGTCGGGCACATTACACCATTGCGATCCCCTCAGGAAAACACATCAAAAGCACTACTCACTTGAGTGAAATGGGTGTCCGGAGAAAAAGATACATTCCGGATCCCCGCGCACGAGCGGTACCATGCGAGACCTGCACCCTGGTCCCGAAGCGCTGCCAACAGATCACACCATTGCGATCCTCTTGTAAAAGCACACAAGATGGATTATTCACTTGTCCAAAACGGGCACTCAATGATAAAGATGTAAAATCATCATCAACCCCCGAAACGGCCCTCGTGGGGCCCGCACCATCGTGAGGAAATAGAGCGAGCGAATTGAACCATTGCAATTCCCTCGGAAAAACATCCAGAAACGATTACTCGCACGCCCCGAATGGACGTTCGATGAACAAGTCGCTAATCGCTATGCGTAGCTCAAAAGACGTGTTGTGGGGCTCGTGCCTCATCTTCGGCCTCAACACCTAAAACCAACCGAGAAAGCTCCACCTCGGTACCAGGGTTCCAACACCACTGACGGCGCTCAAAACGGATGTCGGATGTGTCTACGCCGTCCAAAGCAAGATCCCCGAAAAATGGTAATTTGATTAAAGACGTGTTGCGCCTCCGAGGCCCCTCATTTCGGGAATTAAAAATTCCCGAAACCATCTCAAAATATCCCTCTCATTCCGAGGGGCGCGCTGCCGCAGACGGCTCATGAAACCGACTCTCCATTTTTGATTTATTAAATGTAAATCATTTTATAATAATAATAATAATAATAATACATTATTATTATTATTATTACTTTTTTTTACAAAAACCAAACTGGCCAGGAGGGCCGGTCTTCTTCCACCACTGCTAGCAGGACCCGCTTTCTGCGGGTCCTCATCTCCCAGCAGACCGGCCAGGAGGGCCGGTCCTCCTCCGCACTCCCAAGGTCGAGGCCTCGAGCTCCCACACTGACCACGCCAGGTCGGCGCACGCCTGCTCCCTTGCCCATCCGACGCTGCCTGCAGCCTCAATGGACCGTCGTCACAGAAGGGAGCTGCTCCGCCTGAGGAGACCCTCGCCGCCACATCACCTACCAGATGCCGCCTCTGCTATCCTCTTCTCGCCGTCCGCGTGCCCTGGCCAACACCCTCAGCAGACCGAGGCCAAACACCCCACCGCCGCATGTCGCTGCTCAACCGGCCATCGCGCTCGGCCGCTCAAACCCGCCGGAAAAACTCAAAACCAGCCAGAAACAAAACCAAAACCCACAACTTTCTCCGGACGACGGAGATCGCCTCCGAACTCTGATTTAAATTCCGAAAAGGGTGATGGAAAGCTCATAAATTATACTACACGATTTTGGGATTTGTTAGAAGAAATAGTAACAATTTGATGCAAATAATCGAACTCAAAGAGGGGTTCGGGATTTAAAACTCAAACGAACACCGCCTACCTCGATGGGCTTCGCCCGACACTTCCCGCGCGATTCGCTTCTGCTGCAACGCACTACCTTGAGGAGGAGAGGATGGAGGAGGCCTTGGTTGAGACCCCTTCCGCCAGGAGGAAGAAACAAGGGAGGAGGGGAGGGGTTTACTTAAATAGAAATTAAATAAATTTTAATTAATTTAATTTCAAAACACCCCAAATTAACTCGTAACCAAAACTCTCGACGGGGTCATGGTTATGACTCCCCTAGGGTAAACACCACCTCCCGAGCACAACGGTGGTCTCAAAATTTGATTCTGAGCTTCCGTTTAGAAGTTATAAAATTTAACGTCCGAATCCACTAGATTACGAAAACGCCCCTGGCGGCATTTTTCACAGACGGGCCATGCCCGAAAAAGTTACACCCCTCCTAGGGTAAACGGCACGTTACGAACATAACGGTGCCCTCGATTTTACAATCTGAGGCACCATTTAAGATATACTTGAGCTTCACCCTTAAACGAATAAATTAATTAATTAATTTATCCGTTTAACGTTCTGAAAGTGAGCGAGGGGTCCAAACGTCCCGCGCCGACATTTTTTATGTCGTTCGTAGGGTAAAAATCTCATTCTGGACTCATCCGTTCACTCAGATCTTTGATTGAAAGCACCATTTATGAGTTATCCCATTTATTTGGCGTTTCCAGTGTGAACGCACTGAAAATTTAATTCGGGCCAATCCGGGGCTCGGAATCGCACGCCGTCTGAAGGAGTTGCTCTGGAATATCACAAAAAATATTCCAAAGTCTTTCACAGCAAATACCGGTTTCTTACATCATTCCCTCCTTCAATATTTTCATCCCCGAAAAGAAAAACCAGGAGACAACTTAGGGTACTAATCCCACACTTGGCTCTCCCGTACCCAGAAGAACTCTCACACAGCTCTGCGCCACCGCACACAGACCAAAGGACTAATCCGTTCATGCGAGGCCGGCCCTTGTTGATGTCGTGCACCCACTCCAGACATTGGGGTTAGGGCAAGGCGATAGAGTACCTCGCCATCCCTTTGCATGGTCTCAAACGGCCCGAAGGCCCTCGAGGGTAGCTCACCTCCCTTATCGAACCTCTACATCCCACGCCGCGACTGGAATCACCGCCCGCACATGGAACAAGGACCAGTGATTCCATCCTTCAGAATATCCATATAGTGGAACACCCAAAGATATCTAGTCACGCATGATTGGACAACCGATGTCCCACAACCAAGGATCTCTTACAGGCTCAAAAATGCGAAGGCGTCGACACCATAGACTAGAGGAAAAGGTCACACGCCTTTTACCTTACCAACACAGGGTTACACCCGATGCCCCACGTCACCCAGGTAACACCTAAAACAAGGAGCAGGGAGGAAAGTAGTTCACACACAGAGTCTAACAATTCTACTGCAAAAGTAGAAGAGCTGTAGAGTGTGCCTCTTATCACCTCATGCTCCGTAAGATCATAGACATCCAAAGCTCGCAGCTGTCCTCAGTCCCAACTGTCAGCTCCAAGAGCCTGACGTGGACCACCTAGTGGTGATGGGAATACCTCATAATGTCGTCCCCCACCTCCATCTCCTCCTGATCCTCTGGTAGTACCACCTTTCTGGGCACTACTCTGATCACGACGATGCCTCTGCCATGGTGGTGCGCCTGATGCCTGCCTGAAGCTCTTAGTAACTCTGGTCGGGCGGTCTCATGCCAAGTGACCTCGTCCATCACAAGCATAGCATCGACTCTATCTGGGCTACACTGGTGCCCTCCGGCACCACTGTGGTGTACGACCACTCCCCTGAGTCCGGTTGTCAGAAAGCCACCTGCATCGAGGTTCTGCATGCCGACGCCCACTAGCTGCGGCAGACGTCTAGGCTCCAACGTGCCTGCTGCCACCACCAACACCAGAATGTGACAGGAATCCCTCTGTCACCAGCACCTGCTCTAGCACCCCGGCATATGTGGAAATGCCAAAGGGTACTATGACATCACGAATGTCTCGGCGAAGATCCTTCTCAAACTTCGGTGCTCGGAGGTTGTCGTCATGGACCAAGTCCGGGTAAAAGTGTGCACGGTCTGCAAAACTAGCCGCGTACTCGGCCACTGTCATCCCTCCCTACTGAAACTGTAGGATCACCTGAATCCGACTAGAGCGTAAGCATGAGGGGTAAAACTCCTCACAAAACAACAACTGAAAGTTGCCCCATGAAAGCGACGACTCGTCAAGAAGCTGAGTCACCAAACTCCACCAACGCCGAGCTGCTCCACAAAAAAGGTTGGCTGCAAAAGCCACTCTCTGATCTGCTGGCGTCTGCACAAGCCTGAAAAGGTGAACCACTGTCTCTAGCCAAACCTCTGCTACTTGAGGGTCTGGCTAACCACTGAACCTCAGCGGTCTCTCCTGCTGGAACTCATGGAGCGCACTCAACCTGCGCTCAAGCTCAGCCTGCTCTACTGAAACTGCCTACTGCTCAACAGGTGGGGGTGCTACTACCGGCCCACCTGGAGAAAGGGGCTCACATGATGGTTCCTGGACTGTGGCCTCGTAGCTCACAGGGTCGTCGTCATGAACTAAAGCTGGTATCCTGGCTGGCTGTCTTCGCGGAGACATCCTCAATATTATCAAGGAGTGTTGCGGTCAGATGAGCATATACGTATATACCAATAACAACAACAATGGGGAACTGACTCAAGGACAGTCAAGACTCAGTCCTATATAATTCACAAACCAGTTTTCCTTGCAACAATTGTCTCAACATGCCGAGTCGACAAGCTGGTTATCAAGGACCTGGTGAATGGATATGTCGGCCGCCGCACCATCACTAGACTCTCTAGCCTAAGAGCCGCTCTTGAGACACGTTAACACTATTGTCATAAATCCCAAATAATTCCTTTTATTTTAGGGACGTTCAAACAGTGTCACAATGAACGAACCACCTCTGATACCACTTTGTCACAACCCAAGCCTACCCAGGCTCGAGCCGCAACTACCCCAAGCCCGCCTCCATAGGGCAGGGTCTGGCGACCAGCGCCGAAGGTACAACAACTCGGGGAGGCCTTTGCCTAAGCACCTATACACACACACGAAGCACACTCAATGCCAAAGTGCAGAGTAAAAGAAAATACAAGCAGAGTAAAAGAGTAACTGCTATATATATATACCAAAAATGTGCATCGACCTCTAAACAGTACATGTAAAGTGCAGAAAAGGAAAAAGGGCAAAACACGCGCCCAACCATAAAAGTGCCACAACCCGGAAATAGGTAAACAAAACAAACACCCAGAAGGCATCCCCCACCTGGGACCTAACCACGACCACCGCACGCGGTCCAAGCTCTTGAGCTCCTAAGCTCCACTGAGGTCACGACCAACCTGACCGTCGTCTATAAGGGAAAACCAAGTGTCTGTAAAGTCCAATCAGGGGTGAGTATAAAAATACTCAGTAGGATACCCCGAAGGCTCGAGGGAGCAACAAAGGAGGTGCCGAAGGGTGATTAGTAGAGTGAACAGGGAAAGTAGAGGAGTACAACTGAAAGTGTAGTAAGAGTAACAACAGAGAGTCCAGCTCAACCCAACAAGAGAAAGGAGGTAGACTCGTCCAGACACAAGGAGCTAGAAATAGTGAGAAGATGACCTTCTTATCGAGTCTTCGCTACCTATAGCAGGAGAGTAGACTCATCCAACCACGAGAAGTTAGAAACGGAAAGCACGTGGCATACCCCGCATGTCTTTGCCTCTCCCGGAAGGAGAGTAACCAAACCCAAGAAGTGGGTACTAGAACAAGGTATATACAAGTCCATATACACAATCAAGAAGCCCAAACAAGATTGTAAAGGGATCTCCATCCTGTAGCTCAGCCCAAGAAAAGAGTAGCCAAGAGTCCCAAAAGTAACACCATCGATGCGTAGCATCCCGCGCGTCTGTCCCGAACTACAAGTCAAGGGATCAATCACCGCACCTCGACACTATCTGCTTTGGGTGGCACTGACTCGCCTGCACGGTTTTAGGTCGCGTCACAAGGAGGCGTCTCGGTGGGGGAAAACTCCTCTTACTTGAGAGGTATGGGGGAACGTCAACCACAACTCGTCACTGCCCTGCAGTCAAGAGGTCTGCTGAAAGTCGATAGGCGACCCCCTGCGCAGCCCCGCTAGAGGGTCCCTGGAAGTTTACGGGTTCCCACTATAGGGAGACCCGGAAAGTCGACGGGTGCCACACTGCCCAGTCCCGTAACAGGGTAATCCACTGGAGGGAGACCCGGCTAAATCCGGCGATGGGACCACTGCCCAGCCCACCTGGAGGTAACCCAGCATCAGGGACCACTGCCCAGCCCAGCTGGAGGTAACCCAGCATCAGGGACCACTGCCCAGCCCAGCTGGAGGTAAGCCCGACATCGGGGACCACTGCCCAGCTCAGCTGGAGGTAAGCCCGACATCGGGTACCACTGCCCATCCCAGTTGGACGTAAGCCCAGCATCGGGGACCACTGCCCAACCCTGATGGAGGTAAGCCCGGCATCAGGGACCACAGCCCAGCCTAGCTGGAGGTAAGCCCAGAACTACTCTGGCCATCCCTGCTAGATGGTACTGCTCAGTGAACATCGTTGTACTGGCCATCCCTGCTGGATGGTAACCCACTGGCGAGCCCTACTCGAAACAACCTCAGCCCTGCTGGAAACAACCTCAAGCTTGTTGGAAACAACCTCAGCCCTGCTGGAAACAACCTCATCCCTACTAGAACAACCTCATCCCTACTGGAACAACCTCCTGGGTAGAGGTTCGGTGCCCGCGTAAAGTGTTGGCCACACCGAATCCACATGAACATTACCAGGGAACACAAAGCAATGGGAGTAACTCCCCAGGCCTCTCAAGGCGATCACGCTCCAATCCACTGAGTCATTGTCGAAGCGGACCGAGTCAAATCACCCCTAGAAAGTGGGGAAAACACCCACACTGTACGAACACTCGTAGTCACAAACAGTGTCGCAGTCTGGTGAAAGGGGCATGGTACTGAAACCCCTCACAGCTGAAGAAATAGAGGAACCAAACCATCTATGCCAGCGAAACCATTGAGAACAAGACCAGGGGGAGACCACTCAACCCTGCTGGTCAGACAAAAGAGCACCAGGCCAGGGGAAACTCCACCCTACTGGTCAAACAAATGAGCGCAAAGGGACCCTCTACGTCGCGAGAGGTCAATGTACGTAAAGCAGAACACAACACGTACAAGGGGCCCACACGATGTGTGGCCCCAAGTCAACTCCAACTAAGCGCACAAACATCATCAGGTACAAACAACCACACGTACCTCCAAGCGCTCCTGTATACTCCTAGAGTATACCTCGTTCCAGCCTAAAGGCTATCATGCACACGGCACCCAGCATCAACGCAAAGGCGTGATGTAAAAACTCCACCTCAAAGGCACAGGCACAGCCAACCACATCTTGTGGGTCATTTATATCACTCTCTCAAGAGTGCGCGATCACACGCCAAGGGTCCGCTACAAACATGGTAGGACGAACCACCCCCGGAGCACCTTTCATGCTTCCACATTTAACAATATCATGCAAGAGGCTTCACACAACCAAATGGATCTCATCGTTGTAATTCTCGTGGAAAAACAAGTGAGATCGACTACTTACTCGCCTCCAACGGATATCCGACGGAAAATTCACCAACACCGCCTCACGCCCGAACGACGTCCCGTGATCCCGAGCCTCTGCCCCGAAAATAGTCGGGCGCATCACACCATTGTGATACCCTCGCGAGAACACGTCAAAAGCACTACTCACTTCAGTGTAATGGATATCCGGAGAAAAAGATACGTTTCGGCTCCCCACACATGAGCGGTACCACGTAGGACCCGTACCCCGGTCTCGAAGCGCTGCCAACAGATTGCACCGTTGCGATCCTCTTGTAAAAGCAAACAAGATGGACTATTCACTTGTCCAAAATGGACACCCGATGATAAAGATGGAAAATCACCGTCAACCCCCGAAACAGCCATAACGGGGCCCGTACCATCATGTGGAAATACAGCGGGCGAATTGCACCATTGCAATCCCCTCGAAAAAACATCTAGAAATGACTCCTCGCACGCCCTGAACAGACGTTCGATGAAAATGTCGCTCAACGCCGCGCGCAGCTCAAAAGATGGGTCGTGGGGCCCGCTCCTCAACTTCGTCTTCAATGCCTAAAACCACCCCGGAAAGCTCCGCCTCTGTGCCAGGGTTCCAACTCCACTGACGGCGCTCAAAACGGACGTCAAACGCGTCCGTGCCGTCCAAATCAAGATCCCCTGAAAAATGGCAATTCGCTTAAAGACGTGTCGCACCTCCGAGGCCCCTCAGTTGGGGAATTAAAAATTCCCGAAACCATCTCAAAATATCCCGCCCATTCCGAGGCACGCGCAGCCGCAGACGGTTCACAAAACCGACTATCGGTTTATGATTTATTAATTATGAATCATTTTATAATAATAATAATAATACATTATTATTATTATTATTATAACTTCTTTTTTTTACAAAAACCAGACCGTCCAGGAGGGTCGGTCTTCTTCCACCGCCGCTAGTAGGACCCACTTTCTGCGGGTCCTCGTCTCCCAGCAGACCGTCCAGGAGGGCCGGTCCTCCTCCGCACTCCTGAGGATGATGCCTCGGGCTCCCCCGCTGACCATGCCAGGCCGGCGCACGCCTGCTTCCTCGCCTGGCCGACGCTGCCTGCAGCCCCAGCGGACCGCCGTCGCAGAAGGGAGCCGCTCCGCCTGAGGAGACCCCTTCTGCCACATCACCTGCCGGAATCCCCCTCCGTTTTCCTCCTCTTGTCGTCCGCGAGCCCCAGCCGACACCCTCAGTAGACCGAGGACGAACACCCCACCGTTGTGCGTAGCTGCTCACCCGGCCATTGCGCTCGGCTGCTCGAACCCGCCGAAGAAACTCAAAACTAGCTGGAAATAAAACAAAAACACAAAACTTTCGCCGGACGACAGAGATCGCCTCCAAACTATGATTTAAATTATTAAAAGGGTGATGGAAAGCTCATAAATTATACTACACGATTATGGGATTTGTTCGAAGAAATAACAACAATTTGATGCAAATGATCGAACTCAAAGAGGGGTTCGAGATTTAAAACTCAAACGAACACCGCCTACCTCGATGGGCTTCGCCCGACGCTTCTCGCGTGATCCACCGCCGCCGCAACGCACCACCTTGAGGAGGAGAGGATGGAGGAGGCCTTGGTTGAGACTCCTTCCGCCAGGAGGAAGAAACAAGGGAGGAGGGGAGGGGTTTACTTAAATAGAAATTAAATAAATTTTAATTAATTTAATTTCAAAACACCCCAAATTAACCCGTAACCAAAACTCCCGATGGGGTCAAGTTTAAGCCACCCCTAGGGTAAACACCACCTCCTGAGAACAACGGTGGTCTCAAAATTTGATTTCGGGCTTCTGTTTGTATGTTATAAAATTTAACATAAGAAGCTGCTAAATTATGAAAATGCCCCTAGCGGCATTTTTCACAAACGGGCCGCGTCCGTGAAAGTTACACCCCTCCTAGGGTAAACGGCACGTTCTGAACTCAACAGTGCCCTCGGTTTTCCAATTTGAGCCACCGTTTAAGAGATACTTGGGCTTCACCCTTAAATGAATAAATTAATTAATTAATTTAACCGTTTAACGTTCCGAAAGCGATCGAGGGGTCCAAACGTCCCGCGCCGACATGTTTTATGTCGTTCCTAGGGTAAACACCCCATTATGGACCCGTCCGTACACTCGGATCTCTGATTCAAAGCACCGTTTAGGATTTATCCCATTTATTTGTCGTTTCCAGTGTGAACGCACTGAAAATTTAATTCCGGCCACTCCAGGGCTCGGAATCACACGCCATCTGAGGGCGCTGCTCTGGAATATCACCAAGAATATTATAAAGTCTTTCACAGAAAAAACTGGGTTTTTACACTCTTCCACTACTCGCTTCACTCTGGGCCACCAAAACTGTCTCTTCAGTCCCTGGTACATCTTGGAAACTCCTGGGTGTACCGCCAGGGGTGAGTTGTGGAACTCACTGAGAAACCTTGACGCACATTACTCCTGGAACAAACGACCTTTCCTGGAAAAGCATCTGGTTCTGGCCATCCTATGACCATCCTTCCAGAGCATTGCCATAGTCAACTCGGTCACGCATCACTTCGCACTCTGGGTCTCCCCACTGAGACTCCTCCACTTGCTGCAATAGAGACGACTGCACTGAAATCTAATATAGGCAACCTCTACCACCATCCATCCTCGCATCCAGGTGTAAGGAATCCAACTCCTCCATTGCCTTCCAGGCATCCGCCGACTCTCGGACCGCATCATTCTGCGTCCTCCTGCTCAAGGAATCGGCCACTACATTGCCCTTTCCCTTGGTATAAGAGATCTCGAAGTCGTAATCCTGGAGGAACTCCACCCATCTCCGCTATCACAAGTTTAGGTCCCGCTGGGAGAAGATATAACTCAAGATTTTGTGACCTGTGAAGACCACAAAGCGTTCTCCGATGAGGTAGTGCCGCCATAACTTTAGCGTAAAAATGACCACTGCAAGATCCAGGTCATGGGTGGCGTAATTACGCTCATGAGGGCATAACTTCCTGGACCTATAAGAGATCACCCCTTTTGCTGCATCAACACACTTCCCATGCCCTATCCTGAAGCATCACAGAACACCTCATACGACGCCCCTTCTTCTGGTAATCTCAAAACTGGGGAACTAACCAACTTCTCCGTCAGATAGCTGAAGGTTGACTCGCACTGCTCACTCCACATGAAAACCTGGTCTTTCTTGGTCAGGGCTGTCAAAGGGGCTGCAACTCGAGAGAATTTGGGTACGAACCTCTGATAGTAACCCACTAGCCTGAGGAAACTACAGAACTCTGCCATATTCTTGGGTGCTTCCCAAGAAACAACTGCCTCAACATTTGATGGGTCCACCGCTACCCCCTGCTCGGACACCACATGCCTGAGGAAGTGTACTTCTCGTGTCCAGAACTTGCATTTAGACAACTTCCAATAGAGATGATGATGTCGGAGGACCTCCAGAACTACCCTTAGGTGCTCTGCATGGTCATCCTCTGATCTTGAGTAGACCAAGATTTCGTCGATGAACACAACTATGAACTGATCTAGGTACTCCCAGAAGATGGAGTTCATAAACCCCATGAACACAGCTGGGGAATTCGTAACACCGAAGGGCATGAATACGAACTTGAACTGTCCATATCTGCACCTAAACGCTGTCTTCAGAATGTCGCCCTCCTTCACTCTCAGCTGGTGGTACCCAGACTGCAGGTGGATCATCGAGAACCATCCTGCCCCTTTCAGCTGGTTGAAAAGATCTTCTATCCTCGGAAGAGGGTAGCGATTCTTGATCGTAACCTGATTCAGCCTCTTGTAGTCTATGCACAACCTGAGACCACCATCTACCTTTTTGTGAACAAGACTGGAGCACCCCACGGTGACGCACTTGGCCGAACATAACCCCTATTCATTAGATCACCATTCTGGATCCGCAACTCCCGTAGCTCTGAAGGTGCCATCCGGTAAGGAGCCATCGAGATCGGACGAGCGTCGGGCTGAAGGTCTATCCCGAACTCGTTATCCCGTCGATGGGGTAGAGTCGTTGCCTCCTCAGGAAAGACGTCCATAAATTCACAGACCACATCTGGCACCTTTACCATCTCAGCATCTACTGACTCTACTAACAGTTCGGCTAACAAGGAGAGGAGGTGTTCCTCTCTCCTACTTCCCTTCTGACCGTTCCGCTCACCGGTGAAGGTAACAAGTCGGCCGCCCTTGTCTGAGAACATGACCCTTCCTCAGAAACAGTCAATGACGGCACACACAAAGAATAGCCAATCTATTCCAAGGATGACATCGTATGGTTGTATCTGTAGCAGAAGAATATCTCTAACCGAGTGATGTGTCCCTATCATCAGTCTACATCCTTGACAAACAAACAACAATTCGGTATGACCTCCGACTGGCGTGCTAAACACCAGGGGAACTGGAAGTCTCTCAGCATCTAGACCCAAGGCACGGGCTAGACTGGGTGCAACAAAGGAGTACGAATCTCCGATATCGAACAAGGCATAAGCAAGAGTGCTAAAAAAAACTGATCGTACCTCGAACAACCTCTGGCCCTGCTGGAACTGCTGCCTCCGCGGCATGTAGCTATCCACGCCTGGCTCCTCTGCCCCTTGGCTATCAGCCACCTCCCCGACCATGCCCCGATCGAGGTCCCTGAGGAGCGACCTAAGGTAGCCCCCCTCCTCATATGTCTGTCCTCGGAGGAGCAGGAGCTCGTTGTCCCTGCTGCTGCTACTGGAAAGGCCTGGATGTAAGCTGCTGTTGGGGCGGGTGTTGGGGCTTTCCGCCACCACCATACTGTATCGCGGTCCCGGGCCCGAAGGAAAAGGGTGAGGACCGGGGGATCGAAACTGAAACTGCTGCGGCCTGCTCCCTGTGGGTCGGGACCTGGAGGGTCCTGGCGCTGGAGGCCTGGTGTTGACGAACTTTCCCTTCGATGGTCCTAGCTGGATCCCCTCTCATGACACACCTCCTAGAGTGTGCCTCCTCTCCACCACTTTGGCCTTCTTCTAGACCTCCATGTACATCGGCAGGGTAAAGGGGGTAACAACATACTGGAGGGACGGTCGAAGTGCTTCCTCTAAACGTCTTTCCTGAGACTCCTCATCGGGAAATAGGTCCGGAGAAAAAAGTAGGAGGTCATTGAACTTTATTCCCAGCCCCCTTACAGACATACTCCCCTGCTGGAGGGTGAGTAGCTCCTGTCTCTTTTCCGCCTTCATCGTTGAGGAGAGGAATTCCTCCCGGAACTCCCTCTCGAAATCCACCCATGCCACCTCAGCCTCTCTCCTCTCCCCCAGGTAAAGTGTCCACCACTGACGTGCCACTCCCCACTTCTGCCTGATGGCCAGAGGAACCCAGTACTCATTCGGTGCCCGAATCAGGCAGAAAGCTATCACTAGCTCCTCTAGCTAGCCTTCTGTCTTTATGTCAAAGGTGCTTCCCTCATACTTATCGAGGGTCTATCACTGGAAGGCCCGAAGAGTTTTCTTCCACTGGTCGTCCTCCTCCTCTCGATCAGATCTCTGCCGATCGGCCAAAGTAGTCTTCGGGGCCTCGATCACCTGTACCACACGTGGTCACCTTCTAGGTACCATAGCTGCAAGGTAAACAAGGAATGCCTAAGCCCAAGTAGTGCAGAATATCGTTCTTAAAACTTCTTAAAATTTTAATTTATTCTTAATTAACAATACATCCCAAAAACACAATAACACAAGTCATTATGACGTATGTACCTTTCCTAGGGTCTCTACCCTGCAATCAGCATGGCCTCACTTGGTCGTTCGGTAGGTCCAGAGTCCTTGCATTGGATCACAGGAGGCCATAAAATCTCGTGTCCTAGCCGGTCTTCCCTGGCCTAATTCACGCACCAAGGTCACCCAACACTGTTTCCTTACCATCCCATGTAATCCCCGCTATTCCTAACTCTAGAATCCATCCTATCTCACATCCATCACCTATGATACCATTCTGTCATGACCCGCCTTCACCAAAATGAGGGAAGGGAGGTCCTTCCTTATTTAAGTTGAAGGACAGATAATGACCCACAAGACCCGCCTTCAATAGGTCCCAGAGTGGTGACTAGCACCAAGGGTATAGAAATTACACAAAAATGGAAGGCATTACCCCTTTTTTGTTATATAGGATCGGGAGATAAGAATATGAAACCCAAAAACACCAAGGTAAAAAAAGTAAAGCCAAAATCAAACCATTCTCACATGAATGTTCCAAAATTAAAAGCCACAAAGTACAAAAGGTGAATACAAAGGTAAGTACCAAAGAAATAAAAACAACAACTGCAACGGCCCCAAAGATCCATGCTAGTATGGTCCCGCGCGATCCCTGAAGTCCTCCGGGAAACCTGAAAGTACTTTTATATACGTAGGGTGAGCATACAAGTACACTAAGTAGGGAAAATCAAAGACTCTCGTGCACAAGTGGGGGAACGTACTAAAGTTCCGTGAGAAGCTTACAACCAACACTATCAAGGAGCTCACCCATCCCACTCACCGGATACAATCACCAAGTAATGCAAACCAAATAATATATATAATATGAGCACATCGATGTTTGGTTACCCCGTGCCACTTTACCACTGGTTATTAAGACATCCTACGCATCAAACCAATCTCGCCATTCTCACCGTAGTCCCACTGCCACACCAGCCCCCACACACCTGGGCCACAACCGCATGCAGTCCCACTGCCGAATCCCGCTCGCAAACACCTAGGCCATAGTCACACTTAACCACACCTGCAAACACCTAGTCCAGAACAACCACCACCACACCCGAAGACACCTGGGCCTCATCCCGAAGACACATCGGAAACCACCTGCCACACACACCTAGCCAACCACCACACTACCCCCGCCTAAAGGTTATTGGGTTAATAATGGACCTCAGGCCATCATAGCCTGCCCAAAGATACTTGGGCTATCCGGGAAAGGGATCAGAAAAAGCGATAACAACCAGCCACTAAGAATAGTGTTGGAAAAAACACCCTCCCCCATGAAATGGGGGTGTTCGACACTAAGTGCTCAACGTGGGTGGGGCGCGAATAAGAAACACAAAACTACAAGTATATACACATAGGTAACAAGCACTCACCCAAAGTTAGGTTTTTCTTCAGACAGCCTACAGATCACAACAGCACTCAAGTCCAAGTCATGACTCTCGCCAACAAAACTCATTTTTCCCATTCATGTTTTCATGTTTAGTAATAATGTTTAAATAAGTTCATGCACCTACTTCGGAAACTAACACCATAAGCATAACTAAGGAAAGAATCCAGCCAAACGTCAATTTAAACATTCACGCCCGGTTCTCTTGTAATGTTACAACAACAAGGGTATAAGTAAAATCCCTCAAAGTACTAGAACCAAAGAAACCCTTGAGACACTACCCCGTGTCCCCCAAAATGGTTTCTCATCAATAGAGGATCCCACCCCAATTCGTGATATAAACAAGGTAACCACCCGCTCTTAAAACTCACAACCACCGAATCCATATCAACAGGGGATCACATCCCCTCCCACATCTCCAGCAATCGGCCCATAAAAGAAAACAACAAAACCACTACCCCCAACACAAAGCAGGGCCATTCTGGTATTTTTAGATTTATAAGATTTAACACACTCCGTGATTTCAATTAGTGTGCTTTAACCGGGGGTTATCACATAAGGGTTGGTCCTGGTGCTTTCAATTCATTTAGCCAGGTGTTCATGATTAACCTATTTCCCTTTTCACAGAAGGAGTTCACAAACACAAACAAGTCATTTTAAACATCCCCAGGGGTTCATTAGGGCACAGAGAAATACCACCAACGGCCATGATTTTTAGTAGGCGTAAGCCCACACAATTCATAAATATGATCATAACATAAAATAGCATCAACAATCACAACCCCTTCTTTCTTTATAGAATCCGTTCATTATCTTTATTTAGGTCTGGTTTATCCAATTATACAGAATCAAAAGCACACCCACCCCGCATGATACACAAAAGAGAGATGCGAAGGCGAAATTCCTTACTTGTTGATCAATGATCGATGCTAAGGCCAAGGCGGAACTTCATGGATAGTGATGCGATTCGATTTAAAGAAAATCACCTCATCTATCAACGCTTAGGCCGGGCACATAACTTCACGCATAGCGATGCGGCTCGCCTGGACAAAAAGATGCTCGTCTGGACGAAGGGTACTCTTAGCACAGGGTGATCGAGAAAAGAAGAAACCACGACTACCCTTTATTTTATGAGAGCCATGGATAGTTGAGCTAAGAACGCCAAACCGGGTAAGGAGTGGGGGTCGTGGGTTGACCACTCATCCCCACACGTCATTAAAGGGTTCAGGTGGTTTAAACCAATGCACACACCAGGTTTATTCCTTAATAATTAATTAAAACATTTAATGGAATTACTGGGCTTTAAAACAAACTTAAAGGAGTCAAAATAGGGTTTAAAACCTTAATCACGCAAAAAGGAGCGCTACTGGCCCGTGTGGTAGGCCAGACCCACCGGTAGCTGAGAGCTACCAGTAGTTGACAGCTACCGGTAGACCGAGCTACCGGTAGACAGAGCTACCGGTAGGATGTGGCTACCGATAGACCGAGCTACCAGTAGGCCTACTACCGGTAGGCTAAGGCTACTGATAGGCCTATCGTTACGCCAATCTTCACCAAGATTCCCAAACCAGAAAACCCAACACGAGATTTTCACAAAGTAATGGACTCCAAAAACCTGGGACATTACAGTTTTCCCATCATCTTTTCAAATATAAAACTCATTTAATGTCATCCATAATTTTTCATAAATAGTTTGTACGTTTTATAAATCATATCCTCCAATAGATTTATATATTGTGTGATACATAGTATCTTCTTAATGAACTAGGTGACAATTGGGTTAATATACAATGATCCAATTTCATGTTTATTAAACCTATTTATAACTATACCAAATCCAAATCCACTTGTAGAATGCAAATAGAGAGGTAATTTATTCAAACCACTCAATCTATACTTAACCAAAATTCATGGATATTTTCTTATACTTATACATCTCCCTAAGGTTTTATATAATTTTTCCCAGAACTAATACCCCTAAAATATCTATACCTTTCTCTAATAAAAACTATAGAGACCCAAGCCTTTTAAAAAAATTATTACATTATTATTAACATATATATACCACAAATACAAATGAGGGATCAATAGGCCAAGTGTATTTGAATTACTAGTTATATAAAACATCAATATGAAACAAAAATTTACCAATTTTATTTTAATCTCCATAATTATATCCTAAATACCTCTTAGATCCAAAATAAATTGGATCCCCTAAAACTACATAGGATAACCTGAGACTTATGATGAAAAAAAGGATGATTTAAATATCCTATTATGGGAATAATCATGATAATAAACCATAACTTATGAGACAAATGACAAAACATGATATCATGAAAGTGATGGTTCATGAATAATATCATTGGAGAATAACATAAGAAACATAGTATCATAATATCATAGAAACATTGGAATTTTATAGAAACTCCATACATGACATAACCATATCCCAACGCTAACTGCCAAGACAACATCACATTGTGGATATAAGGCCATTATGGATTAGATTTACTCCCTAATACCAAACATATCTTCACATGAGACCGAAACATTACCTACATAATTGGAGATCTTCCTGGGTACACACATATTAACAAGTTCATTCTAATGTGTGCCATAGAAAGAAATGATTCATAAGAAATAAATATATGAATCACTCCTGAAGGAAATGGGCTGCATAATTATGCCTTATACCATAATCAATGGATTTTCTATAAAGATTTCAAATAGAAGAAGTAATTAATATTTTTTAAAAAATATTTGAAAACATAATCATTGGTCGCAAATTATGGGTTTAATTTGAAAAAAAACTTCATGATAAATGGTAAAGAAAACATTATATAAATTGACTTTCTGGATAGTTATTAAAGAATTAGTTAAGTAAATTTAGAGGAGGAATAAGAATGAAATTTTGAAACAAATATTTAATCCATAATGGTTATACATAAAATATTACCATATTTAATTAAATAATTAACGAGAATATATATGTGATATTTTAATTACATAAAAGGATAATGGGATAGAAATTTTTTCCCTTATATTGTATAATTTTAAAGAAGTAATTATAGAAATGAACATAATGAATGTATTACCCCATTAAATGAATGTATAAAAATATTAGTATATATTTGAGGGACATACAAATATATATATATAATTAATTAGAATTCCATAACATCAGAGAGTGATTATTACTAATTTAGAGAGTGAAATTTTATAACCTAAAGAAAAAATGTGGTTCAGAGTGATTACTTAGATTATGTTCATGAATCATTGTGCATTTTTACTTAATTCCCAAAATAGCAAATTAGATTAATTAATTATTTATGTATATTCTATGTCAAATTATTTAATATTATTTTTTTGTTCATTTATAACCATTTTAGTGAGATATAATGTTTAATTTCTTTTTCAAGGGTGTTTGTGTCATTGTTCTAATGTCATACAACTTTGGGACAATTTTTTATGTTATTTTAAAATGAGAAATCAAATATTGAATTAAATTGAAATTTTATTAAAGTATATAAAAATATTTAAATAATCCTAAATATAATTTTTTTTACAATATATGGAATATTATGTTTGTAAAAACGTAAATGTACTGTGGTTAGTTCATTTAGGATGTTTTACCAACATTCACTAACGAGATTCATTTAGTTCTATTGAATTACTATAAAAAACGAAAAAAATTAAATAATATATATTTTAATTATTATAATCATATTTAAGCATTAATTTTTTTCCATAACTATCCATTTAGGTGGTTAAGAAAAACCAATTGAGTTGTTAATGGAGGCGATGAACCCACCATATTGTGAACAATGCATTAGTTTATGAATAAATTAAATTTAAAGAAGAGTACAGATATTACACTATAATGAGAACATATTAGTTTATTTAAGATATAAATTTCACTATATTTAGGTGGATTTAGAACAATTGGGGGTTGTAGAAGATAGAAATCAGTGAAAGTGGTTATTCAAGAATTTTACTTCTTTTTTTGTTATCTTTTCTTAGGATTCCCCTTCCAGATCATTTGAATAGAAATTTGATACAAATAGCATCACTAGTATATAAGGAAGCGGATTAATATAGTAATTGGGTAAATATTTTTATGTTACACAGATTAGAAGTTGTGTGGAAAAGGGGTGGTGATGTGTGGCTTCACAAGGGGGTGGCTTGGGTTCTTTTTATCATTATATGAATTAGATAATTATTTCACCTCATGATTACATAAAGTAATGAATATTTTTACTATATATAGTAATTGATTATGTGAGTTTGAAATAATGGGTTCTTGTATCATCCATGACTCAAAAATTATAGTATCCAAATTATAATTTTAAACATAACATTATAAATATTTCACTATTCACAGAAATTCAACTATTTTAGAGAATTATAAAAAATACACAAAAAACATTTATGAAGTGTAGATTCCAAAAATAAAATCCATTTTTTGAAAACAATTTTCTAAATATTTAAATTTTAATTTATAAAATAAATCCTCATTTATTTGAAATATTCAAATTTTAATATTATAATCAGTTTTCAAACCCATTGAGAAATTACTTATAATCTATCAAAATTTTGTAATCCATAAAATAAAAATTATAATTTAATTATAATTTTTTTTATGAAAATAATATTATTCTAAATATTTATATGTTTTATTAATGTCAAACAAATCATATTTGGTTTTAAAAAATACAAACACTTATTTTATCATTTTTTTAATTCATTATTTACAATTATCATAACATAAATATTTCATATTTTAATTTTATATGATACCAAAATATTATACTAAATTCACATAATTGAGGTAACTATTATAAAAACCATGTTAATTTTATTATCATTTCGATATTGAATAGTCATATGGTTTACATACATTATATAAATACCTGTTACTAAATTTATTCTTCATTGAATTATATTTACATGCAAGGATATATATATCTTTATTTACACATTTAATATTCAATTAATAACATTATACTTAATTTATATAGTATTTTTTGTGATTGACACAGTTTTAGGTGATATAGAAGATCCAATATTTTATATTATTATCATCTTATTTTAATAACACAACATAATAATTTCGATTATTATAGCCATTTTTATTCTCTAAATTAAATGACTAAAATAATATAATTAGATGTTGTTAGTTTTATCATGAAATTCATGTTATTTAATAAATAACAAAAATTTGTAAATTTAGAATGATATTTGATAATATTGGGGTTCATTACAATGTGCCATTATAAGTCACTAAAGATCCTTCAGGTATATAGTGCATGTCCACAACGTATTTGGTGTAGATCGTTCTAGGGTACTCCCTAAATCACCACTCCACCCCCCTAAAAACTCCTATAATCCCTTTATTAAACCACAATACACGTAAAACTGTATTATGTAGTTAAAATTTATAGAGGAAACTAACCTAAAAATATGAGGGTCTATACCACTTCTCCATTATTGGGCTTCTAATCTCTAAGAATCTTTATCTGACTTCTAGAGGGAGAAAACAAAACCATTGAATATTTATTTTAGATTCATGCTCCGAAATCTTATGTGAGTGATGATCATTCTTATAATGTACCCTTACCAAATTAATAACCATTCTATATAAGTATTTCATTCAATAGTTAATGATAAGAATGAGTTGTAAAGTTACCATCAACCTATAACTCCATGTAATCCGAAAAAACCAAATTATTTTGATTGGTCATGTAATCTCATTGTTATTGTACATGTAAAACATCATTAATTACACTAAATTGGTATGTAATGTTTATTTGGTATGCCATCAATCTAATATTATATGAAATCTCAAAGGGGCTAGGAAATTTAGGGGAAATCTACCCTTTATTTTCCAATCATTAATGAGCTAGTCATGGTGACACCTAATGTAATACATGATCACTATATCATCATTAAAATGGTTGTCTCCTTCCACTAGTACAATAAATATGGCCATTCTCTGTTGTTCGCAACTACATTTTCATCAATTTATCACATAAAATAGATCCTTAAACTACATTATGAATAATAAATGACTCCTTGTTCTCTATCCATCATAATAGAGAATTACCTAGTATTTAGTTGATTGAATTAAATAAATAAACAAATATAGAAAACTGACATCTATTTTTGTATAAAAACCCTACATGTGGAAAATTGCCATCCCGATATAAATCCAAATCCTGATTACATGCTCTAAATATATCTAGAGTGTGAATGGTCCCCATATATTCACTATATGTCTAAGGGTGATAAGTTTCACTCAGTTTTAGGTATGTCCCAAGCTAGTTTTTCAACCTTTACATAAAATGATGTAAAACATGGGTCATGTTAAAGAAAGTTGGAATTCATAACCCAATGTAGATTATAATCATTAGAAAATAGGGCTTCCCTAAATCATTAAGCAAGGACATCTATAAAATAGAAAAAAATATGCACCCTTTGTTAGTCCATTGGTAATTACCCACACTTTATTATTTCCTTTCGTTGTGTAAGGTAATATTATAATGAAATCTATGAAGACTTCATTCTATTCCTAGGAATTCATAATAAGTGGTTTCTTACTGTCCAATCTATAATGCTCAAACTTGACTCACTAATACATAAGGCAATGTGGCATGAAACCAGTTTTCTCTCATTTCATGATAGACCATTAGAATTTTGTACACAAGTCACCATACAACATAGATAACATTTGATTTATAACCCTATGATATTTGTAATATCTTCATTTAACATGAGGATATATTAATATATAATTTCTTTTAATTGATCCAAATTTTTTTGATGGGTTTCTCCTAATGCAACACTAAACATAAACAATGTTTTAATATATTAAGATAAAATATTAATATCTATGTATATCTATTAAAACATATATTTTTTGGAATTACCGTGAATTAATAGGAATAACCAATTTATCAAATACATGTATAAAAAATAAAGGATAGTTTTAATATGAATGAAATTAAATTAGTTTACCTAAAATGACTAATACGATCATTTATTATTTTAAAAATAATTCTAATGAAAATTTTATTTTTAGGTGATATAAATTTCTATTTCAAGAAAAATGAATTTAATGTTGATAATTGTTTTTATATTAAAAATAAATAAATAGATATTTAGATAGTGTAAAATGTGAAATAAAAATGATTAAAATTAATAAAGGAAGATGACATTTTCGAAAAAACATGTTTTCATTATATTTTAGGATTTTATTCAAAAATTCAATTTATAAATTATAAAATTTGAATTGAAAATTTTTTACATCATTTTGGGGTGAATAATAAATTATTTCTTAAGACGAGTTTTTGGTATATTTGTGAAATAATGGATTTTTAGTTAAATAGTAAAAAAGGAATGTCTTTCTAAAAAATATCACTCTAATGAAATTTTCAAAATAAATGAACAAAATAAATGTTTGTGAAACATTTTTAGATAAAAAATATATATTTTTAAAAGTAAAATAAATCATTTAAAATTATTTTTTTTATTTTTAAAAAAACATTTATATTGTTTTAAAATCATAAGTTACATTTTATCGGTTCTAGGTTATTTTATATTTTTAATAAAACATAAATTACCTATGTAAAAACTAATTAGTAGGGTAAGAATAAAAATGGGAAAAGTAAAAATCATAAGAAAAAAAATTATATTTTAACATATTTAAAACACATGTATAAATAATTTTTTAATGATTTAATGACCTAATATAACTCCAAATTCCATTATTTCAAAATTTTGGTAACTTTTTCCATTTAATGTTTAACGATATCATTTATAATTAAAGGGTGTTCACAAAAGATCCCTTTTTATTCACTTGTAAATGATGATCATTTATATACATTAAATGTTACAATTACCATTAAAATTTAACTTGAATATATAAAACACCACCCCTCATAGAGTTAGTTTTTTCACCCTTAATCCCATAGTCTATAAAAGTTATCTTACGTCATATATATTCATTGCAATCTCTATGAAATGATCGAGTCTCTAACAAAATTTATTACCTTATTTTTAATCATTTCTCTTAATATTACTCTTAAAAACACATATAACCATAAAAATATAATGATATAAATATAATTACAAAAATATAATGTTATTATATGATTTTTAAAACCATTATTTATACCTCTCGATACACTAATGAAAAAATCATTGTTAGTGCGTGTACGTAGTCTACCATCAACACAAAGCGATACCTTCTATTTTTTGTAACCCCTCTCATAGTTAGTTTCAATGATGGGATTATTAAATAAAAATTATACATAAAACATAAATATGACTCTAAATTTTATATTATCATATACCTTATTTCCCTCCCATTCATTGAGAAAAAAAAATTAATCGTACGTGTCGAATATTGACTAAATGTGATGTGAGTTTTAATTTTCATCACCCACCATAATAAATAGAATTAAAAATATATTTAATATATAAAAATTATATAAAATTATATTTTAATATTCTAAATACTATGAAATTTTATTAATATGATTACTACAATGAAATATATATAAATGGTGTTATAGAAATATTAACCAAGCAAACTCAAGTAACTATTGTTGGTAAGAAAAATATACAATTAGTTTAATAGAAAATGATAATAAATGGTACATATTAATTTAAATATATAATAATAAGGTTCATATGAAGTTATCTAATAATGTCAATTCTATTATTCTTAAATTTTATTGCATGTCTAAAATGAATATGGAACAAGGTAATGGTTTTCATCTCAAATTCCTCTCTTTGAGACATGATTGTTATTATGAACATAATTTCATTTATATGGTGTATGTTCATACTATATGGGGTATAATATCATGAATATTGTTTTAATAATCTAATTTTGATTTTAATTACAACCCCCAAATTGAATGATTTTTGATTGAAATTTTACTCAAGTCGCAAGATTTCTCAGTCTCAAATAGTAATTCATTAGGAAATGTTTATCTTATGATGTATGATTTAATATTAATAGTATATTCCATTAACAAGGATGAATATTTATTATAAATATATATATATGGTAAATAATAATCATTATCAGTACCTTTTCATCAAATTTATTTTACTCAACTGTTAACCTATTTATAATCGTTTTGTAAACCTAATTTTAAATCATTATGTTTTGATCATATTGATGAAATAAAAATTTGGGTACATTATTTGAATTTATATTATTATAATTAATTATTTCTTTATTTTATTAATTTATATCACTACCACATATGACACCCTTTTGAAATATTTCTTTGTACATGGATATTGTTGCTTATAAAGAATATTAACTACTGAAGTATCTTTTCCTTATTTTATATTTTTTCATCATTAACATCATTATTATTTGCTTAGGATCTCCCACCCTAATATTTTATTTCATTTAAATTTATCTAAATATATGGGGGAAAATAAATTGTTATATAAAATGATTTTTTACTATTTTTAGAAATGTGAGTTTTGAATAAAGGTATTTTTCCAGTTATTAAAATGGTAGTTTCCTTTTACATTCTTATGTTTTTTATTCCTCAACAAATTTATAAAAGATAAAAAATATTTTATTTTTGAGATATATTATTGAAGATTATTTTTAAATATTAATGATTTTTAAAAGTTTTTCATTTTAACTTCTAACAAATACATTTGGAATTGAGATGTACTACAATTTTTATATAAATATTTAAAATGGTTTATAAATTAACATTTCTATTTTCATTTAAATTTATTTTTATATTTATATATTTATTTTACCCTAATATGTGTTATGTTTCACTACATTTAATTTAATATGTATTTATCTTTTGATGGATTGAAATCATAGTACCAAACAATCCAATTCCGAATTTATAATTGGGTGGTATCATTAAATAATTATTTTATAGGAATGGTTTTCATTTATGTCAACATCAATCTATTTTTCAACTGTTACATTAGGGTTATGTTATTTTTAAACAACCCAAATTATTTCTCTCGATGGATCATGATCATGCTATTCTAGTATTGAAATATTTGTACACTAATTTCACTATACTATGTGAAATACACATTTTATATAATTCTGGTTGAATGATGTTCACCTAGAATGAATGATATTATATTAACATGGGGAAAGGTATCAATGTTTTTATATTGTTTTATTTCAATTTAGATTATAATTGTCACATTGACAATAAATTATTATACCATCTTCCTTATTTCTTCATATGGGTTATGATCATGTTATCCATTTTATAGATATGGGGAATTTTTTTTGGGGTTACATATGTTGTTATTCCAAAAACTATGATTATTTACAAGTTGAATATGTAATATTCAACCACCACCTTATTTATCTGGATATTTTATAACCATTTCAACCATTTTATTAAAATGAAAAAAAATTATTGGCATTTTTTTATTTCCATACATATTTTTATTAAAATATTTAATTATGTAGTATTTGAATAATATATCATATGATAAATATATTATACATAAACAAGTTTTCTGCGGGACCCAACATTTTATTGCCCCTCGATTCATTGGCAGGTATCATAAGACAAACATGTTTGGGTATCTTAGTGTATTCCTTCCAAAAATAAAATATTTACCTGATAATAAAACCATGATTTCTTGGATTATGGTATGGAATTATATTTTGGATATTATGAATTTAATATCTAAGGGATAAGCGTTTGGTATCCATGTGATCTATTTATTTCCATTTTTGACTTTGAATACACTATGATTTTTTTTATTTTATAATGTAATTGTTTTTTATTATCTAGTCATTCCATAACATTTATTCAATGTTTATTTGATGAATGACTTGGTTGTCTGGTTCGTTTAATAGATTATTTTATCTCACCCATTATTTTATATCAATTTCACTAGGTTAAAAATAAATGTAATAAAAATGATATGTCTATATAGATATGATGTGAGGAGATTTTGTGGGGGATTTTATGTCATGAATCATCCATCAGGGCTCGTGTCGTGACTAGCCAAAGCTCTCCTTCTATAGGCCAGGGGATGGCAACTAACATCAAAAGTTGTATTCCCTAAAAATGGGAATTCATTACCTTTATAACCTTTAAACTCACACAACAATGCAGAAAAGAATATAGAAGATCAATGTAAAACAATATAGTAAACATGGTGTGTATAGAAAGTAAAAGGGTCCATAATAAAAGCCCAACTATAAAGTAAAAGTAAACAGAAAAGTAAAAGTAAAACATAAAACAACTCCTGAGAACACCCGACAGGGATCTTGAATGAAGGGTTGGTGTAGCTCTCGACTGGTCATCTCGGTGGTACGCCTCGTTTAATATCCACCTATGAGCTACCTCCAGTCCTGATACCCTCATCCTCAGTCAGGGTTGTCTGTCGTTTGCACCAAACACAACAAGGTGTGGGCATATCCTGTGTAGGGGTGAGTACAACGATACTCAGTAGGGTCCCCGAGACCCTGTAGGTCTCCTAGTGTTCCACAAAGGAAAGAACAAAAGGCAAGAGACCAACTCAACTTAGGTAAACTCGTATTCATATACCAATGTTATCAAGCTATACTCCTATCATAAAAGTGGAAAAAATACCATGAAGGTAACACCACTAAGGTGAAGTATCACATAGCATGACCTCGATAACAAGTACAAAGTAATGACAGCTCACACCAGGATTTATTCAAGGGGTAGTAATAAGTAATATCCCCTGTCACATCATTAAAAACCTCGGATGTTGGAGGTATCCTCCTCTATCGAGTATAGTGGGAATTCTGCATCACACAGAGGTGCTTCCCACTAATATTGTATTGTTTAGGTACTCCTCTTATCGAGTATCGTGGGTCTTCCGCATCACACAGAGGTGCTCCCCACCATGGGTCTTCCATGTCACACAAAGGTACTCCACCTCATATCTTGCTGAGGTACTCCTCCTATAGAGTACCATTGTACTACCATATCAAAAAGAGGCTCTCCCCTCCATGGGTATGCCACATCACACAGAGGTGCTCCCCACTAGGTGTGTCGAGTCACTCCAAGTCGTAATGGTCAGCAGTCGTCAGATCTTAGCCAGTTGTTGTGTTCCGCACAAAGAGTGTTTGGGAGAACCAATCCCCTAGCCACCAGTCATACCACAACTTCCCCAAATTCCAATAAAGCTATATCTCAAAGGTCTTTCATGTCTTAAGGGACCCATCACAATAGACAACACATCAATCAGACGCCCCATATATAAGTTATTAGCATTTTCGCTTCGAGGCCCCGGTTTGATTTGGGGTTCCATCCAACCCAGACATACTCCATCCATATCCAGAAATTAAGTGGAGTATTCCAAAAGGTCCATCTCGTTCTAAGGATTCCGTTGTCGTAGACGGTTCTTCAAATGGACGCCTAGTTCACAGGTTATGGCCACGATGACTTTACTATGTCCAAATGGCCCTAGGTAAGGTCAGACCTGGGTAGACCGACCCGGGCAGACCGACCCGGGCAGACCCGGCCAGGGCCTACCCGAACTGGTTTGGGTCGACCCGGAACGATTCGGGTTTGGCCCGGATGGCATGTGCCTTGGTGGGCTGGGCCCATTGGGCTGAGTTCTGTCCCGACTCGGGAAGGGGACAACCCGACCTAGCACGGGGGCATGGCCTGTTGGGCGAGGCACGGCCAGCTGTGGTGCGACCAGGTGCAGTGTGTCCTGCTATGGTGCGACCCAATGCGGTGAGGCCCGCTTTTCCGGTGGTCTTCCTAGGTGGGGTTCGCTGGGACCGAAACCTGGGGGGAGCCCTCCCAACCCCCCAGTTTTCACAAACGGTCTATGGAACTTTTGGCTACTGGAATGCAGGACCCACCGGGGGTTCCCACCAGGTGTGGTGCAGTCTTCCAGAGGTCCAGATGATCTTTCTCCTAGTGTTGTAGTCGCGCACCGTTGCTTCGCCATGGCCGGCCAGATGCCGGCCACTTTCGGCCTCTTCCGTGGCCTCTTGATCCCTCAGTGGTGCGGATTCACGCCGATGCTCCACCATGCGGCCAGTTGGATGTTGGCCGCTCCCCTGCTCGGCCGCGGCTAATGGTCCACAACCACTTGGTCAACCGGCGGTGTGGATTCATGCCACCCCACCTTCCTCGTAGACCACCAGGTTCCAGCCACCAATTTATTCCACGATCCATTGCAGCTTCATTCTAAGCCCGAAAAATCAAACAATCGCATATTTGCGATCCTTATGTCGAGGGCCCCATGTCTATATATTGTGATAGAAAAACACTGTGTTTCTAGCATCAATAAATATCTGGCATAGAATAACGCACATAGAACACGTGAAGAATAAAAAGAAAGAGGATAATGGTTTATGTGCGGCATTATGGCCATGTTCGTTTGGCCATCATCATCATAAATTTAGGATATGATGAATCAATAAAATTCAATCATATTGAAAATAAACCCCTAAATCAACCTGCAATAATTATTCCTTATCCCGTAAGAATAAAAAATCCTCGAATCAACTAGTTGGTGTGTTGATCTGCATCCTTCGTTTAGAAGAGAATAACATGGGAAACAATAATCATAAAGATTTAAACACCTAACTTGTTTCTGGGAGACGACATGAGGAATACGACGATGTCGATGGAGGGGACGTCGACGTTCGTCGCTTTTTCAAGATGCTTCCGATCCAGGCTCAAGTGTCGTCATCTTTCTTTGTTAGAGAATCTTCTTTTTTGGAGAATGTGTTCTCCAATTCTCTCCCTCAAAGTGATCTTCTTTCCAACAATTCCCACAACCCAGAGAAAGGTGAGGAGCCAACATATAAATAAAACTAATTGAGTTGGCACAACAATTAAGATTAGGTTGGCACAATTAGTTTGGGGGATAAACAAAGAGTCACCCCCACATTAAAGATGTAGTTCAAGTGTCTGATGGTCCCCACCATTAATTTCATAATTAGTGGTTTCATGATTGGGTGGTCCCCACCACTGAATTCAAATGGGAGGTTTCACAAGGAAAAATAAAATAGTAGATGTTTTATTTTATTTTTATTCTTTTAACACACCCACGAAAAGTCTAAAAACTAACTTTCACCCTCAACCTCCTACAATTGAGGTAAAGGTCTCCTTATGTGAATATCGATGATGCGAGTTCAACAGTGTCCCCGAATTTCAATTCCAAGCACCAGTTCAAATGTTCAAAATACCAATAAAATTTTTACTAAACATACTTGAAAAAATGTTTGGAAAATTATTTAAACTCACCCTAGACATGTGCCGGTCGAGGATAGGCTCTTCCTAAGTGAAACACACCCCAACGAACCCAACATTACTCTCAGATTTCTAATTCGAGTTACCATTTAAATGTTTTGTATTTTACAATAAAATAACTGTCACTTAATTATTTTATTTACGGCTAAAAACTAACTTTCACTGGTGGCCTGCGTGGGAAAATGTTAGTATCTTCCTAAAGAAAGCATAACCTCATGAGTTCAGTAGTGGTCTCAGATTTTTAGTCTGAGTTATCATTTCTGAGTTATAAGCATTTGGAACATAAAATAACTTTATTTAATTATTTTATGTACGATTATGCCATTTTAGGGTTTTCTCACAGGAGGCCCACACCAAATAAACATAAATCACGCCTAGGTTAAACCCACCGTCTTGAGTGCAATGGTATCCTCATATTTCGGATCCGAGTAACAGTTCAATAATAATTCCACGTTTTCCAGAAAACTGCTTACGCACGCTAATTAAAACTTAAAAAAAACTTCGATGGATCATTTCGGGCACTCTGGGCCTCAGAATCGTGCACCGTCTGATTTTGCGGTCTCAAAATAATTCCATATAATTAAAAAAATACGGAGTTTCTGGTACAATACATTCTCCCCACCTCTGGGATTTACATCCCCAAAAGCCACAACAAACAAAAAAACAACCAAAAGAGGGTACTGAGCATGAATATGAGCATGTCGCTCCCATGTGGTCTCCTAGAGGTTCTCGTGCTTCCAGCATACTTGCAGCAGAGGTATCGACCACCCATGAAGGACCCACTTTGGTCGATTCTCAATCTCTACTAGAACATCCGTAAACGTCCCCTATCATCTAAGTCCATCTATCCATGGTCGATAATGTGTGATGGATCACACATGCATCTCCTCAGCTACGAAACATGGAATACATTATGCACCTGATGAATCAATGTTGAAAGAGATAGAATGTATGCCCCCTTGTCCACTTTGCTGAGAATCTACAGTGGTTCGATGAACCTCGTAGTTAACTTTTCACCCCAGTCAAATCTCTGCAAACATCATCGAGATGAGACCCATTGGATGACACGGTCTCCCACCTCCTGTCGGCATAAGACCTCTGCCTGCTTTGAACAATATTCACTTTCTGACAAGTGAGACATCATGATACAAACTCTTCCACTACATCCATCTTCACGGGCCATTAGTACTGACGTCGGAGGTCCCGGTACATCATCACCACTCTAAGATGTACCGCCAGAGGGTATGTATGGAACTCCCTCAACACCTCCTCCTGTAGAGCTACCAGTACCATGGTACATCCTCTGAAGATGATGGTGTGCTCCGCACCTTCTATAATTGTTCTGGTTCCTTCCTTAAGGATATATGAGCACGTCGAGCCTCGCAGTCAGTTTCCCCAAGCTGCATCTCTCTGACTTACTGAATGAGTGCGGGTATGAATGTCATATACAAGAGGTATGCTACTCCATCCCTATCAACGAAGGATATATGCAATGCGGCTTGCTGCTTTGTCACTTCACTCAGTAACTACAGACTAGACCTCTTACTGAGGGAATCTGCTACAATGTTCACCATCCTAAAAATATAGACTATCAAAAATTTATAGTCCTGGAGGAACTCTTACCATCACCGCTATCTTAGGTACAAGTCCTTCTGAGAGAAGATATACCTGAGACTCTTTTTATTGAAGTAGACTATAAAACGTTCGACCATCATGTAGTTCAACGACATCTTTAGGGAAAATGCAACTACTTCTAACTCAAAGTCATGGGTAGCATAGTTGTACTTGTCAGTATCTGTCTCAACTCCTGAAACATTGCTAAAATTTCTCTATCCACAGAAAAGGCTCCCCCTTTTTCATCAAAGTTGACAAGGGTGCCTCTACCCTAGAGAATTCAACTACAAATCTCTGGTAGTACCATGACAATGTATACATACCTATCCCTTTGGGGTGGTAATCCTATAAATATATTTTAAAAATATGTCCCCATTGTAATGACCCATAAATTTCAAGGAAAATTTTTTTCTTAATTTTATTTGGAATTTTAAAAGAACACAGTTTCTGACGGCACCTGATTCTGAGGCCCGGTGTGCCCGGAATCATTTTCGGAAGTTTGGCTAGGTACGTTCAATGAATGAACGAGCGGGGTTTTCTAACTTTTGAACCGGTACATGGAATTGAATTCTGAGGGCACCGATGGAATCGCAGCGCCGATATTTTCTTAGAAACGCCTCTTCCAGAGTTTTGTTTTCTCGGGTGTGGTTTTTAAATTTTTGGGGTTAAGTTAAGAAATAAAATAATGTGGTGGGACAACTTTATTTTTATTTCACTAAAAGCCACTTAAAATCCACTGAAATCCACTTGAGCTAAGTTGAAGCGGATAGGGTGAAATCCAAAACATCCTACCCTCTTGGTAGGATATTTGTGAGGTGGGGCACGCACGAGCCCCACCGTTTCTTTTCCTCTAAGTAATGCACCCGCGAAAACCCCTTTTTAATGAAAGTCAACTGGGGAGTTTTCTAAAATTCATAACGACCCTATTAATTGGGCGGTTAGTTCACTGAAATAAATTCTATGAATTAATTGTTCGTTACATATCTTTATTTTTCAAATTCTTTAGTTGATAATAAAATAACATGAGGACTTATTTTATTATCTGGTTGTTGTGTTAAAACTTTAGAGAATCTCTAAAGATCATCATCCTCCTTCGCGAAGAACGCAAAGAACGTGTAGAACACTGAGCCCTCAGAGATCGACGACGCGACACAGAGTACTGCGACGCCGACGCTTCTTTCGCGACGTTCTTTCCCCGTGACAATCTTCGATCGGCAACTTGATTTAGGGGATTGCAGTCCTTTTAATTCTTTGTGGATTATAACATCAAAATGGATTTAATTATTATAATTAAATTTGTATGTCCTTGATCCTTAGAGTTTGTCTACGCGACGCCGAGTACAGCGTGATAGCGACGCCCTTTCGCGACACGACGATCCTTTTCTTCCGTGACGGTCAATTCCGCGACAAACTCACATCCGACGACGACGAAGGTAGGGGTCGTTTTGAAAATTTTAATACCCATGTTTGTTTTCCTCCAAGGCAAGAACGCATACCAACCAATTAACAAGTTGTTCCGCGGATTATTATTGCGGGTCGCGGTTTATCAATTGCTGGGAATTATGGTGTTGTTTCAAACCGCTAACGCGGTGGGTGCGGACCAACGAACAAGTCCGTACCCACCACCCTTTGTTTCTTGGTGTGTGGAATGGAGGACGATGAAAAAGCGTGCCGCAAAGACGATTTGTTTATTCCGCAGTGATGAATGGGACCGGGGATGAGCTACGGTGCAGACAGAAATGAAATAGGACCACCGGAGCAACTCCGGTGACCCGCGGACTCCACCGGCGGCGCGGACCACCGGCGCGGCGGCGCCCCGACGCGCCGCCGGACGGACCCGCCGCGGCTGAAGCAGCGGCGGCCGTAGCGCGGTCCCACGATCGCGCGAGACCGGAGGAACGGGACACGGTGGCCCAGCTGTGTCCGCGGGCGAGGGCGGCCCCACGCGGGGCCGCGACTTCTCTTCACGCGGGGGCAGCACGCCCCCCCCCCCCCCGCCTGCGATTTTCCTTGTTCGGCCGCTCAGCCAAGCTGAGCCATGCCGACCCGCCGGCCGGGTCGCGCCCAACCGGCTCGGACCCGGGCCCGGGTCGGGTCGGGCCGGGTCGGTCCAAGCCCAGAGCCCCCGTTTTCGGACCTTTTCGGTCTTTTGCTCATAACTTGAGCTACGGGCCTTCGAACGACGCGTCTTCAGCGGAGATGCGATCCTTGGATAGAGACAGTCATTTCAGTATATCACACTCAAGGTTTCGGAATACATTATGTTCGGCCGGGTTGGTTCGTACACGAAACCAACCGGGCCCTCGGAACGGAAACGCTAATAACTTGAGCTCCGGATGTCTGATTTACGTGCTGTCGACTTTAATGGATTCCTCTATGTGAGATAGATCTTTTGACTTACTCCGACCGAGGTTTGGATGCAGGTGGAGTACGGTCGGGTTGGTTTTTACTTAAAAACCAACCGGGCCCCTGGGACGGAAAAGTCAATAACTCTCAGACCGGGCGTACGATTGACGCATCGTCTGTTGCGTTGAGTTCTTGTTGACGATACGGAACTTTTGGATACATTAACTCTGGAATTTGTGTCAGTTGATGTATCAGCCTCTCAGATCGTGGAGCGGACCCTCCCGAACGAGCTTGCTGTGTGCGAGAACCCTAGAGCTGGCTGCGACTGCGACGATGATGAAAACAGTACGAGACTCCTCCGTGTTTTTGGCAGTGACCACTACGGTACATCTTGGGATACATCAACTCCGGAATACATGTCATTTGATGCATCGCCCTCTTAGCTCGTCGAGTGGACCCTCCCGGAACGAGCATGATGTGTGCGAAAACCCTAGAGCCGGTTGAGACTTGACGACTGCTGATCGAACGACTTAGTGTGTTACCGATAGCCCAATGGGGAGTGCTTGGTTGTAGCGGCAGACCCACGGTGGAGGAGCGCTTGGTTGTAGCGGCAGACCCGCGGTACACAACAGAAGCAGTGCCTCTGGAGGCTATGAGGGGGAGCGCTTGGTTGTAGCGGAAAAACCACAACGGAGGAGCGCTTGGTTGTAGTAGTATGGGGGAGCACTTGGTTGTAGCGGCATACCCATGACGGAGGAGCGCTTGGTTGTAGCGGCTGACCCGTGGTACTCAACAGAAGAAGTACCTCTAGAGGCTATGAGGGGGAGCGGTTGGTTGTAGCGGCAGACCCATGGTGGGAACCGCTTGGTTGTAGCAGCAGGCCCACATGACTCGATAGGTGGATTACTACAGCAGTCCAAGGTAAGAGTGAAGCGCTTGGTTGTAGCGGCATAACCACCGAACTTGATAGAGAAGGAGTTTCCCAATTGCAATGGGTTCAACTTCATGATTGATTATGTGTGGGTCATTGCGGGGGTTAGTACCTACTGATCCTTTGTGGGTCCGACGGCTTAGATGAATCAGTGGCTACATCTGATCATCTCTAATGTCTTAGGAAGAAGTATCTGTGTGAGCTGAATCCTATTTACTTTCCTTTGTGGATTGTGTTGTGCTATCCTGTGTGGATTTTCATTTTTCTTTCTTGTGTGGATTGGGTTGTACTTGAGCTCAGATGTTGGAGCCGAGCGAGAATTGATGACTTAGGTATATGTATGGGCATATACCTAAGCAGTGTCAGATGTTTCTTCGTGATTGTATCTTTCCTTTGTGGTTATCCTTTATGGATTCTGGGAGACCTTCGGGGGTCTCGGGGTCCCTACTGAGTATATTATACTCACCCCTGCACGAGATTTTCCCGCACTACGTTGTTTTGGTTGTAGACGATGGACAATGCTGATCGTGGTGGAGGATTGCGGAGAAGGACGGTACCTGGAGGTGGACCACTGGGCGGGACATACTCGGAGCGGTTGGCTAGACCCGAGGTACAATGGAGGCTTTCTGTACCAACCCTTCAGGTGGGATTTCCAGTGGATAGCTCAACGTTGCGGCTTTACTTTTCAGTTGTTGTTTTTCCCTTTTCAGTTGTACTTTACTTTCAGTTTGGGTTTGAATTCTGGCCCACTTACTTTTCCGCACTTACTGTTGTACCAGTTTCTACTTAGGGTTTACTTCTGCCTTCTTACTCTGTGGTGTTTGTTGTTTCCTTTACAAAGGAAATGCCTTCCCTTTTTCCGGGATTTATGCCTTGGTGCTAGTCGCCAGCCCCTGGCCTATGGAAGGCGGGCTTGGGGTAGTCACCGCACGGGCCCCGAGGACGGGTCGTGACAAATTGGTATCAGAGGAGTTCGGTTCTACCGCAGAACTTGGGACTCTGATATTTGTTTTTCTATGTGAAACAATAGTTTTTAGCATATTGGGTGTGGTTATCAGTCCAGGGGGTCCAGTCTTGGTGCGGCGGCCGACGTATCCGTACACCAGGACCCTGACTTCTGATTTTTGACTTAATGAACGAAAAAATTGATTGCATGTGTGTTTCAAGTTTTCTTTGTGATTACTTTATGTCATCTCACCAGGTATACTGTTCTAACTGTGGCTCACCTGTTACTTTTCAGGATGGCCCCACGACGGCAGCCCGATAGGGTTCCGAGAGTTGTACGTGACGACAGCCCACTGAGCGACGAGGCCTCGGTGCAGGGCCATTTGACAGCAGAGGCACCGGCGGTACCTCTACCCGCCGAGCTACCAATGCTTCTAGCCCCAGCCACTGATGATGCACATCGCCTTAGTGCACTGCATGAGTTCCAGCGCCAGCAACCACCCAGGTTCCACGGGGAGACAGACCCCCAAGTATCCGAGGACTGGCTGGAGGCGGTTGTACGAGTTTTTCGGTTAGTGAGGACACCAGCAGACCTTATGGTGGTCCTTGAAGCGAGCCTCCTGCATGCGGAAACATGCAGATGGTGGATCTTGATGATCCAGGTGCACGACGAGGCATCACTCCTTTGGACAGACTTTGAGAGCCTTTTTTGCTCAGAGTTCGTCCCAGCCACCCTCTGAGCGGTGCACATCCAGGAGCTACTACAGTTGCGGCAGGGAAGCATGACAGTAGCCCAGTACGCGGCGAGGTTTACCGATCTCTCGTGCTATTCCACGAACATGGTACGGGACCCATTCTTTCGGGCCCGAACCTTCGAGCAGGGGCTCAGGTGAGATATCAGAGCTTCAGTTATTCTCACAGCATTCCGACACAGACAGGGGTGTTGGAGTGAGCCCTCTTAGTGGAGAGTTTCCTTGCTGAGAAGTCTCCAGTAGCAGGACCCACCACTAGCCGGCATGCAGCAGAGTCTTCTGCAGCGGGCAGTAGACAGATGACGCAGGGGTCCAAGAGGACTAGACCTACCAGTGGTCGACCGCGTGACACATGATCGTTTGTGCGAGGCACCCGGGGAGGACAATGACTTACCATGAGCGGACAGTGTTACTCATGCGGCAGGGTTGGTCACATGGCTCGTGACTGTCTGACCCGCCATACGGATGACCAGCAGATGAATGAGGGACCTCCCAGGCCAAGGCAGAGGTTCGATCGAGGTGGACCGCGTGGTGCAGGAGACCATGACAGGGGAGCTGGCCGTGCAGCTGGAGGTGGAAGACACTTTTAGGTGTTTCCACCACCACCACCAAGAGGTCCACCCCGAACGTAGGGAGCTGGTGGACATGGGAGAGCTCAGCTTCAGGAAGCTGAGGCCTACAATCGTGGAGCTTCGGGAGCAGATGAACCGGAGTAAGACTAGCTCCAGACCTGGAGACTTTTTTTATGCTGCTTCTAGCGTTGTTGGTGTTTGTTTGTAGATGTTTTGTGTATTTGTACTTTGTTCTGCAGTAATAAAAGACACTTTTCTTTTGGCGTTTACCTTCCTGTCCTCTCTTTTAGTTGTTACTAAGAAGTTCCGGTTTAAAAACCGTTTACTTGACCCTCACTTTGAGATACCTACTGGAAGAGACCTAGTGACCAAACACTGATGCCGACAATGTGACTCAACCCTTGGAGGTGAGAGTAACGGTTGAATCTCTTGGTAGTAGCGTCGAGTCCTTACGATGTCATCCTTGGTATGGAATAGTATCATCCATTTCAGGATTGAATGTATTAGGCAAAGAACATGGTTCATCCAGGGGATGAGACCGGATTTCTCTTATTGGCAAAGAAGAAATCTCAGCAGCTCTTGTAGGACCAGAAAGGTCCAAGTCATCCAAGAGCGGATGAGGACAGCTCAGAGCCAGCATTAGTCTTATGCTGACAGGAGGTGGAGGCCACTAGAGTTCGAGGATGGTGACCACGTCTTCTTTCATGTCTCACCTCGACGTGGATTACAGAGATTTGGCCGAGGCAGCAAGTTTTCTCCACGCTTCATCGGACCATTCCAGGTCCTCAACAGGATTGGTGAGGTGGTTTATCGCCTGGCTCTTCCACCTCAGTTGCACCGGGTGCACGACGTCTTCCACGTATCTCAGCTGAGGAGATACGTGCATGACCCGACGCACATCATTGACCATGGGGAGCTAGACGTTGATGATGGGGCGACTTTTGTGAAGGTCCCGGTGGAGATCGAGGATCGACAGGAGCGGGTCCTATGTGGACGGTCGATTCCTCTGGTGTGCATCAGATGGCATCACGGGAACCTCCAGGAGAGCACTTGGGAGCGGGAGGCTCAAATGCGTGCTCAGTACCCACATTTGTTTCCCTAGTTTATGATGTATCTTTACGGGGACGTAAATCCCTGAGTTGGGAGTGATGTAAAGACCCGTAAATTTCAAGGAATTTTTTTTCTTAATTTTTTTTGGAATTTTACAAGAACGCAGTTTCTGACGGCACCTGATTTCGAGGCGCGGTGTGCCCAGAATCATTTTCGGAAGTTTGGCTCGGTACCTTCAGTGAACGAATGAGCGGGGTTTTCTAACTTTTGAATCGGTGCTCAAAATTGAATTCTGAGGGCACCGATGGAATCGCAACGCCATTATTTGCTTAGAAACGCCTCTTCCGGAGTTGCGTTTTCTCGGGTGTGGTTTTTAAATTTTTGGGGTTAAGTTAAGAAATAAAATAAAGTTGTGCGACAACATTATTTTTATTTCACTTAAAGCCACTTAAAAGCCACTTAAAGCCACTTGAGCTATGTTGAAGTGGATATGGTACATTCAAAAATATCCTACCCTCTTGGTAGGATATTTGTGAGGTGGGGCCCGCACGAGCCCCGCCGTTTCTTTTCCTCTAAGTAACGCACCCGCAAAAACCCCTTATTAATGAAAGTCAACTTGGGAGTTTTCTAAAATTCTTAACGCCCCTATTAATTGGGCGGTTAGTTCGTTGCAATTAATTATATGAATTAATTGTTTGTTACTTATCTTTGTTTTTCAAATTCTTTAGTTGATAATAAAATAAGATGAGGACTTATTTTAATATCTGGTTGTTGTGTTAAACCTTTGGATAATCTCTAAAGATCTTCATCCTCCTTAGCGAAGAACGCGAAGAACACGATGAACGCGAAGAACGCGAAGAACACAAAGAACGTGAAGAATGCGAAGAACGCAAAGAACACCGAGCCCTCGGAGATCGATGACGCGACGCCGAGTACCGCGATGCCGACGCTTCTTCCACGACGTTCTTTCCCGGCGACAATCTTCGATCGACATCTTGAGGTAGAGGATTGTGGTCCTTTTAATTATTTTTGGATTATAACATCAACATGGATTTAATTGTTATAATTAAATCTGTATGTCCTTGATCCTCAGAGTTTTTCTACGCGACGCCGAGTACCGCGCGATAGCGACGCCCTTTCGCAACGCGACGATCCTTTTCTTCCGCGACGGTCAATTCCGTGATGAACTCGCGTCTGACGACTACAAAGGTAGGGGTCATTTTGAAAATTTTAATACGCATGTTTGCTTTCCATCAAGGCAAAAATGCGGACCAACCAATTAACAAGTTGGTCTGTGGATTATTATTTCGGGTCGAGTTTTATCAATTGCTGGGAATTATGGTGTTGTTTCAAACCGCTAACGCGGTGGGTGCGGACCAAGGAACAAGTCTGAACCCATTTCCCTTTGCTTCTTGGTGTGCGGAACGGCGGCCGACGACAAAATGTGCCGCCGAGACGATTTGTTGATTCCGAAGTGAAGAACGGGACCCGGGATGAGCTACGGCGTAAACGGAAATGAAATTGGACCACCAGAGCAACTCCGGTGGCCCGCGGACTCCACCGGCGACGCGGCGGCGCCGGCGGCTGGAGACGGCGGTGCCCCAGCGCGCCCCCGGACTGACCCGCTGCGGCTTCAGCCGCGGCGGCAGCAGCGTGGTCCCGCGACCATGCGGGATTGGAGGAGCGAGACGCGGCGGCCCGGCCGCGTCCGCTGGCGAGGGCGGCCCCACGCGGGGCCGCGACTTCTCCTCACGTGGGGGCAGCACCCCCCCCCCCCCCCCCCCCGCTCGCGGTTTTCCTTGCTTGGCTGCTCGGCCAAGCCAAGCCAAGCCGACCCGCCGGCCGGGTCGCGCCCATGCTGGTCCGGGCTGCCCTGGCCAGGCCAGTTCGTGCCCAACCGGGTCGGCCCTGGGCCCGGTTCAGGTCGACCCAGGGGGGTCGGGCCGGGTCGGTCCGGGCCAAGACCCCCCGTTTCCAGACCTATTCGGTCGTTTGCTCATAACATGAGCTAAGGGCATCTGAACGACACGCCGTCTATGGAGATACGATCCTTGGATCGAGATGGTCATTTCGGTATATCACACTCAAGGTTTCAGAATACTTTGGGTTCGGCCGGGTTGGTTCGTACACGAAACCAACCGGGCCCTCGGAGCGGAAACGCTCATAACTTGAGCTCCGGATGTCCGATTTACGTGCCGTCGACTTTGATGGATTCCTCTAAGTGAGACAGATCTTTTGGATTACTCCTCCCGAGGTTTGGACGCAGGTGGAGTATGGTCAGGTTTGTTTTGACTTAAAAACCAATCGGGCCCCTAGGATGGAAAAGTCAATAACTCTCAGACCGGGCGTCCGATTGATGCGCCGTCTGTTGCGTTGAGTTCCTGTTGACGATACGAAACTTTTGGATAAATCAACTCCAGACTTGTGTCAATTGATGTATCAGCCTCTCGGCTCGTGGAGCAGACCCTCACAAACGATCTTGTTGTGTGTGAGAACCCTAGAGCTGGCTGCGACTGCGACGATGATGAAAACAGTACGATAATCTTCCGTGTTTTCGTCAGTGACCACTACGGTACATCCTGGGATACATCAACTCCGGACTACATGTCAGTTGATCCATCGACCTCTTAGCTCGTGGAGTGGACCCTCCCAGAACAAGCATGCTGTGTACGGAAACCCTAGAGCCTTTTGAGACATGACCGCTACTGATCGAACGACTCGGTGTGTTATGGATAGCCCAGTGGGGAGCACTTGGTTGTAGCGGCAGACCCACGGCGGAGGAGCGCTTGGTTGTAGCGGCAGACCCGTGGTATAAAACAGAAGGAGTACCTCTAGAGGCTATGAGGGGAGCACTTGGTTGTAGCGGCAGACCCACGATAGAGGAGCGCTTGGTTGTAGCAGCACAAGGGAGTGCTTGGTTGTAGCGGCAGACCCACGACGGAGGAGCGCTTGGTTGTAGCGGCTGACCCGTGGTACTAAACAGAAGGAGTACCTCTATAGGCTATGAGGGGGAGCACCTGGTTGTAGCGGCAGACCCATGGTGGGAAGCGCTTGGTTGTAGCAGCAGGCCCACAGTACACGATAGGTGGAGTACTACAGTAGTCCAAGGTAAGAGGGAAGTGCTTTGTTGTGGCGGCATAACCACTGTACTTGATTGAGAAGTAGTTTCCCAATAGCTATGGGTTTAACTTCATGATCAATCCTGTGTGGGTCATTGCGTGGGTTAATACCTACATATCCTTTGTGGGTCCGACATCTTAGATGAATCAGTGGCTATATCTGATCATCTCTAATGTCTTACGAAGAATTACCTGTGTGAGATGAATCATGTTTACTTTCCTTTGTGGATTGTGTTGTGCTATCCTGTGTGGATTTACGTTTTTCTTTCCAGTGTGGATTGGGTTGTACTTGAGCTCGGATGTTGGAGCCGAGCGAGAATTGATGACTTAGGTATATGTATGGGCATATAACTAAGCAGTTTCGGATGTTTCTTCGTGATTTTATCTTTCCTTTGTGGTTATCCTTTATGGATTCTGGGAGACCTTCAGGGGTCTAAAGGTCCCTACTGAGTAGCTTATACTCACCCCTGCACGGGCTATGCCCGCACTACGTTGTGTTGGTTGCAGACGACGAACATCGCTGATCGTGGTGGAGGCTTACGAAGCAGGACGGTACCTGGAGGTGGACCACTGGGCGGGACATACTCAGAGTGGTCAGCTGGACCTGAGGAGCATTGGAGGCTTTCTATACCCACCCTTCAGGTGGGATTTCCAGTGGATATCTTGAAGTTGCGGCTTTACTTTTCAGTTTTTGTTTTTCCCTTTTCAGTTGTACTTTACTTTCAGTTTGGGTTTGTATTCTGGCCCACTTACTTTTCCGCACTTACAGTTGTACCAGTTTCTACTTAGGGTTTACTTCTGCCTACTTAATCTATGTTGTTTGTTGTTTACTTTACAAAGGCAATGCCTTCCCTTTTTCTAGGATTTATGCCATGGTGCTAGTCGTCAGCCCCTGGCCTATGGAAGGCGGGCTTGGGGTAGTCACGGCATGGGCCCCGAGGACGGGTCGTGACACCCATGCTCTTCCACTCCTGTTAGGAACTGAAAACTTTAAAATCCTACTTCCATGAGGGTATGTCTTTCCAACTCGAGAGTGAATGGTTGTACCCTCCTATGCATGAGTTTATCCTATGCTGCATGGGTTTCCTTTTTCACCCATAAAAGAAAATCCCATTCCAACGTTGTAGTTTAACCACAACCCTTTTTCCAAATTCAGTCAATCTGATTATGAACTGTGGATGTCCAGTTATTCCCAAACTAACGTCGTATGGCCTTGATTCTGTCACCAAGAGGTTCCAACTGAAACTCTTTCCTCAAGGGTCAGATCAAATCGTCGGTGTAAGTGTGATTATCGAGTCTCCTCCTAAAGGTATCTCCAGATGTGAGGGTCAATTGAACGTCTTAACCAGAAACTCTAGGTCTTGGACAAGATTCGTGGAAGGAAATAATGATTCTTACCTATGTCTATTAATACAGCAGCTAATAGTAGACACAGACTGTTCATTGAATCATTCCTAGAGCCCATGGGTCACACTCTGTAACCGTATGTAGCTACACCCATCCCATGTACTCTAGCACTCTGAGTATGGTGGGGACAACAGAGGGAGATGGTTGTAACATCTAGAAATGTACACCACTTCATGCTGCTCTCCTAACTCTGCTTCCATGTCTGTAGCCCTATAGATTCTTCTATCCCTAACCCTTCTTATTTCTGAAACATTTTTACATGCCCAAGTCTCTAAGACTGGCGTCGGTTTCCTGCTTTCACACTATTAATATTAATTTGTTGTATCCACTCTACCAAAGGACATTCAACCCCAAAGGTTCTATCTAGCAACGTAACATAGGTAAAAATGCATAAGGTAATAGTGCTAGCTTTGATGTTTCTAAACACACCTTGCTCCAAATTCTGAGCCTTGAAGAACTGATAATATCGTATTCATCGAGTACCGGGAATGTTCGGTAAGCCTCGATGAATACTCTTCTACCAACAGGTCATCCTGCCAAAGCTGTAGAAGAGCTAGAAAACTCTCATCCACCTCCTCAAGTTAGTACTCAACCACCTGTGAGACGGATCACCTCAGAACATGAGGGGTATCTGATGCTGAAAATCATGTAAGGCACTAAGCCTAATTGTGTTTTGTACTAGTAGAAAGACTATAACCACAGCCTCCATCCAATACTCATCTCTCTGTGGATCTGTCTTTCCCCAGAACCTTAGTGACCTCTGGTGTTGGAACTCGTGCAACATGCTTAAGAGATGTGCACCCTCTGCTGCTGCGACTGGTGGTATTGGCTGCCCAACAAGTACTAGTGCTGTTGGAACACCACTTGGTGGTAGATATGTTGTAAGGGGGCCTTACACTGAATCCTCATCGCTCAGGGGGCTAAAATCACATACTATAACTGGAAACATGGGTTGCTATCTTTGTGGTGGCATCCTGATAAGGAACATGTGTGCCATGGTCATTAAGTTATACCTTGGGAGCTGACTCCAAAGAATTCAAAAGAATTTTTGTTAGAAACACATGCAATCTGTGTTTTCGTGTGCTAAGTCAGAAATTAAAATTTAGTGTCCTGGTGTATGGATACGTCGACCACCGCACCGACACTGGAGTCCCTAAATTGAAAACCACACTCATAACACTTAACATTATTGCTTTAGACGAAAGACCAGAGTCCTAGTTCTTTGGTAGAACATAACTCCTCTTATACCAATTTTTCACGACCCATCCCTCGGGTCCGGTTCCGTGACTACCCCAAGCCCGCCAACCAGAAGATAGGGGTTGTAGACTTGCACCTAAAGGCGTATTCCCTAAAAACGGAAATTCATTTCCTTTATAACTTTTAATCTCACACAACTATGTAAAAAAGCAGGATAGAAGCTCAAAGTAAAACTATATAGTATAAAGGATTTTTATAGAAAGTAAAAGGGGACAGGATAGAATCCCAACTAAAAAGTACAATTAAACTGAAAAGTACAAGTAAAACTAAAAATAGCTCATGTGAACACCCACCAAGGATCCTACCTGAAGGGTAGGTGTACCTCTCGAATGGTCGTCTCTACTGTACTCCTCGTCTAAAGTCCACCTCTGAGCTACCTCCAGTCCCGGTACCCTTGTCCTCAGTCAGCGCTGTCCTTCGTCTGCACAAAACACAACATGGTTCGGGCATAGCCTATGCATGGGTGAGTATAACGATACTTAGTAGGGACCCCGAGACCCTATAGGTCTCCTAGAGTTCCACAAAGGAATGAAAAAAAATCAAGAGCCCAACTCTACTAAGGTATATGCCCATACATAGACCATGGTTTTCATGCTATACTCATCTCATACATGTGGGAATAATACCACAAAGTTAACCTCGCAACGGTGAAGTATCACATAGAAAAACCTCAATCACAATCAAAAAGTAATGATAGCTCACAATAGGATTTATTCTAGGGGTAGTAAGAAGTAACATCTCCATTCACATCGTTGAACAACACGACTACTAGAGAACTGCTCCTATATCGAGTACAGTGGGCCTGCTGCATCACACAGAGGTGCTTCCCACTAATATTGGACTGCTGAGGTACTCCTCCTGTTGAGTACCATGGGTCTACCGGGTCACACAGAGGCGATCCCCCCCATGGGTCTGTCACGTCACACATAGGCGCTCCCTCTCAAAGCCTACTGAGGTACTTCCCCTATAATGTACCATGGGTCTGTCACATCACACATAGGTGCTCACCACCATGGGTCTTCCGTGTCACACCGAGGCGCTCCCCACTGGGCCTGTCGAGTCACTCTGAGTCGTATTGGCTAGTAGTGATCAGATCTCAGCCAGTCACAGGGTTCTGCACGTAGCTCGCTTGGGAGAACCACTCCAAAAGACATCAGTCATACCTCAACCACCCTGAAGTTCCCCCAAGAAGTATCCCAGTGGTCTGTCATGTCTTAAAGGACCCATCAGAGTAGACGGCGCGTCAATCAGATGCCCGATCTATATGTTATTAGTGTTTCTACTCCAAGGACCCGGTTTGATTTAGGGTTCGATCCAACCCGGTCGTACTCCAACCATATTCAAAACATAGATGAAGTATAAAAAAAGGACAATCTTGATCCAAGGATTCTAGTGCTTCATACAGTTTGTCAAACGTATTCTCGATTCACAAGTTATGTCCACGAAGGTGTAACTGGGTCTAGATGGTCTCGATTCAGTTCCGACCCGCCCCGACCTGGCCTGGGCTGACCCGAATTGGTTTGGGTCGACCTGGCCTGATTTGGGTCTAGTTCAGATGGCTTGGGGCTTGGAGGGCCCAGCCTATTAGACTGTGTTCCGGCTCGTCCCATGAAGGGGACGACCCAACCCAGCCCGTTGGTACGGCCCGCTGGGCGCGGTGCAGCCAGGCTTGGCTGGTGGTCCACTGAGGCAGGGTGCACCGTGACCAACACCCAGGGTGAGGCCCCATGGTCTTCCCGAATGGTCCGTGGACCATTCTGCTGCTAGAACGCATGACCCACCAGGGTTTCCATTTTGGTGTGGCATGGTCGGACAGAAGGCCTGCCGGTCTTCCTCCTAGTGTCACGCGACTGCACAACAGCTCAACTGTGGCCGACAGGTTGCTAGCTGCTTTCGGCATCTACCACGGTGAAGCGGTTGTGACCTCTTTCTCCATCAGTGGCACAGACGCATGCCGCCACTCTTCCATGCAGTCAGCGGGATGCATTCCGCTACCCTGCTCCTCCGCGGCCTATGGGTCACGACCTCTTGCTCATCCAACGACGTGTATGTGCACTGCCCCACCTTCCTCGGGACCGACCAGGTGCCAACCACCGATTTCATCCGCGAGCCATTGCGGCTTTGTTCTAAGACTAAGAAAATAAAAGATTTCATATTCATGATCCTTGTGTAGAGGGATCCGCGTCCATATATCTTGCTCCACAAAACTCCGTGTTTCCTACATCAATAAATATTTGTCGTTGAAGAACGCACGAAGAACACGGGAAAAATAAAAAGAAAGAGGATCAATGTTTATGCGAGAGATGAAGTCCATGTTCGTGTGGCCATCGTCATCATGAAAATAGGATAAGAAGAATCAATAAAATTCAATCATATTAAAAACAAACCCCTACATCAACCTGAAATAATTATTCCTAATCCTTCAAGAAGAAAACATTTGCAAATCAAATAGTTAGTGAGTTGATCTGTGTCCTTTTTTTTTGAAGAGAAGAACATGGGAAACAATAATCATACTGATTTAAACACCTAGCTTGTTTCTTGGAGACAACATGAGGAAGAAGATGAATTCGATTGAGGGGATGTCAGTGTTCGTCGCTTCTGCAAGACGCTTCCAAATCGAGCTCAGGTGTAATCCTCATTATTTATTGGAGAATCTCATTTTTTTGGAGAATGTGTTCTATAATGAACTCCATCCAAGTTCTCTTCTTTCCAACAATTCCCCTAACCCAGAGATAGGTGAGGAGCAAACATATAAATTAAACTAATTGAGTAGGAACAACAATTTAATTAAAGTAGGCACAATTAATTCGGAGGAGAAACCAAGAGTCACCCCCTCACATTAAAGAGGGAGTTCAAGTGTCGGGTGGTCCCCACCATTAATTTCATAGTGGGAGGTTTCAAGATCGGGTGGTCCCCACCACCTAATTAAAATGGTATGTTTCACAATGAAAAATAAAATAAAATATGTTTTATTTTATTTTTAATCTTTTAACACACCCATGAAACATCCAAAAACTAACATTGAACCTCAACCTACTGCGGTCAAGGTGAAGGTCACCTTAAGCAAATATCGGCATTGTGGGTTGAACGGTGTCTTCAGATTTCAATTATGAACAACATTTCAAAAGCTACAAAATGTAGCTCGCACGTTTACTAAAAGTACACAAAAAAAAGTTCATAAAATTATTAACAGTCACCCTCGAACCGCACCGGTCGAGGATAGGCTCTGCCTAAGTGAAACACTCTCCAAAGAACCCAACAGTACTCTTGGATTTCCAATATGAGTTACCATTTAAATGTTATGGATTTTACTATAAAATAATTTTCACTTAATTATTTTATTTACGACCAAAAAATAACTTTCAATGGTGGCCCACACCGGCCAATGTTAGTCTCTACCTAAAGAAACCATTCACTCATGAGTTCAACGGTGGTATTGGATTTTTAATCCGAGTTACCATTTTTGAGTTATAAGAATTTGAAAAATAAAATAACATTATTTAATAATGTTATTAATGGTTATTCCATTTTCAGGTTTTCTCACAGGTGGCCCACACCGACTTAACATAAGTAGTTCATAGGGTAAACCTACCATCCAGAGCGCAACGGTGCCCTCATATATTTGATCTGAGTAACTGTTTAAGAGTTATTCAACTTTTTTAGGAAAACTACTTATAAACATTGATTAGAATATAACAAAACCTCGACGGATCATTCTGGTCACACCATGCCTCAGAATCGCGCGCTGTAAGATTTTTCGGTCTCAAAATAATTTCATATAATTAAAAAAATATGGAATTTTTGGGACATTACATTTTAAATATGTACTATGTATTATATAGGCGCTTATATATTGAAAAAATTATATCCATCATTTGGGGAAGACATGGTTTTTTTGAATTATCTAAATATCTAATCCTAATAAGTCTAAGGATTATGATCTATAGATTTTATCCAATCCAGTATGAAAAGTGTGTGATTATGAAACTTTTCCAATTAGGGAATGTCTGGGATGTATCATATCTCATAACCTCTTCCCAAATATAGGTGGGAACTGCTGTTTTTCTTTGGAATTAAATTAAGAAGTTAAAATCATGAAAAAAATTGATATATTTATTTAGTTTCTATATTTACAATGGAATTTATATGTTATTTCAATAGATTTAGAGTTACAAATAATATATTATTGAAATATTTAATTATGTATTTTGTGTCAATGTAAGATATTTATATGATGTGATTTATAGTATATTATAGTCGATTCATGGTGTGACAATCATTGTCATGGTGTGAGTTGTTAGAGATATCATTGAGATGATGATGACAATAATTCTTGGCTATATAATTGGGATTTGTTCCGTAAATGAGTTCTATAAGGTATGGTGGATTAATGAAAATTTATCTTTGTTGCTGCAAAACTTATTCATGGTGTAACAAAGTAGAATTTAATCTCTCAATCCATGTGAGATTCACTAGATTCGAGGAGGAGTTTTGTAAGGATCTATCTAAGGATTTCTGAGAGTCATATAAAAGTATTAGGAATTATTTACTACATGAAAAAACTCATCTTACCTTGATTTAACACTTTAAGACTAAATTAATTTCCACCTAATAGAAACATATATCATAAAAATTAGTGTTTTTGGCCTTTCCATGATGATCTGTACCATGATATTACCAAAGTTTATTTGATCACTTGAAGAAGTTCTATATAGACTCACATAAAAATATTTTTTGTCAAAATGTGATGCATATTGTCAATGGTAACAAAATAATATATCTCAACTGATCATACATGGATTCAACCTCAAAAATTTCATAGAGATATAATATTTAAAATTTTTATGTAGTGTTTCTAAACATGAATGGATGTGTTGTTCCATGACCTATTCAAAAAAACGTTCTTTTGTAAGGTGGCCTTTTTATATTTCAAAAATTTCCCATCATTAATTTTATTTATTACTTATTTAATGAAAATTCACAATATTTTTATGTCATTAAGATCAAATACATCTAATCTATCACCACAACATAAACTCATTTTGTCTACAAATCCCAACTTCATGGTTGGGAATTATTGACCTAAGCTTCACCAATTCTTTATAGAAAAACTTACATATAATCAAATCTAGTTTCACCAAGTTTGAACTATAATTTTTGAGAAATCAATCAATGTATATCTATTGATTAGTAAAACAATGAATCTATACCAACATATATTATTTACTATTCTAAAACTATCTATATTTTTTATAAATACAATTGAATTATAGTTACTAAATAATGATATCTCCATCCCTGTAAGATTTCCTCACCATAAAATATAAATCAAATGAATATAAAATCTTAATAAAAAAATAAAAAAATTACTTTAACGATAATATAAGAAATGGTTTGAGATAAATAAGATTAAAATATATCTCATTACAATATTTATTGATATATAGGTAACGGTCATCTTGCACAAACAATAGTATGTATTCACCTTTTGCATTACACACTTTCTAAGGTTGGGGATTCCGACTACAGTCATGCGATAAATCATTTCCCATACTAGATGTGTATAGAAGTTAAAAAATATTTCAATTACATAACGCAATGAAATTACTAATAATTAATATCTCATTGAAAAAAGTCATAATTAACAATTTTATAGTCAATGTATATCATAAACTACTCACCAAACAAGTAATTCATCTGTAATATTATTGTATAAACTAAAGTGGAAAGATCTAATTGATTGGTTGGTGAATTCATTTCATGTGTTCAATAGTACCTAGAATCTTTGGCCAATTCATGAGGGTCCCACTTTTCCACACATCTAAGACACAAAAATGAGGTATCATAATAATCCTTAAATTTTTTATTTTAATGTAGAAAAATCAGGATGGATACCAATTTAATCCTTTGTGTCAGCACTAGAAAATACATATCTCATAGTTTTTACCTGAATAATTTCAATCCTTTCTTCTTTGGAGTAGTTATATAGTAAAACTCTTGATTAAAATGAGGAAAATACCATGAAATCGTAGGAATGATCAAAGCTTAATTAAATTAATAGGGACTTCCAAAGACATAACTCCTACCTTTTCAAGACCATTAATGATTATAACTTCTATCATCACATGACTGACAAATATAGCTTCATGAATCCTGAAAGATAATTTTTATAGCAGTGTATAAAGGATATGATTTTTCAATAACCCATGAACCACCTGATGATTTATTTCCTACTCTCCCAATGTCATTGAATATAGTAATATTTCATCTATAAATGATATGAAAAATAAATAAAAATCAAATTAAAAATAATATTCATGAGAGGCATGGAAATATTTTTATAATTAACTAAAAAAATGCATAAAAAGTTATTAAAAATTGCATTAATAAATTTAGTCTCACACAAAGTAGATGATACCATGATATTAAATAAATCATGAAAAACCATTTATCCCATTTAATGGGATGAATAAATCATTAATTCATCTAAATGGATTTTAATTATTTATAGTTACCTTGTTGAAGATCAGATAGTCCACAAAAATGTGTAGAATCCCCCTAGTTGTCCTTCTAAATAGATCCTAGGCACAATAGGTTGAAGTAATGGGTCATATAAAACCCTTCCAATCCACCTAATGTTTAGAAGGACATGAGAAAAAAATCATCCACAAATAAATTAGAAAAAAAATACCATGTGAGGAAATAATTTAGGTCTCTTTATTTCAACTACTTCGATATCTAAGAAATCCATCTATGTTGCAGCCACCTAAAATTGATTATGGTCCCAACCAAATCTTCTTTCTTGAAAATCCCATCATCCAATAATATTATCATGAGATTTAGAAGGAGAAGATAATGATGCAACCCTATTATAATAATCAATTAGATATTGGAAATGAGTTATCTAATCCATTCCCAATATATGGTCGAATATCTTCATAACTAGAGTATAAAACTCCCAAATATGCTAGGATGATCCTTCCATAAGGGATCATGAGTGAAACCTCTTACATCATTGTAACTATGTAATAATTTTTCATTAATACTCATGATACTAAAAGATGTTTTAACATCTAATCCCAAGAGAGACACTAATTTCTTAGAATTGGAAGAATTAAATTCTCTATAATTAAATAAATAATATACTTGTATAGAATATACCTGACTATTAATGATCACCCTCTATGTTTCATCCTTAACATTATTTATTTAAATAGATTCTCCAAAAACTCTATGAGATATATCATGATGACCTTACAGTGGTTATTGATTCCCTAGGGGACACCCTACTGACTAATGACTCTTCAATAATGAATTCTCCATTTTATAATGGATTCATATGGTGATTTTCCCATATAATCATATCCAAAAAATTTAACACTTGCGGTGTGACCTAGATAGTGGTGTTTTACAACACTATTTAAATAAATATACCAAAAACCACTTAATGTTTTTCACATTCCACACCAATGGAACTAATTTGGCTCATAGGAATAGATAGATCTACTATACAGTTCATGAACAAACCATAATAATAAAATCTAAGATCCCTATAAACTAGGGTATAACGTTCTGCTAGTTTAACTACCCAACAAGAATAGTCTCTCCCGCTCGTGAGAGATTTCTCCTGGGGTTTTCCTAGGTTTGGAGTCTCAGTTCTTCTTTGGACTGATGTTCCTTCGCCGACACTCACGTATTCTCCGGTCATCCCTCTCAATTTGATGTGTTCCCTCTGAGTGTCTCTCTTTTCGTTTCTTCTTCGGCCGCACTTTTCTATGTGGTACCACTTCTTTGGGGACCCGGTGAAGTCTGACTATTCGAGATCTACCAGGAAACATCAGATTGGCATCTGGGTGTTTCCTTTCAACGGATCGGCAAGAGTCGTCCGATTGAAAACAGAGCGGCTCCCTATGGTTCAGTATCTTCCGATCGAACTCCTGTTCAGAGGCCATTTTTTCGTCCCCAACAGACTGGATCTGATCATTTTCCTAAGGGTTGGACAAGCGGAGGGGTGTGCTCGCATAGGGTGTGCTCGGGAAGGGCGGGGTCGTGAAGGAGGTTTTCGTGAAGGGTATGGGGGGAGAAGATCTCAGTTCATGAAATGGTTGTTCTATGAAGGGGTGTTCGGCGAAGGGGTTTCTTGCTAAAGGTGTTTTCGTGAAGGGAGTGCTCACACGCAACATGTTGTTCGTGTAGGGTGTTCTCACGAAGGAGGTGTCCGCAAAAAGTATTGTGGGTAATGATTTCAGTTCGTGAATGGGGTTTTTCTCGAAGGGGGGTTTTATGATGGGGTTGTTCACTCAGGGAGTGAGCATGAAGGAAGGGTCGTGCAGGGTGTGATCATGATGGAAGGGTCACGCAGGGAGTGATCATGAAGGAAGAGCCGCACAAGGTGAGTGGAGGCTGCAGTGCGCGGTAGCTGTGGGCGTGGTACGCAGATGGGTGTGGGCCGTAGAAAACTGGAGCATGTTTCCTGTGGTGTCCCTTTTTACTGGTTTGCGGTGGATTTGACCCACGGTAGGAGCGGGATTTGAAGGATTTTGAGGAGGTTTGGGAAGGAGCACGGTTTGTGTCATGTTGGTTCGCAACTTGGCGTTGGTTCGCCGAAGGTGTTGGTTTGCAATCCGAAGGTGGCTTGCATTCTGGCGTGGGTCCGTGAAGGTGCTTGCCAATGATGGTACCGGTGTGCGGCAGCTCAAACTACGAAGACTCTTGAGGGGAGCCTGGGGAGGAGTGTGGCTACGCAGCCCATGGATGAAGGGGTTTGTGGTGACGAGGGAAGTTATCGGTTTTAGTAAAATGGAGCTGGACCAAATGAATCGCTGGCAGAACCTCTCCTTAACTGATAAAGAAAAATCGGTAATTGCTACCTAGAAGAGTGAATATGTTTTTCTATCACAATGACTGTCCTTTCTTATTGTTGGAAAATTTCATGCAAAAAGGACCTTTAATCAAGGAGTGCAGAAAAATACACTGCAAAATATCTGGCGATTGGAGGACTACATTGCTATAAGAGAAGCGGAAGTGGGACTCATAGTCTATGAATTCTTTAATGATGGATATAAATTAAAATTTCTCAAAGGTCGACCATGGTCCTTTGACAACCAAATCATTATCATGGAGGACCATAAAGGAAAAGAAAATGTTCATTCAGTTAATCTGTCTTGCTCACCTTTCTAGATTCGAATTAGAGGAATCCCCTTTCATGGTAGAACTGAACGTGTTATGCGTGAGATTGGAGGACACATCAGTTCATTTCTAGAATGGGACTGGTCTGATCCAATTCACTGGGGACCTTTTGTGAGAATCATAGATTCGATGGACGTTTCCCATCCTCTTATGAGGGGCATGTTTTTGAAAATTGGGGACTCTAACGTCTGGATTTCTTTTGAGATTGAAAAGCTTCCGATTTTCTATTTCTTTTGTGGGTGCCTCAGATACTTAGAAAATGAATGTGAAGTAAAGAAGGAGGATGGATAGGGCAATGATATTTTTATATAAGGTCCCTGGATCTATGAAAAAACCTCTTGGGAGGCTTTTATTTCTGATGTTAAAAAACAATAGGACCACGAAAAACTAGCGAAGGCTCTTAATTCGTGGGCTAAACCATCTCATACTAATATTATCATGCTTGGGCTGCCAAATATTTCTGCTAATAGTCATGTGGTTCAACGGGTATAAGGATGGAAAATAGACTGTCAACGGATCTCAGTAAAGCCGAGGGAACAACACATGAGTCGGGTGCAGGGGCCGACTACCCCCCAAGCTAGAACACAACTATTTTGATGGCCATTTCCTCCCCATCTTCTGGGCTACAGCCCAACTACAAGGAACCACCAGACCCAGGCTCAGGGGTACAATAGCTATGTAACAACCCACCGGACCCGGTTTCCAGTTGAGATGATGTTTCTCCCAGTGCTACTATATAGGCATTAGATGACATGACGGGGATCACGTTGACAGGTATTATAAAACATCGGACGTGGAAAAGAATGATCAGCAGGGATAAAGGTGTGGACCCCCCCTAGTTCACAGCCCAGGGACCATAAATGACGCTTGTAGGCATCTTAGATGACTGAGAGCTTGCCAAAGAGGAGGAAAGTTGCAGATGATGGGCAGGTAGTAAATGTTTCCGAGGCGGCGGCGGGTGTGTCACAGCCCCGCCTAGGGAAATAAAAATCTTATGCTAGAACTGCCGGGGACTGGGCAATCCACGAACGGTTCGCGTTCTCTATCACTGGAGTTCCAAATTTCACCCTGACATAGTTTTTGTATCTGAAACTGTCACGACCCGTCCTCGGGGCCCGTGCCGTGACTACCCCAAGCCCGCCTTCCATAGGCCAGGGGCTGGCGACTAGCACCAAAGGCGTAAAATCCCGATAACTGGGAAGGCATTGCCTTTATAAAAGAAAACAAGCACCACAGAGTACAAGCGGAAGTAAAACACTAAGTACAAAAGATGAGCTGAAAAGTAAAAAGGGGCCGGAAATACAAGCCCAACTGTAAAGTACAACTCGAAAGGGAAAACAGTGACTGAAAAGTAAAGCTGCTACGCTGAGATGTCCACTGGAAATCCCACCTAAAGGGTGGGTACAGATAGCTCCTCTGCTCCTCGGGTCCCGCCATCCGCTCCGAGTATGTCCCGCCCAGTGGTCCACCTCCGGTTACCGCCTCATCGAATAGTCCACCTCCAGGTACCGTCCAGTCCTCGCACCTTCGGCTTCTGTCAGCACTGTCCGTCGTCTGCAACCAACACAACGAGGTGCGGGCATAGCCCGTGCAGGGGTGAGTATAACGATACTCAGTAGGGACCCCGAGACCCTCAAGGTCTCACTAAAACCAACAAGGATAACCACAAGAAGATCACAACAGATAAACTCTACTTAGGTATATGCCCATACATATACCTAAGTTATCAAGTAACCCATCTCAGTCATGAGGAAGCACAAGGATCATGAGATCAACGGACAACCACTACCCAGGTATATGCCCATACATATACCTAAGTTATCAAGAAACCCATCTCAATCATGAGAAAACACAAAGGTCAAAAGTCTCAGCTCAAACCAGGATTTTCATTATCGAAACCGTAACTGCTGAAGAGCTCCGTCTCTAGAGTGTACAGTGGTCCTGTCACGACTCCGAGGCTGCCGCTCACTAACCTAGGACTGCTGAAGTACTCCTCCTGTCGAGTACTGCGGGTTTGCGGCCAACCACCTGGCGCTCCGTCCGCTGAGGGTCTGTCGCCAAATACCGGGCGCTACCCAGATAGCCTACTGAGGTACTCCTCCTGTCGAGTACCGCGGGTCTGCTGCCAACTACCAGGCGCTCCGTCCGCCGTGGGTCTGCCGCCAAGTACCGGGCGCTCCGTCCACTGGGCTAGTCGACTCACTCCAAGTCGAGTCGGTCAAGCAGTCGTCAGGTCTCAGCCGGCTACACGGTCTCCGTACTCTGCACGCTCGTCTCCGGGAGGGTCCGCTCCACGAGCTACTGGTCGATACTCCAAGTATCACAAAGTCCCACGAAGAAGTGTCTCAAAGGTCCGTCTCGTCACAGGGGTCTCAACGCAACAGACGGCGCGTCGATCGGACGCCCGGTCTGTGCGTTATTAGCCTTTTCGTCCCAGGGGCCCGGTTGGTTTCGAGTGCGAACCAATCCCGGCCGTATCTCAACTGTACCCCGAACTCCCATAGGGTATACTCATAGGGACCGTTACTAAACGTAAACACCAACGCCGCTGACGGTTCGTCAAACGGACGTCCTGTCTGAAAGATATCAGCTTTCCCGTTCCAGGGGCCCGGTTGGATTTCGGGTACAATCCAACCCGGCCATACTCCGTCTGCATCTAAAACTCGGGCGGAGTATGTCAAAAGTTCCGTCTCATCAAGAGGAAGTCAACGAAACAGACGGCGCGTCAATCGGACGCCCGGTTTGTGAGTTATTGGCTTTTTCGTCTCCGGGGCCCGGTTGGTTTTTAAGGCAAAACCAACCCGACCGTACTCCACCTGCGTCCAAACCTCGGGCGGAGTATGCCAAAAGATCCGTCTCACTTAGAGGAACACAACGCGACTGACGGCGCGTCAATCGGACGTCCGTAGCTCAAGATATGAGCGTTTCCGCTCCGAAGGCCCGGTTGGTTTCGTGAACGAACCAACCCGGCCGAACTCAAAGTTAACCGAAACCTTGAGTGCGATATACCGAAACGACCGTCTCGATCCAAGGATCGCGTTGCCGCAGACGGTTCGTCATTCGGAGGTCCGAGGCTCAAGTTATGAGCCAAAAACCGAATCTGGTTTGAAACGGGGGGGGGTCCGGGTCCGGGCCGACCCGGCCCGACCCCCCCCCCCCCCCCCGGGGGCGGCGCGGCGGCGCGGCGGCGGCGGCGGCGGCGGGCCGCGGTGGCGGCGGCGGCGGCGGGCCGCGGCGCACGCGGGGGCTAAGCCCCGCGGTTCTGGACAAGGCGGCACGGCCTTGTGCCGTGCCTTTGAAACAAACGGCCCCCACGTGGGGGCCGATTTAAAAAAAAGACCGGGGGGCTGTTGCCCCCCCTTACATGGAACCGCCCCCCTCATTATGAGGGGGGTTTTAAAGAACCGGCCGGGGAATTAAATTCCCCGGTTTTAAGTCATCCGGCCGGCCAGCTGGCCGGCCGGTTTTTACCAACGGGACCGGAAATTCCGGTCCCGCCTTTGACTTCCGACGCCGGCGGCCCGGCCGCCGGTCTCCTCTTCCGCCGCGGCCCGGAACCGGCCGCGGTCTTCTCGTCCCGCCGCGGCCCGGAACCGGCCGCGGTCTTCTCGTCCCGCCGCGGCCCGGAACCGGCCGCGGTGTTCGTCGTCTGGCGCGGTGCGACGGCACCGCGCCCCTTTCGCCGTGCCATGAATCCTTTCAACGCGGCGCGACGGCGTCGCGTTCTTGAAGATTCTCCTCGGCGTAACGCGACGGCGTTGCGTAAATTATAAGCACGATCATCCGCGTGGTGCGACGGCACCACGCCATTGCTTCCACCCGCATGAATAAAACAAGAACGATGGAGGGGGGTTCGGCCGTGTTCGTGCGGTCCGGCCCCCTTCACGTTAAAATAATCACTTAATAAAAATATTTCAAAGCCTCACGTAGACATGCGATCCACGAGCAAGTAATGAAATAATTTAAGAATTAAACAACAACCCCTACCTCGGGTTTAAGATTCGAAGAATCGTCTACGTCCCGCGGAAGACGGCGTCGCGGAGGTCGGGCGTCGCGGTCGTCGTTCGTCAAATCCGTTGACGAAGTGTTATGCCCGAAGAGACACGACGTTGGCAGATCTTCGTTTTCCGACGAAGAAGGTCCGAGGAGAAAGAAGGGGTTCGAAGATACCGAGTCGCCGAGTCGATGATCCTTGACGAAGTGTTATCGTTCTTCGTTGAGGATGAAGACGTTCTTCGCCGGAGAAGATGAAGTTCTTCAAGAGACTTAGAGCTCTCTCCTCCAATCCTCAACACAACCAAACTAACCCCAAAAAAATAAAATAAGCTAATCTTATTTTATTAAGTCATTCTATGAGTTTCAAAAATTCAAAAACTTAAATCCATTAATTGGATTAGTGTGTTGGCATGATTAAAGTGAGGAGAGGGAAAGTCACCCAATTAATGGAAAGTTTAAAGGTTAAGATGAGTTACACATCTTAAGTGGGGGGGGGGGTTAGAGGAGTTAGGGAAGGTGAGGGGTTGGGCTCGTGTGGGCCCCACCCCACCTTTATTCTCTCAAGGGTAGTTAACAACAAGGAGGTCCCACCCAACTTCCACACATAGGTTTAAACAAGTAAAAATAAAATTGTTCATCACAATTTTATTTAACTCAAACTAAAAACTCCAAAACGTAACTTTCAACCCGCAACAAACGCAACTCCCGAAAAGGTCTCATTAAGCGAATATCGGCGCTGCGAGTTCATCGGTGCCCTCGAATTTCAATTCCGAGCACCGGATCAAAAGTTAGGAATTCCCGCTCGTTCGTTCACTGAACGTACCCGAGCCAAACTTCGGAAATTAATTCCGGGCACTCCGGGCCTCGGAATCAGGTGCCGTCTGAAACCGCGCTCTTGTAAAATTCTAAAGAAAATTAAGAAAAAAATTCCCTTGAATTTTACGGGTCTTTACATTAATCCCACCTCAGGGCTTTACGTCCCCGTAAAGATACAACAAAAACTAGGGAAACAAATGAGGGTACTGAGCACGCATTTGAGCCTCCCGCTCCCATGTGCTCTCCTGGAGATTCCCGTGCTGCCATCTGATGCGCACAAGAGGAATCGATCGCCCACGCAGGACCCGCTCCTGTCGATCCTCTTTCTCCACCAGGACCTCCGTAAAAGTCGCCCCATCGTCAACGTCAAGCTCTCCATGGTCAATGATGTGCGTCGGGTCGTGCACGTATCTCCTTAGCTGAGATACGTGGAAGACGTCGTGCACCTGGTGCAGCTGAGGTGGTAGATCCAGGCGATAAGTAACCTCACCAATCCTGCTGAGAAACTGAAAGGGTCCGATGAATCGCGGAGATAACTTGCCGCCTCGGCCAAATCTCCGAATACCACGTCGAGGTGAGACCCGTAAGAAGACGTGGTCACCATCCTCGAACTCTAGTGGTCTCCGCCTCCTGTCAGCATATGACTTCTGCCGGCTCTGAGCTGTCCTCATCCGCTCCTGGATGACCTGGACCTTCTCTAGTTCCACAAGAGCTGCAAGATTTCTTCTTTGCCGATAAGAGAAATCTGGTCTCATCCCCTGGATGAACCACATTCTTTGCCTAAAACAGTCAATCCTAACGTGGATGATACTAATCCATACCAAGGATGACGTCGTAAGGCCTCGACGCTACTACTAAGAGATTCAACCGTTACTCTCGCCTCCAAGGGTTGAGTCACACTGTCGGCATCAGTGTGTGGTAACTGGGTCTCTTCCAGAAGATGTCTCACAAGTGAGGGTCAAGTCAACAGCCAAAACTGGAACCTCTTAGTAACATCACGAAAGAGGACAGGAACGAAAATATCACAAAGGTATGCGTCTTTTATTATTGCAGCTCATAATACAAGACGCTACACAAAAGAAACAAAGAACCAGAAGTACTAAGGACGTATCCACTAGTTCTGCTCCTGTCCATCGGCTCCCAGAGCTCCATGATCGAAGGCCTCGGCTGCCTGAAGGTGAGCTCTCCCCTGCGGTCGGGGTGGTCCTCCTGGTGGTGGTGGTGGAAGAGCCTCAAAGCGTCGCCCACCACCAGCTGCTCGTCCAGCTCCTCTGCCTCGTCCGCCTCCTCCCTGCGGACCGCCACGGTCGAACCTCTGCCTCTGCCTGGGAGGTTCTTCACTTAACTGCTGATCATCAGCATGGCGGGTCGGATAGTCACGATCCATGTGACCAATCCCGCCACAGGAGTAACACTGCCCACTCTCGGCACGCCTGGCTCTGACTCCACCCCGGCTTCCCCGTACAACTGAGCCTGAGTCGTGCGGTCGGCCACCGGTAGGTCTGGTCTGCCTGGAACCCTGAGTCATCCGTCGGCTACCTGCTGCAGATGACTCTGCCACGTGCCGCCCTGCGGTGAGTTGCTGTGCTGGTGTAGACTCAGCAAGGAAACTCTCGATCAGAAGTGCCCGCTCCAGTACTCCTGTCTGAGTCGGTATGCTGAGGGAGATCAGCGATGCCCTGATCTCGTGTCTCAAACCCTGCTCGAAGGTCCGGGCCCGGAAGAAGGGGTCCTGTACCATGTCTGTCGAGTACCGAGAAAGGTCGGTGAACCTCGCCGCGTACTGAGCGACCGTCATGCTGCCCTGCCGCAGCTGTAGAAGCTCCTGGATGCGCACCGCTCGGAGGGTGGCCGGGACGAACTCAGAGCGGAAGAGGCTCTCAAAGTCCATCCAAAGAAGAGATGCCTCATCGTGCACCTGGAGCATCAGGCTCCACCATCGTCCTGCTGCTGCGTGTAGTAGGCTCGCAGCGAGGATCACCATGAGGTCTGCTGGTGTCCTCACTAGCCTAAACACTCGAACTACTGCCTCCAGCCAGTCCTCTGCTGCCTGGGGATCCGTCTCCCCGCGAAACCTGGGCGGTCGCTGGCGCTGAAACTCATGCAGTGCGCTGAGGCGACGTGCATCGTCAGCGGCTGCTGCTGGAAGCATCGGGGGCTCGGCGGGTAAAGCTACCGCCGGTGCCACTACTGGAAAAGGGCCCTGCACCGAGGCCTCGTCGCTCGGTGGGCTGTCGTCTCGCTCGACTCTCGGAACCCTAGCTGGCTGCCGTCGTGGGGCCATCCTGAAAGAAACAACGTAACACGATCAAACGATTATACCTGGTGAGATGACCTGGTTTGAGCTGTTTTAAGGGGAAAAACTTTTGAAAACACACACGCAATCAATGTTTTCGTGCATTAAGTCGGAAATCAGAGGTCAGGGTCCTGGTGTACGGATACGTCGGCCGCCGCACCAACACTGGACTCCCTGGACTGATATCCACTCTCAATACGCTAAACATTATTGCTTCACATAGAAAAGATCAGAGTTCACGGTAGAACCGAACTCCTCTGATACCAATTTGTCACGACCCGTCCTCGGGGCCCGTGCCGTGACTACCCCAAGCCCGCCTTCCATAGGCCAGGGGCTGGCGACTAGCACCAAAGGCGTAAAATCCCGATAACTGGGAAGGCATTGCCTTTATAAAAGAAAACAAGCACCACAGAGTACAAGCGGAAGTAAAACACTAAGTACAAAAGATGAGCTGAAAAGTAAAAAGGGGCCAGAAATACAAGCCCAACTGTAAAGTACAACTCGAAAGGGAAAACAGCGACTGAAAAGTAAAGCTGCTACGCTGAGATGTCCACTGGAAATCCCACCTGAAGGGTGGGTACAGATAGATCCTCTGCTCCTCGGGTCCCGCCATCCGCTCCGAGTATGTCCCGCCCAGTGGTCCACCTCTGGTTACCGCCTCGTCGAATAGTCCACCTCCAGGTACCGTCCAGTCCTCGCACCTTCGGCTTCTGTCAGCACTGTCCGTCGTCTGCAACCAACACAACGAGTTGCGGGCATAGCCCGTGCAGGGGTGAGTATAACGATACTCAGTAGGGACCCCGAGACCCTCAAGGTCTCACTAAAACCAACAAGGATAACCACAAGAAGATCACAACAGATAAACTCTACTTAGGTATATGCCCATACATATACCTAAGTTATCAAGTAACCCATCTCAGTCATGAGGAAGCACAAGGATCATGAGATCAACGGATAACCACTACCCAGGTATATGCCCATACATATACCTAAGTTATCAAGAAACCCATCTCAATCATGAGGAAACACAAAGGTCAAAAGTCTCAGCTCAAACCAGGATTTTTATTATCGAAACCGTAACTGCTGAAGAGCTCCGTCTCTAGAGTGTACAGTGGTCCTGTCACGACTCCGAGGCTGCCGCTCACTAACCTAGGACTGCTGAAGTACTCCTCCTGTCGAGTACTGCGGGTTTGCGGCCAACCACCTGGCGCTCCGTCCGCTGAGGGTCTGTCGCCAAATACCGGGCGCTACCCAGATAGCCTACTGAGGTACTCCTCCTGTCGAGTACCGCGGGTCTGCTGCCAACTACCAGGCGCTCCGTCCGCCGTGGGTCTGCCGCCAAGTACCGGGCGCTCCGTCCACTGGGCTAGTCGACTCACTCCAAGTCGAGTCGGTCAAGCAGTCGTCAGGTCTCAGCCGGCTACACGGTCTCCGTACTCTGCACGCTCGTCTCCGGGAGGGTCCGCTCCAAGAGCTACTGGTCGATACTCCAAGTATCACAAAGTCCCACGAAGAAGTGTCTCAAAGGTCCGTCTCGTCACAGGGGTCTCAACGCAACAGACGGCGCGTCGATCGGACGCCCGGTCTGTGCGTTATTAGCCTTTTCGTCCCAGGGGCCCGGTTGGTTTCGAGTGCGAACCAATCCCGGCCGTATCTCAACTGTACCCCGAACTCCCATAGGGTATACTCATAGGGACCGTTACTAAACGTAAACACCAACGCCGCTGACGGTTCGTCAAACGGACGTCCTGTCTGAAAGATATCAGCTTTCCCGTTCCAGGGGCCCGGTTGGATTTCGGGTACAATCCAACCCGGCCATACTCCGTCTGCATCTAAAACTCGGGCGGAGTATGTCAAAAGTTCCGTCTCATCAAGAGGAAGTCAACGAAACAGACGGCGCGTCAATCGGACGCCCGGTTTGTGAGTTATTGGCTTTTTCGTCTCCGGGGCCCGGTTGGTTTTTAAGGCAAAACCAACCCGACCGTACTCCACCTGCGTCCAAACCTCGGGCGGAGTATGCCAAAAGATCCGTCTCACTAAGAGGAACACAACGCGACTGACGGCGCGTCAATCGGACGTCCGTAGCTCAAGATATGAGCGTTTCCGCTCCGAAGGCCCGGTTGGTTTCGTGAACGAACCAACCCGGCCGAACTCAAAGTTAACCGAAACCTTGAGTGCGATATACCGAAACGACCGTCTCGATCCAAGGATCGTGTTGCCGCAGACGGTTCGTCATTCGGAGGTCCGAGGCTCAAGTTATGAGCCAAAAACCGAATCTGGTTCGAAACGGGGGGGGTCCGGGTCCGGGCCGACCCGGCCCGACCCCCCCCCCCCCCCCCGGGGGCGGCGCGGCGGTGGCGCGGCGGCGCGGCTGCGCGGCGGTGGCGCGGCGGCGCGGCTGCGCGGCGGCGGCGGCGGCGGCGGGCCGCGGTGGCAACGGCGGCGGCGGGCCGCGGTGGCGGCGGCGGCGGCGGGCCGCGGTGGCGGCGGCGGCGGGCCGCGGCGCACGCGGGGGCTAAGCCCCGCGGTTCTGGACAAGGCGGCACGGCCTTGTGCCGTGCCTTTGAAACAAACGGCCCCCACGTGGGGGCCGATTTAAAAAAAAGACCGGGGGGTTGTTGCCCCCCCTTACATGGAACCGCCCCCCTCATTATGAGGGGGGTTTTAAAGAACCGGCCGGGGAATTAAATTCCCCGGTTTTAAGTCATCCGGCCGGCCAGCTGGCCGGCCGGTTTTTACCAACGGGACCGGAAATTCCGGTCCCGCCTTTGACTTCCGACGCCGGCGGCCCGGCCGCCGGTCTCCTCTTCCGCCGCGGCCCGGAACCGGCCGCGGTCTTCTCGTCCCGCCGCGGCCCGGAACCGGCCGCGGTCTTCTCGTCCCGCCGCGGCCCGGAACCGGCCGCGGTGTTCGTCGTCCGGCGCGGTGCGACGGCACCGCGCCCCTTTCGCCGTGCCCTGAATCCTTTCAACGCGGCGCGACGGCGTCGCGTTCTTGAAGATTCTCCTCGGCGTAACGCGACAGCGTTGCGTAAATTATAAGCACGATCATCCGCGTGGTGCGACGGCACCACGCCATTGCTTCCACCCGCATGAATAAAACAAGAACGATGGAGGGGGGTTCGGCCGTGTTCGTGCGGTCCGGCCCCCTTCACGTTAAAATAATCACTTAATAAAAATATTTCAAAGCCTCACGTAGACATGCGATCCACGAGCAAGTAATGAAATAATTTAAGAATTAAACAACAACCCCTACCTCGGGTTTAAGATTCGAAGAATCGTCTACGTCCCGCGGAAGACGGCGTCGCGGAGGTCGGGCGTCGCGGTCGTCGTTCGTCAAATCCGTTGACGAAGTGTTATGCCCGAAGAGACACGACGTTGGCGGATCTTCGTTTGCCGACGAAGAAGGTCCGAGGAGAAAGAAGGGGTTCGAAGATACCGAGTCGCCGAGTCGATGATCCTTGACGAAGTGTTATCGTTCTTCGTTGAGGATGAAGACGTTCTTCGCCGGAGAAGATGAAGTTCTTCAAGAGACTTAGAGCTCTCTCCTCCAATCCTCAACACAACCAAACTAACCCCAAAAAAATAAAATAAGCTAATCTTATTTTATTAAGTCATTCTATGAGTTTCAAAAATTCAAAAACTTAAATCCATTAATTGGATTAGTGTGTTGGCATGATTAAAGTGAGGAGAGGGAAAGTCACCCAATTAATGGAAAGTTTAAAGGTTAAGATGAGTTACACATCTTAAGTGGGGGGGGGGGGGGTTTAGAGGAGTTAAGGAAGGTGAGGGGTTGGGCTCGTGTGGGCCCCACCCCACCTTTATTCTCTCAAGGGTAGTTAACAACAAGGAGGTCCCACCCAACTTCCACACATAGGTTTAAACAAGTAAAAATAAAATTGTTCATCACAATTTTATTTAACTCAAACTAAAAACTCCAAAACGTAACTTTCAACCCGCAACAAACGCAACTCCCGAAAAGGTCTCATTAAGAGAATATCGGCGCTGCGAGTTCATCGGTGCCCTCGGATTTCAATTCCGAGCACCGGATCAAAAGTTAGGAATTCCCGCTCGTTCGTTCACTGAACGTACCCGAGCCAAACTTCGGAAATTAATTCCGGGCACTCCGGGCCTCGGAATCAGGTGCCGTCTGAAACCGCGCTCTTGTAAAATTCTAAAGAAAATTAAGAAAAAAATTCCCTTGAATTTTACGGGTCTTTACAGAAACAATTTTGGATTGCAAGGTTGCAAGCCTTATGGGACAAAAGATTGGATTCAAAAATGACTTTCCCATTGGAAGAAAGGGACACTTAGGTGGACTTTTCATCTTGTGGAAGGAGGACCTTGGGGTCAAGATCTCTACGTAATCTAGTAACCGCATTTCTGTGATGGTTGCTGGCCCAAGAGCTCCTCCTTGGTCGTTTGTTGGGTTCTACGGGTGGCCGAGTGGGCATAATAAACACAGATCATGGGCCCTTTTGAAGAAAATACGGGACTCCCTCCCTAGCTCTCTTCTAATGGGGGGGGGGGATTTTAACGAGGTCATGTCTCCCCATGAAAAAGAAGGGGGCTTGTGAGGAGTGGTGCTGTGATAAATGATTTTAGGATTTCTCTTGTATCGAACTCTCTTCATGACCTCGAGTTTTCTGGCTCGCCATTTACTTGGCACCAGGGTAGGTCAATGGAGCACCACCTGGCGGAAAGGTTAGACAGATTTGTTGGGAATTATGAGTGGACCTCTCTTTTCCATGCCTTCTCTATCGTCCACCTTCCCCCCGTATCCTCTGACCACTACCCAATCATGTTGAAAATTGTCTCACAAGGGAAAAAGAGGGGACCTGAGTGATCCTTTCACATTGATAGTATGTGGCTCCAAGATAGATACTGTGAAAATGTTGTTCAAGCAGGTTGGGAGGAATCGAATCGGTGAATCATGTCAAACTTCCACACTGTTGCGTCTTGCCTTCAGATGTGAAGCTCAGCTAGGTTTGGTAACTTTGACTGATGTATTAAGGAGGCAGAGAATCAATTAAAGTGACTCCACTCATATCCTTGTTGTGATTCTCTCCTTAGAAACATCTATGTGGCAGAAAAAAATATTAATGCAGCTCTGAGGGAGAAAGAGAGTTTTTGGTTCATTCGGGCACATGAGTCCCATATCAGAGATGGTGATCAGAATACCATCATTTTTCACCAACGATCTTCTGTGAGGAGAAGGAAGAATCATATTGCTCATTTGGGTTTCATTCTAAGTTCTTTAAACTCTTTTGGAATATAGTGGGGCTCGATGTGGTGGCCCTAATGAAGGAGGTGTGGGATGGAAGAACCTCTCTTGAATCCTTGAATGAAACTCTTATTACTATTATCCCCAAATCCCAGTGCCCTAAAAAAATCTCATAGTTTCGGCCAATTAGCCTGTGTAATGTGATTTACAAAATTTTCTCCAAAATCATGGTGGCCAGACATAGGAATTTTCTCCCACTGCTTATCTCAGATAACCAACATGCTTTCATTCCAAAGAGATTTATTACTGACAATGATGCCATTACGTTAAAATTATTCCACTCTATGAAAATTATCTTCTCATCCAAGCATGGTACCATGGTAATGAAACTAGATATGAGGAAATCTTATGACAGAGTTGAATGGCCTTTTCTCAAACTTGTTCTTTTTAGGTTGGGCTTTGGGACGAAATGGATATCTAATGTCCTGAATTTTGTTACGTATGTCCCTTAAAGAATCAATATTAATGGGGTCCTTTTAGTGAGCATTAATCCATCAAGAGGATTAAGACAAGGGGACCCCGTTTTACCTTACCTCTTCATTCTAATGGAAGATGCCTTTTCTCATCTCATCCTAAAGGTGTCAGATAAAAGAGTTATCCATGGTGCTACGGTATGTAGAAATGGCCGCTATCTCTCATCTCTTCTTTGCAGATTATAACCTCATTTTCATGTGTTCTACCGTGCAAGAATGCAGTGCAGTGCTGAATATCATCAATCTGTACAAAAAGGCCTCTAGGAAATGTCTTAATGCTTCGAAATTAGAGTTATCATTTAGTAAAGGCGTCCCACTAGCTAAGAGAGAGGATTTGTAGCAAATGTGTGGGTTTTCGCTGGTTGATAAGCATCCTAAGTACCTTGGCCTCCCGACCCTTGTGGGTAGGTCGAAGAAACAAGTTTTCGGAATGATTGTGGATAGGGTGGATAATCTGATTTGTCTTTGGCCTAGTAGGAAGACTTCCATGGCAGGAAAGGAAGTTCTCATGATGTTAGTGGCCCAAGAAATTCCCTCTTATGCTATGTAACTTTTTAAATTCCCAGAAACTCTTGTTGATCAAATCCACTCCGGTTGGCCAATTTTTAGTGGAGCTCCCATGAGGGAAAACATAATTCCCATTGGATGTCATGGGAGAAGTTGTGTGTTTCAAATTTTTGTGGCGGCCTCGGCTTCAAAAATCTCACATTGTTTACCGAGGTTCTTTTAGCGAAGCAAGGATGTTGCCTTCTATCCCACCCAAATTCCCTGTTCTCAAAGGTGATGCGAGCTAAGTACTTCCTTCACTCAAACTTCTTGCATGCCCAGCTGGGGCCACGACTGCATTTTATGTGGAGGATCATTTGGGGAGAAAAATCTCTCATTGATTTGGGCTGCGTGTGGAGAATTACTGATGGGCATAATATTAACATATGGAATGACCCATGGATGAAAGATGACATCAATCATAATGTTTCCTCACCGGTTGTTCCTGTATTCGAAGATCCAAGGGTATGTGACCTACTCGATGACTCGCTTGAGGAGTTGGATGAGGAAAAGCTCTTTTGCTGGTTTAATGAGCTGGATCATCAGCTCATATTGGGTATCCCTATCACACCAGAAACGGGTATTGACCAGATTTGCTGGATTGGGGAACCTCATCAATGATATTATGTTCGTTCGGGTTACAAAATGAGGGTTCAAGGTTTGGCCTAGGTCTTTATCGATAATCGGTGGAAGTGCCTCTGGTCCCTCACCGCTCCCCCTAAGGTGAAATGTTTTTGGTGGCAAGTCTGTGCTGGGGTTCTCCCAACCTGTGACTTTCTGGTGCATCAACATTTGGCGAAGGACGACACTTGTCCTTTGTGCCTCCATAAAGTGGAATCCCCTTTGCATACAATTCATTCGTGTAAGGGGGTGGAAGGGGTGTGGAAGGTTTGGATGCCATATTTTGGTATTTTCTTTGATCTTTCAATTTGGTTGGTCCCAAACCTTACTAAAGGGGTGTCTTCTATGGAACTGAAAGTGGTTGGGCTGATATGCACAATTTCTTGGTTGGTTTGGACGCGATGGAATGAATGCATTTTCCAGATGAAGGTGACCCCTGATCACCTATGGGTGGATAGAGCTTCGGAGTGGATGAATGGTTGGATGAAAAGTGATGAGTGGAATTCTCTGAGCCACACTCGACGAGTGTCTCCTTTATGGTCTCCACCCCCTGAGGGTTTCTTCAAGGTTAATATAGATGATATTGTCTCTGCTAATTCAAGGGTTGGTATTGGGCTCATTGCTCATAACCGTTTTGGTTAGATTGTGGAAGGTCAGTGTAGGGAAGTGCCTAACTCATGACGCCCTGTGGTGGCAGAGGCCTTATCCATCCTCCAAGGACTTCTTTTTTTCCCATTCAAAATTTTGGCCCATGATTCTGGTGGAATCTGACTGCATCAAAGTGGTGAACACTCTGTCAACATAAGACGATGATTCCCAACCTTATGGCCTCATCTTGAGAAAGATCTGGTTCCTGACCGATTGATTCAATGCATGAAAATATTCATTCATCAACAGAGATGGTAATTCGAAGGCCCATCGTTTGGCTCAATTTGGGAAATATTGGGGAGATCATTTTTGGGTGAACTCATTCCCCAATTGGCTTTGTAATCCTGGTTTCCTTGAACTACAATTTTTCTTTTGCTTCAAAAAAACTACCCAACAAGAAATTACATTGACATTCAAAAATTAATATTGAAATTTTTATATACCAAAATAACTACTTGCTCTAATAAAAATTTATGGAATGGTCTGATCCAAAAATCATTTCTTCATTGCCATATAAAAGTTATATATGGTACAAATCATAACATTGATCTACACTGTCCACCTCTATCCCATTCAAAATTTCATATCTATGTACTCTACATCCCCAATAATTTTAGCATCAAAGTGGCATGGTTTAGTGATCTAGATTCATATTACTTCACCAACATTGACCATGGTTTAAGATATGAAAACTCCATTGTTTTCTCTTAGTGGAGATTATTAGTATAGAATTACTAGATAAAAAATTACATAAACAATTTCCATTCAATTCGTTAATACTTATTTTCCTTGATTATTACATCATAATAATGATTATTACTTCTTTAAAATAGAAATGGGGGGGGGATAAACATGATGATTCATTGTATTTTATATAATATTTTATATTCAGTGAATAAAATCAACCCTCTCAAATTTTTCCTAAATGGAACCCTCATCTTGAAAAAAATATGGTAGTAGAACATCAAATCGTGCATAATAATTTTAGTTGTGGGTTTTTATCATGATGAAACCTAAAATAAAAATTTAAGACTCTAATCTAGAACCTATCAAATATTTGGATATATAAGAGGACTATCATTCTGATGAATTTCAATAAATAATTTCTATGTACTAGAAGGGGTTTTACAAAAATATCTACATTAATGAATAAAATAACATCAAATTTATTTCCAAGAAATTAAAATTTTAGACTATTTTTCTCTGCAGTTATAATAAAGTCATAAAACCTTCCCCTCTCTTATATAAAATCATCTATTAATTATTTTATGATTTAATAATGCTAATTAAATGAAATAATAAACATCATACATTAAAATTGGTTTTGTGAAATCTGTGAAATATTTGTTAAAAAAGGTTTTAGTAAAACAACTCAATTAAATTATTCATACTGACCTACTCATTACTAATAAATAAATAAAAAATACTATGTCATTATTAGTTAAGAATAAGTTAATATTAAAATTCAACTGAGTCCAGAAAATAATGGAAACAAACATAGGTACACACATGATATGGAATGTCACACTACCATTTTTATCTTTTAATAGATACTGATGATTTATGAGACTTATATAGTGGGACTAACTCAAGAAGAATGTTAAAATATAACACGGAACACCTCTATTGGAATAGTGTTTCACATTAATTATGTCACCCAATTATATTTATGGGTTACTTATTGATTTGAGATAGTCCAATATTCTATCCACTCCCAATCCCATTCCCAAGAGCCCTTATGTTTCCCCAGTATCATTTTGTAACAACACAACATTGATACCCAAATGGTTCTATGTCATAGCATAAATAGTTTTTTTGACACAAAATTACCAAATAATAGTGTAAAAACCCAAATATAAATTAAATATATTTTTGATATGATTTATCATCTATATATAACTATTCAATAAATTAATTAAATAATTGACGGTTTAGTCAAATCATCATAATTTATTGTAGAGATAGAAAAAAATGTCACCAAAATATAGTTATTCACAATTTCATCACCTATTCATAAATTTATGTGGTTGTTAAGAGAGACCAAATCTATATGATTGTGCATACATTCTATGATATGATATATAACATCCACAAATTCATTATAAGCATGAAACAAAAAAAACTTTACACATTTAAAGTAACCCAGACATGGACTAAGAAGAAAAAATACAGATCCTTTATGAGAATGGTCTCTTAGAGAACACCTAGGATAATCATACCTTGTCCATTTCACATTCGCAGCTAAAACTAAAATAGGTCCCATGCTGACTTTCAATAGCACATGTTATATCGATTTTTACACTAATGTACTCATGCCTCGTGTGATTATTATCCTTTACCCATGTCACACAAAATAACCTCTATATATATTCCAATGAAACATGCGTAGGTTTTCAATACTATATATCATAATGAAGTCACCACTAGAACTCATCCATTATATTATAAATCTATTTATACAAATTAGAAATAAAAACAAGTTAGGAAGTGTAGTAATCAATGAGTAGTCTGTCAATTATGATAATATATATATATATATTAGAAATGCTTATTACTGAAATAATTATGTAGAAAAAATTACAAAACAATATATTAATAATTTTCAATAACATTATCCAAACCTTCTTCAGACCATGCTCTAAATCTTCTTATTAAACTTATCCACTATAAGAGAACTATTCATCAAGGATATTTGATGGATGTATCCCTCTATGAAATGAAATATTCTTATATATGAACATATCAATACATGTGTATTGGGAGGAAACTCATCTCCTTATGGGGAGGAACCCCACATGTACCTATGCATCATCCTCTCATAGGAGGTCACTCATATTATCATGGAATAGAGTGTCAACATATATTTAATACCATATATGTATTTGTAACCCTCCATTATATAAGGATTATCATTAATTATGAAGGAACTTGTCATATACATATACTGAATCAAGGCTTGTATCTACTACAACTGTATTATGCTGGACCCCAAAAAAATTACAATTACCAACAAAAGAAATCCTTCAAAATACTACAATAAATATGAAATATCGTCAATTTTAATTGATAAGAATGGTAGATACAGTGGTATCACGTTATAATAACATAACCTATGATTTATAGGTCCATCGTCCACCCTATAAGAATCAAGGAATTATGATAAAAAATTTAGTACAATGACTATCACATGTATATAATTTACAATACATTAAACCATAAATATATCAGGAATCAGTGAACAACAATAATTGAAATTCATATCATTATTTACTCATCACTCAAATACAATGGATTGTATAATGAATCACACATAAGGAATTAATCCTTAGGAAATAATTTGGGATAACAATTATATAAATTTATTTTAAAAAATAATTTCTATTATAATGTATTTATGAAATAAAAAAATATTATCACACCAAATGATACCCCATACCCATATAATAGCCGCACTTTGATGGTATTATACATATATAATAGGACACCAACCATAATATGTGAAGATAAAAATCCTTATGCCCTTAGAGGCAAGATATAGAACATAAAAATAATTTAATAATACTACGATATAATTAATTGGAATTTACATAATTTACCTAAACATAAACCATAAAAATTACTTTCATAGAAGCTACCACACCTCATGCTCCCAGAATATGACCACTTACAACTATATGATGGAAGGAAAAAACCTATAGCAACTTAGATATATAAAATAAGAGATCATGAGGTTAGGGTAGAATTTATAATACTATAATCATATCATAAATTCATAAGATAAATGATGTATTACCTTAGGTAATACAATAATATACTCTTACAATAACTTGGTGATGAAACTGGGTGAAAAATGTAACCTAGGTAGAAGGATATTGATGAGAGGTAGGGAGGGAGATTCCAAGAATATATATGAATTATAAAAGAGAATAAAATATTATACTAAAGGATTAATTATTAATGTTTTTTAAAATTGGGGGGAGTAAAAAGGCCAATAGTTTCCCATCATTAGAAAAATAAATCGTAGTCCCACTAAGTACTCGATGTCCTGTAAATGGATTCAAAAACCACTAGTGTTCAACCATATTACTAGTACATATCCAATGGGTACCTAGAGATACCAACAATAGGGTGTATCCCCACTTCTCATTTACATAAATCATTAAATTCCTCTAACAAATTTTTATAACTAATGACTTAATGACTGCAAACCATTTTTTCCATTTTCAAAAAGCTGCTTTAAGGAAAGCGGGAAACCATACAATTCAAAAAAAATGGTCATTCAATTCAAAATAAAACTTTCAAATACCTCATCACCGTTCACATGAACCTCTAGTCAAGCGCCTCATCAACTCCATCTTCATTGTTTTCACCGCCATCATTCACCACAGATCCATCCAATAACCATATCACTACAAGCTTAAGCACATCCAAAGGGGAATACCCAGAATCACCCAACAGCAATTGAAAAATCCACCAACAGACCATGAACAGCATCACCGGAACCTAATCCGAGATATCCGCAACTAAACCAAAGAAAATCAGACACACGAAAAAAAGACATCGCTGACGAGAACCATCATACGTCGCCACTGCAGCTCCAAAACATCAAAGTGAACAACATCACATGTTTCATCAAATCACCAATGGTTGCATAGAAATCCATCACCCAACATCCATCAAACTCAAGACGAACAAATTATCAAATCCTAAGATCCCGAAATTCGAAACCAGATCATGGAAACATCAAGGGGAAACCATCACCATCGCACAGACAGATCAAAACGAACCCACAAATCCAAGCCAAATACAACTACAATAAAGTGGAAATTAGAATATATCACCAGACGCTGGAAGAAAGTATCGCCGCGAGATCCCATTGCCGCCAACCAGTATGCACTCGGAACCCATGGAGAATCGCCCACTGTGAACACCATAGGCAAGGAGGATCCCCCAGGACGTGGGAACTCGGAACTCAATCCCAGAAAAATCACATTGCCAGGGGATCCCTATCTAGCTTTGAGGGAGTCGGGCAAGAAATCGATGCAAAGGCCGAGTCCACGGAGCACCGCCACCACTGGGAAAACACCACCAGATCTCGACGAGCATAGTGTCACGCCCCGCCAACTGGAGAGGAGACCATGTGGTGAGGTTCTCTAGAATCCTCTAGAGTTTTCTACATCTCCACCAAGTTCCGGAATATTCCAGACTTCTCCGGAGTGTTGCAGAACACCCCTTGGGCCTTGAAGGGTCCAGAACATTCTAGGCCTCCATGGAAGGTTGTGGATCTCAACGGGTTCTAGAATGCTCCATGTATATTCTAGTAGAGTAGGCTAGAATACTCTAGAATCATGTGGATGTGTACATATTCTAGAATGTTGTACACTTTGCCACCAAACCCTATATAAAGGGAGTGGCTCCTCATTTGTAAAGACACACATAAGTTGAGAGCATTTGAGAGCTTCTTTTCACTTGTCTCTTGTGAGCTTGTCAAGCACTTCCCTTACGATCCTTAATTCCGTTGTGAGTGTCAAAAGGCTGAAATCGTCTAGGCTTTGTGAAAGGAAATCTAGCCGGGTGCCGCACGAGAGCTTTGGAGAAGGCCAAGTCCCGTGACACTTGGTATCAAAGGGAGGTTCAAGGAAAGTGTTCGCGATGGCAGGCTCGAATGTGGAGGATCCTATTATGTCCAAGAAGGAGTCCATGCCGACCATTTTTAAGAAGAAGGCCGGGATGTCTCGTGAGACCGTGGCGACTCTTGAGGAGCGTCTCCTAAGGGAGGAGGAGTGCCTTGTTGATGTGAAAGAAAGGCTCGAGTATGTCGAGGGAGACGATGAGGAAGGGGCACTAGGCGTCGTGGGCCTACGTGATGCGCTCTTCACTCTCCAAGACCGAGTGACATCAGTTGAGAGGTACGCCAAGGAGAATGCTGCCGAGAAAGATGCCTTCATGGACTGGACAAAGGGGATCTTAGCACAGCATGGGGATGTGATGGCCCGGTACGACCAAACTCTTGAACAACTTAAGAGGGAGTGGTCAAATTACCGTGGCGAATTGGCTAGTGGGGTGCTTTTGCGGGACACACCAAATATCGATGTGCCTCGTCCAAAGCACTTCAATGGAAAGAGGGATTCCAAGGAGGTAGAAAACTTCTTTTGGAAAGTGGAGCAATACTTCGAGGTGATAGGCTTGATGGAAGACATGAGCCGGGTGAAGACCGTCGTTCTTTACTTTGGTGACGATGCATCCCTATGGTGGAGGATGAAGCACCAAGAGCTCAAGGATGGTGGGAAGGCACTTCCAGCATGGGAAGAGTTCAAGCAATGGTTCTATGCTCAGTTCTACCCTGAGGAAGCTGATTGGGAAGTAAGGGACAAGCTGCGAACTTTGAAGCATACGGGGACAATCCATGAGTATGTTCGGGAGTATGTCTCGCTAAAGCTCCAGGTACGTGGCAAGCCTGATTATGATCATATGTATGATTTCATCAAAGGTCTTCAGCCATGGTCACTACAAGAGGTGCGAGGTCGACGGACTAAGAACTTCACCGAAGCCGTGTCCATTGCCGAGTCCTTGGTGGAATACAAGAAGAAGGTTGAACCCCCTAAGCCCAAGAAGGAGTTCAAGGGTAAAGGTGGGGGAGACCAAGAGAGGAGGTGGAACCGAGATGCCCATGACAAGGGGAAGTACAAGGAGCGCACCAAGGACTTATCGTGGGAATTGAAGCGCCGAGGATGTTACTTTTGTGATGGGCCTCACACATGGAAGGAGTGTCCCAAGCGAAAGGCACTCAACTCCATGTTTGAAGAGAGGGAGGGAGTTACCAAGGAGCGGAAAATGGGGACTCTAAGGCTCTTCAATGCATTGGAGGTGAAGAACCCACCTAAGGCGCCACCTAAGGATGGGTTGATGTATGGAAAGGTGGAGTTGAATGGGAAGTCCACCTATGCGATGCTCGACACAGGAGCCACACACAACTTTGTGGCCGAAGATGAGGCAAGGAGACATGGGCTAGTTGTGGCCAAGACGACTAGTGACATGAAATCCGTGAATGCCACACCTCAACCGGCGAGTGGCATTGTCCGTGGAGTGACCCTTTGCATTGGTGAATGGAGGGGTGCTATTGATCTCACGGTGGTTCCCATGGATGACTTCATGCTAGTGGTGGGGATGGAGTTCTTCAAGAAAGCCAAGGCCATACCAACACCTCCCTTGGAGAAAATGGTGATCGTGGAGGAGCGAAGCCCGTGCATGGTGACGACGAAGGTATGTGGCAATCATGACTTGTCTTTACTTTCTGCCATGCAAGTAAAGAAGGGTTTCAAGAAGGGAGAGGAGACCTACTTGGATTCCTTGAAAGATGATGGGACGGTGAACGACAACCATGAGTTTCCAAAGGAGGTTAAGGGTGTGCTAAAGTATTTTAGCGGCGTCATTCCACTGGAGTTGCCCAAGAAGCTACCACCCAAGAGAGAGGTGGATCATGAAATTGAGTTGGTTCCAGGATCAAAGCCACCATCCATGGCACCATATCGTATGGCTCCACCCTAGTTGGAGGAGTTAAAGAGGCAGTTGGAAGAGATGTTGGATGCGGGACAAATCCAACCATCCAAGTTGCCATATGGATCACCCGTTCTATTCCAAAAGAAGCATGATGGCTCCTTGAGGATGTGCGTGGACTATCGGGCATTGAACAAAGTCATGGTGAAGAACAAGTACCCTATCCCATTGATAGCGGATCTCTTTGATCAATTGGGAAAGGCACGGGTGTTCACCAAGCTGGACTTGAGATCGGGGTATTATCAAGTCCGCATTTCCATGGAAGATGTGCCGAAGACCGCATGTGTGAAAAGGTACAGATCCTATGAGTTCCTTGTTATGACATTTGGCTTGACTAACGCCCCAGTAACATTCTGCACATTGATGAACAAAGTCTTCCACCAATACTTGGATAGGTTTGTGGTAGTCTACTTGGACGACATTGTCATCTATAGTGAGACAATGGCGGATCATGTGGAACACTTACAAACCGTGTTCAAGGTATTGAGGGAAAATGAGTTATATGTGAAGAAGGAGAAGTGTTCCTTTGCGAGTGATGAAGTTCTCTTCTTGGGGCACAAGATCAAGGGAGGCAAGCTCATGATGGATCATGAGAAGATCCGGGCTATCTATGAATGGGAGAGGCCAACCAAGGTTCCCGAGTTGAGATCATTCCTGGGGTTGGTGAATTATTATCGGCGATTCATCTGTGACTATTCAAAGAAGGCGGCTCCACTCACCGACTTGCTAAAGAAGAACAAGCCGTGGGAGTGGGATGTCAAATGTGAGGAGGCATTTGAGGGCTTGAAGAAGACGATCATATAGGAACCGGTCTTGAGCTTGGTGGATCCGACCAAGCCTTATGAGGTACACACCGATTCCTCAGACATTGCTATTGGGGGTGTGCTCATGCAGGAAAGACATCCCATAGCTTTTGAGAGCCGGAAGCTAAATGACACCGAGAGGAGGTACACGGTGCAAGAGAAAGAGATGACAGCCGTGGTACATTGTCTTTGAGCATGGAGACATTATCTCTTGGGGTCTAAGTTTGTGGTGAAGACCGACAACGTTGCCACTAGCTACTTCCAAACCCAGAAGAAGATGACTCCAAAGAAGGAAAGATGGCAAGAATTCTTGGCTGAGTTTGATTATTCTTTGGAGTAAAAGCCTGGGACAACGAATGTGGTGGCCAATGCACTTAGCAGGAAGATGGTGTTCAGCCCCTTGTCATGTGTGGATGACAGGATCTTTGGTAGGATCAAGGATGGCATGGAACATGATCCTATAGCCAAGAACATCTTGGCTCTCGTGAAGGAGGGCAAGACAAGGATATTTTGGTAGGAGGATGACACTCTTCTTACCACAGGGAGGAGGATATATGTCCCAAAGTGGGGGAACCTGCAGAGGGATCTCATCAAGGAGTGTCATGACTCGAGATGGGCAGGACATCCAGGGCAACACCGCACCAAGGCCTTGCTAGAGGGATCATATTATTGGCCGAGGATGGAGGACGAAGTGGAGTCCTATGTGAAGACTTGTCTTGTGTGCCAACAAGACAAGGTGGACAATCAGTTTCCTGGAGGATTGTTGCAGCCATTTCCCATTGCAGAGAGGCCATGGGAGACAGTCACCATGGACTTCATCATTGCATTTCCGAAGTCCAAAGGGTATGGGAGAATCATCGTGGTGGTGGAAAATCTCTCGAAGTATGCCACTTTTATCCCCGCTCCAGCAGATGTGACGACAGAGCTCACCGCAAGGCTACTCATCAAGCATGTGGTGAAGTATTGGGGGATACCACGACACATCATTAGTGACCGTGATCCACGCTTCAGGGGTATGTTATGGACTGAGTTCTTCGGATTGATGGGATCGAAGCTCCACTACTCTACGAGCATTCACCCCCAGACGGATGGGCAGACGGAGAGGGTGAATGCCTTATTGGAGCTCTACTTGAGGCACTTTGTGAGTGCCAACCAGCGAGATTGGGCCAAGTTGCTTGATGTGGCTCAATTCTCCTACAACATTCAAAGGAGTGAGTCGATGGGGAAGAGTCCTTTTGAGGTGGTCGCCGGACAACAACCCCTTACTCCTCACACAGCGGTACTTGGGGAGAAGTACCAAGGAAGAAGCCCAACCGCCTACACTATGGCCAAGGAGTGGCATGAGCAGGCCGACATGACGAGAACCCACTTGCACAAAGCTGCCAAGAGGATGAAGAAGTGGGCCGACAAAGGGCGAAGGGATGTGAGCTTCCAGCCAGGGGACAAGGTGATGGTGAAACTCTTGCCTCAGCAGCACAAATCATTCAGGAGGGTGCACAAGGGCCTGATTCAGTGATATGAGGGACCATATGAGGTTGTGCACCGAGTTGGGGAGGTATCATACCGCTTGGAGTTGCCTCCCAAGCTGAAGATCCATCCAGTCTTCCATGTGAGTATGCTCAAGCCATATCATGAAGACATGGAGGACCCAAGCAGAGGGGTGTCTACAAGGGCACCTACAACGGTTGTCGAGTCATATGATAAGCAGGTGGATCTCATACTCGATGATCGAATAGTTCGGCGACGTGGAGTGCCACGAAGGAAGGAGTACTTGATCAAGTGGAAGGGATTACCAGAGTGTGAGGAAACCTGGGAACCTGCAGACAACTTGTGGCAGTTCGCGCAGGCAATCGAGGAGTATCATCATGGACGTGCCGAGGACGTTGCTAGAATAGGTGGGGGAGGATGTCACGCCCCGCCAACTGGAGAGGAGACCTGGTGGTGAGGTTATCTAGAATCCTCTAAAGTTCTCTACATCTCCACCATGTTCCGGAATATTCCAAACTTCTCCGGAGTTTTGTGGAACACCCCTTGGGCCTTGAAGGGTCCGGAACATTCTAGGCCTCCATGGAAGGTTGTGGATCTCAACGGGTTCTAGAATGCTCCCTGTATATTCTAGTGGAGTAGGCTAGAATACTCTAGAATCATGTGGATGTGTACATATTCTAGAATGTTGTAGACTTTGCCACCAAACCCTATATAAAGGGAGTGTCTCCTCATTTGTAAAGACACACAGAAGTTGAGAGAATTTGAGAGCTTCTTTGCACTTGTGTGTTGTGAGCTTGTCAAGAACTTCCCTTACGAACCTTACTTCCGTTGTGAGTGTCGAAAGGGTGAACTCGTCTAGGATTTTTGAATGGAAAGATAGCCAGGTGCCGCACGAGAGCTTGGGAGAAGGCCATGTCCCGTGACAATAGGGAGGTCTCCGCATCAACCTGAGGCGAAGGAGGCGGCGGCGAGGGTAGAAACCCTAACGCGTTGTTCCCCTTACTGGATCATCCCTCCATCTCATAATTAATGACCCCAATAAATAATGTAGATTTCCAAAATTAAAAAATATAACTAGACTAGAAAGATAAGGGTCTTTAAAAGTTTTTCATCTATAGTTCGCACCATGCTTGATAGATCATCCAGTATTTGTCTTCGAAATAAATTAGTGAGATATGTTATAATATGTAATTAAATAATTTAACATTCGAAGTGCTAAATTAATTTCTTTTGTAACACCAAATGTTTTTCATATAGACTATATGAATATTAAAACCATGATATATATATATTTATTAGAGACCAAATTTCTCATGAAAATGTGTATAATTTTATATATAATCAAAATTCTAGATGATCCATTTGATATTAATGAACACTTATGAATTATGTTGATAAAGTTTGAGTTGAGGGTATCATAATTGGCATGTGGTCAATATTGTATTTATCATTACATTAAGTGATAGAGAATTTCCAAAAAAAAATTAATTAATGATGTAGTAATTAGATAATGTTTTTAGAGAACGCTTTGAATAATATCATACAATGAATAATTTATTATTTTTAATATAGTTTCATGTTAAATTAATTTTTCAACACACCCATGGATATGTTCATCGGTGATTGGAAATGGGTTCATAAAATGAAAGGGATATTTCATGAGGATGGAAACACCACACCATGATATAAAGTTTATCATGAAACAATTTGAAGAGGGAAGAAATATATTTAGTATTACCATATGATCACAATAAAATTCAATTTTATTTTACTGTGACTTATTTATATAGAAATATGTTTTTTTTATCAAATGTAAATTTTAGGATTCATTTGAAAGACATAATTTATATATCCTATTGAAGAAAATGGAGTTTATTAAAAATTCCATTATGGGAATATTTTCACATAAAATTTAAGGAATATGTTGTAATGGTAGATATCATTCCACAATATATATTCCATACATATTTTAGATTTTTACCTAAAATAATGAATTGATTTTGACAGCCTAATATACTTTATGCACACCAAATAAATTAGTTGAATATTTATATAAAACCAGGGATAAAAAATATTATATTAGGACAAATATATTCATAAAATAATAAATTCTCATAAAATGATTTTTTTGGATCTCTTTGGTTTTTTTAAAATAGATTATATCCATAATTAGAGAAATTATTTTTGCCACATATGTTACACTGAAACAATATTTTTCACAATGATATTTGTCTTGGGACTATAAAAATAGGGTAATCACATAGAACTATCTGAATTTCACTAGATAGATGAATTAATCATTGACAAGATAACATACAGATCAATTTAGATGCAGTGAAGGAGAATAAAACTAGTTTAAACATGACCCACATTAATGGAACATGAGGAGGATATAGAAAGAATAATCAACCTAAAGACAAATGTTTTCATATAAATTTTTCATGGAGTAGAATAAATTATTCCTCCTCCCCAATACAATAATCTTTTCTATAAAAAATGTGATTAGTATGAGCCGAACCAATGAATACTAAGGATTGGAACCCCTATAGAAATTGTAAGTTTACCTTATATAAATCACTTGTGTCAAGTGAATTATTACATGATATATATCTCTCATCATTATTCTATATTTTAATTCATCAGTCATATTCTATAAATAACATGAGAAAAAATTATTTTAAGAGTTTGGAGTTTTTAGTAAACATTGATTTATCCACCCCTTACTGATCATTTATATCTCACCTAGAGTATATCATTTGGAATATGTAAATGACTACTATTAAATATCTCAATATCTATTTATCAATTTGTTTCTACAAATGATCTTACCAAAGTAGTAGTTCAAGGGATTCAAATTGGTATGAATTATTTATAAATATTAATATCTTTTGATTATGTTTTTCTATATAGAATATGTATTCCATCATCAAAAATTATTGTCCTATTACAACCAATTATTTTCATACATTGACATTACATAACTTTTATAAATCACATTATACGTTACAAAAAAACACTCAAAATGATCGGAATAGTTTAGTGCCTTTAGAAACATAGAACGCATTCTTATAATTTTGTGAATTATCATCACTATCTCTCATAATGAACATACCATGTATTTTTCCAATGTAAAAAATTTCTTTATATAATGGGAAAAAATAAAACATATGAAAAATGTGAGATCAGATGAATAGTAAGGGTAACCAAGGGAGACATGTAATCATAATCATGAGCACAAGGGTATTAGAACAAGATCATGAAAATATATTATCATACCCTTCATATCAATGATCATTAAAATCAATCATTGAATAAATATTGTCAGTTGATTTGATATGAATAATAAGGAAATAAATAATATAAACCAAGAAATCATAACATAGGAATAAGATATGGAATTTATATCAGACACATAAGAATATAAAATGATTCTATAGTAGTCCATGCATTTATGCTAGGTTGTATTAGTAGTATGGGTTCAATCCACATACCATATTATTAGTCATTGTTCACTCCCATGCCAATTTTTGTAGTACGAGTTTAATCCCCATACCATCATTGTTGTCATTGTTCACTCCAATGGTCATCTTAGTATTCAAGTTTCTCTCCCAAGACCATATTAGTCTATCTCATGAGATACAAATCTATACCCAATGCATTAGAGGGATATATAGGTCCAAGCCATCTCATAATAAAATCCATACATAGGTGTTCCATAAGAACCTAAATCATTAATCATATAATAACCCAGGGAATGAATTGGGTTTTATAAACATCATTCAATCATACACCGAAATCATTCCTAGAAAGAATAAAAATGGTATCATTGAATAATATCCAACATAAAACATTATTAACATAAAATAATATTATTTGAGATGGAAAATAATTTTGAGGTATCACTTGAAAATAATTCATGAGGAAAATATCATTTCTTCTTTGAGAACTTTTTCTTTACTTAAAATTCAATGAAATTTTAAAAGATTTTTTTATTTAAATAAACTTGTTTTCATGTAATAGAAGCTTAAAATAATTATGGTTTCATGAAAACACAAAAATCCATTCATTAAATATATGTGAAAAAAAATCATTTCATACCTTTTTTGGAAAAGTTACAAAATATCTTGTTCATAAAAAGAAAAAAATCATTCATTTTAAAAAAATTAGAAAGAAATAAAACATGGGTAGAAATTAAATTAAACATACAAAGGATAGTAGTAAAAACATTTATAGACAACATGGTCATTGATGATAACGGTTCCCCAATAGGGTCTTCAAATGAAGCAATCCCAAAAATTGAAGTGATTGTGAAATAAATAATCATCACATTACAATCAATAGGAGCATATGGAACATGAATGTAGGATAATTATATTTATATTATAATACCATAATGTCACACCCCGACCTATATTTTATCTTATTTTTTAATTTTCAATGACTTATAATTTTTCTGGGGTCCGGGTTGAGTCCCAGACAAATAACATTTGAGTAATGTTAAAAAGTGGGTGTTTTTCAGATGACTTCATTGGTTGCATGGTCAGAGTGCGTTTTGGAAACCCTAGTGCGGCTCCGATTAAGCATCGACAAAATTCACCTACCTTCAGAATATTTAAAATGAGTGAAGTTTGTGATTTATTTTTTTTTCTGAATTTTATTATTTTTGTTAATAATAATAATAATTATTATTATTATTATTGATCTTAATAATGATGTTATTAATTATTATGGTTTTTTTTATCAAGATTTAGGATGGGTTTTAGACCAGTGCACAGGCACTGTATGTTTAGTAGAGACCGTATAGATAGCCCAACACCGGTGTGATAACTTCTGGATTAGAAAAAAGTTCACACACGGTTCGCGCACAGCTGTTAGAGGTGCGCACAGACCCCACGGTTTCATTATTCAAATAAAATTATTATTAATAAAATGGAATTATTGTTATTATTTATTACCATTATAATTATTAAAATTATTAATGACACATTTAATTTACAAAAATAAAATTATTAACCTTATTATTATGATCATTATAATTACTAGTATTCTTAATTTTTATTTTTATTATTATTATTCCTATCATTTTTATTTTATTATGTTTTATTTTTTATTTTATTTTATCTTTTTCATTCTATTTTTCTTTTCTTTTTCTTTATCTCTCTCTTTTTTCTCTTCCTCCTTTCCAAACCCTAGCCACCAACTCCCTATTATATCCTCTTGTTCTCCTCGAGAAGGCCGCTCCCTCCCCCTTATCTTCTTCTTCTGCACAGCACCAACACCGCCTCTATCCTTCTCCCTTGCAGTGCACCAGATCTCCAACGCTTCACCGCATGCCACTCTTACTGCAGCCCTCCTCCTGTGCATGCCCAACCAACCCAGCGCCCTCCCTGCGCACCAGCCAGCTCACAACAGTGCCTCACCACCCCGGTTCCCTCCCCAGCAGTGACGAGCCCTGCCCGGACCTCTACCTCCTTTCCTCGAGCAGCTACCGCAGCCTCCAGCACACTCCCGGTCCGGCGCCCTCCTCCTGGCCATGCCTCCTCACCGCACGCCTCTTTCTCTCCCAAATGCAGTGCCGTAGAGCCCCCCTGGGAACCCAATAGATCCTACCCCCCTTTCAGGGACCCCTCATAATCCCCTGGGCATCAACCCTACTCACGCACCCGTCCTTGCATCGCTACCCGCCTCACCTCCAGTGGCTTCCCCACACACTTACCTGCATCACCTGGCCCCTATTCTCCCTCTCCATGTTGCTTGCAGGTCGCCCCAGCCACTGCTTCTGACTCACCCACACCAAGGACACCCCCCCCCCCCGTCATTGCAGCTCCCAGCCCACTGGCCTCTGCCTGTTCTACCTCATGGCTGACGCCCTCCAGGTCTGGTGCCCTTCTACTGGCCAGCCCCTCCACTCCATCTGCCCCTCCTGCCATCCCCTTACAACACATGCTCCGGCTGCACCTCCCCTCCTCATGCACACCGTCGGCCGCCCGACCCACCTTCCATGCGATGACGCCCCACCAGTCCTCACCTGTTCGCCCCTACTTATGGCCCTTTTCCCATACGCTGGCCATTCCGCCCTTTTCTGCCACATCCCAGTGACCTGCATCCCCTCGGCCTTCCCTACTCCACCTACACATAGCCAGTGCACCCCTGCCTCACAACCATCGTCCGGTGTTGGGGCAGCGGTAATTCGTGGTGAAGAAAAACACACAAACGAGGATGAAAAATGGATCACACAAAGAATTTATGTGGTTCGGCAGTGATGCCTACGTCCACGGGAGAAGGAGGCCGGATGTTTCTATTCCTCTCCAGATGAATACATCGGAGGATAACAAAGTTACAACAGAGCTTTTCTTCTCTCACTCTCTCATTACAAATCATGGGATTCAATCCCGTTTAAAAAGATGAAGCAAAGCATGGTCAAGGGTTGTTTTTTGGGTTGTTCATCAACCCTTGAAAATCATCTACTGCCGGCTGCTGTCGTCCACGATTGCTGCTTCAACGGGGTGTTGCGCGTCAACTGTACAAGTGAGTTGGTTGCCGAAAACTATTCATCCATTGAATTTATCCCCTTGATTGGGAGTGACCCCCACAAATCTCCCCCTTATGACCAATTTGGGGTAGAATCTAGACCTGCAGTCTCTTTGCAGGCATCCAACTTCTCTTTTGGTAGAACCTTCGTCAACATGTATGCCCCATTATCATTGGTGTGGATTTTCTCAACATTCAACAATCTTTCTTCCAGCACATTACGAATCCAATGATATCGTACGTTGATGTGTTTGGACCTGGAATGAAATGTTGGGTTCTTGCTGAGATTAATAGCGCTCTGACTATCACAATAGAGAATATAATTCTCCTGACTTTGTCCCAGCTCCTGTAAAAACTTCTTCATCCACAGCATCTCCTTACAGCCCTCAGTGACTGCGATATATTCTGCTTCTGTAGTGGATAAGGAAACACACTTCTGAAGTCATGATTGCCATGAGACTACTCCCTCTGCAAATGATATCAGGTATCCGGATATGGATTTCCTCGTGTCCACATCTCCAGCCATATCTGCATCTGTGTATCCTTCCAAAACAGGTTTATCACTTCCAAAACATAAAAAATGACTAGATGTACCTCGGAGATACCTCAATATCCATTTGACCGTTGTCCAATTCTCCTTTCATGGATCTGATAATAATCTTCTCACAACGCCAACAACGTGAGCAATATCCGGTCTGGTGCACACCATGGCATACATAAGACTCCCAACTGCTGACTGATAAGGAATCGTTTCCATTTCTGCTTTCTCCTTCTCAGTTGATGGACTCTGACTATTCGTGAGTCTAAAATGACTCGCAAGTGGAGTGCTAACTGGTTTCGCCTTTCCCATGTTAAATCTTTCAAGAACCTTCTCAATATACCGCTCTTGAGATAGCCAAATCTTGTGATTCCTCCTGTCACGAGCAATCGTTATACCAAGAATGTGAGTAGCGTCTCCCAAGTCCTTCATTTAAAAAGACCTGTTCAACTCCTTCTTTAGCCTATCAATATTGGTGATATCTCTGCCAATAATCAGCATATCATCAACATAAATCAATAAGATAATAAAATCACCCTCAACAAAGTGTTTGATAAAAACACAGTGATCAGCCGTAGTCCTCTTGTACTCATTTTTCTCCGTGAATGAATCGAATTTTCTATACCACTGCCTCAGTGCCTGTTTCAGACCATATAAACTTTTCTTAAGCTTGAATACCAGGTTTTCTTTCCCTTTCACCTGAAATCCCTCTGGCTGCTCTATGTATATCTTCTCATCGAGATCACCATGTAAGAATGTTGTCTTTACATCCAGTTGTTGAACCTCCAGGTTCAAACTGGCCACCAATCCAAGAACAACTCTGATAGAAGACATTTTAACAATAGGAGAAAAAATTTCATCAAAGTAAATACCTTTTTTCTGGCCGAATCCCTTCACAACCATTCTGGCTCTGTAGCGCGGCTGTGAGCTGCCATCTTCTCCTTTGACTCTGTACACCCACTTGTTCTTGAGTGCCTTATTTCCTTGTGGTAACTCTACCAAATCAAATGTACGGTTCTTGTGCAAGGATATCATCTCCTCTTGCATAGCCTTTTTCCATTCCATCTTCTGCTGACTCTTGATCGCATCATCATAACTCTCGGGTTCTCCCCCGTCAGGGAGCATCACATACTCATGTGGTGAGTATCTACGACTTAGTTTTCGTTCTCTGGTGGATCTCCTCAACTGCGCTTCGGGGGGAATCTGTTATGGAATATCATATGATGAAGACATATCAACAGATGGAGACATATTACCTGGTAGTGATGTATCATCAGTGTCACGTATCTCTCTCGTATTAGCTGGTACTGATGGTGGTGGGACTGGTTCTAGACTGAATGGAATTTCCTCAGACTGCGATTTCTCTGAATTTTCTGGCTTCTCAAAATCTTCAATCGTCTGATCCTCAAGAAACACCACATCTCGACTTCTAATGATCCTCTTGTTGATAGGATCCCAGAGTCGGTATCCAAAATCATCATGACTGTATCCCAAAAAGATACATTGCTTTCCTTTTCCATCCAGCTTTACCCGCTCATCTTTCGGGATGTGAACAAATGTCCTACATCCAAATACTCTCAAGTGTTTATATGATACATATTTACCTGCCCAAACACTCTCTGGAACGTCGTAGTTCAGTGGAACTGATGGAGAAAGGTTGATAAGATCAACTGCGGTCATCATTGCCTCCCCTCAAAAGGTGTTTGGCAGCTTTGCATTTGAGATCATACATCTGACTCTCTAACAAATTGTTCTATTCATCCTCTCAGCAAGACCGTTATGTTGAGGCGTCTTTGGTACTGTTTTTTTTAGCCTGGTGCCAAAACTCTTGCAGTACTCTTCAAAAGGACCAAGATATTCTCCTCCATTGTCTGCTCGCACACACTTTAACCGTCTTCCTGTTTCTCTTTCCACCTTCACATGAAACTGCTTGAAAACATCCTACACCTGATCTTTAGTTTTCAAAGAAAAGTCCCAGACTTTTCTGGAATGATCATCTATAAAGGTAACAAAATAAATAGAACCTCCCATCGTCTTAGATCTCATCATGCAAACATCAGTGTGAATCAAATATAAAGAATTTTCTTTTATGGACGGTATATAACCATGAAATGATACCCTATGTTGTTTTCCCATGATGCAATAAACACAAGTATCCAAATGTGTACCTCTTATTCCTGGAAAGAGATCCTTCCTGGAGAGAATTATGATTCCCCTCTCGCTCAAATGACCAAGCCGCATGTGCCAAACATCTGCCGGAACGTCTTTTCTGGATGCATTGACTTCTCCTCCACACGGTCTGGCATCTGTGAGATAAAGAGAAGTATCTTTCTTTCGTTTAGCAATTACCATGTTACCTTTGGTAAGCTTCCATTCCCCATCACCAAAGGAACTGACATATCCATCATCGTCAAGCATCCTAGTGGATATTAGATTGAGGCGAATATCAGGAATGTTCCTCACATCCTTCAACAGTAACCTATATCCAACATTAGTTTCCAGAAAAATATTACCAATACCAATAATTCTGGATGCACCATCATTTCCCATCTTCAGATTTCCAAAACTCCCTAAAGTGTAAGATGAGAAGAAATCTATTCTGGCAGTGACATGATAGGAGGCACCGGAATCGATCACCCATGTCGAGTCTTGACTGGAAATACTAACCTGATTGTCTTCCTGAACAATAACAATCTCTTCATTAACAACAACAACATCATTATTTTGGGTCTTACCATCCTGATTCCTCTGCTCTTCCTTCAACTTTATACACTTCCGAATGAAGTGTCTGGGCTTGCCACAGTGATGGCACTTCATGTCATATATCGATCGAGATTTCGATCGCTTCCTCCTTTGCAGACTTTGGTCACAGGGTTCTCTTCCTCTGTTTCTTCCCGGCCACTTCTGCTTCCCTTGTCTTTCAGTGACAAGAGCCTCAGATTCTGGTGTATTCCCCTCATCTTACCTTTGAGATTCTTCATTCAACATTCTATCTTTCACCATCTCCACGGTGAGTGTTCCATCTGGAGCAGAATTGCTAATCGACACAACCAGTGTGTCCCACGTCTTCGGTAAAGAACTCAACATCAACAGTGACGGCAGTTCATCATCAATCATCATTTTCATAGAATTCAATTGATCGACGGTACCTTGGGACTCGCTCATGTTCTCTGATACGTTGGTCCCATATTTGTATTTCAAGTTGACAAGACGGCGTATCAGGTTTTCTTTGTTCTGCGCAGTTGTCCCCGCATACATCTTTTCCAATTTTTTCCAAAGAACAGAAGCATCATGTTCGTTGGAAAAATTTTGGAAGATGCTCTTGTCGATCCACTGTCTGATTTGGGCAGCACACTTCCTGTTGAGTAAGACCCACTCCACATCAACGGGCGGGGTACCGGTTGTCGTCTTCTGATCGGGTTTACCGCTTGTTGAAGATTCCTCTTCTTGCGCTGCAACGGACATAGTGGTTTCCACAATAGGCTTTCACAAATCTTTAATATACAAAAGATCCTCCATTTTCGGTTTCCAGATGGCATAATTAAATGCAGTAAGTTTAATCATATTACCGGTATTTTCGTCCATTGATGGAGTGTGAATTTCGAAAATCTAACCATACGGATGTGTTCGGAATGGTCGAAATACCTGGAATCGACTCTTGGATCACTGAAAAAGGACTCTGATTGGCCGAGTTATAGCCAAAACAGATTCTACGGTCTGGATTGACTGCTGACGTGGCGCTGACGTGGCTAGCCGGAGCAGTGTCCGGAATGTTGCTGGAAAGTTGTCGAAAAATCACCAGCAGCGTGAATAGTGTCGTCTTCTCCGACACAGGTGTACTGTAGCACCCGAGGGTTTGACCAAATTTTGACCGAGCCTATCTCCTTCATTTCAACTCCGTTTTTGATGTCGTTTACACCGTTGGAACCGACTCGCCGTGCTCTTCACAGATCTGGACTCGAAAATTTTTTCCGGGCAACTTCAATTTTCCGATCGCCGGAAAATTTCAGTGTCGCGTCGTCGTTTCACTTCTGAACCCTTTGATACCACTTTGTTGGGGCAACGGTAATTCGTGGTGAAGAAAAACACACAAACGAGGATGAAAAACGGATCACACAAAGAATTTACGCGGTTCAGCAGTGATGCCAACGTCCACAGGAGAAGGGGCCTGGATGTTTCTATTCCTCTCTGGATGAGTACGTCGGAGGATAACAAAGTTACAACAGAGCTTTTCTTCTCTCAATCTCTCGTTACAAATCACGGGATTCAATCCCATTTAAAAAGATGAAGCAAAGCATGGTCAAGAGTTGGTTTTTGGGTTGTTCATCAACCCTTGAAAATCATCTGCCGCCGGCTGCTGTCGTCCACGATTGCCGCTTCAACGGGGTGTTGCGCGTCAACTGTACATGTGAGTTGGTTTCCAACAACTATTCATCCATTGAATTTCTCCCCTTGATTGGGAGTGGCCCCCACATCCGGAAGTGCCTCCTGCACCTCTGACCAGCTTCATCCAGCTGCGACGTAGGCCCCTAGCGCTGCCCCCTTCGCTGCACCAGTTGCCTGCACCTGTCGTGCCCCTCCTTCCGACACCGTAATGTCTAGCGCGCACCCACCAGTGGCAGCCTCCCCTCCCGGTGACCATGTTCCTTCCAACCCACCTCGTCACCGCCTTTGTTTCTTGTCAGTTTCCCTCGACCAAATGCCCCCTAGTCAACAGGTCGTCCGCCTCGTGAGTTGGTTGTGCACCCTCTTTTCCAGCAGCCGCGTGCATCCCTTTTTGAGTCGCCGACATCATTTCCCCCCTTTTCTTCTCTGTTCAGCCAGCAAAAGTCCCTGCTGTTGCACGTTTCCCCTTTCCGACGGTCACCCAACACCGCTGGTCGAGCGCGTCTCTGCTCCAAAGTATGGTTTGCACTGTTTTTGTTCGTGTAGTAAATAATTAATTTAGTGTGTGTTGAGTTCATTTGTATTTGTGTGAATTTAATTTTAAAATAATTGGGTTTTTCTCTATAAATCTATGAGTTACTTTTTTGGTATTGTTTCATAAATCTTAATGTGGTTTGGTGATAATGCAGGTGATGTGAGCTATGATTTGAAAACTTATCGAGCTAGTATTCTTGCATTGTTTGTTCGTTTGGATCGTTTTATGTTTGTGTTTATTTATTTTAGTTATCTTTTCGGTTACAGCGCGTTGGGAATACTTTTCTGTGATTTTTCAGATGTCAGCAGGTTGCGTGTACTTGTGTGTGAGTGTGAGACGTGCCACATCATCGTAACCGAGCTGCAAGTCGAGGTACGTCCCCCAATGAACTCGTCTTTAAATTCACAATTTATTAATTGCTTGAAATTTTATTAATTTTAATAAATGGGGAATAATATAGATAATTAATTATCAAATTATTATTTGGTGTAAAAATATCATTTTATTTTATACACGACACTTGAAATATTGTCTTGATGAACGAACACCCAGTAGTGAAAGAATGCCCATTTGGCCTTTAAACATAATTAATGTAATTTAAAATGTAGTTCTGGTTTATTGATAAATGATTTCTTTTGAAGTGTGAACAAGTGTTTTGGTTCTCTTGAAAATGGGGATTTTGTTTCAAATTTGTGAAGGCCCATTTGGCAATTTAATAAAATAATTTCTTTTGGAAAAATATCATTGGGGTGACTCATTGCTGATATTTGGTGTACATTGACTGCATAATTTGTGTGTGATATTGGTGCTACATGATTGAATTTATGGACTCACCCCATTCCTTTTTATTACACGTGTTGACATGGGAACCTTGAATAGTAGGTGAATATTCTGGGAATGATTGTTGTACTAGTTTAGATTATGCACTGGCTAGTGGCCCTCAGTACGGATTATACTCTGCTAGTGGATTGGGCCCGTTGGTTAGGCCATGTAGGGAAACACCAGGCATTAGGGAATTATGATTTGATCGAGAGTAGGCATGCCTTCAAGATTAGTCACATGTTTAATATGTTCTGGATTGTTCACAAGATCCTAGGTTCGACCCAAGTTTCCTTTAGTGATTATTTGTAAGTGGTGGATGATTGAGAGGTCTGGTTTGGTTGTTCGACCATGTGAACCATTTTTTACCATTTCCCTTACTCTGTGTTGTGTGTTATGTTTGGCTTTCCTTTTTTCTAATAACTAAACTTTGGGTTTTTAAATTTCTCGGGAAAATATGTTCTAAATTAAAACTCACCTTCTCCATTCAAGAATTAAACTTGTTTTTAAATTAAATAGGGAAATGGATCGTTACATGTTTTAGAAATGAAAGTGTGTGTGTGGAAACCCATATATTATATAATTTAGTTCAATCCAAGAATTGATAAATTATTTATTTAATGGTATATACTTTGGGAATAGAATTAGTCAGGCCTACCTGCTGAGTTTTAATACTCATGCCTAGAGTGTTTTCTTGTTTTTACGATATGTTGCAGGTTTGAATCAAGATTTCTTTCCATAGGTGAGAGTGGGTTGTGGATTGGCAATCGACTCTTGATGGTGTGAGGTGTTTGGTCGTGGTCAGGTTAGTTTGTGTTATTCTACAATTTTGCTGCTTTACTTATTTACTTATTTTCACTGGGAGAAATCGTTTCCAATTGTCCTCTATTGATGCCCTAGGACATGTCTCAAGCCCGAGAGGATCGGGAATGCCTCTCAGGCCATGTCGATGACCTTCTTGGGTGACTGGTTCAGGGTTGACCTGGTTTGGTTCATGACAAAATGGTATCAGAGTAGGTCAGCACTTGAGCGGACCATATTTTTCAGAGCACCCATTGTTATTTGGGGTTGTCATGGTATAAGGAGTAGGATTTCAGGGAGTCTAGGCGTACAGACAAGAAGGATTTCATGAACCCATTCTCGTTCCGAACCTCGGGTTACCATGGGATGTTCGATTTGTTTGTGTCTTTTTGTTCTTTTGAATTATTTTATGTTAGGAAATGAAATGGAAGCTAGGAAAGTGACCTTTGTGAACTCACATGGTCTGGAAATCCATGTGGAGCTAGAGACATTACCCTAGAGTGCTCCTAGTGATGGTGGTGTGACTGTCTTATCGCCTCCAATGATATTTTCGAGTAACCCATCGACGCTAGTTTATCCTTGTGGATTGTTAGGGTTTTATTTATTTCTAAGAATTGTTTTGCAATGTTTTATTTTAGAAATTGTGAAAACATAAAATTGAAATGTTAATGACCACATTTGATTATGTTCTTTGTTTCCATGTTCCTTAGTGTTCACCCCAACAACAGTTTGATGGATGCTGAAGGTGCAGCTATAGGTGGTGCACACCTAGAAAATCCTCCAGTTGATCAGCCCATAGACTATATTTAAGAGTTCTAGAATTTGAACCCTCTTCTATTTTATGGAAAACTAGAGGCACTTGAGGCAGAAGAGTGGTTGTAGTTGATTGAGAGGAATTTCAGTTTCATTGGTTAGCTTGAGTCGTTAAAGGTGAAGTTGGCTACCTTTATGCTTGAAGGCCCCACATGGAAATGGTGGAAGTTTGTGTCTCAGAATAGTTCTTGGGATGACCTAACATGGGAGTTCATCAAGTCATCATTCATCCAACAACACTTTTCTGAGTTGATGATGCTGAGGAAGAGGCTAAAGTTGTGTTTTGTTCAGCATGACACTGAATCGGTATTGTAATTCTATCGATGTTTCATAGACCTAGTTCTGTATGATTAGTGGATCGTTGCGAATGATCCCAGGAATACTCGACAATTTCAGTAAGGAATTTGACCATAACTATGATCGAAATTGTAATGGATCAACCTAACCACCTTATCAGACATTGTGGGGGAAAACCTTTCATGCTGAATATGAGTTAGCAGGAGGACTTGAGGTGGAAAATCCTTCCCCGAGCATGGGAAACAGTGAAAAGGATGGTGAAAGGATGAATGAGAAGCACCCCGATGCTGGTGGGTCTGCTAGAGGAATTAAGAGTCCTTTGGATATGCCATCAACACCTTCAGATTTTAATGCATTGATCTGTCACCAGTGTGGTTGGTAGGGTCACTAGAGGCTAAGGTGCCCGATTTCTCCTAGACCCTACCACACCTTTGGACATCTGGGTCACTTGCAGAAATTCTACCGAGGTGTTTCCAAGAAGAACGTTGAAGCATGACTTGGCTCGTCGATGGTCACCTCAGCCTATCAGCTGGAGTAGGGCGATGTTTTGGGTCCAATTTGAGGTTCTCTCTTTGTATCATTTATTGGGTATAGTAATCATCTCTTGTAGCATTTTATGATGTTTCTTTTCTTTCAGTTGTAAGAATGGTTGTTGTTGAACCTCTATGAAACTTTTATTTGAATGGAAGTGTGTTTGGTGAAATTCTGGTTTGTGTGTTATGTTTTGGGAATTTCTGAAGTCTTGCTGTGAGTTAGGAGATGCTTAAATCATCAGTGCTCCAACCATGGGCCCCGGATGGAAGTTGGAGCATTGCTAGGAGAACCCCAACAGTGAAAAAGGGCCTCAGTTTTACTTTGTCCTTAGTGTGGCATGGTTTATTTTATTTCAGGGGTGCAGTTTCGTTTATATGGTAATGGTGGTAATTTTGATGCTCTTCCAGTTCGGCCCTTCCATTCTCCCCCATCATGTTGGGGGTTTTTGGTCCATCTAGAATGTTTTCAAGTTTGGTTATTCTTGTCAGTTCTTATGGTGTTGATACCCACAGCGGGTCTTACAATGTTACACCTGAATTAATTTTGAGTTAGCCCAATAATTATGGTTGATAGTCCATTTGGTCCTCCCCATTTCATTATTAGAGTTTCTTTTTATGTATTGTTTAGTGGAAGGTGGTCTGGTGTAGAACCACCTAATCTTGAGTTCGTCCTCTCGAGTAAACGTTGAGATTGGAGTACACCCAAAGATTTTGTTGGACTAAAATTATGGGAATAAGTGTTGAAGGTAGTTTAAGTTCATTCGTTCCATGGTTGTGATGGATGGTCTGGGTTCTGCTTGGTGATGGTTAAGGTTATTGTGTTTTAAGGATGAGTTTTGTGTCATGGGTTTTCTGTGTAAATTTGGATTGATCAAATGGTGGCGTTGAGACTTTGGTGGGTGGGTGACACTTGATAAATTTTTTCTTTGGGTCTAGATCATGCAGTGGACTTCTGAGGGCAGAAAGCATTATGGTGGGGAGAATTGTCAAACCACGACCTATCATTTATCTTATTTTATAATTTTCATTGACTTTTAAATTTTTTCTAGGGTTCGGGTTGAGTCCCGGATGATTTTTTTTTTGATTTATGTTAAAATGTGAGTGTTTTTCAGCTGACGTCATTAGGCGCATGGGAGGAGCATGTTTTGGAAACCATCATGCGGCTCCGCTTAGGCATCGACATGATTCTCCTACCTTTGGAATATTTAAAGTGGGTGTGGTTTTTGATTTATTGTGTAGTTTGAATTTTTTTATGGTTATTAATAATTTATTATTATTATTATTATTATTTTATTGATCTTAATAATGATGTTATTAATTATTATGGTTTTTTATCGAGAGATGGGGTGGGTTTTAGACCAGTGTGCAGGCAATGCATCTTTAGCAGAGACTGTGCATACAACTCGACACCAGATCAACAACTTCTGGATCATAAAAAAGTTCATGCACGGTTCGCGCCCAATCACTAGAGGCGCACGCAGACCGCGCTGTTGCATTATTCAAAAAAAATAAATATTGATAAAATTAAATTATTGTTATTATTTATTACCATTATTATTATTAAAATTATTAATTTCACTATTAATGTAAAAACTACAATTGTTAACCATATTATTATGATCATTATAATTATTAGTATTATTAAATGTTATTATTATTATTATTAATATTTCTCCTATCTTTGAAATTTTATTAATTATTATTATTTCATTTTATTTTATCTTTTTCATTATTTTTTTCTTTTCTTTCCCTTTTTCATTCTCTTTTTTTTTCTTCCTCCTTTCCAAACCCCAGCCGCCAACTCCCTATTATCTCCTCTCTTTCTCCCCGAGCGGGCCGCTCCCTCCCCCCTGTCTACTTCTTACACGCAGCACCAGCACCACCTCCCTCTTTCTCCCTTGTGGCGCACAGGATCTCCAGCACTTTACTGTAGGCCGCACTTTCTCCATCCCTCCTCCCGCGCATGCCCAGCTGACCCAACGCCCTCCATGGACACAAGCCGGATCTCGGAAGTGCCTCACCGCCCTGGTTCCCTCCTCTCAAGCATTGAGCACCGCCCGAACCTGGACCTCCTTCCCTCTAGCAGCCACCGCAGCCTCTTGCGCACTCCCAGTCTCACGCCCTTCTTTTGGACAAGCTCCCACGTATCACAACTCTCTCTCTCCCTGCTGTAGTGCCATAGACCCCCATTGGGAATCCAATAAACCACACCTCCCTTGAAGGCGCCCCTCTCCTTCCCCTAGGCAGCAACCCAGCTCGCACACCCATCCATGCATCGCTGCCCACCTCGCCTCCAACGTCTCTACTGTACTCTTACCCGCAGCAACAAGCCCTAATTCTCTCTCCCCCTATCGCTATAAAGCTGCCCCTAGCCCCTTCTTCCAACACACCCGCACCATGGACCCCCTCCCTCGTTGCAGCACCCAGCCCACTCGCTTATGCCTACTCCGCTTCACGCCTAAAAACCTCCAGGTCTGATGCCCTTCTGCTGGCTAGCCCCTCCCCTACAGCCGCGCCTCCTATCGACCCCTTACAGTGCATGCACTGGCTTCCCCTGCCCTCCTGATGCACACCGCTAGCCTCCCGACCCTCCTGTCTTCTGACGATGCCCAAATAGTCCTTGCCAGGTCGCCCCTACCTCCGGCCCTTAGCACACACCCTGACCGTTGCCCTATTTTCCACTACTTCCCAGTGCCCCTCATCCCCTTGGCCTACCCTACTCCACCTACACCCAGCCGGCGCGCACCCGCCTCATAGCCGTCATCCGGAAACGACTACCGCCTCTCTAACCATCTATGAACAGCTCCGGCTTGCAGCGACATAGGACCATAGCGCCATCCCCTTCGCTGCACTGGCTACTGGCACCAAGTCACGCCCCTACTACCGACACTGCAACGTCAAGCACACACCCACCGGTGGTAGCGTCCCCTCCCAATCACCGCGCGCTGCCGACCCACCTTGTCGCCGCCTCTGTTTCTTGTTGGGGAGCCTCGACCACACACCCACTAGTCGGCACACCTTCCACCTCACGTGTTGGCCATGCACCCTCCTTTCTGGCAGCCACATGAATCCCTTTCCAAGTTTCCAATGTCGTTTCCCCCCCCCCCCCTTTCTATTTTGTTCTGCCAGTGAAATTCCCTGCTGGTGCGCGCCACCCCGTTCCGACGGGTGCGCAACACTGCTGGTCAATCGCGTCTCAGTGCCAAAGTAAGGCTTTCACTGTTTTTGTTCGAGTAGTAAACAATTAATTTAGCATGTGTTGTGTCTATTTATATTGGTGCGAATTTAAATTTAAAATAATTGAGTTTTGATGTATAAATCTATGAGTTATTTTTTGGTATTGTTTCATAAATCTTAATTTGGTTTGGTGATAATGTACGAGATGCGACCTATGTTTTGAAAACATGTCAATCAATTTTTCTTGTGTTGTTTGTTTGTTTGGATCTTTTTAAGTCTGTGTTTATGTATTTTAGTTATCTTTTCGGTTTCAGCGCATTGGAATGACTTTTCAGTGATTTTTCAGTCTTTAGAAAGTTGCACGTACTTGTGCGTGTGTGTGTGAGAAATCCCGCGTCGTCGTAACCAAGATGCAAGTCGAGGTTGGTCCCCCACTGCACTCGCCTTCAAATTCAGAATTTATTATTTTCTTGAAATTTTATAAATTTTAATAAAAGGGAAATAATCTAAGATAATTAATTATCAAATGATTATTTGGTGTAAAAAAGAACCATTTATTTTATCCACGACACTTGAATTATTTTCTTGATGAACAGACTCCCAGTAGTGAAAAAATGCTCATTTGGCCTTTAAATATAATTCATGGAATTTGAAATATAGTTTTGGTTTATTTAAAAATGATTTCTTTTGAATTGTGAACAAGTGTTTTTTTTCTCTTGAGAAATAAGAATTTTCTTTAAAATTAGTGAAGGCCCATTTGGCACTTTAATAAAATAAATTATTTTGGAAAACTATCTTTGGGATGAGTCAGGGGTGATATTTGGTGTATGTTTACTGCATAATTTGTGTGTAATGTTGGTGCTACATGATTGACATTGTTGACTCAACCCTTTCCTTTTTATTACACATGTTTACATTAAAACATGGCATAGTAAGTGAATCTTTTGAGAAGGATTGCTGCACTAGTTTGGATTACGCACTGGCTAGTGGCCCTCAGTACAGATTATACTCTGCTAGGGAATTGTGCCCCTCTGTTAGGCCATATAGGGCAACACTAGGCGTTTGGGAATTATGACATCATCGAGAGTAGGGATGACTTCATGATGAGTCACTTGTATATTACATTCTAGATTGTTCTCGAGATCCTAGGTTCGACCCATGTTTCCTTTAGTGTTTTTCTGTACGTGGCAGATGATTGAGAAGTCTAGTTCGGTTGCTGGACCCTGTTCTCCATTTTGTTTCAATTTCCATTAGTGTGTGTTTTATATTATGTGTGGCTTTACTTTTTTCTAATAACTAAACTTTGGGTATTAAAATTGTTTGGGAAAATGTTTTTTAAAATGAAATAAACCTTCTCCTTTCACGAATTAAACTTGTTTTTAAATTAAACAGGGAAAGGGATCATTACTTGTTTTAGGAATGAACGTGTGTGTGGAAACCCATATTTTATATAATTTAGTTCAAACCTGGTATTGATAAATTAGTTATTTAATGGTATATGTTTTGGGAATAGAATTATTCGGGCCTACCTACTGAGTTTTAATACTCATGACTATTGTGTTTTCCTGTTTTTAGGTTATGTTGCAGGTTCAACATGAGATTGCTCACTGTAGGTGAAAGTTGGTTGTGGATTTGCGAGCGACTATCAATGTCGTGAGGAGTTTGGTCATTGTCAGGTTAGTTTGCATTATTATACTTTTTTCACTTCTTAACCTATTTAGTTATTTTTATTGGGAAAAATCATTCCCAATTGTCCTCTATTGATGCCCAAGCACTTGTCGCCAGCCCTGGAGGATCGAGAACACCTCTCGAGCCATGTCGCAGACCAGCTCGTGTGACCGGTTCAGGGTCAACTTGGGTTGGATAAAGAAACATAATCTCATGGATAAGACACATAAAATACATTCATGGGATGTATATACACTGTGTAAAAGAAACCAATAGTTTATAAGGCATGTGTCCCATAGAAATAAAAGTGGGACATAAATCTTATATTACTTGACTAACATTAGAATCATAATACACATGAAATATAAACATTAATTTTAGAACATAACACCATTAAATAATGGATTTTAATGATATAACTTGTCATTGGGTAGTAAATACCCCACACAAAAGAAGTGAGTGGTGAATATGGCATGTATCACAAAGAAATAAAAAGTGAGATGAAATTCCATTACCTTGTACATTAATTTATTTTAATGTGATTTAAAATAATATAAATTGCATTAAAACTTGTTAATATGTTATTATGTATTTATATCAATATCTAAGATATCAAATATGAGCCTCTCATATCGTTTTGTTTATAATATTTCATTATTTTTGTTGTTTTTGGTGTTAGATGCTTTATTTTCTAATGTTTATTTTTTCAAATAAATATTATTTATTATGGAAAAGATATATTTTATTCATATAAATAATTTTATTATGTTTATAAATATTATATTAACTTCTAATATTAAATTTTATAATCATTTTTGAATGGTTAATGTGGATAATGAATCTCATTAAGTTGTGGAGACAGTAGTCCGTACGTACGCATGAGTGACGATATCATTCTGTTAATGATAATGTGTTAATTAATTTTATAGTTTAATAATTATATAGAATAAATATAATTCTGTATTTATTATTTATATCTATTATATCCATCATTATACCTATACAAAAAATTTGTGATGGCAAATATAATTACACCACAGTGTGTAGCCGGTATGCCAAACGTACACACACGTGATGTTTTCATTTTTCTCAGGATTGATAAATCATGAAATATGGCTATACCATAATCAAAATAGTATATAAAAATATTTAATATACTATATTTATCACATTATAATGGAAATAATTTATGAAGAGGTATTAGAAGAAAAAATGAACACAAAGGAGTTGGTAAAGATGAATAGCTCTTATTTAGCGAACCTCCTTTGGATCTCTTCTTAGGGACCATATGATTTGTCTTTTGAGAAAATAATTGACTCTAAAATTTTTATATGATTGTTTATAAATTAAATTTGTAGGTTTTGGTAGATTTAGAAGGCCCAATGTGGTGTGGGGAAGTGATGGAGGTGGTGTCTGTTTGTAGGGGCACTCGTTGAATCTTTTAAAATTTAAAATTAATATAGATATATTTTCCATTTAAAAAAGCAATAATATGAGTTAATTTTAATATAAGATGTTTATGTGTCGAAAAACTCTAAAAAAATGTTTTTTATACATTTTTAGTTCACAATATTAACCTTATCTTTCATTTTTATCCCTTTGTTTTACTGTATAACTCTTATTGTGACAAGTTGTATTTTTTACTCTTTTGGGTAAATATAGTTATTTTAAAATGAAAAAAGAACCAAAAAAAGATCAATGATGAAATATGTAAACTTATTCTAGTAATTTAGACGAATTTTATTTTTTTTAATAATTTTATATCATTTCGTATAAAATTGTATATTTTAAAGCATCACTAATGTCAATTTTGATACTATTGCATATTTTTTTTAAAATATCATCACAACATGGTAAATTTAAAAACATTGAGCTCATTAATTTGTTGTATGTGTTATCTATAAAATTATTGTATGTCATAAATTTTGGAAAATTATATTTATTTTAATATTTTAACAACATTAATTTTATATTTTCATTAATTAAACACTTTTATGCATCATCAATATGCAACCCTTTAATTAGATTATTTATTCTCTAAAAATTGAAAATAAATTTTAATGATGATGATAAATTTATTATTATTAAAATGAATATTTATGTTGTATTTAGCATTTGTATCACCATATATAAAATATTATATACTTATTAATAATACGATCATGACACATTTTACTTAAATTTAAATAAAATATTATAAATGTCATATTATATCTGAAGTGTCTTTAAAAGGTTATAATTTCGTCTTAAGGTTTATTTTGATTAAAACCCACTTGTATAATTAACGTAGGACAAGTGTTAGGGTAATTTTATAATATTGTAATATTATTTTTACCTTTAGTTTTCTAATTTACCCTTAACCACTGTAAATTAAATTTTACTAATGTAACTATTTGAAATATAAAAAAATTAAGTTGATCCTATTATAATATTGTTATTCGAGTTATATCTAATTTTTATATATTTTCTTTTCAAATTCAATTAATAGTTGAGGCCAAATTATGTTTAATTCTAATTTTGTAGTTGTGGCGAGAAGAGAGGTTTTAAAAAAATGTTCAAAATTTCAATAAGTTTTTTTAACAAAAATGTCTATAGTGACCTTAATTGAGTAATATATGTATAATGTTTCTATTTTTACTTTGAAACCATAATTGAAATATAATTTATCCAAAAAAATTACTTTAATGAATGGTAAATTTCAAACTAAAATACATTAATTTTCACTATTCATCAAAAAATGAAACTTCTCAAAAAAATACAAAAAAATCAATAAATGTAAATTTTTATATCTTTGTTTCAAATAAGATGTTTGTTATTTTATATAATAATTCTAAAAGATTCAAAAATTATATTTAAAATGGGTTCTCTATTAAAGGGTGTTAAAATTTCCATTTTGAAAAATATAGGATTTATGCGTTAAACTGGGTTTGATCACATCTTATTCCAATAAAATATATTTGCTGAATATATAAAATATTTTATTTAACATTTAACATAAATATTTGAATAAAATAATTCATGAATTTTAATTAATTCTGTTTATTATGAAAAAACGTCTTTGGGAGAATAAAAAAGAAAACAATTTTCTTTATAATATAATTGTATATATTTTCATTTCTAGACAATTATTAATAAATGTATTCATAATATAAGACATATATTTTAATAAGGTAGTTAATACTATTCATTACTACTAATTTAATGTTGGGTTATATGTTATTATATTAAATAATAATAATTTAATAATTTTCTATTGTTTAGTAAAACTCGGCCTTGCATATAATGTTAGTTATAAAAAAACAAGACATTGTGGAGAACATATTCCACAAATAGTCTTCCATAAACCACAAGATAATTGAATTGTTGGGTTTAGCATAATATTGAATTCCTGTTGTGTACAATTCATGACAAACATAGGGGTTTTCATCTAAAAAACTTATATTCAGTATTGTGTGAAATGAAAAATATCTAAATGAGTGTATAATTTCATAAAAAAATTCACAAAATATGAGGGAGCTACATGTCCTAGGTTTGGTGGAAAATTATTTCACTAATAGAAATATTCAATGATTCCTTGTATTCTATCACTTATCTTAGATGATTATGACATTAACAAGAATAACATTAACAAGAATAACATTAAAATTCTATAAGTAGAAACAACGAAAAAAATTGTTTTAAAAAAATATTGAATCCTATGGAACAACATGAAATGAGTTACATACATACTCTTACGGAAATAATTTACATTAGTCATGATCCTGAATATAATAATCTTAATTAAGATAAAACATAATGAAATCTGTAAAAGGATCAATAATGTTTATAATTTATATCATTAAACATGTTATGATCAATATGAGGATGACTAAATCGGATAATATGACTCAATGGGGGAGTTATTCATTAATGAAAAAAAGGGTTTATAAATTTTCTGTTATGGTTATGTTCATGATTATTAAACCCTAGTTAATAAAGTAACATAAAATATTCTAGATAAATATAATGATTTTTTCTCCCTTGAGGAATAAGACTTAGTGGAGTTCGTGATTGAAAAGATAAACAATATTTGGATAAAATATGTGATAAGGATTGGTCTATCCGTGTAATGTAATGCTATATATATTAATGATAAAACTTTTAAATAATCTACATGATCAAAAAATATTTATGTAAATATTTTTCATTGTGAAATATTTTTGGATGAATATATTTTCCTAAATTTCAATGAATTTATACATTATTTATAATTTCATGAAACAAGGAAAATGTGATTGTAAAAGAAAATTTATTTTTATGTGTTTTATTTATAGTAATATTAGAAATATATATATATATATATATATTAGTCTCTCTAAAAGAATCAGTAATTATAAGAGTATGATCAACTCAAAAATATCATCTTTTATAAAAAAAGTTTTAATGTACATAAAGTGATAAAAAATTCTATATGGGAAACAAAAAAAAACAATTTTATCAAAAAGGTATTTTTTTTTTCAAAACATGATATGTCATCATGTGTAGTATGAAGTTAAATATAGGAAGGTGGATTGAATATTGGATGTCCTCAATATTCTATTGAAAAATAATAATCATCCCAGGATTCCTTTAGAGAAGAAGAAGGAAGTAGTGAATATAAAAGTTGTGATGGGAAGATGCCTAAATATTTTGAATTCAGAATGAAATGATGGTTCACAAGAAGAAAAATGGGAAACCTAAGAGTGAAAATAAAACCATTAAAAATAATATCAACTCACTAAGAAAATCACATGATACATCAAAAGACAACGATATTATTGATATGGAAGTGGATCTTAGAAGAAATATAAGTGATCATAATGAAAAACTTTAATAAATCCAGATATAATATTCTTAAAATAAATATAGTTAATTTAATTGGAATTAATATAGATGTGAAGTTTGTGGTGTTAATGTTTTTTGAGGAAAAAAATAACATGATATATTTCATGAAAAGTGTGTTTAAAATTCCATCAGTGAAATAATTGAGTGGTTTAAATCTAAAAAATGATATTAATTTGGATAAATAGAGTGTTCATATATTTATGGTCACTAATATCATTTTCATGGAAACTCACTGTTTTTTAAATCATGTTGAAGGAAAAACATGAATGGAAATAAAGTGATTGATTCATGAGATAAATAAGAAATTCCATTGGTAACTTCTATAAATAGTTTTAAAAATAAATAATGTTGTGAGGAATGAAAGTATAAATGTGATGTTGAGGCTAATAATGATGGAAAACATAATGTAAATTTTAATATTATTAATAATGAAGAATTTGAAGAAAATAATTCAGTTCCAAATCTAAATGGAAATTACAAAGTAAATTTTAATAAAAAAAATTCTCAAATGAGGAATGTTTAGTTTGAAGAATGATAGTGGTGATATAGTGTTTATGAACACCAATAGTGTATGGTTTAGTAAAAAATCTAAATTCTTTCATAAAATAGTGTATATGAATTTATGGGGATATAAGATAAGTGTATGATTGGATAAATTATACAATAACACAGATAAATGATGAAATTGTATAGTAATTTTCATACTCATCAAGAAACATTTAATTTCTGTGACTAACCTAAACAAAACACAATAAGTATCTATCTATATTACCAAAGTATCTAAATAAAAGGATTACTCTATGTTATTCATGAAGAGTATTTTTCAAGGATAGAATACAGTGGCTGCTGTTTCCTATAATGTAGAGAATTGAGAAAATCTCTTGATCACATATAGTGGCTTGTCAATACATAAGAATGAAAAAAAAGGTTTAAATAATATATATACGTTTTCTATAAGAGATTTTACTTTTGAAAATTACAAATCACTCAATTTCAAATGAGTTATAAGTTCCAAAATAGGTGAAAAGAAACTTGAATTCAATATTTATCTCATCTTCAATGGGTTAACAAAAAATCTATTTAGTATTTCCCATCATTTTAATAAGAGGTATACAATGATATTGTAGAAGAATATATTTTTTATTAATAACAATATGGATGGAATAATCATTAATATTCAATAATGAATAAGAAATAACATATGTATTCTTTCCAATTGTCAAAACCCACACTATATGAGTGTGAAATAAGAGATTCAGATTTGGAATAGAAGACATTGGGGTTTGGGTCAAAAGAACACGAAAAAATAATATAACATTAATAAATGAGTAATTTAACAAATATTAATTATTATATAACAAATTCATGATATGTGACTTATAAGGGATGATAGTGACCAAGGGCCACAATATTTTAGAGATTAATACACAAAAGCCATGTAAATTTTTAAACTTCAGTGTGTGCTTTAATGAATATGATGTTGAAAAATATAGGTAAGTATTTTTTATTTTTTTTAATAATTTTACTCATATAAACATAATATAACATATGTAATGTAAATTAAAATATCCTTGTAAAATTATGATCTTTACGAGCTGTGATGATCATTAAATAAGATGTATTATCAATAGTATTTAGTCTAAAAATGGATATGAATATGAGAATGAAGAATATTATGTTTATCATGAGAAGAATGAGATAATACATAGATATAGTCATCTATATAAACCACATGATTTTTTTAGAAGAAATAATTAATTATATTTTTAGGGACAAGGGGAGAACCACGTCAACAGATCTTGATACATCAAACTACCTCTAGCGGAAAAGCTCAATAGTTAATATCTACATTCTCTAGTGGTGCTTACATCATCAAAATTATTCCAGTAGACATTATATAATAAGGTTTTCAAAAATTCATAACATGTAAAGTCGTAAATTATTTTTCATACCAAGAAAAACTAAATTTAAAGAAATATATTTTTGGAAATTTGATGAGTGTGATAGAGAAAGGGAATTTCATAGATATATACCCAGTAGAAAGATTTAACAATGTTACTATAATAATTTAGTTAAAATAATTTATTAATATAGTGTTATTATCTTGTATAATAATTTTCTTGAAAAATATCTTTAAGATTTTATAGTCATATTGAATAAATCCATAAAATAGTAAAGAGAGACATGAGATAGGTTCTGTTATAATTGTAAATTTTCAAAATATCCAACCTGATTATAAAATATACATTAACTAGATGATCCAGGGAATAGGGGATCTATGATATAATGTTTTAAATTAATTTTGGATTTTGGAAACATAATTAAAATTAGTTTAAAGGGTAATTAAACATTGATAATGTTTATAAATTACAATCAAAACCAAATTATTTTCAATGTTGAATCATGATGTTTTGATGAAGCAGTACAACGTGAATATTGAATAAAATTCATAAATGAAGAGCTAAATCATATTAAGAAGAATAATACGTTGTATTTATTGTTGAAACCCCAAAATAAAAATTTTATTTGTATAAAATGATCATTTCTAAATAATTCTAATGATAATTGAGATGTTTTATAAGGTAAATCTTGTAATTTATTTAGGGGATACTCTCAAATTGGGGTTATATATTTGAATAGATTATTCTATGATCATAAGGAAAGTATAAATTCATATTTCTTTATTAAAGGTTTTCAACGTAACTATAAAATGGATATAAAGTAATAATTATTGAATTTTTAACTAAAGTGATTTATTATGAACTAAAAAAGGATTAATGCCTGACAGTGATTATTTTCAGTTTATAAGATATAATAATTGTTATATGGGAATTAAAATAACTAAAATAATTATATTAAAATATGTAAATTACATTAATGAAAGAAATCTTATGAAATTAAAGTCACTTGACAATCATTATGTTAGAGGATATGACACAGATTCACTCATTATGATCCTGAATATTGAAGACATTTTTTTACTAAAAAATTAGAAACCATGGGAGTAAATATCTGACATGATGTTTTTTTATGTTATTTATTGGCCGGTTTCGTTATTTTTTGGGTTCGAATTCCAAAACAAAAAAAAAATTATTTTCCTCTTATGAGATATATATACCCCTGATTTATTAAAACTTCTAAAATAAAATAGGGTTTTGAGCCCTCAACTGTTATATCACTTCGTAAAAAATTTTACATAGATGAAAACCGAAAAAGTACATATCAAAATGATTTTTTAAGGATAATTACATTTCTAATTTTCATGATAATTTATATACTAGAAATTTTGTTTTCAAAAAAAATATTTATTCAATTATAATGTAATTCAATTTACTAGAATCTTTTAGAAGTAAAACAGACCTGACAGTACATTAAAGAAAATAATAATTATTTATTGAGTGATGAAAAAGAAATATCATTTCATAATTATGATTTTTTATTAAGTATTTGATAGGTGGTCTTCGAGTCTGAAATATGAATTCTAGAGGCACATTTTTTATAAGAGGTGGTAGTGATTCATAGAACTCCATGAAGTAAAATTTTGTCTCAATAAGCTAAAAACATGTTTATATTGTTTTAGAATGATATGAAAAGGATAAAATGATGTTTATTAAATCACCACATGAGTAAATGAGCCTTAAATTTTCATACAGATTATTTATTTTGTGAATCAAAAAATGTGAAATGTGAAATTAAATTATTTAAATTGAATTATTAAAAAAAATAACTAGTGGTGTTTATTTTTAAAAATCATATAACGTTATATTCCTTCCATCCTCTGATAGGTTTATTGGCTTCTAATTATCTAAAAATACTTGTGAGATCATTAAATTATTTTCCATATTCCATTCCCATAAATTTGATGAAAAAGGGAGAGAATTTTAGGGGATATCTTATTAAATTGAAATGAAATTAATTTTTAGGTGAAAATAAATGGTTTTCAGAGAATACATGTATATTATCAAATAATAATGTATGATGTTTTTATAATTGATGTTTGGAAATGAGAACACAATTTTTTTAAGTGATATCAAAAAATACAGAGAGGGATTTGGGGAATCATTAGTAGATTAAAAAATCTAATTATGTGAATTGATAATGGGGGAGAAAATGATACATCAATTTCAAAATGGTAAATATATTAATTATTTTTTCAATAAGGGTTGGATAAATTTTTAAAAATTCATTCTATTTAATGACATGTTTTTTACATAACACTCAAACTAGGACCATGTTACGAATGGGTTCTTAATATTATTCACTTTTGATATTGAATATAGATTCATACTTTATTTATTTTAAAAAATATTTCAAAAGAGTTTAAGGCTTATTGGATTTGAGTTTGTGTCAAAGGAATTTTGATTTCCATATGATGGAAAAAAATAAATCCTGATGAGTTGTTCATCATGCTACAATGGGATGAAGGAAGGAGATGATTTACTCTTACCTGAAAATAATGTCCCAATAAATTTTAACTACATATGGATAAAATTATAAATAATTGTTGTTTTTTCATATCCATAAATCATGTTATAATGGGTAGCTATAATTTTTGTTTTTTTATTAAAGGAGGGAATGTTTACAACACTATCTATTATAGGTATATTATTTTTCCATAAATTAGTGGGATACACCAAAATATAAAAAACACACAACTATATATAAAACCTATAAATTTGAGATTTTTACTAGAATTTATTGTAATACGAACACATGATGATATTTTTCAACCATACTATAAAATAATTCTTGAAGATGATTTTAGAACTAAGGTTAAAAACAATTTCATTCTGAGGAATATTATCATCTTTTAACTAAGTCAATAACTAGTTATATTTTTTAGATCTTTGTGAATGTGTGTGATGTTATAAAATTTATTAGATATATAATGATCATATTTATTTTGTAATAACATATTACATTGTTACATACATCATCACACCACGATTGTTTTTATTATTTATAAAGGGGATATTCAATTAGAATGTGTGATAAAACATGGGAAAATGTTTCAAAACCTTCACAAGAGAATCTAGTGAGTATTTTATTATATTTTGTGGAGAATATTAATATTTCAAAATTTATTCAAACTTAGAGGCACATGAGGAGGATAAATAATTATTAATAAACTCATGGGTAGTCATCTTAATCTATGTTATATGTGGATTTATAGATAATCCTCATACACATTATTAATCTTTTATTTTTTATGATAAGTTAGTAATGTGAATATATGGATTTCTACATTCAAACACCACATCTTAACCACTTGATAAAAAAATTGAATGAACCATATAAAAATATCTAAAATCACATATCTTCTTATTCACCCTTGAAATCTCATGATAATCTCTTAGTTTTATCCTTCATGTAATTTTCATTGAAGCGTAAAAAAATATTATTTTGAGATTTTTTATTTTTTTGGGACCTCTGATTCACCCTAAATTTTAGTGATTCTACATATCTCACTTAGGTTCTACCAAATATTACACTCATGGAATATATAATATGAACACATTGTTGTCACGTATATATATCCCTAATCTATTCTTCTTGATAATAATACCTATCTAATAAAGACAAATGATTCACAAATAGAAATCAACTTCTATTTAAATATTGATATGAAGGACTAGATTAATCATCCAAAGTAGGATTTGAAGATTCATAAGGTTGTTAATTAATTTTATATAAATGTATAATGTAATGAAAATTATTTTCATTCTTAGGAAATATTTATTTTGATAAAGGAAAAGATTAAAAAGATTATCATTAATTATACATAGGTATATCAAACCATTTTTATGAGGCATATCAAACCATTTTATCAACCAATGTAACCCTTGAAATACACATGAATGAAATCTAATTTTTTATCTTGACCTTATTAATTCCGAATTTATTATTTTTATATTTAATATTCAAGAATAATTTCTATAAATTCATTAAAATATATTAAAATATAATTCTATGAAAATAAATTTTATAATAAATTTTATATTACAGTCAAGATTATCTAATTATTTCTAAATTTGTGGGATCATATTGTATATGATTTGGCTGTATTGATAGGCTAGAAATATACCAAGTATATCTTTTATTATTTTTTTATTGAAATATGGGGTATGTCGTTCTAGACTTAAACCATTAGGATTTTTAATTATCATAAGGTGACATGTTATTTGGAAATTCCATAATTCATTGTTTTAATACTCAAAAATCATCTTCAATTTGATTAAATTATATGAAGTATATTTTTACCATAAACATGTGATTTTGGATTATTTTCCATAATAATATGGTTTTATCAATTAGGAGATTTTATTATCCATTTAAAAGGTCAAAGTTGATTTTGAATTCATTTTCAATATTTTTATATGTGTTTTATTGATTAATTATTTCAACTAAGTCAACTCTGTATTTTTATCAAGCTTACCTTGGTAAAACTTTAGTGGATAATTCAACATATGAAGCAATAATTTAACTAATAAGTAAAAAATAGTCTACCTTTTATAATACATTATTCAACCTGATAAGAAAATTTATCTTACAATAGAGAGTCCTTTAGACAACAGTTCTTATTTCAAGATTTGAATCTTGATTAAGTATTAATGTGATTAATATGTAAGAGTTAGTTGACTATAATGGTGGAGTGAAGTAAGAGATGGGTAAAATTAAGTGATCTAGGATAATATTTTTACTATTTGAATTAACTATACTCAATGATCACTGAGGAATCATTAAATAGAGTTAAACTATATAATAAAATATTAGACATGATAATATTACCTATTTGTATCAGTTTGAGGTGACATATTAATGATTAGTTTTCAATGAACCATATATGAAAGGAATATATTATTAATACTAGGATCAACATTATAGTCAATGTATCTAAATACTATAGAAATAAATATAAAATATTCAAGAATGGAATACAATGTAATATGTTTATTGTAACATTCTACATACTGAAATGTCTTTATGCAAAGATTATACATAGTTCCCCAATAATTAAAAGATGTTTCAAGGAAATTATTACAGCTCAGTGATGACAATCGATTCAAGGATATCATACATACAATTTGATTATCTTCTTTATTATACATAAAATTAAACACCACGAAAATTTATTGTTATTTTTCATGATTTACATTATTGAGACATAGTTTTATTGTTATTTTATAAATTTTCAAATCGATACATTATATTGATGCTTCCAAAAATACTTTACATAAATATTATTTCATCTACACTAATTACCATAAAGAACTATTGATTATATTATTAGTTTACGTATCATGGTACCATTCCCAGTATTGTTTAAACCCAAACCCAGTTTTAGACTTTTCCATTAGACACAAAACAACTATTGGTTTATATATGTGTAGGTAGTAGTGATTTTAATATATTTGATGGGATTTGGGCATGGAATAGATCATAATCTCTTTTGAAAATTCCCTATGTACAATTTCATATGTAAATATGTTTCGGATTTATTTTGAATATAATACTAAAAAAATATCATTCATAATGATTTCAAATAACCATTATATCAATATAAGGAAATTTTAGTAAAGTATTTTTTCAATCAATATTATTTTACTCGGATTAATTATTTATTATAGATTATTTTTTATATTAGGTGTTAGTAAATTTTTTCAAATGTTTTATATTTTATATAATGTATTTCATTGAGTATTAGTCAAAAAATTTATAAAGATTTTGAGAAATATAAATCAATATCTCCCATTACATTGATAAACATTTTCTTAAAAAAGGGAACATTAAAGATGTTTTAAATATTTTATTCCATCTATTTTAATATTATTTTTCGAAACTCATTCTATCCCTCAATTTAGAATATTTGGGATAAAATGATTTAACATAATCATCCCGTGGAAAACCATATTCATCATGTATCAATTAGGGGTGATAGAGACTCATAACTAACTATTTTTCGTTAAAGTTTATTCTTTATTAAATTATTTATTATGACATTTTATAGACATCATTTATACATCATAATACATAGTCATTTAATAAATAATATGAATATCATAAAATAACAATAATATTTATAGTTATATAATAATTTAAATTAAATTCATTTTCATTACTTAACTAGGAAAAAATCACATGATTATTATATTATTTATGTTGTTAGACTTATTGATTAATTTACAAACAATATATAGTTGAGAGTTTAGTCATTAGTCCATCAATTATTCATAATAATCATGGAAGACCATAAAATTTAGTGTCATTATTCTAAACATTTATAATAATTTTTTTATGATATACATTTACCCATTTCTACTATCATTTCTAAATAACACATACGGTTCAAATGCACTACTATGTTATTATATTTCCAAACAATCATTCATCCCATTGTAAAATATTCCTACATATCATAACATGTAATATAAATTTTATTATCAACTGATAGTATATCATCCCACAATAAGTATTCATAGATTTTTCATCATATTAAAGGATTATCCAAAACCACTCAAGATTAAAACACACCAAGAACACAAATGTATAGTATATTTGGATATTATATAACTTTTTATCTTGTTACAAAAAAATAAAATTATTCTATAAAATCATTAAAATATGAATCCCTACTACACATATCATTGTATAGAAACCCATAAAGATATATATTAAAAATGATAGGGGTGAGATAATAACCCATTACGAAAAAATATTCCATAATATTAAAAGATACATAAATGATCATAATGTTTGATATAAATGAATGAGAATTTAAAAACAATATAGATATTAAATCATGAACATCATATATGAAAAGAGTCTATTTGAATCATAATAAATTATTATAAACCATGAAAACATAAAAACAACATAGTAGTGTATAATATGTACTATTCTACAAATATGTGAAGGTTAAATTATAGGGAAAAAAGTAGTGGAGTAGGTTATATTAATGTACCCTACATAGGGATCTCATGAAATTTTGAATTTTCCAAGTGAATTATTGCAATTTATAATTTTTCCCTCGAATATCATCTAAACATATATATATATATACGTATATATACCAAGTAGAAATTAATAACGATTGTAAATCATAACATGAATAATTTATGAAGACAAATCTTATAATAAAGAATATTCATGAGAAACAGACCATTCATTTAATGATATTTGTTAAAACCAAGTATTTAAATTATCAGGGGAAGAGAAAGTAGGTAATAGAAGAGATATAAAAATTATGGAATATAAAATTCTAATGACCCAAGTTTAATCATTTTGAATCCCTTTTTTTAATAATGGATTAAATTAAAATCACATTAGTAAACATAATGACATATAATGATACTAAATATTATGTGACCACTAAACCTAATTTTCCTACATCTGGGTTTTGAATTTCGAAAATATGACATATAAAATTGCGTCTAGGATGATTTTTGGGGTCTGATGGAACAAACATATTTTTTTGGTGAATAGTAAACTTCTCTTACGAATAGTAACCTACACTTATGAATTGTAACATTACATATTATATTATATATATACAATTTAATTGAAAGTATGATATACCTATATCTTGGTGTAAGAAAATAAATGATTTTAAATTGGTATTTTTGGAATAAAAAATTATTTAAATTAAATTTTTAATTTAACATATTTATAAAATTATTTTTTAAACATGGTATTCATTTATGGATTCTATATGTCAAAAATATTTAGGGTGAATTTTGAGTATTTTTCAGAAATACTTGAAATTTTTATGAATATTGAAATACAATAATTTAAAAAATATGTTATATTCATGAAATATAGAGTGATTGGTGATGTTGGGCTATTGAAATCCCAATTGGTTCAAACTAAAATACAAAATTTGTAATATTTATTCCATGAACACTCAATCTTTTTTATCTTGAGGTAAATTAATAATCTTATCATTAAAATATTTGGATAACTCCCCTCACATCCACTATAAATACCACCCTTCACATGTAATTTACTCACACCTATCACGCTTTAAGACTTTTATATACGATACCAATACATATTACCTATCCCCTCCCTCATGTCCAAGTGATTTTGGTCTCATAAAAATACCAATCCAAGGTTCCTTATGGAAGATTTAAGCGGTAATTCCCCTTTCTCTCTTTTCCTTTAATTTCATTTCAATTTCAACTTCTTTTCATAATCTCTTCCCATCTATCCTCATCCAAATGGTATGATAACTATATTATCATACATATAATGTAATTTTATTATGATAATGGTATACTATATCATAAAAACCCCTTCTCTCCTTCTATTAATTTTAGGAATGAAATTGTAGTTCGTGAGGTGTTAATTTATCACCTTTAAGAATGACATGTGTCCATTTTGCTTTACCATATTCAGATCTGATCATGAAACCATTTTTATGGTTGAACCATATTATTTTATATATATTATATCCTATATAATTTTCTATAAAGAACCTACATACATATTAATAAATTATTAAAAAAGACTATGGTGGTCAAAACCCCACCTAAATTAATCGAAACGATCATTATAAAATTTTTATCTAATGATTCAATAACATGGTATATATAAAAAATTATTTATAACTTCATTTAAAGTTATGTAACATTATAAATAATATATAATTACATTTATTAATGTTTATAAACATTTTTAATGAACTTCCATTCATGAATAAAAGTGCACTGTTCAAGAAAACAATAAAAACAAACGTTCCCGAACAATGAATTTAAACTCTCTATCTCATCCAAAAGCCAATTAATGAAATTAATAAAACCTTAATGAATATTATAAATTTAGGAAAGGTTATTAAGTGTTTATTAATTAATATAATGTTTTTATACAAGACATTAATGTGACAAAAGTATTTAGATACTAGGTAAGGGGAAATTCTCGAACCCAACTCTCATACTTTGGGTATTCCCTATTTTGAACTATTTTTAGTATACAAATTCCTTATGAATAATATATTTAACCTAATATTTCCTATTTTTGGATATTCATGTTTTATAATTGTGTTTATTAAAAACCCAAGTATATTAAAAAAATAACTCTTCTAACAAATAAACACCCTCTTTTTACACCTAAAAGATTGATCCTACATCACTTATCGTTGAGTGTTCTCTGTAAAGAATGTTATCCCCTATTTTTTTGATGGAATTTTTTTTAATTTATTCATTAGGAAGTGAAACCCCTTCCATTCTATAGGTTATTTTGTTTCTATATTTTACATATGTTTTTTGTTCTATGGGTGATAATTTAAAAGTTCTGATGTGTCGGGTGTGCCCTAATTTAAATAGCGTAATTTGAATGTTATGATGTGACGGGTGCACATCGAATTATATAGCACTCCAATGAATTGATTTATGTGATTAATATCATGATTTAATGTTAAATGATGCATGAACATGATTCTATCATTATTCACAACTATGTGTGGTAGTTGACCACTAAGAAATGATATTTCATTTTTATGCATTTTATATTTCATGTCATTTATTAATCTTTTCAATCAAGTTTGTAATCCATTGCCTATTCCATGATTGTGCCAATACATTGATATATTTTCCATATATATCCAATTACTAGGCTTTTAGATCACCCCTTTTTTATGTATATCCTTAGTTGAATATGTTAACTAAAAAGTTTTCAAGGTACTATAAGAAGCTGGAGAAGAAAGGATTACATAAATGTTTAAATTTTATATTGTAAATGTTATGCACAGTCTTATTTTTTTTCCAAGAAACAAAACCATTGGATCCACATTTTGTAATACTATTATGTTGTTTATATTTTAAATTATGTAATATTAGTGTATCAAAATAATTAGTCTATATAGTTGGTTTCATAGCAAGGTTTAATAAATTTGGGAATTAGGATTGGTCAACCCCTAAGAAAACCTCTAGTATAAGAATAAGTAAAAATGTGAAAACAAGATGCTTTTCTAAATATAGGTATCCCATAAGATTTGATTATATTGTAAATTTTACAAGGTAATAAGTTATTTATTCATGACCTTTTAATTTATGTTTTGTTCTAGCCTTTTTCGTTTTCTAAAATGGTGGGAACCAGGAGAATCTAGCCTAATAACCCATGTGAGGCCCAATTAAACAATTTCCCAAAAGAAATTTCCAATGATTTGGGAGGTGGAGTTTAAAATTACCAAGTGATGATTACCAACTATATTAGGGTAAGAATAATAACCTTAATAATGAAGAATGTTCCCCTTCACCAAAGAGGGAGAAATGGGCTATCGAGCATTTTATGATGCAACACCATCGACATTTAGTGGATCTTCTAATCCACTAGTTTAGGAACAATGAGTCAACTCCATGGAGAATATCTTTTTAGGTTTCATTGTTCCAATATGGAGAAGGTGTCACTAGCTGTTTATCATCTAGATTAGGATGCTAATCAATGGTGGGAGTTGATTACTAACACAAATCTATGATTGGAAATTGAAGATTAAGAATGAGAAGACATTTAGATCATGGTTTTTAACAAGTATTTCCCATGAACTCTTTTTATGATGTTGGAGAGAGAATTCATAAAGATCAAGAAAATGGAAGGAGAATCGGTCACGTTCTATGAATCGAATTTCAAAAGGCATCAAAGGTATTCTTTTGGTTTTTTCTATCCAAAATTATATCAAAATTGATATATTCTTTATTGGATTAATACCTCACCTTAAAAATTATCTTGAAATTCATGACTTTAGGGGTTATGAAAAAGTTTTCCAATGTCCTCTCAACTTGTAGATGGAGTTTGTAGAATGGTTCCCATTCTATGAGGATAATAAATCAACGGAGGAGTTTCTTGTTGGAGGATCTAATGAAATTGGTAGAACGAAAACAAATCCACCCATATGTCAAAAATGTAGGAAGAAACATCCTTGTAATTTCTTTAAAGGGACATGGATATGATTCAAGTGTGGTAGATGAGGCAATTAAACTCATGAATGTTAAAATGACTTGAGAAGTAAGGAGAATGTGGTGGAATAATATAGAGCACCACCCATGGTATGATGTTAAAACGGTAGGGAGAAAGGGCTCTATGAAATCCAGTGTACAAAACCTTGAGTCCATGAGGGAAATTATCATCAGAAGCCACCTAATCCAAAGGAAATAGGGAAGGATTATGCCATCAATACAAGAAAAGTGAATCAAGAAAATGAAGTTGTATAAGGTACACATTCTATTCACTCAATAATGGAAAAAGCCTTATTTGATTCTAGATTTATGCATTACTTTATATCATTCAATCTTTCTAGAACTATATAATTGATGACCCAAATCCTTAATGTCGAGACATCTTTAAAAACACCAAGTGGTGAAATCATGGCATCCCAAGTCTCTGAATATTCTCTTAATGGTGTATGTGGGATGATTCATCTAGAAAAGCTCGTAATACTCCCTTTGGTGTAATTAAAAGATATAATGGGAATGGATTTGATATCTTTATATAGAGAACATATAAACTGTCAGGAAAAGGAAATATCTTTTCATATTCCGAACCATCGCATTCTCCTCTACAAATGCAAGGAATATCATGAATCTCATTTTGAAAATCCTTCATCAGTGTGGGTGTTGATTCCTTGTGAAGAAGCATACCTCGCTCAAATGGTTGTGTCAAAGTAAAGAGTCCACCTTGTGGAAATTCCTATAGTGAGGGATTACATAGATGTATTTCTAGAGGAGTTACCTATAATTCCCCCAGATTTCAAAGTATAGTTTTCAATATAACTTATTCCTAGAGATACTCCTATCTCAATGTGTCCCTATATAATGGCACTTATTGAATTTTAGGAGTTAAAGAAGAAACTACAAGAGAATTTAGAGAATGGGTTCCTATGACCTAGGGAATCTCCAAGGGGTGTGCCAAAGATCATTATGAACATGAAGGATGGATAAATGTAGGCGTGTATTGGTTATCGAGAACATAAAAAGATCACCATAAAGAACAAGTATCCACTTCCCAGGATTCATGAGTTTTTCATTCAGTTATAAGGATCTCAATACTTCTCGATGGTGGATCTTCAATCTGGATATCATCAAATTATGGTGAAGAGAGGATATATTCAAAATACTAATTTCTATACAAGGTATGGGAACAATGGGTTTTTTGTGATTTCATTCAGATTAACTAATTCACCTACAATCATCATGGCTTTGATGAATAGAGTCTTTAGACATTACCTTGACAAATTTGTTATGGTTTTTATCGATGATATTCACATACATCAAGAGAAAGGAGGTACATTAAGAACATATAATGATTGTTTTGGAGACATTAAGCATGTATAATTTGTATTCCATGTTTAGTAATTGTAAATTTTGGATGCAACATGTCTCATTCTTGGGACATGTGATCACATGAGATAGAATTTCTATGGACCCTTAAAAGTCAAAGGCAATGAAAGAATGGATTATTCCCTTTAGTTTCATTTAAATACATAGTTTTCTAGGATTAGTAGGGTTCTACTGATGATTTTGAGTAATTTATCACAATAATATAGACTACTATCTATGTTAACACAGGAATGGGTAAAGTATGTCTGGATGGATAAATCTAAGGAAATGTTCAAGGAGCTAAAGAGTTGACCGATCACTGCACCTATAGTCATTTTACAAAATAGTGGAGAATGTTTTTTCATATAATATGATGATTCAATGAAAGGATTAGGATGTGTACTCATGAAAAATGATAATGTGAGAGCCTATACATCACGGTATTTGAATACCCATGAGAAAAACTACTCGACACATGATCTTGAGCTTGGAGTAGTGATTTTGGCTTTGAAAATCTGGTGGCACTACATTTATGGGGAGAAGCATGAAATATATATCAATTGTAAGATCCTAATGTATATATTCCCAAAAATGGAGCTCAACATGCATCGAAAGAGATGGTTAGAGTTAATCAAGGAATATGATTTCTCTATTCACTGTCATCCTAGAAAGGTGAACAAGGTAGACGATGCTCTAAGATGAAAAGAACCTTCTACATTATCCATGTTATTGATTGAGAAATATTCTATCTTCTAAGATTTATAAAGGATGGATTTTGAAATCATAAGGGCATGGGATACAACCTATGTTTCCCAAATGATTGTGCTACCATCAATCCATGAGATGGTTAGAGAGACACAAGGGGATGATCTGGAGTTACAAAATATGGTGAATGCTGTAAAGAATGGAAAGGTGAAAGAGTTACTTATCAAAAATGATTGTGTGTTTCGATATAGAATGGAAATTTGTGTACCTTTATCACCCATGATAAAGAAGATTCTATTGGAAAATGGACATTCTTTAAAATTCTATATCCATACTGGTAGCACCAAGATTTATCTAGATCTTCGAGAACATTTTTGGTGGGATAACATGAAGAATGAGATTACTGAATACATATCATGGTTGTTGGTATGTCTGAAAGTTAATTCAGAGTGATAATAGTTCAAAGGGATGATGAATCCATTACCTATACCCATATAGAAATGACATAATTAAACAATGGTCTTTGTCACGAGTCACCTAGGGATATCCAAGAGAAATGATGTGATATGGGTTGTGGTTGATTGGCTCAACTAGAATACCAATTTTATCACTATTCAGGAAGATATTTCTCTTGAACAACATGAAATGATACATGTGAAATAAGTGGTGACACGTCAAGGTGTTCCACTCTTACTGGTTTGTGATCATGATCCAAGGATCACATCTAAATCCTGGATGAGTCTTCAACATGCTTTGAGTATTGAATTTAATTTCATCATGGCCTATCACCCCAAAACTAATGGCCAATCAAAAATAACTATTTAGATGATTGAAGATATGCTCAGATCCTACTCTTTAGATTTCAATGGTGTTTGGGATCATTATCTCCCTTTGGTTGAGTTCTCATAAAAAATAGCTTCCACTAAAGTATTCAAATGGATCCATATGAAGCTTTATATGGAAAAAGATGTAGAACACCCTCTTGTAAGGAAGAAGTAGGAGAAACAATGTTGCTAGGACTTGATCTTATACAAGTGATGATAGAGAAGGATCATGTCATCCAAAAACATATCAAAGCTTCTCAAAGTCACCAAAAGATCTATGATGACAACTGTCGATGGGACATGGGTTTTGACATTGGAGATAATGTATTCCTTCGAATATCACCATAGAAGAGAGTCATGTGTTTTGTAATGAAAGGGATGTTAATCCCAATTTACATTGTCCCCTTTGAGATCATTGACAGTATATGAGCTATGGCCTATCAGATTTCACTTCCACCAAATATGGCTCATGTTCATGACAAGTTTCATGTGTCGCTGTTGATGAAGTAAAAACCAGATCTCTCACATGTACTAATCATAGAGGTGGAACAAATGGAAGATGATCTCTCCAATAAGGAGAAAACTGTAAAGATTATAGACCAGATAGATAAGGTTCAACGCAACAAAACAACCCACCTTGTAAAAGTTTTTTGTAGGAACCATAAGTTTAGAGAAGAAACATGGGAATCGAAGGAGGAAATGACGGAGCAGTACCCTCGCATGTTTGTGTAAAAGGAAATTTTGAGGGTGAAATTTCATAAGGCGGGAGGAATGTAATGACCCAATGTTTTATCAATGGAAATCTATTCTTACAATCCTAACTTAATGTATAATCATATTAGGAAACACAATGACATATAATTATATTAATACTATGATACCCTTAAAAATAATATTTCCACTTCTGTGTTTTGAATTTTGAAAATCTGATATAGATGGTAGCGTCTAGGATGATTTTTGGGGTCGGATAGAACAAACAAAGTTTTCTAGTGAATAGTAACCTACCTTAATGATTATTTACCTACCCTTATGAATAGTATCCTATGATTATGAATAAAAACCATATTTATGATCGTATATATATACGATTTTAGTGAAGGTATAATATACATATATCTTGGGTACGTAAATAGATGATTTTAAATTTTTATTTTTCGAATAAACTATTCTTTTATTAAAATATTTAATTTATCATTTTTTGGTTTTTTTGATACGTGGAGTTAAATTTTGGATTATACTTGTTGAAACATAGTTAGGTTAATTTTTTGAGATTTTGCAGAAATACTTGATTATTTTTATGAATAGTGGCATACTACAATTTACCAAATAAGTTAAATTAATGAATTATAGATCCAATGTTGATGTTATTCTGATGTAGTCCCAATTTTTTCGAACTAAAATTCCTCCTTACTGTATTTATTTATGGAACACTTACCATTTTATATCTTGAGGGAATTTAATAAACTAATTATTAAAATATTTGGAAAACACCCCCCCCTCCACTATAAAATACCACCCCTCACAATGTCATTTCCTAACACCTCTAAAGATTCAATCATTATCTAAACTCTACCCAAATACCATACCTAGGCCCTCCCCTACGTCCAAGAGCTTATGGTCTCATGAAAAGACCAATCCAAGTTTTCATAGAGAGGATTCCGGAGGTAATTCCCCTTTCTCTATTTTCCTTTAATTTCCTTTAAATTTCTAGAATGTTTCTTAATATCATTCTAGAAATCCTCATAAAAATGATAAGGTAGCTCCGGTATCATAAATATACGAGAATTTTATGATTCTAATGGGATAATATATCATCAAGCCCATTCTCCACTTCTTTTTTATTTTATAAAGGATAACATTGTTCGTGAATTGTTAATTTATCGCACTACTAAAAATTCGGCCTATAGTGACTGCCATTGGCGGTCTCTCTAGGCCTCCAGAGACCGAACATCGACCGACATTAGCGGTCGTTGAAGCTGGCCAAAATGATGTCCTTTAGCGACTGACATTGGCGGTCGCTAAAGCGGGATGAAATTCCGGCCTACAGCGACCGTCATTAGCGGTCGCTGAAGCCAGCCAAAATGCCGGCCTACAATGACTGCCATTGGCGGTCGCTGAAGCTGGCCAAAATGCCGGCCTACTGTGACCGCCAATGGCAGTCGCTAAACTAGAAATTTTATTTTATAAAAAATTTCATTGTATAGAATCATAAAAAGCATATAAATCATAAAAAATGGAAAACAAATCCAAACACCATAAACATCAAGATCATCATAAACAATAAATGATAGGCGTGCTTCAACGATCCACAACCATCTTCTTTAGAAACCTATAATAAGATACTCATAAAACAATTAAACAAAACACACATAAATTTGACATATTTATCCCGTTATTATATACATATAATAAAATGAAATCTGATATCTCATGGGAGATATAATAATTTTAAACCCCCAATTTAAGAAATATTACCACTTTAGAATTTTTTTTCTTGTTTTGGAGTCTTTGCTTTTGTTTATTAAAGTGTTCTGTTGCCTAAAAAGGAATGTTTTTTTCACACACCGCACATCCGATGGATTCCTCATCTCCTCCTACATGTCAAAAATAATATTCATATCGTTTTAGTGTGGTTTCAGGTCATCAGGAGCATGTTTTCTATGAATTCGACTGTGACATGCCATTTTGGTCTTTTATGACTCTGGAAACGCGTTTCCGATCACCGCGGTCAAACAAAACCTCCGAATGATGTACTATCTACCCGACCATCTCAAAATTCACACTGCGGTTGTTTTCGGATGATTTTGTGGCATTCCGAGGCCGTTCAGGTGGTTTTGACCACCCAACACACCCTTTTAGAGCGCACCGAACTGCTGAAAATGAAACATTTAGTTGTACCACATGCACCGCATGTCCGATGGACGTTATGTCTCCTTCTACATGTCAAAAATAATATTCCTATCATTTTCGTGTGGTTTCAGGTCATTCGGAGCACATTTTCTCTTAATTCGACCATGACACGCCGTTTTGGTCTTTTTTGACTCCAGAAACGCATTTCCGGTCACCACAGTCAAACAGAACCTCTGAATGATGTGTCGTGTACCGAACATTTCAAAATTTACACCGCATTTATTCTCATATGATTTCATGGCATTCTGAGGTCGCTCGGGTGGTTTTGACCATCCAAAGTGCCCTTTTTAGAGCGCGCCGAACTTTTGAAAACGACATATTCGGCCGTACCGCGCGCACCGCACCACCTATGGATGTGGTGTCTCCTCCTACATGTCACGAATAATATTCCTATAATTTTCATGTGGTTTTAGGTCATTTGGGACATGTTTTCTCTGAATTCGACAATGACACGCCATTTTGGTCTTTTTTGACTCCGGAAATGCCTTTCCGGTCACCGCGGTCAAAAGGAACCTCAGATTGATGTGTCATCTGCCCAAACATTTCAAAATTCACACCGCGGTTTTTTTCATATGATTTAATTGAATTCTGAGGTCGTTTAGTTGGTTTTGACCACCCAACGCGCCCTTTTAGAGAGCTCCAAACTGCTGAAAATGACATATTCGGTCGTACCACGCGCACTACACGTCTGATGGATGTTACGTCTCCTATTACATGTCACTAATAATATTCCTATCATCTTCCTGTGGTTTCAGGTCATTTGGAGCACGTTTTCTCTAAATTTTACCATGACACGCCGTTTGGTCTTTATGACTTCGGAAACGCGTTTCCGGTCACCACGGTCAAACGACACATCCGAATGACATGACCTATACCCCACCATTTTACAATTCACACTGCGGTTGTTGCTGTATGATTTCATGGCATTCCTAGGTTGTTTGGGTGGTTTTGACCACCCAACACACCATTTTAGAGCGCACCGAACTGCTGAAAATGACACATTCAGTCTTACCACATGCACTGCATGTCCAATGGACATGCTGTCTCCTACTACATGTCACAAATAATATTCCTATAATTTTCGTTCGGTTTCAGGTCATTCGGATCACGTTTGATCTGAATTCGACTGTGACATGCAGTTTTGGTCTTCCATGACTCCGGAAACTCATTTCCAGCTACTACGGTCAAATGGCATCTCTGAATGATGTGACGTCTGCCTGAACATTTTACAATTCACACCGCTGTTGTTTTTGTATGATTTCATGGCATTCCGAGGTCATTCTGGTGGGTTTGACCACCCAACGCGCCCTTTTAGAGCGCGTTGAACTGCTGAAAACGACACATTCGGTCGTACCACGAAAAACTCACATCCGATGGATGTGATGTCTTCTCACAAATGTCACGAATAATATTACTATCGTTTTTGTGTGGTTTCAGGTCATTCGGAGCACGTTTTCTCTGAATTCGATCATGACACGCCGTTTTTGGTCTTCTATGACTCCAGAAACGCATTTCTGGTCACCACGGTAAAATGACACCACCGAATGATGTGTCGTCTACCCGACCATTTCACAATTCACACCGCGGTTGTTGTAGTTTGATTTCATGGCATTCTGAGGCCGTTCGGGTGGTTTTGATATCCCAACGCGCCCTTTTAGAGCACGTCAGACTGCTAAAAACGACACATTTGATCGTACCATGCGCACCACACGTCCGATGGATGTGATGTCTACTCCTACATGTCCCGGATAACATTCCTATTGTATTTGTGTAGTTTCAGGTCATTCGGAGCACGTTTTCCCTAAATTCAACTGTGACACGCCATTTTGGTCTTTTATGTCTCCGGAAATGCGTTTCCGGTCACCACAGTGAAAAAACACCTCCGAATGACATTCCATATACCGGACCATTTCCCAATTTACACCGCAGTTGTTGTCGTATAATTTCAAGGGATTTTGAGGTCGTTCGGGTGGTTTTGACCACCCAACGCACCCTTTTAGAGCGTGCTGAACTGCTGAAAACGACACATTTGGTCATACCGCGCGCACCACACATTTGATGGACGTGACCTCTCCTCCTACATGTCATGAAAAATATTCCTATCATTTTTTTGTGGTTTTAGGTCATTCGGAGCATGTTTGCTGTGAATTCGACCGTGACGCGCCGTTTTGTTCTTTTAAGACTCCTGAATTGCATTTCCGGTCACCGCGGTCAAACGACACCTCCGAATGACGTGTCCTCTGCCTGAACATTTCAAAATTTACACCTTGGTTGTTTTTGTGTGATTTCATAGCATTCTGAGATCGTTCAGGTGGTTTGGACCACCCAACACACCCTTTTAGGGCACGCCGAACTGCTGAAAACAACACATTCAGTTGTACCACGTGCACCGAACGTCCGATGGATGTGTCGTCTCCTCATACATGTCACGAATTATATTTCTATCTTTTTCGTGTGATTTCAGGTCATTCGGGGAAGGTTTTCTCTGAATTCGACCGTGACACGCCGTTTTGGTCTTTTATGACTCCAGAAACACGTTTCCAGTCACTGTGGTCAAATGGAAACTCCGATTGACATGACGTCTACCCGACCATTTCACAATTCTCACAGGGGTTGTTTCCTTATGATTTCATGGCATTTCGAGGTTGTTCAGGTGGTTTTGACCACCCAACACGCCCTTTTGGAGTGTGCCGAACTGCTGAAAATGACACATTCGGTCATACCGCGCACACCGCACATCCGATGGACGTTCTGTCTCCTCCTACATGTCACAAATAATATTTCTATCGTTTTTGTGTGGTTTGAGGTCATTCGGAGCACATTTTCTCTGAATTCAACTGTGACACACCGTTTCAGTCTTTTATGACTCAGGAAAAGCATTTCCGGTCACCGCGGTAAAGCAGAACATCTGAATGACAAGCTGTCTACCCGAAAATTTCACAATTCATATCGCGGTTGTTGTCGTATGATTTCATGGCATTCCGAGGTCGTTCGGGTGCTTTTTACCACCCAACGCGGCCTTTTAAGTGTGTTGAACTGCTGAAAACGACACATTCGATCATACCGCATGCACCACACATCCAAGGGACGTTCTGTCTCCTCTAACATGTCACGTATAATATTCCAATCATTTCAGTGTAGATTCATGTTATTCGGAGCACGTTTTTTCAGAATTTGATCGTGACACGCCGTTTTGGTTTTTTATGAATTCAAAAATGCGTTTTCTGTCACCACAGTCAAACAACATCTAAGAATGACATCCCGTCTGCCCACCCATTTCAAAATTCACACCGCGGTTGTTGTTGTATGATTTCATTGAATTTTGAGGTCGTTCGAGTGGTTTTAACCCCCCAACGCGCCCTTTCTGAGCCCGCTGAACTGCTGAAAACGACACAGTCTGTCGTATCGCATGCACCACACCTCCGATGGACGTGTCGTCTCCTCCTACTTGTCATGAATAATATTCATATCGTTTTTGGGTGGTTTTAGGTCATTCAGTGCATGTTTTCTCTAAATTCGACCATGACACGCCGTTTTGGTATTTTATGACTCTGGAAACGCATTTCCATTCACCGCGGACAAACAGAACCTCAGATTGACGTTCCATCTGCCAAAACATTTCAAAATTCACACCATGGTTGTTTTCATAAGATTTCATGGCATTCTGTGGTCGTTCGGGTGGTTTTGACCACCCAATGCGCCCTTTTAGAGCATGTTGAACTACTGAAAACGACACATTCAGTCATATCGCGCACACCGCACGTCCGATGGACGTGAAATCTCCTCCTACATGTCACGAATAATATTCTTATCATCTTCGTGTGGTTTCAAGTCATTCAGAGCACGTTTTATCTAAATTTTATCGTGACACGCCGTTTTGGTCTTTTATAACTCCGGAAACGCGTTTCCGGTCACCACGGTCAAACAAAATCTCTGAATGATGTTCCCCCTACCTGACCATTTCAAAATTCACACCGCGGTTGTTTTCGTATGATTTAATGGCATTCCGAGGTCGTTCAGGTGGTTTTGACCACCCAACACACCCTTTCAGAGCGCGTCGAACTGCTGAAAACGACACATTCAGTCTTACCGCACACACCGCATGTCTGATGGATGTTCTGTCTCCTCCTACATGTCACGAATAATATTAATATAGTTTTTTTTGTGGTTTCAGGTCATTCAGAGAACGTTTTCTCTGAATTCGACTGTGACACGCCAGTTTGGTCTTCTATGACTCCGGAAACTCGTTTCCAGCCACCGTAGTCAAACGACACCTCTGAATGATGTGCCGTCTACACGACCATTTTACAATTCACACCGCGGTTGTTTTAGTATGATTTCATGGCATTCCAAGGTGGTTCGGGGTGGTTTGGCCACCCAACTCACCCTTTTAGAGCGCGAAGAACTACTAAAAATGACACATTCGGTCGTACCGCATGCACCTCATGGCCGATGGACGTCCCATCAACTCGCAAATGTCAAGAATAATATTATTATCATTTTCGTGTGGTTTTAGGTCATTCGGAACACGTTTTCCTTGAATTCGACCATGACAAGCTCTTTTGGTCTTCTATGATTCCAGAAACACATTTCCGGTAACCGCGGTGAAACAACACATCCGAATGATGTGTCGTCTACCCGACCATTTCACAATTCATACCGTGGTTTTTGTTGTTTGATTTCATGGCATTCCAAGGTTGTTCGGGTGGTTTTGATCTCCCAACATGCCCTTTTAGAGTGCGTTGAACTGCTAAAAACGACACATTCGGTTGTACGATACACACTGCATGTCTGATGGACCTGTTGTCTACTCCGACATGTCCTGAATAATATTCCTATCGTTTTTGGGTGGTTTCAAGTCACTCGGAGCAAGTTTGCTCTGAATTCGACTACGACATGCCATTTTGGTCTTTTTATGTCTCCGGAAACGCATTTCTGGTCACCATGGTCCAACGACACCTCCGAATGATGTCCCATCTGCCCGACCATTTCCCAATTTACACTGCGGTTGTTGTCGTATTATTTCAAGGCATTCTGAGGTCGTTCGTGTGGTTTTGACCACCCAACACACCCTTTTAGAGTGCGCCGAACTGCTAAAAATGACACATTTGGTCGTACCACTGCACCACACGTCCGATGGATGTGCCCTCTCCTCCTACATGTCACGAATAATATTCCTATCATTTTCGTGTGGTTTCAGGTCATTCGGAGCATGTTTGCTCTGAATTCGACTGTGACACGCCGTTTTGTTCTTTTAAGACTCCTGAATTGCGTTTCCGGTCACCGCGGACAAACAGAACCTACGAATGACGTGTTTTCTACCCTAACATTTCACAATTCACACCACGGTTGTTGTCGTATGATTTTATGGCATTCCGAGATCATTCGGGTGGTTTGGACCACCCAACACGCCCTTTTAGAGCGCGCCGAATTGCTGAAAACGACACATTTAGTTGTAACATGCATACCGCACGTCCGATTGATGTTTAGTCTCCTCATACATGTCACGAATATTATTCCTATCGTTTTCGTGTGATTTCAGGTCATTCGGAGAATGTTTTCTCTGAATTCAACCGTGACACGCCGTCTTGGTCTATTGTGACTCCAGAAATGTGTTTCCAGTCACAGTGGTCAAACGACACCTCCGATTGACATGTTTTCTACCCTACCATTTCACAATTCTCACCACGGTTTTTGTCTTATTATTTACTGGCATTCTGAGGTTGTTCGTCTAGTTTTGACCACCCAACGCGCCCTTTTGGAGCATGCTGAACTGCTGAAAATGACACATTCAGTCGTACCGCGCGCACCGCACATCCGATGGACATTCCATCTCCTCCTACATGTCAAAAATAATATTTCTATCTTTTATTGTGTGGTTTCAGGTCATTCGGAGAACATTTGCTCTGAATTCGACTATGACATGCCGTTTTAGTCTTTTATGAGTCAGGAAACGCATTTACGGTCACTGCAGTAAAACGACACCTCTGAATGATGTTCCTTCTGCCCGACCATTTCACAATTCACACCGCGGTTGTTGTCGTATGATTTCATGGCATTCCGAAGTCATTCAGGTGTTTTTGACCACCCAACGCGCCATTTTAAGCACGCCGAACTTCAGAAAACGACACATTCGGTTGTACCGCACGCACCGCAGGTCCAATGGACGTTCTATCACCTCCAACATGTCACGAATAATATTCCTATCATTTTTTTGTGGTTTTAGGTCATTTATAGCATGTTTTATCTAAATTTGACCATAAAACACCGTTTTGGTTTTTTATGACTCCAGAAACGCGTTTTCTATGACCACAAACAAACAACATATTTGAATGACATTCAGTCTGCATGACAATTTCACAATTCACACCGTGGTTATTTTCGTATGATTTCATGGCATTTTGAGGTCATTCGGGTGGTTTTGACCACCCAACACGCCCTTTTTTAGCGCGTCGAACTGCTGAAAACGACCAATTCGGTGCTATCATATGCACCACATGTCTGATGGATGTGTCGTCTCCTCCTACATGTCACGAATAATATTTCAATCGTTTTCAAGTGGTTTCAGGACATTCGGAGAACGTTTTCTCCGAATTCAACCGTGACATGCCGTTTTGGTGTTTTATTACTCCGGAAACGCGTTTCCGGTCACCACGGTCAAACAGATCCTTTGACCGACGTGTCGTCCACCCGACCATTTCACAATTCACACTGCAGTTGTTGTCGTATGATTTCATGGCATTCCGAGGTCATTCGGGTGGTTTTGACCACCCAACACACCCTTTTAGAGCTCATCGAACTGCAGAAAATGACACAGTCGGTCGTACCGTGCCTACCGCACGTCCGATAGACGTTCTTTAACAACCCATACTTTACATAAATTTTTATTATTTCAAAATTGAAGCAAAATTATTACAACATATAATAAAACCACAGTACGACCATATAGGTATAGTGTCTTTTGAAACTGGGAAACATACACAACTGGTTCATAAAGCATCTACATTGTCTCCCATTTTTTCATCATATCTATAATCCCTTTTTTTGGAATATCCTACTTAATACCCTTATTATTGACCTGGGGAAAATAAAACATACAAAAGGGTGAGCTCAAATTCTTAGTAAGGGTAAGCAAAAGAAATATCAATCACATCATATTCATAAGAACATAACATTCTAGAAATCATAACCTGTAAAAGAGATCATAATTTCATAACATGGGATAAATCATAGTAGTGAAATTTAATCATAACATGAATCTTTTTTTCATACACACATAATTAGATAAAATATTTTCTTAGTAGTCAAGACTCATTGCCTAGACTATCTTAGCGGACAAAGTCCATTTCTGAACCGAGTTCACTCCTCGTTTCAGTCATGTATCACTGAACCCGATTAACCTGCCGTTCCAGCCATGTCTATCTCATGAGATATAAATCTTTTCCCAATGAATTTGAGGGAGATATAGGTCCCACACATCTCATAATTATACCATTCTTATGTGTGTTACAAGATCACAAATCATAGATCATAGCATAACCCATGTAATAAAAATGGGATTCTTAAACGTCATTCCATTATAAAATAATCCATATAAGATAACATGAAATCCTAAAAATAATTCCATCATAACATAATCTAATCAATTTAAAAATAGTGATATAAATAGAACCCTATATTATCTTATATGGAAAATAATTTTGATAAAATGCTTGAACTCCATTCTTGAGGAAAATATCCTTTTTACTTCAAAAACATCTTTCCTTTCTTAATATGTCATAAAATTTTAAAATAGAAGAAGTTAATTAAAAATAAACTTGAAAACTTGTAAACTATGATTCATGGAAATAATGTTCTCTGAAATCATAAAAATCCATTCATGCCGTATAAGTTAAAAAAACATTCTTCTCATACTTTGGCTGGAAAAGTCAAAAATTACCTCGTACAAAAATGACAAAAGGTTCCTTTCATATCATTTACAAAAAACTCACAAATGGGTAAAATTGGATTTAAACAATTTTAGGAGGATATAATATTACATATTTAAGAAACATCGATGTGGATGATAAATACACCCCAGTAAATACCAAAGTATAAACAATCTCGGCTAAAAATGAGATTGTGAGGTTTTCCCTTACCATAGATCCGATTTGCTTCGTACGTGTCTGAACCTCATGTATAATGATTTATATAATGTTATTGACTTATTATAGAATCTTAATCACTGTTATGATATCATATATGGTCATATTATTAGCTTCTTATTAGTAATATTTCATTGTTACTTGTTATTCGGGTGTTTATTGCTTTTTGTTCTTATGCGTGTTTTTTCGAATAAATTCTTATTCTTATTTTTATGTTATAGATATATCATTTCCAGAATGTTATTAGTGTAACATATATCATATTTATTCATTCAATTCATTTATATAATCATTATGTAATGAAGATCATTTACAACGAGTCACATCACATCGTGGAGACGGTAGGTCGTACATACGCATGAGCGATGATATCGTTCCCGTGATTGTGGAATTGTATTGAAGTGTATGTATAATATTTCAGAATAAATATCACTTTAAAATAATCATATATAGTTATTCTTTATACCATTATACCCATCCAAGTAATGTGGTGGTGGAAAACAGATTACACCACGGCGTGGAGACGGTATTCCGTTCGTACGCACGCGCGGTGATTTCATTTTTCGTAGGATGGATAGAAAGTGAAATAGAGTTGTTTCATATTTATAGTAACATATAAGTATATGAGTGATACTGATGTTATTACTTCATAATGAAACAACTAAAGAATAGGAAGTAGAAGAAGAAATAAATTAGAAACAATCAGTAATGAACATTACCTCTTCTATGAAGCGCCTCTTCTTAACCTCCTCTTAGGGCACTAAAGACTGTCTTTGAAGAAGACCAGGACCTATAGGATGTTTCTAGGGAAATGGAGAAGAGAAATTTGATAGGGTTGGGTGAGATTGAAGGCTAAAGGTGGTGTGAGGTGGAGAGGGAGGAGGCGCCATTTTATAAGGAAGGAGAGGGGACCTTAAAAAAACATAAAATATTATTTTATTATAAAGTCTTATTCGGTTTTTAATAGCTCTAAATTGATTAATTTCAAAGATAAGGTGGGTATGGGTCGAAATCCTCTCAGAAAATATATTTTAGACAAGTTTAGGTTACTATTTTAGCCTTATCATTTAGATTTAACTCTAAGTTAAATAATTTAACTTTTACCATGTCTTCTTGTTTTCGTACACTATCTTGTTAATAAACTTACTATAACAGGCCAAATGAACCCCAAGTGGTTCATTATTAATATATATAACCTTATCTAAGTTATTTGGCCGAACATTAGATTTTTAGGAATATAATAACAATTAATAAAATAATATTTTTTTAAAAAACTATTTTATGTCAATTTTGACACTATTTGGTAATTGATTTTTGTGAAAATCATAACAACATGATTATTTAGAAAAAGGTTAATTGAATCAATACTATCATGTCATATTAACCTAAAAAATTAGTGTAATTCATAAAACGTCTAAAATTAGATTTATTTGGGTATTTAAAACATCAATTATGTTAATATTTTATTAATAAGGTAATTACTGCATCATCATTGTGTCATAATTAGATTAAATTATATAATGTCTAAAAATTATAAATAAAATACCATTATCTATGAAATCTGTTTATCTTTCTAATGAATATTTATTTTAGAATTTATCTTATGTATAACACTATATTAAAAATGTTTTAGTTATTAAACATTGATTTTAACTATTTTAACTCTTCTTAAAAAATAATAATAATAAGTGTCCTAATATAATCCAAGTGGACCTAAAGGGTAATATTTTATTCCTAAGGTTGTTTTTGGTCGAACTAAACTTATAAAATAGAATTAGAACATGTGGTAGGATGATAATAATATCATTTTTACCCTTAATTACCGTATTTACTTTTAACCGTGGTAAATAAAAGTAAAAAGTTACTATTCACCAAAAATTATTTTTATCTTATTGAACCACATTTTACTCCCTGATATTAACCGTGTCTCTCGGATTTTCGAAATTTCACTCACAGAAGTGGTAAAATTAAGTTTGATGTAAATTTTCAAATTCTCCTAGGAGGTGGGTTAAAGACGGTGAAAATTTCTATAAAATTTTTATATATCTGAAATTATTATAAAATTACTCAAATTAATTACATTTAACATATATAGGTATTATGTATCAATTATGACCTAAAATTAATTTAAATAAAATAAATAATTATTTAAATAAAAAGTCGGTTTTTAAACAGTAACCCTGTGTTTTCACTATTCATCAAAAATTGAATGTTTTTAGAAAAATACAAAAATTCACCATAGGATAATTTCGATATTCCAAATCCAAAAATGAAGTTCATTTTGAAATATAAAATTTATAAAATTCCAAAAAGTGGGTATTACTATTCATAATGGCTAGTTTTAATAATATTTTAATAGCATATCGTTGTTTAGTGAAACTTGGTATTGTGTACAACGCAAGCTATCGAGGAAGGCCACGATTGCGTGTATAGAAAGGCAAGCTAGTGTTGTGTGTAGTGAAAGATTATTTTATGATGTATATAATATAAAAACAAAATATTTCTCATAAAAATATCGGGTGTTACATTCTACCCCCCTTAAAATGAATTTCGCCCTCGAAATTCATCACTTTGTAACAAACAGATGAGGATACCTCTCCCTCATCATTTCCTCAAGCTCTTATGTAGCTTCTTCTAATTGGTGGTTCCTCCATAAAACATTCACCATGAAAGTTGTCTTGTTCCTTAGGACTTTTTGGCTTCGATCCAGAATCTCTATCGGCTGTTCTTCATAAGAAAGCTCTTGCTCCAGCAGTACAACTTCTGAGCTGAGTACATGTGAATGATCGGGTATGTACTTTCTCAGTAGAGATACATGGAACACATCATGAACTTTAGATAGATTCTGTGGAAGTACCAATCGGTAAGCTACCTTCCCAACACGATCCAGTATTTCGAAAGGACCGATATACTTAAGGCTCAACTTTCCCTTGTTTCCAAATCTCATTACTCTCTTCCAAGGAGATATTCGTAAGAACACTTTATCACCCAATTCAAACTCTAGGTCTTTTCTTAGATTATCGGAATAACGTTTTGTCGACTCTGAGATGCTCTTATTTGTTGTTGAATAGATCCGACCTTTTCTTCCATCTCATCAACAAGATCAGGTTCTAATAGATTTCTTTCCCCAACTTCATCCTAGCAAGTTGGAGTCTTGCATTTCTTTCCACAGAGAGATTCATAAGGAGCCATCTGAATACTTGAGTGAAATCTATTATTATAAGAAAATTACACCAAAGGTATGTGTTGATCCCAACCAACATTTAAATCCATAGATCAAGCTCTTAACATATCGTCTATAGTTTGAATTGTTTTCCCAGACTGACTGTCTGTCTGTCTGAGGATGATAAGCAGGGCTGAAACTCAACTCTGTCTCCAGAGTATGCTGAAGACTTCACCAAAACTTTGAGGTAATCCTCAGATCCCGATCAGATATAATAGAAATTGGTACTCCATGCAATCTTACCACTTCCTTTACATATATCTTGGAAAGATGATCCAGAGAGAAATCCTCTCTAATAGCAATGAAGTGTGCCGACTTTGTACGATGATCAATTATGACCCAGATAGCATTATTGCCTTTGGATGTTTTAGGATGTCCGTTGACAAAGTACATAGTGATGTTTTCCCATTTACATTCGGGTATGGGTAATGGTTGTAACATCCCCTTAGACTTCTGTCTCTCATCATTAACTTGCTGAAAAACAAAGCATCGAGAGACATATTAAGCAACATCGCTTTTCATGCCATCCCACCAGAAGTACTCTTTCAGGTCTCTATACATATTAGTGCTTCCAGGATGAATATAGAATGAAGAACTATGAGCCTCATCCAGTAGCTCCTTATTTTATTCTGGGATGGGAGGAACACAAACCCTATTCCTGAACCTTATTATCCCATCACAGTCAAGGTTGAATTCAGGAACATTTCTCACCTTCTTTTGTAACTCTACATCTTATTTTTATACCTCTTTAATCATCACATGTATATATAGTTTAACATTCATTTGAGAAAGATAAGACTTCTCCCCTTCCATTAAAATTCCAAGATACATCCTTTATAAATCCATAAATATTGGATCTTTTGTGATCCTCATCATGGATAAGCTAGCATGGTCTTGTCGACTTAATGCATCTGCCACCTTGTTTACTTTCCCAGGGTGATAATGAATTGAGCAGTCGTAATCCATAATCAGCTCCAACCATCCTCTTTGGCGCATATTCATCTCCTTTTGTGCGAAAATATACTTTAAACTTTTAATATTTGTATAAATATCACACCTTTCACCATAGATATAATGCCTCCATATTTTTAATGCAAAGATTACCGCACCTAACTCCAAATCATGATTTGGGTAATTTTGCTCATAGATTTTCAACTGTCGTGAGGCATAAGCTATCATCATATCATTTTGCATGATAACACACCCCAATCCCTTCTTGGATGCATCACAATAGATTACAAACCTTTCTCCACTACAAGGCAGTGTGAGCACAGGTGCACTGGATAACATTATTTTTAACTCCATGAAATTCTCTTCACATTCCTCTATCCAAACGAACTTAACTCCTTTTCGAGTGAACCTGGTGAGTGGATTAGATAATCATAAAAAATCTTTCACAAAACATTGATAATATCCAGCCAAACCAAGAAAACTCAAGACCTCAGTTACTGTTGTTGGTCTCGACCATCTTTCGATAACCTCTGTTTTGGCTGGATCCACATATATCCTCTCTTTTGAGATTATGTGACCCAAAAATGAAACTTTTTGATGCCAAAATTTACCCTTGGTAAATTTGGAAGAAAGATTCTCCTTTATTAGGGTATTTAATAAAATTTTCAAGTGATCATCATGTTCTTCCTTTCTCTTTGAATAGACAAGAATATCGTCAATAAATACTACCAAAAACTGATCAAGATAGACTCTAAAGACTCTATTCATCAAATCCATGAAGATAGCAGGGGAATTAGTAAGACCAAATGACATCACTATAAATTCATAGTGTCCATACCTTGTACGAAAATTCATTTTTGGTATATCCTCCCTTTTGACCCTTAATTGATGATACCCTAAACAAAGATCAATCTTGAAAAAGTATTGAGCTCCATGTAGTTGGTCAAATAAGTCATCAATGCGTGGGAGATTATATTTTTTCTTGATAGTGATCTTGTTAAGTTCTCGATAATCATTGAAGAGTCTCATTGATCCATCTTTCTTCTTAACAAATAGAACAGGTGCTTCCCATGGTGATGCATTAGGGCGTTTGAATCCTTTATCAAGATTCTCTTGTAGTTTCTTCTTCAATTCCTGCAACTCAATTGGGGTTATTCTATAATGTGTCTTCGAAATAGGAATAGCACCCGGTATGAGTTCTATTGAAAACTCTACTTCACGATTTGGTGGAAGACCTAGAAATTCCTCTAGAAAGACATCATCAAACTCCCGTACAATGGAAATATTCTTAATTGTGAGTTTCTCTCCAACCATTTGAGATAAATAACCTTCATTTAGAGGAATCAAGACCCATAAGATGGAAGAAATTTCCACCAGAAGGTTATGTTCATCCTTGCATCAATATACGATCATTGATTGATCTGGAATATGAAATGTGACATCCCTTCTTTAGAAATTGATATGAGATCCATATAAATAAAACCAATCCATGCTAGGAATCACATCAAATTCCACAATAGGAAGGATTACACGATTTACAGGAAGCACTTTCCCACAAACATCAATCGGATAAGAATTATAATCTTTAGATGTGATTGTTGAGCCATTAGGGGTTGTCATAGCTAACCCAACATCTAATTGTTGAGGTAATATGACGATACCCTTAGAAAATTCTTCAAAAATAAAAGAGTGAGTGGATCCAGAATCAAATAATACATTTTCTACTTTAGAGTGGATGGTAAGTGTACGTTTCACCACTTCATTATCGTACTCCACATCGCTGATAGAAATTGCATGTGACATTCCATTGTCTTTATCCTTAAGAGTTTGTTGACTTAGATCATCATCAACAACCCTTGGATTAGGGTATTGATTAGCATAATTCCCCATTTCCTTGCACTTGTAACATTGAAGTGTAGGAGGTGCACTCTGTGTAGCCTTTTATTTGTTCGCATCACTAGACATATTCTTCCCATCATTGCAGCATTTAAATTCCCGATGACCTTATTTTCCAAATTTGAAACATTTAAATGTCCCTTTAATAAAACTCCATCCATGTTTTTTTCCACACTTTGAGCATAAGGGAAATCTCATCTTCTTTTAAGTTTGGTCTTTAGATTTCCCTTTGAATTCCATTTTCCTCTTCTTATCAATGCATATGACTGATGGGTTACTCTAATCTCCATCTCAACCTTGAGAGCACATAGAACGATTTCCTCGTAGCTATTGAAATCCTTTATAGCTAACGCACTTCGAAGACTTGGTTTTAAGCCACTAAAGAATTGATCAATATTACTCTCAGGTTGGATAATAATTCCAGAAGCGTACCTTGCAAGTCTTGTAAAATTTGCTTCGTAGGTGCCAACAAATTCATCATCCTTTTTCTTCAGTTCAAGAAACTCTTTCTCCACCTTTATTCGAAGAATATGAGAGAAGTACTTATTGAAATATATGTTCTTGAACTTGTCCCATTCCAGGGAATCAATTTCATCTCTTGGCCTCATATTCTTGATAAGATTCCACCATTTTTCAGCTTCACCTTCCAAACGATATACTGCTAAGATGAATTTATCATGTTCAGAACATTGAATAACTGAAAATATCTTTTTAGTGGTACTGATCCATTGTTCAGCCACTAATAGATCAGTAGATCCACTGAATGAAGGTGGACACTACCTCATGAAGGATTCAATAGAATGTTGCTCTTTCCTTTTCTCATTTGGAAGTCGTGAATGATTCATAGCTTGATAAAGTTGTGTGAGCATGGCTACAATATTTTTCATTCTATCTCCCAAAACATTTGGTTGCTCAGGGGGAAAATCATTGCATTGCCCATCGCATTCTGCATTAACACGGTTTCATCTGGTTCCAGCCATTGACTAAAACCAAGAAGAATAGTGTGAGCAACACTAATTATAATAGGAAAACCACATAATCAAGAATAAAATTTCACACTTAAGGTCTTATCATAGATTGTTCATGGCCATTTCTAAAATACTAAGATTGTGTTCTATGGTTAGATATATCCTTAGGGTTCTTACAAAGGCTTTCACATCCTAGTTTCCAAAGGTTGACTATACCTTTCCTCTGATACCAACTATAACGACCCATACTTTACATAAATTGTTACTACTTCAAAATTGAAGCAAAATTATTACAACATATAAATAACCACAGTAGGACCGTATAGGTATAGTGTGTTTAGAAACTGGGAAACATAAACAACTGGTTCATAAAGCATCGAAATTGTCTCCCATTTATTTCATCATATGTAGAATCCCTTTTTTGGCATATACTACTTAATACCCTTCTTCCTAACCTGGGGAAAATAAAACATACAAAAGGGTGAGCTCAAATTCTCAGTAAGAGTAAACAAAAGAAATATCAATCACATCATATTCATAAGAACATACATTCTGGAAATCTTAACCTACAAAAGAGATCATAATTTCATAACATGGGATAAATAATAGTAGTGAAATGTAATCATAACATGAAACTTTATGGAATACACATATAATCATAGAGAATCATTTCTTAGTAGTCAAGACTCATTGCCAAGACTATCTTAGCATACAAAGTCCATTTCTGAACCGAGTTCACTCCTCGTTTCAGTCATGTATCACTGAACTGGATTAACCTGCCGTTCCAGCCATGTCTATCTCATGAGATATAAATCTTTACCCATTGCATTGGAAGGAGATATAGGTCCCACCCATCTCATAATGATACCATTCTTTTGTGTTCCACAAGATCAGAAATCATACATCATAGTATAACCCATGTAATAAAAATGGGATTCTTAAACGTCATTCCATCATAACATAATCCATTTAAGATAAAAGGACATCATAAAAATAATTCCATCATAACATAATCCAATAAATGTAAAAATAGGGATATAAATAAAACCCTATATTATCTTAGATGGAAAATAATTATGATAAAATGCTTGAACTCCATTCTTGAGGAAAACATCCTTTCTACTTCAAAAACATTTTTCCTTTCTTAACATGTCATAAAATTTTAAACTAAAATAAGTTAATTAAAAATAAACATGAAAACTTGTAAAGTAAGCTTCAGGGAAATAATGTTCTCTAAAATCATAAAAATCCATTCATGTCGTATAAGTTAAAAAAACATTCTTCTCGTACTTTGGCCGGAAAAGTCAAAAAGTACCGCGTACTAGAAATGAAAAAAGATTCCTTTCATATCTTTTACTAAAAACTCACCAATGGGTAAAATTGGATTTAAAAATTTTTAGGAGGATATAATATTAAATATTGAGGAAACATGGATGTGGATGATAAATACACCCCAGTAAATACCAAATTATAAACAATCTCTGCTAAAAATGAGATTGTGAGATTTTCCCTTACATTAGGTCCGATTTGCTTCGTACGTGTCCGAACCTCCTGTATAATGATTCAAATAATGTTATTGACTTATTCAAGAATCGTACTCATTGTTATGATATCATATATGGTCATATTCCTAGCTTCATATTAGTAATATTTCATTGTTACTTGTTATTCAGGTGTTTATTGGTTTTTGTTCTTATGCATGTTTTGTCGAATAAATTCTTATTCTTCTTTTTAGGTTATAGATACCTCATTTCCAGAATGGTATTAGTGTAATATATATCATAATTATTCATTAAATTCATTTATATAATCATTATGTAATGAAGATCATGTAGAATGAGTCGCATCACATTGTGGGGACGGTAGGCGGTACGCACGCACGAGCGATGATATAGTTCCCATGATCATGGAATTGTATTGAAGTGTATGTATAATATTTAATAATCAATATCACATTATAATAATCATATATAGCTATTATTTACACCCTTATAACCATATAAGTAAGGTGGTGGTGGAAAACAAATTACACCACGACGTGGAGACGATATTCCGTACGTACGCACGCGCAGTGATTTCGTTTTCCATAGGATGGATAGAAGGTGAAATAGGGTTGTTTCATATTTATAATAACATATAAGTATATGAGTGATACTGATGTTATTAATTCATAATGAAATAACTAAATAAGAGGAGGTAGAAGAAGAAATAAATCTGAAACAATCGGTAACGGACATTACCTCTTCTTTGAAGCGCCTCTTCTTAACCTCCTCTTAGGGCACTAAAGATGTTCTTTGAAGAAGACCAGGACCTCTAATATGTTTTTAGGGATGTGGAGAAGGGAAATTTTCAGGGTTTGGATGATCATGAAGGCTCAAAGTGGTGTGAGGAGGAGAGGGAGGAGGCGCCCTTTTATAAGGGAGGAGAGGGGCACCTTAGGAAAAACGCAAAATATTATTTTATTATAAAGTCATATTTGATTTTTAATAGCTCCAAATTGATTTATTTCAAAGATAAGGTGGGTATGGGTCTAAATCCTCTCAAAAAATATATTTTAGACAAGTTTAGGTTACTATTTTAACCTTATCTTTTAGATTTAACTATAATTTAAATAATTTAACTTTTACCGTGTCTTCTTGTTTTCTTACACTATATGGTTAATGAACATACTATGATAGGCCAAACGAACCCCAAGTGGTTAATTATTAATATATATAACCTTATCTAAGTTATTTTTCTGAATCTTAGAGTTTCAGGAATATAATGACAATTAATAATATAATATTTGTTTTAAAAACTATTTTATGTCAATTTTGACACTATTTGTTAATTGATTTTTGTGAAAATCATAACAACATGATTAGTTCAAAAAAAGTTCATTGAATCAATACTAACATGTCATATTAACCTAGAATTTTTTTGGAATTCATAAAAAGTCTAAAATTAGATTTATTTGGGTATTTATAACATCAATTATTTTAATATTTCATTAATATGGTAATTACTACATAATCATTGTGTCATAAATAGATTAAATTATTTAATGTCTAAAAATTATAAATAAAATACCATTATGTAGTAAATCTGTTTATATTTATAATGAATATTTATATTCGAATTTATCTTATGTATAACCCTATATTAAAAAATTTTTAGTTATTAAACATTGATTTAACTATTTTAACTTTTCTTTAAATAAAATAATAATATGTGTCCTAATCTAATCCAAGTGGACCTAAAGGGTAATATTTTATTCCTAAGGTTGTTTTTTGGTCGAATTAAACTTATCCAAAAGAATTAGGACATGTTTTAGGGTGATAATAATAGCATTTTTACCCTTAATTACACTGTTTACTTTTAACCGTGGCAACTAAAAGTAAAAAGTTACTATTCACCAAAAATTATTTTTATCTTATTGAACCACATTTTACTCCTTGATATTAACCACGTCTCTCCGATTTTCAAAATTCCACTCACAGAAGCGATAAAATTAAGTTCTATGTAAATTTTCAAATTCTCCTAGGAGGTGGGTAAAAGACGGTGAAAAGTTCTATAAAATTTATATATATATGAAATTATTATAAAATGACTCAAATTAATTACATTGAACAAATATAGGTATTATGTAACAATTTTGACCTAAAATAAATTTAAATAAAATAAATAATTATTTAAATAAAAAGTCGGTTTGTAAATAGTAACCCAGTGTTTTCACTATTCATAAAAAATTGAAAGTTTTCAGAAAAATACCGAAAATTCACCCTAGGCTAATTTCGATATTCCAAATCCAAAAATTAAGTCCATTTTGAAAGATAAAATTTTTAAAATTTAAAAAAGTGGGTATTACTATTCATAACGCCTAGTTTTAATAATATTTTAATAGCATATCGTTGTTTAGTGAAACTAAGTATTGCGCACTACGCAAGCTATCAAGGAAGGCCGCGATTGCGTGTAAAGCAAGCCTAGCTAGTGTTGTGTGTAGTGAAAGATTAATTTGATGATGTATATAACATAAAAAAATATTTCTCATAAAAATCTCAGGTGTTACATATGCCGTCTCCACCTACATGTCACAAATAATATTCCTACCGTTTTCGTGTGGTTTCTGGTCATTCAGAGCACATTTTCTCTGAATTCGACCATGACATGCCGTTTTGGGTTTTTATGACTCCAGAAATTCATTTTTGGTCACCACGGTCAAAGGGAACCACCGAATGATCTGTCGTCCACCCGACCTTTTCATAATTCACACCGTGGTTGTTGTCGTATGATTTGATGGCATTTCAAGGTCGTCCAGGTGGTTTTGACCACCTATCACGCCTTTTTAGAGCATGCCAAACTGCTGAAAACGACAAATTCGGTTGTACCACATACACCACACATCCGATACACGTTCTATCTCCTCCTACATGTCACAAATAACATTCCTATCATTTTTTGGTGGTTTCAGGTCATTCGGAGAATGTTTGCTCTGAATTCGGCCGTGACACGCCGTTTTGGTCTTTTATTACTCTAGAAACGTGTTTCCGGTCATTGCGGTCAAATGGAACCTCCGATTGACATGCCTTCTGCCTGAACATTTCACAATTCACACCGCTATATTTTTCGTATGATTTCATGGCATTCCAAGGTCGTTCGGGTGGTTTTGACCACCCTACGCGCCCTTTTAGAGCGCACCGAACTGCTGAAAAGACACATTCAGTTGTACCATGTGCACCGCACGTCTTATGGACGTTCCCACTCCTCCTATATGTCAAGAATAATATTCATATCATTTTCATGTGGTTTCTGGTCATTCGGATCACGTTTTCACTGAATTCGATCGTGACACGCTATTTTGGTCTTTTCGGACTCCGGAAACACGTTTTTGGTCACCGCGGTCAAACAGAACCTCCGATTGACATGATGGCTGACCTAATATTTCTTAATTCACACCGCGGTTGTTTTAGTATGATTTAATGGTATTCTGAGGTTGTTTGGGTGGTTTTGACCACCCAATGCGCCCTTTTAGAGCGTGTCGAACTGCTGAAGATGACACATTCGGTCGTACAACGCGCACCACATATCCTATGGATGTGACGTCTCCTCCTACATGTCAAGAATAATATTTCTATCATTTTTGGGTTTGTTCAGGTCATTCAGAGCACGTTTTCTCTTAATTCGACTGTGACACGCTATTTTGGTCTTTTATGACTCCAAAAACATGTTTCCAGTCACCGCGGTCAAACGACACCTACGAATGACGTACTGTCTACCCGACCATTTCAAAATTCACACCGTGGTTGGTTTAGTATGATTTCATGAAATTTCGAGGTCGTTCGAGTGGGTTTGACTACCAAACACGCCTTTTTAGAGCTCGTCGAACTGCTGAAAATGACATATTCGGTCGTACCGCGCACCGCACGTCTGATGGACATTCCCTCTCCTCCTACATGTCACGAATATTTTTTTATAGTTTTCGTGTGCTTTCAGGTCATTCTGAGCACGTTTTCCTTGAATTCGACTGTGACACGCCATTTTGGTCTTTAATGACTCCGAAAACGCGTTTCCGGTCACCGCGGTCAAACGACGCCTCCGAATGATGTACCGTCTGCCTGAACATTTCAAAATTCACACCGCGGTTGTTTTTTGTATGATTTCATGGCATTCTGAGGTCGTTCGGGTGGTTTTGACCACCCAACGAGCCCTTTAAGAGTGCGCCAAACTAATTGGCCTAACGGCCAATTGTCCTATTGTATAGATGTACAATTGAAATAATGGCTTAATGGACTAATATCCATTTGTTATAACATACAACTGAACAATTGGCCAACTGGACAATTTCCCTAATGTCCTAACAGCCTAATGGCCAATTGTTCTACTGTATAGTTGCACAATTGGGGGGGGGGGCTGTCCGGGGACTACAAATAGTGAACCTGAGCTAAGTCATCAAAAACAAGTTTCATGGTTTATATTAAGATTCACATGGTTTTTTCAAAACTATTACAGAACATGGAATTTAAAATATTAAATAATTAAATGAACAAAAAATATCCAAATAATTAATCAGTTTCATGGTCTCTTCTCAATTCGTGCACACAAACATTGCATCAGGCCAAAACACACATGGTACCCCCAAATCAAAAAAAAATCTCACTAGAAACCCATCTTATAAATCAATAACAACCCCACTAGTAAAAACAGAAACACACCTTGTGAATATGATGTGTCATTCGTGGTCATGACTGATACCTCCATCCGGTGGGCCAGGGACTACAACAAATAAACATTATGAATATTTTTATAACAAAAATAATATAAATTAAATAAATAAATACAATATAAACCTTCTTTGTATGATCCCATGCACCAACACCTAGACACACATATTCCCTCAGTGATCTAACCTCAGCGGTCAATTACGTATTTACCTCCTCGAAAGCGCGCAACCGTGCCTCATAATCTAACAACTGCTGTGTCATCTGAGAAACAGAATGACCAAAAACCATAGCGCGTGACACTACAGAACAAGGAATCCTTATTCCATTGGTCAAACTATATCCATGCCCGTCCCGACCTTTAATGCGATGAATGATCTCATCCCTTCGAATGAGAAACTGTTGCTGGTCCTCTGGTAGATGTTCTAACTCAGCATCAAATTGAGCCTGTAAAATATTTAAATATGCATATATATATATATATATATATATATTAATATACAGATTATTGTAAGTATTGGTATGTACAATCACTTATTGTCAATGCTGCAGCCTCTGGATCATTACAATCACGATTCCTCATCCACACCGACATTTTATCAGTCAGTGCACCATGATCCCGCAACTATATATGAATAGAATATAAACACAAAACCATATTAATTGATAAATTAAATAATAAATAATAAATACCTCATGTGGGATCTGAGACATGTCACGAGTCCCGAGCCTATGAGGTGGTCCCTATAACGCTCGATTCTCAGAATAGCGTGCTGACACCTCATACATTCCATTCATTCAAATTTCAAACAAATAACACATTCATGAAAATATATATACAAAAATAAATATAAATCTGCAACACCCTCTATAGACCAATATGCAACTAAGTCATGCCACTGAGCCGGGAGGAAACCTCCACTACTGGAAAACTAACTTATACCAACGGTTTGGAGAACCGTGGCGAAGTAAGCCGTTGGGATAGGTCTATACCAACGGTTTTGGGAAAACCGTTGGTATAGACCTATCCCAACAGTTTTGAAAACCGTTGGCATAGGTAATATGAAAATCTATTCCAAAGGTTATAAAACCGTTGGTATATGTATTTCAAAAAAAATACATTCGGTGTGATTTGATCCCTGAACCCCTCGTTTATAATAGAACGACTTAACCACTAACCTAATATGACTTTTTTAAACATAATTTCATAAATATATATATGTATTATAATAAATATTTAAAATTTAGATTTATATAATGTTCTCAGGCAGTAGACCTGGAAAAAAATCGAAGAACCTATCCCAACGGTTTTATAACCGTTGGGAAAGGGGTGTTTTGAGCTCCCTTTCCCAACGGTTTGGGGGAACCGTTGGGAAAGACCCACCCCTTTCCCAACGGTTCTCCAAAACCGTTGGGAAAGGGGTGTTTTGAGCTCCCTTTCCCAACGGTTTTGGAGAACCGTTGGGAAAGACCCACCCCTTTCCCAACGGTTCTCCAAAACCGTTGGGAAAGGGGTGTTTTGAGCTCCCTTTCCCAACGGTTTGGGGGAACCGTTGGGAAAGACCCACCCCTTTCCCAACGGTTCTCCCAAACCGTTGGGAAAGGGGTGTTTTGAGCTCCCTTTCCCAACGGTTTGGGAGAACCGTTGGGAAAGGGTGCCTATACCAACGGTTTTTACAAACCGTTGGTATAGAAGTGTTGGGAAAGATCCGATTTCCAGTAGTGCTCTCGGGGATTTTTCCAGAATGTCTTGGGAACCCATATTTGGTACCCAGTGGTCCCTCTTCACTTTTCCTTTATATTCTTTCCACATCTTATGATTTTTTCTCATACACACGGGCTGAAAATCCTCGGGGAATACTTTCAGATTTTACTATTAAAGAAAAAAATCACACATATTAGTATTGTTTATACATAGAGAATAAAGTAAAATGGTCTTCTTTCCTGAACCTCCCTCTGAAGACGATCTACTGTGTCTTGAGGTATAGAAGCCCAATAACGAGTGGTTAATGGAAATAGATGTGGGTCACATATGATAGGACCCAGAATATGAATAAATGCAAGGGTATTCAGTCCCATGGGATGAAATACCTCATCAAAGGAAACATCAAACGTCGTGTCGGAATTCCATGATAAAATTCCATGACCTGGGCCTCTCTTGCGAGAGGAAGAATCAATCGAGTCTGATCTTGTTGAAACAAATTTTATTTATAATTTGATAGATGTTATATATATATATATATATATGTTTATCAATTACTTAAAAATAGAGACAATTACATTCAAACATACATCAACCCTGATACATAGATGCCTCATATGGATGATGTGGATCTGCTGCCTCTTCCCCTAACATGCCTGAAGCCATTGAAAACATTATTAAGGGGACTATAAAAAGCTTCCAAAAGATAAATTGGATTTTTCTTAAAAAAAATCAAACTTGTACAATTTTTAAGAAAACAAAAAGGGATTGAATAATTAGTTGTGAGTGAATTTTAGAAAAATAGAAAGTTAACAAAAAAAATATTCAAATTATGTACAAAACCAATCAATGCATAGCCAAATTTCAGATTGAATTAATAAAAATTGAAGTAGCACATGAACTAGATGAAGAATACCTCAATGGGGTGTGGGGGGGGGGGGCTGTCTGGGGTGCGGGGGTAAGGGGGGGTGTCCGGGGTGATTGGGGGTTGTCTGGGGTGCGAAGGGGCCTGTTCAGGATGGAGGGGGGGATGTCCGGGGGGGGGGGGGTTGTCCGGGGTGGGGGGAGGGCCGAGGGGGCAGAGGGCCGTGGGCGGAGGCTGGACACCGGAGGGAAGAGGGATCGAAGACCGGAGGGGGTGGAGGCTGGAGGCCGGAGGGCGGTGGACAGAGGGCGGAGGGACGTCTGAGGGGTCGGAGGGCAAGGAGGAGGATGGCTGGATGGCAGAGGAAAGTCATAGGGCTACCGAAGCCAGAGGGAAGAGGGCATAGGTTGGGAAGATGGCGGAGGCCGATGAGGTCGGATGGTGGATGGCAGCGAGCGGTGGATGGCGGCGAGGTTGCATGGCGATGGGGGAGGGAGGAGGGCAGCGGTAGGGGAGGGCACACAGCTAGGTCGAGGGTGAGGGAGGAGTCGGGGGGGCACCGAAGCCCCTGTTTTTTGGAAAATCTCAGCGACCGCCATAGGCGGTTGCCCATGTTAGGGGGGTCCAAATCCCAATATTGTAGTTGTGTCACCTTCAAGAACAACATGTTTTAATTCTCCATTACCACCTTCAGATCTGGTCATGAAACCATTTTTATTGTTGAAACAGATTATGTTATATGTATAATATCCTATTTAATGTTCTACAACTAACATATGTACATATTACTAAATTATTAAACAAAACAAGTTCGTTGTGGTCAAGAAACTATTTGAATTAACCCAAACGTTCGTCATTAAATTTTTATCTAATGATTCACTCTAATAGAATATAGAAAATTTATTTTTAAGTTAATTTTTTAATATTTAACATCATAAATAACATATAATTACAAATTGGGTGGTTTATACATGTATTAAATGAAGTTCTATTTTTGAATACAAGTGAACCATTCAAGAAAACTATAAAAATGAACATTCCCAAACAATGAATTTTAACTCTGTAACGCATAAAAAAGCCCATAAATAAACTTAATAAATCCATAATGAATCTTATTAATGTTTAAAAGATTATTTAATTGTTAATTAATTAATCTAATTGGGTTATCAAAGACATTGATGTGATGAAATCATTCAGATACATGGTGAGGGGAAATTCACGAACCGAACTCTTATACTTTGGGTTTTCCCACATTCAACCCATTTTCAGTTTGGATATTCATAAGAATAAATTCATCATCCTCATCTTACCTAATATGGGATATAATTTTTTTTTCAATTTTTTTTATTACAAACACAATTTCGTTTCAAAATAACCCTTTTTACAAATAAACACCTTCTTTTTTACTTCTCAAAGGTTGTTTCTACATCACTCACCATTGATAGTTCTATTTCAGGAATGTTATCACCTCTTGATTTTGGGAAAAAAATGTCTATTAATTTTTTATTTATGATGTGAAACCCATTCCATTAAATGGATTATTTTATTTCTATGTTTTTCATATGTTCTATGGGGCATGCATGATAATGTAAAGGTTACGATGTGATGGGTTCACCTAGAATTATATAGCATAATTTGAATATTATGATGTGACAGATGCACCAATAAATATAATAATCTCCAATTAATTGGGTAAAGTTATTAATCTCACATGATAAAGGGAAATGATGCATGAAAATGATGCTACCATTGTTCACAACTATGTGTGGTAATTGACCACTAAGACATGTTGTTTCATTTTTATGCATATCGATATTTAAAGTCATTTATTTATTCTTCCTCTAAGGTTCTTGACCCTTTTACAATGTTATGATTGTGCTCATCCATTTTTATATCATTCATATCTATCATATTACTGAGCATTTTTCTCACCCCTTTTTGATGTAAATCCTTAAGTGAATATGTGTACTAAAGATTTTTCAAGGGACAATAAGAATCTGGAGAATAATGGGTCCAATAAATCCTTAAATTTTAAATTATAAATTCTATGTAGTGTCCTAGTTTTTCAAAGACACAAAACCATTATTTCCAATTTGTGTAATGCTATAATATTTTTTTATATTCTAAATGATGTAATAGTAGTGTAAGAAATGTTTGGGTCACTAAAAAATTGTATTGAAATATAGTAAAATTCAAGTTGAAGAAGATAATTAACTATAGAATTATTTATAAGTAGATTATTCAGTTTTTACTTAATATTGAAATATTATATAAAAAGGAAAATTGAGGATTATAAATCTTTTCAATAAATGAAATATGTATTATAATATTTATGTATGCATTTTTTTAAAATATTCATAAGGATTTTAATATATAAAAGTAATAAATACAATGAAGGGGAATCTTCCAGAGGAAGAGAATTAAGTATAAAAAAACTAGATGAAATCTCAGTATCATTTTCAATGTATATAAAATTTTTATTGATAAAAAATATTAGAATGAAATGAATATAGAAATAAAATATATTGATTCCAAATTATCTGAGTAAAACATATTTCAAATAAAATTTTGTAAATATAGGAGTATGAATATGGATATAGATGATAAATATCTATTCAAAATAGTGATCAAGAGAAGGACTCCCATTTACATCACTCAGGTGTTCCGAGGACATACTCTAACCCTCGATATATTAATTTGTTATTGATTAATAGTTTTTGTAAATTTTTATTATAATTTTTTCATTTAATATATATTATTTTTAATCATTTTACTTATATTAAATCAACCATAATATAATGGTCATTGAATTTTAATCTTCCCAATTATTTCATGTTTTATTTTTTATGGAGGTCCCAACCATTATTCAATGTTAATGTGTTTCTAATATCTAGAATAATAAAGGTAAATAAATAAAATAAGAATCAAAAATTATTATATACCATGATTAATACAAGGTAAATATAATTAGTATTCATGAATACCTGCTCAATGATTAATTCAGTCATGTTGATTTAGGTATTATGAAATTTGATTTTGGAAAATGTTTTTAGTTTCATTATTTTTATCAGAAAAACATAAAAATAAAAAAATTATTATTTATTTAATTTATATATAATATTTAGGTTTTATTAATCCATATGTTTATAATTATGATTATATAATTAAAATCGTTATAAATTTATCCAAACCAACACAAAAAGGATTGCGCTATAATGAGAGAGATACATATTATTACATTATAATACTCCTATATGAAATTAATATCTTTATTAGTATGTATTTAATTTCAATAATAATGATTAATATGGCAGGTGAAGATAATATAAAAGAAATATATTAAGAAGAATATTGTATTGATATTGAAGATTCATATCAATAGTCATAGAACATATTCATTTAGTACTGCTTGAGAAATCATCATGTAACAAAAACATACCAAATTTGAGGATAAAATTATTGGCGGGAAATTTGGATAGATTAAGGATATAAAAATCGACATGGTTTTTGGGTTTTAATGAGTGGAGAAATACTATTATTATATATTAAATTTTAGTTGGATTTTTTAAAATACACAATTCTTGATTGTTAAATAATGTAGTTTTATATATAAAGTGTCCTATAAATGAAAAAAGGAAGGTCAATCATGAATTTCTCATAAAGAAGGACCCATTATATTTTTTTATTTTTATTAATTAATGAATAATTTTTCATCACACACCAATACATATATCTCTAATTTACCATTGTATTTTTTACCATTAATCTTAATAATTTATTTAGCAGTAAAATGTAATATTTTAGAACATAATTAATTTCACAATACTAATTAAAATTATTAAATGTGTTAATTAAATAATATATTTATATATGATATATTTATCTTTAAAATAATATATATATATATACATATCATCTAATCAGAATAAAAATCATTTCTTTTAAAAAAACATGGTTATATTTTTATTTAATATCATTATTTTATTATTCCATGGATGTAAATTAATATTTTTACACATATAAATAATATTTTATTATTATATTAATTATAAATATTATGATTATAATCATTCATTTAATAAAATATAATTGATAGTAATATTTTTTCAAATTAATAATTACACATAAAAAACAATTTAACTTAAACATACACAAACTTATAAGAAAAACACTTAATTCCTAAGCGTGAGATAATAAATGATGCATTTTTAGGTGGTAATTTACATAACATGGACCTTGTATTAATATCCTCTTTATTTAACATCCCTCATATAATATTTCTTTCAAAATTAACTTATAGAAGTTTTACATGGGATTGATCCATGGAAAAACCTATTGGTTCCACATTCTTCCCATGATTTATAAATATGAATCATATGGAAGGATGATACAACATTATTCCATATATTCTTCCTTTATAAATAAATATTATAAATTTAGTACTCATATATATGATCACTATATAAATAATCAAATCATAGTAATCAAATTTAATGGTTTCTTCATTTGTGTATCAAATATTCTCAAGCCAAACACAAAATATGATTTCTTATCTCAGTGATATGTCATTATAATCCCTCTAAAATCCTGGGTTCAAAATTGAGTGGTAGTAAATTTTTTATTAATTAAAACAATTTTATAGCATTATATCAGTCGAGGTACTATAGAAGGTACTATAGTAGGTATTGTTATCGTGGTACTATCCACCCGAATTAATATTTCAGGCCATGTATCATGCCTCTAAGACAATAAGACTCCAAGCCATCAATGTATGTTAGTTTGACTACATTGGAGAAGGATCAAGACGATATATCATAGTTGTATCAATCATTTCGTTGATATAACCAGAAAAAAGAAGATAGATGGAAAAGTGGGCCATTCCATAAGGTTTAGGACCCATGAATCTCTATAAAGGGATATGAACAAATTATATAATTGTGAGATACAATAAAATGATTAAAATCTATTAGGGATAGGTAGTTCCATTACAATATAGACAAATGGGTATGATATTTGTTCATATGAAGATTTGGTTCATGTATTTAGGGCATCATGGTCATGTATGAATTCGATATCAACATAGTTATAAATAAATATTATCTAAAAATAAAAATATTGATTTAGAGATATAATAAATGAATATATGTAATAAAAAATAATTTATACCCAAAAAATATATATACATATACTCCCTCAAATACATATATCAAAAACTTCTCCCAATCGTTAATTTATTCACTCAGATGTCTATCATATTTTTAATATATTCCCTTTTTATAGTTATACATATTGTGTCATGACCCACATTCACCAAGATGAGGGAAGGGATATCATATTGCCAGACCCTTCCATCTTCAAGTTGAAGGAGAGATAATGACCCTCGAGACCCGCCTTCAATAGGTCCCGAAGTGGCGACTAGCACCAAGGGTATATAATCACACAAAAGATGGAAGGCATTACTCTTTTTCTTTAGTAGGATCGAGAGATAAGATAGTAAATCCCACAACACCAAAACTGGAAGTACAATTAAATCCAAAACAATCCATTCCCATATGAATGTTCCAAAAGTAAATGATACAAAAGTACAAGGAGACTACAAGTAAAAGTACTAAAGAAAGGAAAAACAACAACTACAACTGCCCCAACATCTAAGCTAGTATGGCCCTGCACATCCCTGAAGTCCTCCTGGAAACCTGAAAGAAGTTTTATATACGTAGGGAGAGAATACAAGTATACTCAGTAGGGAAAACCAAAGACTATCACGCACAAGTGGGGAGGCATTCTAATGCCCTGTGAGAAAAGAAATAACCAAAGAACCTTGCAAGGAAAACTATCCACCCAAGCCTCACCAAGGCACACTTCCCAAATAATGAAAGTCATGTAATATATAGTAATTGCACATTGATATTTGGGTACCCCGTGCCGCTTTCCCTCTTGTTATTGTAGACATCCTACGCATCGAACCAATCCCTCCATTCTCACCGCAGTCCCACTACCACACCCACACACATACACTTGGGCCACAACCACACATCCCGCCCGCAAATACATGGACCACAATCACCATGCGTAAGCACGCCCACAATCACTTGGGCTAGAAGAACTACTGCCACACCCGAAGACACCTGGGCCTCATCCCGAAGATTCTTGGGAAACAACATGCCCGCACACACCTGGGCCATCCACCACAACTACCCTGCACGAAGAATCATGGGCTATAATGGACCTCAGGACATCACAGCCTACCCGAAGAGTCTTGGGATATTCGGGAAATGGAGAAGAAAAGGAGCTAATGACCAGCAACTCATATGGGTGTTGGGAAAAACACCCTCCCCCATGAAATGAGGGTGTTAGGATCTAAGTGCTCAACTTGGATGGGGCATGAATAAGAAAAATAAAAACTAAATATATATGTATAGGTAACAAGAACTCATCCCAACCTAGGGGTTCCAAAACATAAGCCCAAACACCCTCGTTACTATTCATTCATAAAGGAACAACACATCACTCACAGCCAAGTCAAAAATCATTCCCCAAATCAATTCCCCATTTTAACCATTCTTGTTTTCACATTCAAGTGATCCCATTAGGTGGATTCTACAATATTGGGCAACTAACAGGCATAACCACAAGCCAGGAAAAGGGAAACATCGAAATAGAAATTTAAGCATTCACACCCGATTCTCTTGTAATGTCATAACAACAAAGGGATCAGTGAGATCCCTCAAAGTAATGGGACCAAGGAAAATCCCACAAAAGGGATATGTGAGATCCCTCGAAGTACTAGAACCAAACCAAGCCTCGAGATATAGCCCCACAAAGCTTCAACTTCACAACCAACAACCATGCCACAATAGTGGATCCCATCCTCACCCACATCACCCCATAAGCATCAAATTTTACAACACACCAACTATCAAATCACAAGAGAAAACATCCAGTTTCAACACATCATTCACTAGGTTCATATTTCTGTTTTTTAACCGGGGTGATCACACAGGGATTCATGTTTTACTGAACATCCATTTAAACCAATTGAGTTTAGGTTGTTAACCAACTTCCATGTCACAGTTATTTAGTTATCACAGAAGACAAGGGTTCATTAGTACACAGGGAAAGACCACCAACATCCCTGATTTTTAGTGAGTATAAGCCTATACAGTTCATAACACATATCAACATAAAAGAGTACAACAAAACATCGATCACACCCCCTCCATTCTTTAAAGTTATGTTCATTATCTTCATTATGTTTGGATTCATCAATACCCACAGAAACAATAGCATACCCACCCGTATGATACATAGTAAAGAGAGACGAAGGAAAAACCCTAATTGATTGATCAAAGATCAAATTTCTTCTCCACATTCCAAGAATAGGGGAAAGAACGACTTGTAGGGGAGGGATGTTGGGAACTCCAAGGAGGAGCAGAAAGAATCCAGCACATGCGCACCATTAGCCTGGGAAAAGAGGGACTCCAGGCGCAAAAGAAATCCAGCTGATGAGGGGAAGGAAGAAGCTCTAGTGGGAGATATAAATAAGAGATCCTATTGTTATGGGTTATGGAATTTTTAATGCCTTGGAAGTCGAATCATGGTTTCCCATGTGGTTGGGCAGTTATGCGTGATGATACTAAGTTGTTATTTAATATCCCCCATTGGGGAGGTTTATCAGGATTTTTGGGTATTAATTATGGGCTTTAAATGGATTTGAACCACATAAAAAGAGTTAAAAAGGCCTAAAAGAGGTGTTAAGGGAAAAAATGTAGAAGAGAACCCCGACAAGGCTGGGTGACACTAATCGGTGACACCAATCGGTCGCGCCGATCAGTTGCACGCCATTCGGTCACACACCGGTCGGCTGCACACCGGTCAGCCGCACGCCAATCAGTCACACACCGAAATGATGTCCTACCACTGAGACTCCACCCTTAGGATTCATAATTTTTAAAAGGGATGGACTGTGAGGGTCTGGGTCATCACATTAGATACCTCTCAAACCATTCTTGCCCTCGAGAATTTAAAACTAGACCTGAAGAAAGGAGGGGGTCCGAACAACCACCCCGGAAGATACCACTCAGGCGTGAACCTCTCCAACACATGGGAAAACCTTCCCTCCATAAGCAACTATGCAACATTTAAGGTTCAAGCTGTCCAGTCATACGGGTTAAAGAGTTTCTTCTTCCATGTCAAGATACTATCCGCTTTGGGCGGCACTGACTCACCCGCATGGGTTTAATCGCATCCACCTTAATGCGTCTTTATGGGGGATCATGTTCTCCCCTCCCCGCAGTCATGATTTTTTACACGCATCTAGAGAATAAGGAAAACCATACATTCCATAGTTAACAAGGTAATGTGTTCCATCACAACCAAGAACAAAAAACAGAACTACTCAAAACAGCTCTAGGTACTGGGCGCGCATTTGCATCTCCCATTCCCATGTAATTTTTTCAAGCCCACCATGCCTCCACAACACAAGAACCATAGGAATGGTTCATCCACATAGCACCCTCTCCTCGCGATCTTCAATCATCACTTGTCGCTCCATGAACGTTGCATCACCTTTGGTATCTAGATCTCCCCAGTCAAGGACGTGTGAGTCTTCGTGAAGATACCGACGAATCTGGGACACATAGAAGACACCATGCACCCTTTGTAGCTGTGGTGGCAACACAAGCTGGTAATCCACCTCACTGACCCCTTGCAACACCTCGAAGGGTCCGACGAACCTGGGAGAAAGCTTATTTCCCCTGCCGAACCTCCGCTGCCCACGCCGAGGGGAGACCTTCAAGAACATGCGGTCCCCAACCTCCAACTCCAAGGGTCTCCTCCTATCGTCGTTATAGGACTTTTACCGGTCCTGAGCCACCTTCATCCTCTCTCATATAAGCTGCACCTTCTCCATCGTGCTTTGCACCACCTTTGAGACAAGGACGCGTGCCTCTCTGACTTCTGTCCAGCACATGGGTGAGCGACATGGCCTCTCGTACAAGGCTTCAAATGGAGTCATACCAATGGTAGAGTGGTATATGTTATTGTAGGTGAACTCTACTAGAGGCAAGTGTTGCACCCATGATCCCCCAAAGTGCAGATCGCATGCTTGCAGCATATCTTCGATGGTCTGGATGGTGCGATCTGTCTGTCCATCTATCTGGGGGGTGGAAGGAAGTGATAAGTCATAGCTGGATGCCAAAAGCATGTTGAAATCCTGTCCAGACTCGTGAGGTCAATCGTGCATCCCTATCCGAGACTATGGTCCCCGGAACTCCATACAACCACATCGCCTCATCCACGCACCTCCGTGCTAAGGCATCCACTAATCCCGACTTCTTAATCGCCAGAAAGTGAGATGATTTCATCAAACGGTCCACCACTACCCAGATAGTGTCATAACCTACTTGAAACTTGGGTAACCTATGATGAAATCCATCGAGAAGTCATCTAACTTCCACTCAGGAACGTCTAAAGGTTGCAACAAGCTGCCTGGAACACATTGTTCAACCTTCACCTGTTGACACACTTGGCACTTTTCTACGAACTCTACGACTACCTGTTTCACCTCAGGCCACCAAAAATGTCTCCTCAGTCCCTGGTACATCTTGGAAACTCTCGGGTGCACATCTTGGGGTGAGTTGTGGAACTCAATAAGAAATATCTTGCGCATCGCCTCTAGAACAAACAATTTTTCTCAGAAAAGCACTCGATTCTGACCATCCTCCGTCCACCCTTCCAGAGCATCGCCTTGGTTAACCTGGTCATGCATCCCTTCACTCTATGAGTCTCCCCATTGAGACTAATCTACCTGCCGCAACAGAGAAGACTACACTGTCATCTGATATAGGAATCCTCTACCACCATCCATCCTTGCATCCAGGTGCAGGGCAGCCAACTACTCCATCGCCCTGCAAGAGTCTTCCAACTCTTGAATCGCATCCTTCTGCAACTTCCTGCTCAAGGAATCAGACACCACATTCCCTTTTCCTGAGGTGTAGGAAATCTTGAAGTCATAGTCCTGAAGGAAATCCATCCACCTTCGCTGCCGTAAGTTCAGGTCCTGCTGGGAGAAGTTATAATTCAAGCTTTTGTGATCCATGAAGGCCACGAAGCGTTCCACGATGAGGTAATTCCACCACAACTTTGGTGAAAACATGACCTCCGCAAGCTCTAAATCGTGGGTGGAATAATTACGTTCTTGAGGGCGTAACTGTCTAGACCCATAAGAGGTCACCCTTGCCGCTGCATCAACACACATCTGATGCCTTGCCCTGATGCAACATAAAACACCTCATATGTTTCCCCTTCTTTTAGAAACCTCAGCACTGGGGTACTAACCAACTTCTACTTCAGATAGCTGAAGGCTGCCTCACACTACCCATCCTATACAAAAGCTCAATCCTTCTTTGTCAAAGCTGTCAATGGTGCTGCATCTTTGGGGAAGTTGGGAACGAAACTTCGGTAGTAACCTATCAGCCCGAGGAAACTACGAACCTCCACCACGTTCTTGGATGCTGCCCAAGAAACAACCACCTGGACCTTTGATGGATCCAATACTATCCCCTTCTCGGACACCACGTTCCCAAGGAAGTGCACTTCTCACATCCAGAACTTGCAGTTGGACAACTTCCCATAGAGTTGGTGCCGTCGGAGGACCTCTTAAATCATTCTCATGTGCTCAGTGTGATCCTCCTCTGATCTTGAGTAGATCAAGATTTCATCAATAAATATGACTACGAACCGATCTAGGTACTACCAGAATATGGAGTTCATGAGCCCCATGAACACAACTGGGGCGTTCGTGACACAAAACGTCATAACCAAAAACTCAAATTGCCCATATCTGCAACTGAAGGACGTCTTCGAGATGACTCCCTCCTTCACCCAAAACTGGTAATATCCAGATCATAGATCGATCTTAGAGGACCATCCTGCCCCCATCAACTGGTCAAAGAGATCCTCTATTCTTGGAAAAAGGTATAAATTCTTGACCGTTACCAAATTCAGTCTCCTGTAGTCTATGCACAGCCTGAGACCACCATCTTCCTTCCTCGTGAACAAGACTAGATCACCCCACAGTGACACACTTGGCCATACAAAACAATTCATCATCATATCATCAATCTGAATCTGCAACTCTCGTAGCTCCGAAGGTGCCATCCGGTAGGGAGCCATCAAAATAAGATGAGCAACAAGTTGCAAGTCTATCCCAAACACAATGTCACATCGAGGGGGAAGATTTTTCACCTCCTCAGGGAAGACGTCCATAAACTCAATGAAGACCCCTGGAACTTCCACCATCTATGAATCCACCGACTCCACTGATAGCTCAGCTAACAAGGAGAGGAGGGGTTCCCCTTGCTTGCTGCTTCCCTAGCAACTCTGCTCGCCGATGAAAGTAACCCGTCGGCCGCCCAAGTATGAAAAAACAACCCTTCCCCAGAAGCAGTCAATGACAGAACATATAGAGAACATCATTTCAATGCCTAGGATGACATCGTAAGGCTGTATCTGTAAAAGTAGAAGATCCCGGACTGACTGATGTGTCCCTATCATCAGTCTGCATCCTCGAAAAACATAAAAAAAGTCGATCTGACCTCCGACTGGTGTTCTCAGCACCAGGGGCACTGGAAGTCACTCAGCATCTAAACCCAGAGCATGGGCTAGACTGGGTGTAACAAAGGAGTGTGTGGCTCCTGTATCAAACAAGGCATATGCAAGGGTAATAAACAAACTGATAGTACATCGAATGACTTCTGGACCTACTGGAAGTACTACCTCCGCAACGTGCAACTTCCCACGCCCAACTCCTCTGCCTCTCAACTCTCGACCACCTCCCCGACCACGCCCTGGTCGAGGTCCCTGAGGAGCGCCCTAAGGTCGGCCTCCTCCTGCAACGTCTGCCCTCAGCAGAGAGGGAGCCCGTGCCCCTGCTGCTGCTGCTGAAAGGGACTAGCTGGGAACTGCTACTACTGCGGAGGGTGCGGGACATGCCCACCCCCACCGTACTGTACTCTATCCATAAAATGATTCCGAAGGTTCCCATGGATTCCACAGATGAAGCATCTCATCCCTGGGCCCGATAGAAAAGGGAGAGGGCCAGAAGGTCAGAAATGGAACTGCTGAGGACTACTCCTTACTGGATTAAACTTAGAGGGTCATGATGCTGGAGGCCTACTTCTGATGGCCTTCCCCTTCGACATGCCCAACTGGATTCCCTCTCGTGACACACCTCCTAGAATGTACATCCTTTCCACCACTTCAGCATTCTTTTTCACCTTTTAGTATGTCGGTAGGGTGAATGGAGTAACAACGTACTGAAGAGAAGGTCGGAGTGCCTCCTCTAAATGTCTCGCCAGAGACTCCTCATCCGGAAAGAGTTCTGAAGCGAAGAGAAGTAGATCCTTGAACTTGATCCCCAACTCTCTCACTTCCATACTCCCCTGCTGGTGGGAGAATAGCTTCTGCCTCTTTTCAGCCTTCATTGTGGAAGAGAGGAATTTCGCCCGGAACTCCTTCTCGAAGTCTTCCCACGTCACCTCAATCTCCCTCTTCTCCCCATGATAAAGCGTCCACCACTGACACGCTGCTCCATGCATCTAGATTACAGCCAGTGAAACCTAGTACTCCATCGGAGCCCGGATCAAGCTGAAGGCTATCAGCAACTGCTCTAGCCAGCTCTTCGTCTCCGCATCTGAGATGCTTCCCTTGTACTTCCGGAGGGTCTGTCGCTAAAAGGCTCAAAACAACTTTTTCCACTGATCATCCTCTTCCTATCAGTTAGTCCTCTTCCAATCAGCCAAGTCAACCTCCTGGGCCTCGATCGCCCGCACTACTCATAGTCGCCTCCCAGGTGCCATAGCTGCAAGAAAAACAAGGAATGCCTAAGCCCAAGAAGTGTAGAATATTGTTCTTAAATTTTCTTAGACTTATTTATTTATTTTGAATCCCAAAGACACCCATGAAACATAAGAACAGAAGTCATTATGATGAATGTACCTTTCCTGGAGTCTCTACCCTGCAATCCGTGTAGCCTCACTTGGTCATTCGATAGGTCTAGAGTCCTTGCATCGGATCACAGGGGGCCCTAAAATCTCGTGTCCTAGCCAGTCTTTCCTGGCCTAATTCACGCACCAAGCTCACCCAACACTATTTCCCTACCACCCCATGCAATCCTCACTATGCCTAACTCTATAATCCATCCTATCTATAAACCTCCTCTGATACCATTCTGTCACGACCCGCCTTCACCAAGATGGGGAAAGGGACAATAGATTTCCAAACCCTTCCTTCTTCAAGTTGAAGGAGAGATAATGACCCCCCGAGACCCGTCTTCAATAGGTAAGAGAGTGGCGACTAGCACCAAGAGTATACAATCACACACAAGATGGAAGGCATTACCCTTTTTCTTTAATTGGATCGGGATACAAGATATTAAATACCACAACACCAAAAATGGAAGTACAAGTGAAGCCCAAACAATCGATTTCTATATGCACGTTCCAAAAGTAAATGATAGAAAAGTACAAGGAGAATACAAGGAAAAGTACCAAAGATAGAAAATAAATCAAATAAAACTGCCCCAACGTCTGAGTTAGTACGACCTTGCATGATCCCTGAAGTTCTCCTGGAAACCTGAATGTAGTTATATATATATAGGGTGAGCATACAAGTATACTCAGTAGGGAAAACCAAAGACTCTCGTGCACAAGTGGGGAGGCATTCTAATGCCCTGTGAGGAAAGAAGTAACCAAAGCATATAGCAAGGAAAAAAATCCACCCAAGCCTCACCAAGGCACACTCCCCAAATAATGCAATTCAAGTAATATATAGTAATTGAACATTGAGATTTGGGTACCCCACGCCACTTTCCCACTGGTTATTGAATACATCCTACGCATCGAACCAATCCCGCCATTCTCACCGCAGTCCCACTGCCACACCCACTCGCACACACCTGGGCCACAACCACACATCCCGCCCAAAGACACCTTGGCCACAACCACCATGCATAACCACGCCCACAAACACCTGGGCCAGAACAACTGCTGCCATGCCCGAAGACACCTGGGCCTCATCCCAATGATTCTTGGGAAACAACCTGCCAGCACACACCTGGGACATCCACCAAAACTACCCTACCCGAAGAATCTTGGGCTATAATGGACCTCAAGCCGTCACAGCCTGCCCAAAGAGTCTTGGGCTATTCGGGAAAGGGAGTAGAAAAGGATATAATAACCAGCCACTCATAGGAGTGTTGGAAAAAACACCCTCCCCCATGAAATGGGGGTGTTCGGCTCTATGTGCTCAACTTGGGTGGGGCGCAAATAACAAACATACATACTACATATATATTTATAGGTAACAAGCACTAATCCGAACCTAGGGGCTCCAAAACATAATCACAAACGCCCTCATTACTATTCATTCGTAAAGGAATAACACATCACTCACGACCAAGTCACAACTCATTCCCAAAATCAATTCCCCATTTTAACCAATCTTGTTTTCACGTTCAAGTGATCCCATTAGGTTGATTACACTCTACTGGGAAACTAACATGAATAACCACAAGCCAGAAAAAGAGGAACATCCAAATAGAAATTTAAGCATTCACACCCGGTTCTCTTGTAAAGTCACAACAACAAAGGAATCAGTGAGATCCCTCAAAGTACTGGGAGCAAGGAAAATACCAAAAAAAGGATAAGTGAGATCCCTCAAAGTACTGGAACCAATAAAAGCCTCGAGATACATCCCCACGAAGCTTTAGATTCACAACCAACAACCGTGTGACAATAGAGGATCCCATCCTCACCCACATCACCCCATAAGCATCAAACAGTACAACACACCAACTATCAAAACACAGGGGAAAACTTCCAGGTTCAACATATCAATCACTAGGTTCTTCTTTCTGTTTTTTAACTGGGGTGATCACACATGGATTATTGTTTTACAGAACATCCATTTAGTCCAACTGAGTTTAGGTGGTTAACCAACATCCATGTCACAATTATTTAGTTATCACAAAAGAAAAGGGTTCATTAGTATACAAGGAAAGGCCACCAACGACCATGATTTTCAGTGAGTACAAGCCTATACAGTTCACAACACATATCAACATAAAAGAGTACATCAAAACATCAATCACACCCCCTTCATTCTTTAAAGGTCCTTTCATTATCTTCATTAAGTTCGGTTTCCTCAATCCTAACAAAAACAATAGAATACCCACCCCGCATGATACACAGTAAGGAGAGATGAAGGAAAAATACTACTTGATTGATCAAAGATCGATGTTATTATCCACGCGCCATGAATATGGGAAAGAACGACTTATAGGGGAGGGACATCAGGAACTCCAAGGATGAGCAGAAAGACTCCAGCACTGGCACACCATAATCCTGGGAAAGGAGGGACTCCAGGCGCAGAAGAAATCCAGCCGACGATGGGTAGGAAGAAGCTCTAGCGGGAGATATAAAGATGAGATCCTATTATTATGGGATATGAAATTTTGAATGCCTTGGAAGTTGGATTTTGGTTTCCCACGTGGTTGGGAAGTTATGCACAATGATATTAAGTTGTTATATAATATCCCCCATCAGGGAGGTTTCTCAGGATTTTTGGGTATTAATTATGGGATTTAAATGGCTTTGAACCACTTAAAAAGGGTTAAAAATGCCTAAAAGAGGCATTATGGGAAAACTGTAGAAGAGAAACCCGATAAGTCTGGGTGACACCGATCGGTCGTGGTGATCGGTCACACGTCGGTCGGTCGCACGCCGGTCGGCTGCACACTGGTCGGCCACACACCAGTCGTCCGCACACCGATCAGCCACACACCGATCGATCGCACACTGAAATAACGTCCTACCACCGAGACACCACCCTTAGGATCCAGAATTTGGAAAATTTATAGACCGTGAGGGTCTGGGTAATCACATATTATTATATATTTCATAGAAGGCCAGGAGGAAAAAATTTCATGTTTACAATCATTCAATTATATCTTATTTATTGTATTATGGTAATTTTAATAACTATGATTCATATACCATTGATATAATATATTTTATAATAATATTTATTTATTTTTTTGTAATAATACACCTTAATGAAATAAATAATTTATATTATGGAACCGCATTTCATGTGAAAAATGTTGTTAAACTATGATACACAAAAAATTTATAAAAGTAAAATTAAAACTAAAATATTCGGGATATATTATACACCTTAAGATATTTCCCTTAATCATTCATTACTAATATGAGAATAAATAAGGGTAATTTTGTTATAGTACATCTTCATGTTTCTCTATTAGAACATTTTACTCATAATTTCACTACAGTATATTAAAAAGTTGAGTGGTCTTGTTTTATAATGTTTTATCTATATAATTAATGACCACTAAAGACTGTTCCTTATAAAAGAGATCATGATATAGTCATAAAATATTTATATTTAATATAACATAGGAAAATAGTATGTATTTTATTAAAACTTATTCATGGAACATGTTTTCTACTTATGAGAGGTTTAGTAGAAGAGTTGATTGACAAGCTGAATTTCACTTGAGATTAATAATTTTGAATTGATATATTTATCCTGGGATTAATTTTCAGCCAAAATCTGTTGAACCACTTTTATGTTGGAATTTAAGGGAATATTATTCTCCAACATCAAACACTAGATGACACAAAATATTATAATCATAGTAGTTTTTCTGATTTCATCCGACTAAAATATGTTATTTTTAAATATTCACTATCATTCCCTAAGTATGATATGGAAACAATATAGTTTTCTCTTCAAGTCTATCTCAACAGGTCATAGTATTATATCTCTTCTCAAAGAAATCCTCAAATAGAAAATATGAATCTTTTGAGAGGAAATTATTTTTTAAATGATAATCCGACTGGTAAAATATATTTATCCCTACCCTATTTCAAATCCTTCAATAAAAATCAAGTAATATCTTCCAATATCCTTAGGGTCCATTCAGATTAACCAATAGTTTGATAAAGATAATGAAATAATGTTGTCATGTTTTTTATTAATTTTTTATGGAAGGAAAATAAATACATTGATTTAAACATTGGATCATGATCAAATAAAATTTAAATTAGTACTCCACACAACCTCATATATTATTTTATATATACATTAAAAAAATTAAAGTAATAAATCGTATAAAATTAAAATAAAGTAATCAATATTTCTAATTTTATCAACCACATCCCAAATGTAATTGTTCATTTGAGATTTATTCAGAAAAATTATTTTCAAATCCTTGGGGATGTCTTCTCATTTCCATGTGAGTATGGGTAATAGTTTAATCACCATATTATATGTAAAAATATATACATTATCTTGTTGGGAGACCAAGAATCCAAATGTAGGCTACATAATCTCCATATTCTATATTTCCAAAAAAAAAAGAAATATAATTGATCTTTATAAATTTTTATTCTTCTTGGATGAATATCTAAATGATATATAAGTTTAATCATGGATGAGAAAAATATTCATGTTACAAAACACATAATGTCTTGTTTTTCAATGATCAAACCTTAAATATTTCACACCATATTTTATAAATCTATGTCATCATTATTTTACTTATTGGTAATCATTTTTACTATTTGTTGAGAAATCATTTGGGAATGGTTGGAATGCATCAATTTCTTAATAATTTTCATGATTATCCTATGATTATCAATGGATTTTAGATCTCTTTGGATTTTCAACATGAATATGTTTATAGGATCCATTCAACTGAGAGAATTAGCCACTATTATTTTCTTTATAATATTTTAATTTAATGAGAAGTCATAATCCTTAATATCCTCTAATTGTATACTATGATGAATATTACATTAATTTGATGTGGATATATGCGTTTTCATTTTTTAAATTAACATATATATAAAAAATCTAACCATAAATGGAATTTATCGAAACATTAAATTCAAGTTTTACCTTTTTAACTACAAATCACGTGTTATGTAACTTTTCTAAAGACCAGTAATTTTTTATGAGTACACAAAATGATCTATTCTTTGAATAATTATTTAATGTCATAAACCCATATATAATTGAGTGTAGTGTGAATATAATTTAGAGACGAAAATATTTTTAAACTCATCAAATCTCTCCTCAATTTTTTCTATTCAAATAATCTTAAAACATTTTCATGTTAGATTAGTCAGTGGTTAAAAAGCCATGAGTAATTTTTCACTCAACATATATTGTACCCAATTAATCGAATATAAAAAGTACACATATCACAATATTTAATTTGATCCATTATTCATAATGGACTTACACCCACTTTGGTGAAGCACTAGTTCATATAAAACCCTTATCTAAATTAAAATTTATTTTCTTCTATAATTCTTTAATTTAAATCGGTGATTTTATCTATGTTCATTTTGATTAATCAAAAAAATATGAATGATTTTAATTGAAAAGATACCACATAGTTTAGACGAATACCATAAAACTTTTCAATAAATATAAAAAATATTACATTCAAATAATAAATATTGGTTTTTGAGGGATTTCATACCATTTAGAAAAATATGCCTCATTATTGGGAACTAAGACATGTTTTAGAAAGTGGTTTATATGGTATTTTTTTTAATTTATATTGAATTGATATAAGCTCATGAGATGATATGGGATTTGAAATGAGATTTTTATATCCTAGAAAATGATATTATATCTATGTAGAGAGATACAATTCATGATTAATATAAAATCAAATTCAACTAATAAATGAATGAATAAAATTTCATGAAGTATTTTAACATAAATATCAATTGAATAAAATTTATACACATGGGATGTGATCATCACAATAATAGGTTTTTTCACCATTACCTTTAAAAAATATTTTTGGTGTTGAATAAATACTCGTACTAGATTTGAAAGTTATAAAAGAATTTGTAGAACTATAATAAAATATTATGTATATAGTTCCGAAATATGAAAACAATAGTTCCCTTCACCACTTAATTTTAAAGATACCCTTTAATCGTAGTGAATGTGTAGTATATTTATTATTTTAGTTTTTGTTTTTATTTTTATCATTCAACCTGGGCTTGATTTTTTTGTTTTTATAATTTATAAATTCCATGATCTTGAAAAATTGAACAAATAGAATTGGATTATAATTTTTTTGGTTCATCTATATTGTACATTTAACCCTCCATATATCATTGGTAATATTATTCATAGTTTCCTACTTTTTCACACATAAAATAACTTCTTCTCCCTTTGTGGAAAATACATGGGTCCATCTTCCCAAAATTTCATCATGCAGGAAATTGGGTACTCCTTCTACAAAAAGGTTTATCACTTTATCTTCCATGAGTCTATATCGTTAACTTATAATCCCCAAATTGATAATTCCATAGAAAGTATATAATTTATATCTCCACTTTAATGGAACATAATATAATCTCTTAAAATATATCATTATCTCTTATCACTAATAATTTTCATAAATAGTGTTTTAAACATATATAGAATTAATCAATTTAAATTGATTGGATCAATAAAAAATATTATTTTATATCTTGATAGCTTTAAGGTATATCACATAAGAATGAATCAACTCATAACTTTTTAGGATAATAACAAGAAATGAACTCACTATAATTATGTGAAATGTATGGAGATTGGATTTATTGAAAAATATATTCCTAAAATCATATGATGTATTAATGTCAATTCCTTTCATTTTTATTTTTCAATTGATCATATTTCATCATTGATTTAATTAATTTTAAAAAATATAAATATCCAAATTTACCCATTCATATTCAAAAAAATAAATACTATAAGATATCATTTAAATAATTTTTGTCAATTTTTTAGTCATTAATGGATTTTAAGATTCACTAAATGATGGTGATCATTTTATCATAGATTGATTAATAGTTCTTTATAAATTTTTTTAATTTGATTTTATATATGATTTTGGTTATTATATATATCCCATGATAAATGGGTATGTGTAATTATAAGTTTTTTACTACCAATTTTTTCCATTTGTATATATTTTTTCGTATAATCATTCATATTCAATATTCAAATGATCCTTACATTCTAAAGTTATATACTAAATCAAAATTTGTTTTTTGAGAATAATAATAATATAAGTAAAAAATAAAGTAAAAGTAATTTGAATATCAAAAATTAACACTAATTTTTCTTATCCTAAGAATCATTCAGGTTAACTATGGTTTATTTATGTATTCTCCTCTTATTCTTATAAACCTAATTTAAAAAAATAACAAAAATCTTACATAATATTGAATAAAAATTAAATAGGTAATATAAATTCATTATGATTTTACATTATTATAACTATTTACTCAAAATTAAAACAATAACTTTGAAAACAAAAGTAAATTTGGTTTATAGACAGACTATATATTTTTATCTCATTTCTCTAGGTAGTGTACATTTTTTCAAAAACAATTCTACACATGAGTCTCTCAAAATAATATCACTAAATAAAAAACCATATAGGAATATATAAACAAATAAATAATGATTTAACATAACTAAAAGGGAATATAATGCGGGATAAAAATATGATATATATGAATGGATATAAAGTAAAACATAATTTAATCGGAATATCAAGACCAAGTTGACATAAAAACATGAACATTGAACATGAATTAAATAAGAGTGTATATTTTATAATAGAATGACCATGAAGATTTTAATAATAATCAAAATATTTGAATATTGAACAAACATGATAATAAATATTAGAAAGATAATTAATTGAAAACTATCAAAATAATAATAACATATTAGACGTAACTCACTATCCATGTCTCATATTTTATGTTATCACGACATATATGTTTTCCCCAATGAATTATAGAGGTATATAATTCTATGACTAATGATAGTATAATAAAATTATTGAATAAATTATCATATAAAATTTTCAATAATAACAAAAAATTAATGGGTAACCTATGAGAACAATTTGGGATAATAAAAATTCATGAGAAATATAACTCATTCATATAAAGATATTGGAAAAACCAAGAATGAGAATAGTAAAATGTAGAAATAAAAGGAAATTTAATAGATTTTTGAAGGGTGACATGAAAATGGGTATGTATATAAATGGAATATATTTAATTAGGGGATGTAAATTTATATAATATTTAATGTGATTCATTAGTTTTATGAAATATTTATACATTTACCAATAAAGAAAAATGCGGTTTAAATTTTATTTTCATCAAATTTCATAAATAAGAGAATATTTATAAAAAAAAATATATTTAATGATAAATAAATATTATAAAATATAAATATAATAAATTTAATCAAGATGGAGAAAATAAATTATATGAATGATTATAAGAAATATCTTTAACATGTTTATAGTATATAAAATAGATAAAAATAAAAAATAACGGAAAATAAATAAATTAGAAAGGAATTATAATTAATGTATATGAGTTTTTAATAAATATATTCTAAAAACTATATATACATTAGATGTAGAAAAATAATTCATATATTAATAGGAATATTTAATAAAAAGGGTGATCAAGTGGAAGGAACCACTTAACTTAACTCCGGTGTTTTTTAGACATGATTTATCCCATTTGAAAAAAAATTTGTTTACGAATCATTTTTTTCAAAAATAGTTTTATATTTATTTATTTTAGTGTTAAAATTTTTTAACCATTTTATACTTGATTAATAATTTATAAATTAAATACTAATTTATTGATATTTATATAAAATATTCAATATATCATTTTGAATAGTGGTCTTGGACATTATTCCATATTAATTATTTTATAATCATTAGAATAATCAATGTAAGTAGCTTAGGCATGTGCAAATATTTCTAAAATCCCATGTTTTGTACATGATAATTAAGGGGTATGATTCTATAATTGATATTTGATGATTCTTTATCCTAATTTTTTTCTCATAAAGAGCTATTATTAGAAATGTTTTTTAATTTTTTATTATGATTAAAAACTCATAAAAACACATACATTGGTAATTTATTTTCTTTATAATTAATAATAAGATCTTATTAACCCACAATGTTAATTTAGTGAAAATATTATAGAATCATTATTATTGGCAGTCAAACCAACCCAAAAATGATCATTCAATAATATGGAAGATAAATATTATTTCATTTTAATCTGATTATTAATTAATTATTGAAATATTATTACTATTTTATTAAATTAAATAAATATATTTTAGAGGGAAAAATAAGATACCATAATGGTCATAGATACTGAAGAATATGTTATTATTTTGAGTAGTCATAGCTTCTCTTAATAACCCTTTTGTTTTGAAGTCTATAAACTTTTTTATTGAAACTAAAATTTTAAAAATATGTAGAAGTTATGTTGGAAATTATTTTTGGTATATTATGGATAGAAAATTGAATCAATAGATTGGTTTTTAATGTTTGTAGGATTAACTATTTTATGGATGAAATTAGAGTGGATTTTTTATAAATACCATTTCCTTAAAGGTTAATGATCGTAATTTTGTATTGAAGGTATATCATAAATAGAAAAATGGAAGGGGAGTCCTATATATCTTATATAACATCTCTTATGAAAATATTTTATGTTATTTTATGAACATATAAATCTTTTTTACATTATATATCATTTTACTAGTAGATATTAACTATTCAACAATCAAACTAAATTTCCACAAAAAAACTGATATTTAACCTCTTATATAATATTGATGCATTGATTCAAAATATGAAATAAATTATATTTAAAATAAATTATTAATAATATAAATTATAAATTTAATTAAAAATATATTATAGAATGATAATATAGTCTTTCAGATGGAAAATTATTTCATAGGAAATGAATGATAATATTTTTATATTTAGTAATTATATTGTTATTCCTTGGATGTAAATGTTTTAGTTACTAACATAAAAAATCTATATTTACCATTTAATATTTAAATATCATGTAAATAAAAATTATTATAATTAATATATTTAAAAATAAACTTTTATGATAATAATAATTACATATAAAAAACATACCAACACATTGATTCTAGTAGTGATCTCTACTATTATCAAATTATCACAAAATTGATTGCATTTAAATCAAAACTATTAATGTTTTTTTAGGACATGGTCAGGGGAAAACTTGACTGATACGAAACCCTTCCCATGAATAGTAAAATGCATCTCATATAGAAGGACTAATCTACACGATGTTACATATTTTCACATTATATATAATTTTCATAGATTAATTAATCTGAATTGTACTCAATATATTTACAACTCAAATATACTGATCACATCTCAGGTTTTCATCATGTGATTATTCATTACTCTTTATCTGATTAAATAATAACATACCTTACCCCATTGATTAATTTTACAAATAATTACATATGTAATCTATGGACAAATATATATAATTAATATATATATATAATAATTTATCTATTAATATACAACATTATTCTATATATACCCATATACCATCCAATATTTCAATCAACTATTGATATCAATAATATATTTATTAAATTAAAATTTTATAATATTTTAGTATATAACATTTTGGTTACAAATATTATCTATTGTTTTATTTTTAAGGGATACCAAAAGGAAGAAATTTTTAATCTTGATGCCCTTGAATTTACATTTATTTATTATCCTATGGTAGTTTTTATAATTATAATGTTTATGCATTTCACTTAATGACTAATTGTAAAAATAATTATTTCATTTTATGTTATAATACTCTTAGTTAGTGAAATAAATTAATTTTTAGTTTAATAATTATATAATTAAATATATTTATTCAAATAAGACACAGAGGGATGTCATATGTAGAAAATTCATGTTGAAATATGGGGTGTTACGTTAAGACACCCTATACCCCCCATTAGTCACAATATATGCGGTTTCATGTCCTCATATATATGGAACCATGAATGATTAACAATAAACTATATAATAATTTAATTTCACAATTAATAACCTCATATAAATTTTATTATAAAAAATTATCAATAAAATGTTGATCAATATAATAAAATGGAGGAAAACCTCAGATTTATAATGAAATATGGATTTTATAAAAAAACCACAAAATGATGATGTAAATAAATAAGAAACAGAATCCTCTCCAAAGAATAAAACACCAAATCCTATTACCATCAATTTTTAGAAAATATATTATCAAATGAGAAGACAATATCAATGAACATATGTAAGAAAATAATATGGTGAATAAAATGTGAGGCAAAAAAAGAATTTTGTAGGACAAAAATACATACACATTTATGAAATTATTGTGTTAGAATTCATAAAATAATCTTAAATTCAATTTTTATATAATTTATATTAGAAAAAAATACCATTGGGTCCTCCCTGGTGTTCAGGATGTCCAAATGAATTTCTAGTTCATAATCACAAAAACTATGGTGGATGAAAATTTATAGATAGTACATAGTGTTGTCCTATAAGATTTATAATGGTTTCTATCATGGTTCTTATAGTATATGTACTTTTTCTACCATACCTTATATTCACCCTTAATAATCCATTCATTAATATAATTTCATGTGTCATTACTTTTGATTAAATATAAAATTAATTAAAAATTATATGTTAAATATTTAACTGGAAAATTAAATTATAAGTTTATGTCCATTATACTCGTCACCTTTGTAAATCTATTAAGAGAATATCTTCAGAATATCTATTTACTGAATAAGATTACATAAATATTTTCAAAATTGAAATTTTTTCACCCAATACATGATTTTTAATGATAATAAACATGTGTATAGGTAGGAAATATCATTAACATATATAATGAACAATCCCATCATTACATGTTATCCAAACATTATGCACTCCACATTTACATCATTCACAAGTTGGGTCAAAATTTATTGTTCATGAATTATACCACTACATTTAATTTCCAAGGGTTATCAAGAATATATATTCCATAGTTGTATAATAACCAAGGAACTCACCATTAGGTACAAATATATATTAAGTTGTACATACTCGAGGAGCTTAAGATATGTGTAAATTATAGGGACTCTTTTGGTACTTGTAGAACAAAAAGAGATTTTTGAGATGGCATTGCCACTATATATTTAATGTTAAGATCACTACCACCAAATCTAAATCATTAATCATTTATTCTACTCATGTAGAATCCTCAACTCAGATATATACCTTCTCACCATATTTTTTGGCCTTTGGACAGATCATAACCCTATACCATATGTTTCTAAAAAAACCCCAAAAACCCAACTCCATCCCTATTAATTCTCAACACTAGATCACTATTCATTATTCACTTCAGATCCATAAAAATATTGTCATGATCAATATAACAAAAAAAATGGTTTCCTTCTCTTATTATGGAACGTTATAGGAGACTATGTAAGGGAAAATTCTTGAAAAACTACTTTGATGGTTTCTTCCAACTTAAGAAAGTCTCACAGTTTATGGAAATTCATGAGTGTCCCCAAGAAATTATTATTTTTATTTGAGATATATCTATTAATACTCTAACCATAATGATTATATGACTCAAATATGATAAAAATTTAATCTGAAACTATCAATTAACATTTTTATCATATAATTGGTTCTCTAAAAAATCTATAATACTATATAGATTCTTTGTGTACCATATTTGTAACAAAAGATAGATAAAATTTCATCCTTTAGAAAAATAAAAATACTTTATAATAACGATTAAAAGAGGAAGTTTTTAATTATTTTTAACACCACTAGGGAATTTTTCACGCTAAACATTTTAGAAACACAATCTTCCAAAAATTGAATCTTAATATGATCTATTGTATAACCTGAAATGATTTTAAATTTGATGATATATTGACCTTAGATCATCATTATAAAAATAATTATCTCACTTTTATAGTAAAATATGCTATTACTCTAAGATAGACGATGCCTTTTCTTATTCAATCACATAATACAGGTGAACATTATCAATATATAGTCTCAAGAGACCATCAATATTCTTGGAGAACATAATAGGGAAAACAAGAGGAGTTATATTGGGACAAAAAAATAAATTATTTGGGGATATAATTTCTAAACATTGATATATATGAGGTCTTATGTTTCCAAATGACAATATGTAGGTTTAATTATTCTATTTCTTAGGTACAAAAAAATTCTGAATTAAATCAATCATATATACAATGAATATTAATAATATAACTATATGAAATTATACCCCTTTAAAATAAATAATAAACTATGTATCCTTCATAATAATGTATAGTATCACAAGATATAAATATATCAATTAAATATTTTCATTCCATGTCGAATGACCATATATATTTGAAAATATCATTCTTTGATTTTCACCATCTCTCTTTGACTATTAATAATAGGTAAGGAACTATAGTCTACCTATACCGAGGGCTCTTTCCAAAATATAATTCCACGAATAATATCAAATAATATCTTTTCTTAATGATGAAATCGTATCTAAAATAATCCTTCAAAAACAATAATCCACATAAATAGATCAACAATAACTAGTACGTTTTACCAATGTGAGTCTCCAACCAAAATTACTATCAGATGAGTTCGAGTAGAATCACAATCTGGTATGAAATGGATGTGGTGATAAAATATTTCATGGATCTGATGAAAATTAATAAAAGTTTTATAGTAGATAAAATAAATTTCAAAATATTTAACACATATAGAGATATATGTTTGATTCACTACATCACATTAATTTATTTTTATCCCTTTCATCCAACTCTCAAACTATGATATATTTTGTCTATTAGTGATGGGAAAATATATGGTCCTAGTGGTGGTTGTAATTTAGATAATCATATAACTAAAAAGACCATAGGATGAATTCTATGTCCTCTGATAAAATATTTCTAATTAATACCTCATAGAGGTACTCAATATATCAATTATTACAACCTTGGTGTTTTACCCATTGTCTCACTCTAATATCTTCTAAATCATCTCCTAAAAGGAAACACAAAAGAATTTTGGTCAATGGTAATATAAGAGTACCATTTAATACTTCTGAGTTTACAATATTTCAATGGAAAATCATTATCCATTAACCCTTAATATTGAGAAAGAGAATGTTTAAACCTTTTTTTAGAACACATTGGATGGATTTTATCCATATAAGGTTACAAGTCTCGACTGCAAAGAATCATGATGTCAAAATTTTTTGTGTAGAGTGTTTTAACCAAAAATTTCTCTATTATTTTAATTATCTCTTAGAAATATAGATATATGGTTAGAATTTTGAATATCAATGGAGATTGAATATAAATTATAATAATCCACACAACATATTTATCCTAGATAAATTCACCAAGGAGCGTATCCCATGAGAAAAAATGTAGATTATTTAATCAAAAAATTACCTCATAATGAATAGGAAACTATACCAATGATAATGTAAAATATTTAGTCACACTATTCACAATGTAGTTGGGAAATGCACCTTCATAAAAAGTCAACTAGAATACACCCATATCATGGAGGTCTATGCATGAATTTAATTAGTTATATTTAACTATGATCCCATTGAAAATAGAAATGGATCATTTTTTGTACTAAACCCTTCTTAACAAGTCTCTTTGTGAGTTTATATATTTTTTCATTTCCTTGTGGTAACAATCAACCATCTTTGGATCAGGCTCAAACATGAATCTGGATGACCTCTAGGAATGAAACACATAAAGAACCTACAATATATATGTATCCTTAGTCTCATTAACTGGATTTTATATAATTTAATCTATGGGTATGAGGTTCCCTATAAAATAAATGTGAAATTTAATATCCATAAATTTTCAGATCAACAACAAATTTCACAATTATGGGAACAGTATCATCCTTAAACTGTAACAATATTCTATCTAAATATCAACGATGTGACAAACTATAATTTTAGATATAGAAAATGAAAATCTAATTTATATATCATGAAATGTGAGGATATTTATGTTAAGGAAATTGAGTTTCACCCAACTTTACTTAAAATAGGAGTACTCATATAATAACAAATAATGTGTATAGTCCTTAATATTGTAACTATAAAAAAATTTATACACCAATCCAAATTTACACCATATAAAATTCTATATGTGTAATGAATAATTAGTTGATATTAAAGTACATTGAATTGGAATTTGTTAATATCAAAACCCTTAATTTGGTTACATATCTTATTAGATTTATCATAAATATCATGAGGAATACAAAATTAATTCTTAAAACTGAAACAACACATGTGAATACTCAAATGATTGGACCTAATATAGAACCTTGCATAATTTGAACTAGATATGACATGACCCATCACGATCCCACTAATATTTGAAAAAGGTAAAGATCACCACCATATCCCACCTACAATCTAGTAGATCCAAATAACTACCACTAATATGGAATACACACAAGATAAGAGGAATTATCCTATGAAACCCATAAAAATATATATCTCAATCTCACTTGTCGAAAAACACATATTTGAAATATATGAAGAAAAATTGAAAATGATTTCAAATATGTCATATCATCTAAAACAATTCACTATAGTACATGCCCCAAAACATAATATAAAATATTCCCATAAGGAAAAAACAAAATTAACCCCTTTATAATGATGTTCAAACATAGACAATATTTACTCTAATGAAAACCAATGAACCACCCAAGAGATAAAACACCATTAAGATCACATCCTTTAGAATGGACAAAAAAATTCAAGACATCATTTTAACAATTATCAGATTACTAGATAAGTGAAAATGTGGGGTCAATTTAATAGTTAATAATAAAACATATTGATGTGTCGAACAAAATAACATCAAATTTTTTTATATAATAATAAAATTGATTAAAACATAATTTAATGTTTTTCCAACAACATGCGATACTACTAGGGATATCTAAGGATGGGAAACATTTTGGGGTCTATGTTTTATGAGGTAATATTAATACATATGATTTTCAAAAATATAACTCTCTAAATAATAAGACACCCATGGATACAAACATACTATAAAAAACTAGAATTTAGCTATGTTTTCCTGAAAATGTCCCTAATTTTTTAATGTCACGACCCCCTCCCCACAAAGTGTACCCCTCCTGGGATGGTAATGTGAGAAGGGAGATAATGACCCCCCCGAGTCTCGCCTCCAGTAGGCCCCAGGATGGCGACTAGTATCGAGGGTATAGTAACACACAAATGGGAGGAATTACCCTCTAAGAGAACACATGCGGAAGAGAGAGATAAGATAGACACCAACCAATTCCAACTCAGAACTGAAGTATAAATGAAAACCCAAGTGAATATATGTAATGACATGGAAAAGTACTACAACCGAAAGGGAAAACTTAAAGTACCCAAAAAAAAGTAAAAACAGCTGCAACCACATGCTTGAACAGCTCCTACAACCCCAAGCTAGTAGAAACCAGCTTGATATCCAACTTGCTCCAAGTGACCTGAAAAACAGTTTATATATACATAGGTTGATTATAACAGTATAATCAGTAGGATCCTCCCCGAATCCTCTCGTCAAGAAGTAAAGAAAGCATGCTAAATCCCATTGATCAACGAGTGAAACCAACTCATCACCTAAACATGTTATACTATGTTCCCCACTGGATTTCCGCTTTTCCCCAACGACATATGTCCTGTGCATCTCTCACCAAAGGATTTTCGGCAGACACCCGGGCTAAGCTCCACAATATGCACCACATGCACCACAAAGGATTTCCCTTAGACACCTGGGCGAAGCACCACACATCCTCCCAACGAAAAGTAACCAGGTAGTTTCCGAGAGCCACCACAGCTCGCATAAAGTTTATCATACTTTGGGTATTATACCTCAAGCCATTACAGCTCATACACAGATTAAGGATCCTCAAGCCATCACAGCCTATACACGTTACACCTATAGTAGTCCATAGGATACTATATCCAGAATATATGTGTGTGAATAACCACAAGGCCTTACATCCCTCTACACACATATATGGTGAAAACTAACCACTGGGCCTAATGGAACTAGTATCTACCAAGAGAATAGAGCGGGGTAAAAGGGGGTAGTCATCCATTCATCCTCCCACCAGAATATTGGGGAAAACACCACCCTAGGGCTCAAAATCCACGGGGTGCCAGTTTCCCTTACTGACAGGGTGGAGTAGCGTATAGAAACACAAAAAGTACAGAATATACTATAACTCACAACCACACTATGGGCATAACATAGTCATAGACAAAACTGCAGCTAACGTCTCTCGGACTCCAGGCTTCCACTTATAAGACTAGGTATCCTATAAGCACACAATCATTTAAGGGCTTTATTAGATTACTTTCTTCCCCTTTTATCAATTTCACTTTACGTTAATTAATTCTTCAAACATTAATTAACCATGAAAAATTCCACTATCCCTTCAAAAGCTCTCAACCTCATCATTAAGTTTCAACAAACTCCAACCCCATGGGTTAACATCATTTATTCAAGCATCCATTACAGAATTACTTTCCCATATTCCTAGGAATTCTAGAAAATAATCCTATGCTACTAAACACAAGGGGGCTCAACACGGTGAGTAGATGTACTACCCGTCAAGCCATTGCCGCCTATAGAAATAACGAAAACCCATTCTCCCTTAAGAGGCTAAACACGGAAAGCACATGGCATACCCTGCGTGTCTTCACCTCTTTTAGAAGAAGGGTAAGAAAGACCAACTACCTTGAGCAGTGGGGAAAATTAAAGAAGATAAACAACCAAAGAATCAACAAGCATCCAACAATCACATCCATCTTATTCCATCATCCCTAGTTTCCTCCCCGACATCCACATGCATAAACTGATGCATCTCGCCACTCTAGGCATCATCCGTTCCCACAACCAAAAGGCCTCAATGCCTCCACATATCACAACACCCCTCTAGGGTCACATCACATCACAAGAAGCACGAAATCAAACATCACATCGATTGGATATGGCCCTTTCAACAAACAATAGGGTAACTCAAAACACTTCAAGGAGTTATCAAACAATCACATTCTTTAAACCACCTTAAATTAATAGATTTAATCAGTTGGTTCCAAAATCGGGAACCCAACCAGTATGCTATCACAAATGATTATACATGCTTACTATGCCAATTTCATTAACATCAAATCACAAAAAGAAAAAGATTCGTTCACATGCCTCTTTATATTTAGCCAAACAAATAATAATTAGTCATGGTTTACATTCTTTATCCATTTCCACCATGAACAACCACTAAGCAAGGAAAGCATAGATATCACACTATCTAGAAAAACATGAGGCAATAAAATACGATCAATACAATTTCTTTATCCGGTTCAAAGTATTTATTAGGTAAATTCCATTGTCATCCTGTGGAATTATACATGGTAATAATACAATTGCAAGTAAAAGAAAGATATGCAACGAATCCTCTACCTCATGGTTTTTGATGAAAACCACAACAAACAAAGAAAGCACAAGAAATATGGGTTGATTCTCCAAGAAACCTCCTTAGATCTCTTCTCCTAGCAAGATCAAGACCAAATCACATCATATTAGGCATACACACACTTATATCTACCCATAACGGGCGTAGATCTAAAAAACCGAGAAAATATGAGGAGTCTATCTAAGTAGATCTAAGAAAACAAACATGAACGATCACATACCTCAAGAAGCCAGCTCCGATTCGTGAAGAGAAGCCTCCAGATCGCCACCAAAACGCTTGAGAGAGGTTCTCCTACCTTCAAGGAAGGGTAATCCCGAGTTATGGCTGCTTAGGGGCTTAAAAGAACCATTTAGCAGAAAAACGAGTTAGATTTAGAATTTTAGGATATAAGATTAAGTGCCTGCATGGTTAGTCTGCATAGTTTAAAAAACCGTGTGCTAACCTTGCATTAGATTCTGCCTCATCAAACACTCGTCTCACGGTTAGGCCGCACCGTTAGACAAACCATGCACGAACCGTGCATTATCCACTGCCTCCAACACCAACCCCGCATGGTTTGGCCACATGGTTTGGACAAACCGTGCGCCGCCCATGCGAAAGATATGCCCTTTAGTTTCCTTTATAAGTCCACCCAAATGCACCCCAAGTCACCTTGATTTCCTGGAACACCTCTAGCACCACATTTTCACAAAGTAATGGACTGGAGAGGTCCAGGCCATTACATCTGATACCTCTTAAAACATTATTGTCCTCGAGAATCCAAAACCCATCTAAAGAGAAAACGAAACAGGGTCTGAACAACCACCCATCGAGATACCTCTCAAAAGAGAGCAAGTCACCGGAGTAACAAAGGGTTCCATCTCATAAACATGAAATTTTCATAACCGCACAAGTTACAACGATACATGAAAAGAGTTACACATCAAACAACCATGGGTACTGAGCATGCATTTGTGACTCACGTTCCCAGGTACTCTCCTCTATTCCACTGTGTCGCCACAAGACATGAACTAAGGGAATAAAACGCCCACGCAACACCTTCTCCTTACAGTCTTGGATCTCCACGGGTCACTCCTCAAAGGTTTCATCATCATCAACATCGATCTATCCCCAATCGATGATGTGAGAGTCGTCATGAAGATAACGACAGAGCTGTGATACATGGAAAACATCATGTATCCGAATCATCTGAGGGGGAAGTGCTACTCGATACGCCACACCTACAACATTAGCTAACACCTCGAAATTCCCAACAAAGTGGGGAGAAAGCTTACTCCCACGACCAAACCTTCACTGCCCACAACGGGGAGTCACCTTCAGAAACACATGATCCCCAAAATTAAACACTCAGGGTCTCTTTCTTTGATTGGAATATGATTTCTGACGATCTTTCACTATCTTCATCCTCTCACGAATCACCTGAACCATCTCTGTTGTATTCTAAACTAGTTCCAATCTGAGAATTTCTGACTCTCTGACCCCAGTCCAGCACAACAGAGAACGGAAAGGGCAGCCATACAAGGCTTCAAACGGCACCATACTGATGGTGGAGTGAGAACAATTATTGTAAGAGAACTCCACCAAGGGTAAGTGCCTCATCCATGAACCTACAAAATCGAGAACACAAGAGGGTAACATGTCTTCAAGAGTCTGGATGGTTTGCTCTGTCTGACCATCATTTTGAGGATGAAAAGCAGTGCTAAGGCATAGTTGAGATCCAAAAGCATGTTGGAGACCTCTCCACGCCATGGAGGTAAAATGAGGATCTCGATCAGAAATGATTTTCCTTGGATTCCATGAAGTCTCACCACCTCCACTAGATACTGACTCAACAAAACTTCCACTGAGATCGACTCCTTAATCACTATGAAGTTGGATTATTTTTTAAACGATCCACTTCCACCCAAATAGCATCATATCTTCCTGGATCTCATGGTAAACTAGTAACAAAGTCCATTGAGATGTCCTCCCACTTCCACTGAGGAATCTATAATGGATGGAGAAGACCACCAGGAACACGGTGTTCAACCTTCACCTTCTGGAAAACTAAACATCGAGACACAAACTTTGCAATCGCATGCTTCAGCCCAGGCCACCAAAACTGACTCCTCAAGGATCAGTACATCTTTGTCATGCCTGGATGTTCCGCTAAAGGTGAACTGTGGAATCTCTGGGCACCGTCTCACGCATATCCAAGGGAACAAAAAGGCTTCCATGATACAACAGTCAGTGTTGTTCATCCTTAGACCAACCATCAGGGGCCTCACTACAAACAACTCGATCTCTCCGGACCTCCACCTCAAGATCCCCCAACTAAGACTCTTCCACCTTATGCATTAGGGATGACTGTACTATCATATGAAAAATACAACCTCTACCCCCAAATTCTCCCATATCAATATTTAATGCTTATAGTTATTCCATTACACTCCATGAATCACCGAATTCACGCACAACATCACTACGTGACTTTCAGCTTAGTGCATCAGCTAAAACATTCCATTTTCCATGTGTATACAATATTTTGAAGTCTTATTCCTATAAGAACAACATCCACTACCATTTTCGCAAGTTCAAGTCATGTTGGGAGAAAACATACCTCAAACTCTAATGATTAGTGAAAACCACAAAGTGCTCACCAATGAGGTAATGTCTCCACATCTTCAGAGAAAACACCACGACCGGGTACTCATTATCACGATTGGAATAGTTGTGTTCAGGGGGACATAACTTCCGAGACCCATAAGAAACAATAGACCTCATCTGCATGAGAAAACAGCCTAACCCCATATGTGAAGCATCGCAAAAGACATCAAACTAAACTCCCTCAGCTGGAAGAAAAAGGACTGGAGCACTTACTAACTTCCCCTTTAGATACTCGAAAGCTTCCTGACACTGATCAGTCCATATGAATGCCAGATCTTTCCAGGTCAAAGCTATCAAAGGAGTTGCAACTCAGAAGAAATTGGCTACGAACCTCTTGTAGTAGCTTGCGAGACCAAGGAAACTTTGCAACTCTGACACTGTCTTGGGGGATACCCAAGACACAACTACTTCTATCATATATGGATCCACAACTACTCCATGTTGGGATAGAACATGCCCCAAGAAACGGACTTCTCGATCCCAAAACACACACTTCGACAACTTCCCAAATAGCTGATGTTGATGAAGGACTTCCAAAATGGTGTGTAGATGCTCGACATGCTCCTCCTCAAATGTGGAGTACACAAGGTTTTCGTCTATGAAAACCAACACAAAATTGTCTAGGAACACACGGAACATAGCATTCATCAATTCCATGAACATATTTGGAGAATTCATCATGAAGAACGGCATTACAACAAACTCATAATGCCCATGCCAACAACAGAAAGCAGTCTTCGTGATATCATCGTACTTCACATACATTTGATGATATCCTGACCGCAATTAAATCTTTGAGAACCAACTTGCACTCTTCAGTTGATTGAATAAATCATCAATTCATAGAAGAGGATAACGAATCTTTAATGTCCCTTTTTTTAAGCGATGATAATCGACACACAACCGCAAACTGCCGTCAGCCTTCTTTACTAACAAAACTGGTGCACCCCATGGTGACACACCTGGCGGAACAAAACCACACTACAACAGACCATCAAGATGTATTCCTAGCTCTCGTAACTCTGAAGGGGACATCCTATATATAGAGATAGAGATAGGAGAAGCTCCTGGCTGTAGCTAGATACCAAACTCGATTTCTCGTCGAGGAGGTAACACTACAACCTCTTCTGGAAAGACATCAGGGTACTCCTGTATGACCCTTGGAAACGCCAGTTTCCGATCCTCTGAAAAACTCAGCATCATCTCATCCATCACAGATGATAAAGATGGAACATGCCTATGACCAATCCGAGGATCTCCCTCACCAACAAACCCCACTTTCTCTCTATCCACACCATGGAAAACGACCTTCTTCTTGATGCAATCCACTATAGCCTACACCAAATAAAACCAATCCATACCAAGGATTAAATCATATGGATGTATTCATAAACATAGGAAATATCCTAAAGAGAGGTGTGGCCCCAGCAGTAGCTCACAGTCTCTACATACATCAAACATGTCAACTCAACCTCCAACTGGCGTAGTCAACGCCAAGGGCACTGGAAGCCTCACTAGATCAAGTCCCAAATCATGGAAAAGGGTTGGTGATATGAAGGAGTGTGTCGCTCCTGAATCAAACAAGTCATACACCAATGTAAAAAACAAGCAAAGGGTACCTCGAACGACATCTGGCTCATCTGGTGCAGGAAACGCTAGAGCATGGAGCTAAACACGACCTCCTCCATGACCTCTCTGACCCTGATGACGACCACCACCATGGCCGCACTCTGCTCTCTGAGGACGGGGAGCATCATGGGGTTGTCCTCTGCCTGCCCCATCTACCCTCTGCTGATCTAAAGCTGGTGCAACTGGCTGCTGCTACCTCAGCTTGAACTGCCTCAATGGAGGAACCAAAAGCATAACAGCTGGTACATGATGATCGCTCTGAAAGGTCGGTCACTCCCGCTGCTGATGTCCACGACCACCACAAGAAAAAAAATCGCCTGACCCCATGGAATAGGCCTGAGAGTTTTTTCCTCTGGAGAAACGAGATGGGAAGTGCTAGGACCTACCCCCGACTGAATGGAAACTCTTCTGCCCTGAAAACCAGTAACCCCAGACCACAGCTCTGCTTCATGAGGAATCATGACAATTCCCCTCTCGTGATGATCTGGTCCTAGCCAAAGTCCCCTCAACAACCTCTACCCTCACCAGAAACTCAAGATATGTCTTCAACATAAATGGGGTGACCTGGCACTAGATCTCTGGATGCAAGGCCTCCTCAAAATGCCTCTCCCTAGCTTCCTCATCTGGAAGTATGTCTGAAGAATATCGAAAATGGTTCCTGAAATGGATTCCAAACTCTCGAACACTGTAGCTCCCCTGCCGAAGGGTATCCTGGCAACCGGATGCCTTCGCAGTAAAAGAAATGAACTTGACTCTAAACTTGTCTCAGATCCCCTCCAATGAGATCACTGATTCCTCATGATCCTCGAGGAACAAAAACCTCCACTGCCTCGCTGCTCCACACAGCATCATCACAGCTAAGGACACACAGTGATGTTTTTGAGCACAGATCAAACTGAAGCCTATCTTGACCTCCTCCAACCAGTCTTCTGTGACTGCATCTGAAACGAAGCCCTCGTACTTATGTAGATTCTGTCACTGAAACAATCGGAGTGTCTTCCTTCAAGTGTCATCATCATCAACCTCTACCTTGTGGTGATCTACTGCAACAACCAACTTGACATTTTCTGCACAAATATGTCGAGGACTTAGACCTGGAGACATACCTTTAAAATAACAAACTATTAGAGCTCCTAAACCTGGAATATGGAAGAAACAAAAATAATTACTTAATTGTTTTCTTTTATTGATTTTAGGTTATCCTATCCCAGGGTCTACCCATTCAAACACAGGCACAAAGAAGAATGATGCATGATCCTTTCCTAGGTCTCTACCATGCAACTAGTATCACATTGTTTAGTAAACATTGTAAACTTAAAGGTCCGTACATCAGATCATAGGGGGCCCTAAACAACCATGTCTCATTTGGTCTCCAGTGTTTACCTCACTTGCTAAATATGAATGACATCATTTCCCTACCAACCCATGCAACGTCACATGTGCCTAACTCCAAACTCGATCCTATCCCTCAACCAGAGAAATGATACCACTCTGTGATGACCCCCTCCCCACAAAGTGTACCCCTCCTGGGCCAGCAATGTGAGAAGGGAGATATTGACCCCCCCGAGTCCTGCCTCTAGTAGGCCCCGGGTTGGCAACAAGCACCGAGGGTATAATAACACACAAATGGGAGGCATTAACCTCTAAGAGAACACATGAAAAAGAGAGAGATAAGATAGACACCAACAAACCCCAACTCAGAACTGAAGTATAAATGAAAACCCAAGTGCACATATGTAATGTCATGCAAAAGTACTACAACTGAAATGGAAAACTACAAGTACCCAAAAGAAAGTAAAAACCGCTACAACCACAATCCCGAACATCTCCTGCAACCCCAAGCTAGTAGAAACTTGCTTGATCTCCAACCTTCTCTAAGTGACCTGAAAAATAGTTTATATATACATTGGGTGTGTATTACAATATACTCAGTAGGATCCTCCCCAAAGCCTCTTGTGCAAAAATAAAAAAACATGCAAAGCCAATTGAACAATGAGTGAAACCAACTCATCACCTAAACATGTATACTAAGTTCCCAACCTCACCATGGCTACTCTCACCAAGTAACGCATTCACAAATATATCATAATATAATGAATATCAAGGGTACCCTGCTACTACTTCCCCACTTGTTTTCCACTTTTCCCCAATGACATACGTCATGTTCATCTCTCTCCAAAGGCTTGCCCGCAGACACCCAGGCTAAGCTCCACAATCTGCACCACGTTCACCACAAAGGCTTTCCCACAGGCACCTGGGTGAAGCACTACACCATCCTCACAACCAAAAGTAACCAGGTAGTTTCTGGGAGCCACCGCACCTCGCATAACATGTATCTTATGTCGGGTATTATACCTCAATCCATTACATCCCAAAAACCGAGTAAGTATCCTCAAGCCATCACAGCCTATACACGTTACACTTATAGTAGTCCATAGCATACTATATCCAGAATATATGTGTGTGAATAACAACAAGCCATTACATCCCTCTACACACATATATGGGGAAAACTAATCACTGTGCCTAATGGCACTAGTATCTACCAAGAGAACAGAGCGTTGTCAAAGGGGTAGTTAGCCATCCATCCTCCCACTGGAATATTGCGGAAAACACCCCCTAGGGATATGAATCCCCAGGGTACCAGTTTCCCTTACTGACAGGGTGGAGTAGCGTATAGAAACAAAAAAAGTACAGAATATACTATAACTCACAACCACACTATGGGCATAACCTAGTCATAGACACAACTGCAGCTAATGTCTCTCAGACTCCGGGCTGCCACTTCTAAGACTAGATATCCTATAAGTACACAATCATTTAAGGGATTTATTAGATTACTTCATTCCCTTTTTATCAATTCCACTATACGATAATTAATTCGTCAAACATTAATTAACTGTGAATAATACCACATTAAATTCCACTAACACCACATCCAAAAATTCCACTGTCCCTTCAATAGTTTTCAACCTCATCATTCAGTTTGAACAAACTCCAACCCCATGGGTTTACATCATTTATTCAAACATTCATTACAGAATTACTTTCCCATATTCCCTAGTATTCTATAAAAGCATCATATGCTACTAAACAGAAGGGGGATCAAGACGGTGAGTAAATGCACTACCCATCGAGTCTTTGCCGCCTATAGCAAGAGCGTAGACCCATTCTCCCTTGAGAGGATAAACACAGAAAGCACGTGGAATACCCCGCATGTCATCACCTCTTTCGAAAGAAGGGTAAGCAAGACCAGCTTCCTTGAGGTGTGGGGAAACATAAAGCAGATAAACAACCAAAGAATCAACAGGCATCCAACAATCACATCCATACCATTCTATCATTCCTGGTGTCCTCCCCGACACCCACATGCATAAAAAGACTCATCTCTATACTCTAGGTGTCATCCGATGCCACAACCAAAAGGCCTCTATGCCTCCACATATCACAACACCCATCCATGGTCACATCACAACATAAGTAGAAGGAAATCAAACATCACATTAATTGGCTATGGCCCTTTCAAGAAACAAGAGGGTAACCCAGAACCCTTCAAGGAATTTTCTAACAATCACATTCTTTAAAGTATCTTGAATTAACAGACTTAATCCGTTGGTTCCAAAATCGGGAACCCAACCAGTAAGCTAACACAAATGATTATACATGCTTACTATGCCAATTTGATTAACATCAAATTGCAACAAAAACCATATTCATTCACTTGCCTCTTTTTCTTTAGCCAAACAAATATCAATTAGTCTTGGTTTAAGTTCTTTACCAATTTCCACCAAGAACAACCGGTAAGCAAGGCTAGCATAGATATCACACTATCTAGCAAAACATTAGGTAATAATATATGATTGATACAATTTCTTTATCCAGTTCAAAGTATTTATTAGGTAAATTCCATTGTCATATTGTGGGATTATACATTCTAACAATATGGTTGCATGTAAAAGAAAGAGAAGCAACGAATTCCCTACCTCAAGGTTTTTGACAAAAACCAAAACAAACGAAGAATGCACAAGAAATTCGGGTTGATTCTCCCAGAAACCTCCTTAGATCTCTTCTCCTAACAAGATCATGACCAAAGCTCATCATATTTGGCATCCATACACTTAGATCTACCCATAATGGGAATAGATATATGAAACCGAGATAAGATGAGGATTAGATCTATGTAGATATAAGAAACCAAACAAGAATGATCACATACCTCAAGAAACCAGCTTCGATTCGTGAAGAGAAGCCTCCAGATCCCCTCCAAAACGCTTGGGAGTGGTTCTCCTACCTTCAAGGAATGGTAATCCCGATTTATGACCGCTTCGGGTCTTGAACGAACCATTTAGATGAAAAACCTGTTAGATCCACAATTTTAGGATCTAAGATTAAGTGAATGCACTGTTAGTCTGCAAGGTTTAACAAACCGTGCGTCAGCTTCTGCCTCGTCAAACACTCCTCGCACGGTTAGGCAACATGATTAGACAAACCGTGCGCTAACCATACGTTAGCCACTACCTCCAACACCAACCTTGCACGGTTTGGCTGCACGGTTTGGAGAAACCCTGCGCCGCCTGTTTGAAACCTATGCCCTTTAGTTTCCATTAAATGTCCTCCCAAATACACCCCAATTCACCTTGATTTCTCAGAACACCTCTAGCACCAAATTTTCACAAAGTAATGGACTGGAGAGGTCCGATCCATTAATTTAACATCTGATGAAAATGTTGATAAATATACATATATATATATATATATCTATATATCTCACATCACAAAATAAATGAAAATATATATTTAAATATACACACATATATATATATATTAATATATATAAACACATACACAACTATATAAACGTATATATATATAAACACACAAACACACACACACAGACATATAAATATATGGACATATACACACATATATTTATAGATAAAAATACATATATATTTTAAATTTAGTCATGCTTTTAATAAATTATGTCTATTTAAGAGAAATCATTACTAGTATTTTATTACATGAATATATATATATATATAATTACATATATCAATAAGTACATATAAATATATTTACACACATGCATATATATATATATATATATATGAAACATTAACAAATTTATATTAAGATAAATGTATGATATATATAAAATATAAACATATAATATATATAATATATAAACACACACACACACACATATATATATATAAAATTTACTTAAATATATATAATATAAACATATATATATGTATAACACAATCATATATAAAAAAATAAAATAAAAAAATATATATATATTTGTGTCTTTATATTAATAAATAAATAAATAAATAAATATAATATATATTTTTAAATAATTTAAATTATAAACATATATGTAAAATATAAACATATATATAATATAATATAATATAACATAATATTATATTTATATAAACAGATATGTATATATTAATATATATATATATTAAATAGTTTCTTATATATATTTATATATATCATAATATTGTTTTAAATTCAAAAAAATGCATAGGTCATTGGTCGAGATCATTGAACATTGTAGGTTGTGGGTTCTATTTCTAACAAATTCTTATTTGTTACCACTAGTGTTTGTGAGATGACCAGTCTACATGACTGGGTAGGTGGGGATTATTGGAGGGGTTCAGGCATGACGGTGGGAGCCTGGGTATAGGAGGGGGTTGGGCTTAAATGGGGTAATTATTAATTAATAAGGCATGATTTACCAATGTTTTTTACAAATATCAGTAAATAATGTTTCACAAATTAGAACTATTTGGGAACATCACTGATTTGGTGACATTTATAATCATCCCTAAATATTGATGAATATTGAACATCAATATATATATATATATATATCAATGTTGTTTGAAACATCACTATATAATGTGTAATTATTGATTCTTCAAAACATCATAGGAAAATGAATTATCGATGTTTATTAACATTTTTAACTCAAAAAATAGTTATAGTTTACATTTTCATGGTAATGACTAAAAAGTGGGTCCCAAAATAACATTCAAAATCATGATAGATCAATCAATAATAATGAGTTTTAGAATTAATTCTTTTTACAATGGGATAATGTGAACCACCCACACATCACAGAGCATAAAATTATTGAATGAGGTACTAAACTCTAAATGTCTCAACAAAGAGACGTACCTGTCAAATGGGTAGCAAACACCCAGTAAAAATATGCTAGACCCTAATCCAGTCAATGTTGTGATGTAAAGAGTGTTACTTAAATCTATATTGTATTCAATCCTATATTATGGATACTAGATATAATGTCCCTATGTTTGGATCATGAAAATAAAATATCAATGTTGTATTATATGAGAATATAATCAATAAAATAGTTAAAATAATTAAATTCATTACATGTAATAACATTTTTAACCATTATTTAACCACCAGAACTAATAAATAGTGGAATTTCATTTATAAGGTTAAAATTCTAATTAATGAGATGAATGGATACCCAAAAATCATGTACAATTATAACATGTTATCCTATAAAACCATCATAGTCATAACCAAACTATATTAAAACCACTATAATGTAATAGAGAATAAGATAATCACATAAAAAATTCACTATATCATATCTTTATACCAATCCAAAGGAATATTTATGATTTCTCCTTATTTCACGGGACCCACTAGAATCTCACAATTAAATACATTTATCATATGTTTTATTGATCAATTAATAAAACACATCTGTATCTAACAATTTATTGGAAATAAACAATGTGTATAAATCTCTAAATAACATAAAAACTAAAATAATTATGTTCATGAAGAGGATGAAACAAAAAAAATATCACTAAAATTTATATGATTATTCGAAATTGTTGAGGAGTATATATATTTTAAAATAACCAAAAATACCATTAAATGAACTCATTTTCCTGGTAAAATTTCATAATTTTGATATATATATAGAAAATTGATAGAAATAAACTGTTAAAAATATATGAGTAGAAAATGAAAACATGTAAAGTTTTATGTTATATTTAAGGGAATTAGTTTTCCCTGTGGAATATATATTTTTTTCCATCTATAACATAAAACATGATAACACATGAAAGAAAAAGAATGAAAACCAATACTAGTTACCCAATCATAAGTGGACTAGTCTACCTGGCACAATTATTATATGCCCCTTTTACATAGCTTTCTAATTGATGTTTAGTTTTACCCTAGATTATCTTATATAACTCAGTCTATAGACCCAACATGAAACCCATCACCGTCATAATCAACATTATTATGAAATTTCTTATAAAACCACTCATTTGGCCCACACTGACAATACTTCCAAGTAAATCCACTACCTTGACGCCCCTCATATTTTTCAAGATACATCTGTAATATGGTACATACACAATTTTGTTTACTACAATGCATTTTATAGTCAAGGATACAAAAATTCATGGGAATATAATACTAATTCCATCAAATAAATATTATTCTATAATAAAACACCCTATTATATAAAATAATTATATTAAATAAATAAATAAAATGTTAATGTTAAAAATAGAGTATGTATATAAAATAATGACTTCCATAATCCTATACCATTGAACATAGTGTAAACTAGAAAATATAATCGTAACTTATTTGTTTTTATTAAAAAAAATGGCTTCTACTGACCCAAATGAATTTCTCTCCCTAATAATAGATTTGGGTACCCTAAATTTCGAATCATCACATTTGAAAAAAATTAACTCTATGATTTTTTGGAAAATTCTTTCCTCTAACATATTTATAGAGAATTTTGATCCACTAATGTTCACATTTCATGGTTTTTTGACAGTGGAAATAAATATCCCCTTCACCATCATTATCATGACCTTTAGTCCTCACGTAAAGAATATGGGGTGGGGGAATGTCGGTAGAAATATATAAATAAGAATTAATTATTTAAATTAATAACTTAAAAGAATTTATTTATATATTAAAAATTCCGATGAATTTATTATATACATAATTATAAGATGAAAGGTTATCCATAATCCTACATTGGGTAGACCACTATCCATTACATTCTTCCTTGAAAATCATTTTATCCTAGAAAATATATTGAATAAAAATACTTGTGTAGGAAAATATATATGTAGATATAAATCATATATCCAAGGTATTCATGACTCTAAAATAAAATGTTTAACTCTAAATGAATAAAAAAATATGAATAATATTTTACTGATTGGTTTTTAATATGAGTTTTGTTTCATGTGATATCTGTGATTTCTATTTAGGATATTTTTCATGAAAATAAAAAATTACAAGTTTATTTTTATGTCATAATCCTAATTTAAAAATCATAAAACCTCTCCCTGATTAGCATGAATACATATATCAATAATAAAATAATAAATTATTTGAAATATAATAATCAAACTATGTTTCTCTATTAGAAAATAAAAATCATTACATGTTCTCTTCATTCAAGGTTTTTAACAGTAAAATGAAATAAAATAATGTATGGGTATTGAGATCATATATGGGTCTATCACCCACATAAGATCTATTAAATTTCATCATTCCAATAAAAAAATCACACTAAAGAAATTTTTCTTATATGAAGACTTTATCCTGTTGGTTCTTGAGCACTATAGGATACTCCAAAAGGGTAAATTTACCTAAACATTCATCTCTCACTACTATATGACCTAAAACTAGTCATACATTCACCTCTTTAGATGAGAAATTCAGAATGAATTATGGGCACTCTCTATATGTGGAATAAATTTTTGATGATATGCTATCTCAATAGCTCTACTTATAATATGTCATTACCTAATGAATTAATGAACCCATTTTTCTGTGATTTGTTTTATAAAAAATGAAGTAAATATGTATGATATCGATATTTGATGGAGGACAAAAACTTAGAAGTAATGTTTTGAGCATATGAATGTTGAAATGTAAGTTGGACATTTTTATGCTACCACTAATTGTATGAAAATGAAGATAAATATTATGTTAGTTGAAGTAGGTTTATGTCATATTTATATGAATATGGAAGAGGTTATGTAAGTTCATCCATTGTATATATTTAAGTGTAATGATAATCATCATAAAGATTCTTGGATGGATGTTTCATATGAATATTTGGCTTAAGTCAAAATAACGACGATGATGGTATTTCTATTTTATCGTTAAGGTTCCATACAAATGATGAAAAAGGATAGATATTCTAATATTTTCAATGATCTAGCATGAAAACCAATATTTGGGGGCCTTTACATATGTTTTTCTATGTACTAATCTTTTCGGAGACATGAAAAGTACTATATTGTGGAATAATTTTCTCTATCAGTTTGTAAATAGACTGATGTGATGATACAGTGTATTGCATCAAGTGTTGTAGGTTATATTTATTAAATATATGAAATATATAATATAGATGATCTAGAGAAATTAAGAATCAATCCAAGTATATTTATAAATGAAGGAATAATTATAGATTCCTTGTATTATGTTATGATGTGATAAAAAATGATTGGAATTTCATTAACAAAAAACAAAAGTTATCTAAAGAATGTCTGCATCTTGGAATTTAAAAAAAGGAAAAGTGTATAGTTATAAGACATTGATCTTGAATGTTAATATTTAGTTTAATGACTTTAGTGACCATAAAATGAATAAGTAATGAATGTAAGTATTCTACAAAATATTGTAAAGCATCAATGTAAATGATTGAGGTAATCAGAAAAAGTCTTGGATCATAAAGATTCATCATCATAAAGTTCCATTGTGGGTTTTTATGTTACATTGTATGACTCAAATATGATCAATGTATTTGATAGTGTCCCATAAAATTAAAAATGGAATGATAATAATTTTTTTATTATAAGAATATGACATTGGAGTGTCATCCTTTTCATTAAATGTAAGAATATGACTTGACCATAATGAATCCACACTCAATGAACTTTTGAGGATCCTACTGAATGATAAGTTTTTTTCTGTAATTTATATTTTCATGATACAAAAGAAGAAATAAAAAATAATATTAAAGTGAGATGTTATTCATGTATCAAACAATATAATTAAACAAATGATCATTATTTTGGGTGAAATATATGGAGTATAGGAATGAAGATAATTATGGGGTGTTGAGATACATCCACACCATATTCTAGAGGATGTGATTCACCATATCTGTAGAGAAATATAAAGAGAATTAATACCATGGTTTTTAATGGATTTGAATTTAGATAAAAATTAAAATAATTCAAATATCATTCCCATGAAAATTAATATGTCTTTTAAATAAACCTAAGGAAGAATTTGAATAATTATTTGATTCCAACATTACATATTTGAATTAGTTAAATCCCACCAAAAATAATTCATATTTAGATAAATATTCTGAAAATATTATTTGCAATATATTCTGAATGTATAAATATGTATTTTTGGAACCAAATATGAGGGAGGAAGATGTTATCGAATGTTCATACAAATAAATACCATTCATGTTAAAAGAAGAAGAGAGTGATATGAAATGACTAGGTGAATAATAAAAATTCTGTTATATATTGAAATAATAGCATAGTTTTGTTCTTAGAGAATATTTTCACACTAATCTTGTTGAAGAAGAAGAATATTGAGAGATACAGCCTACAATATTCATTAATTGTATAATCCTGAATAAGGGACAATCATATTTCAATATTGAGTTCAAAGAGAGACATCCATAACATCCTACTATATAATTATGAAGAAAATAGATTAATCACATCTAATAGATTCAATAATGTTATAGTATCAATACATATAATCCAAGAGGGAATTAATTTATCATAAGTGATCTTTTTTAAAATGAATTTTAAGAAGATTATCTTTCAAAATGTGATGATAAACCCTCGATTTCTTTTAACAGGGTTTGTGTTAGAATAATAGGTTCCTGGTCTTACAATTTCATTATATTATTTTTAAAATAATATTAAATTCATGAACATTAGATAATTAACACGATTCATTAAGGACATAACCATCCAAAAGAAGGTAAAACTCATTAAAAAAACATGGTGTTTTAAATTTTTTTAATATTTTTATATGTATATGGACCCCTGGAGAAATAAATAGACAGTTGACCACACACTAAATATACAAAAATACAATGTGTTTTTGATGTTTATTAAGATTTTATTTGTATCCAATCTATTTGAATATCTATGATTGGAATGAAAAATAATATAATGAATGAAAACAAAGACAATATATGGCATAAATGAATTCAAGTAATATATAGTTATACTTATTTATTTAAATTATTATTCATTCACATTATTCCCATAATTAGTTTTACTTAATTGGTCACCAATATTGATTAATGTCTGATGTGACCTTGCACATTTAAATGGTTTACATTTCTTATCAATTATTTTTTACAATAATTGGATATTATAAAAAATTGAGTCTATGTGAAGTGGGTTTGAGATGTTCTAAATAGGCTTGATATGATTTGATAATGTTCTGTGGTTATTTTATAAGAATATAGAATTTTACATAACTTTCATTTTATACCGTAATGATCACTACTACATGGATGATCATTTTATAAGGATAATGACCCACATAAGCATAATAAATCACAAGTAACAAGGAATACAAACCTTATGTCCCATGTAATGACCATTTTCCCACAATAATGGATTCATAAGGATAATCTCATAATCTATGAAAAATGTATCTGAAGATTATATGGAAAATCTAGAAATTATTAGATGATTATTCAATACATAAACACATTTTGATACTCTTAAAAGATCATATTAAAACTCTGTAATAATTATTACTATAATCATGATTATAATATATGTAATCATGAATACTTGGATTGTAATGGTAATTTTAAGTTTATGAAAGAATCATGCCTTATAAGAATTTCTGGATTCTGTTTAATTAGAATTAAATGGTTCTAGAATCAAATATATTGAAGGAAATTTAATCATTAAATGCCTTCATTGATCATCAATGATTTGAAAATAAAAAAAAATTATGATTCAAAGAGATGGATGAAACTATACGTTTCATTCAATAAAGACATGTTGTTATTTTAAAAGTGTATATTATGTTTAATTTGGTGAATTTTTGTAATCCTTTCTGAATGATAAGATAATAGGATCATATAGTATGAATCTATTGAGAGAATACTCCAGAAGGAAAAAATGTTAATTATTTTATGGAACGAAAGAATTCTATAATTCTTATTATTCTTAATTATTTGTGTTGTATGAAATTGATTTTTATATCAAAGTGGTTATCTAAATCTCGAAATCATATATTTAATGTAAAATATAGAATATAATACGTTATTATAGAATAAGATAACTCTCATTTAATATTAGGTATTTAATGAATATAGATACAGAAGAACTATAAGAAGCAGATATAATTCAGATTCTACAAGGATTGAGCGTACAATATTTTATCATATTGAAGGACTGAAGGGAATGATTTATATCACCATTTGATGATGCTGATAAATATATTGAGTAATATTTCTCAATTTATTTCACATAATTATGTCACATAATGTAATTAATCATATTGAAGTATCAATATAGAAATTAATAGTTTGCTGATATAGTTATGCACGTTAAATAAATTCACAAATGATTATTGTGAAGAATTTAAATTTAGAGAGACTAGAAAACCATGGACCAAATTTGGTATTCCTAAAAGGATATTAACATTTTTAAATTTACATATACATTAATATATATTTTCATTATGTTTATGTGATGTTGGGATGTTATATTTGGGAGAAACGAAAACGTAAAGGTCATAAATATTAATTTAAATTTGAAAAAAAATCATAAAACTATCTTTCAATAATTCAACCATTTTTAGTAGAGAAACACAATTCTAGGAACTTCAAATTGTATCAGATCATGATCATATTGTGACAACCTAGATGGTTTTGATAATTAATAATGTGAAATATATTAATTTCATAGGTTTTCCTACATTTTATTGATGGATTTATCAAATTTAGAAGAAAATAATGTTTCCCTGTAATCTTTATCTTGACCTATAAGTGAGGTATGTTTCTATTTTGGGGATTATAACCATTTAAATAGATACAACAATGTCCTTTTCGGAAAAAATAATTACATATGTTGATGTTAAATCCCAAAATTCACTTCTTGCATCTTTTTCTGAAATTGATTTCATTCTATGTGTGGGGATTTAGACTAATAATAAAATATTGGACAAATTGAACATCAATAATAATGGTAATGAAAATTTCAAGGGCGTCATATTACATATTTTTAGAAGATGATTTTATTACTGTACAATGGGTTAGGGAAAAAATTTATGAATAATTTAAAGAAGTGACTAAAATTTTCTATAATATCAAATTACATAGTGATGATATTAAACACATTAAAATTTTCAATAATCTCATGATGAATATTCAGAATTGGATTAATCCCACGATTTCAACACATTAAAACTAATAATATATTTCCCTCAAAGAATTTCATAATACTTTCATTCCCTATGAAGTTGGAAAAATCCTAGAATTCAAGAAATTGATCAATGATAAAATGGAATTTGAGGCCATGAAGGTGATAAAAATCAATGAATATGTTGATGAAAATTCAAGTGAATATAAGGATAATAATGATTATGAATACTATCAATGAACCATTACTATTATATGAACACATTTCAAGAAGGGAAAGGGGAATTGTAATTTCACATTCCAAGCAAGATGTTTGATGTGTAATAGAATTTAACATTTTCCTATAAATTTCACACTGAAAAATGAAAATATTTTTAATTTCACAACCCATCCCTAAGTGGCCCATTCCGTGACTAACCCTTGCATGCCTTCAATAGGCCAGGGGAAGGAGACTAGAACTTAGTATCATATCCCACAAATGGTAGTAATTTCCCTATGTACCTGTACACACAGACATCTCCAGGCCCAAAATTATGAAATTTAAAAAAAATACGTAAAAAAATTTCTTTCATACACTAACATACAAAAAACATAGAATATGATATTAAGAAAATTAGAAAGTAAAAAAGAACAGAATATAAGCCCACCAAAAGAAAGAATCAATCAATTTGAATGAATGAGTTTTGGAAACTAATCCATAGAAAACACTACCATCAGGGGAGGTGTAGGATAGTTGTATGAAGTCATAGGAGCACACCTCACATGTATGATCACTCTAAGCACCACTTTGTCTAGGTACACCAAGGACTTCGTCGAAGCATTGATCATCTGCACAAGACACGACACATGCATGTAATGACAATATAGGGGTTAGTGAAACAATAATCTGCAGGACACCCCAAAACCATAAAGGCAATTCAAATAAGATTTAACACCCCAAGCTTCCATTATATGTTTCCCTTTGAATAATGCAATAGCTTGCGATGTATGTAACTTCGAGATTCTAACACACCATGACCTATCAAACTAGCCTATATGAATAGTAATACCCACTTTATGAAACATTATAAATTTTATATTTCTAAATGGACTTCATTTTTGAATTCATAATATCAAAATTAGCTTAGGGTGAATTTTTGGAACTTTTCTGGAAACTTTCAATTTTTGACGAATAATAAAAAATACAAAATTTTAATTAAAAAAAACTTTTGTAATCGAAATAATTTCTATTGTTAAATTAAAAAATTGAGTGGTTTTAAAGTAAATTTGATTATATTTTTATTATTTAATATAATTTAGGTAATTGGATATAATTTCACATTTAAACTGGAGATAAACAAGTGTCAACATTTAAATAGTTATTATTTCTTAAAAACACGTTTTTTGTATTGACAAAGAGAATTACATTTAAATTAATTTCAGCCTCTTCTATGTTTTGGATTTGGAAAAATGGATTACATATTTTTAATCAGGAGGTCCAAATTGTGAAAATATATAACTTTTATTTTTAGACATTATGAATATTTACTGCAGTAAATATTTTATTTTTCATCGGTAAAGGGGTAAGTCTAGTAAATAAGTGTAAAAAATAACATTATAATAATATTAAATTACCCTAACAAGTGTCCTAAAACAATTTAATGGTACATTACTAAAAATGGGTATCTTTGAGTCTATTTTGTGATCCCATGGAGCCACTTTAGAGTGATAATGACACTTTGTATTAATTAATTTAAAGTATAGACAAAAATGATATAATCATATATCTTTTAGTACTTTTTTATCACGAGGTTATATAAGATAAATTTTATACTATAAATATTCATTTGTAATCTAAAAATATTTCTTACATCATGGTATTTTTTATTATTTTGAGACATCAAATAAATAAATTGTTTTATGGCACAATAATGATGCATTTTTACCTCATCAATGAAAGATTTAAACAAATGAGATTATAAAAATTAAACCAATATCCAAAACCTTTCAAATTATTATTTAATGATTTTATTATGAACATTATTCATATTATCATAGACAATAATTAGTTTTTTACCTTTGGAAATTGAAAATCATTTTATAATAAAATAATATTTTCAATCATTCTTAAAAAGACCCTCCTCCGCCTTATAAAAAGTCCTCACCTCTAAACCATTTATCACAACTATAAATATTTTTTCCTCATCCAAAATCTACCAAATTATGATCCCTACATACATATATTACTCCTTGAAGTGTTACCTTAGGATGATGGCACTTCAAGGAATCCTTTTGGTTCCAACCAAAGGGAGTTACCAGATTTTAATGTAACATCTCCTCTTAAGTTATTTTCATTTATTTTACTTCTCTAACCCACAAAACTCATTTTATTACTTAATTTTATAACAAAAACTGTATCCTCAATATACAATGTTGTTTTTATGTGAAGGATTTGAGCTACACTAACACACACCTCCACCTAAAGGGTATAGAAAATAATGTTTTTGTGGATGTCGAACTACAACCTAACGAAATGATGATTGTTCAATATTATACTACCACCTCTTATGGTGGCCATTATGATGGAACTATAATTATATATGATAAATATTATATTTATTTTATCTATAATATTCTGGAAGTATATTTTATTTCATACCTTTAATCTTTTCATGTTGTATATTTATGATAATTTCATTTGAGGAAGTGCGGACAACCACCCCCTCAAAGTGATTTGACTCATTCATAAAATACATGGAATGTATAAAGGATGTTGTTAATGAACATATATAACCTATATAAAATAATATATTATACTGGAAGAATAATTTACCTATGTATCATTTTGATTTATTTCCTTTTAAAATAAGAAAATGAAATGGAAGTTGCGTTCGTGCGTACGTACGGATTACCCTCTCCACGAACGCGATGAGATTCATTCCCCATCATAACCATTCATAAAGAATTTTCATTTGATTATTAAAAATATTTTTTAATAACATAATATAATTCTGGATATTTATCAAATACATCATATTTATAACAAACATGGATTACGTAAAAATACTTATAAATGAAAATAAATTTGATAACACCGGAAACAATGATACTACTGAAATATTATTAACAATGAAATATTAGAAGATTATATATGAAATCATATTTATGTATGTGGTTCTTGAATAATTTAGTAAAAATTATTTAACTATAAAATAGTAGGTTATCTTACCCTTGACAAAGGAAAAGTTCCAGGTAAGGGTTAATTTTACAATCTCTTTATTATCCGAGGATGTTTTTACGTAAGTATCTACAGGGACCTCTTTATCATCCACATATGTGTTTCGTAAAAATTTATTTCAATTTTTTTAATATTTTCTAGACTACAGGTTAATGTCATTTATTTCATTTTTTAAATTTTTTATAAATTTTTTTGGAAGGAATCATTCAATCATTTTCCAAACAAGGTACTTTATGACCTTTTCAAAAAATTACGTTAAGAATGTTTCTAACTTATATGGAGGGTGCGGTTATTGTCTGATGTTATAACAAATTCGATGCTTCCCTTACATGAATAAAATAATATTTTCAAAATAAATGTTTTATTTTATAATTATGTGAAATTTAAATGATTTCAAAATAGAGTGTGATATTTCCCTCAAATAGTTTTTATTACATCTATGTGAAGATACTTTTATGGATTTTACACTAATTTTAAGTTCATTTATTATGATACAATAATCTATATTGTGTTGAATTTTTTGTGATATGTTTGACTATGGATATGTTATTTTTATTCCATTCATTATTTATAGTTAAATTATTAACATTTCATGTGATAGTTTTAGTATGAATGTTTATGTAATGTTTCTTCCTTTTCATATTATGAATGCATTGGACTTTGTAAGTGATGGGTGGAGCTTGCTATAGCTCCTTGATGCATCAGTAGTTCTCATGAGGCAAACTAGTGTCTTGGCACAAGACCTTGAAAAATTTTATCTGTATTCTTTGAAAGAGGCCTTGACCATGTGGTTATGATGTCCGACATTATGCATTCCATCATTATGAAATAGGCAATTGATATTGCATGAGATTTTTTGACTCGTAGAATATCCAGGTGAATAAGTAAATGGAATTATTCGATTTATAATTTTCATATTATGCTCAATTTTAAGATTAAAAGTCTTATTTTTTATTTTTATTCATTTACTTAATGTTTATACTTATTTATGAATGTTTATGCTATATTTTTATCCTTACAGAGCATCTGATCTCACCCCCTTATATGTATTATTTTCTCTGGTTGTGAAGAAGTATTTTATTGTTGACCAACAGGGATAGGCTAATGGATATAAGCGTGTTCAAAGGGGGTAAAATGTTGTTGTTATTTTTATCTCATGATGTAATGTAAAACATATGTATGTATCTAGTACTTCAAAGGCTACTAAACTAATCAGTCTTTTGGAAAATGATTCCTTCTATTATGCGAATGTTATGTAATAAAACACTAAATTTGGGTAACTAGATTTAGGTGTTATATTTGGTATCAGAGGTATTTTAGTACAATACTTTGTAACTAGATTTAGATAAACTATAATTATAACATATTACCTTATGATATACATTGAGTATTAGTATAGAAGAACTTCCTGTAATATTGGTAATGTAGATATTTTGTGTATTTTCCAAGAAATACATTTCTGTCTAGATACGAACAGCTACAGGTGGCTCTAGAACAGATGTATCTAAGAGTGAAACCTCTTATAAAGCGTTTTAGGCTTGATCCGGGGTATCATGGAATATGAAAATGGGCCTTTCTTCACTCTTGGTTATGACACTCCTGGGACATATGCTTAGGATAATTCATATTTTCATTACAAACCATTATGAAAAATTTATGAGTATATACCTCGACAATGAAAACATTTTTACGATTGTCGATTATATCCATAAACTGTTCAATTTAAGTTATGTGTTTTACATGTTTAGAATTATGTATTGTGATTTGTAAACTAATATAGTGCATGACATTGATAAGAAATTATACCTAGTGGAAGGAATGGAAATTGTATCAATGTACGTAATCCATGTAGGGATTTCCCTCATACTCAGGATAATTATAGTGGATCTAGTGATGAAACTGGTGATAATCATCTTATCACCATACTGGAACAACTCACTCAAGTTATGAATAATAACATTACCTGTATGGAGAACCCTGATCCAGAATGCATAGGATCAATATTAGTCTGATTTATGAGGCTAAATCCACCTACATTTAACTGGACGACAAATCAATTGGTAACTAAGAAATGGATAAGTTCCATAGAGAAAATATTTCATGATTTGGGGAGTATCGAAAGGGAAAACGTTATCATGGAAGTTTATCACCTCCAAGGAGATGCAGATCAATGGTGGTCATTAATTAAAAACAAAATGATGATGAAGAAGTATCGAATATGGAATGGAGTGATTTTAATGATATTTTCTTAGAAAAATACTTTCCTCGTGACCATCAAGTGGATATGAAATGAAAATTTCTATGTCTGAGGAAAAAGAAGGATGAGAATGTCGCAAAGTATGAGGCTAACTTTACATGGTTTGTAAAGAATTTGAAAGATTATATACATAACCCAAGGATTAATATAGATTGATTCTATAATGCGTTAAAACCATTTCTCCATAGAGCATTAGTCTTAATATCCTTCTCATCATACGAAGATACTTTCTAAGGAGCTATCAAGACAAAAAAGATATTATCTATGTCTTAGGACATTAAAGTAAAGAAGGAGAAGAAGAGATCTGTTTAACAACCTAGAAATGAAAATAAGTGGAAGAAAAGAAAATTTTAATATCCATCTAGTAGTAAATGTGGGAAGAAACACCCTAGTATTTTCCTAAAGGGAATGGGAATCTATTAAAAGTGTGGTGAAAAAGACCACCAAGCTCATGATTGCATGGGAAAGTAAGTGGCTCTCAATATTGAATGAAAAAATTGTAAAGAAATCAACAATTATGCAAGTGAATGTCCTAATCTTCTAAGAAAATTACCTTATAAAATTACAAGGGAGAAAGGAAAAGTTTATGTGATCACTACTATGGAGGTTAAATCTCCAAAAGACATGTTGGTAGGTAATTTAATGGTTTCCTCATGTTTAGCCAATGGTTTATTTGATTCAAGATTATCTCATTTTTTTATATCTTTAATGATTGCTAATAAAATTAGATATTTCCCATTTGATTTAACAAAGGAGTTTTCAAACAAAACTCCTAAGCGAGGAATCATTAAAACAATTTTTTGTGAGCTAGTTCCCATTATGACCTATAAATTTTTTTTATCTGTTGATCTCATCGTCATACCCTTGATTGAATTTGATATAATTCTAGGTATGTATTGTATTTTAGAACATGATGTAATAATTTATTGTAAGTAGAAGGAGGCTACAATTTTTGATGATGATAAATAATACCTTATCTTTAAAGTAGAAACGTCACCATCTGATACTAATCTAGATCCACCCCTATAGCTCTACTAAATTCAATTATTGGGAAGGAAGATAGTGAAATAACAATGGGTGAGGAAAGAAATGTTCAAATAGATAATGTATATATTGTTCAATAATATGTTGATGTGTTTCCAGAGGATTTACGAGGACATCATCCGAAACAAGAAATAATTTTTCCATTGATTTAATTCCAGGTTCAAGGACCATATTGAAGACCCCTTATATAATTTCCACTGTGTAATTTGTGGAACTAAAGAAACAACTAGAGGATTTGAGTAATAAAGTTTTTTTCCCTAGTGTTCTCTACGGTGGGCCCCTGTTCTTTTTTTAGAAGAAAGATGGACCTATGAGGTTGTGCATTGACTATAGGGAGATAAATGCTATAAAAATAAAGAAAAAGGACACCCTACCTCATATTGATGATTTATATGATAAAATTCACGGAGCTCAATATTTTTCAATGATTCAACTTCGATCTGGATGTCATCAGTTGTGTGTGAAGAAGGAAAACATTTCAAAGACAACATTTCAAAATTGGTATGGGCATTACAAGATTATTGTAATGCCTTTTTGACGGACTAATTCACCCTCCGTATTCATGAATGTAATGAATAGAGTTTTCAAGGAATATCTTGATCACATTATAGTATTATTTATTGATGATATCTTAGTTTACCTCAAAATATATGAAGATAATTGAAATCACTGGCACATTATTCTAAAGACTCTGAGAAGAAATAAATAATATGGGATCTTCAACATGTTTGAATTATGGCTTTAGGAGGTTTCTTTTCATGGCCACATTTTTTCTAAGGATGAACCCTTTGTTGATCCTTCTAAGATAAGAGCAGTCCAAGAATGGCCAGCATCGACGAGTTTAACTAAGACACATAGTTGTTTTTGGTTTAGTAGATTATTATTGGTGTTTTGTCCATAATTTTACCCAATTGGATAACCCATTAACCAAGCTCACACATAAAGGGGTAAAAAATGTTTAGACAGAAGAGAGTGAAGAATTTTTTGAAGAACTGAAGAGATGATTAGTCAATTCATTTATATTAACTCTACCATTGGTGAATGATGGGTTTTTTATTTGTAGTTATGCTTTTAAGAAGGGAATCAGTTGTGTCCTTATGAAAAATGATAGAGTTATTACCAATGCATCAAAATAGCTAAAAAATCATGAACAAAACTATCCCACTCATGATCATGAGTTAGAAACTACAATATTTTCTCTGAATATATGGAGACACTATCACTATGGTGAAAAATGTGAGATTTATACTGATCAAAAGAGGTTGAAGTACATTTTCTCACAACAATAAGTCAACATGAGGCAATGGAGAGGACCTAAACTACTCAAGGATTGTAATTTCACCATACACTACTACCTAGGGAAGGCAAATATTGTGGCAGAAGATTTGAGCATAAAGTATCATGGAGTTTTGAACTAGAAGAGAGTTGAAAGGGATCCTATGTTCATAGATCTATTAAAGATGGATATGGGAATAATCATGGAAGGTGAAAAATCAATGCTATTTCAAATGGTTTCTAAAAAATCTTTACTCTAAAGGATAAAAAGTTCTCAGATTGATGATGAGGAGTTTCAAAATAAAATTAATGGCGTGAATGATGGGTTATTGATTGAATTCGTATATGAAGATGGGATTTTGAAATTTGGGAGAGACTTTGTGTTTATGATATACATGATCTGAAGTGATAGATTTTTGGTTATGTGTCAATATGTATAGTTTTTTCAAAAATTGAAAGCTAGAAGGAAACATCCTGGAGTAGTCATGGAACCTCATCCCAAACCTAAGTAGAAATGGGATGATATTATGATGGACTTTGGCATGGGGGTACCAAAGACTCCTAGAAGGAATGATGTAATATGGGTCATTGTTTATTTTCATACAAAGTCCGCACATTTTCTTGATATAAGAGAATATTTACCACTTGAATATTTAGAAAGACTTTATATTAATGATGTTGTAAGACTTAATGGAGTACCCCTATCGATTACTTCTGATCATGATCCCCATATTACATCAAGATTATGGAAACGTCTTCAGAAGTCCATTGATACTGATCTTCGTCTAAGAACTAGCTACCTACCTCAAACTGATGGGCAGTCAAAACAGAATATTCAATCCTTATAAGACATGTTGAGATCTTACTCACATGACTTTCATGATATGTGGGATCAGTATTAACCTATGGTATAATTTTCCTATAACAATATCTTACATTAAAGTATTCATATTCCACCATATGAAGCATTATATAGAAAGAGATGTCGCACACCAACTTGTTTGGATGATGTTGGTGAAAGAAAACTCATTGGCTGAGTACTTGTTGAGGAAACAATGGAAATTGTGAAGATTATCTAGACCCACATCTAAACTTCTCAATGTAGGCAAAAGAGCTATGCCGATAACGGAAGGAATGATTGGGATTTTTAGGTCTGAGGTCAATTTTTCTTGAAGGTATCTCCATGGAGGGAGTTATAGGTTTCGGTATGAAGGGTAAATTAAGTCCCAAGTACATCAGACCTTTCGAAATTCTAGAACGAATTGGGGTTGTATCATACCATTTGGCAATGCTTCCATTCCTCTCCCATGTTCATGATGTGTTCCACGTTTCACTGTTGAGAAAATACATTCCAGACCCAATGCATGTACTCACCTATGATGAAATAGAACTATAACAAGATATGTATTATTGAGAATAGCCTATCATAATTCTTGATACCAGATAACAAGTGATTTGAATCTGGATGACTCATCTCATAAAAGTTCTATGGATAAATCATAAGATGGATGAGGTAACATGGGAACCCGAGTAACATATGATGAAGAACCACCATAATATTTTTATGTAATAGTATTCTAGAAATTTCAAGGATGAAATTATTTTAAGGGGGGGATAATGTAACACCCTAGGCTTCCATGGTACGTTTTCCTTTGAATAATGCAATAGCCTACAACTTACGCAATATCTAGATTCTTACACACCCTGACCATTCAAAATAGAAGTTATGAATAGTAATACCAAGTTTTTGAAATTTTATAAATTTTATTTTTCAAAATTTACTTCATTTATAGATTCGGAATAGCAAAATTAGCTTAGGAAGAATTTTTGGTACTTTTCTAAAAACATTCAATTTTTGATGAATAGTGAAAAATACTAAATTTTAATTTAAAAAAACATTTTAATAGTAATAATTTTTAGTGTTATATTATAAATTTTAGTGGTTTTAAAGTATAATTAGATAATATTTATATCATATAATATAAATTATGTCATTTGATATAATTTAACATTTAATCTTGACATAAACAAGTGTTAATCTTTTGATAGTTATTATTTCTTAAATTCCTGCATTTTATTTTGAAAATGGGAATTAATTTTAAATTAATTTCTGTATCTATTGTTGTTTTAATTAGGAAAAATTAATTCCATAATTGGAATTAGTATGTACAAATTTTTTAAATAGGTAACTTTTATTTTTAGAAATTATGAATATTTTCTTTCGTAAATATTTTATTTACCATGGTTAAAGGGGTAAATCCTGAAAATAAGGGTAAAAAATTATATTATAATAATTTTAAATTACCCTAAATTGTGTCATAAACATATTTAATGATACGTTTATGACCATGGGAATCCTTGGGTAGATTTTGGGACCCCATTGATCCACTTTAGAGTGATATTGACACTTTATATTAGTTAATTTAATGTAAAGACAAAATGACAAAAACATATATCATTTAGTAAAACAATTTTTATATGAGGTTATATAAGTTATCTTTTCGACTATAAATATTAATTTAAAATATAAAATGTTTTCTTACATCATGGTAGATTTTTTACAATGTTTAGACAACAAATAAATAATATTATTCATGACACAATAATGATGTTATGTTTACCACATTAATTAATGATTTAATTAAAAGAGATTATAAAAAGTAAAATCATACCAAATAACTATCCAATTCTTATAGGATGATTTTACATCAAACATTAGTCATTATTTATTCTAATTTAATGAGTTTTGGACCTTTAGAAACCGAAAATCATTATATAATAAAATAATATTTTCAAATATTCTTAAAGAGACCCTCACCCCCTTATAAAAAGACCTCTACTCTAACCCATTCCTAACACCTCTCAAGCTCCTTGGATCCTCCAAACTCTATCCAATTAAGTTCTATAGAACCCTATATACCTCCTATAAGACTTACCTTAGGTAGAATGAACTTCAAGAATGCCTTCTGATTCATACTAAATGGATTTACCCGATTTAAAGGTAATATATCCTCTTAAGTTCTTTTTATTATTTAAAATCTTAAACCCCTAAACTCTATTTATTCCTTTATTTTATAACAAAAATAGTATCCAAAATATAATAGTTCGTTGATATTATAAGTATATGAACTAAACATACACACACCTCCATCTAATGGGTATAGAACATAATGTTTCTATGGATGGTGAACTAATTTCTCACGAAACGATGATTGTTCAATCAACTACTACCACCTCTTATGGAGGCCCTTATGATGTAACTATAATTTTATATGATACTTATGATAATTATTTTATCTATAATCTTCTGTAATTCTATTTTATAGAACACCTGTATTCTTTTCATGTTGTATATATACCATAATTTCATTTGAGGAAATGCGGACAACCGCCCCCTCAAAGTGATATGACACATTCATAACATACATAAAATGTATAAAGGATGATGTTAATTAACTCACGAAATGTATATAAAATATTATATTATACTAGAATAATAATATACCTATGTATAATTTTGTTTTCTATACTTATAATATACAAAAATGTAATGGAAGTAGCATTCGTGAGTACGTATGGATTACCGTCTCCACTGACATGATGAGATTCATTCCCCATCGTAACCATTAGAGAATAGTTTTAATTTGATTATTAAAAACAATTTTTAATAACTTAATATCATTTTGGATATGAATCAAATACACACTATCCATAAGAAATATTGATTACGTCACAATATATTAAAAGGAAAACGAATCAGTTAACACCCAAAACAATGATACTACTAAAACATTATTAAAAAATAAATATTAGATGAACAAATATGCTATAATATTTATGAATGTGGTTATTGTAGAAATTAATAATAATGATTTAACTATTATACAAGAGGTTATCATACCCTCAACCAAGGAAAAGTACCAGATAAGGGTTAATTTCACAATCTCTTTATTATCCGAGGTTATTTTTACATATATATCTACAGGGTCCTCTTTATCATCCAAAACTGTGTTTCTTAAAAATTTATTTCATAACATTTTTAATATTTACTAGACTGTGGTTTAATGTAATTTATATCCTTTTTTGACTTTTTATAAAATGTTTTGAAAGGAGTCTTTCCATCGTTGTCCAAATAATGCACTCTATGACTTTTTCAACAAATTAATGTAAGAATGTTTTTAACATAAATGGCGGGTGCAGTTATTCTCCGCCGTCATAACACCTTTGAAGTATCCCTTAAAACCTCATAAGAATATTTTCAAAAAATGTTTTAATTTATTATTATGTGACTTTAAATTATTTCAAAATAGAAAGAGATATTTCTATCAAATAGTTTTGATTTAATCTATGTCAACATTCTTGGATTGATTTTAAACTTTTTTAACGTTTATTTATTATGATACAATCTTCTATATTGTATTGAAGGTCCTCTGATATGTTTGACTATGGATGTGTTATTTTTATTCCATTCATGGTTTATAGTTAAAGTAATAACATTTTGTATTCTTGTTTTAATACAAAAGTTTATTTTATATTTCATCCTTTTCATATGATGAATTCATTGGACCTAGTATGTGATGGGTGGTGCCCTCTATATCTCCTCGATGCATCAGTAGGTATCATGAGACAAACTTGTGTCTTGGATCAAGTCTTTAAAAAAATATTATTTGTAGTTTTGGCACGAGGAATTGACTATGTGGTTATGATGTCCAAAATTATGCATTTTATCAATATGAAATTGGTTATTGGTATTTCATGTGATAATTTGACTAGTAGAATATCCATTTGAATATGTAAATGGCATAATTCGATTTATATTTTCTATATTATGCTGAAGTCTATGAGTAAAAGGATTATGTTTTAGTCTTATACATTGCCTTAAATGTTTATTATTATTTATTAAAGTGCCTGCTATAATTTTATCCTTATTGAGAATCTGAGGTCACCCCATTTTATGTTTCATTTTTCCCAGGATGCGAAGAATTATTTTATGGTAGACCAGCAGGGATGGGGTAAGGGATATAAGTGTGTTCAAAGGGGACAAAATGTTGTTGTTATTTTTTTCTCATGATGTTATGTAAAACATATGTATGTATCTAGTACTTCCAAATCTACTAAACTAATCTATCTTTTGGGACATGATTAATTGTATCTTTCCAATTTTATGTAATAATGCACAGACTCTGGGTAACGAGGGTTCGGGAATTACATAAGAAGTACAAGAAGTATACCACAAAGGAAACACATGAATTACACCACAAAGGTAACATAATAAATATAGAAAATATAGTCATCTCACATAGGTATACATCTAAAGCACAAAGATAAGGATTTATAGTGGTAGTTCATAGATCTTTCAGTCTATTGGATGCTAAATGTTTCGACGATGCACTGAGAATCGATGGAACAGAAAGCGTTGATGACACATATCCTCGATTGAACACAGAGTGTCAATGGTAAATAGAGTGTCGAAAGTACATGGAGCTTCAATGGGCCATGTATCCTCAATGTCATGCATTCTCCAAGATCACCTAGTCATAACCTGCCACATGATTCTTCTCATAGCATGCTAGTTCTGAGAGAAACTACTCCTCAAGCTATTAATTCATAAAGAAACTTCCAGAAAAACTAACATAGATTATTTTAAATTGGATGTTTCATTTCAAGGGTCCTAATGATACAATCAACTTGTCAAATGGACACATTGAATAAATGTTGTATCTATTTTTCTGGTAAGGTATGGCCCGAGTAAAATCCATCATGTTGGACCCGAACCAACCAATTAGTCGAGTCGATATGAGTCAAGATGAACAGGTTTTTTCTTTCCCAAACTATATTGGGCCACTAGGATCAACCCATTTGTCATTTACATCTTGGAAAAACCCATTGGGCATGGCCTGTTAGGCCACTGGGCCACCAGAGTGGCCTGGACCCTCTATCCCAACCCAAACACATGGGTCGATATTTACACACGGCATGCAGTCAGCTGGATGGTGTTCCCATCCTTGGCCAAAACGGTCACCATATCATAGCCCCCCCTCATGGCCTTGCTAGCACTATGGCTTCCACAGGGACCTCCTACTGCATAAGTGGCCTCCACCAGCCGTGTCCCCCATCAGTGCTACAATCGCATGTCAAAACCAAACTCCCACATGGCCTGGCTGGGCCACATCCCAGTTGCCCATACCATGACCCCTGGTTGCTGTTTGTAGCCTCTGACATCATGGCCCCCCTTTGATGCGGTCCCCCATGGACAGCGGCATGTCGGTGCCTCCAATAACCACACCGGTGGCCCATCCTACAATGGTCCAACATGCCCGACCTCCCTTTCCTGGTCGGTGGTGCCTCCACCTCCGACCACCCCACCGATGACCTTTACCAGACATGAACTCCATGAAGCAGATGGAGCCAGCTCCTTGTGCCGCATCACATATTTGCAGTGCCATCACAAAATCGGTCCTCAATTAGGATTTCTCTCATTCAGTTTCAATGGTGTTGGGATAAGGAGAACAACATACGAAGAATATGTGAATAATGTGACAGGATGAGGGGAGAGAAAAGGCGCAAAGAAATACCTCAAGAACAGATATTGGTTGTGTTCGTATTTTCCTTCATCTATTCATTTTAGATTATTTTACAAGAACAAGAACAAATAATCACAAAGATCTATATCCCTTTTTTAACCCACATCAATTTATCCATCCTGTAGTAATGGAATTACCAAATATCAACCTATTCATGTGTTGATCCATGTTCATTGTTTGAACATTTGAATGGGGAATAAAAATCATGAAGTTATTAAATTCCCTACCTTGAGGTTGGATCAGTCATTGATGAATAACATAGGTCTATGTTTTCATTGATCCTTGATCCTCCAATGTTCTTCCTCGAGAGAGTTTCCTTCCACACCAAAAAATAATTCAAGGGTTATGGTGATAATCCCAAATACATGAAAAATGTTTCATCAAACAGAAAATATCATTTGCATCCAATAAAATATTTTTATGAAGGTTATGTCTAATTTGTAACTTTCACAATCAACCCCTGTTGGCCGATGTTAAGCCCCTCCTAATGTAAATTTTCTGCTCAGAAAACAACAGTGCCCTCATATTTCTGATTCAAGAACTCATTTATATGTTATTACCATCTAAATATAAAACCACATGCACCCTTCATTAAAAACCTAACATGTTTCAGTGTATCATTTTGAGTACACCATGCCTAAGAATCTCACACCATCTCAGCGTCTTATCTCATAATTTGATCCATTAATTTATAGAAATAAAACAAGAGAAAATTAGAGTCATTAAAAATAATATGAAGACGATATTAAAGATTAAGTCAAAGTCATGTAAAAGTTTTACAAATAGACTAATGATATAGGAATTAGTAAGATATTCATCTGAAAAAATTGATGAGTATGATGAGTTATGATGAGGAAATAGATCATTCATTTAGCAGTGAATCAGTAAATTATTTTAGTGAGAAATTTTAAAATATTAATGATCAATTTGAAAATTTACTGAATTATTTAAGGAGTGATGTATAAGAATATAATATAACAGATCTAGAACTCATTTGTAATGATTAATAAGTATTTTTTCTTAAAAAAATACCAAGATAAATAATGAAATGGAATTTAGAATCCCAAGGGATAAAATAATTTTTAGTTTAAGTTCCACTAAAAGTTAATAGAAAAACATTGTCTTGTATTATTTATAGTTAGTGATCATCCCACATGATTCATAACACAATGATTCGAAATAATTTTGAGTAACATGTAAGGGGAATAGTCAATTATAGAAAATATTGTTCCCTAAAAATAATTAGAGATATCTTAGAGAAAGTTAAAGATCACAAATTTAAAATCGAATGATATTTGGAATTTGGATGGGATGAAGAAAAATATTTTGAGTTTTATTCGTCTATCTGATGATGGAAGAGATGTTATTTCCAGAATAAATCATACATCATTCAAATTTTTATTTTTTAATGGATTATATGTCATGTAAGAATAAAGAATATAATTATATTTTTATTTTGTGATCCAACTCGATATTTGTTATTTCGATACAAAAGTGGAGAATATGTTATGTAATATAATGCTTAATCAACTTAGAGAAAGAATGATGAGAAAAATTCAGAAATATTATAACATCCTGCCTTTTTATCACATAAACATTAATTACATTATACAAAACTGAGGATCTTTAAGGTTTAGTGACTTGGAAACCAGGAACTTATTACATGAGTGAAAAAAACATTCTTCTTAAACACTAGAAAGGCTTCTCCATTTGTTCATACTACATTCATTAAGACATCTCATAACCTTGGAGAATATATCAAAGGAAAGGGTGAGCAAAAGGCCCAGTAAGGGAAACAAGGGAAACATTTTACATGAGAGCTTGAGATACATCAATAAAGACATGAAAATAACTTTAAGGCATGATAATGAAATCATAAGGCATATCATAATAAAAATAACGTATTTTATAACTTGATGATGTGGCTAAAACATTTAACAAATACAATCATTTCCATTTCACCAAGGTCCATCCCCAAGGTGTCATTAAAAATTACCAAGGATATTCACCAAGGTATCAGTCAAAATGGTCATCTCTAGAGATTAAGTCTTTACCCATTGAATTGGAGCGCTATCAGGGCGTAATCTTAAATATGCCTTTATTATCATGTTACCCACATATATCATCATCAATAATTTCATAAACAACCCATATAGCATAAAATAAATGGTTTTCATTTCATATTTATCACATTTTAAAAAACTGCTTTAAAGACGTGATCTTTATGTCACTTTAAACCCATGAAAAAGGAAAGAAGTTTTCATGTATGTAAATCCCAGAATTTAAAATAGAACATTTTGATATATATGTGAATACCCATGTATAATAAAGAGCTTTGAGTATTCACTTAATAAAATAAAATAATTTGAGAAAAAGAGAGAGGTATTTTGAGACGAAAATTCTGCAGCATAACAGCTAAGTTACAGGGTTATAAAAAACATTGAAAAGAGAGGGGAAATGGGTAAACCACTCATAAATGATCCATAAAACAGTAGGGGGATAGAATATAAAGGATTTAAGAACATGGAAATGAAATTTGAATGACATACCATATGAAATTAAGAAAATGAATGGAAGACAAAAAAATAAGATTTCTCTTATGAAAATTCGGCAGCCTAATGATGTCACTTAAACCTAAATAAAAAATGAATTGACAAGATCAAATAGGGTCTCTCATAATATGATCATAAAAGATCATTATGATAGGAATAGAGATCAGTCCCCAACATAATAAAAAGGAGCATGAAATATTTGACAAGAAAATAGAACTTGAGAAGGAGAAGGTGAAAGAATCCCTCAAAAATTCGGCAGCGTAACGACGCCACTTAAACATACACAAAAAAGAATTGACGAGATAAAATAAGGTATCTAATAATATGAACATAAAAGATCATTATGATAGATATAGAGATAATTATCCAACATAATAAAAAGGAACTTGAAAGACTTGACAAGAAAATAGAACTTGAAAATGAGAAGGGTGAAAGAATCCCTTACATATTTGGCAGCCTAACGACGCCACTTAAACTTCATAAAATGAAATGATGATAGAAAGAGGGGGAATCTCATTATAGGAATATCAAAAGTAAAGTAGGATGAATATAAAAGAACATCCCCAACATAAGAACATGGAGCATAAAATAAATGACATAAAAGAGAGTACTTGGAATGAAAGAGAGAGGTAGGACCCCTTACCTTAAAACGTAACTCTTAAAACTCAAAGGTTGGGACCATGAGGGCTTGGGGGCACCTTGGGAGGACTTATTGGGAGGTAATGATACCAGAGCATAGTTGGGGGAGAGTTGGGAGTGAAAACTAAAGGATTAAAGGGTGGGTATTTATAGGGAAAATGAGAGGACAAGGCATTAATGGCCAAGGGACACCTCATTGGTGGTATTGGCAAAACCAAAGGCTTGACCATGGTATTTGCCCATGGTATTGGACACTTGGGACACCTAATACCTTATATTACTATTCATAAGTCGACCATATTGATTACATACTTAATACATCATTTAATGATGTCATTAAACACCAGTAACTTAAAAACTATATTTTCACTATTCATTATAAATTCAACGTTCTCAGAAAAATCCCAAAATTTCAACTTAACCAAATATCAATGCTCTGATTTGAAAAATGAACCCCATTTTATAAAAATAATTTTCTATGTAATTTTAATTTAATTTTGAAATAAATACACTATTCACAGAAAATTCATTTTTTTTAGAAAATTCCTCAAAAATTACCTTAACTTAATATCGATGCTCTGAGTTCAAAAATGAAATACATTTTATAAAAATAATTTTCTAAATATTTTTAATTTAATTTTTAATTAAAAAACACTATTCCCCTGAAAAAACTAATATTGACTAATAATTTTTGAAACAGTTATTTACCTATTTTATTGAATCACATTACACAATCAAGGTGCCTATATTATATTAATACTTTCTCTCAGTGAGATTACTAATCCATTTGGTCACATTACTAATCCTAAGCATAAAATCACTATTCATAATTTACTATTCATCAAAAATTAAGTTTATCTTATTAGACTCTAAATTTCATACTGAACATAATTACAGAAGACCATTTTTTTGAAAATCATTACACATAATTAGTTATCTAAGGTTTACATAATTATTTTCAAATATCCTTTTTCTAGAATTCATCAAAAATATGCATACTATATTTATCCGGACATTTGAAAATTCACACACTTTATCACAAGAAGAAATCACAATTTTTATTTAAAACAAAGGATTACACAAGGCAGTTATGGTCTCATTACATAGCCCCTTATAACACCAGCATAGGACCTAAGAGTAAGGTGTGCTAGGGTGGTAGAATCATGGGGTGGCTCGACTGACATTGCACGAGTAGTAATTTCTATCTGTTTGAACTTCTCGCGAAGGTGATTCCATTCTAGCTTCACACGATGAAGTTCGGCTTGGGTTTGGTCTAGAGCAAATCCCAGTGGTGCTACCTCCTTCCCAAGTTCCGTTAGATGGGCTTCAATTGACCTGAGACTACTGGATAAGGCCATCGAATCTCCTTTATATATTAATTAACGAAGATCCCTTGTGTTTAGACAAATCTCAACATTTAGTTTCCAATGGTCATATTGACCAATGGTCATATAACAGTCAAAACCCAACAGTTCATTTTAATTATACTCATGTTATCAAATGAAACAATTTTGTTGTGTATAAACAAAATAAAATAACACACAAAATTAGGAAACAAGAATTATTCAAAATTTTGGGTTGTTACAATCTTCCCCCCTTAAGAAATTGTGTCCTCGCAAATTTTAAAATTAGGATTTGAAATTTCATTGAAAGTCCCACATCGGAAAAAGAGTCAGTAATACTATTACCTTAAAATAAACATAGGTAAGTACAATGGTCACCCGAGTTAACCCATACTAGGATTCCATGTAAGAAAACATGGATATGGATGAAAAAAACAAAGGGTCATGTTCTGAGGGAGAGTGATAGAAAACATGATTAGGAGAATGTTTACCACAAGAAAATCACAAACTTATGATGTGTGTAAATGGTCTTTGATTACCTAGTAGGATACATAAACCAACAATGTTTTTGTTTTATGTTCCTTTTAATAATTTTGAGGAATTCATTTACCACATAGAATAAAAACATAAGGAAATATACCTACCTTAAAGTAGAGTTTCATCCTTTAATAAGTTTCTACCAAAACTAATCTTTTATCCAAATGATGAACATTCAAAACTACTTGGTCTCATCAATGCACAAGAATCATATTTTAGAGAATCACATAATCCACTGAATATTAACAATCTATTTATTCTATCTTTAAACATTTTCCAAAAAACAGATAGGGTATGATAAAACAACTCTTCCAAAAGAAAGAACCCCAGAGGAAGGGAAACTACTTTAAATCTTCAAAGTTCCATGGTACTACCCAAATTTCATCATAGACCATTCCAAAAATAACTCTCCTTAAAATTATTCAAAATAAACCAAACTAAGATTGAAACCCAAATACAAGAAGGATTTGATAACATAGTCTTCAAAAATAAACTTCATCATTCATCACTAAACAACATTGACCACTCCTAACATCTTATAACAAAAGTAGCTAACCTAAACATATTTTCCACAAGATAGGTTAATCATTTCCATAAGTAACCTAAATTACTATAAGTACACCTTAAATTCACCGATTCTTCAAAATATATGTCAACCTTTACTCCTCAAAAAAAATACCGTTGTAATCTATTTACCTCAATCATATAGGGTCCCCAGAATAGTGAACTTCTTCCAAAATAATAATAATCTTTTAATTCCATAGTCATCTTTGTCATATTAATACGTCAATCGTCACATTTCTTATCACATTGGTTGTTGGGAAATGTTCTTCCATTTCCCATCATTAACTAAGAAAAGAAAGTATAATTAGGGGCTTAAATACTTAGCCAATAATCATGAAAAGGAACTTAAATAATAGAAGGATAACTTGTAGAAGAAAAGTATACCCTAACTTGTGATCCCATAGGTTCCAAACTAGGCTATCCATGATCATATATTCTTATGTGAATATTTATTTTATATTATCTTTGTTCCTTTAATAATGGTTCATACTAAGCTTATGAATTTACCAAAGCATATCCCCTGGGAGTGTCGTAACCAAGAGTGCAGCAGGACCCGTTTTCGTGTACCAGTTCCCATTCAAGTCTAGATGAAAGAGGTGTTTTTGGGTTTTACCCCTATGTACATCTATGCCAGAGCCACCTCTACCTGCTCGTATCCAAACAGGGATGTATTTTCTTGGAAACCCCTTAATCAATACTCACCAAAATACCAGGAAGATTTCCTATATTTAAATTTTTTTGTAGGTTTCTTCCTAAAGTTTTGATATCATAATTTGAACAAATAACTAAACCATCCTTTGATACCAACTATAACATCCCACCTTTTTATCACATAAACTTTCATTACATTATACAAAACTGAGGATCTTTAAAGATTAGTGTCCTGGAAACCAAGAACTTATTACATGAGGAAAAAAACATTCTTCTTAAACACTTTAAAGGCTTATTCATTTGATCATCCTATGTTCATTACGACATATCATAACATGGGAGCATACATCAAAGGAAAGGGTGACAAAAAGGACCAGTAAGGGAAAAAAGGGAAACATTTTACATCACAACTTGAGATACATCAATAATGTCATGAAAAGAACATTAAGGAATGAGAATGAAATCATGAGGCATATCATAATAAAAATAACGTATTTCATAACTTAAAGATGTGGCTACAACATTTAACATAGAAAATCATTTTAGTTTCACCAAGGTCCATCCCCAAGGTGTCATTAAAAATTACCAAGGTTATTAACCAAGGTATTAGTCAAGATGGTCATCTCTAGAGATTAAGTCTTTACCCAATGCATTGGAGCGCTATCCGGGCGCAACATTAAATTTGCCTTTATTATCATGTGATCCACATATATCATCATCAATAATTTCATAAAAAACCCATATAGCATAAAAGAAATGGGTTTCATTTCATAGTCATCACATTTAAAAAAACTACTTTAAAGACGTGATCTTTATGTAACTTTAAACCCATGAAAAAGGAAAGCTGGTTTTGTGTATGTAAATCCCAGAATTTAAAATATAAAATTTTGATATATATGTGAATACCCCTGTACAAGAAGGAGCTTAGACTATTCACTTAATAAAATAAAAATAATTTGAGAAAAAGAGAGAGGTATTTTGAGACGAAAATCATGCAGCATAACAGCTATGTTACAGGGTTTTAAAAAACATTGAAAAGAGAGGGGACATGGGTAACCCACTCATAAATGATCCATAAAATAGTCGGGGGACAGAATATAAAAAATTTAAGAATATTTTAATGAAATTTGAAAGATATACCATATGAAATGAAGAACATGAAAGGAAGACAGAGAAAATAAGATTTCTCTTATGAAAATTCGGCAGCCTAACGACATCACTTATACTTCAAAAAAAATTGACGAGATAAAATAGGGTATATCATCATATGATCATAAAAGATCAGTAAGATAAATATAGAAATCATGCCCCAAAATAATAAACAGAAACTTTAATGATTTGACAAGAAAATAGAACTTGAAAATGAGAATGGTGAAAGAATCCCTTAAAAATTCGGCAGCCTAACGACGCCACTTAATCTTCAAAAAAAAAGAATTGATGAGATCAAATAGGGTCTCTAATCATATGAACATAAAAGATCAGTATGATAGATATATATATCATACCCCAACATAATAAAAAGGAACTAGAAAGACTTGACAGGAAAATAGAACTTGAAAATGAGAAGGGTGAAAAAATCCCTTAAAAATTCGGCAGCCTAACGGCGCCACATAAACTTCATAAAATGAAATGATGAGAGAAAGAGGGGGTATCTCATCATATGAAAATGAAAAGGACAGTAGGATGAATATAAAATAAAATCCCCAACATAATAACATAGAGCATTAAAGAAATGACATAAAAGAGAGTACTTGGAATGAAATAGAGATGTATGATCCCTTACCCTAAAACGTAACTCTTAAAACTCAATGGTTGGGACCTTGAGGGCTTGGGGGAACCTTGGGTGGACTTCATGGTAGGTATGATCCCCATATAATATCAAACCAGATGAATCTACGAATTACTCGATGCTCATGATCATAGCTAGGGTTAAGGATACTACAAAAACTTGTGAAAACAAGTTTTTTTAGAATATATGTGTCCTACTAGAGATAATGAAATAGGAACAAAACCATAAAATAGAAATTATATATAATTTAGCAAGGAATTTAATCTCTAATTGTGCTACCTACCATATGATAATCTCTTAAAAAATCAATACTATTGACCATTTCAGTAGGTCATTCCAATAAGAAATACACTAGTCTCATGATCCAAACATTTAATCCTTTTCAAAAATAGAGAAGGACAATTCAAAATAGTCAATTTCATATTCTAAAAAACCCAATGGAATTATTAAATTTCCCGTACTTGAGGGTTTAAAACTAGAACACAACAAAAGGATCCATTTTTTGGTCTTCAAATTTATTCACATTTAATCATTAAACATTTAAGAGGTTTAAAATAAATAATCAAGTATCAATTATAAAACAAAAGCACATGGAACTTGATTTAACTAATTCCCCAAGGAAAAAAGATAAATAATTCATTCAAAATTCATTTTAAAAAATTACACACTTATTATAATACAATAATATTTTAGAAATTTATTATATAAAATCATTTTGAAGAATACAATGTTGTAATAAATAAGGAGACATATGAGGTTCCCATTAACAAAATATAGGTTCATAAAAAATAATCCTAATAAAATTTAGTTAACTATTAATGTTAAAAACCCAAATAAGGTTATAAGAAGTGAATCATGGCCTAAAATACCAAACTGTTTCCATTATTGAATTTAGAAATTTTACTACCAGACCTCCTTTACCTTTTGATATAGTCACATGCCTTTACAAACGCATCCAATTCATTTAAACTCCAAATTAAAAACATTTTTACAAATATTATAAATTTATTTTATATCATTGTCATATTAAATGGTATGATTATATTATTTTACATTCCATAATTCATGAATCACCTATACAATTTTTAAATTTAATATTTGTTCTCAATAATTATAACCAATTCACTTTAACATTTAAATTTTTGATGTTTTTATATGTTAACAATAGCATATAATAATTAAAAAAAATATCAAAGATGGTTGGATCTCCATTGTTACCATTTCTCATTTATAAGGTCCCCATTTACCTTAAAAATTAAAACATTATCTCATTTACTAGAATTACATAAATTTATCTCATGCATCCATTTACATATATCAAAATCATAACATAGCATACTATTACATGCAATAACACAGAATACCTTGATATATAAACACATAATAATTTTTTGTATTCATGTATCATGGAATAGAATCAACTAATAATTTTATAATAATTAGAATTATAATCATTACCTAATCATGTAAAAAAATAAAAAATGGAATAATACTCATGGAATACAATGAAATTAGTAAGAAACTATACAATACATCTACATCACATGGGATATGCCTCACATGAGAATTTCCATGTTATTATATTTATTCATGTAATTTGTATTCCTTACAATACATTTCCAAGAGTAAAATACCACAAATTTTATGAATTAAATAGAAGTAGTATGTAAAAAATTCACTCAATGTGAAATATAAATCCACTATAATAGAAAACATCTAGAGCAACAGTCCCATCTCGTGGACACATGGGTTTTCTCCATGGGTGGGGTTATTAGTCCTTAAAACACCAATTTACCGAGAAATAACACATTCCGAGTATCGTATTTACCATCCCATAACAATAATACAACGGAAAAGACATCTATGATAACACGTTGTAACATTCCAACCCAACATAAAACCAAAACAGTAGTCGGACTGGTCGGTTACATGGAATCAATAACCACTCCACATATGCTAGAGCATGTCAACATATAGCGAGGGACTATGAAAGTGAGAGTGTGAGACTATACCTACTAACTCTTAGTAGAACAATGGTATATCAGATAATAAATAAATGAATGACATAGAAGTGAATGAATAATATAAAAAAAGAATTTGAAATATGGAGAACACCAATATACAACAATTCAATAATGTTCAGATGATAATACATAAACAAAAATAGTATACATATGATAGGAATCATGATATTGTATTGTATACAAATAAAAAAAGAAAGAAATTCCCCAATGTAGATCTCCACGAGCATCTTGAGATCAATATAGATTCTATGATCCCAACTCCCTAGAGAAAGAAAAAATGATACTAAATAGTGTAAGTTCATGTGAAAAAATGTTTACTATGGTACCCTAATGAAATGGAATCCGGAGAAAGGTATGATACTTGGATCCCAATAAGTTACAATCCACGGTTTCTATGAAAAAATTTAGTGTATGAATAATAAGAAAAGTAGTGAGTATGTTATATGAATAAAAAGGAGAGTAGAATAAATAAATCAATACTAGTTATCTCTTGTTCCAATGGAAGACATGGACGACTCTACCTTGTTTTGCTCATGGATGGATGTTTGATCAGAATAGTAGCCATATGTATATGTTAATAATATATACATTGCATAGATATATATATATACCATCCATCTTTATGAACCATTTAAGTATGGACTTAAGTGGCCATATACCTAGAATATATGTTGGTGGCTAGACTGAGACATAGATCCATGATCCATACCTAGTTTTAATGAGCCTATAAACTCAACCCAAAGGGTACATGAAATACATATCATAATGATTGGGATATTTCATTCTTATCACTCAAGATAGTGAGTGTAAAGTCACGTCAACACTTGAATATTAGTGAGTATGCCATAATATAAACACAATAAAGGTACATGGTGTATCATTCCTACCACCCCAGTAATGTTAATTTTTTGAGACACTATAACCCAACACCCAATGTTAGGAAGAGTGATTAATTCATGATCAACATATCCTAACTATCGTTCAGTAGTCTATATCATTAAATACTACTAATTATAATAATATCCAAGAGTCGTTATCTATCATTATTTACATTTAACAATAACACAATAAAAAGGGGGTTTCATTCATTAAATGTCAAATTAACCATGTACATAAGCATGCAATGATCATGTTGGACTTACAACCCTTTTAATTTCATGTCATAAAAATTATTTAATATAGTCAAGGAATAACTTTTCAAATTAAACATTCAATTTCTCTACGATGGAAATCCACCATTAACTCACCATTTTGTTAATATCAATAACTCAATTAATTAAAAAAAGGTTCTTGAATGAAATATTCGACTAATGGAATTGCATTGAATCATTAAAAACATGGGAATTAAATTTTAAGGGCCATGAAGTCATAGAGAAGTAACCATGAACAATTTGGGACTTACCTACCTGGAAAAATCCATTTATAATTAAATCCCAGAACTAAAGTGGTTATTAGTTCCTTATACAATCATTTAAATTAAATAAATCTTCATTTTTATAACTTCAAAATGGTCTATCCCTCAGACCATTGGTTTACCAAACAATTTCATCCTAACATTGATAATTGACCAAAGCATTGTGACAAAGCATTCTTTAAAACTCTTACCATAACTTTTTAATTTTGAACACATCACACCTCTTTTGAGGGGTTTTATTATAAAATATGATATTGTTTATGAATAATCACTTTATTATAATTAATCACCACATTCATGATTCACATTTCATATTTTGAATGGAGAAATTTTACAATTCTACCACACATGAAGAAAAAACTATATTGTTTTACTTGTAACTTATTAGTGGACATCATAAAATGGAAAATTTCTAAAAGGGAAAAATTTATTTCCATGAAAATTTAACCACTTAAAAGGCCTTTAAGTCATTAATTCATTTAATTAAAAATGGAATATTTATGTAATAAACTCCTAGGGTAGTTTTGTTTCCTGATTGATGTCCTCTATATACTAAACATGGATCACATGGAGTATATCTCGGTGCATTGTTCAATTTGATTTGAAGAAATCTATTAAAAGGTTATTCTTTTCAATGTTTGATGTATGAATCATGGAAGATCATCAATATTCAATGTAAAATTTGAAAAATACATATACCACCTACTTTGTATATAGTATGATCCACTAATCCTATATCATGGTATAACTCAGTCTATTTTGGAATAAATCAATGCAATAGAAATCCACCTAGAAAATAGGTAAAATGATCATTCACCTGGATGAATTTTTCCAGAGGATATCAAATAGAGAAATATTAAAAAGGAACTATGATCTTTTTAATTAAGATCCCTATGGAATAATGGATCTCGAATCCAATTATGGATAGAGGTTATAAATCAAAGCCTAAAATTTGATTGGGAGGAACAACCCATAGGAGGGGGGAGATTCTCACATTTGAGGAGAAGGAAAAAAAGATAAATGAGTTTGAAAAATATTTATGGGAATTTTGGTTGTTTCTCCCTTAAAATCTTGATCTAATGGTTTGGTTACACGGTTTGGCCAAATGTTGCACTAACTTTGCGACTTCAACTTCCAAGGAAACCCTCCTCACACGGTTGTGTTAGATAGATTACCTTAACAATTCACAAATTGTAAAATGAATTATTAGTAGGTACTACATATGTTCCACTAACCAAGTGGGCTAGAGACTAGGTTTGGGAAACTTGTGTGCATCCCATGAAAAACCATCTACTTCTCTAGAATTGGCCACACATATTTTTTCTAGGGGCATATAGTTTCAAAAAAATAGTGTGCCCTATGAATACCTTCCAAGCATCAGATTTTTGGGTCCTGGTAGTCCCAAAATACAAAAATAAGGCACTGAGGGAAACATTTCAATCTATTACCCAAGTCTAAAAAAATTCTTTGTAGCATTACCACTATATAAACTATACGTCAAATCTCATTTCAATGAATGGCTCATCCAATGAATTATAAATGTAAAATTTCCATGGAATAATACCATGGAAAAAAACAATTATAATAACAATATATCACCTTTGTCGATCAACTTATTGGATTCCCAGATTTACTATGGATTAAGGGTGTAGTTTTGGTGGCCCAGGATAAAGCAGACAATGGTAGTGTTTTTGGAAATGTGAATGGTTTTCTTTTTTCTTAAAGAAAGAGCATCATTTTCTTGCTGATTTATTATGGCCATACGATATTTTTAAGTGTAAATGGTATGAAATATCGATGTATTTATTCATAGTGTAATCTAGATCTCAGTGTGGTTGTAATGTTATCTGGGTTATCATGGATCATTTGATGAAATTTTCCCACTTCTTAGCAATCAAGGAGATGGGGGAAGAGGATACATTGGATAAGAGGTATGTAGACAAGGCAGAACAGTTGAATAGATATTTGAGGAAACTTTTATAGGATCTGGATGCACATTTTACCATGTGAGTTTTGAGGGGATTTATAATTCCTCGACCCCAGTTACCCAGAGTCGGTGCATTGTTGCGTAACATTAGCATGATCACAAAGATCATGTCTCAAAAGACCAATTAGTTTAGTAGCCTTGGAAACACTAGATACATTTATAACTGTTACATTACATCATAATGTGAAAAACTACAATAATATAGTCTCAATTTTCCACACTCACATCCCCTTCAGACTATCCCTGTAGGTCATTCCAAAAATAATTTTTCACATCTTGGAAAAATTAAAACATTGAAAGGGCTGAGCTCAGATGTTCAGTAAGGATAACAATATAGCAGAAGATTTCATAAATAAACATAAAAATTTAAGGCAATGTATAACTAAACAAAAGCCTTTTAAACATGAACTTCAATATAATATGGCAAAAATAAAATGAAATAATTCCATTTACTTATTCAGATGGACATTCTACTGGTCGAATAATCACATGCAATATTAATAACCACTTTCATAATGATGGAATTCATAATTCCAGACTATCATAACCACGTAGCCAAGGCCTCGTGCCAAGACTACAATTAAGATTTTGTCAAGGCCTCGTGCCAAGACACTAGTTTGTCTCATGAGACCTATCGATGCATCGAGGAGCTATAGCGGGCTCCACCCGTCACTTATTAAGTCCAATTCATTCCTCATATGAACAGGTTTAAACATATCATAAACCATAACATAATCGTATCACATAAAACATGCATAAAGGAAACATAACCTTTCCACATTTGAATCAAAAGATATCAATACAATAAATTTATATAATAAAAACATTATCAAAACCATTTTAAATACCAAAATAAAATAAAATTAAAACTTGGTATTTATTTTTCATTTTAAAAACAAATATGGCTTGTAGAGGAATCCGAAACTCAAATAAGTGTCACGGTGGTAGAGAAGTCATTGTCGCCGCATACGTAAGACAAAACATTACATTTTTCTTTTAGTAAAAACGCTTCATATAAAAGATTCCTTTTCAATAAAATTAAAAGTCAAAGGGGTTTATACACCGTATAAAATAAATTTGTGTATAAAACAAAATATGCCTCAATGAATGGAGATTGAGATGAAGTCCCTTAAAAAGATCATTTTTTTAAAATAAAGTAAATATATTATGTTTATTCACTATATTTATACATAAAGAAAGAATAAATTCAAGATAAGACATAATAATATCATGACATAATTTTAAAGTAGGAGATTAACCCAAAGAATGGAAATTAAGAAGTTCCCTTACCTCGTGTTCGACTTCACTCGACCGTTCTTTAATCTCATGAATAATAAACTAGAGTTAATTTCTATTTGCGTAAGAACCTTTTTAATGTTCATTATTCATTTTATATCACTTATTACCATTTTATGAACATTATGTAATTATTTAAGTTAATAACGGTCATTTTGTCGATCTTTGGTACTTGAGTCAAAAATAAACATCTTATAATTACAAGTTGTTCATGTGGTAAAATATCCATTATATCCAGCATTATATTCATGATTTAGATATCATATATATCATATATATATCCTATATATACATTCATTCATTATATTACGTAACATTTAGTGGTAAAAAATGAAATGCACCATTCATGGAGACGGTAAGCCGTACGTACGCATGAACACTACTTTCATTTATATTTCGTATTTAATGGAATGAAATCACAATGATATAAATGTATATAATACTTCCAGTATAATATCATATATAATATCATTTACTCCATCCTTTATACATCCCACATATGACATTAACGATTTAAATCACTTTGAGGGGGTGGTAGTCCGCACTTCCTAAAATGAAGATATCGCGTTTACCCATAATGGAAACCATAAAGGTATGACATAAATGAAAAATACAGAAGATTAAGTAAAACATAAACATATTATATATCATATATAAATATAGTGACATCTTAATGGCCACCTTTGAAGGTGTTATATGAGTGTTGAACAATCATCGTTTCATGAGGCAGAAATTCACCATCCACAGAAACAGTATGTTCTTTAACCATTAGATGTAGGTTTGTGTATGAGTAGCTCGAATCATTCTTATAAAAACATCCTAGTATATAGAGGATACTGGTTTTCTTACAAATGAAATGAATAAAAAGACTTTAGGGGGTTGGAGAAGCAAAATAAAACATAAGAACACAAGAGAAAACACTACCTTTAAAATGGGTAACTATTTTTGATTTGAGCTCAAAGGCTTCCTTGGGAAGACTTATGCCCAAAGTGAGGCTTCTAGGAGTAAGAGTGGGATGTGGACAGACAAAATAGGCAGGGGTTTGCCGAGACAAAGGCTTGAGAGGTGTGGGTAAGGTGGTAGAGGTGGGGGCCTTTTATAAGAGGAGAGGAAGGGCACTCTTGGAAAGTTATAAAAGGTTACGTTTTTATAAAATGATTTTTGGGTTTAAAAGGGCCCAAAATTATATATTTCTAGGATAAGGTGATAAGAGTTCTAATTCCACCCATCCAATAGGTTTTTGACATGTTTAGGTCTTATATTTTACATTATCTTTTCATTTTATTTAAATCGTTAAATAATGAGGTAATCGCTGCATCATCATGGTGTCATAAATAATTTAATTTATTTAATGTCTAAAAATTATAAAACAAATATAATGATGTAGAAAATATGATTATAATTTTAATTAATATTTATAGTCAAAAATATTACTTGTATATCCTCATTTAAAAATTGTTTTAGTAAAACAACTCATGTTTGTGACATTTTAATTTTAACATTAAATAAAAAGTTTTCAAAGTTATTTTCTGACCAAAGTGGCTCCATGGGGTCCCCAAGTTGACCCATGGATATTATTGGTCGTCCATGACTCATCCAATAGGGTTAGGACAAGTGTAAGGGTATTTTCATAATTTTATAATACAATTTTTACCTTAAATTTCACTAATTACCTTTAATCGCGATTAATTAAACTTAAAAGTTACTATTCAACAAAAAAATATTTTAATCCCATTGAACCAAATTTTACTTCCTAATTACAACCATGTATGTCAGATTTTTGAAAGTCAAATCACAAAAGTGGTAATGTTTCATTTAAACGAAAAATCAGTTTTTTAACTACCACTTAGTGGTTTCACTATTCATCAAAAATTGAAGTATTTCAGAACAATGCCAAAATTTCCCCCTAAGCTATAATTTATATTCCGAATTCAAAAATGATTTCTATTTTAAAAAATTACAAACATATAAGTTGCATTAATTAATTTTATAATTAATTCCCACTGTCACAACAAATAGCGTGTTTTTAAGAAACAATATATATCAAAAGATTGGCAATTGTTTATGTCCAATTTCAAAGTGAAATTAATTCTAATGACCACCATTGGATAAAATTGTAAAAATAGATTCTAATTATACTTTAAAACCACTCAATATTATAACTTATCACTATAAATTATTTTGATTAAAAAATTTGTTTTTATGTATTTTTCACCATTCATAAAAAATTGGAAGTTCTCAGAAAAATACCAAAAATTTAACATAGGCTAATTTCGATATCCTGAATCCAAAAATGAAGTCCATTTTGAAATATAAAATATATATAATTTCAAAAAGTAGGTGTTACTATTCATAATGTCAATTTTGATTGGTCACTGTGTGTTAGAATCTCGAACTTGCGTACAATGCAAGCTATTGCATTATTGAAAGAGAAGCGTATCGTGGAAGCTAGGGGTGTTACATTCTCCCCTCCTTCAATAAATTGAGTTCTCGCAATTTGAAATTTTTCTTTAAAAATAAAAGGTTGAAAATAGGAAATACCTTTGTGGAAAACCCACATCAGAAATAAGGTTAATAGAATTTAGGCTTAATAAGAAGGAACGAGAAATGAAAAAGTCACCACCAAATTATGATCTCGATAAGGAGAACATTGGTTGAAATTAAAGACATATAATTAGAGTAAAATCATAAATATTTGTAGGGAGTGATTGAGGTCATCAATAACAAACAAGTGTAAAATTGAGGGCCTCAATGTCGTCAATCTATGTTGATTTAAAATATTATCAGTTCAACAAGACGTATGGTATTAGGAAAACACATTTTTTTTGTTTTAATATCCCTTTACTAAAGTTTAAGAATTAATTTATTCATAGAATAAGAGATAGGTGTATATATATTTATGCTTGACAAGTAGAGTTTCAGCCTTCAACTAATTTCTACCACAAACTCATCTTTCACTCAAAAAGATAATAAAACTCAAAAATATTATATTTATCCTAATCGTACATGGTTCAAAATAATAACACATACCATTTAGATTAAGAATACTATTTTTTAATAACTAGGGACTTCCTGTAGACTAGTGGTAGGTAATAAAGGCCTGTCGCTCTATGGTTGTGGGTTCGATTCCTCTAGATTTGTCCGACGCGACGGGTTATCCCCCGACCTACAGGTTGTCCTTTTCCTAAAACTATAGTATTATAATATTTCAAAAATAATCTTCATAAATGTTTTAACCTTAAAAAATAATATCCAAAGTTCAACTTAATCCATTACAACCTTTATAGTTATCCAAAATACCTCTATCCAGACTTTCTCTAATAGGTATCTAAATTCCAAAATCAGTTGTAACATCAGATTCCCCAAATAAAGTAAAGCTTCTATTATTGTCACATCCTAAAAGTATGATTAACTTCATCATATTAAAACCTTAATAGAAACAACAAGTACTGCAGTACAATCCTTATATATATCACATTATTCTTATAACCAGAATATAATCCTTGAGTCCAAATGCACCAATACATTAATTATTCCACTTCAACTATAGTAACATCATAAGATTGTCCTTGATCCCTTGTCCTTTTCTGAGGTAAGTTTCCCTGATGCTTAGGACATTCATTTTAATAATGCCCCATTTCCCTACAATTGTAGCATTCAACATTGATAGCCTCTTTCTTTCCCTTGCAATCACAAGCTTGGTGACCTTTTTCTCCATATTTGTAACAAACTACCATTCCTTTTAGGCAGGTACTGGGGTGATTCTTCCCACAATTATCGCATAATGGAAAATCCTTCTTTCCCTTTTTTCCTTTATCTGTATCTTGTTCCACCCTTCTCTTCTACTCTTGCTTTATTTTATTGTCATAAGATTTAGAGAATTAATTTTATGTCTTGATAGCACATGAGACAATATCTTCATACAATGAGAAAGATTGTGAGACTAAGGCTTGACAGAGAAATATTTTTAACCCATCAAAGAAACGATCAATCTTACTTCTTGGGTTACATATATAATCAAAAGCATGCCTCGCTAACCTTGTAATGTTAGCCTCATACTTTGCGAAATTCCCATCCTCCTTCTTCCTCAGACTCAGAAATTGCCTTTCCATATCTTCTCGATGGTCATGTGGAATGTATTTTTCTAAGAAAATTTCCTTAAACTCACTCCATTCCATACTTGATACTTCTTCATCTCCCTTTGTGTTTTGAATCAGCGACCACCATTGATCGGCATCTCCAGTGAGGCGGTAGACTGCCATGACAACCTTCTCCCTTTTGCTACTCCCCAAGGCATGGAATATTTTCTCTAAAGAGTTTATCCATTTCTTAGCTACTATTGGATTTGTACCCCCATTAAATGTTGGTGGTTGTTGCCTCATGAAGTGGTCTAACATTGATCCTCCACGTTGCGGATTAGGGTGCTCCATACGAGTATGGTTATTATTCATAACCTGAGTGAGTTGTCCCAGTATGGTAATAAGTTGATAAGCACCAGTTGTATATACATCTCCACAATAATTATCGTGAGTAGGATGGAAATCCCTACACAGAGTGCGTGCATTGATACGGTTTCCATTCCTCCCACTAGGTTCCATTTCTAAACAATGGCATAAACTAGATTAGTTTATTAATTAAAATACATAATTCCATACTTGTAAAACACTTAACATAAATTGAACTATTTATGGATATAATCCATAATCATAAAAATGTTTTCTTTGAGGAAGTATGTACTCATAATCCCTTTATAATGGGTTTTAAAGAAACTGATAATTATCCTAAGCATATCCCCCAGGAGTGTCGTAACCAAGAGTGCAGCAAGGCCCATTGTTATGCACCAGTTCCCGTTTGAGTCTAGCTCAAAGTGGTGTTATTGGGTTTTACCCCTAGGTACATCTATGCCAGAGCCACCTCTACCTACTCGTATCCAGGCATGGATGTATTGCTCGGAAAACTCACAAAATATCTATAATACCAAAATTTTAGAAAGTTCTTCTATAGTAATCCTCAAAGTCTATCTTCGGGCTATGTGATCTAATCAGAGTTTATCTAAATATAGCTTCTAAGGTTAGTACTAAACTGCCTCTGATACTAACTGTAACGCCCCGCCCCAGTTATCCAGAGTCGGTGCATTATTGCGTAACATTCGCATGATCACAAAGATCATGTCTCGAAAGACTGATTAGTTTAATATCCCTGGAACACTAGATACATTCATAAATGTTACATTACACCATAAAGTGAAAAACTACAATAATATGGTCTCTATTTTCCACACTCATATCCCCTTCAGACTCTCCCTGCAGGTCATTCCTAAAATACTTCTTCACATCCTGGAAAAATTAAAACATTGAAAGGGGTGAGCTCAGATTCTTAGTAAGGATAACAATATAGGGGAATCTTTCATAAATAAATATAAACATTTGAGGCAATGTTTAACTAAACAAAAGCCTTTTAAACACGAACTTCAACATAATATGGCAAAAATAAAATGAAATAATTCCATTTACTTATTCACATGGATATTCTACTGGTCGAATAATCACATGAAATATCAATAACCACTTTCATAATGATGGAATGCATAATGCCAGACTATCATAACAACGTTTCCAAGGCCTCGTGCCAAGACTACAAATAAGATTTTTTCAAGGACTCATGGCAAGACACTAGATTGTCTCATGAGACCTACCGATGCATCGAGGAGCTATAGAGGGCTCCACCAGTCACTTATTAAGTCCAATGCATTCCTCATATGAAGAGGTTTAAACATATCATAAACCATAACATAATCGTATCACATAAAACATGCATAAAGGAAACATAACATTTCCACATTTCAATCACAAGATATCAATACAACACATTTATATAATAAAAAAATTATCAAAACCATTTTCAATACCAAAATAAAAGAAAACTAAAACTTGGTATTTATTTTTCATTTAAAAAAAATATGGCTTGTAGAGCAATATGAAACTCAAATAATGGTCACGGTGGCGGAGAAGTCGTTGTCGCCGCATATTTAAGACAAAACATTCCTTTTGTCGTTTAGTAAAAATTCTTCGTATAAAAGATTCCTTTTGAAAAAAAGTAAACGTCAAAGGGGTTTATACACCGTATAAAATAAATTTGTGTATAAAACAAAATATGCCTCAAGGAATGGAGATTGGGATGAAGTCCCTTACAAAGATAATTTTTTTTAAAATAAAATGAATCTATTATGTGTATTAACTATATTTACACATAAAGAAAGTATAAATACAATATAGGACGTAATAATATCATGACATAATTTGAAAGAATGAGATTAACCCAAAGAATGGAAATTGGGTTAAGAAGTTCCCTTACCTCGTGTCCGAATTCACTCGACCATTCTTTAATCTCCTGAATAATAAAATAGAGTTAATTTCTATTTTCTTAGAACCTTTTTCATGTTTATTATTCCTTTTATATCACTTATTACCATGTTATAAACATTATGTAATTATTTAAGTTAATAATGGTCATTTTGTCGATCTTTGGTACTTGAGTCAAAAATAAACTTCTTATAATTAAAAGTTGTTCATGTGGTGAAATATCCATTATATCCAACATTATATTCATGATTTAGATATCATATATATCATATATATCCAGTATATACATTCATTCATAACATTATGTAACATTTAGAGGTAAGAAATGAAATGCACCGTTCATGGAGATGGTAAGCCGTACGTACGCATGAACGCTACTTTCATTTCTATTTCATATTTAATGGAATGAAATAAAAATTATATAAAGTTATATTATAATTCAAGTATAATATCATATAAAATATCATTTACTAAATCCTTTATTCATCCCACATATGGAATTAACGATTCAAATCACTTTGAGGGGGCGGTAGTCCGCACTTCCTAAAATGAAGATATCGCATTTACCCATAATGGACACCATAAAGGTATGACATAAATGAAAAATACAGAAGAGTAAGTAAAACATATACATATTATATATCATATATAAATATAGTGACATCTTAATAGACAACTTTGAAGGTGTTATCGGAGTGTTGAACAATCATCGTTTCATGAGGCAGAAATTCGTCATCCACAGAAACAATATGTTATTTAACTATTATATGTAGGTGTGTGTAAGTGTAGCTCGAATACTTCTAATAACAAAATCCTAGTATATTGAGGATACTGTTTTTGTTACAAAAGAAATTAATAAAAAGAGTTTAGGGGGTTGGAGGAGCAAAATAAAACATAAGAACACAAGAGAATACACTACCTTTAAAACGGGTAACTCTTTATGATTTGAGCTCAAAGGCTTCCTTGGGAAGAATTATTCCCAAAGTGAGGATTCTAGGAGTAATAGTGGGATGTGGAGAGACCAAATGGGCAGGGGTTGGCCGATCCAAAGGCTTTAGAGGTGTGGGTAAGGTGGTAGAGGTGGGGGCCTTTTATAAGAGGAGAGGAGGGGCACTCTTGGAACGTTATAAAAGGATAATTTATTATAAAATGATTTTAGAATTTAAAAGGTCCCAAATTTATATATTTCTAGGATAAAGTAATAATAGTTATAAATCCACCCATCCAATAGGTTTTTGACATTTTTAGGTCATATATTTTTCATTATCTTTTCATTTTATTTAAATCGTTAAATAATGAGGTAATCGCTGTATCATCATGATGTCATAAATAATTTAATTTATTTAATGTCTAAAATTTATAAAAAAAATATCATGATTTAGAAAATTTTATTATCTTCCTAATTAATATTTATAGTAAAAAATATGAGTTGTAGAACCCCATTTAAAAATTGTTTTAGTAAAACAACTCATGTTTGTGACATTTTTATTTTAACATTAAATAAAAGGATTTTATGTCATTTTCCTACCAAAGTGGATCCATGGGGTCCACAAGTTGACCCATGGATTGTCTGGGTCGGCCATGACACATCCAATTGGGGTAGGACAAGTTTAAGAGTATTTTCATATTTTTATAATACCATTTTTACCTTAAATTTCACTAATTACTTTTAATCGCGAATAATTAAACTTAAAAGTTACTATTTACCAAAAACTTATTTTAATCCCATTGAACCCAATTTTACTTCCGAATGACAACCATGTATGTCATATTTTTGAAAATCAAATCATAGAAGTGGTAATGTTTCATTTAAACAAAAAATCAGTTTTTTAACTACCACTTAGTGGTTTCACTATTCATAAAAAATTGATGTTTTTCAGAACAATGCCCAAATTTCACCCTAAGCTATAATTGATATTCCGAATTCAAAAATGATGACTATTTTAAAAAATTACAAACATATAAGTTTCATTAATTAATTTTATAATTAATTCCCACTGTCACAACAAATAGCATGTTTTTAAGAAACAATATATATCAAAATATTGGCAATTGTTTTTGTACAATTTCAAAGTGAAATTAATTCTAATGACCACCATTGGATAAATTTGAAAAAATATATTCTAATTATACTTTAAAACCACTCAATAAGATAATTTATCACTATAAATTATTTTTTTTAAAAAAGTTGTTTTTAAGTATTTTTCACTATTCATAAAAAATTGGAAGTTCTCAGAAAAATACCAAAAATTCAACATATGCAAATTTTGATATCCCGAATCCAAAAATGAAGTCTATTTTGAACTATAAAATATATATAATTTCAAAAGGTTGGTATAACTATTCATAATGGCTATTTTTATTGGTCGCGGTGTGTTAGAATCTCGAACTTGCGTACAATGCAAGCTATTGAATTATTGAAAGAGAAGTGCATCATGGAAGCTCAGGGTGTTACAGGATTTAAATAATATTTTGGAACTTAGTTATGCCTCAGTACAACTATCCACCGTGAAATGAATGAGAAGATGGAAGAAACCAAACAGATTCCAGAGGATATGTTGTGGGCATGCATCTTGGACTTTTTTTGGATATTTGGTACAATAATTTTCCCTTGGTTGAGTTTTCATATAATAATATCCATCACTATTCCATTAGCTTGGATTCATTTTTGGCCTTGTATGGGATGTCATGACATTTTCTGTCATGATGGACAAAGGATGGGGAGTTAATAGTTCATGGACATGAAGTGGTACAAAGAAGGATAAAAAACTATTAAATTGTTCATGATAGGATAAAAGAAGGAAATTATTGCTAGAAATTATATTACAATCATGGGAGGAGGCCATTGGATTTTAATATTTGGGACCATGTGTTCTTGAAGGTTTCCCCTCAATGTGGGAAGTAGAGGTTTGGAAGAGGGAATATTTTTTCTACCAATTTTATTGGACCCTTTGATTTTTTTGGGTGAGTTAGTGAGGTTGAATATCATTTGGAATACCATCGCAGTTCTATATATCCATGTTGTCCTCAAAATCTACTTTCTTCATCGATATCTTAGCCATGAATCCCATTTCATTAATTAAAGAGAGATGGATATCAAGGATAATGATACATTCATGAGGTGGTCAGTAGGGATCAAGGAACATCAAGAGGAGTTGCTTCAGGGATAGAAAATTATTTTGTTTTGTGTTTTATGGAGGTATAGAATCATGTAGGGGAGTAATTGGGAGCGAGATATGAAGATGCATTCCCAGAATCCAAATCTTTTAGTTTATCATTAACCTTTTAAAAATTTGATGTGATGTTTGGATCCTTCTATTTTATGTGATGTGTTGTTTTACCTTAATTTTATTGGTTCTATTTGATGTTTGATAATGTACTAACATATTAAAATGATAGGAATGAATTCAAAATTTATATGCATTAACTGTGACGTGGTTAAACATATTTAGGTGAGTTAGTGCCGCCTGAAGGTTATATTGTCCTGACATTGATGATGGAATTCCCTAAATTGTTTATTTGGTGTGGTGAAGTCTAATACTTACGATAGTTGTTTTATGTGACTTATTAGAGTTGATATAGTTTTGGTAATGTGGTTACATGGTGAAAATGTTGTACAAGATGCTTTGTCTCTATTACTATTCACATGTTTAGATGGATGTGGCATTGAAGAATGATGAGATCCTTGAGATGTATCTCACAAGGTGGTTGTACAGATCCCTATCCCTTTGGGAATGGTTATGGATTATTTATAAAAAAAACATTTGATAGGTATATAATGTAATTTCATATGTCTTACCAACCTGTTACATTCCACGTTATTACTACTAGAGGTTATTGGAGGAGGTGTAGAGTGGACCTAGATGAGTTTGGCTTCTAAAAGCTGCATGTTATGGAAATACACACTGTGTAAATTTTAAATAATGTGAAATTGGGATTCATGGATTGTGTCATGCTAGTTCATGATGTGTAATAATTTTGGGTGATAAATTTTTCTTGGGGGAACATTTATTATCAAATCAAATAATTCTGAAATCACAAGACGTGTAGAGGATTACAAATCATGTATATCCCCAATGATGCATGATTTTAAATTATATAGATCATATGATTCTCTCAAAACCTATGGTCACTCTGTATTCCTCTCATTTTGGATGAGTCACAAGAAAAGTGAGAGAATGTTCATCCCACTTCTCCTCTTTCATCGATTAGTTGGTTTTGGTTGATCCCAATTGGAAATCATTGGTTGAACCACAATAAGTTCTTATCCCTTCTTGGTGGTTTTACTTTATTTTTCTCCCACAAATTTTCTACAGTAATGTTGTTTTGTTTTAGGGTGTTTTATGTGAATAATTTTTATGATCCTTTGGTATAGTGCAGGTTTATCTGTGATATCTTATGGTGCGGTTATGGTTTTTTGGATTTTCTTCTTCACCCACCAATAGAAAATGAGTTATAATGCTTCTTTGAGGAAGGGAATCAATCATTTTTCTTTATTGTGTATCATGAGAGAAGTTATTGGTTATTTTTATCAATGTTATATGGGTTTAATTTATTAATCAATGATAAGGAATGTGTTTTACTTAAATTAAAGCAATAATGGGTTTTATTCTCATGTTTTTATATCCATATTATTATTTTTGATATTGTGACTGCATAGGTTTGATTACCTAAAAATTTATTGTCATTGGGGTTATTATTTTCACTGGATGATTTTTCTTTGATTTATTCTTTATTTGGGGTTATTCATATATCAACAAAAAATGTGAATTGGATAACCAATTTTATTTTATTAATAAAATGATTTCCTTCAGATTATAAGTTATGTGATAATTACCCTAAAATAATTTCAAATTTGATAAAATCCTCTTTGTAAATATGTAGTATGTATTTGGTGGGTGGATAATTAGTTGTTTGAGGATGTGGGGGATAATGGATTAATGTTCATGCTTTTGTGGTCGAGAGGTTGTAGTTTGAGGATGCTTTTTAAGTGTCGAGGTGGTTGTTTGGTCATTCGTTTAGGTCAATGAGTTGGGGGTGTGATAGGGATATTGAGATATATGTGATGTGTGGTTTCTTTATGCAAGATTCCTAGGTATCGTGGGAATAAATAATTATTTAATAATTATTTAAATGGATGGGGTTTGTTTTGGTTAACATGATAGAAATGATAAATGAATAAATAAGTGATGATTTGTGTTGTTACATTTGGGTGGTTATTAATAATTAAATGAATGGGTTGGATAATGGAAGCAGTTGGTGGTGTGATGTGGATTTTAATTTCATTGTTGTAATTCATTAGAAGTTAGAAGGCAAAGTGATGATGTATTTATTTTTTGTGTGTTTGGTTGTGACCCCATAGGTTGGGATTATATCTATGTATATATATAAAAAAATTTAAATTCCTTTCATTATTATACACACCCCACCTACACCGATCAATATGTGGTAACAATAGCACATTCATGCAGGGGGTATTTTTCACTTAATATAGTGAGGAAGATGAATGGTTCGTTACCCCTCTTTCAATATATCACTATTCTTGGTGAGCAAGTAATTTCACTAGATTAAATGTTCAGGGGTATGATAGTATAATATATGGTTATTGTGATAGCCATGGGTTCTTCGGTTGAGATGTGATATCTGTAATACCCCATTATTTCATGGAACATCCTCTTTTTAAATAAAGTTTATAGATTATGTTATATGCAACACTGACTTCAAGTGCACCATGAATTACAAAACAAGCCTTGTAAAAATCATTTATGAATAATATTAACAACATTATAAAATTCATATTTTCATTTTTTAAATAGTATTCATTTTAAAATTTGGAATATCAAAATTATCTTTAGGGGAATTTTTTTATTTTTATGAAGAGAATATATTTTTTATGAATAATTAAAAATATTGCATTTATTATAAAAATTGACTTTTCTATTTAAATAATTATTTTACATTAATTTGAATTAATGGTCACAATAGATAAATAATGCATTTGTTAATCCAATGAAGGTCATTGGAATATTTTTTATAATAAAATTAGATATAAAAATTTATTGATCTTTTAAACGTCCCTTTTACCCATCTTCTAGAAACATCAAAATTTGGCATAATAGGATGATTCATTAGATAAATCATTAATTTCTTGTGAATAATACGTTTTATAATTATTTTTACCCTATTATGCCATATGTGAGGATGATTCAAAATTTGACATAATAGGATGATTAAAAATTTGGCATAATATGATGATTCAAAATTGGATAAAAATTTGACATAATAGGATGACTGAAAATTTGGCATAATAGGATAAAAATAATTGCTTGTGAGTAGTAAATTTTCTATTTTATCACCTTGGTTAAAAGAATGTAAGGTAATTAAATGTTGAAATAATATTATTATAATATAAAATTACCCTACATTTTGTTCTAATTTCATAAGAAAAGTTTTTTTGATCAATATAAACCATAGGTAGAAAGTATTATCATTTTTAAGACACTTATTTTAGATTATGGCGTTTATTATATTTTATTTAAAGAAGAGTTAAAAATTACTTCTTCAAATTTTAATAACTATATCATTTTCAATATGAGGTTATATAAGTGATATGGTTAAATATAAATAGTATTTGGATCCATAAAATCTTCATCTATAAAATTATATTTTATTTATATTTTTAGGAAGTAAATAGATAAATTAAATTGTGACCCAATGGTGATGTAGTAATTGATATATTATAGGAAAAATCAATTGATGATATTAAAAATATTAAAATAAATACAATATAAAATATTTGATTATATCCAAGAATTTTCTGGATGGCATTGACATCTTACAGTTGAGTTAATGTAGTATTTTATGAAGGAATCATGTTTTCAGGACTTTAAAAAAATCATGTATTGAATAGCATCAAAATTTACATAAATGAGATTATAAAATAAATACTATTTTATTAAATGAAATAAAATTCATAAAAATATAGATTATTGTCATATAACAAGGGTAATGTTAAATATATTACAATTATTGACTTTTAATCATTAAATTGAGTGTTTTCCATGAAAATGACATATATATTATTAAAATTAATTAATGTGACGAGGTATCACACTCTCAGTTCTTATATGTTAAATATTTTTATTATAGGGATGATTGAAGATAAATTTGATTATTAATTTTCTCTCAAAAGATAAAATAATTATCTAAATTATAGTAGTTTATTTATAATATATATATACTATATATGTAGAATAAATAACGACTCAATAGTGAGGAAGTAATTATTTCATTAATAAAAATATCAAATAAATGATTTTAGTAATATAAAAATAAATACACTTCGACATAATTTAGGTGATACTATAATTTTATATATTTAAATGACATGTTGAGAGTGTATTAAATGGTTTGGAACATATTAATATTTCTTTTTTGATTTTAATTAAAGTCAAATTAGTGAATAGTGTCAAAATTGACACATTTGATAGTTTTTAAAAATAACATTTTGCAATATTATTTAGAAATAAAAAAAGTAATTAAAAATTACAATGTGATAATTATATGGTGTAAAATCACATAAAGTCTACATTTATGGTTAATTTACACAATATATGTAATTATTTATAACCATTTAATATTTTGAATATTATTTCTACAAATAAAATTAAATACATTCAATATGGATAAATATCAAATCGATAAGGACTAAAATAAAAAAACATGCATAATTTTTTTTGGTTGAGATTATTTCTACCCATAATCATTAAGGAATCTAAATAACTCATCTTGGAGTTATTTGAAATCGAAAATAAATTTATAACAAATTAATAGCATTGGATTTTCCTTAAGAGCCCCTCCCTTTTCATACAAAAGAGAACACATCCTTCTATTTTATTCATGCCTATAAACCCATTTGGATCATACAAACCATGAATAATTGACCTAATAAGTTCTCTAAATTAAAAATTGATTTCATACATTGTGCATAATTCCACCATTTGGATTTCTTCTATGCTAATTAAAAGGAGACACTCGAAGAAGAGGTAGTTGTTTACCAATTCAATTCAATTCAATTTCTTTTCTTCTTATACTTTACCTTTATTTTGTGTTTCCAAAATAAAGATATAATTCCTATATAATATAAATTCCAATATGTTATTATGATTATGGTACATCCATTTTACTCCTTTTATCAATCCCATGGATAATAATATCACCATTCATGTGTATGTATGGCTTACCATTTCCACACCATGGTGTATTTTTTATTGAACACTACATTATTCATATGGGTATAATGGTGAATATAATAGATACAAATAATGAATATTTCATGATAATTATTCTTTATAATTAATATGCCATCCAATTCAAAACCATTTAACCATCAAGGGAATGATATCATCCCTCGTGCGTATGTACGACCTACCATATCCATGACATGGTGATATTCATTATCCATGTAAACCATTCAAGAATGATTATAGTATTAATATGATGATTAAAAATAATAATTATGAAATACATATCAATCTCGATATGAATCAAATACATTCTATTCATAACACATCTAATTTACATGACAAAACTGTAATGGAAAAATGAAGTATCTAACACAAAAAATAATGGTAATACCAAAATATTATTAAGAAAACGAAATAAGAAGATCATATATGATATCATAAATATGGATTTCGTTATTATATAATTTGATAACATACATTAACAATTATTCACGATATTAATTCCCCCTTAAATAAATGAAACTACAAGGAAGATGAATTTCCATCCCAATTTTAATTTTCTTGAATAATAAGCCATATTCACCACATAATTATTGGGTGTGGTGTTTTTGCTACCCCTATTATATTTATTATCATGAATAAATTTATCTTCATGGATTTTAATGATATATTTGAAGATATCATGATTATGATTTAAATTTTCAAAGTGCTATGGGATGATTTGAATGTTCAAAGACTAAATCCTTTCTCTATTTCAATATTGTTGATATTATTTTAAATAACTATTTATATCGATATAAAAAGAATATAAAAGTAATTTTATGTTTATTTTTAAGTTCATTAATTGTTTTCAAAATTAACTTATTTAAGGTTTTATGTAAGGGACTCTTTAACTAAAACATCATTGTAAATGTTTTAAATATTTATCATTAGTGCACATGTTTTAAATGTTTGTAAGGATTAATTTATATAGACATGAATTTATTTTTAAAATTTTCATTCTTTAAAAAAAATTCAAAGTTGTATGGGACACTTTGATACAAAAAATATCTTTTTTATTTATTATTTTATAAGTCCACGTATTTTTAATAAATGATTTCATTGAAAAAGGGGAACTTATCTCAACATATTTTTAATTATTTTAATAGAGTATTTCCATTTATGTCAACATACTTTGTTAGATATTATTATTTATTGTGGTTTTCTCCTATTATATAATTTACAATATTTTATAGAAATGATTCTGATAATTTTGATTGTGGATGTTCTATTTAGATACCGTTCATTACTTATGGTTAAATTATTAAAATTTCACATACCAGGTTTTAATTTAAATGATCATGTTGTTTATGTTTCAATATTTTCGTATGAGGAATTTATTGGACTCAGTAGGTGACAAGTAGGGCCTAATATATCCCTTTAATGTGTTGGCTAGTCTCATGGGATAAAATATTGTATTGGAACAAGGCCTTGATAGAATGGTTATGATATTTGGTATTATAAAATCCATCATTAATTATTGGTATTACATTTGATTATTTGACTAGTAGAATATCCAAGTAGGTTTTTAAATGGAGTTATATTATTTCTTAATTCCATATTAATCGGCATACTATGTTAAAAAGGAGATTGTTTCAGTTTTATACCTCATGTTAAAAGTTTATGCATATCTACGACATCTTATCTTCTATTGTTTACCCTTATTGAGAATCAGAGCTCACCCCGTTCTTATGTTTTATTTTCTCACGATTCCAACATGAGTTTTATGACTGATATACACTGTTAATCTTTTAGAATAATGAAATTTGCTTTTTTTATCTGTGTTTTATTTTATGTTATGAATTGTAATCTAATGTTTATTTTTTAATCTATTTTACCAGAATGATAAATTGGCTTGTCCTTAAAGAATTGATTCCTTATAATCATGCCAATTAATAAAATGATGCACCAGTTTTGGGCTTCATGGGTCAGGGGGTTATAGTTGGTATTAAAGGATGATTTGAAACATCATTAGAAATTAGATTTATAGAACATAGGTTAGAAAACATAACCATATGAATGTATTTGAGGACAAGTCTATGTTTAGGATATCACCATTTAGATATGGAAATAGAAAATCTAGATTATTCCTATTGAAAAATGGTTTGTGAATAATATTTTTCCATTTTTAGATCCTATATATGATTCTTCGAGACTATACCACTATGATTAGTGTTTCCCACTTTGTGTTTTGTGTTTTGGTGGATGTTTAGACTCAGTAATGTGATACATGTAATGGTTATAATAGTGATAATGAAGAGGCTACAGAAGAAAAGTTATATGATAGAGGTATTAAAGAATTATATGTTGAAGTGTATATAATGGTTTATGACTGAAGTGGAATGAATAAGGTTATTTTGTGTTTGGATTCAATAATTATTAAGACCATGGTTCATTAGTAATAAGATTCATGAGGTATATAAGGATTGTAATTTAGTAATTATTATTTATGTTTTTGGATGAATAACTTTTTTCATAAAGGATTAAATGGTGATAAAATATTTCGTATGTGACAATAAGAGTTACATTACATTGTTTAGGGAATCTGATGTTAATATTGATTTTGGTAATTTAGAGACATTTTTTGTCGATAAATTTGGACATAAGTATTTTAGAAAAGTCTAAAGGTCTGAATGAGATCATTTGAACAATGAATATTTTTCTTTGGGGTTTAAGTATGATTTATTAGACATTATGTGCTGTTCTTTTATGTTTTAATAAACACTAAGTGAATGAAGGAACTAATTTTGGGCCTTATGATTTATCAAAAGTGGATTAGGTTTGAAAAATTCATTTTGAACATTCATTTCAAGGTTTATGGTATTAAGTCGAAATATATTGACTAAAAAATAAAGCATAATATTTAGCTTATGACATGGAAAGGAATCATGTAATTTCTTATCTAAATAGTAAAATAATTCTTCATCTCTTGGTAATGGATTTAGAAGCCAAAAATTGGATCCATTTATTTTTTAATGAATCAAATTATCTCTTAGATCATCAGAAATTTATAGCTTTATCATTGTTAACATGATCCTAATCCCATTTTATATCACTATCCATTAAAACATGATGGTTAATCTATTATTTAATCTAAATGTTTTCCTACATAGAACGCTTGTATATTTTATATCTAGTAACCATCATACTTCTCTTTCTATATTTAAATGTGGAAGTTTTATCAACCCATTTTTTGATGTAGGATTTCAATAAAGGAATTTTGAACAGTAAAACCCCAATTATCAAACCCAAATAAAACATTTGTGAGGATAGAATTAATTAATGGATGGAAGAATGTGACACCCCTGAAATTCATGGTATGTATTATTTTTTAAAAAATTTGATTGCTTATATTACACGCAACACCGAGTTTTAGCACACCATGAACTACCAAACAAGCCATTTAAAAAGTGGATATGAATAGAATTAACTCATTATGAATTTAAATAGAATTTTTCTTATTTGGAATATTTAAATTAGTTTATGGTTAATGTTTGGTATTTTACAGAAAATATTTAATTTTTGATGAAAGAGTGAAAAGTACTGCATTTCTGTTAAAAATAGAATTTTTCATTTAAATATTTATATTAAATTAAATTTATTTTAAATTAAAAATAGTTAAAATAAATATATATTAATAAAAAATATTGAATTAGATTATATTTTAACAAAACTAGATATAATAATTTATTGAACTTTTAAACATTTCTTTTACCTAGATTCTAGCCACATCTATAGGATTAGCATTAAACATACTTTTAAAACCTATGAAAATTGAATTTATAAAAATAGTCATACATGGTTGTAATAAGTATGAATAATTTAGACTAATGGGATAAAAATATTTTATTTCTGAGTATTTACTTTTGGATTTTATTTACCATGATTGAATGTAAAAAGGGTAATTAAAAGTAAAAATAATATTATAATAATATTAAATTACCTGAACACTTGTCATAATTTTATTGGATATGTATTTATCGACCAAAATAAACTATAGGTCTAAAATATGATCCTTTTAAATCTACTTTTGTTATATTATGTCATATATTTTAATTTATTTAAAGAGGTGTTAAAAATGTAATAATAAGATTTTATTAACTATATAATTTTTAATATGACGTTATATAAGTGATATGGTCTACTTTAAATAAAAATTATAAATTTAAATTTTTATAAAAATAATAAAATTTTATTCAAAATTTTTAGAAATAAATATATAAAATAAATGGTAAGACAATGATTATGTAATAATTAATACATTAATGGAAAAATAAATTAAATGATATTAATAATATTAAAATAAATATAATTTGAAATATTTTATGCCATAAAATATTTTCTTCATTAATTTTACATTTTAGGGATAATTTAATGTAGTTATTTTGAAGTAATAATGTTGTTACGACTTTTCAAAAATCAATTACTAAATAACATCAAAATTTACATGAATGAGATTTTTAAATAAATACCATTATATTAAAAAATCTAAAATTACTGAAACACTAAATTTCACCAAAATAACCTTTATAATGAGTAATATATTATAATGATCTTTTAACAATCATTTAATAAAAAAATTTCCATGAAAATGACATATATAATATTAAAATTAATGAATGTAAAAAAGTGTCTCACTCTCATTTATTATAAGTTCAATAATTTTAATATATGGATAACCTATCGATATATTCCAAAATGAATAATCTATGGAATTATAAAATATTTATCTACATTATTTTAATTTACCTTATTTTATATATACTAAATAATTAACAAAAATAATGATACAATAGTGATCAAGTAATTAATTAATTAATAGAAATATTAAATAAAAGTTATTATAAATATAACAATAAATATAATTTTACATAATTGAGGTGATCCATGAATTTTCTAAGAGTCTATGAAATTTTATGAGTTTATTAATTTTTATGGTTCGATGATATCTTTATGTTTTGATTTTATTCTTTGTAAAATTAATGAGTCGAGTCAAAATTGAAAAAACTAACATTTTTTAAAAATAATTTATTATAAAATTATATTAAAATCATATAAATCCTTAAAAATTAAAAAGATATAATTATAAGGTCTAAAATGTCATAATGTTTCCATTTATTTTCAATTGATTCCATATATGTAAACATTTATAACCATCTATCATTTAGAATTTTTTTAGAACAATTAAAATTAAATAGATTAAATAATAAAAACTCAAAAAATTATGCTTTAAAATAAAATAAAAACATGTCTAAATTTTATTGTTTGGAAGGATTTCGACCCACTATCAACTTATCTATGAAATAAATCACTGTTTAACTATTAAGAATCAAGAACCAGTTAATAATAAATTAATAGTTTTTGAATTTTCTAATGTTCCTCTACCCTCTCTTATAAAAGGGAACCTCCCCTTCTCATTTGTTCACACAACTAATTCCATTTGGCCTGGCCAACCCATTAAAAATTATCCTCTTAAATTTCCTAAATTCGTTCTAGAGGCTATAAATTTGGCATAATGATAACCTACATCGTCATTTTGTGTAAATCAAAATGAGACACTCGAAGAAGTGGTAATTTTTTTACCAATTCAATTTAATTTAATTCCTTGTTATAAATCCAATTAAGTTTTTGTTTACATACAAAAGTAATAAACTCAGTATAATATACGTGATTATATGTTATTTTGAATATTTTATATCAATTTTTCTCCTTTTATCTATCCCACAAATAATAATACCACCATGCGTGCATACGTACGACTTACTATCTCCACATCATGGTGTAATTTGTTATTTATAAATACATTATTTGGATGGATATCATGTTATATATAATGGATAAAAATAATGAATATTAAAATATAATTATTATTTATTATTAATATTCAATCCAATTCCAATCTATTTAACCATCATGGTAATGATACTATCGCTCTTGTGTACATACGACCAACTATCTCTATGATGTGTTGAGATTCATTATCTATGTTAACCATTAAATAATGATTATTAAATTTATATGTGGAGTAAAGATAATAATTATGAACTCAATATAATTCATTATATGAATCATATAAATGTGATTCATTACAAACATGACTTACCAGAAAAAACAAGAATGGGAAAATGAAGCAGTCAACAATCAAAACAACGGTAATAATGAAATATTATTAACATAACGATATAAGAGGATCATATATGATATAATAAATATGTATTTGGTTTGGGTAAAATTTAATGACCTACTTGAATGATTATATCAAATGTTAACACACCCCGACTAAAGGAAAGTACTAGGTAATAGAATTATCATCTCACTTTTAATTTTTGTGATATATAATTCCTGGTCACCACCTATTAATTGTGTGTGGTGTTTTTACTGCCACTATTATATTTCATGTAATGAATAAATTTAACATCATGTAATTTAAATAATAACTTTTAGATATCAAGCTTATGATTTAAATGTTTAATGTAACATGGAATGCTTTGAATGTTTCATGAATTAATCATTTATCCATTTCAATACTCTTGATATCATTTTAAATAACTATTTATATGGATATAAAAGGATTACAAAGGAAATTTCTTTCTATTTTTATGTTCACATAATGATTTCAACATTTATATTTTTAAGGGTTTATAGAAGAGGCTATTTAACTAAAACATCATTTTAAACAATTTAGTTCTTTCACATTAATTTATATGTTTTCAAAAAGGTATTATAGAATTTTTTATATGGACATGAATACTTTTTTAAAATTTTAATTACTTTAAAAGTTTTTAAAGTGGAATGGGACAATTTTACTGAAAATATATTTTTAAAAATATTCTTTTATAAGTGTAAAACTGTTGAATAAATTATTTAAAAGAAACATGGGAACTTGTCTCAAGATATTTTTAATGATTTAAATAGAGTATTTTCATCAATGTCAACATATTTTTTTGGATATTATCCTTAATTACCATTGATCCCATATGATATCATTTATCATATTTTATTGAATGGTTTATGATCAGCTTTATTTTGGATGTTCTATTTAGATACCATTCTCAGTTTATGGTTAAAGTATTCATATTTTTTATAATTTTTTTAAAAAATTGATTATATTGTTTATAATTCATCATTTCCAAATGTCGAATGTATTAGACTTAGTATGATATGTGATGAGCCCACTAAAACCACTTGATATATCTGTAAGTATCATGAGACAAAATATTGTCTTGGAATGAGTCTTTGACAGTATGGTTATTATGTCAATCATATGAATTCAATCACTATGATATTAGTTATTGACATTACATGGTATTATTAAACTATAATAATTTATATTTGAGTGTTTAAATAGAATTTTTTGATTTTTTTTTTTAATTTTATTTTGAATGTTATGTTTAAAAGGCGTTTGTTTCAGTTTTATACCATACTTTAAAAGTTTAAAATTATTTATGATAGCTTCCGCAATATTGTTTATCCTTATTGAGTATCTGAGATCACCCCTTTCTTATGTTATATATTCCCAGGATGCCAAGAAGTGTATTATGAATGATATGAAGGGTTAATCTAGGAGAATAATGAAATTCTCAATGATTTATTTGGGTTATATTTCAGGATATGAATTTTAATGTATGGTTCATGTTTGTAATATATTTTCCAATACTGATAAATGGCCGGTCCTTCAGGATTTTCATCATTGTAGTCATAAAAATGTAATAAAAAATTTCATTTTCATTTAACTTCTAGGTTCAAGCTTTACAATCTAGCCCAGGTACTAACCTACTCAATGAGATGAGTTAAGGGTGATTATGGTAAGGGTATTGAATTGTAGGAGGAGGGCACTTGGTTCATGTCCTTCATGTTCCGGATACCATACTTCTCTGTTTATTGTTATGGATGTGTGATGGAGCACATGTTGTTTAGGTTAGACATGACGTGGTCTTGCATTTTGGGTGACGAGCCCTTGTGTCTACGAACATGATGTTATGGGACCATGTTTGTGGTATGGTGTTGTATATAGAAGAAATTGGAGCTTCAAGATGTGTGATATTGGGGTGTGAGAACGGAATATCATCAAGAAAGTTGTGTGGGGTACACTTTATAGATATCATCCACATTATATTATATTATATGGATTGTGTTACAAGGTTAGTGTGCCTAGGCGAGGTTTATTATTGTATTTATACCTGTATATGTGCTTTTTTGTTCTAAAATTTTCTCACTGGTGCATTAGTATGACATTTTATTATATGCATGACATAATTTTGTTTTCCTACTGAGTATACATGTATGCTAACCCTAAGGATATATAATATTTTCCCGGATTCCAGGAGGGTTTCATTAACAGTTCAAGAAATTATTATCTTGGATTTTGGATTGCTGTTGTGTTGATGTTTGATATTTTATTTTGGTTATTTACAATGCATTCTTTTAGTTGTATTACTTTTATTTAAACATGGATTGAGGGATTGTTTTGGATGTTTTTAATATTATATCAATGAGGTTATTGTGGTTGACCCATCTTATATCTTGATCAGATTTATAGTATAGAGTGTAGTGACTCCCTCATATAATATTTTTGTAACCTCAATTTTAGTCTCCAAACTAGGGCCTACTGGATGTGGGACTCAAGGATTATTATAAATCTCCCATCATTGTGGTATCTTTGGAGGGAGGGGTGTGACATGCTTGATCAGGTGATATAATATAATTGTTGTGAAATATTGGATTCTTGTTGATGTGATATAATATGTTTCTCGCTCATTTTTTATATATTATTATATGGGTGTATATATATTTAATTTAATTATATTATAATAATATAAATTTGTTTAATTTTATGAATAAATTTTTAAATGAATAATATATATATATATATATATATATTTATATACATAAAAATATATTATATGTAATCAATTAAAATATATAATATACAATATATTATATATAATATATTATATATATTTTAAGTCAATTTGATATAATATATAATATACATATTTTTATAATATATAGTTTTATTTTTAAAATTTTGTACACATAAATATAAAATATAAAATATATAATAAATAAATAAATATTTTTATTTTAAAAATAGATAATTATATATATACATGTATAATATAATTTTATTTTTATGAATATATTTAGATGCATTATATAATCATATTATATAGTTATATTTATCGAATTTATATAAATACATTTAATTAATTTTTATATATACAAGTAAATAAACATATATATTATAACATCTTATTACCTTATTTCAAATACTTAGTCAGCAATGTTTTTTCCACACTTATTTGGTGGGGTTGTGTCATGTTGTTATTGGTACAATTTGGATGATTTTTTTATCTTTTTGGCATAGTACACATTTGGTGCAATGTTAGGAAAACAGTGGGGTTTGTCTAGGAAATCATGGGGCCTATGTTGAGCAACTAGAATGAGGTAAATGGTATTTCCAAACCATTCACCCTGGGAATGTGAGTGTTTTTATGGCCGATCCTTGGTCGAATGAATTGTGCTTCCAAACAATGCACCCTCACTTGAAGTCGAGTTGGGGCTCATGGATTGGGCATATAGTTTTATAAGCATTGCAACCCATATTGTAAACAATGCATAAGAGTTTTAATTCCCCTGGAAATTTATGTAAAACACATTGAGATCCCGTCTTTTTCCATAAAACCCACTCATTCGACCCTAACGTGATTCCCTAGACATTAGAGGCTCTCAATAAGAAATTATGACTCCACCAACCCCTTCCCTAGGGGGATTGAAACATCAGTTATTGAGTTTGATCTCCTTCCAGTGGGTGTTTTTCCACTCATATGGGTTCTTTCAATCTCCTATTCTCTTATTCTTATATATCTATCTATCATCAATTTATTGGTGTATCTAATCACTATATGGATTTTTCTTGATTGTGGTTTTGTTTTTTTATATCCATCACCTATGTTGTTAAATATGTTGAATTAATTTTGTGAATGATGGTAGGTGGTTTAATAATAATTTACCATTGAATTGAATATCTAGGTTGCTTTATAGCATTGAGATGACTTTTTATAGATTTAAAAACCCTGATTTAATATGATTTGATGTTTTATTTAGAAAGGACATGGAATTGTGAAAACCACCAACTTCAATGGAATTGAAATTTTTGGGAGAGTTTTGAGAAAATGATAGAAGAAATATATAAAGTGGATTTGTTTAAAAGAATCAATATTTATTCTTGAGAAAATTAGATTAAAATTAAAGATTATTTGAAAATTTATGAATTTGATAAAAGAATGTGATATGTTTTTGAAATTAAATGGTATGTTGGAAAAATAATTTGTGAAATTTAACTATGTATGGTGAAATGATTGAAATTATTTATTTTCAAATAATTGATTGATTATTTCAAACACATGTGAGCCTCGGAAGTTAGTGTTTGGTTAGAACAAATACATTATAACTATAACTCTATAATAATGGATTGTTGATGAAAACACTATATGAATCATGTTCAATAATATTTCCCTTAAGGGATCCACTAATGGGGTGGAGATTGATTTCCTATAATGGGTCCCCTTATGGGTTGTTTATTTGAGAAGACACACCAATCGTGAGTTGTTTTACTGATTGAGATGTGTGGGGATCCAATTTTTAGAAACTAATCTAACTCATGGCTTATTAGAATTCTAATTTGTTTTGTTTGACATTAATATAAAATCCATTAATTAAAGAAATCATTAGACAAGATAATTGTTTTATATAAATGATTTATATAAAATTTACATTTAAGAATGTTTTGACATATCTTCCATTATATATTTGAATGAATTTTTTGTTGAATATATGTGAATTTCTTTTCATGCCCTGTTTTATTTAAATATAATGAATATATGGTTGATTGTTACAAAATTGATTATGGATTCTTTGATAGTATCCTATTGAGATATTTTTGTCACACCCTACCTTTGAATTTGGTAAATTATAAATCATTTTGTTCCAGGTACGGGAAAAGGGGTTCCACATGAAGGTGGTTGGTGTTCATGATTCATTAGGATTGGAGTAAAAGAGGGGACCTGAAGAGATTTGATCAACTAGTTGCATGGGTCTTCTGATCCATTATTTGATCTTTATTTTTTGTTCAATGATGTATTGTTTTGGTAGTATTTACATGTCTGATTATAGTATTTTATCCTTGATAAATGTTTCATTATTGACTTTTCCATTTATCAATAATTTTATTGCATTAAAATAATTTTATTTTAATTATTGCATGAAGCCACATAAAAGTCACCAACCCATAGGGATTAGGAATTCCCTGAATCCAATGTTTGAATCGGCTCATGTATTAGTGTACTGGGGTATTCTGGATGGATTCTAAAATGGTTGTATCAAAGGTGAGTGTTTTTTATCTTCCCTGATATAAGCATGTAGTTTTTCAATGTCCTAGTATACAAGATGAAAGATTTTTTTTTTGAATTAGTAAATTGTTATGATTGATTTACATGCCAACACTCATCATAATATATCTTATGTCACCATGTGTGTTTGGGAAACATGTCATTCTGGAATTATTATATCAAAATTTGTCCTTCTCCATAACATTTCATTGAGTTTTTTTAACCCCATCATGAATTACGTTAAATTAATTGATTTTACACTACCTATTTTTTATGTTTCTAACCTGAGTACCTTTGCTAATGCTTTAGTATTGTACGCATACTTTTTTTATCATACCTTCAAGATTAAAATTGAACTGGATGAAAAAATAATAATCTAGTGAACCAAAATAGTAGGATCCTCTATTAGAATAGAATCTTGTAGATATTTATCTATGTGTGTTATGAGATCAGGGATAGGTACCTACAACCTTTCCCATTCAGGATACGATATTGGAACCTGAAAGAGAAAAATAAGAAAATCATTCTCAAGAGTATCTCTTTTAGAAGACACAATCATTAAAAGGATATAATGTCTCTAAATATACTAAGTATTTGTAGAAAAATGTTGATCTACATTGTGAGTTCTTAGAAATTCAATATATTAAAAATGTAATGTATACTACCGTTAGGTTGGAATGCCCTAGCAGGAGATGGTGTGGTTCGATTATAATGGTGAAAAACAAAATGTATAGGATTGGAAAGCAATTATATTTATTTTCAATTATCATTTTTAAAGATAATCTATGGTATTTGAAAATTTTATGTAGTTCCTTAACCTCCAAAAATGTAACCATACCGTGACTCAGTATGAAAACACTTTAACTAAACATGAATAGTTTTCTCATGAGGTATTAATGAATGAGTAACTAAAGGCTCTGATATTTGAGTTGGGAAGTTTATAAACTATTTAGTATATATATTTCTTGTGGAAATTCACATAATATGTGAAAATTATGGATAGAGAATTGATGGATGATCATGATTGGATTAGTTTATTAGGGTTGTTAAGAGTTCCTTTTTCCTCATGTGGCTGTAAAGTTATTTCCCTAATAGAAACGATAACCCATGATGAGTATCATGTTGTTTCATGACATCATGAATAATCTAGGCCTCTTACAGTTCCTGTAATAGGTCCTCTAACATTATTTTAGTGAGACAAGGTTGGGAATTCAAAAAGGTTTTGCACTAAGGAATGAAATATCAATAGTTGATAATGATTATTTGGATTCATACAAAATTTTGGTCATTATTTTCTACTCCTATTATTGGAATAATCTCATCACCTCATAAAAGTAATTTTTGTGTAATTAGAATATTTATGAACAAAGAGGATCCCTCAACCGTCATCTAGAATGAAGCATCTTCATGAAATGAAACAACCTCTAGAATAAGTTGATATGGGTCTAGGGACTGTGAAATGTAACATCACTACAGATTCATATTTTGTGAATTTTTAATTAATCTTACTATGTCTTACTCATTTATATGTACTCATATTTTGATCCTTCTTAACCTTACTATAGTGATTTTTTCTTACATTATAGAAATTACTACTCCCAATGGAATGAAGGGATGTCTTGGATTCTATTACAATTTTTTTCTTCTTTCTCTATTAAAGATTATGATTTCCATGAATTTTATGGTTCTTGATATAAAAACAATTGAAATCATTCTTGGTATATACTACATAATTTATCATAATATTTATAATTGCAGTTATCATTATAGGGTTTCCATTACTAGGCCTAGTAGGGTGTTCTATGTTTTTGAGGGACACTAGGACATGATTTTGAGTTGATATGGGTCTCCTTTTGAGAAGTTGTTGAGGGTATTATTAGTTTTTTTTGACATTGAGTCATAATCATTGAGTATTGATCTATATACAGTCTCCCTCAATTATCCATATTTTTTTCAATCCAATATCTCATGATTTCCAATGACAAGGGAGGTGGATTTATTTATTGATTTTGTACACGGTACATAGATAAAGTATATTCCCAATTACAATATGGAACTATTAATGCTAATGGAGTTGAAATTATAGTGAGATGATATTATAGAAAAGGAATTGATATTCCTGAGTGTTTCATTAGGGGAGGAACCATGTCTCTTAGTGAAAAGCATGTGGAGAAATTTTCAATGTGATGATTATTGAAAACTCAATCATGAAATTTCATAGAATATATATATGTTCCCATAGATTGAATATTTATCTAAAAATTTGAAAGTGGTGATGTGGATCTCAATGATGGATAATTAATCTAGCTATCACTAGTTGATAATTAATTAATTATACATCCAGAAGACCACCATCAGGTGTCATAGATTCCATTTTGAGTATCTTGTTATGCTTTTAGGTCTAAATGATGTTTATATAGTTTCAATTACAATCAATAAAGTGATTCTATAGGAGTACCTAATCTCATTCGTTGTATTGTTTGTTGATAAAGTCTTTATCTACTTCAAATACTATGTGGCTCATTTGAATAATTTTGAGTAGTTTTCATGATTTTGAAAAATGGATATCTTTGTGTGATGATTTTGAAATTTATTTTTCAAATTTGATATGTGATGTACATGGAGCATGTGGTATCGGATTCTGGATTTTTAGTTGATCCTAATAAGGTGAAATATGGTATGAAATGGGAGAAACCCCAAAATGTATTCATGATATATATATTCTAGAGATTATTGAAGTATTTCCGTAGGTTTATTAAAGAATCAAGATGTTTTATTCTCCAATGACCACACGAAATCAAAAATAATGATGTTCTTAGGGGATCTAAAATGTGAAAATTATTGTTATGGGTTAAAATTAATTTTGAATTCTACACTAGTGTCTAATATTATTGGGATTGAGTAGGGATTCATGGTATTTTGTAATGAATCCAATTTTTTTTTGGGATTCTTCCTTATATAGGGTGATCATGTGGTTTATTATTGTTCTCAATAACTTTTTCCACATGAGAAGAAATATCCATCCCATGATATTAAATGTGCAGCTATGTTGAGTTACCTTATAAGTTTGTGACATTACCTTTTCAATTAATGTTTTTCTATTTATTTAGACAACATAATCTTGAGTTATATCTTATCTCAAAATGATCTAAATATATAACTAATCCATTATGTATAGTACCAATCATATTGTGATTTTGGAATTGCGTACACCCTGGTATAAGAAATGTTTTCATTGATTATTTTTTTTTGGAATCCTCTGATCCAAGACATGATATTATCATCAAGAGAATGTAATTTTATGGCTGTTTTTTTTAATTTTCATTTGGTAGTCTAATATGATTTAATTGAGTTTGTTCTAATGAATATTCAGTTAAACACCACTATTCTAGTGAAAATTATTTATCATATACGTATTCATTATAAATTCCATGGAATTAAGGTTTATTTTTACGGTCGATATTCCTTTGGTGAGTGGTTTCCCTCTTCAGAATGTATCCTATGTTTTCAAAACCTGTACATTGTAAAATTACCAATGATAAACTCTGTGATGAGGATTTCCATAATTCCGAATGGAAATTGCAACGTGGTACTAAAAATATGTTTTATGATATAAAAAGGTGATTATTTTATCCTAGATGTTTTAATACATTCCAATATTGTTTTGTCATTATTATACATTCCAACATGTCAAAGATGTTCACTACAATCCTTCAGGTTTTTGTCAACTGATACCAGTTCCTAAATATAAGTGATTACATATTTATACTGACTATGTGGTTTTTTTTTTCAAAAACCACTAATGGGAATAATGTGACATGGTTATTAATCAATATAATGAAAAAATATAATCACATTATACCCATCCATGATATAATAAAATTATAGGGTTTGGTAATACACTATATGAATTATAATATCTGTATCTAGTGATTTCCTTCTACTATCGTATCTGAATAGGATCCCCATTTTATTTTTAATTTTTTGAGAGGCATCCAGGATGAAATGGGATACCATTTATGTTTGATGATAAAATATTATCACAATAATGTTTGAGACTATTTATGTACAACATTCTATATCACCTACTTTTTGATCAGATGTTGGTGAATAATCCTTGGTGGGACTATGTTTTGTCCAAAAGATAATGTTGATGATTCTATTGATTCATTCGAAAATATTGTTGAAAATGAGACTCTATTGATAATATAATGACTTTAATATATTAATTTTAGAGTTTTTAGTTGGTGACTAAGAGTTAATGAATGTTTCACCTTTGTTGGATCACCGATGACTTGAGAAATAGGGAAAGCATACAAATAGGTTGGTGGGTTATTTTGAGATTATTGAGTAGGTATGGAATGTGACATACCATTTCGAAATACCCAACTATTGAATTTCATCCAAATTGTGTTTCATGTACCATAACTATTGAAGTGTATTTATAACCCTTATCATCTCCTCATATGGGACGATCGTGATATTGAAAATAATTTTTCATTAATTGAGAATGTAGTTAGAGTTGTTCATTCTATGATAAAGTTTCTTTATGTGAAGTTGATACCATTAATATGTCTACTATGGAAGTATAGTTATGAGTAATATGAGACATGGTAGGGTGTTTCACTAATGTGATAGAAGTGGAATGAACTCATTGATGTGGAATAATCTTCATAGGATTTATGGGGATAAAAACTATTTATGGCAGTAAGGTTGTGGAATCATGTTACCTTATTTCAGGTACTTCTTCACCCTTGTGTTGGACATTCTTATTTTGAGTATTTTCTCAAGTTTCTTAAAGTGAAATTTGGAAAATATTATATCTTTTTTGGGGGAATATCATGGTTGAATAATGGTTATGGAAAACAAGTTCGTTTGGCCATGGAAACTGTGTGGGAAATGATAATCTACTGGATGTGGGAACACACAGTTTCAAAACAATGAGGAAGCCCCTCCCTACCATGAAAACATGGCTTGTGAGGGTCTTCATGGTTGGAATATGGTAGATATAACAACCAGGAAAAACTATGAAACCTATCTTGAAGTCTAGTAGGGGAGCACATTTTGGGAATATAATTACTACTAACTTTGTGGCCCATATAGTAAAAAGTTTATGATATTTTGAATTACCCAAATAGTTCATTTAAACAAATTGGGATTCCTAGTATATCCTCTATACAACCCCAATCAACCTTAACATGATTACTAGGTCTTTTTAATCTATGAACATGTGATTTTGGATCCTCTAACCCCTTCTCTTATTATATCCAAGCACCAAGGATTACATTTGATATCATTCATATGATATTTTCTCCTATCAACTTGTGTTTACCGATAACTTACTCAATCTTTCTTATATATTGATAAATCATCATGTTCTTAATGGATCTAATATTTATTTTAGAGATCTTGAATATATGATTGATTTCATGATATTATTATCCAATATTTTCATTGGCGTTTCCATTATTTGCGTGGAATTGATCATTTTTTTAATAACGGGTTGTTATATAAGTCTTTACCATAAAACCGAAACCCTAACATTCATGATTGATTTAAAATGAGTTTTTCATCTATTTAAAATCCCATATTTGATTTGATTTTATGTTTGATTTAATAGGGGAACATAATTACCTACTCCACCAATTTCAAGGGAATTGAAATTGTTGGGGGGATTCTGAGAAAAATGGTGGGATGAATTGGATGAATATTTAACGAAATTATTTTATATTGATTCTTGAGAAAATTGTTTTTAAATGAATGATAATTTTAAATTCCATGAATATTATGAAGACCTGTGTTTTTTTCAAATGAAATGTCTTTTTGATAATTAAATTTTGGAAACTAAACTATGAATGATTTAATGTTTTGAAATGATTGATTTTCACATGATTTATTGTTTGATTGTTTGAAGCACATTTGAGTATGGTATTTAGTTTCTGTTTTGGAAAATCACACTATGAATATGATTTTCTAGCAATAGATTGAGGATGATGAATCTAACTAAACCAATTTTGGAATAATTTCCATTGAAGGGTTCCCTAAAAGATGTAGATTGATTTCCCATAGTGGGTCACCTAATAGGGTATGTATTTGAGTGTGTACATCTATCTTGAGCCATGATGATTGAAAAGTGTTAGAATCAAGTTGCCAAAAACTATAATAACTCAGGGTTTATTAGCATGGTTATTAGTTTTTGTTGACTTGATTATATGAGAAATTTATTATAGAAAAAATTGATTTATAAAAATTATTTTATATAAATATTCATTTAATATTTTATTGATATATATTACATATTGTTATATGAAATTCTGTTTTTTGAAAATTTTGAGATAATTTTCCATTCTATTTTATTTAAATTAATACCATATGTGCTTCATTTTTACAGAATTGGTTATATAATCATTTGTGGTATCCTACTGGGCATTTTTATCACACCCATGAATTGTATTTAGGTTTTATTACAATATCATATTCCAAATCCATGAAATTGTAAAGAAAAAGTTTGAGGTGTAATTTTTTACTTTATTCACGGGACCTGGAGTGATGGAGGAGACAAGTGGAGATGTGATCAACTAGTTGCATGAGTTTTTCAGCCTTTCATTGAAAGATGACATGTCATTGATGATGTACTATTTGGGGATTATTTTATATATTTGATTCTAGTTTTATATCCTTGATTAGTATTGAAATATGAACATGTATCATTTATTATCTAATTTTTATTGGAAAGACATTCCCTTGTTATTCTTGTATGATATCAAGTGCTAGTCGCCAACCCATATAGTCCAGTAATGACCTTTGGGATATGTGAATATTGAATATGGTATTAGTGTAATAATGTATTCAGGCTGGTTTATGACATACAAATACACAGACATAAATATATATATTTATTTGTGGGTGTATTTAATATATAAATAGTTTACACAGACACACACACACACATTTACATGTATGAAAAATATAAATATGTGTATATTTTTATACATAATATAAATTTATTTATAACGATATGTATAAATATAATTAATAAAATATATGAAACTCTATAATTTAACGCGAACATGAAAATATATACACAATTATATAACATATTTTTGTATATGTTAATATAAATATATATCTAAATAATTTAATTATTAATACAATTATCTGTAAATAAGATTATATTTGTTATATTTTTTAATATATATAAATATATTATACATAATCATTTTATTCATATAAATATATAGTTTCAAAAAAAATAAAGATTTGTTTAATAATAAAATTTTTTCAATTAGGGAAAGTGTTTTCTATACTAGGTTTTATGATTTCTATTACTAGGTTAAATTTATGGATGATTAGAGGTAGTGGGGAGGGTTCATGGAATTTGAAAGGTTGTTTATCGTGAGGATCACACCCATATTACTGGGGAAAATATTTTTTAATTATATTTATTTTTTAAAAAAAAATTATGCATTATGGTAGTTTGAATAATAACATGGAGCAATTTTCTTTGAAAAGAAACTAAATATAATACTGGGGTATCTATCATCATTCAAATAAAAATATTTTCTAAAAAAATTAATGGTTTTTACCCAAACAAATTATTCAAGAAATTAATATTTATGTAAAAAACCACTCTAAAAAATTCTCTATTTACTAGTCCTAGTGAAAACCCATTGCTAATAAGATTAGATGGTGGCCTTTTTTTTATAGATTTTTAATAAGCACTGCTAATTGATTTAGAGGGGTATGTAACCACATTTATATTAAATAACCCTCTAAATGTAATATTTTTTGTGATACAAATATTAACAAATATCAATATCAATGCGGTTATAAAATAAAAAATAGTGTACATATATATTGTACTATAATATAGAAAAAATATGAATGAATAGATATAAACAAAAAAAAATAAAAAGGTAAATGCTATAAAATATCTATTTTCAAACATTTCCTTCAATGCTTCAATTCCTTATATAGAATTATCTTGTAAATGTAAATTTTATATGTTTTAATTTTATAAAACTTCAAACAGTTACCTTCATAATTTTTATTACATAAGATCTATGTTGTTAAGATTCATTCCCATGAATGTGTATTTGCAGGGAGAGAATAAAAAAAATTAGTTTGAACCAACAAAGATCTGAACTCAAATGTTAAAAAACTATGTCTATACATAAATTTTTTTATAAACATTTACGTATACAATAAAAAATTTCTAAAATATATATTTAATGTATTATTTAAACTTTCAATTATAAAAATTATAGATGAATAATAACCACTGAATTTTGAAACTCCCTAGAGCCAACGAATCCAAACACCATGTATTAGATAAGGTTACCGAAAACCATAATGCGTTGATATCACATCACAGGTCAGATCAAATAAAATTGTCCTTACACCATGTTAGAAAACAGTTCACCATGCCCTTTCATCTAACATGTTCATATGATCATGTAACATCAACATCTGAATATGCTCTCCAACAATGGATACTATGTTGTGATTGGTCCACCAATCACTTCAGTACCATGAATATTACAGCAAAGCATAGAATAAACCAGATACATCACCTATAAATAAGTAATATCATACCTATAAAAATATATAATGTAAATAATATCTGATACTATCAGACAAATTTATGTGATAGAACATCATAAATGGGTCTCAAGGGCTATGAATGCACACACATGTGATCAAACATCTTCTGCATCTTAATAAAATCATCACACAAGGTAATATCATGAAAAAAAACATATATATGTTCTTCACCTAGTAAGAAACATTCTACCTCAAGTGTGTCATAAAAATGTGATTGTTTATGAAGGGTGTCATCTTTTGAACCACAGTCACACACTAACTAAATCAAGATCGCCTATCAGGAGTTCCTAGAACCGATTCCAATACAACATGTCATGGGTTATATAAAATGAATGAGAATGTGGATTATGAAAAAGGGGTAGTAATAACACACTTAACCAATGAAAATCACATTCAATGGTTTTAATTGAATCTTTTTTTGGAGTAAATATTTTTTTCACTCCTGGATAGTAGCTATAAAAGTGACGAGTTGAGCCCATATGAATCTTAATCAACAATTACAACATCCACCTCATGTTTTTATCTTTTTGTAAGTGTGGGTAGAGATATTCTAGTAAAATTAGTGCTATACAAGGTGGAAATATAAAATAGAATAATGATCAACCACATAATATAAGTTAATCCACAAATTATCTGGATTTCATCAGATTGAAGGAATCGTATTGGAAAGGAGGAGATTTGATTAATTGGCGTATGAATCGGGTTAACACTAAATTAAAGAACCCACATCAATTCACCATGAATTTCCACATTTATTCAATAAAGATCTGAAGAGGGGGATGATTTTTTCTTTCTTTTCAAGGCTAGAATCACCATCGAAATTTCAGCCACAACTTCTAGGTATTTTCCATGGTTTTCATGATTACCCTATGAGAAATGGAATAACATAAATCTTATTTCCATGATTTAGGTTGTTTTTCCTTAGCACTATATAAAATTTTCATGGTGTTGTAACCATGACCATGGTCTACTAAGGGAACTACAATGCTTCACAACCATGAACACACCCAGATAGCCTATCCCCCTTTCCCATTTCAACACACAAGGACCATCATGACTTACACAAGACCATGGTGTTTCCAATTTTAGATAAAAAACACAAAAATACAACTTTTAAACATAAAATATCTATACCAATGATTAATATTAACCAAAAATTCAATGTAAGAATAAAATAAATAAAAGGTTTTGATACCTGAATAAATTTCCAAGTACTTACATCTTACCAAATCAATAAAAATGGTTTGAAAATATTTATAGAAAAAGAATTTTACAAAAGGAATTATATCATTAAAATTTTTTATAATATTTATTACTAATGTCTATGATAATGAATTTTTAACTATTATATCTTATCAGAATAATAAAATATGAATTTGTGGTATGATATAAACATAATTTTTTTCAATACATTGTAATGTGCACATTAATGTGTTAATGTGAAACACACACACACACATATATATGGCCTTAAATATTAAATGAATAAAAAACCGTTACAATATATATTTTATATGAAATCATAAATATGAAATGGGAAAACTATAAAATGAAATTAGCACATTTTTGATAATTTTGATCTTTACTTGTAGTGAGTTTTATTAAGTTTCATTTATAGAAACTTATGATTTCCTACATTTTTAAATATCCAATATCCCTTGTAATCACTGTACACATTTATAAGAATTATTATACTTATTTTTTTCTAGAAAATTCTTTTCAATTGAGAATTAAAAGAGGAGAAATATAAAGAGTTTTGAAAAAAAAATATAAATGTCTATCTTAATCTAAATGTGGTTCATTATTTGCAATTTATAGAGATACTTAATTGAACGAAGGACCCTATTTGAAGAATTAAATTTCAAATAATTTGAAATATAAAACATTTGAATCCACCATTATAAATATTAAAACTATTACTTATTAACTAATATAATTATTAAAAATTATGTATAATTAATAACCTATCTACATATAATTATATAATGATTCAATATGCTAAATCATTGTGATAATAATCTTGAGATTACCAACTTAATGACATCATATTTCATTCCTCCAGAGAATCATGATGTGGAATTATAAACTACAAGATGACAGAGACCACAGTGTGTCGACTTGCATGACACTATAGTTTATTCATTAGTGAATCGTAGATAACACAAATTTAGAAAATTCATAAAAATACTATTCATATAATTAAATTATATTTTGAACCAAATTTTAAACATAAAACATTATCTAAAACAATTATAAGTAATATTTATATAATAATTTTTTTAAAAAATAATTTCATAACCTCAATTTTTTTTATAAAAAAATTATAATTTTTATTCATGAATCTAATGTTTGGTTTAAATAAATTCTTTATCCAAAAAATTATTGAAAAATAAGACTATGATTATCTGTCAAAATAATGTATCTTGTAGAAATTAATTTTATACTCAAATCAAATATAATTTAATTATAACTAATGTTTAATCGAATATGTATTAAACTAATGTTTAGTCAAAAAAAGATTGACTAAAAATTTTCATACAAATACATTCCCAAAGTAATTTCAACTGATTTGTACAAAAATCAATGTTTGGATTTGTAAAAATTCCATACACACTAATTGTATTTTAAATTTCATAACATAAATTCAACTAATTAGCTTATATTCTTGTCCTAAAACCCAATTCATAGAAACATGAAGAACACTCTGTCAAAAAAATGATTTGGTAAAAATGAAAAATATAGACAAACTTTTATAAAATTATTTCAGAAAACCAAAATAGGTATTTCACTAAATAAATATATGCTTGAAACAACCCAATTTAAGTATATTAATTCAATTATTTATGAAACTATTTTATATTGATTAAAAAAATGGTTTAATAATTTTTCATTTTCAATACAATAAAAATTATGGAAGTATAAATAGCCAATATTTTCATTAATTATAATTAATGTGGTCACATTTTAATTATAAAGAAGAAATATTTAACCAATCCAAAATTTAAATGTTATATATTATCTCTAAGAAAATGATTTATTTTATTTGTAAATTTATTTTTATCCCAAATTAAATTTTCAAATTTTTAATGATTTAGAAATACATTGGAGGAAACAAACATGGAATAAATTGATTAAAGAGGTAGGGAGGACTGATAACATCTATATATACATTATATATCCTTGTCAACTCTATCATGTACAACATATACGACATTCTGACATCTAAAAACCATTATTCATTAATTTTTAAACATAATTATTCAAATTCTATAAATAAATAATTACATATACTTAGAGAAAAAACCATGAAAAAAATAAAACATGGCTCATAAAAAACCAACTAAAAAATCCAATTTATCCAACCTAAAAAATATCTAACCTAGACTCAAGTCAAGGAAATTCTTAGAAAATATTTCAATGAAGATACCTTATTTAAATAATATCTAATAATGAGTAATAAATCTATCATAGAATCCATATGGAATAGAAAATAACCCATAAGACTCAACATGAAATCACCATACATTTCTGAATTAATAATATCAAATCCGTGATCTCCATTATAGAAAAAATAGGGGGGGGGGGCTAGAGGATAAAACCAATAATAATAGAACTGAGTAATTACAACATAGAGGTCCCATGATTATCAATTTTTTTAATAAATTGGTATATTTTCTTTTATATATTCTACTTTTTGTTATTGTTGTTAATTTTTTAAACTGTATTCCCTCTTTTCACTTCCTTTGATGGACTTTAGAAGAACTAATTATTTTATATTTCTATGATGGAATGTTTTATTCTATTCATGTGATTTTTTGTTTCACATGTGAAAATTATAATTATCATCTTTAGAAAGGGTCTTTGTTGTCCTTCAGTGGGTGTTCCATGAAAATCATTAAGTGGTCTCCAAATTTTAACACCGACATTGAGCCTCAAATTGCACCCATTAGGATAAGTATTACTTGGATTCAACTGTATCTATTAATTTAGGAATATATATTAATAATATTGATACTTATTTCCCAACCATTTAATATTATCTATACTACCAAAAACCTTTTTTGTTCTTTTTCACTAGAATTTGGGTGCAAATTGATATATCTAAACCACAAACACCACATATATGGATCGAAATGGTGACTCTAGTTTTCTATAAGATTTTGACTTTGAAAATTTACCATTAAATTTTTCCAGGTGCATTAAAATAGTCCACAAAACAAAGGAGTGTGGAAAGGGATATTATTATGCACACCGTCTACAAATTTGAGCTCTATTTGTGTTTTAAAAGGGGTGAATAAAAGACCTGTTACAATTAATTCGTGAAATTATTTTCATAATAATATTAATCATAATGTGGATGGATCTTCTAATTTTTATCCCCCTCTTATCAAACTATTTGGTTTGGTAAATATTTTCCATAATAGGGTGTCCATAAGATATGTAAAGGAGAGAATTAAAAAGAATAAGACATCTATCTGTGAAATAACCTAACCCACTCAAGAGAAGAAACAAAATGTATACTCTGAGTCTAGTAAATACTGTCCAGATTTATTTATGAAAACTAGATTGATTAAAAGACCTTAGTTATTATCATGTTCTATGAATGGAAAAAAAATCCAATGGTGGATGAAGATGGATTCATTACAAAAAATTCAAGAAAAACAAAAAAATGTACAGATGACACTTATTTGGAGTTGAAAATTATTACGAGATCACTGGAATCCTCTAGAAAAGAAAAAATTAATATTCCTAAAAAGCCTATAGTTTCTAAACATCTTATTTAATCTACTGAAATTGATGACAGGAAAGAGAGAAAAATAATGTAGATGATGGCCATCCATATAGAGATGAATATAAGACTATGGAGAAATTGGGGGAATAATTAGACTATTAGATAGATGAGAATGTTGAAATAGAACAAATGAAGTACATATATAGTGAAATTACCAATTATACATACCTCCAAATTAGAAAATTGATGTTTATTAGGATGGTGGAGAAATAAAAATGGTATTCATATTTTAATTTTAGGGATGTTTTTATGAAATAATCCATTTTTACATTATTCTAATTGATTCATTTTTTCTTGTATCATATATCCCTATTTTACAACATTCATATTCTATTATTCTATACAAGTTTCTTTTAATAACTCTCTAGATGTGCTGAATTCACGTTCTACATACCCTAATAGCTTCCTAGGGTTGATGTCTGAATGTTTTTTGAGAGGATAGATAACATTTTTTTCATTGTTTTTATGTAAATAATGAGTAGATTGATGCTTTAATGAGACCATAATGATGATAGTCTCTAGATTTTGTGAATATTGTTACTTTAAGAACATGGATGATCATGAGATCCTTTCATATACTAGCATGTCCAGTACCTCATCACCAGTATGTGGTAATTGGATTATGGTGATTTGCATGAACTATATTGTAATATATGGGAGACAATTATTTTGTTTGATTTGTAGTGTTCATGAATATGAACCTCATTTTTATTTTCTTTTATCATTATTAGATGGAAGATGGTCTTCTTATGATTCTAATTTCTATATGAGAGGTATGTTAAGCAACTATAAGTTTTTTACGACCTATTCTAGACCTGTTGAGATTTAAGGGTGTTTGTACCATGGTTTTTATGGATTGGTGGACATATTTATGAAAATATTTTTATGATGGATGATTATCTACTTTTTCTAATTTAAGAGAGGGAAATAAGGATTTTTTTCATAAAGGAACCCATAGGTTTGATGTTCTCAGTCAGTATCTATGTATCACTCCGAGTGGGAGGGGGAGAATAAGTGATATCTATTTCTTTATTATGTTTACTTATTTTTGAAACAACCTTCACCTCCTGTAAAATAGTTTCTTTCTTGATGAACACACACAACCACATGAACAACAGATTTACAAGGTTCACTTCACAAAAAGAGTAGCTATATCCTTGGTATAGTACAAAAATAATCCAATACCACACAATCCACGAAAAAATAATCCTTTGATGTGAGAAAATAAGATTAGGATATACCATTACACTCTGGTTGCATGTTGAAAATAGTCAGCATGTGTGTGTGCACCCTCTTAGACCAAATAGAGAATTACATTATTTTCGTGCTTCTTTACAAGTGAACTGGTGTATTCTCTAATGTACAATTATTCACTTTCCTTCCTAGAAGATGGTATGAATAATCATATTCACAACTAAATATGTGTGATGAACCCAAATCTTTCGTGCACCCTTTTATGTGTCTTATATGCAACATTAATTTCTCATGCTCTAGATTTGAATTTGGTCATGAAACACATCTTGTGCGCAACATCAATCTTGCACACAACTCTCTTCATGTGTGAGACTCTATTTCTATTGCGCACTTTGCTTTACAGTAAATTATTTATTCCTCAAAGTGTGGGATTTTGGTAAGTGTTGATTTTTTTAATATAAGGGGGTCACCTCTTATTTAAAGACCCCATCGACCCTTGTGCGAAAAAATCCAATGTGTCACATATGATCTGGACACGTTGCGCAAAACCCAATTTAATGTTGCCTTGTGCACATAAGTATATTTCACCCCAACCTATTTCACACTCTTCTTGAATATTATGTGAAATTTACGACATTTCCATTTTTTGATGTTCTGGCCTTGAATCAAGCATTGCACACAACATTCCAAACTCCCTTTATTCATGAACGCAAAAACTAATAATTAATACGAGTATTTCCATTTGGAGATTTTGATGTTTGGATCTTGGAACTCCAATTGTGCAAAACATACCACCCCATCTTGAAACATGTGAACTTCATTTATAACAAAATCACATTTCTCTATCCCCCGATTTTTAGCCCCAAAAATTAGGAAACACTAGGAAACAGTGCCATCATAGAATCTGCTTCGTCAAAAAAACCAATGATACTTCATTTTACTCTAGAATATTCAACAAACAACTACTTTCATTAGGAACCATATCTATTATAATATATAATCCTTGATATAACATATTTAGAATCATCAGATTTTCAATGGGAAGTACTGCATGTTCCATATCTTCCACAAGAATCTTTCATTCCAATCAAAACAGAATATGAGTGGAAACCCCTTTTACTCCCCCATTCCTTTCTAAGGGTTGAATCTCATGTTCACCTAACATTTGATAATTATGAAATAATAATTAGTAAATAATTGTCTACTTTTCAAGACCATTACAAATGAATTGATTTATCTTCATTACCAATAAAAGAAAACACTCTGTAATGGAGATCTCTTCTTACATCCTTCTCCATCCTAGTTGGTCCCAATAATCACACCAATTGGATTTTTTTGTCAACCATGATTCATAAATCACTAAATATTGTAACCTCATGTAATGGATTACTTATCTACAATTATAAGCCTGCGTGAGGTAACTCATTATAGGAAACAAGAATTATTGACACCCAAAACTGTGCTGTCCAAAAGTAGTGACTATAAAATTCCATGATCATATCACTTCAACCTTCTTGAGAGAATATTTCTAGCATCTAATTAAAAATTATTCACTTCTCCAACTTTCCTAGAATTCAAGAACATTATTTCCTAAAACCACACCTACAAACAGTTAGAATAGTTCACACATACATACTGGATTCACTGCTTACCCACAACTCTCCCTTTATACATGCAAACATAAGGTTAGATTTATGAACAAATTATCCCCCCTTTAAAACACTATAAAAAGTTAATATTAGAGTGGGGATATACACACGTACCTCAACCTTGATGAGAAAAAGGTTTGAACCCCATGTTAAACCTCTTTTTATTAAATGGTTCCATCAGTAATGTTTTTATGAATATGTCAGTTACTAGTTCCGATGTAGGAATGTAATCCGGATTCAATTCATTATTTTCCCCTGGATCATTGATGAAGTGGTAATTTACATCAATGTGCTTAGAATGAGAATGTTATACCAGTTTCCTTGTACGATTTATTAATCTCAGATTATCACATCCCAAGAGTAAGGGTAGAATCACATCAACAAGTTGATCTTTTAACTAAGTCTTCATTCACATAAGTTGAGTTGCAGCTTGAGTGGCAGCAATATACTCAGCTTCAGCAATTCTAAGAGTCACTGAATTCTGTTTCTTTTTTGTCAAAATACACAAACATTCCACAAAACAAAAACTCCACCAGATGTGGATCTTCGATCATCAACATTTATTTCCCAATCAACATATGAATAATTTAATAGATCAATATTTCCCCATCCATCATACCTGATTCCAAAAATATTTGTTCCATAAATATATCTGAGAATTCTTTTTTCCATCAATAAAATGTGAATATTTAGGCGTGCTCTGAAATATTTCACATAATGTAATAATATCGACGATGTCGGTACTTGAGGTAGTCAAATATAACATACTCCCAATCATCTTTGAAAACATTTATGATCAACTTACTTGCCATCTCTATCTGTAAACAACATGGTTCCCACTAAATTTCATGTGGGAATGTGTTTCAATACTTCCATGTCAAACATCTTCAGAAGTTCCTTTGCATACTTTTCTTGAGACATAAAAATGTGATTCTTCTTCTCTGAAATTTGTAGCCCAAGAATGTATTTCATTTCTCCCATCACGAACATCTGAAACAACTTTTTATTCTCCTAAAAAAATCTCTCACATAAGATTTCATCATTCTCATGAAATACAATGTCATCGACATAAACAATTATGATCATTGAAAACTGTAGACACTACTTGATGTAAGTTTTGATGTCGACTGAACATTACTTTAAATTAAACTTCCTCAATAAAGTATCAAATTTAGAGTACCATTCCCTCAGATCCTGTTTTAGCCCATACAAATCCTTCTTCAACATGAACACATAACATTAATCCTTAATAATAACAAATACTCATGGTTTATCAATGTAAATATCCTCTTCAAGGTCACCATTCAAGAATGCAGATTTTACATCCATTTGAAAGATTTTTTAACCTCTTTGTGCAGTAATAATAAGAAAGATTATGAGTTTTTTCTAATATTTCTACTGGAAAAAAGGTTTCACCAAAATAAATCCCTTCAATTTGTAAATACCCATTGTGAACCAATGATTCTTTGTTTCTTATTACATTACCTTATTCTTTTAGCTTGTTCTAGAAAACCCACTTTGTACCAATAATTTTCTTGTTGTCCGACATGGGTATAAGTTCCCATGTATCATTCTTCACTATCTGATCAAACTCTTCATTCATACCCCAAACCAATTCTGGATTCTCAAATTCTTCATTTACATCATTCAGTTCAACTTTCTAATAAGGAGAAGTATGTGTTATAGTATTTTTTATGATTCATTTTTGAACCCAAATGATGTGGATCTCCAATAATGTTCTGAGCCTCTACTTATTTCCTCAACCTAGGATGAGTTTTTAGAACCTCAACCACATCACTCGAGATTGGTGAGTTGTATTATCCTACATGACTAGGATTAACACAGTCCACATCATTATCCAAATCGTTGAATTTTTTTTATATCCTGCTCAACTTCCACATCAGTAAATGACTTCTTATCATTCTCAAAATTCTCCACAACATTTAAATCTAATGAATTAGTAATTCATCATTTTTTTGAGATATCAATATCAACTTTTTTATAGACCATATCCATTAAAAATTACATCATCTCTACTTTGATCAAACATTCCAAGGTTTCCACCTTTCTTCATTATACTGTATAGACTCCCAAAAACTCTTAAACGATTCAGACTAGGAGTTTTCCATAGAAAATTTAGTGTGATGTCATATCTGAGTTTTTCCAACAGAAACATTTGTTCTGAATATACATAGTAGTGCTCCTGGATTTCCTCTAATAATAATGAGAAATTCTTTGGTCAAGTAATTTTGTTCTCACCATTTACACCAGACATTGAATCATTCTTTCCGAAACCCGATTTTGTTGAGGTTTGGATGGTGAACATTACTAATGCCGAATTCCATGCTTCTCCAGATAACATTCCAACTCTTCATTTTTATACTCATCACCATTATCAGTTCCCAACTTCTTCAATAAATACTCACATTAATTATCTTCTTCCCTCCCGAAACTCTTAAACATTGTCAGAGCATCTGTCTTTTGTCTCATGTACATAACAGAAGTAACGCAAGTAAATTCATCAATGAACGCAATGAATTACATATCACCATTTTTATATTTCTTTCTCCTTGTTCCCCATATATCATAATGTATGAGTTCAAAGGGTCTTATTGATCATATTTACACTCTCTTATGCATATATTTTGTAATATTCCATTTGTCCCAAATAATGTAACAACAATATCTTCTTCTTGATAAATCAGGCATATCTAGGACAATATATCTCTTTTGTAACATTCATATATTTCTCTGAAAAATACGTCCCAGCCTTCTATTCCATAACTTATTTTCATCCACCATATACATGTGACAATAGTTCTGTACTTCACCAACTTGGAACAAGTTCCTTTTTGTACGTTGGCCACTTGTATCTACCTTTACATTATTTTATTTTTCAATAACAAACCCATAATTCCTAAATGTAAAATTATTTCACTCATCATAGAGTTGTGAAACACTAAACAAATTATGTTTCATCCCATCAACAAATAATGTTTTCCTGGATTACATTGTTTCATTCATGATGAATTCTAATCCAACACCTTTGATCCTCAGAGAATCATAATTTCCAAATGTAACAGTTCCTTCTATGTAGTCTCTCAAATTCCTCAACAACATTAAGGCTCCTAAATATTAGAATGATACCCAATACCAAGAATCAATTAAAATTCTCATTTTTAGCTTTCAAGGTAGTTTCAACAACAAGAGATTTTGGTTATTCCTTTTGCTTCTTCACCTCCATCTTCTATTATTTCATAATTTTTTTTTTCTACTAGAAACAAAACAAGAAATTCCTTAGCAAGATGTCTAGGTTGTTCACATATTTCACAAGTAGTATCCAATGCTTGGAACCTATTTTCTAATTTCACACCAGCCTTCTCATATTTCTTCTAAACTTCCATCTCGTACTTCCCTTTTTTGGAGGATTGAATTCACCTCAAAAATTGTCTTCCATAACTTATATAATAGTATTATTATTGTTCATTGAACCAACACTTGTTTTCAGTACATCTAGATCGACCACAATATAAGCAGTAACAATATAATGAATATGTACCTCAGAAAAATCTATACTGAACGAAGTTTTGAACATGCTTCTCAACAACAATATTATTAAAATTATGTTGACCATCAACCTTCTTGATTTCAATTGTAAATTTCTTATTATTTGGCTCAATTTTTTTTTAAACTTATCAGCAACAATGGTAGTAGAAATATTTCTGGACTTAGGATTTTTATGTACTTCTGATTTTTCTGCATTGTTAACTTTGGCCTCAAACATAGCCTTTCCACATTTGTTCTTCTGGGAACCAGTTCTTTCATTCCTATCAACCTCTGATGTTAATATTTATTTATCCTTATTTATTTCATTATTACTATAATTTTCATTAATTTCTATAACATATTGTTTGAAAGTGATATTCATTTCTTTAGTTTTATAATGTTTATGTTGAATATGTTCTAACTCTTTTTATTTTTCCTTTAGATTAAATTTATGATGATCATTAAGATTATTTTCATTCTCAATATTATTCTTAAGATTATCAATCACATGTTCCATCTTAATATTCTCATCATGAAAACCTTCTTGATTGTAAAATGTTTTATTTTCACTTATCAACTTCTTGTTTTCCTTATCAAACCTTCTGATCTTCCTCCAACATTCCTTAAACTCTTCTTTCAGATGACATAAAAGTTGAGTTTCTTCTTCTTTAGTATTTTTTATCACATAATATTCATTATTCACTACTACAGTAATGGTATTATATGGTATCCTTCCTTTTTATTACATAACATTTCATTACTTTTTAAAAATAGTGGATCTTTAAATTCCAGTGTCTTGGAAATTAGAAACATAAAAAATTAAAACATAAAACATTATTCTAATACACATTTAGGGATTCATCATAAGTTCCTATTAAGTAGAATTATTTCATATCATAACCTAGTGACACACATAAAAGGAATGTGTGAGCAGAAGACCCAGTAAAGAAAGTAAGGGAATCAGTTTACTTGTTATATCAATAAGAACTTTATGAAAACCACAAGACATGAGAAATTAAAGTAGAGGAATATCATAATGAAATTAACATGAATCACAAAATGAATATGTGGATACAAAATTTCATTTAGTAATTCATTAACATATCCCCAAGGATCATTCTCAAGGTGTCATAAAAACATTACCAAGTTTATTCACCAAGGTATCGTGTAACTTATCATCTCTAGAGATTAATTCTTTACCCAATGCATTAGAGCGCTATCAGGGAGAACCCTTAATATGTTTTAACATTCATTTGATCCACATAGATCATAATAACTATCTTCATAAAAATCCAATTAGAATTAAAGAAAGGGGTTTCATGTCAAAATCATGACGTTTCAAAAAGTGCATATAAATTAGATTATTATGTCATTTATAACCAATGGAAATTAATTGAGGGTTATTTGTATGTTAATTCCAGAAACAATTGGTCAATTTTATGTCTTGATGAATACCCCTAGAAATGAAAATAAATTCGGGTATTCACATAAATTATACAAGATAATTTCTTAAGAAAAAGAGATATTTTGAGACGAATATTCTGTAGCATAACGGCTACATGAAATCATTTTAAAAAACATTAAAAAAATAAGGGGAAAGGGTAAAATACTCATAAAAAATTATTAATAAAGTTTGGCAGCATAATAATACCATGGTATGGATATTTTAATGACATACCACATGAAATGAAAACAAGAAAGAACATCGAAGATGTTATTTCTTATACGAAAAAATCGGCAGCCTAATAACGTCTCTAAAAAAATTCAGAAAATAAAATGATGAGAGAATAAAGGGTCTATACTCATTTGGACACAAAACTAAATGTAATAAGAATATATAAGAACATACCACCCCATAAGAAGTTGAAAAATAGATGATATAACATAATGAAAAGCATGATTAAAAAGAGCAGGGTGAACGGTTCCCTTACCTAGAAGAGAAACATCGAAAGCATGACAGTTGAGACTTTGGGGGCTTGAGGGAACCTTGGGAGGACACATTGGGAGGTATAAAGACTATATAATCATTGAGGAGGATTTTGGAATGAAATGAATGAGGGAATGACTTTGTATGAATAGGAAAATTGATAGAATATTTAATTAATTTCTACGGGACACCTCATCAGTTGTATTTTCAAAACCATGGGCTTGCCTGTGATATTTTCCCATGGTATTATTCAATTGGGGCACCTAATAGAATATATTACTATTAAAAATATGACCAGAATTATTACATCATCATTACATCATCAATGATTTATTAAACATCCAAAACTCAAAAGTTCATTTTTACTATTCACAGAAAATACAATTGTTTCAGAAAAATCTCAAAAAATTACCCAAACCTAATACTGATGATTTGAATTCAAAAATTAACTCTATTTCATGATAATAATTTTATTAAATATTTTTAATCTAAATTTAAAATAAAAAATTTATTTATTCAAAAAAACAACTCTAAAACTATAACATATTTTGTAACACCAAGAAAAAGTAATCAAAGTCCCACGAAATTATCATATAACCATAATTCAATAATGTAATGATTTATAATTAAATTTTATAAAAATAAATTTTCATTTTAAATTATTAAATTAATTATAAAATTTAATATAAATTATTTATGACCTACAAAAATAACAAAACTTTTACTATGATCATTTTTTTAATTTTAAGATGACTAAATTGTATTTGTACATTCATGGGTGATGGTTCTATATTTTTGGCCGATTTACTATTAATTACTATTAATTACTATTCATAAGTGTATGTTACGATTCATACCATACTATTCAATAAGAAACATTCTGATCTTATTAGACTCTAAATTTCTTAATGATCACAACTGTAGAAGACCATTTTTTGAAAATCATTTCACATAATGAATTATTTAATGATTACGTTAATGTTTTAAAAATCACTTTTTTAGAAAAATTCATTAGTGGTATGGAACTATAAATGCATCCTATATTTATCTCGAAATTTGAAATTCACCAAAATTTCCTCAAAAATAAATAACAATTTTACTTATACAAAATGTTGAAACATGTAACTAAGGTCGGGTTACATAGACCCATATAACACATTCATAGTACCTAATTGTATAGTGTGCTATGGTGATAGAATCTTGTGGCGGCTTAGACAACATTGCCCAAGTGGTGATTTCAATCAGCTTGAAATTCTCCCTTAGGTGATTTCGTTCAAACTTCTCATGTTGAAGCCCAGCGTAGGCATGGTCCAGAGAAAAGCCTAGAGATACTACCTCCTTCCCTAGCTATGACAGATGGGCTTCGTATGGTCTAATTCTACTGGATGAGGTAATAGACTTTTCTATGCTTATTAATTAACCTATATCACTTGTATTTATAAACAATAATTGTAACACTAAGAGTTTTTTTTCCAACGATCATATTGACCAACGACTACATAACAGTTGAAACCCAATGGTCTCACTTCATTAATTAATGGATATAGTTTTATGGAGTATAAAATTAAATAACACACAAAATATTGATATATATTTTATTCAAAAGTTCGGGTCGTTACATTCTCCCCCCCTTAAAAAATTTCTTCCTTGAAATTTTAACTCGTACCCTCAGTAGAGAAATGGTGTGGGTACTTATTCCTCATAGACTCCTCTTGTTCCCACGTGGCTTCTACACATTGGTGGTTCCTCCATAATATCTTAACAAGGTAGGTAGTACTGTTTCATAGAAACTTTTGTCCACAATCCAAGATCTCCACCGACAATTCGTCATAAGAAAGGTCATGTTCCAGTTGTACCACCACTGGATTTAGTACATGCGAAGGGTCATGAATATACATCCTTAAGAGGGAAATGTCGAAGACATCATGAACATGTGCTAGATTTGGATGAAGTGCAAGCAGATATTCCACTTCTCCCATGCGATCAAAGATTTCATAGGGGCCAATGTACCTAGGGATAATCTTCCCTTTCATCCCATGACTCATGACTCACTTCCAAGGTGAAACTTGAAGAATTAATTTGTCACAAACCTCAAACTCCACGACCCTTTGATGGTTGTCGACATAGTTATTTTGTTGACTACGAGCAGCCTTAATGTGTCACCTGATGGCATGGAATTTTTTTTATCATATACTGCACATGATCAGCACCAAGAAGCTTTCTCTCACCTACTTCAAGCCAACAAGTAGGAGTTCTACATCTCTTTCCATATAGAGCTTCATTGGGTGCCATTTGAATTCTCAAGTGAAAGCTGTTGTTGTAAGAGAACTCAACTAAAGGGGAATGTTGATCCCATCCACCCTTAAATTCCATTGAGCATGTTCTCTGCATGTCCTCGAGTGTTTGCATAGTCCTTTCAGATTGGCCAACTATTTGTGGGTAACAGGAAATATTGAAATTCCATTTGGTACATAGAGTATGTTAATGACTGCTCCATAATTTTGATGTGAACCATGGATCATGACCTGATATGATAGAATGTGGAAATCCATGCATCCTTACAACTTCCTTCACTTAAATACTGAAAATATGATAAAGAGAGAAATATTTTCTAACAGAGATAAATTGTGCAGTTTTTGTGAGACAGTCCACAAAAACCAATATCTCATTTTTTCTATTGGAAGTTCTCGGGAGACCAGTGATAAGGTCCATAGTGAAATTGTCCCACTTCTATGCTGGTTTGGGTAGTGGTTGTAATACCCCTTTATATTGTTGTTGCTCTGCCTTCACTTGCTGACATACCATGCACCTTGATGTGTAGTCATCAATCTACCTTTTCTTATTATCCCACAAATAATGATCACGATGGTCCCTATACATTTTTGTGCTTGCAGTATGAATAAAGTAGAGCTATGAGCTTCATCCATCAACTCCTACTTTATTTCCAGAATTGATGGGACACATAGTCTTGTACGAAATTTTATTAGACCTTCTTGATCAATATTGAACTCAGAAATATTCCCATCCTTCAAATCCTTAAACTTCTTCTTCAATAAAGGATCTTCTTTCTGAGCATTCATGAAATTTTCTAGTAATGACAGTTGAGAAAACATTTGGGTTAGGGTTGATGATATCCCTTACATTATAATTCCCATGTCTATATTTACTAGGTCATTGATCAAAGGATCTCATTGAATCCTCATCATAGAAAGAACAACTAGGTCTTTCCTTCTTCATGCATCAACAACATTGTTTTCTCTTACAGGATGATAATGAATTGAACAATCATTGTCTTTCAGAAGTTCCAAACATCTCCTCTATCTCATGTTCAATTCCTTTTGTGTGAAAATATACCTCAAACATTAGTGGTCTATGTATATATCACATTTCTCCCATTAACGATTGTTCCTCCATATCTTCATAGCTAAAACAATTGTAGCAAGATCCCGATCATTTGTAAGATTGCTCTTCTCATGAGTCTTCAATAGTCGTGATGCATAAGAAATAACCTTGTCATTTTTTATGATGGCGCACCCAAACCAATTCCGTGATGCATGACTAAAAATAATGAATCCTTCTCCACTTGAGGGAAGATTTTACACGGGTGTAGTAACCAATCTCTACTAAATATCTAGTAATCATTCCTCACACTCCGTTATCTAGATGAAGTTGACCCCTTTTCATGTTATCATGGTTAATGGATTAGAATTTTGTTAAAATATTTTCAAAAACCACCTATAATATATCACTAATCCAAGGAAACTACGAATCCCAGTTATTGTTGTAGGCTGAGGCCACTGCTCTATAACCATTGTCTTTATAGGGTCAACTGTGATTCTTTTGTTGGTTTCAATGTGCCCAAAGATTGAAACTTGATGTAAACAAATTTCACATTTGCTGAACTTCCAAAAAAGACTCTCCTTCCATAGAGTTTGCAAAATACCCCTTTTAGGATCCTCATGATCCTCGCGACTTTTGGAATATATCAGAATATCATCAATGAAAACTAACACGAAGTTGTCAAGGTTGTCCTGAAATACTCTGTTCATCAAATCCATTAAAATTAAAGTTGTATTTGTCATTAAAATGGTCATAACAACAAACTCATAATGCCCATATATTGATCTGAAGGAAGTTTTTGGAATATCTTTTTTCTTCACCCTCAATTGATGATAACCAGATCAAAGATCAAACTTAGAGAAGAATTGAGCACCACGTATTTTGTCAAATAATTGATCAATTATTGGAAGAGGGTATTTGTTCTTCATTGTGATCCTATTTAGTTCTCTATATCCAATACATAGACGCATTGATCTATCCTACTTTTTCACAAAGCGAACAAGTGCTCCCCAAAGAGACACATTTGGTCGGATAAACCCCTTCTCTAAAAGATCTTATAGTTGTTTCTTTAACTCCTCCATCTCAACATTTTCCATTCTATATAGGGTTTATGATATCGGATGTGATCCATGTGCGAGTTCAATTGAGAACTCTACCTTTCTTTATAGGGGAGGTTAGAGTAACTCTTGAAGAAATACGTCAACGTATTCTTGGACGATTGGGTCACTTTCTATCCTCAAACTCTAATTTACCTCTTCTGCTTCACCAATCATCTCTATAAAGAAGGATATTGTAGTTTCTACTAGATAAAGACATGTTTGAGAAATATCTCCTTGGATGATAACTGTAGGTTTTCCATTCAATATAACTGCTAACTAATATTATAGTTTCATCCGAATGGGAATGACTACCATATTTGTGATAAGATTGCGATCACTAATGTAAATACTATATTTTCTAAACACTGACGATGCATGGATAATCCCACTAGGAGTCTTGACTAATAACTCTATATTATGAAAATTGGGGGTTGATTCTAAATTCTATGCTAACATGGAGGAAATAATGGAATGTGTTAAACCAGATTCAATCAATGTACTTGCTAGCTGTGAGAGAAAAACAAGAGTAAATTCCACCAAATCATTTAGCACTTCAACATCAGTAGTAGTGATAGAAAAAGTACGACCTTGTTCCCTTGGTTGTGGATAAGGCTGATGGATATTCCCTTCCATTGCACTCAGATTTGTGCAGTGATTGGAAAAGTACCCAAGTTGTCCACACATATAGAATTGGACATCAGGTAGTGCCTACACCATCTTCCCCTTGTCATTAGTTTTGGAAAGTTGATTCTTCACCACACTACGACACATTCAGTGTGATATGGCCATCTCTTCAACACTTGTAAAACATCCCGCTCCTGAACAAGTAGTTTCTTGAGTGCTTCTTCCCACATTTATTACATGTGGGACGTTGTGCTGGCTTTCCTCCTCTTCCCTGATCTAAGATCCTCCCAAATCTTGGATCCATAGATCACTTCTTGTCACTGGATTTATGGCACCATTGCGTCTCAATAATGTCTAGTTCGACTTTCCTCGTACTACTCACAATCTAATCATACCTATCATAATCTCAGTAGGCTAGATTCTTCTGCAGATGAGGTCTTAGTCCACCGAAGAATTTATCAACTTTATCATTTGAATCCATGACAAATATAGAGGTGTAACATGAAAGCCTTGTGAAGATCATCTCATAGCTTCCCACAGATCTCTTCTCCTTCTACTTCCGCTCAATAAACTCCTTCTCCATTCTTGTTCTCATTGGTCGAGGGAAATACTTGTTCAAGAATATCCATCGGAAATCTTCCCACTCAATAGCTTCAACATACACTCTTGGCCTCATGTTTTTAATCAGTTCCCACCATTTATCAGCTTCTCTCTCTAAGCGATAAACAACCAAGGAATCCTTCTCTTGTTCAGAATAGTGGAGCTCCGAAAATAACATCTTGATAGAGCTAATCCATTGTTCATAAATCAGTGGGTTAGTAGATCCCCTGAAGTTTGGTTGTATATAACTCATAAAGGATTCATCATAAAGTTGTTCCCTTCGTGGTGAGATTAGTATGTCAACTTGGTTAATGTTATTTCCCATAACATGGGTCATTTGGTTCATCATTTGCATGAATGGTTCCATTCCGGTGTCAATTGGAGGGTCGTGAGTGCATGGTCCATTACAGTCACCATTTTTTGGGTTCCTCCTATTGCATGCCATTTTATAAAAGAAAAAATAGTTATTGTGAAACCTATTTTATTTACAAATCCTTTAACTATAAAGGATTTTATGTCTTAATACTTAATGCTTTAAACAAATACATTTCTTTATAAATCCATCACAATGATTGATTAAAAGCTTATGATTATCCAAATATATCACCCAAAAGTTTCATAACCAAGAGTGAAGTAAGGACCGTTTTCATGTACCAGGATACCCCAGGTCAAGACCAAAACACCTTCTCAGAGTTTTCACTCCTAGGTATATTTGTTCCACAGACACCTCTACCTTCTCATATCCAGACAGGGTTGTATTTTCTTGATTAACCACTTACTCAATACTCAACATAATTAATAAGAAGTTTTCCTATATTTAAACATTTCTATAGGGTTATTCCTAATTTTCTCATATCCTAATTTCCAAATATTAGTAAACCATCCTTTGATAAAAACTATGGCATCCCGCCTTTTTATTACATAACTTTACATTACATTTTACAAAAAGAGGATCTTTAAAGTCTAGTGTCTTTGAAATCAGGAACATAAAACAAGAAAAAATAAAACATTCTTCTAATACACTAGTAGGTCTTCCTAATAATTTCTTCCAAAGTACAATTATTGAAACTAATTACCCAGAGACATATACAAAAGGAAAGGGTGAGCATAAGGCCCATTAAAGAAAGTAAGGGAATCAATTTACTTGTGATATCAATAAGAACTTGATGAAAACTACAAGACAAGCGCAATGGAAGTAGAGTCATATCATAATTAAAATAACATGAATACAAACTTGAATATGTTTCAACAAAATTTCAGTTTTACATTCATGAACATTTCACCAAGGTTCATTCCCAAGGTGTCACAAAAACATTACCAAAGTTATTCACCATGGTATCATATAACTTGTCATCTCTAGAGATTAATTCGTTACCCAATACATTAGATTGCTATCAGGGAACACCCTTAATATGTATTTATTTTCATGTGATCTACATAGATCATAATAAATAGTTTCATAAATATCGAAAATAGAATAAAAGAAACCAGTTTCATGTTTAAATAGTGACGTTTAAAAAAAAGTTCTAAAAATAACATCATTATGTCATTTATAACCCATGGAAAGGGATTGAGGGTATTATGTATGTAAATTCCCGAATAAAATAAGGAAATTTTATTTCATTATGAATATATCTTAAAATGAAAATAGATTTGGGTATCCACATAAATAATACAATATAATTTCTTCAGAAAAAGAGAGATCTAGAGATGAAAATTTTGCAGCATAATGGCTACATAACATCATTTCAGAAAACATTAAAAGGAGATGGGAAAAGGGTCAACAAATAATAAATAATTCATAATACAATATTGGTACATCATAAGATCATGGTATGGATTTTTAAAAGACATAATACCAGAAATAAAAACATGAATGAAAACAAAAGATGCTATTTCTTTTACAAAATATTCATCATCCTAACGGCGTTGCTAAAAAATTCCAAAAATAAAATTATGAGAGAAGAAAGGGTCTCTCATCATTTGAACATCAAGTGGACAGTAATAAGAATATATATGTACATACCCCAACATAATAAGATGAAAACTGTAAGACATAATATAAAGAAAATCATGACTAAAAAGAGGAGAGTGAAATTCTCCCTTACATTGATGAGTAACTACGAAAGCATAAAGGTTGGGACATTGGAGGGCTCGAGGACACATTGGGAGGACTCTATAAGAGGTATAATGACCAATGATTTGTTGAGGAGGATTTTTGAATGAAATGAATGTGGGAATGGCTTGGTATTTATAGGAAAAGCGACAGAATATTAAATTAATTTCCCATGGACACCTTATTGGTGGTATTTGCAAAACCATAGGCTTGAATGTAGTATTTTCCCATAATATTGGCCACTTGAGACACCTCACAGATTATATTACTATTAAAAAGTCTACCAGAATGATTACATCATCATTACATCCTCAATGATGTTATTAAACACCCGAAACTCCAAACTGTATTTTTAATATTAAATGAAAATTCTACTATATCCAAAAAATCCCATAAATTTACCATAACCTAGTATCATGGCTCTAAATTCGAAAATGAACTCAATTATATTTAACTAATTTTTGTTAGATTTTTTTATTTTAGTTTTTAAATAAAATCAATATATATTTAAAAAAACAACTCTAAAACTATAACTTATTTTGTAACACCTTGAAAAATTAATCATGGTCCCAAAAAATTATCTTACAACCAAAGGACAATAAAGTAACAATTTATGATAAAATTTTAGGAAAATACATTTTCATTTTAAATAATTAAATAAATTATAAAATTTTAATTAAAATATTTATGACCTAAAAAAACAAAAGAAACATATACTATGTTTGTTTTATCACTTTTAAGATGTCTAAATTGTGTTTATCCATTCAGGGGTGATGTTTCTATTTTTCTGGCTGATTTACTATTTGTTTTTATACTTAATGGTATGTTACTACTCATACTTCACTATTCACTAAAAATTATTTTGATCTTATTAGAATCTAATTTTTATACTGATCACAAATGTAGAAGACCATTTTTTTAAAATCATTTCACATTAACATTTATTTAATGATTACATTAATATTTCAAAATAAATTTTTTTCCAAAATTCATTAGTGATATGGAACTATAAATTCATCCTATATTTATATGTATATTTTAAATTCACCTACTTTTCTATAATAATAAATAAAAATTTTACTTATACAAAATATTTACACAAGAAACTAGGGTCGCGTTATATAGCCCCTTATAACACCTACATAGGACCTAAGTGTAAGGTGTGCTATGGTGATAGAGTCTTGGTGAGGCTCAGAAAACATTGCCCGAGTGGTGATTTTAATCAGTTTGAACTTCTCCCTTAGGTGATTATGTTCAAGCTTCACATGTTGAATCTTATCTTATGAATGGTCCAGATAAAAGCCCAGAGATGTTACCTCCTTCCCAAGTTCTGACAGATGGGCTTCGTACGACCCGAGTCAACATGATGAGGCCATCAACGATTCTTTCTGTATTAATTAACCGAGATCACATGTATTTATAAACTATAATGGTAATTTGAAGAGTTTAGTTTCCAATGGTCATATTGACCAATAGTCATATTGACCAACAATCATATAATAGTTGAAACCCAATTGTCTCACATTATTAATTAAAGGATATAGTTTGGTGGAGTATAAAATGAAATTACAAAAAAAAGTAGAAAATAAAATTTATTCAAAAGTTTGGGTCCTTAAATATTCACTCTAGATCTCTCAACAAATGATTTCTTAGATACAGCTTCAATACATTCTTCTTATTCATATCTAGATAAAAAGATTCTTCTTTTTGATTTATTGAAATTTTTATCCTTCCCCTTTGAATAATGTTTATCTTTGTCAGCTTGTTTCTTCCATGAACTTATTGGCCTTCTATCCTCATCCTCACTATTTTCTTATTTATTATTTTTAGGAATGTTTTTATTTAAAGTGACCAATGGATCCACACTCATAACATTTCAAGGGATGTTTTCACTTGTATTTCCTTGTACCACTTTTCACATTGCTTGAAAACAAGGATAAAATTGCATCAAAAATTTTACATACCTAATATCACGAATCAGATTCACTAGAATCTTCTTCAATAAGAGTATTCCTCTATTTATAAATCTTTGCAGAAATGCATGACATTCAAATAAATGAAAAATATTCTAAACCAACAGTTTGGATCCCTTGGTGTAGCCTATAACAACAGTTTAGAGAACTGTTGATTGGTTTGGCATGGGGATAGGTATATACCAACAGTTCTGGGAAAACCATTGGTATAGACATATAAAAAAATATTGAAAACCCATTGGTATCAGTCATATGAAAAAAAATATACCAATGGTTTCATATAACTGTTGGTACAGGTAATTCAAATGAATATACTTTTCTTGGTTTTGATCCAATCACCTCCCATTTATAATCCAATGACCAAACCACTAGCCTAACATGAATTTTGTGAATACAATTTCATAAATATAAATATATATGTATATTCATAATTAATTTAAATTTTGGTTTATTTAATGTTATTTAAGGTATGATTCCATAAAATAATGTATATACCTATAGCAACGGTTCTAAAAACCATTGGTATAGACCTATAACATTGGTTCTGTGAACTGTCGGTATATGTGCTTTGATTTTTTAAGCTATACCAATGGTTTTTGCCAAAAAATTTGTATTAGTCCACCCTATACCAACGAGATGGCCAGAACCGTTAGTATAGGGTCACTATAATGGACCTATACCGACGTTTTTGGCCAAACCCGATGGTATAGGTCCATAGAAGTGACCTATACCCACAGCTTGGGCCAATTCATTAGTATAGGTCCTTGTTAGTGATCTATACCAATTTTTTGGCCAAATAGGTTTGAATAGGTCCATATAAGTGACCAATACCAATAGTTTAGGTCCAACCTTCGGTATAGTTCCAAAATAGTTACCTTTACAAACACTTTGGCCAAAACCGTTGGTATATGTCATATTTATACTAGTGTTTCTCTATAATATGTTTTTTTGATCCTAATAGTATTCTACCTTATCATTTCATATGTAATGAAAGTGCTATGAAAATCACTTAGATATAATATTTCAGGGTCTCTGTCTTTGAATGAAGACACATTAACATCAAACAAGTCAGGCTGAAATTTCAATATGTTTCAATAACTGTATAATACTCCAAATTTCTACCAAGATGTCTGATTGTTCTAAAAATGTCATTTTCCTTAGAAAATAAGTACCCAAAAGATTCAGATTCTCCCATTTTCAATATTCATATATCATCCTCTAGATTTCGAGTTTTTACTTCTTCTCTTTTGTATTTCCTTCAAAGATATTCTTAAACATATCCCATATGCCTTTCGCTGTAGAGAAAACTTTTACACTTAAAAACTCACTCTCAGAAAGAGATGAGAGTAATTTATTTTTAGTTATTCTGATATTCTCAAGATTCTTCTTATGAGAATGTGTAAGAGGAACCTTGTCATCAGTATGAGTTAATCCATAATTTGTAGTTTCAAGACCTTAATATCCAAGAGACATAAGATAAGGCATCATTCTATCTTTCTAGATAAGATAATTATTTACCTCAAATATCTGAATCCCCCTACTATTCACACAATTTAGATTCTCAATCACAACTTATCTTCAAAACATAATCAAAGAACAAATTAAGGGAACCTCCATTTGATACCAATTGAAGTTCCCAGTCAACATCTAAGTATCAATGAAAGAGGGAGGGGTGAATCTATGATTACTTTATATATTTATTTTTCCTGTATTTTGAAACAACCATAGCATCCTATAAAAGATTTTATTCCCTACTGAATACTCAAAACCAACGGAACCCAAGATTTACAAGATTCACTACTCAACAAGAGTAGCTACATCCTTGGTATGGTAGGAAAATAATCCAGTACCATAGAATCAAGTAAAAATAATCCATTAATTTGGAATAAAATGATTAGGATATAACCTTATACTCATTTGGCACCTAGAAAACAATCTTCAAGTGTGTGTGTCCACCCTCTAAGGAAATATATGGAATTATAGTATTTTAGTTTTTCTTTAAATTTAAAAAGGTGTATTCTCAGAAGTACTAATCTTCACATTCAGACCCAAAATCCAGTAAGAATTATCTTACACAGAAAATAATACTTGTGATGAACTACAATCTATCATTCACCCTTGTTGGTGTCTTACACCCTTATTTAATGTATCATGTGCATGATTTTACTTTTTGGGGAAAAACCTCATGTGAGGAACTTCAATCATGCACGCAACTATATTCTCGCGTTCAACTCTATATATTTTTCACAATCCCATTTACTTAAAATTTATTCTCACCTCAGATACTGGTATTTCTCTAAGTCTCAATCTTTTTTTAAATGTGAGGGAATGAAATCTTATTTATAGACCTTGTCAACCCCTATGCGTAAAAACCCCAATGTGTAGCATATGATCCGAATGTGTTGCACTAAACCCTATTTGACGTCACATTCGGCGCGAGAGTCTTTTTCGCGCCAACCTCATATTTCTCACACTTCTTGAATGTTTCGCGCACCTCATGAATATACCATTTTTCAATGTTCTGGCCATGAATAAATCCTTTCATGCCACATTCCAAACTCCATTCAATATTATGCGCAAAAAAAAATTTAGCACGACTATTTCCTTTTACAGATTTTGATGTTATGATCTCGAAACTCCACTTGCGCAAAACATATAACCCCATTTTCAATATTTCATGCATCATTCTTTACCAAAATCTGATTTCCCTATCTCTGGATTTTCAACCACATAAATTTGGAAAACACAGGGAAACAGAGCCACATTAAAATCTGTTTCGGAAAAAACACTAATGATGCTTAATTTTCATCTATAATATTCAACAAACAACTGATTTCATCATGAACCATATCTATTGTGGTATATCATCTTTGATCAAACATCTTTAGCATCATCTTATTTTCAAAGGTTATGTACTACAACCTTTTTGTCTTTAACTAGCATCTTTCATGCCAATCAAAACTAAATATGACTGACATCATGTTTTTCTCCCCATTTCCTTCATAAGGATTGCATCAAAATTTATTCTTACTTATGATATTTGTGAAATACAAATACGAAAAGCATTTTATGATTTTCATGTCCTTTAAAAAGTGTATTGATTTATATTTTTTGACAACAAAAGACGACACTCCATAAAAGAATACTCTTACTACATCATTCTCTATCCAACTTGGTCCCAACATGGTACATAATGTATGCTAGAATTATGATTTTTTTATATAATGGATGACTTCTGAGAGAAATTTAAAAATCACTTGGTGTTATTTTAAGATGAAATTATTAGAAAAAATTTTAATATCATTGGATCTAAATAGTTAATATAAAATATGTAGTGATAGAAAATTATGGTGAGGTAGCGGAGTAACATTGATTATTTCAAATATTTACTGTGTTCATGAAATTAAATTTAGTGATATAATTTTTATATAGAGAAAACATTTTTCTAATCATTTTGCTCTCCATGAAAATTATTATTATGAAATATTCATAGTGATATCTCATGTATACTTCCAAAAAAGGATGAAATTTGGGTAGAATCACTCAAGCACCAAATAGAATTGGAACTTTATTAGTGTGTGAACTATTTTAATCAAGCAAACAAAAATGTAATAGATGGAAGATGGTAGGATTAATCCAAGGTGAGGAGTATAATGAATTTCTAGGTGATCATGAAAGTGCAGAGACATAAGTTGATTTAGATGGATGCTATCATACTCAAATTATTTGAAAATAAAAATTAGAAGTGTTAGAGTCTTCATATTTATTTTTTGATTGGGGAGATGATGGGTATGATAAGGTGGTATACCTAAGTTCTAAACACAAGTGAATTTACACTATTGTCTATTAGAAAGGATAAGGAAACATCATTTTCGAATCAAAGTGAGGAGTTTTCCATTTCATTTGGATTGATTAGAATCCCAACGAGAACATAAATTAGAATAAAAAATAACCTAACGATATTCATGGATTTGTATTAGGATGTAAACATTATTTCAGTGGATTATATGGATCAAATACTCATTGAGTAATTTAATATTTTATATCGTACATTGCATTCCCCCACATATTTTGTATCATTTACTTTTTGTCTATTCATGAACATTATACCTCATTTATTAATTATAACTCCATTATAAAAAAATAGAGGTGTATGAGTTGTTAATTCAAGTCGTGATTTGATATTTTACAAAAAATCTAAATATACTATAGAAAATCCCTGATTTAAGTGGAATATATAAAAGGAATAATATAGAAAATTAAAATCCAAATGGTGTGTGTGGATGGGTTTGAGAAAATGATTTCAAATAATAGATTGATAACAATAATGGAATTATGAAAAAAATATGGTTTTATAGATTTATTTATTTAAAATACTATTATAACCCACTAGATATCTAGTGTGTATCCAACATGCTTCTAATGGTCTCAAAATTTCCACTGAATTATCAATTGTTATATATCAGTATTCCAATACCCTTCTGTGGCAAATTAATCTGTTTTATCCTTCCATATTCATCATTTAACACAATAATTTTTAAGATATAAATTCATTAGAACTCTAAATAAACACACCAAATATATTAATCACCATAAAAAACACTGTCACTCTATATGAATCACAAAAAATAAAACTATACTTAGATGTGGTTTATATAGAATTGTTTTTTAAACCCTCCGCTATTAATTATAGATTTCAAGAGTAATTATTTTCTATGTCATTTTTTATCATTGGATATCTAAAACTATAGTTGATCATGTAATTATTATTATTTTAAAAAAGCACCTTAATATATACCTTAGCTACAATTTTATTGATATTTTGAAAAAATGGCTATTAATTAAACCATATTTCCCCCTACATGAGCCGTTCATCCATATCAATAATGTTTTGAATATTCAAAGCCTTCTATAATGATGTCATATCACTAACCTTAATTTCATTGTCTCGATCGACCTTATGTTCATCTACAGCCACTATGTGCTCTACTATGGTTCATTACTATTAGAATATGGTAATTTCATTAGTTGTATATTGAATATATCACTTCATGAACTAGAATTAATTAATTTTTTTATTTATTATTCATTTAAATGACTAAAAAATATCATGTTTATTATTAATTTTTCTGTTGGGTAATTTAAAAAAAATTATATTTTTTACCCTAATTTTCTAAATTGGTAAAAATAATTATTAATTTTATGATATTATAAGTGTAGTGAAATTTTAAAATTTATAATTTTAATTAGTAGTCTCTTATTATCTATAACTATATTCATGTTTCTATATTTTAAATTAAAATTATTTATCAAATGTTATTTTAACAGTAATTATTTTTTATTTTTTTTAAATCGAAACTATAATCAATAATTATTAATTACTTTGAATTATAATTCCAATTATATACAACTATGATTGTAATTATTGTATTTTTTTCTTTAAATCATAATTCACAATTTTTTTGTGGTAAATATTTTTTTTATTCGTAATTAAAATTATTAAAATAAATTTCAATTATAATTTTGATTATTTTATATTTATTAATGTAATTTCAATTTTATCTTTATATATTTATCATTATTTTAGTTAATAAGTAGTTTGTATGTTATATAAATTGATACTTATTAATGTGATACAAATATATCGAAGTTATATTGATTTACCCTAGAATACTCAATAATATGTTAAAAGGATAAATATATTTTAATATTTTTTGATTACAAACATATATGAATATATAAGTGTGAAAGTAATTTGTATGAATTATAATTTAAATACATGGTTTAGAATACATGATTATTATTAACAATTATTATGAAAACAAATTCCTTTTGAATATGTGAGAATTATTTTTCAAGGGGAAAAAATAATATTGTTTTTTAAGGTGTAACAATCATGAAAATGAAATACCCACATTCTTAGTAGGAAAGAATGAAATTAAAAAACGTAATTTAAAATGGTTTCAATACAATAACACAACATGATAAAGAGAAAAAAAATTAGTGGAGTATCTTATTTATCTTGATAAAATTCATGCATCATATAATTAAACTATGTAATTTAAAGATTTTTTTGAAACAGTGGAATATACAATCCATAAGTGATATGAAGGATTTAAAATATATACAATTTTTTATATTTTTTTCAATATTATACCCTATCAAGTTCTAATGTAGTGTTATAAATAAAGAAATGATAAGTATATTGTAGCATCTTCCTGATGAATTAAATCAATATAATATAGGTAAATCATTTTATGAGATCTAGAATGTTTACAACAATGTAATATTTAATTATATAATGAAACATTCATGTGCCAAATTTTTTACACTATATTGTGGTGAATATTTAGGTAAAAAATTACAATAGATTATATATATTTTTATATGGAAATAAAGGAATCATGATGGATGTCTGAATTAACTCTATATGAAGAATATGAATTGGGGAGAAATTATTATGAATTTTTTATGTTACATTACATAAAATTGATGATCACAATGATTTTTCACATAATTTAAAATAAAAGGTCAAATATGTGGCATGTTACGGATAATAATAATAATTTTTTAAATTGAATTTGAGATATTTGAAATCATGGTTCTTCTTTGATTATATATATCCAAATTATTATTTAGATCCATGTATTTTGTTTTTTAACCACTGAGGGATTTAAATTATAAGCTAAAAAATGTAAAATTTATATATTATTGAATTTTTTAGATCCCTTACAATCATTATTATTGGATTTGTAAGAACCAAACATCATTTATTATTTGGATTATAATTCAAGGAGATAAAATTACTCACAATGGATTATATATATACATTCATCCACTTATATAAGAGTTATAATTTTTATGGAATAATAATATATTTACCTATGATGAATGAAGTACCAAAATGTTCAAATGGAATTTTTGTTAAATTTAAAATACAATATATTCTATAGACTAGTAAATTTATTTGGATTGAATAATAAAACTAACCCAACATGTTTGATTTAATACTTTAATGTTGAGTCTAGTAAATAAACACATTGAATAAATTGGTGATTCATGTGTAATCGTTAATTATAGGATGATTATAATAGATTTTGTATTTATGATTTATGATTTTATTGAAAAAATGATTTGGGGCCACCGATAAAATGGATATCATGTTCAAAAATTGTATCATAACAATCAATTAATGATGAAAATTTCATGGAATAATACCAATTCAATATTGATGGGAAAAGATATTTAACCCCTTTATATAAAATTGAATGAGAATAGTTGAAGAAACATATTATATTTTTTCAACTATCATATTTTTTATTTAAATTGTTACTCAATAATCACGATTTTATAAACATTGCAAATAATATATGTGAAATATTGGTGGTGGTAATGTCAAATGTGAATTGAAAACTAACCATCATTATAATACTCAAAAATAATAATAGAAATTAATATAATGCATTAACTATTTGAAATTGATAATGGGAATTATTCTACAAAAATTTTTTAATTGAAAATTTATGAAAACTGATTTTTTCCATCAAATAAAAAAATGTTAAAGTAGTTGATGAAAATTCAATTTACTTTTTTAGATTTTGTGGGCTAAAATTATTATAAATTACTATGACTCTGATATTTTTAGAGTAATTTATACTTTTGGAATTGTATAAATGATTTCATAATGAAATAAAATTTGTTTTAATATATTTTTTTTTACATTTTTAAATTACTTTGGGGAAAAAATTTAAAAATAATTGATCTTAAGTGACTTTATGAATGAATTAAAACGAATCCTATTCATTTGGAGATAAAATTTACCTCATTTTTTAATTGTGTCTATTTATCTAATATTTTATTTAGCTAAGAAAATTAAATATTGAGGGCCCATAAATTATCGAGAGATATACAATTGAAAGGATATATCATCATACTTCTCTATCATTAATGAATTTCAATTTTAAAATATTATATATATATATATATGTTTAAATCAAGTATTTTTCCATTGATTATTAAGTATTTTTAACCATTTATGAATAATATAAGAAGAAATTATCTTTGGAAAGACTCTAATGTTGAAGGATATATATATGAAGAGTGACTCAATATATGTAAGGTATTTAGATATGAATGAGACATGATTAAATTAGGTTTGATACATTTATATTAATGAAAATCAATTAAAATCGTTTATTATGCTAGAAAATTTCAAATGAGAGGTTTCACTATTAGAGAAATAACATCAATTACATTGAAATAAATAGTTTCCTAAAAAAAAGACATTTCTTACTCAATTGTGAGATAACAGTCTCATTCATTTAGGAAATCAAAATAGAAACTATATAGTGAAATCTGAGACAAAATAAAAATTATAAATACTTTAAAAAGTCAACAATAAATATATTATTAATTAACATTTACATCATGTAAGATATTAATCAATATTATATTTCTATTATATTGAAATAATTTCCTATTATAACTAATAATTTTTTTTATTTATTGATGTTGATCATGAATGTTGATAATAAAGTTGGAGTACTGATATAAACATATTTTTACATATTTTTAGAATATATATTTATAGAGTTAATATAAATTTTCTACCAGAATATTGATAATAAATTAATATTTTTTATTTTAGAAATAATTAAAATTTTTAAAATATAGACATGAAATGGATATTTTATTATTTATTACAATTTTATATTTAAATGTTCTTGGTTATGATTTAAATTTGTATTTTTTATTGTTTTGGGAATATAATATGACAGAAAATACATCTTTCCATGGAAGTAATGCCATGGATATCTTTATTGAGGAATTATAGTGACCAAATAATGCCATGGATGATCCCCAGGCCACACAATGTCTCTAATGTAATGTTTTTATCTTTGCTCAAAATTATTTTGTGCCCTAACATAATCAAAATATTTAATATGATAATACATCATGAGGAAATAAAAACCCTAAAATAATGAACATTAATTTATTATTACAACAAAATCAACGTGGTGATAATATATTTTCAAGAATGCCTCTGGTCAGCAATGGATTTGAATGAGGGACACATAATGGAAACTTGAGGATAAATTTACATTATGATCATAGGAATTGAGACTCAGGGACCAAAAATATAATTTACTAGATTCCTAATGTACTCTCATTCACTAGAATTAACTCCCATCTAATATATAACATATTATTAAGCCTCAATTTATGATACATTTCGCATGAATGTTTATGTCATTTCATTGATACATATTCAATCCCCCAAAAATATATTTATAATTTTGATCCCAAAAATTTCTATTCATACATATGCACATGAATTATACTAAATAAATATCTTTGAATAAATATGTTCATCAAAATAAATTAATACCCATAAAATCATTCCATGGGGACTTTATCAATTCATTGGGTGATATAATGATTATGGGGGAATAAAAACTATATGAGAGTGTAATCTTGGAGCCATGTATTTTGAATCATTTCATCAACCATGTTTTTATGTGGTACACATCCATTTATAAGAATATATATTCTATGTTTTTAAAATTAACATTATCTCATACATAGTAAAGATTTAAGAATCCTAACCTCATCAAAAAGGATATAATGATGCTTAGGTTTATTTTCATAATGTTTATTCAATTATTTAATACAATATCATTATAATCATTTTTTCCTTCTTCCAGAACCATGAGTATTCAATGCTCATGATGGTGAGTTTCAAACTCAATGCCACGACCAATTGTAGGTCTTACATTCTACTCCAAAATCCTTATTTTCATTATTCAATGGTTTTCAGGTAAGTTTATTGAAATATAGGTTGTTAATTGGTTTGAGATATTGATTTTCTAAATTTCTAGTGTATATCTTTGACCTCATTTGAGTCCTTAACAAATCCAAATTCCCTCCCATCATTAAGAAATCTCTCCAGATGATGGAGATGGTTAGGTCGAGGGATAAAATGACATATAATGGAGATCTATCTATGATTGTGTCATCTACTCAACTTATGATTTTCATCATTATATTTGATTATAAGAGGTAGATCGTGGAGTTACAAAGAGATATCAACTGAATTCTAGGAATAAAAATAGAAAATTGGTTATATTATCTTATAAATGATGGGAAGAATTACGAAATGAATGATAAATTTTTTAAATGGATAATAAAGGAACCTGAGTAGACAACCCATTGAAAAAATATTTTCCCATTGTTTGATGTTTTACTATTCCATATATCATTTAATTTTAGGTATTTTCACACACAACACCATTACGTTTACCTGTTTTTAATATTTTAAATTAGAAAATTAATAAATAAGTGAATTATAAAGGTGAGTAATTCACTAAATATTGTTTGGAGATGACCTTGATTATCTACTGTACTTCTCTAATAGTTCAAAATTTTACAGGATTGTTTATGTCACACACTTATTGGTTCTATGGTAAGGGAAAAATATCAAAGAGTTAATATTATTCATTATTTTTTTTTTGATATTTTACATTTTTCATTAAATTTAAAATTATAAAAAAATAAACTATTTTGACTATCCGAATTAGATAGAAGAAATTGTTTTGTTATTTTCTGTACTAGTTATGGGGATATGGAAGACATATTTCATAGAGGATAAATTTATAGATATTATAATGGATATGGAGATTGACCTCATTTATTCACTTTTTAAAATCATGGAGAATTACTTCACTGAGTTCCATGAGTACTTCTTTGTGTTCTATAAACATGTGGCTTGTGAATAAGTAGAGTCTTTACTCTATCTTGATATTAAATATGTGGTCAAACAATAGATTTTAATCAATTAAATATATGCCTATGGGAATATGGAAAATTAATTACCTCTTCATAATCAACCAAAAAATAAACAAATGGAGGACACTACTTTATATAAAAGGGGGAATCTATTTCTTATTATCCTTACCCAACTAAACAGCTTTTCTATACATAATATTTTGGATATGATTATTTTTTTCCCTTTCTGTCTCCATTATCAGTGTTTTCTCAAATATAGTGGGTGAAATAAATTTTACGTATTTCATCCCCTAATATGCCATCTAATTTGTGACAATGAACAAGTATTTTCAAACTAGAGGAAGTATAAACCAATAAATTACATGAGGGTTTTAACCCATGAATATTTTTCTTCTCACTATATAATTTTAATTTGCTTTGAATAAAATTTTAATTATTAATTGTATTATTTTATATGTTATAACAAACAACTATATAATAGAATAAATGAAGAAACATGATAAAAAATAACATGTTTGTATCTATCTATGCCATAATTTTTTAATTATATATACCATTGAGTATCATGATTTAAATAAGATATTGAATTTAATGTTAGAAGAAATTTCCAATATTATGTGGGTTTCAATTGTGTTTTTTGTTTGTTCATTTTTTAATTGTAATAAATGTTTTAATATATTTATCTCTACATAGATACATATTATCATTGAGGTCTCTGTGAGGAATGATTCATTTTTCCAAATATAGAAATCCATTATTTTAAAAATTGTTAATGAGTCATAATTATATATTGATTTAAGAGTATCACAATTTAAAAATAATAAACAAGTCCACAAATATCTATTTTATGAAAATAATATAGTAAAAAAGAATAAAATCATATAATAATTAGAAAATAAGCTATTAGTAATATCAGCCAAATTGGAGTTGTTCAAGTTTTTCGGATCCAAATAGATGCATTCAAAAATTATCCAAAATAATAATGTATGTGTATGAAAAATAAAATCCCTAATATTATTTGTATCTTATATGAACATTATTGGATTAAAAAAATTGTGTGAATAAGTTATTGGAAACAGATAGATTAGAAAGGCTAGGTTAATATTATACATTAATGAATAAGATGGAGATGATTATTTTAATCTAATTACAAAGTGATGAAGAAGTGGTTGTCAAATTGAAATGTTTGATGAGAATATTTAAAAGGAATAAATAAAAAAGTTTATTTCATGTTAATATTGAGATTTACTTAAATCCATAAGCGTTAACATTCATTATCGTGTTTCTCAAACAGTGGATGAAATGAAGTCGAAGTGAAAATAAATTTTAGATTTATTACTTGAGGAAAATAAAAAAAATGATGTGTTGGGAAGTGATTAAACAGTATTTTTACATATTTTCAGCATATATTTATGTATATATTATAAATATTTTATATTATAATAGTGAAAAAAATAAATTTTCATTTTGTACAGGGACTAAAGTTGTTATTGAATATATGAATCATAAATTGTTTCATTCTAATGTTGTTTTCATTTTTATGGATTTAAATATTAATGGAAATTATATGAATTAATATTCTGTTTTTTAAAGAAAATTGGATAAAATTTTATACGCCAGACCATGAATTTAATCTTATGTATAAACTAAAGGAGTCATTAAACTAATAAAGTAATTCTAAAGAGGTTCCCCATGATACATCATCTAGAAAATAATATATCATGATCACACCTTAAATGAAGTCTATACATAAATATACACTCAAGGATTGCTGTGATAAATCATTGGGTAATGGTACACCACTTTACTAATGCAGAATAAATTTTTATTGCAATATAATTAGTGTTATGGAGATCTAGATTTCATAATATCTTCTGAAAATGATGATGTAGTCTTAGGTATGGACCAAAATATCCTGAGAGGTAACAAAAATTATATCCATTTTAATGGAACAGTCGGGAAAACATTTAGCATCCATTATAGGTCAATTTAATTATCAACCTTTCATACTAGCATCTACCCTCAAAGTAGTGTACTTTCAAGTATCAAAAATATTAGATGCTTCCCATAAAATTTAATATGAATCCCCTATTGTTAATTCAGTCCACCAAAACACCATTTCATCCATCGATGCAATAAAATTTCACATGGATGAATGCATGTGAGGTTTTATAGAATAAATTTGAATCAATATTTTAATCTAAATTATTCAAATAATAAAGTATTAATTTTATTTATCCTTCATCCATTCAATGGGAGAGACAAGGATTACGTGTGGACACAAAGTACATGGTATATGATTATAGAGTCTTTATACATGAAGTAATAATCTCAAACAAGAATTGATATAGAACCTATTCACGCAAAAAATATATCTTTTTCTTCATATTAAAAATATTTTATTTCCTATAATGTAAGAAGGTATCATTCCCAACCTATTGAAAAATGATATGATATATTATATAATTATTTTTATCATTGGTAGTTTTGAAAATTAATTTAAATGTATTATTCTATATTTAATTATTATTTCCAACATCACTAATCATGCCTCTTTAACTCAGATGATGATGAGTATCTAACCAAAGGATGTGTCCTAGGGGTGTTCCTTCATAGTATTTACCAAAACATATTTTTAATTTCTCAATGGTTTTATGTTATCATAATGAGTTTAGGAGTGTAATTTATTTTTTATGGAAGTTTTTATCCAATAAATGACAGATTCTATACATCATTTCATTCTATAAAAAAAATTTACCCCCCTCTCAGAGTAAGATCATTATAATTTGATGTTGGGTGTGTTAGGGGGTGAAATGTTATTCAAGGGAGTGAGGTATGGAATCGTTTCATATAATTGGTTAAGGAATTCTTAAAATTAGTGGTCATTATAAGAGGTAAAAAAATATTGTAAGATATATCTTCTAGGAATTATATTATTCACAATAAATATAGGGGATTATAGTTAATGTTTGATGGGATATGATGTCAAAAGTATTAAAACACTTTAAATGGATAATAAAGAAACCCGAGTTCCCAAACCTATTACCACGACCTTTTATTATAATTTATATTTTCAATTTCATGATTTTAGGAATTGATATTCCTTTTCCATACATGAAAAACTCACATTTTTCTATTTTTAAAATTTTAAAATAAAAATAAAATAATAAAAAAAGTGATTTAGAATACTGATTAATCATAAAAATATCATTGGGAGATGACCCAAGTAATTCATTGTGCCACACTTTTTGTTCTATTTTTTTAAACCTCTGACAACCTCATGTCATGTTTTAGATTATTTGAAATATATAGAACAAAGATAATTCATGTTATATAGGAGATTTGATGATATTAAAATTAACTACCCCATATTTGTAAATTTTTTACATGTTCAGTTCAGAAAAAAATTACATCTGAATAAAATTAAAAGAGTTCAGATACAATTTAAATTTAATGGAATCAATCACATTAATATATAATTCATATTTAATGATTTTTAGTAAAATTTAAATGGTATGATATTTATAAATATAAAAAGAATGATTTTTTATAATTTACCTAGGTTAACATATCATGGTAAATCTATATTGACGAGAATCAAGAACTGGGATCTTATATTTTTCTTTTAGAAATAAGAATAATATATAATAAGAATTATAGAGTTAATGATGGGTAGGGTGTTATGGTCCATGTCAAATTGTGAGACATGTATGATATGGATGATGATGTTGAAGATTTTTTGTATAACTATAAACAACATAAATAATAATTAATTGATATATCATTACATGATGATATTGAAACATTTATTTATACATGGTAGGTTGAACATGGAAAAATAACTATAAATATGTAAGATGAGAAAAAATGTTATTAATGATGAATTAAATGATTTTATGTTTAGTTATCCTATTACAGGTTTACTAATTGATATGAATTTTAATTTTTTAATATACTAATCTAATTAATCTATATTTTTTTAAAATAGTCAATTGATTTATAAGAAATATTGTGTTATAACAATTTTTATGTTGTTGTTAGGTAAATAATTCCAAATTTAATATGATTTAAATGTATAATTCAGTATTGTACATATGTTACATCATCATATGTGTGATAAAATACACTCCAACACACATTATAAATATTTAATAATTTTATTTTTCTCCCTTTTCTCTATAAATTTCATCTAATATTTTATCATATTTATCATGTAAACCATTTATACTAGTGAAAGACCTTATACTCTAGATATTCCATCAGATATAGTGGGGTTGATTTAACTAGTTGATTTCTTGGAATTTTTGAAATATTTTTACCATAATTACAATAACAAGGTTATTGGTGGGTAACTATAAGAAGTATGTAAATATTAATGTGAAAAATAAATTATTACATTTATATTCACGTTTTGAAACATAATTAATAAAATCAATAAATATTATAATATGATTTAAATAATATTGAATATATCAAATATTTGGAAGCTAAATATATTAAAATTTGTATTTCCCTTTGATGCACAATGAGTGCCTATAGATGAAACAATATATATTCAAAAGAAGTTATTATTGTAGCTAGTATGTGAAATGATATGCATTCCCATCATATTAAATGATTAGAGGCATATTAAAATTATTTGCAATAATGAAATATTTGATAAAAAACATATGGTGATTAAAAATTAATATTTATTATATATTTTATTTGATATATTTATATAATTTTCTGATATAATTATTATGGAATGTCTTATTTTCATATATTTTTCCTTTTTTATGTGCATGAAACATTTATGTGTCAATTGAAATTGAAATGTACAAGAAAAAATGAAATGGAATTGAAGTATAAAATATGTACTGAGTTCAATTAAACACATCTTTAACTATCTATAAAATATATAAAAATTAACTCAATGTGTAACACTCTATGATTTTAAAAGAACACTACATATGATAGTGTACATAAAATGCAACACCGAGATTAAACAAACCATGAAATATTAGTATTCACATACGAAAGATATAACATAATCACTAAATTAAAGACTATAAAGAAGAGTAACCATGTTATGAAATATATATATATATATAATTTCCACCTCAATACAATTTTTTTTTAATTCTAAAGAAATAATAACAAAACTTTTAGAAAATTAATTTCATGCTTCATTATTATATTTTAATGAAAAATATTTTTTATAATTATTTTGAGATACTATTATAATGATTTTCTTTCAGTTTTTGAAATTATATATTCTAAAAATGATATTATTTTTTAAATTAGTATATAAAAATTATAATTGGGATAAATTTTTTAATTTTTTGAAAATATTAAAATTTTATTAAATAGTGAAAACTAATGATTATTGTAAAACAATCATTTCAATTCATTGAAATGTTTAGTTATGTTTTGAAGTTGATATTAATGTGATAATTTTATTATTTTATTTTATATAATAAAATTCATTACATTTTAATCATCATTATATTTTATTTTTTTATAATTTCATATTTGTGCTTAAAATGGATTTTTCTAAAAAATGTTTTTCATTGAATTTTTTTAAATTATATTAAAATTTATTTCTTACACTTATAGAAAGTGAATATTGAATAATATAATTCATATTTTGAATTATATGTTTAAAATATGGTAAATTAAGGAGTTATATAATTTTTTATTATGAAAAATAATTGTAGAAAATGGGTTTCACCTAATTATGGGATAATTAAGTAACTATGGTTAAAAATAGTGTGATAGCACAAAAAAGTATTCATAATATTTTCCTTTTTTATATGATATTATTTTTTGAACATAACCATGAAATTTTATTATATGCCTCAATTTCTTGCCACATTTATGTTATAATGACCTAAATATGACTTTTAATAAGGATAAAAAACCAAATTCATCTATATGTGTTTTTATATATTTAATATATTTTTAGGGGATAATAAGAGGCGATGTTTGGTTATAAATGGTTGCATAAACTATTAAATAATTTCATTAATCATGGCCATTGGTTAGTATTTTTGATTAGTTAATTACATTAAATATTTCCAAAAAAATTACATGATGCTTCTGCATTCCATAGAATAATCATGTAAATGATTTTAAATACTCTAAAATTAATGTATAATGAATTTTTTAAATATTAAAATAAATGTTTTAATTTAGTAGAACATATTTGGGTTTTTATAATAGTTTATATTTTAATTAAAAAACTATCTTTGTGGAATTGATTTTAAACCATGTTTATAGTCTATAGAATGACTTTAATAGTATATTTTGTAAAATGTTATAAAATTTATTGTTATAAAATTCATAAAAACTTATATTGGTCCATTTGAGTTGGTTATTATTGATATTATCAACCATTTTCCACCTATGGGTCTTTTTCTACTATATAGATACTTTCATGAATTCTATAGAGTAATGAAATTGATAGAACAGTAATTAGGAAAAGTGTTAACAAGGGATTAAAACAAAGGGATAATGGTAAAAGGAATTGTCATATAAAATAATAAATTTCATTTCATAATGGGATTTACATTCATCCTCATCATGTCTTAAAATTTTATCAATTTGGTGTTACCTATACCCGAAAATTTAAATATTAAACTAATATTTTTTTAATATGAGGATTCCAACACAACACACTTATGGAGGGGAACCCCATATCATCTCTTCCTATAACATTTTATGAAGTCTAGTTTGGAAAATACATTAACATGTGTTCCCCAAAAATTATTCCCTACTATCCATAGGCTCAATCTCATCATTAATCCAACCTATAATGCTTATGATGTAAGATAGAAGTGGCATTCTGAAGAAGTGGAATTGAAGATTTTTTTAATTTATTTAATCCTTCAAAATATTAATGTGTGAATAAATTTTTGTAACACATTTAAGATTTATTTTGAAATAATAAAATATGGTAACAAATTTATAAAAAATTAAATAGATTTATGGGTATTATTATGTTATTGTTTTTCATAATTGTAAAATACTATAATCCTAAATGGTCCTTTTATATATAAGTGTTCCAATATTTCAATTTTTTATGTTTTGGATTGTGGAAATTTGATAAAAAATTATATGTACAAATGTTATAAATGTAAATATTATGTTTTTTTCACTAGATCCTAGAGTGTGGGTCAGTGGCTATCATATTTGGTATCAGAAGAAGAGTTTAGATAACTTTGGACATATCTACGTTTTCATGTGAGGTTAACTTAATAGTTGTGGATAAAATCATTAGATTATAAGTCTAAGTTTAATCATAAGTTAAAAATAATATTCTACCATATTTAGATTTTATGTGAGGAAATGTTAATGTGATTAATGATATTTGGGGAGGTGTCTTACTCGGTTGATATATATATATATATATAACCACCATATTTAACAAGATGAATTATTTTGGACGAATGCTATTGCCTTTTGTGTAGGTGAGAAAAATGTTATAAAATAACTTTTAATAATATCTCCTTATTTAGGTTATTTGGGATATGTTTTCAATAAATTTTGTAATGACTTAATTTTATCTTTTGGTATTATCATATTATTTTTTTAGATTAATTTATTATTTCTTCATATTGACGTTTATAAATTTTAGGTCTTATCATTCTGTATGATTACAGTTTTTATTTTTTAAATAATAGTTATAAAATATTATTATAATATTATATGACTCAAGGAACATTAAAATATGATTATTCTGCTTATAGAATTAAATATTTTTATTCATGATTTTATGTAAAATATGACATAATGGTAGATACTGATTAGATCATGCAACCAAATAATGAAATTAAATTTATGAATCTAATAAAAAAATTAGTGTGTTTCATTATGTTTCTATTCTAGAGAGTAAATTATTTAATAAAATTAATGAAAATTATCCTAAAAAATTATATCCTACATCCATAATTTTTTTGAATTGTTGTTTTTTCATGCCTCATTGGTTTAACATTATTTTTTAACTGAAATTCTAATAATAATTAACTTTATCATTATAAATGCTATATGTCACCCTACATTTTTACATAGTCATTAATTTTTCAAATGTCTATATTTTCAATTTTCAATAATTTTATCTTATTTTCAAACCACATTATGTGTTATTCCAGATAACCTTCATATTTCTCTTTCAATCTTATGAAAACGAAGTTTTATTAACCCTTTTTATGATGTGTGATTTCAACAAAGGTATTTTCAAATTTTAAAACCTTGATTATGATGATCAATTTAAAATAGTGAAGATATAATTAATTAATGGGTAGATAATATAACCCTACAATATTTTAAAAGAACACAATATTAGATAGAGTACATGAGATGATACACTGAATTTAAACGATCCAAAAATTATTATTTTATAAATATGATCAATATAATATAGTCATTTATTAGGTGGATATTAATAAGAGTAACAAAATTATGAAATATTTATAATATATTCCAACTATATTTATATTCTTTGATTAATAATTAGAAAATAGTAACACAATTTTTATTAAAGTCATTTTATTCTTAAAAAAAATTTCTCTTCAAAAATAATTTCCATTTACTTTTGTGAATTAATATTTTATTTAATTTCTTCAACTTTTATAATTTTTTTATAAATATGTATAATTTTTTTTAAATCAACCTTTTAAAACTAACATTATGTGAAATTTTTGGACTTTTTTGAAAAGATATATTTTTAAATATATAGTGATGAATGTCAATTTTTTTTTAAATTTATTTTATTTTTATTAAAAAGAATAATTATGTTGGGAATTATAATATTATATTATTACTAGTATTATATAATTAAATATAATATAAATAATTAAATATGAATTACCATTATACTATATTTTCATATAAGGTTAATTTTTGGCTTACAATCTTATTATTCTAAAAAATGTTTTCTATTGGGTTTTACACAATTATATTAACATGCATTTTTGAATCATTTAAAAAATTTAATCATGAAAAGGTCATTATATATTAGGAATCCTATGATACATTAATACTAACTAGTTATCTATTATTTTATTATTCATTTTGAATGGTTAACGTGGTAAATATTTGTCACCTCTGTAAAGGGAAAATCAGATAATTAAGGATTAAAATAATGTTATAAAATTTAAATATATCTATAAAAATTGTAATTAGTTTATTAAAAATGATTTTTTACCATATCCATACAAGGTTAGAAACGTTTCCAATTTATTTCCACTTTATTTTATTATTGATGATAATATGATTTTAAATAATTATTAGAAACAAAAAACAAGTCTCTTTATTTTAATATATTTAATACATTTACAAAGGGATAAATATAGATTAAGAATAGTTATAAAGAATAATTTCAGATTATATTTAATTTTCATCATCATTTTAATTTATTTGTAATTTTTAGTAATGAAATTATTACCTTAAATTCATACACAATATCAACATGGGTTTTGGAATGGCCATAAAAAAATTCTGGTAAATGATTTTTAAAAATATAAAAGGAATTTTTATTTTTTGTGTTATAGTGTATAGTGAAATTGTAGATAAATATAAAATATTGGAGGTGTGTAAATAGTTTATATTAAAATTTCAATACTATCTTGAATTCATTAAATTAAAACTTTATGAATTTTTTTGAGAAGGATTTTAATGGTACATTATGTAAAATTAGAAAATATTTAATGATATAAAATTATAAAAATCATATTTTGGGATAATTGAATGGGATATGGTCAATCATTTCAACCATTGTCTACTAGTGGGTCATTTTGTCTTTTATATTAACATTCCTAACTCTCAATGATTAAAATAATTGTTATCATGGAAATCATCAAAAGAGGTAATTGTGTTAGAATTGAGATATAATATTGAAAAAATCACATAAACTTGTACGAATTTTAATCATTCAGTTTATTTTGACACATACAGATTCAATATTATAACTATATCAATTTTTTACAATGTTCTATGAAATTAATTAATATTAATACTAAAAATTATTTAAATATAATATTTCCTCTACCCTCACATATAAAGGGGAACCTTATCTCCCCTATCACTCATTTAAAAAAATGTGTTTTAAAAATACATTCTCATTTCTCTCTGAAAAATTCAAATATATGACCAATAGGATATATTATCATGAAAATAATAACCTAGTTATATTTTAGGGGCATTTAAAAGATGCTAACAGGAAAGAGATTTAAGAATTTTCATCACCTTGTTGACAAAACGTAGCCGTGTATGATGATATAAATCCTGGTACTATCTGAGGATCCCATGTGAATTATATATGAAAAAAATTTAAATATCAATGAATACCTCATATTATTGATGTCCAATCAAGAGAAACTTATTTTGGATAATATTTCATGAAGGAAATAAGGAAAAAACCCCTCTAGATAATTCACAGACACGGTAAAAATATATGCAAATATTGATTGTTGAATCCCATGTACAATCATATATTTAGAATATTAATTTGATGTCTAAATGATCTGCATGATTTCATTCTTTCTATTAAAAAATAAAATCATGGATATATCACGTTGATTGAGACATTCTCTCTATTAGAATAAGGAGGGGAGAAGATCTTTTAATCCATAAAAATGAATAGTCTTTTGGAATATATCTTCCCTCAACATATATAGTGGATTAATAAAATAATTTGATGGTGTTACCCAACCCCCATATATTTAATGTTCACCAAATTTGTAATTAATAAATAATTATGGTTAACTAATAGTTTCATAAGAATTATTTATATTTTATCACAACATATAATATATAATAAATATATTACATCAAAACAAGGGTAATAAACTCGACTCTTAATTCCAACTAATATTAAAAAAATAAGGATATTAAAATAAAATAAGTTCATATAATATCTTCCATTTATTCACTCAATACTCTATAAATAAAATTAACAAATAAATTCAACCCAATTATTCTACAATCATAAAATAATTTATCATTTACTCATCGATGATCAATAATACTTTGAAAACTATTGGAGCTCATGGTGGGTTGTAGAATGTCTAATATACCTATTAACTAGAGTATGGGAGACTCTAAAATAAGGTATCTTTTGGGAAATTCTAGTTCCTTATATTAATAGTAATAAATAGTTTTCATATACCAAGAGTGAATGATAGAAACCCCTAAGGGCCACTGAAGAGATGAACAATATTCACATAAATGACAACCATCCTAGGAATACATTTTGTAATATGATCTCTTTATCTCACTATGTCTTATAAAATGGTATTTAAATGTTTTTTCATCATCCATTCTTTCATTATAAATTTTTTACATAACTGGATTGAAATACTATGACTTCCATGGCCATGGAATAATAATGGTACTACTATCCTGATCAACCAGGCCCGAGATAACACTTCTTCAGTGAAAAAGTGAAAAATTCAGTCTCTATCAGTCAACCAATTCCATGCCACCAATTATGCGCCCAAAACCAGATACCTCTTCATGACTTCAATATAATTGGGTTTTACATGATTCATGGTATGTGCTAAATTGGAACACAATGGTAATGATGTAAAGTCATGAGGCATATACAAATATTTGAATATAAGAACAACCAATGAACCCAAAAGTATGTTTTTTCCAATTAGTAGGTTTGTCATAATGATATCAACTATATAAGATCACTAAATGATAATGTAATAAGAATAATTCAGAGTTCTTAGGGGCAACATTACCTGATATTCAGACATCAATTTTGTCAAATGAGTATGATTTATTTAGACTATAACACATATGTGTGTGATTAATATCATGGAATATCCAGGTTGCCATTATATCATGAGAACATATAAAACCCTTTGATATTACATTTAATCTATAGAATTTACCATAAATATTTTGTATGAATAATTATCAATATATTGTGGTAAGATAACCAAATATATTTATTAAATATTATAAATGTTTTGGTAATTCAAGTATATACATAATGCCTCAAAGAGTTTGAGAAAAGTCATTTCTCAAATAAAAGGATTTAAAGACAAATATATGATGAATTTTGTATAGAATTAATTCATTTTTGGTGAATTTTATGGGACATGGTAATGTTGAAATGGGAAATAATAAATGTCGTAAATAGTGGGGGGGAAATGCCCACATGTGGACAAGAGTATTTCAATTTAAGAGTTTGTCATAATTTTATAAAACACTAAACCTAAAAGGAAATTTGGTATGTATTTTATCGAATATTTATATATTATGTTGTATATTTCGGATGGTTGAAATTATGATATATTTATTAGTATAAAATCTATAAATGTAAAAATTATGGTTTCATAATTGGATTAGAGAGTTCAGGATCATGGATATTATATGAAGTTTTCTAGGATTAGTTGAATTTGTTTATAGATATGTATCATATTTATTGGCATGAAATATTGCATGTATTAGTATATTTCAATAATTTTTTAAAATATAGTCTAATTTTTATTTATATTATATTTATTTTTTAGAAGGATTCTTTCAAAATATACATCATCTAGCGAGAATAAAGTCATTCTACGCACAACTATATTAAAAATTTTATTCAGGATAATATTTAGCAGGTTACTGTTGTAACTAATATTAAATATATATAAATTTAATCTTAATTAATTAAATATTTTTAATTATTTTTTTGTGATATGTGAGAAATTTATCTATCATGAGGTTGGACAATCTAAAATACTATTTAATTTTCACAGGGGAGATAATGAGGATTACATTCATTAGCATGAAACAAACATCATGGTTACAAAACAAAATTAAAATTTTATTTTTTAAAACAATATGTTTTCTTAAATTATGACATATTTATAGAATAAAATTAATGATGTATGAGATGAAAATCTATTATAGCCATCATCAATATCCTAGTGTGATACTACTACCAATAATTTTTCCAATGAGCATTTCTGTCATCTACGAGGGGAGGGTTCAAAATTATCACCATCATGAGTCATTAATAGTGGCGCATCTTCATTAACAATGTGAAATTATTCTATAAGACATCATATTTTTATTATTTATGATAATGAATAATAAATTAAATTTATGATGATGGAGAATAGAGTACATTAGTAGGAGTCAAGATTGATAGATAAAGAAGTATTATTTTCTATGTTGGGGAGTGCACTATCTAGTATATTTCATGTGTTAACAAAAAGTGATTAGATGGAAATGGAATTATTGATTTTCTAGAATCCGTAAATGTTGAAATAGATATATTTATTCAACTATGTTTATATTTTTGTAAAAATTATTTTTGATTATTTTTTTATGTACAATATCAACATGAAACTAATTAATATTCTAAATTTTATTTACTATAAACACTGAAGTATAGTAGCAGGTAGGGAAATCAAGGGCACTTATAGAATTCATTTTAGGGGAAGCAAGTATGACTCATTAAAGTAAGAGTGATTGTGGATCCCCTAATTTTTTATATTAAAATATTGTGTTGTGAGGATAATATTTCATGTTTCATCTACAAAAAATGCACTCAAACAAAAATATTTTATGCTTACATAATAATTTACAGTGATGATTATAATTATAAAATTCTTATTTTTCGATGATTTTATTTTGAAAGTGTTTAATTACATATTCTTATATGTTTTATGTTTTTTATGTGGTAATATGTAGTGTTTTGAATATAGTAGTTTCTATTTTCTTAGTTCTCATAGTGATTAGATTATCAATAATTAAAATAATCACTATAAAAATTTGTAGCTATAGTGTAAAGAACATCTATCTATGGACTAATTCCCACCATTTTATTATAAATCACTTCCTTCTAATTCACAATAGTTTAAACCAATACTTATTTAGTTAAATAATAATTAAAATAAAACTACAATAAACAATTTCACTTTTTAAATCACTGCTCATTTGAGAAAAAAAATTTGTTGCCTAAATTATCTCTCCAAGGAATGGGAAGGTTTAAAAATTTCAATTAATTTTTGATTTTGGCCCATTGGAATAAAAATTATGTATTAAAAAATATACACTTCAACATATCCTGAATGGAGATGTTTCTATTTTTATCAGTGCTAAGAAGAAAGAACTAAAAAAATCCCCACATTTATTAGTGCTAGGAAAAAATTCTCATAATGGTAGCATTTATCAGTGCTAAAAAAAGTATTGATAAAGGTGTATACATAATCTACATTTTTTAGTACTGATAAAAGTTATATTTAATAACTCTATTTATAACACTGATAAATATTTTTAATACAAAATATTATTAATATATATAAAATTAACATATTTATATTCAAAAATAATTTTTATTTATATACATTAATAAAAATGGATTGCTAATAGATAAATTAAATATGATATATTAATATAAATATTTTTAATAAATAATATATATTTAATGATTTGAAAGAAATATTTTATAGTAATATATATTTATATATTTAAATAATTATAAAATTATAATTTTTTCAATAAATAAACATAATTATTATATTTATAATTACATATACATACTTTTGAAATAATTTAATTTATTATTATAATTATATCAAAATAAATATATATATATCATATACCCCAATGAATTCGGTATATATATATACCCCAATGAATATTCGGTATAAATATATACAAATTATACATATACCCCAATGAATTCGGTATATATATATATATCATGAGGTAATGATGTTATTCCAGTAAATGATTCGTTTTATTTTTGTTCATATATTGATGTGTGAGTATAATTGATGTAATATGATAATATTTTTATTTGTGGACATTGTGCGTAACTGTGTTCCAAATGTTAAGACTACCTAAATTATGATGAAACTTGTATTTTTTATGTTTTCTTTGCTAATGAATGTGCATTTAAACAATGAATCCCTTATTATCCATGTTTGTATGCATGTGATTAAATGTTTTTTGAAATATATACTTTACTATGTGAGATTATTCATGTTCTACTCATGAACAAATTATATTCCTATAAATGGATAAAAAATTAAAATAATTATATTTAGATAATAAATATATTTTATGAATTTTTAATTATAACATGTTAATTAAATAAAAATATGTTATATATATATTTATAATAATACTTAATTACATATTATTAAATAATTATAAAATAACAATAAATAGATTTATTGTAATTTTTTAAACATTTATTGATACATAGTAATAATTAAATATATATGTAAACATACACAATATTATATAAAATTATTATAAATATATTTATTAATTGGAATAATTATATTTACATATAATTATTTATTTATATTAAATATATTATTATATTTATAATTATATAAATAAAAATAATTTTATAACAATATTCATAAAAATATACAATTAGTTATAAATATATACAAATATTTTAAATAATTATATTATATTTTATTAATTAGTCGATTATAATGATTACATTTACTATGTATAATTATAAAATTACAAATATAATAAATATATTTATTATTATATTATGAACATAAATAATTTTATATATGTTTATTTAGTTATAATAATAAATATATATATATTTATTTAAATAATTATAAAATTATAATAAATAATTGTATAATATTTATTTAAATATATTTTAAATATATTTTAAATATATTTACTATTTTAATAATTATTTATTAATATATATATATATATAGTTTTAAATATATATCAAAAATGTTTATAAAAATTTATATATAATTGTTGTTATAAATATATAAATACATATTTAACTAATAAAATATTATAATAAATATTTTTAAATAATATATATATTAATTATATTTATAATTATGTAATTACATATAAATACATGTATATATATTTAGTTATACTTAATATATATATATTTAAAAATTATAAAATTATAATAAATATATTTATATAATAAAAGTAGTCATTATATATACAATTATATATAATGATATATTTGTTTATATTGATAGAAATATATACAAATTTATAAATACACCAATGTTTGGGACATGAGATATTATTATATAAATATATTTAAAATTGTATAATAATATATTTAAATATACTTATATATAAATATAGTTGGAAATAAATAATTGTACAAATAATTATAAAATTATAATAAATTTAGTTAAATAATAAATAAATTAACTATAATTTTATCGATATTTATATATATTGATTAATATATATATTTATATAATCAAGTAAATATATATGTATGTATATATATAATTATATAAAAATATTTATAAAATAATAAAAAAATCAATAAAAATAAATTTATAATATTTATAATTTAATACATACTTACACATATATATATAGTAAAAAAATAATATATATATATATATTTTTAAATTTATAAAAAATATTTTTAAATAATTAATATATTTATATATTTGGATCATTATCAGTGATAAAAAATGAATCATCCACAAATGATACATGGATAAATGACTAAATGATATGATTCATGTCCACAAGGTGCACCCTCCTTTTCGAGGGCCTACCCGAATAGCACTATACAGTTAAGAGTGCTTGGTTTGAAGTAGTGATTAGGATGGGTGACCTTCTAGGAAGTTTTCTAGGGTGTTTGTGGGTGAGGAAAAAACACACTCGAAAGGACATGTCATGGAATATGGGGACTGTCACTAGTCAGATGACCTGTTCAAGTAAGGGGGTGGACCTTTGGGGGGACAATGTGACTATGGGACAACCGGTGGAACCTGTAAGGCTAGAACCCGATGACCATGTTAAGACGAGGGGGGGGGGGTTCTGTGATGTCACCGAGACCCGGTTGTTAAATTTTGAATCAGAGGAGGAACCCGGCCTTAAGTGCACTGCACTACCTGGGTTGAGATGTAGCGCCCACTACGAGGACGTTGTGCTCTGGGGGGGGGGGGGGGGTGATTGTAACATCCCAAAATGTTACAGGGTTAAATGACTAAACGATATGACTAATTTCAACAAGGTTCAACTTCTATTTCGAGAGCCTACGCTATTAGAACTCCATAGTTAAGCGTATTTGGCCTAGAGTCATCATCAGAATGTGTGACCTTCTGGGAAGATTCAAAGGGTGTGTGTGAGTGAGGACAAACAACATTGGAAAGGACATGTGTTGGCCTATGGAGACTGTCATTAGTCAGATTACCCATTCAGGGATGTGGGTGGACCCTAGGGCGGGGTCCACATATCTGCGGGGCAATTGGTAGAACCTGGTGGGCCAGGACCTGACAACCATTTCATGGCAGGGTGTTTGTGCGGTTAACGGGACACGATTGTTACAAAAAATCACTGATAATGGTTAGTTATATTAGTGAATTCTATTTTAGTGTGGATAAAACTCACTTTTATCAATACAATTTTGAAACTACTAATAAAAACCATCTATGATTTTATAAATTAAAAAATAGCAGATTCTCTCTCTCCACATCTTCAAGCATCCGCGGAACTGTAGTGATGTTGTTGTTGCTCTCTCAGTCATAGCTCTTTGTCTTCAATGTGTCTATCATCATTTTCATCGTCATCACTCCCTACCACGGTCGCTCCCAACCGAACCCTCATTTCACTTCATCAACGATTCATTATATCTCTATGTTATGATATATTTTTTATTAATATTATCTTCATGTTGTCCCCAAAAGTATGAATTGATGCATCCAAAAAACCCATTGATCTCATTTTGTAGAGATCACAGATACAACTCCCTCACCAGAATTCATCCTTGAAATTAGTGTTCTTTACCCATATGGGATCAAACCAGATTAGTCCATGTTTAAATCAGTCAATTGTTTTATCCCCACACCACCCCTTGTATACATATAACCAGTGCCCTATATTTTATTGACATGTTTTTCATTACTAGTGTTGAATAATACTTATCTTCATTCAATTGTAAACATATAAATTTTTGGAATTCTATTATTATGTATGATTATAAAACATTTATTTAATAATATTGTCTGAAACATGTAAGTTGTTTTTGTTGGTATGTAAGTGAATTTTAGTTAAATTTATAATTAGGTTACTCTAACAATTTTTTTTATTATGTGTTAGTGATGGAATGGATATTTTCGATTTTTTATCCAATATGAAGTATCATAGGATTTTAGTTTTGATTAACATCATCCTGGTGGTAGATTAACACCTCAACATGCTATTTTAGTAGTTTAAAGATATTTTTTCTCTCCATTTTCTTTTATTGACATTCAATGTTATGTTTGATTTTTCATAAATTGTTCAACATGAAATGTTTCATGTAAAATGGATTATATTGGACTAGTATATGGAAAATTATCTATTATGAATTTATTAATCAATTTTAGATATTGGTAGCAATGATTATTAATCCCAATGAACCAACATTACAAAAATCAATTGATTAAATAGTTGAGATTGATTTTGTAATGAAATATAAAATTAATATATACGAATTTGAAAATGTTTATGTTTATTGATTTGAACGTTCGAGATAATTCTTGATCATGAATCTAATGTTTTTTTGTATTTTTATGAGTTTATTGATAACTTCATTTGTTTCCTGTAAATTCTATGTTTTTAATTTTACTAGTGAGTTTTAAGGTGTTTTATTATTATATTTTTTAAGTAGTTAGAATTTCAAATTAATGGTTGGTTTTCATTAATATAATATTGATTTTAAAATGATATAAATTTTCAAAATAGTCTCGAAATCAATTTTCAAAAATGGATTTTTAGAATATTTCTCGAGGGACCATTTGGAACCCAAAAACGATGACTTAAAATAACATTTTATTGAAAATTAATTTCAAAGATAGGTTTTAATAAATTATTATGAATTAAAACCTAAAGAAACTAACTAACACATCCTATAATTTTTTTCTATAAACCATGACGTACATTCATATAATCCCAATAATCTCATGGTATATGTGATCATTTGAAATCATTGTAATTTATGGGATTTGAATTTCTATTTTACAATAACAATAAATGGGAATGTAGACCATTATAGAATCATGGAATGAAAAATAAATTAATAACTATAATAGATGATATCAATTTATTCTAAATCAGTTCTCATGAAATATTATCTAAAATTAGATATATTAATTAGTTTCTATCTTTTGAATATTGTATCCGACCTACATTTTATTACTTTTATGTTTTTTTCAGCTAATTTGGCAATGTAAGTACTGTTATTTCAGGAAAATTTCAATAGGAGAATCATGTTGTCATATGGACCTTGGTTCCAGTCTAAGGCTGAATGGTTTTCAGTTGTTTCAAAATATATGAATGAAAAAATGTAAATAATTCTTAAGATATTTTTAGGGAAAATGACACTATTAATTATAACAATCATTAGATTTTTATTGTAGGGTCTCCTGTAATGTTTTAGTATTTTATTACTTAAAAACATAATATTTAAAGAAACAACACATTAATTGAAAACTGATGAAGTAAAGGATATTATGGTTTAGTCTTATTGGGGGAATTGGCAGAAGTGATATTATGATGAAAAAATTATATTCATTTTCTCACTGAAAATATATCTTGAACATTAAATTTATTTTATAAAAACATTCACATTCAAGTACCTATAAAAGTATTAGATGGCAAAGTAATATGTGATAGTTAAATTCTTTTAGCTGAAATATAAATTTTGATAAATGTTTGATCGATGAAATTATTTCAACCAAAATATGGGTGAAATAATTTGTGAAACTTATGCATTCAATTATTAGGATATTAAATATTGGGGTATACTAACTCCAGTATGATTCATATAAGTCCTATATTATAATATTTAGTTCCATGGAAACCCCTATATGTTAAATAATTTCTCATTTAATGGTTATAGAATAAATTTTATTTGGGGATAATTAATTTTTTTTGAAACAATTAAATGATTGGTTCCCATTATTTGAAAATCCCCTTTTGTTAGTATATATATATATTTTAAAATATAAATATTTTTGAATCAAATATGATGGATATGACTAATGAATGGATAGATTCCAATCATATGAAAAACAAGTTTGAACATGTAGTGAAAGTGATAATAATGTTTTCAAATGATCATGCATATCCTCTTTCGGAAACCCTTTTTCAATGATTGTGCTATTTTTATTAATGACAAATTAGTCCGTAGGAATTGGAGGAAAACAAAACCTATAAGGGAATTGAAAAAAGATATAAATTTTGGAATATACACGGGGAATAGGTAATGTAGCTAGTGACTATGAATACACTACGTTTGATGGATCATCTAATGTGATTATAAGTGTGGACAATGAAGAAGTCTCTATCAATTGTGTGATAAGTCGTTTGAATGGTGATGAAGATCATATTAAGGAAATGACAGTGACAGTTGAGGATGACTGTCTTGATTTTAAAAAATTGTTTGAGAAGATAATTAGTTTTTAAAAGACCCCATATCAAGTTGTTTGAAAAAAATATATACCATTTTTATCCATAATGAAGCTGTGTAATTTAAATTCTAGAAATGGATGGAGTAAAACCGTTTTTATTGAACTATTTGTTCTATTGAAAGAGATTCTCCTATAAGATAATGATTTACCAAGACAAACAGATTATGCCAAACAAATTCTATATTTAGTAGGTATGATCTCTAAAATAATACACGCCTATCCAAATGATTGTTTACTGAATTTCATGGACCAAAACTCACTTTATAAATACCCAAAATATGGTTCTTCTCGATACAAAAATAATGAATTATGACTTATGAATGTTTTATTGTACTTTTCAATAATTCCAAGGTTATTTGCCCTATCTATAAGTGAGGATAATGAAAGGAAACTATTGTGGGCCATTGATAAAAGAAATAAATATGCAAAACTTTTTCACCCAAAGGAAACTCATAAGTATAAGAGTATTGATAATGAGTTTCTTGAATTTAGAAATTATCTTTGAAACTATCATATTATATAATATATAGATGGAATGAATTATTTTGTTCTTAAAAGAAACACTTATAGTTCATGGATATCTGTATTGGTAAATTATAACATTCTACCATGGTTATGTGTAAAATGAAAATACATTACATTATGTATTCTTATATCAGGACCAAAAGAACTGGGTAATGATATTGATTTTTATTTGGATCAATTGATCAATGATTTTAAATTATTTTTGGATTCATGTGTAATATTGTATTATTTATACATAAATGAATACATCACATTGATAGGTAGGTTTTTCATAATGATAAATGGATTTTCGGATTATAGAATTTTTTTAGGATATTGGATAAAAATAATCCAAGGTTGTTCCATTTTCAGACAAGGTAAGAATTCAATTAGGTTGAAACCTTCATCGATGAATGTGTTTCTATGAAATCTCTTATTTCTATACCAATAACATATATTCTGATCTTGGAAAAAACCATTCAATGGAATTTTAGAATAATATACAACATCATCTCCTCTAAGAGGTGATTAACAGTTTGAGAGTAAAATATTTGGATCCTTCATTTGGAAAATCATTTTTGAAAAACCATACGAAATCCTATTGAAAAAAGTGATCAATTTTTCATAAATTACCATACTGCAATTTTCTATACATCTAGAATTTTTATCATGTTATTCATGATGAATAACTGTTTGTGATAGTATAATTAGATATTTTTAAAATGGACATGAAAAAAGGATGGAAATAAGGCTATGTTGGGAATGGTAGACACATGAATATATGAAGAGTTGTTTCTAGTGAAGGGTAAAAAATGTACTTTTCTTCCACCCACATATTATACTTTTTTAGGATGAAATGATATATGTTTTTTAACATAATGAATTATGTAATTGTTCTAGATGGGTATTAATAGAATATCAATAATATCATGTCAATGACTCATTTAATATTTAAGGAGATGAATTCACATTAATGTCATGTTTTGATGTTATATCTAATTCTAATATCTTTACATTTCATTTCCTGAATAATGTCCACAATAAAAATAAATATATATTTCTATTAAAAGATATTTGTAGCAATTTTATTGACCGGTCAAATTATCAAATAGGGTGAATGAAATTGTCATTATATTATGTGAATTTTATATGTTCTTCCCTCTAAAAATCATTGATACTATGGTTCACATAACGGTACACTTGGTATGAGATATTCAACTATTTGGTCTTGTAAATTAAAAATATATTTACCCAATTGAATGTTATGTGAGGATTTTTAAAGGGTATGTCAAAATAGAATTCCGATAGAGGGTTGTGTTTTTGAGTGATATATTACTGAGAAAACCATTTAATTATGTACCAACTACATATGAAGGGTGGAAGGAATTGTTCTATGGAAATATCACCACACTCGGTAGCTTTTGGGTGAAGGATTTTATTGAAGAGATGATATTAAAATAAATATTAAAAATCTTGTGATAGACTACCATTATGGTTGGCATTAATGTTTAGAGGTTTCCCCATATTTAGAAACAAAAATTTTTTTTTTTAGAAATTTTAATCCATCAGTTGATGAGTGATAGATATAAAATACACATAATCAATAGTTTATAGGATGGTTTAGAGATAATATATTTAATGATTTAGATGAAAATATGGATTCAATTTCAAAAATACATTGATAGATAGCTAGTGGACCATGTGTGTACATATTATCATACAATAGTTATTTAATTAATTGTTAAATGTTCGATAAAAATGAACATGATAAATATAGTATCATGGAAAATAGTGGAGTTAAACATAGGATTGAAGTGATGCATGATTCAGGTAATAAGGAATGAAATAAAATTTATCGAAATATTTCATATTTTCTCATTATCAATTAATATTAGGTTTGAATTATATGACATTACATGTGCCTATTTTTCTATTCATTTAGGATAATAATTGGTGTGCTTTTAAAATATATGAATATGGATTCATGAATGTGGATTTCGCTAAGGGTATAATTAAAAACAATTCATAATAGAATAACATGCATTAAATGTATTTAATAATCCATATCCCGCAAAATGAAAGTGGCTAATTGTTTAGTTATTGAGGAAACTCAATGAAGGGACAAATGAAAATTCTATTGATGATGGCCATTTCAATGGGACATCTTAACCATTTTTAGAAATCCCATAGTAGATGTTGTTTTCAATGTTATAGGAGACAACAAAGAGGGGATTTGGATACTCAATACAGGGGTTAAATAAAATTATCCTTAAAATAATATAGTTCAATAATCAGGTTAGATATTTTTAGAATATACATTCCATTTCCAAATACTGTAATTTTTTCAATGATATATATATTTAATATAAATTAATGTACAAAAAACTTATATTGATAATGAATTGTAAACATATTGGTGATCTCAATGTAAAAAAAAACTCATTTCTCAATATCTTGTTACTCCTAATGTTGGAAAACTAAATTCTTTTTTACTTGATCGTGCTCCCAATCCTATGGATCATCGAGTTTATCCACCTACTAGTACTCCTAGTGTATTGTCATAATGACCTTATACACATGTTGATGCTATGAATCCAAGGGAAAAACACATTGAATATGTTAAATAAGAATAATTGGTAGGAGATGAAGAATTGATGAAGTATTACAAATATGGTCAATGTTGTGTGATGATGTTATTAAAAGTTGTCATGTCAAAAATAAAAGGCATAAAATTAAGGGATAAATATAATGTGTGGGGCCAAGATGATAACCAAAATATGGCTATGTTCATTAGTTTCATTGGGATCAATAGTCGGTAGTGTATTCCAATTAATGTAGCTTCACTGCACCATGTAGTGCCCAAGCTTAAGACAGAAATTTGGGAAGAGATTATTATAACATTATGAAATCATTTATTAATTTCACTATAAAGCAAAACAATGATACAATGAATTACTCTTTATCTCCCTTTGAATAGTGAATTTAAAATATATGAATCCTGGATGAAATTTTTATTATTTATTACTGCAGTGACCCATAGGGTCTTTTTCACAATTCTAACATGATTTCATGACAATGATTCTACATGGAAAATAAACTTTCACCCACCACATTTTAATTCACACTTGAAAACCCAAGAAGAATAGAATGGGTCTAATGGACTTTATATATAGATTTATTTATAAGAACATTGTTTCTGGTAATAAATTTATTGAAAATATTTTTATTCGTAAATTTGGTTAATAATTTCTTATTTTTGAAACAGTGACTGAGTGATGAAAATAAGGAGTGGGAAACATAACAAATTTACTCATACTAAAATGAAAGGACTGGGTATGCATAACCTGAGAAACAAATTTTATATATTTTAAATATACAATAATAAATTTATTTTTCATGAAACAAAAATATAATTTTGTGCCTCTATTTATATGTAGATTGAAGAATCCAAATCCAAAACCACTTCCATTCCACATGATGTTCTATAGAATATGGAACCTGTAATGAGAGATGAGATAATAATTTATGAAAAACACACAAATGTGTGGAAAACATGTATAATTATGAAATAATAAAATTATTCCTTCTTTAAATTTCTATTATATAAAAATAATTACTAATTTTCAAATATTTTATAAACAACATAGTCCTAGAAATCATAAACCCCTATACTGGATGACCACATAATATCGGTGGTATTGAAGTGGCATGGCCAAAATGGCTGCATTAGAGGTGTATGTTTTTGGGTGACACGTAGAACATATTTTGAGAAAAAAGTCGTATAATTATTAAGAAATCGTAGATTTAAATGAAATATTTGCTTCCCTTGAAGAATAATTTCATTGGAAGAATAATTTATTTGGAAATGTTGTGTGGTGGGGGAAGAAATGAGAAGAAACAAATTAATAACTACATTCTTTTAAAGATATCGCCCCACCCCACAGGATTTGAGGTGATCAATTCAACTTAAAATTCCATATTAGTTATGGTAATTACTATTCTAAAAATTGATTTTGTGAAATTTGAATCAGACATAAAAAAATAATTTCTTATAATAATAAAATACAGGGTTAAAATTTCTATGATTTATCTCCATCAACACCCACCATCACCGTGTAGTGAGGGCTATGATGTTCAAAGTCTAAGGAGAGACTATACATAAGATGCTAATTCGAAGTAGTCTTGTGTGTATTATTATTAGCACAACTCATGATCTTAGCACTGAGCTACCTATTATACATGATGATAAAGATATTAATAATGTCAAACCATCTATTAGAACATTCTTCTCATGGACATAAAATATTATAAAAACACATGTTGATGAGGATAATTAATTTATAATTTATATTTAATAATAGTCATACAATAAATAATAAAAAATGTTACGAAACTATAAATGTTATTACCTATGGACAATGGAAAGGGTCTGAAGTTAATGGTTGTCTAAAAACAATCTAATGGATCTTCCAAACCATTGGAAATATCTTCTGAAATCACCTTTAACCATCCCATTCAATATCCACAATTACTAACATTGAAGGTTCATTTAAAATTAAAAAAAATGTAGTAGTGACATAGAAAATTTTGACGAAAAAATTTATGAAGATGAAGGTACAAAGTATATTACCCTTGAGAATGTATGTGAAATACTCAACTATGAATAACTAAGTGGTTTAGTTGTAAATTTATAAATGAGGTATTTTTTCAAGATTTATTTTAAAAAGATAATATAATGAGTTAATTATGAATAAAAAAATTTCATATTTTTTGTAGACATATATATCGAAACCAATTTAAAGGATTACCCCTTGAATATAAAATTTTTACCCATTATTCATCATGTCAATTCTACAAAATAAGAAAAAATATATTAAATAAAAATTATTAAACTAGTGATAAATTGGAGAAATTTAATGAAATAAAACTTGAAGAGTGACATACTCTTCTTAATTACAACATTAGAGGAGGAAAAATATATAATTTATTCATATCAAATACATTTTCATTCATTTAATTACATAGTCATTTTTTTTATTTTATGAAACATTAGATTTTCATGTCTGCCAATATAGATAATCTAATAATTTTCTACACAATTCAATACATATATACCCATCAAACACACCACATAAGAAGACGTCTAGAAGTTTTTAATACAGTAGATCCATCATTCTAGAAGTAAGCTTCACATTATATATTTTATATTACGTTTTAATGATAATTCTATTATGATGGGTCAGTGAATAAATAATTTGAAAATCAATGCATAAGGATAACCAATGCAAAAAAGAATCCTATAATGTTCAAAAACTAGACAAGTATTGGGGTAAATATAATATTATTTCACTGTAAAAACACATATAAATAAAATTAATTATTTGTTTTCAATGTTTCAATAATGTATGAACCAGAAAATGAAATGGATTATGGTTATTATGTTAGTAAATTTATGAAATAATTAATATTCCATCAATAAACTAGTATCCTTGATATTTTATTTTATAATAAAAATAAAAAATTTTTATTAATACTTTTGATATTTACAATTTCCCAGTACCACTATGACTTCTAAGAAAATAATATTCACAAGAAGATATAGATTTGTTTATAACTATATGTCATGAAAACATGATTGAAGAATGTAAAAAAATATCAGGAACAAGATTAATTTTTATAATATATAGAATTTTCCCTCATAATATAAAATGTCATAATCTATATTAACATAATCTAAATTAAATGATTGAATACTGATGAAGTCAATTTCTTCCTCACATAATTATGATACATAAGACATTAATGAACAAAATATAATGAAAAAATCCTTTGAGGACGATTTTGAAGGTAATATTATGATATAAATTATCTATATTATGAAAAAAATTATATAATAAAACTTTGATTTCTTTTTATTAGTCCTTGTAGAGTCCTATTTTTATAGAGTACTTATATAGATAGTTCTATACTTTATATAGTAAATCAGACACCTTTGTGTTCTCCCTCAAAACCTTTTCAGCCATATAGTGTTGGCATTTATCACATTCCTCAATGATCCCTCCACTACTCAATCATAATGGTTATCATGATGTTTTCAGAGTAAAATAATTTTCCATAGGATTTATGTATTTTTTCATATTAAATAACTAATTATTTATTTATTTTATAAGTCACATATGTATTTTTACTTGTGCAGGTGGATTTATTTGTTTGAGTTGGGGTGGTTTGTTCGAATCTGCACATACTTATGAGAGACTGTACTTCGAGGAGGAAATAATGATTTTGATAATAATGAAATTGGTTATGAATTCAGAAAACCATCATGATAATGTAAATTCCTGCTACTTATTTAATTAAATTATTCATAAAATTTTCATGTAATTACAATTAAATTTCGGAATCATTTTCATATAATACTTATTTAGTTTTTAAGAGATCTTTTGTAGAATTAGTATTTTTCATTAAACGAACCACAAAAATCCATAAAAGATAAAAAAAAATTATTTTCTTCCAATTTTACCATTCTTTCCATTTCCAACCTTTTTCAACCGCAACAATGCAGATTGATCTAATTTTCAAAGCAAAAACTGCATTTCAGTTAAGACCATCTTGTCAATATTATGTAATGTAATTTCCAAAAATAAAACCAAAGTATATCATGGTAACATTGGATTTTAATATTTTTGGATGCTCTGAGATTTGTAGGAATCAATATCACATAAATATAAAATATGTTTTGACCGGTATGACTCATGGTTCTTCATTTTTTTTAAAAACGACATGATTTTTAGTATAAAATTGACATTAATTTTAGTATAAAAATTGACAAAATCAAATCCGAGAAGACATATTCATTTTTTTGATACATTACTAAAATGTTGCATAATATATTTATTAAATGTATGAGTTACACACATCATAAATTTATGCACTATGTGACTGGTCTATTTACAGGATTTTCTACTTTTTTAAAATTGACATTAATTTTATTTAAAAAATAAAAGACATATTGAAAATTGAGAAAATTATTTCAGATTTTTTTAATACTTTTGTTCAACAAACCATAAGTCAATTGGTATTTATAGAAATCGAGAAAACCTCACCTCGACAACTGATCTATCAAATATAACTTGAATTGTGACTTATTATTTAAAATTCAAATTAATTTTACTAGAAATAATAATTGACCAATTAAATACAAGGAATGATAATTGGTATATTTTTGATAATATTAGAAAAATATCTATAATTCATTTATGAATTTTTGGAATCAGGTTCACCCCAATCTATTGTGCCATGTGACCGATATAATTCTAAGTGTGTCTATTTAATTAAAAGTGACATTAATTTTAGTAAAAGAAACATGTGACATACTGAAAACTGAGAAATCACATTTGGATTATTTTGAAACACAATGAGAACAATCCAAGAGTAATTTTTGAATTGTATGACTCAACATTACCCCAATCTGGTGCATGGTGTGACTGGTATAACTCAAAGTGTATCATTTTATTTATAATTAATATATCTTTTTTTTAAAAACTAACATACCAAAAACTAGGAAAACACAATTATATTGGTTTGATAATTTAGAATGAAAACCCACAAGTCATTTCTGTTGTTTATAAATCATCCTCACCACAAGCCAATGTACTGTATAAATAGTATTATTAAAATTGTTTCTATTTAATTAAAATTAATATTCACATTATCAAAAAAAAGAGGTGAAAAACTAAAAACTTATTATTGTTATACTTTAGGAATATAATTAAGAAATAATTTCTAAGTTTTAGTAATCAAACATACCTCAATCCAACACACAATGTAACTACTATAACATGAATTGGGTCGTTTGTTTAAATTTTTTATTAATTTTATTAAAATAAATAGGTTACATATTGAAAAAAAGAGTAAAATCCTTGTCATTTTTTGGATAATATAAGAAAAAAATCCATAATTAGTTTGTGAAATGAAGAAATCACCTAAAAATAATTCTGAATCATGGTGTGTTTGGTATGACCCCATGAATTTATTTTTATTTAAAATAGATATAAAGTTTTGTAAAATAAATAACAGACATCTTAAAAATAGGGGAAAACTATTCATAATGTTTTGATTAATAAGTACAATTACAAATGAGTCATCTGAGATGTATTGGAATCATCCACACCTCAATATGATGCATTATGTGATTGGTATGACTCAAAGTTTCCATTATCAGTATAAAATGTACATTTTAATTCAAGACGTGTGTCACCAACTAGAAACAAAAAAACATGCTCTAATTTCCTTGAAATTATATTAAAGTAAAAAAACAGAAATGACATATTGAAAACCACATAAACACATTTATATTGTTTGGATACATCAGAAAAAATATCCACAATTAATTTTGTAAGGGTAAGAATCAAATGCACCACAATCAGAAGTGTGTTGTGACCGATATAACTCTAAGAGCATCTATATTGGAAATTGGAATTATTTTTAGGAAAAAGAAAAGGTGAAATAAAAAAACTAGCCAAAACATTCTGATTCTTTTGATACATTAGGTAAATAATCCATAAATTATTTTTGATGTGTAAGAATTAACACCACTTCTATAGGATGAAAGAAATGAGCGATATAACTAAAAATGTGCCCTTTTAATTACTATTGTCATTTTTAATATATTCTTCAATATTAATGATTAATTTTTTTATTGTATTAATAAAAAATGTTTTTTTTTCAAATATAGGTGAATCCTTTTTCTTGTAGTTAAGTGACTTGTTTGAAAACTAATACCATGTGAGTAATTTTGTTACAGGGGGTTGTGCACTGAAAATAAGAAAAAAATTACCATTTTTTAAAGATTACAGATATTAGTAAATGTTATTATACAGAAAATTGTTTGAATTGTTTATAGTAGTTTTTCCTTATACATAAAGTCAAAATAAATTCAATTAAATATTATATTTTAAAAACATAGGTTACATGTTGTTGTATTAGTGTGCCATTATAAAAAATAACAATATATTTGGCAGGGTCATTGATGGTGCTATTTCTAGCACTAATAAAATTACCCCATTTTTACATCTAGAAATATCACTGATAAATGTGGTCCTTTATCAATATATTTTTATACCACTGATAATGGGGACCCCCTTTAACAGTTTTGTGGAGTGAATTTATTTTTTATCACTATTAATGTCCTTTTTGGGTTGTGTTAAAGGGCATAGTTTTAGTAGTAATAGTTGATTAGTAATAGCTTACTCAGTAATCAATATTGAATTATAAATACTATTCCAATGGGGTATTATTTTAACCAATGCCATATTTATGATATTCCTATCAGGGGTCTTAGGTTTAAACCCTAATGGAATCCTTTGTGTTAGATATTTATGGTAATAATTTCAAAAGTGATATTAGGTCCAAGATGAGGTCGTGTCCATCAAAGGAGCTGGCGGTGTCTGGTGAGGATAAAATAAGTGTGATGTTGGTGATCCCCATCATTTATTGGAGGTAGGATTGGGATTCATAGGTTTGCAGAAAATCATGGAATACACAATGATATTGGGATTGATTTTTAATCAACAATGGTGGGTAGTAGTGTCGATTAATATAAGTGAAAGGTTATAAAGATGGTGGTGGACCACCAGATGTCTACGATGATGGTTGGTGGTACGTTTTCACCATGGTAGACTGGATGTGCGATGTGGAGACCACACAGATCAGAAGAGAATGGAGGTAGACTAATGGTTTATCAGGATTAAAAAACTACCTGTTTGGGCCTTCGATACTTGTGTTTAATACCCACTAACCCTATGGGTTATGTAATGAGATCCCTCTTCCTAGTAAAATTAGAAGTGATGGTATAATTTAATAAAAAGTTTTTAATTCTTTCTTAACTCATAGATAACTCAATAATGAACATCCTTAAGAATTTTTCAAGCATATAATATAAAACTCATAAAATATAAAAGGCCAAAAAATAGTGAACGTTTTAATAATGATAAGAAATACCCAGACACTCATGTATCTCAAATATGGTCAATCCATCAGATTCTATCATCATTTTATTCCCCACTATAGGATAAATCTAACATTTTATATTCAGTTTCATACAATAAGATTTAAAGTTAGATAATATATTATTATCATGTTTCGTATTTAGATGAAATTAGATTTTATTTCAAAAATAACAATATAATTTTCATTAAAATAATATATTATTTCATAGAATAAATTTTACAATTTCATTTTGAGAATATTATTTAATTTAATTTAAATATTCATCATGAGATCAAGAATTACAACCATAATAAAACTAATTGATTCTGATACTAATATTCATAAAATATTAAATTACGTAATATAATTTCATTTTAGTAAACTACACATCCCAGTTTACACCAAAATAAACAACATTTTAGTAAAATTATTGCATTTCGATCAATTACCTTTACTTTTAATTAAAAAAAATTATTGTTAACTTTTTTTAAAAAATATACATATTTCTAAAATTATATCTTATATTTCACTTTTGATTAAATATATTTCTAAAATTCAATAAATTTTTTTAATATATGTAAGATAAAATCTTTTCTTCTATTAATCTCAATACTAATAATATTTCAAAAAAATTTAAATAATTTTTAAAAAATTATCATTCCTTATTTATCGTATATATCTAAAACAGTTCTACCTACTTTTAAAATTCTAGTGTGTTTTAAAAAGAGTTTATAAAACACAATGATAAAAATATATAATATCAAAATAAAACATACATAACAATTCATTAATAACAGTCAATCACATTTAAGAGATTTTAATTGATTACACCACACTCAATATGTTATTTTAGAAAAAATTGTTGCATAATTCATTTATTATAAATAATTATTTTGATCCACAAATAAAATTCATAGAATATAATAATATATATAGGTCATAATGATTTAGCATACTAATGATTGATGAAATAATTCCAAATTTATCTCCTGACTGAGCCTTGTTAAATTTATCATGTTTTATCTTGTCATACTAGAGAAACTTGGAAAAAATTCTTCATTATATTTATATTTATGAGTAAAAACACGAACATCCCTTGGTAACATGGTATTTTAATAAAAATAGTTTGATCATTACCCTTTATTAATTACTTTCCATTTTTGAAAAATGTTCTATATTATTTATAAAATCCAGAAAACACTATCATGATTTCCCTTTTAATAACCCATTTTGGAAACATTCATCATCCCAGACCAGATAATAACTAACCCATGTGTATTCCATATTTATTTGGGGATAATGACTTGTAAAGTTGCTATTAGAATGTTATATTTGAACAATATACACTATTGGATAAATACAAATTGTTAATCAATGGATAAAAATTTTACATGACCCATATATTCAAAAAAAAACTTATGATTTGAAATAGGTCCAATATGTTTTATAGAAGAAGTTATATTTTTTGGTACCTTCTATTTATATATAAAAATATGAATACACTCTACTGGAATGTATCAAAAAATATAAATCATGGACTATTTTTAGTGAACTATTTATTAGATATATTAAATAAGATTAAAATCATGGTTTAAACAAGAAAATGATTATAGTGAAACATGATATTGTTTTCCATATTTAGTCATCACATTTTATTAAAAGTATTATTATGAAATTGGGTAGTGTTTCTTATTTTGGTAGAGGTATCTTTATAAATTCAGTGATTTTTTATGATTAAATGATTAATGGAACAAGGTTTTAATTGTTATAGGCTACTAGATACCATATATAGACTCACAAGGTACCTAAGGTGGAAATTAGATGTGTTTGGATAAAATATATTATATTTTCCCATTGTTATATAATTTTTTTAAATGATGAATTTGTGAATTAATGTCTAATTTTCATAAAAAATGTCATGTGTGGGTGTGTGTGTTTATATGGGAATATATAGGAGATAATTTTCTTATTTAAACAGAACAATTCTGATAAAATATGTTTTTGAATTATTTTTTATAAATGAAGTGAGATATGTTTTTTTTTGTGTTGTGGAAAAAATTAAATAATTATGACATGATCATTAAATCAATATTTATGGAAATATTGAATGATAATTAATTTAATCTGTATATATATATATATTATATTTTGTTGTGGTTATTAATAATATGATATAACAGAAAGCTGTATAACACATGTGTGTAATCATATTGTTTTTACAATTATTATTATTATTTTTATTATTATTAAATTTTGATATATCTATGTTTATTTTTATATATTATCATATAATAATCATGTTATAAGTATTGTATATGGGTATTAATATTAATATAATATCATTATATTTTTAATTTCATATTAATGATTTCATATAATATTATGATACACATACATGAATATATATTATTAATACATATAATATTATTAATTATATGTAAATGTAATGCTAAATAGATATGTATTATTATTATTATTATTATGATTTATGTGTATATGTAATGTTAAATTACACCAATGGTATGGAAAAAATTCAAGTAGGAAAATGTTCCTCCTATTCTCTACATAGTTATCCTCAAAAAGATTATTGAGTGTTATTAGAAATCCTCAGTCAATTAATAATTAATTATATTTGAAAATCATTCACATGTTTTAGTTTCATAGTATCCAATTTATAGAATAAAATTTTTAATGATGTTATATATTCCCAAATATAGATATAGAAATAAATGTTCTTTTCAAATTAAAGTGTAATCGATGTGGATTAAATGGAATTTCTATCCTGTTTTGAATATTTATCTTCCCTTATAGATATAAATTTTCCATTTTTATTGTTTTAAGGATCCATTTTTAGATTCCCTTTAAAATTTAATATTTTGAATACCTCTTCAACCCCTTGAAATAAATTCATTTAATCTATAAAACGTTGTTCATCATATAAAATATAAAATTGTGGAGGTGAAATTTTATCTTGGGAGATATTGTATCATCCCCAATTTCTAGTGGATACTTTTATAATGTTTTTTCATTAATTATAAATGAAAATTGTAAATGAATTTCTTTTAATTTATCTAGACATTTATAGAAATATCACTTAAATTCCTAGCGTATATGTTTTTCAACTATAATGGGATTTATTTATTATTTTTTTTAAAGAAATTGACATCATATAGGTCGGAAGAAAACCCTTTACATCTATTGAGACCATGTGGCTTGAACCCATGATTTAATGATGAAGAGGGAACAAAGCACACCTCTCGATCATGTGATATCTTGCTTCCATATTATGTTATTTAATATATAAACTTAGTACTATTTTAATATAATGTAACACCCATGAATGATAAAGGGTTAAATGAATAAATTATATTACTCATTTCAACAAGATGAATCTTTTTTTAGGGAGCCTACTTGAGTATAACACCAAAATAAAGCGTGCATGGAATGGATTGGTTATTGGTATTGGTGACCTTCTAGGATGTTTCTCGGGGTATGTGTGAGTGAGGAAAAAAACACAGGAAGAGACATGTGTTGTCTTGTGGGGGAAGTCATTTGTTATATAACCTGTTTGGGAACTTGGGTTGACCCTAGGGTAGGTAAAATGTTTCTACAGGGCAACTAGTTATACCAAGAACCCTAAGACCCACTGGTCTTGTTAAAGTGGGGTGTTTGTGCTGTTAGTGGGGCCAAATTCCCACAATTATTATCAGAGTTGGTACGCAGCATTATGTGTGGTGCACTGCATAGGTTGAGATGTAGGGACCCCAACGAGGACGATATGATCCGGGGGGGTGAATAAAACAACCCAGAATAACAAATGGCTAAATGGATAAATGAGATGACTCATGTCAATAAGTTTCACCTTACTCTTCGAAATCCTACCTGATTAGAACTCCATAGTTAATCGGGTTTGTCATAGAGTAGTGATTGGGATGGGTGACCTCCTATGAATAATACCAAGGTGAGTGTGGGTGATGAATAAACACATTAGAAAGTACATGTGTTGGCCTATAGAGATATTCATTAGTCAGATTACCCATTCAGGCAAGTGGGTGGTCCCCAGGGGGGACCACGTGTCTGCATGGTGACATGTGGTACTGGGCAGTCATTGACCCGATAGACTTGTTAAAGAGGGGTGTCTGTGCTCATAGTGAGGTCCAATTGTTATATATATTCCTGATTCATTTTACATGTATATTTATATTACTAAATTTGATTTTAGTTTTATATTTATATCAATATAGTAATTAACTTATTCTAATAAAATGATTACCAAAGTGTGAAACATATTATTCAAGTCACAAAGGACTTGCATATTAAAAGTAACATTATAAATTTATTTATGTGAAAGATATGATGAATTATTTAATAACATATTTATATAAAAATAACACTTTATCATTCATTAGTAGTTATAAAACATTTCATTAAATTTTTAAGTAGATTCTAATACATACATTGTATATATTTTAATCTAAAAACCATCCTTTTAAAAAATGAATAGAATGATTTATAATAAAAAACAATTATGAAAGATTTGTTATTATTTTTATTTAAAAATATGATTCACATTATGTATATTGTATTTATTTGTTAAAATTGGTTATAAATATTTTATAAAATTTATTTGGTTAATTAATTTTTTATTCATATTTATTTGTGATCATAGCATATAATTTTTTTTACCCTAAATATATTTTCTCAAATATGTTTTGAAAATATATGGTTAACTTATATATATTAATGTATTCAAAAAATCTAAAAATTTTATAAATATAAAAAATAATCTTACATTAATATAATAAATAATATAAAATTACAATAATTTAAAATGTAATCATTCAGGATAAAGTAAATAGTTTTTATTCAAAATAAGTTTTTTTAAAACGTTTTATATGACTTATATTAAATTTAAATTCTTAAATTTTTAAATTTTAATTTTATAAAAAAATAATATTTTTTTAGAATATAAAAAATGGTTTATTATTATATTTTAGTAGTTTCCATAAATAGATTATTTTTTGGTGAATAGTGTATATGTTGGTTTTCAAAAAATCTATTACATTTTTACATCATCATTATCTATTAATGACATGAAATCCTATGAAAAAATTTATATTTAACATATATGTATTTAACAAATTATATAAATCATTTAAATATATTATTTTGTATTTATGAACCCATGTTTGACGTACTAGGACCAATGCAGTGTTTTTTTTCTAATAATAGAATTATTTTTCACTACTTTCATTAATTATGTCCTCAAATGGTTGCATTTAGTTTTAGAATCTGATAAGGTCACATGTATTTATTTTTTTTCATAAAATTATAAATGTGAATGGGATTAATTCTATATATAATATTGGTGTAAAATCATTTTATGCTTAAAAAATATTTTTTTAAAAAAAATTGATTTTCTTTGTGTTTTTAATATTAAAATTAAATGTATTTTTAACCAACTCATGAAATTAAATCCTACAAAACTAATCCCATATTATTAATTATAATCATAAAATCATGTAATAAGGTCCCTTTTATTTTTATTCATATTGTATAGTCACCATGATCAAATGTAATCACAACAGTATGTGTTAAAATGGGTAATGAGTGTGATTAAACTATGAGATATGGCCCCAAAAATAAAAAATCCCCTACATAAAATTTGTTGTATGAGTGTATGTTGTCCCTTAATTACCCCATATTCTAATGTTTTTCTATTTTTTCTACTTTATTTAATTATGAAATAACTTTTATATTACGAAATTATTAATATCATTAAATTCCATTATCAATAAATTATTATTATTCCATGATAATGATAATGATAAAATAAATTATTACCATTTAAAAATAATATTATTGATTACTAATAAATTATATTTTGGGGGTAAATTATTTTTAATCATAAATATTATTATAATTATTTAAAATTATCTGCAATATTATCATAATACTTTTATAGTAGTATGAAAATAAAGTGAATAATATTAAAAAAAATTAAAGTGATTTGGTTTGGATTAGTTATGATGGTTTATAGAGTTGATAGATACTTTGGAAGTATAATTAGAGATTGAGTGTTCAAATTTTAGATTCATTTCTATCTTGATGTTTTTAAACACAAATAATGTGAAAAGTCTCAAAATGACTCAAGAGATATTTAATTTAATATAATATATTAGTAAATTACCTAAAGAAATAATATATTAATTAATGTGGATTATAAATATCCTACCATACCATACACAGATCATTTATAATCCACTTTTGATTTTACAAAATTACATTTTATACTGTTAATGGCTAAATAATTATGAAAACACCATTGATTTTGGGTATAAAATGAAACTCAAGTTATCCTTTTCAATGAATTATATATGTTCGAGTTTCTCCCAAAAATTGTCCTAAATATATCTACAATGTTGGAATACCATGTCACTATTCCCATGACATTAAAATAAACAACTTTCATATAGGTTTTAAGTTCAATCAAATTGTGGATATAAAAATAGGATTTAATTATATTAATTGAGGTCTTTAATGTTAATTTCATCATCCACCACCTAAGTATATATTATAAACATACCCATCTAATGAAAGAAATAAAATTATTATAATTAAATGTTACTATATAGATGAAAAAAACATCATCTAACACCTTTTTACCTATTGGAAAAATGAAAACATCTAACTTACATTCGGGCAGACTCCCATATCCACAATGGATGCATTTAATTTTTCAAAACTTCCTTATATGAATTGTTCTTAAAATTAAATTTACAAATACATATGATTTTTATAATAAAATTAATATATTTTTAAAATATGATGTAATATTTTTTTAAACCCTTTTAATTTGGTCAAAACACCAATCCTTTTTGAAATAAAACAACCCCAATACGTACAATAAGAACTTAAAAAATTTAGTACATAATAAATCATATTCTTAAATGAAATAAAAATAATTTTAATTAAATTATAATAATTAAAAAATTATGATTCAAGAAAATGATTAAAATAATTTTATTACTTAAGAACATAAAATATATGAATGGTGATTCAGGACTCGAGGTAAGGGTTATATCATTTAAATTTTCATTCATTGAGACTTATGTCATTTCCACAACTTGTTTTATTTTATGTAGTGTATAAATTTTCAAGTGAATTTATTTTATTATAAATTTACCAAAATTGAATTATTTTTAAAATCCATTTCATACTCATTCCTTCTAATTTTTATTTATAAAAAAAGTATATAAGTAATAATTTATTTTTCGTTAAAATGATGTTTTTGTGTTTTACTTTAAAATAATTTTATTTAAAATCCATAATATTTATGTGGTTTCACGAATTTTATTATGTATACTCCAATTATTTTTTGTGGAAATTTTATTTTATCAATTATATTAATTAAATTTTTTTGAAAAAGAATCTTATTAATTCCTTATATTGGGGTCTGTTTTCAAGACCCATCCTTTGGGGCCCATGCCGTGACTACCTCAAGCCTGCCTCCCAATGGAGAGTGGTTTGCTTCTAGCGCTGAACACATTATCCAGCAAGTGGGAGGCATTTTATGAGTACCAGTAAACATGAACACTCACAACCCCTTCCCTAAATGCTAGAAAGGAAAATGTACATAGCACTAAGGCAATCATTGAGAGTAGAGGTATATGTTTTATGTAAAATGGGCCAGAAAACAAACCCCCAAACATCAAATATGTAAATTACAGAGTATAAGGTCTTTGATAATCTATCCATAGAAAACCATACCTAATGGGTAAGTAGAGTGTACCTTTAAAAAGTTGTAGGAGTACACCTCACCTATCCAATATCACTGGGAAACACCTAGTCCAAACCACCATTGTCTCTGAAAAACATAAGTTCTCTGCATGAGACATGACACGTACGGGTGAAGGCTGTATAGGGGTGATTAACACAATACTCATCATGGACTCTAAGAAACAATGAAAAGGACCCAAAATGTAATATAAATTCCACTAATGTATAAGTTAAACTATATAGAGAATAATTAGTGAGGGTAAAGATGAACAACTAGTACCGCTGATTAACTCATCCATGATAAGTAACTGAGATCTGTCAGGCCATTGAGGTCCGCTCGTCCATTAGACCACTGAGGTTCGTTCATATTTTGGGCCACTAAGGTCCTCTTGTTTGTTAGGCCACTTAGATCTATTTTTCTCTCATGCCACTGAGGACCGATCATCTGGAGAGTCACTAAGGTCCACTCATCTATTAACCCATTGAGGTCCAAAAATCTATCTGGCCACAGAGGTCCACTTTTCACTTAATTCTCATCACAACTAGTCAGAAGACATATTCTCATAATATGAATGAATATGGGAGTATATACTTCCCCAGCCCTTAGTTTTTTCTCAACCTACATGGAAATTAACTAATTTTTTTTTCAAAAGTAATGTTTGGTCGAATGTGACCCAATGCTGCAAACAAATCCTCAATACAACACACAGTTAGGAAAATTATGACCATTTTACTAAAAGAGGACGATTGATTCTAGGACCAGCTTGACCTAGGAAGTCTGACCCGACCCAACCCGGTAATTCATTACCCTAGGGGATGAGCCATTGGGCCTGCTGGACTCAGCTAGCCACCACCCTCTCTCACATTCCCATTGACCTCGTGCCAAAACCTACCCATGGCCTAGTCATGGGTCTCTAGACAAGATTCAACACCCTTATGTTTCCGTAGTTCCACACCTTCGTGGCCTCCTCCAGATGAAGCAGCACCCCGCTTGTGCCGTATTTCTGCACCTCCAAACTGTCATCGCAGTTCGGCATTGTGACGAACTCCTCTTCCAGACGTGTCACCTTGCTGGTGTCGCGGTCCACTAGCCACTGCCTCATCCACTAGGGTACACATTGTCTCCAACACATGGCCACATCCATGTACCACTTCTATGGGCTATTTTCATGTGCTTCCACCATAGGCTTCATTCCAGTGGCCCCAGTCCACCTCAGACGGTGGCTACCGTGGGTTCCACCACCACCGAGATTTGAGACTGAAGACCTTGCCGCCATTGCGGTCCTCCTGGTTGTAGCCTTCTATTTCCACCATTGTGGTTCTTCTTGGATGGCAGTTTTCAGGACATCACAAAGAATGGAAGAAAATGGGTGGATAAGAAGAATTAATAAGGAACACATGAAGGATGAATCATGTCCTTTGTTCCTGTTGGTGCGATTCATCCTTTTTAAGAGTTTAATAAAGAATTTAAAAAACAGGAAAGTATTGAAAATGATTTATGGTGGGGAATAGGCTAATCAATCATGGGAAAAATAAACAAAGTAATTTCCCTAAGAAAAAGAAAAATTTAAACATGGGAAATTCCAAAACATCACTTTAGGTGACCCTTGACAATAGTGGTTTGGAACTATCTGTGGGCCTATTAATGAAATCCTATGTCAATAACTAACCAACCACCCTTAACAATCCACACTAGTGGAACTACCTTATGGCCTATACTATCATAGAAGATCTATTTTATCTAATCATGAATAGATAGTAACTATCTCTTATCCCTCACTATGATACCTAGTATTCCCATATATATATATATAGATAAGGGTGTAAGGCAACACACACCTAAAAAATATAAATATCAAATCTCATCTCTTCTCTTACACCCTCACATGAATTAATCCAATGAATATGCAATCTATATCAAGAAAAATGTATAACCTTATGGCCATATTATATACCACAAAAATTATAAATATCTACATCATGGGTCACAGTTCGACAATGGTATCAAAAGGGCCCAAAACGCCAACACTATTTTAAATCTATATAAATATTTTGAAAAGGCATTCATTGAAAAGGACTAATAATTCCAAGTCATTTATAGTCTTTTAAAATTAAATTTTAAAGGAAACTTTATAATCGAATTATAATAATTTTTTTCCAAATTATTAATAAAATAATTTTCCAAAGACACTTGAAAATCAATTTTAGAAAAAACTCATCATTTCTCATTAAACCCAACCAAATATATAAAATAAACATTTTAATTTAATTCAAGACCCCAATGAGATAATAAAAGGTCAAACATAGCATTTTTTTTAAAAACTCATTCATCATTTGACCATTATATTAAATTTTGAGTTGAAATTTAAATTAATACAAAACCCTATATGGAATATGAAAATCCCATTAAAATAATTGTCAAATCCCTTTTAACAATAATATATAAGAATACTTTAATAAATACATCATTCAGATGTCCCTAAGAAGATCATTCCATGACAATTAAAAGAAATACATAAAAATGCTTACCTTGATTCAATAGAAATCCTATTTAAAGACATCATTATAATGAATGTTGCTCTAAATATTCAAGAGACAACAATATAAACCAATAAATAATTATCTTAATGAATTAGACTATATGAAACCTAAATATAAACCCAACATCTCATATGTTTCATATGAGGGTGGAAAACCAAAGGAGAAGGGAATAAGAGGAAGAACAAATGAGGGAGGATGGATTTTCTTAAAGATTACAATTGATAATCCAATGGAAATAGTCGCGAAGCCACCCAAGGGGGGTGGAGGAGATCCCTTCAAAAATTTATAGGCCAATTCATATATTAGGGGGAGATAAAAGGAGTGGAATACGTCTTAAATCAAGTAAGGGATAAGATTTGAAATTAAAAAAATTAAAAAAAGGGAAGCTCACACAATTAAGGCACATTGTTTGAAAACATGTTTTAAAATTATACTATATTTAGTTGATAAACGAGTCACATTAACACATTTTTTCTCACATTTTTCTAATAATGCACCAACAATTTCAAAAATCTATTTTATGTTGTAGAATAAATTTTAAGGTTGTCAAATATATTATATGAATCATGAGAAACCTACGCAAAATTGGCTACCTTTAATAGTTAAGCCACACGATTTCCATAAGGACTCACATAAACCATAAAATACCAATGTAGAAAAATCTAAGATCATTCAAAATTACTTAAATAATAATTTACATATTTGAAATTTTGTGGTAAATTTCTTTATTTATAAAAAATACTGTAAAAACCATAGAAACCAATCAAAAAACATTTTAAAATTTACAATACACCAAAATTAATTAAAATTATAAAAAATTAACATTCATTCAATGATAGTAGCTATTAAAATATCCCCACCATGTGAATTTATACACCCACAAATTCCTTCGTAAATGTGTAAGTAAAAAAAAAATAAAACTTCTGGAATGATTTGAGATGAGTGGAAAAACAATTGGAGAGAAAATAATGATTAAAACCATTGGGATCTATTGAAAACTCCGAGAAAACTATAAAATTCCAAAATGTGTGGGACATGTAAAAAACAAAAAATCATGATGAAAAATCAGAAACCATAGGGGGAAAGACATCATGAATGGATCACCCCCCCTTTTAAAAATTATCTACATGATGTCATAATAATAGATCACACCCTAAGACAGAGAGAAAAACCATTAGAAAACTTCTCTAATAATTTTTAAGAATCACCCAATTCCAATGAACAAAAACTGTCACCAAAAACATACTCTATATTTTTAGAAATCCATGACACATGTAAGAACTAAACTCCCACAAGTTAAAAAAATTTCCAATCTCAATATACATATCGAACTCAATACTCAAGAAGGAATACCCAAAATCAAGACACCTCAAGGAATAATAAGGGATCTATACATCATGACATAATAATTAGTACATAAACATGACTATAAATATGGAACCAATCCATAATGACCTAATAAATCTAGAACCAACTTGTTCTCAATAGCTTAAAGGAAACACCTTATATAGTCACCCGACCACTAAACCATTGGTCACCCATGAAAACCCCATCAATAAACCATCATTTCAAATCATATAACAGAGGAAAAAACATTAATTTTCTAGATAAAAAAATAAATATTTCAAGGCATGAACAATAACCAAAATATCCAATACCATCCAAAAAAATCAATAAGTTTTTTACACACATATATATGTATATTACAATTCCATGTTAATGACCATGAAATCCTCAATGAAAATAAAAATAAGGTTTATATGTAAATCAACATCTCATATATGTTAGGTACATAAATCCTAAACCACATCACTACTACCATAAGATACCAAAAAAATTAAAAATAAAATGTATCTAGCTTATGAAATCATTTATATGTAGCTAAATTATTCAATAAATACTACTCCATGCTGATTTTGGTTAGAGTTTTGAACAATTATAATAAACTTAAGCTTAATGTCCCAAAAAATTCAATGTAATTTTGTTAATTATTTGATATTTTTTCAAGTTTTCAAAAATTAACGGTGCATGATTCGGAGGCCTGGTTTGCCCAGAATGAATTTTGGAACCTTTTTAATGCTATGTTCTGTAAACACGTGGGTGGAATTTTTTATCTTTTGAACCAGTGCTAAGATTAAAAATATGAGGGTTCTGTTGAATCTATAGTGCCACGATTCGGTTAAGTGAAGCATCACATTGACTGCAGTAGGTTGGGAGAAAAATTTAATTTTTGACTTTTTAAAGAATAAAAAAATAACATGTACAAGTTTTATTTATTTCTTTTTCTTTTTAATACAACCTATTGAGTGGCGGTGGTAGAGACAATTAAGGTGGTACGTCATTTAATTATTGGGTATTAATTTCATGGTTACACTTTTGATGTGTAACCACCCATCACATAATTAATGAGACACATTAATTACATCAATTAACGAGGCACATTAATTACGTCAATTAATGAACATCATTAATTTTACATTGTGATGCACACCTTTCCCCCTCATATTTAAATAGTGATCGAGGTGGGGTTTTGGAAATACATATTAAAGAGAGGAAACTCGGGTGGAGTTATGCGGTATCATACACTGACGACGGATGAATGCTCAGGCGGCAACAATTTGGGATCGATTAATGCGAATGACTCCAAAAAATGTGGATGCTCCTCCCACCACAACTCTGACACCTCCAAAGGATCCTGAGGTAGAGGGTTTACATGCTTTGTTGTTCCCTCTCATCTTGTTCATGAAAAATATAATTAATATGAACCAACAACCTAACAGGTTTATCCGCGTCTCATCAAAGCACGTGGGTGGTTGTTGTTGGAGGGAACTGGCCGAAACCAAAAAGGAATGGACCCACCGTTAATATTTCCCATGGTGGATTCTTGGTCATAGAATAATGAATGCAGTGGATATGCAATTTAGATGTCCTTGAAATGACGACGACATCCAATGTGGTCTGTAGGCATGTCTTGAAGGAAAAAAGGGCCACCGAGGCTCACTCGGTGGCCCACAGAAGAAATGAAGATACTGATGAATGATGCCAGTGGATGAGGGTAGTGGCTAGAAACCACAGTCCATGGTGGAAGAGCGACACCGCTCATCACCACGGTGGTCAGACGGGTGGCTGATAGCGACCGAACCCGGAGGCGGAGGTGGTGACCAGTCGCGCACCGCATTTATGTGTTGTGACTTGAACCTACGATGGTGGGGAGCTGAAGAGGTCCTTTCTCCTGTAGGTCCACAGGTGAGAAGGCGATTCCACCTAGCACTGCCCAAAATTAACATGAACGTCTCCTTTGAGTCGTTAGGGAGTCGGTGACCGCGCGACCCCGTCCCGGGTCGATCACCGGCCCAATGGTCTAATCCCATCATGGTCCAACCCAACCAGGCCAGTTTGGACCCGGACCGGATCGGGTCAACCCAAACCGGATCAGGATGGCCCATGCCGGGGTGGGACTGGACCTGGACCCCTCTCGGGACCAGAAACGCTTAAAGGGCCATAACATGCGAACCAGATGTTCGTTTGAAAAACTGTTTTCAGCGCTGGGATTAGTGGAGTGAGACTATTATTTTGGGATTCCCCACGAGATTTTATGAGAAAGTTTTAGTATGGCTGGGTTGGATCAAATCGGAATCCAATTGGGCCCTCAGCATTAAAATTCCAATAACTAATAGACTGGGCTTCTGATTGATGCACTGTCTGGGGCCTAAAGACCATTGTGAGAAGGTGGTCTTACGGAGGTACTCTAAGTGAGTTTTGAAATAGTTTCAAGTGCGACCTAGGATGGATCATACTTAAATCCAACCTATCCCTTTTCACAAAAGTTCCCATATATCATAGACTGGGTGTCCGATCAATGGGTTGTATATCCCATTGGGACACCTATGAGGGGTAGTCTTCTAGGATTGATTTTTTTGGAATTCATTATAGTTAAAATATGACAGATAGCTTGAGGAGAACAGTCATCCAGCTACAAGGCATGCTTAATGTGGGAATCTACTGGCTGACTGTGACATGAAGAATAAGAGAGACCAATGTGGGTCAGCAACCAAAACTCTTGAGTGGGATGATCTAGCTATACAACTAATCATCCCTACCTCTGTAACAACAACCAATATTGGTCAGCAATAGAAACAAATACAGGTTATCACCAGCGACAAATATGGGCAAGCACAAGTGACCAATACGAGTCTGCACCAATGACCAATATGGGTCATCATGCAGAGATTTATACCGGAAAAAAGTGGAGTTACTACGGATATGATGATCTATCTTTACGAATAGTCACCCCTATCCTTGTAACAATGATGTTATAGAATTAGAGTGACTATTCAATTTTGCTTTGTGATTCATTATTTAGAACAGTCTTGTGATATTACATTTGTGGTATTAGTAGTTTTTTTCCTTTGTGGATTACTAAGAGACCTTCGGGGTTCTCAGGGTCCCATACTGGGTATTGTTATAGTCACCCCTACACGGTCTCTGCCCGCATGTGTGTGTCTAGTGAAAACTACTGATGCTCTGAGATAGACATTGGAGGTTCGAGGATTGGTGGTTCTTTGTGCGATTGAAGTAATCAAGATCATATTCATTGACATCTGAATTACTGATACTACCCTCAATGTAGAACTCTAGGGAAGATGAGGAAGTTTTTTATATTCTATTTAGTTTCTAGGGATTGTATTCTAGCCGATAATTTTCTGTTTCTGTTTATACATTAATCTCAGGGTTATACATTACTTTTATTGGTTGTTTACTGTAGTTTCCCTTTGGAGTGTGTACCGATCTCTACGGTAATGCATTCCCTATTCATGAAGATCTTTTAGTTGATACTCACCAACCCCTTGAAAATGGAAGGCGTGCTTGGGGTATTCACATCCACGCCCTGGGGGACTGTCGTGACAACATGGTATCACAAGGTGTTCAGTTCTACAAGATGAACATTGAGTGTAATTTTAATGAAGGAATGGTGTAATGTGTCTTGATATCAGTTTTTAGTACATGGAGTCTAGTGTTGGTGCAGCGGCCGACATATCCATACACTAGTACAATAAAATATGTTTTCCGACTTAGTACATGAAAATACCATTACTATTGTTTTGAAAAAGTTTTCTTGATCAATAATGTTTAAACTCACAAGGTATAACTTATTGACCGAGGCACATCTGTTTCTAATAGGTTGCCTCAATGAAGAAAGCCACTCTAGAATCTGGTTAGTGATTAGGACAGTGGCCCACTGAGTGACGAGGTGTTAGTACAAGGACCACTCACTGTGATGGAACTTATGGGTGGTGTTCCAGCAGCACCACCACATGTTGAGTAGCAGATGCTACCTTTTGATCATGCATGCTGGCTGATCACATTTCATAAGGTCCATAGATATAGGTATCTGAGATTTCGAGGGAAGAAGGACCCCAAGGAAGATGTGGACTATCTTGAGGGGGTTTCGTGGGTCATTAGAATAGTGGAGACACCTACTGAGAAGATGGTGATCGTCACCACTATCCTTCTTCAGGGCTCAGTAGGATGATGGTGGATCTCAATGCTCCAGGTGCATGAGGAGACTACCCTGACCTGGCCAGACAATGAGACCCTTGTCTGGGTGGAGTTCGTCCCAGCGACACTATAATCTAATCATATTCAGGAGTTACTGCATCAGTAGTAGGGAATCCAGACTATGGCTCATTACTCGACAAGATTTAATGACCACTCCTGATATTCCAATGACATGGTACACGACCCTCACTCCAGGGCCTGGACCATTTTGTAGGGGCTTCGATGAGAGATTAGTGTTGTGATAGTTTCTCTCTGTATCCCGAAGTAGGCTGGGGTGCTAGAGGTATATTTGATGATTGAGAGATTCCTTATCGATCAGGCACTGAAAGTTAGGGCCCCTACTAGACGGCAGGTAGCAGAGTCATTTACAGATGGCTGTAGAAAGACGAAGCACAAGCCCAAGTGGGATAGACCATCTAAAGGGTGACCCACAGACGTGGGGTCTGAGGTGCAAGGCTCAAGAGGCAGAGGGATCCACCTATGAGGCATTATCTATTTTTCTTGTGGGGGACAATTTCACATAGCTTGTTACTTCCTGACTCCCCGCATGAATGATCAGAAGATGATGGAGGTACCACCGAGGAAGTGGCAGCAGCATGAGAATGATCGTCATCTAGGCAGCAGATGAGGTAGGGGGCATGAAGTGCAGTGGTAGGTGGTTGGGGTCACCAGGAACTACCACCACCACCCCCAAGCGGTCCACTATGAGCTCAGGGAGCAGGTCGATGGTAGAAGGCCCAGCAATAGACAGTACATGCTCACAATCCTAACATCCTGATGATGATATGAGGTATGATCTATATCTTCTCTACTTTAGTAGAAGTGCACATCAACACTGGTGCTAGCATTTCTTTCCTTGCCGCAGACATAGTTCGAGACTCTGAGATTCTTACTGAGCATTTATGTCGACTATTGCGTTTGGATACACATACTGAAGGAGATTCAGTGGTCACCCCACTCATGATGACAATGTGATTTTACTGTCATAGGAGAGAGTTTCAGATGTGATCTTCTTGTAGTGTCATTAAATCCCTATGACATCATTCCAGTCATGGACAGGCTATAAGCAGTTCACACACAGATTAACTGCTTGAGGCATACAGTGCGATGTACATGCAGTGATGTAGGCTAGTTTTCCTTTGTCGGAGAGAAGGAAAACAGAGCAACACAACATGGACTTGTACTTAGGATGGTGCTGACAATTACATATCAGTTGGATTAATTGACCATCGACATGGTGGATGATGGGAGTCCACAGATCCAGCGATGGTGGACAAGTATGAAGATGCTTTTCTAGAAGATATCCCAGGACTACCTCCTCACATAGCGGTAGACTTCTCCATTGACTTGTACCTAAGAACATCATCTATATCTAAACCAACATATCAGATTGCCCTAGCAAATGTAGAGACCCGAATCTTGACGTACATGGACATTACATTACATTTTCGGAATACTTAGTACATAACAAAAACACACACACAAGGATCGTAATAGTTTAGTGTCTTCGGAAACTCGGAATATAATCTTCTAATCCTGGTGAAAGATCTTCAACATCTCCCATAAAGATCTTAATTTTTTTATACCTAAAACGTTTCTTTATATCCTAGGGAAAAGAAAACATAAAAGGGTGAGCTCAAACGCTCAGTAAGGGTAAATAAAAGAAATATAAATCACATCAAGCACATGACTTTTGGAAATCTTAACCTGAAAAAGAGATCATAATTTCATAACATGGGATAAATCATGGCAGTGAAATGTAATCACAATAATCATAACTTAAAACATGAATCTTTGTGGCATACACACATAATCATAGAGAATCATTTCTTGTTAGTCAAGAATCATTTCCAAGACTATCTTAGTGGACAAAGTCTCTTTCTGAACCGAGTCACCCTCGTTTCAGTCCTGTATCACTGAACCGGTATAACCTACTGTTCCAGCCATGTCTATCTCATGAGATATAAAATCTTTACCCAATGCATTGGAGGGAGATATAGGTCCCATACATCTCATAATGAAACCATTCTTATGTGTGCCACAAAATCAAAAACCATACATTATAGAATAACCCATGTAATAAAAATGGGAATCTTAAACATCGTGACATCATAAAAAAATTCATATAAGATAAAGGAATTCATAAACATAATTCCACCACAACATAATCAAATCAATGTAATAATAGGGATAAAAAAAAGAACCCTTTATTATCTTAGATGGAAAATAATTTTGATAAAACACTTGAACTCCATTCTTGAGGAAAAAATCCTTTCTTCTTCAAAAACATAACATGTCATACGACTTTAAACTAAAAGAAGTTGATTAAAAATAAACTTGAAAACTTGTAAAGGAATCTTCTTGGAAATAATGTTTTAAAATTCCATTCATGCCGTATAATTTAAAAAAACATTCTTCCCGTACTTTTGTCGGAAAAGTCAAAAAAAGTACCTCGTACGAAAAACGAAAAAAGATTCCTTTCATATCTTTTACTAAAAACTCACCGAAGGGTAAAATAGGATTTAAACAATTTTAGGTGAATGGAAATAATATTACATATTGAGGAAACATGGATTTGGATGATAAAATACACCCCAGTAAATACCAAATTATAAACAATCTCAGATAAAAATGAGATTGTGATATTTCCCGTACCTTAGGTCCGATTTGCTTCGTAAGTGTCTGAACCTCCTGTATAATGATTTAAATAATGTAATTTACTTATCACAGAATCATATTAATTGTTATGATATCATATATGGTTCACTTATGACTTTATGTTACCCGTTATTTTGTAAATTCCATGTTAAAGGTCGTTTTGGGTAAAATTGTTTCATTTGTCGTCCGTGTTTTGACTTGTAATTATTCATATGATTACTTAGATCATGATTACTTAATTCCAGAACATATAACATGATTTATATATATATATATATATATATATTCAGGATATACATATATATAATAAATCAGTAAATGGAAAGAAATACACCGTTCATGGAGACGGTAGTCCGTACGTATGCATGAACGCTGTTTTCGTTTCCTTATTGAATTGAATGGAATTAAGTAGATGACATACATATAAATATAAATAAATCCAGTATCATTATTATGTAATATATTTCATTAGTACTTATTATATATACTTTATAATCATTCATGAATGGTTAATCATTGAGAATGAATCTCATCGCGTCGTGGAGACGGTAGTCCGTACGTACGCACGAGCGATTATATCGTTCCCATGGTCGTGGAATTGTGTTGAAGTGTATGTATACTATTTCATAATCAATATCACTCTATAATAATCATATATAGTTACTCATTACACCATTATAACCATCCAATTAAGGTGGTGGCGGAAAATAGATTACACCGCGGCGTGGAGACGGTATTCCGTACGTACGCACGCGCGTTGATTTCCTTTTTCCGTAGGATGGTTAGAAGGTTAATTAGAGTTGTTTCATATTTATAATAACATATCAGTATATAATAAATACTTATGTTATTAATTTATCATGAAACAACTAAAGAAGAAGAAGTGGAAGAAGAAAGAAATTGAAAAAGATCGGTAATGGATATTACCTCTTCTTGACGCGCCTTCACTTAACCTCCACTTAAAGAACTAAGGATGGTCTTTGATGAAGACCAGAACCTCTAGGATGATACTAGGGAAGTGGAGAAGAGATTTGGGAAGGGTTTGGCCGAGCTTGAAAGCTCAAATTGGTGTGTGGAGGAGAGGGAGGAGGTTCCCTTTTATAAGGGAGGAGAGGGGCATCTTAGGAAAATCTCAAAATATTATTTTATATTAAGGTCAAATTCGGTTTATAATGGTTCCAAATGGTCTTATTTCGAAGATAAAGTGGGTATGGGTCGAAATCCTCTCATCCAATAGGATTTAGACAAGTTTAGGTTATTATTTTAACCTTATCAATTAGATTTAACTCTAAGTTAAATAATTTAACTTTTACAGTGTCTTTTTTTTCATACACTATATGGTTAATAAACTTACTATATCAAGCCAAACGAACCCCAAGTTGTTTATTATTAATATATATATCCTTATATAAGTCATTTGGCCAAACCTTATATTTTTAGGAATTAAATAACAATTAATAATATAATATTTGTTTTAAAAACTAATTTATGTCAATTTTGACACTATTTGGTACATGATTTTTATGAAATTTATAACAGAATGATAAGTTCTAACCAAGTTACTTAAATCAACAATAAGATGTCATATTAACCTAGAAAATTAGTGTAAGTCATAAAAAGTCTCAAATTACATTTATTTGGGAATTTATAACATCAATTATGTTAATTTTTCTTAAAAAGGTAATTACTGCATCATTAAATTATTTAAAGTCTAAAAATTACAAATAAAATACCATTATGTAGGAAATTGTTTTAGCTTTGTAATGAATATTTATAGTCGAATTTATCTTATGTATAACCCCATATTAAAAATGTTTTAGTAAATAAACTTTGATTTTAACTCTTTTAACTCTTCTTTTAATTAAATGATAATAAATGTCCTAATCTAATCCAAGTGGGCCTAAATGATAATATTTTACACTTAAGGTTGTTTTTGGTCGAGATACACTTGTCTAATAGAATTAGTACATGTGTTAGGGTAATATTAATATCATTCTTACCCTTAATTACCCTATTTACTTTTAACCGTGGTAAATAAAAGTAAAAAGTTACTATTCACCAAAAATTATTTTCATCTCATTGAACCACATTTTACTTACTGACATCAACCGTGTCTCTCGGATTTTTGAAATTCCATTCACAGAAGCGGAAAAATTAAGTTTTATGAAAAATTCAGTTTTTTAACTACCACTTAGTAGTTTCACTATTCATCAAAAATTGATGTTTTTCAAAACAATGCCAAAATTTAATCCTAAGCTATATTTCTTATTCAGAATTCAAAAATGAATTCTATTTTACCAAATTCATATCATAGAAGTTGCATTAATTAATTTTATAATTAAATCCTGCTGTTAAAACAAATAGCGTGTTTTTAAGAAACAATATCTATTAAAAGATTGACACTTGTTTATGTCTGGTTTAAATGTGAAATTACATCCAATGACCAACATTGTATTAAATTGTAAAAATATATTCTAAATATACTTTAAAACCACTCAAATTAATAATTTATCACTATTAATTATTTCGATTAAAAAAAGTTGTTTTTAATTAAATTTTAGAAATTTCACTATTCATCAGAAAATGAAAGTAATCCGAAAAGTACCAAAATTTCACCCTAATCTAATTTCGATATTAAGAATCCAAAATAAAGTCCATTTTGAAAAATAAAATTTACAAAATTTCAAAAAGTGTTTATTACTATTCATAACGGCTAGTTTTAATAATATTTTAATAGCATATTGCTGTTTAGTGAAACTCGTTATTGTGTACTACACACACTATCGAGGAAGGTCGCGATTGCTTGTAATTCAAGGCAAGTCAAGGATGCATGTTGTGCAAGCTCCTTTTGTTGTAGCGTACAACACAAGACATTAGTGAAATTAAAAAGAATATTTTTCATAAAATCTTGGGCTATTACATTCTACCCCCCTTAAAATGAATTTCGCCCTCGAAATTTGTCGGGGTTATAAATGGTTTACTATTCGAAAGTTTCTTTAATATAAACCCACATCGTAAAAAGGAATACCAAAAAAAATCTTTAAAAACGAAATTATGAAACGTAACGGTTACCCAAATAAACTAATCACTGGGTTTCCACATAGGTGAAAATATGGATATGGAAGAAAAATCTAACCATCATGTTCTGATGGAGAGTGGTAGAGAACATGGCTATGGAAAAGCCAACAATCACAAATCCATAAATTTGTGATGATCTAAGGTACCATCTGATTAATCAGATATAAGAGCACTAGGACAACATTTTTGGTTTTCAAGATCGTTTCCCTAAAGTTAAAGAATTTGAATTAGAATAAACACTTACTTTATTTTGGTACAATCTCACTGTTGTTCGTGCCTTGAACAATTTCCACTTCATCTCTTAAATAAATGAAGTTGAATTTGTTATTCGTGAAGTGTTAGCAGATCATGTGATAGAATGACGGGTCATTCCATCTGTCTCAAACAAAAGGTTAGGAAAAGTTATTAAATATACATAAGTTATTCTATAGTGAGATTAATCATATATGGTTCCTAAAATGGACTTTATACTTCATATATCATACTACTTAATATAATAAAACTAGTTTCTACTAAACAGGGACTTCCTGTAGGCCAGTGGTAGGCGATAAAGGCCAGTCGCACTTCGGTTGTGGGTTCGATTCCCACATCCTTGTCCGACGTGATGGGCTGTCACCCGTCCTGCAGGTTGTCCTTTTTCTAAAACTACATTACTATAACATCCCATCAATAATATCGAAAAAAGAACTTCTATCCTTAAATAATACTAATTTATGTCCAACATAGTCCATTCTAGTCTTTAGGCTTATCCATAATACTGCAGTCCAGAGATTTAATACCATCTTTGATCCCCATATATAATAAGATATGTCTTGTTGGTCACATTCCAAACCTTCAAAGGCCTTAATCATGTATTCTCTTGAATACCCATTGAACCATAGTGAAAACTTGAATGCAGTTAAAAGTTAACACTTTACACATACCAAAATCCTCAAAATTCTATATACTCAAACCATGATATCACTTAGTCCTTGTATCAATCATGAGCTCATGAATACTATCAAACATTTAATTTTCTCCTTATCTCTTCATTATGCGCATATCATCTACATTCCAAAAATATATGAATAACCTTTCACGGATACTGATAACATTAATCATACACTTTCAAAACTCAAGGAAGGACAATAGTGTAACAATCCTTAGATGGATCTTTATTCCATAGTACCATGATATTCTTTATACAACATTACACTTGATAAACATGTAATCATTCCACTACCTTCTTAAACCATTGACCGAGCTTCAACAATTCTTTCATCTCACATATCATTTGTAGTCTCTTCATCATCATCAACATAAATACTTCCCATACGACCATACTGATTCTCTTCATGAGACTTTCCCCTAGGGCATTGGTTTGCATAATGCCCGTACATTCCACATTTAAAACATTTAACCATTGTTGATGTCGTAGCAATGCCATTATCCTCATCCATGGTGTTAACTGAACCTTTTCCTTTGCACTTACTCTCTTTGTGTCCTTCTTTTCCACACCCAAAGCATCTTCCAGTTCCTTTGAAACATTCGACTTGATGCCTCTTCCCACATGATTTACATAGGGGAAATTGAACTTTCTTTCCTCTATGATCATCATGAAACTCCATCTTTCTCTTATTAGCCGAGTCAGGAAACTTACCAAATTTTACTTTATTGATCATATTATGAGATTTCTGATTCGGCATAACAATGATGTTTGGACTTCCAAATCCTATTTCATTTGGTTTCTAATGAAGAATATCATTCCATTGTCCATCATATCCTCCATTATCGTGAATCATCTTGTTTCCATCCATTTTCTAAAACCCAAAAAGAATGGGTTGAGAGGAAAAAATCATGATAGGGAAAACAATATAATAAAGGTGTAGTATCCTCAATATCTAACATCTTAGGTTAAATTCTATGATCGTTACCGTAGTTCTAGGACTTTATCCTGTACGTATACTTATCCTTAGGGACATCCCTAGACATACCTTATAAATATCTCTAGGGATATCACTAAAGTTCTCGCATCCTAGTTTCCAAAGGTTGACTAAACCTTTCCTCTGATACCAACTGTAGAGACTCGAAGCTTGAAGTACATGGACATTACATTACATTTGCGGAATACTTAGTACATAACAAAAACACACACACAAGGATCGTAATAGTTTAGTGTCTTTGGAAACTCGGAATATAATCTTCTAATCCTGTTGAAAGATCTTCATCATCTCCCATAAAGATCTTCTTGTTTTTATACCGGAAACCTTTCTTTATATCCTGGAGAAAATAAATATAAAAGGCTGAGCTCAAACGCTCAGTAAGGGTAAACAAAATAAATATAAATCACATCAAGCACATAACTTTTGGAAATATTAACCTGCAAAAGAGATCATAATTTCATAACATGAGATAAATCATGGCAGTGAAATGTAATCACAATAATCATAACACAAAACATGAAACTTTGTGGCATATACACATAATCATAGAGAATCATTTCAAGTTAGTCAAGACTCATTGCCAAGACTATCTTAGTAGACAAAGTCCCTTTCTGAATCGAGTCACCCTCGTTTCAGTCCTGTCTCACTGAACTGGTATAACCTACCGTTCCAACCATGTCTATCTCATGAGATATAAAATCTTTACCCAATGCATTGGAGGGAGATATAGGTCCCACCCATCTCATAATGAAACCATTCTTATGTGTGCCACAAAATCATAAACCGTACATCATAGCATAACCCATGTAATAAAAATGGGAATCTTAAACATCGTGACATCATAAAAAATTCATATAAGATAAAGGAATTCATAAACATAATTCCATCACAACATAATCAAATCAATGTAATAATAGGGATAAAAAAACAGAACCCTTTATTATCTTATATGGAAAATAATTTTGATAAAACACTTGAACTCCATTCTTGAGGAAAAAATCCTTTCTTCTTCAAAAATATAACATGTCATACGACTTTAAACTAAAAGAAGTTTATTAAAAATAAACTTGAAAACTTGTAAAGTAAGCTTCTTGGAAATGATGTTTTAAAAATCCATTCATGCCGTATAAGTTAAAAAAATCATTCTTCCCGTACTTTTGTCGGAAAAGTCAAAAAAAGTACCTCATACGAAAAATGACAAAAGATTCCTTTCATATCTTTTACTAAAAACTCACCGAAGGGTAAAATAAGATTAAAAAATTTTTAGGTGAATTGAAATAATATTACATATTGAGGAAACATGGATTTGGAAGATAAAATACACCCCAGTAAATACCAAAGTATAAACAATCTCGGATAAAAATGAGATTGTGATATTTCCCTTACCTTAGGTCCGATTTGCTTCGTAAGTGTCTGAACCTCCTGCATAATGATTTAAATAATGTCATTTACTTATTACAGAATCATATTCATTTTTATGATATCATATATGGTTCACTTATGACTTTATATTACCCGTTCTTTTGTAAATTCCATGTTAAAGAGCGTTTTGGGTAAAATTGTTTCATTTGTCGTCCGTGTTTTGACTTGTAATTATTCATATGATTACTTAGATCATGATTACTTAATTCCAGAACATAAAACATGATTTATATATATATATATATATATATATATTCATGATATACTTATATATAATAAATTAGTAAATGGAAAGAAATACACCGTTCATGGAGACGGTAGTCTGTACGTACGCATGAACGCTGTTTTCATTTCCTTATTGAATTGAATGGAATTAAGTAGATGACATATATATAAATATAAATAAATCCAGTATCATTATTATGTCATATATTTCATTAGTACTTATTATATATACTTTATAATCATTCATGAATGGTTAATCATTGAGAATGAATCTCATCGCGTCGTGGAGACGGTAGTCCGTACGTACGCACGAGCGATGATATCATTCCCATGGTCGTGGAATTGTGTTGAAGTGTATGTATACTATTTAATTATCAATATCACTCTATAATAATCATATATAGTTACTCATTACACCATTATACCTATCCAATTAAGATGGTGGAGGAAAATAGATTACACCACGGCGTGGAGACGGTATTCCGTACGTACGCACACGCGGTGATTTCCATTTTTCGTAGGATAGATAGAAGGTTAATTAGAGTTGTTTCATATTTATAATAACATATAAGTATATAATAAATACTGATGTTATTACTTTATCATGAAACAAATAAAGAAGAAGAAGTTGAAGAAGAAAGAAATTGAAAAAGATTGGTAATGGATATTACCTCTTTTTGACGCGCCTTCACATAACATCCACTTAAAGAACTAAGGATGGTCTTTGAAGAAGACCAGAACCTCTATAATGATACTAGGGAAGTGGAGAAGAGATTTTTGCAGGGTTTGGCCGAGATTTAATGCTCAAATTGGTGTGTGGAGGAGAGGGAGGAGGTGCCCTTTTATAAGGGAGGAGAGGGGCATCTTAGGAAAATCTCAAAATATTATTTTATATTAAGGTCAAATTAGGTTTATAATGGTTCCAAATGGACTTATTTCGAAGATAAAGTGGGTATGGGTCTAAAGCCTCTCATCCAATAGGATTTAGACAAGTTTAGGTTATTATTTTAACCTTATCAATTTGATTTAACTCTAAGTTAAATAATTTAACTTTTACCGTGTCTTTTTTTTCCTTACACTATATGGTTAATAAACTTACTATATCAAGCCAAACGAACCCCAAGTTCTTTATTATTAATATATCTATCCATATCTAAGTCATTTGGCCGAACCTTAGATTTTTATGAATTAAATAACAATTAATAATATAATATTTGTTTTAAAAACTAATTTATGTCAATTTTGACACTATTTGGTACATGATTTTTATGAAATTTTTAACAGAATGATAAGTTCGAACCAAGTTACTTAAATAAACAATAACATGTCATATTAACCTATTAAATTAGTTTAAGTCATAAAAAGTCTAAAATTACATTTATTTAGGCATTTATAAGATCAATTATGTTAATTTTTCTTAAAAAGGTAATTACTGCATCATTAAATTATTTAAAGTCTAAAAATTAAAAATAAAATACCATTATGTAGGAAATCATTTTAGCTTTCTAATGAATATTTATAGTTGAATTAATCTTATGTATAACCCCATATTAAAAATGTTTTAGTAAATAAACTTTGATTTTAACTCTTTTAACTCTTCTTTGATTTAAATAATAATAAATGTCCTAATCTAATCCAAGTGGGCCTAAATGATAATATTTTACACTTAAGGTTGTTTTTGGTAGAGATACACTTGTCCAATAGAATTAGGACATGTGTTAGGGTAATATTAATAACATTCTTACCCTTAATTACCCTATTTACTTTTAACCGTGGTAAATAAAAGTAAAGAGTTACTATTCACCAAAAATTATTTTCATCTCATTGAACCACATTTTACTTACTGACATCAACCGAGTCTCTCGGATTTTTGAAATTTCATTCACAGAAGCGGTAAAATTAAGTTTTATGAAAAAATCAGTTTTTTAACAACCACTTAGTAGTTTCACTATTCATCAAAAATTGATGTTTTTCAGAACAATTCCAAAATTTCATCCTAAGCTATATTTCATATTATGAATTCAAAAATGAAGTATATTTTACCAAATTCATATCATAGAAGTTGCATTAATTAATTTTATAATTAAATCCCGCTGTTAAAACAAATAGCGTGTTTTTAAGAAACAATATCTATCAAAAGATTGACACTTGTTTATGTCTGGTTTAAATGTGAAATTACATCCAATGACCAACATTGTATTAAATTGTAAAAATATATTCTAAATATAATTTAAAACCACTCAAATTAATAATTTATCACTATTAATTATTTCGATTAAAAAAAGTTGTTTTTAATTAAAATTAAAAATTTCACTATTCATCAGAAAATGAAAGTTATCCGAAAAGTACCAAAATTTCACCCTAAGAAAATTTCGATATTACGAATCCAAAAATAAAGTCCATTTTGAAAAATAAAATTTACAAAATTTCAATAAGTGGTTATTACTATTCATAACGGCTAGTTTTAATAATATTTTAATAGCATATTGCTGTTTAGTGAAACTCGTTATTGCGTACTACACACGCTAGCGAGGAAGGTCGCGATTGCGTGTAATGCAAGGAAAGTCAAGGATTCTTGTTGTGCAAGCTCCTTTTGGTGTAGCGTACAACACAAGTCATTAGTGAAATTAAAAAGAATATTTTTCATAAAATCTTGGGCTGTTACATCGAAGCTCTGAGAACTGAGTGTATAGTTATAGGAATTATAGAGGAAAGGGTTCGTAATGACCAGTGTTTCTCCATTGGCATCACCAGTGTTGTTTTCCTTGAAGGAAGATGGATGTTCGAGGCTATGGGTGGACTTCCAGCACCTAAACCTGGTGACTGTGGAGAGAAATTATCCTCTACTGAGGAATGATGATCTATTTGATTTGTTGAACAGAAAAAATTGGTTATTGAAGATAGGCCTCAAATCAGGTTATCACCTGCTCAGGGTAAAAGATGATGACATACCAAAGACATTCACCAGATGTCAGTATGGTCATTACGAGTTCTGGGGGAGTCCTTTAGGCAAGACCAATGCGAAATCCTTGTTCATGGGTCATATGAACATGATATTTAAGCCATACCTTGATCACTTCATGGTGGACATCATCGACGACATCTTGTTGTACTCAGTGTCAGATGAAGAGCATTCCCTACACTTGAGGATAGTTCTAGACACCATCTGGGAGAACCAGTCATATGGTAAGCTCTCAAAGTGTGAGTTTTGGATATGGAATTTCCACTTCATGGGACTTGTCATTTATGTTGATGGAGTTTCAGTGGATCCAACAAATATGAAATTGTAACTTGTTTTCAGGCCACCCACGAGTGTTAGTGAGGTACATAGATTCATTGGATTAGAGGTCTACTATCGGTGGTTCATACCTGATTTCTCCATAGTACCATCACCTGTGACTGCCTTGACATAAGAGGGGTAACCCTTCCTGTGGTCAGTGACATGCTGGCAGAGATTTTAACTGCTAAGGCAGAGTATGACCAGAACTTCCATCATGAGGTTGTCGGAGGATTTCACTGGTAACGTGGTTTACTCTGATGCATCATGGACCGCACTCAGTTTCATTCTTATGCATGATAATGCAATGAGTGCTTATAGATAACGATAGTTGAGGCATAATTTGAAGAATTATGTAACTCACGACATGGAGTTGGCACTAGTAGTCTTCACATTGAAGATTTGGTGATGCAACTTGATGGGAGAGTGGTTCTTTGTATACTCAGACCCGAAGAGTCTTATATATATCTTCACACACAAAGATCTGAATTTGAGATAACGATGTTGGCTATATTTCCTCCAAGACAATTACATGGAGATAGTCTATACTCCTTGGTAGGGGAACATAGAGGAATAAGCACTTATCCAGTGATTGAGTTTGTAGCTACTGAATGAGGCTTTAGAATTGTTAGAATCACTTCAGATATCCAACGTGGATAGAGATGAAATATTCTTCCACAAGTCGATGGTTGTTTCCCCACCTCTATTTCAGCATGTTACAAAGGTGCATCTCAGAGACAGTAGTTATGAGACTACATGTGCTCAGATATCCTCAAGCAACGCACCATGCATATATTTTGATGGTGGGTAGAACACTATCCTTTTCAGAGTACATATAGTTTTAGCCATGGCGCTCGGAGAGGAGGTGCTAAGGGAGCTTCATAAACCCCCTGGTAGTGCATCCAGGAGTGATAATGAAGTATTATGACCTCTGACATTAGTACTGGTGGCTAGGGAAGAAGATAGTTTTAGCAGAGTTTGTTTCTAAATGCCTCACTTGCTAGCAAGCTAAGGCCATGCACCAGGTATGAATAGACCTTACCCAACCCCACGAGATACTTAAGTTGAAGTGGGAAGGGATATCAATGGACATCGTGATGGGGTTAACACGTAGGTCTAGAGGGAATGACACAATCAAGGTGATTGTTGACAGAATCACCAAGTCGACCCAATTACATGCTATTCAAGATAAGGGTTAGGTAGAGTGCTTGAGACGTCTATTTATTCAAGAGATCACAAGACATCAAGAGTTTCCTTCGACGATAGTCTTAGACCAGGACACAGACTTCACATCCAGGCTATGGAAGGGATTGCAGGAGGATTTTGTGAATCAGTTTCTCTTGAGCATGAATTTTCACCCGTAGAAAGCTGGCCAGGTAGAGCGGATCATCTAGACCATGGAGGATATTCTTCGTGCATGTGTCCTATATTTTGTTCACATTTGGGGGGACCAAATTACCTTTGTGGATTTCTCGTACAATAACATCAATCACTCCACCATTGGTATGACCCCATTTGATGGATTTTTTGAATGACTGTATAGATCGCCCTTATGCTGGATAGATCCAGAAGTGCCTGCACTCGTGGGCCCGAAGATAGTACATGAAACCACTAAGAAGGTGCTGGTCATCTCAGAGTGGAAGAAGACCGCATAGAGCCAATATAAGTTCTATGTTGATTGCCAATAGAGACCACTATAGTTCTTGGAGGGGGACCCCATATTCGTGCATGTCTCCCCTCGACAGGGACTACATAGATTTGGCCATGGAGAGAAACTCTCACAGTGGTTTATCAAATCATTCCAAAAATTTCAGAGGATTGGAAAGATGGCATACTTCTTGTCACTACCAACACAATTTGAGAGGGTGCACAGTGTCTTCCATGTAGCCCAATAGAGGAGATACATGCATGACCCATCTCATGTCATATACCATGGTGAGCTGGAGATTGACACTGATATGACTTTTATGGTGTACCCGGTGGAGACAGTGGATCTATAGGAGTGGATCCTTCATGGGTGGTCAATACCACTGGTGCACATTTTGTTGCAACACGATAATATCTTGAATATAACATGGGAGGAAGGGGCTCATATGCGTGCCCAGTAACCCTCTTTGTTTGTGTAGCCTTGTTTGGATTTCATGTACGTATAGCCCTATGGTATGAATAATGTAAAGGACCAAAAAATTCCATGTATTGTTTTAAATATTAGGGATATTTATATGTCTGGAAAAATTAACGGAGCATAATTCTCTGGCCTGGTGTGCCTAGAATGAATTTTTGATCTTTTTTAGAGGTACATTCTGTAAATGTGTGGGTGGCATTTTATATCTTTTGAACCTATGATCAAAATAAAATCTGAAGGCACCATTGAATATGAAGTGCTGATATTATCTTAAGGTAAGCTTCACTTTGACCATAGATCGTCGATAGAAATATATAGTTTTTGGACTTTTTAAAGAATAATGAAATAACATGTACTTGTTATTTTATTAATTCTTTTTCCTACAACCAATTGAGAGGTAGTTGTGGGGACCAAAGAGGTGGCCATTCCTTTAATTATGGGGTGTTAATTGCATGGATACAAATTTTTTGTGAAACCACCACTCACACAACTAATGAGACACATTAATAACGTTAATTAATGAGGCACATTAATTACGTCAATTAATGAAACTCATTAATTCCTCTTGGTGTTGATCATATTTCCACCTCTTATTTAAATGGAGCTCGAGGTGTGGTTTTGTCACAACTTCATCAAGTGGGGAAACTCAGGTAGAATATTTTTGACAATATCCACTGAAGGAGGATGAAATCGTAGGTGGCAATGATCTAGGATTGACGAACGCTGATGACTCCATCCAATGTGGATGCTCCTCCCACTATAACCACGTTCCCTCCAACCGATCTCTAGGGATGGGGTTTATATGCTTTGATGTTCTATCTCTTCCCATTTTTGAAAAATACAATAAACCCAGACCAAAAAACTAAAAGGTTGATCCGTTTCTTATCAAAGCATGCAAGTGGTTATTGCGGGATCTTAAAATCAGGGGTTATTATTCCTTTTGTTTATTATTAAATTTTCCTCATGATTAACAAGCTTACACAAAGGGCACTTGTCGAGAACAACAAGGCCAGAACCCTCCACAAAACATGTCCTTGGTACATTTTTCATGGTGGATTGATGAAGACAGCTGCAAGGCCTTTTTAAGGGTCACGAAACGATGATGGAATCTCGAGAGGAACGTAGGCGTGTCTAGAAGGAATAATGTACCATTAGGGCTCACTTGGTGGCCTGCTGAAGAAATGTAAACGTGGAACCGACATGGTAGCCCCGATGACCGAAACTAGAGGATGAGGGGGAAACCATTAACTGCCGGTCATGGTGGAAGATCGGCATTGTGATGGCCAGATGGGTGGCCGGTAGCGGCTGCCCATAGAGGGAGGGTAGAGAGCCGTCGTGTGCCGTGTTGAAGGGTCGCGGTGTGATGTCGCAATGAGGGAGAGATATAGAGGACCCGCATCTTGTGGGTCCAGTGGTTATAAGACGTTGACACCTCATGCTACCCTTAATTAATCCAAATGGATCCTTTGTGTCGTTCGGGAGCAGAAGACCAATCGAAGCCAGTCCGGGTCGCGCTAGTGAGCAGGTCAGACCACCCGATGGACCGGGACAGTCGATGACCTAGCAGGTTGAGCGACCATTTCCCATCCCAACAAGGCCGTCCCATGCTAGTTCGGGCTGGGCTGGGTTGGACATGATTTATACCCCTATGAGGCCCAAAAACGCTTAAAGGGACATTATGTGCAAACCAGATGTCTGTTTGATGAACAGTCTACGACGTTGGGATCCATGGAGTGAGACAATCCTTTTTTAGATACTCCAAGATTGTTTTAGAGAAATTTGGAACACATCAGGGTGGGATAAACTCCTAATCCAAATAGGCCCTCATCATAAAAATTCCAATAACTAACAGGCCATGTGTCTGATTGATGTTCCATCTATGGAATAAGGACAGTTGTGATATTGTGGTCCTTTGTTGATACTCTAATTGAGTTGTGACTAAGTTTGATTTGTAACCTGGGTAGGATCATATTTGAATCCAACTTAGCACCTTTTACAGAAGTGGCCATATCTCACAGACTGAGCATCTGATCGACGTACCATTTATCACGTTGGGACCCCTATAACAGGGTGGTCCCTTGGGAAGGATTTTTTGATGGAATTAGTACCAGTTGAAATATGACAGATGGCATGAGGAATAGAATCTTGTGAAGATCAGGCATGATTATTGCAAGAATCTAGTGGCTGGCTGTTACATGAAGGAGAAGAGCGACCAATACAGGTCGCCATTAGAAATTCTAGAGGGGGATGATCTAGATGTACAACTAATCATCCCAACTAATGTATAGGTGAAAAATATGAGTCAGAACTAGTGACCAATATGGGTCAGCACCAGCGAGCAATACAGGTTTGCACCGGAAACCAATACATGTCAGCACCAGTGAACAATACGGGTCACATCCAGTGACCTATATGGGTCAACATCTAGGGACAAATACGGGTCAACATATAATGATATACGGGTCAATCGTGGAGTTACTAAGGATAGGATGATCTGGATTTACGCTAGTCACCTTTATCCATATATCCTTGATGATATACTATTAGAGTGAGCTATCTCTTTTTCTTATGGTTCATGATTAAGATCAAGCTTGTGATATTACCTTTATGGTATTTCTGGTGATGTTTTTCTTTATGGATTACTGAGTGACCTTCGGGGTCTCAGGGTCCCCTTCTAGGTATTGTTATACTAACCCCTGCATAGGCTCCGCCCGCACATGTGTGTCTGTTGTAGACTACTGATTCTCCAAGGAAGACATTGGTGGTTTGAGACTTGGTGGAGGTTGGTACAATGAGAGTAGTTGATATTATCTTCTTCGACATTAGACTTTCAGCTACTACCCTCCAGGTAGAGCTCCAGGGAAGTTACGGTAGCTGTTTACTTTCTTTTCTGCTTATAGGGATTGTATTCTAGCCCATTATTTTCAGTGTCTAGTTTTACTTTACTCTCATGGTTATACATTAAATTTGTTGGTTGTTTACTTTTTTTCTATTTTGTAGGTGTTACATATCACTATGGAAATGCCTTCCACGTTCAGGAAAATCCTTCCGATGCTAGTCACTAACCCCTAGCCTATAGAAGGCAGGCGTGGGGTAGTCACGTCTGGGCCCCATGGGAGATGTTGTGACACTATGAATAAATTAAAAACACCATATTTCATTATTAATATATAGAGAGGTATATAGAATCTATCAAAAACATGATTATTAATTCCTAATAAATTTTAAAAAAAAATATTTCCCTGACTGTATGGAACAAACATAATATCCCATTTTCAAAAATAAATAAATAATGAAATGATTATTTTCCAAAAACCATTAACGTATATATTTCCATATAATGTCCTCATGAATATAAAATAGTTTATAAACCCATTATTTTTAGTCCATAATATTACTTTTTGAACATTACATTATCTTAAAATTCCAAATAAAATAATATTTTGGAACACTTTCATAACTTTTATTATCAAACCATGATATGGACAAAACATTTATACCATATCTGAACACACAACCAATTCCCCTTTAAAAATAAAATAAAACCTCATAATTATAAATAACATTCAAAATTTCACTTGTAAATTTATTACCTTCTTAAAAAATTTAAATTACACCTAATTAATAAACCCATTTTAAAATTAAATCCAATAAAATTTAATTTCCTATATTAAAACTGATTTTTCATATAAAAAATTTTCTAACAAACATTGAAAAAATAAATTTCAAATCATTCAAAATAACTCTATCTCAAAACCATATTTTGAAATACACTCCAATATTTACAATAGAATAAATTTTTTTTCTTTCTCCCTAATAAGATGAGTTTCAAAACTCTAATCACATCATATTTTTTTTGGAACCCCAAAACATATTTTATAAAAACATAAAATAATATCAATAATGAAAAAAATCATGTTTATATGAATAAATAAATAAAATAAATATCATTGAAGCACATAAATTAACTATAAATATCACGTAATTAACTTCAATAGATTCGTAAGAACCATTGGAATCATCATAAAATTTTTGGGGTAAAAACACCATCTATAGAAGAAAATGATCTATGAAATGTTTGGAAACATGGTTTAGGAAATTTTGCAGAAGTTTTATGACATGTAGACCCATTTTGTATGGTCTTAGAACTATTTTCCAGACCGTGCAATCTAATAGTGCATACCCGGATCATTCAACAAATTCACAAATAAAACTCTAAATAGCTATTAAAATCATCAATATACAAATAAATGTTAAAAGTATCAAAAATAATTAAAATTAACAGAATATATCAAAAATGAATCACAAAATATTTGACTTAGACCACAAATTTATTTGATAACTCAAGGTTTATTATGAAGAAATGAATACCAAGAACATTCATGAACCCTCCACCCAAATCATGGTGAAAATAGTAGTTTCCATATGACCAAAACAAATCCTAAAATGTAATGTTTCATTATTTGATACCAATTATTAAATGAAACTATTCAGGACACCCTTAGAAAAGTCCTTGGAGTTAACCCAAGGCATAAATAAGGAACATACTCTATCAATTTTTCTATCAACTTGTTTCACGATTATAAATAATAATCAAGGGAAACAATTCAAACCATGATATTAATTCAATACATTCAATTAGATTATAAATTTTAAAAAAGGTGTCATTCGAAAAACTGAACAATAATGATAAGAAGTATTCGATAAATTAAATGAAAAAGATCTACATAAAAGGCCAATACATTGGAATCATAACCAAATAGAAAATAATAAAGACACCAAACCACTAGTATCGATATCTATGAGACCTTCAGTAACTCTCCACAACATAATCCAACAATTAAAAACAACTAGAAAATCCTAAACCCAAATATGAGTTTTGGGGAACCAATAGTTACCCATACATTTCATACATAAATATAATATCATTTTTTAAAAATATTCAATAAATTTCCCAATAATACATGCCTAAGGATTGTATATATTTGGTTTCATTAGAAACATGGATATGTAATCAACTGGTACATAAAAGATCAAGATCATTTCCCCTTTAGTTCTTTAATGCTAGCACCCTTCTTAGATATAACATACTTTATACCTTTCTCCAAAACCTGGGAAATATAAATACATGAAAGGGTGACACCAAATGCCTAGTAATGATAAATAAATGCGATTTCAATAAATGATTAGAAGTGAAAAAAACATATTAATAAGTCATGAGAATTCGATCTAAAAATTAGAAAATCAGAACAATCAATTCGTATGTCATAATCATGAAACATTTTATAAGGTTTTATAAATAAAAATACGTAATAAAAAACATTATGGAATCCTAAAAAATCAATAATGTTATCTAAAAACATATTATATTCCAAATAAAATAGAGTGTGGTATAAACATAACATTATACCATATTTTCCTTATTCAAAGATCACATTTAAGACTATCATGGTGGACTGAGTTCACTCTTTATTCTGACAATTATGTAGTAAAGGTTTACTCTCAAGTCTGTCTTAATGGACACACCATGTTACAGAAATGGGTTAACTCCCCATTATAGACTTTATTATCCAATGAGATATACATCATTACCCAATGCATCAGAGATCCATAAATGACCCACCCAACCATGATATTGTAACCACTCCTATTAGGTTTATAAAAGACACATACATCCTTTGTGTGTGTCTTCATATGTTAATATAAATTCAATAATTATAGTTATCTGTATTTCATATAATACACATGTTTGATCTATATTAAATTGAAAAATCAAACGATATAAATATTCTGTCCATTAAACTATGCAATAAGTCCTTATTTTTAATTCATTTTAATTTTTAATTATAAACCATTATTCACTACATGTATTATAATTTTATGTAAATGAAAAATAATATCATGATTTATATAAATCATATTTATATTAATTCATATGTATATACATCTAAAATATACTATTTATATACATTATAAAAAATTATTTAATTACTCGGATTTTTAATATTTTATTCAATTTACTTATATTTAATTTTTTTATTTTTATTTTTATTTTTAATATATATAAATATATAAAATATAATATTTATTATTTATGTATAGTAAAATCTATTTATACCTTTTTATCCTTAACTATTAAGTTATTTTTTATGTTATTTTAAGAAAATCATTTTTATTTTCTATTTATTTCATTATTTAATTTTCTTCGTACATTTATCATTGCTAAAAATTAATTAATGAAGGATTCATTTTTTGGGATAAAAATAATGTGCTAATAGAGGGTTTCCTTTATCAGTAATAAATATAAAGTGATGATAAAGGAGAGCCTTAATTAGCACTAAAAAATGTGCGCATAATGTTTCCATTATCGATGCTAAAAAAATTGTCTACTAAAGGGTCCCTTTTTAAATGATGGGAAAAAAGAATTGTTTAAAGATACCCTATATGAACACAAATTTTTGTTCTGATAAAAGGAACATTTATCACTACTTTTCTACTAGTGCTGATAAAGGCCAATGCTGTTAAAAGCATGTTTTGTTGTAGTTAACATCTTTTTTGAGAGACCGCCCCTATCTTACATCTTATGACTAAAAGGATTATTATAAAGATAATATAGGAATATATATTATTAAGAAAATAATTATATGCAGTATTTATAATTTTTATTTTCTATGATACATGTTAAAAATGTTGTTTATATTGGGGGAGAAGAGGTTACCTTTTATAATTGAGGGGATGAACCGACCCAGAATTTCTTAATGGATTTCAATGATTAATGTTCAAATTCATTGTAAAGTGTCGAAAAATGTTTCAGTATTCTAATTTAGGATGATAAAACTTTGAAATATCTTTAGCGTATAAGAATTTTATATTTTTGGGGGCAAACCGACCAATATCTAATTGTTTAACCGCTGGTAAAAAGGTTATAACTTTAACTGTGGAATGAATATTTTATATTTTTTACTATAAATTAAGAAGAAACATTAATTGACCATATTAAATTATTTTAATGAAGATTATTAAAAATAAGGAATCTATTTTAACCATATTCAATTTATAAAATTTTGTAGAATTTATTTTTAATTAAGCATTCAAACTACAACAAAAACACTTTTTTTTGAAAAAAAGTTTTTTAATTTTAAATCATAATTTACATCCATTCCTTGCCTTGTGAAATAGATAAAAATTTAATTAAAATTTAATGTTAAATATTTTGGATATAAATTTCATCAAATACATTAATCAATGGAGATTAAATTAATTTAATATGATAAATATTCATTGACCACATAAAAATAGTAATCAAAAAATGTAATTTTATTCCCAAAATTTAACATCAAAAACTAAATAAATTATAATTATGTTTATTTTTTAATATTATATATTAATTTTAATTAAACAATACTTATTTTTTATATAAAATTAAAAACATATCATGTCATTAACATGATACTAAATAGACATTTTTATAGAAATCCATAATTTTAGCTATTTACTGGAAAATAAATCTATTTTTCAAAATGATAAAACATCACCTTAAGATAATATTGGTATACTGATTTTAAAAATAATATATATGTAAAAAAATAATTTTTTTAATTTTTTGGAATTTAATTATGAAATTAATCATAAAAAAATCATGTAATGTATTTTTTTGAAGAAAAAATAATTTTGGAGTGTATAATAAATTTTAAAAAAATGATATACATATATATTATATATTTAAAAATATATTTTTATTAATAAATACAATTATACATTTTCTCATAATGTGGTCATTACTATTCATACATTATTTTTTAATAGCTAGGTTATAAAAATTCACTATATCCCAATTCATATAGAATCAAATTTGCGTGCATGCCTAGATATCAAATATAAAAAGTTTATTTCAAAAGAGATATATATGAAATCATTGGAATCATATTCTCTAATCCAAAAAATTAATTTATTCTTTAATATTTTATCACATTAGAACAAACAAATAAGGACATTTCTACTTTATTAAATCCTTTGGATCCCATATCGATTCATCAAATTTTAGATTCATCTGAACAACTACACTAAGTCAGTAGTCATGTTACATATAAATGTATCTCTATCAAAGATGATTTATACTAATTTTTTATCATAGTATAAATCACACACCATATTTTTAACCATTATGCTCAGAACATATGAAGGGTATGATTATTACATCATTAGGATAAATACCTAAAACACATTGTTAACTTATATTGGGTTTTGTTTGAGTTCCATGTGAAGAGATATAATCCCTAATAAAAAACAATATTGAAAATAAAAATTTATGTAGGTCTCACAATTATGTAATATTTAAATCTCATAACCTTCTTCTATAGATAAATTTATAGGAATAACTTCTCACCAATATCAAATTCATTCTATCACTAATGATTTCTCACAAAAATATTCAATATAATCTATGATAATTAATGTGATACTAAATGGATATGACATTATAAAAAATTTCATAAGCAAAATCAGATCCCAATAACATTATTTCTCAATATTTATCCATCTATTGTAGATTTTTACACTTATTTTAAAATAGAAATAATAATGAGTCATCATTATTCTCATATGAAATATATTATTGTATTATATATCATTTAATAAATGGTGTTGATCTATACCACCAGTTAGATCTAGAGATTTGGATCTCAATATAGCCTACAAGGAGTGAAAATTCCTATAAGAATGACCATCTATTTATGGATGATTGGTAGTACTAAAATAGAACATAAAATCCAAAACCTACTAAAGACATTTCAATATGTTTTAGGTTCACCTCAAATCTCAATCATATTCAATAAAATGAAGTACCCCGTGAATATTTTCTACATCCATAATGTATATCCTTGAAATATGATCAATAGGTAAATCTCCTCTAATATTATTGAAGTGCACATACTTTATATAGAGATTGAATACAACCCAAATGGAATAAGGGACCCTATATGTTTTGTGGATTATGAAAATGAAATCCATGGTTTTTTTCTCCCATTTCCATTAGGTTGTGTTTAATGGTTGTAACAATCCATTTAGGCTTATATCTCTTAGAAAAAACATACTAACATACCGTGCACCGAGATGCATACCTCACAATATCTTTCTTTATATTTTTCCACCATAACTACTCTTTCATATTTCTATAAATATACATACATCTAAGATGAATAAATAATTATGAGCTATGAGGTTATTAAAATAACTCATTCTTCTAGTGTGGTATTAATGGGATTCATACATGATTCTTTAACCATATAATTCTACCCAAATAATTGTTGAACATAGGGAAATATCCCATATTATTTTATAGTCCCACATAATTCTTTTTATCCTATTTAATCATGACATTGATATCTGATTGAGTACTCATATGATAAAGAGAATATTTCTCCAATTCCATCATGATTTCATGGTCTATGCATTTAAAATCCATAAATGATGGGTATTTTTTAATACTCATTATAAATAATCTAGTACCATTCTTTCAACTGAAAGCATCATCCACCTTGTTCTAATTACCATGGGGGAAGTGTATTGATCATTAAAAATCATTAAAAAACTAAAACCATCTTATTTATTTCATATTCAACTTTTTCTGGATAAATATATACGTTAATATTTTATGATTAGTATATATATCACACATTTTGCAATAAAGTAAATCCATCCATATATTTAATTTAAATATAACTAAGGATAATTACATATAATTATTTATGTTTTTTTCTCCTGAAACAACAAAATAGTGTGAGTCATAAGAAATCACCATTTTTTTGACACACCCTTTCCTCTTTATCATTCATCAATTTAAATCAATACCCTTCTATACAATACGGAATTATGAGAACACGTGAGATGATGAATATTATCTTTGGTGAAATGAAATATTCTTCACATAAATCAGTATAATAAAAATTAACTCCATTTTGAGTTAACTTGGTGATGTATAGAATATAAGTGATAAATCCTTCACCAAGAATCAATTATATCCCACCAGTACATGAAAACTATAGATTCAAGTCACAATGGGTTTTCTGGGATAATTTTCAATAACATATGTATTTGATGGATCCACTTAATTACTATCTCCATATATTATCTGACCCAAAATGAATATTCATGTAGAAAAAATTATCAATTTTTAAATTTTATAAAAAAAATATCTTTCCTTAGGGTATTAAGTACAAACATTATGTTAGATTATATCTCTTTATTTCCACTGTAACATATTATAATATCATCTAAAAAGTTGACCCAAAACAAATGAAGTTTGTCTATTTAGAATATATTCATTAAATATATGAATATTGGTGGGGAATTTGAAAGGCCAAATGGAATCAATATAAATTCATTATGTAAAACCCTAGTTAAAAAAATAATATGAAATCTTTACATTTATCTATTTTTGTGAATAAAATATTAATATTACTTTAAATGGGATTCTATGCTCGATGGCGTACCCAATATGCAACAACGAGTTTCTTGGGAATCTTACGTTGCACTCTAATAATAAAATAATATTATTTTAAATGGTAGTTAACGCCTAGCCGTTGTAATGGCGGGAATGAACAGAACTAACTAAAAAATGATTATATATGTTTGTTAAATATTTTTACTCTTTAAAATAAATGTTAGAGGATAAAAAAGGCAAATGAATCCAGTTTTTAAGCATAAACATTCTAATATTCTTTAAAAGGGTCGATTAACCGCCTTTTGATGGCGAACCCATTTTAAATCCACTTTTTGATAATTTTATAAGCTTTATTTTTCAAAATAAACATATTATTTATGATTGGGATATTGAAATTTACCTTGGGTTAATTTTTGGTATTTTTCTGACAATGTTCATTTTTCAATGAATAGTGAAAAATAGTGCATTTTACATCAAAACTAATTTTTCATATAATTTAATTATATGTTTATATTATCTTTTTAATTTGTTTTAAAGTTCAATTAGAATATAATTTTACCATGTAATTAAATTATGGTCATTGGGATTAATTTCACTTTGGAATTAGGCATAAACAAGTACCCAACTTTTCAAAAATATTGTTTAAAAAAAACCGGCTATTTTTGTTGACAACAGGAAGTTTTTTTAAAATAATTATTTCAATTTTTGTGTTTATAATTTGGTAAAATGAATTACATATTTGGAATCAGAAGGTCCAAATTATGTAATTAAGACTCTTTTGTTTTTGGACATTATGAATAGTAACGACAGTAATTATCTTTAATTATCTTGATTAATGAGTAATCGGGTAGTTAATGAAAATAAGATAATATCATAATAATAAAAAATGACCACAAAATGTGTTCTAAGTCTACTGGTTGTCTCATGTTCGACCATGGGATGCCTTGTTCCAAACTTGGGGGCCCCATGGAATCATTTTTGTGAGAAAGTGACTTTTTATCTTTTTATTTTTAAAGAATGTTAAATGTAACAAAGAATGTATCACCAAAGTAAAATATTTTTAATTTTGTCTAAATAAATAATCTTTTTGACTATAAATATTCATTGGAAAGATAGAAATATTTCCTACATCATAGTATTTTTTTTATAATTTTTAGACATTAAATAAATTAAATTATTTATGACATCATGATGATGCAGCGATGACCTCATTATTTAACGATTTAAATAAAATGGAAAGATAATGTAAAATCAAAGACCTAAACATGTCCAAAACCATATTGGATGGGTGGATTTAGAACCCTTATCACCTTATCCTTGAAAAAAATCAATGTGGGACCATTAAAATTCGAAACTCATTTGAAAATAATGTTACATTTTATACCTTTCCAAGAGTGCCCCTCCTCTCCTCTTATAAAAGACCCCCACCTCTACCTCCTTACCCACACTTCCAAAGCCTTTGGCTCGTCCAACCCCTGCCCATTTTGTCTCTCCAAATCCCTCTATAACTCCTTGAATCCTCACTTTGGGCAGAAGTCTTCCCAAATAAGACTTTGAGCTCAAACCAAAGGGAGTTACCCGATTTTATGGTAATGTCTTCACTTGTGTTCTTTTGTTTTATTTTGCTTCGCCAACCCCCTAAACTCTTTTTATTCATTTATTTTGTAACAACTCCAGTATAGTAAATATACTAGGATGTTGTTATAAGAATAATTCGAGCTACACTTACACACACCTACATCAAATGGTTAAAGAACATACTGTTTCTGTGGATGGCGAATTTCTGCCTCACGAAACGATGATTGTTCAACACTCATATAACACCTTAAAAGGTGTCCATTAAGATGTCACTATATTTATATATGATATATAATATGTTTATGTTTCTGTATTTTTCTTTTGTGTAATAAATTTGTGGTTTCCATTGTGGGTAAACACGATAATTTCATTTTAGGAAGTGCAGACTACCGCCCCCTCAAAGTGATTTGATTCGTTAATGCCATATGTGGGATGTATAAAGGATGGATTTAAAGTTATTATATATGATTTATGTTACATATAAATGATGAATATAATTCTGTAATTAAAATATACATACCCTTAATTTGGTTTTAATTCCATTAATATGACATAGAAATGAAAGTAGCGTTCATGCGTACGTACGGCTTACCGTCTCCATAAACGGTGCATTTCATTTCTTACCTGTAAATGATTATTTAATATTATAATACATGTATATTCTTGATATATATGATATATATGATATCCAAATCATGAATATAATTTTGGATATAATGAACTTTTGACCACACGAACAACATGTAATTGTAAGAAGTCCACCTTCGACTTAATAACCAAATATCGACAAAACAAACATTATTAACTTAAATGATTACATAATGTTTATAACATGGAAATAAGTGATATAAAATGAATAATTAACTAGAAAAAGGTTTTTAATAAAGTGGGAATTAACTCAATTTTATTATTCAGGATGTTAAAGAACGATCGAGTCAAGTCGGACCCGAGGTAAGGGATCCTACTCCACTCTTTCTTTTTAAGTACACTATTTTATGTCATTCCTTTTAAAGCTCATATTTTTTTGTTATTGGGATGTTATTTTATATTAATATTACTGTAAGTTTTATGTTCATGTGATTAGAGACCCTATTCTCTCTCATCAATCCATTTTGGATGTTTTGATTGGCGCCGTTAGGTTGCCAAATTTTCGTAAGAGATCTAACCTCTCTCTTTCTTTTTAAGTACTCTCCTTTATGTCACTTCTTTTAAGGTACTCTTTTTTTATGTTTTGGGATGTTATATTATATTCCTTTTTCTATAAGCATTAAGTTAATATGATGAGATACCCTATTTTATCTCATTAATCCATTTTTTTAAGTTTTATGTGGCGTCATTAGGCTGCCGAGTTTTCGTAAGGGATTTTTCATCTCACTTTTATTCCCGTGAGATTTATGCTACATTTGCCATAATTTCCTTTGAGTGGTGCATGTACTTCCCATTATTTTACTCATTGTGTAATATACTTTCTTTTATGAGTATTTACATCAATGTTTTATTGTCCTTCTTTCACGAGGTGTATGTTTCAAAAGATACCCATGTCGGTAAGGGAACCTTTCACCCTCCTCTTTTTAAAAGACTTATTTTGTTATGTCTTTTAATTCACATAATATTATTTTGGGATATGTTCTTATATATCCTTATTGATGTAAATTTCATGTCCAAGTGATGAGATACCCTTTTTATCTCTCATCAACTCTTTTTCTGAATTTTGAAGTGACGCCGTTTGGCTGTCGAATTTTTGCAAGGGAACTTCTTAACCCAATTTCGATTCTTTGGGATAAACTTGTACACCTTGAATATGTCATTATATGATTATGTGTGAATGTCCTATGATTGTTTTACACGTATTACCCACTTATATTTCGTGTATTCGTTTGTCACACATAGTTATGTAACTGATTTATCCTTAATCCAAGGATACCGTCTTTGTATGGGACTTCGTCTCAATCTCATTTCATTGAGGCATATTTTGTTTTATACACAACTTTCTTTTATATAGTGTATAAACCCCTTTGAATTTTACGTTTATCCAAAAGGAATATTTTTATATGAAGCATTTTACTAAACGACAAAAGGGAATGTTTTTGTCATACGTACGCGGCGACAATGACTTCTCTGCCGCCGTCACCATTATTTGAGTTTCGGCTTCCTCTACAAGCCATACATTCTTTTTAAAAGAAAAATTAATACCATGTTTTACTTTTCTTTTATTTTGGTATTGAAAATGGTTTTCATAAAATATTTATATCAATGTGCTGTATTGATATCTTGTTATTGAAAGGTGGAAATGTTATGTTTCCTTTATGCATGTTTTATGTGATAAGATTATGTTATGGTTCTTGGGCATTGTTATGAAGACGGGTGGTTCCATGATAAACTAAGGGCGGGTGAGCCCGATATAGCTCTCCAATGCATTGGGTAATGCGTAGGAGTGAAACATTAAGGTTTCTCCGAAGAGATTTAAGGAATATACTATGGTGGGTATTCCAAACGTAACCAAGAGGGTTACTCCCTACGTAAGAATGTTATGAATGACTCAAAATACCTTTATGTCTTATGATTTCTATGATTTATTCATGATTTTATGAGGTATGTTAAAGTGCTTATGTTTTATGGGTAAAGTATGATTTCATTCTTATGTGTACATGTACTCATGTTTCCTTTCCATATTTTTATATCCCTTACTAAACTTTTTATGCTCATACCAAGATTTTGAAATGTTTTTCACTGGTTAAGGGAAGGGTACATGATATGATGATAGTGTCAAGGAAGTTTCAAGAAAGAATCCATGTTTTATTTTAAATATGTTTCCATTGATGGGAAAAATGAATACTATCTTTTATGTAACCACTTTGTTTAAATGTAGAATATAATGCATGTTTTATGATCTAATTCTCTAAAACCCTAAACCTTAAAAGATCCTCAATGTGTAATCTTGTAGTAACTCAAGATTAAGTAACGTTTAAGGCTGGGGCCTTATAGTTGGTATCAAAGGTCGGTTTAGATAACTTTAGAGGTTATGGTATTCTTAAAGCATAAGTGACATTACCATAATGGTTAAGATTTCAGAAAGAGTCCTAGTTTTAGATAAAGTGAATGAGTAAGTATATCTTAGTGTTTATCTTCCTCATTAGTACATGATGGTTTTGTTGATATACTCACACTGACCTTTTTGGTTTTAGTAAATGGCTGAATCTAGCAGGCACCAAAGTAACAGTGGATGTGAAGGAAATTGTGACAGTTTTTTGACCAAGCAACTGAATGATATGGGAGATGCAATGAGAACTCTTGTGATTATCCTCAACCAACTATCTGGAGTCATGATTTACCACCTAAACCTTGGTTATTTCTCTAAGGCATCATATATGCGAGAAACAAATACCTATGGAACTACAGGTAATAATCATAATGGTAAGTGTGTTCAAAAACCTATGTGTCAAAAATGTGTAAAGAAACACCTAGGAAAATCTTTCAAAGGGACAGAAATATGCTATAAATGTGGAAATTAAGGTCATAAAGAAAGAACCTTCCATGGAAAAATGAAGCATCTAGTTGACTCGAGGAAAGGGAAAGAAGTTATTTCTGAGGGATTAATTGAATGTTTTAAATGTGGTGTTCATGGTAATTATGAAAACACATGTCCTATGAAGATGTTTCATGAATGGGATCACCAAGATCGTACACATTTTCGTTTACCAATACCTAATTCCATTCCGATTGAGGATGAAGAAACTGAAAATGACCAATCAAAGGTATGGATTATTTCATAACTATTGTTTTCCTATTTTGGAATCTTAGGATATGATTTATGATTTTGTTTGTAGGAAAGAAGTATTTCAGAATAAGTTGGAAAGGAATGGTTAATGGGTCATGAAGAATGTTGAATGAGTAAGATGTCAACATATAAGGGCTTCAAGAGTTATGGTGAAATTCTTAAGATTATTAAGTCTCTTTTGATGATGGGGTTAAATTAGAAGACTTTTTATAGTATGTGTAACCCTGATGTTTAATAGATGAAAATTTTATTCGAGGAATAATTATCTGTTCTTTTGTGGACATAGTTATAAAGAACCATTTGGGTTTATATGATCCTTACTTTTGAGGTAATTATGGCTTACTATATGTTATGATAGAAGTGAAAGGCTTGAGATAAAATTGAGGTTAAATTATGTTATGGTTATTTTTGATTATTTTATCTCTTTTTGGGGAATGATTTGAGAATTATATAGTTTTGGAAAAAGGACAACATGCAGACCGTGTGACAACCCGTCGCGTCTGACAAAGCTGCGGGAATCGAACCCACAACCAAAGTGCAACTGGTATTTATCGCCTACCACTGGACTACATGAAGTCCCTGGTTAGTTTGACTGATTCTTTTTAGTTAGATGATTTTATGAATTAAGAGTAAGTTTATTTTGGGTTATCTATGAATATTTATTAACCTATCATGGAGGATATGTGATTAAGTTAATTACTTTTCAATATGAGACATTAAGAGCAACTGATGTTGTATAGAGATAAATGTTACGATTTAACTTGGAAGACTATGTGACTAAATCCTTCAAATGTTTGGGTTTCAATCTTATTTTGGTTTACTTTGAAGAATTTTATGGACAAATTGATTATAGAATGGTCCTCGTTGAACTTTGGGTTTTGTTGGACAAATTTTGGAGATTAAGAATTGATTTTATTTTTATAAAGGGTTATCCTTTTCTAGATTATCTGATCTTGTACTAACCTTTTTGGTTTTGGTTTTGGTTATAGTCTAAAGACATGGGAAGTATATAGTTTTCTTTTGTGGATTAGCTGATTCTCTAAAAGTTTATTATAGTACTCTTAATGTGAACAAGTCTTCCTAAATACTCGTCTTTTGGAGAAAATATGAGTTTGTGTAAGGAATCTAATAAAATTTGAAAGTCAACATGATAAGTGATTATGTTTCCTTATGAAGAAATTACTCAATAAAAAGTAACTTAAAACAAAAATGTTGTATATTAACTTTTCCTACTAGGGAATCGAATACCGTTTAACCCATCACAAGTTTGTGATTTTCTTGTGGTTAAATTTCTCCTAAACATGTTTTCTATCACTCTCCATCAGAACATGACCCTTTGTTTTTTTCCTCATGTCCATATTTTCATACATGGAATCCTAGTATGGGTTAACTCAGGTGACCATTGTACTTATCTTTCTTTATTTTAAAGTGATTGTTTTACGAACTCTTGTTCTGATGTGGGACTTTCAAGGATGTTTCCAAGCCCAATTTTAAAATTATGAGGACGCAATTCCCAAAAGGGGGGAAGGATGTAACACCCAAGGTAAATAAAGAATATGAAATATTTATATTTATCCATTTTTGGGAATAAAATATTAATATTACTTTAAAGGGGATGCTATGCTCGATGGCATACCCAATACGCAACAATGAGTTTCTTGGGAATCTTACGTTGCACTCTAGTAATAAAATAATATTATTTTAAATGGTAGTTAACGCTTAGCCATTGTAATGGCGGGAATGAATAGAACTAACTACAAAATGATTATATATGTTTTTCAAATATTTTTACTCTTTACAATAAATGTTATAGGATTAAAAATGCAAATGAATCCAGTTTTTAAGCGTAAACATTCTAATATTCTTTAAAAGGGTCGATTAACTGCCTTTTGATGGAGAACCCCTTTTAAATCCAATTTTTGACAATTTTATAAGATCTATTTTTCAAAATAAAAATATTATTTATGATTGGGACATTGAAATTTACCTTGGGTTAATTTTTGGTATTTTTCTGACAATGTTCATTTTTCAATGAATAGTGAAAAATAGTGCATTTTACATCAAAACTGTTTTTTCATATAATTTAATTATATGGATATATTATCTTTTTAATTTGTTTTAAAGTGTTATTATAATATATTTTTACCATGTAATTAAATTATGGTCATTGGGATTAATTTAACTTTGGAATTAGGCATAAACAAGTACCAAACTTTTCATAAATATTGTTTCAAAAAAACCCGCTATTTTTTTGACAACGGGAAGTTTTTTTTAAATTAATTATTGAAATTTATGTGTTTGGAATTTGGTAAAATGAATTACATATTTGGAATCATAAGGTCTAAATTATTTAATTAATACTCTTTTGTTTTTGAACATTATGAATTGTAACGACGGTAATTATCTTTAATTATCTTGATTAATGAGTAATTGGGTAGTTAAAGAAAATAAGATAATATCATAATAATAAAAAATGACCACAAAATGTGTCCTAAGGATACTGGTTGTCTCATGACCGACCATGGGATTCCTTGTTCCAAACAAGGGGCCCCATGGAGTCACTTTTGTGAGAATGTGACTTTTTATCTTTTTATTTTTATAGAATGTTAAATGTAACAAAGAATGTATCACCTAAGTAAAATATTTTTAATGTTGTCTACATAAATGATATTTTGGACTATAAATATTCATTGTAAATAGAAAAAGATTTCCTACATCATATTATTTTTTTTATAATTTTTAGACATTAAATAAATTAAATTATTTATGACATCATGATGATGCAGCGATGACCTCATTATTTAACGATTTAAATAAAATGGAAGGATAATGTAAAATATAAGACCTAAACATGTCCAAAACCTATTGTATGGGTGGATTTCTAACCCGTAACACATTACCCTAGAAACAAATCAATTTGGGACCATTAAAATCTGAAACTCATTTGAAAATAAGGTTACATTTTATACCTTTCCAAGAGTGCCCCTCCTCTCCTCTTATAAAAGGACCCCACCTCTACCTCCTTACCCACACTTCCAAAGCCTTTGGCTCGGCCAAACCCTGCCCATTTTGTCTCTCCACATCCCTCTATAACTTCTTTATGCATCACATTGGGTATAAGGCTTCCCAAGGAATCCTTTGAGCTCAAACCAAAGGGAGTTACCCAATTTTAAGGTAATGTCTTCACTTGTGTTATTTTGTTTTATTTTTCTTCTCCAACCCCCTAAACACTTTTTATTCATTTATTTTGTTACAAATAAAGTATATTCAATATACTAGTATGTTGTTATAAGAATAATTCTAGCTACACTTACACACACCTACATCAAATCGTTAAAGAACATACTGTTTCTGTGGATGGAGAATTTCTGCCTCACGAAACGATGATTGTTCAACACTCATATAACACCTTAAAAGGTGGCCATTAAGATTTCACTATATTTATATATGATATATAATATCTTTATGTTTATGTATTTTTATTTTGTGGAAAACCTTTATGGTTTCCATTGTGGGTAAACATGATAATTTCATTTTAGGAAGTGCGGACTACCGCCCCCTCAAAGTGATTAGATTCGTTAATGCCATATGTGGGATGTATAAAGGCTAGATTTAAAGTTATTATATATGATTTATGTTAAATATAAATGATGAATATAATTCTGGAATTAAAATATACATAACTATCATTTGGTTTTAATTCCATTAATATGACATAGAAGTGAAAGTAGCGTTCATGCGTACGTACGGCTTACCGTCTCCATGAACGATGCATTTCATTTCTTACCTATAAATGATTATGTAATATTATAAATACATTTATATTCTGGATATATATGATATATATGATATCCAAATCATTAATATAATTCTGGATATAATGAAGTTTTGACCACACAAACAACATGTAATTTTAAGAAGTCCACTTTCGACTTAAGAACCAAATATCGACAAAACAAACATTATAAACTTAAATGATTACATAATGTTTATAACATTAAAATATGTGATATAAAAGGAATAATGAACTAGAAAAAGGATCTTAATAAAGTGTAAATTAACTCCAGTTTATTATTCATTACGTTAAAGAACGATTGAGTCATGTCGGACCCGAGGTAAGGGATCCTACTCCACTCTTTCTTTTTTAAGTACACTCTTTTATGTCATTCCTTTTAAAGCTCATTTTTCTTGTTATTGGGATGTTCTTTTATATTAATCTTACTTTAATTTTTATGTTCATGTGATGAGAGACCCTATTCTCTCTAATCAATCCATTTTGGATGTTTTGAGTGGCACCGTTAGGATGCCAAATTCTCGTAAGAGATCTAACCTCTCTCTTTCTATTTATGTACTCTCCTTTATGTCACTTATTTTAAGCTCCTATTTTTTTATGTTGGGGGATGTTATTTTATATTACTCTTTCTATAAACATTAAGTTAATATGATGAGACACCCTATTTGATCTCATCAATCCATTTTTGTAAGTTTTATGTGGCGTCGTTAGGCTGCCGAGTTTTCGTAAGGGATTTTTCATCTCACTTTTATTCCTGTGAGATTTATGCTACATTTTCCATAATTTCCTTTGAGTGGTGTATGTACTGCCCATTATTTTAATCATTGTGTAATATAATTTCTTTTATGAGTATTTACATCAATGTTGTATTGTCCTTCTTTCACGAGGTGTATGTTTCGAAAGATACCCATGTCGGTAACGGAACCTTTCACCCTCCTCTTTTTAAAAGAATTATTTTGTTATGTCTTTTAATTCACATAATATTATTTTCAGATATGTTTTTATATATACTTATTGAGGTAAATTTTATGTCCAAGTGATGATATACCCTTTTTATCTCTCATCAACTCTTTTTCTGAATTTTGAAGTGATGCCATTATGCTGTTGAATTTTTGCAAGGGAACTTCTTAACCCAATTTCGATTCTTTGGGATAAACTTGTACACCTTGAATATGTCGTTCTATGATTATGTGTGAATGTCCTATGATTTTTTTAAACTTAATAACCACTTATATTTCATGTATTCATTTGTCACACATAGTTATGTAACTGAATTATCCTTAAACCAAGGATACCGTCTTTGTATGGGACTTCGTCTCAATATCCTTTCATTGAGGCATATTTTGTTTTATACACAACTTTATTTTATACGGTGTATAAAAGCCTTTGAATTTTATGTTTATCCAAAAGAATCTTTTTATATGAAGCATTTTACTAAATGACAAAAGGGAATGTTTTTTTCATATGTATGCGGCGACACTGACTTCTCCACCGCCGTGACCATTATTTGAGTTTCGGCTTCCTCTACAAGCCATACCTTCTTTTTAAAAGAAAAATAAATACCATATTTTACTTTTAATTTATTTTGGTATTGAAAATGGTTTTCATAATGTATTTATATCAATGTGTTGTATTGATATCTTGTTATTGAAAGGTGGAAATGTTATGTTTGCTTTATGCATGTTTTATGTGATAAGATTATGTTATGGTTCTTGGGAATTGTTATGAAGATAGGTGGTTCCATGATAAACTAAGGGCGGGTGAGCCCGATATAGCTCTCAAATTAATTGGGTAATGCGAAGGAGTGAAACGTTAAGGTTTCTCCGAAGATATTTAAGGAATATACTGTGGTGGGTATTCCAAATGTAACCATGAGGGTTACTCCCTACGTAAGATTGTTATGAATGCCTCATGTTACCTTTATGTCTTATGATTTCTATGATTTATTCATGATTTTATGAGGTATGTTAAAGTGCTTATGTTTTATGGGTAAAATATGATTTCATTATTATGTATACATGTACTCATGTTTCTTTTCCATATTTTTATATCCCTTACTGAGCTTTTTATGCTTATCCCAAGATTTTGAAATGTTTTTCACAGGTCAAGGGAAGGGTACATGATATGATGATAGTGTCAAGGAAGTGTCAAGAAAGAATCCATGTTTTATTTTAAATATGTTTCCATTGATGGGAAAAATGAATACTAACTTTTATGTAACCACTTTGTTTAAATGTGGAATGTAATGAAAGTTTTATGATCTAATTCTCTAAAACTCTAAACCTGAAAAGATCCTCAATGTGTAATCCTGTAGTAACTCATGATTAAGTAAGGTTTAAGGATGGGGCCTTATACATTAAATCCATGCCTATGATGGAAAGATGTATTGAAAATGTCTTCACTTTTGACACTAAAATGATAGAATCCCAATAAAAGATAAATATTGGAAAAAAATATCATTATAATTGATAAAATAAATAATCAATATGAGGCTTATGATATATATTATTGGTAATGATATTGTTGTCTTTTAATAATTAACGCTGAATTACATTGATCTATAATTATTAATAAAAAAATGGATAGGTTAATCCCATGTAGATGCAATTCAATGAATGAATCTCTTATCAGGATTCTCCATGATTTTCTCCATCAATTATTGTAACTCTATCATAGACATTATATTTAGAGTCGTAGAAATAGGTATAGGATCAGGTATGAGTTCTATTAAAAACTCAACTTCACAATTTGTGGGAATTAAAGGAAATTATTTTGAAAGATATCAATATACCCTTGTATAATAGGAATATATTTAATTTTATGTTCCTCTCCAAACATCTATGATATATACCCACTTAGAATTTGAATTAAGACCTATGGAATTAAAATAATTTCCAGAAGATGTTCTTATTTGTCATCATACTAATTGGAAATCATAGGTTAGTCCATAATATCTACATTGACTTCAATTATTGACAATTGATAGGGTATTTATATAGAGAAATAATATTCTTAACAATAATCATATAAAAACCAAATAGAGGAAAAATAAAAAATATTCAAGAATAGAATTTCCAAAAAAATCAATTATGGAACAATCATAGACATGAAATGTGATCATTATACAATTAGAGTTTTTTTATTTATAATTTTACTTCTAATACATGATAATATGAATAAAAATATCTTAAGAAGTTTCATGGTATAAATGGATTCATGTGACTAAGATAAAATATGATACTTAAATATTTAAGTGTTCTTGTCACCAAATCAACATAATTGTTCCATATTGAACCCATTACTAAAACTAATATGGTTTTCATGAGTATAATGTATTTCCATAATCAGTGCGATTAATCATAGAAAATCAATTATATGATTTCTGAATATTGAGAAATTATTTTCAATCAATCACACCTTACAGTTAACCTTGGATACACATGGTCAGCATCTTATTGAAATTCTTTATAATGGCTTATATAAAAAATGAAAAATAATATAAGAATATCCCATGGGAGTATCAAATTTGTTGTTCAAGACATTTTTACATTCCCTATGAAAGAAAATGATTTTCAAGATATAGTCGGATAACTATTTTCTGGTTTATCACCTGTTGATGTATCTATTCCAAAAGAACATCTACTTATAGTCACCATGTATGGATTTATATTCATGGGGAAACCATACTCATATATTTACCATAAATTAAGATATTCTCATATACATAGGAATATCCTAATGGTTCGTATTAATGTTTCCTCATTATAGATTACAATCATTAATAAACCTTTCATTTGATACAAAATATAAAGACCACTAGTTCTCATACATAAATAATACATTATTTTATATGAATATTAAATACATTTTATAATAATATATTTACAATGATCATATATGATTAGTGTATTTGGAAACATGGATACATAAAAACTAGTATATAAAAGATCTATATCATTTCCCTTTTAGTTAATCACAACTCGAACCATTCTTAGACATAACATACATAAAACCATTCTCCATAACCTTATGAAGATAAATATAATAAGGGTGATCATATATGCATAATGAAGGTAAAAATAAGAGATATCAATAAAGGATAATAAGTGATAGTAAGATAAAAATAAGGGTGTATGAAAATGTGATTAAAAAATAAAATAATAATCATTAATCTATATATCATATTCTTGAAACATGATAGAATTTTTTATCAATTGAAATACATAAGACATAAGAGGGAATAATCATAAATAATATATCAAGAGTATTGAGAACATATAATAACAATAATATTTTTTTTTCAAAATTCACATAAGTATAGAAAATATTTTTCTTAGCTGAGGTCACTTATAATTAAATAATATTGGATTGGGTTCACTACCTATAACATTATTTCCTTAGTCCTGGTTCACTCCCAATATTATCATATTGGAAAATGTCCCTTAATAATCTATGATCACTCCCAATTCCTTTTCTTTTTATCTCATGAAATATCCATCTTTTCCTAATTAATTGGATGGCAATAACAAACCAACCCAACTGTGGTTTATCATGTAACCATTTTCCCTTATTCTAAAATAGAATAACCCTTCACAAAATGAAAAACATACACCTGTGTTCAACAAGACCATAAAACATCCATCATATCACCATGTCATAAAACAATAAAAGTATACCTTTTTCATAAACATTTCAAAATATTAATCATAAACCATTCATATGAAGAACAAATAGTCACATTGAATCAGATCCATAGTAAATCATATGATTCATCAAAGGATGTTTTTATTGATAAAAAATACCTTTTAGAGATCATTATAACATTTCTTTTGGAATATACAGACTTCATTAAAAATCAAATTTATAGAATAAAAAAAATATCTATTTATATTATGCTAATTTTTTTATGTGACAATTTACATGGGAACATATAATGTAATATTTATGTAAATTAGTATTCTTGATAGAGGATAAATCCATACATATGGTGTATGATAAAACAAAATTCATTTCATATTTTTAGTAAAAAACAAAATGTACCATGATTGGAAAATGATATGAAAAATCTTTTTAATATTTTGTATCTAATATAAAATAATGTTAAAAATAAAACCATATAATATTTTTATAAGATTAAAAACATTCTTGGAAACCTTATAAATAATATATGGACAGGGAAGAAAACACTCATTACAAAATAGTGAAATAAATTTTTTCCCTAAAAAATACAATTGGTATTTTCAGTTTTAAGGAGAGGAAAATGAATGGAAACCATTTAATCTATTATAAATAACTAGAGTATAATAATGTAAAAAAAATGTCTTCATAGATATACTATATAATTTGTAATTTTAAATTTGACCATAAATAATCCCAACAAAAAATGATATGGTACCAAAAAGACCTTACATATATAGTAATCATTAAATAAAAAGTTTGTGAATTCATGAAAATCATATCAATATTAAAATAACAATAATTAAATTATTGTTTATTAAAAATATGTTCATGGGTAGTATATACACAATAATGATAAAAAATTAGTTCATAATAATACAAAAAATTCAGTGAAGAGAAATTCAGATGAAAAAACCCAAACAACATTAGTATCTTTTGAATCTAGGGACATGTAATGGAAGAACAAGAAATGGATATTGAAAAAAATTATTTTACCTATTAAAATAAATTCATTATATATTAATCCAACCACATAATATAATCAATGGTGTTAAATATAAAACATTTCTTTGGAATTTGAAAATGAGACAATAAAACCCTTACATTATAACCGATTTGATTTGTATGGGATAAAACTTCCAATGAAATAAATTTATATATATTTTTAACTTATTGATTTTAAAATATTAAAAAATAATAATACCTCATGTGTCCCAGTTATCTAATTTAAAAACTTTTTATTAAAAATATTTAATTATTATAATTATTTTGGGTGTTAACTTCGTTTTTCAGGTATATTTCGGTTCAGAGGATATGGTCGCTGAACATTGATAAAAATTTTTTTGTGTATAATATTTCATCTATTATAAAAATTTAGTAGATATTTGTTATATTTTTTTAATCATTATAATAAATTAGTGATTAAAATGGATTATATAATTACCTGGACATTGTAGTTTGTTAGTACGCAGGAGCGACTCTTCAATTTTTTGATAGATGGAATAAAAGAAATGTAAAAATTCATTTATATTTTTTCAATAATTTTTAAAACATTAATATCATCTATAAATATTAAATATATCATAATATCAAATAATTAATGATGATGATTTAAAATGACTTCTATCACTAAATGGAAGGCATAGTCCACATGTACAAATAATTGATACTTTTATCTCTACAGGGATTGATAAGAAGTGGTAAATGGTTATTAAAAAATCATAATAAAATATTATTATATATGTTATAAGAGATTTATCATGTTTTTTTTGTAAGTAAAGTTTTTATAATAATTATAATATGAAATAAAAACAAATGTGCTTTGTTTAGATCTATACCTCTTCATTGAAAGGACTTCATTGTCTTACTATGTTTTACTAGATGGATAGGTATTAAGGGATTAAAATTGTAGAGACCCGAAGCTTAACGTACATGGAAATTAAATTACTTTTGTGGAATAATTAGTACATAACAAAAACACACACACAACGATCGTAATAGTTTAGTGTCTTTGGAAACTCGAAATATAATCTTCTAATCATGGTGAAAGATCTTCAACATCTCCCAAAAAGATCTTTTTTTTACCTAAAACCTTTCTTTATATCCTGGGGAAAAGAAAACATAAAATGGTGAGCTCAAATTCTCAGTAAGGGTAAACAAAATAAATATCAATCACATCATATACATATGAACATAGGTTTTAGAAATCTTAACCTGCAAAAGAAATCATAATTTCATAACATGGGATAAATAATAGTAGTGAAATGTAATCCCAATAATCATAACTTAAAACATGAAACCTTGTGTCATACACAGATAATCATATATAATCATTTATTGTTAGCCAAGACTCAATTCCAAGACAATCTTAGTGGACAAAGTCCATTTCTGAACAGAGTTCACTCCTCGTTTCAGTCCTGTTTCACTGAACCGGTTTAACATGCCGTTCCAGCCATGTCTATCTCATGAGATATAAAATCTTTACCCAATGCATTGGAGGGAGATATAGGTCCCACCCATCTCATAATGATACCATTCTTTTGTGTGCCACAAAATCATAAACCATACATCATAGCATAACCCATGTAATAAAAATGGGAATCTTAAACATCATGACACCATAAAACAATTCATATAAGATAATGGAATTCTTACAAATATAATACCATCACAAGATAATAAAATCAATTTAATAATAGGGATATAAACAGAACCCTTTATTATCTTAGATGGAAAATAATTTTGATAAAACACTTGAACTCCATTCTTGAGTAAAATATCCTTTCTGCTTCAAAAACACTTTTCCTTTATTAACATGTCGTACAATTCTAAACTAAAAGCAGTTGATTAAAAATAAACTTGAAAACTTGTAAAGGAAGCTTCTTGGAAATAATGTTTTAAAAATCCATTCATGTCATATAAGTTAAAAAAACATTCTTCGTACTTTTGTCGGAAAAGTCAAAAAGTACCTCGTATGAAAAACGACAAACGATTCCTTTCATATCCTTTACTAAAAACTCACAGAAGGGTAAAATTGGATTTAAACAATTGTAGGTGGATGGAAATAATATTACATATTGAAAAAACATGGATGTGGATGATAAAATACACCCCAGTAAATACTAAAGTATAAACAACCTCAGATAAAAATGAGATTTTGATATTTCCCTTACCTTAGGTCCGATTTGTTTCGTAAGTGTCTGAACCTCCTCTTCTTTGAAATGTCTCTTTGAGATCTCCTTTTAGGGCACAAAAATTGGTCTTTGAAGAAGACCCGGACCTCTAGGATGTTTCTAGGGAAGTGGAGAGGAGAAATTGGCAGGGTTTGGCAGAGCTTGAAGGCTTAAAGTGGTGTGAGGAAGAGAGGGAGGTGGTGCCCTTTTATAAGGGAGGAGAGGGGCTCCTTTGGAAAAACTAAAAATATTATTTTATTATAAAGCCAAATTCGGTTTTAAATAGCTCCAAAATGAGTTATTTAGAAGCTATGGTTGGGATGGGTCGAAATCCTCTTATACAATAGAATTTAGACAAGTTTAGGTTCCTATTATGACCTTATTATTTATATTTAACTTTATGTTAGATAATTTTACTTTTACAGTGTCTTTTTGTGTTCTTATATTATAAGGTTAATAAACTTACTATAAGAATCCAAACGAACCCCAAGTTTTTTATTATTAATATATATAACATTATCTAAGTCATTTGGCCGAACCTTAGATTTTTAAAAATAAAATAACAATTAATAATATAATATTTGTTTTAAAAACTATTTTATGTCAATTTTGACACTATTTAGTAATTGATTTTTGTAAAAATCATAATAGAATGATTAGTTAGAAAAGAGTTAATTAAATCAATAATAACCTGACATATTAACCTAGAAAATTAGTGGAATTCATAAAAAGTCTCAAATTACATTTATTTTGGTATTTATGACATGAATTATGTCAATATTTCATTAATAAGATAATTGCCGCATCATCTTTGTGTCATAAATAAATTAAATTATTTAATGTCTAAAAATTACAAATAAACTACCATTATGTAGGAAATATTTTTATCTTTCTAATGAATATTTATAGTGGAATTTATCTTATGTATAACCCTATATTAAAAATGATACACTTATTATACTTTGATTTAACTATTTTAACCCTTCTTTAAATAAAATAATAATAAATGTCCTTATCTAATCCACGTGGGCATAAATGGTCATATTTTATTCCTAAGGTTGTTTTTGGTCGAATTACAGTTATCCAATAGAATTAGGACATGTGTTAGGGTAATAATTATAACATTTTTACCCTTAATTACCCTATTTTCTTTTAACCATGGTAAAAAAAAGTAAAAAGTTACTATTCACCAAAAATTATTTTCATCTCATTGAACCAAATTTTACTTACTAACATCAACCGTGTCTCTCTCATTTTTGAAATTCCACTCACAGAAGCGGTAAAATATAGTTTTATGAAAAATTCATTTTTTTAACTACCACTTAGTGGTTTCACTATTCATCAAAAAATGAAAGTTTCCAGAAAAATACCAAAAATTAGGCATAAGATATATTTGTTATTATGAACTTAAAAATGATGTCTATTTTACCAAATTCAAAACATATCAGTTGCATTAATTAATTTAAAAATTAATTCCCGTTCTCAAAACAAATAGCGTGTTCTTAAGAGATAATAACTATCAAAAGATTGACACTTGTTTATGTCTTGTTTAAATGTGAAATTACATCCAATGGACAACATTGTATTAAATTGTAAAAATATGTTCTAAATATAATTTAAAACCACTCAAATTAATAATTTATCACTATTAATTATTTCGATTAAAAAGGTTGTTTTTAATTAGAATTTAGTAATTTTAACTATTCATCAGAAAATGAAAGTTAGCCGAAAAGTACCAAAATTTCACCCGAAGCTAATTTCGATATTCTGAATCAAAAAATGAAGTCCATTTTGAAAAATAAAATTTTCAAAATTTCAAAAAGTGGTTATTACTATTCATAACGTCTAGTTTTAATAATATTTTAATAGCATATCGTTGTTTAGTGAAACTCGGTATTGCATACTACACACGTTATCGAGGAAGGTCGCGATTGCGTGTAATGAAAGGCAAGTCAAGGATGCATGTTGTGAAAGATTCTTTTGGTGTAGCGTACAACACAAGGCATTAATGAAATTAAAAAGAATATTTTTCATAAAATTTCAGGGTGTTACATTCTACCCCCCTTAAAATGAATTTCACCCTCGAAATTCGTCGAGGTTATAAATGGTTTACTACTTGAAATTTTCTTTAATATAAACCCACATTGTAAAAAGGAATACCAAAACTTGGCTTTAAAACTAAAGTATGAAACGTAACGGTTACCCAAATTAACTATTCACTGGGTTTCCACATAGGAGAACATAGGTGAAAATATGGATATAGAAGAGAAATCTAACCGTCATGTTCTGATGGAGAATGGTAGGGAACATGGCTATGAAAAATCCAACAATCACAAAGCCATAAATTTGTGATGATCTAGGGTACCATCTGATTCATATGATATAAGGGCACTAGGACAACATTTTTGGTTTTCAAGATCATTTCCCTAAATTTGAATATTTTGAATTAGAATAAATACTTAATTTATTTTGGTACAATCTCACTGTTGTTCGTGATTTGAACAATTTCCACTTCATCTCTTAAAGAAATGAAGTTGAATTTGTTATTCGTGACGTGTTAACAGATCATGTGATAGAATGATGGGTCATTCCATCTGTTTCAAACAAAAGGTTAGAAAAAGTTATCAAATATACATAAGTCCATCTATGGTGAGGTTAATTGTATATGATTCCAAAAATTAACTTATACTTCATATATCATACCACGTAATAAAATAAAACTAGTTTCTACTAATCAGGGACTTCCTGTAGGCCAGTGGTAGGCGATAAAGGCCAGTCACACTTCAGTTGTGGGTTCGATTCCCACAGCCTTGTCTGATGCGATGGGTTGTCGCCCGTCCTGCAGGTTTCCCTTTTTCTAAAGCTATATTACTATAACATCCCATCAATAATATCGAAAAAAGTTCTATCCTTAAACAATACTAACTTATTTCCAACATAATCCATTCCAATCATTAGGCTTATCTAAAATACTTCGGTCCAAGCTCATAGTATAAAGAAAATGATTACATGAAATGTCACATAACAATCACGTGAATGCCATCATTTATCCCCCATATATCATAAGATATATCTTGTTGGTCAAATTACAAACATGTGAATACCTTAATCATGTATTCTATTGAAGAATGAATACCCATTGAACCTTAGTGAAAACACGAATGTAGTTAAAAGTTAACACTTTCCACAAACCAAAATCCTAAAAATTCTTCGTACTGAAACCATGATATCACTTAGTCCTTATATGAATACAATCAAACATCTAATTATCTTCTTATCCCTTCATTATGCGCATATCATCTGCTTACCAAAAATTTCTCAATCACTTTCCATGGTTATCGGTACCATAAAATTTTTGAAAACCATAATAGAATAATACAAAAATATTCTAATACACAATAAAAGTACCTCAACAACATTATTCTTGAATAATAATACATAAAAACTTCAATCCATACTCTTCAATTATTGTCCTGTAATAAGTCCTTCTTTGATTTAGAAGTAACTTTTTAGGTCAGGGCATTGAGTTGGGTAATGACCATGTTCTCCACAAATAATACATTGAACTCCATAACAGTCTGTCACTCTATGACCCTTTTCTCCACCTAGATAACATCGGTCCCTCCAATTGAGGTATTCCTCAAGGTTCTTCTTCCCTTATTTAGAAATCTCAATCTTCCTTTCTTTATGCTACTCAACATGTGAACATGCATAATAGTCTATCTTCCTCTTCTTTGATGAATTAGCCATACCACTAAATTTCACCTTGTAAATCATATATCACGATGACTGATTCAGAATAATCACAATATATTTCTCTCTAGGCATTACACAATTTTGTTGCTCATAGTCACCAATTTTTCCATTGGATTCAATGTTAACCGAATTCCTTCTGGTTCCCTCCATTAACTAAAACAGAAAAAAATTTCTGTGAGAGGCAAAAATAATGCTAGAGAAAACAACATAGTAAAGGGGGAGTACCCTCAATATCTAACATCTTAGGTTAAATTCTAAGATCGTTAGTGAAATTATAGGACTATAACCTATACGTATACTTAACCTTAGAGACATCGCTAGACATTCCTTAGACATATCTCTAGGGATCTCACTAACGTTTTCGCATCCTAGTTTCCAAAGGTTGACTAAACCATTCCTATGATACCAACTGCAGATTCCCAAAGCATAATGTACATGGACATTACATTACTGTGGCGGAATACTTAGTACATAACAAAAACACACACAAGGACCATAATGGTTTAGTGTATTTGGAAACTCGGAATATAATCTTCTAATCGTGGTGAAAGATCTTCAACATATCCCAAAAAGATCTTCTTTTTTTTACCTAAAACCTTTCTTTATATCCTGGGGAAAAGAAAACATAAAAGGGTGAGCTCAAATACTCAGTAAGGGTAATCAAAAGAAATATCAACCACATCATATACAAAAGAACATAGCTTTTGGAAATCTTAACCTGCAAAAGAAATAATAATTTCATAACATGGGATAAATAATAGTAGTGAAATTTAATCCCAATTATCATAACTTAAAACATGAAACTTTTTGGCATACACACATAATCATAGAGAATCATTTCTTGTTAGTCAAGACTCAATGCCAAGACTATCTTAGGGGACAAAGTCCATTTCTGAATCGAGTTCACTCCTCGTTTCAGTTCTGTTTCACTGAACCAGTTTAACCTGCCGTTCCAGCCATGTCTATCTCATGAGATATAAAATCTTTAACCAATGCATTGGAGGGAGGTATAGGTCCCACCCATCTCATAATGATACCATTATTATGTGTGCCACAAAATCAGAAACCATACATCATAGCACAACCCATGTAATAAAAATGGGAATCTTAAACATCGTGACATCTTAAAACAATTCATATAATATAAAGGAATTCATAAAAATATAATCCCATCACAAGATAATCAAATCAATGTAATAATAGGGATAGAAATAGAATCATTTGTTATCTTATATGGAAGATAATGTTGATAAAACACTTGAACTCCATTCTTGAGGAAAATATCCTTTCTTCTTCAAAAACACTTTTCCTTTCTTGACATGTCGTACAATTCTAAAATAAAAGAAGTTGATTAAAAATAAACATGAAAACTTTTAATGGAAGCTTCTTGGAAATAATTTTTTTAAAATCCATTCATATCGTATAAGTTAAAAAAACATTCTTCGTACTTTTGTTGGAAAAGTCAAAAAGTACCTCGTACGAAAAACGACAAACGATTCCTTTCATATCCTTTACTAAAAACTCACTGAAGGGTAAAATTGGATTTAAACAATTGTAGGTGGATGGAAATAATATTATATATTGAGGAAAAATGGATTTGGATGATAAAATACACCCCAGTAAATACTAAACTTTAAACAATCTCGGATAAAAATGAGATTGTGATATTTCCCTTACCTTAGGTCTGATTTGCTTCGTAAGTGTCTGAACCTCCTCTTCTGTGAAACTCCTCTTTGAGATCTCCTTTTAGGGCACTAAAATTGATCTTTAAAGAATACCAGGACCTCTAGGATGTTCTTAAAGAAGTGGAGAGGAGAAATTGGCAGGGGTTGGCCAATCTTGAAGGCTCAAAGTGGTGTGAGGAAGAGAGGGAGGAGGTTCCCTTTTATAAGGGAGGAGAGGGGCTCCTTTGGAAAAACTAAAAATATTATTTTATTATAAAGCCAAATCCGGTTTTAAATACCTCCAAAATGAGTAATTTCGAAGCTAAGGTGGGGACGGGTCAAAATACTCTCATCCAATAGAATTTAGACAAGTTTAGGTTCCTATTTTAACCTTATCATTTATATTTAACTTTCATTTAGATAATTTTACTTTTACAATGTATTTTTGTGTTCTTACATTATAAGGTTAATAAACTTACTATAAGAAACCAAACGAACCCCAAGTTGTTTATTACTAATATATATAACCTTATCTAAGTCATTTGGCTGAACCTTATATTTTTTGGAATAAAATAACAATTAATAATATAATATTTGTTTTAAAAACTATTTTATGACAATTTTGACACTATTTAGTAATTAATTTTTGTAAAAATCATAACAGAATGATTAGTTCGAAAAATGTTAATTACATAAATACTAACATGTCATATTAATCTATAAAATTAGTGTAATTCATAAAAAGTCTCAAATTACATTTATTTTGGTATTTATAACATCAATTATGTCAATATTTCATTAATAAGATAATTACTGCATCAACTTTGTGTCATAACTAAATTAAATTATTTAATGTCTAAAAATTACAAATAAACTACCATTATGTAGGAAATTATTTTATATTTCTAATGAATATTTATAGTCGAATTTATCTTATGTATTACCATATATTAAAAATGATACACTTATTATACTTTGATTTTAACTATTTTAACCCTTCTTTAAATAAATTAATAATAAATGTCCTAATCTAATCTAAGTGGGCCTAAATGGTCATATTTTATTCCTAAGGTTGTTTTTGGTCGAATTACACTTATCCAATAGAATTAGGACATGTGTTAGGGTAATAATAAGAACATTTTTACCCTTAATTATCCTATTTACTTTTAACCGTGGTAAAAAAAGATTAAAGTTACTATTCACCAAAAATTATTTTCATCTCATTGAACCACATTTTACTTACTGACATCAACTGTGTTTCTTGGATTTTTGAAATTCCACTCACAGAAGCGGTAAAATTAATTTTTATGAAAAATTCATTTTTTTAACTACCACTTAGTGGTTTCACTATTCATCAAAAAATGAAAGTTTCCAGAAAAATACCAAAAATTAGGCCTAAGCTATATTTGATATTATGAACTCAAAAATGATGTCAATTTTACCAAATTCAAAACAGATCAGTCACATTAATTATTTTAATAATTAATTCCCGTCGTCAAAAAAAATAACGTGTTCTTAAGAGATAATAACTATCAAAAGATTGACACTTGTTTATGTCTGGTTTAAATGTGAAATTACATCCAATGAACAACATTGTATTAAATTGTAAAAATATATTCTAAATATACTCTTAAACCACTCAAATTAATAATTTATCACTATTAATTATTTAGATTAAAAAGGTTGTTTTTAATTAAAATTTAGTAATTTTCACTATTCATCAGAAAATGAAAGTTAGCCAAAAAGTACCAAAATTTCACCCTAAGATAATTTCGATATTTAGAATCCAAAAATGAAGTCCATTTTGAAAAATAAAATTTAAAAAATTTCAAAAAGTGGTTATTACTATTCATAACGGCTAGTTTTAATAATATTTTAATAGCATATCGTTGTTTAGTGAAACTCGGTATTGCATACTACACACGCTATCGAGGAAGGTCGTGATTGCATGTAATGAAAGGCAAGTCAAGGATGCGTGTTGTTAAAGCTTCTTTTGGTGCATCGTACAACACAAGACATTAATGAAATTAAAAAGAATATTTTTCATTAAATCTGAGTGTGTTACATTCTACCCCCTTTAAACTGAATTTCGCCCTCGAAATTCTTCGGGGTTATAAAAGGTTTAATACTAAAAATTTTCTTTAATAGAAACCCACATTGTAAAAAGGTATACCAAAACTTGGCTTTAAAAACTAAACTATGAAACGTAACGGTTACCCAAATTAACTAATCACTGGGTTTCCACATAGGAGAACATAGGTGAAAATATGGATATAGAAGAGAAATCTAACCATCATGTTCTGATGGAGAGTGGTAGAGAACATGGCTATGAAAAATCCAACAATCCCCAAGCCATAAATTTGTGATGATCTAGGGTACCATCTCATTCATCGGATATAAGGGCACTAGGACAACATTTTTGGTTTTCATGATCATTTCCCTAAAGTTGAATAATTTTAATTAGAATAAATACTTACTTTATTTTGGTACAATCTCACTGTTGTTCGTGCTTTGAACAATTTCCACTTCATCAATTAAAGAAATGAAGTTGAATTTGTTATTCATGAAGTGTTAACAGATCATGTGATAGAATGATGGGTCATTCCATCTGTTTCAAACAAAAGGTTAGAAAAAGTTATCAAATATACATAAGTCCATCTATGCCGAGGTTAATTGTATATGATTCCAAAAATTAACTTATACTTCATATATCATACCGCGTAATAAAATAAAACTAGTTTCTACTAACCAGGGACTTCTTGTAGGCCAGTGGTAGGCGACAAAGTCCAGTCGCACTTCGGTTGTTGGTTCGATTCCCACAGCCTTGTCCGACGCGATGGGCTATCGCCCGTCCTGTAGGTTGCCCTTTTTCTAAAGCTATATTACTATAACATCCCATCAATAATATCAAAAAAAGTTCTATCCTTAAACAATACAAACTTATGTCAAACATAATCCATTCCAATCATTAGGCTTATCTAAAATACTTCGGTCCAAGCTCATTGTATAAAGAAAATGAGTACTTGAATTGTCACATAACAATAACGTGAATGCCATCATTTATCCCCCATATATCATAATATATATCTTGTTGGTCAAATTACAAACATGTGAATACCTTAATCATGTATTCTCTTGAAGAATGAATACCCATTGAACCTTAGTGAAAACATGAATGCAGTTAAAAGTTAACACTTTCCAGAAACCAAAATCCTCAAAATTATTCATACTCAAACCATGATATCTCTTAGTCCTTATATGAATACAATCAAACATCTCATTATCTTCTTATCCCTTCATTATGCGCATATCATCTGCTTACCAAAAATATCTCAATCACTTTCCATGGTTATCAGTACCATAAAATTATTGAAAACCACTATAGAATAATAGAAAAATATTCTAATACACAATAAAAGTTCCTCAACAACATTATTCTTGAATACCAATACATAAACACTTCAATCCATACTCTTCAATTATTGTCCTGGAATAAGTCCTTCCTTGATTTAGAAGTAACTTCTTAGGTCAGGGCATTGAGTTGAGTAATGCCCATGTTCTCCACAAATAATACAATGAACTCCATAACAGTCTGTCACTCTATGACCCTTTTCTCCAAACAGATAACATCGGTCCCTCCATTTGAGGTATTCCTCAAGGTTCTTCTTCCCTTCTTTAGAAATCTCAATCTTCCTTTCTTTATGATCCTCAATATGTGAACATGCATAATAGTCTATCTTTCTCTTCTTTGATGAATTAGCCATACTACTAAATTTCACCTTTTTATCATATATCGCGATGATTGATTCGGAATAATCACAATATATTTCTCTCTAGGCATTACACAATTTTGTTGCTCATAGTCACCAATTTTTCCATTGGATTCAATGTTAACCGAATTCCTTCTGGTTCCCTCCATTAACTAAAACAGAAAAAGAATTCTGTGAGAGGAAAAAATCATGCTAGAGAAAACAACATAGTAAAGGTGGAGTACCCTCAATATCTAACATCTTAGGTTAAATTCTAAGATCGTTAGTGAAATTCTAGGACTATATCCTATACATATACTTAACCTTAGAGACATCCCTAGACATACCTTAGACATATCTCTAGGGATCTCACTAACGTTTTCGCATCCTAGTTTCCAAAGGTTGACTAAACCTTTCCTATGATACCAATTGTAGAGACCCAAAGCTTAACGTACACGGAAATTACATTACTTTTTTGGAATACTTAGTACATAAAAAAAACACACACATAAGGACCGTAAGAGTTTAGTGTCTTTGGAAACTCGAAATGTAATCTTCTAATCCTGGTGAAAGGTCTTCAACATCTCCAAAAAAAGATCTTCTTTTTTTACATAAAACCTTTCTCTATATCCTGGGGAAAAGAAAACATAAAAGGGTGAGCTCAAATGCTCAGTAATGGTAAACAAAAGAAATATCAATCACATCATATACATAAGAACATAGCTTTTGTAAATCTTAACCTGCAAAAGAAATCATAATTTCATAACATGGGATACATAATAGTAGTGAAATGTAATCCCAATAATCATAACTTAAAACATGAAACTTTGTGGCATACACACATAATCATATAGAATCATTTCTTATTATTCAAGACTCAATTCCAAGACTATCTTAGTGGACAAAGTCCATTTCTGAACCGAGTTCACTACTCGTTTCAGTCCTGTTTCACTGAACCGGTTTAACCTGCCGTTCCAACCATGTCTATCTCATGAGATATAAAATCTTTACTTAATTCATTGGAGGTAGATATAGGTCCCAACCATCTCATAATGATACCATTCTTATATATGCCCAAAATCAGAAACCATACGTCATAGCATAACCCATGTAATAAAAATGGGAATCTTAAACATCGTGACATCATAAAACAATTCATATAAGATAAAGGAGTTCATAAAAATATAATCCCATCACAAGATAATCAAATCAATGTAATAATAGGGATAGAAACAGAGCCCTTTGTTATCTTAGACGGAAAATAATTTTGATAAAACACTTGAACTCCATTCTTGAGGAAAATATCCTTTCTTCTTCAAAAACACTTTTCCTTTCTTAACATGTCATACAATTCTAAACTAAAAGAAGGTGATTAAAAATAAACATGAAAACTTGTAAAGGAAGCTTCTTGGAAATAATGTTTTAAAAATCCATTCATGTCGTATAAGTTAAAAAAAAATTCTTTGTACTTTTGTCGGAAAAGTCAAAAAGTACCTCATACGAAAATTGAAAAATGATTCCTTTCATATCCTTTACTAAAAACTCACCGAAGGGTAAAATTGGATTTAAATAATTGTAGGTGGGTTGAAATAATATTAAATATTGAGGAACCATGGATGTGGATGATAAAATACACCCCAGTAAATACTAAAGTATAAACAATCTCAGATAAAAATGAGATTGTGATATTTCCCTTACCATAGGTCTGATTTGCTTCGTAAGTGTCCGAACCTCCTCTTCTTTGAAACGCCTCTTTGAGATCTCCTTTTAGGGCACTAAAATTGGTCTTTGAAGAAGACCAAGACCTCTAGGATGTTTCTAGGTAAGTGGAGAGGAGAAATTGGCAGGGGTTGGCCGAGCTTGAGGGCTCAATGTGGCGTGAGGAAGAGAGAGAGGAGGTGCCCTTTTATAAGGGAGGAGAGGGGCTCCTTTGAAAAAACTAAAAATATTATTTTATTATAAATCCAAATTCGGTTTTAAATAGCTCCAAAATGATTTATTTCGAAGCTAAGGTAGGGATGGGTCGAAATAATCTCATCCAATATAATTTAGACATGTTTAGGTTCCTATTTTAACCTTATCATTTATATTTAACTTTAAGTTAGATAATTTTACTTTTACAGTGTCTTTTTGTGTTCTTACACTGTAAGGTTAATAAACTTACTATAAGATGAAAAACGAACCCCAAGTTGTTTATTATTAATATATATAACCTTATATAAGTCATTTGGCCGAACCATAGATTCTTTGAAATAAAATTACAATTAATAATATAATATTTGTTTTAAAAACTATTTTATGTGATTTTTGACACTATTTAGTAATTGATTTTTGTAAAAATCATAACAGAATGATTAGTTCGACAATAGTTAATTAAATCAATACTAACATGTCATATTAACCTATAAAATTATTATAATTCATAAAAAGTCTCAAATTACATTTATTTTGGTATTTATAACATCAATTATGTCAATATTTCATTAATAAGATAATTACCGCATCATCTTTGTGTCATAAATAAATTAAATTATTTAATGTCTAAAAATTACAAATAAACTACCTTTATGTAGGAAATATTTTTAGATTTCTAATGAATATTTATAGTCGAATTTAACTTATGCATAACCCTATATTAAAAATGATATACTTATTATACTTTGATTTTAACTATTTTAACCCTTCTTTAAATAAATTAATAATAAATGTCATAATCTAATCTAAGTGGGCCTAAATGGTCATATTTTATTCCTAAGGTTGTTTTGGTCGAATTACACTTATCAAATAGAATTAGGACATGTGTTAGGTAAATAATAATAACATTTTTACCCTTAATTACCCTATTTACTTTTAATCGTGGTAATAAAAGTAAAAAGTTACTATTCACCAAAAATTATTTTCATCTCATTGAACCACATTTTACTTACTGACATCAACCATGTCTCTCGGATTTTTGAAATTCCACTCACAGAAGCGGTAAAATTATGTTTTATGAAAAATTCATTTTTTTTAACTACCACTTAGTGGTTTCACTATTCTTAAAAAAATGAAAGTTTCCAGAAAAATACCATAAATTAGGCCTAAGATATATTTGATATTATAAACTCAAAAATGATTTCTATTTTACCAAATTCAAAACATATCAGTTGCATTAATTAATTTAAAAATTAATTCCCGTCGTCAAAAGTAATAGCGTATTCTTAAGAGATAATAACTATCAAAAGATTGACACTTGTTTATGTCTGGTTTAAATGTGAAATTACATCCAATGACCAACATTGTATTAAATTGTAAAAATATATTCCAAATATACTTTAAAACCACTCAAATTAATAATTTATCACTATTAATTATTTCGATTAAAAAGGTTGTTTTTAATTAAAATTTAGTAATTTTCATTATTCATCAGAAAATGAAAGTTAGCCGAAAAGTACAAAAATTTCACCCTAAGCTAATTTCGATATTCTGAATCCAAAAATGAAGTCGATTTTGAAAAATAAAATTTACAAAATTTAAAAAAGTGGTTATTACTATTCATAACGGCTAGTTTTAATAATATTTTAATAGCATATCGTTGTTTAGTGAAACTCGGTATTGCATACTACACACGCTATTGAGGATGGTCGTGATTGCGTGTAATGCACGAAAACTCAAGGATGCGTGTTGTGCAAGCTTCTTTGGGTGTAGCGTACAACACAAGACATTAATGAAATTAAAAAGAATATTTTTCATAAAATCTCAGGGTGTTACAAAAATAATATATTTAAGGAAGGGAAGGATTATATGAAATATTTTTATTAGGTATTGGATGATTTATTAGGATGAATTGGTTTAAAAATAGAGGAGAATATGTTCCCTTTTCTAAGTAAGGGGATGGACATTCATCAAATTTCATTACATATTTCCCTGATATAAATTTAATTGATGGGAAAGTGGCTTAAAAGGGATCATGATTAGAATTTATAATAATATAGGTTGGAATATACATAAAAATAATTACTTTATTGTTTTGGTTTGAAATGATACCCTTATTTCATGGTTTAACTCCCCATGGTAAAACTATTTTAACATTAATAGTATAAACAATGTTTTTATGTCTTCACTATTCAATATGAAAAAAAATTAAGTTGGAACTATAAAAATATATTATTTATGATTATATATTATATTTAATCCAGTGTACTTAAATTAATTATCTATATGTTGATGAATTTAATTTTAATGAAGAACGAAAATCAAAATGAATTCATGTTTTCATAAAAAGATTTTCAAGCATAAAGTGTAATTTACTTCTATTACATACCTCATAGAACCATAAAATGCACATCATAATATTATATTGAATATATAATATATTAAATTAAAAAAAATAATAAATATTGATTAATGTACTATGTTAATATAAAGACACATTTTTTAATAAAAATAATTTTTTAAAAATTTATTCTATAAACCACAAAAAATTACTTATAAAACATTATGTAAAATTATAATTTATATGTAATTAATTATATTATTTTTAATTAAATGTGACTAATATTAATTTAATATAAAATTAAACACTAATATTCCATTTCATTTAATATTAATCACAATATTTACATAAAATAGTAATATTTGGTTTTTAGTGAAAAAATAAATATTTTTAAAAAATTATACAAAATCACCAAAATATAATATTGAAATTAGATTCGTGAAAATTATATATAATTAACCAAATAAAATTTATAACAATTTTATAAATTAATTTTAAATTTCACAAGAAAGTATTCAATATGAACCATTCTTTCTTTAAACATATTTTTAATGTGTAATAAGACATCACTAAAAATTGAGTACATTTTTATTAGGAATTAATAAATACATTAGAATTAATAAATATCAATATTATTATTTCTCATAATGTATTTATTACTACTTATAAATTCCAATTAAAAATCTATGTTATAATGGTTTAATATTTCATAGTTCATATAGACTCGAGGTTATATGTAAGGAAACCTATCAGATAATATGTTTTATTTTAAGGGAAATACATAAAAAATATTTGGCTGTTACAGAAATTGGAATAAGTACATAATAATTTCCTAAATTTTGAGGTATGTGTATAATGTGGAAATGACAAAATGTATTGTGATTTAACTAAAATGTTCATATATTTTTTTAATAATAAGAAAATTCATTTATGATACATTGAAAATACATGTTGAAAGTATGTTTTTCATTCATAGAAACAAAAATAAAATCCAACATCACATAAGTTAATATCTGTAAAAATAAATTTTAGTTTATTTTAAATTAAAACTGTCACCTAAAAAACATTACCTTATACCAAAACTATTTTAAAAAAAATATTAAATCAACTATCAAAAGCAACATTATAAATACATACATTTTCAAATAACATTAAAAAAGGATAAAAAACAAGAAAAAATAATAATAATGAAAAATAGTAAAACATTAATGAACCATATCAGAAGATATTAAATTTAAAATGGTACTAAAATAAATTCACCATGTCAGAGATGCCAATTGAGCTACGGATCATAAAAGAAAACAAACCCCTGAGGATAATTACAAAGTAAACATAGTAAATTCAAAATCATCTCTTAAGGCAACCCAAGATGTAGTCATGTTAGAACCATATATATGACTATCGATTATGTTAATTACCAGCCAACATCTATTTATTAGCCTCAACAGTTGTACTGCATTATGGAAAACACTACCATAGATGATATAGTCTTCCAAATATAGACTGGATAGTAATTTTCTCTCTTCCTCACTATAATTTATAGGATACCAATATATTTCAATGAATAAGACGGTGATAAATAACCAAAATAAAAAATCAATAAGAAATAAATCTCAATTTACCTTATACACCCTCACAAGAAACAACCTTTCACTTATCATTTATATCAAACTAATATTCTCCCAACATGACACAATATATACATAAAATAATAAATAACCTCCCGCTCAGGTGGTCATTTATTAATAAGGGGATCAAGAGGACCTAATGGACCAATTCCCATTAGAAACCATAAAATTTTTCAAATTTTCATTCATTAAAAAAGAATTTAATTACATAAAATTTATGGTTATTTGAAATTAGATATAATAAGACTCCTCTAAATCAAAAAATTTAAATTTATTTCAAAAATATTTTGAAAAAAATTAACCAAATTCACATTAAAATATTTTTAAGAACCAAGTCTCTATTTATAATTATGAATACACTACAATAAAAAACACCACTTTCCAATTCTATTCATAACCCAGGTGTGGTAAAATATGTTTCTATCATCACATTTTAGTTAAAAAAACATTTCAAAATTTTACAAATAAATGAAATTTAACATGACACTAAATAATCATATTAAAACCCTTTTGTAAGACTAAATGAATTTAAAAAAATTTCAAATTATGTTCAAATATCGTACATATAGATAACATAAAAAATAAATCATTTGTAAATCCCCCACATAATTCCTTATTAATTTTGATAAATATAAAAAGGAAAATGTGTCAATTAAATGAAATTAAATACTTAAGTAATTTTCTATAATGGATTAGGATACAAAAATACTCAAGATACTTCAAAAAATTTCAATAAATAATATACACAATGAATTGAACAACCAAAACTGTAAATATGAACACTAGAGCCCCTACAGATTACTAAATATAGGAATATATAAGGATACATAAATTAGAGGAAAAAATAATAATGGTGGGGGAGAATACCTGGGAATTACACATGAAAATACAAGGTATAGAGGCTGGAATATTCCCAATATTTGATTGTACCATTTCAGTGTTCCTTGGAGGAGGTATATGATAGTTAAGAGAAAGGGAGTGGAATACACTTATGTTGTTCTTGTGGAAGAGAGGGAGACCAAAAGAAAAATAAATCCTATGAATATTGGAATATTAGCCCACATGGTATGGAAAATAGTATACTAATTTGTAATCGTTAACTAGATGTAAAATAAACATTCACATAGATTGGAAATTTAATTTACTAACATTGTTCAAAACATGAAAAATAGTTTTGAGGAACTATAGAATAACTCACATGATTTCCACACAATTTATACTAATCACACACAAAAAATGTCAAAGAACATACCCATTGAAAGGCATGTCATGTAGTTCCCCTAGGACCATTATTAATAGAAAAAACATAAGAAATAATAACAATGTGTGTTTAGGATTTACTAAAAAGGACTATGCATGTGTTTCATCAAATAGTTCCTCCTAAACCGCGTGGGACGCACTGTGTTTCAAAACAAATATTCTATATAATTGATAACATAAGCTTGAAAGTTATAAAAATATAAATATTCAAAAAATATTAAAAATCATAAAAAACAAATATTCATATAGTGAAACAGGGTGTGAAGAATCCTTGTTAAAGGGGGAAATGAATGGGGTTCATGGTTCCTTTAAACCCGATTTCAAAATAATTTAAATCCTATACAATTTTTGTTTCTTGAATCCAATAAAACCTATTATATCAAAAAAAACCACTGATATTTATTTACATATTTAGTTTATAATTATATACATAGATAAGAATACAAATTCATAAGAATGAACATAAATATTTATTGTGTATGTTGAGACACAATTGGTTGTATCCTACTGTGTAAATGTAATCAATTCATGCATGTTAACTTCAATTGGTATTATACTATTTTTTTTGTATTTCAAGAAATTACATGTATATTATTAGTCGGTTGGGATACATTATGGATGCATAGGACATTGGAATAACGAGATCATGGTTTAAAATCCACTAGGTGTGGGAGTCTGGGTAACTGGTGCAGGATGGAAGACTGAAATTGAATATTTCTATACATACATAGTTTGGTATATTATGATCTATTTGGGTATGATTTCAATTAAAGACAATCACTAAATTTTTCATTCTCTTCTACTTAATTATTATTGATACAACATATATATTATTTACATTAACATTATAGACCATAAAACTCTCTCTTACTATCTATTTTGGTTCCTGGTGTTTTTGTTAAATGAATCATATTTATAGATATTACAAGATTTAGAATAGAATTCAACATTGAAACATTTTAAATACTCAAATATTTCTTTGTTGAAAAATCATGATTTGAGGTTCTAGCCACTATCCCATATGGATCTGGTAATTCCCTTGGGTTGGTGATGGTTCGATTCATGTACTATTTAGTTATCTAGTTCATGTAATTTTGAGTTGCATCAGATTGGTGTTTTGGGTATTTCATAATATTTTATAGATAGAAGATATGATTCCATGGATTTTAATATAAATACCTAAAATGAATAGTCATATTTTTTATAGGGGATATCCAGATTGCATAGTTATTATGGGTAATTAGTTATACCCTATAGGATTAGTGATCAGTTTGTTTAATAAATTGATTAAGACACATTGAGTCTCAAGAAATGTCCTAGGATTTAGAAGAGTGCCAAATTCCCTATTAGTACATATATAATGTGTTCTGTGGTATATTTATAGTTGTAAAATTTATTTTATGTTATGATTGATATATTAAAATATATTAAACTAATAAAAAGATACTAGTCATGTAATATGTGTCCTCCTCATTAACTTTTTAGGTGCTAGTTACTGGATTATTGTCAGTCACATATATGTTTGTATGATGAACACGTATTTTTTCATACTAGTGATGTAATTTTTAGATTATTTTGATCTGTTTTTTTAAGAAAGGTGAGGCAATGCCTCTATATTAAATAAAAAGTAATAAGTAAGACAAAATGGATGGCAATGGGGTCATATAAGAAATTTTAAATGAATTAAGAAATTTTAAATGTGTTGGGGATGAGAGATGAATTTTTTATATAGAGTTAATTGTGAGGTGTTTTTCACTATCTGTATTTATAGTAGGTTTTTTTCATTAAACTATATTTTTTTAAATGTGATAATAAATTTTTATATTTTGAAATATACTTGAACTTCAGGTAATTATTGATATTAGTTATGAATGCTTTGTATAAAGAGTAATGCTGGTAGTATAAGAAAATTTGAAAAAGCTAGGTGTATGATATTTTTAAGAGAACCATACAGTTAAAAATAATATATTTATCATTATTTTATGATTCTATAATGTTTTAGTATATTATATTTTCATTAGAACCTTAATTAGATTGCAATATTTGGGGAAATTGGGATTTACATAGGGAAATCACAGTGACTATCTAGGAGAGTGTTTGGTAGATTTCATGAATATTTACAAGTGAAATAGGTAGGGAGTATTATATATAGTTCTGGGATAGACTTCATAAGAATTATTAATCACATATTGGGGAGTTTATCAGGACCTATGTCCATGCTATATTAATTAAGTTTCAATTTTATATATTGGATTGATAATTTATCTAGAGAAACAAGAGTTCATTTTTCATATTGTGTTTTAGAAATAGATTGAAGGAATGTGGAAAATATTGAGTATTTATTTACTTACAATGAAAGGTATTATGGGAGGTTTGGTTGTTCTGGTGATGGTTATATGGTTGGGGTCATAATTTTTTAAAAGGCAGAGGTCACGATGTACCCGACATGGGCTCAACAAGTCCACAATGAGGTATCTATGGGTTTAGTGGTTTTTTTAGAATATCAGGTACTCGATGGTGGTTCATTGGGATCCCAATTTGATCTATAGTAAAATAACTTTTTTAATTTGTTTATTTAGAAAATAGTGTGTAATTATTTTGGTATTTTTATTACATAATAGAATTTCAAGATATTTGGATAAAATATATATTGTAGTTTCATTATCATAAAAAATGTTTTAAATGAAATATATTTGATGAAATTTTAAATATTAAAAAATATTATATTTATATCAATTAGGAATATATGAAAGATATATTTTTTGGGTGAATTAAACAATTTTGATCAAATAAATATTTCAAATATTATTTTATAAAAGAATTTTATTACATTGTTATATGTTTTTGGTAAAAATTAAATTATTTTTAAACATTAATAATGCCATTAAGATTTGATAAGATTAAAATTAAAATAATTAATATTAAAATTAAACATATATGTTTTTGGTAATTTTTACCATTATGTTCCAACACATAGTAATATGAAACATATATGTGTATTGTTATTAATTTACAATACCCTCAAAATAAAGACCCTGACTAATCTAGTGATAATACAAGTGTGGCTTAGCAAACAGACCACCAATAGGATATAGGTTGGTGAACAAAACTAAATTGGAATATCTCGCATGGGATGCCATTACATGATTATTAAACTACAAATAATCATACATCTTTAAAATTAAATAAAAAAAATGAAATACTAGAACTAAAACCTAATCATTAAAATATATATATATATATAACTATGACACATGAAAATCATTTATTATAGTGAAATAAGTAAAACCTTAGAATTTAGGGGATAATAAAAGTTCCGCAAATCCAAAAACAAAAATAATACTTAAAATTATTGAAAGATGAAATAAACATCACATCATCTCTTGAAACAAGAACTATTAGAGTCAACAACCACTGAGCACCACTATCCTCTTGAACCACTAGTGTTGTACCCATTGATCCCACTATTAAACTTTGTATCAACTGCTCATGCACACCACATGTGGTCATGATGATATTTTTAGGGATGTGTAGAAACATACCAAGTCGTATAACCCTCAAACAAAAAACAAATATGAAATGATATATCATATCAACAATGTAAAACCTATATATTTTTAAGGGATTAATATGGATAAGAATAAATCAAATACACAATAATTAAAAAAATATCATTTTAGATAATATAATTATTTCAAACCTAGGATACTCAGTGAAGAACTCAACTAAAATCTCCAAAAAGAAACTATTGGAACATCACAAGAACCACAAAAAATTTAACGTGTGTTACTCACAAATTAATAATATATCTAGTTCATTTGATGTGTATAAAATCATATTAAGGGCCATTCAACATTGAGTGAAATTTTCATTGGTTGAGGATGTCACCTACTACATGTTTGGAGGAACAATTCCCTATAAAAATGGGGATACCGATTCCATTAATTATATTGAGGACTGACAGCTCAGTATTAACATGTCTCTAGAGAGGTTAGTGACCAAGTGTCTTATTCAAACAACTTACCCACACCTTATCGTCTTCTTTACAAATAAAAGCAATTAAAACAACCTACAATGCCTAATAAAAATCATATATTAGTAAATATATTTACACTATCATGTTATATAAGAATATATTATTAGAATGCACTACTAACTTATCCTGATATGATAATCATGTGAGATGATACTAGAATCATTGAAGAATTACCTGTACATGACATATGATCTACAAAACACAATATTTAAACCTCAAATAGAATTATTGAATTTACTACTACATTATATTCATAGTTGGAGAACCGACATAACATGATCAATGGGTGGTGTGGTTTTTGGGGAACATGTGCTAATCAATAACTTATTACATTAAGAGAGTGGGTCTTTTCACTGAAAAAATATGTTTAGTAGGCCACATGACATGTTGGGATGGGATATTGTGGTGGTGGAATGTATTGATATGCACCTCAGGTTATGTGGTTTGATTTAAAAAACCTGTAACCAATAATAAAATATATTTTGATATTTATTTCTGGCCCAAACACCCTATATTCTACTCAATTAAAAACATGATGTGTCTTTCACTACAGCATTCTATGTGATTGAATATTCTAGGAACAAGCCCCAGATACCCATGATTTATACCACATCCATCATATTTTCCATGACATAAGGAAATGAATCAACTATTTACAAAGACCAATTACCCAAATCGTCACCACCATATCCCATTGGAGTTCAATTTTTACCATATATAGTAACGTTTTTTCCCGAGCCGAACAGTAATTCTAGAGCTACATCTTAAGGTATCATTGTTATGGTATATTTTCTTAAGCGTCAGTGAATACATGTACCACACCACTCCATTATCACAATGTAAAAAAAGTTATCCATCATAAAAAATTTCACTATATAAGCCTTCCATGGTAAAGCCACTATCAATTGCAATTGTTGGTTCTTACCATTCTATTCCTAAAGATAGGAAAAAGAGGTAGTAAAAGGGTTTGGTGGTGGAATGGTTCTCCTCGAACATCATATTCATCAATTGTGAATGTGATCATTGATAAATAATGTGAGGAATAAAAATATACAAATAATATTATTGTAATAATATAATTACCCTATGAATGAAGAAAAAGTAATTAAGAAAATAAAATATCCATGAATTTAAAATATATATTAATCAAAATATCTTTAAAAATATAAATATATAGATTTATCTTTTCGAAAATAAATTAAGCGATAAAATAAATAATGAATTAATACATTAATGTAAAATAATTAAAACACAATATTTCATCAAGAATCATCATTATTATTTAAATTCAATGGGTCCATTTAAAAAAAAAGAGAATTTCACTATAGAATTTATATCTCAACAACAATGGCACATTATATATTAAAAGGGATTAAAAATAATTTTATAATATATTTATTATGTTTATTTTAAAAATAAATGAATACATGAAGACCCATCATTCCTAGTATTGAATCTCAAGAAAAAATATTATACCTCTAATATATAAAACTATTTATTCTCGCCATAGAAATTGTTTCCAAATTTTGATACTGTGATATGTATAGAAAATAATAATTATCTACATTCAAGATGGAAAAACATCCATATAAATTATTAAATATTCCTTGAATAACAACAAATTTTATTAAAATAAATCCTCTACCTCACCACTTTTGTAAATATTATTGAAAATATTTAGATGGGTTATATGAAAAAAACATGTTACTAAATCCTCCCATCATTTGAGTATTTTAACCCCAAGAAGTAGCAGTCCTATAATTAGGTGAGTTTAATGGGGGTGTACTTGATTCGCATGATCCCATTATCTCTCTTAAAGATTCAAATTCTTCCATAGGACATATACCAATAGAATAATGCTCTCCTGAAGTAAAATTTGCTACCAATATTATATTTTCACAGGGTACTAAATATAGGTGGTATCATCCTTGACGTCCATCATACTCACTTTTACAGTGTGAAAAAATAATATACTTACTAACTTAGTAGTCACTGATTAAGATGTTGTGCACCTTGTATAGTTGAAACTATAATGATAGGTTGCAAGAACCCTCTCCTTTTCTACATAGGATCTGGAATTTATTGATCAATCACATAGACAGTTTTATTATATGATTGAATATACTCAAGTTATATTTTGGTGAGTTCCTTGTTGTTTATGATACAAGGTGACAAAAAGTGACGAGGGCCCTTTATTATATGGTGAAACGAGCACAACAAAACACATGGAAATTCCATTTATTATGTTAATTTGAAATATGATGATAACTAATCATAAATATGAAAATTATCATATAAATTAAATAATAAAATACCAAAATATATCTAAAAAAATCAAAATAATTTTTAAGAGAACCTACATAGTGGATATTTTGAAATAAAACATAAAAAAATAACATTTTAATTTACAATGAAGAAAACAAAAACAAAGGGGTAGGGGTGAAGGTGGAGAAGGGGTGAAGCAACTACTCATTGGGACTGGGGTTGGTATTTATTAACTAAGCATGGAGAAATATGTAATATACTATGATAGGGTTTATCATTCGTAGGGGTAGTTCATTTTTGTTTGGGGTATGGTCATTGTCCAAATGTGTTTGGTAATCATTAGTTGGGTGCAGTGATGTCACTAGTTGAGGCTTATTTGTCAGCGATGGTGGCTCAATTATTGTCAGTACATGATAAGTAATTGACCAATGTATATGGGTCAGTACATAGTTCAATTAGGGCTCTAAAAAAGTTTTTTATTCCAAGCACAATTTCCATATTGATGGCCCCATTGTGGCTTCCAATGGGGTATAATTGTAGAGGCACCTCACTAAGGGTATGGTGAGGAAAAACATACAATAGTGTATGTGATACAATAACATGGAGAATTATGTAGTTAACTATTATCAAATTTTTGTGATGCCTTTAGTAATATATGATCCCTATATTACAAGTCTATTTTTTCCACCTATAGTTTTGTAGGTTTATATCTGCATGGTGTTTCCCTTATCATCTCCTAGATCACCTGTACCTTGTATATTATAAAAAAAACTATCTTGACACCCTTTTATGATGACTCAAAAATATGTGAACAATAAATCTGTTACATGAACGATCTACGATATTGTTTATTGAAAGGTTAAATGAATAGACTAGATTGGTTTCTATTGTTATACCAAATATGTATTAAAGGAATGCGTTAATTTGAAATCCAACAAAAATCAAACCCACAATCCCAAAATATATCAGAGATAACATGAATAGTGAAATTAGTTTATTAATGTTTCTAGGTATATATTTATTTAATCAGACATATATGTTTCATTAATACCCACCATATTCTCCTCCACTTTTTCAATATGAATCATGAATCTTGGTAAAAAATGATCATGATGGAACCCCATGAAATTGTACATTGTTTACATGTAAAAGAACCAAAATATCTATACTAGTATAATATATAGAATATTATTTGTGTTAGTCAACATTGAAATTCATTCAATGATCACATCAAAAATATCATGATCTTTTTCCTGTTGTGGCATTCTACACACAAATTCAATTAATATGTGGCCTCACATCAACATTAGAACCATAAGAGGCTGTCTCCAGCATGAAAGAACCTAATACCATGTTTTCACCACATGTTAACCAAGAAAATATTATAGAAATTTTAAAAAAGTTCATGATAAGATAAATAACTATATTTTTTTATTAATATATCTGTATTCATTATAAACATATTATAACAAATTCAACAAAAAAGGAAATAGTTTTAATTCGACACTTTTATTAGAATGTTTAATTTAAATGTTTAATTTAGAAATTTTAGAATATGAATTTGAATAAAGTAATATTATTTTTGGAATCACTATAAAAGAATTTACTTAGGAGTAAAATTTAGGATTTTTCATAAAATAATGAATTGTTTGTAAACAGTTAAAAATACAATGTTTTGGAAAAATGATATTTCTTTTTAATAAATAAAATAATTTAAATGTATGATTATTATTTTAATATTCTTAAAATTAAAATATATATCAGGAAGTTTTTTTAATCCAAAAAATTATATTTTAATCACATTTATATTGTATTTTAGTAATAGTTTATTTTTTGGTTTTAAAAACAAGTGTTTTATAAAAATCGATTTAAAGTGTAGATCATTATTCAACATTTATTAATTGAAATATTAAATAAAAGGAAATTTTTAAAATTTATTCTATAGAATATATATCAATAAAAAATAATTTTTATTCGTATAATGATTATTATTAATCATTGAGTTAATATAAAATAATCAATTTCTATAAAAACGTTTTTTTTAAAACAAGTTTTTTGTCAATTATACGAGTTTTTTAATTACGTTTATCCATTTATCTGAATTTACATTAAAAATGAATTATCTATTTGGTATTATAATAATTTATATTATATAATAATTTATATTTAATATTATACCCTATTTAATAGTGAAAATAATAAAAATTAATTATCACTACAAAGGAACGAATTGATTTATCAACGGATAAACTAAAACGATAAGGTTTAAAATGACATAAAATAATGTCTAAAATATATTAGATGATGATATATTTACTTTATCATATAAAATACTCTATATTTATCCATTTAGGACCCTTTTCCATGTGAAAATGTGGGTACACCATTATCTTCTCAAAAATTACAAGCATGAAACTCCCATAACATAAAAAAGGAAAACCCCCTCCTTTCCAACTCACAACATAAAATAAATTTCACCCAGAAAATAAAATCCCAAAAAAAATGTCAAATTAATCTTCCAAAAAACCAATATCACTATGTTTTATCATGAAACCATCCTTAGAATGATTTTTGTACCAACCAATGGAGGTTTTCTAAAGAATAAGTATTAGACTTTACGAAGAGTCATTATTTAATTTATGCCTATGATTACAGAAAATATTATTTGGTTTTTATTATATAATAACAATAACTTATCCCATATAATGTGTTTTTATATTTAAATTTCATAAAAAATAAAATTTTAATCCATCAAATTAGATACAAAATCATTATTCTTTTGTATGGCGGACTACCGCCTCACAAACTAATATCAATCGTTTAACATCATGGCCTCTCACGAAATGTTTTAATGAAGAATTTAATATATATATATATATAAATAATATTTCAAAAAAATTATACTTATTGAGTTATGATATCATATATACCTTGACATCCCATTCCAATGGGTATACGATAATGCCTCTCATATATACCGTGGTCTATTACCTCATAATGTGGTGTGCTTGATTTTCTAAATAATGATTTATATATAATGTAATAATAATATTTTTAATGAGTATATGTAATTTAAAATAAATTATTATGATATTCATTACAAACTAATCATTATGATAATCTAATATATTAGATTTTTATATTAGGAATTATAACATCGTTCGTGTACGTGTGGACTATCACCTCCATAAAGTAATGCAATTCATTTTTTTCATAAATAAATCAAAATAATTAAATAAATACTTATATTTAATAAAAAAACGGTATATATTATATTATTTTCATTTAATAGTCTCAAAATATTACTTACAACAATTCCATAGTATTCATTGAGAAATGACAATGTTACTCGTGGGTTTGCACCACCTACCTTCTATATGATCATAACATACATCATTTCATAAAACCATATTTCATAATTGGTCATAAAATATAATATATGTAAAAATATTATATTTTATTTCATAAATATTATACACTATATGATTAATGATGAACACTTTTCCCAATACACAACCTATTACTGTCATTTTTGATATATAAGTCAAATACCATAAAAATGATCATATTAAACATAGTTAATTATGTAATTTTATATGAAATGGTAATAATTGAAATAAAAAGAATAATACATGTGAAATGTATTAAAAATAAATTAAATAATTATAATAATTTTATTAATAATATGGTAAATAATAAACATGATGATCAAACATGAGGTTAGAGACTTTATTCTAATTTCCACCAGTTTTTCCATATTTTGATGTTATGAACCATTATTTTTTTAAAAGGGGTATATATATATATCATTTTATATCCTAAATCATCAATATATCCATTATCCTCGTATTAAATATTTTTTTAAATGTTATTCTTTCACATATTTTATGATTCAATGATTTTCGAAGCAATACTAGACTACCCTTGAAAAAAATACTTTTTAATGTTTTCCTTATAACCGACTTTTTATTTAATGTACATGTCTTTAAAATGATGCTATTATGGTAATTATAGTTTTATAAATGAAATTATTTTCATTCATTAATTTTTTTTTCATTAAAAGGAAATCTTGGCCTGGATTCTGGAACATACATTAGAAATAACAAAATGAATGTTCTATTTTAACATATATGGTAACATAGAATTTTATATCACAAAAAATTTAAATTTGGATTACATTAAAATAATTCAGGTTTTATTCAATTGGAAACCATTATTAGCTTTTTTGGGTAACCTGGTATAGAAACATTATTTAAATAAAAGGGTATTTTTGTATTGAAAATGGGTTTTTAAAATAATAAGGCATTCTAAAATACAAAAGTTATTTGAATCAAAAATTAAATGGATGTTCAACATTTTTATAATAAAAAAGTGTAAACATAAAATGATTTATTTAGGGATAGTACATAATAATTATATGATAAATTGGTATCCCTAGATAACATCGTGTGATCTTGATAAATATTACACAATGGGTGGACCTAGATTGAATTGTTTGAGCCTAATATAGAATATATGATTGTTCCACCCATATTGAATTAGGTGAGCCTTATATAGATTATATGATTGTTGCACCAAGATAGTGATCCAATGTATTGGGTAATATTTTTTTTCGGAATAGGAAATAAGTATGGAGTTACTAAAGAGCCCCTCATATTAATTTAACATGGATCTAGTTTATTCTAAAAGGGTTTTAAACATATTATTAATGTGATTTAATATGTTACAAAAAATTGGTTTTATTAGATTGATATGGGGTTTAATGATTTTTTTGAGAAATAAATGTTTGTTTTTCAGGAAAAATAATTTATTCATTCCACTAAATAACATTTAATAATGGGGTAATATTTAATGGGATTTCATTTCTTCATTTCACTAAACACATTTTATTTATATTATAACCCTTAATGAGATTTATTTGATAATCATACAATTTAAATTTTTTCTCAATGGATGCAATGGTGGGTATGGGAATGGGAAAAGTCAATTTGAGCTTGGTTATTATTTTCCATGAATAAAAATATGAATTTATTTTAAAAGTATTATAGTATGGGAAAGTGGATACTAATGAAAAGTAAAAACATTGTAATTTATTGTTATTTTTATTTATGACATATAACCTTATTATCTAACACTATGTAATATAAATGATCCACAAATTCAAGATAATGATTTATTTAATTAAAAATCAAAACTTGGTAACTTTTACGAATGTGTACCAAGAGTAGTAATCATATTGAGGTTGAAATTACTATAGTGTTTAAGAATATTATAATTGTATAAAAATGAAATATTTCACTTTATGGATATATTGAAATGATAATGAAATAAAATATGACCATGTTTATTCAAATAATATATTTATTTTAAGAATATTTTACCATTGAAGAAACTTGTAAGAAAAATGGATCAAAATCGAGGGGAAAATATCCATCTATATCAGTATTATATTATGGTTATAATTAGAAAAAAATAGTCTGTTATAGGGATGGATTAGTTTATAGAATATATTAATAGTGTTGGTATCCATGATATAAAAAATTGTGATCTATCATTGAGGAAAATAAAGATTTTAGAACATTTCACAAGACAGAGTCCCCCACCATTCATTTGGTCATCAAACCCAATATAAAAATGAATTGATCATTTCACCAAAGAATATATTTGATTTCATGGGATATTGGGAAAACCAAGAGTAAAATTTTGAGATTTTTTATTTTGAAGAAGAAGTTGAATGATGGCACTCAGTGATTGATTTTGGCGACACGCCCTAGACTATGAGTGTGGATGGTTCCCCCCCCCCCTTTCTGAAGGTGGGAGGGGGGCGGAGGTTCTTACTCAACCTTCGATGCCACAATCGTCTTTTGTACCTTTTTCTAACCCTAATTTACTTCCTAAATTTCCATCAATATCATTGAGCTCGAAGGTTCCGTATTCGCAACTTGGAGATCCTCAGCTTACGATCTCTTTATCCTAGTTCTCAGAAGTGGAAAACCTCGTGAATTTTACCATGGTGGCCCGATTTAATCACCTAAGACCTTTGGTGGATCAATTCGACAGGTTCATGTTCAGTAAGTGGGATCTACAGGACCGTGCGGTTGCGAACTTGATTGATAAGCACCATTTGATGATACACTTTTCTTCCGAAGAAGATATAATTTGTGCCTGGTCTCGAGCTCCTAGGTGCTGCAATGGATGCCGATTTTTCCTTCCCCGATGGATCTTTGATCTCTGCATGAACCGAGACTCACCCTCCTTCGCGACCTGGGTAAGCTTTACCTATCTCCCTTTTCCCTTTTCGAATCCGGCGATTATCCGTATGCTAGGGAATCTGGTAGGGAGTTTTCTCTTCATTGATGTCCGCACTGTGTCGGTTTGTCACCTAGTAAACCTATGGCTATGAGTTGAGGTGGACACTTCAAAGGCACCCGTGCAATGGATATGGATCACGATTGGTGAGGAGTATCGCTTGAAGCAAGATGTGGTGTTTGAGTCCTGGGTTGACTACTGTCCGGGGTGTCATCGCCTGGGCCACCGGGATGAGCAATGTCATAGTGGATCCCTTTCAGTTCCAGTGGGAAGAAATGGGAGAGGTGTGGGTCAGGTGAAGCAGACTAATGGCGTTGCAAAGAGTAGAAACTGTGTGGGTGGGATGGGCTTGGGAAATCCTTCTGTTGCTGCGGTTTTTGAGAGAATGAAGAATGACTTAAAGGTGGGTTCTTCTAGTAGTGGCGATGTACAGGACCCTGTTGTGGCTCAGCCTACAGGTGCTACTTGGTTTGTTTCTTCCAGCAGTGGCGCTGTGCAGGACCCTATTGTAGATCAGCCGGCGGATGTGGTTTCTGCAGGTGCGGTTGATGCTGGACTCAATCGTGCTGGGCCGAATGAGGGTGGGATGCCTTTGCAATTGGAGGTCTGTGGGAAAATAGCAGATTCTAATGCAGGTCTGAGCAGTGAGAGCCATAAGGAGTAATTGCAACCTTCTATCTCGGGGAGTAATGTTGCTACCTGCAACCGGTTCCTTGTTTCGGAGAATGAACAGGCATGTCAAGTGGAGATCGGTGCTTCTATGAAATATTGTAATCATATGAAGTGTGTTTTAATTGATGCAGTGGAGTAGGTGGCTTCTAGACGGGTGCATGAAGGACAACATGAAGAGATTGATGCAGTGAATGTAGCGAAGGTGGTGGATGTCAGCCAGGTGATGGAGGGGAAACCACCATGTCTTACTGCGATTGACATCAACAGAGGTAATGAACAGGCCCGAGGGGTGGCTGATGGTTTCAATGTCGACACGGTAACTGGAGTTTGGGGGGACATCTTGCATAGTGATAAAGAAAATTTGAGTGTGATGGTTAGACCTTCCTACTGTGAGATGCTTAAGGAAGGGAAATGGAAATCTGGACAGGAGGTAACCGCCACAGCAAAAAGAAGGTCGAGAAAAGATTACCCTAATTTGCCGAAGCTACTATCCATGAGGCCCTCTCTCACGCAATCTCCATGAGAACTGATATCTTTGAAAAAACTAAACCTTAGAAAGAAGTACGCCAAGATCCTAAAGCACTATGAAAGCTCTGAATGGGAGACGACCACTGTGGAAGGAAACTCTTTTGGGGGTTGTGATGCTTATGATGTTTATTATATGTAATCGCTCTCTTTTGCGCTTGTTGTAGTTTTCTTTTTATTTAATAAATATTTAGAGGCCTACCTCTGATGGAATTTCTTGATAATATGAGATTCAATGATGACCATGATTCTAAGGAATGGTAAAAATTTAATGATTATTTCCTTCATAAAAATATCTATAATGTTATTTGGCTTCAAAAGGAAATTAAGGATAAATATTTATGAATTGTTGCCTCATATGAAATTTTTTTGAGCAATTTGATAAAAATGTGTAATATTTTCTTTAAGAAACTAATAAAAAAATTTAATGATTCTCTATGAGGTTGAAACCATGTTTATAATTATCTTTAGCCATATTATAATCGAGGAGTTATGAGAAAGTGGTTCATCGTATTGAGAATATTGAGGTAGATTTTATTAACATGTATGTTTATAGAGACGATAGCAGTAATAAAAGGTTAAGGTGGCACACAAAGAAGAAGCATATAACTACGTACTTGAGAGTTAAACAACCAAAACATTCTAATTATGGTAAATAAAGTATTAATAAATTTATACAGGATCTGGAATGTGATTTCAGTGCATTCTTTTTAGTCTTAGAGACTGTGACTATAATGAATAGGCTCTGAAATAAGTGTATATTGGGTAACTGATAGCCATAAAATTGTGATATTTATTAATTGGAATTAGTCATCTAATTATGATAATGCATGTTCAAAGATAATAACTCATGGTGAAAAGAATAATGAATGGAAATATATGGGCGTAGATAAATTAGATTCTTATACTAAAATTGTGGTTAGTCTGTCAAATGATGTGTGTTGGTTTTTTTCTTGTTAATTCAAATTATAAAAATACACTGTTTGATTTAGGATATTTATATTTCATCATTTCTAATAAATTTTCAACTAAATTTGGAATATCACATAAAAAATGTAGGACAAAATTTTTGGTGAAAACTTAAGGCATTAATCTTAAAGAAACAATAATTTTTAGAATATTCCTATTGTTATCAGTAAGATGGTCTTTTCTATATTTCTTATTGCAATGACCATAATAGAGGCTAATATCATTATTGGTATGGATTTAATTTAGGTAAACATGATAAGATAGATTATTGATGTATGAAAGTTATTATCAATGATAATAATCCATTGATAACATACCAAGAATCTGAAAAAAAAATTTATATATATCAGTAAATGTATCATAGGTCTTACTATTGAAAATAAATAATTTATTTCAAATTAAGTAATTCAATTAGATAATGAATTTCTATATTCATTTAGAAATGATTTCATGGTTATATTCCTAGTCAGAAGGTTTATTTTGGTGATTACTTATTACCTAATTAAATGGATATTTTAATACCCCATTATCAATTAGATCAATTTGATCTTTTACAATTGAATAAAATAGCATGAGTAACATGAGAAAGATAATATTCAATATGGAAATTCTATAGGGTGTTAACCTAATTTTTGTTAAAAAGAAATTTTTTGGATGAGACTTTATATTGATTGAAAATCGTTAAATAAAATCATTTTTTAAAAAATTTACATTTCTTCATATCAATTTTTTACCAGCTCGTAGGAGATCAATATTTTTCAAATGTTAATCCATGTTCTGGGTGAATTATTCTAATGTTTAAGGAGTATAACATTGAAAATATTACATTTTAGAATAGATAAGGGAATTTTCAGTTTGTAGTTATCCCCATTGAGTTGTATAGTGGACCTACTGTATTTATGGTCATTATGAATATAGTTTATCCAGAGTTCTCGGATATGTAATTGGCTGTGTTTGTTGATGTGATTTTCATTTTCTATGAATGTTCATCAAAACATGGAAGACATATAGGGATTGTTTCGGAATCCCTAAAATAAATGAAACTATACAGTAAATTTAATAGGTTTAAAATATTGTGCAAACCAATTTATTTCCATGGATTAATTTTTACTATATATGGAAAAACTATTGAGCACAGTAAAATAATTTTTTTGATCAATGAACATGGACAAAAAATATCCCATTAACTCATAATTTTCTTGAATCAGGGGGTTACAACATGTAGTTCATTGAATAATTTCTTATGTTTTTTATACCACTGAATATGTTTTATAATATTTATTATTTTTTATTTATTTAATTTTAAAATTATTTTTTTAAAAAAAATTAATATTATTAATATATATAAATGATATAAAGAATTTTATAAATTTAGTTTTTTATTTTCAAATTATAAATAAATATCACCTTTAAAAATATTATATTATATTATTAATAAATATATATATTTATTTAAATAATTAAAAAATATAATAAATATATTTTATTTTATCAATGTTATATGTTAACAATATATATTATACTTTCATGGGGGTAAAATTACAAAAAAACATACTATCCACAACTCACCATAGGTCGATGGGCACATCATAGTCCACCATAGGGATAAAACTCCCATCATTCCCTCATTTTTAACCCAAAGACCCTAACAACTTATGCCCCAAAAGGCTTATTTATACAGACCATTGGGCTCAGACCCACCATGGCCACTAGGAATTGTCACCACCGATCACGAGACTCTTATATATCAAGGATTGAAAGGCCCCTCCACGCAAATCACTACCAAATCCCCGCATTGACTTTAAAAAAAATCCAAACTAGTCATTCTCACATTAGATTCCATATCGTTGTGCCACAAATGCCTACTAGACCACAACTGCTACAATCGAACAGAAAATCATATATCCTGATCACCAATGAACATCCATCTACCGCTTCTACTCCATTAATCTATCGATTCCTCTAAAAATCTGACAATATGTAGCCACCATCGTTGCCCTTCCACCTAGAAATTAGTCTTCTACTATCACTAGGGTCATAGAACAGCAGGCACTGCCGATAAAGGTCCCCACCCATATAACCACTAACCCAAGTATTATCTCCCATCAAATCTAGAAAATCTATAGTGCAACAACTCCCTGTATCACTATAATCCTCACTGTTATCCTTGGTTTCATCATTGTGAGACAAATAAAGTCATAGAGAACCATCATCAGCATCATCACCCTATCAGGGATGGGATACTAAAATCCTCTACATCCCTCATCCATCAAGACCATTTCAATTGGTGTGCCGCCCTCTTCTCAAGACTACCACCAACCTACTCACACTAAACACTATTTCCTCCCACAAACCATATCTAATTATCCTTTCATCCTGGAATACCACTACTGGCCTTCCTCCATCATCAAAACACACACACTATACCACTTTTACTCACCACATTATCTACTGAGTAAACCCGAACTGAATCCCCAAATTGGGGTTATCCAGGTTTTGAACCCTGGCCCTGATGTATTATTATAGGTTTTTCACACCACTTTCCCATCACCCCGAATTGATAATATATATATAATTATACATAATAACAATTTAAATATATTTATTTATAATAAAAATTACAAAAAAATTAATACATACGTAAATAACTATTAAATTATAATAAATATGATTAAGTAATATATATATATATATAATATATATATATTGAAATAGAAATAGAAATAGAAATATATAATTATATATAATTCAATAAAATGAAATTATAATTTACATATTTTATAATCAATTTTATTGAAAATATTTTTTTTAAATATTAATTTTTTTAAATATTAAATATTTTTAATATGTGTAAAAGTATATATATTTATATATTCATATAAATATATACATATAAATATATAAATATATATATATATATATATATATATTAATATAAACAATTATATAAATATATTTATAATCATATACATATATTTTTAAATATTTGTATTTATAATTATAAAAAGAATGAAAGAAATTTATATTTAAATAATTAAAAAATTAAACAATATATATTTAAATAATAAATATAGTTATAATAATTTTATAAATATATAAATTTAAATATAAATATATATATATATATATAATTATATACTTATTTTTAATTATATATATATATTAATAATTATATACAAATAATTATTTATATATATATATTTATAACCATAAAATTTTAATAAATATATTTAAATAAAAATTATATTTAATATATTTATAAATTTATAAAAATATATATTTATAGAAATATATATAATTATATATATAAAAATATATATACATATATATATTTATAGTTATATTGAAATATTTTTAAATAAATAAATATATATATAATTATAAACTAATATATTATTTTTGGAAAAGGTAGCGGCATAACCCTTTTATTCAATGATAATAATGCAGTACAAAATGAGGATGGGTTGAGACAATGCATGTGCCCACATCAATAAAATTAGTCATAAACCTAAAATTTTATCAAATGTAATCTCAAATATTACATTCCTCAACATAATTAGAGTTATAATTGATTAATCCATTCCCACTGCCTCAAAATTTATGATGAAGACCTCTCATTCATGTTTTCAATTGATACCAATGGCCTCCAATGTCACTATCCTATGAGTTGGTTCTCAAAAAATCTGACTCCTTCTCCACCCTCTTAGACGGGTCATGATTTAGCATAGTTTGAAAATACTTATTTGTGATTTTTTTCACATTATCACTGTAGAATCCACCATATTTATCATTATTTATAGAATTAACCACTACATAAAAATTGTGAGTAGTCACATGTTCTTTGTCCAATACTTCAATTGGTTCTTTGGAGTTGGGTTTGGAAAAAACTGTATCCATTAGAGGAGAGAACCTAAAATCTCAAATGCACTAGAGATCAATACTGCATCTACATGGTTGAAGTAACAAGCCCTGATGAAGAACCATGGTCCTCAATATATATTAGGGTAGGTGAGTGAGTCTTTATAGCATCTGAATAAAGCACGTGTTCACCATTCATAGTTTTAATCTTTTTAGGAGACTCAACATACATTTATTGGTTACATTTAAGATCCCTTGAAGTAGTCATATACTCCTTCCTTATCTATGGATCACCTATGGCATGTAAAAAGACATATTTAGTAGATTTATCATCCATAAATTTCTCATCTATAACACCTTACACTACTTTTTGGTCTTCCATGTTTCCTTTTTCCATGTCCTCTAGTACAATTTTCATTTTATAAGTTGTTGTAATACTTGTATCCATGGGGATAATCATCGAAGGGGATTTAAATGGAATAGAATCATCCAATCCAAACTGTGAGGTAGAACTAGGACCATCCTCATTCCCCCATCCAGGATGAACAGAATATACATAGTTAGAATGTTTCAATATAAGACCATTTTGATTTTAAAGTTAGAAATAGAGGATTCCATAACAATATCGTTGTAAGATGGCATTGAATTTTAACTATATAGTTGATCCAATATGTTATCAATTGTTGCTCGAAAGATATTCTAACCAATGGAATGAATACAATATTCTTCCACAATATAATTCCTTATCCAGACATTCATATGCACATCTAGAATCATTTCATAAGGTTCAACATCAACTGATATCCACACTATCATCCCCATATCATCAGAGTCCATATTAATATGACTATCTAAATCATTTCTTATGACTCATATAGTAGTAGACAGAGGGGAATCAGAGACCGCCACATTCATATAATTTATATCCTTTTTAAAATACATCATCCAAGATTCTGAAAACTCATTCCATTTTTATTTCTAGACAGAAAATAATATCTCCTTATAGAATTTCTCCTTGATATGTCAAATATATTTAAAACAACTACATAAAATTGGATATTTCTCAGACATAATTGTTTTGTAGGAAATTAAATCCTTAATGGATAGTACCACATTGACAATGGGTTTTGTGTTGAGATCTACAACCAATAAAAAACTCTCAAAATTTCCAAATTGTTATTTTTCATTAAATGATCTAGTTTAAACCAAGCCCCAATTTCCGAAACAACAAAAACAAATTAAGGAATTCTACAATAGATAGATTAAACCATAGATCTAAACACATTATAGAGTCTTATCATTTCTGACTTAAAGGGTATTGAATGTATGGTCCCAATCACGGATAAACAAATCATACACGGTATGAGAGATATTGACCTAATCCCCACATGGTTTCTACATGAATTCATTATATGATAATAGAATGTGAAAATAATCAGTCCCAATGGGGATGCATTTCCTATCTTGGAATCCCCAAATGATAGGAAACTATTATTCATGATCCTCTATTTTACATTGTTTTTGTTCTGAGGGTAAAATGACTTTAGAAATGAATAAGATTTCAATGATCATTTACCTAATAGGAATGAAATATTAATTGGAAAAAATGTGATCCAAATTACATAGTTTACAAATTCTTTCAGAAATACCATATTTTTCATGATGAACAGTCATTTTTCGGTACCTAGCCCAAATCCGAAAGAAAAGGAAGCATATTCTTTGAGTTCAACCAACATCACTTTCAATGGATATGTAAGATCCCCTCTTCCCAAAATATACACTTCAATGTATCATTGAATTTCTATCTAACTCCTGTAGAAGAGAATTCCATCAAAATATCTCATGAGAGCTATCCAAATCCCAATCCTCCTGTAATTGTTAATATATATATATATATATTTAATGAATTATAAAAATATAATATATATATTTATATAATAAATATTCTTATTATATTTATAAATATATAAATATATATTAGTTTATAAATATATATAAGTATATAATTTTTTTATAAATAAAATTATATTTAATTCTTAATATAAAAAAATAATTTACATTTAAATAATTTTAAAATTTAAAAAAAAAATTAAAATAAAAAGTATTAATATTATATTTATAATATTAAAAATATATATATTAATATAAATATATTTATAATTATATTCAAATATTTTTAAATCTATAGATTAATAATTATATATATTTTTCTTTGTTATAATTATATTAATTTATATTTTTAAATTATATCAATTATACACATTTAAAATTTAAAATTATATATATTATAGTATTAAAATAGATCTTCATAAGAGCTATAATATGATGATTGATAAGATGTTATTTTATCATTGTCTTCTCACTGTGCATAAAAAGGTACCTTTGTTAGCATTAAAAAAGTATTGATAAAGACAAGTTTTAATAGAAATGATAAAATTATTATTTGATCTTATAAAATGAACCTTAATATATTTTCCCCTATTTTTTCATTCAACCTATCACAAAACCAACTAGTTACACTAGTCTCTTTCTACCTATAATTTCAGGATGGATTGATCCTCTCTAAATATAAAGAAAAATTCCAATATGTTGTATTTGAACCAAAAGAACCAATACCCTAATATTATTCATTTTTCTTCAATAGTCCACAAATTTTCTCCTCTCTATATATATTACCAGCTCACACATTGTACCCATGGAATTTCTTCTTGATTTTATGCATTTTAATCAATATTATGCACTCCTTTGACACATCTCACCATCCATTATTGTCATTACATCCACGCATGCCATCTACAAAAATTTTTCTATTCACTATATGCGATACCACAATCAGATGTATCATACTTGTATGTTCATTATGGGAAATTTCTTATTTGATAATTTATTTTCAGATGGTCATTTCTATGCTCTTATAAAGCACATTAATCTTGATACTACATCCCACTGTAGATGACATGGGTTAACTTGACTTATGATGGTGGAACAATAAACCCATGTAAAAATATTAAAGGAAATACAATTTTTTTTTTAAATTTCCAAATAATCCTACCCAATTTATGTATCCATCCTTAGAAATGGATCCATAAATATCATATACTTTTATGGGAGTTGTTATTTTCCCATGGGTGGTCAAATTTTGAAAATTTTTAAAGACTGAAACTAACTACAATCGATTGAATATATTACACTATAAAAAAGAATATCAAACCTTTATAGATGGTTTTAAAGAAATAATTATAAATTAATTGGTCTATAAAGAGATATGATTTAAAAAAATCAGATTCCTATGATGTGCAACGTTTTTAGATTCGATGATTTTTTACACTAGTGAAATATAGTATTAAATAATTATTTATTTTTGTTATTATATTTTATACTAAGGGAATCCTTGTGCTTTATATTCATTATCTCTAACTCGATAATTCCACATTCATTTACTGAACTATATTTGGTGATTATTGAATTAGTTTTCTTAATACAATATTTAAACATAATTAGTTTAAATTAATCAATGGACATAAATGAGTCTCGATAAGTATTTGGTTATTTAATATAATATCATAATTTTGTTATATTTTTGTTATGATATAATAAAAAATTTATTGAAATAAAATATGCACAAAACAAAACAAAATTTTCCCATAAATAAAAAATTTAATTCAATAGCACAAATTGACATTATTTTACACCACATTGAACATATTAATATTAACTGTTCAAGGTTCGTTATGTTTTTTAAAAATATAATAATGGTTTTTGGGGATGTAGGAGTTTAAATGATGAAACATAGTGATATGGAAGAGTTGTATTACTCAATGGGACTTCAATACAATGTTTAGAGTGGTTCCTAATGAAAAAATTAGACTGGTACAATTATTTCCAACCATGTGGCATAGTCATCTAAAATCACAAAATAAATTTCGATTTCGAGTCAGATTTTTTTTCCAAATTGTCTTGATTTTAGAATGATCATTTTTATTAGGTGATTCGAGATTTTGAAATATAGATTTATTTTTTAAAAATTGCAAGGTATTGGTATTGATAATATTAAGTGAGTTTTCCATGGTTGTTTGAAAAATTTTTTAGTGTTTTATTTTCTAATAAATCCTTTTTAATGGGTTATAAATTTTTTAAAAATTGATTTTAGATAAATGGGATCACAAATTTTTGTGATTAAAATCATTTTTTAAAACAAATAAATATAGTAATACTGATTTATTAGTAAAATGTTCATCTGTTTTCTAAAATGTCATTAAAATTTTATGGGTAAATTATTGGTATAAAATTTGTCAAATGGGATATCTATTATTTTTCTGAATTTGGATGATATAATGGATTTTAATGGTGATCTCAATAATTGATCTTTTTATATTACACATTTATATTAAAATGGTGTGTTTGGATTTGAAAGTTCAGTGAATAAATTCATTGATATTTTATAATTTATTATTCTCTATCAACAATGTTTGAGATATCGTAACGAATTTTTTATTCTACTATTAAAGAACAACAATTTGTTTTGACGTACATGATATATTATGTTTCTGGTGAGTAGCATACATCTTCCAAAAATCATCAATTATTCCCCTTATAAATTCTATACCATTATCTATATGGGCCATCTATAAGGAGAATTAGACTCCTTCTATACATTTCTTCTAAATAATTTAAAAATATTTAGATACTTTGATTTATTTCTCTCAATGAAAATAGATTTAATTTGTGATAATTTATCAATAATGGAAATTATATACAACTCATCATTTTTTTAATATATTCTCATAGTCCCAAATTATATAAATAAATGACCATATTTTATTCAGTATATTGAATCACCAAATTATTATATGACGAGTTAATATTTTTTCCCTTTATTCATGTTGAAAACATAATATTTGATTCTCTTTTAAGTATTGGAGGATTAAAAAAATTATCTTTAAGATATTCTACTAAAGTTTTTACTATCATGATTAGGATATACGTTACATAATTTCTTTCATACATTAGAAAATAAGTTGAATTAATTTTATACATTACCAACTTGAAATAGATTTTTTACTTTGGTAGCCAACCTCTTATCAAAAATACAATGATAAATTGAGATATTAGATTTTTTTATATGATTTATGATGTAAGAAACGGGAAATACTATATTAACATGGTATCATCTATTAAAACCAACAACTATAACCAAACCCATGGCTCATTGAAGGATTGAAATATAATCAACAGCTTAATACCAGATTGGAATTCATATGGAAAATGAATAAAATAAAAGAAAATATTATTAGGGAGTATATTGGCCTATGCTTATGAGGAATAAGTTTTATTGAATATTTTAGGGAAGTGGTAATTTATCACTCAAAAGGGGTAATAGAAAAGTGATATAATTTTTCATTTAAAAATTTTCATTATAAATTTATGTCTTTTTTTATATGGTATTAATATACAAACTTTATAATTTCATTTTACTTTTCAATCACTCCATAAAAAATGTTTCAGAAAGATTAGTGGTATCTATATTTATAAATACCATGGTATTACTAGTTTATGTATTTCTAAATTCAGACACATTTATGAAAAAATTCTAGAATATATATTTAAATGATCATATTAACTATCTAAGAAATCATATATACCTATAATTTCACCTAATACATAATATAAAATGATAATAGCCTAGTGGAAAGGGAATGTCACTAAATCCATCTTACCAGTTCGATATTCATCATGACCCAACTCCCATAACCTTAGCCAGACTGGAAAATATGCACTATTGAAATTTAATCCATTGAAAAAAAATCTCTTTAATATTCATGGAATAATTGAACACTTTCTTTGATTATTGAAACAGAAATGGTTGTCTCAACATAAGGTCATGTATGACCATTTGGTTGAGCATTCTCACAGAACCACCAATCAACTAGCCACTTTTAAGGATTATAATAACGATGTTGTTCATTTAATCCTTAGATATAAATCTAATAAATTTTTTCTAGTGCTTCACCAAATCAATATCTTGGGAAAATTTAGTATTGAGGACCCAACTTTTTTCCTCATTAGATTCATCTAACAAACAATTATTAATTCATTTTTTTACCATAGACAGATCCCCCTTCTCTTTTTAATATTCACCAATGTTCCATGAACTACATGAATAATTATTCTTCCAATATAAGGCTCTATTGATTTTTGTGGATGAATTCATAAAATTACACATTCCACCAGTGGAGTAGTTGTTTTCTTAAATTCAATTACCTATGTACTTTAAATCTTGATGAAATTATTTGAAACATTAAATTGCTGGGTTAAATTTATTTAAAAGCCCCATTTTTCAAATTTATTTTTTTTATAAATATATATATATTACCAATTCAAAAAGGGTTTATATAAATAAAAAAATATATACATCTAAATCTGTTGAAAAATAAGTTTGAATATGGGGTTAAGTAATTCATCATTTAGAAAAAATATTATTCATATAAACACTGTCAAAACAATTGTATGTGTTTACACTATATTTATTGAAGACTAATTAGTCTAGAAGAGTTAGAATAACACTTTATCTATAATTAAATAGTCTGATGTTATATATTTTGGAATAAATATGGGGAAAAAATAATGTACCTAGTGACTGGGATAAAAATGAATTTTATGGGTCATCTCATATGATTGCAAGTGTGGACAGTGACAAAAACCAAACTAATAGTGTGATTTTATGTGTGAAGGATGATAAAGATCATATTGAGGAAGTTACAATTAATGTTCTAGATAAACAAAATAAATGTCAAAATTTGATTATTTTTTAAATATTTGTGAATGTTTTAGTAATCTAGTTGTAGAAAATATGTATATCTTCAAATTTACTGAACATATAGAATTTAAATTCTTACAACTAAAGGAGTGATTCCATTTTTAGAGAACTATTTTATCTCTTGAATGATAGGATCCCAGAAGGTAATGATATTCCTATTATAATATATAAAATAAAATAAATGATATGTTACATCTATATGATCTCTAAAAGAATACATTAATTTCCAAATAATTATATACAATTTATGAAGAACTAGAAATCATATATTGAATGTCCAATGTTGGGTTGTTCTCAATACAAGAAAGTGGAACTGGGTCCTATGAAATTTTAATGTTGCATTCCAATCATTCAATGTTTTTAATACCTATATAGATATTACGATACTTCAACAAAATATTCATGGGATGAATTTACAAGAAATAAAAATGGGAATCATATTATCCTAGAAAACTATACTCAATGGAAAACATTTACCATGAGTATCATGAATTTCGAAATAATTCAATAAAAATTATACTTACACTATCTATAGATAGAGGGTATCCTTTTCATTTTCAATATAGAACTCATAGTACATGGAAATTTTTGGTGGTAAATTATTAATTGTCAGAGTGTTTATGCATGAAACAAAAATAAATTATATTATCTCTTATTATGAAAGAAAAAAAACAATTAATGATATTTAGATAAATTAGGCTCTATTGGGTGTAGATTTGAATTTATTGTGGGATTCACTTTTTTCACTTTGTGATGCATACAGAAATAAATATTTAATAATGAAAACAATTTTTTAAGGGATGATAAAAAAATTATTTATTAAATAAAATTATCTGGATATAGAAATAAAGGATGTAAATTCAGTCCTATTTATGAATTAAGAAAAAATTTAATTAAGTGAATTTTTTTATTAAAAACTATGTTTATATAATATAACAAATTTATACACCACCGACATAAGTACTAATATCAAATATGCTTAGTTTATGTGAGTACGATGGAATGTACAAGACTATCTCCTCTCACAGGTGATCAAATGATTTAGACAATAAAATATTTGGACACTTGGATTTGTAAAAAAATTGAAAACCTATATGAAAACAGGTTAAAATGGATAATTTTGTGCAATTACTATACATGAATACTTTGTACGTCTAAAATTTTTTAATGTTATCCATGTTGAATAAAATATATGAGATTTTTTCATTAGAACACTACTAAATTCATCAAGAAATAAATTTATTGAATTAAATCTAGGATAGATATGATTGACATGGGAATACATGATGATTTGTCACTAGTGAAGGATGAAAATAGATTTTTCTTCCTCAAGATGCTTACACTCATTCCATGTAGGAGAGATGTTAGTTATTCCTCTTCCTAAATGATGTAAATGATTTATAGGTGTATTAAGGAAATATTGAGAATAACATGTTAATGGAAAATTTATATTAAAGGGAATGAAATCACATGACATGTATGATTTGATGAATTATCTAATGAATATAGCTTTAAATTTCATTTTTCTCAAAAATGCAAAACATACATTAACTATATTTTTTTCATATATATATGTAGAAAATTTATAGATATGGTTAAATTGACAATTATGGAAAATGAAATTTATGTCATGTTATGTGAATTTGAAATGTTATTCCCCCCAAAATTTATTAGTATGATCGTTTACTTGATTGTTCACATGGTGTGAGATATTTAACTGTGTGGTCTTCTACATTATAGATAGATGTACTATATTGAATAGTATATGAATATTTTGAAAGGGTATGCCCAAAATAGAATTCTTCTAGAATATTTTAATGCATAGTGATATATTGTTGAGGAAGATGTTGAATTCTATACTGACTACTAATCCATTATGGAAATTATTAGTCTATAGAAATCTTATCACATTAGGCAGATTGTGGGTAATTGTATTGTCACGACCCGTCCTTTGGACCCATGTTGTGACAACCCCAAGCCCGCCTTCCATAGGTCAAGGGCTGGTGAGTAGCACCAATGGTGTAAATACCTAACCTGGGAAGGCATTGCCTTTATAAAAGTAAAGAAACACAACCGAGTACGCAATAGGAAGTAAACACTAAGTAAAAATGAATACAATAGAGTGTGTTGGAAAGTAAATGGACCAGTATACAAGCCCAACTATACAGTACAGTACAACTGAAAATCTAGTACAACTGTAGTAAAGTAAAACAACAACCACTATGTCGTCCTCGAGGAATCCCACCTAAAAGGTGGGTACAAATGGCCTCCTCAGCACCTCAGGTCCATCGATCCGCTCTGTGTACATCTCGACATGTGGTCCACCTCTGATTACTGTCCAGCTCTACACGTCTCTATCTTGATCAGTGTTGTCTGCCATCTGCATTGAACACAATGTAGTGTGGGCATAACCCATGCAGGGGTGAGTATGAGATACTGAGTAGGGACCCCAAGACCCCCGAAGCTCTCCCAGAATCCACAAAGGATAAACCCCAGCAGAGAGATACAATCAAAAAGTATCAAACAACCCTACTTAGGTATATGCCTATACATATACCTATGTTATCAACCACAGTTCGTCTACAACTCTTGAGCCCAAGAATAGCCCTGTCCACATAGGATGTAAAGTTAACCACATTGATGATAATGATTGAAAGTCATGACTCATCTCACACAGGTATACATCATTCGTATAGTGATAGAGATGATCAGATGTAGTCACTGATTCATCTAAGCTGTCATACCCACATAGGATACTAGACCAGCTAAGCTGTCAGACCCACATATGATACAGGACCAGCTACTCTATCAGACCTACTCAGGATACAAGAACAGAAGTTAAAACTGTCGAAGCCACATAGGATATAATAGTATTAGTCATTGTTGTCGAACACACGGAGTATTCCAGTATAGTAGTCGTCGATGTCGGACCCATGGAGGATTCCAGTACGGTAGTCGTCGCAGTCGCAAGCAGCTCTAGGGTTCCTGCACACAACACACTCGATTCCGGGGGGGGGGGGGGTCTGCTCCTCGAGTCAAAGTTAAATACATAAAATATCACAAAGTAAGAAGTTGATGTATCCAGAAGTTCTGTCTCTTCAAAACAAACCCAACGTGATAGATGACGCAAAAATCGGATGGCCGACCTGAGAGTTATTGGCTTTTTCGTTCCAGGGGCCCGATTTGAATTACGCTCGTTCCTAACCCGTCCATTTTGAAATGTCGTAAAAATATCACTTAGCATATCTCAAAAGGACCGCTTCGTTGCGAGGGTCCCAGTGCCATAGATGACACGTCAATCAGACACACAATCTAGATGTTATTCACGTTTAAGCGCAATGGGCCCGGCCCGTCAAGCCCAGTGGGCTGGCGGGTCGGCCCATCCTGGCTTGGTGGGTCCGACCTGGCTGGGGGGTCAGCTCGGGCTAGTGGGGTGCGACCTGACCTGACGGAAAGGGGCCTATCCCACACAAGGGAGTCCCATCCCGTGGATAGCCGTGGCTCGACCATTTGGACAATTAGAGTGGGGGGGGGGGTTCCTTGTAACGGTGGCGCCGCCTATCCTATCCGGCCGGCCGATGCCAGCTGGCTTCTCCGGTGTGAGCATCCCGCACAGGAGGCTGCTGTCACCTCCACGCAGAGCCGTGGTTTTTTCCACCCATCTGGAAGGTGGTCGGACAGTTTCCCTATCGAAACGGCCCGCCCAGCACGGGCTGCGGTTGCTCTGCAATGTGGCGATACAAGGCACCGCTATCTTATGCCCAACCGGCATTGGCTGGACAGTTCTTCTGTAAAATCAGCCCGCGGATGCCGGACGCACCTCCTCCGCAGCGGGGCACCAAAGGGGCACCACATTTCTTTCAGCTCAGCCGGCTTTAGCCTGCTGGTTCATCTTCGTCTGAGTGGCCCGTGAATGCGGGCCGCAGTTTCCTCCATGCGGCCTCTGCCTCCGATCTCCAACACCAAAATAAACAAGAGATTTTCGGAGGGTCATCAGTCCGTGTTTGTTTGTCCTGCACCCTCCGCGTTAGGAGATATAAAATGTCCATAAACGATCACTGGCATTCATCAATGACGAGAGTATAATTTTATTAAACTAAAATTATACCAAACCCCCTACGTTGGTTTAAGGTACATTGCACGTTGACAAGCCGAAGAAGATGGTGTCATAGATGTCGGGCGTCATGTAATACTGACGTTGATTCCATTAATGATGGGGTGCATCCGAAAAGGAAGCATCGTTGGAGAAGTTCTTCGCGTTCTTCGTTAGATAAGTTCTTCGTTGAAGAACAATGTTCCTCGTAGAGAATGAAGTTCCACCACGAGTTCTCTCCCAAAGTCTCCCCAAAAATATTTTCCAATGCCAATATAATAATAGGCTTCCCCCAAAATTATAATCTTTCCATGCATTTCAAATTAATTTAAAATAACTCATGACACCTCAAAATAATTAATAAAGGCATAAATTATTCTTGAGTTGGCAACATTATGAGGGGAAAGTGGAAAGGCTCCACTTAATGTGGGAGTTCAAAAGATAATAGAAGGGTTTCAAGGGGAGTTGAAGGGTTAGGGTTCGTGTGGGCCCCACCCTTAGTTATATCCTCTCAAGAGAAGTTAGGTGGGGTGTGGGCCCCACCTCCAACTCCTATTTTGAGAAGAGGCCCCCTAGTTCTTTGTAATGGCGGCGTCGAGTGGCGCCACCTATCCTGTCCGGCCGGATGATGCCAGCTGGATTTTCCAGTGCGAGCGGCCCGCACAGCGGGCTGTTGTCTCCTCCACATGGTGCCACTTGCCACTGTGGTTTCTTCCACCCGTTCGGCAGTTGGCCGGACAGTTCAACCACTGAAACGACCCGCACAGTGCGGTCTGTGGTTCCTCCACAACGCGGCGCCACAAGGCGCCATTGTCTTCTGCCCGACCTGCATTGGTCGACCAGTTCTTCTGGAAAAGCATCCCTTGGATGCCAGCCGCACCTCCTCCGCAGTGCGGCTCCAAAGGGGCACTGCATTTCCTTCAGCCCAGATGGCTTTAGCCAATCGGTTCTTCTTTTTCTGAGCGGCCCGCGAATGCGGGCCACAGTTTCCTCCACGTGACATCTGCCTCCGATTTCCAACGCCAAAATAAACAAGAGATTTTCAGAGGGTCATCGGGCCTTGTTTGTTCCGCTCGCGCCCTCCACTTTAGGCGATATCAAATGGCCATAAATGATCACTTGCATTAATCAATGATGAGAGTATAATTTTTTTAAACAAAAATTATACAAAACCCCCTACCTCGGTTTACGGTACGTTTCACGTCGACAAGCCGTGGAAGATGGTGTCATGGATGTCGGGCGTCGCGTAATATGGACCTCGATTCCGTTGACGTTGAGGTGCTTCCGAAGAGAAAGCTTCATTGGAGAAGTTCTTCATGTTCATTGTTAGAGATGTTCTTCATTGAAGAACGATGTTCTTCATCGAGAGAATGAAGTTCCACCATGAGTTTTCTCCCAACGTCACCCCACAAATATTTTCCAAGGCCATTATAATAATAAGATTATCCCAAAATTATAATCGTTCCATTAATTTAAAATTAATTCAAAAGAAATCATGACACCTCAAAATAATTAATAAAGAAATTAATTATTCTTGAGTTGGCAACATTATGAGGGGAATGTAGAAAGGCTCCACATAATGTGGGAGTTCAAAAGATAAGAAAGGGGTTGCAAGGGGAGTTTAAGGGTTAGGGTTTGTGTGGGCCCCACCCTTAGTTATATCTTTTCAAGGGAGGTTAGGTGGGGTGAGGGCCCCACCTCCATTCCTATTTTGAGAAGATAACCACCACTTGAAAATAAAATTGTGTAACACAACAATTTTATTTAATTAATTAAGAATCCCCAAATTATAACATCTACTCTCGACCAAACGCAACTGCGGTAAAGGCCCTCTTAGGTGAATACCAACACTTCAAGTTAATCGGTGTCCTCGGATTTCAATTCTGAGAACTAGTTCAAAAGATAGGAAAACCCTCACATACATTTTCTGAACGTACCCTAAAAAAACATCAAAAAATAATTCCTGGCACACCGGGCCTTAGAATCAAGTACCGTCAGAAACCACGGTCTAAGAAAATTCCAAAAAATTTATGAAAAATTTTTCTTTGAAATTTTTGGGTCTTTATATTACCCCCACCTCAGGTCTTTACATCCCCGTAAACCTTCAACACACACTAGGGAATCAAATTGTGGTACTGAGCATGCATCTGAACTTCCCGCTCCAATGTGATCCCCTGGAGGTTCCCATGCTGCTAGTGAATGCGCAACAGAGGAATCGACCATTCATGTAGGACCCGCTCATTTTGATCCTCGATCTCCACCGGGACCTCTGTGAATGTCTCCCCATCATCAATGTCCAGATCCCCATGGTTGATGATATGGGATGGGTCATGTATGTATCTCCTCAGCTGAGATACATGGAAGACGTCGTGCACCTGATGCAAGTAAGGTGGAAGGGCTAAGCGGTAAGTAACCTCGCCTACTCTGTTGAGGACCTGGAACAACCCCATTAAACACAGAGATAACTTTTCGCCCCAGCCAGACCCTCATAGACCTCGTCGAGGTGAGACCCGTCGGAAGACGTGGTCGCCATCGTTGAACTCCAACGGAATCTTCCTCCTATCAGCATAGGAATTCTATCTTCTCTATACAGTCTTCATCCTCTCTTAGATGATGTTCACCTTCTTCATCATAGCCATAACCATCTCTGGTCCACCAAGTGGTGACTCCCCTAGGTCCATCCAGCACATAGGTGATCGGCAAGGTCGGTCGTACAGTTGCTCGTAAGGTGCCATCCCGATGGTGTAGTGATAGATGTTGTTGTACGCAAACTCCACCAAGGGTATGTGATCCTCCATGCTACTACCAAAGTCAGGGACACATGCATGGGGAATGTCCTCAAGAGTCTGAATGGTCCTATCAATCTGACCATCCGTCTGAGGATGAAAAGCGGTGCTCAAGCAAAGTTGCGTCCCAAAAGCCTCCTGTAATCCATTCCATATCCAAGAAGTTAAACGAGCATCTCGATCAGAGACGATAGTCGATGGAACACCATGAAGAAATACGATCTTCTGAATGTAGAGGCATCCCAAGCTCTCTACCGAGCCCTGCTATCTGATCGGTAGGAAGTGGGCCGACTTGGTGAGTCGGTCTACGATCAGCCAGATAGAGTCATGACCTCTGAATGTACGTGGATGTCCCATCACGAAATCGTTATATATCTTGTCCCACTTCCACTCTGCGACCTCAAATGGTTATACCAAGACTGCTGGTACATGGTGCTCCGCCTTCATTTGCTGATAAGTGAGGTATCTTGAAACGAACTCGGCTACTTCATTCATCATACCCGGCCACTAGTGATGTCATCTGAGGTCCTAATACATCTTTTCCAATCCTAAATTTACCGCTAGAGGGGGAGTTAGAAAATACCTTAGTACTTCCTCCTATAGTGAAACTAGTACTATGGTACGTCCCCTGTAGAGGATGACGTGCTCCCCTCCATCAGAAAATCCATCAGGCGCCTGACCTGTGGATATATGAGCACGTTGCGTCTCACAGTCAACGTCCCCTCGCTGTGCCGCTCTGACTCTCTTAAGAAGATGAGGAGTGACTCTGAGAGACTTAATAAAGGCTGCTCCATCTCTATCCACAAAAGGATATCTGCAATGCGGCTAGCTGATTTGTCACCTCTCCCAGCACCTGAATGCCCGATCTTCTGCTGAGAGAAACTTCTAAAAAATTCCCCTTCATAGGAGTATATACTATCTTGAAGTCATAGTATTAGAGGAACTCAATCCATCATCATTGTCTTAAGTTTAGGTCCTTCTGCAAGAAGATGCACTTGAGACTCTGGTGGTCAGAGTAGACTGTAAAGCACTCACCCATCAGATAGTGTCGCCACATCTTCAAGGAAAACACCACTACTGATAACTCTAGGTCATGGGTAGAATAGTTCTAATGATGTTGAATCAACTAACGTGAACCGTACGTGATCACTACTCGCTCCTACATCAGGACACACCCGAGTCTGGTCCCTGAGGCATCGCAGTAAACTACGTACCCTACGCCCTCCTTCGGTAGCCTCAATATGGCCACACTGGTCAACCTCTACCTCATCACCTAAAAGCTCTGCTAAAATCTCTCTGACCACGCGAATGGTTTCCTCTTCTTCTTCAAAGATGAAATCCATGTTGCAACTCTATAGAAGTCTCCCAAAAACCTCCGATAGTACCCAGCCTGACCCAGGAAACTCCCCACCTCCATCACGCACTTGGGTGGCTCCCAAGAAAGTAATGCATCGATCTTCGCTGGATCCACTGTATCTTCAGCCTCCGAGATGACGTGTCCCAGAAAGTGGACCTCTCGAATCTAGAACTGTAACTTTGATAGCTTACTATAAATCTGGTGCTCTTGATGTGTATCTAGTACAACACGCAAGTGGTAGGCATGCTCCTCCTCAGTAGTCGAGTAAATTAGTAAGTCGTCGATGAATACTAGGACCAATCGATCGAGGTATGGTTGGAATATCCTGTTCATGAGACTCATGAACCCTGCTAGAGCGTTAGTTACGCCGAAGGGAATAACCTAGAACTTGTAGTGGCCGTACTGAAATCTGAAGGACGTCTTCTGCATATCCTCATATCGAACTATGAGCTAGTGATAGCCTAACCTGAGGTCTATCTTTGAGATCCATCATTCCCCTTGAGATGATCAAAGAGGTCGTCAATCCTTGGGATTGGGTACTTGCTCTTCACGGTCACCTGATTCAGGCGACGGTAGTCGACACACAATCACAAGCTCCCATCCGCCTTCTTGGTGAACAAAACCTGGGATGCACAGTGTGAAACACTAGGTCAGATAAATCCCTTCCCCTGCAAGTCCTCCAGCTATAACCGCAGCTCATGAAGCTCAGCGGGAGCCATCTGATATGCTGGAGTAGATATCGGTGATTTCACAGGGTACATATTAATATTGAAGTCTACCTCTATGCGAGGAGGTAGTCCTAGAATGTCGTCAGGGAAAACATCCGCATACTGATCCACCACAACAGGAAAACTCAGAATCCGCACATCAACTTCTCCAATATTGAGACTAGCAAACTGAGGTGTGATCAGATTCCCCCTCTTCTACGTAAGTCCATCCTGCACTACAAAGGCTCCCTTCCTGTCGGTGAAGCTGAACCTAGTCCCATCCATGCAGATACACTACACTTTGCACCTAACATAGTCGACTGAGCATGGACTGTAGATAACTAGTCCATACCCAAGATGACATTGTAAGGCCTCGACACCGCTACAAGAAGATATCTGCCAATGATCTCACCTCCTAAAGTAAGATCACACTGCCGACACTACTGCGTAAACATCGAGTCTGCTCCCATATGAGTCTCTAGCTGTAAGGATCGAGCCAATGGCTCTGTCGGAATCTACGAGCTCTGAACGAGGGAAGCAGAAATAAAAGAATGACTCGCACCTGTGTCTATAAGTACTACATCAAGGGGGGATTAGACATAGATAGCACCTTGAATAATCACATGTGCACTGTGGTCGTAGGCCTCCACTGCCTGGAGCTGAGCCCGACTCTGTCCGCCAGCTCCATGTGGGCGGGGTGGAACTCCTGGTGGTGGTTGTGGTAGATCCTCAAATGTCATCCACCACCCTCTACTCAGCCAGATCCTCTGGCTCATCCACCTTCTCCTAGCGGACCACCACAGTCGAACCTCTACCTCTGCTTGGGTGGTATCTCAATCGTCTACTGCTCATCTACATGGTGGTTCGGGCAGTCATGAGCCATGACACCATGATCGCCGCATGCATAGCACTGCCTCCTCATCGTATAGCTGGCTATCTTTCGTGTGCCCCACACAACCGAACATATATCCTGAGATCACCCACCCGATGGCCTTTTCCTCTTTAACCTCTGCGACATATTTATACTACCGGCTACAGAATACTCTGCTACATGTCTCCCTATGGTGGGTCTCACCGCAGGTGACTACTCAGTGAGAAAAATATCCACTAGAAGGGCTCGCTCCAGCTCCCCTTCCAACATTGGGATACTGAGGGGAATCGTCGAAGCCCTGATCTCATGACTGAGTCCCTGATCGAAGGTCCGGGCCCTGGATATGGGGTCCCACACCATATCCGTGGAGTAGCGTGAGAGGTCAGAGAACCTCGCTGAGTACTGAGCTACTGTCATGCTGCCCTGCTGAAGATGAAGTAACTCCTGAATCTGCACCACACAAAGGGTGGATGGAACAATCTGAGTGGAAGAGACTATCAAAGTCCCTCCATAGTAAAGATACCCTGTCATGCACCTGGAGTATCAGGCTTTACCATCTACCTGCTGCTGCGTGCAGGAGACTCGCGACAAGGATCACCATAAAGTCATCTGGTGTCCCTAAAAATCTGAAAACTCTAACGACAACCTCCAGCCAATCCTCAGCTGCCTGTGGGTCTGTCTCTCCACGGAACCTGGGCAGCCTCTATCGCTGGAACTCGTGCAATGAAATCAGGCAGCATGCACTCTCTACTACTGGGGCTGGTGGTATCGATGGTGCAGCGGGTAATGGTACCACTGGTGCCTCCGCTATGATGGGGCCCTGCACAAAGGCCTCATCTCTTGGTGGGATACCATATCGTACATAACTCAGAACCATAGTTGGCTCCCTTTGTAGAGACATCCTAAAAAGAAACAGGTGTTCCATGGTCAAAACAGTATACCTGTTGAGATGACTCAAAATAATCACAAAGAAAACTTTTGAAACACACGGAAAATTAGTGTTTTAGTGCCCTGAGTCGAAAATCAGTTGTCAGGGTCCTGGTGTATGGATACGTCGGCTGCCACACCAAAACTGGAGTCCCTGGATGGAAAACCACACTTAATACTATTAACACTATCGCTTCACAGAAAATAATGATCAATTTCTTGAGTTCTACGATAGAACCGACTCTTCTCAAAACCACACTCAATACTCTTACATTATTTGTATAATGTAATTCTTCGATTATTTTGTTCTTTTAAATTAACAATCAATAATTATTCAACATATAATTGAACCCTCAAAATTAAAATTAGACATGTCTTAAGAATAAAAATCTTATTCAAAATGAAACCATGGTTTTCTAATTTCTAATTGAGGATCCATTAAAAATATATAATTTTCCATTGGTATACGATAAAACATAATATATTTAATATTTTATATATTATTCAAACACTGTCAAAATAAAGACAAATGAATTAATATAAGAGCATATTTATTTGTATTATATAAAATATATAGGGTTATTTCTTAGAAAACATAGGACACTACAAGTCATCAGCCCCTAGATATTGATGAATTCTCCTGGGTTTAGTGGAAGACACGTTTGAAAAAAAGTTTAGTATATGGACAAATAAATACACTAGACAAATACAATGTAATAAAATATAAACAATCTCAAAGAAAAAACTCTAAAATAATAATAAAAATTGAAATGAAATTTTTCTGATTGAAATTTAACTCTAAATATCTTATGATTCTATAATTCCCCATAAATACGAATCATACTAATGCGACTCTTATATCCACAATTCCTATGAAGAATCTAAGAACTTCTTGCAGTGATTACAATTATAGAATTATATCTTGGGTGTATGTAGGTCCAGCAATGTACACCTTCATGATTTGAGTAAAATTAATCTTCTTGAACCAACAATGATATCAAATAACATTAGAAATATTTAGTTTTATAAATCTGATTCAGTGTACATATTTACAGATGTCAAAATTAATGAATTTTCGTTGAAAAAAACCAAATCATTCAATAAACAAAAAAAAGATAAATCATGGATCAATAATTAAGATAACAGATAAATCCTTATACCATGGGGTAAAAACATACATATATCTACATCAATCATATCATAATATATGAAATATTTACTAATTCTTATGATTCATAATGGAAAAAGTAAAATGAACATTTTTTAGTCACATCATCCGGTTACAAGTAACACACACATAAATTAGTTATACATACTCTCATATAGGGGAAACTGGATGTACATTTAGTCTATATCATCTCAAAATGAGAACAATTTTATAGGAAATTGGATTATGTCAACTTTATCATAACCAAATTGGGAAAATATACAGGGGATAAGGTAAAATATATAAATAAATTATGTTACATTCCCAACCATAAACTCTTCATTGTATCACCATCTTAATGAAAACAAGTATTACAGTATTCAATCCCATCCAATTTCATTGAGTGAAAAAGTAGCAATGTGTACATTAATGGGTAACCATCATATCAATACATTACAACATTATCCATGATTCTATACCACAGAAGCATAACAAATAGGGAAAAACAATTATAAATAGTTTCATGGAAAGCATCAAAGAAATAGTTCCATACGAGTATACAATACTAACCTAATACTAGCATGACATAATTGAATGTTACATCTCTATCAAACATATCCAAAATAATATTTTAAGTATAATATATGAAACGAAGATAAAAAATTCATACATGTATTAATACTAATAATGATCATGGAATGGAGTGGACCAAAAATTTGTTATATTATTAGAAAACAAAATATATTACAATTAATAGTTTAATCCACAATCAAGATATAATAATTTGAATGAATGATTTATCTTATTAAATATTTAATATTTTTTAATAAATAATCTATAGAATAATATTAATATAGTAAATACATCATTAAATATCGTTATCCTTTATTTTAAACAAAGGAAATGTAAATATGTTTTACATATTATATCTGATAATCAAATGATAATGTGTATTCACGTCGAAATAGAAAAATACTATTTATTATAACACGAAAAATACTAGAATATGGTAAGGTTTTATAAAGAGTACACTATACAAGTAAAACATAATGGTGAAAAAAATTTCATACTCAAAACCTCATCCAAATAATGCATAAATAGTATTTTTATAATTAATTATGATTTGAAACAAATATCATAACAAAAACATTATAAAACCGATTAGAACTAGAATTCGTAAAATAAAATTCTGGTTTGAAACCCTTTCATTTTCATCTACATTATCTAATCAAATTCAACTATTATGTATGAAATTATTTTTTGGGCTAATAATTAAATTTCAACCTCATCACTTTTTCAGATTGTAAAAAACTAATGTTTTATCAAATTAAGTTTTATTGGAAAAAAATTCTTACACAATGATTTAATTAAGTAAATAGTACTCCGGTTTACACCAATAATGATTAGTTAAGAACAAAATCCATAACAACATATTGTATTTAAATTATCATGAAATAAAAATCCCATTTAATTCTCTTTTCTACCCCTAATAAAATCAAAGAAAAATGATAAAATATATCCAAATATATTGGGTGATAGATAAATAAACATGAGAAAAAACACTTCATTAATTATATTCAAAATAAAATTTAATTATCATTAAATAAATTTTTCAAAAATGATTATGGATGTATAGTATTAAGATAAAAAATCATATAAACAATTTGAAATTGATGTAATGTAATTATTGATAAAATATATATATTAAAAACTTATCTATAATTAATGAATTAGTAGATAAAATTTTAATCAGTTTCATTTGATGTCCTGGAATTATAATGGAAAATAATTAACATGTTAGTCCATATAATATTAATATTTTTAGAATATATCCATGAAAAATAATTTGATTTGTTAAATAACCCATGAAATATTATATTTATAGATCCTAAATTAAATTTTTTATCGTTATGAAATAATTAAAATAAATTTCTTGAAAATGTATATTTATAAAATGATTAAATAGAAAATGGAGGTTGTTTTTATCTATATAATAGTCCATCAACATGGTTTTTCCCCAAATCCACTAGTAGCTTCTTGAAATCAACTATCTTAGTAAAACACATAAAAAACTCAATAATTACATTTTAAATCTAAATAACCAAAATCTATAATTTAATTAACCTAACCAATATTAACTCAGACTCTATTGAAAGAAATATATAGAATAGTGCACAATGAATTTGACATACATTTAAATAACACAAAATTAAATGGAATCAAACATTTCAATTTCTCATAGTTATTAAATCATGAAATCTCTAAGCATTGACATTATATTAATGCATTTTCGTAAAATAATAATATTAAGCCATTAATATTGTCAATATAAAAAGGAAATTAGGAAAGAATCTGGAATAAGTGAAGGTAAATTGAAGGAAACTAGTAAAGAAATATGAGTTTTACATAAGTTTAAAATGTTTTAATATTAAAAATGACATAGTAAATATATCTTGTAAAATTAGTTATTAAAAACACATGTTAAAATAATTTAATGACCTAATCTTTTGAATAAAATTTGTTCCTAATTTTTATTGTTATTTTATTTTATACTAAACAAAACTATATCCATTAATTAATGAAATGAGTATAATTCTGATAATAAAATTGGGTTTCCACAGTTATATTACCATTGGTCTATACAACGGTTAGAAACTAAACTCTTAACGTTATGATTATTGAATATAAATAAAAGTGATCATGGTTAATTAGTACATAAAGAAGATTCTATGGCCTCATCTAGTAGACTCAAGCCATATGAAGCCCATCAGTCAGAGTTTGGGAATGTTGTTTCATCACTGGGATTTGCTCTAGACCAAGCCCAAACTGAACATCAACATGTGTCACTTGAACAAAATCACCAAAGGGAGAAGTTCAAGCGGATATAAATCACTAATTTAGAAATATTATATAAGATGCCCCACGATTCTATCACCATAGAACACCATACACATAGTTCCTATGTAGGTGTAATAAGGGGCTATGTAATGCGACCTTATATACTTGTTTAAACTTTGTGTATAAATAAAATTGTTACTTCTTATTACAGAAATGTACATGAATAACATATATTATGATAAATGTATGATGAATTTATAGTTCCATGTTACTAATATTTTTTTGGAAAACAGGTATTTTAAAATATTCATGTAAACATTATATAATTAATAATGTGAAATGATTTCGAAAAATTGGTCTTCTACAGTTGTGATCAGTTAGAAATTTAGAGTCTAATAAGATCAACATAATTTTTAGTGAATATTAAGGTATGAATAGTATCATAACATTATGAACAATAATTAATAATAATGAATAGTAAATCTATTAAAAAAATAGAAACTTTACCCATGAATATATAAATATAATTTAGATATCTTAAAAGTAAATATTGATCATATTATAAGTTTTATTTTATTTTTTTAGGTCATAAATATTATATTTAAAATTTAAAAATTAATTTAATAATTTAAAATTGAAATTTATTTTTATAAAATGTAATAATAAATTGTTACTTTATTATCTTATGGTAATATGATAACTTAATAGGAACTTGGTTACTTTTTTCCATGTGTTACAAAACAAGTTATTGTTTTAGAGTAGTTTTTTTGAATAAATAATGATTTTATTTAAAAATTAAATTAAAAATATTTAGAAAATTATTTTCATAAAATTTCATTCATTTTTGAATGCATAGCATCAATATTAGCTTATAGTGTATTTATGATATTTTTATAAAATGTTTTGTTTTTGTTGAATACTAGAAATGCAATTTTGAGTTTCAGTGTGATTAATAACATTATTAATGATGTAATAATGATTTAATTATTATAGTTGACTTTTTAATAATAAGATATGTTATTAGGTGTCCTATTTGGCCAATACCATGGTCAAATAACATGGGAAATACCATGGTTTTGTAAATTCCACCGATGAGGTGTCCCTTGAAATTAATAAAATATTCCCTCACTATTCCTAGAAATACCAATCCATTACCTCATTAATTTCATTGAAAAATCCTACTCGACGAAGATATGGTATTTTTACCTTCCAAGGAGTCCTCTCAAGCTTTCGTCATTCCCCCAAGGTCCCAACCTTCTAGCATTCGAAGGCACTCATCAATGTAAGGGAACCTTTCTCCCTCCTCTTTTAAGTCATGATTTCCATTAAGTTATGACTTCTAGACTCAAACATCTTATGTGGTGTTATATTCCTATATATTGTTATTTATATCTATTTTAGGTACAAATTATTTGAGACCCTTTCTTCTCTCATCAATTTATTTTCTGAATTTTTTGGTGATGTCATTAGGTTGTCGAATTTTCGTAAAAGTAATAACATTTTCTCTTTTCTTTCACGTTTCCTTTTCATGTGGTATATAATTCCACACAATGATCTTATTTATATTTTATTCCATACATTTATTATAAAATTATTCATTAATTGATGGTTGAACCTTGTTATCTCTTTTTTATAGTTTTCTAAAACCATGTTATATAGCCGTCATGCTGCAGAATTTCCTCTTAAAATCATTATTGTTTTTTCAATAAATTATCTAGTATTATTTATGTGAACACCCAAATATATTTTAACATATAGGATTATTCATAAATATATAATATTGATCTATTTTATTCAGTATGTGAAATACATATAACCCTCATTATCTTTCCATGAGTTATTAATGACATCACGATAATGTTTTTACGAAATTTATTAATGTTGCGATTATGTAATAAAGCCCATTTAATTTATTCTATATGTGTTATATATGAAATTTATGATTATGATCTATGTTTATCACATGAAAATAAAATCATATTAATGGTGCGACCTGATATCACTATAATGAATTGGGTAAATAATTAATCTCATGAGATGACATGTTTCATGATTCCTTGGGGAATAACATTGGTATTTTTTATGACACCATGGGGTTCAACATTGGTAATATATATGTTAATGTCTAAATTAAATGTTATAGACACATATTCATGTAATGATTCAGTTTTTTTATATGATATTACTTTTATTCCATTGCTCATTTCTTTATGTTTTTATCATGCTCTTAGTGATATCACAAGTAAATTAATACCATTATTTCCCCTTACTAGGCCCTTAGCTCACCCTATCCTTTGATATATTTCTCTAGGTTATGATATTATGTAATTTTACATAGGATTAAATTTTATAGAATATTTAACTGTGGATATAAAAGTGTTTTTTATGTTTTCATGTTTTATTGTTCTTGATTTCTAAGACACTAGACATTAAAGATCCTTTGATTATAAAATGTAATGAAAAGTTATGTAATAAAAACATGGGATGCCATAAATAAGTATTCCAAAAAAAATAAAACCCATGTCTATTATTTTAAATACCATTAATTTAAAAAATTAATTGGTTTTCCAATAAATTTTTTTAGTTTAATGTTTATAATTGATGTTAATTATTTAATCATGGTTTTGGGTCACTATACAAAAGAACCATGTGGATACCTTGAGTCAATCAAACAATATATTTTCTTTGAATAACCCATTAATAAAGTAATCCTATAACATAAAACATGGGAAATGATTACACCCCAATATTACTTATGGTACTTGGAAATTTATGAAAGGGTTAATGAACTCACTCTCTATAACTATACACATACACAACATATTTTACAAATATAGAATAAAATACATGTTAGACCAACAATTATATAATAAATGAATATAATATAGTTTTATTAATATATATTTTTATATATATGATCTTAATATAAATCATATAACAAAATTTGGGAAAATATTTAAAATATATATTGAAAACATGACCCATCAACTGATCCTAGAATTGTTTATTTATCACAAGAAATCATATTAAATTTCCATGAAAAAGTAAAATATACATGATATATGTATAAATATAAAAATACATTATTTTAAATTACCCATATATATATATATATATGTAAGTTGGTAGACATGGTCCTAAAGTTGGAATGTATTGATCATTACACCACTTCGATGGGTTATGTCAGCTAATAGAGTTATTATAATTTCCAACAGAAATCATCCATAATTCCCAAAACAATAAACACATGTAAGAGAAATTCTGAAGAGGACTACCCTAATCCATTATCCAATAAGAAATGGTATGGTTACTTACACTGTGAGAGTGTATAGGCAGTATGAATAAATTCACCCTTAGAAGCATTAATATAACTATGTGACCAATCCACCATTAGAAAAATATGTAGTTGATTTTTATAAAGTAAAATAGAACATATAAGAATGGATGATATATTATCTAAAAGATTCAACCAAAATATAGTTCCTATACCATAGTATCAATGATAACCATATTTAAGATAAAAAAATAAACATAGAATAATAAATTTATCACATTATAAATAAAATATTTCTAATAACTATTTACGAATCACCCATGAGGACCAATACTACTAACACCACATCCCCAATAATCACCTAATATATGACACTTTTCTTCACATTCACTTGTATTTCGATAAAAAAGTGTCAATTCATGGTTGAGTATAAAAAATACTCTATAGAAGATCACACGTGTGAAAAATACCCTTTTCAAATCACGCATGTAATGTAATAAATTCAGTACAAACCTAAAACATAGTCTTGATATAACCATATAATACCACATAGGGTAAAATTAAGTTAGGTACTAAATTCATGTATTGATGTACTAGAGAATATCCATCACCATGTTTACCAAAAACAGTGATTTCTAAATAAATATGCTCATATATAAAATATTTAAAAAAGGGCCTATAAACTACACCCATAATCAAATGAGATTAAATAATAATCATTAGGTAATAATTATCACCTCAGAAAATAATTTTTTATAAAATTTCCTCAACCTAATAAAAATGTAAATGATCTATAGGTATCCTAAATTTATGTATATATGAACCCTTATTTGTTGAGAAATGTGCAATTTCTAGTGGTACTAACTCTTCAGTACAAATATGGAGGACCCCCAGTCAGTCAATTCATTGAGGAATAGATCGGTTACTTATCACTACAAAATGATCAATCCTTACTCATTGAAATAAAATATATTTTCATGGTGTAACTATTACTCTAAGAGGATCTCATGGATGTATTCTACTTTAGTACATTCATTAAAATTTACAAATCAATGAATTAAAGGTCAAGATATTTGTAATTATAAATACACATAGGAATGAAAATTAGTGATTTCCTCCAACTAAGAATAAAATTATTGTCAACAGATGAATTACATTTATATTTGTTAATTTTCTCACTTTTCAATGTAATCAAAATATGAGAACTAAAGACAACATATTCCAGGATTATAACATGTTTGTGAAAAATATTTTCCTATAAAATGTTATTGGAGAATCATGTCATCAAATACCAACATAATATTAAATATTATATTCTAAAATATCTAAATTAATGTTACCTAACTCGTTATACGTACTGTAAAAATTGTTCTAATCATCAATGGTGTAAATTTCATCGGAAATAAATAATTGCATGATCAGATCGAAAATTTTATTTGAGACAACCCACTATGTTAAATACACAATATGACCCATGGAAGGATACTATTATGGTATACATGGGAAAAGGAACCAAAACTAATCTATATAATTTCAACATAAAAAATTATTATTAATAAAGATGTAGAATTAGTTAAATTATCAAACACATGCCCTAATTGAACTAAAATTCCTTGGAAAAGTTAACTATATTTATTAACACATTAAATAATAAATATTAAATATTTACGATCCAAAATCACAGATGGTACACCTGATGTGTTGGGTAATATTATGAGGACTAGGATTCTACATAGTTGTATTGTGTAGTATCACAAGGAATTCTAAGAATATGGCACAATGTAGTTATGTGGGCCACTCACAACTCAAGGTCCAATATATAGTGGTACTATTTTCCTTATGTAATTTCACAACATCTCTATGAACATTTATGTAGTCCAACAACTTTAATTTCCTATACTATCTCATGGACTATGATATATAAATTAACTATTCATTATAATATCTTATTTCATTATGTGTTGATAATTACGAAGGAAGATTGAACTTTTATACTCGTTGATGGGTTTTCATAAAATGATATTCTGAATTGAATTATGTGAGTTAGATCACCTAAAATTATTTTTTTGGAATATTTTTTCACTTGGAGAGGTGTATATTGTTCCCATATAAATCTTGGGAGCTACTATAATCAAAATCTCAAATTTAGGAGAAACAATCGTGGGGAACACGATTATAGGATGATTAGAACTAATCGAGACCCCCCAAAAATGATTGATATTTTTTTATAAAGAATAGGGTTTTCAAATATAAGAGAAGGGACCAATAAAACTATGAATTTGTATTCAGAATTTCCAGTGGATCCACACTGTTTGTGACTAATTTTTTAAACTTTGAATTATGACTATGCGATGTGTAGTGTGGTTTGAGTTGTGAGTTCGGATATTTGTGCACTATTAGACTATTTTTGTTGACGAACCTTTAAACTATTTAAAAAGGATAAAATTAATACATGATCTTCCACCATTATAGTTTTTCACAACCAATTTTCTTCCTTATTCTCTGAAAATATTGTCCCCCTCTCTCCCTCAACATGCCCCTTTATTCTGTGGAATATATCCTTTATTCATGGGATGAATCGAACACAGTCACTTATGATATGATTTCTATGAATTGTTTATCACTTTTTTATCTTCATTTATTGTTTTCTCATACATCAAAATTCAATATCATCATTTATGCAAAATATTCCCTATTCATAGGTTATTTCTATAGTTTCAAATCTCCTCTCATTCTAACTCAAATCAAAGTATAATATTGGGTGGCTGTTGCTTCATAAGGTGGAGGTGGGAATCTATATTTTCCCCATTACATTATTTCTATTTATAACATGTACCCTTATACCACACACTGATAATTCAAAACATTATCTATAATATTATTAATTACTTTTATGTTTCTCTTAAAAATTGTCCGAGATGTAGTAGAATACCCCTTACAATAATTGATGTTTAAAAGCTCAACGAGGACCACCTCATATGGAGAGTTCGACATCAGTCCCATTAAATCCTTACTCTTTATAAAATCAAATTACACAATAAGGTGTGTTTGGTATTTAAATGTTTTATAGGCATAATTAACTTTTCCATGTAATGGAAACAACACCTAGGATGTTTTCTCAGGACACTTAAATTATAAAACTCTTAAATGAACCACATGGTTCTTTGGAATAAAATTTTATGTGGCCACAAGGAGTCATTATGAAATGTTATCACCCATGATCTTTTTTATTTTACAACCCTTTTAAATAAAGAAAATATATTAGTTAATAAATTTCCTGCTATATTATGGGAAACCTAGAGACACATCTCCAATGTTATGTTTTAATTTCAATATTATCCTCAATATGATTAATTTTCTTGTAACAATGATTTATTCCATGACCTCCTTGTATTTCCATGTTCTAATTATTTACCATATACGGCTCATTTTTATGAGATCCTTAGAGTCTATAAGTAATGAATTTGTATCGATAAAATTGTGATATACATTTTAAAATAGTAATTATATGGAACATGCTTATGGAACCTAAATAATTATAATATGATGATGATTGGATATAATTTTATTTAAATTCCTTAAGCCAAAATGAAATTCATGATTAACCTGTTCTTTTTATTCATCTTTCAATAGAATTTAAAAGTAATTAGATTTGTTATGGTTATATTGGGGCTTGAAATGAGCATGTCTTGGATTCCAAATCAAAATAGAGAGAATAAACATAATGGATGACACAATATTCATTGATGTGAATGATAATGGGTAATAACATGATGGATCTTTTCTATGTACTGCATTTATGAGTTCAAGGGTATCACATTGAAGATTCCCCAAAAACTCCTTAAAATTTATAATTCTTTGGATGATCTGCCATGATTTAAATTTATTTCATCAGACATGATATGGTTCAAATTATATCCTTGGATCCAAATCAATTATATCCAAATATTATCATGGACTTCTGTATTGGTCTCAATTAAATCCCTTTTAGAAAGTAGAATTCCATTGATTACTCTCTGTATTTTCTTGTTTCTATTTTGTGGGAATTCTCAGACAATATTCAATGGATTCCCCACAATACCTTTTCTAGGATTCTTGGGATAATTGAAATGGATCTAATCGAATATTAATATCCCTATGTTTAGAGATAACCCCTATTGGGATAAAACACGTGATATTTCTATAGTTCACATCCACTTGACTTCTTTACTTATTTATATACCACACAATATTATGTTTCATACAGATGGATTAGAATGTGTTAGACATAGTTAATGGAGGAATACTTAATTTTACATACATCATATTAGGGCCATTGTTTTACCATCGTTAACCTCATGATTGCAGGTTTGGACCATCGATCATTCCTCTTCTCTGTTACCTATTTTGGGCTAGGGTATTTCACTGGAGCTATAGACATATAATGTACTAATACTACAATTAGTTATTGGGTATTTTTCAATTATTTTCCCTTATTACACAGTTCTATGTATTACCTAATATTAGTTTAAAATACAGTGAACATGTAACATCTTATTTTCTTGAATAGTTGAATTTATTTGGAACAAGTCAGGTTTTTAGTTGAATATTTTATGCATGACTATCATTTTATTTTATCTTATATTTTTGTATTTATTATCTAGAGGCTATGGTCTTCCAAAAATACCACTATTATACCCTAACTACGTTTTGGAACCCTATGGAATTCCGGGAGACATTATTGAGATAATGTTTCCATTTTTATCAATTACATATGAGTGAACCTATCTTGGTATGTCACATGCTACTTGTAATCAATGGAATCCTCCATCTTATTGATATCTCAAATAATCACCCTCTTTACAAGTATGCATGATCTACCCTACAATGCAACCCAATTCGCATTCCACTATCCTGTCCCCCCCCACTTACAGTAGTTTCGCTACACTAGGTGGGGATACATGCATCTATCTTAACTAAAATATATAAATAGATATGAATACCAATAGTTAAATAATAATAATATTTATTTACCAATTAAAAAAAATTATAACTCACTATTTTGGTATTATATTAATTCCTACATTGTAGTTATTGAATCCATTCATCATGATTCATCCATATTGAAGAGTTTTTAGCCCATTAAAATCGTATTCATCCCACTCTAATTTTTTTACTAATTCTATAACCTCTATTTTGAATGGTTTTTAATGATCAGATAGTGTTGTTGACTAGAAAATATATAGGTTACCATCTAAATTTGGTACGACCTATAACCATCACACATAGGATATGTTAAGGGAGTTCACTTATATCATAAAACAATATACTAATAATTAGAAATTATTATTTTATTTAATAAATAATAATTAAACTGCAAGAATTTATATATAAAATAGTAATATACAATGTCTAAATTTTAAAAACTAAAATATTAAATTGGCTCAATAATCTATCCTTAGGTGGACCACCATCATTACTCTCCTTCTCATAATACTTCTCAACATTATGAAATTTTATGTATATATGATATGTTTTTTTTGTTTCATTTTGATATTAAATGAATTTGTTTTAAAAAAATTCCTTTATAATATATAAATTTGAATTTTTTTATTATTTAGATAGCGAATGTTTAAATATAAACTTTTATTCCAAAACCAATAATGAAATTTTTAATGAATAATGTTTATATTTCTATTAAAAAATGAGTAAATTATTATTTTCATCAACAAAATAAAATATTATTTTTTATGTTTATATTTTTATAATTAAAATAAAATAATAATGGGATAAATATAAAATATAATGATGCAAAATCATGTATGATTAATTTTAAATTAATTGTTCATAATTATTTTGATGTTTTATATTAAAAAATTATTAAACAATTTCTTGTCTATTATATTAAAGAACCATCTCAAAAAAAAATTCATTGTACTCTCATCATTTTTATTCTGCCTAAAATCTCATAAATATAACTTTAAGATATTATAATGGGGTTAAAATTCATTTTTCATGTGATAGGAAATAAGAAAAATATTTGAAGGTTTTGTATCCTCTCTCTCACTTTATTTGATAAATTTTTTATGTTATAATTCATTGAAATTATAGTTCCTCAATCAATTATACACTAATATATACTGTAATAATTCATAATTGATGATTTATAATTAATTTTTTCATTACCCACCTCAAAACACGATTCATGGGATATTAAAATTTTGAATTAAATATTCTAGTTATATATCTAAATGATATAAAAGATAGATCATCACATGGAACGATAACACCGAGAGAGTGTTCCATTCCCACATTTATATAAGTACACATATCCAAGGTCTTTTTTTAGTTACCCTTTATGTATCAGAGAGTTCTCTCATGATAATGAATTAGTAGTTAGTCATTTTATTATGATAACCTACATATCTTATTATTGAATATGCTTTCCATACCTAGTTATTACATCTTCATCTACACATTTTAGTTTCATTGGCTATGTATCTAGAAAAATCTTGATGTTTCTTCCCTAAATAAATGTTTTTTACCATTTATATATCAGATCTGTGTTACAAACATTGATATGAGCAAACCACAAATCTTATTCACAATAACGGGTTTGAGTGATATCCTCATGGACTGGTATTTGGGTTTTATGAATCTTTCAATGATATTCTTGGAATGGTGGTGGTTCAAATACAATATTATTATATTTATACTTAATGTACATGAGTTATTCATGGATGCACATGTGTTATATGATACATCATATTGAATGATCGTCCATTAAACTAATTATTCATTATTTTTTTCACTCATTAGATAAAATTCAATTGAGTTATGATAGTAGAATATGAAATGACAAATAGTTAATCACTTCATCATGGATGGATGAAAATTGAAAATAATTTGTTAAATTCTCATCTATTTTAATTTTTTTATCTTTTTAATGATGAATTAATGAATAATTATGAAAATTCCAACCTTATAAAATCATCCTTGATACATGTAAATTATTATTTTATCCATGAGAAGACATTGATTATTTATTCTACATAAACTCCATAATTATAAATATAATATTTTTCATCAATTATGTAACTAATAGTTTTATTATAAAATGATAATAGTATGCTGAGTGAGATGCTAAAATTTACTTTCTAATTTATCATAATTTTGACTATTGTAGTTGTATGTATGGTCAAACCATAGAGAAGACTAGCGATGAAGAATAAGCAGAAAAAAGAAATAAAAACATGATTAAAATAGGTATCAGTTGAGTAATGAAAAATAGAAATTGAAACTCTATGAAGTAGTGACAATGTAAAAGAGAAAATTGTGGAAATAATGAAAAATGAATGTATGGATAAACTTGGATGGATTTACAGGGAAAAACTATAATCAAATAAATAATGTGTCACTTAACTTTCACCATATTTAACCCTAATGGTTCTAGGATGATGTGTGAAAATAATTTAGATACATATAATAGTCATTAGGATACCAAAATTGTAATGTATCCTCTCCTAATTGAAAATATTCCTTTTTAAAATCAAATAAAAAGTAGATTCTTCAATGATTAAAAAACAATGACCTTTAAATTTAATTAATTCTGTATAAATTAAAAAGAAAGAATAATATACTACTCATTACTCATCAATTTATGATGTAGGGTGTATTTGATGCTCATGAAGGAGTGAAAATAATAACACAAGATGAATAAGATACTTTGTGAACTTCCAATGAAACATCACCAACCTATTCATCATAGTGAAATGGGAAATATTTTTTAATCAATATAAGGAATTCTGTTCCAAAATATTATTTTAGTAATTCATCATAGTTTAAAGAGAATAAGAATGAAGTGAAAATGTCTGGAAGAATAACAAATATTAATGAATCAAACTATGAAAATATAGGTATAAATACTTTAATCTCTCTAATATAAATCATAAAAGATCATTTAGGTTCACATATTAGTAATGAAACATATATATTATATAAAAATAATAAAAAAACAAAATTGGATTTAATGTAAATGATGTGAAGAATTTCTCTATTGATATAGTATAATTCATCTATTTTGATATCCTACACTGAGTGCTTCCCTATCACCTTTAGTTCCTAATCACATTCACCCATAATTATGAATATTTCATCCACATGTGTTCATTTTTATGATGATAATTTTTTTTACCCAATCTAAAAACCATCATTATAAACCATAGTTTTTAATATCCAAATGAGATGTTTACTATATAAAATTTAGTATGTATTTCTGTCATTTTAGAAAACATATTCATAAAAAATTAACATATTTCACAAGAAAATAATTTGTACAATGGTAATCAGTATCCGCATCAATTCATCCAATTATAATAATTTTCTAAACAATCAAACATATAAATCATTGTCAAAAGTTTATCAGTTTTTTTGTTCATGTTTTTTTAAATTTTATTTTTAAAATGTTTTGTTATAGTATATTGTAGGGAATGTGTTAGGGTTCTCCTGTTGCGATCCATTAGGATTTAACCACAATAAACATGTGATTTAATTCCACATACTCACATAATCCCTTGCTTAAGGAGAGAATTTATTACATTATTCTAAAGAACATAGTCTATGTTGGTACTTCATCAACACTAAATTTGAATGATCACCCATATTTTCTTTTTTGTTTCATGGATTCCTTATGAAGTTTCCAATATCCTATACACATGTATCTAGCCTCCATTCAAAAATTTCTTCAATACACAATGATTTTATAATATTTTAACAACATAGATGTATTTTCATAGATCAAAAGATCATACCATAGTTCAAAATTAACATGAAACCAAATTCTATTTTCAATATCAGAGTTGGAGATAAAAAAGTTGGTTCTCAGATTTGAAAAATCATTTAGATGTTATTTAAAATATGTTTATCAACCCCCTCTTTGTCATCGTAAAAACATTGTTGGAAAAAAACATGGAACCCATCATCATCAATTGATATTTTATAGGGGGACACTAAATTAACAAAGTCAGTTATACATCAATGTTAAATCTCACATGTTCTTCAATATTTTTCATTGAGATTGGGTGATTATCCTTCCTTATTAACAGACTCAAGTGAAGATAATTGTTACTTCAAATATCCTCACTCAATCAACTTTCCAATATTCAAATTTATTTAACAACCTAGGATCCATTGAAGAGCCTCATATTCACTTATTTAGTTGATATCAGGCACACTCTATTCTAGAAATATGGTTATCTCGTATGTTCTTCAAATATGAATTTTTATATATCTTATAGATCTATAAAATTTTAATTTATGTCAATACCATCACACATTATCCATCCATAATATTTTGTGTCGGGGTTTCTCTCATAATTTTTAATAGTTTCACTATTTTTTATATTAAAGCCCAGAATTTAGATTCGAATGATTATAAAATATCAAATCATTGATAGTATTCCAAAAATCTCAGGTATCATTCTTTTTGTAACACCAAATCACTATCTTTCAAAGGATCTCATGTTTCTTCTTCAGCAAGATCCAATGTAATAGATGTGTATTCTATTATGATTTGATTTAAATTATCCCACACATAATTAACTTATAGGGTATTAAATTACAACCCATTCCATTCTGATGGATAAATTAACATATGATGTTGGATTTATGTTATGTTATATGGGAGAGTATATTATTTTCATAAAAAGAAAACAAAAAATTAGTTATAAAAAAATAAATTGAAAACAAAATTTCAAGTAGATTAATTTGTGAGATTAAACTGTTCAATGGACATAATTAAAATACTTCCAAAAATTTATGACTAAAAATACCAACATTGATATTAAAGAAATTAATCACAATGAAAAAATAACTTATAAAAAATATTACAATTTAACAATAATTTCACAAATAAATGTTTATTAAGATATATGAAAATTAACATGAATAAAAATCAATCAATTCTCCCTAGAAAGGCATCATATAAATAAAAATATTGATGAAACTAAAATTTTTACTCTAATTAACCATGTTCAAAAAATTTTTTAAATGAAAGGACATTGAAACATTAAAACCAAAATAACTTGAAAAATCATATGTGAAAACATTTTTTCTGTTATGTCTGCATAACATGTATTAAAGGAAATCCTTCTGAAAAAATTGCTAGATTCATATTTCCCAAGTATTACACATAGTGATATTATAAATTTTCTTCTATGGGATCTACATGATGATTATATAGATGATATTTGACATATTATTTGTTTACAAAAATGTTTTTTTTCTTTATGTATATTTTTTCAAATCAAATGAATGGATTAACCTTATAAAAAATTGCCTTTTATTGTTATGTTACTACCATTCATAAAGCTTCAGTTATTTCATAACCAATTTAATTATGTTTGGACTAAAGTTACAATAAAAACAATATGGAAAAAAAATTCAAGAACTATGTTGTATTTTATAATGTGACATAAAAATAGAGCATCCTAAAATGAGTTTCTTAATTATTTTTTTAAAACTAACCATCATTGATTGAATAAAATTGATATTTTCATTACAGTACCATGAATTATTTGAATAAAATGAGTTATTACATTCATTTTAATTTATTTTGAAGGTTCTGTATAAAATAGAACCCGCTAGTGAAGATGATATGGTTTCCATAAAAAGCGTTTCTATATATGAAAAACTATTTTATAGTTTTCCAATATTAATAATTTTTAAATTCATTATAAATAATAAATTAAGGTATAATATAAAATGGTTTTTTTAATATATTATATATTCTAATAAAACTGATATATTTAGTTGTTCATTTAAAATTAGTAATAATTTTTTAGTGAATATTATTAAATATTTATTTAAAATAAAATAATTGATATTTATTTTATGTAATGTGATTATATAAAATTTTAAATTTCTATATTATTATAAATGTTTTCATAAATATCATGTATTTGAATATAAATATTTTTATATGAAATTAAAGATAAAATTATAATATAATATTTTTAATATTTACATTTTTATTTAGTTGTTGAATTATAATGTTTTCATAACTTTTTATTCAAAAAAATTGCTATAACTATTTGTCTTGTGAGATTCGGTTCCCTAGGAACAAATAAAATGTGCATTTTTATCACTATTACATGTATATAACTTTATATATACATGTGTTTCAGAATCCAAGATAATAATATTTCTTGTGTATAAATTATATAAATGCTAAAGTCATTAGACAACACATCACATCAATAAATTCACAGAAGTTACCAACTATGAAGAAAAAATAGAGGTTCTATGTAATTTATCTTAACCATAAATCATAATGTCAATATATATCATTATGAAGGGATACATGTATTTCATGAGTATCAAGATATATGGGATTATAAGAATTTATATTTCTATTGAGGAAGTTCATCATTGGTTATTTCAAGTATATGTGACCATATGGGCTTACCAACCAATATGAACACATCAATTTTTGGGATTCATTGGAATCTCATATCTACAAATATATTTACTTATCTCATAAATTGGTATTATTATTATTATTTATCTTTATTCATATACTTTTATTCATGATAAAAACCATGATAATTTATGGTTATGGTTAGGTAGCTTCGGTTTGGTTAATCATTAATGATTTGAAAATGATTAAATAATCAAGAAATGATTTTTTTTCATCTGAGTATAGGAAGTGATATCACGAGCCTGCTTGACATGGATGGTTCTACCATCATTGAATTAATATGCATGGTAGGATAAGGTAAATCTATATGATACGATAAAAAATTAACAAATAAACCATTTATGAATGGGAACATAAAATATACATTGTTATTTATGAGATATCATGTGTCTAAGAGATTATATTACATAATCTTTGTTCGTGTTAGTGTCCTGTGTGTACTTGGCATGACCTTTTCCACTTATGGTCCTTGATGAATTTCTAAAAACCTCTAATGTTCTGAGAGTAGCAGTAACTCCCGCCGACAAAAGGGACAAGAGGGTCATAAAATTTGTGTATTCATAATTTTTCCAATTATTTTATATATGTTTTTAGGAAATGATGGGAACCAAGATAGGGATTGAGTATTTTCAAAGTGTGAACAATCACAAATAAATGAATAAAATTCATATACAATATCCTAATATTTATACTATTCTGATTGAAGTTCATTGAATCATCAACCCTCTATCACATCTCTTTTGTGGCTCACTTCAACACAATTGGACAACTATTTGATCACTTTGATTGATTCCTTAATACTTAATGGGGATTTAATAAATGTTCAATAGTGGAGTTTCTAGATTCAGAACATATTATGATTCATTTCACAATAGAATTTTATTTATATCTTTCATTTTCTGAATACCATTATCTTATTGATGGAATTCAATTATCTTTATATAGATAATTTTACAGATAACACATGAATCATAACTACTCAAGAATTATTAATTGGGTAATATTCTCTAGTTCTCCCATCCCTATACAATTCCTGATATTATTGAAAATCATGATAAATATTATAGGATGTTTCATGGGTTTTGATAGTATTTCAATGTTCTTATATTAATCCATCACAACAAGAATTTTTTTTCAATGTGAATATTTTGAATCTACATTTTAAAAATATTACTCTTTAGGTGAATGGAGTATATTTTTCTCACTCTTTTTTATTTTTAATCCCGGTGTGACGTCATTCCTTATTTCAATTGATTGGGTCACTCCCATTTGAGGTTTCATTGAGTTATCAAAATGTAGTTGCCTATGATGGATAATTTATTTCTCTAATCTGATGAAACAATTAATTATATCTCATGATTATAATCCCCCTCAGAAAATGGGAATCCACATACTTTGATAGAGTGTGTGTTAATTTAAATGGGGAACACCATAAAGTATAGATATTGTAACAACATCTTATGAAGATTCTTTTTTACCATGACTTGGACACATCATCCCAATTCTGATTATCCTACCCTATGATATGATAATAAAATTTATATTGATATTTATAAAATTGTTTCAAATTTCTTGTCTCCCCAACAGGGTACATCACAAATAACAAGGGTTGATTTAACAAGTGATTTGGCCAGTAATTGTAAAAGCTACAGATTTCTGTGAATTATTTGACAACACATCCCTAGTTTTTGAGTAATTAACTGACTAAAAAATGATTTCATTATAAGATAATACCAAAACATTTTGTATTACCATTTTTAAAACATATAACTGAACATTAACAAACATAACTCATTCCCTTTTATGTAATTTATATTTTTCCTAAATATAACAAAAACTAGTTATTCCATAATGATTAATTAATATCACCCCAAAATTATCCATATAAGAAAATATTATAGTCCTTATATACTTTTATTAATTATATAACATGGGGATGTGGAACCATAAGAAATGAGAGTGTTTAGATTATCAGTAAGGGTAAAAATAGGTTATAAAAATCCTAGACCACTAGTGACTGTAAGATGAGAAAATGGGTATAATAATTATACAAAAAAATCATACCTTAAAAATTGTATGCCAGAAATAATGGAATATTAATTGAAAGTCAAATAAGGAATTAATTAATAGAGAAAATAAATATACATGATACATAAGAGAATAAAATTCCATTTGAATATGCATAAATATATGAAAAATATTTTATATTTGGAAGACACATTAGTAATGGGAATTTTACATTCTGGATCCACACTATATGTTCCCACTCTAATGAAAAAATGTACTAAAAAATACTTATATCATGAACAATAAAATCATAACGAAATAATTAGAAAGCTATATAGGACCCCATCCATCATCATATATACATATGAGTTCTGTAATAAAATCGTTATTCTTCATACCATAAAGAAATGATTAACTAAGATGGTATTAATTAAATTTATCATAACAAGCCCCTAGAAATAAAATGGGTTTCATATCAACTAAAAATGGATTAACAAATGGAAATAATTCCTAATTACATAAATAATCATTATATTTTAAATGCATGGGATAAAATGGGTAGCAACTGATATTGAGTAACTATCTAAGTAAATTAAATTAAATTAAGATAATAAAGGATATATATTTTACAACATATAGATAAACAATATATTTTTAATATAGTATTTATCCCTAATGGTACAATGTATTCAATCTAGGTAAACTCCCCTCAATCAAAGGAATCAACAATAGGGTATTCATAAAGGAATGTGAATTAATGAAAAATTATGGTTATATGTAGCAAATCATTATGCATGATAAAGGATGTGAAAGATCATTTATCCCTAATATAAGGACATTATGTAATCCATATAGATGAAGAAGTTTTATGGTTACATTTTAAATACATCATATATCTAGTATATGACATATCAATGTAAACTAAATTAGATTAATATTACCTTTTTGGGCATATAAAAAAACCACTTTTGAAAAAATTATTATAATATATCTTTTATTATGTTTTCAAAATTTTATTTTAAATTCAATTATAAAATTTATTTTCTTTTAGAATCCATGTATACATTGAGTAAAAATTGAATGTAAAACAAAAAAGAAATCATAATGATATGTTCCCTCAAAAAATAAGAAATGAGTTCATTTTCAACATATAAACAAAATAAAGAGCAAACTTGGAATTTTATAATTTTACATTCAAGACAATGATGAAAAAAAATTGAAAACATTTACTAGTGAAAATTTAAGATTAATAAATGAGTCCTTGAAGATTCATATCAACAGTAAAGATAAATGTGTTGTGGAAAATATATTGGAATACGTTTGTTTGATAACCCCCATCATAAAACTATTTTTAAATGTTCCATTTTAAAAAGTATTAAGAAAACTATTAGAATCATAGAAAATAATCTGAATTATATTACCCATAAAAGTGGTAAACATGTTTGTTATGTGAAATATCAACTTGAAACAGGGAGATAATTAAGATTTGGAGGTCCATTCTTGATAATGTTATACTTTTCAGTGAGAAACAAATGGAGGAAGCTTTGGGTAAAAAGAGATAATATACATATAATGATAAAATATAAATTAATATAACATTATAAATTAATTAATAAAGGTAATATAAAATTTTGAAGTTCCAAAAAAACCATATAACTTAAAGAAATACACTTGAGTTACCAATATCCCTTACTGAAAACATAATTCATGATGTAATTAACTTTTCAAAAAAAATTAGGCGACAAAAATGAAGATTTCTAGAATTCGATAGAAAATTACACATAATATAATCACAGGTCATAATCTACCAACTTATAAGAAACATTAATAGGAATATTAGTTATTACTCAATGAATTATAATATAGTTAAAAATAAACATTATAACGTGAAGATAGTTTTGACAAAAAAACACTAAAAATAGATAGAAAATTAATGTGATCTTCAATTAACATGAATTAATTTTATTTCATAATATAGAATCTTTATTTAGATTCATATACATAACATAAAATAAATAAGGTTTATAATGCAAAGCATGTCTAAAAGATAGAAATTTGAGATGAAATAATCTCATATTTTATCCCCCCGTATCTCAGTTATGTTACAAAGACTTTTATAATAAATACAAATATAATAAAAAATTATCTAAAAACTTGAATATAAATATACTTCTATTTTTATATATATTTTTTAACTGTATATTACAAATATATTATCATTTTATAGTCATTTAATTATATGGTGTTAGAAATTTCTTTTTTGTCTTATTTTTGTTATATTCATGAAGATATGATCTATTCTAACTAAGTGGTTTAATGATATTTATTCTTGGATCCATAAATGGAGAAAAATTATAGTTTATCAAATATTACCTAGGTCCCATTTTCACGTGGTTTAATCATGAATATGACTTTTAAAATAGAAATTGTGATGAACATGTTTTCAATGTGTTTAATAATAGAAATTTGATATATTGATAAAAACTATATTTATTGACAACTTGTTTACAAAATCATTAAAATTAATTAGTTATTTAATTATGTCATTATAATTCAATTTTATGATATCCCATAATCATTATTATAAAAACAGCAAAACATCATTTACATAGGTGGTAATACCAACACAAATGGAATGGTATTGTTGTGTTCTCATGACTAAATGGAATGTATTTAGATAATGATAATATGACATATTAACAAGCTAAGAAAATTTCATTTTTCATATATACCCATATAAAATATTATCAGAAAATCATCCAATATAGGTGGTGATAAAAATGATTTTTTTGTTCATTATGGCTTTAATATGAAGGTTTGTGTGACTAACGGTCCCATTTCTCAACAGATTTTTAAAAAATATGGTATATTGAAAATTATAATTTAATAATTTCATTTTTTCATATAAAAAATATTTATACTTAAAATTCATTCTTGATACTATCCTAGAGAGGCAATGAAGAAAGAAAAACAACCTCATTTCAAAGAGGTTGTTGTCTTCCCATATGCACACTCCGTGTTTTGGTTTTTCTTTGTTGATATATTAAAGAGAATAATTTTCTTCCAATTAATATAATTATATATATATACTAATGATATTAAATTAAATATATTAATAATAATTGAGATGTTATTGATAGTAAAAATTAAGTTGGAAACACTAATAAGAAGTGCATACTCACCTTAGGGACTCAAAATATAGTTAGAAAATATCATTTTAAATGAATCCCTTATGATAAAAAATTATAAAACCATAATATTTTAGGAAATATTTTTTCCAAATAGAATTAATTTCATAGATAGCATTCTTTACACACACCAACGAGATTATGAAAACCACAATATACTATATTACTAATAATTAAACATAATTGTTATAATAGAGTCATCAAACATTTCATTATGAATATGAGTTATGAAATTTTTAAAATTAAGTATACTATTTTTAGGTAAAGAAAAATTATTAACAAAAAGTACAAAATTTCTAGTAATTTCATTATATACTAAGCAAATACATTTCTTCTCAAAAATGATTTCTATTTCATTTGTGAAAGAATAATAAAATAAATTTCGGAAAAATTTATAAAATTTATTGGATAAAATAAATTCCATTTTTTAATTCAACATGCAAAATTTTTCATAGGTCTTAATTGTTATTATTTTATAGTAATATTATTTTTAATGAAGTGTGTATAAAATAATGATTTTTTAAAGAATCATTTTCATTGAAAGAATTTTCCTGGATATATTTTAAAAAAAAATTGTTTGAAAGTAAAATTAGTTTAATTATATTATATGTAATAAAATTTTTGCCATTATAATCAATATAATATTGAATTATGATATTATAACCTTATATACTTACATAAATTTTCTATTTGGAAATACTGATTTTTTTATTATGTGAGTGGGATTAATTTTAAATTAAAAAATACAACATCAATGAATTGATTTTCTACAAAGGAATTCCATATTTCAAATAATATTTGTAAATATTAAATAATATGGTACAAATAATTTAAGTAAAAATGAAAATTAAAAAGGCAAAAAAGTTTTTATCATGGTTATTGTTAAAACTGGTTAACTATGAAATTGAAATAATGATGTAGATGATCAATATTTAAGAGGTGGGTGAATTGTATACTTTAAAAATTCCTATAGAAAATTTAATGTTCGTTATAAACATTTGGTTTTACCCTAGAGAAAACTATGTTTAACAAAGTTATACTAGGTAAATTAAAAAATCCTCTTAGTTCTATAACCTTTATAGATTTTGGATATATGGTTCCCGAAATGATACTTCTGAAAAGATTACATGGGAAAATATTATACCTTAAAGTATATAGAATCTTACTAATCAGAGTATACAAGTATGAGAAAGTATAAAACAATTTTAATTTACATATTAGTCAAAAATAATGGAAAAAATCATGAAGCAATACAAGTAACGAGTATAGAATCTTTTAACCCGATTAGTATGGTATCTAACAACCATGGACAATGGTCCCTTGATTTGTACATTAAATAATTTCAACCTTACTCACATCAGGGTAAGCCATACAGAAGAATATTGAAGTCCACCTTGCTATCCCCACAAGCCGTCATACTTCAAGGTAGTCGGTACCTCTGTCTTCCTTATCAAGGAAGTCCTCACACATTATGTTAGAGGGTTCTTCTATCTTCAATCACCAAAAGACCTTTATTATACACAACAACAATTGGAGTTTCCTGAAGCAAGCTGAAAAACATGTTTAGTATACACAGAGCATGTGAGTCTATCTCTCTAGAAATAACTTTAGTAGCTTTTAATCTATAGATTTATAGATTTTTGTTTTCGTTTATATTAAGCTCATTCAAATGAGATCCTATTTATAGGCACTACTCCAATGGTAGGCTCCTTCTTCCAACAATAATATTTTTCCTTGAAATTAAGAGGGACATGTACATGTGTCACTCAATCTATAGTTAGTTAGAAATAGAATGCATTACATCATTTCATAACTATAACAAAGGTAAGAAAAATATGGTTGCTCAACCAAATAATTTTTTAGAGTATAAGGAAAAATAAAGTTTGTAGTCTAAGAGAAAAACATTTGGAGTCTATATACATGAATATATGGATTATTTTTTTCAAGGAATTTGGAATCAGAATTCTATAGTTATCAGAGTATGAATTCTAAAGAATTCGAAACCTGAATTCTGAGGAATTTCGAGTCTGAATTCAATGGAATTAAAAACCTGAATTTAGAGGAATTTATAACCTCAATTCTGAGGAATTAAGAGTCAGAATTATAAGGAATTCCGATCCCAAATTATATGGAATTTAGATTCTGAATTATAGCGAACTCTGAACCTGTATTATAATGAATTCATAGTCTGAATTCTAAGAAATTCAGAACCGTAATTCCAAGGAATTTAGTACCTGATTTTTGGGGAATTTGAAGTCTGAATTCTCAGAAATTTAGAACCTGAAATCAAGGAATTTGGAACATAAATTTTGTAGAATTTGTATCTTGAATTTCAGAGAATTTGGAATCAGAATATCAGAGAATTTAGAATTTGATATCAGAATAATTAGGAATATGAATTCAGAAGAATTCAGAATCTAAATTTCATAGAATTCAGTATCTAAATTTCAGAGAATTCAGAATCTAAATTTTAGAGAATTCAGAATTTGATTTTCAGATAACTCGGAATCTGAATTTTAGAGAATTTGGAATCTGATATTCAATGAATTAGGAATCTGAATTTCAAAGAACTATGAAATCAAAATTCAGAAAATTCAGAATTTGATTTTCAGAAAAATTGGAATCATAATTTAGAACCTGAAAATATAATACTTTATATCTATGTATATTAAGGATTATGAAGTTATTGGAATGAACCCAAAATTTTCACATAGAAATAAAAAGTGATTGATTTTGTGAAACTAGATCATGAACAACAAAAAAAAATATAGGGAGAAAATTTCCATGGGAAGGAAATCATTTTTCAAAAAGATAAATCTTATAGGAAATTAAATTTTTCTTGAGATACAGTGTTTTTATTTTCAAAAAATAAAGAACTCTAAAAGTCATAAGGAATCCATATTGACTAAAAAATCTCACCCTTTTTGGAAAGAACAAACATCCTTAATAAAATGAATCTAAGGACTTAGATATTTTATGGACAAGAAAATAAAAACTCATCTCTCTTTTCTTATGGATAGTAGTGAATACGACTAATTCCACCTTAGGCTTTGGAATCCCTATGTATTGTATTCTTTATTTCCTGAATGAGATTTTCAAATTTCTTATATTCGAAAAACAACATTGATAAATACATTCCTCTAGAAGAAATATCCCTTAAATAGGGAAATCTATTCTTTACTTTGTATTCTTTTTAGCATTACTTTCTTCCCCTTTGAGTTTTTCCAAAATGAATAAATGAAAATGGAAAAAAATTGGTACCTGAAACATTAGTACTAAACAACCAAATATATGAAGAACAACAAAAATTTCATTAAAGTAGAAAGAATATGAACAATAAATAAAATTCAACAAAATATCGGGATGTAATGAAATTATCTCTCTTTCTCCTTCAACACCATATTCTTCACAATTCTTTTTAGATTCTTGAGCTCTTTGTGATACTCTTATGCTCGATTAAGTAACTAATCTTGGTCTTCACATTTATTCTCTAGGGCTGGAATTTTCACTTCCTGAGCCTTAAAAATGTCTACCTAGGCTTTCCACAGTTCTTCATTCTTAACAATCTTTTCTTCAATCTCCATTCTACTATATATTTACCTCTTCCAATTCAAGGAAACAGAGTTAAGAATGCCATTCAAATCATTAACATATTTCTTCCGAGTAGTCTATTCTAGGGTTATATTTTCCCCAATAATATTTGTAAGATCCTTGATATTCCCTTGTTTAGTATCAAATGCATCCTTGACATTATCATGGAATTCATCAAATATTCTCATTTTAGTGATCGTTTTCTTGGCCAATTATTCATCTCCTTGTAAGATCTTTTATGAGACTTATAACATTTTAAGAAGGTATTGAAATCTGCCTATAGTGTAACACACTTGTCCATCACCAAGGAAATAGAATCTGACTTACAATTTATCATATGTTGATGCATCTGACATCATGAATATATGCATGGAAATAAAGGAATAATACCAACCATCTTTTTCAATGACTGAACAAAAAAATAATGTCCGAGGGAAGATGTTTTGAAATCCCAGTGTTTGGTTGGTGAGGATTCTTTTTCTATGTCTTCAGCTTTCCTCATTAATGAAGCACCAACATCTATCTTCTTCATAACAAGTTTTCTTGGTGTATCTACTACCACCTGCTTTTCCTTTTCTACTATTGGAATGATGTGTTGTTCTTTGAGATATTCATGATCACTGTCTGATAGCTGAAATTTTTTTATCTTCCTCAACTTCCTCTTTCTCAGCATCAGCCACTACATATTCCGGATGAATGAAATCATGATTACTTCTTTCATAATCTGTTGGATTATTCACTTATTGTTCACCCTTCTCATCTTCTCACGGTGTTTCAATTTTTTAGGATTTAACATGGGAAGTCTGAATCAAAAATTTTACAGAGGGTCTTTCCTTATCATCGTACTCTTCAACTTGCATTATGATATCATATATTTCTTCCCTTTCTTATTACACCTCCAATTCTTTTTCTATTTCTCTTCGACTTATTGTTTTTCTTCTATTTATTTTTCATTATGTTATTTTGAAACCACCACTTTCAATCATAGATTCCTTGGTAATTATTAATGTAGAGATGATTTTGGAACCAAAATTTTCTTGAAGGCTTTTTCAGTATCCTTAAGAAGGGATTGTACTATCTTAGCCTCATATATCTTTTAATTTTTCTTCTTCAATTTATGTTCCTTTTAATGATTCTCAGTATACTTTTACTTCAGTACCTTTGCCTCATAAAATTCCAAACTGAGTGTAGGATCCCCTTAATTCCATTTTTTCATAACCTCTATCTACTTGGCCACTACTTCATCAGGTTACGCTTTTTGCTTTATCAGAATTGGTGGGGCTGACTGAGACTCCAGGGCTAGAGGAGTTTTTCTTTTCTATTCCAGTTTATTATCCATTAACTTCCTTCCACCATTCATAGAGGTTTCATCCACTTATAGATTCTTTGATAAGGCTTATACTTCTTTTTCAGAATGATCATAGAATTGTCCCGATTCGCTGGAAAAACAAATTTTTATTCTCCTTAGGGAGTCATCACTCAACAACATCACTTTTTAATTTCTCGGCTTGGAACAACATGGAAATATGAATGAATGAAGGTAAAGAACAATAATCTTTGAAAGTATTGCTGGATACATTATTATCTGAGACATCGGATTTCCATTCATGATATTCACAATCGTTACGAAAACTTACATACCCATGTTTATCATCCTGAGGATCACAATGAAATACAATTTATAGATATCACTATTTTTAGAGTATCATTATCCCCTTTCCATGGAATTATAATGCCTTGAACCATCAATTCAATAATTGGAAAGTGTGTAGAGAGATGAATAATCTTCAGTGTCTTCACACCATTCATGCCAATGCACTCTATTTCGTTTTCCATATCAAAAGATCCATACTCATCAGTTAGTATGGGAGTAGAAAACTCTACATCTCATTTTTAATCAATTCCAATAAGACTTTTTGCATTGTTGTACGAAATATAATAGGGCTTTCCATAACTCTTGTAAGAAAATTTATCTCTTCCTCCTTCATTGAAAAAACTAACGGTTTCATAGAACTCTACCATCAACTATGGATACATCGGATCCTATGCCTTTGGTTTTGAAATGCAAAGGTTATCCCATCCATTCATCTTAATATTTATAGAAATGATGGAATAATATTTTTCTAATAATATCGGATCAACTAACCACTCATGGTATATCCACCACTTGGAGATTTCCTTAATAGTTGAAATTTCATTTTGAGGAGAGGCCTGAGAAGAAATTTAGAACCGAGGAAACTTTTGAAGATTTAGAAAAACCTTAAAATAAAAATGTTGAGAATCAATATGAAAAATCTTGAAAAAACCGATTTGGAACAACCATGGGAGGTGATTTATTAAGATAGTTTAGGAGACTATTCAACATCCATGGTTGATCCAATGGTCTAAAAACATATGTTCAAATCAGAAAGTTGAGATGATATCAAAAGAATGATTTTGATAGTTTCTAATCATATGAGGTTCTTAAGATAAACAAAAAAAGGAATTTGATAAAGTTTCTTATATAAGATAAAAATACCAATAAGTAAAAATATGTTTACGAAATCATTGGAAGAAAAACATACATTATGGATTTCTAGGAAAGTAATTCATAATGAGGAAAATTTTTCTTGGAGATCTTTAGATTCCAAAAAAAATTAAAAACAAATCTAAAGGAAAACAATTTTGATTCCAAAAATTAGATTACTGAAAAAGAATCTTGATTACCAAAATTGTTTATTATAAAAAAACATGATTACGAAAAATTGGAATATGAAATATTTTGACTACGAAGAATTTTGACCATGAAAATTTTGATTACAAAAAATTACATTATTACATAAAACAATTTGATTACGAAATTGTTTTTACAAATAAGAAAATGTACTCCTCCTATGAAAAAGAGTTTATTACTATAAAGAGATTGGTTTCAACAAGAAGTTTATATGGAATATTACCATATATTTATCATTCAATCTTCTTTTTAATATATTTAAATCTATCACAGGGTAATGATTTTGTGAAAGTATCAGCAAGTTGATCTTGCATTCTGATAATTTGAAGAATAATTCCTTCTTTTTGTGTCTGATCCCTATGAAACTGATTCCTAATACCTATATGTTTTGAATGAGAGTGATGTGCAGGGTTTTTACAAATTGAAATGGATCTAGTATAATCGCACAATATTTTTGTTTTCGTAAAACTCTTACCATAGTCCTTGAGAGTGTGTTTCATCCACAATACACGAGCACAAAAACATCCAACTGCTACATATTCTTCTTCAATAGTTGAATGTGGGACTAAGTGTTTATTTTTGAATGACCATGAATCCAATGAATCTCCTATGAAATGACAAGTCCTGGATGTAAATTTACTATCCATTCTACATCCACCAAATTCATCATCTGAAAAAGTTTTTGAAACAAAATCATTTCTATAAGTATAATAGATTCGTAGATCCATGGTTCCCCTTATGTAGCAAGAATCTTTTTCATTGCATTTAAATGAGATTGCACAGGACTGGATTGATATCTTGCACATAAGCATACTAAAAACATTATATCTCGACGACTAACTGTCATGTAAAGTAGAATTTTTTTTCCATACCTCTAAAAGATGTTTGATCTACTGGTTTCCCATCTTCATGAAGATCAAGTGAATCTGAGGTACCAATGGGATTATATATACTCTTAGTGTTTTCATATCCATACTTTTTAAGAACATATTTAATATACTTATATTGGGATATACATATTCCATCTAGTTTCTAAGAAATTTGGAAACCAAGAAAAAAATGTTAACCCACCCATCACACTCATTTCAAAATCATATTTCTTTAAATCTGCAAAAGATTCACTTAAAGATTGTTAAGTTGAACAAAATATAATTTCCTCAACATAAATTTTAACAATCAAAACATTTTTCTTATCTTTCGTAATAAAAAGGGTTGGATCAACATTTCCCTTAACATAATTGTGTTGAAGAAAAAACCCTGTAATTATATCATACCATGCTCTAGGATCTTGTTTATGTGCATTAATGATTTGGTTTGTCTGAAAATATGGTCAAGATGTTTTTATCTTCAAAACGAGGAGGTTGTTCAAAAAAAACTTCTTCTTGGACATAACCATTAACGAAATCACATTTAACATCCATTTAAAAAATGTTGGATGTTAAAGAATGATGTAATGGAATGTATAATACAAATAGATTAATGTCTAGCTACTGAAGCATAAGTTTATTCATATTATATTACTTCTTGTTTATTATATCCTTTAACAACCAATATATCATTATTTATTTCTATGATTCTATATTCATCAGACTTATTTCTTAAAAACCATTTTACTCCAATAATAGATGTTTCCATAGGTCTTTCATCCAAGGTCCTGACATTAATCCTTTCGAATTAATTTATCTCATCTTCCATAGGTTTTATCTGATCATCATCATTTAAAGTTTCATTGGTACTTTTAGGTTCTAATTGGAAGAGGAATGTGAGATATTCTACTTCATTTCATAAGGAAGTTCTAGTCCTTATATGGTGATTTACATCACCATTGACACTATGACTAGGATGACTATTAAAAAACAACTGATTTTGGTTTTGTAAAACATGTTCATCAACATATGGTAAGAAAAATTCTAGGTTAATTCTTCAAAAACATTTTCTTGGAAATTTTCTTAATTAGAAAGATATTATATCAAGGTTTGATAATCAATTTTTGAAAAAAATTTGGAAGATGTAGGTTGAGGTTGTTTAAAAACTAAATGATTGGTTTCATCAAATTTATCATGTACTATTTCTTCAATAGTACAAGTATTTTTATTAAAAACCCTAAAAGGATTAGAGGTTGAGGAGCAGCATAAGAACCTTCCTTCATCAGATTTTGGTGCAAAATTTTTATAGATTATCATTAGTATTAATAATGAATATCTTTAACCAAAAAACCACGATGTAGGAATGTCTTGGTTTTCTACCCTTCCATAACTCATAGGGAGTTTTATTAAGAAAATGTCTAGTCAAAACATGATTAATAGTATAACAAGAAGTACATACATCTTATGCCCAAAAATGTTTGGCTACCGAATATTCCCTCAACATGGTTCTTTTTATCTCTTGAAAAATTAAATTTCCTCATTCATCAACACCATTATGTTGATGAGTTCTTAGTGATGAGAAGTTATTAGTAATTCCTTTTCTACTATAAAAATTATCAAATTAAAAATATTGAAATTTCCCTCCGATCACTATGAATAGTTATCAATGGTAGGAATTTCACATTTTTAACTTAGGCTCTAAAAATCATAAACTATAAAAAGCTACAGATTTATTTTCTAGAAAATAGGACATGTAAATCAAGTTTAACCATAAAATTATAAAAATACATAATATTTTCCTCTAATGGTTCCATTTTGTGTTGGACCAAAAAGAACCAGATGCACCAACTGTAATGAATCAGTGGTTGAGTCTTCAGTAACTAATTTTTTTACTTGATTTATGTTGCTTTCCATATTATCATGGATAACAAACTTTTGAAAAATCAAATTGAAGCTCCGGTAGATCTTTAAACAGTGTTTTCATTGAGAGTTTCCATATGTTTCTAAGGTTACAGTGTCCTAACCTTATATTCTATAACCATGAATGATCTTCCATTGTACTATGAATATGAAGGTCTTGGCTCCTATGGTCTTCCATGTTCAGTGTGTATACTTTCTCTTGCCTAAGGGCAGAATGAATAAACTCTTCCATGAGATTGGGTACTGAACACTTATCATTCCTAAAATTTACAAGGTATCCTTCATCACATAACCGATATATGCTAAAAAGGTTGTGATTAAGACCATTTACAAATAAATCATTAGAAATAAATCTTTGTACAAGAAGAACAATGTAACATATACCAATAATCTCTCCTTGAGAATTGTCTCCAAAAGTTACTTTTCCTCCTTTCGCCTTAGTAATATTTTCAAATAATGTTACCAGTCATGTGACCAGAACACCCACTATTCATGTACCATATATTTCTATTTGTATTATATTTACTTTCTTGAAAATAATAGTGTTAGACTTTCAGAACCCAAACTATCTTGGATCTAGAAACATCTGAAGGAAAAATTATAGGAATCTAAATTTTCATTGAAAAATAAGATTTATGAGAACTTAAAGGCTTTTTTTAAGGAAAAATATTTTTTCCAATGTCCACCACACTGAAACTAAGTTCAGAATAGAGAAAATTAAGGAATAAAATAATTATTACTGAAAACCGATTTTGAATGAGTATAACAAAATACACAATTATTCCTTAAAGGTCGAATTTGTGAATATATCTTATCAATGTTTTCCTTACCTAGTGTAATGTTTGACAAACATCTCCTCAAGGTAAATATTTCTGACATTAGTTTAATAACTATATTTTTATAATGAAAAAAATCTGTTTTAGCACTAGAGTTCGTCTCAAAAAAAAATTTATTAGAATTTACCTTTTCTAGATCCTTAGAATGTTTATCAATCTCTGAATGAACTTCCTCATGGGTTTTTGAAACACATTCAAAATCAAAATTTTTTTTATTAGGATCTTTATAATGATCTGATACTTCATTATTAATAATATAAATTCTAGAATTTTCTTTATCAATCTTTTTCTTGACTTTTGAATTATCATTCTCAAGGGGCATAGAAAAAATAGAATCAACTTTATAAGTATGTAAAGTATTATCTTTATCAGAAGATCATTCTTCATCTAAAGATTCATAATATTTACTATCACTATACATATCATTCAAGGATAAATTGGATATAGATTTTTCATTGTGTACCTTGTCCGTTAAACAATGATTTTCAATGGGTAATATGGAATTTAAAAAAATATTATTCTAACCATAAGATTCATACTTTGAGGATTCATTAGATGAGTCTCCACCATATTCACTCCATGTGTCATTAGATTTCAAAACATTCCTAGATTTAGTTTTGTAGTACTTAGTAATATTTCAATTATAATTCTTTTCCTTTCTTTCCTTCCTCTTAAGCATAGGACAATCTGGCCTAATATGCCCTGCTCTTTTGCATTCATAATAGGTGACTTCTGAGTCTTTCATGTCCTTTCTCTATTTCTTATAATATCTATACTAAATGTTTTTCAACCCAATAATCTTTTTCATCCTTTGAGAAATATTAGCTAGCTCATTCTCAGAATGTTCACATTCACTTAACTCAGATAAAATAGTTACCTTATTTGACATGGATCTTGTAACCCTCTCAGGAGTCTAGACTTTTTTAGTTGTAAAGGATACACATACACTTCCATTCTTCTTCTAATTCAGATCATTATATCATTTCATTCTTGTCTCATGTTGAAAAGGAGTTCCAAAAATCTCATCAAGTGTAATCTGAGATACTTTTCTATTCTCATCAATAGTTGTTCTCTTAGATTCCCACTAATTAAGCATAATTCTATAATCTTGTCCACAAGTGCCTTGTCATATAAACCTTTCACACCCATGTATTGTAAACTTTTTATAATATTCACAAAAATTTCACGTACCTTACATACGGGTTCTCTATAAGGAAATAGAAATCCCTGATATTCTCTTCTAAGAATATCTATTCTAGTTTCTATTATAATGGATGTACAAAAATGAGTATCCTCTAATTTCTTACAAATACAATTTTCTACTACACAAGAAGAAATCTGACTATATATATTCCTGGTCATGGAACAGAACAAAGTATTGCATACCTTGTAGTTTAGTTGATATTTTTACAACTCTTGATTAGTAAATGTTATGAATTACTTATGAAGAATATTTTAATCTCTAGTAAGCATATCAAAGTTCTCCACTCCAATATTAATAAAAAAATTCATCATATGATATTTCCAATATTCACAATCATTCCCATCAAATATTGGTGCTCTAGTAGGAATAATATATTCTATCGAACCAACATTCATTCATGCAATCTAAAATAACATATTATTCCACAAGAACTTGTTAATATTAAATTTTTCAAACAAGGATAAATATCTAAAACAAGGAAAATAAAGAACAATGAAAAACTGAGAAAGAAAAATTATATGTGAATATAAGTATTTTAGAGACCTCCTATGATACCAATTGTAGTGTCAAAATAATGATATAGATGCTCAATATACAAGGGGGTGAATTGTATACTTTAAAAATTCCTTTGGATCCTTTATATTTGGTTATAAATATTTCGTTTTATCCTTGTGGAAAACAATGTATAACAATGTTAAAATAGGTAAATTCCAAAAATCTCTTAGTTCTACAAACATGCAAGATTCCAGATATATGGTTCTGAAAATGAAACATAGGAAAATATTAAAATGAAAAAGATTCTATCTTAACGCTAATAAAATATTACTAATCAGAGTATAGAAGTACAATATTTTATAAGATAGTTATACATTCCTTATTAATCAGAAACAGTGGAAAACAATCTTGAAACAATACAACTAACAAGTATAGAATCTGTTAGCCCAAAGAGTAGGGTAGCCAAAAACCTTGGATAAATTTCACTAGATTTATACATTTAAGAAAGTTTATATTAACCACACCAGAGTAAGCCCTTGATAGGAATATCAGAGTCTTTCATGCTATCCCCACAAGCCCTCAAACTTCAAGGTAGTCGGCACGACTGTCTTCCAAATCATGGAAGTACTTGAACATTATGGTAGTCAACACCTCTATCTTCCAATCCTTGGAAGCCCCTAATTGTATACATCAACAATTAGAGTCGCATGAATCATGATGAATATGATGTTAATTATGAAAAATTCATGAGAGACTCTATCTCATGAAATCATTTCTGTAGCATGTAATCTCTAGTGTTCTAGATTAGTGTTTTTGTTTTTATTGAGCGCGTTCAAATGAGATCTTATATATAAGCACATCTCTAATGGTCGACTCCCTCCTCCAATGGCCATATTTTTCTATAATTTCAGTGGGACATGTACATGTGTCACTCAATCAACGGTTAGTTATAAACATAAAGCATGACATCGTTTCTTAACTACAAAAAAGGTAAGAAAAATATAGTTGCTCAACCCAATCCGTTTTTCATAGTCTTAGGAAGAATAATGTTCGGAGTCTAATAGAAAATAACTAAAAGTCTATATTACATGAATATTCAGATTCAGGTTTTCAATGAATTCATAATGAGAATAATGTAGAATTCAAAGTCTAAATTTTAAGGAATTCAGAACCTGAATTCTGAGGAATTTGGAACCTAAATTCTAAGAAATTCAGTGTCTGAATTTTATGGAATTCAGAACCAGAATTCTAAGGAATTTGGAATCAGAATTATAAGGAATTCATAACTTTAATTCTAAGGAATTTAAACCTGAATTTTTAGGAATTCAGAGAATTAATTCTATGGAATTCGAAACCTGAATTATAAGGAATTCAGAACCTGAATTAAAAGGAATTGAAATAAAAAATTTCAGTGAATTGGAATTATGAATTTTAGAGAATGTGGAATCTGAATACAAAATAATTCAGAATCTAAATTTAGTAGAATTTGGAATCTGATTTTTATAGAATTCGGAATATAAATTTTAGAGAATTCTCAATATGATTTTCAGATATTTTGGAATCTGAGTTTCAGAAAATTCAGAATCTGATTTTCAAAGAATTTAGAATATGAATTTTAGAGAATTTGGAATCTGAATTTCAGAGAGTTCAGAATATGAATTTTTGAGAATTCAGAATCTGAATTTTGAACATGAAAACATAATACTTTATATCTATATATTTATAATATTCCAAGGTTTTAGAAAGAAACCCTAATTTTCCACATAGAAATAAAAAGAGTTATATTTAGTGAAACTAATTCATGAACAATGAAAACAATGATAGAGAGAAAATTTCATTATGAAAGAAAACATTTTATAATAAGAGAAATCTTTTGGGAAATGAAATTTTCCTTCAGATAGAGTTTATGTGATTTTTAAAACATAAAGTAATAGAAAGTCATAAATAAACTTTATTAACTCAAAATTAACCAGGGGTGAATCTAAATTGATTTGTGTCTAATAAACATAAAAAATATTCAAGTATTATTTTATGTAAATGGTTTTACCATATATCATAAGTTTTTATATAATTATCCATTTCATATCATTTTTCATGTTTATAATGTTGATCTAACTTTTTATTTTCAAAAAATCAAACTATTTCCACTCCCCTACATATAAAAGGGAACGCCCTCTCATTTCCACTTCACACATAAAAATCCTTTTATTTAATACAATACCTACCCAAATATCATAATTAATGGAATATGAATTTCCTAGGGTCATTCTTTTGATTTTTACACCCTCTTATGAATTATTTTTCTACATACCTAAAGTGGTTGTCTAAAGAAGAGGTATCATTTTTCACTATGATTTTATGTTTTATTTATAATTCATTATCCCAACAATTATATTTAATTATTATAATATAAAAATATAATTATCTAACATACTCTTATTTTTTATTATCTATATTTCATAACACATATTCATCGCCTCTTCCAACAAATCAGAAACAAAATCGTTGATCGTTTGTACGATGGACTACCTCATCATGAGTCGATGGAATTAATTTTCCATCACATTCTCTAAAAATTGGATATAATTATGGATTTAACATAAATGAATCATATTTCATAAATATTAATACTTTTTAAATTATAATATCACTTCATCCTTCTTTCCATCCAATCTATTAGTGAACGATAATGTCACTCGTGCGTATGTGTGGATTACAACCTCCACGAAGTGATGTGATATGTTTTTTATTTAAAATTAAAATTTATATTAATAAAGGTATATTTAATGAAATTATATTGTAGAAAAGGAAAAATAAATTTTATTTAAATGTGAATTCTATTTTTGTAAAACCGTCATAAAATATGAAGAAATTTTCATACGTAAGTATAACCTAGCATCTCCAGGAATGATGTAATTCATTTTTCAATATCATTATATAAGGAATGATCATAAATAAATATGAAATTAATATTTATGATACAATAAAATATATAAAATTATATATATTATGGAATCATAATTAAATTACAATGATAAAAATTACTAATGCAGAACAAACATGAAAAATGAATGGTTTCCTACTGCAATATTGATTTTAATAATGAAATATTATTGAATGGGTGGTAAAAGGATAAAAGTATATAATATATGGAATAATTATATAGAATATTTATAAGAAATATATATTTATTATACATTATTTTTGAATGAAATTTTACAATGTAGATCATTGAGGCAAGGGATTCTCATATCACATTTACATTCGATGGGACATATGTCAAATTCAACAGTAGTTTATATTTTGTGCTATATATACTAACTTATTGACTTGTAGTATAATAAAATTCATTAATTTAATGATATATAAATTCGAATGGAATTTTTTATTTCATTGGTCTTATGAATCTAGGGATATATACTTTGTAATGGATTTTCACATCACTCCTATTTCTGTGGGACACCTGACTTATACACTACATGTTTCTTTTGTGTGTTAGGTACACTATACATGACATAATTATTTTTATTATCATGAAATTATACGATATATATATCCCTTGGATATTATTTTATTCATTGGTATTACAATTAAATATATAAATATATGATAAAGTAATTATATCTCCATATCACTGTTTATCAAGGTTGTTTAAGATTATGTTCTGATGATGAAATATTTTGACAAATATGTCAAGTAATTCATGAAATTTATTCTCCTCTATTTATCTGGTTATAAAAAATTGTTTCCATTACTCCTTTAAATAACTCAAGGGACTAGAATAAAAAATTAAGGGAAACCTGATTATATTTCTTTCTTCAGTTGCATATTATTTTTCATCCTTGCCAATATATTTTAAATACATTTTAAGGACTGTTATTACGCTAAAATTATTTTTTAATGAATTTTATACACATGTATTATCTTTTTACAATGTTTTTTGAAATCAATATTCATGAAATTTTCTGGAAGTGGAACATTTAATTTTTATCAAAAAACGTTAAACAAATCATTATTTAAACTTGTATGCAATGAACATAATATATCACCATCTGGAATGCTCAATGATTCTACAATTCTACTACCAATTTCCTATGGTATTATAAATGAAATTCATTCTTTAAAATTTTCAAAATTTTATGATTTTGAGGATGTAATATTAACAAGGAATGTATATTTTCCCAAAAAAATATTATTTATTTTTATGGAATTTATATTCACCAATTGAAAAAAACATTGTAGTATATTATGTTTTACTATGAATATGATCCAGTGGTATAATAAATGTTATATATCTAGATGGTTATGATTATGATGATTACATGTTTATGAAAAACTTTTATTCTCCATCATTATGTTATGATAATTTTTATGAAATATTTATGAAACTCATTTCCCTTACAGGAGATATGATGTGATGATATGATCAACGTTTTATGATATTGTGAAACACATATTTTTAATTTTCATTATTTTATCAATGGTTTGATTATAAACTATGGATATTCAGTGTTTTTTATCTAAGGATGATTGTTATGTTACAACCACGGATGATGGACATGTTTTAACCAAGGATAGTAACTTATGATATGGACATTTGACGGGTGAGAACATTATATCTCTCAATTTAATTGGGTAATTACATATAAATCACATGTTATATATGTTTTGAGTGAACATGATTTCATGTTCTTGATATTATATGTTGACATGGTTTCATGTTTATATGTTTATGTGTATACATTAATTTCATGTCGATAAGTATATACATGGACCGGGATTTTATTTCCGTGAGATAATTAATTGGCCAAGTTATCATGTCCATAAATTTTTACAAGGTCCATATTTCAAATACTTAAGAAAAATAGTGAACATATTTATATTTTTATATTATCTCAAGATTATATGACTATGGTATGCCCTAAATCATTGTCTTATTTTAATGATATGATCTCATGGAATCTTTTAGTGTTTACAAATAAATTCCAGTATTAAAAACTACCAATAATTATGACATTATCAAAGATTTTGATATTTGATATGACGGGTATGGATATCAAATGTTATTATGATGTTTTCATACACTTAAACTCATGTCATACTTTTTGTTCATTGATATCTCCCTTATTTACCTTTAATATGAATATGAGCTCACCCATCCTTATTAATCCTTTTCCTTCGATATAAATAATGGTATTAAATATAATATGTCTAATATGGGTGATACTTTTAAGGAACTTAGTAGGATATTATGTGGATCACTTATTAATAATTGGTTTATGTGTCTATGTTTTCAATGATACTTGACCTATATGAATCAAGAATTAATATCAAATAATGTGATAAATATTTGTTAATAAATATGTAATATCGGAATATAGAAAGCATAAGTCACTATATTTGGAATCTAATTAGCATTTAGATAACCTATGAAAACTATTGTGAGAAAATATTTCTGAGAACAATATTTATAAACTAATTTATATGAAAATATCCAATAATTTTGTTGAAGGAAAAAAGATGTCGTTTCCAAGAAATTATATCCTTTATGGATATTCAAATTACACGTGGCAATGATATTGTTGTACCAAGTAGTAATAACTCTAAAAGGGTTCATGAGGCTTTAAATTCATCATCACATGTTCATGAAAATAGGACTTACTGTACTCATAGTTTGAAATTCAAATGGGTGATGATATATAAATTTATGAACAAATTATGAACTATCATAAAGGATTTGAATAATGTTAACGAATGACATTGGATAACTCTATGTTGTAAAAGATTGAAAATATGGTTCTATGATTTATAAATCCTTTGGATGATTGGATACTCTAATAAATTATATCTAATTTTCATGCTATGAATTTTGGATTTAAAATGATATCAAAGATAGAATAATTATGTTGTATTGGTAATTGGTATGCTCAAATATTGTAGTAACTTATTTTAGCGTAGTTATATTTGTGAATGTTGATAAAAATGTTTCTAAGTATTTTTATGGTTATCTTCATTGATTAGATGTTTAATTAGTAGTAAAACCAACAATGGTATGTTGATCTCATATTAATTATACAAATCATCTCCAATTGATGGTTGTGGAAAAGTTTTTCCAGTAAATATTGGTATTCATCCTCTAGGTGAATTTTATATTATCAAAGAATGAGATATGATTTCTCTAAAAAAACACCACATTAATTTAGAAGGAAGGGAAGTCGTGTTTTATATTCTGAACCATACTATGATCATCTATATGGGTGATGATAAATATAAAAATCCATTGGAAATTTTACCCACTATATGGGTCTTGATTCATATTTATAATTTGTTATTTTTTTCTTATGGTTTGGGTGAAAATAAAAAACTATGATCTAAATATTTTAATGGAGTCTATAATTTTATTTTTGAAAGCATTCAATTGTCTTCAGTTGAATATTTTTGTAGATTTATTAATAGAACTCATACATGGAGGTACACCAATTTCAAAGACTCCATATATAATAGATGTAATTGTGTTTTAGGATTTAATGAAGGAACTCTTTGTGATTCATGATATGGGATTCATTAATCCAGGTGTTTCACCAATGGGTGTACCATCTCTTCTAGTCATAAAGAAATACTGATCAATGTTACTCTACATTTATTATTAGTAATTGAACATGATCACAACCTAGAATAGGTATATACTACTTGATATTGATGACTTGTTTTATAAGTTGTGAAGTGCTCAATACATTTCCAATAATGGCCTCTATTGTGGATGTCATAGAGTGAGAGTAAAAAAAGAGTGCATACCCAAGATAACATCCAGTAAAAAGTATGGGAACTATGTATATATATTGATTCCATTGGGTTTAAATAATTCACCATCTATTTTCATGGATGGAATGACTAGATTCTTTATATATTTTCTTGACCAGTTTGTGAATGTGTATATTGATGATATTATTTTATATTCAAATAGAAAGAAAGGTAATTTATATCACATAATATTTTTACTAAAGTCTCTAATGATGAAAAATTTATACAAAAAATTTATTATGTATGAATTTTTTCCAACAATTGCCCCATTACTTTGTTATCAAATCTCTAGTGAGGGTTTATCAATGGGTCAATCAAAGACAATTTCTATTGAATATTAGACCATACAAAACATGGTGATAGATATATAATATTTTATTTTTATATGGTTATTATAGAACCATTTTAGAGAATTTATCATGCCTATATAATCCAGCTCCCAAGTTATCATAAAAAGATGCAATGTTTATTTAGGAAAATAAATTTGTCAAAAATGTGAAGGAACTCGAGAGAGGGTTTCTGGGTTAAATTATGATTACATTACCCTTTAGTGGTGAAGTTTTATTAATAAATATTGATGTTTAAAAGAAGTGATTACGATGAATTATCATGCATAATTACATGGTTATAGCTTATTCTTCATGAAATGTGATTTATCATGAGAAAAATTAAGCAACCCATGGATTGATATAATCCATGGTTTTTTTCTATTAAATATACAAAGTCATAATTTTTATATATAATGATGTGATTTTCATAAAAATCGAATATATTTAATGTATATTTTTACATATAAATATTTTAATATGCACCGGGGACGATGGTTAGAGCTAAATATAGATTATTACTTCACAACACATTACCATCCTAAGAAAGCGAACAAGGATTCCAATGATTTTATTTTAAATGATCATGCTTGATTATCATTGATTTGAATCCCAAATGATCCAATATTTATGGATATAGAAATTATGTATCTATAAATATTGATTTTTTCGGAATAATTTTTTATCTTTTTAAAATTAATGGTCAATCATCTATAAAAGTGAGGAATAATGTGGGGAAAAAATGAAATGTTGATCCATAGAATAAGGATAAACATATCCTAAGTATAAAATTAATTATTTTATAATGATAAGTTTCATGAATCGTGTATATTTTTTTATCCATAATATTTATAAATAATAAATTTTTATTGGATTCTCATATTTCTTTATATTATATTCATCCTTGGAGTGGAATGATGAATAGTTATTTGAAATTGTATATCTGATAGGACAACAAGAATAATAATATTTCATATTTTTTATCTTTGAACATGGTATTTATAGAATGTTAATATGTAAATGAAAAATACATATGGGATGTTACAACCATTACCCAAAATAGAATAGATTTGGGGAAACATGACCAATGATTTTATTGTTGGACTCCCTAAAACATCTAAAGGGTATAATGCTATTTATTTTATAGTCATTTTCATTAAAATTTCATCCCAATTCATTGATATCAGAGATTATTTATCAATGGATCATCATTATAGTGTATAAATTAAGATTTATGGTTTCATGGAGTACTATATTCTATTATGAGAGATCGATAGCTGAGTTTTACCAAAACAATTTGAGTGATTTCATCAACAGGAAATGGATACTAAGTTATGTCTAATCATGGATTAACATCAAAGAAAATATGGTCAGTTTCAGTAAACAATTATATCCCTATAGTATATATTGTTACCATATTCAATGTATTTGAGAGGTGGTTGGGATCAATACCTTTCTATTGTTGAGTAATCTTAAATACTAGATTTCACTCAAGCCTTCAGATGGTTCCTTATAAATCCCTATATAGAAAAAGGTATAGAACTCCATCATAATTGGATGATGTTGGATAAATAAATATATTGGAACCACGGATGACTGAATAATTAAAATATAATGTTATATCCAATCATTAACAAATAAAGGTACTACTAAGTCGACAGTAAACTTATGCAGACAATCATCAATGACATCCAGTGTTTTATGTTGGTAAGATGGCTTTCCTATGAACATCACCATAGAATAATGTTATGATACTTGAGAATAATATAAATTTGGTCACTATGTATATTATCCCCTTCTAGATTCTTGATCTATTAGGGATAGTGGCTTATCACTTAGTGCTTCCACCGAACATCACTCATGTCCACAATGTGATCGATGTATCTCCACTAATGTTGAAGGAAAACACCCTAATCCTAATATCCCATATTCAATTTTTAATTGGGTTAATTGGACAAATATATGAGGAACCTCATATCAAAGTGGATTTAATGGTATTTAGTTTTGGCAAACTAGATATATACTTGTTGTTAACATTAAAATAGAAAAAATAAAATGAAAAGGTTTTTCATTTAGAATTCCATATTTGTTATTAACACATCCCTACATATAAACTATAAAAAGAATCCTCATAGCCTCGAGAAAATAAAACATACAAATGGGATGAGATTATATGTTCACTAATGTTAATTGTACAATATAAGTAGTTATAAATTAGTAATCATACATAATATGGAATTGTAAAAATAAAAAAAATTCCATTTAAATAATTAAATGAGAATAACATCATAGAAATAATTGATTATCAAATAAATACATATAAATAGTAATATAATCATGAAACAAATCGATGTATATACAATAAATAAAATAATGAAGTGGACAACAATTATTAATATCATAATAGGGAAATTCATAAAAGGGTACATTTGAAACATACCATAAAGACCATTAACTAGATAGTTTAAACCATTGTGAAAAAAAATCTAATATATCCAACTAATTTGTGTCATGAGTCATTTAAAGGTATCACGAGGATATATATAATCATTTCCCATCCATATCATACATAAACTTATTAATTCTTCAAAAAAAATTGAAACATAATCAATATAAATATTCTTTTTGAAAAAATAAACATATGAAGTGTTAATACTTTCCCTAATCAAATAATAATAATCATAATCTATAATGAGTAAATTGGTCAATGGAAATTTTTTATTGTACATCCTAATTCAAAATCATCATAAAAAATCCATAAATATAACATAGATGTTATTATTAGAATATTTACTCACTTTAGAATGAGTATAATATGAATTATTTCCATTAATGAATGTAATTTTTTAAAAAAGATTATTAAATTTTTTAGGAAGATAAATTTTTCAATTTGAAAATATAATATTAGAACAAGAACTTCCAAAAATAAATTAAGAATAAATATCCCTGAAAATAAACCTTTAAACACTTAATATATTATTTAAAAAAATGATCTGACACGAGGGAAGAAAATTCATTTCATGCAGTACATGATAAAATGACAAATCCATTCACATTTTTAGTAATATCCTAACGGGGGTTGTTTTGATAAAATCTATATCATTTCACTAATTTTTAAAAATTTAAATTGGGTAATGTTTTATTTAATAAATCATTTGGAAAGATTAACAAAAATTTCATAATTTTTTTTGTAGAAAGCACAGATTTTGATGAAAATGATTTTCAACTAAAGAGAAAAATAATTTAATATTTTATTTATAGAATTTCCTCATTCATTTTAGGTACCAATGATTTTAAAAATGGAACTATTACTTGAAATAATTCATGAATAACCATAGGATAATAAAATATTTTTATTTAAGGATATAAATATCATATAATTCCCCCATGGGATATTTAAGGAATTAAATCCAAAATAATGTTGCGATATAAAAGAAACTCGCACCACTTAGGTATCATTGAACTAGAAGTTCAATAAAGGATATAACATCCAATGAAAAATTAATTTCCATGAACAGAATGATATACATAATCATAATGGTATGTTTATATAGGCCAATAAAAGAATAACTAGTGAATACAGTGTATGTCTCATGGTAGTAATCAAAGAACAAGAAACACATACCTCATGATAATAATCCTTTGAATGTGTGTGAACATCCTATATAAAAAATATATTCAGATTATAAATACATTATAGAATGATAACAATATATCAAAATCCTTATATAAATTACATAGAGACTTTTATCTCTTATTAACTAACAACTATTTGTTAAAATCACAATTTCAGGTGATAATTACTTCATTATTCATGTATGTTTTTCTAAAATAATTGTAGTACTTTTAATATGATCTTAGTAAAATAATATATAAAATGATAAATAAAATAAAATTTTCATATATATTAATTATATTTGTATTTTTAGTAACCTATAAAATGTAGATATGGAAATGAGTTACACCATTCATGGAGGTGGTATGTCATACGTATAAATAAATGTTGTTTTTATTTTTATCGGTAGATATAATTAAAGAGAAAAAAATAAGAATTCACCTATCGTGAATAATTATTATGTTATATAAATAATCTATATTCATAAAATTAATCCTTATTACAAAACATTGATATATTAAATGATTTTTTTTTTCGCATTGCAACATAAGGACAGTAGTCCACATGTAAGCATGAGAGGCATTAAGTTTTCCTATAGATTCAAAGTTAAGAATTTATATGTTATAATAAATGTATATAAGTATTTTTATATCATAAATATCATATATATTAATTTAAATTACCATGACTACATTCCGTGTAATGCGTAAGAAAAAATCAAATCACATGGTTTTTCGAAGCGTTAGTCAACCATACACACGAGAAACATTATTACGTTCCCCATGGAAAAGAACATAATAGTATATACATGATATAATAATTAAAAATGTATATTAAATTCTCAAATACATATATATATATATGTTAAATATTTAATTATATTTATCCTTGAAAGGTTGTTATGGAAAACAAGTCTCATCAGGTCGGGGGGAGGTAGGACTTCGTGGACATGATCAACTGTTTTGTTTCATATTTGATGAAAATAGAGACTTATTTTGGATAAAAAATTAACATAATACCATATAAATATATATTATATCTATTTGTAATTATATTGTCACATTAAAATAATATTTTATGAGGTGGAATAAGATATAATTCAAATACACACATTTCAGAATATTACATCTTTTTCGAAGTGCCTCTTTAGGTTTAGACAAAAAACATTCATTGAGGAATTATAAATAAAAATAAAGACTCTATGATTTTTTTGAGAATGTAACTATGGTATTTGGGATGATTCAAAATGAAACAAAGGTTTTGGTAAGTGTAAAGATAATGAAAGTTAGTATCCTTATATATGCGGGGAGAGGAGAAACATAGAATTATAGAAAAGGTATAGTTATTTCTATGTTTTCACTTGAAGAAAGCTGAAAAAATGGCCATTCTAAAACATTAACTTTTTTTGGAATAAATTTTTCTATGCAATGGTTTTGGACATGTTTTACTTAACATTTGACACTTATATTCTTAGTTTATCCCCCAATAACCCCCTTTCTACTTTATCCACGGTAAGTAATTATAAAATTTTTAACTATTAATTATGGTAAAAAAATAAGGTTTAACTTATTATATAATATAAAATATTATGTTTTCAAAATTTTAATCCAATTTTCGAAATAAAATTCACTTGATTGGATGTGTTCAATATGATAAATCCATAATTTTAACCTTCCTTGAATGATAATGATAAAAATAGAGATACCTAAGATGGTGAGTCTATATTTCAACGTACTCACATTCAATGAGTTCATTTCCCATTTGATGGATGTGGAGATAGACCTAGGTCATGACATTAAAAAAATAACACAATATTATAAAAAATACTAGCTTTTTTTATATTAGTATTCTTAAAAAATGATAGATGAATAAAGAAGAAGAAATAAAAATAATACGCATGTTTTAAAATTTTACCCTTTATTCAGAGTGCCCCTTTCAGTTTATACCAAAAGCCATCACTAGGGGGATTATTATTAAAAAATGGACTCTAAAATATGGTGAGAGATGCCTGTATAGTATTTTGGTAGGAAAGGACTGGACAAATGTGTTTTTCTAAGCTAATTAATAGAGGAGAGGGGGTGGGAAGAAGATAAATATGGACTTTATGAAATGATAAAGGGATACCCACATTTTTTGACATTCCAAAAGCCACCAAAATAAGACATTAATGAACCATATAAGAACCCTATTTTTACAGAATTAAACATTATTTATTACATAAAACCATCACATGATATAACATAGAATATTGAGAGGTCTAGTTTATTTGGGGCTTATAAACAATACACAACAACTTAAATCATATAACACAACATCTTTTGAAAAAATTCTGTTCATGACCACTATATTCCCTCATACATAGCATTTCAGAGGATAACCTGAGGACATGCATAAGAAATGGTGACCTATGAATCCCAGTAAGGTAATAATCATGTTCTAACATGAGGAATACTGTTTATGTTAGACAATAAGCATATTAATGGAACACAAGAGAACATGAACATAAAGGCATGATAAAGCATTATAATCATAACATGAAAATGTGGCAACAACTTTTAACATGGAATTAGCTTGAGCCGAGGAACATTGCACATGTATGAAGAGTAATCCCCTAATGCACATGTAGAACGTTTAAGCCCTCGTTGCACATGAATTTTCTTGATTTGGATCTCATTTCACATGATATATCATAATACTATACTTTATCTAATGCATTGGATTGCTATTAGGGTACACCCTTCGTAATCATTTCATTTCATGCATAAGTGTTCCATATAGACCATACAACTTTGATTCATTAACATCATAATTCATTCGATGAATAAAATATGTGTAATAAATAAATGTATGTCCTCCATAAACATGTACATGTTCATAAAGTTGAATACCCTTGATAGAGGAGGGGGTATGGTATTCACTAAAAAATGATTTTGTCATGTAAATTTTGTTGTATTAAATACCATACCCACTCCTATATCAAGTGTATTCACCATTATCCATATGTACTTGTTTATTGAGAACTTAAATTTATTTATTTCACATATTTTATTAGTGGAATGAATTATTATGTTATTGAATCCATGTTGTATGATATAAATTACACAGTAATTCGTTAAATTAAATGATTATGAAGGGTGTACCCTAATAGCACTCCAATGCCTTCAGTAACTTATTGTATCATGATACATCATGTGCAATGAGTGTTGACTCATGCTAATTAAAACGCAATGAGGTTTACTCGTGCTTCATGTGCAATGATTAATTACTCAAGATTCATGTGCAATGAGCCTTGGGTCATTCTAATTCTATGTTAAGTGTTGTTGACACATTTCTATGTTATGTGCCTTTATGTTCATGTTTCACTTCTTGTCCATTGATATGAAAATTTTATAACATGAACTATATTTCTCATGTTATTCCATGTTTATTACCTTGCTGGGCTTTATAGATCACCCTTTTTATATGCATGTCCACAGGTATCCAATGCAATTATAAGTACAATGTATTGTAGTGGTTATGTAATGGAAGTTTTCAATAAGTTGTTGCGTTATATGATTTAACTTGTTATGTAATTTTCCTAAGTACCAAAGACCCTAGGCCCCTCGATCATATTTTTTGTATAATGTGAAGGTTTTATGTAATAAAAAATGATTATGTATGTAATAATCAACTGGTTTGTTATTGTTGGTATCATAGGATAGTATTAGTTGTTTTTAGGTTTAGGATTTGGAAACCATAGTGAATCCTTAATGAAAAGACTAAGTATCATAAAAACTACCCCATGATTGGGTATCTAGTAAGTGGTTTATCAAGAAAATAAATCCCTGTCTGGATATGAGCAGGTAAAGGTGGCTCTAGCATAGATTTTCCTAGGGTTGAAACCCTGACAAGGAATTCCGAGCATCACTCGGGGTATCCTACTACACGATAATGGGCCTTGATGCACTCATGGTTACGACAGTCTCAGAAGATATTCATTGGTAAATTCCCAAGCATAGTATCAACTATTATTAAGGGAATTAAAAAAATTCCCCTAAGAATATATGTCAGAATGTAGACTATGGATAACATATATTGAAGCCCATATATTAATAAGTTAAGGAAATAAATGCTATTTATAAGTCATCTATTTTTTCTTTGCATTACCCTTTATGTGTTTCCACTAAAATTCCTTTTACTGTAGCTAAGGGACCGTAAGATGATGAATCAGGCTAACAATCGATGTAAAGATCAATGTGATGAGAGAGATAACAAAATTCCCAACCTGATGGGAGTGGTAATCACAAACTTTGTCATGATTCTATGTCAGTTAACACAACCTTTGAATAGAAAAATGGGTCAAGTGGAACGTTCAACCCCCCATAGAAAGAACATGTCGCTATCTAAATTTTAATGATACAACATCCTCTTATTTTTAATGGATCATTTGATCCCTCAATCGCCAAAAAATGGCTCAAATCCATTGAAAATATATTCTCCATCATTCAATGTTCTGAACAAGAGAAGGTTCTCCTGGATTCTTATCATATGGAGGGTGATGCTGATCAATACTGAAAATTGATAAAAAAAAATACGAAGCTAGTGGAGGAGATCAAGGAATTGTAATAGTAGGATTTGATATAGAAGTTTTTTGATAAATATTTTTTTTCACCCTCCAGCATAAGAAGGAAAGTAACTTCATTGTCCTCAAGCAAAATGATGATGAATTAGTCAGAGAATACGAGAGAAACTTCACAAGGCTTTCACGATACACCTATGATTTTTCATTACCCCTGAATTCAAGGTTGACTGCTTATTTGGTGGGATGAAACCTAGCCAACGGAAAGCCCTGGTGATCCCTGACATCAACAGCTATGTGGAAATTGTTTGATGATCCCTCATGGTTGAAATGGTGATCGGTAAATCTCAAGGATATCATGAAGATAAGAATCATAATGTGGAATTCAATTTTAGTGGTCTGATGGATTAATCCAATGGTTCTATGAAGATCTATCACCCCACATTCGAAGGGTGAGGAAAGAAGCCCTGCAAAAATTGCTTGAAGGGGACGAAGAAATGCTTTAGGTGTGGAAGTGAAGGGTACCTCACTATTTACTATTGACATGAAAACCCACAGCTACGATAGATGAGAGGAATAATCTGTTTAACTCTCAACTCGTTGTTCATTTCTTTAACTACAATTAACCAGGGAATATTACAAATAAGTGCCCTAATCCAAGGGTTTTCAGAGGCAACAAACAACCTCCAAGCCAACAAGGGGTATGTTTTTCTATCACTACCATTGAATTGAACCCCAAAAACAACATGGTGAAAGGTACACTAGTTATTCATTCAATAATAGATAATATAAATTTTGATTTAGGTTCTATACATTTTTTTATATCCCAACATATTAGTAGAAAAATCCCAACACCCGCACAAATCATGGATGTAAAGATGTTGGTGAGTACGACAAATGGGGAAATCATTGCATCCCATGAATATAACTCCCCCTATCATAATTTGTGGATTGAACTTCCCGTATAACCTTATCATACACCCTATAGTAGAATTTGATGAAAATATTAGCATGGATTGGCTTTACCTATATAGAACCAACATAAATTTCCATGAGATTGAAATCACTCTCTATTTGGAGAATAGACCCATGATTCTGTACATTTGCCAAGAGTAAGAGGAATCCACATTAGCTCCATCATCACAATATTGGATATTACTTCTATATGAGCACACATATCTAGATAAGATGATTGAGTCTAAGGAGGAAACCATCCGTGATGACATTCCCACTGTGAGAGAATTTGCTGAAGTGTTTCCCGAGAAATTACCTAGTCATCCTCCTTGAAGAGATGTTGAATTCTCAATTGATCGTATACTAGGGGCATTGAAAATATCCAAGAATCCATATTTAATGGTTGTTTTGGAGCATGAGGAGTTGAAAAACAACTACAAGAGAATATGGATAAAGGGTTTATACACCAAAGTGCTTCACCATGGGGTACAGAATTCCTCTTCGTCATGTAGAAGGATGGATCAATGTGCCTTTTCATCAATTATCATGATCTTAACAAAATAAAAATAACGAAAAAATATCCTCTCCAACAAATTGATGAATTATTTGATCAGCTATGTGGAGAACTACACTTATCCAAGGTAGATTTGCAGTCGAGATATTATCAAGTAAGGGTGAAGAAGGAAGATATCCCCAAGACTGCTTTTTTACAAGATTCAGGCACTATGAACTCATTGTAATTCTTTTCAGACACACCAATGCTCCAGAAATATTCATGGAATTAACTAATAGTGTATATATAGATTACCTTGAAAATTTGTGGTATTCTATATTGATGATATTCTAATATACTCCAAAACCCAGGAAGATCATGTGGAGTATCTATGAAAAGTACTAGAGACCTTACAAAGGTAGAAACACTATGAAAGGTAAAACAAGTGTGAGTCTTATTGGAAGGATGTATCTTTCATTGTCCATATCAAAACAAGCAATGGGATATCTATGGATCCCTCAACATAGCTGTAACAGAAGGATGGATAAGGCCAACATTATTAACAGATATCTGTATCTTTTTGGGGTTAAATGAATACTATTGATGATTTATGTGAAATTTTACACCATTATCCAACCATCTACACAAGCTAATGTGGAAGGGTTTAATGTTTTTTTTGAGTAAGGAAAGAGAAAAAAATCATCATGGAGTAGAAAAGGAGGCTTATCACTTTGCCCATGCTCACTTTTTCAACATGTGGAGAACATTTTCTAGTATTCAGTGATGCTTCGAAGAAGGGCATGGGTAGTGTGTTGATGCAAAATGACTATGTCACTGCCTATTCATAAAGTCAACTAAATGTTCATGAGAATAATTATGTAACACATGATTTGGAGTTAACTATAGTGATATTCTAATTAAAAAATTTCTACATTATCTCTTTTTGGAGAAGTGTGAAATATATATAGACCACAATAATATCAAGTATATATTCACACCGAAAGATTTGAACACGAACCAACGAAGATGGTTAGAGCTGATCAAATACTATGACTTCTCAATCCATTACCACACAGGGAAATTAAACCTGGTGGAAGATACTCTATGTAAAAAGGACCCAACAATTCTATCATTGATGAGAATTGAGAAGGATCAAATCTTCTTATATTTAATGAAGATGGACATGGGAATCATAAAGAAGGGATCATCATTAATCAATTCAAAACTGATTGCTCAACCATATATTTTGGAATGGTTAAATGATGATCAAAAGGATGATGTGGGAATTCAGAAGAAACTAAAATCTATCAGAAATGTGAAATCCTCAGAGTTAAATGTTAAAGAAGAAGAAATTGTGTGATATTTGAAAATACTATGTGTTTTATCATGTCTGGAGCTGAAGAAGGAACTTATGGATGATGCACATTGTTCTAATTTCATTATTCACCAAAGAAACCCAAATATGTAATTAGATATCTGAGAGAATTATTGCTGGGATAATATGAAGAATGAGATCATTGAGTATACATAAAAGTTCCTATTGTGACATCATGTGAAGGTTGAGAGGCAGAAGTCTAAGGGGATGATGCAACCATTTCCCATACAAGCATGGAAATTGGAAAACATCACCATGTATTTTTTCACTAGACATCAGAAGACATATAAAGGAAGAAATGCAATCTGGGTTGTTGTAGATCATCATACAATGTCTGCAAACTTTATTACAATTTGGGGGGATTTCTCATTGGATCAATTGGCACATATATATATCTGGGAAGTGGTAATGATGAATGGATTACCACTATCAATTGTATCTGTTTGAGATCCAATATTCGCCTATATGTTTTGGAATAGTCTTCCACATGCTATAAATAATGAACTGAACATCAGTACAACTATCATCCTCAAACTAATGACCAATATAATTGAAATATTCAGACACCAGAAGATATGTTAATATCATGTCCAATGTTATTTAAAGTAGGATGTGATCAACAACTTCCTCAAGTTGAATTCTCCTATAACAATATATTCAAATCAAGAATCTGATTGGAACCTTAAGAATCGAACATCGACAAGTTGGGATGATACTGGTGGGCGTATGCTGCTTGGACTCGAAATGGTCGATGGAATTGTGGAGAAGGTGAAATCCATTCAGTAGCTTATCAAGGCAGCCCAGATTCAATTGATGAGTTATGAAGATAACTGTTGACGAGACCTTGAGATTAATGTTGGAGGAATGGTATTTCTATGCATATATCCATGGAAAATGGTCAGGAGGTTTGGAAAGAATGGGACATTATGTCATAGGTACTTCTGCCCCTTTGAGATTCTTGACTGGGTCGAGACTGTGGCCTATCGACTAGCACATCCACCTATCATGGCCAATGTACATGATGTCTTTCATGTATCACTCTTATGTAAGTACATACCAGACACTTCAAATGTACTCCTTTCAGAGGTATTATAGTTAGAGGATGATCTTCCATACAAGGATCATACAGTGAAGATCAAAGATTGTAGTGAAAAGGTTATAGGAAATAAGACAATGCCTCTCGTCAAGGAGTTGTGAAAAAACCACAAGTTTGAAGATGTGACATGGGAATAGGAGGAAGTGATGACGAAATGTTACCTACATATGTTTTAGTGTTGGAAAATGAAGTTTTTATGGTGAATTTTTTTAAGGGTGGAAGATTGTAATGACCAAAAATTTCATTAATGGAAATTCATCTTGTTCTATTTTAATGTCTTCTTATGGTTATGTAAAATGAATTCTATTATGTGGTTTTATGTTTTGAATTTTGAAATACTTTTAAAAATAGCGACCATTTATTATATATCCATTGAACAATGATCACATGTTTAGTATAAATATAGGGCTTTAACTGTAACACCCCAAGATTTTATGAGATACAGTATTTTTAATTTCTTTGATCTTCTATTATACACTACACCAAGATTATCTTGTACCATACGCAACACCACATTAGCTTGTAGTATACGTAAGACTTTGCTTGGATCGTGTTACACACAATTTCAAGTTCGCAACATTTAGTGAATATATATATGTATATATATATATATATATTCAATGTATAAATGAAATATGGTTGTATTCTATTATACAAAACAACAAAGAAGTCTTGCACTATATGAAACCCTGACTTGGCTTGCATTACACGCAATCACGACCTTCCTCGATAGCGTGTGTTGTATGCAATACAGGGTTTCACTAAACAATGATATATGGTTATAATATTATCAGGAACTAGCCGTTATGAATAGTATTAACTACATTATGAATTTTATAACATTATTATTCATCTTACACATTTTCTAGAACATGGTATGAGAACAAAATATTTTTTTTGGGTAAAATTAGTATTTTTAAAAAAATTCAGGTTTGCCGCCTTTTGATGGTGCACACACTTTAAATCTAGTTTTTGACATTTTTATAAGTTCAATTTTACAAAATCAAATAATAAATTTTAATCAGGATATAAAAATTTACATTGGATAAAGTTTTTATATTTTTCTGATAAATTTCATATTTTAATGAATAGTAAAAACAAGCTATATTTTAATTAAAAACAACTTTTTTCATCATAATAATTTATATCGTTAAATTATAATATTGAATGGTTTTAAAGTATAAATATAATATATTTTTACCATTTAATTCAATGTATTTCATTATCATTAATTTCACATTGAATTCATAGGTAAAAACATTTCAATCTTTGGCAATGTTTTAACATCTAAACCTCGTTTTCTTAATAGGATTAATTATAAATTAATTAATGAAACTTATGTGTTTTAAAAATGGATTCCATATTTGGAATCCGTGGGTCTAAATTATGTTAATAGGTTATTTTTTATTTTTGGGCATTATGAATAGTAACTACGGTAAATTTTATTTACCACATTTAAAGGTAAATCGGGTAATTAAGGATAAATATAAGATTATAAAATTACTCTAACACCAGACAAAATCCTATTGGATCACTAAAAGACGACCCATATCACCTAAGGGTTGGATTAGATTCATTTAATGGACTTTTTGCCTGAAAATAATTTTATTATTATTAAAACCAAAGAGAGTGACAACATGTCACTTTCTTAAATATTATAAGTCTAATAATTTTAATTTAGTGATAAACTTAATGAAAATTCAAACATGAATAGTATCCATAAATATAAAACAATTATCTACATAATTTGAATTTATTTATAATTTTTAGGGATTATATAATTATCATTAATTATGACACAATAGTAAAGTTGAAATTATTTTATTGATTGAAATATCAAATAAATGATCTTAAAAATATTAAAATAAATATTATATGAACTATTTAATGTCCTCCACTAATTTTATAGATACATATTTCATTTTATAAATATATTAAATCTTTTAGTTCGAACATATATTCTGTATATAATTTATTTAAATTCTAGTAAATGAATAGTGTCAAAATTGACACTATAGTTATTTTATAAAAATAACATATTATAAAATTGTTTAAAAATAAAATAAACATTAAAAATTAAAAATTAAAATTTATATGGTCTAAAATTTCATAAAGTGTCAAATTATGGAAAGTTCACAACACATATGTAATTATTAATAATAATTTAAAATTTAGAATATTATTACCACAACTAAAATTAAATTGATAAATAAGGATAAATCAAGTTGATAATGTTTAAAATAAATTTCTAACATGTATAAATTTTATTGGTTGATGATATTACAACCCTCTATCGTCTAATATTTGGATATGAGTCATTTTGGAAGTTTTTAAGTGGGGTTGGGATTTAATATAAACTAATCTTTCTTATATTTCTAAAGGTTCCCCTCTCCTCCCTTATAAAAGGGCATCTCCTCCATCTCTTCCTCACACCACTTTGAGCTTTCAAGATCAGCCATCCCCAACCAATTTCTCTTCTCCACTTCCATAATAACATCCAAGAGGTTCTGGTCTTCTAAAAAGACCATCGTTAGTGCCCTAAGAGGAGGTTAAGAAGAGGCGCTTCAAAGAAGAGGTAATGTTCGTTACCGATTCTTTCAACTTTATTTCCTCTTCTACTTCTTCTTATTTAGTTTTTTCATTATGAAGTAATAACATCAGTGTCACTCATATAACGATATGTTATTATAAGTATGAAAAAACCATATTTCACTATCTATCCATCCTACGGAAATCGAAATCACCGCGCGTGCGTACGTACAGAATACCGTCTCCACGTCGTGGTGTAATCTGTTTTAGACCACCACCTTACTTGAATGGGTATAATGGGGTAAATAGATAACTATATATGATTATTGTAAAGTGATATTGATTCTGAAATATTATAGAAACACTTCAATACAATTCCATGATCATGGGAATGATATCATCGCTTGTGCGTACGTACGGACTACCGTCTCCATGACGCGAAGAGATTCATTCTCCATGTTAACTATTCATTAATGATTATAAAGTATATATAATAAGTAATCATGAAATATATGACATAATAATGATACTATATTTTTGTATATATATATATGTGTGTCATCTACTTAATTCCATTCAATTCAATAAGGAAACAAAAATAGTGTTCAGGCGTACGTACGACCTATCGTCTCCATGAATGGTGTATTTCATTCCATTTATCGATCTATCATATATATATATATATATGTATATAGTAAATATATATTTCATATAAATCATGTTTTATATTCTACAATTAAGTAAATCAGGTTATAAGTATTAATATCAAGAACAAAAAGTCCAAACATGTACGATAAATAAAACGATTTTACCCAAAACGCTACTTTAACATGGATCTTACAAAAGAACGGGTACTTTAAAGTCATAATTGAACCATATATGATATCATAACAATGAATATTATTATGTAATAATTCAATGAAATTATTTAAATCATTATACAGGAGGTTTGGATACGTACCAATCATATCAGACTTAAGGTAAGGGATAACTTTTCCAATCTCGTTCTTATCCGAGATTGTTTATTAGTAAGTATTTACTGGGGTTATTGTTCTCAACCATGTCCATGTTTCCTAAAAATGGTTTCATGTATGTTTAATTTAATTTTTACCCATATTTTACTTTTACAACATGGTATGTATGGAATATTTCTTTTATGAGGTACTTTTTGACTTTTCTGGTAAAAGTACGAGAAGAATGTTTTTATAACTTATACGGCACAAATGGATTTTTACGGTTTTATAAAGCCACATTTTCATGATTAATCCTAAAAAATATTTCATAACTATTTTCAAAAAATCCTTTTATTTTAAAATTCCATGACATTTTGTGAAAAGAGAATGATTTTGAAGAAGGCATGATATTTTCATTAAGAATTCATTTCAAATGTTTTATGAAAACCATATTCTATCTAAGATGAAATTATTTCATATGTGTATGTTTAAAGTTTAATGTCTCTATGATTTAAATGGTTTCACTTTTCTTATGATGAAATGTCCTTTTGTTTTATATGGATTATGAGATTATGGGATGATTTTTATGAAACCCATTTTATTCTTTGGGTTATGATGAATGTTTTACGTTTATTTTGTGACACAAGTAAGAATAATTTCATTATGAGATGGTTGGGACCCATATCTCCCTCCAATGCATTGGGTAAAGATTTATATCTTCTGAGATAGACATGGATGGAATGGTAAGTTAATCCGTTTCAGTAATACAGGACTGGAACGAGGAGTGAACTGGATTCGGAAAAGGGACTTTGTCCACTAAGATGGGCTTGGCAGCAAGGCCTTGGATACTATGGAAATCATAACATGTGCTGAATTGTTGACAAAATTACAAGTTTTATTCCGACGATAATTTATCATGATTAATGTTTCTTCATGATCTATACCTTATGTACTGCCATGTTTGATGTCATTGCTCAATATTTTGATGTTTAGATTTTATGCTCATGTTTTTTTACATTCAAATTTCTAAGGATTGTTTTATGTTCTCTATGCTTACCCTTACTAAGCATTTGAGCTCACCCTTTATATGTTATCTTTTACCCAGGATTTAAAGAAAGGTTTTAGTTAAGAAAAAAGGGGAAGATCATTAATGGAGATGTTGAAGATCTTTCACCACGATTAGAAGATTATATTCCGAGTTTCCAAAGACACTAAACTATTATGATCCTTGTGTGTCTGTTTTTGTTATTTATTAAGTATTCCAAAAAAGTGATGTAATGTCCATGTACGTCAAGCTTCGGGTCTCTACAGTTGGTATTAGAGGAAAGGTTTAGTCAACCTTTGGAAACTAGGATGCGAAAACGTTAGTGAGATCCATAGAAATATTTATAAGGTATGTCTAGGGATGTCCCCAAGGATAAGTATACGTATAGGATATAGTCCTAGAACTATGGTAACGATCGTAGAATTTAACCTAAGATGTTAGATATTGATGGTACTCCCCCTTTACTATGTTGTTTTCCCTAGCATGATTTTTTCCTCTCACACTATTCTTTTTGGGTTTTAGAAAATGGCTGGAAATAGGAAGATTCATGATAATGGAGGATATGATGGACAATGGAATGATATTCATCATGAGAAACCAAATGAAACGGGATTTGGAAGTCCAAACATCGTTATTATGCCTAATCAGCAATCTCATAATATGATCAATAATCTCAACTTTGGTACGTTTCCCGACTCAGATAAAAAGAGAAAGATGGAGTTTCATGATGATCATAGAGGAAAGAAAGTAAAATTTCCCTCATGTAAATCATGTGCGAAGAGGCATCGAGGAGATTGTTCCAAAGTAATTGGAAGATGCTTTGGGTGTGGAAAGGAAGGACACAAAGCCAGTAACTGCAAAGGAAAAGGTTCAGTTAACACCATGGACAAGGATAATGGTATTTCTATGACATCAACAATGATTAGATGTTTTAAATGTGGAATGTATGGGCATTATGCAAACCAATTCCCTAAGGGAAAATCTCATGAAGAGAATAAGCATGGTCATATGAGTAGTATTGATGTGGATGATGATGAAGAGACTACAAATGAAATATGAAATGAAAGAAATGATGAATCTAAGTAAGTGGTTTAATAAGTTAGTGGAATGATTGCACGTTTATAAAGAATAATGTATGGTACTATGGAATAAATAATCATCTATGTTTGGTTACACTATTGTTTTTCCTAAAGTATTTGAAAGTATATGTTGTATGGTACCTGTACCCATGGAAGTTTATTCAAATATTTTTTGGAAAGTAGATGATATGCGCATAATGAAGGTATAATAAGATAATGAGATGTTTGATTGTATTCATGAGCTCATGACTGATATAAGGACTAAGTGATATTATGGTTTGATTATAGAGATTTTTTGGGATTTTGGTATGTGGAAAGAGTTACCTTTTGATAGTATTCATGTTTTCACTAAGGTTCTATGGTAATTTATGTTTCAAGAGAATATTTGACTAAGGTATTCATGTGTTTAGAATGCAACCAACAAGATATATCTTATGATATATGTGGGATAAATGATTGTATTCACATTCTTGGTAGATAACCTTTATAGTAATTGTTTTCTTTATACTATGATCTTGGACCGAAGTATTTTAGATAAGCCTAAAGATTGGAATGGATTATGTTGGACATAGGTTAGTATTGTTTAAGGATAGAACTTTTTTCAATATTATTGATGGGATGTTATGGTAATGTAGTTTTAGAAAAGGAAAACCAACAGGACGGGAGACAAACCATCACGTCGGAATAGGATGTGGGAATCAAACCCACAACCGAAGTACGACTGGCCTCTATCACCAACTACTGGCCAACAGGAAGTCCCTGGTTAGTAGAAACTAGTTTTATTTTATTAAGCAGTATGATATATGATGTATAAGTTCATTTTTGTAATCGTATATGATTTACCCCACCATAGATGAACTTATGTATATTTGATAACTTTTGCTAAACTTTTGTTTGAAATCGATGGAATGACCCATCATTCTGTCACATGATCTATTAACACTTCACGAATAACAAATTCAACTTCATTTCTTTAAGAGATGAAGTGGAAATTGTTCAAAGCATGAACAACAGGGAGATTGTACCAAAATCAAGAAATAATTTCTTCTAATTCAAAATTTGAAACATTAGGGAAATGATATTGAAAACCAAAAATGTTGTCCTAGTGATCTTATATCCGATGAATCAAATGGTACCTTAGATCATCACAAATTCATGTCATTGTGATTGATGGCTTTTTCATAGCCATGTTCTCTACCACTCTCCATCAGAACATGGTGGTTAGATTTTTCTTCCATATACATATTTTCACCTATGTTCTCTTATATGGAAACCCAGGGATGAGTTACTTTGGGTAATCGTTACATTTCTTACTTTAGATTTTAAAATTATGTTTTCATATTCTTTTTTACGATGTGGGTTTCTATGAATAGTAAACGATTTATAACCCTGATGAAGTTTGAGGATGAAATTCATTTTAAGGGGGGTAGAATGTAACACCCCAAGATTTTATGAGATACAATATTTCTAATTTCTTTGATCTTCTATTATACACTACACCAATGTTATCTTGTAATATACGCAACACCATATTCGCTTGTAGTATATGTAACACTATTCTTGGATCGTGTTATACACAATTTCAAGTTCACAACATTGAGTGAATATATATATGTATATATATATATATATTCAATGTATAAATGAAAATGGTTGGATTCTGGTATAAAAAACATCAAAGAAGTCTTGCACTATACGCAACCCTAACTTTTCTTGCCTTACATGCAATCACAACCTTCCTCGATAGCGTGTGTTGTACGCAATACTGGGTTTCACTAAACAACGATATATGGTTATATTATTATCACAAACTAGACTTTATGAATATTATTCACTACATTTTGAATTTTATAACATTATTATTCATCTTACACATTTTCTAGAACACGGTATGAGAACAAAATAAATATTTTGGCTAAAATAAGTATTTTTCAAAAAATGTAGTTTTTCCCCCTTTTGATGGCGCACCCAATTTAAATCTAGTTTTTGACATGTTAATAAGTTCAATATTACAAAATAAAATTATAATTTTTAATTAGTATATAAAAATTTACATTGGATAAAGTTTTCATATTTTTCTGGTAACTTTCATATTTTAATGAATAGTAAAAACACACTATATTTTAATAAAAAACAAAATTTTTAATTGTAATAATTTATATAGTTTAATTATAATATTTAATTATTTTAAAGTATAAATAGAATATATTTTTACCATTTAATATAATTTATGTCATTAGCATTATTTTCACATTGAATTCATAGGTAAAAACATTTCAATCATTGGTAATGTTTTAACTTCTAAAACCCATTTTCTTAACAACGGGATTAATTATAAATTAATTACTGCAACTCATGTGTTTCAAAAATGGATTCCATATTGGGAATCAGTGGGTCCAAATTATGTTAATATGCTATTTTTTATTTTTTGGGCATTATGAATAGTAACTACAGAAATTTTTATTTACCATAGTAAAGGTAAATCGGGTAATTAAGGGTAAATATAAGATTATAAAATTACCCTAACACCTGCCAAAATCTTATTGGATGACTAAAAGTCGACCCATATCACCTAAGGGTCGGATTAGATTCATTTAATGGTCTTTTTTCCATGAAAATAATATTATTATTATTAAAACCAAAGAAAGTGACAACATGTCACTTTCTTAAATCTTATAAGTATATTAATTTTAATTTGGTGATAAACTTAATTAAACTTTTAACATGAATAGTCTCCAGAAAGATAATACAACTTATCTACATCATATGAATTTTTTTTATAATTTTTATGGATTAAATAAATATCATTAATTATGACACAATAGTAATGTTGAAATTATTTTATTGATTGAAATATCAAATAAATGATATTAAAAATATTAAAATAAAGATTATATGAACTATTTAATGTTCTCCACTAATTTTCTAGATACATATGACATTTTATTAATCTATTAAAGCTTCTAGATCGAACATATCTTCTGTATATAATTTATTTAAATTCAAATAAATGAATAGTGTCAAAATTGACACTATTGTGATTTCATAAAAAATAACATATAATAAAATTGTTTAAAAATTATAAATTAAAATTTGTATGGTCTAAAATGTCATAAAGTGTCAAATTATGGAAAATTAACAACACATATGTAATTATTTATAATAATTTAAAATTTAGAATATTATTACCACAAATAAAATTAAATTGATAAATAAGGATAAATCAAGTTGATAATGTTTAAAATAAATTCCTAACATGTCTAAATTCTATTGGTTGATGAGCTTACAACCCTATCTCATCTAAACTTCGGATATGAGTCAATTGGTGGTTTTTATGTGGGGTTGTGATTTAATATAAACTAATATTTCTTATATTTCCAAAGGTGCCCTCTCCTCCCTTATAAAAGGGTATCTCCTCCCACTCTTCCTCACACCACATTGAGCATTCAAGCTCAGCCAACCCCTACCAAGTTCTCTTCTCCACTTCCATATAAAAATCCTAGAGGTTCTAGTCTTCTTAGAAGAACATTTTTAGTTCCCTAAGAGGAGGTTAAGAAGAGGCACTTCAAAGAAGAGGTAATGTCCATTACCGATTCTTTCAACTTTATTTCTTCTTCTACATATTTTTCTTTAGTTGTTTCATTATGAAGTAATAACATTAGTTTCAATCATATACTGATATGTCATTATAAGTGAGAAACCACCCTATTTCACCATCTATCCATCCTACGGAAAAATAAATCACCGCACGTGCATACGTATGGAATACCGTCTCCACGCCGTGGTGTAATCTATTTTCGACCACCACCTTACATGGATGGGTAACATGGTGTAAATAGATAACTATATCTGATTATTTTAAAGTGATATTGATTCTAAAATATTATACATACACTTCAATACAGTTCCATGATCATGGGAATGATATCATCTCTCGTGCGTACGTACAGACTACCATCTCCACGATGTGATGAGATTCATTCTCCGTGTTAACCATTCATTAATCATTATAAAGTATATATAATAAGTAATCATGAAATATATGACATAATAATGATACTAGATTTATTTATATATATATTTATTTCATCTAATTAATTCCATTCAATTCAATAAGGAAACAAAAACAACGTTCATGCGTACGTACGACCAACCGTCTCCATGAATGGTGTATTTCATTCCATTTACTGATCTATAATATATATATATATATATGTATATGATGAATATATATTACATATAAATCATGTTTTAAATTATAAAATTAAGTAAATTAGGTTATAAGTAATAATATCAAGAACAACAAGTCCAAACATGTACGATAAATAAAACGATTTTACCCAAAATGCTACATTAACATGGAACTTACAAAATAACGGGTACTTTAAAGTCATAAGTGAACCATATATGATATCATAACAATGAATATGATTCTTTAATAAGTCAATGACATTATTTAAATCATTATATAGAAGGTACGGATACGTACGAAGCAAATCAGACCTCATGTTAGGGATAACTTTTCAAATCTCGTTCTTATACGAGATTGTTTATTCATAAGTATTTAATGGGGTTATTGTTATCATCCATGTACATGTTTCCTAAAAATGGTTTCAAGTATTTTTAATGTTATTTTTACCCATTTTTGACTTTTACTACATGGTATGTATGGAATCTTTCTTTTACGAGGCACTTTTTGACATTTCCGGCAAAAGTACAAGAAGAATTTTTTTTAACTTATACGACACGAACAAATTTTTATGGTTTTATAAAGCCTTATTTTCATGAAGCATCCTCCAAAAGATTTCATGACTATTTTCAAAAAAATCTTTTTCTTTTAAACTTTCATGGCATTTTGTGAGAAGGAAATTATTTTGAAGAAGACATGATATTTTCCCAAGAATTTATTTCAAATGTTTTATCAAAACCATTTTCCATCTCAGATGACATTATTTCATATGTGTATGATTCAAGTTTAATGTCTCTATGATTTACATGGTTTCACTTTTCTTATGATGAAATGTCCATTTGTTTTATATGGATTATGAGATTATGGGATGATGATTATGAAACTCATTTTATTCTTTGGGTTATGATAAATGTTTTAAGTTTATTTTGTGGCACAAGTAATAAAGATTTCATTATGAGATGGGTGGGACCTATATCTCCCTCCAATTAATTGGGTAAAGATTTATATCTCAGGAGATAAACATGGCAGGAACAGTATGTTAATCCGGTTCAGTAATACATGACTGGAACGAGGAGTGAACTCGATTCAGAAAAGGGACTTTGTCCACTAAGATGGTCTTGGCAGCAATGCATTGGATACTATGGAAATCATAACATGTGCTGAATTGTTTCCATAATTACATGTTTTATTCCTATGCTAATTTATCATGATTAATTATTCTTCATGATCAATGCCTTACACACTACCATGTTTTATGTCATTAATCAAGATTTTGATGTTTAGATTTTATGCTCAATTTTTTTTTACATTAAAATGTCTAAGGATCGTTTTATGTTCTCTATGCTTACCCTTACTGAGAATTTGAGCTCACCCTTTATATGTTTTCTTTTTCCCAGGATTTAAAGAAAGGTTTTAGGTAAGAGAACAAAAGTGGAAGATCATTAATGGAGATGTTGAAGATCTTTCCCCATGATTAGAATATTATATTCCGAGTTTCCAAAGACACTAAACTATTACGATCCTTGTGTGTCTATTTTTGTTATGTATTATGTATTCTGGAAATGTAATGTAATGCCCATGTACATCAATCTTTGGTTCTCTACATTAACAAATCTAATTTACTCTGACAAAGGAAGTGATGGCCTCATCTAGTAGACTTGCTCCATACGAAGCCCATTTATCGGAGCTCAGAAAGGTGGTTGTGTCATTGAGATTCACTCTTGACCACGCCTAATTGGAGCTTCAATACTTTAAACTAGAGTAGAACAACTTACAAGAGAAGTGGAAGTTGATAGAGATTTCAACTTGAGAAATATTATCTGAGTCACCCAAGCGTCTGTAAACATCGTGACCCTTACCCTAATGTCTTATGCGGGCATTTAAGGGGTTATATAACAACACCCAAGTACTAATATTATGTACATTATTCTTGTAAAGAAATATATATTCTATTTATTAATGTTACTTTGTAAATAGTTTATAAACCAGAAATTGTATTGTTTTTTAATATTTAACTAAGAAATCTATTTTGATGAATTAAAGTATTTTTGAATTAATTAATATTTTAATATGTTATTATTATTATTAACAAATTACTTTTTATTAAAAATAAATTATCATATAATTTTATGAATTCAACTCTATGTTTTTATGGATTAAAATCTGTATTTGTTAAAATCCATGAATTTTCTATAAATGTCAGTTTTTATTATAAAATTTAAAATTAAAATATATATGAACATATTTAAATAAAATTAATATTTTTTTTGAATTAGGTTGTCGAAATTATCCAACGATGGATTTTTCATACTTTTCTGAGCATGTCAAATATTTGGGAAAAAATTAAATATCGTTGAATCATTGAAAGTGTTTTATGGCATCATAATGACCCAATAGTTATGTAATAAAATACTATAAAAATTATATTCATCCAATATATAATTTCAAATTGAAATAATGTGATTTCAGTTTTGTTTTATTTATTTTACAAAGATTTAATGGACCGTTCAAGACTTATAAAACTTTTTATCAATTTAAATTTTTTTCCATGAGAGTGTGACTCGCCTCCACATAAGAAACTCTATTCCTTTAAGATTATCGACCATCATCCTTATATTTTCTTCCAATCCCCTTTGGAAAAAATCATGGCAGAAAACCATGGGCTGGTTTATGGTTGTGATTAGTCTAATGTCTTGTGTCCAAAACCTAGATAATAAATAATTCCCTCTCCTTTCTATTATAAACCCACCGAAACTCATACTTCCTCTTCACTCAAATACTGTTGAGTTCATCCAACCTCTTCTCTCCTCCCATTAGAATCCTCCCATGTCTCCCTAAGCTCCCATGAAGCCTCTCTCATGCCTCTCCCAAGCCTTTGGGATCACATTTCCAAGTAAAGGATTTACACATTTCTCTTTTTATCCATGTTTCTTATTATTTTTAAGGACAATTATTTTCAATTATAAATGTTGGGATATGATTTTTCACCTACCCCATACTTCACTATTATGCTTTCAATGATGAGACACCCCTTTTTCCCTCATTAAATGCCTTTCTTGTACACCTGTTACTATGTCAAAATTTAGAACAAAATTTCTCTTTCCTCATTTAAATTAAAAAATTCTTTTGTATCCAGAATCTAAATTCCATTACAATTGTTGGGAGATGTGTCTATATGACCCCATTAATGTCCATTTCAGGAAAATATGATTAGACACACCTTTCTCTGTCATCATCAATTTTTTTGAATTCTTATACACTCTGTTATGCTACCGAAATTGCACCACGTTTTCCCAAGCCAATGTCATTGTGCAGTGAATACCATAACCATTTCTATATCAAGGGTATTCATCTTTATCCACATTTACACATTGATTATAGAGTTTCATATATAAATTACACATTCCTTTATCATGGAATAAAAGATGATGTTTAATGAATCAGTGTTTTATTAACCATGTGGCACACATATGCATGAAATTAAATGTTTAAAAGGGTGCACCCTGATAGCACTCCAATAAATTGGGTAAAGTATAATATCATTATACATCATGTGAATTTAGTGTTGACTCATGCTAATTAATGTCAAATGTGGGTTTTCTCATTATTCATGTGCCATGAGGTTTTACTCATGATCCATGTAGAATGTGCCTTGGCTCATGAAAATTATATATTTATTGTTGTTGCCACATTTCCATGTTATGATAATAATGATATATATTGACTTTAGGTTCAGGTTTCTCCTATGCCCCATTGATATTCCTATTTCCTAACATTTATTGTAATAATCATTTTATTCCTTTTTTTTCTCCCTTACTGGGCTTTATATCTCACCCTTTTTTAATGAATGTCCTCAGGTTATCCCATGTAATGATAAGTACAAGGGAATGTAGTGGTAATGTAAAAGATTTTTTCAATAAAGATGTCGCATTCTATGTTTTATGTTGTTATGTAATGTTCCTAAGAACCAAATACACTAGATCTATTGATCTTGCATATTGTTTCAACTAAAGAGTTAATGTAATAAATTATGTTATGGGTGTAATAAAGAGAAGGGCTGTTATAAACTATAAATATGATAAGTTCAACAAGTGACCATTAAATGGTTTTTGGTCATTTATAAAGGCTTTTGAACACTAATCATCTTAGTTTAACCCCTCATGGTAAACATATTTTGTAACATACTGACCTCGGTGCCTCACACCAATTCCCTGAGTCGGTTGATCACATGACCTCAATCCCACCTCCCCTACAATAGGGGCTTCTGACTAGCATAAAGGTTATAATAAGATGACCATGGGGAGAATATACCTTGTTTTATGAGATTAAGACACTTTCATAAATAAATAAAAAATAGATGAAGAATATATAACCATAAAAAATACAAATATATCAAGATTATCAATATTAGAAATAAAATATCAAATTAAAATTCAAAAAATGCAATGATAATGTACGTGTCATGTGTATAATATTAAGACTGAAAATAATGACACCAATGACTCTGAAGAGGGTCCCAAACCATGTTTAGTTCCCTCATCAAAATTCAATCCCAACTCAGCCATCTATCACATGAACTTTTTCATTAACTAGTCCTGCATCAATAAATTATATTTGGTTACCAATTAGGTAGCCTAGTATGGTGTGATTACAACTCATAAATCCCCCACCTAAAGTGTCTAAAAACCTATGAAACTATGTTTGCAATGGTATAATGAAAACATTACAATGCATAAATAAAAAACTATCACATTACCATTTATTCATTACAAAACCACATTAATCCAGAGTTCACATAGAAAATCACACATAAACACCTTCACTAATTCATGCTGAATCATGATGTGTTCCATGAAATTTTCATATCATAATACATAATTCATCTCATGTTGTAGCATGAAGTATTACAATGTGATATCATATCATAATATCAGCTTATAATCCTGTTGGTGACTGAAGTAGTCCCATGTGAGGTCATATCTGAGAGTTCATTTTTTACCATTCATTATTTCATACTTGAATTCCCATGTTATCTGTCATACTACACAGAATTGAGTGACTTTTTTTCTCATTCTTTAATTCATTGATTAATTTCCATGTCACCATCCATACATACCTTATTAGAATGATAAGGTTTCCATTATATAATGCATACTTGAATGATTATGTTACCATCTATACATAACACATTAGAATGACCATGTTCCCATTAATAACATCACATTTTTATTTACATGATACCATTCCTAAAAAACATTAATTCAGCAACTAATTTTCCACATTTATTCCATTACTAATTCGAAGATTACATAATCACATAATGAACCATAATTAATTCACCAATTAATTTGGTCATCCCACCCATTAAATAATATAATAATTAAGTTACAAATATTCATAACTTAAGATTCCATAATTATTTTCTTAATTAATAATCGCATTTAAAGAATAAATTATTCATAATTAATTCCACAATTAATTTCCTCAATTAATGAAATCAAAAGACCGTAATTAATTCCACAGTTATTTATATTGATTCAATGATTTAAATAACTTCTAATTAATTCCCTAACTAATTATCTATTCCATGGTCCATATATCTCATATTTACTCCCCCAATGAATTATCTAATTCTACATCCCATAATTTCTTAATTAATTCCCAAATTAGATATCCATTTCTAATGTATATTTATTAATCAATTAATAACATTAAATAACCCAATTTAATAATATAAAATACTGAGAATGCTAGAAATTATATAATTTTCATAAAAGTATGAAAATCATGGATATGGGAAATTGAATACTATAACACTTACCTCAAATCATCGAAGAATAATTACCGAACAAAATTCCCCCAAAAAATTGAGCTGCCCAATGACGTACACTTCGATCTGAATCCCAAAACACTCAATCTTGATTAATGAAAATAAAATATCTTAATTCAAAATCTAGATCTACTATAATAGATCTAGATTCACCAAATCTACATCTATATCTATAGAAAATCATGATTACTTATCAACAAAATCACAAGAGAAGGAAGGACGTTTAATGGTAAAGAAAGGTGTTATGATCTACATATTGGGTTAAGATAAGATCCTCTATTTGATCTTCAGATCATGAAGAACTATTGTTGCGAGGGATTTGAATTCTTTTTCTGAGAACCAAGTTTGTGGAATACCTCCTAGGGTTGAATAGGTGTCAAAATCGGTGAGTTTTTGGTGCATTTTAAATTTAAAAATTATTTTTTTGGAGATATTAATTCTCACACTTAGTTAGTTGGGATGGGGTGCATGGTTTCCAAAAATGTGCGCCAGCCATATGCCAGTTATTTAAGCAGTTCCTGGTTACTTATATGAGAGGGGATGGTTTAACAAATCATGAACCAATTGTGCAATTTCCCATTGTCCAGGGTTTCTCAGTTTGATGGGATGGAGTAGATGGTTTTCCCTAACCATGAAACAACCATGCACAACCTCGTTTCTTTAATTTTTCCCAAAATTACTACCAATGACACCTCATATTACAGCCCCCACAAAAACATATCAAATATTGAAAAAATACTATCCTAAAAAAGAGATATAGTCAACTCTCGAAAATTTCAGCATCTTAAAATCTCCCCACCTTATAACATCCCCCCCCGACGTACACTCCCAAGATGCCCTATGATCATGAGAAAACAATATTTGGTTTTGAGGACTAAATATATCCTTCCTCTTCTCATTTATTATCTTATAAACATTTTTATTTCCACCTCATATGATCTTTTGAAACAATCATTCCCAACATTACATTCTGAATAAGATCCAATACACACATTAGATTCTCCTCAAATGGAAAATCTACCTCAAGGTGAGAATCATCCACATCGATCACATGAGAAGGTTCCAGGTGATAATAATGAAGTTCTGATACATGGAAAAAATTATTCATATAATTATTTTTGTGTAAGATCCAATTAGTATGCCACTAGACCAATTCTCTCCACAACATCAACTAGTGTAAAAACCAGGGTGCATGCATTTATAGTCTCTAAATCCTATGGTGCCCTAGTCTAGGTGGCAACCAAAATAAAATATCACCACCCTCTATACACTCTAGGATTTATTGATGTCTATCATCATGTAACATCAAAACAATCAGAGCCATAGAAATATGATTCTATCTTATCTTCACATGTTTCAACATCACATATATTAGATTCCATCCCAACAACTCAGATTCACCTTCCTCCATCTATAATAGATGTTTTCTGTTTAAGATTTCCTTAAATATCCTCGTATGGTTCCATTTTCATAGTTTCTTGATAAGATTTATTATATAAAAAAGCAACTATGTAAAATTTTTTCTCCCTAACCATCCAATTTCACAAAAATATGCCAACTTAATATCCTCCAACAACTATATAGTACACCCCGATTACCCATCAATCTCTGGGTGAAAATTCATACTAAAAAATACCTATATACCAAGAACCTTTTTTAAGTCCTTCCAGAAGTTTGAAGTGAAACATAAGTCACTATTTGAAATAATAGTATGTGGTACCCCATGTATATGCATTATTTCAAAAACCTAAAAATATACTAGATGGCCCATTGGGAATGTCTCTTATTTAATCAAAAAATGTGCTAACTTCATCAATCAATCCGCACAAATCTATATAGCATCTTTATTCATTGGAATCTTCGATATACCCCCCCCCAATTTCCATTTTAATGTCATCCCACTTGAATTCCATAATAAGAAACAATTTTAACAATCCTATAGTTCATTGATTCATAGAATTCACCTATAGAAATGTGTATCATCGTTTCCAAAACCATGCTATATACTTTTTCATGTCTAAAAATATTATCATCATAGGTTACACAACATGTTGGTCACATCGAGATGTAACACCCACATGAAGGAATGAAATTATGGAATCATATATTCTCACATATTTATAAGCACATAACCTGATATATGACATGGATGATCACATCCTCATCTATGATCCAATATAATTCTAAATCCCCACCATTAAGGATTTCCCTCAATGACAACCATTATATATATTCATACTTCCTTTCAATAATCAAGATCAAAAGTGTATAATCCACTGAAGATGATACCATATGCATCTTCTCTTGACTCTCCTTAACCACCACATGTATCTCATCCATCAAGGTCTTAATATTCTTATTAGAATTAGACTCCCAAACCATCTGAGTTGTATTTTTCCTACTTGACGTGTCAAATACAATATTTCCTTTCACCAGAGTATTCAATTTCTCAAAATCAAATGAATTTATATAATAAACCGATTTATTCTATTTGATATTCCAATATTCCTAATATAATATATTCCTGAAACCCTTGTGATTGGTAATCATCGTACACTACTCACCCAAATGATATTATCACCAACACTTTACAGCATAAACCATAGATTCTAGCTCGAGGTCGTGTGTAGGGTAGTTCAATTCAAGTGGACTTATCTCATTAGTCCCATATGAAAAAACTCAATATTCTTATCCAATCACAACTATGAGACTAACTCTATATGCGACATAATAGACCATGTACTCCTAACATGGATCAGGTAGGATCAATTCTAGTGCTGATTTCAAATTCTTATATAACTCTTAGAAGGATTTTTAAAATTTGTTAGACCAATGAAAAAATATCCCTTTTTATCCTAATAGAATTTTTTCCTATTATGAAAAGTACTAAATAAGTCTTTGATAATATCCAGCTAATCTTAGAAAGATTCGGATATCATTACATTCTCAGGGTGCTCATAAGAAACTACTACATGAAGATTCTCTTGGTCCTTTAACACACCATCTTAAAGATGATGTGTCCTAATAATTATACCTGATCAATACAAAATTTACACTTAGATCGCTTTGTGTGTTTCTAGTTCTCTATAATTTTACTCGGGATGATTTCAAGATGTTGGGAATGAACATATGGAGTCTTGGAGTACACCATGATGTCATCTAAAATCACAAACAAAAACTAATCCTGGTATGGATGGAATATTATATTCATCGACGCCAAAAATATATCATTGCCCTTTATAAACCCAAATGGAATTATGATAATCTTATATTGATCAAAACTACTTCTAAAGGTAGTCCTAGGTATATCAGAAGTCCGAGAAGTCAACTAATTGCACCCCAATCATAAGTCTATCTTCGATAGCACACAATATCCACTCAATTGGTCAAATAGATCATCGATATGAGGATGAGGATAACAGTTCATTACCGCCACGTATTTCAACATTCTGTAATCTTTACACAAGAACACACACTTTTCAACATTATTTGCAAAAAACATAGGTGATCATCAAGGTGACATACTTAGATGGATAAATCCATTATCATCCACTCCTCTACCTATGTCTTGAGTTCATAATTATTGTTCAATTATATTTCGTATGGTGGAATATATACAATCTTATCCACCAACATGAAATCAATAGTGTATTACAAATCACACTCAGTTGGCCACTTTGAGAATTATTCAAGAAACGCATCTTGAAAGAGTTCTATTAAAGTTTATGAAACATTAGGTTTCACACATCCATCATCTAGAAAAAGAGTGAAATCTTTGGTTGGGAGCTCTAATCATTCCTAAGTGATTGGACCTACCCAACCTACATGTGTAACCCATTCCATATGGTGATTATAGCTTCCTGCCTTAAGAGATGTAAATGAAACTATCATTTAAAAATAATAAATGTAGACTTAGAAAATGACTATCCAGTCCATCCTATTTTTAAGTTGATGCATGAAATGTTATAGATAGAGATAACCTATAGAAAACACTGGTCCTCAATCTGATGCGAACATCACTAACACAAATAAACATTTCCAAACCATACTCCTAGTGGTTTATCTACCCTCATAACCCCACTTATGAACTCAACTGCTATGATCAAACCATTAACATGTTTTTCAGATATAATGGAATGATAGGCACCATTATTAAAAAGTAACTACATGATATAGAAGCTTTATGTATAGTACAACTCACTATCAAAGTTTAAGACTCACAATAATGATGAGTAGGATAAAATACATGTTGTTGTCTTAACCCTCTTTCATTTCACACATTCTAACTCTCCTAAGTTTTACCACCCCATTGATATGGGCCCTCATTCCAAGAAACACCACATCTACTACCTCTACTGCCATGACCAGTAGAACTCAAGCTCTAGGGATGCAATGGGGCCTAATATCCTATTCACACACCCTAGTTCTATATAGATACTCTATCACTAACTTCTTATCATTGGGTCTTACAGAAGTCATTTAGTTATCTCATATTTCCACCATATCTTCACTCCATTGGTGGTAATAGACAACATTGCCGATAGTTCCTTATCATGCTCGACTAATGTAAAATCACTCCAACAAGGTCTTATTCAACTGAACCCAATGTTAGTGCCCCCATATTCTCACAACCATGGATTCGTTTATCATAATGACACTTATTTCTCACTAATCTCACACGACCTTATCATCTAGTGGAAACTTTCTGTCCAACATTTATAACATTCTTCTGCATCCCTTCAAATATGAGAGCCTGATTTTCCACATTAGTATACATTATTAATCAAAATATGTAAACATTGTACATAATATCACAATAATTCTATCCAGATGGATTCTTGATGCAGCTATATCATCTCCTCCCAATGATTGAAAAAACACTACAAATATATAATGTGTCAAGCATAATCCATCACTAAAATTATCCCCTATGACAACCATTTGAACTCTACCACTCTCCCCAACCCACCATATCTGTATAAAAGTATCTAAAAACCTATCGTATAATTCCTTCCATAACATACAATTATTCATTCAAGTCCATACATGAGTGTCCCACAAGAAATTCACTAATCCCATAGAATATATGCTGCAAAAATGACCCTCTTCTCAAAAGGAGTCACCAAATGGTCAAGTGTCATCTCTATAGACGTAACCAAGAACTCAACCCCATCATGCCCAACCTCTATTGTGAATGTATGTGGGTGCTGGAAGAGAAACAATCGCATCATACTAGAAATTATCTTCATAACTTGGCCTGGATGTCTTCCCATTATTTTAATGAAGCAAGATCGGTTCTCTATGAACTTCTCCCCTTATTCCTCCTTGAGCACTGTGAGTGCCTCATGGTCAACTATTGGAAGATGATTACCATCCATATCCTCCTTTCATCCTATGAAAAAGAATCATTATGAAAGAAATTATCTACAAATCCAGACACATGTCTTATGAATCCTAACTCAACATTGATAAATTTATATAGGTATAAAATGATAACATTTCATATCAAGTATCTTCCTCAAATCCCACCACAAGATCAAAACTGAGGTGCTAAAACTTCTCTGAAACATCATACACCTAAGACTTGGTTATCAAATTGATATTATGTTATCTTTATTAAAACTTCATTAGATACCCATTTATTCACATATATCATCATTTTATAATTTGTAATTATTATTAGACACCATATTTCAGTACAATTTCATGTGAAAGGAAAAAATTTCTATGTTTAACGACATTCCCAAAACCCAATTTCCACATCGTGACTAAAATAAATCTTGTTACAAATTAATCTTGACTTCCCGGAATTATGCATATAGACACAAAACAATTTCTATCCATGGATATTTGTGAATTCTATGAAAATATCAAGAATACATTTTAGCATCACTCAAATGGTAAATCACTCCAGGTGAAATAATATTCTACTATTACAATAAACAATAATAACAACAATCCAACCAAAGGTAGTTTGTTTTTATATTGTAAATGGGTTTGAAAATCCCATTAATTTGATCATTACAAATGATCAACTCTTCATAGTCTCTTATGTACCTTTTCAAAATACTAAAAAAAATAAATTCAAAAAGTAAAATCCTCTGATGCCAATTTCTAATGTCCCGATTTCTATGCCACACATCGGGTCCCTGAGCTGTTCGGTCACATGACCTTAAGCGTTCCTTCCCATATGCCAGATGCCTCTATCTAGAAACGAGGGTCGAATAAGTCAATCATGAAATGAATGTACTCTATTTTATTAGAGTAATACTTCAAAGGATAATAATAAACAATAGTGGAATCAAATATAACCATAAACAATTCTAATATGACAATAGAACCAATATAGGAAATACAATATCATAATAAAGTATACAGAATGTCATTCTAATGTATGAATCATGTTCCTAAAATGAAAATTGATAATAAAGACACTAATGACTCCCAAAAGCGTCTCGAACCATGTTTGGTTCCCTCATCCATGCTCCATCCCAAATAACCCATATAACACCAACCATTATCACATATCATGTCATGAAGTTATTATGTTTATTTCAGTACCTATCAGGTATCCTGAGAAGTGTGTGAGAATAACACAGTAATCCACCCGCAATGGTGTCCAAAAAAAGTAAAATCAATTATTTTTGGTAGCTGAACAATGAATTATGTACAATGAATAAATATATAGTTATCAAAATATCATTTATTTTTTACGTAGGCACGTTAACTCATGGGTTCTCAATGGAAGTCAAACTACATCCCCAACATTGGCTCATACCAAATCCTAAATTTTTCTCAGGTAATATGACATCTTAATACTTTCTTCAACTCATTTCTAAGCCTAATGTATTCTCAGGTGAGCCCATATATCAAAGTTTCTTTATTATCGTTCATTAGTTCCTTGTTGAATTCCCATGTTACTGTTAACACTGTGGATAATAGAATGACCATTTTCCCATTAATTGATAAATAAATGACCATGTTACCATCCATATATAACACTTTATAATGACCATGTTCAAATTATATAATACATTCTTAAATTACCATGTTACCATCCATACATAACACATTATAATGACCATGTTCCAATTCATTACTCCACACTTGAATAACCATGTCACCATTTATAAACGCAAAAGTAATTTAAAAACTAATTATCTACATAAATTTTATTATTAATTAATTAATTATTTTTCACATAATTACCATTAATTAGTTGAACAAATAATTAAGTCATCAAAAACATTAATTAATTTAAAAAATAATTAACTATCATTCATATATCATTATTCCATAATTAGTTTTTAGAATTTATTATCTCATTAAAAATTTCAATTCATGATAATTATTTCTACAAATAACAACCTCAATTCATGGCATCAAAAGAATATAATTAATTACACAATTAATTATACCAATTTGATGATTTCAATATCTAATAAATAATTCCCCAATTAATTATCTAATTCATGGCCCGTAAATCTCATAATAAATCTTCCAATTAGTTTTCTATGTCTATATACTCTAAATATACAATTAATTCTAATATTAAATATTTAATTATATAATAATTCAAATCAATTGGAAATGTTTACTAACCCAATTTAAGAAATCAAATTGATAAGAACACTACATATTCTCTAATTTGTTGAAACATATAAAATTCATGACTATGGTAAATTTAATATTCTACAACTTACCTCAAATCATGGTTGAATAATCACAAATCAAAAGTCACCAAATATAGGGTGGTGAAACAATGTAGTTTTAGATTGTAATATCAAAAACCTAATTAATGATTAATGAAATCAAGGTCCCTAAATTCAAAATATTGTTCCAAAATCATAGATATAGATTCACTAAATATAGATCTAGATCTACCAAAATAAATGATCATATCTCACAAAAATAACTACATATTGAAGGAGGATGAACTAGAAATCAACATGATAGCATCAAATTACTTGGATATGAGAAGATCTTCAAAATTTCCTTTATGTCGTAGAGAATGGTGGTTAAGAAGGCTCAGAATTCATCCCTAGAGCCCCAAAATCATGATAGTCCTCCGAGGGTCTGATTGGGGTTATATTTTATGAGTTTTGGGTCTCCAAGGAATTTTAAAATAATTTTTTTGGTGACATTAATTCTTATACATAGTTGGTTGGGTTGGGACGAATGGTTTTTATCAACCGTGCCCCAATTATTAAATAATTATTTTAGGGGTTTATAGTTTCTCCAATGAAGGCCCAAGGTTGGAAAAATAGTTTTTCAAAGATGAAATTCCCCACTTATCATGGTTTTATGTTTTTGTGGGTTTTGGCCTATGTTTTCCTTAACCCTACACCGGCCACACACTATAATTTTTCTTTCATTTTTATTTAAATTACACCCAAACTCATGCCAAGATATAAACTAAAACCATTACTAAAATAAAAAAATAATAGTACCAGAAAACAGTCCCAATAAAACTCTACAAATGTTTAGTATCATACACATTTTCAAATAAACCACAATAATTAATTTATATTATTTTTACTATTAAATATGGAAAAAATTAATTTAATGATTTTAGATAGTATAAATTATTCGTATTCCAAAATATAAAATCCAATTTTTCCAAATTCAATTAATAAATGTACAATAATTTAACTTAAAATTATACCTCTGATGTGACGAATGTTCATTTTTCTTAAAAGAAAATTCTCTTTAGTATAGAATTTCAAAATAAAAATATTTTATATGAAATTGATTAAAATTAACAAAATGAGTTAAATAGTTATTTAATTGAACTAAATATTGAATAAACACATTTTAATATAAAATTTATCCACATTAATAATTAAAATGAAGATGTTTATTCCAATAAAAATTTGTACTTTTAGTTATTCATAAAAAAATGAATATTTTATAAAAAATACAAAAAATTGACCTAAATAATATATTTACATTTATATTTCTAAAATGTTGTTTATATTATCAATTATTTTTTCTAAATGTGGTAAAAATTTGTTTTAAATTGTATTTTGATAAAATATATAGTTAATCTTTCCCATGTAATGAACTCAGAGGTCAGACCAATAGATAAGGATATTACTTTTGATGAAAATATATGGAGATTATGGATCAAAAATTTAAATTATTATGAAATAGTACCACCTACTAGGTCAATGAATTTTGGCACCAACATCAATATGAAGAAGCTACAAGGAATACTGATGATATGACGATGCCGGAAAATCCTAATTTTTTCTTTAATAGTAATGAATTTTCAGGTAGAAATTAATTTTGTGGGGGATGAAATATAATAACAAATGTATTTATGAATTATTTATTACAAATATAATTAATTTCTTCGATACATTGAATTACATGAAAGACCGAGTTTTATCATACCAAAATTTAATATTAATATCATTAATTAGTAATTTCAATCAAAAATACCAATAAAAATTGTGGTATTATTTTCTTTAAATTATGTATAGTGGATTTATTTAAAGAAAATATCTTGTTAAATATGTACATAATTGATTTGAAAAGTCATTGTTTACTTTTAAAAAAATTTCTTCTCATAAAATGAATTTGGTTTCCTATGAAACAAATAATAAAAAAGATACTTTTATCGGTTTTATAATGTTTTCAAGAAAAAATAGAAATAATTTTTGGAAAAAAATGGATTATTAATATAGAGTAAATTGTTTATAATTGTCACAAATGATTAATTTTCAAGGAATAGTTCAAAACATAGATGTTTTTGAATAATTTCATTTTTATTTAAATAAATTTATAAGATACATTTTAAAAAAATGGTATAAATGTATTTTTTTTATATTATTATAATTAATACAATTTAGGGAATTTGTATAAATTTTACATGAAAACATTTTTTACTAATGAAAAGTTTCACTTTGTCAAATATACCTTTTCCTCACATCTATGGGATTAATTTTAAAATAAATTCTTCCACATAGTTAATTTAATTTAAGAAATTTATTTCATATTGTGAACCATAAAAAAAATTTATATAACATGCTAAACTTATATTTTGTTTTTATTGAATAGTGAAAACATTAGTAATCAATTCCCACTAGTAAGGTTAAAATGAGTTTATCGGGAGTTATGATAAAAATAGAAGGGATAAAATAACCTTAAATATTTCACAATCCCTATTTTATAACCATATTTAAAACATATATCATCTAAGGATAAAAAATGATATATTTCTTTAGACAATGGTTCTGGATAAAACATGTGTATGCCTTTTTCCTTTCAAAAATTCCAATAGTGTCTTCAGCCCCTCTTATAAAATGGCACCCCCTATACTCTCATCTTCAAACAGTCAAAGGCTTTTGGTACAGTAAATACATACCCAATTACATTCCCTACATCTATACACAAATTTTATATTTCTAATTTTCTTTTCGAAAGCCTGTTTGTAAAGATTATCATGAAGACCTGAAGAGGTAGTTTGAAGATGAGTTATCATTATTAACTGAGTATTTTATGTATTATTTCATTATTTGTATCCATAAAATTTTATTAAAAAACATTATACAGTAAATTTATTATATAACATATAATTATTTGTTATTATGTTATTATTATAACCTATATCTATATCCTCTTCCATTAAATGGGAAACAATACTATCGATGATGTTAATAGTGGACTACCGCCTCAAGAACCAATGTAATTAATTTTCCAACAATACCAAATTGGTAAAATTTATGATGTATTGTAATTAAATAGAATATATGTAAGACATAATTATTTTTCTAGAATTATAATATGACATATACCTTCTTACATTCCTTGTTTTTTGAAATGATTACATCGCCCATGTGTAAGAGTGAAATACCACAAAAAAAGCTATGTGATAGGTTTTTCATTTAATTTCGAGATGGTGGGAAAATAATATTTATTTAATGATTATATATATAGTATCACAACATAATTATTCTATAAAATTTAAATGAAATTTTATTTCATTCATTCCATATGTTGAGATAATGGAAACAACATTCACATGTACCTATGATCTACAGTCTCAATGAACTATGACATTAATTATTCCATTTCTAAAATTAATGAATTATTATTTATATAATATATATGATATTATATATTGATTAAATTTTCATAAATTTTAAACCATAATCAACGTACATGGACATAAACTACCGAATCTAAACATGCATTAAAATGATGCAATTTTCACTAGGAACTATGACTTCAATAAAGAAATGATAATCAATTGGAGGTAAAGGGTATTATGTTAGTCATATAATATATGATAATATAATATATCTATATGAAATATAAATTTATTATACAGGAGTATTAAAATTTTATATTGAAATTCAAGACTTCAGGAAGTGATTGTTGTCTGATTTTATACTTCTATGGGACATATGTCATATTCCCCACTTGTTTCTTTTTTTGGTGTATATGATTTCAATATTAAATGATATATACTATAATTATTTATTATCAGGATATTTACAGTTTCATTTAATGTAATTATTTCAAGGGGATTAAGAATAAAGGATTACCAAAGTGGAATATTATTTTTATATCACCTTTAATTCTACAGGGAACATTCCATATTCACCAATATTATTATTATTTTTTGATGTGTATATAATACGCCAAAATGTTTTAAATTATTATTATAATAAAAAGATGGGATTAAAATATCTATATAATTTTTTTATTTCATGGGGATTCTGATTCAAAATACCCAAATGTTTTAAATGTATTATGTTAGAACTACATTATTTATCGGGTTGTTTATGATTATGTTCTGGTGTTCAAATATATTGATATATCTCTAAATAAATTATAGTACATTATTATCTTTTTTATATATTTATAAAAAAATGTATCAATTTCATTATAATCTCACAAAATAATCAAGATACTGTAAAACAATTTGAAGGAAAGTCGACTATATTTTACACAATGGTGGAAAATTCATAATCTTCCATGTCCATATTATCTAAATAATACCAAAAAAACATTTCTCTATTCAATGAAAATTGATTAAATAAATTATTATAAATTCTATTTATTAAAATTTCTAAAATGAATCTTACTTTTATTTTCTGTATGACAAACTCTTCACTTGTTTCTAGAAATAGGAAATGAACAATTATTTTATCATTTATGGTCTGAATTAATAAATGAAAAAAACATTTCATTGTATGTTTAATTGTTTATTTTATAATAAATTATTTTATATAATATTTGGGAAATTTTTATATTTCATGTATGTCACATAAAAATGAAAATCATATTTTCCTCAATAAAATTTTAATGAAGTTTTTATAGAAATTTTATTCACCAACTCTGAAAATGATTGGTGTTGCGTACATTTTAATAAGGATATAATCCATTGGTAACATGTTTTCTCATTATATAGACGTCTATTATGATGATGATGGAATGTATATGAGAACTAGTTATTCTCATGCTTTATTCTATGTTGAATTTAATGGAATGTTTTTGAATCCCATTTCTATTTCATGACTTAAGATTAAATGATATGATTAATATTTTTGGATCTTTTAAAACACATTTGTATGGTTTACATAATTTTATGGGTTATTAAATTAAAATCCAATGATGGTGGCTACATTATAACCAATTAAGGTTGTTAAATTATATATAAGTAAGGTGTTCACATTAAAAACATGTATTGGTGGATTCATTATAAACTAATGGTGGGTGAGCACATTATATATCTCCAATGAATTGGGTGATAATGTGAAAATCATGATTTAATTTTGTTATTATTGAACTTGATTTCATGTTCACTATATCATTTGTGAGACAGTTTTTCATTCTACATAGTTAAGAATAGACATTGCTTTCATGTCCATATTTTCATACATAGATATGGATTTTATGTTCATAAGATTTCATGTGGGTCAATTATATATATATAAATACTTCTAAAAGGCCCTTATTTAATACATGTAACAAAAATAATGAACATATTTCTACATATACAGTTTAAAATATTATAATAATTTTTTGTGACACAAATCATTATCTTCTTCTAATTCAATAGTTTCATGGATCATATTCTTTGACTCATATGAGATTCATGCCTTATAATCATATAAGGTTTATTCCAACAATCATGATTATGTTCTTTGGTATAAAGTGATCGTATTTATAAATGTTGTGAAAATTTTATCTTCCCCTTATACACATGTAATCATCATGTGGTCATTAATATTTCCCATGTTTACACTTGCTAGTAATTTGAGTTCACCCATTCTTATGTCCCCCTTATACATGTTATAATTAATATTATTGTGCATGATATTTATATATAGGTGAAAATAATGAATAAAATAGTAGGAGAAGATGTTGTTTACATATAAAACATTTACTTATGTGTCCACGTTTCCAATAGTAATAGCCCTATAGTATTCTAGATTGAATCATTATGTTTAATAATGAATATTATTGAATAAAATATATAATATTTCTATGTTGAAATCTAGGGATTCTGTATTAGTATTGACTAAAGGATTTTTTAAATGGTTTATGGTTGTATTTATTGAAATGTAGAAATGTTTAGTGTAGAATCCCCAATGTACGGTTATCCCTGATGTTGTGGATGCATAATATATTTATAAGTGAAGTGAAGCGTAGTTTTGTGGGTAACACATAGATTTTAAATAATGTAAATTTACTATTTAAGGGTCAAAGGCCACAAAATGAACAAAATATGATGGGAAAATGAGTGCAGATCATAACTCACCTCAATCACTCATTTTAGAGGTATTCTATAGTGTTTTATGGTGTCTCTTTAAACATCATAACTTTTTCCCAATTTTTTTTCCATGGTAATTAATTTTTAAGATTAGTAATTAATATTAACAAAAAAAGTTGAAATTTTACCTAATTGGGAATATTTTATTCGAAATTCTAAAATCAATTTATCAGATAAACTATATATGGGTTTGAAAATTTAATTTTATTATTATCATATATAGTTGGTGAAAAAAATTTCATTGAAATAATATGTTTTTAATATTACAATTCAAGTGTAAGTAATGGTTATTAATATTATAAATTCCCATGAAATAAATATGTCTATAATAAATAATATTAATTTTATGAGTATTGAAATGAAATTGAGAACCAAATCTCACCTTGAAAATATTTGATTCAACGAGAAAAATAAAAATGGTTTTATTAAACAAACATTTTAATTTATTTCTAAAAATAGTCTCATATAATTGATATTATCAATAAATATATTAAAATTTATTATTTTAAATTAATAATAAATATTATTTGACAAAAAATCTTTTTTTAAAACTCATAGGATAAACTTCTATATTTGTCAAATCCTAACAAATGTAATTTTTTCAATAACAAATTAAAAACAATGTTTAGAGAAATAAAAAAATTGAAATAATATTTTAATATGAGGTATAATTTTTTTTTTAATTTTTAAAATATAATTGTAAAATATATAAAATATTATTTTATTAGAAAATTAAAATAGATGAAGATATTATTTTATTTAAAAAATGATGGGTTTTAATCAGTAAGGGTAGTATTATTTTATATTAATTTTTAATTTAAATGTTTTTCATATATTTGGGTATAAATAATAATATTTTAAATGTTTTTAATTTAATCAATTAGAGAAAATAAATATTAAAAATTTTAATTGAGAAAAAGAATACTGAATAATTTTACTAAATATTCTTTAACAAAAGCCAAAAAATCTTGTTATTTAAATTTTTATATTTTAATTTTACTTATCCATTGATATTAAAATAATTATTTAAAAAATATATATATCTATATATATGTATCAAAATTTTATAATATGATTAATATTCATACATTAGACAGACACCCATGCTCATATATATTATTTTATTAACATATTTTAATTTCATTGTGAATTATATTATTTTTAATTTACAACCTAAGTATATAGTAATTTATTATACCTCTAATATACATGATCAATGATCGTATTAATAATGAACATATTAGTAATGATAATATAAATATGGGCCATGTTTCATTTCTGAGTATATAGGCTTATTAAATCATTTGTACAATCAATTCTAAATTATGAAAATATTGTTCAAATTTCATATTTTAGTTTTTGAATAATGTTTTCTCCTTTCATAGTGATATATATTATTATAGGTTTTGTTTGGATATTGCTGATCGTCAATATTTAAGATTATATTAGGAATTTACTAATAATTCATCTTTTACTCTATTGTAAATTTTTTCACTTATTGATTTATTCACTTTTAATGGTTGTAATTTTATCCAATGTGACTAATAATACATGGTGTGAAATACATTGTTATATATTCTTTTATTTGTAACATTTCATCTATTAATAAATAAATTCTTAAAAGACTAACATATATAATAAATGGATTATTTTGTAAATTTTTTTATTCCAATAGGAATATAGAAAAAATAGTTTAAAATTATATACATATGGTCTATAAGAGGATAATAATTCCATAAAAATATTGGTAATTACATTCTCCATCTCTAAATAAATTGTTTCCACCCAATTATAATTACTCTTAACTAAAGAATTTATATGAGGGAATTCCTAGCATAGTTATCATCAAAGATATAAGTTCTAATATTACATCTCCCTTACACTCGTTGGATATACCATGTAACTTTTATTTCCACAATAAATAGTAAATATTCATACAATAATGTGATCATTTATTTATGTAATCCAATAATATATTCTTAATAACCCACATCTTTAAAAACCAATTGAATCAATAATAAATTAAACCACCAAGGGAATATACATTCCTTAAATGTTTAAATATAATTTTGACATGCAAGTGTATTAATCAATGGTTTACACCCCCATGGTTTAGCCACTGTAAAAGGGCCATATGGGGTGTTGGATAGGTTTTGATTTCAAAACTATCTAAATTTATCAATGTATTTGTTTTCCTATTTTCTTTTATATCTTTTTATTTCTACTTTCTTGTCAACTTTTTATATTTATCAATTTTTCATAATATCACAAACTAGTCAATGTATATTATAATCTAAAAATGTTAATTAAAAGTACCAAAAAATATCAAATATTATCTTTTATTTAAATATACCATCAATTAAAGCACTATCATACTTAAAAATCTAAAAATAAATCCACCCTTTATTAAATAAATATTATATATATAATAATCATATTATTTATCTTGGGTTCAATCATGTGTTCATTAATATTTATCAAAAAAATTATGATCATGTCAAAAAATCACTTTTCATGGTTATTTATTACATTTAATATATGTTTCAACCCCATAAAATCAAATTTATTGAAACATAACTAATAGATGTTACATAGAACCACCACAATATTTATAAATTTCCCAAACAGCTCTGATATGTATCACTAGATTATGAAAATAGTTATGACAATCAAAAAAATATTTTATTTACTACATTATATGAAATAACATAGGAATGACAAGGATATTGTCCTTTTCAATCATATTAAGAACATTATTAGATTTATAAACAATTATCAATAATCACCTATTTAGTTATAATAAATAGTGGGTTTTGAAACATAACTTTCTCAGTTTTATTTTCTTGATCCTACAACAAAAAAATAATATAAACTAAATTTTTATAATAATATATAAACGAATCAGATTTCATTAGTATGAAATTTTAATTTACATATTTTTTCTACAATGAAAACTTAATTTTATCATATGATATTGTCCTTTAATTGTGTTATACATGGTTAATCCTCCAACAATCTTGTTTCTTATAAGGTCACTTGTAATTGTGCTATATCATAATTACTAACAGAATCTAAATGAGTATAAAAAATATATATCATTGATAGTGGTTAAAATATATAATATAATTGACAAAATGATATCCATTAGGATTTCCAAAAGATTATTGAAATTGTGTATATTTTTTGATCATTGGGAGATGATTGATTTAATTATCCGTACAACATTTTTAGTGTTTTTACCATGAGGTACATATGGTTTGGGCCCCTCATTCACTTTTAGTATCAAGGAAGGTATGGAATTAAATTTAAAAAAATAAAACATACATGTTACCAATATTTTCGAATGTTATTATATATGAGACTTATCACATTGACATAACCCCAGGGTTTCACTATACTTAATTTATTATAGTCCCTTGAATATAAGTTCATGTTACATAAATTGTTATTTATTCCATTTAAATTATAATAAACATTAACATTTCAAAATGTTTTCACATTCATAACTACTAATTTATCCTCAATCAGTATCATCATAAACTAAAATTTAATTTTTACATGGGACTAATACAACCTATGATTTCCCTATTAGGTTATTAAATGACATGAAATTAATTATTTTGAAACAAGGGAATAATTTATTTGATAATATATCTTACTTAAGTTTTTAGTTTTATGTTATATGGTCATAGAATATAAAAGAGATAAATTAATTTATATTAACATCATATTCAACATGATTCTTTATCATTTATAATTTTTAAAATCAGATAACTGATGGAATTATACAATAATAATAGTTAATTTTTTCATATAAAAATGGTAATATGAATAATAAAATATATATTACCTTTAATAATATAACTATAATTTAATCAGTGCTGAATATACATAATCATAGTAATGGAATGATTTTATGTCGATTAGGAGATAGAAAATATGTTTCTTATAAATCAACTTTTACTGATCTATAAATTTGAAAAATATAATCATTAAATGGTTATATATAGATAGAGATACACCATATGGTTCAAATATAAATAACAGAAAATGATAGAATAGTGTGCGAGTGGTGATCAATTTAATTCTTCAATATCTTATTAACTAGTTTACTTCTGAGTTTTTTTTCTTTTCAACATCATACGTTTGATAGAATTCACTATGTATTTTTTAATCATTATAACTAATCTACCTAGATACGTAACAGCGTAACATGAGGAACCAATTAAAGTGGTGTGGGAAAATTGAACTACATGTTTTTTTAATGGATGCACTAAATAATTGATCCATGTAGCATGAAAATGAGGATTCAGGTTGTTGAATTGAGAAATACCGATCAGGTTGATCATGGGATTACAGGGTAATGAATAAAGAGTCAAGCATTGAGATTTATGAATTGGATACCATATGAATGGTTTAAAAACATTGATACCATTAATAATTTCAAATCATATATCATTTAAATTGGTGTAAAAGTGGGAATTTCAATAGAATTTTTAGGTATATTTTATTAGAAAATATGTACTCCATTTTTTAAATTATACTATGTAAACTATTTTATTAATATTAAATTGTGAAATACAAATAATATTTATGTATCCATTATGATGGTTTTCTTCAATAGTTATTTTAAATATAGATACTTATTTAATTTTACATCAATTTTTCATTATTTTTTTGTGTTTATAATATATTAGTAATACTGGTACATTTATCTCTTTGGGAGGATAAAAATTTGTTGTTGATTTTAAACTACTATTCAACCCAACAGGTAATATATTTTTTATAGCATTTTTATCCAAAATTTGGTAGTATATGAGGTATCTAAAATTCAATCTAAACCTATTATTTCTTTTTCCAAATGTTATGTTACATGATCAGATTTTAATATATTAAATTACATTCAAGTAACAATAGTGAAAGAAATTATTTTGTATAAAAGGTATATATATTGAGTCCGTTGATAACATAAATCAAAATAGACAAAAGATATTTTATGTAAATGATTATTATTATAGGAAACATAATGGAATCATTTAGTATTAATATAGGATTTTATAACAGTATTATTATTACTAGTGACTACAATATAAAATAAAACAATATTTTTAATTTCTTGAGAGTATGAAAGAATGAATTCCAATAAAATTTTAAATACATAAATAAATTTTTATATACAATAAAAATAAAAATAAATATATATAGTTTCATTTATTTATGTAAAAACTCTCATGTTATGTGCTAAAATAATGATTTTACTCATTTGAGAACAATAAATTTTCTTTGAAACTAAGATATCATTGTATATATCAGATTATCAAGGTGTTTATTTTATTCCCTGGGAAATTAGTTTATAAGATTCATTACTAATTAAAGATATTATTAAATAGATATAAATAAAATACAAAAAATAGTATTCGAGAGATAATCTTGAAGAAACGATCGGAGATATTTTACAAAAATAATCGGAGTAAAATGTTTATATATATGATAAATAACATATTGTGAAACTATGTCTAGATAATTTAATTGGTATTCTTATGCACTTTTAAATTCATCAAATAAGATAATAATAGAAGAAGAATAAAAATACTGGTGTTGCTTTTATAAAATTTGAATCTATAACCACCATAATTTGTAAAATAGGGACATGTTAGAAAATCTCATTAAATTTTGTTAAATAAATGAAGTGTGAACTAACATATTCTGATCATGGTAACCTGAGAAGAATATTTCTCAAAAAATTTATTATAAATTATTAAATGGGAGGAATATAGAATATTGGTTCTTCTGAACTAATTTGTTATGAATTTAGTAATTAGGGACACATTTTCCATTATTGTACTAAGTTAAAAAATAATGAATGAAAGGATTTCTGAATGTATTCCAAGATAAAAATAAAAGAGAATATAAATGTCACGGATACATGGATTGTTTGTGAAAATAAAACTTCATCAGAATTTATATATATAGTGATTGATTATAGTATAAATAACACTAATATTTTGTTTATTTTTTGAAAAATGGAATTTTTTTCTAATGAATAACTCGAGAAGAACAAATGAATATATATGTATATTCCAATGGTTTATATAATTAAAATGAAACTGATAATTATGATTCATCTAGTTTAGCTAACCATGATAGAAATCTAATAAATCTTTATAAAATTAAATAACATGTTGCATAATGTAATGATATATACTATAATATTAAAATTAAATTTAATGATATTAAAGGTACAAATTAAAAAGAAAAGTCATCTTTATAAACTATGCGGATAAGTTGATAGAAATAAGAAATAGGAATGGACTGATCATTTATGAATTTAAAAATCTAATAAATAATTATTAAAAAACATAGTTATTATCTATAAAGGAAAAAAGGCTTAAACGTCTAATGTTTCTAATTGAGATTGCCAACAAATGATGAATGTAAATTTAATAACTATGAATTTTCCCAAAAAAAATATAATATCAATCTAAATTTAAAGATTTAAACTGAAAATAAAATTTAAAACTTTGTTTTATATATTAAGGAAAGAGTTTAGAACAATTTGGAGTTAGATTATACCTAGTAAAATATCATTTGATTTTGGTTTTAAAATAAAGAGAAGCTCATCTTAATAGGAAAAATGTATTGTTCATTGTTTAGAATCTATTAGTAAATAGTTTTAGAGAGGATGATAATAGTGGTATAAATATTTCCTAAAAAACACAGTAATTTTGGAACAAATATTTTAAATCATCAGAATCTTCTTACTATGAACACAATAAATCTACACAAGTATTGTTTCTAATGATTTTTTATATAAATACGTTAACAATTATTTTTCTATTTTATCATCTATTTAGGAATTCATTTTAATTTAGGGTATTTATAGAAAAAAAAATTATTTACTTGAATGTCATATTTTTCTGGGTCTAATTTTTTTATTTTTATTTTATGTTTGTTTTAATTTCTAAATGACTTTTAATTTCCTGAATTTCAAATTTCTAATTAAAATAACAAATTATCATAGGTTTAAAAATTAATTCCTGCATGAATAAACATGAAATAATGTGTATGGAGGAGGAGAAATATGTGATTCTAGATCAAGAAAACTAATAACGACTCTTGAAATTATCAAAATATTATTATGAATAGGTGGAAACCATATTAATTGGGTGGAATCTATCACGACCCATCCTCAGGGCCCGTGCCGTGACTACCCCAAGCCCACCTTCCATAGGCTAGGGGCTAGCAACTAGCAGCAAGGCATAAATCCCAGTAAAAAGGGAAGGCATTGCCTTTGTAAAGTTAACAAACACCACAGAGCAAGAAAGAAGTAGAAGTAACACTAAGTAAAATCCAAGTACAACAGTAAGTGCAGAATGTAAGTGGGCCAGAATACAAACCCAAACTGAATGTAAAGTACAACACGAATGGGAAAAAAACTGAAAAGTAATGCCGCAACGTTGAGCTGTCCACTGGAAGTCCCACCTGAAGGGTGAGTACATATAGCCTCTATAGCTCCTCGAGTCCAACCGTCCACTCCATGTACGTCCCGCCCAGTGGTCCACCTCCAGGTACCGTCCTGCTCTGCAAGCCTCAACCACGATCAGCGCTGTCCGTCATCTGCAACCAACATAACGTAGTGCGGGCATAGCCCGTGAAGGGGTGAGTATAAGCTACTCAGTAGGGACCCCGAGACCCCTGAAGGTCTCCCAGAATCCATGAAGAATAATCCAAAAAGGAAAGATACAATAACGAAGTAACATCTGAAACTGCTTAGGTATATGCCCATACATATACCTAAGTCATCAATTCTCATTTGGCTCCAACATCCGAGGCCAAGCACAACCCAGTCCACATAGGAAAGAAAAACGTAAATCCACACAGGATAGCACAACACAATCCACAAAGGAAAGCAAAACAAGATTCAACTCACACAGGTATACTTCTTCGAATGATGATAGAGATGATCAGATATTTCCACTGATTCATCTAAGTCATCGGACCCACAAAATATCGATAGGTACTAACCCCCGCAATGACCCACAAAGGATCTTACCCACATAGGATCGATAGGTAACTAACCCACGCAATGACCCACACAGGATCAGACCCACATAGGATCTATAGGCGCTATCCCACATAGGACCGCTGAGCGCTGACCCACACAGGATCGGACCCACACAGGATCTGTAGCACTGATCCACTTAGGATCGCTGAGTGCTGTAGTCGTCGCCGTCGAATCAACTGAGGATCTCTGCACAGTCGTCATCGTCATCGCAGTCGCAACCAGGACTAGGGTTCCCGCACACAACCATCATGTTCGGGAGGGTCCGATCCACGAGCCAAGAGGCTGATACATCAACTGACACATAGTGTAGAGTTGATGTAATCATAAGCTCTGTATCGTCAACAGGAACTCAACGTCGCAGACGACGCGTCAATCGGACGCCCGGTCTTAGAGTTATTGGCCTTTTCTTCCCATGGGCATGGTTGGGTTTTAAATCAAAACCAACCCGACCGTACTCCACCTGCATCCAAACCTCGGGTGGAGTAATACAAAAGATCCGTCTCACTTAGAGGAATCCATCAAAGTCAACGGTACGTCAAACGGATGTCCGGAGCTCAAGTTATAAGTGTTTCCGCTCCGAGGGCCCGGTTGGTTTCGTGTACGAACCAACCCGGCCGAACCCAAAGTATTCTGAAACTATGAGTATAATATACCGAAACTATGGCCTTGATCCAGGGATCACATTGCCGCTGACGGTGCGTCGATAAGAAGAGCATATCCCATGATATGGGAAAAAGACCGAAAAGGGTCTGAAAACGGGGGGTCTGTGCCCGGACCGACCCGGCCCAACCCCCTTGGGTCGGCCCGAACTCGTTCGACCCGACCCGAGTCTGGGTCCGACCTGGCCGGCGTGGCCTGGCCCGACCTTGGTGGCCTGGCACGGCCTGGGCGCGACCCGGCCCGGCCGGCGCGGGTGCGACCCGGCCGCCTGGCGGCTCGGCCGTAACGGCCGAGCGGGTGCAAGGGGGGCGCCACCCCCATGATGGTTCCGCGGTCCCACGTGTTGGGACACCTCTCGCCAACGGACGCGGAAAGGCCGCGCCCCTTCTTCGTCGGTTCCGCGCGGTCGCGGGACGACCGACCCGCCGCCGCAGCGGTTCTTTTCCGGCGGCGCGTCGGGCGCCGCCGCCCTCCGCCGCCAGCGCCGCCGTGCCGGCGAGGCGCACCGGCGGTTTGCTCCGTGGGCCACCAGACACATTCCGGGGGTTGGAAAAACACGCCGTCTTCGCAAACGGCCCTTTCGGGGTCCGTCCTTCACTGCGAGGACCTCACATCGCCCGTGCAGTTGATTTTGTCAACGTCCGCCGTTTCACACACCAAGAACGAAGGGAAGGTGGGTTTGGACTTGTTCGTTAGTCCGCACCCACCTCATTAGAGGCTTTAAAAGTCTCCAAACAATTTTTAATAATAAAACGCCATTGGTATAAATCACAAAGATTTAAATAATCAAAACCCCTACATCAACGTAGTCGTCGAACGTGAGTTCTTCGCGGAATTGCCCGTAACGGAAGAAGTGGATCGTCACATCACGGAAGGGCACCGCGTCGTCGCGGAAGACGGTGTCGCGTCGACGATCTCTGAGGGTCAAAGAAGACACACAGATTTAATTTCACGAATTAAATCCATGTTTAGGATAAAATCCAAAAATAATTAGAGAATCGTAATCTCCTACCTCAAGCAGTTGATCGAAGATTGTCGCGGAAGAAGCGTCGCAGAAGGGGAATCGTCGGCGTCGCAGAACACGGCGTCGTGTCGTCGATCTCCTAAGGTTTGGTGTTCTTCATCTCCTTTCATCGAGGGTCGGTGTTCTTCGCGTTCTTCGCGTTCTTCGCGTCCATCGTGTTCTTCGCTTTCATTGCGTTCTTCGCGAAGGAGGATGAAGATAGAGTTTCTCCAAATCCTCTCTACAAGAAACCCGTCAACAAAACTGTTGGTCTTATTTTATTATTATGCCAACAGTTTGAAAACATGTTAAGAAACAAACCATTAATTCGGTGAATTAATGCTAACGTCGTAACTGTCCAATTAATAGGGGCGTTAAGTATTTATGAAAACGCTCAGGTTGACATTCATTTCAACGGGGGTTTCGTGGGTGCGTTACTTAGAGGAAAAGAAACGGTGGGGCTCATGAAGGCCCCACCTCACAAATATCCTACCAAGTGGGTAGGATATTTTGGGTTCCACCCTATCCGCTCAACTTAGCTTAAGTGGCTTTTAATTGGATTTATGTGGCTTTAAGTGAAATAAAATAATTTTGTCGTACCACTTTATTTTATTTTCTTCACTTAACCCCAAAAATTAAAAACCACACCCAAGAAAGCACAACTCTAGAAGAGGCGTTTCTACGAAATAACCGGCTCTGCAATTTCAGCGGTGCCGTCAGAATTCGATTTCGAGCACCAGTTCAAATGTTAGAAAAACCTGCTCTTTTGTTCACTGAACGTACCCGAGCCAAACTTTGGAAGATGATTCCGGGCACACCGGGCCTCGAAATCAGGTTCCATTAGAAGCTGCATTCTTGTAAAAATCCAAAGAAAATTAAGAAAAAAATTTCCTTCAATTTTACAAGTCTTTAAATCACTCCGACATCAGGGATTTATGTCCCCGTAAAGATACATCATAAAATAGGGGAACAAAAGTGGGTACTGAGCACGCATCTGAGCCTCCCTCTCCCAAGTGCTCTCCTGGAGGTTCCCGTACTGCCATCTGATGCACACTAGAGGAATCGGCCGTCCATGTAGGACCCGCTCCTGTCGATCCTTGATCTCTACTAGGACCTCTGCAAAAGTCGCCCCATCATCAACATCTCGCTCCCCATGGACAATGATATGCGTCGGGTCGTGCACGTATCTACTCAGCTGAGATACGTGGAAGACGTCGTGCAGTCGGTGCAACTGAGGTGGTAGTGCCGGGCGATAAGCCACCTCACAAATCCTGCTGAGGACCTGGAAGGGTCCAATGAAGCATGGAGATAACTTGACACCTCGGACAAATCTCCGCAATCCACGTCGAGGTGAGACATGAAAGAAGACGTGGTCGCCATCCTCGAACTGTATTGGCCTCTGCATCCTATCAGCATAAGACTTCTGTTGGCTCTGAGCTGTCCTCATCCGCTGCTGGATGACCTGGACCTTCTCTGTCATGGCCTGGACCATCTCTGGTCCCACAAGTGCTGACTCCCCAGGGTCTATCCAACACAAAGGAGATCTGCATGGTCTATCGTACAATGCCTCGTATAGTGCCATCCTGATGGTGGAGTGGTAGCTGTTGTTGTATGCGAACTACACCAAGGGTAGGTGGTCCATCCAGCTGCGACCAAAGTTGAGGACACATGCGCGAAGCATGTCCTCGAGAGTCTGAATGGTCCTCTCCATCTAACCATCCTTCTGAGGGTGAAAGGCAGTGCTCAGACGTAGCTGCGTCTCGAACGCCGCCTGCAACCCCTTCCAAAGCTGGTAAGTAATGCGAGCATCCCGATCGGAGACGATAGACGATGGCACACCGTGAAGCCGTACAATCTCCTGGACGTAGAGACTTCCCAAGCTCTCTACTGAGCCCTGCTCTCTGATGGGTAAGAAGTGAGCCGACTTGGTGAGTCAGTCGACAATCACCCAAATGGAGTCATGACCTCTGGAAGTGCGTGGAAGTCCAGTCACGATGTCTATAGATATCCTGTCCCACTTCCACTCCGGGACCTCCAAGGGATGTACCAAGCCTGCTCGTACTTGATGTTCTGCCTTCACCTGCTGGCAGGTGAGGCATCGAGAAACAAACTCTGCCACAACATTCTTCATGCCTGGCCACCAGTGCTGTCGTCTGAGGTCCTAGTAAATCTTCGCCACTCCAGGATGTACCGCCAAAGGAGAAGTGTGAAACTCTATCAGTACATCCTCCCGAAAGGCAACTGGTACCAAGGTATGTCCTATGAAAAGGACATCGTGCTCTACTTGAAAGGAGAAACCATCAGGTGCCTGTCCTGAGGATATCTGTGCATGCCGCATCTCACATTCAGCATCCCCCCGCTGTGCCTCTCTGACCCGCTGCAGTAGTGGAGGGGTGACTGTGAGAGACTGAAGGAAGGCTTCTCCATCCCTATCCATGAAGGATATCCGCAAAGCGGATAGATGCTCTGTCGCCTCCTCAAGTAGCTGAATGCTCATCCTCCTGCTGAGAGCATCAGCTGCCACGTTCACCTTCCCAGGAGTATAGACTATCTCAATGTCATAGTCCTGGAGGAACTCATGCCATCACCGCTGTCTCAGGTTTAGGTCCTTCTGAGAGAATATGTACATGAGACTCTGATGGTCAGAAAATACTGTAAAGCGCTCGCCCATCAGATAGTGTCGCCATGTATTCAGAGAAAAGACTACTGCTGTTAAATCCAGGTGATGGGTAGTGTAGTTCTGCTCATGTGGCCTCAACTGACGTGATCCATAGGCGATCACTGCCCGCTCCTGCATCAGTACACATCCGAATCCGGTCCCTGATGCATCACAGTAGACTACATACCATATCCCCTCCTCCGACATCCTCAAGATAGGTGCACTGGTCAATCTCTGTCTCAGCTCCTGGAAGCTCTGCTGACATCTGTCTGACCACACAAAAGGGTTTCCCCTTCTTCTTCAAAGCTGAGAGTGGTGCCGTAACTCTGGAGAAGTCTGGCACAAATTTCCAGTAGTATCCAGCTAGTCCCAAGAAACTCCGCACCTCCGTCACGCTCCAGGGTGTCTCCCAAGCTAGCACTGTCCCGATCTTCATGGGATCCACTACAACTCCCGCCTCAGAGATGACGTGCCCCAAGAAGTGGACCTCACATAACCAGAACTGAAACTTAGAGATGTTTCCATAAATCTGGGGCTCTCAGAGTGTGTCTAGTACAACACGGAAGTGGTTGGCGTGCTCCTCCTCAGTCGTTGAGTATATCAAAATGTCGTCGATGAAGACCATGACAAATCGATCGAGGTAAGGCTGAAAGATCCTGTTCATGAGGCCCATGAACACTACTCGAGCATTGGTTACACCGAATGGCATAACCAAGAACTCATAGTGGCCATACCGACATCTGAAGGCCGTCTTCTGCATGTCCTTGTCCCGAACTCTGAGCTGATGATAGCCTGACCTGAGGTCTATCTTTGAGAACCATCGTGCTCCCTTGAGCTGATCGAAGAGGTCATCAATCCTCGGTAGCGGATACTTGTTCCTCACCGTCACCTGGTTCAGGTGACGATAGTCGACACAAAGTCACAAGCTCCCATCCGCCTTCATGGCAAACAATATCGGGGAAGCCCTGGGTGAAACACTGGGTCGGATGAATCCCTTGCCCTGTAAGTATTCCAACTGTACCCGTATCTCTCAAAGCTCAGCGGGGGCCATCTGATATGCTAGAGTTGATATCGGGGTTGTCCTGGGGTACAAATCAATATAAAATTCTACCTCTCTACGAGGAGGTAGCCCAGGGATGTCATCGGTGAAAACGTCCACATACTGATCCACCATTGCAGGAAAACTAGGACTCTACACGTCAACTGCTCCTACGATGAGGCTAACCAACTGATGAGTGATGGGATGTCCTCTCCTCTGCGGAAGTCCATCATGTTCTACGAAGGCTCCCTTCTCGCCGGTTAAGGTGAACCTCCTCCCGTTGGTGCGTACACATCGCACCTTGTTCCTAATACAGTCAATATGTGCATGGACTGTAGATAACCAATCCATGCCCAAGATGACGACGTAAGGCCTCGACACCACTACAAGAAGAACCTAGCCAAAGATCTCGCCTCCTAGAGTAAGCTCACATTGCCGGCACCAGTGCGTAATCGTCGAGTCTACTCTAGTAGGAGTCTCTAGCCCTAAGGATCGAGCCAACGGCTCTGTCGGAATCTCCGAACTTCGAAAAAGGGCAGCAGCTATGAAAGAGTGACTCGCTTCTGTGTCTATAAGAACTGAAAAAATGGTGGAATAGACACAGATAGTACCTCGAATCATCTCGGGCGCGCCGTGGTCATAGGCCTCCGCTGCCTTGTGTTGTGCATGTCTCTGCCCGCCAGCTCCCTGTGGCCGGGGTGGACCTCCTGGTGGTGGTGGTGATAGGGACTCAAAGCGTCGCCCACCACCTGCTGCTCGGCCAGCTCCTCTGCCTCGTCCGCCTGCTCCCTGCAGACCGGCACGGTCAACCCTCTGCCTCTGCCTGGGTGGCCCCTCAACCGTCTGCTGATCCTCGACATGGTGGGTCGGGCAGTCACGAGCTATGTGGCCCTGCCCGCCGCATGTGTAGCACTGCCTGCCTCTCGAAAGCCTGGCTCCATGCTGTGTGCCCCGCACTACTGAGACAGTGTCCTGAGGTCGTCTGCGTGAGGGTCTGGTCTGCCTGGTCCCATGAGTCATCCGTCGACTGCCTGCTATAGAAGACTCTGCTACGTGCCGCCCCGCGGTTGGTCTCACTGCTGATGAAGGCTCAGCAAGAAAGCTCTCGATCAAAAGGGCAAATTCCAATACTTCTGCCTAAGTCAGAATGATGAGGGAGATCAGCGATGCCCTGATCTCATGTCTCAATCCCTGCTCAAAGGTCCGGGCCAGGAAGAACGGGTCTCATACCATGTCTGTAGAGTAGCGCGAGAGATTGGTAAATCTCACTGAGTACCGGGCGACCGTCAAGCTGCCCTTCCGCAGATATAGAATCTCTTGGATGCATACCTCACGGAGGGTGGCTGGGACGAAATCGGAGTGGAAAAGGCTCTCAAAGTCTGTCCAGAGAAGAGATGCCTCATCGTGCACCTGGAGCATCAAGATCCACCATCGGCCGGCTGCCGCGTGCAGTAGGCTCGTTGTAAGGATCACCATGAGGTCTGCTGGTGTCCTCACTAAATGAAAAACTCGTAGCACTACCTCCACCCAGTCCTCGGCTATCTGGGGGTCCGTCTCCCCGCAGAATCTGGGCATTCGCTGGCATTGGAACACATGCAGTGCACTAAGGCGACGTGCATCATCAGCGGCTGGGGCTGGAAGCATCGGTGGCTCGGCGGGTAAAGGTACTACCGGTGCCTCAACTGTCAAAGGGCCCTATAGAGAGGCCTCATTGCTCGGTGGGCTGTCGTCACGCTCAACTCTCGGAACCCTAGCTGGCTTCCGTCGTGGGGCCATCCTGAAAAGAAACAAGTGTGCCATGGTCAGAATAGTATACCTGGTGAGCTGACATATAGTAATCACAATGAAAACATGAAACACACAAGCAATCAATGTTTTCGTGCATTAAGTCGGAAATCAGAAGTTAGGGTCCTGGTGTATGGATACGTCGGCCGCTGCACCAACACTGGACTCCCTGGACTGATAACCACACTCAATACGCATAACACTATTGCTTCACATAGAAGAAGGATCAGAGTCTGTAGTAGAACCGAACTCCTCTGATACCAATTTGTCACGACCCGTCCTTGGGGCCCATGCCGTGACTACCCCATGCCCGCCTTCGATAGGCCAGGGGCTGGCGAATAGCACCAAGGTGTAAATCCCAGTAAAAAGTGAAGGCATTTCCTTTGTAAAGTAAACAAACACCACAGAGCAAAAAGCAGTAGAAGTAACACTAAGTAAAAACCGAGTACAACAGTAAGTGTGGAAAGTAAGTGGGCCAGAATACAAACCCAAACTGAAAGTAAAGTACAATTCGAAAGGGAAAACAACAACTAAAAAGTAAAGTCGTAGCATCGAGCCGTCCACTGGAAGTCCCACCTGAAGGGTAAGTACAGATAGCCTCTATAGCTCCTCGGGTCCAACCGCCCACTCCACGTATGTCCCATCGAGTGGTCCACCTCCATGTACCGTCCTACTCCGCAAGCCTCAACGACGATCAGCGTTGTCCGTCATTTGCAACCAACATAACGTAGTGCGGGCATAGCCCATGCAGGGGTGAGTATAAGCTACTCAGTAGGGACCCCGAGACTGCCAAAGTTCTCCCAGAATCCACGAAGTATAATCCACAAATGAAAGATACAATCACGAAGTAACATCCGACACTGCTTAGGTATATGCCCATACATATACCTAAGTCATCAATTATCATTCGGCTCCAACATCCGAGCCCAAGCACAACCCAGTCCACATAGGAAAGAAAAATGTAAATCCACACAGGATAGCACAACACAATCCAAAAAGGAAAGCAAAATAGGATTCAGCTCACACAGGTATACTTCTTCGAATGATGATAGAGATGATCAGATATTTCCACTGATTCATCTAAGTCGTCGGACCCACAATGGACCGATAGGTACTAACCCCTGCAATGAACCACAAAGGATCTGACCCACACAGGATCGATAGGTTACTAACCCCCGCAATGACCCACACATGATCGGACCTACACATGATCTGTAGGAGCTGGCCCACACATGACCGCTGAGCGCTGGCCCACACAGGATCGGACCAACACAGGATCTGTAGCACTGATCCACGTAGGATCGCTGAGTGCTGTAGTCGTTGCCATCGAATCCACTGAGGATCTCTACACAATCTTCGTCGTCGTCGCAGTCGCAACCAGCACTAGGGTTTCCGCACACAGCAAGCTCATTCGAGAGGGTCCGTTCAATGAGCTGAGAGGCTGATACATTAACTGACACATAGTCCAGAGTTGATGTATCAAAAAGTTCCGTATCGTTAACAGGAACTCAACGTCGCAGACGGTGCGTCAATCAAACGCCCGGTCTGAGAGTTATTGGCCTTTTCGTCCCAGGGGCCCGGTTGGTTTTTAAGTCAAAACCAACCCGACCGTACTCCACCTACATCCAAACCTCAGGCGGATTAAGCCAAAATATCCGTCTCACTTAGAGGAATCCATCAAAGTCGACGGTACGTCAATCGGACGTCCGAAGCTCAAGTTATAAGCGTTTCCGCTCCGAGGGCCCAGTTTGTTTCATGTACGAACCAACCCGGACGAAACCAAATATTCCGAAACCATGAGTATAATATACCAAAAATACCGTCTTGATCCAGGGATAACATCGCCGCTGACTGTGCGTATATCAGAGTCTCATAGCCCAAGATATATGCAAAAGACAGAAAAGGGTCCGAAAACGAGGGGTCTGGGATCGGACTGACCCGGCCGAACCTCCGCCTGGGTCGGCTAGAATCGGGTCAACCCGACCCGGGTCTAGGTCTGACCCGGCCTGGGTGGGCCGGCCCGGCCAGGGCGCGACCGGGACCGGCTTCCACGTGCGCGACCCGGCCGCCTGGCGGCTTGGCCATAATGGCCAAGCGGGTGCAAGGGGGGTGCCGCCCCCTTGATGGTTCCGCGACCCCGCGTGGGGGGCTACCTCTTGCCACCGGATGCGGCAAGGCCACATCCTTTCTTTGCCTGTTCTGCGCGGTCGTGGGACAGCCGACTCACCACCGCGGCTTCAGCTGCGTCGGTTCTTTCCCTGCGGCGCACCGGGCGCCGCCACCCTCCGCCACCAGCGCCACCGTGCCGGCGAGTCGTGCCAGCGGTTTGCTCAGCGGGCCACTGGACGTGTTCCAGTGGTCGGATAAACACTCCATCTTCGCCAAAGGCCCTTCTGGGGTCCGTCCATCACTGCGAGGACCTCGAAACGCCCGTGCGGTTGATTTTGTCGATGTCCGCCGTTTCGCACACCAAGAACGAAGGGGCGGTGGGTTCTGACTTGTTCGTTAGTCTGCACCCACCGCGTTAGCAGTTTTAAAAGTCTCCAAACAATTTTTAATAATCAAACACGATGGGTATAAATCACAATGATTTAATGAATCAAAACCCCTACCTCGACGTAGTCGTCGAACGTGAGTTCTTCGCGGAATTGACCGTCGTTGAAGAAGAGGATTGTCGCGTCGCGGAAGGGCGTTGCGTCGTCGTGGAACACGGAGTCGCATCGACGATATACGAGGGTCAAAGAAAATGCACAAATTTAATTTCATGAATTATATCCATGTTGAGGATAAAAACCAAAAAGAATTAGATAATCGTAATCTCCTAACTCAAGCAGTTGATCGAAGATTTTCGTGGAAGAAGCGTCGCTGAAGGAGAATCGTCGGCGTCACGGAACACGGCGTCGTGTCGTCGATCTCCGAAGGTTCGGTGTTCTTCGTCGCCTTTCATCGAAGGCCGTCGTTTTTCTCATTCTTCAAGTTCTCCGGGTTCTTCCCGTTCTTCGCGTTCTTCACGTTCTTCGCGAAGGAGGATAAAGATAGAGTTTCTCCAAATCCTCTCAACAAGAAACCCGTCAACAAAAAGGGTGTTGGTATTATTTTATTATTATGACAACAGTTTGAAAACAAGTTAAGAAATGAACCATTAATTTGGTGAATTAATGGTAACGTCATAACTGTCCAATTAATAGGGGTGTTAAGAATTTAAGAAAATGCTCAGGTTGACATTCATTTAAAAGGGGTTTTCGCGGGTGCGTTACTTAGAGGAAAAGAAATGGTGGGGCTCATGCGGGACCCACATCACAAATATCCTACCAAGTGGGTAGGATATTTTGGGTTCCACCCTATCCTCTAAACTTAGCATAAGTGGATTTTAAGTGGATTTAAGTGGATTGAAGTGAAATAAAGCAACGTTGTCGCACCACTTTATTTTATTTTCTTCACTTATCCCAAAAAATTAAAAACCACACCCGAGAAAATGCAACTCCAGGAGAGGCATTTCTAAGCATAAACCGGTGCTGTGATTTCATCGGTTCCCTAGAAATTTGATACCATGCACCAGTTCAAAAGTTAGAAAAACCCGCTCATTCGTTCACTGAACGTACCCGAGCCAAACTTCAGAAGATGATTCCGGGCACACCGGGCCTCAGAATCAGGTGCTGTCAGAAACTGCGTTCTTGTAAAAATACAAAGAAAATTAAGAAAAAAATTTCCTTGAATTTTACGGGTCTTTATAGAATCACTGGTTTCAAAAGTAAATGTCATGTGGTTTTTTATAATATTTATGCCATATTTCAATTCGATCAGGGTTCCAATTTGATCACTATATAGAGGGGAAATAACTTTTAAATGATTAATTTGGTAAAATATAGTCAATATGTATGATTTCATGATAAAATATAATAATATCTCAAGTATGGTGAAGGTAGTTTGTATTGGTGAAAAAAATTATTTTTACTACCCTTAGCTAATTCATGAGATTTCTGGATCAGCTAGATTATATAAAGAAGAAGAAGGGATGACATAGGTAAAATTGATCCCTTTTAATAATATTTCTTACTTTGGTAATTGGTATGTTCATAGAACCAATAAAAGTTAAATTTGATTAATACTCCTTATTTTTATCCCAAAACAATAGTAATTATATGGAAAGTTTATCAATATGTATCCAGAAACGATTTTGTATGATAAATGAGAATGTTATGAAAACCATCCATCAACATAATATTGAAAAAATAAGGTTTTAGTGTAATATATCATTTATTTTTCTAAAGAAGGGATACAAATATTATTACAAAATATAAGATTTTTTTATTAGATTTTATTTTTATTTTTAGTAAAACATAAAATTTCTATGTTTTTATCGTCAATCATTGAATTCATTTGAAATAGAGTAGTTCTGATGATGTTATTTTAATTTGTATGACATATGAATAGAGTTCATGTGGTGATTCAAACGGCTATAAACATTTATAATGGATATAATATGGATATAAAAAAGCAAAACACCATTAACATAAAGAAAATTTCATGGATGATATTGATATATTATGATAAATTAAATTAATTTCCTAAAAACTAAATAGTAGTTTCATATACTAATATTAAAAAACATTTTTATGTAGATAATAAGAACTTACATATTCCATTGAATAGTAAATCCAATGAATATCTTATTTTAATTCTGTACCCTAGGAAAATGAAGAAAATGGTAACAATGGTAATCAAAAAAATAAAATTAGTTGTGTATTCTGAAAATGAAAATATAAAATATTTAGATCGCAAATTTCATTCCAAGGAAGAATCATTGAAATATTGAATTTGATCATTAGATTAATATACCAAGAATTGTTTTGGCACACATAAGGGTTTTTCAAAAGTTAAATAAGAAGAAGAAATAATTAATAAGGAATAATGTCTTGTATGAAAACATTTTTTGGTCAACATAAAGTAAAATAATGAAGTATTTGGAGAATAAATATGCCAAAATATAGTGGAATATATAAAAGAGAAGAGGTATTCACAAAAAATAAAGCAATCCCAAATTTCTAATGTAATTCTTCGAAGAGTTACAATTTCGGAATATATTGATGAAGACCCATTAAATTGAATGTATTTTTTTGAAGGTAAAGGATAACATTTTGATTCTATTGTTTAAAAAAAAACAATCATCTCTCTCATCACCCATGGGATTATTATAATTTTTTATGAGAAGTTATAATAATCTCAGGTAGTTAAGGTTTAGTGAGATAGAATTAATATTCTTGATGTTTTTCCTCCTCTATACCATTCAATTTTTTTTGTTTTACTAGTAAAATATTTTTTAAAAATAAATTATATTTAAAATATATTTTAGAATAATTTTATTGTTGAATAATTATTCCCACATGAATATTAAATTTATACCTCTGTGATAATTACCTCCTCACCCTCCAAGAAAGAAATTTCAAAATAACATTCATTGAAGGAATGCTCATTTTCTAGTTTTTCTGGGTCAAGATATTATAAGAAATTTTTTTTGATATAATTGTAGTAAATGATGATCTGGTTGATGTGGAATATTATTCTATTAAGAGAGATGATATTGGTATATTTGGTTCTATGATTTCTAAATATTATATGAATTATATTTAAAACTCGTTAATTCCTTCAACTTCATTTATTTATTTATTTATTATATGATTGAAATATAGATTAAATTTAATTCAGGAAATGGAGAATTATTAATAAAATTAATATGATCTCTACGATAATGGTTAAAGTTGGACTAATGTAGATCAATATGAATCATACAATAATGACAAAGTTAAAATTCATTTAACTTTTTGCATGGAAAAAGATAAAGAAGTTTTGAAATATGTTCGTGAAGAAAATGATTTTTTTGAATATAAATTAAATAATTTCACATATTTTTATAAATCCCATTTCATGGATCTCAATGTTCTCTATAAAAGAACCATTTCTCTTCTACCAAACTATGACATCTTATACACGAACTAAATTATTCATTTATTTCTTGGAATGATTGTTAATATAAGGAAGAAATAACTTACTCATACTTTGATGACTAGAATGACATATTATTAATTAAAAACCACATGATTTTTGATAAAAATATTTTATTAGTTGAGAGAAAATAGAAATATTAGGATTGAAACCAGATGTTCTTTTGTTTTGAGAAAATGTTTTGGAAAAAAATAAATCGTAGAAAGATCAATCAAGAATATTTTCATTGAATGTAGCTGAGTTTGAGGTAATGGTCAATGTTCAAGATTATAATAAAGCGAAAAAATATTAATATATCAATAAGATAAAGCACGTGATTGAAAAATAAATCAATAAGGAAATAATTTTTAAATTTATCAGGGATTTTATCTCTCTATAATTACTACAAAACAATTTCCCAACAAAATATTGAAGTTGTTTTTTTTATTTTCTTGGTTATCAAAATTACATGATTTGTTTGAATATATTCTAATAAATTTCTTGTTTTTTATATAATCAATAAAAAATAATACTTTTTATCAAGAGAAACTATATTTAAATTTAAATTTTAATGATTTTTTGTGGGCGTTTTTTCAAAAACCATAATATTTAAAATATAATAGATATATGGGAAATTTTATGAAAATTAAAATTCTCTTAAAAAGAATAAAATTATTTTCAAAAGGGGGATAACTCAATTATTTCCTAAATGGGGGGAAATTTACTTATAAATCAATGAAGGATATTTTTTTAAATGGGAAGAAATAATATTCACTTATAAATTGGCAGAAATATTTTCAAATAATTATTTATATTCTATATCTTTTCATTAAAAGATATAATCATCCAATGGAGGATATATTTATATATTAATATAATGATTTATAGGGGTAGTTTCTATTAATTGTAGATTTATAGAGATTGTTTTTATTTTTCCAAAAGGAGAATATTGTTCATCCTTGTAGTCACTTTAAATTACTTGTATTAAAAAAGATTAAACACTTCTTATAATAATTGATCAAACATAAATTTTCTGTTTTATCTTTTATATTTTTGTAACATTAGACCATTCCATTTATAATTAATAACATGAGGTTTATCAAAATATAAATGATTTTGATTTATAAAAATATTGTAAACTATGAATATAAAACTAAATGTATATGGTTTTCATTTAAATTTGGTAATCTAAAGAATAAAATCCATATTACCTTCACCTATATTACAAGAACTATAGTAGTGCTGAATAAACTCACTGATATATGTTGAAAGATGTTAATTCCTTAAGATTATGAACTATAATATATTACCAATTCTATTGAAATTGACCATGAGTTATGTATAATAAAACTAATGGAAGATTAATTATAGATAGAACTGAATCACACAGATAAGAAGTATATAAAATAATAATTCATAAATACTCTAAGAGTTTTTATAACATTTGGTTTTCATCATCTTATTCACTTGGGATATTTTAATTATTTTTATTTTTTAATAACTTTTAGGATTTTAAGTTTTAGTGGATTAGTTATGCAATATTAAATAATATGAATTTTAATCATTCTAACAGATAAATTGGTTAATTTAGTGGGGTAAGCAATGAAAATGATCTTGGAATAGGGGAAAACCATGTTACTAGTTGTTGTTGTGAAAGAACTAAAATACAATTCTTTATAGAATGTACGTTGAGAATCCTGTTTTTTAAGAGGAAAATAATGGTTAAATTGATAATGTGATCATATGGTAATGGAATGTTCAGATTTAGACATTAAAAATTTGATATCTTTAATCAGATTTGATTTCATGGACACCAATGATATAGTATAAAGATCTATCATTAATTTTTTTTTGAAAGTGATAATTTAATAATAAATAATGGAATATTTTATTATTAAATATAAAACCCAATGATTGGTGATATTTCCAATATGTCAAACATTTTATAAGAATTTTATTGTGAAAACACGTAGATTTTATAAATTTGTTATTCATGTAATATTAATTAGTAATTTGATATTGTTGATACATATATATAGTTAATTATAATTTATATTGATATTTTTATATATTTATTTGATGTTTTTTGAACTGATATATTTAAATTTTGAGGAGAATAAAAATCAGTAGATTATTTTAAACACTAAATTACACCACATTGTACTGTAATTTCCATATCTTTTTTATCCAACAATCCCTTAACAAATTAAATTGTAATTACTTGAATGAAAGGAAATATTTTATTACAAAAAATTCTTAGTCTGTTGAGGTTTAATGAATCATAGAATTAAGATAAAACATTACTGAAAAAACTAATGCACATTCATGCAATGTAATTTTTTCCACTATACGGGAAACATGTAAATATATAACGAGTCTTTCACATGTACCATAAATTACTAATTTAAATAAAATATTATAGACCTTATACACTTTTAATATAAATATAACCTAGGGAAATGGAGACATAAGAATTGTGTGGTCATATATTATTAATTAAAATAATCTTAAGAAATAAAAATGAAATATCATTAATTAGAATAATATGAGTACAAGGATATAGTCACAATAAAAATGTAAATAGTACCAACTAAATTTTAGGTCCTAAATCCTTGAAGAAATCATCATTTAAGAAAATCACGAATAAAAAGAGAGTATTAATAAAAATGATCCATGATATCATATCATGATTATGTGAATATGAAAAAAATCCATGAAACATCATTTAAATATGAAATATACATTAGTATTGGGAGTATAAGTTTCTGTATCCACACAAGTAGTTACCATTCACTCTTGAACTAAAATTTACACATGAATACCTATCTCATGTGATATTAACCCAATACCAATTTTTTATTGGTTGATTTGGGACCCCATCAGATATTACCCATACATGTATGTTCTATATGGAAATATATCATTCATCATATCATAAATAAAAAATAGAAATAAAATAAGATTCGTTCAATATAACCTCAATAACCAATGAAAAAATGGGTTCCATATCATTTTAAAATTTATTCACATATTGAAATCATTTATAATTCCATAAATTATCATTACTTGATAAACCACTATAATATAAATACGTATCTGATGACACAGAGTAACATTGTTGGTAAACACCATTCAATAATGACTATAAATAACACGATATTTATATTGTATAGATAATGGATTTTCCATTACAGAAATTATTATCCCAAATCCACCGATTTTCAGAATCTAGGTGAACACCCATTAATAAAATGAATCAAGAATATTTTATTAACTTAGGAAATCAATTGGAATAAAAATTATATTTATACACAAAAAATGATTAGAAATTGTAATGAAATTGAGAAAATGTTTTTCTAAAAGAGAATGAAAATATATAGAAACATAAGGAAATAATATTGATTGATAAAGGTAAATAATATATTCAATAAATACTAATATTAGTCCGAGGAAAACAACTTAGATGAATAATTACATTAAGGTTTTTTTAGAAAATATTTTGTAAAAAAATTAACATTTACATTGTGAAATTAATTTACAATAGAGATTCTGTAAATCTAGGAAGAAAATATTTTTCCATTAAAAATAATGAAAATACAGATATTAAAATTAATCTAAATAGATAAATGTGATGAAAATATGTGCTCCCTAACAAAACTATAAATGAGATCATTTTAAACATATTAATAAAATTAATAATTTACAATTATCTTTCTAAAGAAATTTTCTGATGGTGGAATGAAAACATTTTGAAATTAAATAAAATTCAAAAATATAATTTAATAAATAACTACTAGAAAAATTGTAATAATGATGAATATAATTTTGGGGAGGAGAATATATTGAAATACCTATGTTTGAAAACCTTCAAGGTAAAATGTGTATTATATTTTCTATTAATAACGGCTCAATGAACATTATTTGGATCATAAAAAATAATCCATATTATATTCCCCCAAAATAGTGGATAACATTATTAGGAAAGATAATATGGAGTTAAAAAAAGATATAATTAAGATATAGAGGATTTTTTTTGATAGTGATTCACTTTTAGATGAGAAAACAATCAAGTTGGAATATTTGGAAAAAACATTACATTATCCCTAAGATGTATAATATAGAACATCATTTGAAATGGTAAATCATTTATTAAATATAATATTACATGTTGTTGTTCAAAATAAACCGTATAAATATATTAATGAGAATTAGGTTACTAAAAAAACCTTATAGAAACAATATTTTTTGAATTAAAGAACATTTAAAAATAGATGGTATATAGTAAAAAATATATATTCCTCGAATGTCATGGAAAAAAGAAAATAATAAACATATTGAAAATAATATACCCTATTATTTGATTTATTCCCAATAGAATCAATTATAACATAATCAATGTGATTTCATATATAAAACCTTATATTTAGAGATAATTCAAATCAAAATCTTTTTAATGAGATATAAATTGATGTAGAACATAAATTACTAGGAATAAATGGAATTTAATAATATAGAATCTCAATTAGGTACTATATAAACCCATGAAATGAATTAGCTTCATATGAAAAAACATATCTTAAAGAGAAAATTTTTAAATGAAAACACTTTAGCCTATATTCTTTCTTAATTGATCATTCATTGACATCCTCGACAATTAAAATAATTTTATTAATTAATTTTTTTTATAAATTTAATATAAAAATATAACATTTTTCATCAATATGATTTATCGATATATTACATATATATTAATTGATTGTAGTTTATTATTGTTATTGGATATTAAAAACATTAGTTGACAATTACATAAAAATTCATGAATATGTGACTCATTCACACTAAGATATTTAAATTTCATCATTCTAGGATAATTAATGACATAAAAATAATTTATTCCTATATTTCTCAATTACCATTTTTATTTATTAAATAACTAAATACAACATGGGGAAATGGATATCACGATGAACTCTTTTTTTTGATATATTTAATGATTGAAAGTTAAAATATTGAAAAATAATTTAAATGATAAAAATACAATTAAATAATAATTAAATAAAATTAAATATATCATTATCACATGATATTAACATTATATGACATCCTAGAATCATTTATGACAAAAACATTATAACATTGTTCATGTAAGCGGTAAAACCAACACAAACGGTAACATATCTTAATATTTTCTTGTTTAAGGTAATATATTTAGATAATTATAATAATTAATATTAATAATAGAAAATATTTCATATCTATTATATATTATCCCTAAATCTATTCCCATAATTATCTATATTTGTGGTGTTGACAATAAAAATTGTTTTTATGGAGATGGTAGTCCACACATACACACGATTAGTGATATTATTTCTCAAATAATGGATAAAAGCATTATGTATGATATAAAATAATATAAGAAATATAATTTCGACATATAAAACATGTTATTTAATCAAAAAACTCATTGATACCAATCTTTTGAGTTTGTGATAAAAAAATGAATGACATCGCTTTGTAGAGGCACTAGGATGCACATAAAAACTCTCAATGTTTTAGATTTTCATTTTGGATATAATAAAATAATTATTTATTTATTTAATATAAATATATTAATGTGTAAAAAAGAAATGTTATTCATTATATTCATAAGGGTAGATAATATTTGGATAGTAAAAATTAATAAGGAAACACTAAGAAGAAGAGGATTCACACATTCTGAACCTAAATATCTACAAGGAATTCTCATTTTAAATGAAGGACTTATGCTAAATAATAGTTACCATAGGATTTTGGATGTTGAATAATGATTTAGTTGGATCGATTTGGTATATTTTCATAGATAAAAACTATAATAAGTTGATTCTTTAAGTGGTGTATGTTTTACCTTTTTATAAGTAAAAAGAAATTCAGTTTTAGAAGTAATCCATTCATTTTGAATAATATAAATTTTCTTTTCCATGAAAAATGGGAAAAATAGAAAAAATTGGTAGAAAGTATATTTTATTCTAATTTTTCCCACACAATTAATTTGGTGACAACAATGTTTTTATTAGTTATTTTTCATTTAAATTTTATAAATTTACAATAATTTACATTTAAATTTTTAATTAGTTGTTTTATTTAGCAATTAATTTCAATGAATAGAAATATTATTATTCATTTTAACTATATGTAAATATATTATTTAAAAATTATAATTAATATTTTTAAATAAAAATTCAAAGGGTTTGAGTGGATAATTTTATTATTACCACACATAATGGGAAAAAAGTTTCTAGAAAAATGTCATTTAAGATTTAAACTTATGCATAATCCATAGTTCAAATAATTTTCAATTAAAATTAAATAAATTAGATTATAAAAATAATTACGAGGATATGATGAAAATTTAAAACATAATATTTTCATGAAAATACTTAATTCAGTGAAATAAAAACACCATTTTGGTTAAAATAATGTATAATTTTTTTTCTAAAAATGTTGGACCTTATATTTATAAGCACAAATCCTATAATAAAATTCATAATTATATTAATAAAATTTATATTTTATTAAAATAATTTTTTTAATCATCAAGGATACACTTGTATAATGATAATATCATAGAAGTTATTATTTATTCCAAAAACCATATATTTAAATAAAAAACATCTTTTTCAGAAAAACTCCTAAAATAATTCTTAATATGAGTTAAAGAGTGGAATTAAAAAAATGAATTTCTTAATATAAAATTTAAATTACTAATTAATTAAATGTATCTTTTAAAAAATACCAAATATAATAAAAAATACTTTCATTGAAAAATGATTTTTTAATCATTAATTGTTCCAAATATTATATCATATCAAATAATAATTTAAAATATGTAAATATAATAATACATATATATGAATATTTGAAAAGACTTCACAATAATATATAGGGATAAAACATACAATACATATGAAAATGGTTCTATAAAAAAATATTTCCATCGTACTGAAAAAATTTAATCAAACACCATTAAAATTTAATTGTTAATATTTTAAAATTTAATTTCACTAGATTATTGATATTTATATATTTATTAAAATATTAATATTTATACATAAATAATTAATATATTTATATTATAATTTATTATAATTTTTTTTATTTCACTATGTGTTATATTATTTTATTGTATCTATATAATAATATATGAATACTATATAACTATTATATATATGATCATATCCTATTTTCAAATACTGTAATTTTAATGACCATATCTTCCATGATTATATTTATAAAATACATATTTTAATCCAATATATATAGATATAGTAAATCATTTTTTCATTCCACTCTAACTTTTTTGGGCACTGTTCTTATTTTATATTATAGATATTTCATAAATATTTTTTTTATGGTGAACTTTTTCAATATAGGTTTTTCTTCCGTTTTCAAGCCTCATGTTTGATGATCAAATAGGGGATTTTCAATTCATTATGTTTTTATTCATTTCAATATATTATCCACTATTTATTTATGCACTTTAAAAAGAATAATTTTAATCAATGTTGAGTAATAATCACATGTGTGAAATTGTTAAACCCATAATTTCCATGGAAAATTATTTCTTATGAACATGTGAATTTAACGAGTCTGCGAAAACAGACGGTGTGTGATTCCGAGACCCAGTTTGCCGGGAATGAATTTTATAAAGTTTTGTTAGGGTAATTTCAGTAAACGTAAGATCATATTTTTATAACTCTTGAAGCGGTGCTCTAAATTGGAATCCAAGGGCACCGTTGAACTCACAGTGCTAGTATTCTCTTAAGAAGACAATCACCCCGCCGACAGTTGGTCGAGTATAAAAGATAGGTTTTGGTTTTTTTAGAGAATGATTTATATAAAAATTAAGTGTGTGACTTTATTTTTATTTGTTGGTAAAAACTTCGACATTGAAGTTGGAGGTGGGACCACAACACCTTAACCTACCATGAGCGGTTATGGTGGTGGGACCCACCCAAACCTAACCTCCTCTTCATGATTGATATGGTGGGGACTACCCGAGGTTGAAACCTCTTGAACTCCCCATTAAGTAGAGAGAAACCTCTTGAGCTCCCCACTTAATGGTTCCACCACCCCTCCACCTTAATGGATCCAATACAAAAAATTTTTGGGGCCAAATACTTCACTTGAATTTTGTGCCAACCTCTTTAATTAATTAAGGGGATAACAGTTAAATAATTCACCCATTTTGAATTTTGTTTCCAAAAAATTAAATAATATATTAACTTAATATATTATTTGTCTTGGCCTATTCATTTTGGTGGAATCTTGGGAGAAGAGAGAAAAGCTCTTGCCATCTAGGAATGAAGAACGTTTTCTTCCAACGAGGAAAGCCAGAAACAATCTCCTTTAACATTTATCCTCGGATCCTACCGATGTGGAATGTATTCAACTGAATTTACCTATGCATCATCGTCAATGAGCTGACGCATGATCTTGGGTTTAGAAGTATGCGGTAGACACAATGAACGACGACCACATTTGTCTCCATCCCGTGCCTTCATCGACGATCAATGAACAAAGGTAGGTGTAACGCCTCGACCCCAGTTACCCAGATTCTGTGCATTATTTCATAACATTGGCATGATCACAATAGAGATCAAACCTCGAAAGATTGATTAGTTTAGTATCTTTGGAAACACTAGCTATATTAATAAAGTTTTACATTATATCATAAAAATGAAAACTACAACAACATATTCTCCACAGTCCACACTCATGTCCCCATATACTAACCCTGAAGGTCATTCATAAATTACTTCTTCACATCCTGGGAAAAATAAAACATTGAAAGGGGTGAGATCTGATGCTCAGTAAGGATAACATATAGAGAAAACTTTCATAAATAAACATAAACCTTTAAAGCAATGTATAACTAAAACAATAGCCTTTTAAACTTTAACTTCAGCATAGTATTGGAAAGATAAAATGAAATAATGTCATTTTCTTATTCACATGGATATTCTACAAGTTGAATAATCCCATGCAATATCAATAACCACTTTCATAATGATGGAATGCATAATGCGAGACTAACATAACCATATAGCCAAGGCCTCATGCCAAGACTACAAATAATATTTTTTCAAGGCCTTGTGCCAAGATAGTAGTTTGTCTCATGAGACCTACCGATGCATCTAGGAGCTATAGCGGGATCCACCGGTCACATATTAAGTCCAATTCATTCCTCATATTAACGGGTTTAAACATAACATAAACATTCGTATTAAAAATGGCATACGAAATGTCCATACTCTCTCCATAAACCATGAATGGTATAAAAATAACACATCCACAGTCAAACATATCACAAAAACATCAATACAATATAGAAGTTTTGTATCAAAATAAATCAACTTCAAATAAGCTTAAAATCCATCAAAGGATGTTGACATAGATGAAATCAAAACTATTTGAGAGAAATATATATTTTTTGAAATCATTTAAAAGTCACATAATTATAAAATAAAGCATTTACCTTGTAAATATATTTATAAGCTTGTAAGGGAATCTTCTAAGATTTTATAATGGCATAAAATAGCCGCATCCTTCATATAAGTTAAAAAAATGACATTCATACCTTAATTTTGTGGAAAAGGTTAAAAAGAACCTTGTTTTGAAAACGACGGAAAGATTACTTTATAAAACTCCTATAAAAAGTCAAACAAGGTTATAAATGACATTAACCCATATTCTATAAAATAGTAATAATATTTTGAAATGCATTTTTAAGAATCTTGGATGTAGATGATAAAGAGGTCCTAGTAGATAATTACGTATAAACAACCTCGGATAATGAAGAGATTGTGAAATAAACACGTACCTTGTAATTTTCCTTAGTTGATGGTATGTTAACCTCTTGTATAATAGTGAAACAGTGTTATTAAATTATACAAGAACCATATACATAATTTTGATATCATATATGATATTTTATTAATGCATTGTTAATAATATTGTAGTATTATCGCCGTTTCTGGTGTTAACTTAATCATTTTCTTTTATATGTTTTGTTACATAAGACATATTTGTTTTGAATATGCTGTATATTATTCATATCCAGAATTATATAAAGTCCTTAAAAATTATTTTTAATCCTCAAATGAGAATTAGACTTGAATAGGTACGACGGGGAATGAATCTCATCGTGTTCGTGGATAAGGTAGTCCGTACGTACGCATGAGTGACAATATGATTCTTTTGAAATTAAAATAATATATAATTGGATGGTATATCAAATATACATAATCATTATCATGTTATATTTTTTATTTACATTATTTATAAATCATCATTATACCCATCTATATAATAATATATTGAATTACAATTACACCACAACGTGGAGACTATAGGCCGTACGTACACACATATGGTGAAATATCATTCGAGGGATGGATAGAATAATGAATTTGGTTGTTCCATATTTATAATAACCTCACAGTATATATAATATACTGGAGTTATTATTTTATAATGGAAATAACAATGAAATAAGAAGTTGAAGATGAAAGGAACTTGGAAGACGATGGTGAAATCATTACCTATTTTTCGGGTTCTTCCTTTTGATTTGATAAAAATGGCTCCATACGATATATTTGTGATCAAAAAAGGCCTCTAGGATGTATTGAGGGAATGTTGGAGGATATTTGGGAAGAGTTTTTCGAGCCAAAAGGCATTTAAGGTGTGAAATTGAGATAAGGGGGAGTGACCTTTTATAAGAGGGGTAAGGGGAAGCTTTGGAAAAGCTAGAAATATTATTTTATAATAATTTAATATTCGGTTTCTAATGGCTCCAAAGTGGATTATTAAAGGTCTAAGGTGGGGAAGGGTCGAAATAATTTCAACCAAGAGAATTTAGACAGGTTTGGGTTATTATATTTACCTTATCTTTTAGTTTTAACTCCTAGTTAATTAGTTTGACATTTACCATGTCACTTTGTATTTTTATATTATATAGCTAATAAACGTACTATATACATCCAAGAAACCCTCAAGTGGTCCATTAATGATACACCTATCATTATATATGTCTCTTGGATGATCCTTAGATATTTAGGAATTTAATATCAATTAATAATATAATATTTCTTTAAAAAACTCTTTTATGTCAATTTTGAAACTATTTGGTATTTGATTGTTGTGACAATCATAACAGCATTATTAATTCTAAAAAACATAATTAAATCAATAATAACAAGTCATATTAACCTATATAATTAGTTTAATTCAAAAAAATTCTCATATTACATTTATTTGTAAATTTATAATATCAATTGTCAAAATATTTCATTAATTAGGTAATTACTGCATCACCATTGTGTCATAAATAAATTAAATTATTTAATGTCTGAAAATTATAAATAAAATAACATTATGTAGGAAATATTTTTATATTTATAATGAATATTTAAAATCTAATTTATCTTATGTATAACTTTATATTAAAAATGTTTTAGTAATTAACCTTTGATTTTAACTCTTGTAACTCTTCTTTCAATTAAATAATAATAAATGTCCGAATCTAATCCAAGTGGACCTAAATGATAATATTTTATTCCTAAGTTTGTTTTTGGTCTCTATAAACTTGTCCAATATAATTAGGACATGTGTTAGGGTAATATTAATATCATTTTTACCCTAAATTACTCTATTTACTTTTTACCGTGGTAAATAATAGTAAAAAGTTACTTTTCACCAAAAATTATTTTTATCTTATTGAACCACATTTTACTCCTTGACTTTAACCGTGTCTCTTGGATTTTTGAAATTCACTCATAGAAGCGGTAAAATTAAGTTTTATCTGAATTTCCAAATTCTCCTAGGAGGTGGGTAAAAGACAGTGAAAAGTTCAATAAAATTTTTATATGTCTAAAATTGTTATAAACTGACTCAAATGAATTAAATTCAACTTATATGGGCATTACGTTTCTACATTGACCTAAAATAAATTTAAATAAAATAAATAATTATTTAAATAAAAAGTCGGTTTTTAACTAATAACTTAGTGTTTTTCACTATTCATCAAAAATTAAAAGTTTTCAGAAAAATACCAATAATTCACCATAGGATAATTTTGATATTCCAAATCCAAAAACGAAGTCCATTTTAAAAGATAAAATTTATAAAATTTCAAAAAGTGGGTGTTACTAATCATAACAGCTAGATTGATTGGTTGAGGTGTGTGTTAGAACTCGAGGTTTTGTACAACACACGCTACTGTATTATTCAAAGAGAAGCATACCATGGAAGCTTGTGGTGTTACATTCTCCCCTCCTTCAAATAATTTCTTCCTCGAAATTTCTAGAATATTAATGCATAAAATGACTTGGGTGATTTTTCATCATATGTTCCTCGGGTTCCCACATTGGCTCTTCCATCTTATGGTTTCTCCATTGAACTTTTACCAGACGAGTCGTCCGGTTTCTCAGCACTTGTTCTCTGGTTTCAAGAATCCTGATGAGCTCTTCTCAATAAGACAGATCGGGTTCAAGTTCTAATTCCTCGTAAGTGAGTACATGCATTGGGTCAGGGATGTATTTCCTCAACAGTGATACATGGAACACATCGTGAACTTTGGAGAAACTTGGGGGCATTGCCAAACGGTAAGCTACAACCCCAATTCGTTCTAGATTTTCAAAATGTCCGATGTACCTGAGACTCAATTTAACTTCTTTCCAAAATGTATAACTCTCTTCCATGGAGATACCTACAAGAAAACATGATCTCCCACAAGAAATTCCAAATCTTTTCTTCGGTTATCAGCATAGGTCTTCTACCTTCATTGAGTTGCTTTGATGTGGTTTTGGATTACCTTCACCTTTTCAATCGTTTCCTCCACCAGTTCTGGGCCTATAAGTTTTCTTTCGCCAATGCCATACAAATAGGTTGGTGTGCAATATCTTTTTCCATATAAAGATTCATATGGTTCCATCCAAAAACATGGATGGAAGATATTGTTATAGGAAAATTCTACCAGAGGTAAATATTGATCCCACATACCCGGAATGTCATGTGAGAAAGATCTCAACATGTCTTTTAAGGTCAGAATAGTCCGTTCTGACTGTCCATCTATTTGAGGGTGGTAATCGGTGCTCAAATGAAGTTCAATACCCAAGGCCTTATGAAGACTCTTCCAGAATCTTGAAGTAAAATGGGGACCATGATCAGAAACAATCGACAGAGGTACTCCATGAAGTCTCACAACTTCATTAATATACAGTATTACTAGCCGTTCAAGTGGTAAATCTTCCCTTATAGCAAGAAAATGTGCTGACTGGTAAGATAATCAACAATTACCCATATTTCATCGTTCTTTCTTGGAGTATTTGGTATCCCCATGACGAAGTACATCATAATATTATCCCATTTCCACTCAGGTATGGGAAGAGGTTTCAATACTCCACCAGGCTGTTTCCTTCAAGTTTTCATTTGTTGACAAACCATACATCTTGACACAAAATCAGCAATCTCCCTCTTCATGTTGTCTCACAAAAAATGTTCCTTCAAATCTCTATACATTTTGGTGCTCCTAAGGTGTATAGAGAAATTTGAACAATGAGTATCATCCAGAAATTCCCTTTCTAGATCAGGTATATCGAGAACAAAAAGGCTCTTCCCAAATTTCAAAATTCCATCTTTACACACAAAGTCTCTCAATCTCCCATCATTCATAGCTTTAATATTCATTTGAAATTTATCATCATATGTCTGAGAACTCTTAATCCTTTCTATTAAATATGGTTTGGAAACCATTTGAAAAATCATTGATGTTTCGCCTTCCATGGTTATTCCCATGTCCATCTTCACTATATCCATGAAAATTGGATCCCTTTCAATTATCATATTTTTCAAAACTCCATGATCTTTTCTGCTCAAATCACCTTCCACCTTGTTTTCCTTCCCTGGATGGTAGTGTATCGTGCAATAATAATCTTTTAGTAGTTCAAGCCATCTCCTTTGCCTCAAGTTGAGTTCTTTCTGTGAGAAAATATATTTCAAACTATTGTGATCAGTATAAATCTCACAATTTTTACCATAGAGATAATGTGTCCATATCGTCAAAGCAAAGATTATAGTAGCTAACTCAAGATCATGAGTAGGATAGTTTTTCTCGTGAATTTTTAGATATCGTGATGCATAGGCAATAACCCTATCATTCTGCATAAGGACACAACCAAGTCCTTTCTTTGATGCATCACTATAAATAACGAACCCATCATTCCTCGATGATAGAGTCAATATAAGAGCATTGACTAATCCTCTATTCAGATCTTCATAACTTTCTTCACACTCTTTTGTCCAAAATTATTTAACCCCTTTACGTGTGAGCTTCATTAATGGGTTAGAAAATCGGGAAAAGTTCTGTACAAAATATCGATAATAACCTGCTAAAACAATAAAACTGCACACCTCAGTTATACTCGTCGGTGCTGGCCAATCTTGGATTTCCTTGGTCTTAGAGAGATCAAAAAAAATTCCATCCTTATAGACAATATGTCTATGAAAAGAAATATCCTAAAGCCAGAATTCACACTTGCTAATCTTCCCATATAATTCATGTCTTCTATGACTATTCAGGATAATGCGCAAGTGATTTTCATGATCTTTGTATCTTTTGGAGTATACAAATATATCATAAATAAATACCACCAAAAATTCATCAAGATATTACTTGAAAACTCTATTCATTAGATCTATGAATACAAGGGATACTTTAGTCAATCCAAAAGGCATTACTGTAAACTCGTAATGCCCGTACCTTGTTCGAAATGCTGTCTTCGGGATGTCTTCCTTCTTCACAAAAAACTGATGGTATCCATATCAAAGGTCAATCTTTTAAAAGTATTGAGCTCCATGTATTTGGTCAAATAAATAATCAAGGCGAGGTAGGTGATACTTGTTCTTTATTGTTATTGCATTAATTTCCCTGTAGTCGATAAATAACCTCATAGATCCATCTTTCTTATTTACAAAAAGGATGGGGGATCCCCATGGAGAGTCACTAGGGAGAATAAATCCCTTATTACTCAATTCCTCTAGTTGTATCATTAGTTAAAAAAATTATACAGTGGCCATTCTATCAGGGGTCTTCGATATAGGCCTTTATCCAGGAATTAAATCAATGGAAAACTATACTTCTCGTTCTGGAGGATGTCTTGGTAAATCTTCCGGAAACACATCTACATATTCTTTCACAATAGGTACATCCTCTATTTGAACATTCCTTTCCTCACCCATAGTCATTTCATTCTCTTCCTCCCCAATAATTTAATTTAGTTGAGCTATTGGGGGTGGATCTAGATAAGAATTAGGTGGTGACGATTCTGCTCTAAAGATAAGGTGTTCCTTATCATCATCATAAAAATTCATAACCTCCTTCTTCTTATAACAAATCTTCACATCATGGTCTGAAATCCAATCCATACTAAGTATTATATCAAACTAAATCATAGGTAGGACGATGATATCAGCGGATAAAGAACATTTATGTGCTCTAATGGGGACTGATTCACAAAACATTGTTGCAATGATACTTCCCTTAAGAGTTTTAACTGACAACTCCTTTATTAAATTAAATTGGAAATATCTAATTTTCTTAGAAAACTGGGATGATATCAAACAATTCGATGATCTATAATCAAATAATGCATTTTCTAAACTTGAGGAAACCATTAAATTACCTTCCACCACATCTTTTGGAGCTTCTACCTCAGAAGTAGTGATAGCATAAGCATGGCCTTGATCCCTTGGCCTTTTCTGAGGTACGTTCCCCTGATTATTAGGAAATTCATTGGCATAATTTCCCATCTCTCTGCTGTTGTATCATTGAACATAGGTAGCTTCTTTCTCCCCCTTGAAATCACGATCTTGGTGGCCTTTTTCACCACACATGTAACAGACTCCCATTCCCTTCAAGCTAGTGCCAGGGTGTTTCTTCCCACATTTACTGCAGGATGGATATTCAACTTTTCCCTTCATCCACTTATTTCCATTCCCAAATTGATCAGCAGATCTCTTCTTCTCAATATTTGCTTTAAAGACATAAGACTTAGAGAATTCTTTTTCGGTCATGATAGAACATGAGAGAATAGCTTCGTAAGACGAGAAGGATTGTGACACTAATGATCGACAAAGAAATGGTTTTAACCCATCAATGAAACGATCAATCTTACTTCTTGGCTTATGTATATAATCTCTAGCATACCTTGTAAAGTTAGCCTCATAATTTGCGACATTCACATCCTCCTTTTGTCTCAGACTCAGAAATGTCTTTTCCATATCTTCTTGACTGTCATGAGGAAAGTATTTTTCTAAAAACAGATCTTTAAACTCCCTCCATTCCATATTTGATACTTCATCATCTTATTTTGTGTTTTGAATCAATGACCACCATTGATCTGCATCTCCAGTGAGGCGGTAAACTGCCATGATAACATTTTCCCTTTCACCAATCCCCAAAGCCTGAAATATTTTCTCTAGGGAACTTATCCATTGATCAGCTACCAATGGATTTGTACTCCCATTTAATTTTGGTGGTTGTTTCCTCATGAAGCGATCTATGATTGAACCTCCACGCTGTGGATCAGGGGGCTCCATATGGGTAAGGTTATTATTCATAACCTGAGTGAGTTGTACCAGTATGGTGATAAGCTATTCAGCAGCAGTTGTATCACCAGATCCACTATAATTATCTTGAGCAGGTGGGAAGTCACTACATGGATTGCGTGCATTGATACAGTTTCCATTTTTTCCACTAGGCTCCATTTCTAAAAAATGTCATAAACTAGACCAGTTTATGAATCAAAATACATTATTCCATACTTATACAACAAATAACATAAATTGAACTAATTAGGGATATAATCCATAATCATAAAAATGTTTTCTTTGAGGAACTATATACTCATAAACCCTTCATAATGGTTCATAAAGAAAATGATAATTATCCAAATCATATCCCCCGGGAGTGTCGTAACCAAGAGTGCAGCAAGGCCCATTGTCATGCACCAGTTCTCATTTGAGTCAATCTCAAAGAGGTGTTTTCGGGTTTTACCACTAGGTACATCAGTTCCAGAGCCGCCTCTACCTGGTCGTATACAGACAGGGATGTATTGCTCTGAAAACTCACAAAATCACTACGATACCAAAATTCTAAGAAGTTCTTCTTTACTGATCCTCAAATTCCATCTTTGTTTTATGTGCTCTAATCAGATTTTATCTAAATATAGATTCCAAGGTTTGTACTAAACTTCCTCTGATACCAACGGTAACTCCCTGACCATAGTTACCCATAGTCGGTGAATTATTAAATAACATTGGAATGATCACAAGAAAGATCAAATATTGAATGATCTATTAGTTTAGTAGCCTTGGAAACACTAGATATATTCATCAAGTTTTACATTACATCATAAAAATGATAACTAAAACAACATAGTCTCCACAGTCCACACTCATGTCCCCACATACTATCCCTACATGTCATTCATAAATTACTCCTTCACATCCTGGGAAAAATAAAACATTGAAAGGGTTGAGCTCAGATGCTCAGCAAGGAGAACATATAGCGAAAACTTTCATAAATAAAAAAAACATTTAAAGAAATGTGTATCTAAAAAAAGCCTTTTAAACTTTAACTTCAGCATAATATGGAAAAGGTAAAATGAAATAATGTCATTTACTTATTCACATGGATATTCTACTAGTCGAATAATCACATGCAATATCAATAACCACTTTCATAATGATGTAGTTCATAATGCCAAACTATCATAACCACATAGCCAAGGCCTCATGCCAAGACTAAAAATAATATTTATTCAAGGCCTTATGCCAAGACACTAGTTTTTATCATGAGACCTACCGATGCACCGAGGAGCTATAGCGGGCTCCACCCGTCACATATTAAGTCTAATGCATTCCTCATATTAACAGGTTTAAACATAACATAAACATTCCTATTAAAACTAGCATACGAAATGTCAATAATCTCTCCAAAAAACATTAAAGGTATAAAAATAACACATCCATAGTCAAACATATCACAAAAACTTCAATACAATATGGAAGTTCTGTATCAAAATAAATCAACTTCAAATAAGTTTAAAATTCATCAATGGATGTTGACATAGATTAAAATCAAAACTACATGATAGAAATATATCTTTTTTGAAATCATTTGAAAGTCACATAATTATAAAATAAAACATTTACTTTGAAAATATTCTTATAAGCTTGTAAGGGAAGCTTCTAAGATTTTATAACGGCGTAAAATCGCCGCATCCTCCATATAAGTTAAAAAAAGACATTCTTACCTTAATTCTGTCGAAAAGTTTTAAAAGGACCTTATTTGAAAAACGACGGAAAGATTCCTTTATTAACTTCTTATAAAAAGTCAATCAAGGGAATAAATGACATTAACCCATATTCTGTAAAATATTAATAATGTTTTGGAATACATTTTAAAAAAACATGGATGTGGATGATAAAGAGGTCCCAGTAGATAATTACGTATAAACAACCTCGGATAACGAAGAGATTGTGAAATAAATGCTTACCTTATACTTTTCCTTAGTAGATGGTATATTTACATACTGTATAATAGATTAAAATTGTTATTCAATTATAAAATAACCATATACATAATTATGATATCATATATGATCTTCTATTAATGCTTTGTTAATAATATTTTAATATTATCATCGTTTCAGGTGTTAACTTAATCATTTTCTTTTATATGTTTTGTTAAATAATACATTTTTGTTATGAATTGGTTGTATATTATTCATATCCAGAATGATATAATGTCCTTAAACATTACTTGTAATCATCAAATGAGAATTATTCTTGAATGGATACGATGGGGAATGAATCTCATTGCGTTCGTGGAGACGGTAGTCCGTACGAACACACGAGCGAGAATATCATTATTTTGACATTAAAATAATATATAATTGGACGGTATATAATATATACAAAATCATTATCATTTTATATTTATTATTTACATGAATTACGCATCATTATTATGCCCATCTAAATAATAATATATTGAATAACAATTACACCATGACGTGGAGATGGTAGGCCGTACGTACGCACGTATGGTGACATGTCATTCAAGGTATAGATATAATAATGAATTTGGTTGTTACATATTTATAATAACATCAAATTATATATAATATACTGGAGTTATTATTTTATAATGGAAATAACAAGGAAATAAGAAGTTGAAGAAGAATGGAACTTGAATGAGGGTGGTGAAATCATTACGTCTTCTTCAGGTTCTTCCTTTTGATTTGATCAAAAGGGCTCCATAGTTTGGCTTTCTGATAAATCTAATGCCATTAGGTTGTATTTTTGGAAGTTGGGAGGATATTTGGGAAGAGTTTGGTCGAGCCAAAAGGCTTTGAAGGTGTGAAATTGAGAGAAGGGGGAGTTCCCTTTTATAAGAGGGGTAAGGGGCACCTTTGGAAAAGCTATAAATATTATTTTATAATAAATTCATATTCGGTTTCTAATGGCTCCAAAGTGGATTTTAAAAAGTATAAGGTGGGGATGGGTTGATATAATTTCAACCAATAGAATTTAGACAGGTTTGGGTTATTATATTAACCTTATCTTTTAGTTTTAACTCTTAGTTAATTAGTTTGACATTTACCATGTCACTTTGTATTTTTATATTATATAGCTAATAAACATACTATATACATCCAAAAAACACCCAAGTAGTCCATTAATGATACACCTATAATTATATAAGTCTCTTGGCCGAAACTTATATATTTAAGAATTTAATATCAATTAATAATAAAATATTTGTGTAAAAAACTCAATGTTAATTTTGACACTAATTGGTATTTTATTTTTGTGACAATCATAACAGAATTATTAATTCAAAAAAACATAATTAAATCAATACTAACAAGTCATATTAACCTATTAAATTAGTTTAATTCATAAAAAGTCTCAAATTACATTTATTTGGATATTTATAATATCAATTATTTTAATACTTCATTAATTAGGTAATTACTGCATCACCATTATGTCATAAATAAATTAAATTATTTAATGTACAAAAATTATAAATAAAATACCATTATGTAGGAAATCGTTTTAGCTTTCTATTGAATATTTAAAATCGAATTTATCTTTTGTATAACTTTATATTAATTTTTTTTAATTAAACATTGATTTTAACTCTTGTAACTCCTCTTTAAATTAAATAATAATAAATGTCCTAATCTAATCCAAGTGGACCTAAATGATAATATTTTATTCCTAAGGTTGTTTTTGGTCGCGATACACTTATCCAATAGAATTAGGACATGTGTTAGTGTAATATTAATATCATTTTTACCCTTAATTACCCTATTTATTTTTTACCATGGTAAATAAAAGTAAAAAAGTTACAATTCACCAAAAATTATTTTTATGTTTCTGAACCACATTTTACTCCTTGATATTAACCGTGTCTCTCGAATTTTCAAAATTCACTCACAGAAGTGGTAAAATTATATTTTATGTGAACTTCCAAATTCTACTAGGAGGTGGGTAAAAGACGGTGAAAAGATCAATAAAATTTTTTTATGTCTAAAATTGTTATAAAATGACTCCAATGAATTACATTCAAATTATATAGGAATTACATGTCTACTTTTACCTAAAATAAATTTAAATAAAATAAATAATTATTTAAATAAAAAGTCGGTTTGTAACTAATAACTTAGTATTTTTCACTATTCATCAAAAATTAAATGTTTTCAGAAAAATACCAAAAATTCACCCTAGGATAATTTCGATATTCTGAATAGAAAAAGTCCATTTTAAAATATAAAATTTATAAAATTTCAGAAAGTGGGTATTACTATTCATAACGGCTAGATTGATTGGTTGTGGTGTGTGTTAGAACTCGAGATTTCATACAACACACCATACTGTATTATACAAAGAGAAGTGTACCATGGATGCTTGGGGTGTTATATAGGGGTTGTTTTCTTTTATTTACCATGTACTTCTTTTCATTCAAAATGAATAATGAGAATATGTATCCTTTGATGGGTGAGTTGTTGTTCATCGATCTCCTACCTTGATGAACAGATTGTTATCGCCTTAATCGCGGATGGTGCGGGCCAAACTAACATGGCATGACTCCCTCTGTCGATATCATTTGTGAAATCCTTTGGAAAGGCGACAAAGAAACGAGGCGACGTAGGAAGAAATTTCAAAGGTCAAGCTACCCGAAACCTTAATGATCCGCACCGCCCCCACGACACCCCGCCCTGCCTGGCGCCCTTCCCAGCCGCCTTCCCGCTTGGCCGCGCCCTGCCCGGCCGCCCGCTGCCCAGACCGGGCCCCGCCGGCCTGCTCGGTAGCCTCCCATGTGCCCAGCCGAAAGGCACCTACCAGCACGCCCCGCACGCCCCGTGCTGCCCGCGCCGTACCCCTCACGCTGCTGGCCGAACCGGTCTCGGCCATACCGGCAAAGCCGACCTTCCACGCCCCTCGTGGAACCTCCGGGAAGAACCACCCTTACACCGACATGCAGCCAGTTCGGGCCCTCATGACCGGTCTGTGCCCCCGCGATACTTGCGGCCAGCTGGTCTGGGCCCAGCAGGGTGCACCAAACCCAATGGGTTAGCAAAGATTAATTCGGGTGGGTCGGTACGACTGGGTGGGACCGGACCCATGCCTGATGTGACACCCCTTTAGTTTCTTTGGTCATATCATTGGCACAGGATGACCATTTGACAAAAAATCTACCGCGCTGGTATTCTTTGACCTCGACAGTCCCTTTGAGTATTCCCCACTGGTGTTCAGGGTAAAGTTGAGATACGGTCAGGTTGGATCGTGCACGAATCCAACCTGTCCCCCAGGACTAAAAGGCTAATAACCCATTGACTGAGCATCCGATTGATGTGACGTCTATTGTGTTGAGACCCCAATGTCCGGGCGGACGTTTGATATACTTCTACGTGGGACTTCATGACTATTGAAGTATCGTCCTGTAGTTCATGGACCAGATCCTCTTGGAGATGATCAAGCATAGTGCAGAGACCTAGTAGCTGGCTGAGACCTGACAATTGCTGACCGATTCAATTCGAAGTGATTCTACTAGCCTTGTGGGAAGCACCTTGGTGTCGTGGAAGACCCACAGTGGGTAGCGCCTTGGTGTCGCGACAGACCCATGGTACTCAATAGGAGGAGTACCTCAGCAGGATATGAGGGGTAGTGCCTTGCTGACTTGGAAGACCCACGGTGGGGAGCGACATGGTGACATAGAAGACCCACGGTACTCGACAAGAGGTGTACCTTAGCATTCCACGATGAGTGGTAAGTGCCTTAGTGATGCGTCATGCCCACTATACACGATAGAGTAGGAGTTCTCCAGCAGCTGAGGTTTCAATAGTGTGACTGGGGATGTTACTTGATACTACACCTAGAATAAAATCCAGGTTTGATCTGAGTCAGCAAATTTTGTGTTTACCTCTTGATTGAGATGAATTACATGATAACTTAGGTATATGTATGGGCATATACTGATGTAGGGTTATCTTTTGATTTCATACTTTTTGGTTTATCCTTGTTGGATTTGTGAGACCTTGAGGGTCTCATGGTACCTACTAAGTATCGTTATACTCAGCCCTACATGGGCTAGGCCCGCACCTTGTTGTGTTGGATGTAGACGAAAGACAATGCTGACCGAGGTTGAGGGTACTAGGACTGTACGGTACCCGAAGCTAGACCACACGGCATGACGGAACACTGAAGCGATGGATGGTCATGGAGTGCTATGGAGTCTATTTTTACCTACCCTTCAGGTAGGATTTCCCAATGGATGATCCAGGAGCTATTTTCTTTTTTCCATTACGTGTACTTTTAGTTTCTTGTACATTACAGTTGGGCTTGTATTTCCAGACCCTTTTACTTTTCAGCACTCTTTGATATATAATTTAACTTAGTGTTTTTCTTCCCTCTTGTTCCATGTTGTGTGCGTTTTCAAGTTATAAAGGAAATGAATTCCCAGATTTAGGGATTTATGCCTTGGGTGCTAGTCGCCAGCCCCTGGCCTATGGAAGGCGGGCTTGGGGTAGTCACGGTACGGTCCCTAGGCGATGGGTCATGACAAATTGGAATTAGTGGAGTCGGTTCTACCACATAACATTGGAAACTGATATTTTCTATGAAGAAATAGTGTTAAGGGTACTGAGTGTGGTTATCAGTTCAGGAAGTCCAATGTTGGTGCGGCGGCTGACGTATCCATACACCAGGACCCTGACCACTGATTTCCAACTCAGAGCACAAAAACACAGATTGCGTCTGTGTTTTTAAAACATTTCGTTAAATCAGCTCAACTAGGTCAGTTCACCAGGTATAATCTTTTACCATGTCACATCTGTTTCTTTCAAGATGCCTCCCCACGAGTGACAAGTTCGATCCCTGATTGTTGTACACGCAGATAGCCCTTTGAGCGATGAGGCCTCGGTGCAGGGACCTCTTCCAGTGGAGGCACTAGCGGTACCACTACCCGTTGGGCCACCAATTCCACCAACCCCATCAGTAGACTATGCATGCCACTTGAGTGCATTGCATGAGTTCCAACACAATAGGCCGCCCAAGTTCAGGGGAGAGATGGGCCCGTAGGCAGTTGAGGATTGGATTGAGGCTATGGGGAGAGTCTTCAGACTGGTAGGGACACCAGCCAACCATATGAAGATCCTTACCACGATTCTCTTTTAGGCAGTAGTAAGAGGATGGTGGATCCTGATGCTCTAGGTGCATTGTGAGGCGACACTACTCTGGGCAGGCTTCGAGAGCCTGTTTCTAGTGGGGTTTTTCTAGGCCACCATACATGAAGTGTGGATACATGAGCTACTTCACCTGCAAAAGGGCAGCATGATAGTGGCACAATACTCAGCGAGGTTCACTAACATCTCAAACTACTCCACAGATATGGTACAATACACATTCTTTAGGGCCCGGACCTTCGAGTGGGGGCTCAGGTGAGAGATCAGGACATCGATGATCATCCACGGCATCCTGGCGCAGGTAGGGGTTTTGGAGCGAGCCCTCTTAGTGGGGAGTTTCCTTAATGAGAAGTCACAAGAAGTAAGACCCACCATTAGTCGACATGCAGCGGAGTCATTTATAGCTGGCGGTAGATAGATGTTGTAGAGGTATAAGAGGACCAGACCCACGGGTGGACGACCGCATGACTTTTGATCGGTTGTCCGGGGCACCCAGGGCAGAGACATACATGACCGGAGCGGGCAGTGTTTCACATGCGGTGGGTAGGGTGACATGGCTCATGGCTATCTGACCAGCCATTCGAATGATCTACAGATAGACGAAGGACCACCCAATAGGAGACAGAGATTCGATCGAGGTGGTCCGCAAGGAGAAGGCAGACATGGTAGAGGAGCTGGCCATGCAGTTGGTGGTGGAAGACGTTTCTAGGTGTCATTGCCACCTCCACTAGGGGTCCAACCTGACTGCATGGAGCAGGTGGACAGGCCAGAGCTCAGCTCAAGGCATTTGAGGCATTCGATCTTGGAACTCTGGAGATGATTCAAGGTATGATCTATGTCTATTCCACCTTAGATATAGTTCTTATAGAAATAGGTTCAAGTCACTCTTTCAATTCCACTTCCCTCATTCCAAGATCGGAGATTCCGATGGAGCTGTTGGCTTGATCGTTACGGCTAGAGACTCTTACGGGATCAGACTCGAAGATTACACACTAGTGCCGGTATTGTGAGCTTACTCTAAGAGGTGGGTGATTTGGTTAGAATATCTTTGTAGTGTCGTTGAGGCCTTATGACTTCATCTTGGGTATGGACTGGTTATCTACATTCCATTCTCATATTGACGGTATTAGGCACAAAGAGCAGTGGGTCCTCATGGATCGGACCAGGTTTACCATCACCGACGAGAAGGGAGCCTTTGCAGAACAGGATGGACTTACTCAGAGGATGGTGTAGACGATCACTTATTAGTTGGCCTGCTTTACCCTCAGAGTACATGATGTGGAGAGTCCGAGATATCTTGTAGAGGTGGACCAGTACATGGATGTTTTCCCTAACGATGTTCCAGGACTACCTTCTTGTTGAGAGTTGTAATTATACATTGACATGTACCCATAGATGGCATAGATATCTACACCATCGTATCTGATGGATCCCATGGAGATTCGTGAACTGTGGGTACAACTAGAGGACTTGCAAGAGAAGGGATTCATCTGGCCTAGTGTTTCTCCTTTGGTAGCACCGATTCTGTTCGCCATGAATGAGGATGGATGATTGAGGATTTTTGTCATCTATAGTCATCTGAACAAGGTGACTGTGAAAAAAAAGTACCCATTTTTGGTGATTTTCGAACTCTTTGATCAGCTGAAGGTAGCACTATTGTTCTCGATTATAGACCTCAGACCAGGCTATCACCAGCATAGAGTTCGAGATGAGGATGTGTAGAAGATGGCCTTCAGATGTTAGTATGACCACTATGAGTTTTTTGTTATTCCATTTGGTGTATCCAACACATAGGCAGAGTTCATGGGACACATGAACAAGATTTTATAGCCTTACATTGATCTATTTGTAGTAATTTTCATCGATGACATTCTGATCTACACAACTACTGAGAAGGAGCATTCCTACCATTTTCAGGTAGTACTGGACACACCCCGAGAGCACCAGCTTTATGGAAAGCTCTCGAAGTACTAGTTTTGGATCCGAGAGGTTCACTTTCTAGGACATTTCATCTCGGAGGCTTGAGTTACAGTAGATCCAGCGAAGATTGAGGTGGTACTCTCATGGGATCCACCCAAGAGTGCGACAAAGTTATAATGTTTCATGTGTTTGGTTGGGTAATACTGGGGGGGTTTTTCCAGATTTCTACAGTGTTGCAACACCACTATCCGCCTAGACGAAGAATGGGAAACCCATCGTGTGATTAGAGAGATGAAAGTTGAGCTTTCAGGAGCTGAGGTAGAGGCTGACCAATGCCCCCCCATCTTGAGTCTTCCATATGAAGGAATAGGGTACATTATCTACTACGATGCATCAGGGACCGGTATCAGGTGTGTCCTGATGTAGAAGCAACTAGTGATTGTGTATGGTTCTCAACAGCTGAGAAAAAATGTGCAGAACTATGCTACCCATGAACTGGAGCTAGCTGTAGTGGTTGATTCCATGAAGATGTGGTTACAAAATCTGATGGGCAAGCGTTTTAACATGTACTCTGATCACAAGATTCTCTTGTTTATCTTCTGTCAGATGGACTTGAAAATAAGACAACGACGGTGGCTTGAGTTCCTCCTGGACTATGAATTCGAGATACTCTATACTCATGGGAATTGGAATGTTGTTGCAGATGCACTGAGTAAGTGGTATGGTATACAATTGTTAGGCAAAGAAAAAGAGAAGCTAGGAGATATGTAGATAATCATTGTGGGTAGAGATGGAGTAGCTTTACTACAATCTCTCACAGTTACAACCCCACTCCTACAGCGAGTCCGCGAGGCACAGCGTGGGGATAGTGACTATGAGACACAACGTGTTCAGATATCCACATGGCAGACACCTGATGACTTTTGTGAAGGTGGGGAGCACGTCATCCTCTTCAGAGGACATACTATGGTGCCAATGCCACTTCAAGAGGAAGTGTTGAGGGAGTTCCACACATCCCCTCTAGCGGTACATCCAAGAGTGGTGAATATGTACCAGGATCTCTGGTAACAGCACTGGTGGTCGGGGATGAAGAATGCAATAGCAGAGTTTGTCTCTCTATGCCTCAATTTTTAGCAGCTGAAGGCAGAGAACCAGGTACCCGAAGGCTAGGTTCAACCATTAGAGGTACTGTAGTGGAAGTGGGATGTGATATCCATGGACTTCGTGACATGACTTCCATGTACATCCAGGGGTCATGACTCGATGTGGGTGATTGTTGATCAACTCACCAAGTCAGCCCACATGCTACTGATTAGAGGGCATGGTTCAGTATAGTGCATGGGACGCCACAACGTGTAGGATATTGTGTGGCTACATGGAGTACTACCTTCCATTGTCTCTGACCATAACACATAGTTTACTCCCCAACTATGGAAGGGGTTGTAGGAGGCTTTCAGGATGCAGCTTTTTCTGAGCACCACCTTCAATCCTTAGATGGATGGTCAGACTGAGCTAACCATTCAGACCCTCGAAGAAATGTTGTGTGCTTGTGTCCTCGACATCGGTCGTAGCTGGGAGGTTCACTTACCACCGGTGGAGTGTGAATACACAACAGCTTTCACTCCACCATTTGAATGGAAACATTTGAGGAATTATACGGGCGACCTTGTAGATCACCCTAGTGATTGATTGACCATGGGGAGTTAGCACTAGTGGGAACAGAGATGGTACCAGCTACCATGAAGAAGGTGCAGATCTACTAAGAGTGGATGAAGACTGCACAATGTAGAAAAAAGTCGTATGCTAATAGGAAACAGAGACCTCGAGAGTTCCAGGATAGAGACCATATCTATCTATGGGTCTCACCTCTATGAGGTTTATGGAGATTTGACCGAGAGAAATCAGTCCATTGCAGGTCCCCAGTAGAGCAGGCAAGGAGGCTTACCGCTTGGCTACTCCACCTCAGTTGCAACAGGTGCACGATGTCTTCCACGTATCTCAGTTGAGGAGATATGCGCACCAACCTTCACACATCATCAACCATGGAGATCTAGATGTCGATGATGTGGAGACCATTACGGATGTTACAGTGGAGATTGAAGATCAACAGGAGCTAGTCCTACATGGAAGGTCGATACCTCTAGTGTGCATTCGTTGGCAGCACGAGAACCTTGAGGAGAGCACACGGGAGTGGGAGGCTCAGATTCATGCTTAGTACCCCAACTTGTTCTCTTAGTTCAAGTTGTAGCTTATGGGGACATAAAAATCTGAGGTGGGGAGAATGTAAAGACCTGGATATTCCATTGAAAATTCTTTCATAAATACATGGATATTTTACGAGTTTACAAAAATTGACGGCACATGATTCTGAGGCCCGGTGTGTCTGGAATCAATTTAATGAAGTTTTGTCCAAGTACGTTCGGTAAACAAATGAGTGGGTTTTTATAACATTTGAGTTGCTGATCAGAATTGGAATCTGAGCGTACCGTTGAACTCACAACACCGATATTCGTTTAAGAAGACTTTCTCCCTGATGGTAGTTGGTTGAGAATAAAAGCTAGTTTTTTTAGTTTTTTAAAGAATGATTTAAATAAAAATAAATTATGTGGCTTTATTTTTAATTTTTGGTTAAAACATCCACATGGAAGTTGGAGGTGGGACCACCACACCTTAACCTCTAATGAGAGGTTATGTTGGAGGGTCCCACCCAAACCTATCCTCCTCTTAGAGATTGATATGGTGGTGACAACCCAAGGTTGAAGCCTCTATAATATCCCATTAAGTGGGGAGAATCCTCTTGAGCTCCACACTTAATGGTGCCACCACACCTCCAGTTTAATGGAGCCAACACAAAACATTTATGGTGCCAAATCATCCATTTTAATTTTCTGCCTACCACTCGAATTAATTAAGGGGATCCATGTTAATTAATTCACCAATTTTAAAATTTGTTCCAACAAGTTAAATAAAAGATTAACTTAATCATTTATTTGGTTTGGCATATTCATTTTGTTGGAAAGTTGGGAGAAGAGAGAAAAGCTCTCACCATCGAGGAACGAAGAACGCATTCTTCCAACGATGAATTCCGGCAACGATCTATTTCGACCTTCATCCTCAGATCCTACCGATGTGGAACACCATCAACCGAAATTCCTTCCACATTGTCATCAATGAGCCGACACACAAGCTAGGGATTGGATGTGTGCAGCAGACGCAATGAACAACGATCACCTTTGTATTTTTCTCGTGACTTCATCAGTGATCAACGAACAAAGGTAGGGGTTGATTTATTTTTTGTTCCACGCTCTTATTTTCTTTCAAAATGAAGAATGAGGATCTATTTCCTCTAACGGGTGAGTTTTTGTTCATCGTTCTCCATCCTTGATGAACAGATTGTTATCTCCCTAACTGCGGAGGGTACGGGCCAAACATACATGGCCTGACTCCCTCCATCGTTCTCTTTTGTGATATCCTTAGGCATGGAGACGAAGCAACATGGTGATGAAAGCGGCAAAGACCAAAGTCGCACCCTATCTGGCTGCCTACCAGCCCACCTGGTGCCCTGCCTGGCCACCCGCTGGCCTGCATGGCGCCTTGCACGGCCGCCTGCCTGCCTGGCCACGCCCCGCCTGGCCCGCCTGCAGGCCTGGCCACTCCCTGAACAGCCGCCACCCATCCGCCTAGCTGAACCGCACCAGCCTGCATGCCCCATGCACCTCGTGCAACCCGTGTAACACATGCTGCACCCCTCGCAGCGCTAGCTGAACTGGTCTGAGTCATCAGGACCGAGCCGTCCTTCCACGCCCCTTGCGGTTCCTCCGGGTCGAACCGTGCTTACTCCGACGCGCGGCCGGTCCACGCCCTCATGACTGGACTGCGCCCCCACGCTACTCATGGCATTTTCGGCCTGCTAGACCTAGCCTAGTAGGGTGGGCCAAACCCAATGGTTCAGCCAAGACTACGTCGGGTGAGGGTCAGTCCGACCGGGTCGGATCGGACGCAGGCCCGCAACAACCCCCTTTACATTCTTTGGCCATATCTTTGGAACCTGACGACTGTTTGGAGAACCATCAATGGAACTGGTATTATATGATCATGACAGTAAATTTGAGTATACCCAAATGGAGTTCAGGGTAATTTTGAAATACGGTCTGGTTTGATCGTGCAAGAATCCAACGAGGCCCCTGGGACTAAAAGTCTAATAACTCACAGACCGGACGACCGATTGATACGCCATTTTTTGTGTTGAGACCCCTATGAAATGGAAGACCATTGAGAGGATTATCCATGGGAATTAGGGACATTTTTAGTATCAACATGTATCTCATGGAGCGGATCCTCCTGAAGATGAGCAGTCTTAGTGTGGAGTCCTAGTAGTTGGCTGAGACCTGTCCACTACTGACCAATTCGAATCATTGTGTTTCAACTAGCCCAGTGAGAAGCATCATGGTGTAATGGCAGACCCACAACGAGGAGCACCTTGGTGTCATGGAAGACCCATATTACTGTACAGGAGTAGTAACTCAGCATGTTATGAGGGTGAGTGCCTTGGTGATGTGGTAGACCCACAATGGGGAGCGCCTTGGTAATGTAGCAGACCCACAATAATCGATAGGAGGAGTAACTCAGCTGACCAATGTTAGTGCGAAGAACCTTTGTGACGCAACTAACCCACTATATTTGATAGAGAATGAGTTCTCCGGCTGTCGGGGTTTCGGCAATGTGATTGAGTATGTTACTTGAAACTACCCCTAGAATAAAATCATGGTTTGAGATGAGTTACTAACATTTGTGTTTACCTCAATATTGAGATGGATTAGTTGATAAATTAGATATACATATAGGCATATACCTAAGTAGGGTTATCTGTTGATTTCATACTTTATGGATTATCCATGTTGGGTTTGTGAGACCATGAGGGTCTCGAGGTCCCAACTGAGTACTGTTTTACTCACCCCTACATGGGCTATGCCCACACCTCATTGTGTAGGATGTAGACGACATACATCATTGTCCGAGTCTGAGTGTACTAGGACAAGACGGTACCCGGAGCTGGACCGCACTGTGTGATGGTACACGGAGGAGACAGACAGATGTGGAGTGCTATGAAGGATATCTATACCTACCCTTTAGTTAGGATCTCCCAATGGATGATCCAGGATCTATTTTTCTTTTTCCAGTACATGAACTTTTAGTTTCTTTTAATCTACAGTAGTACTTGTATTTTTGGCCCCTTTTACTTTTCAGCACTCTTTGTTATACAGTTTTACTTTGTGTTTTGCTTCTATCTTGTATTCTGTTGTGTGAATTTTCAAGTTATAAAGTAAATGCCTTCCCAAATTTATGGATTTATTTCTTTGATGCCAGAATCTAGCCCCTGGCCTATAGAAGGTGGTCTTGGGGTAGTCACGGTATGGGCCTCGAGGGATGGGTCGTGACAATAATATTATAATATATGTAATATGTGGTATCATTTAACCTATAAATATTGAAATTTTTTAATTGAAATTCATATATTTTATGAATTATGTCATAATAAAATTAATTTTAATAAATAAAATATGATAATAAGTTTATAATTATAATAATATAGTTTAAAAAAAGAATATGTTTACTAAAAAATTTGTGTTTAATACTTATGTTGATTTTTATATGTAAAAATACCATGTTTGATTAATATCCCCAATGGGATCTGGAGTGCTTCTTCCCTCTACTCAATCCCAATTGTAGAATCACTATAAGAATTTTGATAAAGATTTTATATGTAAAAGTGGTTCTGATGATTGCCATTATATTATACCAATGGGGAAAATGAATTAGGTTAATGAAAATTCGTCTATGGATCTGTATAAGACTTAACCAAGATCTAGAGAAAAAAAAGGTGTTGACATTGGAGCTGATTACCAAAAATTATGTATGTGTATACATAATCAACCACTGGAAATGTTATTTCTATCTAACATTAAGAATATTAATTAATGTCGGTTTTATCTATGCGAGTATTCAATCAACCATGATATGAAGACAATTCTCCATAATGATATATACTAGCAATTGATAACAATTATCATTAGATCAATTTATAAAATCCTCATAAATATTCATATGTATCTTAAGGTAGTGGTATTTTAAGAGATTATTAATGTCTATAAATACATTATAAATAACTAAATAATTTTGTGGTCAATGTTATTGAATAATTTTAAGATAATTTACCAACTCCCCATTTTCGATCTAATCAAAAAAATTTACATATGGAATTGATGATAGTGTAAACTAGGATCTTCTGGCTCTTAAGGATGATCTGATTCTCCAAAAAGGTCTAGATTCTATGTACTTATTATTTCATTCACATTTTTATTAAAATGATTTGGAAAATATATGATACGATTGGAAAAGACACTTTATAATAAAAATTAATAATATAATGATTCTATTAACATTTCACTGAATGATAGAGATACAAACCTCATGGAATTACTACCCAAGGGGCTTAAAAAAGTTCATAGGATGTAGTTTGAGATCTATTTTGGAAGAAAAATTGATTAAATAGAATCTAACAGAATCTTATTTATTATTATCTTGTGGTATTGTAACTTAACATCTCCACACTAAAGGATTGCATCTAGGCCTATCTGAATCACAACATTGGATTTAAATAAAGTAAATATCAATGATCCATATTTGACAAAATATTATACAAACCTCAAAATTTTTTAATGTTTATAGTCGAGTGAATATTACATATGTTCTAATTTTTATTTGTTTCTCCCATAACCTAAGGATAATTTATGAAAATCAATATTGAAAATAGCTTTTATGAAAAATGTGACATGTTTACTAGGTCATAAGTGATTCAAATGTGTTATTTAGAAGGTTAAACTTCTTTTTATATGAAATTGTAATTTTAATAATTTTATGACATCATATTTAGGAAAAAGTAATCTATAATTAATGGGAACTATTTTTTTGCAATTAATGTTTGAGTGTTTCCCACAACTATACAATTTAATTGACTTACAAGAATGGTTTTAAAGAACCATTATCTATGATATCCATCATAGATCAATACTCATCCTCCCTCATGGTAAATGAAAAAAATATAGATTTTTTAGAAAATAATACCTTCCTTGGATAGATACCACTTTCCAATGGTCTCCCACCATATAATGAATCCATGATACTTTAGAAATTGTTTTAGGGTAATAGGTCCAGGAGAATCATCCCATAGAGAGAGGATGTCAAATGAACTCTATCTAGAACATTACAAGACATCTCCACCATAACTCCTAAAATCCGTTGAGAGAACATTCACATTATGTTTCATTAATCATTTGCATCCTTCATTTTCTAAGAAGAAACTATCATGCAATGAGAATATGAAACAACATTCCCTTTTTTGATGTATAATGAAATTCAAATTTGAATGACTTCACGTATTCTTCCCATCATTTGTATAAGAATTTCAAATAATTTATGGAAAATGTGTATCTTAGAATCTTGTGATTAGAGTAAATTATATAAATTTACCCAAAAAGACTATGTTTCCAAATCTAATGGTCTTGAATAATAATTTCTATTTCAGATCCATGAGTTGTATTATTAATCATTGAGGTTGAAGTTAACATTAGCTATAATCCACCACAATATCTCTATATATAATTTGGCATCCCAAAACCTCAACCAAAACATCATAATAAACTACTTAACCATCTCAAGGCACTAGTAGATATTGAATAGTTACATTGGTTAAAATCCTCTTTTGTTTATTGAAATATGTATAACACTTCACATCCGACAATAATGTCATCCCCTTCGAGGTTCGATACCTCAAAACTGATGAACCTTTTGATAAATCATTTTAAATAACCTATAATATCATTCCAAACATATGTTGCTTCAAATATCAATGAAATTACGTGGTTCTTATCAAGATTGGTATGTCATCAACTTTTTTAGGATCACCCAAGATACCATGTTCTATAATCACAAGCCTCAATAACATAAATTATTGAATATAAATTGTAAATTGTAAATTTATATATTTAAGAGGTAATCCCATATATTTATTGAAGCATGCATCAAGTACAAAAATATTATCTGATTTGGTATTCAAGTGCACCAAAATGTTATCCCAAAAACTATAAAAATACAATCAATATATTCATGGAAAACAAGGTCCATTATCACCATGAAGACAACATTGCTGATAGTTTGAATAAATGTATCAAAATATAATCAAAATGTCCATGCAGAAAACTAAAGGTTGTCTAGGCAATTATTTACACCTTGACATTGACTGTGTTGTAACTAGACTAAATATCGATATCTGTTAACCAATTTTCTACTTTTAAATGATAAAAAAATCATCAATTCAGGTTATGTGGTATTTAATCGTGAATGTTACCCATTTGATATTGTGATATTCACTGACTAATCATATAGTTTTATCACCATTTTTGGAAATGTGAATAAGGGAAAATTAATGAGACACAAAGGGATGTATATATCACAAAGATATTAAATCACCTAACTGAATTTTCAATTCATTTAAATTTTTTTATTACAAAATGTAAGATGGAATCATTATAAGATATATTTTAGATACATGGTCTATCGATTATTTCTCCATAAAATCTATATTAATGAATAACATCATCTAGAAATACTTTACAGAATTCATTTTTATTAGAGGATGCTGGCCCCAGAAATATTCTGGACCCATTTTAGTCAGGGACAATTACATCAATATACCATGATCCAAAAGAGACAGTCCCTCTTGATAAGACCTAGACTAGTATTCTCTTTAAAATATATATGAGTTTCTTATAATGGTAAATTAAACAAACCTTCTATTGATATCATTTTATATGTTATTTATGATTAATCAATAAATAAACATAAATGATAACATCAAGAAGGTCGATTTCAATAACTAGAAAATGTGAAACCAGCACACAATTGACACATTGAAAGAGAACAAGGGGAATAAAAACCCAAATACATCCTCTTTCTTAGAGGTTATTGCAATTCCATAATGAATGGAAATAATTACACTTTATCTATTATATTATAAATTACATATTTATATATAATGTATTTATATGAACAAATATCAAATAAATCAATAACTAATATTGAAGAGACTAAAATTATTACTCTCATAGTTAAAGTAAAGACATTAAAATTCATTATATTACCCACAAATACATATATCTACTATATAATAATGTCCTATTATTAGAAAAATATTTTGAATGAAGAATATAACTATTTTAATGATTAAATATGTTCCGACATGCCAATTATGGAGAGAGGTGAAGAAAATTCATCTAAAAACTTATGGAAGTGACCATGACATCCATAGGAGTTCCATTCCTTTGACAGTAAGATAAAAAAAAGTATTTAAATGACTCATCTATCCAAAACTATAACAACTCAAACCACTAAACAATAATCATGGAATTTGAGAGGTATTATAAAAATCACATATAACATTTCCTCTATTAAATTCACACGGCTTCATCTCACCAATATGAGCCACTAGATCTACCTACAGATGTAAGAGGAACTCAAGTTAGACATGGTTTACGAACAAGGTAAGTATAAACCATAAAAACCCTATAATATACTTTGTTGTCGGTATAATGACTTAGGATTAATAATTCTAATCATATATCATTGTAAAATTCCAATATAAACCCTTTAATCCGTCAACTAATCCATATACCCAACTTGATATGAAAACAAAGTGAGAACAATGAAGAAAATGGCTTACATTGTCACTATACTATTCATTTGATCTATAGTAAGGAACTTTATATATTTATCAAAGGCCATTGTCAAAGGTAAAATTTCTTGGTGAATACGTCGTTCAAGTCTCTATACTCCATGTCTTCGTGATTCATTAGTAAATCCATTGAGTCCCACCAGATTCTACTCAAATCATATAAAAAGAAGTTTATACATATAAACTTGATGAAGTCAAGTGTCTCCAAGTATTCAATGATACATTAAATCCTCCCTAAACATCCTTAATCCACTAAAAGATATTATACCCTTAGAAGAAATGTTTTTCATAATATAGAATCTATTGTTCGGGATTTCTCTCCACATCCATGCAATGTTCTTCCTATAAATCATTAAAAGGGGAAGGTTCCAAACATTGTTATGTAGATATGTCTTTGTGAAACAAATTTGATTATATTCTACTCATTTAGTGTGTTTCACTACGAATTTTCAGGCATATAACCCTCTCTAGGATTACCTAAACATCGTCTAAAGGAAATTTCACTATATTTAAACAAACAAAGAGAAACAATATCATGAGATAAATCAATAAATTAAAATATAGAATATTATATATCCCATTGAATCAAAATGTTAAATAGATTATGTATTTTTGGGATCAAAACACTATGAATCAAAAAAGGTAAATTTCTCAACAACTTATAGTAACTTAAGGGTCATCATCATGAAATCTAACATGGAACTCACTGACAACATCCAAAATAATTCGAAAACATTTATCACACATATACCCAGATAGCCCAAAAATTATATTGATAATGAAAATAGATAAACCAAACTACCATAATAATTTAGCATGAACCAAACATGATTATCCAACAATCTAGAACACAAACATGTCCTAACATGGCCTAAATAGTGCTCATGATCACCATGAGATGGATAAAAGCACATGTGGATGAAAAAGTTCCTTTTTTAATTAATTTTCCACAAAATAACATAAAATAAGATAACATAAATTACCTTAATGATATTATTCCAATACAAGTCAATAATAGAATACATACAAATAAGAGAAAATTTAATTTTAAAAAACTAAAATTCTAAAAAATGGAATTAACAAAAAAATTAAACTCCACATGACATGCAGTCCCACATATACTCCCATACATAGATAAAAATAACAATTTCTTCCTCTTTTTTCCCACTTTCCCATACATTAATGATATAAAATATGATATAAAACACCCACTTTTTTCAGTGTGTGAGAAAATCAATCCTCGAGGGATACCACCGTGAATATCACTTGTGAAAATTATAAAAAACCAAATATTCCAATGAAATTACATATTATTCATGAGATAAAATATTACAGTGTTCAATATAAATCACAAAAATCACCATTTTTAATGATTTTCAAACATTCTAATAACATAGTTTTTAGCTAATTTCTATTAACATTTTATCTATAAATTTATTGTATCATAACAAGTTAAACATTCCATAAGATTAAATTATTAATGGTCAGGGAGGATTGTCATACAATTTCTGTTATTGACATCCCATACAGTGTTCAGATCCCCAATGTAGAAAAGGTTATGGGGGTAGTGGTTCACTCTTAGGTGTAGATCCTTTTCATACCAAATGAATCATGGATCTCAAACTACCATAGAAGAACAAGTGCATGTGGTAAGAGTTAATCCTTATAGATGTCTCCCTACCTCATCATTAGTCCCTGATAGGATACCATATAGAAATAATTCAAAGGAATTTGATCATTCAAAACCATATAAATATTTCACTAAAACAATTTATTAAAAAAACATCAATGGGGAAATTATTTTCCCAAATGATACAAAAACCACCATATTTTAGAAAACATGCCATTAAGATAAATGAAGAATCCATTTTCAATGTAATTCATTAAAATATGTTTTCTACCCATTTTTTAAATCAAATTCATAGAGAGTGGATACAAGTCCCATTAAACAAACCCAAATATTGAAATCAGCTACCTCGAAACACGAGGAATATTTTCTCCCATATTGAACCCTTACAGCACTACAAACGTAGAATCCTTGAAATTTATGGATATAAAAAAATAATTATTCTAACACCAATAATACTTAATAAAAAACTGTATAAGACTATTGAAATTAGATAAATTCTTACCACTTGTATTCCTTAAGAACATACAAAAAGCAGTGAATATACTTACAATAACCAAAAATTCCAAGATCAATCAATATTAAAAAAATTATATCAAGAAAGAAACCACAAGTAAACAATAAAAAACCCAAATATATGATTATATTAGAGGAATGAATAGATGTACTAGAATATCATAACAGAATTTCAAAGAACATTCATATATTTTTGATAATACAGATCCAACACCAATGTATTTTAAAAAATGAGCTTTTAAAGGAAAGGAAATTCCTAAAATATATAATAGGTGACTCCTCTATTGATATCCCTATATAGTATAAGAATAATGATTCAAAATAGAGGAGTTTTTTGTTTTAGATATGAAATTTTGACAAATTAACCACTTATACATGGTTTGGATGCATGTTTTTCAACTAATACTCAAAAATTCACCCCTTTCAAGGATACTAAATTTGTCACTAAATTTGGTCACATTGTTTCAAATATTACATGAGAAAGAGGAAAAAACCTATTTCCTATGATATATTATTTTAAATAATGGTCTCATGGATTTGAAACCACATTTTACCTCCTCTAGGACTCCCACAAAAGATGGTTTGTTTCCTAGGGAGACCATTATGGTTATGCCTAAATATGTAAAAACCACAACCATGCCCAGTAACGTCTAAAAACAACCAAAAGACACCAAAACCAACATGCGATAAGTCTTAAATGAAATATTTTTAAATAAAAGTGGTGCGATTACTCAAAAAAGACATTGGGATTTGACATAAAAAATAGGGAAATATAAATATAAGATTTGGCGAGATAATATGACCAGTAAAGATAAAACTAATAGAAAACAATTAAAGATCATAAGTGAGAATAATATAAAGACCAGGTTATGATAAAAATATTATAACATATGTAGTAATACCCAATATGTCATAGATAATAAATTAAGATTCATGGAATAATGGGCTTTGATAAAAAATACAAGAGTAATAAGAGTGCGGAATCATGAATAATAGATCACGAGAGATGGGAGAATAAAATAAGTATAAGAAATATATATTTTCTATATATATAATCATAGAAAATTATTTCTTTATTTTAATTTAATATCTAAGAGATAGCATAAATATATGAAAGAGTCCCATAGTAGCAAAGACGATTCTGCATTCCCATAAACATTTTACACAATGTGTCAAAGTGGATTGGGTTCAATTTATATTATCATTAATAATATTTCTTGATATATAATGTTTTATAAAATAAATTTATGGGCCATATAATTCTAATAACATCTATCACATAGTGAAAAACATACATTGGTTTTACATAAGACCATAAAAAACTATTATTTTTTCACAACACAATTAATCAATGGGAAAGGAATGAGTTTCATAATAACTTCAGTAGAGCATCAACATCATTATTATTCCAATTACATAAATGTTTTTGTCTAATTTAAGATTATACATGGTGATACATGATTTTATATATATAATATTCACATATATGAAAAATATTTTATAAAATATTGGGTAAATAGTTTTGATAAAATAATAAAAAATAACCTTTTATTTGGATTAATTTTTAAAATTTAAAATTACTAAAAACATGGGACGATGATTTCTAGTGAAAAATTTGAGACATGAAAATAATGGTTGATGATAAATAATTAAAATCTTTTATATAAAATTCATTTATTCTATATATGTTAAGAAACATTACTTTCTCGATATTATAATGTAACTAAAATAATGACACATTCAGAATATGATAAATATATTATTTTCAAAATAATTTAAATAAAATAAATTATTGTAGGAAAATATATTCCAAAATCACTTAGAATTATTTATGTAATTATGTGGGACAACTTAAAAAACATAAATACTGAGGAAGAATATTACTAATCTAAAAGACTAATTAAAATCCACTTTTCATTAAAAAAAATATTTAATAATATTGAGTACCAAAAAGGGGGGAAATATTGATAATTATTGAAAAATAAATAAAAAATTAGAGGAGAAAAAAATATATTTTATTTATAATAAATATAATATAAAATTACTTGAAATGGAACTTAAAATTCAAAGAGTCTTAATAAAATGTTAGATTGTAACATTAAAACTGACATCGAGTCTCAACATGCTTCAAATTCTTGATAACCTAATGTATAAGAAATTTATATTGATTATAATAAATTATTAGGGAAATATTCCAATATATATTTCTATAATATATTATAAAATAATTTCAAAATACATATTTATTAACAATAATTCATTAAAATCAATATTTAGGTGTAAACTATTCAATTTTCCATGCATGTTTCGATTCGACGGATACTGTATTTTAAACATGTTAATGGTACAAGAACAATAATAATGTAAAATAAATATTTTTTTATTATATAAACATTAATAACCATCTATGTAAGGAAGTGTTGAAAAATGGAATATATCTATTTTTGGAGGTGATATTGTGCACGCCAAGGCAGACAATATTTTCATTTTTTCTATCGTTTAAAATAAATGTTTGTTAATAATTATTTATCATTAAAAATATTTTTTTATAAAATTTAATATATAAATATTAATTATGTCACTATATACATCCATATGTTATAGGTGTGGATGGAAAGTGAAATACATTACTTTATGGAAGCGGTAGTCTGCACGTACACTTGAGTTACACATTCATTTTTCATTGGATGGATGGGAGGTAGATAATAGTTATTCCATAAATATACTAAAATTTTATTAGATTTATGAAAATGATATTATAATATTATAGTGGTTATAATATATTATTAGGTTGTTGAAGTTTAAATTAACATTAAAGAACTAGAATAATTCAACTACTTCATCCATGGATATCATTCTTGTTATCTCTCATTAAGACCTGTAATTCTTGAAGAAAAGTTAATTAATGTGAGTAAATGACTGAGGATAGGAGATTTCCTTTTATAATTGTGGGTAGTTACATTCTTATAATTAAATAAAATTGAATATAAAAATAAACTCAAAATTAGAGGGATGTGGATAAAATCATAAAAAATAATTTAAAAAATAAGATTGGAGGCTTATAATTTCTCCATTGAATCAAATGATGATAATTTTTATTGCGATTTTAGATTTTACTCTTGATTTGTCACTTTTTTTTATCACGGTGACTAATTCTTATAGAAAAAAATTATTTTTATGCCTAAACAAATGAACACATCAAATAATTAATACAATATAATTATAAATATGAAATAAGTTTTATTTAATATAATTTCTAAATGCGCTAAAAATAATTTATAAAATAGATTATCTATAATGAATTTCAACTATATTATATAAAAATTCCTTTTTAGATACAAAAATGAATTTAAAATAGAATCATATATTTTATTGATTATCTTGTAATTTATTTTTAATGGATTAAAAAATAATTGTTATGTGACTTTAAAATATATATATATATATATATATATTGGATAATTTATAATACTTAATTTTTGGAAAATGACTATAATAGATATTTTTATTAAAACAATACATAACTTATGTACACAAAGTCTATCACGGGTTTCAAAATTCATCATTATAGTTTTAAATTATTCATTTGACTTCAAATCTAATTATTCTGTTGATGAATATTGTTCATGTATTTTTAAGTCATTCATATTTCATAATGATGTCATAAAAATTCTAGTATTTGTAAAAATGGTATATCTCACTCTTTAACAAAAAATCTATAATCATTAATGATTAAAAATATTCAACCTAATATAATTTTACCATAATTAATTCAAAAATTATTTTCCATTTTTCAAATTAAAATTATAAAATTTGATACATTTTTTTATATAAAATATTAATAATATATAATTAAAAATACTATTTCAATCAATATTTTCTCTTGTAAGTATTAATTAAAGTACTAATTATATTAATTTATAAATATACTATATATCTATTTTTTTTGGTAATATATTATATTATTATTTATAATAAATTATTATTCTATTTTGTTCTATTTTCTTTTCATCACCATCATCTGAAGGCTTCACATTTATTTAAAGGAAAATATATTATGAAATAAAAATAAGTTACATTCGACTCCCTTATATGAAAACTACACTCACTAGATTAAAATATGATAGATTTATTCATTTTGTTTATCATATGATTTATTATTTATTCTACAATATGGAATAAAAATTATACTTGATTTGGGATAAGTATTCCTGTACTCATATTTTTTTTCATATTTTCATTACCTTAATCCCTATGTATGTCTTGAATATTTGGTATTTTGAATATTATTTCCACATATGTTGATACTATTATATAAAATTGAGTATATATATATATTATTAATAAATAGGTAATCCCTTATAGAATACTCATGGTATTTTCATAAGTAAATAGTCAGCAGTAAAACTGATATGTTTTGATTTTTATAGAATTTATTTGTATTCATAATTTGAATCAAATATATATTGAATATATTATTAATTATTTTGCTATTTATGAATCAATGGAAATATTTATATCTACTTATATTCAATAGATATTCATTAATTGAATGTAATGATGCTTTGGTATAAACCAATCATGGTTTTTGTTGGTGTAAATGATCTTGTAGTGAAGGACACTATGTCATGGTTTTATTGGTGGATATACCTGATTTACATCATAGTTTATAAGGATGGATCATTCACCAAAATAATATTCCATGATTGGGTCAGTCATATGATGATATTGAAAGGATTATTGAAAAGAAATTATGAAATATTTAATGGTTTAAAAAAATCTCATGGATGGTCGATCACTGAATATAGTTCGAATATTGTTTCAATGTTCAAATGTTTTTAATCTTTATAATGATGAAAAGATTCATGTTTGTTAAAGTTTACTCTTTTAGGGAACCTCTATTAATATTATAAAGTGTGTTTAAAACCATGAGATGATATATATTATTTATTTTTCAAAATATTCTTCAATCTAAAACATGCATTTTTTCATAAAGGATTTATTTAATGGAATTATTTGAATAAAGAGTAAAGTATCTTCTTATTAATAATTAGAAGATTCACACTTCCCTTGAATTACCCTCATATGCATGATATTTTTTCTTATAAAGGATCTCCATCAAGATACTATATAAGATCTTGGGTGAATAATTTCATCATAGAAAATTTATGTTCTTGATTTCTATATAGTCAATTAAGATGACTATATATATATAATCAAACATAGGAATGTTTTTTCAATATTTATATATCATTTTCGTAAGGTCTATACCATAAAAAATTTAATGACACATTAGATCGTCTATAAATAAATTTAAATGAATGTTTAAATAAAAAATGAATATAAAAAAAGAGTTATTCTTGAAGGATATTTATGATTGTAAAAACGATTATTGTTGTTGATTAATATCATACACATGATATAATTAGTACTAAAATTATATTTTTATATATTTTTTTTTTAAAAATAGAACTATGCATTTAATTTGTTTTAATATATAAATCATCATCAAATGAATTTATGTACATCCTGATTTTTCAAAAAAAATTATTATTATTTATATAGGAATGAGATTTCAAAATATAATCCATGATTTAGATGAAAAAACTATGTTGTTATTTCGAATGTATGAATAATATGGATTCTACAAAAAATGGATTCTCCCAAGGAAAGAACAACATGGTTACCATAAAAAATATTTCTATTAATGATGAAATATATCGTGGTGTACATATTTTAAGAAATTTATAATGTGTTAATAAATAATAATTAAACTTATATTATATATGATTTTATATTAATTTTTTAATTTTATAAATTAAAATTCCATATTATGATGTTTATTTAATGTTATTTATGAATTTTATTAAATTTTTAAATGAATTGAATTATATTTCATTTATATTATATAAATTATTTAAATGAAATATGATAATTTTATATTATTTTAAATTTTTTCATCATTATCACATATTTTAATTTAAATTATATTATATTATATTCTATATAAATCCATAATATGAAATATTTAATATTACAATAATTGGAAAATTAATATATTTTTTTGTTGAATTATAATTTATTTAGAGTTTTTTAATTAGAAAATTTAAATAAATGTTAATCTTGACAACGTGAGGGTCATATCCCAAACTCGAATATGTGTTTTGTTTAGTCATACATCTATAAAACATGATATATACATTTTTTAGTTACAAGATAGTAATAATAAATTTTGTAATGAAATATATATAGTTATTTCATAAAATTACATATCTTAGTGAATATTTGGAATATTTACTAGGTATAATGAGAATATTTAGATTCTTTGAAATCTATATGAAATATATATTACATGATCGAGATATATAGTTCTGATGGGATACAATTTTATTTAAATATAATATTCTATTTTCTTATAAATATTTATATTTCTAATAAAAATGTTTTTACATACTGATATCGAGTATATTTGATAATGTGGACTGGCCTGTTAATTTGAACGCCACATATTTTATGTGTCATTAGATTTTCCAATATATAAATGTGTTTACTGGACCCCTTATAGGAGATTATTATTAATGTCTGTCATAGGTAACATATATTAATGGATGATAAAACATGATGTTTTATTTCAAAATAAAGGTAGCATGTGTTTTTTTCATCCTTGTTGTGATTACATTTATTAAACAATCCATAAATGATTTATAACATCTAGGTATATAAATAGATATGTTGGGATGGTTGATCATGAGGGAAATACCTATATTAAATACATATCCATGGTAGATGAAGGTTAGTATTTTACTTATGTTTAATGAAATAATAAATAAATAATGCAATTATGGTTAAAAAATACATGAATTAATATTTATAAAAAATATTTTTACAGTGAGATAAAATTACAATGTTCAAGTTATTAGTATTGGTGTTTTACTTAATCTCATCACATTGGGAGTATTTATATATTTTTATGTGCTACTCATATTCTATGAGTAACACTCACATATATTTAGACAAGGGTCTATAGGGACACACATGATGTATATTCAAAATATTAGCTAATTCTGATTAATTTGAGTTTAGGACATGATATGACCCTAGATAAAGATCGAGTAATGCCCATGTGTGAATTATCACAAAAAAATCAAATTTAATCATTTTTATTGAAGTTAATAATAATAAAAACTGAGTTTATAAACTCATTATATTCACAAGTTATTATGTAAAAATTATATAATTTTTATATATTAATATTATTAATTTTAGGTCTCTTAAATATTTCAAGGGAGAATATATTCAAGTTAATGAATCATATATAATCATGTAATATTATTTTTTAGTTATAAGTGATAAATTTTTTATGAAAATTTCGACATGCTAATAGTTCATAATTGTTATAAATGTTTTTAAGATAAATCTTAATAAATGAATAAAGATTAATTTATATATTTTTTGACGAACCTAATTAACCGAAAATCATACAAAATTTATTGAAATTGTTTATTACAGGAATTTGAGAGTATCTCCTCCATCCCTCTCATTTACTTTTTTGAAAAATATGGTTTTGGAGGACTCTAATCCAATATCTCCAACACATTTCAAGAAATAATCTATTAAATGATCATAACTATATAGAATTATTCCTCAATTTTGTCTCATAATAGATAATGCTAAAAGTTCAATGTATCGTTATTTTTTTGATGAATTTCTGGATAATATAACGTGTTTATGCAATGGACCCATCAAAAAACAGTACATAATTGATGAGAAAAATATTAAAACGTAGTCAAATAAATAAGGTATTAATTTAATTTAATTTTAGAGGGTTATTTTAATTATAATAGATCCTAACATTGAAAATTGAGTTCTAATATTCTAGATCTAATGTTATAATGTCTCCCTGGTGTAAAAAAATTATTTTTACTTTATTGCATGCTACCACTAGGCACCTGATACGAAAATTTATTATATGAATGATTATATAATTATTTTAGTTAAAATTTATATTATATTTCTGATAATTTATATGGTGGGTGTTGATATTTTCTCAATCCCTTTGATGAGACATCAATCAAAGGCTTGAAGAATGAGTAATGTCCTTAAAAATATTGAATATTCTAATTTTTTCAAAAAAATACAATATAAACATATATAAATATTCTCTCCCACTCTATATTTATGGTATTTTGTGAAAATACTTTTCCATGTCAATTTTGAACCCAACTTAAACCATTTATAATCCAAAATACATCAATCCCCAATTTTAAATTGTGAATAAAAAATTCATATCCCAAATCATGAATTTCAAAATGCAAACCCAAATTTAAAATTTCAACAAACAATCCATCACCCCACCAAGTTAATTTAATTATTTCCTCATGAATTTTCAATTTTTTACTATATACGATTAAGATGAGTATAAAATTTATATCTTGGTGCAATTTTGGATCCACCAAAACCATGATATGTGATCCCAATAACTCAATAAATCCATTTACACCTCCAAAAAATCTAATATGTCATCATGGTGAAAAAAAATAAATTGAAACTGAAGTACATAATCATTAACTAAGCCCGTATCTATCAAATAAATGGTTCATGAGTTTGTGATAGGTAATAAACCTTGATCTATGACCCTAGAATCTCGACAAAATAATCACAACATCACATATTCAAAGATAACATCTCAAAGAAAAAACCAAAAGAAAATTGGTCCACCAAAAAAGGGGCACACTAATAGAGATCCAAAGTAAGAGAATCATATTCTATGAGTAAAACATATTTTATTAATATTTAGATATATAACTATTGGGATTTCTTGGTGGATGCACAGTACATGTGGTATTGATACTGAAAATCATTATCTACCTAATACCAAGCACCCACAATTTATGTGTTCTTAATTTCATTTATTCCACCACTCACTTATGTGGGTGGTAGATATGCCCAAAAGTTCCCCTAACGGAACCAAAAACCTAGGAACATGTGCCCCAAATGGAGAAAACCTTCACTTTTTGACCCAATAAAGACAGAGTCATGAAAAACCCAACCCACCTTACCCTCATGGGCCCATAAAGGGTATGGTTTCTTTTTTAGAGCCTGCAATAGGCCCATAAAAAATGAAAAAATATAATAATAAATATGATCTTCTATTTTAAAAATTATGATATTTTATAATAAAAATTTGGTTCCTCATATTATCATGAAAAAATAATTTTTTTTCATATTATTTCAATTCATTAAAATTATCTCATTAAATAATATTCATATATTAATTTTTTTTATTGAGATTTTTTCATTATAGTCTAATCATGATTGGATACCAATTAATTTTTATATTAAATTTATAATTTACTTACATAATTATAAATATATTGAATATATATATATCATACATCGATAATAAATTTTGTATGTTTGAATCATATATCAACCTAATTATATATAAAATGGTATTACTGTGAACAATGTAGATTATTCATATGAAAACAACGTTTGTGACTCCCACAGAATATTTTTTGAGTTTTTTAGTATAATCTGATGAATGAGAGAGTTATTAGAGATACATAGGCTTGGAAAATGGTCAAATAAGATATCAATGAATTGGATGAGTCTATGATATAAATAGAGTCTTATATTAATCATTGAGTTATTTCTGGTGTGTTATTAGATCTATATTTTACTCGATAGACCGATCATTGCAAACATCGCATGATGATTCCATTTAGTATTTTCATATGCATGGTTTTTTGAAGGTATAGTTTATTTTAATCCTTCTAGATTATTTAATATACATTCAAAGATACAATCATTAAATAGATGGTGAATTTGTTTATTTATTTCTCATTAATGTGTTGAGTGTGATCACATAATAGCATACATGATGAATATAATTATATTCATTCACTATGAAAAATAAAAATAAAATTAAAAATCCTCAAAGTAATATTATGTAATAATTTTTATATCACATAAATTAAAAAACCCCAGTTACGATGTACACATATCCATAGATGACAGTTAATTTTCTATTTCATAGTCATTATAAGATTGATATCTAAAAATATATAAATATTGATTCAAGAAATTAATTTATCATGTTTATTAAATTTTTTAAAGAAAATAATTGAGAAAATCCTTATATTAGATATGAAACATTTTGGAATCCATTTAATAGTTCAATAAGTAATGTATTAATTCAGCTGGATAGACCACATTAGGCTTTATAATTCCTTAAGTAGTTGCATATTAATTACATGGACTATGTGATATATTTTAAGGGTCATTTCTAATAGACTATTAATATGACTGAATATTTTGAAAATAATTTATCATGGATATTATAGTTTGATATATTAATGGGATATATTTAGTATTATATAGTAAATAAATTAGTTCTTTATCTATTGATGATCTCTACCACTAACTGATTAAAAATGTGATTAATTTTGGATAATGGAAAATACCTAAATATAAAAAACATTAATATGATCTAGTAACATTAACATTGCACTACCACATGAAATTAAGTTTTATTAGTAAGATTATTGAATTCCCACCGAGCATCCTCATGTGGAAATCATCGTATAATAGGAATCCTACAAGAATCATATTGATGATGAATTAGATTCTCTCTATATCTAGATATCATCCATGCCCAAATAATACTAGAAAATAAATGAGGATAATAATGAATATAAGATTATGAATCATATCTAATAATTATATATGGAGTGAGAACTAAAATAATGGTATAAAATCTAGGGAAAAATATTAGGTGTAGGATTTGAGAAGGGAATAAACTAGGAACAATTGTTCTCAAAATTATTGATTAAATTGAGAAAATAAAGTCCCTGTGGTTCAGGCATAATAAAAAACTAACAATAGTTCTGAGAATGATGTCTTTACCACTAAACATCTTATTAATAATCATCATCTATAATATGAACTACATGAAAAATTCATATCCTAATGTGTTGGAAATGGTTCTCTAAGAAGATACAGATATTAATAATGAAAACTCGATATTCTATATAGTGAACATAAAAATGAAGGGAATGAAAAATGTTTCATCAAAAAAACAAAATACAATAGATCCAATTCACCATATTACTAAGAAACCAATGACACATGGCTATAATTTAATAGGAATTAAATATTGGATCCAAATATTGTCTATTGGACTCAACCACTGAATTACAAAATATTTATTCAAATATTGGATCCAAATATATTTCAGATGATTAAAAAAGGATATGTGGATCTTCGACATGAGAATGGTGATATACTTGAATCATTTTTTTATATTATCCTTTTAATTAACAAGGTTAGTTAATTATATTATTATATATTTTTTTTTATTTGTTCATTTACCAAAAACTTTTTCTTATTATCGATTCCTTGAATTTTTGTGTTTAATTATATGTTTAAAAATAAATGTTATTTGTTTAGAAATGATGGAATATGTTATGATATGAAAAATATTTATAATTTATTACACACAATTGATCATTAAAAATCAATGTGGGAAGTGAATAAAAAATAAATGTGAAATTTTCATATCCTATTTTCCCTTGGAAATCCGAAGTAGTCATGTAATTGAAAAGGAATTAAATAAAATAGAATGAGGTGGGTTTTTATTATATTTTGAGTAAAAATCCTACATATTTTTCGTGCTTGTTTACATGGAAAAATAATTGAATATTATTTTAGTATGAATGTAGAATAGGCTAATATAATTCTAGAAATGATTTATACTTATGCATGTTATCCATTTTCTGCAGGGGAAATGGATGTGTTTTATTAATTAATTATATTTATCAATGAATTTAGTAGTCATGTTTATATATACATATTAACATATACGTCGTATTTATTTAACACGTTTATGGAATGTATTAATAAAGTAGAGAAGCATATATGTGAGATAATTATTAAACTATACTCAGACTATTGTAGACAATATATTAACAAAATATCGATTAATCAGTTAATGGATTATGGTGTAGTGTCCCAACTCACCCTATATGCACGTCAATTGAATGGTGCCGGTGAATGGAGTTGAACCTTTCTGGACATGGTCTGGTCAGTAGTAATTCATTCATCTGATCATTAATCCTTTTAGGTATATAAACAATCGACAATGGGCCATACAGTACAAAATGATAGAAATAACGTAGAATATATGATTATATTTGGGATATTTTATTAAAATAAATCTCTTCTATCACATATATATGTATATTTATGTACGTAATGTTTTCCATAAAATACCTAATGAATAATTAAATCATAATTAACAAATATCATCTTTATCGGATATCCTAAGAAAAACTATTTAACATTTCCCATATAACCTTTCTAATTAAAATGTAATTGGGGAAATTCATAACATATTTCAAGAAAGGGAGCACATTTCCAATGTAAATAGAGTGAAAAATATTGATTTAAATGATTTTAAATAATTATACTAATAATAGTTTGTATAGGAGAAGAAATAGAAAAAGGATAAGGATATCTCCGAATCAGATATTCAAATTAGATTTAATTAAGAGGACAAAGAACAAGAGATGTATTGTTTTTATTATCAATAATTCAATTTAAAATTATTTTTTTGAAGTTATTGATCCTCTTAACTCTAAGGAATTATTATATTTAATTGATTTTACTAAATATAAACAAGAAATAAATTTTAAAATTAATTCTACACACCACCATCATGATTAGACATTGGTAGGTCCACAAGATTATGTTAAACCTATTGGATGAATATTGGTGTTAAATAAAATGGTAGACATGGATGGAAGTGTAAATATTTATATTGAATGATTGGTAACAATGTAATTAATAAAATATCAAGGAATTGATTATGGTGAAACACTCTCGCTAATGGTAATGCTAAAATCTATCAAAATATTACATTCAATTATTGACTTTTTTATTATAATATTTTAAAATCGATGAAGAATTTTTTTTCCTTAAATGGTATGCTATTTTAATATTTCTATATGACTAAACTAGAGGGTATTTTATGTCTATGAATTATAGTAATGTACAAATTTTGTGGTGCTTAATTTATAGATCAGATTAGGGACCAAAATCATCAAATCATTATATTTATGAGGCCATAATAAAATTTATTTCTATTAATAATGAATGTGGGGATTTTATCTATAATAATGAGAGTGTAAGTAGCACAACTTTAATAGTATTACATGTTTATTACAAGTTATTAGTTGGTAAAAATTAAAATTCATAGTGTTTGTATTGACTTGGTAAAATAAATAATTATGTGTTAATGAAATAGATGAAAAAACCTATCTTATAAAGATCAATATCTATTATGATAAATTGAAAAGGTATTATGGACTAAGCCTAAAAACATATAGGGAAATGATATGAAATACGAAATAATCTACAAGTGGATAGTTACTAAGGACTCATGGAATTAATTCCTTTAAGAAAATGTGTACTAAAAAAGAGGGGATAAATATAAATAGTGTAGTTCATTATAATTCTATAATGGGATCTATCATGTATACCATTAAACGTATAGAGTTTTTTGTTTTATATTATTTATGAATAATTTTATGACATCAATCAAATATATTTGAGTTTTTTTGGAAAATGTTAAAACTATATTAATTTAATTGAGTCATTAAAAGGATATATTCCCAGTATATGATGGATATAATGTGCTAGTGGTGAGTTGATACACTAATTCTATTTTCTGGATAGATCATAGTGATATGAAATTATTGTTAATGAATTTATTTTCCCTAATTGAATGTTCAATGAGATATAAAATCTTGACGGGACATTTGGTTTTTGATTCTAAAGTAGAATATGAGAATATAGAGGTTTTGAATACATCGATGAATGCATTTTGGATGTATATATATATAAATATGTATATATATATATATATGTACTAATGTATATATATTTCAAACCATGGAGTCATAACTAGAATTGACGACACTATTATAGAACACCATGATAATACATTGGATGTTTTATCTCATGAAGATTTTACCTAAAGAGATAAAGTTCTAGACAATATAATAGCCATAATGGAAAAAATTAATGACACCCTGACTATATTTGTCACAACATTTCATCCATAGGAACCACTTTTAGGTCTATAGTGATGAAAATAGTGTCTCCCTCGGGCCTATCTCTAACAGGCCAAATGATAGAGTTCCAAAATGTGGGTATGTAAGATTCAAAATCAAGATATTAAAATTACATATCACATGATCATATTAACAAAGCACCAATACTCAAAATTATAAAAATAAACCCAAATACAAAGTAATTCCACAATTCATGAATAATATATTATAAATAAAAATCACCAAAAAATACAAAATATCTTTTTTGAATGTAAGCCTATAGATAAAACCAAACTTTATAATGGAACTATATTGACTAGTATTTGAAATCAACTCAAAAACATGAATACACATGCACCCACACACACACACACAGACTCACACACACACACACACATGTATATATATATTTGTATCTAAACCAAACACTTCTACTCTATTTGATCATACTAATGTCTTATTGTGAAAATTTTAAAAAATAATACTAATAAATTAGTAACAAAAAATGAAAATAATAACCTTCCAACAGGTCCACTACTACCCTTCTAAACCTAGGCTTACAAACTAAATATCACATCCAAAAATAATAAAATAATTTTTATAAATATAGTTAGAATATACATCATAACTCCATCACCCCTGTTTTCATTATCATACACTCGTTCTCTCAATAACAACCATATTCATGCTTTAACAAACTAAAAATCATGCCAAAATCATACCCCATACCATAACCATACCATTCTTATCATTTCATATCCTTGGAAACATTCCACATCACATCTATCCATAATATATCTTGTATAGTATGGTATTAGGAACATAAATGAAATAAACCTCATGAACTCATTCTATAATACTTGACCACGACTATATATACCCACATCAATTTCCCCACATTACATAACATCAATATGCCATAGGGTCTGTTGTTCACATATCGAATAGATCTCACATCAATTCCATTTGGTTATACTGGTTCACATGTACATCCTCATCTATACCCAATAGGTTCTAACAGTACATCCGATAACTATAATAAAACAAATAACACATAGGTTCTATCAGTACAATACATATGTTGGTAGTATAATTATACCTACCATGATCCATCACATCATATACTACACCTATAATAGAAGGAAAGGGAGAGAAGTCACACATTCATTCCATCCCTATCCTAGATGTTAGGGGTAATAAAGGATGCCAAAATTATATTGGTTGTCTATAAGGGTATCTGATTAAATAAGGGTAAATATAAGAATTAAAATGAAAATACATCATATAGATATATCTAAAAAAAATCATATCCTAACGGGTCTAGACCAGACAATAGTAGCACATCCCCCAATCAACACCACACAACAATAACTACATACCACTGCTTCTACCAACTATGATTCCACCCCTAACCCTACATGATATTCAATATGTCCACCAAAAAAATTCATATAAGCCATATTAATGATACAATCACACAATTTCTATATTTACTATTGAAAACAATGTTTCCATAACCAATCCATTATTTTTTATATGTTTGGGTCGAATCCTCCATTTTATTATTAAAGAAAAAACCCTCTTTCTAAATGGGTAGTGGGAGACCTGTTACATAGGATGAAGGCCCAATACCAAGTGTTCTAAATACATGGATTGATAGCCCATTTTTTTTCCCAAAATGGCTCTTTAGTGAAAAGTACAACTATAGTACTAGGTCTTCTACAGTACCTGTTAAAGTAATGTGACTGCTACAGTTCCTACTATAGTACTCTCTACCACTAGAGTGTCACAACTGGAACAATATCATGCTACTATGATGCTATAGTATCAGGGGAATTTCTCCCAAGGTATTATTTGATCATAGGTGTTTTGGATACAATGATCGAGCCAGAACATCCATTAATTTATGATTTTAGGTAATATAGTTTCTAAATATCCCATAGGGATTAGTGAATACGGAGTTCTATCTTTTGTCAATATGATAGTATAATGAAAATTCAATACTTAATTGAATTTATAAATTCAATATATTTTCTTAATTGTTGACGAAAAGGAGAATTTTTTAGTTCTAATAAGTACATTAATTGTAACATAAGTAATTTGAGATGTTTCTTGATAATGGGATGCATGAAGATAAGATAGTTTGTTGAAGAATATTTATTTGTGAAATCAAAATACACATAAGATATAGAATGAATAGTTTCACATGCATATGGTTCAATGAAGTTGAATTACATGATATTACTAATATAATAGTAGTTTTGTTGGAATACCATTATTAAAAATAGTGTTAGAACATATAAGGATTTTGAATGGTTAGTCATAATTTTTTATAAATGATTACTCCTGGATTATGATATGCTTTCTTAAATAATAAAATTTTATATAAAAAACTAATAATCAAACTATTAAAGAAAAAACCTATTAGAATCATATTATAAAATATTAATGGAATCCATCAATAGAAATTTATGGTTTGAATCCTCAGAAAATAATTAAACATTTTTATGGTTATAAAGGCCTCAGTTCATGTGAGATAGCAGATGGGGAGGCAGGGTTGAAATATTGAGTGGGGAGACGTTGAGACCTATCAAGAATAGTTTTACAAGGGAATTTACCTCTGGGGAGTAGCATAAATCAACCATATTGAGATGAATTGATCTTTATAGAATCATGTTATGGTAGTAGAAATTATTATTGATGTATTCCTCATCTTTAAAATATTAGGACCCACGAGCATAGAGTTAAATAAAATTAATTGGATCTAATTTGTCCATGAGATCCTAGGGTTTTCACTATCAGTTATCATTTATCCACAAAACATCCTCCTTTTTTCTCCTCTTTTTAACAACTAGTATTTCATGTGATTCCTTCCAGCTACATCTGCCATAAAAAACTATGAGAATCTACAAGAGATGCATCAGTTCATATCAATCCAATATATGTTGAGAGTGAAAACAAAGATAATGAATTGAATGAGTTATAAAATAATTATCTTCCGGTTAAAAGATGAATAAAAATGAGTGAATCATTAGAGAATAAAATATCAACTTGAATTAATAAACCATGGATGCTAGAAGGCCTATAAGAACTCTCTCCACACTAAGGTTTTTCCTATTGAGTTTGAAGAATTCTACCTTGGTTAATGCCATGATTGAAATATCATCAGTTTATGATAATATAAATATGATTATATTTTTGGTAACATCGTTGAAATTTACATTATAAAATTTCAATAAAGGACTACTGATAACTGAGATACCATGACAAACATGTGACAATATGTTTTTCTTGTGAAGCTCACCAAATTTAATGGAATCTTAGGTAGACCATAATGAAGAGGGAGGTAGTATAACATGTCTATAAATTCTTTTACATGCATAATTGATATGTGATAAATGGGATTGAAAAATTGAGAGATTTTATATATATAATGACAAATCCATAGTCACATTGGTCAATTTGAGAAAACTCATTTTTTGTGATATATCTTACTAATATGATGTTTTCCTCAAGGAATATTTATATAAACATTTTTAGAATTCAATAAAGTGTTCCACACTTCAATAAAGACTACTTCCTGATTTCATTTGTCCTCTATTCCAAAAAGGATCATTTTATTCATTATTATAAAAAGGATTGATAATATCATATAGTTTTTTATATATTCATAATGCATATTCAATTGTTGTTAGGCATTCAAATGTTTAAGTGATTTACAGACACATGTATAGTTTTGTAATTAAATGAGAATTTAGTAAGAAGAAGATGTGTAACTATGAATTATTATAATTTCAAAACGTAAGATGCAGGCAGAAAATTGAATGTTTAGTATACTATTTTATAATGTATAAGAAGAAATAATTGTGTATGTAATCTGTTCATGATTGAGTTCTGTGATGCATGGTAAATATAATATTATATTTGAGTGGTTACATTGATAATTTACTTGAAATGGTATTGTAATAAAATATTTTGTGAGAATAATAATAAATTTATATGAAGGCCATGCGTGAAAGGATTCAATGAGAAATACTGTCATTTTAATGAATGCTGTAAGAAATTGTTCAGTTGAGAATACCCAAAGAAGTAGTGAAAACACATTTGATGAAGTGAGATTACTAAATGTATGAAATATTAGTGAAAATCAATATCAAGAAACAATTTAATTGAAGAGGTATGTTGAGATCATTAGAACTCAAAAAACTAAAATAATAAGTTGAGGCATAAAAACATAGACGACAACTTGAAGAAGACTGAGTTGATCATTATTATTATTCTAAGGGAACACCATCGACTTAAAATCAGTTGTAATTACTAACATAGAGACAATTTTCGGAAACGTTGGGTGATCATATATAAATATATTGATCAAAAAGTCTCTTGAAGGACAATCTATTTAAGGTGATATAGAATAAACTGGGAGTAAATGTTATTTTTCTTGTTTTTATTTGAACATTTTTTATAGTTGGTAGTACTAATTTATAGTTTTTTTGTGGGACTCTAGAATGAGTAAATTGTGAATCTCGGATTATGGGATTGATATGGTTCCATGATGAACCACTTGTGATTATATTAGAGAATATGTGATTTTGGAATTGAACCAATCATAATGGGTGGTAGGGTCTCACATCAATGTAAGAGCTTGTAAATAAGTTCCTCTCATGTTTTCTTAAATTCAATTGTATTTGTGTCAGGTTGAGATACTGCAAATTATAAGGTTTGAGATCTTAAATTTTCATAGTAGATTAATTTAAAGATTTAATTTATAAAAATTGATCATAGATTCAACTCAGCTACAACACCCCAATATTTTATTGAAGTCCCCTTATATAACATCTTAAATAACATACATTTCACACAACATTGAGAATAAATGAAAAATGATATACAAATAAAGAATAAAATTAATTTTAGAGTAGTTTTGTGACTATTAGGGATCTAAATCTGACCATTATAAAAATAACCTAACCTATGAAATTATGAATAATATTTATCTATTTATAAATGAAAATTTTACATATGAAAAATTATAAATTAGTTGTTGGAATTTTCTTGATATGTAAATGATTATTTAAAATATTATAATTAATATGAAAATTCAAAATTATATATATTTTCATTAAATAGATTTAAAAATTAAAATGTTTTTTATTTATATTAATAATATGATCTTATGATCCATAATTAATTACTCAATGTGTCTTAAAATCAGTTATAATATTAAAATCTATATTTTTATAATAAATTATAAATTTTTTAAAATATATAATTTTACACATATATATATATATATATATATTTTCCTGAAAATGGACTCAATTTATGAAACATACACATTGAAAATTTGTTATGGGGGATTTATGGCATTTTCTAAAACAGTTCAATTTTGGTGAATAATGAAATATTGAAATTTACAAATTTAGCATTGGTAGTAAATAAATAAATTTTGTAGACATGGATACATAAAGGAAGATGTAATTTGACATTATCTCTAACCCACATTCCCTAGTTACTGAATTTTGTTGAGTGAATCAATACTACTGATATTCTTGATCCAAATCAATAAATTATAGAATAAAATAACCAAAAAAACGATATCCTTCACCAAAAATACTTTCCCCACCACAAATTACCATAATACATTATAAACTTATGATATTACATATATTCGTAAACATTCTGTAAAACCCCCAACTTCTATAGTACATTTCCCTTTGAATAATGCAATAGCTTGAATTGTATGCAACTTCGAGCTTCTAACGCACATCGACCAATCAAACTAGCCATTAGGAATAGTAATACCCACTTTTTGAAATTTTATATATTTTTTCATACAAAATGAACTTCATTTTTGGATTCGGAATATTGATATTATCATAAGGTAAATTTGTTGTATTTTTCTAAAAACAGTCAATTTTTGATGAACAGTGATAAACACTGACTAATTGTTTAAAACTGGCTTTTTTATTTAAATAATTATTTATTTTATTTAAATTTATTTTATGTCAAAATAGATACAACACTATATGTTTTGGAAACAGCTACAGTAGTGAAAATATATTAGTTAAAATAGTTATAAATATTTGATTTACTCGGTTGAAATTTTCTTTTTTAATTGTATTTTATTTTCCTTACATCATTGGTGTAGACATTACTGATTTTTTTCAGTACTATTTATAGTGTATGATTAGAACACACTACATTTGTTCGTCTCTTCTGCCAATTCGTAAACATCATATTTCTGCTCTAATTATTACACTTTTCAGTATTTTTAGAAACATATTTATTGTAGTAATTTCTTAATGTAGAAAAGTATTGGGTGAGTTTTATGCTGCTGATGATGTTCAAAGAAATTTTATAATTAATTGAGGGTCTACGACAACAATAATCCATGGAAGTGAACTTCATCCTCATTTAAAATCAAACTTCAACAAAAAGACAGACATAAATGGATCCCTTTGATGATTATAGACTATATAGTGAAAATTAAACTTCCAATTTTCAAAATTCCTTATATAGTTTTACTTTTAGTTTTAACTCTATTACTATTAAAGTCAACACAAATAGTTTTATTACACATATAATAAAGTAATGGATCCCTTTGATGAGTATAGAATTTAATGTGAAAATTTTACCGACTTACCATTTTTTCAACTATGTTTAACTTTTGTAGGGAAAAATTTTACTTTCATCCAACATCCTTAACCGCTGGTCCACTATAGCAATAAAGAAAGACACTACTGGCATGATATTAGAAACCTTAAATGATTAAACGGGTCTCAAAGCACTACGAGACAACATCTTCCCTTAAAAACATGGATTTCATTTAGAGTTTTCACCAATCTGTTTCCTAATGTAAACATTATGTTGTGTTTTCATTGTTTCAAAACTAGATATATTCTGTTACAATGGAAATTTCAATTTTCCTGTTTCAGTATTATTATTATATATTCTTATTTGACGTGTATGATACCGTTTTTTCCATATTGATATAAAAATTTCATTTATTTTCAAGTATAATTTATCCTTACTACTTTTGTGATGAATTTTGAGAATAATCTAAAACTATTCAATTATTATATACTCACTTTTCCCCTTCTACAAATTATTAAATTTTTACTGTGTTATTCCACTGTTATCTAATTGTTATACCAGTATTAATCACTAAACAATAGGAATAGGTAATGACTGCATGTATTATGTCGTAAAGTCAGGATGTTAACCTTTTTTTCGACCATCATCTGCTTCCAGGTAATTTCTACATAAAAATTTCTGGAAAAACTATGAAAATTCAATAAACTAGAATTTCTATTTCATTAAATTCGCATCAAGTACATGTTAGTCTTGTAATTTTTTTGTCCTTTTCTCAATTGTTTAATGTAATTAAACACTTTTAGGACTAACTTGTGGAATCTGGTTTTATGTTTGTAGAAGCGAAATTGAAATATGACCTCTATCCCGACATCCTATGGATCAATATAATACTTTTGGGTGCCTCCATTGAATTTTTTTCAGGATTATCTATCCAAGGTAGGAAATCCATATTCTTCAATCGAGGGGATCTGTAATTTAAATCCTGGATATATTTTCTCTTTGAGGGACATGTTTTCTCATAGATTGGTTCCAGGGTTTTATTTTGTTGTCTTTAAAACATGTTGTAAGTTTCTTCATACTATTTTTCTCATCCCATCTGTATGGAAACATTAAATGACTTCATGACTGGTATATACCTATACATTCATTATCCTCAATCTAGTGAACCCATAGTTGATGTGTTTTCAGTCAATGTTATTTTCCCTATTTTCCCATGGATGTCACTCTTGTGGGAAATTATAATAAACCCGCAAAATTTTAGTCGACAGTATATGTAATTTCAATATCATGTTTCATACCTTAATTCTTACAGTTTTTATTATGAAAAACAGTTTTACAATAAAAATATGATCTAAAATGTTGAGGGGAGCATGTCTAATGCCTTAGTCTATCAAAATGATTCTTTGTTTAACACTACAAGTCTACGTGAAGGGAACACCTTCCCAGACGTGCTAACCTATAGTAATACTGACACGCATAAGCAGTTACATCACTATTTAATAAATTTTTCCCATTTAATCGTCAGGATTATAGTAGGACACCAAGTCAGGAACCTATTGAAGATCGAATCATTCTCTGGATGGAAGCAGAAATAGACATCCAGGTAACTATTCTTACAAAGAATTCAGTGAAACTAATAGTTTACAGCTTCTTATTGAATGTTTAAGCAATACATTTTCTATTTAGTCTGCACATACCTCTACAATATAGTAAATGTATTGGTATCAGGTAAATTATTTCCATGATTTCATTAACTTATCTCTGCAAAATAACTTCGAGACACTTAGAAGGTAAATATGTCCTTTGTTGGTTTCCATGACGATTGATATTGAATTAATGTAGTTCATATTTATATATAACAGAACAGCTATTCTTCCCCCCTTAATACATATACATCCTTTCTTTTATTCTGAATGATAAAATCGAATCTTCATATATGTGTTCTGCTGATTTTAAAAATTATCAGGTTATGTTGGTTACTTTTTCTGCTACATGCATCTATACTTATGATCATCGAGGTGGATTACTACATCAAAAAGCTCATATTTGATACCAGAATCATATTCACTGCTGGGGAACATGAATATGTTTTCTGAACCTCGAACCTAGATATTTTCTTGGAACCTATATATGTTATGAGAACCTAAATCAAGCAGCACATATGTTGGTTACTTTTTCCTTCACCATCCACTGCACTAGAACCTGGATATGTTTTGAGACCACTATCATATTCAGTGCTGGGGAACTGTACTGCTGCATTACCTTGCAGGCCTTATAATGCACCACTATCTACAACTATGCATGCGAATAATGGTTGTATTTAATTCCATTTCCGCCACCACAATGGTCTACCTTTTTTTGTATCAATTTTCTTCATGTTTTTATTATTATTTTTCATATTCTAATGGTACAAATAAGGCCATGCATAACTACTAAACTGACAATCGACATGAGAAATCAAAATCATTTCTAGGTTGTGAAGAAAATTCTTATGAGAATACTGTTCAACCTCCAAGAGGTTAGTTTTTTTTGTAATTTAACTCTACCCCTAGAATTGTGTTCTATGTATCATCTTTAATTGTTTTTGTGATTAATGTTTCAAGTGTCTATAATTTTATAGTTGAAATTTTTTGCATTTAATCCCTGAAGTTCACTGAATTTCAGAAATTGGGCATTAAAAACATGAATCATTGAATGGGTTTCCTTTTGTACCCTGTAACATCTTCATTTGAGTTCATAGGATTTTTTTTGATTTCATCCATGAAAAGGATTCGGTAGAATATTATTTTCATCATGTTTCATTGGTTATGCTACTCTAATGTGATTTATGGTGTTTTAATCCAAACAATTCTTGTCCCTTTTAATTTATTTTCTTTTCTTTAGATATTTTAGTATTTAATAACAATTACGTTCTATTTTCTGGGTAGGAAAACAGCTAGACATTGCTCCACCCAGCTCTTATCAAATCATATTGTTGTTGGTAGCATAACCAAATATCCTGGTTTTTTTTTCTAAATTGTTTTCAATGTTTTATATGTTTTAGACCTTCCTCATTAAAGTGTACGAGAGACATTTCCTTTTTAAGGTGTATATTTCCTTAAAAGACATTTAATGTGAAGGCTTCAGGTCACTATTATCCAAGATGTGATTTAATGGTCATTGTAATGGACATTTGTGAGACTATTCATGTAAATATCTCCTTAGTTGATGTAGTCCACTATGAATGTTGTTCCACTTTATAAAACTAATTGAAAAAATCTTATTTCACTCGACCTTTATAATAAGTGCTCCGATACAATTTTATTTTCTGAATTTCTAATTGAAGATGTGGGTTTTTACCATTTATTTAAATTATTTTATTCTGATTAAGGTTCACATGAAGATGGGAAATGGGGCATGGTGTATATGGTCTGGAGTGGGTTGTTGCATGCAACAACCACCAGTACATATTATGGAAGCATACCAAAACCTCATATACTCCAAAAACTGTAGGATAATGATGCTTTTGGGTTTTAGTAACCTAATGATAATAATCACAATAATAATGTAGTCAATCCACTCAATTCATTGGAGTTATAATGTTGACCCTGACAAATGATGCCGACATGAATGACTCTTTAATAAGATGTTGCATTCTTTTAAAAATTTACAAATTTCGATTCAATATTAACTTTTATTCCTAAATAAATATATTAAATATTTTTTGGTATATTTATGATGTCCCCCACATAATTTCTCTACCTATATTCCAAAGGATGGAAGAGGACTGGGTATTCAATCAAATACCATGTCTCTTTACATACAGTGAAGTAACAACTAGATACAATTTTTCTTCATCTATTTTTTATTCCATTGCGCATTATGTATTATGAAGTGGTTGTTGAATATCTATCTTCATGTATTTATTTTATTCAATAGCATCCTCTGTTTCATCTTTTTGTGATATGTTTGTAAAATACTCCAATGATGTATTCATATTCTATGCCCTATTATTACATTATCATATAACATTACTTTCTAATTATAATTTATTCAACATATGTTTTCTTAACATTTCTAAATAATAATATCTTCTTAAAAGAAAACCCATTAATTGAATACGTCATGCAATAACATGGGAGAGTACTAGTACATCATAAGATTAGTATATTACATATATTCTTAAACATTCATTTACACCCAAAGCTTCTACAGTACGTTTCCCTTTGAATAATGAAAAATCTTGAATTGTACGTATCTTCGAGCTTCTAACACACCGTGACCAATCAAACAAGCCACTGGGAATAGTAATACCCACTTTATATGAAATTTTATATTTTTTAATACAAAATGAACTTCATTTTTGGATTCTGAATAATGAAATTAGCTTAGGGTAAATTTTTTGTATTTTTCTAAAAACATTCAATTTTTTATGAATAGTGAAAAACACTAACTAATTGTTTAAAACTGATTTTTTTTAAATAATTATTTATTATATTTAAATTTATTTTATGTCAAAATAGATAAATAATATCAATAGAAGTTAAATGTAATTAATTTGGAGTCATTTTATAATGAGTTTAGATATATAAAATTTTAACAAACTTTTTACAGTATTTTACCCACCTCCTAGGTGTATTTCCAAATCTGTATACAACATAATTTTACCACATCTGTGAATTGAATTTGAAAATTCCGAGAGACATGATAGATATCAGAAAGTAAAATGTGGAAAAATAAGATGAAAATATGTTTTGGTGAATAGTATCTTTTTACTTTTATTTCTCACTGTTAAAAGTAAATAGAGTAATTAAAGGTAAAAATGATATTATTATTACCCTAAATCATGTCTTAATTCTATTGGTTAAGTATAATTTGACCAAAAATAACCATAGGAATAAAATATTATCCATTATGTCCACTTGTATTAGATCAAGACATTTATTTTTATATTATTTAAAAAAGTGTTAAAAGTGTTAAATTCAATGTTTAATAACTAAACCATTTTAAATATAGGGTTATACATAAGAACAAATATACTATAAATATTCATTATAAAGATAAAAATATTTAATAAATAATGGAATTTTATTTATAATTTTAATAAATTAAATAATTAAATTTATATATGACACAATGATGATGCAGTAATAAACATATTAATGAAAGATTAAAATAATTGATAATATAAATATACAAAAAAATATAATTTTATACATTTAATGAATTAAAATAACTTTATATGTTAATAGGACATTATAGGGTTGATTAAATTTATTTAGTACAATGTAATAAAGTAATTAGCACTTTAACAAAAATCAATTATTAAATAACGTCCAAATTGACAAAAATGAGTTTCTAAAACAAATACAATATTATTGGTTGATATATTAATCATAAAAATCTAAGGACTATCCAAAAGTCTTATATAGTCAATGGTGTATCATTAATGAACCACTTTGGGTTTTCTTGGAAGTTTATTGTAATATTATTAACCATATAATATAAAAATATAAATAGACATGGTAAATATCAAACTATTTAACTAAGAGTTAAATCTTAAAGATAAAGTTAATATAGTGACCGAAACCTATCTAAAACATAATTCATGAGTATTTTTCGACCCATACCCACCTTTTAATCATAATAAATCATTTTGGAGACAATATAAAATGAATATGATTTTATTATAAAATAATATTTCAATCTTTTCCTCAGATGCCCCTCACAACTCTTAAAAAAGAGAACTTCCGCTACTCTCAAATTTACACCTTAAAGCCATTTTTCTCGGCCATCCAATGCCATAATATAATCCCAACTGTCCACTCATTATCTTAGAGGCCTTCCTCTATATATGAAACCATCCTATGGAGCCTTTTTTATCAAATCCAAAGAAGAACCCGAAGAAGATGTAAATATTTAATCACCTCTTTCAAGTTCTTTTCTTCTTCCACTTCCTATTTCATTGTTGTTTACATTCTACAATAATAAATCCAGTATCTTCTATATACTGTTATTTTATTATAATAATAGTACAACCATATTCATTATTCTATCCATCCAATAAATTACAAAGTCACCATACATGCGTACGTACGTATTACCGTCTCCACGTCATGGTGTAGATTGTTATCCAAACACTTCATCATTTTGATGGGTATAATAATGAGTATAAGTGACACATATATTAAATATAATGTGATAATTATTCTGTATATATGATATTCTATCTTATTATATTCTATTTTAATATAAAAATAATGTTATTTTCACTCGTGCGTACGTGCAGACTACCGTCTCCATGAACATGATGAGATTCATTACCCATTGTATCCATTCAAGACAATTTTTTATTTGATCATTAAACATAATGTTTAAATATGTAATATCATTCTAAATATTAATAAGATACATCCTATCCATAACAAACATTACTTATGTAACAAAGCATAAAAAGGAAAATGAATCTGTTAACACCTGAGATGATTATACTACTAAAATATCATTAACAAAGAAATATTAGAAGATCGTATATGATATTGTATTTATGTATACAGTACATTAATAATTTAATAACTATGATTTAACAATTATTCAAGATGTTAATGTACCCTCGACCATGGAAAAGTACAAGGTAAGGGTTAATTTTACAATCTCTTTATTATCCGAGGATGTTTTTACGGAAGTATCTACTGGGATCTATTTATCGTCCACATCCATGTTTCTTAAAAATGTATTCCGAAACATTTTTACTATTTTCTAGTCTATGATTTAAGTTAATTTATACCCTCATTTTACTTTTTATATAATGTTTTGAAATAAATATTTTTGTCATTTTCCAAACAGGGTACCTTATAACAATTTAAACAAAATTAAGGTAAGAATGTGTTTTTAACTTATATGACAGCTGCAGCTATTTTCTGGTATAATAACATCGTCAAAGTTTCCCTCAGAATCTTATAAAAATATTTTGAATTTAAATTTTTTCTTTTATAATTATATTACATTTAAATGATTTCAAAATACAATGAGATATTTATCTTATTTTTTTGATTTTATCTATTTCAATATCATTTGATGGATTGCGAGCTTATTTGAAGTTGATTTATTATGATACAAAACGGTCATATTGTAATGAAGGTTTTGTGATATGTTTTACAATGGATGTGTTATTTTGATACCATTCTTAGTTTATGGATAATGTATTGAAATTTCATATGCTAATTTTAATACGAATGTTTATGTTTTGTTTAAAACTTTTCATATGAGGAATGAATTGTACATAGTAAGTGACAGGTGGAGCAAACTATAGATCCTTGATGCATCGGTCGGTCTCATGACAAAAACTACTATCTTTGAAGAAGGCCTTGTCAAAATCTTATTTGTATTCATGGAACAAGGACTAGAGTATGTGGTTATGAAGTCTGACATTATGCATTCAATCATTATGAATGCAGATTTTGATATGGCATGTGATTATTCAACTAGTAGTATATCCATGTGAATAAGTAAATGGAATTATTTGATTTTATCATTTCAATATTATTCTGAATTTCATGTTTAAAAGTCTTTTTTTCAAGTCTTTCATTGCCTTATAAGTTATTACATATTTATGAATGTTTCTGTTATATTGTTATCGTTACTGATAATCTGAGCGCACCCCTTTCTATATTTTATTTTTCAAAGGTTGCGAAAGAATATATTATGACTGACCTACCAGGATAGTCTGAGGGATATGAGTGTGGCTTATAGAGAAAATTTTTTAATAGTATTTCAATTTATAATGTAATGTAAAACTTAGGAAAATATCTAGTATTTCCAAGGAAAATTTACTAATCCGTCTTTTGAGGAATGAACTTTTATGATCATGACAATGTTATGTATTAATTCACCGAATCTAGGTAACTGGGGTCTGTGCATTATAGCTGGAATCAGATTATGTTTAGTACAAACCCTGGATGATTTATTTAGAAACACTCTGATTAGAGCACATTATCTAAAGATAGACATTGAGGATTAGTATAGAAGAACTTCTTATAATTTTGGTATAGTAGAGATTTTGTGAGTTTTTTGAGCAACAAAACCCTGCCTGGACATGATTAGGTAGAGGAGGCTCTGGCACAGATTTACCTTGGAGAAAAAACCAAAAACAACGCTTTGTGGTTGACTTGAATGGGAACTAGTGCACGACAATGGGCCTTGCTGCACTTTTGGTTACGCCACTCCCGGGGGATATTCTTAGGATAATTCTCATTTTCATTACAAACCATTATGAAGGGTTTATGGTTATATACATCCTCCAAGAAATTTTTTATGATTATGGATTATATCCATAAACTGTTCAAATTATGTTAACTTTTTTACATGGTTGGAATTATGTATTGTGATCCATAAACTAATCTTGTGTATGCAATTTTTTAGAAATGACACCTAGTGGAAAGAATGGAAATCATATCAATGAACGTAATCCATGTAGGGATATCCCTCATACTCAAGATAGTTATAGTGGAGTTGGTGATGAAACTGGTGTTGATCAGATTATCACCATACTAGGAAACCTCAATCGGTAATGAATAATAACCTTAGCTGTATAGATCACCATGATCCACAATGTGGAGGGTAAATTTTAAACCTCTTCACGAGGAAACAACCACCAACATTCAATTGGAGTATAAATCCATTAGTAGCTGAGCAATGTATAAATTCTATAGTGAAAATATTTCGCGCTTTAGGGAGTAGCCAAAGGGAAGAATTTGTCATGGTAGTTTATCACCTCACGGGAGATGCAGATCCATGGTGGTCATTGATTAAAAACACCAAGGAAGATGAAAAAGCATGAAATATAGAATAAAGGGAGTTTAAAAAGCTTTTCAGAGAAAAATAATTTCCTCAAGACCATCGAGCGGATATGGAAAGGAAATTTCTGAGTCTTGGAAAAAAGGTGGATGAAAATGTTTCAAAGTATTGGGCTAATATTACAAGGTTAGCATGGCATGCAGAAGATTATATACGTAACCCATGGAGTATGATTGATCGGATCTTTTATGGGTTAAAACCATTTCTTCCAAGATAATTAGTCTCACAATCGTTCGTTTCAAGTGAAGAAATTTTCACAAGTGCTACCAAGACAAAAAAGGAATTCTCTATGTCTTACAACTTTAAAGAAAAGATAGAGAAGAAGAGACCTATTGAACACTCTAGAAATAGAAATAAGGGGATGAAGGGAATAGTTGAATATCCATCCTGCATTATATGTGGGAAGAAACACCCTAGTACTTTCCTGAAGGGAATGGGAGTCTATTACATGTTTGGTGAAAAATGCCACCAGGCTTGTGATTTTAAGCAGAAGAAAGAGGGTGTTAATGTTGAATGATATAATTGTAGAAAAATGGTTCATTATGAAAATGAATTTGCTAAGCTCCAAGGAAAATTACCTTAGAAGAGGACAAGGTATCAAGGATAATATTAAGCGAGAACTATTTCTGAGTTTGAAGCTCTGAAAGACATGGTGGAAGGTAATTTAATGGTTTCCCAATGTTTATCCAATGCCTTATTTGATTCTGGATCATCACATTGTTGCATATCTTCCCAGTCTTCTAAGGAAATTAGATATCTTCGATTTGACATAACAAGGGTGATATCAGTAAAAACACCTAAAGGAAGTATCATTGCAACATTGTTTTGTGAATCGGTTCCCATTAGGGAATATAAGTGTTCTTTATCTGCTGATCTCAACATCATAACCATCATTGAAATTGATATAATCATTTGTATGGACTAGAATTCAGACAATGATTTGAAAATTTATTGAATGAAGAATGATGTTACAATTCTCGATGATGACAATGATTACATTATATTTAGAGTCGAAACGTCACCACATAATTCTTATTTAGATCCACCCAAAGTAGCTCAACTAAATTCAATTGTTGGGGAGGAAGAGAATGAAATAATTATGGTCGAGGAAAGGATTATTCAAATAGAGGACATACCTATTCTGCAGGAATATGTTGATGTGTATCTAGAATATTTACCTGGACATCCTCCAGAATGACAAATTGAGTTTTCCATTTATTTAATTCCTGGTTCAAGACCAATATCGAAGACCCCTTATTGAATGGCCACTTTGGAATTAGTGGAACTAAAGAAACAAATAGAGGAATTGATTAGCAACATATTTACTCAACCTAGTGATTCTCCATGTGGAGGCCTAGTTCTTTTTTAATAATAAGGATGGATCTATGAGGTTGTGCATTGACTACAGAGAGATTAGTGCTATAAAAATAAAGGACAAGTATCCCCTACTTCGCATTGATGATTTATTCGACCAACATCCCAGAGCTCAATATTTTTCATTGATTGATCTTTGAGCTAGATATCATTAGTTGTGTGTGATGATGGAAGACATTCCGAAAACAGCATTTCGAACTAGGTACGGGCATTACGAGTTTATAGTAATTACTTTTGGGCTGACAAAATCACCCTCTATTTTCATGGATCTAATGAATAGTGTTTTGAAGGAATATCTTGATGAAATTTTTGTGGTATTTATTGAGGATATCCTGGTATACTCTAAAAGCTATGAAGAACATGAAAATCACTTATGAACTATTCTAAATACCCTCATAAGAAATGAATTATATGCGAAATTTAGCATGTGTGAATTCTGGATTTAGAAGATTTCTTTTCATGGCCATATTGTCTCTAAGGATGAAATATATGTTGATCCTTCAAATACTAAGTCAATCCATGAATGGCCATCTCTTATGAGTATAACTAAGGTACGAAGTTTTATTGGTTTAGTAGGTTATTATCAATGTTTCATCTAGAATTTTTCCTGGTTAGCTTACCCATTAACAAAGCTCACATGTAACGGGGTTAAATTTGTTTTGACAAAAGATAGTGAAGAATGTTTTGAAGAAATTAAGAGAAGATTAGTCAAGGATCCTATCATGACTATACAATCAGGGAATGATGGGTTTGTTATTTATAGTTTTGCTTCAAAGAAAGGACTTGGTTGTGCCCTTATGCAAAATGATATAGTTATTGCATATGCATCATGGCAGCAAAAAATGAATAGAAAAAACTATCCTAGTCATGATCTTCAGTTATCAGTTATAATCTTTGATTTGACGATATGGATATATTATCTCTATGGTGAAAAAGGTGAGATATATACCCATCACCATATTTTGAAGTATATTTTCTCATAGAAATAACTCAATATGAGCAATATAGATTGATTTAATTAATCAAGGATTATGATTTCACAATACAATACCATGCGGGGAAGGCAGTTAAGGTGTCATATGCTTTGAGAAGAAATGATCATATTGTTTTAATCAACATGAGAGTTGAAAGGGATCCTATTTTTATAGATCTATTGAAAATGGATATGAGAATAATCATGGCCGGTGAAACCTCAATACTTTTTCCAATGGTTTCCAAACCATATTTACTAGAAAGGATAAAAAGTTCTCAGGCTGATGATGAGGAGTTTAAAAATAAAATTAATGCTGTGAACGATGGGAGATTGAGTGACTACATATATGAAGATGAATTTTTGAAAATTGGGAAGAGACATTGTGTTCATAACATCCCAGATCTAAAAATGGAATTGTTGGATGATGCTCATAACTCCAATTTCTCTATACACCCTGGTTGCGCTATGATGTATTTAGATTTGATGGAACATTTTTCGTGTGACAACATGAAGAGGGAGATTTCTAATTTTGTGTCAAGATATACGGTTTGTCAATATGTGAAAGATGAAAGTCAACTAATTAGAAGAGACATGAAACCTATTTCCATACCTAAGTATAAATGGTATAATATTACGATGGAATTTGTCATGGGGCTTCCAAAGAAACATAGAAGGAATTATTAAATATGGTTCTTTTTTGACCATCTTACAATTTCATCACATTTTCATGCAATAAGAGAAGATTTACCACTTGAAATTTTTGCAAGACTATATATTAATGAAGTTATAAGACTCCATCGTGTACCCTTATTGATTTATTCTGATCGTGATCCCCATTTTACATTAGGATTCTGGAAAATTCTTCAGAAAAAGTGGATACAGAACTTTTTTGAAGCACTACCTACCACCCTCAAACCGATGGACATTCCGAACAGACTATATAGAACATATAATACATGTTGAGATCTTACTCACATGACAATCAAGTTATGTGGGATCAATTTTTACCTTGGGTAGAATTTTATTATAAAAATAGATTCCATTCAAGTATTCAAATGGCACCATATGAAGCGTTATATGGAAAAGGATGTCGCACACCAACTTGTTGGGATATTGTTGGTGATAGAAAACTATTAGGCCCAAAACATGATGATGAAACAATAGAAAAGGTGAAGGTTATCCAAACCCACATCAAAACAACACAATGTATGAAGAAGAGCATTGTCATTAACCGAATGAAGGATTTGGAATATCATGTGGGAGATCAAGTTTTCTTGAAGGTATCTCCATGGAAGGAAGTTATACGATTCGGTAAGAAGGGTAAACTAAGTCCTAGTTAAATCGGACCTTTCAAAATTCTAGAACGAATTGGGGCTGTAGCTTACCTGTCAGCAATGCCGCGAAATCTCTCCAAAGAGAACGATGTGTTCCATGTAACACTGATGTGAAAATATACGCATGACCCAATCCATGTATTCACCTATGAAAAATTGAACTAGAACATGATTTGTCTTATTGTGAAGAGCCTGTCAAAATTCATCCTACTAGAGAACAAGTGCTGAGAAATCGGACGAATCATTTGGTAAATGTTCTATGGAGAAACCATAAGATGGAATAGGTAACGTGGGAACCCAAGGAACATATGGTGAGGAACCACCCTAATAATTGTATGCGGTAATATTCCAGAAAATTCGAGGACAAAATTATTTTAAGGAGGGGAGAATATAAGACCCCATGCTTCCATGAAACGTTTCCCTTTGAATAAAGCAATAGCATGCATTGAACACAACTATGAGGTTCTAACACACTGTGACTAATTAAACTAGCCATTATAAATTTTAATACCCACTTTTTAAAATTTATAAATTTTATCTTTCAAAACGGGCTTCATTTTTGGATTTTGAATATCAAAATTAGATTAGGGTAAATTTTTGGAAGTTATCGGAAATCTTTCAATTATTGATGAACTTGAAAAAACACTAAGTTATTGTTTAAAACCAACTTTTTATTTAAATTATTTTTTATTTTATTTAAATTTATATTAGGTCCACATTTATACATGATACCAATATAATTTCAATTAAATTCATTGGACTCATTTTATAATGAGTTTAGATATATAAAATTTTATCAAAATTTTTACCATCTTTTAACCACCCCCTATGAGAATTTCCAAATTAGTATAAAAAATAATTTTACCGCTATAGTGAATTGAATTTCAAAAGTCCAAGAGACATGGTTTTTTATATTTATGTAATATTTGGTTAAATAAGATGAAAATATTTTTTGGTGAATAGTAACGTTTTATTTTTATTTACCATGGTTAAAAGTAAATAGTGTAATTAAGGGTAAAAATGATTTTATTATAACCCAAAAACATGCCCTAATTCTATTGGATAAGAATATAGTTTGACCAAAAAAATATTTATTAAAAAAAATATCCTTTAGGTCCACTTAGATTAGATTAGAACATTTATTATTATTTTATTTAAAGATGAGTTAAAAGTTTTAAATTCAATGATTTATAAATTATTATTTTTAATATAGGGTTATACATAACATAAATTCGACTATAAATATTCAATATAAATATGTAAATATCTCCTACATAATGATATTTTATTTATAATTTTTATTCGTAAAAAATTAAATTTATTTATGACACAATGATGATGCAGTATTTATCATATTAATGAATGATTAAAATAATTGATATTATAAATATCAAAATAAATCTAATTTGAACCTTTTAATTAATTTAACTAATTTTATAGGTTAATATGAAATTTTATGGTTGATTAAATTCATTTAGTTAGAATTAAGAAAGTATTTAGGAAATTAACAAAAATCAATTATTAAATAATGTCAAAATTGACATAAATGAGTTTTTAAAACAATTAAATTATTATTGTTTGATATAATAATCCTAAAAATATAATAATCTGAAAAACGAATTATATAATAATAGGTGTATCATTAATAAAACATTTTGGGTTTTTTTTGATGTTTATTGTATGTTTATTAACCATATGATATAAAAATACAAAGAGACATGGTAAATGTCAAACTATTTAACTAAGAGTTAAATGTAAATTATAAAGTTAATATAGTGACCCAAACCTATATAAAAATTATTGGTTTAGAGGTATTAGACCCATCCACACCTTAGCCTCTAAATAAATAATTTTTGAGGCATTAGAAACAAAATATGATTTTAATATAAAATAACATTTCATTATTTTCCTAAGGTGCCCCTCACACCTCTTATAAAAGGGAACTTACCCTTGTCAAAAATTCACACCATAAAAGCCATTTTTCTCTGCAAACACCTTCTCAAATATCCTCCCAAATCTCATCCATTCATCCTAGAGGCCTTAATTTAGTCATAATGCCAACCAATAGAGCCATTTTGATCAAATCAAAAGGAAGAACCCTAAGAAGTTGTAAATATTCCACCCCCTCATTCAAGTTCTTTTCTTATTCCACTACCTCATTAGTTGTGGTTTCCAATCTAAAAATATTACTCCAGTATATTAAATATACTATTATGTTATTAAAATAATTGTACAACCATATTCATTATTATGCCCATCATATAAATGACAAAGTCACCGTACGTGCATACGTACGGATTACCGTCTCCACATCAGGGTGTAGTTTGTTATTCAAACACTTCATCATTTGGATGGGAATAATAAAGAGTATAAACGATTAAAATAATAAATATTACATGATAATGATTCTTTATATATTATATTACATCCAATTATATATGATTTTAATATCAAAAGAATGATATTGTCGCTCGAGCGTACATATGGATTACTGTCTCCACGAACATGATGAAATTCATTCCCCCTCATATCCATTCAGGAATTGTTTTTATTTGATGACTAAAAATAATTTTTAGAGATATAAGATCATTATGAATATTAATGATATTCATCTTATCCATAATAAAATTACTTACGTAACAAAGCATATAAAAGAAAATGAATCAGTTAACACCTGAAACGATGATACTGGTGAAATATCATTAACAAAAAAATATTAGAAGATCATATATGATATCATATTTATGTATATAGTTATTGTATAATTTAATAAAATTGATTTAACTATTATACAGGTTGTTAACATACACTCTTTCATGAAAAATTATAAGTTAAGGGATAATTTCACAATCTCAATATTATCTGAGGTTCTCTTTACGTAAGTATCTACTAGGCCCTCTTTATCATCCACATCCATGTTTCCGAAAAGTGTATTACAAAACATTTAAACTAATTACTAGACTATGGTTTAAATTCATTTACACCCTTGTTTTAATTCTTAAAAAAATTTAATGGAATCATTATATCTTTTTCCAAATAAGTTATCTTATGATCTTTTTGAAAAAATTAATGTAAGAATGTTTTTTTAACATATACAGCGGGTGTGGCTATTTTCCGCAGTTATAACATTGTCGATGTTTCCCCTACAAGCTTATAATAATATTTTCAAAATAATTTTTTTCTTTTATAATTATATGACTTTTAAATGATTTCAAAGTAGAAATATATATTTATCTAAAAAATTATTGATTTCATTTATGTAAATATCCTTTAATGGATTGGGAACTTACTTGAAGTGGATTTATTACGACACAAACTTCCATATTGTATTTATGGTTTTGTGATATGTTTGACAGTGGATGTGTTATTTTTATACCATTCATGGTTTATGGATAAAGTATTGATATTTCATATGCTAGTTTGATACGAATGATTATTTTATGTTTAAAACTTTTTATACAAGGAATGCATTGGACTTAGTAAGTGACTGGTGGAGCCCTCTATAGCTCCTCAATGCATCGGTAGGTCTAATGAGACAAACTAGTGTTTTCGAAAAAGGCCTTGACAAAATCTTATTTTTAGTCTAGGCACATGGCCTTGACTATATGGTTATAATGTCTGGCATTATGATTTCAATCATTATGAAAGTGGAAATTTATTTGGCATGTGATTATTCAACTATTAGAATATCCATGGGAATAAGTAAATAGATTTATTTGATATTATATTTTCCATTTTTTTCTATATTTATTGTTTAAAAGTATTTTTTTCTATTATTACATTTCCCTAGATGTTTATGCTTTTTTATGAAAGATTCTGCTATATAGTTATCCTTACTGAGCATCTGAGCTCACACCATTCTATGTTTTATTTTTTCTAGGATATGAAAAAGTATATTTGGACTAACCTGTAGAGATAGTATAAAGGATATGAGTGAGGACTATGTAGACTATGTTGTTTTAGTTTTTCATTTTATAATGTAATGTAAAACTTATGAATTTATCTAGTATTTCCAAGGTTTCTAAACAAGTTGGTCTTTCTTGACTTGATCTTTTCTGATGATTCCAATTTTATGTAATAATGGACTCACTCTAGGTAACTAGGGTCGGGGCATTACACATTTCTCTCACAAACATATTACACACATTTGGTATTTCTGTCCCACTCAAAGAACATTTCCATATTCCTTAAGGTGATTCTCAAAGAGATACCACTCAAGAGGTAAACCCCTCCATCATTGTCTATTATTATATCTTCTACTGCTTATCCTCCCTACACCTCACCTTTACAAAAAAGAAAGATATATAAATTATCATATATATAATTTAATTATATTATGATAATTTAATATCCATCACCATGATTCTTCCCTTATATTATTATTTTTAAAAATAAGAACACCATCTGTGTTGTTTCAATTAATTTCTTTCTGGGACAACACGTTTTCATTTTCCATTAAGACATTAAATTCATTACAAAAAAACATTATTATTTTTATATGTGATTTTTATATTTCTATAATAAGTCATATATGGTAATAAAAACAATATATAATCATAATATTAAATAAAACGTCACAAGATTTTGATAGACTTAAAAACATCAAATAAAATTACGAAATTTTCATCAACATTTTATCTAATGACTCATCTTAATAAAAATTAAAAAACGATATATGAAATAATATAATATCCTATAACCTCACTAATAGTCAATACTATCACATATAAATATTTTATTCTAATATGAAAAAAAACTCAAATTTATACTTGAAGTGCCCAGATCAGTGTGAATCACTGAGAGGGGGAGGGGGTGAATCAGTGATCCCTTAAAACTTTTTTACTAATTGATTCTTAATCAATTAAACCTCTATAGCTGGTTAAAGCCTCGATCCACTCTTCTTGTATCTCTCAACCTTTCCCGGATAATGCAGTAATGAAAAGGCACAGGACACAAGGATTTACAAGGTTCGGCACCAAAGGCCTACATCCTTGCCATGCTCTCTCAGCATGGATTCTCCCATTATAATCTGTTAGTATTACAATGGTTGATACAGCTTCCCACCGTATCTCTCCTGAGTCCCACATGAGGGTCTTTATACTGCGTCCCACAGTGTTACCAGAGTCCCACTGGCCTGCTCCAGAATCCCACTGAAGACTTCTTCTCCCTGAGTCCCACAGGGTCTTCTCCTGGCTCCTCGAGTCACACGAGTAGCTCTTCTTCTCTTTAAGCTTCTTCAAGTATCTTCAGCAGTCTGGGATAAAGACTGCTGGCCTTGCTCTGTACCTCTGATCACTTGTGATGATCAGGGTCTTCTCAATCTACTGAAAACTCAGACAACCAATGTCTTTAACTTCAGTCTGGCTCAGTCTCAGTCCTGGTCTTGGACAACTCAAATGCACACCACTGATTTGGCTCTGTTCACGTGTGCACGTGCATGCATGCATGCATGCACTTCTCCTTTCCTGCTTCTTGGTGTGATAAACCCTCAGAGGGTGTAGTCAACTATAGCACACACCTTCTCACTTGAACTTCACACTTTGTTCAATGTGTTTACACACTTAAATGTGTGTTATACTTTGTGTGAGTCTTCTTCTTCTTCTTCTAAGTGTGTTCACTCCACTTAGAGCACACACATAGGTTCGACCTTCTTTGTTACTTGTTCATGTACACATAAATTGTTCTTTGTTTTGCACACACTTGACTTTGGCCTCTTCCCTCTTCTTGTTGCACACCCTTAACCCGTAGGTTGTTCTTCAATTTTGCATACACAAAATGTGTCTTCACTTGGTTCACACACAAGGTCACAACCCTCGGCCTCTTCAAATGCACACACGACCAAGTGTGCTCTTCCTCTTCACTTAGCACACACAAACAATATTCTTTAATTTGTTCTTCAATGTGTGCACCCACACAAGGGCTACGGCCTTCTTCTTTAAATGCGCACACAAAGTGTGTTCTTCAATTTAGCACACACACAAGGGTTCAAGCCTTGGGTACTCCTTGCACATACCAAAACCATAGGGTCTTATCTTCACTATGCACACAATGCATGCAAGTCTCGGCCTTCACTTGACTTGCACACACACAAATAGTGTGGTCTTCCTCCTTATGCACACACACGGCCACAGCCTTCTCTTGTTCTTTTTGCACACAAGGCTCAAAGGCCTCGGCCTTCCTTCTTCACCTCACACACACACAAAGTGTGGTATACTGCCTTGCACACACTTAACCCGTGGGTGAGATATTCTTCACCCGAACTTAATCATCAAGGAGGCGCGCAAGGATGCGGCTTCTCTTCTTCAACACTGCCGCGAGGTGCACCAGCACTCGGGTGTGCAGCATGCAACACCACGAGGCGCGCAAGCCACAAGGGTGAGAACACCTTGGGCGCACAAGCTACTCCTGCCGCGCAAGTATGCGGGTAGGGAGAGCTCTTCCTGTCGCGCAAATAATGCGCGCAGGGGACCTTCGAAGCCTCGGGTGGCTCCGGAACCTTCAGCCACGCAAGTTCATTGCGCGGGGCTTCTTCGCACAAGTGATGCGCGGAACAATACTTCGCGAGGCAGAGGAGCTCTCGCGGGTCTTCCAAGTTTTTCAGCAAGCAGCACAGAGGGCTCGTCCTCATTTTTATAGGCAGAGGCTGCCTCGCATCATCCGCGTGATAATAACTCAAATTCCCGAAGATTTCGGATCTTTAAGATTTTCTCCAAATCTTGTTTTCTCTTTTTATTTCACGCGGGTTCCTTCACCTTCGGCCTTCTCCACGTACATGAGTTTTAGAACGCATGCATGGCTCTGTTTAAGCCCATCTCATGCAAAACATCAACCCGGTGCCTCGGCAACTTCATTTGCCTCGGCCTCGACCGAAATTCTCCATACATTATATGCAAGCTTATTTTTAGGCATGATCCTGTTCGTTATGGCCAGACGAGCACGAGGGTGGCTTCGGTTTACTCAGAGGTGGCCGGGAGCTCAAAAACAGGTGGTCGGATGGCATCTGGTTCAGCGGGGACGTCGCGGGTGCCGCGGTCGAGCTCGAGGTAGGAGATGGACGCCGGGCCGTTGGATGCGGTGATCAATTATCCTCGGACGGCCTGGATCAAATCGGGGGCGCGACGGATTAGATGAGTGGTCCAGATCGAGCGCGCGATTGCTCGGACAGCGGAGATTTGCTCCCGGGGTTCTTTGCGCGTCCCACATCGAATTCTCCAGCGGTTTATCCGCGCTTTATCAATATGCCGATCCCTGCCGCTCTTCAATTGTTCCTTCTCCCTCCACGGTGCCGCCCCGCACCGTGTTCACCCTGCGGGCGCGCTCTGCGCCCACTATGCTCCCTGCGGGTGCGCCACTGGCGCCCACTATGCACCCTTCGGGCGCGCTCCTGCGCCCACGCTGCGCGGGTTTCATCACCGCGTGGCCTCGGGGCCTATACACGGCCCCGGCCTCTCTTGGGCTGGCCCCATGGGATCCCCTTGGGCGTGGTGACTGGTTCCCACATGTGCCTTGGGTTGAACCCTAAAGGCTGGCCCTTGAGGTTGGCATATTTTTTGCTTGAATATACACTAAGTATACAAAGTACTTAAGTGTAAAATGCCAAATGCCCTTTCTCTTCTTCTTCATTTCTTCCCTTCTCTTCTTCATTAGAATTCCTCAAATCTCCTCAACATATACTCATTACTTAGGAGTGAATTCTTGAAGGTTATTCTTCTTCAACCGAACTCCTGAATCACTTAATTTATTCAAAGTGCTTTATTGATCTAATCAGAGATCAAGTTGGATCATCTTCAAGTTCACATGCACTAAGTGATAGTGCATGGACTTCATTAATGCACATCATCCACTTAGTAGTTGTGGATGGAACTCCTTTCAACTCCTCATGCATTGTGAAGACAATGCATGGTCTTCTAATCATGTTGTGACTTTGTATCCAGTTGATACAAGTTCTTGGAACTTAATGATCAGCTCAACAATCGTCAGATTTTCATGGAGAATGTTTCAACCACAATTTCCAATACCACTTAGTGAATCTCCTAAGTGACATGCATCTTAGTACCATGGCCATTCTCCTTCACCACCAACACCATCACAACCTTTGGCATTCACATCTTGACAATTCTTAACATCCATTCATTCTAAGACAACAACATGCCTTATTGACAACAAATGCAACACATTGTACTTCAATCTCCCCCTTTGTATTTGTTGTCAATACACTCCTTCAGCACATATGAATGGGTCAATATGTGTGCCAATATTTTCTCCCCCTTATTGGCAATCAAATGCAAAGGTGTGGTGTGGTTCACTTTCAAAAATATCTTCCTCCCTTTGAATAGCATCTTCATGAAAAACACTAGGAGAGGGATGATGTCACATGTTCTTCTTTAGCAAAGAACCTTTAGTAAATCAACTCTAAGTCTACTTGGGATAACCCGGTGTAGAAAACAAGAGTGATGTAACCAAGGTACTCAATTCTGTCCAACATTCACTGTACATGTGAGATCATTCTTCAGGAGTTTGAAATTTTTCAGATATATCAATGAATTGCTAAATCCTGCACAACTTCACAAGACTCATTAGAAAGTTCAGGTGCAAAGATAAAGCTCCCCCTTTCATCCATTTGTCTTCAATCAATACTCCCCCTTAATTGTCATGATGAATGCAATTAAGAAACAAGGGATGAAAGTATGATTGGAATACCTTCACTTTTCTCAAGATGGTATTAATCTCAGAATCCCATCTTCTTCAGATTGGCTCCCCCTCAAGGGGTGCACTCCATTCTGTCCAAACCATCCTCCAGCTGAGAATGATCATCATCTTCAATTCCCTGCATTGTTAGCACATGTAAATACCAATGTATAAGGGAATAAGATGGAACCTCCTTGGTTCATCAATGTGAACAACAAGGTTGAGAAGATTCTCTCAACCGAGATGTCCCATTTTCACCAGTCTTCACACTTGCACATTTGATCTTCATTGATGATTGTGCTGGTGTGGTTCGCAAACTATCTTCATGTGAAATCTTCTTCTTCTCTTTTGCTTTAGCAATTGCCAGTACTTTCTCTTCAGCTCTTTGTAGATCTTTGGAAAGTTGCAACTGATTTGGCCATATGACTAGTAAATCATTTGGAAGAGTGGCCTCAGTTTTGGAAGTTCCACATGGTTCTTTGGATGCTGCTAAGCTACCTCTCTTAGGAAACTTATTTTCAATCAATCCCTTCTTCTTCTGGATTGATTGTCTTTTGGAGTCCAGTCTGCCTCTATTGAATCTCATGGCTTCTTTACAAAGATCCATGATATGCCCTTTCTTTCCACAGTAGAAGCATTTCTTCTTGGTGGTCTTTCTGGATGCATCACCCTTCTTGGATTTAGATTCCAAGGACTTCTCTTCATTCTTCAAACTCTTCTTGGGAGCATCTTCCACTTTCTTCTGCTTGCTTCCCAAGGAATCTCTCTTAGCCAGGTTCAGTGATCTTCTCTTCATTCCAGCTTCGGAAACATTCGGAGATTGATATGTATCAACTCTTTGACCACTTTTGCAACCATCCCAGATGTTGTCAAGTAATCCAAATCTATTTGCAGTAAACAGATGCCTCTGGACCTGTGGATGCTGCTTCTTTTCTTCTGGCTTGCTCCCCCTAGGCATGGGCTTCCTCTGTGCTTTGTCATTCAGTGGATTGTACCAACAATCCTTTGCACAATGCCCATACTTGTTACAACACCAACACTGACCCACAAATCTTGACCTCTTCAGTCCTTCTGATTGTTGGGTACTTTTCTTGACTTGTTGTGTTGTTTCAGGAGAGCTCTGCTTCTTTACTGTCTTCATCCATATTTGTTTGGAAATATTCTTCCATCCTGCACTTTTTGTAGAAACACTATTAGAAGCATCAGAACAAGATGGGATGGATGGTACCTTCTTTCTAGAAGATGTTGCACTTTTATTAGAGGATGTCTTTCTCTTAGAATCATCCTGCTCAAAGAATACTTGAGTAGCAACATTTCTCCTTTCAGCTGACTGGGAGGATTCAGCTTTGGGTGGTTGCAGATTTTTCAATATCACCTCTAGTTCTAAGCATTTCATGTTAAGTGAGTTCTTCTTATCTTCAACAATTCTTAGCTTTCCTTCCCAATCTTCTTTCAGCTGCTTTATCTGGTCTTTATGCACATTTCTCATTTCAAGCAATGAGTTGTCAAGCTCCTTCACCCTTTTTTACTTTGTCTTCAAGTTGAGCATCTTTAACAACCATTGATACTCTATGCCTCTTCTCCAGTGCATGGTACACATCTTTGATTATTACTTTAAAGATTTCTTTCTCAGAAAGGCTTCTTTGCAATTCTTCAGCAGTGTCTTCACATCTTTCATTGCAAAGAGAAACGGTTTCATCTTTAGCCTTCACCAGCTTTCTGAGAGTGTTGGTTATGCCAACCCTTTTTGCCAATTGGACTTCCAGAGAATTGGCTTCATCTTCTAGCTGTAATTTTTCTTCTTGAAGATCAAGGAGGCCTGTAGCTATACACATTGCAACTTTCTTGGGGACTCTCTTCTGAAGATATTTGATTGCATTTAGAAGATCATTGTTTCTTCCATCTTCATCACAGCTAGAGAAGGCTTCATCAGAAGAATGATAAAAGGAATTGTCATCTGATGTGACATTCACATTTCTTTCCATAGAAGGAGTTTCTATGATTGCAACAACCTTCTTCCTCATCTTCTTTGCCTGTTTCTTCTTTCTATTTTTCTGAGTCTTGGCAGATATCTCCATTTGAGGCTGGTCACTCATTTCCTCAAATCTGCACTCCATAAAGACTCTCTTGGATCTTTTAGAGGTAACCTCCCTCTGATACCAATTGAAGTGCCCAGATCAGTGTGAATCACTGAGAGGGGGAGGGGGTGAATCAGTGATCCCTTAAAACTTTTTTACTAATTGATTCTTAATCAATTAAACCTCTATAGCTGGTTAAAGCCTCGATCCACTCTTCTTGTATCTCTCAACCTTTCCCGGATAATGCAGTAATGAAAAGGCACAGGACACAAGGATTTACAAGGTTCGGCACCAAAGGCCTACATCCTTGCCATGATCTCTCAGCATGGATTCTCCCATTATAATCTGTTAGTATTACAATGGTCGATACAGCTTCCCACCGTATCTCTCCTGAGTCCCACAGGAGGGTCTTTATACTGCGTCCCACAGTGTTACCAGAGTCCCACTGGCCTGCTCTAGAATCCCACTGAAGACTTCTTCTCCCTGAGTCCCACAGGGTCTTCTCCTGGCTCCTCGAGTCACACGAGTAGCTCTTCTTCTCTTTAAGCTTCTTCAAGTATCTTCAGCAGTCTGGGATAAAGACTGCTGGCCTTGCTCTGTACCTCTGATCACTTGTGATGATCAGGGTCTTCTCAATCTACTGAAAACTCATACAACCAATCTCTTTAACTTCAGTCTGGCTCAGTCTCAGTCCTGGTCTTGGACAACTCAAATGCACACCACTGATTTGGCTCTGTTCACGTGTGCACGTGCATGCATGCATGCATGCACTTCTCCTTTCCTGCTTCTTGGTGTGATAAACCCTCAGAGGGTGTAGTCAACTATAGCACACACCTTCTCACTTGAACTTCACACTTTGTTCAATGTGTTTACACACTTAAATGTGTGTTATACTTTGTGTGAGTCTTCTTCTTCTTCTTCTAAGTGTGTTCACTCCACTTAGAGCACACACATAGGTTCGGCCTTCTTTGTTACTTGTTCATGTACACATAAATTGTTCTTTGTTTTGCACACACTTGACTTTGGCCTCTTCCCTCTTCTTGTTGCACACCCTTAACCCGTAGGTTGTTCTTCAATTTTGCATACACAAAATGTGTCTTCACTTGGTGCATACACAAGGTCACAACCCTCGGCCTCTTCAAATTCACACACGGCCAAGTGTGCTCTTCCTCTTCACTTAGCACACACAAATAATATTCTTTAATTTGTTCTTCAATGTGTGCACCCACACAAGGGCTACGGCCTTCTTCTTTAAATGCACACACAAAGTGTGTTCTTCAATTTAGCACACACACAAGGGTTCAAGCCTTGGGTACTCCTTGCACACACCAAAACCATAGGGTCTTATCTTCACCATGCACACAAGGCATGCAAGTCTCGGCCTTCACTTGAATTGCACACACACAAATAGTGTGGTCTTCCTCCTTATGCACACACACGGCCACGACCTTCTCTTGTTCTTTTTGCACACAAGGCTCAAAGGCCTCGGCCTTCCTTCTTCACCTCACACACACACAAAGTGTGGTATACTGCCTTGCACACACTTAACCCGTGGGTGAGATATTCTTCACCCGAACTTAATCATCAAGGAGGCGCGCAAGGATGCGGCTTCTCTTCTTCAACACTGCCGCGAGGTGCACCAGCACTCGGGTGTGCAGCATGCAACACCACGAGGCGCGCAAGCCACAAGGGTGAGAACACCTTGGGCGCGCAAGCTACTCCTGCCGCGCAAGTATGCGGGCAAGGAGAGCTCTTCCTGTCGCGCAAATAATGCGCGCAGGGGACCTTCGAAGCCTCGGGTGGCTCCGGAACCTTCAGCCGCGCAAGTTCTTTGCGCGGGGCTTCTTCGCACAAGTGATGCACGGAACAATACTTCGCGAGGCAGAGGAGCTCTCGCGGGTCTTCCAAGTTTTTCAGCAAGCAGCATAGAGGGCTCGACCTCATTTTTATAGGCAGAGGCTACCTCGCATCATCCGCGTGATAATAACTCAAATTCCCGAAGATTTCGGATCTTTAAGATTTTCTCCAAATCTTATTTTCTCTTTTTATTTCACGCGGGTTCCTTCACCTTCGGCCTTCTCCACGTACATGAGTTTTAGAACGCATGCATGGCTCTGTTTAAGCCCATCTCATGCAAAACATCAACCCGGTGCCTCGGCAACTTCGTTTGCCTCGGCCTCGACCGAAATTCTCCATACATTATATGCAAGCTTATTTTTAGGCATGATCCTGTTCGTTATGGCCAGACGAGCACGAGGGTGGCTTCGGTTTACTCAGAGGTGGCCGGGAGCTCAAAAACAGGTGGTCGGATGGCCTCTGGTTCAGCGGGGGACGTCGTGGGTGCCGCGGTCGAGCTCGAGGTAGGAGATGGACGCCAGGCCATTGGATGCGGTGATCAATTATCCTCGGACGGCCTGGATCAAATCGGGGGCGCGACGGATTAGATGAGCGGTCCAGATCGAGCGCGCGATTGCTCGGACGGCGGAGATTTGCTCCCGGGGTTTTTTGCGCGTCCCACATCGAATTCTCCAGCGGTTTATCCGCGCTTTATCAATATGCCGCTCCCTGCCGCTCTTCAATTGTTCCTTCTCCCTCCACGGTGCCACCCCGCACCGTGTTCACCCTGCGGGCGCGCTCTGCGCCCACTATGCTCCCTGCGGGCGCGCCACTGGCGCCCACTATGCACCCTTCGGGCGCGCTCCTGCGCCCACGCTGCGTGGGTTTCATCACCGCGTGGCCTCGAGGCTTATACACGGCCCCGGCCTCTCTTGGGCTGGCCCCATGGGATCCCCTTGGGCGTGGTGACTGGTTCCCACATGTGCCTTGGGTTGAACCCTTAAGGCTGGCCCTTGAGGTTGGCATATTTTTTGCTTGAATATACACTAAGTATACAAAGTACTTAAGTGTAAAATGCCAAATCCCCTTTCTCTTCTTCTTCATTTCTTCCCTTCTCTTCTTCATTAGAATTCCTCAAATCTCCTCAACATATACTCATTACTTAGGAGTGAATTCTTGAAGGTTCTTCTTCTTCAACCGAACTCCTGAATCACTTAATTTATTCAAAGTGCTTTATTGATCTAATCAGAGATCAAGTTGGATCATCTTCAAGTTCACATGCACTAAGTGATAGTGCATGGACTTCATTAATGCACATCATCCACTTAGTAGTTGTGGATGGAACTCCTTTCAACTCCTCATGCATTGTGAAGACAATGCATGGTCTTCTAATCATGTTGTGACTTTGTATCCAGTTGATACAAGTTCTTGGAACTTAATGATCAGCTCAACAATCGTCAGATTTTCATGGAGAATGTTTCAACCACAATTTCCAATACCACTTAGTGAATCTCCTAAGTGACATGCATCTTAGTACCATGGCCATTCTCCTTCACCACCAACACCATCACAACCTTTGGCATTCACATCTTGACAATTCTTGACATCCATTCATTCTAAGACAACAACATGCCTTATTGACAACAAATGCAACACATTGTACTTCAATACTCAAGGGAACCGACTATAGATAAATTAAACCAACACTCCCCAAAAACCAAAATTAATCAAGTTAACTCATCAATTTAGCCATAAATGTAATTAATAAAATTATAATAAATCAAATATATGTTTTGTAGATTCATAATTATTTTATTAATGAATAAAATTTTATTTTACAAGACAATAATTTCATGTTTAAAATTATTTTAGACATAAGATAAGGGTTTACTCATCTCATGTATAATTTTTTGAGATATACCCCAATCTTGACATATTTATTTTTTGTGGTGTATGTATTATGCCTTTTTTATATAGAATTTGTAATATTTTTATCATTATTGTATTAAATATTTTATTTCCTGATGACTAATTTTATGGTGCATTCGATTTGATGGTTTCATAGTGATATGAGAATTTATAATAGAATTTCCATTCATTGGGATAAACATTAACTCCAATTAATATGTCATGATATTATTATGAGTTAAATGAATTTTTATTATCATAGGTTGTATTTAAACTTTTTTATGTGTATTTAAATATAATACATATAATTAATTCATTTTGTTAACACGCACACTTTATTTTATAAAATAATCTTATAAATGATTCTTCTTTTCAAAATTAAAATAATTTTTTTTCAAAATATAAGGAATCTGATAATTTTTTCTATTTCACGATAACATAATATTGTGGGGAGTATAGTACATGTTTATGATGTTATTTTCAAAAAAAATGTTTTCTTTTAAAATTGCATGACTTTTTCAATAAATTTTTTCTATTTAAAATTTTTATTTCTCTTAGGAAACTTTTATTGATTTTATTAGATTATTTTCATTTGTTTCCACATTACATAATTAATCTTATTCTTAATTGTGGTGTTTAATTATTATACCATCAAAATTATTTTATTTAATAAGTTAGGGTCAATTTGAATGGAGATGTTCTATCGTGATACTGTTTACCATATTACTAGGGATTGTTTCTTAATGTGTTTACTTTTTAAGGAAATTATTTACATTTCATATGCTAGTTTCAATAGTAATGTATATACTGTTTTATTTCACCACCACTATGTGAGGAATTTATTATACATATTAAGTGTTGTACTGGGCCCATCAAATCCCCTCGAAGCATCAGTATCTCTCATTAGACAATTTAGTCAGGGTTTTGGCTACACACTTACACCTTTAGGTAGACTTCGTGGATGAGGCCTTGATGGTGCATTTTTGATGTCCCATATTCTCCATTATCTCATTATGAGATTAGTTATTGATAATCCATGTGATTATTTCAATAGTAAACTATCATTGGGTAAGTATTAGTTTCATGTGATTAGTTATATAGTGTTATTTGACCAACTTTTATTCCCACCATATTATGATCAAGATAATGTTTTAATGGAATTTTTTATTTATTTAGCTAGAGCTATTGTTTATGATATTCATATATTTTATTGTACGATTAAACATACCTTGAATATGATCTTTCTCCTTTATAATGTTTATTTATCTACATTATTCCATGACGTATATTATGTTTCACATGCAGTTATAATCTAGGAGAATAGGGGAGTCTCCAATTGTGTTACAATGTTACATTTCATTTAATATTATAATGTAATTATCATGTTTTATATAATTTTATAATGAAAAAAAATCATTGATTCCTTCAGGATGTTATTTCCATGTTTATTATATCAATTTAATAATTTAAGGAACTGGATACAAGCTATTGGGGTCTAGGTCATTACCCCATATATCAATGATCGAACCATATTTCAGCAATTCAGTTTCATCCTTAGCTATATAATTATTCAATTCCATCATACTCTATAAAATTTTTATCATTATGAATGATATTCCATACTATTAGTAATCTATAAAACTTTCCCACATTAGCCACCAAAGACATCTCAGACCATAAACAACTCAATTCCTAATTCCAACCATGGAAATTCCACTAGAGTCCTTCATAGTCCACAACAACAATCATATCCACTATGCCAACCATTATATATTTTTTAACACCCATAATATTAAACTCATTAATGACCCAAAAAAATCAAACAACCATAGATATAACTATTTTTTCCCACATCACATAATAAAAATTATATCATTAAGAAAAATTGATCTATTCCTTTGAATAAATCATTTTATATAAGTTACATTGAAACAATTTGTTCATTACAATAATAACATGATTATAGTTTTATAGAAGTTAAATTCATAACCTAATGACAAAAATAACATAAAATTCTCAGTGAAAATTATATTTTTCAGTAAAAACAACAAATAAGAACCATGTATGAGAACTATATTATAAACAAAGTTAAATAAAAATGAATCACCATTCTCCATTCAATTTCATTATGTATGAGTCATTAACTTCAAAAAGATATTCTATATTTCTCATCCATAGAAAAATTTTAATCTTATAATTTTCATTAAAAAATTTAATGTTCTTGAATACACTAGCTTTATATAAATCCACCAATGATCAGATACTTTAAACTAAGGGGATCAAGGATCAACCATCTACAAAAACTAAAAGAACTATGTGAAACCCAACCATTGAAACTGACCATCAATCCACTCTTGAAACTAAACCCACAACTAAATAATATAAGTGTAGTGACCTTTATAAAAGAGAAAATAATAAAAGGGGAGTTAATAAAAAGAATAAACATACCATTATCAATGAGATTCGGATCCCAATTAACCATTAGTATTAAACACTTGAATGAGATGACTAGAATTCATGGAGAGGTGATATGGAAAACTATATTTAAAAAAGGTCAATTAAAATTTATTCTCTAATTTTTTATTATCAATTTATAGAAGAATACCGAATCACCTCTTCTATAAAATGGTGACTTACAAGATCATTACCTTTCTTTGATAAATATGAGATACATATTTTTAGCTTTTGATATTCCTTTCCATCAAAATAGCAAGTTAGTTTTAAAAATAAAATTGACAGTTTGGATAAAATGATTCCCTACTATATAAAATAGAGAATTATGTTTCAATACACTAGAAGGACACTATGAACTTCCCCACAATTCATGGAAAAATAATTATCTGTTTCACACCCACCACTCCCAAGACCATAAAGTGGATATTTGCTACACATTTTCTCAATTCCAACCCACAATACTCAACATTTCCAGTTCATTATGCCACTGCATACATCACCATATAAATTTAATATATTATTAATCTCCCCTAGAGAGTATTTCATATAATCTATACTTATAATCATGTTTACTTCTATAGAATAGTGACATCCAACCAACTCCCCAAAAGCTCTGAACATCACCAGAAACACAACTCCCTTCACTACTGTTTGTAGATAATATATATTACTCACAAGGAACATTTTAGTGGAATACTGCCTCCAAAATGGATACCCTAGTCATTTCACTCTTATCTATTCAATAAGACCAAAATATCTATATGTCTCTTCAAATAGTATCAAAATACCCAAAAAAAATATAGGACTCCATAACTATCCTAAAAAAATGTATTCAACCTTGCCCTTTATATATAACATGATAAAAAACTCTCCATTGTTCATACAAAAATTAGGTGGCTATCATATGGTTTGAAAAAAATTCACTCTCTCTATAAGAACACCTAAAAAATTTAGATGTCATAAATGAATATGTGAGGATGGTTCATAAAATTAAATTAGATGCCACTAAAAGATTTATCATTGATAATTTATACAAAACCCGAAAAAAATAGTGAATAAATATACCAAAACCTCTTAAAAAACCCCTTAGATGAGATTAAACCATAATCCAGTTATGATAATATGAGAAATATTCAATGTAACATGACTATAAATAGGGAATAAAAAAATTCAACAATTCGTATCAAAAAATCAACCCCATACTATTTAAAAAAGGGATAAAAAATTTAGATAAAAATTGTGAATCTATGAACAATGTTCATAAATACTATCAACCATATCTCCCTTCCTCAATAGAACAAAAATAGAAACAAAATATTTCATGTTTATCACCTTCTCTCAATGATCGTTGATATCAACTGACATCCCAGAAAACATAAAATCAGACTTCATTTTGATCTTTACCCAATCAATGAAATGAGAATCATTATTATGATATCATTGATCATTATAAAGATGAAATAATTCATGAATTAAATATCATTGATGTTTCTTCCAAAACATAATTGAAATTATGAAACTCTATCGTTAACCCCATTTGTAATAATATTTTTCAAAATAAACTCCTTCAACACTGTACAATAATTTATAGTCTCTTGAAAAAAAAAATACTTTTGGATTTATAATCAATATATATAAATATATATATATATATACATTCCCTAGGTAATTGTAAAACTCAAATTCATTTACATAAAGAAACTCTATTTACCTCTACTTTTATATATTCAATTCTCAATGAGAGACCTGATTCCTCTTTTTCATGTGATCTATTAAGGCCACACAATTCACAATTTTGAGTTAATGTTTCAATAGGTTCTATGTAAATACATACACCATAAACTAGAGATCATAGGTGGAATACTTAACCATAAGGGGATATAACATCATAGTCATATACGACCAAACAACTCTTTTTGGAACTAGACAGAACCCAAATATAGATAGGAAACATCACATAAAACATAAAATTTCACCCCTTCACTACAATCCAAAACATGATAGAATTGTTCAAACTCTCCATTATGTTTTGAAAATATAACTTACACTAATCAGTCCAAAAATGGCCTTTTCTATATTGGTTATGTCTATCCATTTGATGATAAACTGAGATAATTCAATCAAGAACCCTTGATGATTTTCTACGATACATAAGAAGATTTAGAACTCAACAAAATAATTTGGATTCATCCAAGAGACAATAGACTTAATATTTAAAAAAATGATTTTCTCTACCAATCGAGACAACACGTTACTATTGAAGTGTACCTCTTATATCTAGAATGAAAACATTGACATATTCCCATTAATATTACAATATTGGAGGACCATTAAAATAACCCCACACTTCCTAACATGATCCTACACTATCCAAAATTATATCAGTATCACATTGATAGAAACAACTAATAAATGTATACGAACTCCCAAAACAAGGTGTTTATGAGTCTCATGAAGTCATGAGGGGTGATCATGACACTGAATGATATAAACACACAATCAATGTGCCCATATCGACACCTGAATGTAGTAATTGAGATGTATTCCTCCCTAAGTCACATATAGAAACACCTAAACTATAGAAATATATCCAAAAAATATCTTTATCCTTTAAAATAATTGAATATATAATAAATCCTTAGAAATGGTAAAGGTTCATGACTTCAAAATGATTCAATTACTTATCATATATAAATAACCATATAGCAACATACATCTTCCTAAAAATAACATTGAAACCACCTATGGTAAGGCACGAGGCCAGATATAATCCGATTATATTAGTTTTTCAACCTAAATTCTCATCTATATTTTTTAAGGTTCCATGTATTATATAACTATAGAAATAAAAGAACTTATTAGTTGAAAAAATATCCCAAACATGATATCATGACATGGTGGTAAATCATTGAGTACATTAGGAAAAACATCGGGAAAATACTCCAAGAATGTAGGTAACTCCTTAAATTGTGATTATTTGGTACCCCATGAGAGTGATTCTAACCAAGATAAAAATGAATCCAATAATCCATGGCCCATTTGATAATCCCTTTTAATGATCATTTCATTCTAGGACACTATGTCACCAAAACCCATCACTCCTCTACATGTAATAAATAATTATGAAAACAAAGTAAAACATTGAATTTTAGGAATAACATATTCTAACTATATTAGAAGAAAAAAACACATGATGACTAAGGTTTCTATATCATCATCTTATAAACATCACAACCATTATATAGACTTATATGACATAAAATAAGAATACTAAACAGTAGGGGCACTGGAATCCTCTCCACCATGATTACTTAAGAATTAACCAAGGTGGGTGAAACAACAATGATTAATTATCTATAATCAATCATGGTATAAAAAATGTAAAAGATAGTTAGTGGTACATCAATTGATATATAGTCAAGGTAACACTAGATTATCCACAACATAATGTCTACCATTTATGAATCATCTACCTTTCTACTGGAGACCATTTCCATTACATGTATCACCCATTTTCCCATATGTTTGGGGAATATCATAAGGTTTTCCTCTGCTAGATCCATCTCTATATAGGATAACACTATAATTCCACCCATGCTACGGATATTTCCACTACGGTAACTGCTACTAGAGGGGATGATATTGATCCTAGAAAACCACATTTAATGTGTCCTAGAAGATGGTTGGGGTTGAAATAATTGATTTTAGACCTCCCACTGTCATTTCTCATTAGTCAAGGGCCACTAATAATCACATAGAATAATTTGAAATTAGAGGAGATGAAGGAATGAAATAGTTGAAGCTGACTCACAATTAGTTGAAACCTTATATTCCCTAGAAAAAGCAATCCACCACCAGTATCCTTTCCGCTCAAGAATACCTAATGAATCCCATCTTAAAATAATACATGCATATCATGTATACTCTCAATCACCTTAACATTCTTCTATACCTCTATGTACATATTAATCATAAATAGAGGGACCATTTTTTGGAATCATTGAGTCTTGTACCACCTCAAAATGTCATTCTATAGAAACCAATATAGGAAATAAATAAGTAGTGAAGGAATGAAGGTACTAAAACACAATTGTAATATACCACACACTAATGATCCCCTTATAAAGGGTGACAACTAAATTTTATTGCCACCATCATCATCGATGATAGAATCCTGGAGCGAAAAAACATTTGTATATTTGCCCAAAAAACATCTTATACCATATGTTCTATAAGATATAGTGGCCACCAATATCACAATACTCCATGAATTTGACTAAAAACCAATAGAACTCGTTAATCATCCAATTAATAGATCATACTATAAGAAATTACATGATCCACTATCCATCAATATTTATCTAGATCAATGAAACCTACCTTACACATATACATTTATTTATATTATAACTCACCTATCATATTCCTCCAAAGATCACAATCCTCAACCATTTCAACCCTCCTATGACCAAAAAATTCATCCTTCAAAACATCAACAACCTGATGCATGAGTTTAAAATGATTGACCATCATAAATAAAAACATGTATCTAATATCTTATACCCTATAGCATGAAATTTATTTATGAACCCAAAATAAACTCATCCATTCACAAGTAAAAACAATCAATATGCATGTACCTCAAATAGGCATGTACCCTAAAATAAACACCATTCCAGTCATTATTTTGGTAAACCCAAAGTCATTGTAATATATCAAGGGGCCCAAAAATCACATTCCCTTTCTAACATCCATAGTCTATGTCACGAACCAAATAATTTATATCTATTAATATAATAACCATGGAATTCTATACTAATGCATTACTAAAATAACTATCCTACCACTAACCATAACGCATTGATACCGCGATATCGTGGTCTCCCACCGCCCCCACCCCAACCCCTCCTAGACCATTAGTGTAGATTATAATGACACCATAGTATATATTTAATATTTAATGGTGTAGTAACTAGAAATAATGGTATGATAAAATGAAAAATTGACCATATATAACCCATTAACATAGGAATACCCCACCAGTTGACACCATAATATAAATAAATCCAAATCTAGAATAGTCATATAATGGATGAATAATATTTGAAAGAAACCCAAAAAAATACGAAAAAAATCATAAGAAGAAACCCGACATTAAAACCTAATATCTATGATATAACTATCCCACATTGTCCCTAAGATTGTCATATAAACCTAAAAAAATTATTTATTTATCTAAGGTTAATACATACATTTATACTGAGAGAGATCCTACAGAATACCTACTATGGAAATGTTTATGGATCATACTAACACATTAATTATTAGACATCATAACCAAAAATAACCCAACATGTCTCCTACTACCCAGCCTCACCAATTATCACATACTAAATATGACATCCATGCATAGTAAAATAATATCAAGGAATATATTAAGATTTATACCTATAACCAAGTCCTCACATATTTCGCACTCTCATTCCGGAAAGGAAAATGTTATGTTCCCCAAATACCCTCACCAATTATGACACATCACATAATCCATATTATCATATTACTACTCTATAACACAACCATATCAATCTTTTTAACTCATGTCCACTCAACTATCATTTTTTACATTACATATCCAGTTTAATTGGGTATAATGGACATAAATTAAATAAACCTCATCGATTATTCCTTCTATGCATCCCCCCACCATATATCATCACATCAATATCACCACAGCACATCCCATAATTACCCCATATGTTCTTCCAGTTAAACTATCCCATAACCTCAATAAAATAACCTGTAGGTTCTTCCAACTCATGTGTGCCTCCATATTCATACACCATAGGTCATGTCAGAATATCATGTACCTACTATAACAACATTACGTCATGGTGTCTTCCAGTACACCACATGTTGTTATATTTTGACCGTTCCTACCTCTTGAAATTATGGACTATAATATACATGAATTCTAAATAGAGTAAAAGGGAGAATTCATAAATTTATTCCCATTCAAATCTATATTTCATTGGAAAACACCATACTCCCAAAATATGTTGGGCATTGGTAGGGGTATTTGAATGGGGTGGAATGTGCATATGAATTATAAGAAAATAATATATATATATATATTCGACACACAAACCTACCTAAAGGGACCAAACTAAATAAAAATTACATATCCTATGAACATCACTATGATACTGTTATAACTTACAATCACTGGAGCCAACAATAACACTAAAACTAACCCAACATGTTATACCCAACATCCACCATTACCATTTTGATATGGTAACTTAATCATAATATAATTATATTTCACGATTTACCAATTAATAAACAATTTGAGTTCATTAATCCATATAATTCCATATTTAATGACAAAGTACCCAAGCTATCACCAACATTAATTCACAATCAAAGGTTATTCAATATAATAATAAATTTTATCAGTATTATCCATCAATTTATTCAATTCTACACAACCCCATTTCATGTAAATATTTACCAATTATATATTTTACCAATGAGAGACTACCAAACATTCCCATATCAACTAACCGAATCTATCACCCACAACAACCCAATCATTCCATATTAACAACTATAGAATAGAAACCATAAACTTAATATAAAATCCACCACATGAGTCATATCACATGATTATAACCATAAATATATTTCTATCAACTCCTTCAAAAACATTATTAATAACCCAATAACAATCATGTAAACATAGTTATAATAATAAGAATTTTCATAATATAGAACAACAATTTTATTTCTAAGCACTACGAAACACTTCAATATTCAAACATGTTTTCGTGTCACTTACTTCTACTCAATTTTTTAATTAACATCATTAAGTGATATTCACATCCTTATATTTGAATCCATAAAACAACAATAGTATTTAAACAAAAGTCCCAATAAACACATTTTTTTAATAAATTTAATCAGAAATGAAGTATGAGTGATATAAATATCTTGAATGAAGTTAAATTCATGTAAATCATCCTTCTTCCCTAAAAAATCATTTTTTTGTAGTACATTATATTTATTATCAAAATATATACTTCTTTACCTAGAAATTAAATGAATCCTAATTATAGAATTAAAATTCATTTCAAAATATTTTTTCAATGTCATACCTCAATATGATGCCTCTAGTTTTTCATTAAAAATAATTAGAGGAATTGAGAATCATACACCAAAAAACATAAAGAAAACCACCCAAGAATCTATCCATATTAACACAGTATCAACCCATGATTTAACTTCACAAGATACAAAATTAAAGACAAATTAAAACCTAATAAAGGAAAATATATTAACAAAATAGAGAGAAATAGGAATAGGTGGTAGCTTATTGTAGAAGAATCCCATATTCCCTCTACCATGGATTGATGTCTTACACCATGGTATTAATTCCTATAGTCAATCTAAGAGAATAATTTCTAGGTGTTAAAAATTACATACACACTTAATCTCACTGAATTTTTATAGAAAACCTATAATGGACAAACTGTAACCACACCCAAAACCACGATATATATAATTTCATTTCATCTTTCCATAAGTTCACAACACCCCTCACTGGGGAACAATTAAAAATATTGTACTATATCACCTCACTAGGAACAAGACCATGGTCTAGTGAACCCCTTCTTATTATTTTCCATCACCATCATGAAACAAAATATTTCCTTTTATCCACATCACCACACCAATTTCCCTGGGTTTTTCCGGGGTTCATATTCTCTCTAAAGAGAACATTGAAGACTCAATACATGGAACCATGAAAAGTACTATGGAATGAGGATCTCATCCCAACTCATTGTGAATTCCCAAGAACCCTAGATGAAAAATTCCCACCACCATTACATGAAGAGGATCCATATTCCTTATAAGGAAGCATTTCAAAGAAGAAACCCTAATAAATTACTACCTTTGACATTTCACTCATTTTGGTACACCATGTATGGGAATATACAACTCTCTATGAAAATAGACTCAAAACAATCAACACTAACTACCTATCCACCATTACCATCTTTTAAAGTGTCCTCCACAGTTCCCCTAGCTCTAAAAAAATACTCACTATTTCACTCACGTCATCGTAAACTATATATTGATTATCTAATTAGTGGAAAAAATGTTGACTCTAACCACCAATGAAGATGAAAAATTAAAAGAACATAAAGGGACTATTCTTTATGGATTGGAATATTTAAAAATACATATTTCTACATAATCAGGATTCTCTTATATGTTTTTGAGGAATGAGAGTGTTTCTATGTTTCCTCTCGTGAATGTGGGTATTATTGATGGTGGGTGAATTAAATACAACTCGAATGTTTAATTTTTTTACAATTTAATTTATTGAAATATATATGTGTGTGTGTGTTTCACATACCATTATATTAATAATAAATCTAAATGTACTATATGTATATTATTTTCCATATATTTCATGTTATTATAATATTTTGTTGCAACTATCATCTATAATTATAACATCAATATACTATGATAATAATATTAATCATATGTCGTATGTAAAATATATACAAAATTCTAAAGAGTAAAAAATGATATTTTTAAATTATTTATTTGTAAAACATTACAATTTTACATATCCTCATGAATTTCACACTTAGTGATCATGAGTACATGAGATAATGAGGGTTGTATTACCCAAAGAAACACATATTTTATTGGGTTTATTTTATAATTCCAATCTATGAAAATTTGTAATGGTCTATTAAATAGATAATTAACATAATTTATATCGTTGATCATGTACATTGATTCATGATGAAACCCATGAATGTTTATGTCAATGGTGAGGCATCTTGTCTCAGGTTCGTCATTGTGATAAGATATTCGTTGAATAATCATGTATGTAATTTTTCCATATGTGTATAATATCATATATTTATGGGCCTAATATTAGATTGAAAATACAATTACTAAATAAATATCCACGGTAAAAGAAGTAATGTGAATATTGCATGTAACAAGAAAAAATAAACAAACCATGCAAGGATGGTGATATAGGATATGAATCAAACATTATGAGATATGATGTGATGAAGATATTATTTTTCATAGTGTATTTTAATAGGGGAGGGTTTTATTTAGATAATAACATTATCTTATTTGGGGCCTTCATGTGTTTTTATAAATTTCTTCTAGTCTATGAGTTCCACTCACAGGTATTGAGATGTGGACCTAGAGGGCCACACAATATATATATTAAAATGTTAATGCAATTCGGTTGAATTATATTTTCAGACATCATGGGACCAATACTGTGATCATGTAATTTTGATGTGGGAATAATTAATGAAAAATTAATTAATTAATTTTATTCAAGAAATAAGTAATAAGAATTTAATTTTTTAACTTATAATAATCAAATATTTCTATGTGAAGATAATGAAATTATTTTATAAATTTATATTCATTATTCTAGGGTTTTTATATATTTTAAGGGATAATCATGTCAATTTAGTGACTCATATTTTTTGACCTAGTATTATTTTAAGGATAAAAGTATTTGATAAAAATTTGTGCTTATTGTAGAAATTTTTCAACAAACAATTGTTATAAACAGTTCATTTAAAAAGATAAACATATTAGAGAACTAATATTTAATGATTATGAACAAATTCTTGTTCTCTATTTATTTTATGGACATGAGAGTTTATCCCTCACCATATCATTTAGTTGAGTAGGAAAAATGTTTTTAGAGCATCCCCGATATATGATCTCCTTCATGGATCTAGTAAATAATTCTCATACAGTCACATGTGATCATAAATACACATCAAATATCCATTTTCTCATCAAATTTTTGTAAGCTGATTTATTAGGTAGCTTTTGAATCACTGACATTGAACAAGTAATTTTCCACTTTGGATCTATTAAGGAAAAATAAGATGTGAGGCGAAGAACATGAGTAAGTATTAAAAATTAACGGGGTATCATTTTTTATTTAGTTTTATATTCATATTTTAAGCATATGATATACATTCATTGATAATTTGTTAATTTTTTTCAAGATATGAAATTATTTCGTGGAGTAGTGTAAAATATATAAATTTCCATGTTTTTGTAATTCCATTATCTACCCAATTCTAATATATATCATTTCTAAATTTTTAAATATTCATTTCATTATTAATTTACTAATTAATTATTTACAAATATTATTTTTCTATATAATTAATGAATATATGATTTGTTATATCGTGTGAAAACACATAAAATAAATATCACAAAATGAATATCAATAGCTTTTTTCAAACATTTATTGTAGGATTAGTTATGTACAACCCTGAATGTGTCTTTTTATGTGTTATGAAATTAAATGTAAATGACAGTTATGATTTATTCATATTAAATGTTAGTATTATGTTCGAATTGAGGTCTACTATCAATATTAATTTATATATAATGATACTTGTTTTATCAATCACACTTGTTTTATTAATTAGGTTATATCTATAAATGTGGGTATTTGGTATCTATTTGTCAATAATTTTCCTTATGGTTAATTTAATTTAATTTAATTCTAATAATATACCTTAAATAATATCCTATATATTCTTCATGAGATAAACATTGAAATATGTGAATGAAATATGATTTTATTTTTGGGTAAGTTTCTAAATTCATGATATGTATTAAATGTTATACATTAATATGTTTGGATTATATTATTTAAATTGAAGGTATAAGATACAAAAGCTAATTCATTATATATATGTATATACGGATGAATTATTTATGATATTTAATATTAGTTTTTAATAAAAACTTTTATATTCATTCCAATGGGAACATGTATTTAGACCACGTTAATCCAAATGGAAAACTAGATTCTAAAGATAGTTTCCCATGAATTATCATGTGTAAGGGCATAATTGATCTGACATAACCTAAAAATTAATTATTCATGTACATTTGGTAGATTTTTCTACACTTATATTGAATCCAAAAAATTTATAATACTATACAAATATAGTTTGGATAAATTATATAATACGTTTATGTACATAATTTTCCACTCAATTATTTAATATATATATATATGATAAGAATGACATGATCGAATCCATATATATATATATATATATATATGAAAAGAGTGAAACATTAATAAAATAACAATGAATAATGAAATGTAGTTCAAGGAACACTAATGGAAATGATATAAATATTAATGGGTTCATAAATCTTGTTAGAGATAATTTAATAAAATCTTGATTAAATTAATATAAAAAATGATTCATTTTTGATAAAAACATTTATAGATGAATAATTGAAATAAAAAAAATAAAATACATTGACATTAGTTTTGGAGAATATTAGATTAAAAAGCGACATGTTATTCTAATATAGAAACATAATATTGTCTCTTGAATAATAATGAAAATTCGTTGAGTTAGAGTAACCCCTTCTTGAGAAATTCGCTGGTGAAGTTGATCAACAATAAAATCTTTATGATTACATGAATTATAAATTATATTAATTAAAATCATCGATGAAAAATCATTTATTAATGCAACATATTATTACAAATAAACAATAAAACATGGGTTCATTTTTAATGATTGTTAAAATTATAATTTTATATGAAATACATCCATGCATTTTATTGACATGACTTCAAAATCATTATTTATCTCTAAGATGAATAAAGTAACATAATACATCACTCATGTACTCAATATTATTTTTAAAATTAATGGAATTTGGTTTTTGGGTTCTCAAAAAAATGACTAATTTCTCTATGAAATTATTTCATATATATTGGACGAAATGGATTTTAATTTTCATTCTAAAATGTAAAATTTATTAGTTCAAATTTTTTTACCTAATCATCTCATTATTATGAAACTTCATGAAGAATTCGTCGGAGGTCCATATAGTAGTGTTATTTTTAAAAATAAAATATGTAAAAGTTTAATGTAGAGAGGAGTATTTGAGGGTCTAATATCCAATTTACTTCATCAAAACCTAAACGAGGCTTCAAAAAGTAATGAAAATTTTTCTAATATGGAGAACCTAGATATCTAATGTTAAATAACTTTCAATACATGAATATTTGAAATAGCCATTGTCAAAATCCTAGATTAGTTATTAATATTATATAATTAAATTCATATTTATATTATTCCTACTATACATTATGAATATATTAAAAATATGAAAAATATTATAAAACTACAGTGTTGATGCATAGAACATTTATTTTTCATTTTAATTATTAAGTAAAGGGTTGCTACATAGATTATACAATGGATAACATAGAAGTTTTAATAATATATGATGTGTTTTTCATCTCATTTAATTTTTCATTTAGGTAAATATGTTAATTATAAAAAATAAAATATCTTTGAATGAAATAAGATTTTGTTTTCATACATAACAATGAAATGTATTTAAAAGTGGGGATTATAGGATTTTTGTCCTTGGAAAAAGAGTTTATCAAATTTAATTTTAAAACATTGAGGTAAATATTTCCACCACACAATTGTAACATTTTAATGAATTGAATATTTTATTTAAAATATTTTTCCAAACAAATGGAAGACCCTTTAAGATATGATAATATAATTTATTAATTAATTATTATATTAAATGAAATGATATATTTTTCCTTATATAAAGTATTTTCTTCCAAAAAATATATTATTAATATATTATAGATTATTAGATCCTAGAGATGATAAATTATGATATATATAATTTTGAAATGTAATAAATAAATGATAAAATAAATAAATTATAAGAGGAAGTCATGTTATATACTAAAATGGTTTATCGTATATTTGAATAGAATGATATTAATATAATGGGTAACAATTTTAATTTATTACTAAATGTTATAAATGAAATTCAATGTGGAAGAGTTCTAAATAAGATGATGGACTTAATAATAGTTATTAAAATTTAAAAAATAAATTTTATTGACATAGTAACATTGGGAACTCAAAAATAAAAAAGAATGAATATTTTTATTGATGAGTTAAATATTTGGATTACACATATTAATTTAGATATTATTCAAATGAGAATTCATCGATTATTTTATGACATTATTGGAATTTAAAGGGTGGATTTATCTGATGGTAACTTATATATTTGATTATAATTACATTATAAAATATGGAGCATAAAAAAATAAAATAAAATAAACAAAGTAAATCTATGGTGGAAAGTCATATAAGAGAATATTATTCTTGTATTTGTATCTTATTTTAAGAAAATTCTTAATAGATTTTATGATTATATAAAATGTATCATGTTATGCCAAAACAATTCCCATCATTCTCATTTTTTCATATTTTCATTATATATCACATGGTTTGTAATTATATTATCCCTACAATGTACTACATTGAGTTAACCCAAATAGATATTCATTGTAGAGTACTATTTGTTCTGATGAATTATACATAATAAAATTTTATGAGTATCATACAATGATACATAATTTTATTACGTGTAATGATTGTTGTTTTGTGTGTTAGATGACCCTTTATGTATACTAGATGGATTTTCATATATTGTATATTTTTTAAATAATGAATTCATGTTTCATAATGAATCCCCATTACCCAATGTAGATAATATACAAATAAAAAGAACCTGTAGAGACCCTGAAATCCCGTGGAATGTTTTTTAATACAAGGGATTTTTACGAGTCCGTGAAAATTTACAGTGCTTGATTCCGAGGCCCGGTTTTCCCAGAATCAATTTCTGAAGTTTTGTTAGAGTATGTTTAGTAAAACTACGAGCGGGTTTTTATAACTTTAGAAATGGTTCTCAGAATTAAAATCTGAGGGCACCGTTCAACTCGCAGCACTGGTATTCGCTTAAGGAGACTTTCACCTCAAAGACAGTTGTTCGAGAATAAAATTTAGTTTCGGGGTATTCATAAAAAAATAATAAAATAAACTGATATGAACTTTATTTTATTTGAGCCACCATGTGGGTGATAGGTAATTCAAACCTCCTCTTTGAAGTTAGAGGTGGTTCCACCACACCTTAACCTCCCAAGAGATGTTATGGTGGTGGGGCCCACACGAACATAACCTCCCACGAGGGGTTACGATGTGGGGACCACACGAGACCAAAACCACCAAATTAATGGGAGGAGTGGAAAATCTCTCAACTCCCCTCATTAATGAGGGGGGAATTCCTTTACGTCCTATATCATTTATGGTGCCACCACCTCCCCTTTAATTAATTAGGTCAACACATAATTTATTATGCCTAATCCTTGAAATTAGTTAGGTGGAGCCTTTTATTTTAATTCTTCATTCTTTTGAATGTTGTGAAAATGAAATAATAAGATATCAAATTCTTTTATTATTATTGTGTTGGAACATATTTTCATTTTTGGAGGGGATCTTGGGGGAAAAGGAGTTCTTCAATGAAGAACCTCCAATTCCAACGAAGAACAGAGAATTCCTGCGATGATCCTTCTTAGACTTCTTCTGAGAACACCTACCGATGTAGAGCATCTTCCAAGAGACGACACAACCTAGGATTGGTTGTTTGTTTGGAGGACGCGAAGAATGATGATTATCCTTCATCTTCTTCCCATGACTTCACTGAAAATTATCAACAGTAAAAGGTAGAGGTTTACTTTTATCTATGTGAGATCTTTACCTTTGTTCTTTTTTACTCACAAAACAAAGAATGAGGGTTGTTGTGCTTCATACTAATGAACCAATTGATACTACCCTAAACTCGGAGGGTGCAGGAAAAACCAACACGGACCTACCCCTCTATTGATCTTGTTTATGATAATCTACGACATGGAGACGACACAATGAGCCAACGGAACGACGAAGGCAAAGGCAGCACTACCCACGTCCTCTGTGACCCGCGCCGCCCATGTGGTGCTCCGACCGGATCAGCTCCCCCACCCCAGGCCGAAACACGCCGCTCGCCGACCTGAGCCGCTCTGGCTCCTGGCCACCACCAGCCTTCAGTACACGATGGCTTAAAACACACCGGACTGCACACGGCTTCCAGTGCACATCGTCGGCCGATGTGCGGCCTCTAGCGAACCCCGTAGGCCTACCCGTGGCCTTTTGCGCGCCCCGCCGACCTGGACGCCGCCTCCAGACCTCCCCACCGGCCTGCCCGCGGCCTATAGCGCATCACGCCGGCCTACCCGCGACCTTCTGCATGCCCTTCCCATCATTCTCGGTGCCCCCAGCGTGCTCCACCGGCATTCTCGTGGTCTCCAACGCGCCCCTACCACCTCCCTGGGCCGCACCCTGGCTCCCGGCCAAACTGGCCTCCCAAACCGGCCTGTGGCTTCCTTTGCAGCATTTTTGACCGAACCATCTCATCCTTTTGGGTTGAGTCTCCCAAGCCGCACCCCTCACGGCGCTGGACGAACCAGCCCCCGACCTCCAGGCCGAGCTGCCTACGCGGTGACCTCGGGGCCGAACCACCCACGCAGTCCACTGGGCTCGGCCCAACAGATGGGGCTGAACCATGTGGGTTGAACCACCCAACAGTCCAGGTCAGACCCCGCGGGTCTGGCCGGGTCGACCCAGACTAGGTCAGCCCATTCTAGGATGGGCCGAGTCAGTCCGACCAGGCCAGATCGGGCTCGTGCCCATTACCAACGCCCTTTAATTTTTTTGGCCATATCTATGGCACCAGGCGTTCGTTTGAAGAGCCATCGACGGAAGTGGTATTCGTTGAACGCGACAGTCCCTTTGTGTATACCCCACTAGATTTCGAGGTAATGTTGAGGTACGGTTAGGTTGTATAGTACACGAATTTAACCGGGCCCCCGCGACAAAAAATCATATAACTCACAGATCGGGCGTCCGGTTGATGCGCTGTCTGTTGCGTTGATACCCCTATGATGAGGCTTACCGTTGAGATACTTCTATGTGGGACTTCATGAAAATTGGTGTATTGACCTATAGTTCGTGGGGTGGGCCCTCTCGGAAATGAGTGACAGGAGTATGGAGACCTAATAGCTAACTGATACCTGACGACTACTAGAACGATTCAACACTGAGTTATTCAAGTAGCCTAGTGGGGATCTCCTGGTAGTTAGCGGCAGACCCACGGTGGAGGAGAGCCTGGTAGTTGGCGGTAGACCCATGGTACTCGATAAAAGAAGTTCCTCTGTATTCTTTTAGGGGGATCGCCTAGTAGTTGGCGGCAGACCCACTGTGGGGAGCGCCTCTATGTGAGCACGAAAGACCCACGGTACTCAGCAAAAGGATTACCACAGCAGTCCAAGGTTAGTGGGATGTTCCTAGTTGTGGCAACAGGCCTAATGTAATCGATAGAGGAGGAGTTCTCCTGCAGCCATGGTGTTGACAATTGATTAAAAATCCCGGTTGACCTGAGTTAGTAACTTTTGAGTTTACCTCATTATTGAGATGAATTACTTGATAAATTAGGTATATGTATGGCATATAACTAAGTGGGGTTATCTATTGATTTCATTAATTGTGGTTTATCCTTGTTGGATTTTGTGACACTTGATGGTATCAGGGTCCCTTATGAGTATCGTTATACTCACCCATGCATGAGCTATGCCTACATCTCGTTGAGTTGGTTGCAGACGAAGAACATCGCTGACTAAAGAACAGAGTAGCAGGACTGGATGGTAATCGAAGGTAGACCACACAGCGTGGCAGTACACGGAGGAGACAGATAGACATGGAGTACTGTGGAGTCTTTTTGTAGCTACCCTTCATGTATGAATCCCTATAGAACAACCTTGTAACTTCTTTACTTTTCTTCAGTTGTACTAGTACTATCATGTTGGGATTATATTTCCGACCCCTTTTAATTTTAATCACTCCTTTGTATTCAATTTTGCTGAGTGTTTTACTTCCAACTCGTACTCTGTTGTGTGTGTTTACTCTTTATAATGGATGTGCCTTCCCAGTTTTAGAGTTTTACGCCTTTGGTGCTAGTCGCCAGCCACTAGGCTATGGAAGGCATGCTTGGGGTAGTCACGACATGGGCCCTGGGGGACGGGTCGTGACAAATTGGTATCAAATGACGTCGGTTCTATGAAAAAACATAGAAATCTGATCTTTTCTATGAAGAAATTGTGTTAAGGGTACTGAGTGTGGTTTTTAGTTCAGGGAGTCTAGTGTTGGTGCAGTGGCTGACGTATCCATACACCATGACCCTGACTACTGATTTTCAACTCAGTGCACGAAAACACTGTTTGTGTGTGTGTTTTCAAAAGTTTGTTTTAAGTCAGCTCAACCAGGTCAGCTCTTCAAGTATAAATCTTTTTACTCTGTCACATCTATTTCTTTCTGGATGCCTCCCCATGGAAGACCTACTAGATCCTTGAGACTTGTATGGACAGATATCCCACCTTGCGATGAGGCCTCGGTGAGGGCCCTCTTCCAGTAGAGGCACTAGCGGAGGTACCCGTGGTACCACTATCCGTTGGGCCACTGATGCCTCCTACCCTAGTAGCAAATGATGCATGCCGCCTAAGCACGTTGCATGAGTTCCAGTGCTAGAGGCCACACAGGTTTAGGGGAGAGACGAACCCGCTTGCAGTTGAGGATTTGATGGAGGATGTGGTGAGAGTCTTCATTCTGGTAGGGACACCAACCGACCTTTTGCTGATCCTTGTCATGATTCTCCTTCAGGCATCAGCAAGTAGATGGTAGAGTCATATGATCTAGGTGCACGAAGAGATGATGCTACTCTGGGCTGACCTCGAGATCATATTCTGGGTGGAGTTTGTCCCAGCCACCCTAGGAGAGGTCTAGATACAAGAACTACTTCATCTACCGCAAGGTAGCATGACTATAGCTCAGTACTCAGCGAGGATCACAGAACTCTCGCATTACTCCACAGATATGGTACGAGGACCATTCTTCTAGACCTGGAACTTTGAGTAGGGACTCATGCTAGAGATCAGGGGTTTGATGATATCCCTCATCATCTCGACGCAGGCAGGGGTGTTGGAGCAAGCCCTCTTAGTAGAGAGCATCCTTGCTGAGCAGTCTCTACTAGCGAGACCCACCACTAGTCGACATCCAGCAGAGGATTCTAAATTAGGTAGTATATAGTTGTATCAGTGGTCCAAGAGGACTAGACCAATAGGTAGACAACTCATAACTGAGTATCGGTTGTGCGGGGCACCCATATTCGAGACAGATCTAGACTTCCCAAGAGCAGACATTGTTACTCATTCGTCGGGCATAGTCACATGGCTCGTGACTGTCCGACCCGCCATTCCGATGATCAGCAGATGGTCAAAGGACTTACCAGATAGAGACATAGATTCGATCGAGTTGGTCTGCAGTGAGAAGGTGGATGTGGCATAAGAGCTTGTCGTGAAACATGTGGTGGGCAATGATTCAAGGTATTACCGCTACAACTGACAGGAAGTCCACCCCGACGGCAGGGGGAAGGTGGACAGGGGAGAGCTCAGCTCCAGGCAGCTGAGTCTTATGATCATGGAGCTCCGGAGATGATTTAATGTCAGATCTGTGTCTAATCCATCATAGGTGAAGTTCTGATAGACCCTGGTTACAGTCACTCTTTCATTACCACTGCCCTTGCTCAGATATCTGAGATTCCAACGGAGCCATTGGCTCGGTCCTTACAGGTAGAGACTCTTATGGGAGAAGACTCAATGATTACGAAATATTATCGGCAGTGTGAGATTACTCTAGGAGGGGAGAGCTTTGGATGGGATCTCCTCGTAGTATCGTCGATTCCTTAAGACGTTATCTTGCGTATGGGCTGGTTATCTATTGTCCATGCTCAGATCAACTGTATTAGGAACAAAGTGCAGTGTGTCTGCATGGATGGGACAAGGTTCACCTTCACCATAGAGAAGGGGGACTTTGAATTGTAGGAAAGACTTAATCAGAGGAGGGTGCTGCCGATCATTATCAGTTGGCTGACCATATCCTCGGAGCAGTTTATGTGGAGAGTCCGAGATATCCTGTAGTGGTGAACCAGTACATGAATGTTTTCTCTAACAATGTTCCCTGACTACATTCATGTAGAGAGGTGGACTTCTACATTTACTTTTACCCCGGGACACAACTGATATCTACTCCTGCATATTGGATGGCTCTCACTGAGCTTCGTGAGATGCAGGTAAAATTGTAGGACTTGTAGGGGAAGGGATTCATCATGCACAGGGTTTCTCCTTGGGCAGCTCCGATTTTGTTCGCCAAGAAGGATGATGGGAGCTTGAGGCATTATGTCAACTACCGCCACCATAACCAGGTGACCATGAAGAACATTTACCCACTCTCGAGGATTGAAGACCTATTTGAATAGCTAAAGGGAGAACGGTGGTTCTCAAATATAGACCTCAGATCACTCTATCACTAGCTTAGAGTTTGAAATGAGGATGTGTAGAAGACGGACTTCAGATGTCGGTATGGCCACTACGAGTTCTTGGTTATGCTTTCAGAATAACCAACGCTCCAGTAGTGTTCATGGGACTCATGAACAAGATCTTCTAGTCACACCTCGATCTCTTTTTTGGGGTCTTCCTCGACAACATTCTTGATATACTCGACTACTGAGGAGGAGCATGCCTACAATTTATGAGTAGTACTAGGCACACTCTGAGAGCACCAAATTTATGGTATGATCTTGAAGTGCCAGTTCTGGATCTAAGTGGTTCACTATTTGGGACATGTCATCTCGGAGGATGGAGTTACAGTGGATCCAGTGAAGATTGAGGTCGAACTTTCTTGGGAGCCACCCAGGAGTGTGAGAGAGGTACAAAGTTTCCTGGGTTTGGCTGGATACTACCGATGGTTCTTACCATTCTTCTCTAGAGATGCAACCCCAAAATCAGCCTTGAAGAAGAAGGGGAAACCCTTCATGTGGTAGGAGAGATGCCAGCTGAGCTTACAGGAGTAGAGGCAGAGGCTGACTAGAGCCCCCATCTTGAGACTTCTAGAGGAAGGCATAGGGTACGTAGTTTAATGCGATGCATCAGGGGCCATACTCGAGTGTGTCCAGATGCAGGAGCGAGTAGTGATCCCTTATGGTTCTCGTCAGCTAAGAAAACATGAGCAGAACTACGCTACCCATGACCTAGAGTTAGTAGCAGTGTACTTCATCATGAAGATGTGGTGACACTATCTGATGGGCAAGAATTTTACCATGTACTATAATAACAAGAGTCTCCGGTATATAATCTCTCAGAAGGACATGGACCTGAGACAGAAGCATTGTCATGTGTTCCTCCAGGACTATAACTTTGAGATAGTCTATACTCTTGGGATGAGGAACATTGTTGTAGATGCACTCAGCAAGAGGTCTATTATACAGATTGAAGGAGAGGTAACATGGAAGCTGGCTGCTTTAAAGATATCCTTTGTGGACATAGATGGAGAATCCTTCCATCAGTCTATTACAGTCACTCCCCCACTTCTTCCGTGAGTCTGGGAGGCGCATGAGGAGATGTTAACTGCAAGACACGACGTGCTCAGATATATACTGGGCCGGCACCTAATGGATTTTATGAAGGTGGGGAGCACATCATCCTATTTAGAGGATGAACCTTGGTACCGGTATCACTTCATGAGGAATTATTGAGAGAGTTCCACACTTCCCCTCAAGCGGTACATCCAAGAGTGGCGAAGATGTATCAGGACCTTCAATGAAAACACTGGTGTCTAGGTATGAAGAAGGCAGTATCAGAGTTTGCATTTCGGTGCCTCATTTGTCAGCATGTGAAGTCAGAGAACCAGGTACCAGAAGGCTTGGTTCATCCTGTAGAGGTCCCAGAGTGGAAGTGGGTTGAGATATCCATGGACATCGTAACGGGTCTTCCACGTACATCCAGGGGACACATCTTGATTTGGATTATCATTGTCTTACTCACCATGTCGGCCCACTTCCTACCTATCAAGGAGAAGGGCTCAGTAGAGATATTGGGACGCCTTTATATGCAATAGATTGTGTGGCTACATGGAGTACCTTCAACTATTGTCTTCGATCGTGATGCACGCATTACTTCCTGGCTATGGAAGGGGTTGAAGGAGGCTTTTGGGATGTAGCTTCATCTGAGCACTACCTTCCATCCATAGACATATGTTCAGACCAAGCGAACCATTCAGACCCTCGAGGACATTCTACGTGATTGTTTGCACGACTTCCATTGCATCTGGGAGGATCACTAACCTTTAGTGGAGTTTTCATACAATAACAACTATCACTCCACCATCGGGATGGAACCTTTTGAGGCTATGTATGGTGGACCATACAGATCACCACTGTGCTGGATAGACACAGAGGAGTCCCCAGTAGTGGGACCACAAATGGTACGTGCTACCACAAAGATGGTGCAGATCATCCAGGAGAGGATGAAGAGTGCATAGAGCAGGCATAAGTCATATACTGATAGGAGACAGAGGCCTCTGGAGTTTGAGGATGGCAACCACATCTTTCTATGAGTCTCATCATGACGAGGCCTATGGATATTTGACTGAGGCAGCATGTTATCTCCGCGATTAATTGGAACTTTTCAGGTCCTCACTAGATTTGGCGAGGTGGTTTACTTCTTAGCTCTTTCACCTTAGTTAAACTAGGTGCACGACGTCTTCCACGTATCTCAGCTGAGGAGATACGTTCACAACCATACTCAAATCATCAACCATTGAGTGCTGGAAATCGATGATGGGGAGACTTTCACGGAAGTTCCAGTATAGACTGGGGATCGACAGAAGAATGTCCTACGTGGACATGCAATACCTCTGGTGCGCATTCGTTGGTAGCACGTGAACCTTCGGGAGAGCACATGGGCGCAGGAGGCTCATATTCGTGCTCAGTACCCCCATTTCATTTCGTTCTGATGTTTTGTTGGAGTATGTTTAGTAAATGTACGAGTGGGTTTTTATAAAATTTGAACCAGTGCTCAGAATTGAAATCTTTGGGCACCATTGAACTCAGAACGCCAGTATTCGCTTAAGGAGACTTTCACCTCGACGGCAGTTGGTTAAGAATAAAAGATAGTTTTTTTGTTTATATAATAAAATAATAAAACAAAATGAGCTGCACTTTATTTTATTTGAGCCGCCATGTGAGTGACTGGTAGTTAAAACCTCCTCTTGGATGATGGAGGAGGGACCACCACAGCTTAACCTTCCATGAGAAGTTATGGTGGTGGGGCCCACCCGAAGTTAACCTCTCATGAGAGGTTATGACGTGGACACTACATGAGACTAAAACCCACCAATTAATGGATGGAGTGGAAAAATCCTCAATTCCCCACATTAATGAGGGGATTGGAAGTGTGTGTGGAGGACATAATGAATGATGATTCTCCTTCATCTTCTTTATGTAACTTCACCGACAACGATAGACGATCAAAGATTGGGGTTTACTTTTATCTAAGTGAGATATTTACCTATGTTCTTCCGTAATCTCAAAACGAAGAATGATGGTTATTGTGATTCACACTTACGAACCAATTGATATGACCCTAAACGCGGAGTGTGCGGGCCAAACCAACATGGTATGACCCCTACACCGATCTATTTAATGATAATCTACAACATGTCGATGACACAATGAGGCGACAAAAGGATGAAGGCAAAGGCCATGCTACCTGCGGCATCCACGAACCATGACTCCCATGGGGTGCACCGACTAGATCAGCTCCACCACCCCGGGGCGAACCGCACCACCCATCGGCCTGAGCCTCACCGGGTCCCGGCCGCCTCCGTGCTTCCGTGCGCCCTGGCCAAAACACAACCGGCCTTCCCGTGACCTCCAGTGTGCCCCACCGGCCTGCACGAGGCCTCCAGCGCGCCCCATCGGCATGCACGCGGCCTCCGGTGTGCCCCACTGGACTGCCTGCGGCCTCCAGCCTGGCCAGCCCGCTTACCCTCTGCCTCTCGTGCGTCCCGTAGGCTTGCTTGCGACATCCTGTGCGCCCAGCTCGGCCTGTCTGTGACCTCCAGTGGGTCCAGCCCACCTACTTGCGGCCTCCAGCGTGCCCCGCCTGCCTACCCTAGTTTCCCCAGCTCCCGACCGAACCGGCCGAGCCGTACCAGCCACCTGAGCCAACCTATGGTGTCCTTCATCGCATTACTAGCCGAACCGTCTTGTCCTTCCTAGCAGAGTCACCTGAGTCGCGCCCCCTCGCAGTGCTAGATGAACTAGCCCCAGGCCTCGGGGCCGAACGGCCCACACAGTGACCTCCGGGCCGAACCACCCCCGCAATCCACTGGGCCAGGCCCAGCGGACCGGGCCGAACCTAGCGGGCTGACCCACCCAAAGGTTTTGGTGAACCCAGAACAGGTCTTCCCAGTCTAGTTTGGGCCGAGTCGGTACGACCGGGTCGGACAGGGCCCAAGCCCATTACCAACCCCCTTTACATTCCTTGGCCATATCTTTGGCATCAGATGTACATTTGATGATCCGTTGATGACACTGGTATTCATGGAACGAGACTGTCCCTTTACGAATACCCCAATGGAGTTCAGGGTATTGTTGAGATACAGTCAGGTTGGATCGTAAACGAATCCAACTAGGCCCCCGGGACTAAAAAACTTATACCTCAAAGAACGGTCGTCCGATTGACATGATGTCTTTTTCGTTTAAACCCCTATGACGAGGAGGTCCATTGAGATACTTCTACATGGGACTTTGTGAAAGATGGTGTATCGACATATAGCTCACGGAGCGAACCCTCCTGGAGACGAGCAAGCGGAGTACAGAAACATAGTTGATGTCTGAGACCTAACGACTGCTTGACTGATTCGACTCAGAGTGATTTGACTAGCCTAGTGGGGAGAGCCTAGTAGTTGGTGACAGACCCATGGCGGAGGAGCGACTAGTAGTTGGCAGCAGACCCACGGTACTCGACAGGAGAAGTACCTCCGCAGGCTATTAGGGGGAGCACCTAGTAGTTGGAGGCAAACCCACAATGGGCAGCACCTTTGTGTGAGCACGGAAGACCCACGTTACTCGATAGGAGGAGTACCTCAGCAGTACAAGGTTAGTGGGAAGTTCCTAGTTGTGGCGGCAGACCCACTGTACTCGACAGAGGAGGAGTTCTCCAGCAATCGTGGTTTCGACAATGTGAATAAAAATCTCAGTGGCGCTGAGTGAGTAACTATTGAGTTTACCTCATGATTTTTATTTATTACATGATAACTTAGGTATATGTATGGGCATATACCTATGCAGGGTTATCTGTTGATTCCATTCTTTGTGGTTTATCCTTGTTGGATTTTGTGATACTTTGAGGGTCTAGGGGTCCCTAATGAGTATCATTATACTCAACCCTGCACGGGCTATGCCCTCACGTCATTGTATTGGTTACAGACGATGAACAACGCTGACTAAAGACTAGAGTAGCAGGACTGGATGGTACCTGGAGGTGGACCACACATCGTGACAGTACACAGAGGAGACAGACAGATGTGGAGTACTATGGAGGCTTTTTTTAACTACCCTTCAGGTTGGAATCACCAGAGGAAGACCCCATAGCTTCTTTAGTTTTCTTCAGTTTTATTGTACTTTCCTGTTGGGCTTGATTTTCGACCACTTTTACTTTTCAGCACTACTTTGTATACATTTATTCATAGTGTTTTACTTCAAGCTCATACTCTGTTGTGTGTGTTTACTCTTTATAATGGAAATGACTTCCCAGTTTTAGGGATTTACACCTTTGGTGCAAGTCTCCATCACCTGGCCTAAGGAAGGCGGGCTTGGGGTAGCCACGACATGGGCCCCGGGGGATGGGTCATGACAGAACCATCATACAAAGGTATATTTCATTTTGAATCCATTTGGATATTCTAATTTTCGGTTTCGAGGTATAGAGCTTTTCATTTGATCAATTCAAATCAAAAAAATATTGGAATCATCATCTTGTAGGATTCAGATAACATTTGGGCCATTTTTTTCGATACAATGAGGAAGCATATTTCTATAAATAGATAAGAAACATGTTATTTTCATATCCATTTAGATAAGGGGAATGTGAAGTGCTCACATGTTTTTGTGAATGATATGTGTTTCACTAATTCATTTGGTCAGTATATATTTTTAGGATAGAGAACATATAATTACACACAATGGTATTGTTATATTCGATTTTTCTCAGTCACATGATTCCTAAGACTAATGGATTATAGAGTCATCAATATTTTGTATCCTACCACTACTGAATACATGTATTATGAAACATGATTTTGATGTGTATCACACAATCTCTCTCAATATCATGAGTGGATAATATTTTTTTCTCGAGTCTCCTCCTTTTAAAAAATATTTTTCAGCGAATTTATATTATTTTCTATGCTTAAAGGCCTCAAAATTACGTTTTTTATTTTTGAAAACATGGAGTTATGTTTATAATGTATTTTCATAAATTTAAGTTCCATGTTTTTTTAAACAATTTATTTTGAATAAATTTTGTCATAGATTTGTCTAGAGGGCCTTTGGATATTTTTGGAGGATTTTTGTTGAATTGTAGATGAATGGGGTCCAAAATTCCCATGTTTTAGGTTGTGGTCACGGTTAATTTGGAGATGTTCTTGTGGGACACAGTTGATGTAGTGATTAGATAGATTGGGTCACAAAATTCACATGGTGTAACCTATGATGGATGAAATTTTAGAGATAAGGGAATAAGGTGAGATATTATTTTTGGGGTCTAGTTTACCTAGGGAGTGGAAAACCATTTTAATTATTCTAAATCATAGTAAGTTTCCCAAAGGGATAATTTCATCGAAAAAATCTTTTTTTGGTGTCTGAGTGGTGTTATGTCAAAGTGAGGATAGCTCATGTTTTTGTTTTGAAAATTATTAGGAAGAACCCATATGCCAATGAGGTATCCATAGTGGTTTCATAGAGACCTATCATGATTTATACCATGTTGTAGTGTTGTAAGGGTGGCTGTTTTACCCATGAAATTCCATGTTGTGTGTATACCATGTGGGGGTTATAGAAGCCCATGTTTTAAATACACTAAAACCATATCTAAATTTTTCATCATTATTTCATCATCGATCATATAAATTTTTACTTGCACGGTTAATATTTTAAAAAATTAAAAAATTGATATATTACCAGAATATTGTTTTTCATGGAGCATATATCAGATTAACATCATTTTGTATTTATTTTACCCAATGTAAATTGTAACAATGCGGATACATGGAGTTGGTGTATTATGGGACGAAATTGGCACAAGATAGGTTATTGGGAACTCGATATGGATTTAATGGTTTAATACATCATACTTGTCAGTGTTGTTCTACTTAGTTCCTTATTTTGTAGACTTTCCATTCTTTTTATTATCAAAAAAATATATTTTCTGGAAGTCTTGTAAATCATCTGATGCCTCTGATAAGCCTTAATCTATTGATTTTTAGCTCATTTAATTGTATTATTGTAATTATAATCATAGATATTTATATTCCCCATCATGTAATTCCATATGTTTCATAATAATTCTCATCAATTAAAACCCTCCTATTGTATCATATATGATAATAATTTCTATATCATTCAAAAAATATTAAAATGCCAATGATATAACGAAGAGAGGAAGGTATGTATTAACTCTCATTTCATGTTCGTTGTTGTTGTTTTGGACTTGTTGAGGGGTTAAAATTTAATGGATTCATTTTTATATCACATTATTCATCTAATCCCTTGTTCCATTTAAGGGAAGTAGTATTTAATGTTCTTCTTCTACTTAATCTGTGTAGTGTGTGAACTAATTATTTCATGAATGATTAAAAATATTTTTACTTCTATTGAATTTATTCTAATAATGGATGGATAATTTTCAAGTTCTGTTATCATTTTGATTGTATTTTATTTATATTTTCTACAATGGGATTTGTCATAAGAACTGTGATATATTTTGGAAATGAATGAGAATGGGAAAATGTGAATGTATGTAAAAATAAAATAAGATTATGAATTATTTATACTTCACTGTAGTTTATATATTTGTTTCAAATAATATGTGACATTCCATTTGAATGAGAGATATTTTGGTAATGGGACTGAGAAATTAATAATGATTAAAGATGAATTACTGAATAATAAGGATTTATATGTAATTGAGAACATGTCTTGTTGGAGCATTATTATTCATCTATTTATTTATTACCCGATGATTAAGTGTTGTTTCTTTGAATTGGTTACAGTATAAATTTTTATATTTTAATGTTGTAATTACTGTGGTTGAATAATTTAGGTGGGAATATTGAAATGAAAATTATAAATAATGGGAATTTGTAAAATATATATATATTTAAAATAGAAAGGAAAATATAGATGTCTAGTTATGAATTTATATAAGGATATCATTAACTTGCAATACAAATAAACTTCTATGGTAATATTATATTTATATTCTATATTAATATTGGTATTGTGGTTACATTATATTTGGAGATCTATGTTGAAATCACATGTGTATATAAAAGTTAGATGAAGATGGAACAATCATGTCAAATATGGAATTTGAAAATAAGGACTAAAAGGTACCTCACGAAGGAATATAAACATAAATTAAATATTTAATGATAATTTATTAAGGGTATAAATGTCTAATGTTATTTAATATAAGATCATAAATAGAGTCCATAAAATTTTGTTTAACATATTTAATTGAATAATGAGTTTTGTTATCTTAAAAAATATTTGAAATATAATTTTTTGTATGTTGGGTGTCAGGGATATTTTATTATCATATTATAATGGTGGATAATTCATGGTATAATGAAAAATCATGTTATCATAGTTATATTCCAGGATATTATATTCGAGTAACTATAAAAAACAGGTTATGTTTTTCCTGAAAATGTTGCGAGAGTGAGATTATATTGTATCCTAGAAGTTAATAATAATTAACTAGATAATTATGTAAAGGAATTAATCAAATAATTACTGTTTGATAATTATTTGTATTAACATATGAGTAATATTAAGTATAGGTGTCTTAGTATATAATTGAAATAGTTTATCAAGTAATATATTAATAAACATAGAAGTACATGTGGATTTATATTTTTTAAGGATAGTGGTATCTTATATGCTGTTGTGTTTGGATCCTAGAAAGATGTTTTACAATTATTAATTATTTCATTTATGGTTTCAATCTGTAATATCTTTAGATGTATCATTATTTTTATTAATATTTTTATTTTCTATTTCATATTTTTACTATTTTATGGAATTAGTTTGTTCGATACTATATATGTTGGTAATTATACAATAATATAATGACTTCTAAAACTATTCATGGGCTGTAATATAATTAGGTATAACATGTTGACCTTTTCCTATGATTTCATGGAGGTGATGCTGTGGAGATATGAGGGATGCTGTTAATGATGAATGATGTTGAGAGCTATGATTTCTTATTATGATGTTGTGATGATTATCCGGGTGATTGGCATTTTCTTATAGTCGTTGTTTCCTACTTAGTATCATTATAATGGTTTATTGATGTTTCTATGACTACAATAGGTTGTAAGCTTGGATTCTCTATTTTTCCTTCTTATTTAAACGAATGTTGTGATATAATGGAATTTTTGAAGAAATGAATATGAAAACTGTTGTGGTATATTTTTTTCAGGGATGTTATAGAATTATAGGATTACAATTTTTTATCACACGAATAATGAAATTAAAATTTATAGTTCTTACATATACTTGTGTTATGATATTTATTTGATATGATATGACCTAAATGAGTGATTAAATTCAAGGTGAATAATATGTGAAGTATTAGTTTTTGGTAATTATATAATCATATTTTTTTCTAGAAAAGTTATTTCACACATGTATATATTGATAATTATATTTTACAATCATATACAAATTGATAGAGATATAATAATACTGATTACAACCAATTACTCGTCCATCGATTGTTTTCATGTACTATTTTATAGGATAAACTAACGGATATTGGAGACACTACTGTTTAGTCTTCTATGATTATGTCTGGGTGGTGTCCCTGTATTATTAATCATCATTTTTACATATATTATATAGTTATATATTAAGACTATGAAATATTATTTATTTAGATTATTTTTAGGGAGTTGAGTGTATTATCTATTCTTTTATTTATCATTTTCATTTAATAAATTAATTCATCACATTTGGGTAATTTATACCCTTGAAAATATTCACCAACCAATGAATTATAAGCAATGGGACTTAGTTTAGGGTAGTTTGGGATGGTGATGGTTGTCGGGATAAATGAAAATCCTCTATGTTTTATTATTCAATATATTTTTCCATCTTTGTTTTTTGATTCCCCTTTCAGAGTTTCAGTATTTTTATTGTCCATTTACTTTCTCTATCATTGATTTCAACTCAACATGTTTTTTTTGATTCTGGTTATGTGGCCAATGTTCTATGGATTTTGTTTTCATGTGTTTTATTATTTTCTTTCAATATAGAATCATATTATGGTTGATTTTGTTATGTGTGTCATCATGTAGATGGTGATGAATTACATATTTTTTTCCCTATATAATTTTTAAATTCCTATTTTCTATTTTTGTAATGGTGGTTCTGAAATAGCAGGAATGACAGATTATGGAAGGTGTTTTTCACCAGTGTTCTGAATCATTTTGTGGTGGTGTTCTGGTCTATGTCAATTCCTAGGAGTTTTTCTTGGTGATGGTGGTATTGTAATTGTGGTTGACAGATCCTCATTGATGGCTAATCATTGGAAACATGCTCTGATTTGGTTCGATGATGGATGTTTCACGGTGATGATATAGTGATGTTGCCTTAGGAAAGTGTTATTCAACATTATTGTTTGTGGCATTAGGTTTTTTGAAGTATGAAGCCGTTATATAATCCTTTATTTAATTTGAAGTGCTAATTTTTTAATTTTGAATAAATGGGTTTTTTTAATGTAGTTGGGGAGTTATATTGATTGAATTTTGTTTTGGATTTTTTTTGATATTTGTGTTGTAATCATTCTACCATAAATGTTATTATTTTAAAATATAAAAATATGAAATTATAGGACTGGTGGTATTTAGTGGATACTCTCATATACTATTCTGACCTGTGAATTTTTTTAGAGGGGGGTTATGGAAATACAAAAATTGAGTGCTACACCAAAACCATTTTAAAGGATATCAAAAATGTGTTTTGTATATTTATTCACATTTTGTTAGATTTGATGGAATGGTTATATAAAATAAATTATATCTTTGAAAAATTATGTCTTTAAAGACATCCAAAATATTTTTTGGGTATAGTTTCACATGTTGTTATATATGATGTGCCATAAGGTTAAAATGTATATAATCTATGGGGATTTATTGGATGTAAAAGAATGAGAAACATATAAACTATAACTAAACCAAGAGGAAATGAAATAAATCATAGCGTTCTTTGTTCTATTATTACTGAAGATATAGTAACGGGGACTACATCATGATTTAATGGATGATAGTGTATAAATTATACGATAAGCCCGATTTTTATATTTTCCCTCATATACGTGGTTATGATTAGTTCAAATGTCCTTAAAAATTATTTAATGTTTATTATATGATAAATTAGGAATTATTTAAATGGTCAAACATGTATTCTTGGTTATCCCATTGTTATAATTTGATTTAAATGTTTTTATTGTTTAAATTTTTTTATGTTTTAAATGATCCAAAGGAGAATCATTATGAAATTTTTAGCCACCCATTAATATCAATGAATGTAATAAAGTAATTCCAATACCTAGATAAGATATATATTATTAATTCTATTGAAACATTTCCAATATAATGCTCTCTTTTTTTATATATTCAATAGAAGTTTAAAAACACCATGTCTTGTAAGAAACCATTCCCATGATTTTTTACATTCATATAAACCAAGAATTATAGTTAAATGTGATATTGTTTTACCTATAATGTACCTAAAAAACGATCATATAGAGGTATTATCTATATCATTTTATCAGTGAAAAATTATGATCCTCATTTATATTTATTCAATTCAATTTAATTGATAGATATAATGGAAAAATGGTTATTTGATTTTTTTCTACTTTGTTTGGACAATCAATGTTTCATTAATAATTATTAATTAAATTTATTCAATACATTCATTTATTCAAAACGTTATTAATAAATCATTTAAAAGATAATTTAAAGCCAATTAAATTCAAGGGGGCTAGTTCTATAGAGTAACCATAACTATGAATACATATCCAGAAGTTAAAAAAAGAGTATTTATCTAGTTATTCATATCATTATTTTATTGAGTATATCCATTTCATAATATTTAAACCTTTAAATTATTTTTTAACAATTCTGATTGATCACACATTATTAATTATTTTTTATTAAAACATGTATTTATTTATTTATGGTGTTTCAATAATATTTCATATATTTTATATAGGATGTAATCATAAAATGTTTTTTCTATTAATATACAATTTATTTGTTAGGTATTAGTAGTCATTCACCTTATAGTATTATGATGTTTCATGTTTTATTATCATAATAGATTTTGGAGGTTATCCATGAATACATGTATAATATGTGAAAATATCTTGCATTAACCATGTATTATGTTTATCAGCAATCATTCACAAGTTTTATAACAATGTCTTTCTTTCATTTTTTAAATGAATATATTTTTTTTTCATTAGGCTACCATAAGATACATTTATTGAACATTATAACCTATCGTTTTTCTTTTTATGTAAAAAAAAGATAAATGTGAATGTTATAAAGGATAAATGATATAAGAATATTTATTTCATAAATATGCGAGAAAAAATAGTTTAAATTGTTATAATTGTATTGCATATTTTTCTTACTTACCCAAACACTAATATTTTTATTTGTGGAATCAGTTATATTTTATTAATGTTAATGTTATGGAATGATTGTTAGACTATTTTAGAATCATATATGAGTGTGTGGGTCTGAGGAATCATATAAAATACAATTATTAGTAATTTAATAATTTAATAAAGTACATTGATTTTTTTATAATATTAATGAAATAAGGTATTTCATTTAGAGATATATAAAAAATCAACACATAATAATTATTATATAATTTATTTTCATGAAATAATATATTTTATTTATAAAATTTTAAATAATTTACCGTAAATTTTTATTTAGTAATAAATTTGGGGATAAATAATTCAAAAATAAAAATATTTCCCAAATAAATAAATAACATTCATATTTAAAAATTATCAAATTAGAATCTTTCATATTGAAATTTAATTTTAAACCCTAAATTTTTACATTTAAATTAAAATAAAAAATTTATTTTGAAATAAACAAAAATAGTAATTTAGCAATGATAGAAACATTATGAAAATTTTGTAAATGAGTTTTATAAAAAATATAAAATATATAACACAACTTATAAGGTTAAATTTATAGTAGTATTATTTAAAAAATAGAAAATAAATATATTTTTTATCATAGAAAATAAAAAATAACATCAAATAATTATTATGATAAAAAATTTCATCAAAATAAAAAAATAAAAAAATAAAAAATAAAATAAAATAATACCAAAATGATATTTTATAAATATTTTATAGAAATTATTTAATTAATTTTTATAAAGTGTAATAATTTTTAAAAAATAGAATTATATAATAAAACTTAATAATTATTATGAGAATTAGTTTTATTAATGTGCCAATCTTATTTTTAAATGTCTAATAATATATTAAGGAAAATTTTACATGTTCTTAATTTTATTATCTATTTTTAAGAAATTATATTTTGGTTAAAATTAACCAACTTAATTAGAAACACAAGATTAATAGAACATAAAAATGTATAAGTCATTTAACGTATATATTAATGATCCCAACTTGGATAAACGGGAAGATATAGTTCAATTTGAATTATACTCACATGTTAAAATTGATTTTTTGAGTCATTCGTGAAATACATTGAATTAATTAATCATATTGGTTAAAAATGAGTATATCCATGAAAGTGAAATGAATAAGAATAAAAATATATATTGCAATCCATGGTTAGTTTCTGATGGGCCACCACCCTATAATAAAGTGACATCACATCTCTCCTAATGACACCTAGTCCATCACTAGTTCATTATTAATTCATTGGAAAATACATCAAGTGAATATATATTCACCTAGAAGTGATTGTGGGAAAAATATGGAAACCATCCTCATCCCCGAGATCTTGGGGAAAACACCACACATATAAATGATTGTGTGTTGGCACATAGTTTCTTATGCGGGTGTCGTTCCTATTAAAAAAATACTATACTAGGTAGATATATATATATATATATACACGCGTACAAGCCCAACATATGGATACACAACAATGAATCTCAATATCAAAACATCCCTACTTATCATGCCACCTCTAAATGATAAAATCTAGAAAACCAACACCAGCCACAAGCCACATCCCACTTTACATTATAATCTAATTTTTTTAAATTAAACAACTCAGTACTGCCATTATTTATCATTAAACACAGTAAACCATAGGACCAATTTTAATTTTTTTTTCATAAACAATTTCTATCCCATTCACCAAATTGATCCAAGAGATATTAATTTAAAACATTTCAATTAATTGTAATACCACACGGGAAACAAGAAGTGGAAAAAAATTCACTTCTCATCATCCACATAATACAACCACACTAAATAATTTCGTATCACAAAAACACATATCTACACTATAACATGTCATGAATGACCCATTACATTTCCACCAAATAATGTATCCTCACAAATCCATCACCTCATTTCCACATAGCACATCCTAAAAAATCCATCAGATATCTATCCTAAAGAACATACACATAAACCAATCATTCCACACATTCCACAAGCACACAAAAACACCCCACAACATGTCCACACATCACTAAACATCACAAGGTATTATATATGTATATCCAGCAGTTTGTTATGAATTTAACTTCTCTAATTAGTGATTTATCACACATGAAATAAATCCCAAGGATAATAATTAATTAGAAAAATACATGTTTTATACAATTTCTATTTTTTGGTGATATCAAATTATCCACACAACAAGGGATCTACAACAAACATAAACTAGATCAAAACTCCACCAATGACCATAATTTTTATTTCTTCATCCATCCCATAAAATCCCAATATCACAATAATTTCTAATCTATAAAAACAATGTTAAATAAACTCATTTCCACTTATATTTATATTAACCATTTTAGTATCTTAGTTAATCTAGTCAAAATAATCTTCCCAAAAAATCGCATCCCATATGATACATAATAAAGATAAATTTGTGAAACACTACCACAATAAATCTTTTCAATCAAACTGTTCAGAATGGGGAAAATACGAAACAACCAAAAACCACAATGTAATACGTGAACAATGAATATAAAACTACACCACACCAAAGGATAAAAAAAATCACACTCAAACACCCCAAACCCACACGACAACCTATAAATTTATTTCCCATTATTAATATATGTAAAACTAAGTGGAAAATTGGATAACTCATCACAAATTAAAAATAGTAATTCTATGGAACCCATAGACCTATGTAGGACAAATAGGATAGGAATATCCTCTTCAATCAAATAGGTTTCTTAAAAAATGTTAATGATGTGATGGAAAAATAATGGGATAATTAGCTAAAATAAACCATTATAAAACATAGAAATCATCCATAATTTTTCATTTACAAAATTTTTATGATTAAAAATCCACAAGTCAGCATATCACAAACCATAAAGCTAAATATTATGTCATTAAAATTTTACACAGAAAAAATATTTCTTTCAGATAGAATTAAATTTGGTTGTAAAATAATATCTTATAGTGTACATTGATTTAATTACCAGCCACTCAAGAAACACAATCCTTAAAGCAGATGTATAGAAAAGCTATAAACTGGAATCTTACATTTGAAATATGTAATTTACGATGTAAGAAGATTGATGTAGTTATGTTGTTTCTCCAACTCCTCCAAAACTCATCTACAATCCTTGGAACATCTCTAATCAACAAGAACATAAACTATTATTGTTTTAGAAGGAACACAACATTTAATATGATACGTCTAAATGATTCTAAACCTCATGAATAAAAACTAAAACCAAATAAAATTAATGGGTTCAAGAAATCTCTTCATGAGATACCTCTAATGGTTCCCAACACTCTTAGAAGAAAAAAATAGAGAATAATGATGCATGATCCATTCCTTGTCCTCTTCCCCACAAATAGTATCATTTCATTTAGTAGTATTAGTATACATAATGGATCATGAATCCGATCAAGGGGGAGGGTGGGGGTGGGGGTAAATACTCATGTATCAATCATAATCCAAATTGTTGATCACTTAATAAAGAGTGATATCATTTTTCCCAAGGGACCAATGAAATATAACTTTTTTCTAACAAGAAAAATATTCCCATACATTAACAAAAACCTCCAATACTACCCTATCATGACCCCATCACTCCCAAAGAGTACCCCTAAATGGTTGGAAATGAGTGGAGGGAGATGGTATTTGATTGATTCCCACTTATAGTAGGCCCAAACCTAGTGAGAATCACATAGTGTATAATAATAACATGATGGGAGGTATTATCCTCAATGATAACAAGTGGAAGAGACAGATAATACTGATACACCAATAAAAAATATCAATGAAAAATATATATATATATATATATATATATATGAATTCCCCAGTGCATGTTTGTAAATTAATGTACTTCTAAAATAACTAAAAGTGATAGTGCATGTAATAATAACGTAAACTTGATAAAGACCAAAAATCCCAAAGATATCCTAAAAAACCATAATCTAGTAACATCTCACCTGATCTCAAACCTTGTCAAACTGAACAAAAAAATATTTATATATACATTGTTTAAGTATAACAGTAAAATAAGTATGATCTTCTCTAGTTCCTATCATAATAAAATTAATGAAATATTGTAAAATCATAGTGAAATACTGGGAAATGAACTCATCATTAAAAAAGGTAAACTAAGATCCCACCATAACCATGGAAAAATATTATTATATATTGAATAAAATATTAAATATAATATAGTAATGAAATATCAAGTGTACACAAATCTTTCTTAGAAACAGATTTTCTGCTCTTCCCAATGTCACACATCCTAAGCTGTTTCCCTCGAAATGTAAGCCAACTATATCCACCATAGAGATGTAAAAAAACATTCACCTTGTGAAAAAAATCATCCCATATCACATTTATGTATATTATACATGTAATTTTTGAGATCCACAATATCATGTATGATTTGTATCGTACATCATGTATTATAATGAAACATATACATTGAGTAAGGTACCTCCAAACATCTACAATATACACAACATACCTATAAAATTAATTGGTATACTATATACATTTATAAGTTTCTGTTAAATAATTGCACACCATAATAGAAAACTACCAAAAATATGAGGGAAAACCAAGTATTGTGCATACTCGCTAAAATATCTACTAAGAGAATATATTGGGGTAATGGGTGGTAGTCAGCTATCCATCCTTCCACTATGATATTTGGGAAAACACCCTCCCAATGTCCACTGACTTGTTGTCACCCTTATAGTAATTAATGGTGTATAATATGAAGTCATTTAATATAAAATATAAAATATATATCACAACCACAATATGGAAAAAACAAATTTTTAGTCTGAAACATTGCTTATTTCACTTAGACTCCCAACATCCACAGTTGTGACCAAATATCATATAAAAACACAATCATTTACATTAACTACATTATATTACATTATTCATTTATAGAATTTAATTTATTAACATAATTTATCATCCCATAATTAACTATTATAATTTTTCGACATTTCATTAAATTAATCATCACAGAAAAGTCCATTACCTCCACGAATAATCCAAACCATGTCCATGATTTCTCCATATCATCATATTTTCATTCTTGCAACACCATCCCTAAGGGATAAACATTGATTAGTTATTATTATCGTCATTCCATAGTTCTACTTAGTGAATAAAACCAATTTTATGATGCCACGAAGTTGAAACATTCAACTAAGAACATCAAGCTACATCTATAAGAGTGGAAAAGAATGTATATAAAATAAAAGACATGATCATCATCCATTAAATAGGTTATTTTAATAATGGAATCCAGCATTATCTAATCAATGTATAAGTCTAGATACAACATGTTCTATCATCTCTAGTTCCATCCCTGTCACCCACATGCATATTCTTATATATCAATCCATCATTGGAATTGAATACAGCCAAATATATATGAGCCACCCCACCCCATATCACATAATCCACCCCAGGTTCATCCATCCCAATATCAGATTAAATCACATTGAGAATTTGAAATCCAGAGTCCACTATAAGAAATAAAGGGGAAAATAAACTCCACAGGGAAGAATATCCCAAAAACCAAGAATTTTGCCTTTACAGAAAAAGAAACACTCAGGGCTCTCAACATAAGGTATTATCCCTTTATTAGTAGATATGAGACATAGGGCCCAACTATTATGACTATAAACATTCCGTTTTTTATACTATATTGAATTAAAATATATAGTATTCCCATGTTCTAGATACATGGAACCTATTCCGTTACAAAAAACAATATATCAAACTATCAAATTTTCTCTCAGTATTGCTAACTAGATTCATTAAATAATGAGAAGAACAAATCACAATAAAAATTACATATATTTATTTTCATTCTCAGTCATTATTATCATTTATAAAATTATTTATCAAATTGCGTTGAATTATATATGATCATATTAAATTATAAAAGTGCATTATTTAATAAGAATTCCAAAAAAATTAACAACCTCGATATTTAAAACATGATTATTCATTAAATTCTAAATCCAATTAATCAATCAATTCCATATTTTCATTATTTACAATTTTACATAACTAAAAACATGATAATCTATATAATAACAAAAAAATATATCAATAAAAATATATATAGAACACTTTTTATAAATACAATAATAAAAAGTTATCACTTCATAGAGAAACAACATCAATATGAAACAACTATTGATATTCATTATTAATCTGGTTCACTAAATATTTGGTAAATTCCATTAAAAACTAAAGTGATAAACCATTCTAACAATAATATTTTACATATATAAATATATGAATAAATGATTCCACTACCACAAAGGTTTAAATAATCATCACATGAGAACAAACCAACATCACATATCCTGGTCACCCCTCCTGCAAGAGCTAAATCCATCCAAGATTTCCTTACCAAAACCAATCCAACCAAAAACCAAAAATACAACATTAATTTTACATAAATAAATAACCACCACATGGAAATATGAGGCAATAGGATCCAAATCAACAAACCAAGAGAGAAAAGGTTACAAAAAAACTAGGATCATTAGGAATTAAAAACATAATCTAGGAATCAATCTCTGTCGATGGGATCCAAATCACATAGGAGACATTGTTGGCCGAGGAGAGATTTGGGAGAAATATTCATATGGATTGAGAGAGTTGAGGTCACCTCATATTATAAAATTAACCTCCCATGTGAAATTTAACAAAAACATATCCCCTTTAACTCATAAATGTGTTACCTTTTATGTTTCACCGGAAAACACTTCAAAACAAAAATTTTGAATTGTCATTGATTTATATCGCAAAAACACATTTTATGAAATAAATTCTATATTACATAAAAAAATCCTGAATCAACTAACAACATACACTCAAATTATTTCATAAATGAATTCTTATATAATATATTCTCTATGTATCCATTTTTAGCATCCAAACTCCCCCATAACACCACTAAGCCACAAATGAGATCCAAGGCTAAAAAAATAAAATTTGTTGCAAGACAAGGACTCAGGCCCTTATATCATATACCTATACAAAATAATCATCCTAGAGAATCCAAAACCAACACCAAGGAGAAAATAAATTGGGCATGTTTGATGAGTCACCCTTTGAAATACCTCTCAAGGATATCAGCCATACAAGATCTCAACCACATCATAATATTAGAAAGTGAAAACTACACAATAGAAGAAAATATCTCTTAAACAATATCCCTGGGGAGATACCTCTCAAATTTGGGAATGGATACTAAAAAATGATACATTGGAAAACAATCTCTTAAACGATAAAATGATCATCATCCAGAATTTTAATTACAACAATAGAAGATCTAAATAAAAAACATCTTGGGGGTATTGAGGATGTATCAATGATTCACATTCCCAGTTACTCTCCTCCATTCCACTATTCATCAACAAGACACAAACCATTGTAATATCATAATTTCTTACCTAATTTTCTAAACAATTAGGGATCTCTACAAGTTGTTACTCAATGGTCTCATCATCATAAACATCAACATATCCCTAATTGATGATGTGAGAGTCTTCATATAGATAATAGTGGAACTATGATAGATAAAAAACATCATGTATACAACTCATTCAGTGGGGTTGTTTTATCTAGAATTCTAAAAATCTATCATTAGATTGCTCCTTGAAAGAATAATAAAAACTAATAAAATATTATACCCACAACAAATCCAAAATTACCCTTGATGGAGTGTGACATTCATAAACAAATGATCGCAAATGTAAAACACTATATGTCTCCTCATGTGATTTTCATACAATTTCTGACAATCCCGAACTCTGTTAATCCAAGAATATGTTACATATTCCATTTATATTTTATTTTTATGGGTTATGGCCAAATCATTAAAGAGAATTTAAACCCAAACCAGAAAAATAGAGGACAAAAATGTTAGTCCAAGAAGTCTTAAAACTATTCCACAACAATGGTGTGGTGGAAACTAATTTTTTATGAAGACTCGTTCAACGGTAGGTGCCTCATCCATCAACATCCAAAAACAAAGAAACAAAAATAATAATTTCTTTTAGAGATTTGATGGTCCTCTCTATGAGACCATCATTCATTTGATGAAAATTAGATTTAAGGTGTAAATTTGATCCCAACACATGATAGTGACCTCTCTACACATTGTAGGTAAAATGAGGAGAGATTATCTTTCTTAGGACTCTGTAAAGTCTCACAAAATACTTCAGATTATACATTGATTAAACAAATACGGATCTCAAATCCCCGATCCCTGTGTAGTGGGTTGATTTCATGGAACAATCTACTATCATCCATATCACATCACATCATCCATGTTATCAACATTAACTAATAATGAATTCCATAGACATTTCCATATAATTCTACTGAGGATCATGTAACATCTAGTGAAACGCATTGTGAACTTGGTTCTTGTCCTTCACCTTCTAGTAGAAAAAATATTATAGAAAAAACAATACAGCATGACTCTTAAACCTATACCGCATAAACTGGCATCTCAATGCGTGTAAAACACTTTTCATTCTACTATCTTTCACTAATGATGAGATATCTAAGTCTCGGATACCAATCTCACACATTTAAAATTGGAAAAAATCATCCCATAAAACAAAATACATTGTTACTCATCCCCAATCTAACAATCACAAGAACTATAGAAAAACATAATTTCTGTATAAATCCACCCAAGGTCCTAGGGTTATGGTGGTTCGTATCCTCCATGTGTGAGAGCGAGATGAATGAAAATGTTCATGAAAGTAAAGGGTAACGATGGAATTCCATATATGTAGTAAATGGGGGACGGTGGTGATGAGATACTACAAGTCTGTAGGTCAAGTGATAAATTGGAAGTGATGGGATGCTACAGACCATTAGGGAATGGGTCAAATGATATGTCCAATGCCTAATATATTCTTCAAAAAAATAAGGGAATTATGGGCTTACAATGAAGTGGTACCATTATACGGTGAGCTTGTAATCAAGGGTTTCTAGGGCCACGAAATCTGGGGACATTAATGATCCATGGGAATAAAAAAATGGTCTTTCAATTGTTTAATTAATGTCGTCTATGGGATATGAAACCAGTGTGGGACTCCAAGATCCAAAAAATGGGCATTATGTCATCTTATTAAGGTCCTTCAAGGGAAAAGAAGTCAAGGGCCTCTAGGTTATCTAATCAGGGGCCTTTAATGGTTAAAGAAATTATTGACAAATGAGTAAACTATTGACGAGGCTTCATAGTCAACACAATCAAGGGCATTCATGAGCTAGAAATTTAATGTCCCTTCCACCATATTTATCTTTTTTGTGTAATTATTATAATATGTGAAGATGGGGTGTGAAAATTATTATAGGGAGGGATGAGGCAAACTCCACTTGAGACCTGGGTGTGAGAGTTGTTTGTAGTTTTTAATCGCCTCTACATAATATTTATTAATTACAAATATTTCAAATGTATTTACAATTATTATTTATTAATTATATAATTACTTATATTATTAATTATATCAATCATATTATTATTTATAATTTAAAATAATTAGATATTTTTTATTTATACTCTATTTTTTGATATAATAAATAATATAGTATAATTATATTGTTAATTACTAATCATATTAATTATATTTATAAAAAATTATTATATAAAATGTTGACCAGAGGCTACTGACTAGCAGAGGGGGCCTAAGTTTTCAAGTCTCTGTCTTTTATAAAATGGATACTAGAGCGGGGATGTTGGTTATATTTTTGTAAATCTATATTTAATGAATTTTTTAATAAATTAAATTTAGATTATATTACAATTATATATATATATATTGTATCACCCCATTATTTCATTGTATGTTATCTCTTTAATATAATTCAATTGCTTGGGCTACATTCAACACTAAGTTCAAGTGCATCATGACCTATAAAACTAGCCTTTTAAAAAGCGGTTATGAATTGTTTTATGAAAAATTTAATTTTATATTTATCCTATATAATTTTAGCATTCATATTTTGTGCTTATTAGACATTATATAAGGAAATATTTGATTATTCAGATAAAAGATGTATTTTTAAAAAAATGTAGTTTTCCTCCATTTAATGTAGAATTATTTTTAAATCCAATATTTGAAACTATAATATATTGAATTTTATGAAATTAAATTCTTATTTAAAACAGGAACATAAAATTTTAGGTTGGATAAAATATTTGTACTTTTCTGATAATTTTCATATTTTGATGAATAGTGAAAAATATTACATTTTAATTGAAAAAAAAAATTAATCAAAATAATGTATTGCGTTAGATTCATAATTTCAGTGGGTTCAAATTATTATTATATTATATTTTTATCATTTAATAATATCTAGGTCATTTTATGTATTTTAACATTTAAATTGGACATAAACACATGTTAAGGTTTTAAAAGTTTTTACTTTTTAAAAACCTGCATTCGGGTTTTGAAAATGGAAATTAATTTTCAATTAATTAATGTGTCATAAATTTTTTAAATGTGGTAAAAAATCATTTTTTATATTTGAATATCAAAATCAGCTTAGGGTGAATTTTTTGTATTTTTTTGTAAACTTTCTATTTTTCCTGAATAGTGAAAAAGACAACATTATTATTTAAACTAACTTTTTATTAAAATAAATTATATTTTTATTTAAATTTATTTTTAAGTCAAAATATATAAATTATATTTATATTATCCTGATGTAATTCATTGGAGTAATTTTATAATAAGATTAGTTATATGAAATTTTATTGAACTATTTAACATTAGTTACCCACCTATTAATCACATTTCCAAATTTCCATAAAATGTAATTTTACTACTTCTGTGAATTGAGTTTTAGATATCTGAGAGACATAGTTTACTTTAGTAAGTAAAACACGGTTCAATTGGATGAAAATAATGGTTGGGGAATAGTAACTTTTGATTTTTATTTACCACGGTAAAAAGTAAATAGGGTGATTAAAGGTAACAATGATATTATTACAACCCTAAATCATTAACTAATTCTATTGGATAAGTTATTTTATACCAAAATAATCATTAGAAAAAAATTAAAATCCTTTTCTTATCCACTTGGATTTCATTAGGACATTTATTATTTTTTATTTAAAGAAGAGTCAAAAGTGTTTAGTTCAAATTTTAATACCTAAACCATTTTTAATATAGGGTTCCAAAGAAGTTAAATATGACTATAAATATACAATATAAAGATAAATTTATTTAAAAAATCATGATATATTAATTATAATTTTTATAAATTAAATTATTAAATTTATTTATGATACAATGAGGATGATATAATTACATTATTAATGAATGATTAAAATAATTCCTATTATAAATATTGAAATAAATTTCAATTGAGATATTTGATGTATTACATGAATTTTATAGGTTAATAGGACATGTTATGGTTGATTCAATGTATTTTTTTTGAATGAATCAGATTGATATGACTTTTTGGAGAACCTAATACAAAATTGTGTCAAAATTGACATTAATGAGTTTTTAAAACAAATAATATTTTGTTAAATTATATAATAGTCCTAAAAATCAATGGTTCGGCCAAATGACATATATAAATATATATATGTCCTCAATTAACCACTTGAGGTTCCCATGAAATTTTATTGTATGTTTATTTACCATGTATTATAATAATATAAGATAACATGGTAAAAGATAAACTATTTGACATAGATTTAAATCCAAAAGATATTGTTAATATGGTGATATAAGCATATCTAAAACCTATTATTTGAGAGGTTTTATACCCATAACCACCTTATCCTCGTAATAAATCCATTAGATGCTATTAGAAACCGAGAACTATTTTATAATAAAGTAATATTTCAAGCTCTTCCTAAAGTGCCTCACAAATATTTTATAAAAGGGTACTACCCTTCTCTCATATTCGAACCTCGAAAGATATTTGGATCTACCAAATCCAACTAAAATATCTTCCAATAATCCCTATATTTACCTTAGAGGCCTTACATTCATCATAAATCCTACATATGGGGCCCTTTTGTTCAAATCCAATGGATGAAACCGAAGAAATGGAAATTATTTCAACACCTCTTTCAGTGTCTATTTCTTCATCCACCTTATCTTTATATGTTGTCACCAATCTAAAATAATAACTACAGTACAATATAAATACTTAAATGTTATTATAAATATCGTAAAATGATATTCATTATTCTATCTATCCTAGGAACGACTAAGTTTGCATATATTCGTACGTGAAGGTAATCGTCTCGACATCGTGGTGTAGTTTGTTATTCAACACATCATTATTTGGATGAGTATAATAATGAGTATAATTGAAGTAAATAATAAATATTACATGTAGATGATTCTTTATGTATAATATAACATCCAAAAACATACTACTTCACCATCAATTGAATTATATTGTTGCCTGTGCCTAGGTACGACATACCGTCTTCACGACGCGATGCGATTTCATTCATCATAAAAAACATTCAATAATAATATTAATTTTATGATTAAAAATAATTATTAAAGAACTCAATATTATTATGGATATGAATCAAATACATCAAATACATAACAAACAATACTTGTGTAACAAAACTAATAATGGAAAATTAATTAATTAACACCCGAAACAATGATACTATTGAAATATTATTATCAAAGAAATATTAGAGGATAAAATATGATATCATATTTATATATGTGGTAATTTTATAATTTAATAACAATTATTTAACAATGATATCAGTGGTTAACCAACCCTCAACAAAGGATAAGTACAAGGTAAGGGTTAATTTTATAATCCCTTTATTATCTGAGGTTGTTTATATGTAAGTATATGTTGTGTACTCTTTATCATCCGTATCAGTGTTTCGTAAAATGTATTTCAAGAAATATTTAATATTTACTAGATTATGGGTTAAATTAATTTATAACCTTATTGTAGATTTTATAAACTGTTTTGAAATGAATTTTCCCCTCACTTTCCAAAGAAGGTAATTTATGACTTTTTCGACAAATTAAGGAATGGATTTTTTAACTTATATGATAGGTCTAACTATTTTCCTCCTTTATAACACCATAAAAGAATCCATTAAATGTTTATAAGAATACTTAAAAAGAGATTTTTTTTTCTTTTTTAATTACATGACTATTAAATTATTTCAAGAAATATAAAGATATTTATTACAAAGAGTTTTTATCTCTTTTATTTCAACATATTTCATTGGATTTTACACTTGTTTTAAGAAGATTTATTATGATATAATCTCCCATATAGTGTTGAAGGATTTGTGCTATGTTTGACTATGGATGTGATATTTATATACCATTCACTGTTTATGGTTAATCTATTAATATTTCATATACTAGTTTTAATATTAATGGTTATGTTATGTTTCGTCCTTTTCAAGTGAGGAATGCTTTGTATGTACTATGTGATGGGTGGGGCCTGCTATAGCCCCTCGATGAATCGCTAGGTCTCATGAAAGAATTAGTGTCTTGGGACAAAGTCCTAACCAAATTATTATTTGTAGTCTTGGGACAAGGCATTGACTTTGTGGTTATGTTGTTCGACATCATGCATTCTATCATTATGAAATTAGCAATTGATATTACATTAGATTAATCAACTAGTAGAATATCCATGTGAATTTGCAAATTACATTATTTGATTTTTTTCAAACTATGCTAAATTTTAAGATTAAAATGATTGTGTTTTGTCTTATAAATCCCCTTAAACTTTTGTTCTTATTTATGAAAATTATTGCAAAATTTTTATTCTTACAGAGCATTTGAACTCACCCCTTTAATATGTTCTGCTTTTTTAGGATGTAAAGAATTATACTATGATTGACGTACAGGAATATGCAGAAATACATGTGTGTGTTCAAATGAAATAAAATGTTTTAGTTTTTCCATTTCAAAATGTAATTCCAAACTTATGTATTTATCTTGTACTTCCAAGGATACTAAAACGATCGGTATTTTGGGACATGATCCATTGTGATCATTCAAATGTTATGTAGTAATACACCGACGATGGGTAACTAGGGTTGGGGCGTTACTGTGTGTATTAGAGGATGTTTAGTACAATCCTTGGAAACTTGATTTAGAAAATCACTAATTAGAGAACATTACCCTAAGGAAAACATTGTGGATTAGAATATAAGAACATCAAAAAAATTATAATATAGATATTATTTGGGATTTCAAAGAAATATATCCATGTATAGATATTAAAAGTGGTCGTGGTTCTGGAATAGTATTAACTAAGAGTGAAAACTCTAACAAGGAGTTTTGGGCTTGGCCCGTGGTATCCTAGTACACAACAATGAGCCTTACTTCACACCAAGATTGACACTCATAGGGGATATTCTTTGGATAATCCATATTTTATTTAAATTACATAATGAAGGATTTATGAGTAAATATGTTTAGATGGAAACCATAATTTGATTAAGAGACTAGATGTGAGAAAATATTCAATTAATGTTGACAATTTTTCTAGTTCCAGTATTATACATTATGATATGATATAACCTACTGTAATTCGTCATTTTAAAGTGGATCCCAATAGAAGGAATTATAATTCTAGAAATATGAATGATCCATATAGTAAGAAGGAACAAATATTTCTTGGTCTTAAGAAAACATTTAGAAGGGAAATAATCTTCCACGTATTCTCATCATGTGACTAAACAATATCATGTGTTAATTAGGTAAGTACCGAATTCTCTGAGTCATATGGCATTGAAGGGAATACAGGGAATAAGAGGTTGGTAGATAGAAATATGGATAAATGGATGATGAGAAGGATAGATTTCCCCATATGTGATAATTTCGGAAAGAATCACCATTGTATGTTCATGAATGGAATGAGTGTTTTTTGTAATTGTGGAGAAAAAGGGCATCATGTTCTTGATTGATTGTGTATGAAAAAGGATTGAAATGTATAATGCTTCATCTTGAATTTTTTGGGACACTACAAGAATCAATGACTCTATCATCAGTGTATATCCCAAATGATGATATTAGATAATAATCATGTTATGATACTACTACAGATGAAGAGGAATGATTAATGTTATTAAGATGTTATTAAAAATTTTAGTCATCTGAGTATTTTATTAATAATTTAAAATTCATAATAAATATAAAGAATATAAGGATTTTACTACAGTAAGATTTCATAAAAATTTTGAGATATTATGGTAGCATGTAATGTGTCACAGTTTCAAGTCAATTTTTTTTGAAATTATATTGTTGGGGGAAATATAACAATTATTATGTTTCAATAATTGAGATAATTATTTCGGAATAAGATATTGTTGATTTGTACAAATATTATCGGATATTCTTGACTACCATGAAACTAATTAATTGTTTTTTTATTACACCATTGATGGAGTTAAAATTTTTTGGATATTAGGAGTATATCTAGTATTATATAAGGAATAAGGGAGCATGTATGTTATAAACAAGGTTTTATCATAATTAATGGTGTTACCATGTTTGAATAGAATACATTATGATGTTATGCACATTTTATTACGTGGAAAAATAGACCTTTAATATGATTACCTTCCTTATAAATGTTTTACTATGAGTTTAGACAAAAGTATTTTGGATAAGTTTAAGTGTTGGAATGAATTATGTTTGACATTGGATACGTTTATTTAAGGTTAAAAAATAACTTATGATTATTTTTGTATTATTATAAAATTGAAAACCCGGTGGTTGAATGACAACATGTCACGTTCGGCACAGCCGTGATACCTGAACCCACAACCAAAGGATGACTCTGGTGAATCACCTAATAATTGTGTACATGATGTACAAGTTTTTATAATGTTGTTTTAAATAAATTGGTATGAAATATGAATTATAAATTTAATTAATTTTTTGAATCACAATATGATTAAGTTAAAGTGAATATTTTTGACATCTGTTATCTTTTGAGTGAAATATTAGTTTGTGGTACAAATTATTTAATGGCTGGAAAACTACATACCATGTATTCCTTTTTTATTATATGAATTAATTAATTCATAAACATCAGAGAAATGAAAATGAAACAAAAAATGTGTTATCCTAATACCTTAGGTTTTGTTGATCCAATGCTATTTTTAATCATTATAGATTTATTGATTTAAGGCCCTCAATTTTCCATTTATTATTGAATTTTTTGTTAATATAGAACTCAATCACATCCTATAAATATTTAACATTTTTTTTAAAAAAATTGTGTCTATAATTCCCAATAATGTAATCCTATTCAAAATCATAATATGGTGGTGAATTTTTCATTTCCATTTTCATCTTATTCAGACTAAATTTTATTAACCCTATTTCTGATATGTGTTTTCCACAATGGTATTTTCTCTTTTCATCCATTTATTTTTAAGGAACAATTTTAAATTGTGAGGGACCAATTTATTAAAGTAGGGGAGAATGTAACACCAAATTATTTCATAGTATGTTCACTCTTTAATGTAATTCTATAGCTTGTGGTACACACAAAACGTTGTTCAAGTGCATCACGACGTATCAAACCAGACGTTAAGAAAAGTGGATACTAATAGTATTAACAACATTTTTAATTATATATATATATATATTTTATTTTATTATAACATAAATCATTTTTTCATAGATATAACATAAAGATAATTTCATTTTTTTAAATAAAAGATGTATTTTTTAAAAAATGCAGCCTTTTCCGGCATTTAATGGTGAACCCCTTTTAAGTACCATATTTGACAATTTTATAGGATCAATTTATAGAAATTAAATTCTAATTTATAAGAGGTATATAAATATTTAGTTTTGATAAATTTTTGGTTCTCTTATGATAACATTAATATTTTGATTAATACTGAAAAATACGTACTTTTCATTGAAAACATCTGTTTTAATCGAAATAATTTATATTTATAAAATAATAATTTTTATTTTCTTAGAATTTAATTATATTATTTTTTGATTAATTAATTTAATATATTTAATTTAAAATTATTTTACATTTAAATTGGATATATACACATGTCAATATTTTGATAGTTTTTACTTCTAAAAAACATGTTTTCTAGTTTTTACAATAGAAATTAATTTTAAATTAATTAATGTAACATCATTGTTTTAAATTTGGTAAAATAGACATTTTTTTTGAATTTGGAATATAAAAATTATATTAGGGTACATTTTTGGTATATTTTTAAAATGTTTCAATTTTTTGATGAATATTGATAACACTATGTTATTATTTAAAACCGACTTTTTATATAAATATTTAATGTTTTTATTTAAATTTTTTTAAAAGTAAAAATAGTTCAATAGTACATATATTAGTAGAATTTGATTCTTTGGGGTCATTTTATAATAATATTTTATATATAAAATTTGATTGAATTGTTTAACATCTTTTACCCACATTCAAGGTATATTTTCTAATTTGCATAAAATGTAATTTTACTGATTCTGTGAATTGAATTTCAAAAGACCAAGAGACACTGTTGACATCATTAAGTAAATGTGGTTCAATATGATGAAAATAATTTCTTGTAAATAGTAACTTTTGAATTTAATTTTACATGGTTAATAGTAAATAGGGTAATTAAACGTAAAAATGATATTAAATTACTATAAAACAACTCGAAATTATTTTGGATAAGTGTATTTTGACAAAAATATCCCGTAGGAAAATATATAAATTTTTTTTATCAACTTTTATTAGATTAGGTCATTTATTTTATTTTATTGAAAGAAGAGTTAAAAGTGTTAATTTCAAATTTTTAAAACAAAAACATTTTTAATATTAGGTTACACCGAAGATAAATTTCACTATAAATATTTCATATGAAATATTAAATGATTTACTATATCATGATATTTTAATTATAGATTTTTTACATCATATAATTCAATGTATTTATGACACAATGATGACGCAGTAATAACCTTATTAATGAATGATTAAAATAATTGATATTATAAATATGAATATAAATGTTAATTGAGACTTTTGAGGAATTACAAGAATTTTAAAAGTTAATAGGACATGACATGGATGATGTAATGTATTTATTTTGAAGAAATTATATTTCTATTGCTTTTACAAAAACCCAAAACTAAATAGTTTCAAAATTGACATAAATGAATTTTCAAAAGAAATACTATTTTATTAAATTATATAACAATCCTAAAAATCTAATGTTTGGCCAAAGAAATTTTATAATAATAGATATGTCATTGATGAACCGCTTCATGTTCTATTTTATTTTTATTATAATTTAATAATCCAAGTATTATAATAATACTAGAAGACATGGTAAAAGTTGTACGATTTAACTAAGAGTTAAATTTTAAAGACAATGTTAATAAGGTGACCTAAACTTGTCTAAAGCCTATTTTTGAAGAGTTTTTCGACCCATACCCTACTTATCATAGAAATAAATTCATTTGGATATATTAGAAACCTAATATGATTTAATAATAAAATAAAATTTCAAGAACTTCCTAAATTTCCCATTAACACTCTTATAAAAGGGCACATCCCTTCTCTAAAATTAACACATACAAAGCCATTTTTATTGGCCGATACATAATATAATATCATCCCAACTACCCTCACTACAACCAAGAGGACATAAATTGATCGTAAGTCCAACCAATGGAGACCTTTTGTTCAAATCAATCAAATAAATTTAGAGAAGAGATAATTATTTCATCACTACTTTCAATGTTCATTCCTTCTTACACATCCCATTTCTTTGTTGTTTACATACTAAAATAATAACTCCTGTAATTTCTACATATAGATAGTTTATTATAAACATGGTATACCATGTTAATTAATTTATCCATCCTATGATTTACAATGTCACCCTATATGCGTACGTGCAACATACCATCTCCACGTTGTGGTTTAATTTGTTATTTGACACCTAATTATTTTGATGGGAATAATAATGAGTTGAAATGGTGTAAATAATAAATATAAAATGTCAATGATACTATATTTATAATATACCATCCAATTACATAATATTTCCCCATCAATCGAATGACACTATCTCTCGTACGTACATATGTCTAACCGTCTCCATGACGCGATGAGATTTTGTTCCCCATCATAACCATTCAATAATAATTTTAATTTGATGATTAAAAATAATTTTTAATGAATGCAATATTATTCTTGATATGAATCATATACGTCCTATCGATAACATACATGACTTATGTAACAAAAAAAATAAATGATAATGAATTAGTTAACTTTCTAAACAATGATAGTACTAAAATATTACTTACCATGAAATATTAGAAGATCATATATGATATCATATTTTACTATGTTGTTATTGTATAATTTAATAAAAATGATTAACAATTATATTGTAGGATAAACATCCATTTACTAAAAAAATTATAAGGTAAGGTTTTTATTTTACAATCACTTTATTATCAGAGGTTGTTTATACATAAGTATCTATTGGGACCTCTTTATTATCCACATTTGTGTTTCATAAAAATTCATTTCAAAACATTTTTAATATTTTCAAGGTTATGGGTTAATGTTATATATACCCTAGCATGAATATTTATAAAATGGTTTTAAAGGATTATTTCATTTCTTTACAAACAAGGTACATTATGACGTTTTCCATAAAATAAGAATTTTTTTAACATACACGGTGGGTGTGGCAATTTTCTTCCATTTTAACAACATCAAGTCTTCCTATAAAAGACTATAAGAATAACTTCAAAAAACTATTTTATTTTTTAATAACATGGATTTTAAATGATTTCAAAATAGAAATACATATTTGTCTCAAATATTATTGATTTTATATTTTTCATCATCCTTTTCTGGATATTACACTTCATTGAAGTTGATTTATTATAATACAATCTTCCATATGGTATTGATGGTTTTGTGATATGTTTGACTGTGGATCTAATATTTTAATACAATTCATTGTTTATGGTTAATGTATTAACATTTTGTATTCTAGTTTCAATAAGAATGTTTATGTTGTGTTTCATCTATTTTATATGAGGAATGCATTGGTCATAGTTGGTTACATGTGTGGCCTGCTATAGACCCTTGAAGCATCGGTAGGTCCCATGAAAAAAAAAATTTCCTTGGAAAAATGACTTGACAAAATTACTATTTGAGCTCACACCTTACATATGTTTCAATTTTCCTAGGTTGTGATGAGGTATTTTATGGATGACTTACCAAAATATACTATAAGATATGAGTGTGTTCAAAGGAGACACAATTTTGTAGTTTTTTAATTTCATAATGTAATTTGAAACTGATTTATTTATCTTGTATTTCCATGGATACTAAATTGATCGGTCTTTTGGGAATTGATCCTTTGTGATCATGCTAATATTATGTAATAATTCCTTGAATTTGGGTAACTAGGGTTGAGCCATTACGTATATATCCAAAAAAATAAACAATATGGAGTCTTAAACTATGATCAATCCTCTTAGGATTCATGAATGTCATTTATGCTTCCACGATGAAAGTTGGAGCATAAACATGGCCCATGATTCCGAGTTCCCAATTTGTATATTAATTTTCCTCTACCCCATTTCCATATTTTATAAATAACTAAAAAAACCTTATAGTTCCTACTATGCATTTATTATTTTTTGTTAAACAATTTTATTATTATTTATTAAAATTAGTTGAGTCATTATGATACATGAAAATCATTATTAACTATATGATTTTATATTCCATTGGCGTTAAAAGTGAACCAGGTTTTACTGTATTGAATACATATATCATTTTAATGTTTCGGGCCCCAAGCCCAAGATGTTGTTAAAGAGGTAATTTCATCTAGAGAAAAACATTAAAAAAATAATTTGAGGGTAATATTGTTTTTGGGATATGACTTGTACCTTTGGGATTGAATGTGATGTCCTAGACTAGAGTGGCTCTCAGTGGTATCCCACTCCTAGTTTCCCACATGGCTTGATGTTAATCTCTTACCACTATAGAGGCTACTGACTAAAAGGAAGGGCTCAGGGTGTTAGCATGGGTACAATATGCCCTCATTACAATAGTGGAACAAATGGGATATGCAACAATAGATAAATTGTGGAATCATCTTACAAACAAAATGAACTATAGAGACATAGAGTATTAATTTTATACGATCAATCTGACATAGAAAAAGTATATTTAAACAATTCAACAGTACTAATCAAATAATAACTGAAAAGTAAATCCTATATATAAGGACGATAATATATGTCATGCATCTATAAGGATGGAAAACATGAAACAATAAGTAGGTAAAAGACTATGTAAATAGTACAAGAGGTCAAAGAATCTATCCATGAATCATGAGATCCATCTGGGTCATCTTCTGCCAATCTCACTTCCTATGATAATAAATTTGGGACATGTCTATAATAGTATGTTTCCCCCAATCGACATCTGAAAGAATATAGTATACTCAGGTTACATTGGTATATCAGATAGGCTGTCAGATATAATTAGTATACCACCACCAGAAGAAACCAAGAATATCAAATCTATTTCTATAACATGGATGTATTCTTATATTATAATGTAAATAATGAATGAAAAATATAAATAGATTGCCTCTGGTTCCAAAAATGAGAACTAGGCTAACAACACATTCTTCATCCTGAGTCAGAGTATCAATGAAAAAGTGTCATGTGATGCAATTCTCGATATCACATATATGAGGGAATCCATTCCCTGTATCATAGTATTAAGATAGATACTTTCACTAGTATCTATTTTTTAAGGGACATTGTGCTCAATATTTTATAATATGGTCTCCAGGCCATGTATCACAATATAGGGATGCCATATCACAAAATAGGGTATCCATGCATGATATCACATATATTAGGTCTATCATGTCCATATAGAATCACAATGTATTCCATGCCCATCTTGTATCATAAGGGGGGATAAGCTGGTCTTTTTTCAAAGTGAAAGTCATGCCTACATAACATTACAATGGACATCATGCCTGTATAATTTCACATGTTGGGTCTCCAAGACCATATCATAGTTTTTAATGGACTTTATTCCAATACATATTTATATAACATTAAGTGTCTCTAGGAATATTAAGTATTAAGAAGAAGGGTATTCATATAGAATTATATATATAATATGAATAAGGGTCATCAATCCCATTAGCACATATTAACAAGGGACATCAATCCAATTTAAATTTAAATTTATAATATATAAAATAGGATTTAAAACTATAAATGATTCATTATAATAGTTGTATATCTATTTTCCACATTATATTGATGTATTTCTTATACATCTCACATTCAATTCATTTAATTTTTATTGATAAGTGTCATGTCCATTACACCCTATTACATTCTTCAACCATCAATATGATATATTTATTTATATGTAGATAAAAAAACTATAATAGGTGTTATGGGACGTTTTTTATTGAAATACATTAAAAATGTAAGAGGTAACACCTAATGTAATGAATTTCATTGAGGTTTATAATCTCGATATGAACCGATTCGTAACATGTCATTAGGAAATAATCAATTCTACCAATTTTAAAAAGGTTCAAATTAGAAACAACATGTGTTAAAACCAGAATGAATCACATATCACATGCTATAAATCATAAATAATTTAACGTATTATTTTCAGACCACCTTCGTTGTTCTCTTAGTACTCTCTATGTGCAGTAACTGCCTTCAGTTGGGCCTTGATCAGATAAAATATATATAACTGATAAATTCCATGAAAATAGGGAATAAGAGCTTACATCCCAATTACTCTACTAATGAGAAGTCAAAATAAATAATAGGTCAACATACATGAATATTATATATAGATTAATCCAAAAGAGGAAAATTTTTCTAGAATCAGACTGGTGAGGGAGTAGTTATTGATTTACCAAGGTTGAGTAAATATGAGATTTCAATGGGAGAACCACTCACTACACCCTAGTAATAGGGGAATACAAGTGATGGGTTAATCATATACATCAATAAGATAAAAGGGTATTTTAAAAAAAAATTAGGGGTTTATGGTCTGAAAACACTATTGGCCAAACCATGATCCAATTATGCACATAAAACATCTTCAAGGTGGACCCCCACTGGGTTTTACAAAATATACACCAACTATGTGATTGGTTAAGGTAAATTTTTATCTATCTTCACCAGTTTATGGCCCCTAAAACATTGATTGGGAATATAATGTGCCTTTATATACCCCTATGTCTAGCCCCTCTTGATTAGGTTATATCATATGGAATTCCCATAGAGTTTCTCCTTATGGTGAAACAAGTCCATTTTTCCATAAGTTGGGGTACTGAGCTCTGGACAGGCCTCATACACCACTATAACCTCTGTCAAAAAAATCTAATATGTATCTAGTCCAAATAAATGGATTAGTCCAAAACAATATTATTCATACGTGATATAAATGATGTTATCTTACAGTCTACAACATTAAATGAACATATCCACGAGTTGACCCTCCCGGGTTTGAAAAACATAATCAGAGAAAAACAATGATCTCTTACCAAATATGTTGGATTCCCACTCACTACCATCATCATATACATATTTTTTCTTCCATATATTCGCTACTAAAGGGATACACTAGCCTTATAAGAACTTCTTTATCAAATCGACGAGTCATATATGACAATCCTCTTTGGAATAATAATCAAATAGTTTAAAATCATCAGGATCAAAAGTATGAGAAGGGTCCATAGAATATAGGTAAATCTATGAAACATAGACGATGACATGAATGGGATAGTACCTCTGTGGAATAGCAATAGATAGGAAACAATCCAGAATCTCATTTTAATCTCATACAACAATGAAATTCTTGGTGACATCTTCCCATTAACTCTTATTCATCTATGCATAATTATGGGTTATACACATGAGAAAACCCAATTCATGACCAAAATATCCATATTTTTTGGATGGTGATTAGTATGATATTTCCATATTGATTTAGAAGTTGACATCCAATTTTTTACCATTAGATGTATCTTCAATGTCTCTTGAATGAGACGATGACCCAATAGTGCTACCTCTCCTTCCACTAACCAGTATATGGGTGATCAACATGTCCTACCATATAGGTTCCCATAAGGATCCTTATATATCATTTCCTAATAAATATTATTATTTGAAAACATATGGATAGGGATATTATTCTCTCAAGTACTGAGAAAATAATTGTCACATGACTAAAGCATGTCCTCCAACACCAATTTAGTTCGTTCTGATTGACCATAGTATGAGGCAGAAATGTTGATTAAAAACACTAATCATTATTTGATAAATAAATAGGATTTATTAATTATGAATTCACTTAATAAAGAATATATTATTGAGAGTTATAGTGTTTTTTGGGCATAGTAACATTACATTACAACATAAAACAAGAAATGCACATCTTAATCTAAACCTTCTTTTACATGACCACAATATTCCATAGCACATAGAATTTTATGGGATAACCAGAGGAGACACATAAGAATAGGGTGAGATATAAATCATAGTAAATGATCAACCAAGCATAACATTAAGAACACAATATATGTTCTTAAATATGAATATCAATAGAGATTATGAGTAACATGAACATAAAGGCATGATATAACATTATTATCATAACATTGAAATGTTTAAACAATATAAAACACAACCTCAATAAAAAAAAATTATTTGGTAGGCCCACATCCAAAAATAGTGGAAGAAGTTCTATAAAGGAAACAAATAAACCACATTCCAATCATGACGTATCTAGATACAAAAAATTCCCCAATGCATTTGAGTACTATAAGGGAGCACCATTAATAATCATTTCAATCGTAGGATTATGTGTTCCACAAAAATCATATAATGTGGATTCAAACAACACTATCATTTAGTCCACGATAACGTAATGTACAATTCGTATATTTATGTTATGATTAGATAAGTATGTGTTAATAAAAATGAATACCTTTGATTGTGGCATGGGAATGGATTTCACAACATGATGATTTTGGGAAAAACATGTTGTGCAATTTTGGAAACATAATAGCATCATATGGAAACTATAAAATTGGGTAGTTTATAGAGAAATGGGTCCCTAATAATCTGAAAATGAGTTTTAATGTTTGGTGATAATGGAACATAATATCCTTACATGTGAAATTGATCTTATATGCATAATAAAAAGAATTCTTGAATGGACAAGAGAAGAGATAAATTTCTTATAAAATTTCGGCACACCAATTGGTGGATTAAATGATCATAAGGGGGTGGTGTTAATAGGAGTTAAAATAACATCGAATAATTAAAAAAGAATATTTATAGTAAGGAGTTATGTAAGAATATATCCACAATCATGAAAATGGAAATTTAAAGGCATGCTATAAAAGAGGTGCTTGAAGAAAAAAGAAAAGAGAGGGATCCCTTACATGGATGTGTGACTTAATTGGATTAAGAGAGGCTTTTTGGGACCCTAGGGTGCCTTGGGAGGACTGTAGATAGTTATAAGAAAATAATGGTGTAGCTTTGAAGATATTTAGTGAATAATAATGGGTGATTGGGTGGGTTTGTATAGGAAAGGAGGGGGAATCCATTACTATTTTGTTTTTGGACACTACAAACTAAAATATTCAAAACCACACTCCATCCCAGTTTTTTGCCCATGGTATCATAAAAAGGGGAGTGGTTTAAACTATTTTATAATTTTAAAGGCTGAAGATACTAAAATATTCCCTTGATTATGTGAAGGTGGGTCATACATTCAATGATATTATTTGAAAATTGTAAAATATGTAATAGGTTACAGAGGATTCACAAAAAAACATTATTAAATAAAACAATAAAATAAAAACTAATGTTATTTTAAAAGATAAATTTTTTTTCCAAATATTCCTTTAGTATTATTTTATTACATACGTTTTGGGTCATTATATTTTCATAAACCACATTATAAATTTATACTATATTTAATATTTACCGCAAATTTCGACTACCTCATAAAATTTAGAAAAATTTAACGTCAGATATTTTCAATATCCTTATTTCAAATATAATATTAATATTTTCGAAATATTTATCTTAATATGTGAATTTTCTCCTTTAAAATAAAAAATGACATTTATTTAAAATTTACAGATTTTGGAGGAGATTCTTTTCAATCCTTAATAAATGTAACATTTGACTTCATAAAAATTTAATGAACAATAATAGAAAACAAAATAAATATTACAATAATATGTTATTAATATACTAATTGTTTAAAAGATACATTAACTCATAAAAATATTTTTCTAAAATAAATTCGAATATTATCCAAAAGTACTATTTGTGCTTCAAAAAATCATTTACAGAGTAACAATAATAGAATCCAAGTATATTAATTATTCTATTAAAAATATTAATCATAATGTTGGGTTCTTGATACATATCCCTTTATTACACCAGTATACGGCCTGAGAGTGAGGTGTGTGTTGGTAGGGATTTCATGGGGTTGTTCGGTAAATATGGTTTGGGCCTCAATCTCAATATGATTTAACTTTTCCTATAAATTGTTTCTCTCGTGATTATTTTGTTGGATTTTGGCATGCGATTAATCTACGGAAAAGGCCAAAAATGATATCTCTCATATATGCTCTGATAAATTGGCTTTATATGGTATTATTCGACTGGTTGAGGACATCACTTCCTTTTTCTGTGTCAAAATGATTGGTTAAAAACCCTTTATTTATACAAGTAATGTGATCACTATTAAATGAATATAGTATCAACAGTAAGGAAAATTTAAATTTATTGAATACAATTGAATATAATAAATAAATAAGAGTTTGTCTTTTTATATATTCATAATGCATTTAATTAAACAAAGAGAAATTTTATTGATAAATGTTCGGGTCATTAGGACCTTCCCCCATTAAAAAATTTCACCCTTCAAATTTCATTTTCCCAAACTCAAACAGATGATGGTAACTATGCCTCCTCACTTCTTCATGTTCCTATTTTACTTCTTCAAACATGGGGTTTCTTCACAACACTTTTACAAGTGGAGTTGTCATATTTCATAGAAATTTTTCTCTATGATCTAAGACCATCACCATCATCACTTTCATAGAAGATATCATTATTTAATGGTACCACCAGTGGATTATGTAAATGTTATGCGACTATTATGTACTTTCTAAAGTGGTATATTTTTATTACATCATGTACTTGTGATAGGACACGGGACAATGCTAGTCGGTAGGTCACTACTCTGAGGTGATCAAGGACCTCAAAAGGGATGATGTAACTTATGCTAAGCTTTACCTTCTTCCAAAATCATTTAACTGTATTCCATGGAGACATGTGGATGAATACCATTTCTAAAACATCAATATCTAGGTCTTATTGAAAATAGTAATCATATCTATTTTTCTACTCTTGGAATCTTTGATGTGCTACTGGATGGTCATACCCATCTCCAATATTTCGTAGACCATTTCCAGAATGAGATGTTTTTGTTCTCCAACTTCATCTAACAACATATTTTTCCCCAATTCCACTGAAGGTCTTGAGAAAGAGCCATTTGGATTCTTTATTGGAATCTTATGTTGTAAGAGAACACCACCAAATGACGATGTCGGTACAATCTGCATTTGAATTTCACTAAGAATTCTCTCACCACGTCCTCGTGTTTTAGAATAGTGCACTCAGATTTTCACTCAGTTTGGGTTCTGCTGATGTTAAACATAGTGTTCAGAGAATATTTTTGAATCATTTAGAACAAAGAGGTGAATCTTGGATCTTTATCGAATACAATCAATAGTGATACAACATTTATATTTATGAATTCTCTAATTTATATTCATGCCAATTGATCCTATGATAAATACTCTTGAATTTTAATGATGTGTGAATCCTTTTTAAAAATATCCATAACATCTTATATAACACTGTTATCTTTGGATTCCTTTAGAATTTTGGTTATGAATTCCATCGTCATGTTTTCCCATTTCTATTTTGGTATGGGTAACAGTTGCATCATCCTCATATACTTATGTCCTTTTTCCTTCACATTCTGAATTACTAGGCACATTGATGTATATTTAAATATCTTCTTTTCATGTTATCTCGAATATACTACTCCAAGATATCTTGATACATCATCATGTCTCTGGGGTGAATGGAGAAAGTACAACTATATGCATTATCCAAAATATCATTCTTTTACTCTGTATTTTATGGAACAAATATTCTTGACCCAAATCCTATATTTCCTTATACATTAACATTGAACCATGAGGATTTTCCTTTTTTGATAGATTCTGATTTCTTCTTAATTCCCACACAATTTTTTCAGAATCATTTATCCTTTTAAAAAGACATGGTTGAGCAATCATGTGTGAAATGATTGATGAAATTCCCTTATTTATGATTCGGAAGTCAATATTCATCAAATCTAAGAAGATTAGACCCTCATCAATTCACATAAAAAAATAGAATTGTTGGGTCCTATATTCATAGAGAATCTATCACATTTTTTTTCATTCCCAAGGCTGTAATGGATTGAGGAATCATAATCCATAATGAGATCTAACAATATTAATTAGGGCATACTCATCACTTTCTATGTGAACATATATTTGAGGATTTTCAAATGTTTATATAGTTCTCAGTTATCACCAATGAGATAATGCCACAATATTTTCAATTCAATGATCTCAGTTTCCAAATCTCGATAATATGGGGGATAGTTTTCCTAATTAACATTCAATGCCATGAGGCATAAGCAATGAATTTTTCAATCTGCATCAACACACAACATAGGGCCTTATTTTAAGCATTGCTTAAGATTACCAATAATTCACCACATCTGGGTAGTGTAAGCACAAGGGAAATGATAAGTATCATAATTAACTCCATGATTTTTTTTCACATTCAAAATTTTAAGAAAGCATGACTACATTCCATGTTATCTTTGTAAGATGGATGGAAAATCATGTGAAATTTCTCACAAATAAGTGATAATATCCACATGAACCCATGAAGTGATAGATATCCATCCATAAATATCATTTTTTGAAAGGATCCACACATATCCCATTTCTTCTAATGATATTCCCAATGAACGAGACATCATTAATCCTAAACTCAAACATTCTATACATTGCATATATAATCTCCTTTCGCATGGTCTCTTGAATATTTCAAAGTTTCTCCTCATGACCCTCCTTGGATTTAGAGTATATTAGAATATATTTTATGAAGTCTACCAATTTTTTTCCAAGATAATCTCTAAAGACTTTATCTATCATGTACATGATGATTTCTACAGCATTAGCGTTTTTGAAAGGAATTACTATGAATTCATATTGCCTGAACCTTCTGTGAAATGCCATATTTCAGATTTCCTCAAGCACCCTTTCAAGGTAATTTCTTGACCACATTTCTAACTTGGAGAATTAGTTTTCTCCATGTATTTGATCAATGAAGTCATTAATTCATGGAAAATTAAACCTTTTCTTTTTTATGATTTGGTTGAGCACATGATAATCAATAAAAATGGATCATTGACCCATACTTATTTCTCATCGAAGAGGACTTGTGCACCACTTGGTGATGAACATGGGTGTATAAACCCATTAACCATATTCACATGTAGTTGATTATTTAGTTCCACAAGCTCTAGAAAATCCATTCTATTCATAGACTTGGATTTTGGAATCACACTAGGTATATGAATAATTTATAATTGAACATATATTAATGTATAAATTCCATACAATTACTTAGTAAACACATCATTGAATTCCATCACAATAGAACGGTTTTCGACAATGGTTCTTTATTTGGACTCAAACATCTGAGAATGATATACGCATGCATAGGGTAGTAAAACACATGATTGAGATAGTGGTGCTAAAGAAATTTTATCATCCTCTAATAACATGTATAGAATATGTGGTTGATTCACCATATAGGGAGTGATTTCCCTCTCACAGAAATTTAATTAGTATCTATATAGGGAAATCCAATCCATTCCTATAATTTTTGAAAATTACACCAAGGGATATATGATTTGGTTCTCTAGGATGTTTAATCCACAAATATTGATATAAAAGAAGTCATATTAATGGGATTCTATAATATCCCCATTCTTCATTTTCACTTATTTCTCTACATCCATTCTTTGTGGTGGTGTTCAGATTTTTGTATTAATATTTCATTATATAAAACATTGTATAGAACATGGGATTTTAACCGTACCTTTCACTTTTTGATTATATTTTTAAAATATTCAATATAGACTTAGGGTTGGGTACTTTTATACTATTAAGAACATAATGGGTAATCCAATGACAGTTAAGTGGAAACATATATATTACATTTATCTCTTTAACTAATAAATTTCTAGGATTTGATCAATGTTATCCATGTTCTACTACAAAACATATATTCTTATGGGTTTTTTTGTTCCATTAATAATTGTTCGTACTATCCATTTGAATTTAACAAATCATATGCCCTTGGTGTGTCGAACCAAGATTGTAGCGTGGACCATTTTCATGCACCAGTTCATGTTTGAGTCTAGCTCAAAGAGGTGTTTTTAGGTTCTACCGAAATATATATTTGTGCTGGAGACACTTATACATGTTCGTATCCAAATAGGAATATATTTTATTGATAAACAAGATACTATATAATCACCAAAATTTAAGAATGTTTTATTTATACATAGTATTATATATAAGGATTTGACTAGAGAAACATTCAAATAATAGAACTCAGATGATTTATATGTCATGTTTATCTTGCGCTAATGAAAAATACATTACAAATTAATATATGAAATACACATCTTAATTAAAAACGAATTTTACTTGACCTCATCATTTCTTGATTCCTAACATTGTAAGGGATTACCTGAGGACATGCATAATAAAATGGTGGTCTATATTGCCCAATAAGGGAGTAAAATTCAAAAAAATTAATAATAAAATACCTGTTAGTCAATCAGAAAATTAGTGGGGAATAAGAGAAACATGAACATAAAGGAATTATATATAATTATTATCATAACATTGAAATGTGGAAACAACATAAAACCCTACATCGTTAACATAATGTAATTAGGTAAAACCCTTTCCCAAAATGGTGGAAAAAAATTCCATTAATATAATAAGGTAACCCCCAATCCCATGATGACGTGTTATGATACTAATCATTACCCAATGGATTGGAGTGCTATCAGGGATCACCCATTATAATAATTTCAATCTCATCGTTAAGTTTTCCACATAGATCATATAACATGGATTAATTAAATATAATCATTTATTCATGATCAATGAATATTGAATTATTACATGTAATTCACCATTAAATAAGTATGTGTTAATAAAGGTGAATACCCATGATAGAGGAATGAGGATGGTTTTTACTACATGGTGATTTTGTCCTAGAAATTTAGAGTGCAATTTTGGAAGTATAATGGCATTCTATTGTAATTTATAAATTTGGTTGATGAGAGAGAAAGTGTTACATAATAAAATTACATTGGGGGGACAATAAGGAGATCATGGATCATAATATTACCAATGTGAAATGTAATTAAGAAGCATAATATAAGATAAATTCTTTTATAGGAACATGAAGAGATCAATCCTTTATGGAAGTTTAGAATAGTAATAGGTGGGGATAAATGATCAGAGGGGGGATTAATTGAAGTGAAAGAAATATCCCATCATGTATACATCAAATGGATAACAATTATGTATGGAATAACATATCTCAAATCAAGAATATAGAAATTAAACATCATGAAATAAATGTGATGCTTGAAGAAAAAAAGAGAATGTGAGATCCGTCAGTTGGATGTGGGACACAAAAGGCATGGGAGGGGATTCTTGATAGCTCACGGGTGACTTCAGAGGAATATAATTAGTAGGGGGAATAATGTAGTCGAACATTTAAGATAATGAGTAAAGGGGAGTAGGTTCTTGGGTAGGTTTATATAGGAAAGTTTGGGGAATTCTTTATTATGTTTGTTTTGGACACTACACAGTGAAATTTTAAAAACAAAAACCACCCCATGGTTTTCCACATGGTTTCTGGAAAAGGGGATTGGATTACATTATTTTATAATTCTAATGTCAATTTATATTAAAATATTCCTTATTTTCTATTTAAGGTGACTTATACGTTCAAGGAAAATTTATTTAAATGTTAAAATATTAAATAAGTAATGGAGGATTCACTAGTGCAATAAAAAATAATCCAAAAAAATATATTATCAATATATTTAAATCTAAATCATATATTTTTTCGAATATAGAGTTCATGATATTTTATTACATCGCTATTGTGTCATTATGATTTCATAAAACACATTATATATATATATATATTTAATTTTTACCCAAAAACGTTTTTGGCATTAAAATTTTGGAAAACTTTCCATTTGATAACATCGACATCCAAATTCAAAAAATGATATTATATTTCTCTGAATAATAATATAAATATTTTAATTTTTACATATAAAATAAAAACAACCTTTTATTGAAAATTAATGGTTTTGGAAAAAATAGTTTTCAAACATTAATTAAAGATACATTTCACTTCATTAAAATTATATGGTAATTAAAATTTAATATATATAAATTAATAATAATCTATTATTAAAATATTTATTGTTTAAAAATTCACATAATTCATCAAAATATATTCCTTAATTTAATTTGAATATGAACCAAAAAAAATATTTGTGACTTAGAAAATATTTAACAATTTAATAATATTATAATGACTCTATATTCATTATTCTATATAATTTTTTTTAATTATGTAGTCTTGATGAATATCATTTTATTGACACAAAATATTCACTATGATTATGGTCTGTGATGGTGGGGCTTTCATGGGTCATTTCGGTGAATAGGGTTTGGGTCGTGATCTCGATGAGCTTGAACTTCTGTAATAAAAGGTTCTGCACATGATTTTGTTGTTCGATCTCAACATGGTCTTAGAATTTTTAAAATACCATAAATTATATATATTTCATAAGCTCTGATAAATCTACATTTGAAGGTATGGTCCTACTTGCTGAGGCAATCATATCCTTTGTCTGTGTCAAGAGAATGAACTAAACCCCTATATTTATAATATTCAAGTGATCACTTTTCAATAGCTATATTATCAATAGTAAAGATACCTAATTGTGATTTAAATATTGTGACATATGTAATAAAAATGGATTTCATGATTTTTCATTATCTATAAGACATTAAATTAAAATTGAAGGAATTTTATTCATAAATGTTTGAGTTGTTATAGGCTGTGCTCAAAATCAGGCATGTTCCCATATCATTCTATGAACCAAACAAGAACTATGATGATAAATGGGTTTCCCTCTATGAAATGATTGTAAGAGGCGCCCCATTCATCCATTTGATCTCACAGATATACCATATTCCTTCTTCATCAAATGATAAAGTATATTAGATAGAAAAAAATGATCTACTTTCTTTAGTAAATCCATGACTATCAAAATAGTGTCATTACCTCCAAGAGATCCTGGATATCCAATTATGAAATCCATCACAACATCCTACCATTTTAATTCTAGGACTGGAAGTGACTACAATAAGTATGCAGGTTGATGTTATTTTTTCGTCACATTCTGACAGCTGGGACACCTCAATATAAAACTGGCTATCTAATGCTTCATCTTTATTCACCAATACTATTGGTAAATTTCATGAAACATCATGGAGATACCAAGGTGAACATTACACTTTGAAAATTGTGTATAATGAATCAACTTCACTCTCATATCCAAAGGAACCTAGACACTTTCAATTATACACATTATTACGTCATGATCAACACACCAATCCAAAGGGGTGGGTCCTCTCCAACTATACTCTATCAGAGGACAAATAACTTATAATTTGAAAATTACTCATCTTCACCTTCCTTAGAAGTGAAGAGGTCACTAATTGTGATTCATGTATGGAATATAAATGGAATTTTTTCACCTCAATGTTCATCTTAGAAAATACACACATAATATTTTATTCATTACTAGACACCTGAACATCCTAGGCCAATGTCCTCCTAAATAGAATAATTACAAAAACATTTCCCTTCCACAGTATATAAGAAATTTGAATGTTATATGGTTTTATATAATCTACCTATATTCACATAATATGATTTAAGTCTCAATCTATAAATATATATCTATGTATTTCTGGTATAAAAACATAAATAATTTCTCTACAAAGAAGTAGCACATTGAATAATACCACGAGTGTACAATAAATGATAAACTCAAGATCATGTGTTATGTAATTACATTAATGATGAATAAATTTCAATGACCTGTACATAAAGACTCCATTTTAATGTATTATAACTTATCCGATAATAATACATGATTCATCATAATAGACTGTATTGCTTTTGAAAATCTCTTGAAAAATCAGGATCAATGCTGATGTCAATCGCCTTAACATATCTTGAATGGATGATTTAATGGATTCAAACTGATTAATATTCACACCATTACTATTCAATCCCATTATTGGTGCCTCCAATAATTATAAGTAATGTGTTAACATGTATGTAACAGCCAGATATCCCCATTAAAATCCATATATCAAATATGTTTTTTTTTCTACTATTAGGTATCCACATATCTCACCTAATATAGGTCAACTAAAAATAATTCATTTGAGATAATATGACCCAAATGTGTACCCTTTTTATCTATATGTGACATTTACTAATCATGTCATTCATTTGGTTCCCTCTCAGGGTATTAAAAATGATCTCACATAGGCATGTTATGGAACCAAACACTCCATACGAACAATGAAATCAAGGCTTATAATCTTGAGGATAAAGAGGATCCATAAGAAATGATTACTATAAAAAATATGAGGACAATCCTTTCACTGGCGTACAATCTCTGGTCATATTCCCAAAGGTGTATCAAGCATCATCACGCCACAATATTACTCAACAAGAAACCAATGTATCTTCACTATATGCATATATCTAATGAAATGTGATGAACCAATATCACATATGGTAGAAATTTTGGTAGAGGATAATAGAAAATTACCTCAAATAGTAGATGGCCTGACTTCCTCCTCCATTAGTATAGGATGTATTGAATAATAATGTCATGATCCCTAGACATTAACCACGACCTCAATAACTATATAGGTTTCACTCTACTTTCCCTATATATCTATTGCAAGGAAACCACAACCATGTCCTCATCATATACATGTATATCTAGACTTTCTACAACTACCATCATGGAGAGCTGTAACTGATCATTCTCTTAAAGGCGGAGCTAGTATGGATCATCTCCCACTGGAAATTGATGGGAGGGTCCTAGAAAAGCATTGTATAAGAAAAATAAGTTGTAGCCTCAACACTTAATGGGGTATTAGTGAAAATTGGGTACATTTTACACATGTTTCTCACATAGGTGAAATAAAACATAACTATATGTGGGTGAGAACTAGTTATCGTTTCTCACTTGAACTATCTCAAAGCATTACTTTTGACAGTTAGTCAAAGCTATTATATGTCTAGCTTCAAAACCTCCATAGCTCACACATTTGAATTACCTCATTTATTGATCGGTGGAATGTTCATGGTTCACAATTGTAGATATAGTAGTCAAATAGAAAATCTTATCCTATGAATGCATAGGTTATCTCAGACCATCCTCAAAACATATCCCATTTGTTTCCTAATAATTATTATAAATAAGCATAATGAATTGAAAATCTATTAAATGAGCTTGATTTTATATTAAAATTAACAAAACTATTGTAGGTTAGTAAAATCCCCAGCACAATCATCCCTCAGGGTCTCTGAAAAGGAATAGACAAAGAATCATGACTGGTTGTCCCTCAATGATGATACTTGATAGAAACCAATCTGATTCAGAATATCACAATACTGTTTCATGGACCCTAATATAAAGTCATTAGAAATTTTCACACTCTTATCAGGATGTGTTTCCAGATTATTGAAAATAGACACAACCTTCTCAAGATATATCAATATAGTCTGTGGTCCACTCTCCCATGAAAAAGTGTGAGAATTATGCAACTGGATCTCTTGTGTAAGAACTCCCGTAGAAAGTGTACACCATAGATCTCCCAAAATTTTCTGTTTGCGCCACATTATGTATCTTAGAAAATGGGAATCATTAACTACATTAGTAATAAAAATTGGTTCCACATAAGAGACAACTGGATGTATAATTTCTTCCCCTATGACCATCTCATCCAGAGCATGGTCATCACCAACCTCCAAGAATACAACTGAAGTACATCATGGTGGAGTTTTTTTTAAAATTTATAAACCCACACCACAAACAACATTAAAGAATGGAATAATCTAATGGTTAAATATTTTAACATGTTAAATCCTTTCTATAAAAAAAATTGCAACCGTAAAACAGCCCATGTTTCAGTTCGGGTTGATAGAAACACATTTAATGAAAAATAGAGGTGCTACCAGCTTCTCAATACTATGGCTGGGAATTGGTCAAGAACTCTATTTTTCAATTCTATTTAATTTCAAAAAATTTATTTAAATTTCAATTTCCATTAGATGTTTGAACTAAATTGTAAATACCTTCTGAAGTATAATGTCCCATTAAATTTATGACCCAAATGTTTTTGTCCCTTATATCCACACCATAACATGTTCATGTCCATGCGACCAATTTTTAATGACTCAAAATTCCATAGTGGACTTCTTACTGTCTCTACTATAGCATATATATGAAAACACTAGTAGTTTATGATTATAACTCCATGGACAAACTATCATTTCATTTTTCTAATAAATGGCTCATTATCCAATAGAAAATTCCTTTTAAAACAGTCAATGTATGTATGGAAATCAAAATAAATTACATTAACACACTTTCTTATATAGAATGGAATACCCTAGGTATATGTATTTCTTACAAGGTGCCTAATATGGTGAATTTTTAATGATTCAAATCCCCGTGTCATTAGTCTCTAGATATAACGTAATTATTAATTATATAAATACTAATATCGTAATTTAAGTGCAACACCCAATTGGGGAATCAAATCAATAATGCCAAAAAATGTAGAAATTTTCAATTTCAATTTTAGGTAATTTAGTTTTTCACCTTACATGGGCTAGAAACTCCTAGGAAAAATAATTACAATATCCAATTGCATTCCCAAAATCATATATATTATCTCAAAATATCAAGGTAAGAAAATACCACTCTAATACGACGTTGTGATGTCACTGACTCATGTTCCACTTAGAGGTTCCCTTGGCCAGGTTGGCTTTATGGACCCACAAATATCACCCTAAATGCCAGAGGTTACCGACTAGTATTTAGAGAATAAGGTTTGTCTGTGGGAAGACAACTGCATCATTCAAATAATGGAACAAAATGGACATGTAATAATAGATAAATTTATTAAACATAATATATCAATAATTTATTTCAAATATAGATAATAGAAATGTGAGAATGCAAATATTCCATAGTGGAATTATATATAAACAACAATTTAGTCTTCTCAAGTGCGATCAATGACCCAGGAAGGTTGTGAGATAATCTCAATAGGCCACAACTCAAATATTATATATATATATATACCTATACAATATATTTGTATTACATGTATGTGTGTTCGTATAATAAACACATGATGGAATTGAAACTATAAATTTGACAGTTCTTTTTACTGAAGGAGAACTAAGCTAACACAACCTATTTCAGCCTAAGATGGAATATCTCTAAATATGTTTCAAGCGGGGAAATGTAATGACCCATGATTGACGTACATGCAATTTAAATTTCATATATAGAATATAAAAATTATTACAAAAATAGACACCTATTGACCATATTAGTTTAGTATCTTTGGAATGTATGAACACATTCTTCTATCTTGGTGAATGATCATCAACATTTTCCATAATGATATTCCCCTTTAAGTTCCCTACCTAAAAATTCATTATATATCGATGAAATGAAAAAACAAAAAGGGTGAGCTTAAATCCTTATTAAGGTTAGTATTGAAGAACATAAAACAAAACATAAAAAATAGGATTGTAAAAATATGAGCATTAATTTTTAATATCTAAATCGCGAGTCTTGAAATAAATCTATGAAGAATGAAAGGTAGAATACATAAATGAGCATGAATTATGATAAATTAACATTGGAAAAAAACATGGACTTTTGGAATACAAATAAGCATAGAAAATCCTTTCTATGTTAGGCCTGGCTCATTTCCAAGAGCATTATAGTACACCAAATCCATTAATGAAGATATTTTACCTATCATTTCATCCCATTATTACTAAACAAGATTTAATTATTGTTCTATCACTGTATTAGAAAACCACATTTACATGTCGTTCTATCCATGTCTGTATCATGATATTTAAATTTTTACTTAATGAATTGGGGGACTTTTAGGTCCCACATATCACATTAATAAAACCATACTTATGTTATCAAGAATATCATAAATCATTTTATCACAACATAACTGAAGGAATAAAATGGGCTTTAAAAACATCATTCCCTTATAACATAATCCATGTAAAACAAAAGGGTTTCATAAATAGGATTCCTTTATAACTATAATAAAATCCTTGTAATTATAATGGTATAAACATAACCATTTTTAAATAATCTCATATTAGATGAATTGTTTTTGATAAAACAATTGTAATTAATTCTAATGGAAATTATTCTTTCCTATTAAAAAACGTTTTCTCTTCTTAAAATACAATAAAAATTTAAAAGGAAATAACATTATTGAAAATATCCATAGAAAATTAAATGGGAATATTCATGGAAATAAGGTATTTGAATACATGAAAATACATTCATGTCTTATAAGGTAAAAAAAGCTTCTCATACTTTTACCATAAAGTCAAAAAGTGCCTCGTTCAAAAAATGAATGAAATATTCATTCCAAACCATGTAGTAAAAGTCAAAATGTGTAAAAATGAATTTAAATATACATAAGAGAATAATAATCATTTCCTGAATTCAGTTTTAGATAACTTGGACACAGATGATAAATATTCCCTAGTGAAGAGTTATGTATAAAAAATCTCATAAAATAATGGGATTGAAAATTTATTATTTACCTTATGTAGAATATCCATAATATGTATCAAAACATCCTCTTTTTCATGTATCTGCTTTTCATTATCACATAAGGTGTCCATGGGATGGATTTATGCCCAAAAGGTTGTCTCTTAGAGGATGGTATGGATACTGGGTGATTTTTTGAGAAGATTTTGAAATAACCAGGTGTCTTGAGAGGTGTCCGTAAGTGGGTATATGGTTTTCCATTTTTATAAGATGAAGGAGGTGTGATTTAGGAAAATCATTAAATATTATTTTATTATAAATAGGTTTTGGAAATATAATTGCTCTAAAGTGATATATTTGAATGATAATATGATGATTAGTAGAAATCATATCAACCTATGGGGTTTATACAAGATTAATTCACAAATTTAACATTATATTTTGGATTTAACCCTTAGTTAAATATAATTACTCTTATCACGTTATCTTGTATTTTTACACTACATGGTCAATATATTTACTAAAAAATTCCAATAGAACTTCATGTTAATTATTAATGACATTAAAAAATTCCAAGAGAACTTCAAGTTAATCATTAATGACATTTATAATATTATATATGTATGTTGATCTAATAATATATTCTTATTACAATTATATGATTTAATAAAATATTTTTTTTAAAAAATCAATAATGCCTACTTTGGCACTATTTATTAATTGATTTTTGTTAAATCAATAAAAACATGATTACATTGAAAATACTACATTAATTAAAAGATATAATTTCATAATCATCCAAAAATTTCTTTGATGGAATTAAAATATTCAAATTAAATTAATTTTAATATATATAATATCATTTATCGTAATCTTTCATTAATACGATACCAAATGCATCATCATTATGTCATAAATAAATTACATATTTAATGTAAAAAAATAATCATTAACAATCCATGATTAAAGAAATATTTTTACCATTTTAATATCTATTTATAGTCAGTGATATCAATTATATAACCACACCTTTAAATATGTTTAGTAAAAAGATACATGTTAATGTTATATTTCCCTTTACATGACAATAATTAATATAACATGTCATTTTCACACCCAATTGGATATAAAATACAAGAAGATCATACTAAGTAATTTTTTTGACCCCCATGACCCATACAATAAGATTAGGATACATGTTGGGGGTGTTTTATATTATTATAATATTATTTTTACCCTTATTTACAAAATTTACCCTTTAATCGTAGTAAAAGAAAATAAAAACTAATGTTACTATCTATAATAAAAAAATAAAAGGTATTTAATTAAATATTATTTTAGTAATGATTTATAATAAGGAATCCATTTTTGCATATTCAAATTATATAATTTTCATTAATTAATTTAAAATTAATTCCTACTGTCCAAACCAAACAATGTGGTTTTTAGAATTAAAACTATCAAAAGATTGAAATGTGTTTATGTCCAATTTAAATTTAAAATTACATTCAATGACAAAATTTAGTCAAATTATAAAAATATTATCTATTTATAAATTGAAAATAATTAAAAATGAAATATTACTATATAAAAACATTAGGTGGAAAGGTAATTCTTAATTATTATACAGTATTTTTCACAATTCATTAAAATATGAATTTCATTAGAAATATACCAAAATTACTATTAACGTAAATTATTATGTACCAATTCAAATGGAAAACTTTATTTATTCATAAATAAAATATAAAAGTTTAGAAAACTTTACTTAAAATGGGATCTCTTTCAAAATGTATTAAAACTGCATTTTTTAAAAAACACACATTTTATATGTAAAATTGAAATTGAATTTATTTAATGTATAGAAGAAAAATAAGATGATTTTAAACATTATATTGAATATATTACATATTTATTTCACAAAAAAGTATATACATAGTGATTTTATTATTATATACGCTCTCTTATTTTCATGTAAATAGTTTTTCAGAAAAAATACAACTTTTTAATTAAAAAGGTTTATTTTTATTTATAATTATTTGTTCAAAAAATAGTTTATTAAAATCATTTATAAAAAATATTTTCATAAATAAATTAATTCTATTTTTCCCAGAACTTTAATGACTTCCTTATATAAGATCATAATAATATTTTTTTGTTCACTTGTACTAGTTCTTACTTGAAATGAGTTATAAATAAATTACATGAAATTTTGTGTAACAATAGGCAATCATAGTGTAGCATATACCAAAATATAATAAAGTGATTCCTACAGTGAAAAATAATCTTGGTTTAGTGTAGATCCCAAGATATCAACCAAATTAAAAATAATCTATCTCATAAAATATCTGGGTGTTACATTCTATCCCAATAAAATGAATTTATCCCTCAAAAGTGGTCAGGGATATAAAAGATTTACTAGATGAATGTTTCATTTATAAAAACCCAAAACATAAAAACAGAATATGAAAACTTCATTTTAAGAAGGAATGTTAGAAACATAATGGTTACTTAAAGTAACTCTTTACTGGGATTCTATACAGAAGAACCTTGGTGGGAAGTAAAAACATGGATACGGAAGGAAAATATAACAATATTTTTCTGATGGATGGTAATAGAGAACAATGTTTGGAAGAAGTTAACAACCAAAAATCGAAAAATTGGTGATTATTTAATGTAACATCTAATTTATCAAATATAAATGTTCTAGGATAAAATTTTTTGTTTTGTATAGCTTTTACTAAATTTGTTGAATTATTTATGAGAATAAATATATACATGATTTCTAAACAATATCACCATTGTTGGTCCTATGAAAAATATCCACTTCTTCCCTTATTCATTAAAATGATGACGATATAATCATGCATTTTGTGTTTCTTGGTTATAGGAACAATAAATTGAATGATAGTTCATTCCATCTATCTCTATAAAAAATGTTAGCACAAGTTATGAAATATGCACAAGTCAACATATATCAAGATAATTCATTAATCTAACAATTATCAACAAGAATATAACTCATATTGTACATAAATCCTTCAAAAGACTGAAATATACAATTCTAGAGGGAGGTGAAGAGATTTTTTTAGCATTTATCTGCCATATAACCTTAGTCATTTCATTGTTTTCACATTCCAAAAATGTGAATACCTTGATCATGTATTTTTTGAAACAAGGTAACAACTTGAATTACCATTTAATCTTTGTGAAAAAATTCATGATTTCTCAATTTTACTCTTTCAACATAACATATATAAAAAAAATCTATATACTCAAACCATGAAATCACTTTTTCCTTATATTAGTCTTGAGGTCATTAATACTATAAAATATCTCATTATTTCATTATCCCATTAGTATTCAGATTTCATGTGTTTTCCAAAAATATATGAATAAAATTTCATGGCTACGAGAACAATAAAACATATACATTCAAATAAATAAGGAAAAACAATAGTATAACAATCCATAGATAATTATTTATTCAATATTACCATATAATTACTTATAGAACATTATTCTTCTTAAACATGTAATCATTCCACTATATTATAAATCTGTTGACCAAATATCATCATTTTATTTCATGAAGCTTCATTTATCTCATATATCATATGTTGTCTTATGATCTTCAGCAACATAAATACTAAATATATGATCATGATGATTGAATACATGATATTTTCAATTTGTGTGTAAATTTTCATTATGCCTATACATTACAAATTTGAATCATTTAACTACCACTTATGTTTTAAAAATACTATTATCCTTGTATATTGTAATAACTAATCATTTTCCTTTAAAGTTAATGGATTTGTGTCATTAATTTCCACAACCGAATCATCATCTGGTTCCATTAAAACAATATCGTTGATTCCACATCCCACATGATTTACATGAGGAAAATAGAACTATCATTCTTCTATGATCCCCATGAAACTCCATCTTTCTCTTATAATCTTGGTCAGCAAACACACCAATGTTGAGATTATAAATCATATTATGAGATTACTTATTAGGAATAATAATTATGTATCACCTTCCATCTCCCATTTTAATCGGTTTACCATGAATAATATCATTATATTTTTCATCATATTCTTCGTTTACTTGTTTCATATTCTTAGTATCTATTTTTTAAAACCCAAAATTATTACTATGAGAGGAATACATAATATATGGAAAACAACATAATCAAGGGGTGAGTACATTCAATCTCTAACATATTAGGATGGGTTCTATTTTATTCATAACCATTACCATAATTCATGGAGAGTATCATATGTTAAATTTTTTTAAGGGATTTATCTTGACAAATCCATAGAAATATCTTTTGAGAAATCTATTTTCATCCTAGTTTCGGAAGTCTAACGTTTCATTCACTCTAATACCAACTCTAATGACCCAATATTGACGTATATATACAATACATTTCTTTTATTAAATACTTAATACATCGCAAAAAATTGACGCACAAAAACCGTATCAGATTAGTGTCTTAATAATGGATCACATTATTTAAACATAGTGAATGATATTCAACATCTCCCATAAAGATCAACCCCTTTAGTTTTCCTACCTAAATCCTTTCTTTATGTCTTATCGAATGAAAACATAAAAAGGGTGTGTTTGAATTCTCAGAAAGTTTAAACATGAAAAAAATCATAAAAAACATAAAAATGATAATTTAAATTCATGAACATAAATTTTTAATATCAAAATCGCAATTCATGAAAAAGTTCATGGTAGTTTGTAAGGTATAACTCATAAATTAAAAGAAACCATGATAAAATAACAATGACAAAAAATGTAATTTTGGAAAACACATAAGTATATAAAATCATTTCTATCTTATATAAGGATCATTTCTAAGACCATCATAATGGATTGAGTCCATTACATAACTGGGTTTACATTCAATTCCATCTATTTGTTTCTAAATTGGATTTCCCATCTTTTCCAGCATTGCATTACTAAACGAGATTTACATACCCTTCCAGCCGTGTCTATCCCATGAGATATAAATCATTACGTAATGAAGTATATGGAGATATTGGCCCCACCCATATCATAATTAAAACAACACATATGTAGGATAGAATAAAATAAACCATTCATCACAACATAACCCGTGGAAAAAAATTGGTTTCTTAAACATCATTACATAATATCATAATATATGAAATACAATTGGATTTCATAGATTGAATTAAATCCTAAAATTAATCAAATAATTTTCATAAAAATGGTATAAACATAACCCCATTTTAATAATGTCATATTATATTGAACATAATATTGATAAAACACATAAAATTAATTCTTGATGAAAATATCCTTTCTTCTTTAAAAAATGTTTACTTTTCCAAAAACACCATGAAATTTAAAAAGAAAATAATTTCTATCAAAATAACCACGACAATTTTAAATGGAAGATTCATGGAAACATGGTATTTTTAGAGCCTAAAAATCCATTCATGTTGTATAAGATAAAAAACAATAATCCCAAATTTTTTATGGAAAATTCATAATGTACCTCATATGGAAAAAAATGAAATATTACTTTTAAACCATGTTGTAAAAGTCAAATATGTGTAAAAATAAAATTAAACTAATATAAAAGATAATTAAACATTTTATGAAATTTTTTTTATCAAACATGGAAATGGATTGTAATGATTAGCCAAGTAATAATTACATATAAAAAATCTCAGATAATAATGAGATTGAAAAATTATCCCTTACCTTAGGAATGATACCCTTCGTATTTATCTGAACCACCTCGTTTTCAAATATCTATTTTAATTTTAATAAGAGGTCACCATATGATGGATTTCATCCCAATTTGTGTATTCATTAAAGAATATTGTTATGTAGGGAGACTATTTATTCCAAATGATGGACATGGCATGGGGATTAAGAGCTGCTAGTATGTTGGTAGATGTGCTTCCCTATTTTAAGATGGTGGTGGGTCACATTAGAAAAATATGGAATAATTATTTTATAAGGAATTGATTTTAGTATTATAATTTCTAAAAAGTGATTTATTTCAAGGATAATACGAGGATGTGTTGAAATCCCCTGAACTAATATCTTTTAGACTAATTTATGTCACAAATTTTACATTATCATTTATCTTTAACCATTATTCAAATAAATTATCTCTGACCATGTCTTCCTGTATTTTAATAGTATATGATCAATTTATTTACTATAAAATTCAATGTGAACCTGATGTGGATCATTAAGGACACTTTTAACATTATTTATGTTAGTTATATCGATATTATATTTTTATGACTATTATATCATTTAATAAAATAATATTTAATTTGAAAACTCATTTTTGTCAATTTTGACACAATTTTGTAATTAATTTTTTCAAAATCGATAACAACATTATTTATTATAAAAAATAACATTAACTACAACATAAAAAGTCCAAATATTCCATAAAATTCTTTTATGAGATAAAAACATTCTAATTAATTTTTGTAACACTTATAATATCATTAATTTGATACGTTCATTAATATGTTAATCTCTCCATCATCATTTTTTCATAAACAATTTCTATATAATAACTAAAATTTATAAATAAAATACCATGATTTAGGGAATAATTTTTTTTATAATTAGTTCATATAGTAAAATATATCATTTATATAACCCCACCATAATGTTGTTTTTTAAAAAAATACATTTTTTGTATTTTTTTCCATTAAATTAAATTAATTCTTATAACCTGTCATTTTCACCCCGAAGTGGAAACCAAATGCCAAAAGATCATGCTATAGAATATTTTTGACAGACATGGCCCATAAAATATTATTATGACACATGTTAGTGTATTTCAATATTATTAAAAAATTATTTTATCATTATTTACCTAATTCACCCTTTTACATTGGTATATTAAAAACATTACGGATGTTATTATTCATAATGCCAAAAAATAAAAGGCACATATTTAAATTATTGGGAAATTTTTATTCAAAATATGTAAACTAATTTCTTTAATTACAAACACACAATTTTCATAAATTATTTTTAAATTAATTCATGTTGTCAAAAGCATAAACTAGGTTTTTAGTAAGTAAAAACTATAAAAAGATTGACCTGTTTTTATATCAAATTTAAATGTAAAATAACTTCCAATGACAAAAATTTCACTAAATGATAAAAATATAATTTATTGAAACTAAAAAAGCTAATATAACTATATTAATAAATTTTTAAAAAGGCAGTTTTGAATTAACATCCATTATTTTTCACTATTCCATCATATATGAATTTTTTCAGCAATATACCTAATGTTCAAGCAATGTAAAATTTGATGTCTCAATTCAAGATGATATGTTTTTATGGTCAAAAATAACATAAAAAGGTGAAAAACTAGATTTAAAATGGTTCCTCCATCAAAATGTGGAAAACATCAATTTTAGAAGAATACTCATTTTATCCATATAGTTAAATTAGTTTATATATCATGTATATAAAACAAATAAAATGAATTTTAAATATTAACATCAATATATTTCATATATATTTTACCAGTAAAATTCTTTAGGTGATTTCATTGATGTATAAGCTCAAATATTTTCATTTAAATAGTTTTTAAGAAAACAATTCCATTTAATTAAAAAGGGTTCTATTTTCAATTATAAATAATTATTCATAAAATAATTTATTAATGGCATGTGTAATCAATATTTTCATAAATCAGTTAATAATGTTAATTACCTACAATTTATCACATAGATAATAAGGTAACAAATTAATAGTCAGTTGTTCCCATATACTCGGTCTTGTGAGAAATGAATTATTGAAAAGGATCTTTAAATTTTTAGTAATACAAGCCATGAATAGTGTTGCATATACCGAAAGATAATATGGTGTTTCATATAGCACACAATATTATTAGTGTATCATATAACAAAAGGCATAAATGAAATAAAAAATAATTTTTCCCATAAAATACTAGTGAGTTACATTCCACTCCCCTTTAAAAATAATTTATCCCTAAAAATTCTATGGGCATATAAAATGTTTAGTAATTTAATGTTTCATTAGAAGAAACCAACATTGTAAAAAGTAATAATAAAATTTTATTATAAAATTGAAATTAATAATAATCATAGTTAACCATAAGGATTCCTCAATGGGTTTACATATATAATAACAAAGGTGGGAAGAGAAAAAATTGACATTGAATAAAATTATAACCATCATGTTATGTTAGATATTGATAGAGAACATGGTTTGGGGAATATAAATAACCACACATCCATAAATTTGTGATGATTTATGGGACCATCTGATTAATGGGTTAAATGGTACAAGGATAACAATTTCTGGTTATTGATTTTTTTAATAAATATCATGATATTTGTATGAAGAGAAATACAAACTTGATTTCAGAAAAATCTCATGGTTGTTCTTAACTTGAACAATTTTTATTTTTTCTCTTATTCAAAAAAATGATGTTGAATGTTTCATTAATTAAGTGACTGAAGATCATGTGATCCATAAATTGAATGATATCACATTCAATCTATCTCTAAAATTTTTTTATTACATGTTATCGCATATGAATATGTTCACCTATAAGGAGATAATACATTAATCCAAAAAACATCAAATTATGTATAACTTATACTATCTTAAAATCCATTAAAAAATGAAAATATACATCTGTAGAAGGAGGTGAACTATATTAGCTTATCAATCATCTCCCACATTTCATCAGAAAAATCATTGTTGTCAAATTTTAATCATGGGAATACCTTAATCATGTTTTTTTGAAACATGTTAATTATATGAATTTCCATAGAACCTAAGTTAAATCATGGATTATTTAAGAAAATAACTCTATTATCCTACCCAAAATCCAAAAATACTATATACTAAAACCACGATATCATTTTTCCCAAATACAAGTCATGACATCATTAATACTATAGAACATTTCATTATCTCTGCATGCCATCATTATGCACATATCATGTCTTTTCCAGAATATATCAGAATAACTTTTCATTATTATCAGTACCATTCAACATATTTTTTCAAATACTTAAGGAAAAATAATAGAGTGACCATAATTATATGTTCATTAATTCTATAGTACCATAAAATTATATATTTAACATTATTCTTGATAAAAATCCAATAATTCCACTAAATTTTTAAACCATTGAAAGAGATTCATAATTTTATTATTTAACACATCTTTCATGACATATATCATTTGAAGTCTCTTTAACATCAGATAAGTAAATACTAAAAATATGACCATGTTAAATCAATTCATGATATTTTCCTATAGGGAAACTATTTTTATAATCCCCAAACATTCCACATTAAATACACTTAATCGTCATTGATGTCTTATCAATACCATCATCATTTTTTATTATGTTAACTATACATATTCCATTGGAATTATATGATTTGGGTCCTTTTCCATTTCCAATGTACTTCTTGTTCCTTTGATTCATTCCCCTTGATGACTCTTCACACAAGATTTACATTTTGAAAATTAATCATTCTTTCCTCTATGATCACCATAAAACACCATATTTCTTTTAAATGCTGGATCAAGACACTCACCAATGATGATTTTATTGATCAAATTATGAGATTGATGATTAGGAATAATAACTATGTTTCAACTTACAACTCCAATATCATTTAGTTTCTTATTATTAATATCATTCCATTTTCCATCATATTATTCATTTACATGAATCCCCATTGTTCCAACAATTTTTTAAAACCCAAAAAGATTATTGTGAGAGGAAAAACTCCTACTAGGAAAACAATATAATCATAGGGGGTAAAATCAGTCTCTAACATCTTAGGTATAATACTAGGTTATTCATGATTTTAAACATAATTATATGATAGTAACAAATAGATAGATTTATATTTAAATATACACTAGAAAAATACTAGGAAATATCTCTAGGGATCTCACTATTCTAACATGTTTGCAATGGTAAACTAATCCATTGATCTAACACCAACACTAATGACCCAAAATTGATGTACATGGAAATTTCATTTTTATTTTTTGAAATACTTAATACATAAAGGAAAATGATTCACATATATCGTATTATTTTTGTTTCATTGGAAGCTTGGAATAGATTCATCTATCTCTGTAAAATATCTTCAAAATCTTTCATACCAATCATCCTTGTTAGTTTTCCTACCTAAAAATGGTCATTATATCCTTTAGATTATAAAACATAAAAAGGGTGAGATCAAATTATTAGTAAGTGTAATCCTGAAAAACATTAAACCAAACCTAAATATAACAATGTGAAAACATGAACATGAATTTTAGATATCAAAATCATGATTCATGAAATAAATCTTGGTTGTTCTTAATGAATAAATCATAAATGAACATGAACCATGATAAAATTAAATTGTCTTAAAACATGGAATTATGGAAAACACATAACTACAGAAAATAACTTCTATATTATCAAAGGCTCATTTCCAATACCATCATAGTGTATAAATTCCATTAATGAAATGTGTTTACATGCCATTTTATCCTGATATTACTAAGTTGAATTTACCTACCATTCTAGACTTGTATTAATAAACCATATTTACAAGACATTCATGCCATGTCTATATCATGATATATAAGCCTTTATATAGTGTATTTGTGCGAGATACTCGTCCTGCAAATCACATAATTAAAACCATACATAAGTGGGCCTAAATAACATAAATATTTCACCACAACATAACCCATAGAAAAAATGGGTTTCTTAAACATCATTACATCATAACATAATCCATGAAAAAATGGATTTCATATATATAATCCGATCATAAAAATAATTAAATAATTTTAATAATAAGCATTGAAAGATAACTTTATTTAAACAATGCCATCTTGTTTGGAAAATAACATTAATAGAACATATCAAATTGATTCTTCAAAAAATATCATTTCTTCTTCAAAAACAATTTATTTTCTTAAAACATTGTTCAATTTTAAAAGTAATGAATCTTTTTTAAAATAACCATGAATAACTAATGGGGAAGATTTATTGAAAAAATATTTTTTGAAATAATAAAAATAAATTCATTCCTTATGTGTAAAAAAATTATTCTCGTACATTATCATGGAAATTAAAAAAGTACCTCTTATAGAAAATGAAAGAAGTATTCCTTTCAACCCAAATAGTAAATAACAAAATGTGTACAAATGACTTTAAAATGCATAAAAGATTTATAAACATTTAATGTTTTTTTGGGAAAACATGGACATGGATTATAAATATTCCCATGTAACAAATTATATATAAAAAATATTAGATAATAATGAGAAAATGAAATTATCCCTTACCTTAGTTCTGATATCCTTTGTATGTATCTGAACCTCATCGTTTTCACGTATCCCTATTTTATTTTCCGAAAATGTCTTATTAGGATTGAATTTTTCATAATGTGTGGTCTCTAGGAGAATGGGAGGCATGTTGGGAGCTTATTTGAGTTGAACTTGGATGTTCCAACTGGCTTGAGAGGTGAGAGTAATTTGGTAGATATGGTGGAAAATTATAAGAGGGAGGAGGGGCACATTAAGAATGTCTTGAAAAAAAAAATTTATTATAAATTTATTATCTAATTGTAGAAGCATCAAAGTTGTATATTTAAGGGATATGCTGAGGATTGGTGTAAATCCTCTCATCCAATAGGTTTTGGATAAATTTTTCTAGCAAATATGACCTTATCATTTGGATTTGACCATTAGTTAAATAAATTAACTCTTAGCATGTCTTATTATAATTTTACTCAATATTTTCAAAATATTTACTATAAAATGACAATATAATGTAATGTAGATCATTAATGACATTTGCATCTTTATATATTCTAATTGTCAATGTATTATATTTTTATGATGATTATATAATTTAATAAAATCATATTTTAAAAAAAACACATTTCTCTCAATTTTAGAACTATATGTAATTTATTTTGGAAAAAGCTATAAATACCTCATTTACATGAAAAAAATACATTTAATAAAATATTACAAGTCATAATCATCCATAAAATTTATGTATTACATCAAAATATTTAAATAACATTTATTTTTATATTTATAATATCATATATTTTAAACATTCAATAATAAGGTAATCAATACATCATTATAATGTCAATGATTATTTAATGTCTAAAACTATAGATATAAGACCATGTTGTGTGAAATATTTTTAACTTTATAAAAAAAATTATATTAAAATATATCAATTATATAAACCCATCTTAAAATTATTTTATTAATAAGATACAGGTTTTTGTTATTTTTACCTTTACATTTAATTAATTATTATCACATGTTATTTTTACATCCAAGTGGCTCGCAAATGCCAAAAGATTTCTCTAGTGATTTTATTTTCACCCTTAACTCATCAAATAATTTTTTTTTGTTAGGGTAGTTTTGTATTATTATAATATTATTTTTACCCTTTATTTAAGTAATTTATCCTTTTACTATAGTAAATAAAATTATTTACTGAAGTAATTATTCATAATATCACAAAATAAAAGGTAATTATTTACATAATTTTGAAATTATGATTAAAAATTTTCAATACATTTTTCAAAATTCAATATATATAATTTGAATTAATTAAATTAAATTAAATTTCCATTATTAATAAGAGAAATAATGTTTATAGGAATTAAAAACTGTTATAAATTAACATTTGGGTATATCCAATTTAAATGTGAAATTACTTATAAAGACCAATATTTTATTAAATGATAAATACATAATCTAATTAAACTTTAATCTCAATTAAAAATAATATCTAACAATATAAATAAATTAGATGAAAATGTAGATTTAAATTAAAATGCAGTTTCATTCACTATTAATTAAAATATGAATTTCATCATACAAAAAAAATTATTATAAATTTTGATTTACCTCTTCCAATGAAAATTTTAATTTTGTAAAAAACAAATAATGTTGTAAAACATATATTTAAAATGGGTTCTCCATTAAAATTTAGTAAAACTTCATTTAAAAAAAGATCATTTTATTCTTAAAATTGAATTTATTCATAAAGAAAGTCTATATAACATATAAAATGAATTTTTAATATTAAATTGTGTATATTAAATATATATATATATATATATATAATTAATAAAATCCATAAATATATATTTAATAATTTTACAAACTCACATAAATTCATTTAAATCGTTTTTCACAAAAGAAACATACAATTTTAATTCTTAGGGGTTTTATTTTCTTTTATATATAACTTATATCCAATGAATTTATTAAATTAATGTATATAAACATATTTTAATATATCAATTAATACTGTAAAATACCAACATTTTAATAGGTAGGATATAAGCTAACATAATAATATTTAGTTGTTCACTAATACTTGGGGTGACATGAAATGAATTATAGCGAAAGAATGTGATTTTTTTTGTAAAAAAAGATAAAAATTGTATTGTGTATACGGAAAGATAATACAACATTTCATATAGAATAAAATAATCTTAGTGCTGTATAAAACACAAGATATCAATGAAATTAAAAAGAATCAATCAAATAAAATATAGCGTTGTTACATTATATATGCCTTAAAATTAACTTCGCCTTCGAAAGTCAGCTGGGTAATAAAATTTTTAATACATGAAGATTTTATTCATATAAACCCCTAATGTCAAAAAGGAATACTAAAATGTAATTTCATAAAAGGAATGTTAGAAACATAATTCTTAGCCATTGTAACTTCTCAATGGGTTTCAATATAGAAGAACATTAGTTGGAATCGTAAGCATTGACTTGGATGAACAATATAACGATTATATTGTGATGGATAGTGATAGAGAACATTGTTTTGATAATTTTAAAAACTATACAACCATAAATTTGTGAATATTTGTTAGACGATATGATTCATCATTGAATAAGGTATTAGGATAACATTTTTTATTTCAAGACTTATTCATAATGTAGAAGAATTTGTTATGAGAAGAAATACATAGTTTATTTTAGTACAATCTATCTGTTGGTCCTTCCTGGAACAATTTACCACTTCAAAATTTATTTAATGAAATGTAGTTGAATTTGACGTTCCTAATGTGTTAGCAGATCGTGCATTCCACTAATAGAATGATAGGTCATTACATTTGTCTTAAATAAAATATATGATAGGTTATTATATATGGATAAGTCCCCCTATAAAGAGATAATAAAATAATATAATAAACATCAATTGAACTATATCTTATACTATATATAAATCCTTCCAAAAACTGAAATTTTCAAATTTTGAATGAGGTGAACTAAATCAGCGTAGCATTTATCTACTATATATCATTTGGCACTTGTTTTTTGGGACATTAAAAACATTTGAATACCTTATTCATGTATTTTTTAATCATTTTACTAACTTTAATTACTATATAAGCTTTGTGAAAACATGAATGATATAAAAAATTAAATCATTCAACATACAAAAAATCCCAAAAATTCTATATAATGACACCATGATATCACTTTATCCTTATATCAGCCCAGAGGTTATAAATACTATCAAAAGTAATATTATTCCCATATCCCATCAGGATGAACATATCATGTGTTTACCAAAAATATTGGAATAAAATTTCATAGTTGATGGTATCATTCAACATATACATTCAAATACATAAGAAAAAAACAGTTTACCATTCCTTAAAAGTTTCATTATTCTATATTACAATAAAATTACTTGTATAACATTATTTTTTATAAGCATGAAATATTTCCAATATATACATAAACCATCGACTAATATTCTTAATTTTTTCCTTAACACTTCCTTAATCTAATATATCATTTGTAGTGTGATCATCATTAGCAGTATAAATACTACCCATACAACCATGCTGATTCTCTCAATGAGATTTTTCCTTAGGGAATGAATTTTTATAATAACAAAACATTCCAAATTTGGAACATTTATCCATTTTTTATTTCTTATAAATACCATTATCGTTGTGAATTGTGTTAATATATCCTTTTTCATTGAAATTAGTGGCATTGTGTCCTTTTTTCCCACTCGTGAAGCATCATCAAGTCCCATTAAAACATTCTCCATGATTCCTCTTCTCACAAGATTTACATGAAAAAATAAAACATTCCTTAATCTATTATCACCAAGAAACTCCATCTTTCTATTATTTTCTAGCTTAGGAATCTCACCAATGTATAGATTGTTGATAATATTATGATATTGATGATTATACATAATAACAATGTTTCAACTTCCAACTCCCATTTTATTTGGTTGATAATGAAGTATATAATTCCATTGACCCTCAGATTATTCATTAACATGAATCCTCTTGTTTTTTGCAATTTTATAAAAACTAAAATGATTAGTGTGAGAGAAAAAAATCGTACTTGGAAAACAACAGAATAATGGGGGGAATACATTAAATCTCTAACATCATAGGTTTATTCCTATTTTATTCGTGATCATTACCATAATTCTATGATAGTAACCGTTAGTAATACATATCCTTAGGGAAATGCCTAGAAAAATCCTTATAAATATCTATAGGGATCCACCTTTTCATCCTACTCAACAATGGTTATCTAAATGTTTTATTTGATAAAAACTGTAATGAACCAAGAATGACATACAAGGATATTATATTTCTTCTTTGTAATTATTAATACATTATAAAAATAGAATATCAAATACACAATTTGTTTATTATCTTTAGAAACATAGATCACATTCATATAACTTGTTGAAATATCTTCAACATCTCAAATAATGATACCCCCCTTAGTTTTCCTACCTAAACCATTCTATATATCATATAGAAAAGAAACTATAAAAAGGTTCATCTCAAATAATCTTTATGGGTAGACATGATGAAAATAAAAACACATCAAAATATTAATATAAAAACAGGAACCTAAATTTGGAATTTCAAAATTGTGAGTTATGAAATAAATCATGGAAGATAGAAAGGCATAAATCTTAAATTAACATGAACCCCGATAAAATAACATTGAAATAAAACATACAATTTTTGAAAACACATAAGTATAGAAAATAAATTCCATATTAGTGAAATATCATTTCTAAGAACATCATAGTGGAAAAAGTCCATTACTGAATTAGTTTTACAAGCCGTTTTAGCAAGGTTTTTCTGAACCATATTTACCTCCAGTTCCATCCTTGTATTACTGAAATAAATATAAATACCATTCCATCCATGTAAAACTCATGAGATATCAATATTTATGAAATGAATTGATGGGAGATATATGTCCCTAATGTCACTTAATGAAAAACATATATATTGTGCAATAATAACAAATCTTATTCATCACAACATAATAAAAGGAATAAAATTGGTTTCTTAAAATTCATTCAATCAAAAAATAATCCATGTGAATCCAATGGAATACATAAATAGTATTCCAATATAAACATAATAAAATCATTGTAATAATAAGGGAAGAATGATAACCCTATTTAATGAATGTCATCTTAGATGGAAAATAATTTTTATAAAATACATGAAATTAAATCTTGAGGATAATATAATTTTATCCAAAAAGCATTTCTTTTATTAAAACATCATTCAATTTTGAGATAAAATAATTACTTTGAAAATAACCATGAAATCATGAAAGGGTATGTTCATGGAAATAAAGTGTTTTGTAAGAATTAAAATCAATTCACGATTTGTATGTTAAAAAAATTCTTCTCAAAATTTGACCAAAAAATTAAAAAAATAACTCATATGGAAAACGAAAAATAAATATTCATTCCAAACCTTGTAGTAAGAGTAAAAATGGGTAAAAATGACTTTAAAGATACGTAGGAGAATAATAAATATTTTAGGAAAATTTTTTTATAAATCATGTACAGGGATGTTAAATATTACCCAGTTACTAATTACATTTAAATATTCCTAGATAATAATGAGATTTCAAAATTATCCCTTACCTTAGGTCTGATACAATTTGTATGTATCCAAACCTCCATTTTTTCTAGTATCTCCTTTTGATTTCATAAAAGGACTCTATATGGTATATTTTTGATAGATTATTGGTATTTAGGTGGAATGGGGGGATGTTGGGAGATTATTTGAGAAGAAGTTGGTCAATCCATGGGGCTGGAGAGGTGTGAGTAAGTTGGTAGATGTGGTGGCAATTTATAAGAGGGAGGAGAGGAACTTTAGGATTGTCTTGAAATATTATTTAATAATAAATTTATCATTGAATTATAATCACTAAAAAGATATATATTTTGAGGATAATATGAGTTTGGGTATACATTATTTTGATAAATAAATTGTATAGAAGTTTACGTATTAAATTTAAACTGATCTTTTGGAAAACCCCTTAGATAAATAAATGTAATCATCCTATGTCTTCTAGTATTTTTACAATATATGGTAAGTATAGTTACAATAAAATTACATGAGAATAACATGAGATTATTATAAAAATTTTCTACAATATCTAAGTCAATTTACCTAATCATTGATTTTTATGACTATTATATCATTGAATAAAATTTAATATGATATAATAAAACATTTATTTCAATTTTGACTATATTTAGTAATTGATTTTTTTAAGCTATAAAATATTGGTTGATTCGAAAAAATTCATTAACTCAAATATAGAATGTTATTATTACCCAAAACATTCATGTATGGACTCAAAGTTTTATAATATCATTTATTTTAATATTTATAATATCATTTATTTGAATCATTAACTAACAAGGTAATCACTGCTTCATCATTGTGTCATAAAAAAATTTATATAATTAAAAGTTTAGAAATTGTAAATAAAATACCATGATATAGAAAGTATTTGTATCATTTTGATTAATATTTATAGTCAAATATATCATTCTATAACCCCACTATTGAAATGTTTAAGAAAAAAGATACTTGTTTATATTATATTTCTATATAGTTTAAATTAATTCTCATGACATTTCATTTTCACACCCATGTGGCTCAAAAATGCCAATGTTATGGTATACGGATTACCATGGTCTCCTAGGAATCATCATATAATATTAGGACATGTACTATAGTAGTTTAATGTTAGTATAATATTATTATTACCCATATATTCAAAATTTACCCTTTAACCATTGTAAATAAAAATAATTTCTGATGTTAGTATTCATAATGTCAAAAAATAATAGGTTCCTACTTACATAATTTTGAAATTATTATTAACATAAGGAATCCATTTTTAAAAATTAAAAACAATAAATTTTCATTAATTAATTTAAAATTTATTCTCATTGTTCAAATTAGAGTGCATGTTTTTTAGATGTTAGAACTATCAAAAGATTGACATGTGTCTATGTCCAATTTAATTGTTAAATTACTTCTAATGACCAAAATATGAATGAATGATAAAAAAATATTAAAATTACACTTCAAAAAAATATAAATATTGTATCATTATATAATTAAATTAGCCAAAAAGCTGTTCTGATATAAAACACAGTATTTTCAATATTCATTAAAAAATGAATTTGATCAGAAAAAAAATAAAAAGTTCAAACAAAGTAAATTTTGAAGTACCGTATAAAAGGAAGAAGTTTATATTTTCAAAATTAACTTATAATTGTGTAAAAACCCATATTTAAAATGATTTCTCCATCAAAAGGCTGTAAAACATAATTTTTAAAAAACACTAATTTTATCCGTAAAATTGAATTTGTTCTTATAGAATGTCTAAAAACATATAATGTAAATTTTTAATATTAAATTAAATGTATTACATATATATTATTTTAATAAAGTCAAGAATGAATATTTTTTTAATCATTTCCCTTATTTCCATTCAAATATTTTTCTAGAAAAAAAATATTTCCTTTTAATTGAAAATTGTTTTATATTCAATTATAAGAATCTTTTCGAAAAATATTTTATTAAATGCATGTATAAAAATTATTTTCATAAATAATATAATAATATTATTACCCAACATATTAACTACTAGGATATAAGGTATCATAATAATATTTAGTTGTTCACTTGTACAGGGTCTTGCGTGAAATGAATTTTAGAAAAAGAACATGAAGTTTTGTTTATCACAAGCTAAGACTAGTTCTACGTATACCATAATATAATATGTTTTTGCATATAATGAAAACTAATATTTTTGTAGATCATAACACAAGACAAAAATAAATTAAAAAACAATATATATCATAAAATCTTGGGGAGTTACATGCAATTCCTCGTATCACATTTATAAGGGACTTCGTACCCAGTATCATTGTAGTAAAGGGGTTTTCATTCCCCGTATCTCATTTATAAGTGGTTATAATCCAAGTATCATTGAATTTTCTTTATCATGGTCAGTATCACAATATAAGGATTCCTTGCCTATTACAATATAATAGGGTCCCCATTCCCGGTTTCACATATATAAGGGTCGTTATGGACATATAGTATCACAAGGGATGTCATTGACATATAGATTCACAAGGGGGTAATGATCATTTAGTATAATAAGGGTATTCATGCCCATGTAGATTCACAAAGGAACATCATTCCCACATTATATCACAAGTGGGGTTTCCATGCCCTTATCACATATATTAAGTTTCTCTATGTCCACACATAGGTATATAATGTTAAGGTTCTCCATGCCCATTTATTATTAAGAATATAGGTAATCATGCCCATTTGTATATATAATTTTCATAATGGTCATCATACCCATTATCCATTATTAATAAGGGTCATCCATTCCATTTTAGTTTTCAATATATCAATAGTAAAACATGAAATACAAATGTTGATTTTTTTATTATAAAAATGGGAAACCATTGTTCCATTTCTTTTACGTTTCATCACTATACCAATACCATTAAATTCCTCTAGATGTAATTGATAACGGTGTTGTTAATTCAATTCCATATCATTATTCAATAATCAATATTATATTGTTATACAAATGTACAACAGAACACTCCAATAGGAGTTCTTGGATATAATTCTATGAAATGCATTTCAACCAGTAAAAAGGAAAACCCAATGGAATAACTCAAATGTGGGTTTAAAATATCAATATGAATCATATTTTAACAAGTCATTAAATTCCAAGGATATATATTTTTGAAAAGTTTGAAATAGTATAATCAAACGGTGAAACTGACATGTGACAAAAATCAAATGTTATAAAAAATTTAGACTTGAATGAAATAATTAGAATAAAACCAACCTCATGCTCAAAATATTATCATCATTTAGTATAGCCATTTAGTTTGTCCTCTATTGGATGAAATATAAAGAACATATGAACACCCCGATGACAAGGCATATGAACATGCCCCTTAGTAACTACGTTGTGGAGAATAGAAACAATGAATAGATCATGATGAATTAAAATCTTACCTAGACTAATTCAAATAAACAAATTGTTCAGGAATACAAATTCAGATTGAGATGTTATTTAATTTCAAAGGTTATGCAAAAATGGGAGCTCAACTGGAGAAGACAATATTGCATTCTAGTAATAAGAGAAAATAGATAGATAGGGTATGTTAATACACCATTAAGGGAAAGGATAATATTACCCAAAATATTTGGGGATCATTGTTTGGTAGCATAGTTTTTCTAACACATTCTTCTTATATGCACATGAAAGAACACAATGGGGGTCCATGCACAGTTAAGAAAGGGCTGTATGAGAAATTGTGTTCCAACTATGCCATAGGATCTACTACATTTTGGGGTTCAATCTGCACGGTTATCTAGCATTGACACACTTTTAGGGAAAACAATGAACCCTAAATAACAATTTTTTATAGTCATGCATGAATGGTATAACTGGTATTCCTAAACTACACAATTTCTCCTACTCATGCTTCCAATATATGTTTCCCCTGACCTATGTTCTGAGATCCAAAAAATCCATAGAAACCCATTATCCTATGAAACCAAAGTATACATCTGTATATAGTCAAATTAAATGATTTTAGAAACTGAATTAAATGAATCTATCATGATATAGAGTGTAGGATTATACATAAAATATTACGAGATAATGAGTTGAGTATATTATTTGGGGGTTGAATATTTAAAATATATAGTCTGTCATACCCCTATATATATATATATATATATCAATATCACCTAATGAAATCCCCGAAAGGCTGCTTTGACTTTTTTTGAGTTGAAAATGGAATTTGTTTCCCAAGGGAGGTTAAAATATCATTTGGGTTCTATTCATTGGGAAATTCCTTTAAATATGTATTTATTGCAATTTAATTATTAATTTTCTCTCTCTAACCCATATTCATCCAATCATTCATATGATATGGAGTGAGATCCTTTCCATTAATTGATTTTTCCAACTGATGGTAAAAGGGGGGAGAGGGGGATTCATTATCAAAGGATTCCTAACAAAATTGGATTAGGGTTCAATGATGATAGAGTATGGATCCAATCTAGATGCTCGACAGAATCACTATGAGGTAGGGTTTGCTTCTAATTTTTTTCCACTTATGGATTCTGCTAACAATTATAATCTATATATTCGATTTTATGTTTTATCTTGATGGTTAAATACTATAGTAGGGTAATTTGGGGATAAATGAGGATTTGAAGTTATTTCCAATGGGTTTCATTTATAAAACCTGATCACATGGTATATACTTCATAAACATATATTGGGTATCCTTCTGGTGTGATAAGGAATAATATTAGGTCTACATAAAATGTTTTCCAAATACTCATTATCTATGAGATTGTAGGTATATGGTTGGGGATGTATCCAGTAACAAAAAATGATACCCCATACAATGTACGTTACTTGTAAAAGTACATTCCATGTTGGGTTAAATGGCGTGTGTAACATACCAAAATCTACCACGCTTCCACATTACCAGAAAAGCGTGGTTAATGATACCTCAAGCATGACTCACCATATTGTAGATGCTACCAGCTTGAAATGAGGGTGTACTCAATATTGTATAGAGACTATACTCCATCAATTGGAGGTAAATTGCAGTTTAAATAACAATATAAATAACATTATCAATTTAATTTTTAAGATGACATAATATCTCATACCATAGGGAAATAAAATATGGAACAAATAAAGAAATATTAATAAATTATTGATTGACATATGGACATATAGTTAAAAGAAAAACTGAAAAAGATATTTAATAAAAAAGTTTCAGACACACAGTAGACCCAAAATATTTATGTCTCAAACCCCATGTCAGTCTCATATACAAAATCCATCCCAAAAAGCATGTAGTAAAATAAAAAACATGGCCCTTTCCATTTTCCATACCAAATATCCATGAAATATTCATGGGTAGTAAAATGAAACCTTAATAGTGTGTGAGGGAAACTCAACATGTCAGTACAACTATGTCTAAACAGATCTTGTATGATTATTAGTGTATGCAAGAAGCGATAAGTAGCTACATTAGTTAATCAACTGATACAATATGACTATCAACCTACATAGGAACCTGGTTGTAATGTCTCTACGCATGTAAATAAACCATTCCATCCATATATATTAATCAAGATAATATACTTTGGTTCCATAATTGAATATAATTATGCATGTATCACAACAATGCCAACCATAACCATATAAATTTGGGAAAACCACAAAAAATCTGGTCCATGAAAAATCTATTTGATTTTCATTATGTGTCACTAGGCATATCCCGTAATATAATATTTTCATCATTTGTTAGGGAGTAGCTCACTATATAAGAATGTAATGAAGTGTTAGGAATTATCCAGATATATAAGAATTTGTGTATGTGTCGTGGAATAACACATTGTATAATAATTTCTGTATATGTCAACTAGTCATAATGGCATGGATACCACAATATTACATTATAAACCAAAATGGTAAATAAAAAAAATATCATTTCAATTTCAATTCCACATTAATTTGTAGAAGAAATGATCAATATTCATTTATATAATAAAATAATTCATTACCAAGGCATTTTATTTCAATTAATCGCCCCAAAAAAATGGCATGCTCAAAAATCTTTAATCCACTAGCCTATTGATTTGTAATTAAGGATTTTCTTAACTAATGGGTAGCCCAAAGATCGGTAACATTAACAATTAAATCAAAATGGATCCACCCAATATTGAAATCTATGATTTTCTGTTTATCAAATAATAATTAATTAGAGAGAACATTAGGTCATCACAATAATAATATTTTAAATACATGAAATTCCATGGATCCTAGGGTTAGACGGCGATGTCAACTGTACTAGAATCATCCGTGGGTTCGGGAGCGACGACAACTGAACTATAATCCTCCATGGGTTCGGCAGTGACGACAAATACACTGGAATCCTCCGTGGGTTCACCAGCGATGACAACTGTACTTGGAGCCTCCGTGGGTTCGGTAGCGATGATGAATCAATGACTACATATGATCATCTTTATATCTATATGAAATATGTGTACCTGTGTGAGCTGAGTCTTGACATTCAGTCATTATCATCGGTGTGATTGAATGGATTTCTTGTGTGGATTGGGTTGTGCTTGGGCTCGTGAGTTGGAGCTGAATTGTGATTATTAACATAGTTATATGTGTGATCATATACCTGAGTAGAGTTGGTTGATACCTCGTGTTTGTATCCTTCTTTTGTGGTTTATACTTTGTGGATTCTGGGAGACCTTCGGGGGTCTCAGAGTCCCTACTAAGTATCACATACTCACCCCTGCACGGGTTACGCCCGCACTACATTGTGTTGGATGTAGACAACATACAACACAGATCGAGGTAGAGACTGGTGGAGCTGGATGGTACCCGAAGGTGGATCACTAGGCGAGACATACACGGAGAAGACGGACGGACCCAAGGTGCTGAGGTGGCTATCGGTACCCACCATTCAATTGGGACTCCCATAGGATGACTCAGTAGTGGATTCTTTTCTTTACTCCATTTATACTATCTTTTCAGTTGTATCATATATTACAGTTGGGTTTGTGTACTAATACATTTACTTTCCAGGACTTACTTTTGTACTCAGTTTTACTTAGTGTTTACTTCTATTGTGTACTCTGTTGTGTTTGTTTACATTCAAATGGAAATACCTTCACTTTTATTGGGATTTACGCCTTTGGTGCTAGTATCCATCACCTGGCCTATGGAAGGTGGGATTGGGGTAGTCACGGCACGGGCCCCGAGGACGTGTCGTGACAAAACTCGCATATTTTATTTATATATTTCTAGGTATTCTTATTTATTTCTATATATGTATCTTTTAAAATATATTAAAAAATATGTATATTCTAATCTATTTATAGTCATGTCTATTTATATATATGTCTATATTACTATCTGGTAATATATTTAGACCTATTTATACAATTATGTATATTTTAATATTTTTAGGTTTATTTATTTACAAATTACGTTTTAATTAAATAATTTTTTATTCATTTTACTTATTAATTGTAAATACTATATTAAAAATATATATATTTAGACACACACATACACATATAATTATATTTATATGTTAAAATATTTTTATATACTAACACAGATATATATTTTTATTTTGGTATATATATATATGTAATAAGAAAGAATTATTTTCTAGTAATTAGTTAAGATAAATTAACATTCATAGACATATATACATAATTATTAATAATGAATAATGAATAACATAAAAATTATATATTAATTACATATATTTTTTATTCATTTTACTTATTAATTGTAAATACTATATTATTCATAAATATATTTACACACATACATATAATTATTTTTATATGTTAACATAATTATATATACTCACACACAAATATATTTAGACACACACACAAACACACATATTTAAAAAGAAACTGTTATTTTCTAGCAATTAATCAAAATAAACAGAAAAACACACACATATATACAAAATTATTAATAATGAACAATGAACTCAATATAATTAAAATACCACTAGTTTCAAATATAATATTATTGGATAATTTTAATCCCAAATTGATACAAATTAGAATGAAATATATAATAGTTAATTATGAAAAAAAAAATAAATCTAAATTATTTATTACATAATAATAACATTTTAATTTATAAACAATATTAATGATTAATGATTAATTATTCTTATTTATAATTTGTTAATACTAATTTATAACACATTTATAGGATTGTATATATGTATAAATAATTAATTAAAATTTTAGTATATTTATAAAATGATGGTAGTGGTTTTAAAATTAATGACTCCATGAAAATTAGGGTCATTAAATAAAAAGATGCTCTAATTATGTTACCAATAAAATTTATTATTTAGGTATGGTTTATAAAAACAATTTTAATTATCATCATTTTCAAAAACAATCACCAAAAAAGCATATAGAAATATTTTAGCAGTTGTTTAGAAAACTATCTCTAAAAAGGTGTTGTTAAATGTCTATTTCTTAATAGTGATATATATATTTATTTATATTGAAAAATATGGGTAATAAATGTTTTGTATGAATTTTATAATGGGAATAAATGTTATTTTTTTATTCAAATTTGAAAAAATAATTGATTTTCTGTATGTAATTAGCCATATAAATTACATATTGGGATTATTTTTAAAACAAAAACTCTAATTATTTTCCCAATGATATATTACGTTTAGATATTCTAAAAAAAAAGAAAAAAACATAATTACTAATCACATACATTACAAGAGGGCACATATACTCACAATAATTTTTCCACCAAATTAATAACTCTAAAATAAAACACGGTTTCATTCCATGATATATCATAATAATTTTAACCATAATATCATCTTTCTCATAAAAAATCATTAAACCTTGTGAATAAACAAATGAAATCATGGGATGGAAAAAAATAGGTTTGGGATACACAAAGAAGAAAATTAGTTACTCTTGTGAAAACAAGAAAACCCATGAAAACATTTATTATATAGTAATACATTTCACCAAAATGAAGTAGTAAATACTTATATTTCTTATTAAAATCATTATTTAATAATTCTGTAATTATAATATTATAATTACCCCACAACAATCATAGATTTAAATAATTTTATACTGTTACATAATTATAATTTTCATACATATAAATGGAATAACCATGTGGTTAACTTCCACACATGTCACTATTATAAATGGAATTACCATATGATCGACTTCTATACCGAATTCATTTAAGGGTTATCATGGACGCACCCATAATTTATTTATTATGGAACTACACATAATTGGTTTATAATGTAACCAACTTTTAAATGTCTATGTACCATTAAATAATCACAACACATAAAGCATTAAAATTTCATCTTGTCAATATTATAATTTCTGTTTAAGTCATAAGAATAAAATTCATGTTATTGAAATAATAAATACACATACATAACCAATTTTCAATGACAAAAACACCCAAATATGGGAAAAATTTGTTTCTTTATCTTTTTTAGATATATTAATACTTGTATAAAAATCAAAATATCAAAAAATGGTCAAGAGGACTGAGATTTTATTGTCATTGTACATGTTAAAAAACATTCTTTTTGTTATTTTTAATGAAAGTCAAATGTATCTTAAAATATAAATTGAAATATTCTATTTTGTAAACCTTATAGTGGAATTCATGTTTAAAGGGATTTTTATAGTTTAAATAAAATTAGGTGGGTCTATAATAAAAAAATATGCATCAACGAATGGGGATGGAGACAAAGTTCCTCACATAGAGTCTGAATCATCATGTATAATATGAATATTTCTAAATAATAATGATAGGTTAATTATTTAATTTAATTATGATGTTTTTAAAGAATATTATTTATTTTATATCACAAATTATCATGAAATTAAAATTACATAATTATTTATGACGATATCTGAACCTTTATCAATATTTGATACATGAGTCCAAAATGACTTCGGTTTGTTGTCAACAGAAATTTTTTAAATTGTTTTATAATATAAAAAATAATATTCAGGAAATAATAAAAACATTTATACATTAATTATAATTTTATATCAATCTATAACATATGTATAATAAAAATTAAGCATGTTACAATCAGAGAGATAGAATGTTTTACGTACACATTAGGAACTTTTCAATTTTACAATAATAATTATTAAAAGATGGAAAAAATTATTTTATTTTTAAATAATTATTGTAAAATAATTAATATAATATTAAAAACTTATATTTACTTTTTAAAATCATCAATTTAGTGTGGTGATGAAAAATAAATCACATCTCTTGGTGGAGGTGATAGTTCACGCATCTGCTTAAAAAACATTATCAATTATTCATATAATGAATGGAAAGAACATAAATAATATATTATTTTTTTATAATGATAAATTTTTTATTATTATCATATATAATCTTTAATTCAATTCTTATAATTATTTTATGGATATGGTGATGGAAAATGAATTATATCCGCTCACGAGGTGGTAGTTCACAGTAGACATGAATGATTAATTATTTACTCTTTTTAGGGATGTGGATATGGATTACGGTGATGATATTAGAATATTGAAATATAATTATATTGAGGGTAATATATTTATTATTTTTACATTTTTTAATGAATTTGGAATAAGAACAAAAAATGAAATACATTACCAAAACAATACCACTTCATCAGATGATTTCTTTTCCTTGACACCATAGGACCACTAGTGGTTGTTTTATACCTATAATATGTTCTCTTGAATGTGTTTAGGGATTAGAAGTATGTATTTAGGAATATATTAGTCTAAAAATTGTGATTTTATGTGTGTAGAAAATAAAATAATGTGTTCCCATTTATTGGAAAGGGGGTGAGCACTATTAGAAAATGTCAAAGTATTAAATTTATATAAATACATATTATAGTACCAATGGATGAAAACTTACTTTTTTATAAGAAATGATTAATATTGGTCTAAATATATTAATGAAATAAAAATTAGAAATTTTTTGACTATTTCTAGTTCTTATCATTATTTTTTACACTTATTAAACCTTTCGAATTTTTACACTGATATCATTTAACAAAAAAATGAAGCTTAATATGATTTCAATAATATGTAAAAAATAATATAATTGAGTTATTTTTTAAATTTTGAGACATATTTCAATAATTTGTGTTCATTTATGATTTTAATAAATTTTATATCATTTTATAAAATATTACTTATTTCAAAATATAATTAATGTAAATTTAAAAACTATTCATTGCATGTATATTTAAAAATATCCTTCAAACTTGATATATAAAAAACATTTAAATAATCAATAACATATCAATAACATCTATAAAGGTTTTCTAAGAAATTAATTATATTAAAATCTTTTTATTTTCATGTGTTTAATATCTTTTATTTAATATTTACATAAATTAAACAATAAATACATCAATATTTTGTAAGACATTATGTTAAATATTTATTTCCAAGAAATTAAATATAAATTAAGATGATGATATTTAAGGATTTTAGTTATTAAATATTTATATAATTAATGTTATTTTTTTGAGATATTCATTATTTATGTAATTATGGGAAATTACATTTTTGGATGAAAAATGAACGGTATGAGATAACCTTTCAGGTTAAAACATATGATGTATATTTATGATTATGTTTCATACATTTATATGAATTATATACGTATTATATATGTATTATATATGTATTATATATGTATTATAATTATACAGTTTTAGGATATGTACAACCATATCGTTGGATTACAACTTATCCTGTAAAAATAGGCTGTGGGAGTAAAACCCACAACTGAACGACGATAAGGGTGCATCACCTAACATTATCCTACATGAAGTCATGATTGTTATGGATTTTTCTATTTAGATATATAATTTTATGGATAACGAATAAGTTGAATTTTGTAAAATATGTAATATAATATTGATAACCATATATTTGTAATAATATTTAGTGATTATGTGAATAATATCATTTGGAAGACATTTTCAATTTCAGGATCCTTATATGATTTCCGATAATATAATATAATGATATTTTATTTAAACAATAAAGGTTGAATTATCCTTTATATAAAAAATATTATTTTTTGGTTATTCAGTTAATTTTTGGAAATGGTTTTAAAAACATTGAGATGATATAGTTTCTGTAAACTAAATTTGTTTTATAATACCTTATGCGAGACAGGTGAAATTTAAAGATAAATGATAAAATTTATCTTGGAAGATGATGTGATCCAATGCTTCAGAATTTTGTGTTTCAATATGAGAATGTTATATGTTAGTAATGTTTAATTATAGTTAATTTTTTTGGCAAAAATTGGGTACAATTGTGGAATGTTGAAAAATGTAGTTTTTCATAATATATATATTTATTATTTTTCTTTAATTAACTTATCTTATACAAACCATTACTATTTTTCATATTGATTCAAGACAGTAGTATGATATTTTTATTGTTGTTTGGAATTTATTATCCATAGATAGTGATTCTAAATAATCAATCATGTATAAATCATCTTAAATACTCATCATTTGGAGGGAAAGAGGATTTGTGGTTAAAATTGATTAAAGGATGAAACTATACATGTCATGTAAGTATATTTAATTATGTTATCAATCAAGGTAGTAAAATAATTCCTCACCCCCATTAAAATGGTATTGATACAAAAATTATACCTGTTTAATTTTCTTACTGTGAGACAAATAACATTTTAACCTATCATTTATTTATAGTATTTTGATTGTTAAAATTAACATCACCATGTTTTCCATCACTCTCTATGATAACTTGTTAGTTTTTTTCTAAAATGCCAACGTTTTCCTTCATGGAAGACTAGGATTTGGCATCTCAGATAACATTAATACTTCCCTTTATTTCTATTAAAGTAATATTTTTATTAATCTTTTTTCCTATATGGAATTTATATTAATGTATTTTGGAATGTAAAACATTATTTACCAAGACGTAATTTAATGTCATGAGTATAAAATTTGTAAAATTTGGGGTAATGTAATATATATTCTTCTTTAAAAAAAATAAATACTATGTTTGATAGAATACATTGATTCCCAACATCGAGCTTATGAGAACTACTGAATATTATTATTTAAATATTACTGTTATAACCGAGCATTTATAATTGTGGGAATGAATATTATTAATTATATTATTAAAAAAATTAAAAGGTATATATAATTTATTATTTTGTGAGATATTAAATATAAATTAAATGAAAACCAGTTTACAAATAAAATAATTTTTTTTCTAAAAGATTATTTAAATGTAGAAAAGTCTGTTTTATACCATTAAATATACAAAATCAATCTTGTTGGATGAAATTAATGATATATATATATTCTATATATTGAATATAATTTTTAACATTCATATTTTGGGTTTTTCAAACATGATATAAGAGAAAATAAAATCTTTCTTATAAAAGAAGTATATTTCTAGGAAGGATGGTTTCTCACCTTTTGATAGAGAAAATATTTTAAACTAATTTCTTAAAAAATTATAAATTTATATTTTACAAACTAATATTATACTTTGAAATAAAAATATAAAATTTTAATTTTGTAGAATTTTTTAAATTTTTTCTGATCGCTTAAATTTTTTGAAGAATGATGAAGAATATTGTAGTGTAATTGAAAACTTATTTTTCATAAAATTTCATTATAGTTTAAAATTAAATTTCTCAATAGTTTAAAATATTTAATATAGAAATTTATTTATCAATTAGACCAATGTAGGTCTTTGGAATTAGTTTCATGCTTTATTTTGATATAAAATCATTTCAATATTTTGAAATTTTTTACATTAATGAGATATTTTCTCGTTTTTCCATTAAGATTAATTATATATTCATTTTATCGAAATATATTCTTATAATTTTGAAATACAGATCACTTGTTTGAAATCATAAGGTCCACAATTTTTAAATTATATCGTTTTATTATGAGAGAATATTAATAATAACATTAATAATTTTAATGAATATAGTTAAAGGTAAATCAATTAATTAAGAGTAAAACTAACACAACAAATATTATAAAATTACCCAACAACATGTCCTAATTTCATTGGATGATGGGTTTCCACAAGTATCCACTATGGGTAAAATTATAACATATGGAAAACACTTGAATGAGAGAATGATAGTAATAATATTTTATTTAAAAAAATCAAATATGATTTGGAACCATTGATGTTATCTATAACTCTTAAGAAAACATCATAATCTCAAAAATTGTCTAAACCAAGATCTAAAAACAACCAGAAGGACCTAGACTCTAAAATTACATATTATAGTTACATTAAAAACATTAAATCTCACTCTATTCCATGATATCTTTTGTGTCTAGAGTTTTAGAAAATTTTGACAAACACATTCATAGTAAACCGATTAATTACGAGGGCACAAATAACCTCAATATCCTATTTTAAAGCAGAGGAACAATTCTAATATAAAAAATGGGTTCGTTAAATTATTTACAATCATTATTTTCATTTTGAAAAAATATATATCACAACTATTACTTAATCCATGTGAATTTAATATGAAAATGTTTTATCAGAACAAAAGATCAATAAGGGATTCACACAGAAGGAAAAAATTCAGTCTGTTGAAAACATTAAAACCCATAGCAACATTATTATAATGGAATAATTTTTAACCTCAAGAACTAGTAAATATTTTAATTTTAAAGTAAGATCATGTCTTATCCTTTTTATAATCAAATGATTACCATAAACCCATAACAACAATAGGAAACACATAAAGGTATCCTATGACATAATTATACGCGACATACGTATAAATTTAATAACCATTTGATCAAATTCAATACATGTATCTATTAAAAATGGAATAACTATATGGCTGGAATCCACAATAAAGGAATTAGTTGGAAATTGTGACTATGATATATTTAGTTTATCACATAACTACCAATCATTGTGTTATATTGTAACAACAATTTTAATTTCCATGTACAATTATATAATCACAACCCATAAAAGTTTTTAATTTTATACATGTCTCTAATAAAATTAGATTTCCACTCATACTAAATATTTTGTGTTCTTGAAATAATCTATCCATTTCATAAACTATTTTTTTAAAATATATCCATGAAATGGAAAAATAGTTTATTTTTTGTTTTTATAACATTATGTCATGAAAATGTATTCAAATTTAAAATAATTGTCCCAGAGGCAGAGAAGTAGTTATTTTCATGTAAGTAAATGAGAAAATTCCTTTTTAAATTTTTATATAAAGCACATGTTCCTTACCAAAAAAATAACAATTTTTTAAAACCTATAAATTAAATTCAAGACAAAGAGGCTTTTGTGGAACTCATTAAAATTTATAGGTCGATAAAATTAAAATTTTCTTCAATGAATGGGGATTGAGAAGAAGTTACTTACCTTAAGTCTGAATAAACACATAAAATCATTATATGAGTGAATAATAAAATTCAGTTAATTAATTACATTAATTATTCCCTTTTTAAGGTTTATTGTTCATTTTATATATCTTATTATCATTTTTTTTATAATTACATAATTATATAAGTTCATGTTAGTGGTTTTGTCAACAATTGGTACTTCAGACCAAAATGACTTTGGTATGATGTCAATAGTCTAAGTGGTAAATATTATATCATCTCCTAAATAATATTCAAGATAATTTAATAACATTTATACATAAATAATACATTTAAATCCTTCAATTAGGCATGCATAAGATAAATGAACTCTGTTACAACCATCGAGAAGGAACGTTTTACATATGCATGAGTAATGATTCTATATGAAAATGATCATTATAAAATGATGGAAGGTATTATTTTATATTTATATAATGATAATAATATCATAAATAGAATTATATTCATTTAAATATATGTTCTAAAAACATACATTTGATTTTGTGACGAAAAACAAATCACATTGCTTTGTAGATGTGATATTTCAAACATACGCTAAACTAATCTTATCATGGTTGATTATATGGAAAGGTATAGAAACAAATGATATGTTGTCAGTTTACAGTGATTAAATGTTAATTAATAAAATCTATACGCATTAATTATATCATTATCAATATTCTTGATAGATGGTGATAGATAACGAACTATATCAGTTCACAAGGTGGTAGTATGTCGTACGCACAGATGATTAATTATGTTCCAATTCAATGATAGTAGACATATATTTTTATGATTATATTATCATACAATTATCAAATTATAATGAGGTTACTGGATTTTTAATATAATAATTTTTTTTGAGAATATTTGAATAATTTTTATAAAGAAATAAAATATTTATACGTGATTAATACAATACATCTTCCTGAGAGGATATTTGTTTATTGACAACATTATACCACTAATGGTGGTGTAATACATAAAAAAGGGTTCTAGAAATTGGGGAGTATTTCATGGAAGTAATATGAGAATATAATTTCGGATCCAATTGTGATTTGATATGTTATTATAAGAGAAGAATGGGTTCCCTTTAATAGGAGAGGGGAGGGGAAGTCATTGAATTATTCAAAATTTTAAATTAATGGAAATTAAATTTATAATAAAAATGTCATAATAATTATTAATTAATAATATATATTTATATTGAGTCCAAAAAACTTCATCCATTTATAATTATACTTGTCTGGAATATTTTTTTAACTATTATCATTTTGTATTAAATAGCATTAATCCTTTTTAATTATTAACATGATATCATGTGATATACACATTAATGGTTAATATAATTACTATAAAATTAATGAAGTCGCATAAAATAGTCATTGGTGAAATTTTGATACATATACCAATCCTTTAGATGTATTATTTATTATTTAGAATTTTATATAATTAAATATTTGTTTTTATAAAAATATAACTACTTTCAATTTTGACACTATTCATTAAATGACTTTAAAAAAAATAAGTATAATTGAAACAAAAACAATTTTATATTATCAATAACAATTAAAATGTAAGTTATACATTTTTTATAACATTTATTATTTCAAAATAATTTTATTCGATTAATTTTAAAATCATTTATTTGATATTTCCATCAATTAAGCAATCAATGCCTCATCATGGAGTAAGACGTTAAAATAATTATTTAGTCCCTAAAAAATATAATCAAATAACCATGGTTAATATAATGAAATTTAATAATAACATGATTATTTATTATCGAACACATCTCTTATATAACAACATAATAGATATGTTATAGTTATTATAAACATCATTGGGACATCATTGATTTATATTTAAATGAAATATTTTAAATTTCATACTCTCATCCATGTGAACTACAATGGTTATATCTTAATACAAAGTATGATTTTGGTCAAAAAAATCTCATAGAATGATATTTGGATAACTGTTAGGGAAATTTGAGATTATTTATAATTTTATTTCTAACCTTAATTAACTGATTTATCTTTACCTATGTAGATAAAAAATTACTAATGTTACTATTCATAATGTCCATATATATAATGGAAATATTTACTAATATTTTACATTATATTACCAATTATTAAATACTTTTATTCAAAAATCAAAATTCATAATGGGATAAAATGAATTTAAAATTTCTTTCTTTGGTAGAATTATAAAATAGGTATTTAAAGTAAAAACCTCCAAAAGAGTGAATTGTTTTTATATCCAAATTCAATGGGAAATTGAATCAAATGACCAATAATTAATTAAATGATAAAAATTAATCTAATTGTAATTTAAAAAAATTATAATTTAAAATTTCATAGTATAAATAAATTCGCTGAAAAATATATTTTCCATTACAATACTCCATTTTTCATTATTCATCAAAAAACAAAACTTTTCAGTAATATAAAAATATATATATCAAAGTAAAATTTTATACTAATATTTCAAATAATAAATTTAATAATTCCTATATAATTTAAAAATTTTCTAAAATTATGATTTAAAACAGTTTGAGCATTAAAAGGCGGAAAATATTCATTTTTAGAGGAACAATTCTTTTTTTTTTGCATAAAATGGTAATTTTTTATATCATGTATATAAAAAAATTAAATGAATGTTAAAAAATTTATTTAATATTATATAAAATTATATATCTATGATATAATATACAAAGAATGACTCATTTATTTATTAGTAGAAAAAAGAGTTCTTCACTTTTAAAAACACTTTTAGAAAATATTTTCTATTATTTTAAAAAGTATTTAATATTCATTTACAATTAATTGATTAAAAAATAAATTATTATACATACATGTTTAAACCATATTTTAAAAATATATTTAATATTATTGATTCTCTGCATTTTGATTTCTAGATTATAAAGCTAACATTTAAATAAATTTTTTATGTTGTTTTCTTAAGCTCGATGAGGTGTATCATGTTTGTTATCAGACATAATATTTTTATTAAACATGGAATGATAAATTTTTGTTAGTTTTTGTATTTCTTCCATAATTGAATAAATAGAGAGTGATAATTAAAAAATTTCAATTTAGTAATATTATATGTAAAAAAAAAATTGTGGAGACTATATATCTTTATATATTTTTTCCTGTGTTATTGTGATTGTTATCATGATCTTAAAACTCATTTGATTATAACCCATACATGCATAATTTTGTAAGTTTACGTAAACTAGGAAATTGGGACCCAATATGTGTAAGTGATAACTTATTTGTGCCACACCAATCCTAACACCAATAGACTACAGGCTAGTAAATAGACCAAAGAAGACATAGCTCAAAAGGGTATCCCTAAAATATTGACAGAAATACACACACAAATCATCTATAATATTATAACAAGTGACCTCCATAAATGAGGATTTAATATAATTTCCCAAAATACAAAATTATAAAAATACCTTAGAGAATTGGAATGTATAAATCCATGTCCTACAACTCACAACATAACCATTATTAATAACAACAATCGAGTGACTTACTGCTATTAATTAACCTATAACACCTATTGAAGCCACCACCAAAATGGGCATCATCAACACCGACAAAACACATGTGGGCATGATTAATATATAGTAGGTGAGTAAAGCATAACCATGTAGAAACCCCTAAAACTAAAAGGACGAATGAAATGATATTGGAGATTAATAGTAGCCAACTTAGATACGCTTAAATGATTTATATGACCTTGTATTATTTTATAACCATATCATCACAACTTAGAACTACATAGATCATATACAATAGGAAACCCTAGGTTTGGTAGTTCCCAATATAACCTAAAACATATAAAATTAGGTTTTTTTAATTCTTATGCACATCTATAGAATCATATTGGGGTACTCGAACCATTCAAGAGTGTTCCACATCATTGGAAGGGTTCTAGTATCGATAGGAGACACATGATTCATAGATTTAAATTTGAATTTTGTAAGGGGGTTACATATTCCATGGGTGATGGACCCATATCCTTTCCAAAATGGAATAAAAACATCACAAATATATGGAAAATTCACACCATAATATTAACAGGTCTTGGGAGAGGTCACCGAATCAATGTATACTATAAATAGACTTACCACACCTAGTCATTAAGTCTATAATGAAACATAAGTATAATAAACCAAAACACCATAGAAAAACCATCTTTTTGGTAATAAATATTCTCTATATCATTCATTAGAGAAAATTACATATAATGGTGTTAAGAATAAATCCTCAATGATAGTTCTTTTTGGTTGATTATGTTTATCAAAATTTTTTAGGTTGTTGATAATGTTTTGTTGTTTATGAAGGCATGAAGTCATAAAATGAATGAATAAACTCATAGTGAAAAAATAATGTTTTTAACAAAAACAAGTAAAAATTTCTAAACTCATCCCAATATATGATCTATTGTGGAACTCATATTTGTCTTTGGAACTTGGTATGTGTCATTAATAGCACCTGAATTCCACAAAAATGAATATCATAATATTTACCTATGATCTAATGGTTGCATCTTTCAAATCATTTGACATTCAATGATTTTTATGATGGGATATCATGCAATACTCATGATTGTCATTGAGTATCATGATGGGTTCTCATGTAGTGCTCAATATTTTCTTTGGAAAACACGATGTGATCTCACACGTCACCCATAATTGTGTTTGAGGCTCTCTCTTATATGTTGTGAAATGTGAAAACAATACTCATGAAAAGTGAAAATAATGAAAGGATAACAAAGACTAATGTAAAGACTTAATATAGACCGAGTGATCACATAATGAATGAATATGGACCAGAGCATATGGATGCTATGAATACATACTAATAAATTTCACAACGTCATCATGAAAACATGATATACGGTTTATTCTAGTGGTTCACACCCACATTTCACATATTACTTGATTCCCATGAGGTGGATACTTTTCACAAAAATAAATTTTGAGATATGGTAGTGGATTTATGATTTTAAATATTCCCATACCCATCATTAAAAATTCATGAGGTTTTTATTAAATGTTTGATCGAAATAATCATTCAGAAAGGTGGTTTGGGGAGGAATCATGTGACAGAGACTCATGTAGATATCCCATCAATGATTTTTAACAGAGAGATATAGAGAATTATTATTTTTGATGGACATCATGTAAGTGTGTTTCATGATAAAAATAAGGTTTTTCTCAATGAGAAAATATAGACTCACAAAATCAGACTCGCACCATGATCTCATGTAAAGAACGAAAGAATTCTCGTATGAAGGACTCACACTATGATTGGAAGAGGTATAAAACAAAGACTCATACTTATTATGAATGTGTACTCACATAAGCGGCACAAGGTAAGATATAATGACATTGTCTCACACAAGGATCTTGCACCAGGGTCTCATGCCAGGATCTCATGAAAGGGTTTTCCCACCAAGATATCCCCCATGGGGTTATGCACAGAGATCTCAAATATAGGTATAACACTAAAATACATTACATGGTGATATGAAACTATATTCACAATTGATTATTATAATTTATATATTATAATTCATCAATATAGAAAGAATAAAGATGATCTACATAACTCCATGATACGTGTAGATGGAGTTCATCTACTTCTATATTGAAATAAGTGAAAGGAAGAAATGGAATTACTTGAAATTATTTCCAAATTAGAGGTAATTGTTATTTTTACATTAATGAGAAGTTTATTCTAGTTGTCTAGAATGTTAAATTGTTTCATCCAATTGTTTTCACAGGAGTGAATGAGAAACCCAAAAAGAGATTCAATTGGGTATCTAAATACAATTGAGGATTAATTCGTTTGTGATAATTAAGTGACCTACATATCCTGAAACGGTTTAAGGATAATTTTCATACCAGTGAGAAATAGAAAAGTAAGAAGCCAATAATTTCATTCAGTTGTGACCCATTGAAGGTGGATTATGGATTGACCCTTGGGAATGGAATTTTTTGATAGAATATATTATAAATGTACTGTGCTTGAGTATATAAGTGATGGGGCCTATACCATGTATTGGTAGTGATCCTCTATGGATTTTGTACGTAGACACATTCCCATTATAGTAACATTTTATGTAGCCCATGATGGTAAATCCTGTAAAAAGTTGTGGGTCCTTATTATTTTTTTCCTATAGTACATTCTATGAATCTTCAGTTGATAAAGCTGAAATGTATAAGAGAAATATAAATAGTAAATATAATACAATATTATCCTTATAATAATGATATCAAGATTGGGTGGGGTTGTAATAATTTGATAATGAATATTCTTATCTTAAGTCACCACCCATATGAGGGAATCTAGACCACATTTAGATCTAACAGTTCGTATTAGAAGTTGGGTTACAATTGTTGATTTGTTTTGTAGGAAACTGTGTAATCTACATTTGGAATTGGTATTTCATTTCACAGTTATTTTTATGTTCCATTGAAAATGTAATAAATACAAAGAAGAAGAAGAAGTTATTTGGTTTTCCTCAATGCCTATGTGTCTATTGAAAATGTGTGATTTAGTTTATGTAATCTAACACTTTATTGAAAATAATATTTGGTGAATTAGAACGTGAAAATACATACTCACAATAATGATGTTATAAGAACGAGTGAATAACCTTGTACTCTATGTGTTGCTGAATGTATCCATTAAAAAAAACATAAAGTAGGAAAAAAGGTGATGTTTCCTACAATATAATTGAATTGGATCATAAATTGGATGATGAAATTTATACTAATGATCTCTAGATACATGTATTAGAAATCGAAGTTAACGCGTTAAAATTATTAAACAAAATTCTGGTAAATATGGCCACAGATCTAATAGAGAAGAATGAATCTCAAGCTGAAGAATTAAAAAAATAGAAAAAAATGAGGAAATGGGAAAAAATATCGACATTGAAAATATTCATCATTTTAAAGACATAAATAATGATCTTGCTACACACCTGTCTGAGCATGTTCAAGGGATGTAGTTTGTAAAATAGAAGAATGGTTGCTATAATGACTCTGATTTTCAGATTATTTCTATGTTAAATGAGAAAGATGGAATGATGGATAAAATCCATCGATATTTGGATGATGATAAGTCTAGATTGAATAATTTAAAATGCTAACATAATCCTAAAATAGAATAATTTGATAAGAAGGTTCATTATTTAGGAGTAGAGATAGAGATCATCATGAATAAAGTTGAGTAATATAATGATAATGGAAATCCCATATTGAATGATTATTTTAAATTATTATTTTATTATCATTTCATAGGTTATAATGAATGAAAAATAAAATATGATACTTTAGAAGAAAAACATGAAAATATTTTATTATCCCAAAGGTCGTACAGTTATGGAAAAGTTTTTATTAGATATAATGAACCCCCTATAATGCATAATAGTAAGAAATCTATAGATAGTACCAGAAAACAAATTTGGTGATAGAGATAAACCCAAAATTGTATTTATAGGAAGTGGCGATAACATGTCTTATTTTAGTGAGATTCATGTAATAAATCCGGTTATTGTACTGAGGATCCTTAATATATTTGATTTAGGTATGATAGAAAAACATCTAAAATTGAGAATAAGAATATGATTTTTGAGAAATATGAAATAAAGGTCTCTCAATATAAAATAGTAATGAAATTATAATATTGTGGAAGACAAGTACAAGCCATGATTATGTTTCCGTAAGCCTATAAAATAAATTCCAATAGATTTACATTAGACTTATCAATATATACTCAATGAAATGATTATGCGATGATTGTTTTTAATAAGAGATGTTTTATATGAGATAATTATGTCCATCTAAAATGACATTTAATTAGGAAAAATACAATTAATGAAAAGGAACCCAAGGATATACCCAACACTACAATTTTATAATAAAAAAGAATATATTTGAAGAAAATATGATATGTTAAAAAATTGGTTTACAACCATTGGGGAATCACATGGATCTCAATGAATGACATATCAATCACCTATTCTGCAACACTGACAACAACTATCTTAGAAATAATGTGAATTATCTTAATAAAAAATGGTATATATTCTCAAATTTTGATTATGAAGAATGTAAATTTCATGGAGGAATCAACTCCAATAGGAAAGGGTGGCATGATTTGGATAACTAATAAAATAAAAATTAATAATAAATGTCTTTAAAAATCAAATGTCATGGCACAATGAAAGAAGTGATTGAATTTAACAGATTCGTCCAATTTAGGAAGAAGAAAGAGGAGATGTCCAGTGGAATGATTCTTACTTAGTGAATGATTCATGACAAAATGGAGCATGAGTGAAGAATCATAGAATTAAATTTATAAACCTGGATTTAATACCAAAATTGATTAAAATTCCAAGAATATAGAATCTAAATATCAAAAGAATAATTATAATGTTGTAAAAGAATGATTAGTTTATGGACAAAATAGTCAGTGTTGGCTGGGGAGATGGAAAAATCACGAAAATAGTACTATTCCTTCAAGAATGTATCATAGTGTTTATCCATTAGAATCAAACACAGTCATATTCTTGAGGATTATATAGGTTCCCCTCTCCCTATGTGTCTTATTAATAGTAACTAATCATTACATTTTCATGTTCATGGGAAGATACAGTCCAAGGGGATGTTCTATCATAGGATTCACAATGGGGAATTGATGTTCTACAGAGTGTCAGATGATTCAAATCAGTTACCAGAGATGAACAATAAATCTAATGAATTTGTAGAAATGAGTTAATGGTTTAGGGATAAATGATATGTATCATATTAATTCATCATAATGGATATTATGGTGTTATTATCCTTATATCTAGTTATATTCAATGAATTTTGTATCTTTTGGCACAGTGGTTCCGTTAATTGATCATTGAAAAGTGGAACATGTTTTATATTGGTCAAATAATGGAGGTTTAATGAAGGATTTTTTCAAGGAAAATATTTAATATGTACATTGTTACTAATTGATTATTTCATAAAAATATTAATCGTGATCATGTTGTGTTTATAAATAAATGACAACTAGCGTAGTAAGTGTAAACCCATATAGAGGGGATTAATATTGATGAAATAATTTCAACTCTTTTAAGGATATAAACAATTAGATTTTTCTATTCCAAATAAGAGAAAATAATGTTAAAAATTTTCTAGATGGATTCAATAAAATAACTTCTGAATGGGGTTCTAGAAATATAAATTTATATTTAAAATCGAGTCGGTATTCTTATTCATGAAGATGATCATAGAGTTTGTTACATAAATAAGGAGCTATATGGGTTGAAGAAATAACAGAAAGAAATGTATTCATGGATATAACAGTTTTTAATGAAGAATTATTTTCATAATAGTAAACTAGATAATAATATATATTTTAGTATTGATAGTTTTCAAATGATGATGGTGCTGGTATATGTCTACGAAATAATATTTGTTAGATCAGATGGAGATCAATTCAATTAGTTTGTGGTATTCATGAAAAGTGAGTTAAAATTTTCAGTGGTTGGGGAATTGACATTTTCCTAGGGTTTATAGATGACATGAGTAAATAATTAATCATTAATTTATCAATATAAGTATGAAAATGAGTGTCGATAATATTTTAAATGGTTTATTCCAAGGAGATGATGACATTGGAGGATACTTGGGTGAAACTATCATGAGATGATTAAGAAAATGCATTTAATGTCAAAAAAATATAACCAAGTCATTGGTAGTATATTGTACATGATATTGAAAAGGCCTGATATTTTTTTCCACAGCCTAAGTAGAATGATATCAAATTAATCCCATGTAAACCCATCATCTTGTAGTAAAAAAATAATTCGTTATATCAAATAAACCATGGATTTTATTTATATGTACAATGACAAATCTTCGCAAGTGTTCATTGGATATATAGATAAATTATGGTCTGGATAATCATATGATAGAAAATAGATGTAAGGTGGTGTATTCAATATTGGTGGATATTCAATTGATTCTCTTAGTAATAAATAATAATTCATTTTTTGAGAGTTGTAGAAGTGGAATATATTGTGTCATCCAAATAGTTCACAAAATTATTTTGGATTAAGAATAAAAAATATGACATGGGAGTTGAAGTGACCTATTTGATCAAAACCCATTACTATAATTGAATTGTTATAAATCTAAGGAAAAATCAATTCCATCATTCTTTGAAAAATAAATATAAAATAAATATAAAATAAAGTATCTTTTTATCATAGGGTTGGTGGAGAAAGGGATTGTGACGTTATTGAATTTGAAAATAAAAGGTCATGTTCCATACACTCTAACCAATGTCATACCCAAATATATTTGTAAACAATTAATAGGATCTTAGATTTTACTACACTCATCGCACATGAAAAGTGAGGACGTGGGACCCCCTCTCTACGAGATATCATGTGTTTTTTCAGGAAACGAAGTTATGTGTTCTTACTATGTTCTTGACCCAAATGATTTATCATTTGTGGTTTTTGACAAATTTTGAGAAATTGTTGATATTAAATGGGAGAGGATTTCTAGATAATGATATAGGGTTTATATGGGGAGTTTCCAAGTATGTGATGGTGAGGGAGGTTTAAAATAGAAAATTCTATATGTGATTAATCAAATATTAAATTTCTTTAGGATGAGGTTCACATTGAATGAAGTTGAGATGTTTTTGAATGATGCATTTGTTTTATTAACTTTTTTTGCTACTCTTCATTCTCCATCCAAGAATGGATCATGTGGGATTAGTGTGTTTATTCAGTAAATCAATGATCTATATCATAATCACAAGAATTATCTTTTCAGTTGAATATGGAAGAATCATTAGCATGGGATCAAAATGTGAATATCTGTCATAAAACTAACGAGGGAGATTGTAATTTAAAAAATCCACAAGATAGTGATTTTGGGATGATTTTTTAGTTTAAAATTCATGAGATTGTAATCAAAATATTATTTCCAAAAAGGAATGATTAGTTATCATGAGTAATTTAATTCATAAAGCATGAATGATTAACTGATTTCCTGGTATCATGAATTTTAAAACATATCTAAGGATGTTATCATGTGTATAACTCCTTATTATCTTTGGAACTCGTGATGGGTCATGTAATGAGATGTTTGAAAACACAAATGAAAATCAAAAGATTGACTTGTGATCTCACTGTGAGATTTCGTGAAGTGCATGATTCTTTTTTATTCATGATATTGGATGTCGTCAATTTGTAATGATTTTTATTGAGTCTTTTTATGGTATATTTCACTGTGATGATGATTGCGTTCATATGTCACAGAGGGATATAACACGACGCCAAAGGTTTTATTTAAAATTTACGCTTAGATGTAGTTTAATGTGAAAACTAGACTTGAGATAATATGAAATAGTTAATGTGTGCTAGAGACATACACAAATCAGGAATATAGAATAGGGACTCACGAAATTTACAAATATGGACCAGGTAATCATGAAATGTTTGAATATTTACTAGGTAATTGAAACCATCATTAATATAGAAATGCACCACGGTTCATGTTGTTGTTCACACCTATATTTCATGGAGCACATAATGCATGTGTGTTGGATGGTTAACCCTGATTTGTGCAGTTCTTGTGGTTTATTTATGCATATAAATGCCATTAACCCTTCTATTTATATTTAAAATATTTTTCTAAAATGATTGATCTCATGAAATATTTCGAAAAAAAGAACATGGAGTGATCTCATTATATAGACTCAAAGAGAGATATCACAAAGGATTATTAGAAATTGAATTCTTATAATTGTTGAACATGATCTAAAAAGGTTCTTGATGAAAGAGGTAATCTGGACGCACAAAATAAGAGACATGATAGAGGATTCACAACAAGATCTTGCATAATGTGAAAAATCAGTCTGGCATCAAGGACTCACACAAAGCGTGAAAGAGGTCTCACACAACAAACTCGTTCTCAACAAGAAAGCATACTCTCTAAAAGTCTTGTACAAGGATCTCATACTAGGGTCTCATGCCATATTCTTCCACCGGGATCTAGTGTCAGGATCTCATTCTAGGGGTTACACAATAGTTTCTCATGCATGGTGTTATACATCTAGATATCTCACAATGGTATCGCACTAGAATATTTTTCATGGAGATATGTTATTATATTTCCGTATGAACAATATCATTAACATGTTTGAATAGAAATTAAGAAGATGATGAAATAGTATCTATTTTGTTTTATGATTAATTTTGAAGGATTTCATTATGTACTACATTCGAATTATTGAATAGATGACATGGAATCACCTAAAGATCTGACAAAAGATGTTGTAATTTCTATTTCTTTAAGTAGAGAAGTATTTTCAATTTTTCAAGTATGTGTAGTTGTTGCATCCAAGTGTTTTGATAGGAGTGTTGGAGAAACCCAAAATGTGATTCACTATAAAATCTACCGTCAATTTAGGATGCATTGATTACATATATTGAAAGGATGTACATGTACATAAACTGTGTGTGTATCATTTATGTACCATTGACAAATGAAATATGAATAAGTTGATCCTTTCCACTGGAAATGAAAAATTGATAGAGAGTTCTGAATTGACCTTTGGGAAGGTATTGAGATTACCCTAAACATTGTAATGGTAATGACTGTTGGAATAGAAGTGATCTAGCCTAAATAATGTATTAGAAGTGAGAATTAGTGGAATTGGTACATCATGATATTTTCATTATATGTTCCTTATATGTATCCTTGTGAGGGTGTTAAATGTAAAAATATGAGTTTCCTGGTTCATTCCATTCTTCATTAAATTCAATGAATTGTCATTAGATGAATTTTGAATGGAAAATATGAATATAAATAGTAAATGGGGAATCATGTGTTCCTTTTAATAAAGAGATGAAAATCTAGTGGGAAAAAATAATTTGGTTAAGAATGTGAATAACCTCATTCACCCCCTCTTAGGGTATCTAGGCCAATATTGTAGCTAACAGATGGGAAACTATTATATCATTCATGGACAATAGAATTAAAATATAAGAAACAAATCAGAATAAATCACAGCATAAAACATTCACTCTATTGGACACAAGATGTGACATTCAAATAGAAGATTATCATGTAAAACTCGTATCAATTCATAGGGTGTCATCCTAGATTTTCAGCATGGTGGGTTTCATATTGTGAAGGATTTTTTCTAGTTGCTTGTTAAAGATTCAGGATCTGAAGTCATCTCACCATATGACACTGTATGTTCATGGTATCACATTGTGTGTTCAACCAAAAGGTTAGTTAAATAAGAACATATACATTGATTGTGTTTTTTTGGATTGACATACACCTTTTTATAATTATTATTGTTTACAAAACACATTAGAAAACATAATATGTTCTTTATAGTGACATGTTATGTGATTGAAAAGTCAAAAAACAAAAAACCAATCTAGCAATGAAATTTAATATTTCAAAGAATCCCTTAATCCCACCAAAACACCTGAAATGACTTTGAAGATGAGTTGACACCATAAAAAATATAATTAATGTTATTATAACTATTTAAGTAGATTAAATGAAAAATCCGAGTAACTATCTATTACACAACTTCAAGTATTTTCACCCTGAAAATAAAAACTCACACAAATAGGTGACAGTTCTATGTTTGAATATGATTCATTCTCTCCCATTATTTCTCAGGAACATTCAAAGCAACTACAAGGAATGTACTAATGGGATTCACTTAAAATTATGGACCTTATCCTACCAATATTTTATCTCTATATGTTAATCAACTTTTTGGGAATCATATGCAACATCTATATCAACCTCAATGATAATATGTATATAATCATGCACATAATACCTTAGTTGTGACACATTGATGGGATTGTCCTCCAAATCCAATTATTGGTGTAATTCAACAAATAATGAATCTTTTCTAACCAGAAATTGAATCTGGTACAAATTATGAATCACAACGATACTTTTGTTCATTAAATGAATCTTTATAACATATATTTTCACGAGTCCTTTAGAAACACAATATATATATCCACCATCTATATGGGTTTCCACATATATTCCATGTATAAAATTATCATATTTTTTCTTTATTACTCCTAGAGCACTTTTACCTTATATATCATCAAATAAACAATCGTTGGGACCAATAAATTTTAATCTCCAATCATATACCATTAAATTGGATACATTATGTGTATCACATATTGGTCCTAGAAAGGATCATTACCAGTATTAGATTTTTTTATGTTTTTTTTGGTAAAAAACCCACTAAAGAAAGTGATAATGATAAATCATTCAAAAAATAAACCCAAATCCTCTAATAAATCCTTGATAATTAAAATTGTTCTCTTAGTAATAATATATTTATTTTTATAAAATGGTGTTCTAAAGAACAAAGTTGTTCTGACTACCTCATCTACTATCCCCCATGATCATGATATGAACTAACCATCATGGTAAGAAATAATTGGTGAGGGAAACCCATGAAACCATACATTCATTGCTATGTATAAGTGCCCTACGATATCTATAAATATATGACAATTAATATAAATAAAATGAGATTACCTTCTCAATTGATCAATTACCACCACGCTAAAATCATGAACCTTTTTAAAATACAGAATTGTAGTCAAAATACATCGACATACATTCCCACATCAACCTTGGGACATTAATATGTTGGATGTAACCAACATGAACATAGTTATTAGTTATCACATGTAGATAGGTGAGGCACCACATGATAACCTTTTCAAAAAATCATGTTGTATCAAGCCACCCAATGTTCCACATGAGAACTTATTATATATTAATCACATAAGGATGCACACTTAGTGAGAATTTTATAAACTCCCACATTAGTTCCTCCTATAATAAAGTAGGAACATTGGTCCACCCTTCTAAGAGGATACAGTTCCGAACAAAATTAGAATGACCTTATTGTTTATCTCTTAGGAATAATTTGTCAAACATAATCTCCCAATAACTCCAAATTACACCACAACCACTAAATGATGTTGTTTTGGTCCTACCAACATCTATAAATGTTACTAAGCATCGTTATATACCTCCAATAGTAGATGCATTTATAATATTTAATTGAAAAAATCCCTATAAGTTTATCACATTGATTACTATTATTATAATTAACAATTGTGTTTCCCTTCCTATCATTATAAACTGTTTAAAATTAAAAAATACCATAAATTTGACAACCATAACTACTACCTGGGTTTGAAAAATTACTAATATAGTAAATACCGAAGAGTTTTTGATCTAAAAACACAATAGATTAATCAACACATAGATGGTGTATTAACTTGTTCTAGGAAAATACTACTACCATAAACTCTATGTCATGTTTTTATATTTCTTCCTATAGAGTCTTAGTTATATATACTCAAACATATTCAATGATCCCATCTTTATTTGCACAAATCAATATTCAAACCTGTAAAAATCACAAAATACATTTTATAAGACCTTTTTGTTTGGAAAACATATAATTTCAGAGTTAGTAAATTTTTTATCTATAAGAAAAAACATTCACATAAAATGGCCATACAAAATCAAATAATACCACATTAGGGTAATGGTCTCCATTGTGGAATCCATTATAAATAATTTGACCATGAATATTTTGTAATATCCCCTTATTCAAATAATACAATTCCTTAAACCCCACCTTTGGTGGCTCCAAATCCATTATTACCACAATGTTATTTTTATCAACTACTTCTCGAACATATATGATAACACGCTCATTGAAATTAACATCAAATATAAAAAACACCTACATTAAGGGACTTTTATTCAAGTTGTTATCATGGTGTAGGTCTAATAGAATACTAAAATGATTTATTTTCTCCTCTACTATTGGTTAATAGATACAGATTTTATCAATGAAAGAAACTCTAAACATTTCTGGGAATGGTTGGATGATTTTTTTCTAATACCGATGAATATAGAATGGTTGTTCATCACACCATAAAACATCATTGGTGTATGATCAAGTGTTCATATATGGTGAAAATATTATAAGAAACATTAATTTTCATTTACCGGAGGGTTAACAATTTCGAACAGGACTCATTTTGTAATATTTGGAGCTCTAAAGCTTAAAAATGGTTCATTAAGATGGAGAATGATGCTCCAGGGGCATCCTAAGGGTTCAGATCATTATTGGAGGATTCCTATTAATCTTTGGAAATTTTGGAGTTTTTTATCAAAGGTACATGGTTTTGGGTGCACAATTTAAGAGAAGTTATCCAACACCTTTTTGATAAGGTATTTTTTAGTTCATTATTAACTGATCATGGTTTAGATTATTTCTTAGTTATTGATTTGGAGTAATATTTTTGAGATAATGGGGAAACCTTGTATGGATGAGAAGAGTCTAGGACATAGTTCAATTCTGTTTCATACTTTAAAAAATTTTCTTCTATTTTTTGAGTGTTGGAGAAGGTTGTTTCAATGTTGGTTCATGGATTGGACAACATTATCTCTTATCCATGTTAGTGGGTTTGATTTAGATAGCGAAAATTGAAATGTTGGAACATGGTATGGAAAACCATGTGGTCAAACCATGTGTCTAAAATGTGAGCCTTCCATGAAATAATTAATGCGAGGACCTAATGAATATACTACCTATGGGTTTTTAGCCACACCAAACCATTCACTTCTTATTTGTCCACTCAAAATAAGGCTGTTCCCATCCACTTCCACCTCCTACAACAACATGATTTTGAGTGTGTTTAGGGTTACTGTCCAGTGTTTTTAATAAAGATTTAAACTCTAGAGGTCTCTATTCCAATTGGTCTTACTCATCTATAACACTATAATTCCACAATTAGGGGTTTTTTTATTCCACTATATAATAGTGGAATCATATTTATCTCATTAAGATTTTAGTTCTCCAACAAAGATGAGATCACGAGATGAATTATTCAAATCAGGGAATGATAATTCATTAAGGATTTAAAATTTAGAGATTTTTAATCAATTCTACCTAATTAATTATATAAATTATTTGTTTAAATGGTATCATTACATATGTGCTTTCTAGATAATCGATTCATGAGTTATTTGTGGACAGCATGTAGTGGTTGTGTAGAATTTAGATAAGAGTACATCTCCCAGTGTATTTTTCCAAAATATATTGAGTTTGTGATTAATATATTATTTAGTTATATTTATCATCTATCATTATTTTCTCATTCTCGACTTGAGGATTGAGTTTTGGTGGTTATATGATCTCATTTGGGTGTAATAGAGTTTGGATGAGACTTTAATGGGCCATGGAAAGGATAATATGCTTTAGAAATGTTGTGGAAATATTAATCAATGATTTATTTGGTCCAATAGATTTAATCATAGTATTATTAATTTCATTTACAATGAAAAACATTATTTACCTTAGATACCATGTTTGTAGTGTATTCTTCCTTAGTTCATGTGATTAGTACTGGGGATTTAAATTGATATCTTAGGCTTTCCCTGGAGTGCATAGTATATGTTGGTGTTTATAAAACATAACCTATGACAGACCATGTGGTGAACCATTTTTTTTAAATGGTCAAGTGGGGATGAACAAAGGTGACCTGACTGGGTTATGATCTTAAACCAGTTGAGAACATTGGTTAATAAGATTTTATGGTTAAGCTATAATTGGTAGGGCATTGGGGTATATATTTTATTTCCTTATGAAAGCATTAATTGAAATGCTTTATTGATCAAAACATTGTGAAATTACTATGAGGAAATGATTTTATTTTAACTGTGTATATTGTGTGTTGAATTAGTTTTGGGTTTAATTTAGTGAAAACAATGTTTAGAAGTGGATTATTATTTAATGTAATGTACTGTCCTACAATTTATTTTTAAATGGGTATTTTAAGGGAATTTACGTTGTAAATATGAAATGGCTATTTCAATTCACCATTAGTTTAAATGTCTTCATTATAATTTTAATGATTCTAATTGTAATAAAGATGTTGGTTATGATTTGATGAAAAATTGGAAGATCATGATTTATGGATTGTTTTTTTATTGTTTTAAACAGCTTTGTAGGATCCACCATTTTCATATAGAGTGTTCAAATGATGTTTTCTATTAAAAATTTCAAGGAAATACATGCTGTGTTTTGTTGTTAATGTCTATTAGGACATTGGTAAATGATAATGGTTTTAAAATAATTTCCCATGTTTTCTAATATTCTTTATATCGTAAATATTTATCTCATTATTATATTGATAACTTATTAAATGGTTTGGGTTATAGACCGGTGGTCTAGGTTTGGATTTTAAACAATAAGGGTAAGAAACTAGACTAAAAATCTGGGTAATGGTAGTGTACAATATGGATTAGGTGTCATATTGAGGATCTATACACTGATAGTAAAATTAATGGTTTATGTGTTAGAGTGTGGCTCTAGGAATACCATTATACGAGATAAATATGGACTATAGAGTCAATATATATGGATTTGTTTTACAGTGTTGGAATGATTCTCTAAAATCTATTGTATAGATGTATGAGTAGGTGTTTCGCTGATTCTCCAGGAACTATTATTTAAATGCTTGAGATGGAGATGGACTGTGGCTCCATGTATTATTGTTTTGATGTATTGTTAAAGATGATTGGCATGGAACTCCTTATCAAAGGTTTAGAGACCATATATTTTTTTATGATAATTTTAGTAAAATAATAAATGAGAATTATAATTATATTATTTAGATCGAGTATATCCCTATGTTTATAAATTTGATGGCTGATGAGGGATAAAAAATGTATGATTGTATAAGGATTCACTTTTGAACTCGAGGTCCAACTAGTTGGGTAACAAATTGTTGTTTGAAAATGTATCTTCTCTCATATACTGTTTATTTATTCCACTTATCATGATTAAAAAATAAATTAGTGCATGTATTCTATTTCAAAACCAATGGTGGGGGCCTATTTATTTATACTCACAACCTTCTTGGGATACAAATGTACTTGGGTACCCAAGTGTCTATTACATGTTTATAGAAGTAACATGTTAGTTTGATACCTAAACTGAGTTATTCTTTATTTGGTATATTGGATTTGATGATATCAGGAGACTAAGTTTGTTTCATGGATTATAGTTGGCAGTAGAGCCTTATGTTTATATTTTCTTCCATATTTTTATTTTATATTCTACTAGGTGATCAGTGTTGTATATATGTAATAGATATTATAGATATTATTCCATTTAAATTAATCCTAGAAAATTAATTTTATTTATCCCTTCAGTATAAATGGATATATATACTTTAACATGTTAAATATATAATTAGTGCATTCTCTGATATAGGGGTACAGTCTCCCCACAATACCACCCAAAACCCCCATTGTTTTTTAAAACCATTTTCTTATGAGGATCCCTGCATGAGGTCATTTGGTAATCCAAGTCATGGCATTGGTTTGGTGGATTACATACTAGGATATTACAATGTGGTATCATTGCATTTAATTTTCCTCTTGTTTTTCAAATTAGTATTTGGTATATTTGAGATAAATGAATGTTTCATAGCCTTCAATGGAAATCATATAGGTTCATCAAAAATAGTTATTCCATTCATAATTCCATATTACCAAGGGTTAGGATTTTTGTTTATGGTATTTTATATTATTGTTGTATATAAATTAGACATTATGAGATGAAAGTGTGTTTTGAATTTGATGATTTGTTATGTATGTTTAGTTTATGGACCATTTGCAAGAGTCATGTGACATGGTTTTGAATCATGTCCTTTATAGGAAAAAGTGAACTCAGTCATCATGATTAGCATGTAATATAAACATGTTATTAGACTTTTACTATGTGAATTTTATTGAAAATTGGAGAAATACATTTTAAAATTTCCACAGGTGACTATATAATATTTTCACATATATGTACTAGGTATCAATGAGAATAGATTCATGAACATTCATATATATATATATAGTCATACACAGACACATATATATATATACATGTGATGTATGGTTATGCTGATCAGTGGTTAGATTCTCAACGTTGATGAAGATGATGAATTCCTCTTTCAGAGAAGGTGCAATGACCTTATAAGTCCCACTTCATATATTTAGATTGCCATTGGAATATTTTGGGTGGGATTTATTCATGACGGCCTGTATAAAATGGTCTTCTAGGTAATAGTATTATGTGAGGATTCCTGGAGGGATTAGTGATTTGGGTGTGGGTGGTTGGTTTGGATGTGCGTATTTTGTTTGTGAGAGAATAGAGATTGGGGTTTTTATATTTTTATTTCATGTTATGATGATACATGAGTGTGTTTTACACCACATGATTTTTTTAATTAATTGAGTTTCCAAAATACAATGGTGGTTGATAATAGTGAATTGTTGTGATGCGTTATTGGATGGGACATATGGGATAGCCTTATGGAATTCTTGATGTGAGTACAATTTAGGGAGTTACTATCATTTTGATTTTTAGGGTGACGTGTGAGAGGGTTTAATTTTGTTTTATGTTCCTTTGGTTGTGTGGGGAATCAGTGAATGTATTTGAATTTTTACAATAGTGAATGAAAGTTGAAACCATTTTTGTGTAATAGGTTCATTGAATTCATTTTTGGAGATGGAGAACATGTATAATGGTGTTTTACCCATGTTGTTGGTATTCTAGGGGGAATAATCATGCGGGTAACTTTCTCGAGAAATTTTTGTGAAATAGGAAGGTTTATAGTGTTATGAGTTATACATGGAGAACCTGTGGTTCTTTGCATATGTGGTTCTTGATGAATGAGGTAACTCGGATAATAACTATTTTGGTGGGGTAGAGCCAGCATATTCCCATAGTGAGTCACATGGTGATGTATTGTTTCCATTAGGTGAAATGATGTTGGAGTGTAGATGATTCATATCCTGTGTATGTTTTGAGGGTGGGGTCATTTATGTTCCATACATGGTTATATATGGATTTATATTTATTAGCATTGTGTTAGAATAAATAAATACATTTTAAATTTTGAACAACCCATTGTTTCGAGTGGTCGAGGAAGTGGTTTTCCCATCGTGAGTTTCCATTTTATTTTGAGAGTTCTTTTAGATAGGTTCTAAAATAGGTTACCATTGTTAATTTTATTAGGAACATGGTGGGCTGTAAATGAAGTAAGTGGACATTTTGAATAGCACTTGGGTTTGCGTATTCGAGCAAGTGGTTTTTCCTTGGTGTGTTTCCTTTGTTTTTTTAATGAAACAATGTTGATTTGGGCAGGGATAAATGAGCATGCAAGAGAGGAATGAACACTTAATAGGGCATGTGATAAGTTTTTCAATGTGACATGGATCACCAGTGTTAGAGAAGAGTTTTTAGGTTGGGTTATTCAAGGGAATTTAAAGATTAACTATTATTGGGATATTGGGGAGTTAGTTTTGGTGATGAAATTTGTCATTTTTCATGTGTATTTAATGATACATGAGTATAAGCCTATAGTGATTTCAATAAATATGTACTACTGAGTAGGCTGAGAACTGATGTGTGTTTTATGAGGAGATTATGAAAATATAATTTTGAGTAAATTTAATGGGTTTGACATGTCCCTACAGTTAGAGGTGACATACGAAACACTTGTTTGTGGGATTATTATACTAATACATATTAATTTACTCTAAATTTATAAGTGAAAATTCATGATATATTGACATCATCATTAGTATGCTGTCATATCACCGACTATATAGCTAGCCTCCTAAATTACATTTTTAGATTTAGGAAGAGTCTATTTAGGGTGGGAACTAATATAGTCATGTATGTATAGTGGTATAAAAGAAGATTTAGTGTCACATGTTGTGAGTAATTCCTGATAGTGGACCATATGCCATTGAATTATGTGGGTATCATTCATATAAAATTGGAATGGGTGGTGGACAACGTCTTTCTGTTACCCTAGTGAGAGATAGATAACTGTCATTTAATTGTTGTGTTATTAGTGGTTTGAGTGTGGGTTGTTGTTGTTGGATTAACATGATAAATGTGTTGAAACTCATGTTCCTATGTTGAGGAGTGATGTGTTAAACATAAGGGTGTAGTCCTCCTCCTAGAATATTCATATTTGTGTAGAAGTAACAACACACCACTTGTGGTGGCACTGTAATTATAGAGAATAACAATAGAGCCATGTAATTAAAAATTATATTATGAATGAATTTAGGAAATAATTTTGGTTGAATCATTAACCCTTGTATTGTCTTTGGGATTCATTTTATTCAAAAATGGAGTTCGGGTTGTTTCTCATAGTGGTGTAGTAGTGCATAATGTCATTTTTATAATAAAAGTGGAACTGGATGATTATCATCACTGAAATTCATGTAATGACACTAGTGGGTGTGTTATTTGTTATTATGGGACGCCTCTAGGCATAGAGTCATCATTACTAGGTCAAATGGTATTTTTCTGGCAGAAAGAGATGGGTAAAATAAGGATAGTCAAACTTGAGTGATTATTGGGAACATATGATTTTTTTAAAAAAATGCATTCAATGGTATTTCTAGTAAAATATGGGAGTGTTTTGGAAATTTAGTTGATCTTTCAAGGAAATTCCCCTTTTTATAGGATTTCAATTGAGTTGGATAAACATTCCATCTAGTATTACCTTTGATTATGAGGATGGGTGCTAATGTGGCGTGTCATTCTCATTGATGTAGGGTTAAGGTATGTTGGAGACTAGGTCAAGAATTTTCATGTAGTATCTGTATTGGGTTATTTTACAAATTTTAAATAGTAGAGGTTCTAATAATGTGATTTTTATTTAGATAATATGAATTTTATGGTGGGAAGAACTATATCCCAAATGATTTTATTAGTGTTAAAATGTTTTCAGTTTTGGATGGATGGTTAAGGCAAGGATCCATCATGGTGTTCCAGTTTTTATAACATTTATTAAATCGTGTATTGGTTTATTAATTTCATTGATTTGGATATTATACATTGGTAGTGTTTTATCCTTATTGATGTTGAACAATGCTATTGGTTATAATGGTGTATAACTTATGTCAGTCAGTGTGTATAGTTGAACAACAAGACTTCTTAGGGATGAGAAATAACATGGTGGATACATTTGAAGACTTCATATCCTCATAGGTTTTATAGTCTAGAAAAATATATATATTTTTATTTACTAGAAAGTTATAATTTTGTAACAAGTCTTGTAATGGAATTTCTAGAGTTGAAATGCTTCATTTTTATTTTCTGAGATAAGTAATATGGCTCATGAGGTATCACTTATGTAAATATAAGATTTAGAATATCCAAGATAATATTTAGGAGTTTTGTAGTTTTCTATCTATGGTTCATGATTTTGTGATCATGTTTGAGGAAAAACTATGAAAAACCATGATTCTAATAGTGTTTTCAGTTCATTTTGTACTAATCATGGTTGATTTTCATGATTAAATCATGGTTTGGGGTATACAATCGGATCCAAATAATAAATCATGGTTGGTTTATTATATCTAAGTATATGGTTCACAACATGTACATGGTTTTAAATAAACAATCATGGTGTAGATGTGTCTAGTGGGGGGGGGGTTCATGGTTAGTGAATGCTTTATCAAACCATGTGACCAAATGATGCATGTGGGTTGTCTATGGGCAGTTCCAACAGTATATATAGTGCATTATATAGAATAAATTCATCCAAAAATATTTTTAGTTGATAACATCAATAAAATATGGATTTTATGAATCATAAACCTCATATATTTTTTGACACGTCAACACCTTTCTCCACTATTTAATGCACACAAACTACAGGTCTTCTCAACACCTTTCTTCTCCACAACCCCGTTTATTTAGAGTGTGTTAATAGAGGATATTTGGAATTTTTAAATAATATCATATTTTATGGGAATCATTTCTTCTTCTTCTTAATCCACTAAATTTTTTAATTTCTCATTCAGTGTTTTATTGAATATTACACAATATCATTTTAAAATATTCTTTTTATCATTAGGATTTTGGTCAGTGCCCATAGTTGAGATCCTCAAATGTATTCCACACTTTATTTTTTGATGTTTTATTTAGGTAAGATACCAAGTAAATTTTATTATATTTTCCATAATAAAAATAGTACATTAACTATTGAAATCGACTATTCTCTTAGTCCCAAGCCAAGGAATGGTGTCATGAGTTCATTATGCATAACCCATGGATGTTTCATAGAGTTTTGATAAGAGTTGAGCACATAATTATTTTTCTAGAATTATATTGTGGTGGGAAATAATGTATTAATTAATTATTAGTGTTATACTTATTTTATTTTTGTTGATTGACATAAGGATATAGATTCAGAGATTTTGATTATCACATTTGGATGAAAATGAGTTTTGATGGGACATGGATAAGTTAAAAGAATGTTTTCATTCTTTATAAATATAATGGTAATATTCATATATGTAGTAGTTGTTCTGAGGGATTTTAAAATTATATATTTAATTTCACTTACATATGTATATAGTATGTACATAAAATCCAATTTCTAATGTGGTTGTTTTATTCATTTATATTCATAGTTTTAGGGATTTAAATTAATAAAAATGTCCTTCCAAGATTCGCACCATATCTATTCGTGTTTATAAGACTTGAACTATACCTTTCTAAGGGGTCCACCATTTTAGGAAATCGTAATGTGGCATTGAAAAAGGGTGAAGTGGGTGGGTTACACTCTTAAATTTATTAAGCTCATTGGTTGAATTGTTAGCACAGTTAAAGGATTCATTGTGGGGATTGGGTATAACTAATTTATAAAAATTTGAAATGATGAATGAAAATGTTTTAGGTGTTTTGGAAATTCCTACGAGGCCATGAAAATTTGTAACCCATTTTGATGGGGTTTTACTTAGTTAGGTTTTAAATGGATGAAAAATGTGTTTTATGTGGATTTTATATGAATGAGAGGTGTTTAAATCTAAGTTATTTTTAAATATGAGGTTTTAAGTTAATATAAAATATTGATTATAAATAATTGTATAGAAACCCCATTGATGAAAATGGCTTGAAATTTTTTTAAATTATTAAATGGGACTAAATATGTTAGTCTTTTATGTATGGTAAAGATGATTTTTTTTGGATGGTGGTTTCAATTTAATTAAACGGATCCTTAAGAACCATAATTTTCCCATAGTGTGTTGCATGGATATTTTGTTATATAAAATGGGATAAACTATCTAATCTATGTTTTGGTGTTAAACGACATTATTACCTTAATAGATGATAATAGATTAAAAATGATCTATATAGGTTTTTCAAATTATCTGTGAGGTTTTTATTTTGAAACATAGTATTTTTAGGAATAACGAAATGGGTTTGGTGCAGAAAAAATGCTCTAGGCCTAGATAGTAAATTGTATTGGATAGATGATGAACAAATTCTATAGGCACATAGGGTATACTAGATGAATACTATGTTAGATTATATCTACAAAAACTTATAGTATCATTTAGGGTTTGTATTCAATCCTTTCAAACTAGGAACACTAGTATAACAAATGGATTTGGATTGTGTACAGATGATTAACATCAATGATGTAAAGCATTGGATTGGTGCTCTAACAATTTCTAATTAAATTTATGATTATGTATTGTATTGATTCATCGGGAAATTTTGTGTATATGTATGTGTAGGTATTAGGATAAGGCTATATGGTTTATTGATATGATGTATATTTTAAGATATATGACATGGAACACTGCATCTATGTTTTAAGGGGTTCGATTATGGTTTAATGATTGACAATGTTATATGATAAATTAAAATCCTCTTAACATTATTTATGTAATTCAACTATCTTTTATTATCATTGAGATGATAATCAATTATCGAAGCATGTTAGGATGGATTGGGTGTCACTTTTGAACCCGATGGACAATAATTTATGTATCCAATGTTTTATAGAAAATAAATCTTATTTAATATATGATTAATTAATTATCCCTCTTATCTTTATACACTATTTTTCTAATGGGTATTTTCATTATGAATTATTAGTGGTGGAGACTGTATTGGACTCAAATAGTATCAATCTTCCATTACACATGTTTAGATAAAAATCACTCATATGTTTACTAGGGGAATGAGTTTGGATGAGTCTCAGTTTCATTTTTTCAAGACAAGGTAAGTAAGCTCATAGGATATCTTGAGACCAGGAATGTGTAATAGTTCAGATTTGGTAATATATCATAATATTGTTTTGTTGTTGTTTATTTTTCATATGCGAACATCCTAGTGAGTGACCAATCTTATATGTAAGGAATATTTTTTTAAAGGTTGGGGCTGAAGCCTCATTTTTATTATTGATACAATGCAAAGTCCTCTTTAAATGGGTAGAGGGATACCCATTACATAGCCCAAAGGCTCAGTGGGCATTTAGCCCATTACATAGCACGTAAGCCCAATTTTTTGGCTCAAAGCCCATTCTGTGAATAGTACTGCTACATTACATGCACTGCTATAGTACCCGCCGCTGCTACAGTGCATGCGCTGTTAATACATTTTATTTTATCCTATAAAATTTTGTTTTTTTATCCCATCCTCATAAACATATTTATAGGCTGTTTGGTTATTTTTTATTTTTACTAAGAACATTAATATAGGGGTATAATATCCAAATAGTACCACCATAGTCTCCCACTACTAGTTAGAAACCCCTGGTATATAAGGAGGCAAGACTGGGGTCATATGGTGAAACAACTACAAGAAATAATTTAGTTTCATTTGGGATATGACATTCCAATTTGGAATTCCTAGTGGTCTTATAGTCACCTAAATGACATCGTCACGATATATACCAAATAAAATCAAATCTAATGATATGAAGAGCTGAAATTGATCCCCCAGAACAACTTAGATATCATTAATTTTGGGAAATGGATAATAGATACATGAATATTAGATTTTTTTTCTTGATTTGCACCTAATTCATATTCTTATAGTAAATTCAAAGCATGAATACCCTACGAGCCTTATTTGAAACTATTATTGGAGCATCCTAGGGGGACACAGTAGGCCTCATTAATTATTTTTAAAAGTGGTCGAAAAATACACATCTATCTCCATGGTCTTATTTGGAGCTATCTGATAATACTGAAATGAAATATTTTTGGTATTATGATGAAATTAATTTCTTAAATAAAACATTCAATTTGATAGAAACTCTATAAATGACTTTAAAAATCATAATTATATTCATCCAAAATATGAAAATTTAATCCTATAAATCAAATATAATCCTAATACCTATGTTAAAAACTCATGGGTAATAATTTGAAAATAATGGAGGGTTCTACTCACTAATGAAAATGGATTTATAACTATTGGATCAATGGGAAAACAACCTAAAATGATAACAATATATCTAATAATGGGTTATCAAAAACCAATATCAGATAAGGATAGTGTCTAAGTTGCTCATATACTCAATGGTTTTATCAAAATAAAATATATCTCTTTATAGGGTATGCATGCATTGATATAAAATATTGTCGAGAGGGTTATCACCATAATGGAGAATCTCTAAAAAATGATACTAGACTAGCAGATCTTTTGTAATATATATCTAACACAAAATTGAAATGAAAATAAAATAATTGTTTTTCCAATGTTGATGATTCCATATTCCAAAAGAAAGTTTAAATAGATCACACCTTATACAATGTTCATCATAATGTGATCAAATCATTTTATCAACATAATTAGACATCTACCTATTCCTTCAATATTCTGTAATTATTGTGGAATGTCTGGAGGAGGTAGTAGAGGGATTGGATCACAGTTATGTCATCTCACAATTTATCTTACAAAAAAAATCCCATGACATAGACACCTTATGAAGGTTCACCCCGTCCAAAATAAAGAGTTCCTTGTTCACTATATAGTATTTTACATTGATTTCCACCAACCATGAAACCCATTATTTCTCTACTGCCGACTTGGTGTGGAAATTTTAAACATGGTTTACTCTATCTAAACAATCATTTCATGCTCTATTGCATTTCTGCTATAACCCATGTGGAATCAATTTTTTGTATCCCCATAAACTATGATCATTAATGGTCCTATCCATGATGTTGATAACTCATTAAATATCATCATCTGTGATGCAGTTATGATCCTTGTCAGAGAGAAAATTTTCTATATACAAAATTAGGTTGTGACTCTGTTTGAATGTTCACAATCACAAAATTCATGATCTAGAACTCCATCTTGGGGGGGGGGGGGGATGAGCATAGCTATAGTCTCAGCCTAAATCTCCAAATAATGGCCATAAGAAAGACATATATGAGTGAAAATCATCATTAATCACGTATAGAAATTACCTAATGAGGTTTTTGAACATCAGAATATACATAGACATGGTTATGATACATCCAATGAGTTAAATAATATCATAAACACATACAAACCTCAGTGCCTCTAGATTGTACACTTCCTAAAAATGTTTTAAAATTGAATCCACGGAAGATTTTCCTCCATATTATTCCAAGTGATCATTGTTTAACAATAGCTATCCACATCACGATGATGACATGGAGTAGGAACCTCTATTCAGTCAGTGGATTTTTATTCCAAATAAAAATAATGAGGCATTTAATCTATTTTTCCCTATTATTGTTAGGGATCTAGATCAAATCAGAACCTTGTATTCCATTGGAACTTAAACATAGGAGGCTACTCAATTTTCATGCATTCTCTTATTAAATTGTGGGGGAAAATCATCCAAATGGGTGAATCTAATCAGTATTAAACTATTAGTGCTTCTAACCAATTCTTATGATAAAAATATAGAGCCAAAAAAGGTCATTTATAGAAAACACATTGGTTAACTAATCAATAACTTTAAGATGAAACATCGTCATATGCTTATCACAACTATAATTTTCTATATGATCTAGTTTTCTAAATATTGATATCCTACTTTTAATATGATATATCAAATGAATTTAAAGCATATATAGATGATATAATAGAAGAAGTGAATTAATGGAATAATATTTGAAAAATTATATAATTCATTCACCGTACTATTTTAATCCCTAAAAATGATTCATTAGGGTCCTATGTTTACTGAAATATTATCATCGTCTAGAAAGAAGGTGTGTTGGTTACTCACATATATGTTAGATTCCATTATCTATTAATTAATCATATAAAATATGACATCAATAACCTAGGATTCAAACCAATGTATAATATAAATCTTCAAAATAAAAATAATCATTATGATAAATCATTTTGATTCCACTCTAATATGACCTGACACTTAGAGTCCCCTCCTAGTATAGGGATATAATGAGTGTTCCACCCTATGAAAACAAATAATAGCTTTGGAACTGTATGTATGAAAAGAGAAGACATATCTCACTTGTGATGTAATAACATAATTATTAAAAACACACAAGTGAAAATGCATTGACTAAATATAATAATATCATAATAAATATAATAACCAACATAAATATAATATGTATGTTAGATACTATATTTATGCATATGAGTATAATAATTTAAAATCCAAATTGTAGTGGATAATGAATGATCTCAATGACTTGAGCTAAAAAATACCTCATATTATTATAACAAATAATTCTTTATCCAAACGACTCCCTAAATGAAAACCATTAACATTAACCATGACTAAGATCCACTATGATCTAGATCCACTAGTGTCAGGTGGAACAAAGTGGCCACAAAATTGTGAATCATATTTATTGACAAAATATTTTTTGGCATGGATCACATTAAAGTAAGAGTATAAACATACCTAGTAAGACACCCAAAAAAATTATGAATGAAATGTTCTATCAGATCAATGACATAAAACCGATATATTTTCAATATACATAGACAAAAAAGTAATAAAGGGGAAAGAAAATCATAACAGATCATATATAAATATATAATATACCAAATGGAAAATAGGATAATCTATTAATAATAAGGAACAAATAACCAAATATATGATTTTTTATCTTTCTTAACACAACTCTGGAATCATAGTGGGGGGACCATGTCTTGCTGAGGTGTACATGTCATTCCAGGGGGTACCAACCCCAATAGAGGGCCCATGATTAATCTTTATAAGTATTAATTAGTAAAAGGGTTACGTACACAATGGATGGAGAGACTAACTCCCATCATGAAGTGGATGGGGTTAGTAAATTAAATAATTATTTGAATTGCTTACAAAATAGAATTTTCATTTCACAATGAGGGTTATGAACCCGATGCCTTCCCAAAACAACTCACCCACAATAAGCCATATTATCTATAATTATGATGTACTAACTAATGATGAAAATATTTAAAATTAATATTTTATTATTAAATACATTCACTCTATCACATTATATGTATATAAAAAATTAAAATATTCCATAAAATTATATATTTATAATATATTGGTGGGATTATATAATAAAAATCAAATGGAATCCAATTATATGGCACATACTCAACCAAAAATCGAATATGTGACTCATGTAGTAGATGGGCATGTACTTGTGCTATCTAGTCATGTGAGATCATCTTACTTGACCTTCCTAATGGGATTAATGACTTATTGAACATGTAATCAATATATGGAGGAACTACATATGTAGTTGTGCTGTTTTTAAATACAACAAAATTTCTTTACTTACCCACACAATTAGTAGAAATTTGATGTATTCATAGAGTGTACTATTTTAAAAAAATTAATGTGGCCTAAAATAAATGTTTGGGGACCCATAGTCAAACAACGTGTTACATATATTATATCCGAGAAACTATATTATCGTATCAAAGGGAATGATGTGTTAATTGAAATTACATGTCATATGATGAATCATTATAGATGAAAAACTAACATTTCCCATGATTAAAAACATCATTTCCAACATTTCAAATTCTAATACTCTTTCCTCCATTTACTAGTAATCATCAATATCTATTTGATTTACTCAATTCATTTCCAATGAACCATTTCCTCATTCTGTTCAATGTATCTACACCAATGATGAACAACCAATCCCTGGTTACCATTAAGGGGGTCTCCATCATACCACAGACAATTAACTCACACCATTGATGTTACCCTGGTAACATTTTCTTTTGACCATCACCAACATAGGTCCATAATTGATTGTATCATCATTATATATTTTAAAGTACAAAATGTTTTAACTATGGAAGGTTTTATGTGATCATATTTTGTGAGAATATGTAATTTCAAGGGGATGTTTAGTTGAATAAAATTGTCACTCAGCTTCCTAATCAAACAGTCAAAAAATTAATCAATGATGAAGAATGTTTTTGGAATAAAAATAACTATATAATAACATTAGGAAAAAATCACCACAATAATGAATAACCAATAGTAATGAAACTATTCAATCATGCTTTTTAAAATCCATGATAATAATTTTGTCACTCAGAATATCAAAATCAATATTTCTCAAATGAAATAAATATTTGGATAGGAATGAACAAAAATAATTAAGTCATACCTTAAAATCAGATAACTATTACCATAGACAAATCACAAATTTTATTTTTTCATTTTGTGTCTATTAATCAACCTCCAATATTGAAGGAAATTGTCTTTGGTATTTTACACTTTTCAGTGATGAGACCTTTCCCTTGATAAAATACTAACATCATTTTTATCATATTCTCGTTAGGATTGTTGGTAAAATAATGAAATAATAGAATAATATATGTCTATATCTCAAATACCAAACCAGAATATTATACCTCTCCATAGTAAAAATACTCCTAAACAAAGATGGAAAGCTGTATTTTTCTTATAGGATTCCATTTGAGAGATATCAATTATTCACGAGAACAAGGGAAATAATTTTTTTTTAAATATTAAATATAATTCAACGAGTTATAATAATCCAAATAATCAACACATATAATGAACATTTTAGTAAATAATTTTAATAATATTATATAAAAATAAAAAATACCGGTCTCTACATTAATAGTGTTTTTATTTTTATTTTCATTTACATTTTAAGTATCATTTTGATATATTGAATATATAGCATTATCTTGGATGATATAATTATCATGTTAGATATATAACATGCGGGTATTTATATCAATAAAATATTATTATATAATAATTGTTATACAGGAAATTTAATATTTTATTATGATATACTCAACTGTATATATAAATTATTATCTTCAAATATATAATTATTTTTATGGTTCATCTGGACATGTTATGTTTAAAAATTGTAAATTTTAATTATTATGTGATAATGAAATTATGCAGATAAAAATCATAATATTTTTATTACTTGTTAAAAAAATATGGTAAAAACAATTTACATTGTGAATATGATATATAAAGGACCAATACCAACCATGTATTATTAAAAATATAAAATATGATTATAAATGAATATTTAAGAGGGGTGTGTAGACGTACACCCTAAAATTTGATATATTGACATTTAATAAATCCTATGAAAAATAGGCCTAATATTAATACTTATTTTAAGATATTAACCTAGATAGGACACCAACTACAATTTTTACCTCTATATATACATATATTTCTATTGGTGTAAAAATTACGGGGAATCTATCCATAATTTGGATGTAGTCAATCCATTTAGGTTAGTGTTTCTTGGGAACATGTCTTCAATGATGTCTAACAATATTGAAAACCACTACTTGGTAACATTCAATCCACATCATACTTTTGAGGAATCATGATATACTATACCGAGGATAAAAAATTAACATGATTTAGGATGGTAATTCCATTGATGATAATTTATCTTAAATTTAATTATTGAGAATGGAAATATAGTAAGGTATTTAATAATGATAATTTCCAAAAAAAGTAGTTTTTTAAGCCTTATATATCTTTATAAATAATTTTAATATCACCTATGATTCCATTAAAGAGAGTTATAATACTATTATATTAACCTTCAAACCTAATATTGTTTTTTCAATTAATGAGATAAAGAATGCCTTTTGAAATAGTAATTGTGATCGAGTTGAAAATTTTATCAATGATTTTTAAACTGACATGAAATTAAAAAATGGATTCAATATAAATGGTAACTACATAATTATTCCTGAATTAATTGACATTATACAATGAAATGGATTTGGTGAAACAATAGTCCAAGAGGTTTTACATACAACTAATGATATTATATTAACTAGGAGAGAAGATACATGTGATTTATATACCATCTATTCTCACATTCTTATACATTTGAAGAAAATTATTACAAATAGGCTTGAGGGTGTCTGTAAAATTACCATATCCATGGTTTTGTGGGAATTTATAATTTAGATATTATTCGGATTCTATTATTTAATTTCTTTTCATATTTACATGGTGAATATGGGTTGCTTCTGAAGTATATAATTTTTTTAATGAACATTAACTATATTTATTTTTATAAATGATTTATGCGTTGAAATTATTTTTAAAACTAATAATTTATTACATATGTAGTTATTGTCCTTCTATGATAATGTATTAATAAGGAATGGAACTATTATTTTTAAATCGAACATTAAATTAATGTATATTAGTTCTATTTTGTTTTATAAATAACTCAGTATGATTTTTTTTAGAAAAAACGATTTCTTGAAGTTAATAGTTATTTGTTTTTTTCATAAAGTAGTATGTGTTGATTTGGTTTTAAGATAATAATTATGACCCATTAATACTGATTAAAATTGAATTAACTTCTCCCTTATGTATATTATTCTAGTTTCATAGCTTAAGGTCTATTTTCCTACATTTTTCGATTGTGATATTTATATTATATTTAGTCTTGAGATATTATGTTGTTATTTTTATATCATAAAGATTGATTAAATTTTTTAATTTATTTTTTTTGGATTACCACCTGTCTTCCTATTTTGATTTAATAAATATTTTTTATTTCCATCATATGAATATAACATTTCAGATATTTGGATGAATCTGGTATAGATCCATTTTAATACTGTAGGTGGAAAAAATACATTCATTCTGGAAAATCAAGATCTCTAGAAATGTTTTTGGACCATAGAGAACACACCTATGTTGATTGTGAGGTTAGTTTTCTACCCCAATCCCACCATTAATAGAACAAATGATGGAGACTGGAACCCAAAATGAATATCAAAAAAAAACAGAGGAATTATTCTATAATCATTCATACAACCACATGTCTCTGCATTAATATATTAAATTTCAATACATATATTTATACATATGTAGAATTATATTAATGAAACACTGTATAAATATTATAATTATATAAAAAAATATTAATCCTAGAAAACAATGGAATGTATGATTCACTGAATCCTAAAATAAAATATCTTTCGAAAAAAACAAGGATAATATTTATATTTCACAACATGTAAAACAACGATTAAATCACTCAAAATAGATATCACTACTATATACTACTAGTGTTGATTTCCTATAGAACAACATCCACCTAAATCAAAACCAAACAATGAATTATTTTAAGAAACACATCATGTTTGTGAATAGACATGATATTAGGATGATTATAAATATACGTAGTAAGAAACCCAAAAAAGTGAGGGATGATACAATAAAAATTCATCTCAAAATATAACCAAACCACGAAATTCATAATGAAGGATAAGATAAAAAAATTTGTCAGAGTCCCAGTCATCACATATCTACACCAAAACATCAATACACCCAATGGAACATAGATTACATAGAACAACACGACAACCAAATCACCCAAACAAATCACTTTCGAACACTTCCACCAATTATGTTTTTAAAAGTAGTTGTGGACATAAAACATACTAAAGATTGCATTCATATTGAGTAGTTATTGACCTCTATAATAGATCCATGCCCTATCATATAATATTTTCATCAACTATGGGGTAAAAAACTCCATTTGAATAGGAAACATTACATAGTAACAATATGACAGTAGAGAATTAATGAAATTGAGTGTATCCTATGATTCTCCACCGTTCCCCTCCATTTACAATATATTGATAAAAAATTTAATCTTCTTGAATTCATCTAAAAATATCCTAAATTATGGTGATATATATTCCATTTCATTAGAATTATAAAAATATTAAGAATATACTACTCATATATCTGATTATAACAACTGGGTGAGAAGTTATAAATAACATTAATGAAGTTATAGTACATGAAATATATTCTAATGTACATAAAATGTGGGCACACATATAAATTATATTATGTATTGTCACATAATATTACATGTGAGGTAAATCCACATTTAATAACTATTAGGATACAAGGATTTAGGGACTGGTAGAACATCCCAGATTATGCTACCACATGATTCAATGCATTGTAACTGAGCTACATGGAATGTATCGTGTAACACATGAGGAGGGGGACCACATTGCCTAATTGGAGTATTTTTTTTGAAATGTAACATCATAATTTTTATATATATAAATTTTACTTTAATAAAATGCTATGCAGCATGGTTCATAAACTCATCATATTAAAACAAATTTATATTCTTTTTACTAAAATAATGAATTATTCGATATTTTGGAACAAAATGTATCATTATTAATTTTTTATCACTATAAATGGTAATGAACTATATTTTTAAATATAATAAGTAAAATGAAAATTAGACCATAAATAAATATAAAAAATCATTAAAATTGTGGAGTGGATCATCAAGACCCATCATGATGACAATTTCACAGTAGATGAATATAGATAGAATGAAGATGAGATGAAATATTATAACAACAAATAAATGTGAAATTACAGGGTATCAAACATTGGTATTTGAAGTAGGAAAATATGAATGTTTCAGGTTGCAGTAGTCCAATTATGAAAGTATCCATTGAAAAGAAAACAATATATGACATTATCATATAAGGAATAAATTAATCTAATATATTCATCTTCTAAAAATACTATTTTAACACTCTTTGTATGTATTTTAGAAATAATACCTATAGATTCATGTTTATAATACATAAATTTATATTTAATAAAGTATATATTAAAAAATTTATTCTTTAACCACCTAAGAATTTTTAGTTAGAAAAATATTATGCAGTGGAATGTTTATAATTATAAAAGATAATATGATTAATAAAAGTTGTTAACATGGGAGTAGTTGATATATGATGATAAATATAAAAGGATTATGAACATAAATTTGAATAGTAATATAATTGAGAGTCAAATATATTATAATATATAAAAATGTTAATTTAAAATGAATCATTAATATAATTATAATGAGTTGGAATTTTTAAGAAATGGAATTCATATAATATTAATATATATATATTATATGAATATATAAAATAATTTAGAAAAAAAATTAATAGTCGTAAATAATTAGAATTTAATTGGAATAAGTAAGTGGATTATATGAATTATAATAAATTAAAATAAGGAAACAATTTAAATTATTTATTATATATAATTTTATCAAATTACTTAAATTATAATTAGATAAAACATTTTTAATTTTTTTTAGAAATTATTTATACATATATCATTAATATAAACACACACAAAAACGGATCCATCAACCCAGACAGTAAGAGTGATTATTCCACCCACCTAGGTATCCAACAATTCATCATCCCAGTGTAAGAAATTGGAATTTGTTAGTTCTACCATGTTCATGTTTTGGTTGAGGATATGGGAATTCATTATTCATGAATAAAGAACACATGTTGACACAAATGGGATAAAGGATTCTAAGATTCCATTAATGTGGTTGGGTAAGGTAGGCTATAAGAAATCACTATCACATAATGGAATTCATAATATGGATATGTCATATATATATATATGGATCTTCCCAAATTAATTAAACATTGATTTGGGATCATGATTTCATAGAAAATATTCAAATATTTTAAAGCACCCATATAATTTAAATTAAAACCATTGAATCCTTCATGTTCTTCCTTGGATAGAGTCTCTAGAAGGATTATTAGAAAATTTCATATATATATATATATATATATCATGTCAAGGTAGTGAAACAATCATGAAAGTGAGATACATAGTTTGTTAACATATAAAATAAAATTATAAACCATAAATGTTATTGCATACTCTCAATTAAAATAAGAATAACTATAAAAAATTATAGAGGTTTTTACAAAATCCATTTTTCATTCAATATATGCCCTAATTTCCATCATGATTTTTGGAAGAGAATCACACTTCAATTGATATTTGTAGATATATTTTGATACAAGAAAATAGGAGGGATGCGGTGAATTATTGAATTTTCACTGAAGAAATAATATTTCATTATTTTCCTCATGAAATGATGGAATTGTATAATCAACAATGATAAATATATATTTTTCATCATGGGGAACACACATAGTGAGATTGAATAGTTGTAGGATTTCTAGTGTGAAAAGTTTTAAATAAATTTATTATGTTATCTTGATTATTTTAAAATATCCAAAATATATGGTTGGATTGGATCAATAGAAATCAATGATGATATTGTAAGATGGTTGATTTATTCCTTCTTAAACATCACTAATAGTTTATTCCAAAAATTTTATCTGCAAAATATAATCAGATGCACTATAGAAGACTCTTATACAAAGGTCTAATTACTTATGTGAGTTCACATAATGATTCTGTAATAAACTTTTTTAAAAAAGTATACATTTTTACCTGACATATAGTTGTATAAAGAGAAAGAATAAGGATAAAGAGTAATTTTATATGTCAACTTTAACGGGAATATGTTCTTTAAATATGTTTTTGGTTATCATCATCATATTTATGTTATGATGATATTCTTTTAAATTATCTATTTACATGTTAAAAAATTTAAATTAAAAACATCCAACTTTTATGGTTTAGTTATACCATAATTTATTTTGAAAATAATTTATCTAATTATTATATTATTCCATGGTTATCACTAATATTTGAACATTTTCATGGGAAACACTATTTTTCTTCACATATTCATAAAAAATTTGTAGTCATTTTAAATTAACATCTACGTTGATCAATTTAAATTTTTACGTGATGTATTTTTACATGAATTTCATGTTGCTTCTGATATATTAATTTTTTTTGGATGGTTATCCATTTCATGGAAGAACATCTTTTGATGAGTTTTCAATCACAAACCACGAATTTATTTCTATATATTTACTTTTATATATTAATTTATTATATCGATGTTAAATTCTTGAATAGATTTCTTAAAAATATTTTTTATATAAATGAAAGATATAATTTTTTTTAATTTTGTAAGTTGTTGTTATAAATGTTTTTTAGTAATTAATAGTAAAATCAAACCCTCAAAGGATGTTTTTATCATGCCAGGAGAACAATTGAAATAGGATTCATTATTCCATGTTGTCCTATGTATTTTTTTCAATGATTAAAATCAAATTTAGTAATAATTAAGGTATTTTGGTTTATAATGAAATGATTTTTTTTTGTAAAAAGTGAAATATTATATTTCAAAGGAATTTCATTATGTTCAATTTATTTAAATGTTTTTCTTTTTAATGAAATTTGTATTCATTTTTTAATAATATCCTGTTTTTTTTTAATCTTACTTTTCCCATAGGAATTTTTTTATGAATAAAATTGTTAATTTTTAATTATAATTTAAAACAAATTATTATTATCAATAATTTCATTTTAAATAAATAAATTCAAGATGTTTTTGATACTTTATTATACAATTTTGGATTTATCATTCCTTAAAATCCCATTTTCCAGCTTCTATACACTCTCAATGTTAACATATATTTTCAAAGGGCTTATTGGTTAGTATTCGAGATTATAGAGCCATGTATAGATTATTAGGTTCATCCAAAGGGACGTTAGAATTGTATTCATGGAGTATATATTAATATGTAAATTTTCAATTTAAAATAATGGTATGTACTTCTAATGTAATAGAGTTTGTAATACTATAAATATTAAAACCTAAAAACTATTCTCATGCATAAAGTAATAAAATATTCATAATTGATGTAATAATAAAAAATTTTAAAAAAATTATCCAAATTTTTTTAAATCAAAGTCATTCATTAAAAAACTGATTTTTTGGACTTGATATAGAAGTGTATCTCTGGGACATCATAGTTTGTATTAATTTATGTTGTGATTAATATTGGATATAATGATGTTATTAAAAGATGATTTTTTTGAGGATTTTTCCATTATTTTTTTTATATTGAAGGTATTTGGAAAATATGTTATTTTAGAACGATTATGCGATATAAATAAGTATAATGTATTTTATTTTAGGAGTCATTGTTTTGAGTTATGAAATTGTAATGTACACATTTATATTGATAATTTTCAGGGATTAATTTCTTATGACTTATCTATGATATTTTTCTTTATCAAACTCTAGGTAAGCATAATTATGAAAACTATTATTTATTTTACGATTGATTAAAAAGTAAAATTAATATTGTATTAGATAATTAATATAGAGATTATTTAATTTATCTAATGGGGTATAATTAAATATATTTATTTTTTACAATATGTTTTTTTCATTATTTTTTTGTTTAATAGATTTGGTCATTAAACCTACATATTAAATAACCATAATTCATTTTATTAAATGAATGAAATAATCTAGAATTACGAAGAAAATATATATTCATTAAAATTATTTAATTACAAGGGATATAAAGATCTACCATTAATAATAATAACTACAATAATTGTAGTACATAAAATAATAATGAAAAAAAAGAATAGAATGAATCATTGCGGCCATCCAAAAAGATAAATCCATCAAAGATGAATTAATAAAGAATATATATGTGTATAAATATTAGAACCATTATTTAAATTAAAATATTATGATATTATTCATCAGTATTTAAAAAAGAAAAATATAGTTTTTTCATGTCGATGCAGCTTTATTTTGATATTATTCATTGATAGAAAATAATTTTAAGATATTTATGAATATAAAAAAATTAATTAATATTTTTCATTTAATAGATGTTTTTTAAAGTAATTGTATTTATTTTTGAAATAACATGTATGTATATATTTTTATTATTAATAATGTAAAATTCAGTATGATTGGTAACAAAAAAATTATACTTTATCTAAATATGAATTTATAGTAAGAAAAATATTATGTTGATGAATGTTTATTATCATTTGATAGAAGATGATTAATAAAACTCATTAAGTTGGAGGTATTGATATGTGATGATAAATTTATGTATATTATATATTTTAATAATAATATTATATAGAGTAGAGAAATATAAATATTATGTTATATAAAAAAATTTAAACCAAATATTTAATAATTTATAATAATTTAAAATTTATTGGTACAAGAATGTATTAAATATTCATATATATGATTGAATAATTACAATATATATAATATGTTTGATTATAATATATTATGGTGGTAAATAATATATTATTTAGGAGAATAAATAAATTTATTATAATATTTATAATGAATAATAATGATTATTTTTTTAAATGAATGATTTAGTATTATTTGATTGATTTATGAAAATTAAGATATCATAAAATATTTTCCAATTTTATCATTAGAAAATTAATTTATATATACATAGTATACATGATAATATATCCAAACACATTTTTTATAAGTGATTTGGGGCCAACCATCATGGATTCCATCTATACATTAACCCAACAAAAATTAATGTCACAAGTTAGTTTGAGAAAGATAATATTCTTGGTGAGGATCAGAGTACTCATTTGTCAAGCATGAAGAACACATGTCTATGAGAAGAGGGAAGACAATTTTAAGCATCTACAAATGTGGTTTGGAAATTTCTACCATAGGAAATAACAAACACCTAATAGTATTAATAAGAGGTTTATATTGTTTACTAATATATTAGGAAGTGATCAGTAAATAGAAACATCATTCTGGGGTGACATAATAAAATTAAAAATGAAGTAACCATTATATTCTTCCTTCACAGATAGAAGTAGTAGTATTATCAATGATATATATATATATATTATTCATTTATAGGTCTTCAAACCTTAATAAATTATTGAAATATTCTATGGTAGGGTAAAATATTAAATTATAAAACATAAATGATATCACACCACAATCATAAACCTCGTATAATATATTTAGCTTTTTGAGGTTGTTCACAAAATCCATTTTGTGTACAACTTAAACCCACATTTCCATAACTATTTAGAGAAAACCCAATATTTAGAAATACTCATTTGAGTTATATATTTATTGTATTATAAGAAAAAAATGAGTTAAAAGCCTAAACTATAGAAGATAGTATAATATTTCATTGTATTCTTCTTTAATTGAATTTTTATGTTTTTCAAATATAAAAATAATTTTTTTCTTGAGAAACACATACAAATTGGTTAAATAGGTGGAGTATTATATTACCAGTATAAATAAATTATATTAAAGTTCAATGTGTGGGATTTTAATAGATATATAAGATATGGTGTACATATTCTAGTATAAGATGTAACAAAATACTTAATAGGGTTTTCAAACATTTTATTATCCCCTACAGAATACTTTGTTAGATTTTTTTTTTCTAATAAAATTTAATTTTATTGATGATGAATGTGACTTATAATGTATAACATATCTTTATTGGTTGTCATCCTATGAATATTTGATAAGTTTACTTCACCAAAAATATATATTCATCATTCCTTAATTAGTGGTCGGGAGTGAATGTATTGTAAGATTTAGAGTTACCTTCAGGTTGTTTTTTTTTCAATGAGGATTTCATTTAGAATTAGTTAGAATGAGGTAAGGGCTTACTCATTTAAAAAATCTGATTTTACCTTTAAAACATTTTATTTCAAAATATCCCAACCCAAATGTTATAGATCAACCATATTTTATTTAAAAATTATTTTATGTTACTGAGTTATATTATTACATTATTATCAGTCATATTTAAAATATTTTTTGAAATTTAACACATCTTATCTACATATTCAATAATTATCCTTTAGATTTCCTTTCAAAAAAAATCACGATTCAATTTGAATATTTATTTATTGGGTGTTTCCATCACATTACCATTTCATCTAATCTATGATATTATTTTATTAAAATGTTTTTGTTTTTATGAAAATCATATTTATTTTGTTTTGATCGATTATGTGTTTGTATATACATCATTAATTTTAATAAATTATATTTTTTAACTATTGTTAAGGATTTGAAAAAAATTATTTAAATTTTTTTAATGAACAATATATCTACTATGTGTTATAAAATATCCCACAAGGAATTGTAAATTCTTATTTGGGATGGGATTTTAATCCAAACTACCATGGGAATTTTTCTACTAACTAACAGGTTGACCCTATATTATCATTAATGTTCCCAGTTACCATAATTGTTATTTTTATAATCTTAAAAAAATTTAATTAAGAGTAATGTATTTAGTTTACAAATAAACATTGTGATATTTTTTAGAACTAAAAATTATTGTTTGAAATGAAATTAATGTTTTTATATAGATATAACTATTTTTCTTTTAATTAATTATTTTTAATTTTATCATTTAATAATTAATGTTTTTAAATATCCATTATCTTCATAAAAATTTATTTTATAGAAACCCCTTTAGATTTTTGAAGATTCTTTTTTTATCAAATATTTTATTATGCTCAAGGCATTTCATTTTATTTATAATAATTTCAAGACGTTCTGGATAATTTCATAACCCAAATAGGTTTTCAAATTAATTAAAACCACTATAAAGAGATTATTCTCTCACCCCATGTTGTCAAATATTTTTTATAGTGATTATTTATGAGTAGAAGCTATTATAGAGTCAGGTCTATCTTATGAATTTTATCATGAGTATATAATGTGTTTTTTTAGGGATTTTTTAATAACTGAATTCTTCATCTTAAAAATAGTACTATAAACCATGTTGTTTCGATTTCAATATCAGGTTAGCCTATAAATTTTCATTTAACATGGATAATAAACTCAATTACCATTCCTTCTACCACAACACAAATTTATTACATGTCAAAATCCCATAGAGGATGATTTTCCCCCTACATATCCCTATCAGAATCTTATGGTCATTCCATCTCTTAATAATACTCATCCCTCCCCATTAAAAAATTGATAAATCCCCATTATAGCCTAATTATTAAAAATATTTCATTGTATGATCCACTGAATAAATACTTCCCCATGGTTATTACACTTCACATGATTAAATCCTCATAACAAGGTTATGGGAGAAGTAAATTTATAATGATGGTTGGTGGAATATATGTTCACTTGAAAATGAGTTCATGATACCATTAATCAAAATGTGCGATGTGAAATTTTTCAATTACAAAATGAAAGATTAATGATTTTAAGAATTTATGGGATTTAATGTGATATATTTTTCCAAGGAATATGATTTTTGGGATTAAGATAAAAAATAATCCAAAGAAAAAATAATTCAATAGATTCAATTAACAAAATTAAAGTTATTTTTTCATAAATTTTTCAAAATGGATTCAAAAAATATATGTTTTGTTCTTGATATAATAAAATATTTATTATCAGTGAAAATTAATTAATTATATTTTTTGATAAATTTCATGGATTAATTTTATATTATAATTTATTAATAATTAATGATGAAAAAAATCATAAATAGTTAATTTATTAAATTCATCATTCCATGCGACAAGTAAAATAATACATTATTATCATAATTAAATATTTTTCTCCATGAATTAAAATTATAACTATAGAAAATTTATTATGTTTTATTTTTAGTTATTTATTACATTTTACCATGGAAGATGAATTTGGAAAAATGGAGAACAATAAGAAATAGGATAAAAAAGGACATACATTGAGGTGTCAACACTGATGATTGAATAATCATGTGCTTTATTCATATTAACAATAATTATCCATAAAAAACTAACACCAGGAACAATTTAATTTTCAAGATAAAAGAGGATAGAGGTTGTAGAAACAATGGGTAGGTGTTTTGTGTGGTCAAAACATAATCTCTAAATGATTAATCCTCTAATATTTACATCCTACAGTTCCATAATTTCAACCTCTAATTATTATTAAAACATTCGATTATAAATCTACCCTCAATTATCTTAAATTTCTAGTAAATAATATAGAAATATCCATTTTATATAATCAATTTAATGTGATTTTTTATCTCAAATCTTATGTAACACAATTATATATCAAAATAATATTTATAATATTATAGGGATTTTATTATTTATTCATTTTTAATAAAAAACACTAATTTTTGTTCGCATTTATAAATGGAAAAAATGAAAATTATACATTTACAAGGTAAACATATCCACATCTAGAAACAAAAATTGTGTTATAATTTTCATTCTATAATAAATTAAAAAAATATGAATTGTTTTAATGCATACAGATACAAATAATATATTAAATATTGAATATATTTTTCAGAGGAACACATTGTAATCCAAAACATATAAACATAATGACCACTAAATCTAATATGAGAAATAATATTTAGAGAAATTGTATTAAAAAATAAATTTTTTCTATTTTTTAAATACTTTTATTAATTTCAATCTATAATATTATAACATAATAGAAATAGTTAGTGTAATGGTCTCATATCTGATTCCAAATTTTCCATGAGCTCGCTTAACGATTATCATTCTACCACAAAAAACACACCACATTGATTTATGGACCCTGGATGATTTTTTTCTAACTAACCTAAATATCAATATGTTATTCAAGAATGTAGGATTCATCCTAAAAATAAATATGTTCCCAATTGATAATGTTTTATGGATCCTTTACATACCACATTAGTTGTAACACATAAAAGGTGTTATACAGCTACTAATATATGTGGAATCATTATTTGATAAAATAGTCACATACCCTATATCAAATTTGAAATGTTCAAATGACCCTCAATGATAAAATTCTCCCACTACTAAATATCCTCATCTCACAAAACTTTTAGTCCTAGAGAATCACATACTCCCTCAATAAACTCTAATAGTTTTCATCTTCATTCCATGTCAGACTACTGATGGCTATAGTATTTCCAGAAGAAGTCATAGATCACTTAAATATTTTCCAAGATCAAATACAATAAATAAATCCCCTTATGTGAATAATCACCCATCTCATTATAGTATAGGGGTAACCTACGTGGTCTCTCATAAAAATCATCATAATAATGCATCCAAATAATAATGTGGTTACATTTTTCATATGAATAATCTACCAAAAAGATGTGATCAGAAATAATCAAGCATATGTCCCTCATGTAAGACTACATCATAACCATGAGAAAATAAATAGATGTCTTTTTCAGTCAGAGTGTTCAATGTCATACTCAAGCTTATTTTAGTGTCAAATTCATCATGTAAAAATATATTACCACGAAATGAATCAAGAATCAAAATCATAGACAATCATCGAGTGTACACTATGAAAATAAAAAATCTCATCAATTTATTTGTTCCCTTAACTCTTAACTAATCTATAGTCATGGATATTCTAAATGTGATCCAAAATCCCATGCCACTATATAAAACCCCAAATACTAAATTATACCATAAAAATGGAATTGTTTCCATGAAATCAATTGGTACACTATCTTAAATCCACAATGGAACCACAATAGTACATCTGAAACATATAGTAATGTGGTGTGTAACATTCACACAATTATTGGTGAGGAACCAAGTTTTGATCATAGTGACACTCGTCTTGTTGCCTTCGACCAGAATAAGTGCATGAGATCAATGTACATTTTCATTACACATAGATATACATCTATGGGATATGTGTGATATTTATTAAACAAAAACAATCAATATAATTTAGAACCATTTGATATACATGGATGAAAAAATAAGCTCCCTGCTTTTAAATAATCTATCTGGTACATCCCCAGTGCATAATGATTCGTGTAAGATTTTACAATCAATTTATCCCAACTAAACCACCATCAATCCCTTGAAAAATTATTTTCCCACTACTATTGATACAATGTAAGATACAACTCATTATTCTTCCAGTTGCATCAATAATTTGTCAAACTCTCCAGTCACCTCCTCCATCATTTGAGTAACATCATCCAAAAATAAATTCCAGGATGCATATAAAGATACAAAAATCAGTTTATTTCATTAATATAACACAATATATATGATGTAATAATATAATAGAAACAATTGAAATTTCTAATGTGATAAATTAATTAATGGTAAGTAATAAGACCATAATATTATATTGTTTTATATCTTATTCACAGAAAATTAACTCTGATACAAAAATTGATGTTACAAATATATAAACCATTAGTAATATAATTAGAATTTTTAATGTGTGGAATATTGAATATTAAGGGGAAATTTAGTGTGAATTTTCATAAAATTAAATAACTATATATATAAAGTATAAAGAATTTATAAAATTGGAAAGTGTTAAGGAAATCCATTATAAATATTTCCTATTGAATAGTAATCAATTATATATAATTGTAGCTCGTAATTTTTAATAGCATGAATCTTTCCATAAACATTCTGGCCTTTCATTCATCATATTTTGGTATATAGGTCCATTGGTTAATGTATCATTCAGGTTATAAAACATAAGAGCAATCCCCATTAGGGGATTCAAAATATGTAGCATCTAATGAGAAAATATAAACAGATTGTTAAAGGGGAGTGGGAATGGAAACTTCCATTGATTTTTGAAATATGAACCGCAATACATGGAAATTTTAGTTTATTTTCCATGAATGTTGGGTATCTATGACGCATGAGTAATGTAGATGTTGTATAGGGGTAACTCCATGTGTAGTCATGTATTTGGGCCTTTGGGCCATGTTTTAGGCCAAGTGCCTCTATGCCTACACGTCATGATAGTGTCCCCTCTCATCCTAGTCAAAAAAGTGATTATCAAAAAAGAAAATAAAAAATAAGGCTATAGATACTTTTGGACTAGATAAAACAATAATATACTTATTAGGAATTCAAAAAAATGAATATAAAAATCATTGGTAATATTGTTGATATAATTTTTATTTTAATTTTATAACATAATGAATAAATATAACTGATGTAGAAGGTTGATTAAATTGTCTCTACATATAGAGTAATCCCATAGGATGCTCATTGTTTATCAATTATATGGGATATAGAATCAATAAGGTTATCTCATGATCGATCCCATGCCTAGATTCAATAAACTGGACTTCAGTGGAGTCAATTATGAGAGAATTTTATGCGTATAACACTAGCCACACAATAAATGTTCTTCGAATCATCCAATTAAAGTACTACCATAACACACGTTAGTCTTAGGAAAAAATATAGGTTAACATGGGGTAATGTATCTAGTCCTCACTAGCATAAAGATATAAATAATGTTTTTTTAATTTATATAGTGGTTACTTAAACACCTTTCTCAGTATTATGTATATAAAAATAAGTTCAATATGATAAATATAATTGTTTATAAAGATAAAACCAAATTATGTTTTTTGGAAAATATATGACTACAATTAAAATAAAATTTTTTATGATAAATTTAATTTAATATTTTTGAACTGTCGTTAAATAAAAATATTTGAATATAAATGATTACATAATTTTAAAAACTCCATTTATATCTGTATAAGGGTAAGATATTTTAATATCTCATATAAATTTATTTTTTAATAAATAAATATATTTATTTAGAAATTAAATTTAACATGTTTTTCAAATTAATTTAATTAAAAAATTATTTCTTAACATAATAAATTATTAATTATCTTACGTATATTTTTTCATATTTTATGGATAAAGTCGAATTATATGTAAAATATTAATTCAAAATAATTATATAATAAGTTTTATAATATAATAACGACATAGAGGAATGTAAAAAAAATATAAATGCATTTACGGACCAAGCATAATAGTTTTCTTTAATATATGGTGATATAATTAGATATGATTAGTTTTCCAAACATATAATGAATTATATAAAACCAAATGTATATTTTAATAGTTTCAAGAACAATTATCTTTGAAAATGAATCCCTTCAACCTCAAAAATATTATTAATTAATGAATTTATTTATTTACCAAATTAAAATATTTAAAACCATTCCCAAATATATCATGGGAAAAAATCATATGAAGGCCAATGGATTTACAATCTTTATGATCTAGATGTCTAAGGAATAAGTTCAGATATTAATGAAGTATTCCCCGTAACTTTCTATAGATACCTACCCATTCTCCCATTCCTTATCACTCAAAATAGTTCATTGGAAAATTTATTCTTGTTTTATCTATCAAAATAAATTCTATGGAGTTTCTATGGTTATAATGATATTATAATATACTTTAAGAATAAACCTGTCAAGTATAGGGTCCTATCTATCCTCTTTTCCACTCAAGAACAACCATGAAAAAAATCCATTTATTTCTCAATGTATTATGTTATATTGTTTCTATGAACATTCCATTATGTTAAAATATATTCCAAAAATAATTAAATATTTATTTCATCTATAACTATTCGCTTTTTAAAACATTTATAAATATATATTCTGATGCGGAAAATTTCTATTTATTATCCATATCATAAATTCTTTATTCTGAATTACAAAACCAAATTATGATCGTGGGTATTCACAAAGATGCAAACTCACATCATTTATTAGGTAATGGAATTTATGAATCCCATATTCAATAATTATGGGATTGAAATTATGAAATGCATTATTTTGTGGTATGATTCATGTTGCATCTATAAATATAGACATATAATGGGTGTTCCATCATAGTGATAAATTGCACCATGTAAATTTTTTATCTCATGATATATGATGCATAACGATTTTATGGTTATCTTAAGAATACTATATTATTATTTCATGGTTTTAGAATCTATTTATTCTTTTGATGACTTGTATTATATATTTTCTACATTTCTATGATTCATTGATCTTACTATACCATCTTGCCATGTCAAGAATCAATGTTTATTCATAATATTTTTAATTTTTTGAGGAACAAAATATTTCAATGAATTGGTTCGAGTGATAATGACTTTGGGATTCCCACCAAAACCTTTTATGGGTCACCTATAAATAGAGAAATGTACATCATAATATTATGATGAAAAATGTAGTTTTTAATGCTGAAGACATAGAAGATTATAGTTTTTAGAGAGAAGAATAATTTATAATATGGTGCTATTATTAAATTTTTTTAACAGATTATGGTGAAGGATAAGGGAAAATATCACAACATTTATTCAGATGATCATAATATTTTATGGTTATCTTACTGAATTGATTACTATATTTTTCTCTTCAATTTTATATGGTTGATCATCATATCTGGAAAGAATAATCGTATTGGTTATTTCCATATTTGGAATTCTAGATTGAAGAAAAAGATATCAATTGTCTCAATTGTTTTTAAAAAATGATATATATTGTCTTATTGATTTTTTCGTATTCAAAGAATTGTACTGAGTTTTTCGAAACTGAAAATTGATGTGGGGTCGATTCATCTCTTTGGTATTCTATAAATATCATATTTATATAGAAGGAAGAATATTACCATGAAGAATTATTCATAGAAGAATTGAATTGGGATAATTAGATTAGGAGGAATCATATTGGAAAAAACATAGTGGAAAAATTGGATTGAGTATTCGAGACAAATTCAAGGAAGTTATTATAGTCATATGGTTTAGAAATTAAATATTTGTTTTAAAATAAATAAATTTGTGAAATTGAAAAATATGTATAGGTAATATGAGTTGTTATAAAAACGTTGTATTACCCTATTTGTGATAAGATGGTGAACACGTACTTTTGAATTGTCTTTAATGTACTAACTGAGAAAAACAACACGTCCTAATCATTGTAATCCATGAATTATTTTCTAGTGTGTGGTGTTTTATTGGATATAATCCAAAACATACCAAGGGCGTAGCTATTCATATTGAATAGCAAACATTGTATATAATTTTGTTCATATGGATTTGTGGTTGAATTGTTTTAAGTTGGGAATATAATCTTTAACAAATGGCGATGAGTAATTTAATTGAAATGAAACATAAATTATAAAGCACCACTGATTCACCCACTCCCTCTCGTTGACACAATTATTTTAACTAGTAAATTTCAAAGACTCCAACCAATACCCCTTCACTTTTTAGAGATCTCTCTAGGATAAGTTGTATATGAGACTATTGTTATCTATGGTGACCATAATTCACGCATCCATAAGATAGTTTCTCCATATATTCATGGAAAAAACACTATTAAATCATATAATTCATGGTTCACATAATTTTTCCAATGTTTTCCCGAATACATAGAACCATAAGAAATTTTCAATTTCCTCTACATTTGTATAATTCCTAGCATACAACTGCATGAATTGTAGCACACATCATACTTTTCTCCCTTATCTAGAACCAACTACATAAGAGTACTAATCCACTTCTGCTTAAACTCATCAATGAATTTATGTTAAAATAATAGAACAAAAAAATTGATTCCCCTTTTTGGTAAGGGACTTCAAAGGGGATACAATATATGAGATGCCCACCATGAATATCTAGTACTATTTAGATAATATTTGGATTTAATTCATGAGGTAATTTTGTATCGGATGGATCCTTGACCATCACAACCGCAACCTCAATTAGATCATCTACAACACCACCCTCACAAATGACATGACCTAATAAATAAATTTTTTAATTTAGAATATACCATTTAATATATTTCTATAGAGTTGATTTTCTTAATTTTTGTATTGGAAAGTACTCAATTCATAACAGGATCTTCCCCTAATAGTAAAATATGTGACTATATAATAAATGAACCCTACAATTAACAAGTCAATATATTGTTTGAAATTTGGTTTTGAGTCCTACAAAGGTTTCAAGGGAGTTATTCAAGAAAAAATATATAACCCAGAACTCATAGTAATCACAGAGCGACATGAATGCTATGTTTTGGAAAACTTATCATGAATTTTAATCTGGGAATTCCCAAACAAGATATCAATCCTCATCAACTACACATTACATTTCATGTAATCTAAGAGATGATTGATTCTTGGAATATGGTATTTTCTCTTTTCCTCTATTTGATTCAAGTAGTGATAGTAAATAAAATTCCTCAATCTCTGATTTTCCTTGTTAAATAACGATATATTATAATGGGAAATTCTGGTTTTAATAATTAGTTTCTCTAATAGGAACTACAGTTACACAATTACTTCTCAGATCATAGATGGAGCCGGTTGATGAGAATATATGTTTATTGATGTAGTATCAAGGTTCATTTAAATACTATTAATTCTATCTTTTTGATAGGGAACTCATATGACTTTATTTATAAATTTACTAATACACCCATCCCCCAATACACATAATGATACTCTATAGCATCAATCACACAAAAACACAATCATTATAATAGATGTATTATCATTTTCATTTTCATATGGGTTTTAACTTCTCATCCCTCTATAGGCACCCAATCACATATAATATAAATCTTAAACTATCTGTGATGAAATAACACACTCAATGAATAATAATATACCTAATCATTGTTTTGGGAAAATTGCTCACTGAAAAGGATTACAACATTGGGTCTCATATATTTTCTAATATGATCTGGCAAAAATATCCCTACAATGTGTAACCTCATAATATTAGAAGGAATGAGTTAGTGGATGGGTTTCTCCAATAAGATTCTCTATTTGAATATGATGTTCTAAGGGCTCAACTAAAATAATTGCCACTTGATATAAATATTCTATAAGAAATGGTTGGCTTTTACCAGTGTTGAGGATTACAAGTGATAAAGTAGTGAACATACAAATTTTACCTTGAACAATATTTTTTTTACCACATGATTATATTCCACCATCTGCTGCATCAAATTACTTCCCTATCCTCATGTGTTTTATGTCAATTATGGTCTAAATAGAGGTTGCGATTGTAGAATCGTATTACTACACCCTCCACAACTTGATGATCCATAACCCCCACCTCCCATGATAATGATACCTCATAGAGGGAATTTATTCCTTAATATATTGGACATTATTATTTTTTCATCATCTAGTAGGATGTACCTCCCATGGAAACATCATAACTATCCATTGTTATCTCAATATTGGGAAAGACAATAGCCATGCTTCCTTTACCTCAACTAGAATTATAGACCTTGTATCTTATTAGGGGAGAAATAACATATGATTTATCTCACACCTACCTCTATGGTTGAGATTATGAATTCAATTGCCTTTAAGGATGCGATACTATATGCTATTACTAGTTTAATTCAACATGATATTCTCTATCTAGGGTAAAAAACCAGAAAAAAGTACCAATCAACATCCACTTCCGCAATAAGAGTGTGAATAATCAAATAAATAAGCATTTCATAAACAATACTCTTTAATGAAATGTAACATCGAATAATAAAAAAAGTATCTCACTCAAAAGATCAGAAATATTATAAAAAACAACCAATACAAATTATTGAGTTCTACATCGATTCTCAAGCCTTACTCACTATATCATTAAATCATATTCAAATTCCTAAACCCAATCCATGTTAATACTTGTTCTATGACCCTTAAAAAAGATAAATGGTCCACACATCCACTGATGTTCCCATATAGGGTGTTAGAAATACATATTAGAAGGATATCAACATGTACACCGAATATATACCATCATAATCGTGTATGTATGTGGAAAACAAATGGAGTAATTTAACATGAACATCAGGTTATTGTGTACAAAAAAAGATACTACGACAGCTGACCAAAAAAATTTGAAATATAAATAAAATCCAAATCCCGTTACCACCATATGCACACATTTCTCCACATCGTGTTTTAATATGGCCACCATGACACACAATGATAATTTCTTTGGCCATTTATCTAATCCCATTAGCACATGAAATAATTCTTTTCCCAAACACAATCACATAGGGTTGATCAGATTCTTGGAAAACAAGAAAATCCCTGATAGGTAATGTTGAACTGAATAGTTCCCTAACCCATTCCCTTGAGGGAAGGACATAATGAATAGTACCCAACCAAATACCTCATAATGATAGGTCATAATGAAGAAATCCCAACACATTCACATATAATGAAGGTAAAAATGAAAGGAGATAACCACGAATCATTGATTTACGATAGGTTGCACATCATATTACCCCACCACTACACAATAATTTACATTTGGGTGAACAATATAGTACATATCCAAACCTATATCAAATTATATCGTTCTTTATTGAGCTAAATACATTCATTAATGGGGATGGAAGATTTTATGTAACAAAAATAATATCCTTAGGAATGAATTCACATAAATATTTGGTCCCAACCTTTTTACCCAAAGTTTGGTCGATATACAGTCCAACATCTCTCTTCCACGCTTCTTGGAACACAAATTACCTAAAAATCCATGATTGTTACCCATTACATAGTCTTAACTGCTCATATTAGGTCCCTTTTCATTCAAGACATATTACCATAACACAATACACATCTCAATATCCATATTCCATCATAATTTATTTCCCTCAAGAGGGGCCCAGTCACCCAATCCAAAAATGATGTAGCCATTATACATATCCTCTCACTCTTAAGAGTGTTAACTATGGTCTTTAAGACCCATATTATCCAGGTTCACTAAAACCAATAAACTTTTATCATGTCATAGTGTTCGCAAATCCCATAGGATCCATTAGATCCAGACGTCAAAAGGCTAACGAAACCTCATCAAAATCCTTTTTGGATCTTTATTCCACATAATAAGGACCAACATAAGTTATATTTTTCCAAGAATATAAATCCTAGAATTTTTTTGAATTATTTATTTCAATTTAATGTATCATATTATTATTTTTTATTTCATGAAGCACTAAATATATATTACTTTATTTTAAACCTCTATTTTTTATCCTGAACTATATGCAACACTATGTTATGAATACAGTACACAAAATACAAACACTTGATTTCTCTACACAGAAACCCGAGGTTATCTTGCGTTATACGAAATATTGAATTTCCTTGTTGTCATGCGAAACATGAAATTCCAAGGTTTACCGATCAATAATATATTATTAAAATATTATTATCTAATATATTAATATATAAAATAGTTGTTAAAATATATGTTATTGATAGTATTAACAAATTTTTGAAATTATATTGTTCACACAATAAAATATGAATTAATACATTACCAATTAATTATAAATGAATATGAAACAAATTGGATATAAAAATAAATATTATTATAGTAACAAATATGTTTTAATATATTAAAATAAATTTTCATTTATGTCTTGAATTTCAATAGTTCAAACATTCCTTTCACATTGAACTGAGATTGTGTACAGTACAACTAACATCGAATTAGTGTATGATGCACACAACAATATGTAATAATGAAACATATAATTATACATATTTACAAAAATTAAATAATTATAGCCTATCCATTAATAATATTTATAGGAATAGTAATAATTATTTTTCAATTTTTTTAAAAATTGTTTTTATATAAAAAAATATATTTCTAATGGAATATATGATTTTTTTGGTAATGCCCGTTTCTGTTTAAAATTATCATTTCTCAGATAAATATTTTTGAATAATAAAAATAATTTTAATAAAATTTTGAAATTTTTATTTTTTTTAAAAAATTCATATTTGAATTTAGAATTTCAAAATTATTATATATTGAATTTTTAGGAATTTTAATAGAAACATTTTTTTGACGATTAGTTAAAAGTACTGTTTTTTATAAAAAACAAATTTTTATTTAATTATTAATTTTAAATGATATTATTTATTAATTCAACTTACTTCATTAGAATCACTTTCACTTTAAAAGAAAACATAAAATCTTTACAAACATTGGAAATTTTCTACTTTCAAAACCTGTTATTACATCCTTTCTATGTGATTAACATTAATCATATTTTTTTTACATCAATGATTTGAATTTAAAAAATATATCATAAATATTTTATTCAGTATAACATTTATATTCAAGTAATAAAAAATTATTTTATTACAAAAATGATCAATAAAAGTGAATAAAACTAATAACAATGATAATGACCAAATTAATTAAATTAAGGACTAAACCAAAAAATTATGGGCCTATATGATATATCCACTTTTCCAACACCCATGTTATGTATTTATTTAGGAAATACACCCTCTAGTATGACGTTTTTTGATATGTTATTCCTTTTTTAGGTAAGAAAATTTGTACACCTAACTTGTTTTTAAAAATTCCAATTGATTCCATTTCATTCCCTATAAAAAGCCACCACCACTCCCCCTTTCTAACACCTCTTCATGATCATTAGTGATGAAAAGACCTTCCAAATACACCTCTCTACAATCCATGCTTCCTCTTAGAATCCTTACCATGTGATAATGAAAATATAATGATTCCTTTTGCAACAAACTAAAAGTATTTACCTAATTAAGAGGTAATATCTTCTCTCGAGTCATCTGTTTTTTTCATATCCACCCCTAGCACTATCATTGTTATATTATTTTATAAAAACACTTGTATCAATAATATACTAGGATTTTATTATTTAAAGGGTTAATATTCACTTACAATCACTCCCATATAATGGGTATTGAACACATTGTTTCTCTGTACAACAAACTACTAACTCATGAAATCGATGATTGGTCATTTTTCCATTACCACATATCATGGTGGACATTATGATGAAAACTATATTAATATATTATTTATAATATTTTTATTGTTTTTTTATGATATGTATATTTTAATTTAGAACATACTATTAGGCTTTACATCTTATCAAAATACATAAATTATAAATAAGGATGTGTGGACTTCCACCCCCTCAAAGTGATATGATTCGTTCATACACAAAATGGATTGTATTAAGGATGATTTTAGTGAATATATATGATATCATAATGATATAGTAATAATTATAACTTTATATATTCATTTATCTTTTTACATCATTTCTCCCAACATGACAGTGAGACTGAAATAACATTAATTAGTACATACAACCTACCATCTCCTTGAACAATGTATTCAATTTCATTAATATAAAATATATAGGATTTTATAATACTTATATAATGTATATTAATTATAATTATATCATTGTTTACATTTTGGTATCATGATATAATTATAATTACGAACAATATATCATATTTGGACACATTTTAAAAACAATTAGAATATTACCTGATGTGAAACCTTAAAATAAGATGGTTAATATGTGGGTAAAATACAGACATAATAAAAATATATATGGTATTTGATATAATAATATTATTATCTAAATTAATTTTAATAAATTTTAATTTATTATTCAGGTGGACTGAACGAGTACGATGATAGTCAACATACACGGTACGTGGATTTCATCTTACTTTTTATTTCTACGAGATACATAATATGGTCACCACACATTCCATTAGTGTGGTGTATGTACTGAACATGATGGTATTATATACTTATTTTAAATAAATTTATGTTTATTCACAATTCCATTTTATTACCTATATTTCATGGGGATTAGTTTTCAAAATTTTAAAATCTGTAAAATAGTTTGTTCCTAGTTTTCTTTCATTGAGAATCATGTTTTGTTATGCACCTAAATAATTTTTTGTGGATTATATAAGACCATTATACATGTTATATAATTAATATAATAATTTTAATTATATTTTATGATTCATTTAATTTCCATTTTCTTATTGGAGAGTATGATCCCATGTTACCAATTTATAAATGTTTATTGAAACAATATCATATCTTTTTGAGATTACATATGATTATTCATTATTTGATGGAATATTATAATTTTTATCTGAAAAATGGTCATGAATTTTTTTATCCTTTGGATATTCAAAATATAATCATTTATTTTTACCATTCTACAAATTATTTTACACAAAACATGTAAGAATGTGTCATTTTGAAATCCTAACATTACCCCTATTCAGTAAGAAATATGCGTTCTTTCAAAACCATGTAATCATAAAAGAGTTTCAATGAATATTATTCTAATCTCCAATGATAAATAAATGAAATTCTTACACTTTTGTATTTACAAAATGTTCAAAATAATCATTATTTAACATTCTGACATGTTATTTTTCTATCTTTTTTACCACGCAAAAGGAATATTTTCTTAACCTCAAACAATATTTACAGATTTACCCAAAATCGTTTCTATGATGATTCAATTGCAGGTTTAATGGTTTACTGTTTTAGGGAATTGCTTTCGTAAAATGTATTGTCACAAAAATGTTTTTCTAAAGGTTTTTAAGCTTCTTATTTATGTTAACATGGAAAAATGGTTTTCAAGAATTCGTTAATCACTATTTATATGTTCTCAATATATTTTCATGAAAAATTGTTTTAAAAACATTTTCATGTTTATTTTATAATTCTTCTTGTAAAATGTCATTCAAAATGTTTTATAGTTTTATTTAAATGCATTAAAAGTATTTTTGATAGAATGGTTTTCCAAAAAAAACTATTATTTATATGATTTCAATGAACATTTAAATAAATGGTTTTCAAAAAAAATTGAAGTATTAATTAAAAGTTATCAATGTGTCTTAATAGAAAATGGTTTTTAATATGTTTTGAAGATTATTTTATATGTTTTAAAAGAAAATTGTTTTAAAATTATTTCAAATATTCTTAATAAATTTTTATTTTATTTTAAATGAAAAAAATTTCTAAATGGTTTTATATATTATAAATCATATTTCATAGAAGAAATGATATTTTACACAAGAAAAATTTTAATACATATTTCAAAAATATTTTCCATCTATGATGACATAATTTGATGTTACTAATTACCTTTTAGGATATTATCTAAAAGTTCCATTCATATTAATTCTATGAAGGGGTTACAACTATTGTTATAGTCTTTATTAAACAAGTTTCTCTTTCATGGGTTATATGTTAATGAAATTTGTTTCTCTTTCATGAGTTTTGATTTTGATGATATTTTTGTGAAGCATGTAACTTTTTTCATAGTTTATTATATGTTTACATGTTTATGATAAACATTTCATTTCATGGTTTATAAAATTATTTATTATTTTCTTAGATTTAATATATTGGATATAATGGAAACCATATTTTATGCTTATGTGTCTGCCACAATTCCATATTTTATTCATATTTTAGTCTTTCATGGATTATGTTCTATATATCCTAATGATTCATGCCCTATGAAATACCAATATTTATTCAATGATTCATGTATAAGATCATTGATATTGTGGGTATGATCAAATTTTTTCATGATCATGTTTTTATACTCTTATACTCAGGATTATGCCTATATGTCTCTCTTATTTACCCTTACTAGATATTTGAGCTCACCCATTTCTTTTGTTTCTTTTACCCATCTTATAAAGAAAGTATTTATATAGGATTAATAAATTTGGAGTTCATTATGGGATATTTTAATGTCATTGTACCATGATAGATTTTTTTTCATGTTTCCAAATATAATATACTATTATAGTCTCCAGACATGTATTTTTTGTAATTTATGGAATACACATATAAAATGATGTAATATCCATATATATTAATCATGGGTCACACTATTTTATATAAAAGGAAATTTTTAGTAATAAAATGGATACTAGGATGAGAGAACAATAATGGGATCCATATGTATTTTTCTAAGGATATGTCTAGCAATATCTCTAAGGATAAGTATAAGGGTGAGTCAACTTTTAGTATAATGTCATGAAATCTTTCTAAAGGTTATAGTGAGTGGTTTCCTATAAATAAATTTATATAGGGATATTATATGTGGATTTGGAAATGGTAACAATGTACCCATGTGTAATAACTCTAACATGTTATTATGGACCTGACTCAGTGTATTCTGGTACACAACATTTGGATTTTCTGCACACATAGTTTGACACTCCCTGTAAATTTTTAGCCGGAATAAAAAACTATTAAATAACCCTCTTGAAGTATTTATATATATATAATATATTAATAGACTAGCATGATCCTAGGGTTTCTTATATTATGTAAGGTTTCATTATTTAGACATCCTATAAGTAATTCCATTCATGACAATGTGGTTTTCTGCTACGATAAGTAATGATCACACTTTGATTTTACTTTTAATAAATGGAGGGAAATAGAAGGAACACTATTAATAATGAATGTGGTGGAATATATTATAATTATCATTCAAGAGGGTTTTTTAATTCAGTAAGATATTTTGTTATCATTCCTAATAATTTTAAGGGAAAATGACTAACAATGTATAACTTCACCAACTCTCAGACTCACCATGGAAGAGAAAGATGGAGTTCCCTAAGAGTTTAGGTAATTGATACCTTGGATGATATAATATCAGGTTTCATTTGTGTCAAATTTATGGAAATAGTCACCGAATAGAATGTATAATATGAATAAGAAGACGTTTTTACTCTGAAAATGACTTAAAAAATCATGGGGCTATAATGAAAAAATGATGAATTCAATTAATGAAATGGATAAGAATATTGGATTATTTAAGAAACCATCGAATGTTATGTTTTTGAAGTGTAGAGAAAATTTTCATTATGCATCTCAATGTCAAAAATAGTAATTTTCCTGAATAACACTAGCTACTAATAACGAAGATTCTACATATGAATTTTGAAAGGAAATAGGTAGTATGTAAAAGGATGATATAGCATTATTAATGGATTATGGATGATGTAATCTATGATTTTATATATTTGGATTCAGAAAAATATTAATTATGCTGTATACAAATATTATTCTATATATGTTTTCACTCAGTATTTACATGTTTACATTGAATGTTTTTGATGGAATAGGGATGTTATTTAATGATAAGTATATATTTTCAATAATGAAAGTTAAACCTTAATATATTCTTTATGTTAATATAATGTTTTTTTGATAAAAATATGTTGAATATGAATATTTAAATTGTAAAGTACTAATTACCATTGACCTAATTAAGAATATTTTGACAAGTAGCCCATTATATCAAGGATAAATTTAAATAAATAGTTGGATTTAGGGACTATATCCAGTAATATATGGAATAATGATGGATTAATGTTTTTCGAAAGTGTTTTTTGATAATTAAGGTCAACATGATTTTCTAAGAGAATATACCACTTGTGTACTCGCATTTTTTGAATGTGCCAACCATAAAATACATTGCGACATATGAGGGTTAAAATTTATGCTGGTTTCATGACATTCCTTCTATGGTTTTGGAGATTCATATTTCAGATAGGTTATAAGGTTATCTATTCATGAAATGATTATTTAATTATTTGGAGAAGTTATTTTTGTATTGAGTTTCTATTGAAAACCATTGAAAAAATGCTATTTACTAATTGAGCTAAATTCATGAAAGTCTATATTATTTATTTTGGAAATTCTATTAGTGAGTTTTTAGAGAATAAAATTAGGTATATTAGTGGACAACATATGTAGTACAGCTAGGCTATAGGTCATTAACCAATGAAGGAAAGATGATAAGGGTTTAGTTCCTACTACTGGACTACGTGATCTCTACATTTATGTATAATTATTTATGATGAATAATTATTCTTGATTAAACAATAGTATTAAAATTTGTTGTTTAAAATTTATTGTTTTAACCATATATATTTTTGGGAAATTTTATTTGTAAATAGTTATAATTTTCATTCTGTTATAGGCCTTAATATCTATTAAAAATTTATTTTATTTCTTTTAGAATCAAATTCAATTTCTTAAAATCCATTTCCTTAAATAATGGATGAATTGTAAATAGATTACAACACAACAAAAGAATGTAATTTTTTATATTAGTGGTCAATAAAATAATTACTCAATGATAGGATAATGATCAAAATGGAAAAACATGTTTTCCTAATAAATTAATTCTTGTTGAATAGATGGCCTTTAAAATAATCAGAAATTTGTGAACCTAAGACCATTATATTATCACTGATCTTTCACTTGATTTTTTTTATGAACTCACTCACTCTAGATAAATAATTATACTTTTTCATGTGTCCATTATTCACTCGCAACCTATGTTCTCCTATGTGGAATCGTGGTTATATGTTACAATGGTTAATCATTATCATTCCAAATTTTCATTATTACAAATTGATTGTTATAAACTTATATTGTGTGGGTTTCATTGAATTAATCATTCATATATTATAACATTTATAACTAAGATGAATAACAAGGTACAAATTAATTATAATGCCGATAGAATGTAACACCTTGAGATATTTTGAATTATTTTTTTTCAAATGAATTTATCAATTTTGATATTTTTAGTTTCATCCCACACTAATGATAGTATATTTTATATTAAAACAATTTATTTTATGTATTATATGAGACAACAAATTAATCATTCCTTACATGCAACATAATCCTTTGATTTCTATATAAATAACATTAATGTTTGCTTCGGTTATACAAAACAATGTATTTGAATGAGGACATGTGTAATACGCAAAACTGAGCTTTAGAAAAAAAATGTAACTAAAATTTGAATATTTAATATATTGAAATATTAACTACATTATAAATTATAGAGTGTTAATTGTATTAACTATTTTAGACATTATATGGATTACGAAATTTTATTTGAATTTATAGGTTACCTATTCAATATAAATAAATATGAAAAATGATTGAATATAAAAGAAAATATTATTATGGTCAAAACTATGTTTTACCCTGATAAATGAAATTTTCATTCATGTGTTTAAATTCTCTTATAACCACATTCCATTCCCATGGAATTTTCTTTGTGTACATAACACACAACACTAACTTAGCATATGATGCACCCAACCAAGAGTTTCTATGAAACAATGTTTTTATATACTTATTTAAATGATATAATTATAACCTAGCCATTAAACATAACTATAATATTATTAAAAACTACATTTATAATATATCTTATAATTTTTTATGTAAATAAAACACATTTCTAATGAAAGACATTATTTTTGGTAAAGTCCATTTAGGTTTTAAAATATCATATCCCCGAATGGAATACATTTATTTATGAAATTAATTTTTGAAAATTTTAGAAATTTAATATTATAAAATATACAAAATTTTCTAATTTGGAATGTCAAAATTTTCATACAGTAAATATTTTAGAATATTTTTGGAGAAACGTAATTTTTTATGAATATTTAAAAGAATTAGTTTTTTTAAAAAGGAGATTTATTTTTATTTAATTATTAATATAAAGTGATATTATAAATTTATCTTTTGGTCACATTAGATAAATATTATTTATATTAATACAATGTAATACATTAGAAATAATTTCACATTGAAATAGAATATAAAATCATTATAATGTTTTGGACATTTTTATTTATTAAAACCCATTATTTTGTCCCATATACATGATTTGAATAAATATTTTTCTTATCCAACTGTAATTCAAATTTATAGTGACTAAAAACACCATTTTATTAAGTATAAAATTTAGAGTTTAATAATACCATGTTAATTATTGAAAAAATGGTTAGTAAAATTTATAAAAATTAATCATAGTGATAAAGGAAAAAATAACCTAAATTCGGGACTAAACATAAAAAATAAGGTTCCAAACGATATATAAAAATTTTTTACACTAATTTTATATACATTTTCATCCATTAAACTTCCACTATTAATTTTTGGACTTTTGTGTTTTTTTTTATGTTTGAAAATGTTTACACCTAACTTGTTTCTAAAAATCTGAGTGAGTCCTTTTGTTTTCCTAAAATATGCCTCCACATATACCACATTTTCAAAAATCTCATGCCTATTATGAAATTCCATTACCTAGATAATAAAATTCTAGAAATCCTCACTTCCACCCCAACACCTACCCTTGGGATGAATTAAATCCAAGGATTCATTTAGGCACAAACCAAAAGGTGTTACTCGATTAAGATATATCATATTCACTCAAGTCCTTTCATTTATTTTCCTTCTACAAAACATCAAAATACATTTATTATAAGATTATATAAAAAATAATATCCTCAATATACTAGGATGTTGTTATTTAATTGGGTAAACCTAAAATTAAACACAGTAGTATCAAATTAGTAACGAACATATTTTATATATTTATGGTGAACTAATGCCTTGTGAAATAGAAATTGTTCATTTTTCCATTTCCACCTATCATGGATGAACATATGGTTGAAAATATATTTATATATGATATATATTATATTAATATTCTCTTTATTCTTCTATAATTATTATATTCTACCTACCTTTATGATTTCCAATTTATGCAATGTTGATAATTTCTTTTAACGTAGTGTGGACTACCTCCCCACAAAATGATATAATTATTTCATACACTAGTTAGATTATACTATTGAAGGATTCAGTGAATATATATGATATATAATATTTCCTAAAGCTACAGTAATAATATATATAGATATATATATTTACATTACATTCATTCTCTCAATAACACAATTAAATTAAAATAGTATTCATGCGTACGTACGACCTATCGTCTCAGTGAAAGGCATTTTTTGTGTCATATGTATATATTATATTAGTTTATATATTACACATATACTATAAATAAATGATATTTCTATCATTGTTTATATTATGGAATCATGGTATTAGTATATGGACAAACAATATAACAAATTAGGACACATATGAAAAAACATTTGAATATTACCTGAAGTGAAAAATTAATGATTAATGGATTACAAGAGAATAATATAGGTAATAATATTCCATATATGGTTTTTAATATAATAATAACTTTATTTAAAATATTTATACAAATTTATATTTATTATAGATGTTGTTTGAATGAGTATAGTGAGATTCCAGACACAAGGTAATGAAAATTCACTTAGCTTTTTATTAATATGAGATACATAATATGTTCAACACTCTTTAATATTTTGTGTTTTATATACATCGCATGAATATATTTAATGTATACTTTAAATAAATTTATGGGTGTTCCCATACCCATTTTATTAACTTTCATTCATTGGATTTTTGTACAAAAATGTTACCAAATCAGAAAAATTGATTTGTCTCAATTTTCATTATTTAAGGATCATATTTTTTCATGCACCAATTTATATATTTTGGAGCTATATATACAAAAATTGTACTTATTGTATCATGAATTTTATACATTTATTTATATTTTAAGAATCATCTAATTTAACTTTTCTAAAATTTAGAGTATAATCCCATGTTACCACGTTATAAAATATTATTAAAACAATGTCATCACTTTTTGAGATTGGTTAGGTTTATGCTTTCTTTGATGAAACATGATGAGAAATACCACACGAAAATTCATGTATTTTATTATCCTTCATATATTCATAATAAAATATAATATTGGTACCATTTTCTACTCATTGGTATATATGAAAATTATGTAATTGTTTTTTGGAAATCCAAACATCACCCTCTATTCGGTCGGAAATCATTTTTCTTTCAAAAGCGTGTTTTCTAAAAAAAATTCCAAGAATATTATTAAAACATCCATTGATCATTTAAATTAAAATATACCCTTTTTTACCAATATTCAAAGGAAACTCTTTTTACCTTTTTAATAAAAGAATTTTGAAATCCATGTTACCATATGGAAGGAATATTAATTTTAACTCGAATGATATGTATGGATTTATACTCCATGATTTCTATGCCGTTTGCTCTTCTTGTTTATGGGGATAATTTAAATGAAATTATATTATCTAAAATTTAATTTCACGAAAAATGGTTTTCAAAACATTTTCAAGATTCTTGTTTAAATTTTCAAGGGAAATGTCTTTCAAATCGTATTCAGGACTTATTTATATGTTTTCAATGTATTTTCCACAATTATGTTTTTCAAAATGATTTCAAGATTATTTTATATGTTTTCAAATAAAATGTTATTCGACACATGTTCAATATTTATTTATATGTTTTCAATGTTTTTTTAGTTATTCATTTTCAAATTATTTCAATATTTATATATATTTTCAACGAAATAATGTTCAATAAAATTTAATACTTTATTTATAATATTTTAATGTGTTTTCAATGAATAAGAATTTGAAAACATTTTCAGATTATTTTATATGTTTTCTAAGAAAGAGTTCATCAAATGATTTACGAACTTCTTTATTGTTTTTAATCATATATAATTAGAGAATTATTTCCTAATGTGTTCCGTATCATTCATATTGAAACTGCTTAATGTAGAGGGATTCACCAACTACCCAACAACATCATTACATGGCCCTTTTTGGTGATGACTCAAGGAATCAAAACAAAGACCATCCCAAATACCTAGAACACGGTGTCACATCTGGAATTTAGAAAAATTGTTCTACATGTTGTGACGCCCCTCTCTATATGATTTACTCACGAATCCCAGGTGTCATGTTACAATTTGGAATCTGCAAACTATACTAGAAAAGTTGATGGGTTAACCCAATCCAACTCCAACAATCTACTGACCGTAGAAAACACCTTTTTATTTTAATTCCTTATCCAATAACACACCATGATATTTTATTTTTTATATATTCGAGAATTAAGTCCCAATTCATGAAATATCATTTTCCCCAAACCAAAAATATAAATTTTTTCATAAATAATGACATGAAAATAAATATTTCATTAAAAAATGAAAAATATAATTAATCATGTGCTAAAAAATATAGGGTATTATTAAATCCATCGTACCCAACATACAATAAATTTAAATTCAAAAAAACTCTACATGGTTATATCCCAAAATGAAAAATGTTATTCCATACACAACTAAAACCACCAAAGTAAAATATTTAAAAAAGCGATGCTCTATTAAATCATCACTATCACAAATACCAATATGAATTCTAATAACATCCATATATATTGGTTAAATAATGTGTTATTAACTAATCATCCATAGTATTATGACTCTACCCACGACAAGACTCCCCATTAATAGATGATTTTGAAACATGGTGCACCCCACCATAGGTTTACACTTTAGAAAACAGACATTCAGTGGTGCTTCAAAAGTATAGATTTATTTTCCTTATCACATCACAAATTTTTTGGAAAAAAACCATTCGAACCTCATTAGGATGAATCCTCCTATTTTTTGATATACCCACTAATTCACTATCCTATCTCTTGATCATGATGCATTACTCAAAAATTAACCCCATATTTTTTTAAAATTCAAAAATGAATTATTAAAAATAAAATCAATGTAATTTAATTGTTGGATAAAGAACTATATGAATCATAAATCAATCTATCTCCACATGAACTAAGGAATCCATCATCCGACTCACCATTGGATATTGACACCTTTATCCCCAAAATGACACCGATTATTGAACTCTATATGAAACCACATCCGAATAATAAATCATTTTTAGGGAATAAAATTTTAATGGATATTTGCAAACACGGAAATCCTTATTCCACCATGACATTCTACTAAACAGGTTCATTGTATCGCTGATCCAATTAACATGCATGATATTCCTTTGAGACCAATTTGATTCTCACTACCATATGATTGCCATTATAATTTCTTTTCCAAATAAAAAAATATGAGAATCAATATCATCCATCCCTCAAATTCAAAACTTAAGGACTGAATTTGGTTCGACCCCTCACAATAGAGTTCAAAAATAAATCATCAATCATTAGTCATTCTCAGTTCACTAGGAATGTTGTTATCGATGCTCGACAAAATATAAATTCATCGATGAACACACCCTTTGATAGGAAATAGTTCTCTCCAAATTATACGGATTATAGTTAAGTTATTTTCACGTGAAACACACTATAGATTAAAAAAGTGCACATGTGTCGATCCATTGAGCCATGCTCTCCCCATTCATGAAAGAAATCATAGAACAATATCATGTTGAGTGTATCATGAAACATCAATCCATCCACAATTCCACCAAGTATCAAAAAGGAAACACATCCCCCTCTCAATGAATCAATATGAAATCATTCCCCTAAAAATATCATCAATTCTATTTATCCTAAGAACATATATGACCATTCACAATTCATGTACACAATAACATAATGAAAAACATTAATTCATAAGCCCTCATTTATGGAGAATTTTCCATAAAAAGAAACAATAATACTAAATCTCTGTTTAAAGGTTGAGTGAACCACTAAAAATTCCTCTAATTATTTACCCCCACTATCTATATAAAAGTCATCTGAACCCAATGGGTGTACACATGAGTACATACTGACTAGACTAACTAACGCATGCTCTCATGAGTTGTGTCCCCTTAAATGTAGGATCACATGTCAAAACCATCAACTGCGAATCAATGTTGGTCAATCTCATGTAACCAAATTCATTAATTAGAAATCATTTACAACAGTATTATGGATATAATTTCATTCATAAGGGTAAATAATGATCACCCACAACCCATGGATTGTTTAAATACCATAGGAATATACCCATTCTCTCCCTACACATTACTAAAGAGAATCAAGAATCAACCAGTCTAGGATTTTTTATTGATTCTCCCCATTATCACAAACTTAATACTAGAATCACTCAGAGTACCTCAACTCATAAAACCAAATGCATTTAACAAACATTACTTATAAATCATAAAGTTATGTTCAGCCTTAGGAAAACCCATTCTTATCATTGGGTGCAATCTCTCAAATATACCACACCTTCATCAAGTCATCACTTGGCATCCAATGTTTATATGAACCCCCCAAGGGTCACTACATATACATTTATTGGAGGTACTATAAATATTAAACTAGATTACTTATTTCCATATTACATTCCTCATTTGATATCAATGTAAATTAAAATAGTTTCCCATAGTGTATTTCTACCAAAAATCTACATCAGAAAATTACATATAATTTGTTGTTGAAACATTGGACAAATGAACTTCTATCATACACTAAATCTAATCACACACAAATAGACGTATTTCATTTGGATACTATATAAAAAATACCACGAGTATAAATGGTCTTAATACCAATGGTTTATAATATAAAACCATAAATAAAGACATTTAATTAATATATCATAAAGAGTAATCATCTCAACCATAAATGTGAATGCCCCGATAGAAATCATGTACCCTTGGAAACCAAGACATCCCATCAAGAAATGTAATAACGATTCAATATTCTACGGTATACCACTAGAAGAATCATATATATTTATATATATTCCCCATATACCATACCTAAAAAGAATATTTGGTACCACTAATAACCTTTATCCTAGACCACTAGTCATGTTGATAGTTTTATCTGGCCTCAAGAATGCCACCAAATATACGAGAGGCTTATGAATATAGTTGATGGAAGAAATTGTTCACTAGAGAGACTATGACATTTTATATGATTAATAAACCATTAATAATAACTAAAAAACATCCACAACCACAATCATTGTACATGTTCAAAAATAGAAAAAACACCATAATATGTATTATTAAAAAAGCATTCATATGTACAACATATTAGCTCACCCATTGGTATGTTCACATATTAAATATAAAATGGTAAAAATACCATGATGATCTACTACTATCTATTAGCCACACCATCGAATAATCTAAAACATGTAAGACTTCTAAAGCATAATAAAATGCATAATTTATTCTAATATTGTAAAATATAAATAAGTCGGTACTTGCACAGGATTCTGCATAACGGGGGTGAGAAATTCATCATACTAGGGTCTAAAAATGTGACCCTAACATACATCATCATATATATTTATACATGTATGAAAATAAATGGAATAAATAATCCTCAAAATCATGCAATGTTGTGGTAACCAGACCACCTTGACACTTAAACAAAATAGCCTCGATCATTGATTGAAATATACTTTGATACACCACCAAAAATACACACATCATGTCATAATATTCAATATATAACACCATAACACAATAACATACACTCTTTAACAAATTTTTGGTATCCTATCACCTCATCCACAATCCTCAAACCCATATTCAAAGGCTTTGGGTAGGTCATATATATGATATCCAAGAAAATACCTCATAGGGAAGGCCATATTGTATTGTTTGATGGACTATTCCCATCAAGAAGACCACATTGAGTAGTATGAAGACCTTAATCTATTAAATTATGGGCAAACTAAATTGATACCTACCCATTCCCCTATAAGGATGTTTTTAAAAAAATTACCCAACTACTAGCCCTTAATGTAGGGTAGATAAAAGAACAAGTGTACCAACCCACTTACCAAAATAGTAAGTTAGGGTAAAAAATATAGTACCCAACACAAAACATCACAGATTAAAGTGTACATAATACATTCCAATAACATCCCCTTGATATGGAAGTGCTCACTCGAATACCCATCCTAATACCATCATGAAAGGGTGACCATAAATCATGGATCCTAGCCTTCTTCCATAATATTGGATAAGTATGGAATCCAAAAATAATCTATAGAATTATAAATAGTTAATAAATTGAAAAAATGAAGATCAATTATCCCCACAACCTCATTAGCTCAACCCATGGTGGTATTCAATTTTTACCTAACAACATACTATTACTCACATTTCATTATAAATAAAGATTCCTAGATTAATCCTTTCAAGAGGTTCATGGAAATTATATTATAATGATTTAAACCCTTCAACCATCTCACCTATCCCAAATGGGAATCCTCTAGGTACCCTTGAAACCATCATATCTCTATTCACTATCACTAAACCAAATAAAACACTTCAATTTGTTGATACATTAGATCGACTCTATATGAATTTTTGACTCAGGTGGTTTGTCCAAACATCACCAAATTCCGACTCACATCCTTACCCTACTTAGGAAGGATTTTATTATTATATTACACTAAAATTCCTCATAAAAAACCCCATTCCAAAACCTTTAATATTTTTCTCTCATAATATTGCATCCATCAGACATCTACATTAGAGAATTTCTCATTTTCAACTCTAAGAGGAAACTACTCCCAAACACACCTAATCTATCCCAAGTTGATTCACACATGTTAATAATAAACTATAATACCAAATATCAGCCTTATGTTTGTGTCCCCCATCATACATGGGATGCATGAATGTATCACCAGTCTCAACTATTCCCATGGATCTCAACTTTTACTAAATATCCATAGGTGATCAGTAGGTCTCAAACTGCCCTGATACAATTATTACATGACCAGATATAATAGGATCACCCTAGTTCTTGTTGGGAGACATTTTTTCTACCTTAATCCCAATATAAATAGCAATGGTTTTAGGTAATCTCTCCATGAATATATATAACACACATGAGACACCTTATCTTATAAACATAAAAAAATCATATTTCTCTAGATCAATATATAATTTTAAATACCAGATATAAAACTATTTACTATGTAATATAAATTTTGAGAATGATAAATATCACAATAATTTTATAAATAAAAGTTCTAGTATTCATGGTGATGTACTAGGAACAACATCAGTTTTAGACATGAAGATTTATTTTAGAGAACATATCTATTATATATATATATATTTATATATCTCAACCCATGTAATGTTATTACTCATTAATAATGACTTATTTATAGTTTTTTAATATTTGATAAATTTGTTTCACTTAAATAGTTTTTTGATCATTGTTTGATAAAATACATAATGAATTCTATAAATAAAGGTGTTTTTTATATAACATTTTCAATAAAATTGAATCATTTATGTGAAATAAATATTAAATATCATGAATTTTTTATTTTATTATGTGAAATGACATATCTAATGTAGGTTATACATTATTTATATTTAGTTTAATATTAATTGATTTTTAAAAATTAGGTATTGAAAATTTTAATTAATAATGATTAGTTTGGTTTCATTTAAATGTGATTTCAATAGTTTATTATATTTGATTTCAGATTGATAGATTCAAAAATGGTTTAGTATAATCAAAAATAATTTAATGTAAATATTTTGTTTAGATTATTATTCAAAATGTAGTATGATCCTAGTTACCTATAGTGTAAGATTCTAGGTGTTCATATTAATGTAAATATTAGGATATATTGGATGAGAAACTTTGTTAGTTCTTTTGTTGGGAAATTTTTTTAAACCAATAGAATTCATAATATGATTTATTAATAAACATCCTATAATGTGTCATTAATTTTTAATAATGATTTTAAATAGATATACTATTGTTAAAAATAATGGGAAAATATTTAATTTTTTAGATAAGATGATCGAGATTTCAATCCCATAATTAGATTCTCAGGTTAAAATGTATGCTGAATTAATTTCTCGCATCACCTACTTGAATTGTATTGTAACTTTTTTCATGGTCCTATTATGAAAATAAATCCATAAAAATATATATTGGTTATTTTTCATATGATGTACTAAACTATAAAAATGAGATAATGTATTTCCTTGTTATCATCCATGAAAACCATCCACACCATTCAAGGATACCCTTGTTTTGATTAGATTGATGCTGTATATTTTTTGAGCCTTAAAAAAATATATGAAATTCTGTGTGATGCTTCATCAACAACCCAAACTATTATCTTTTAGATTAAAGAAAAAAACATTCATTCTCCTCAGATTCATCTCCAAAATAGTTATTATTACATTTTATATTATGATACTCACCCAATATCTTCTAGAAATTCACCAATATATCTGGAACAACCCAACTCAATTTTAAATTATTTGAAACATTCAAATCAAGATTACATATATTTAGGAAAACCATTTTTGGTATTTCTTATTTTGTTAATTGTAAATATTCCCAAATCAAATTTTATGGATATAAATCAATAATGGGTAGATGTTAATTGTTTAACCAAATATTATAAATATAGGGTGAAAGGGATCATCAAGTTTGAATTAATATGATAATTTTTAAATCCTTTGATCTAGTTTAAATTTTTTTTATTAATTAATAATTATATTATATGAGTTGAATGTACACATGATATTTCAATGAATTTATATAAATTACAAATGATTCACTAAACATGGGGAAAAATTGAATGTAGCTAGTGAAAGGGATAACACTGCATTTTTGTGTCATTTGAAATGATTACAAGTGTGGAAAATAACGAATGTCATATTTTGGATGTGATTAAAATTATGAATGATTATGAAAAAACATATTTAGAAAATAAAAATGATAGTTGAAGTTTAAATACATGATTGTACATATTTATATGATAAGTGAAATAGTTGTGCAAAGATTCCAATATATACATATTTTTCTAAATATTAATCATTTTCTCCATACGAAAGTAGTATGATTAGAAATCGGTAAATAGAAAGAGAGAAACTAGTTTTACTAAACTACATTACTTTTTAAATAGTATTCTCCCAAAAGATAATGACATAACATAATGAACATATGATACCAAAGGAATGGTACATTCCATAATTATGATCTCTTAAAAAATAAATCCATGCCAAATGGATGTATACAATTTCAAAAGGACCACACATTACATAATGAATTCTCAAAGTGTGGTGTATCTATATACAAGAAAGATGGATCAGTTATTACAAATGTTTTATGTTATATTTCAATTATTAAAAGGTTTAGGTGAGTATTTACAAGTGAGTATACTATAATGAAATTAATATGTCATGTATATATCAGATATTTTGATGGAGAATTTAATCACCCAAGAAAATCTCCTTAGTGGGAGAGAATTGATGCCAATTAACCTTAATTTAGAAATGTGCTGATTAGCCATCATTTTCTACTCTATAAAGATGGAGTGAAACATTTTGGTTTACAATGAAGAACTCAAATTACATAGAATGGTATGAGGGTAATGTATAAATTTACACAATGGATATGCATGAAATGAAAATATATATTATTTTATTTATGTTTATTTGATGACAATAACAATCAAGTATTTCTTCTGATGTATATTTATCTCTATTGATTAAAATTTTTAAATTATTTCAAGACATATGTGTTTTGTTGTATGATTAAAAATGAAATAAATATTTCATGTAGAGATACATTTCGTAAGGGATGATAAATCAATTTCATGTTTATGAAATGTTTTCAATAAGTATAATTAAATAAAATCAAGGGTATCTCTTTTTTGAACAAGACACCCTGACAATAAGGCTAAAAAAATTATTGAAGACTCTGTTTCAAGTACATGATATATTTCTACCTTGATGAAATTTTTATCATTGTAGGACGATTTTATTCAATGGTTTTTCAGAAGAATGTGCAACCCTATATTTACTAACATGTGATCAACTATTTGATGAATTTAACCTTATAGAAATTGATTTTGGATACAACTTTTCGAAAAACCTTTTGGGAAACAAATTGAAAAAGCAATATTTTATTTAAAAGACCTAAATTATTTATAAATATTAAATCTGTTTGATGTTGGGAATGTCCAAAAAAATTGATTTGAATGTATCTTTATAACATTAATATTATCACTCAATAAATTTATGGATTAATGTATTTGTTGGAAATTATCGACATGAGAATATGTAAAGAGTTTTCCCTAGTGATATATGAAAATGGAATTTTTTTTCTCTAAAATCATACACTCTTTCCAGATCAAAAATCTATTATTTTTACATCTTCTTGAATTTTTTATATATTCTATATATTTATTTATAAAATATCACAAATATCGACTCAATGAATAATTTTAATGGTAATGGTTATGAAATGTTATGACTATCATGCTTTGATGCATGATCTAATTTTTCTATAATTTTGTGACTTTTTTTCAATAGAATGACCAATTCTCATTTACCAAGATCGAATTATTTTATAGGGAATAATGAAAAAATGTTACAGAATTAGTGAAATTTACAACAATAGAAAATTTAATTTATGTCATGTTCTATTATTTTCATTTATTCTTCATATTGTAATTCATTTTAATGAGGGTTAAATTAATAGATTCCTTGTTGATATATATTTATCTATGTATTCCTACATATTTAATATAGATGTACTCCATTGAATGTTATACGGTATTTTTTAAAGGTTATATCAAAAATAAAATTCACTCAGACGATTTTATTTCACAACGAAATATTGTTGAGGAAGCTATTGAATAATATACCAAATACCTATCCTCTATGGAAACCATTGTTCTACCAAAATATCATCAAACTATGTGTCGTGTCGGTTAATTTATTTATGATTTTTTTTTCAAAATCAATATTATAGATTGTGAGGATGAACATCATTATAGATTAGAAGAAATATTAGTGGTTTCACAAATAGATTAAACCCATAATGAAATTCTTAGAATTTGAATCCATCAAGAGATGATATGTAAATATCAAATACTCATAATAAACAGTTTGTAAGATAGTTTCAAGACCATGTTTTTAGAGAGTCATAAGAATATCCAGATTCAATATCTAAATGATCTCAATTTCTAATTGGGGACCTAGTGTGCCTATATTATTATATAATGGTTATGTAATTAATTATTATATATTCCATACTAGTGAACATCATTTTGGAAATACCATGCAATATAGAGGAGTAACACTATTGGTTAAAGTGATACTTGAATATATTTAGAAGGAAATGAATCAAATTTATGTGAATATGTCATACATTGGTAACATAAAAAATATATGTTATTTGGATTATAAAACATTCCATTTGTCGATTTGTTAATTCAAGTAGTTTATAACTAGAGTGATGTGAACATAGGTGAACTGGGAATTGTGAAAGTGTATTTCAGTAAGGTATGGTACGAATATAAACCGTCTATAATGGAATCAAAAATAGTAATATTATTTTATCTTACTGATCCCACAAATTGAATGTGGTCATTTATTATATTATTGACATAATCAAGTCAACTGTCATATGAAAATTTAACTATGAATGACCTGATCATTACAATGCCTCAATAATTTCACAGTTATCCCAATATAGATTGGGTATTGTATGTCAGAGGATACCAAAATGAAGGAATTTGGAATCTCGATATAGGGGTCAAATCACATTAAATTTTAAAATATGAGTGAAATAATCATGTAATATTAATTTATAATACATTGGGTACCTCTTGATATTATCTATTCACTATTATATTTGTGTAAACTAAATTAGAATTTTTAACACCTATATAAACAATAACTTTTACAGATCCTTATTCCACAAATCTCGAGGAATAGTATGTTTATCCACCTACATATACTCCCAGTGTATATGGACAATGAATTTATGCACATGTTGATGTTACTAATCTATTGGTTCAACATATCGATGATGCTGAGCATATGGAAATATTATATAGTGAAAAAAATCATAGAAATAATTGGATCAGCATAGTGTGATGGTGTAAGAAAAAACTATTAAGGAGAAAGTAAATGGAATCAAATTTCAATTTGGATAGAAAGTGTGTGATCAATTTGTTAACCCCAAAAGGCCGTGTTATGTATTTTCAATGGGATCACCACTCGACAGTGCTTATCGATCGATGAATATTTGTGGAGTCCTGTTGTTTTTACACATATAACATTGATTTGGGAAAATATTAGGGTAACATTATTGTAAAAAAATTTAAATTATTTAAAAAATAAAATAATTAAACAATAACTTACTATTCATTATCAATTGTATGATTTATTTTTAGTAGATGACTCTCTCAAGAAATTTTTATTAATACATGATGGAAATGAACATATAGTATTTGTCACAATTCTAACAATGTTTAATATCAAAGATGCTCAAGTGAAAATACACTCCCACACACTACATTTGTATTCATATCAGATTATCTAAGAATCAAGGGATATATTTACTATCCATCATGAGGAGATATATTTTTTATTATATTGTGGATGGTAATATATTTGTTAAAATACATGGATTAATGTCATCAATTAAGAATTTTTATGTAATGGAATAGAAACTGAGAGTCAAAAATAATAAATGTGCATATAAACAATCATATTAGTACTAGATATTAATTATTGGGTATGCTTAACCTAAAAAAATATGTACATGTTTTTTATCTGCTGTAATTCGTTAATGTGGCGTGAAATGAAAACATAATTATGTTCAATGCTTTATATGAATTATTATGAATCCAAATTCAAATACACTACTATTTCATTTCATGTTCTAAGGAAGGATGAATGTGTAAATAATGATGGGATACTAGAACATGAAAAAAACAAAAATTATTAGTTGCATGTGTTTGTATGACATAATAAAAAGCATGTCTTCCTCTAAATTAATATTACATAATTTCAATCACTTGTTTTAATATATTTCAAATCTAAATTATATATAATAATCATCATCCTACTTACTAGAATAACACATACTATCAATATCATTATAGTGTCCTAATCATTATAGTCATGCTAGAGTTTCATGTTTTTAGGTGAAACCCAAAACATATTTTGAGAAAGGAAAAGAATAGAGGGATACAAATGTAGACAAATTAATGAGATATAGAAATTACTATATACCCTAGATGAAAAATATCAATGGTAGTCTTAGTTGGTATATTATGTAATGCGGGAAGCATAGAGAATAAAAAACTCAAGAACAACCCTTGTGTGAAGACCCCCCCCCCCAACACACACACACACTAAAACTAGCTTTAAGGACAACCATTCCACCAAAAGTGATGTCTTGGATGAGGTAATGAATATTCATATAATTTTATCTGTGAAATGATAATCTGGTGTTCTCTAATAATTTTCCTGCATTGTAACTTTACTTGGTGAAAATTACAGTGATTGAACTCTAACCACTCCCGCCGACCTTGTTATTATGAGGTCTACAGTGAACAATGTCAAAGAAGACACCACACACAGTTGGAAGAATTCAACATGTCATGTGGGCTTAGGGATTAATTTATCACATCATCAAAGAATTGAGTCACCTCTTCCACTTGATGAATCATATATTCATATGGTTGAGAAAGGAATTATATCATTCATAGCATGGCCATCAGCTCTTCTAAAAAACATATCTATAATGAGGTATTCAATTACAATTTATATTCTTTGGTAAAACCTATAAAATTAATGAATAATGGTTTAAACATATAAATAATATTACATACGGTCATAGGAAAGGTTTAAATGAATGGATGAATCAAAACAATACAAAGTATCAGCCGAACAATCGAAATTATCATAAAAAAGAACCATTACCCATCCCATTGTATATATGAAATTACTAAGACTGAAGGTTCTTGTGGATACAAGGTTACAAATGGGATGTAATTGTATAGTTTATATTGAATAAAAATATATTGAGAGTATATTATAAACATCATAAATCATGGGAATGTAAATTAAATCCATGTGTATGAATAACTATCTATAACTGTTGTAAATGTATACATGAGGTATGATTTCATGATTTTTCTTCCCTAAATGGTAGATCTACATGTTTAATTATGACCTGATACAATTGATATATTATTTTTAAGGATTATATTAATATTAATTTGAGGGTAACCATATGAACATTAATATGGACCCATTATTCCTCACATCACTTCTACATTCCAAACAAAAATAAAATCAAAAATATTTTTTTAAATAGTGGAAAAATTAGCTAGATCATTTGAAAAAAAACTATTACATGATAGACTCTTCTTATTACCAAATATATAAAGGTAAAAATTATAATTTAATCAAATAAAATATATTTTATTTCATTCCATTTGGATTTAATTTTTTTAGAAATATTGGTTACCCATTGCATTCATTTTTGATATAGTAATGATTTACTTCATGGATTCACTACATAAATTACAAACAATCTAAGAACACATGATGATGATTGTCAATTTATAACACAATAAATCGAATGTTTTAGTACTAGACATCAATTAAAATATTTTATAATATGATTTAATGAGAATTATAATATGATATGGTGGTGATCAATTATTTTAAAAATATGTGCATTTGGATAGTACATATGTATAAAGATACTGTTGAATTATACATGAGGTTATTATTACAATATTTATAAAATGAAATCACTATAAAAAAATCACAAAAAAATTACACAATTTATTAATGTTTATCAATTTCTAAAAAAAAATCCAATGGTAAAGATTGTTCTTACTATTTTTTCTAATTTATGAAAGAGGTCTTATACCATAAACAAGATAACATATCTATAGATATATTTTTTTAGGAAAATTATTATTTAATTTAAAATTTATATTGATCCTATTTTATTTATATTTTCTCAATAAGGAAATTAATTTCAAAATGCCACATTATCACGTGTTGAAACATATATTTTTCAAAAAATACTAGGAAGCATACCAGATGTTATAATGTGCGTATATATTGTGAAGGTGATATATAATACTACATATTTAGTTAATATTCTCAAAATCATAGCTAATTTTTTTATGAAACTATATCATAATTTTTATCTTAAAAATATTTTGTTTATTTTCATATAGATCATGTGAAAAACACACCATCAAGAAGGACGATTCACTCATATAATATGAAGAGACACTCCAAAATGATGATGCGCTCATGATAATGTACTTTTTTTATTCTCAAATGAATTTTATTATTTGGGTTATCAAAAAAATATATGTTTAGATAACCCATAATTTTGGTTGTATTGTATGATAAAAATCTATGATGCAATCAACCATAAAACAATTTTATTACCGATGTAACTGGTATGACTCAAATTGTATGGTTTTAGTTTAAATTGGACATTTTTTAGTATATTGTATCATATTTATGTTTAAATTAATTCCTTAAAAAAATAATAACATAATATTTTTTTATTATATAGGTGGGCGTATCATCTTGAGCTGGGGTGGTTTTTTTAAATCCACTCATAATTGTGTGATATTTCTCTTCAAGAATGTAACTATGATAATTATAATAAGTAAATGTGTTAGGAATGCATACAACCATCATTAAATATTGAATTAATTCTATTATTTTATTAATTTTATCATAAATTTAACTACCATTTTTATGATAATTTCATTACATTTTTAACTAAAAATCATTTTGATCCCAGAAGTATTTGAAATTTATATATTTTGTTTAACTATCTACAATAATCTTGAAAAGAAAGAATATGTTACTTTTTTATGGAAGTGGAATCAGAAATGAATTGTGTTTGAGGAAACAACAGTTTTCCTCTTCCATAAGAATTGAACATGTTCTCTCTATTCATAGTTTTTTAGAATAGTTGAATGAAAAACACATATCACACACTCAATCCACCTCACCACAATCTGATAAACAATGTTCTTATTATGTATGAAACAATATTTTTTAATTATAATTAACATTTTATTTCAAAACACGCATCACATATTCAATTATGATAAAACATATTAATATTGTTGTTTAATTTAAGATAGTAATTTATAAGTCATTTTAGACATATTTGGAATCAGTTAAACCTCAATACAACACATGGTGTCACTGGTGTCTCTCAGAGTGATTATTATTTTTATTTAAATTTATTATTTTAGTAAAAAATTCATGTTATACACTCAATCTGTGAAAACACATTTACATTGTTTGGAAAATTTAAAAAAAATAGTCAATATGTCATTTGTGAAAAGTAGAAAATATCTATAACGTAATATAAAACAAGATATTCCTTATATGACTAAACATGTCCATTATCAATTTCATACTTGTATTTTTATTCAAAATGTTTCCCACACCATGAAAACCATGAAAAAAAAGATTTTATAGGGAATTTTTGAAATCGTTTTATATGAAATTTATTACATATGGGAATCATTCTCCTATCAAACCATCACAGGATGTGACCATTATGACTCAATGTATGTGTTTCCTATTAAAAATCACATTTTAGACAAAGAAGTGACTTACTCAAAATCAAGAAAGAAATTTATCATTGTTTTAATAATTAATGAAATTTTTCCCAAAAAACATTTTGACATGTATAAATAATCCACATGTCAATATCAATCATAGAATGACAACTAAGACTCTAATTGAATCTTTTTATTTAAAATTGGGATTAAGTAATAAAGAAAAGTGACATACCCAAAACCAAGAAAACACATTAGGATTGTGTTTATACTTTATAAAAATGATACATATGTATATTTTGTTATTTATTACTCTACATCACTTAAATCTAATACATGGGGGGCTCACTATTACTAATGTTTTCTCTTAGAAGTGTAAAATTTACGTTTTAGTTTATAACATGTATCACCAGCTGAAATCTAAGAAAACATTCTCAGATTGTCTTGATTATTTAGGAACATAATTCATAAATACATTTTTATTTTTAGGAATATATCTCACATAAATCTGATACACTATGAATATGGGAGGAATCAATGTTAATGATTTGAATTTAAATTGACATGTTTGTAAAAAATAGATGTGCTATACTCAAAACCTATAAATCACATTCATATTGATTTTATACCTTAGTAAATTGATAAATAAATTTTTTTCTATGTGTATTAATCAGACTATTCATAATCCATTATACGGTTTGACTGATATTACTCTAAGTGTGATTATTTATTTAAAATTTATAATTTTTTTAAAAAAATGAATAGTGAAATACTAATATACAATAAACCGGATACATGTTCTTCCTAATATGATCTAATGTGTCTGTAATATGTGTAAATTTATCATTATAGTTAAACTCATCATTCACCCATTTAAAAATTTGAGTTAACAAACTCTGATTTCATTGATTATGAATAATAAGGATTCATATGTCGTATTTCAAATATAAGAATCTCTCTCATGTCAAACTAACATTGGATGTGGCTTATTTTCCTCAAAATAATTCTTTTGAATTTTAAATGGAATTTTATTAAAAAATATAAGTGACATACTAATATATGAGAAAATGTATATGTATTATTTTCAGAATTTTCATAAACAATAAAAAAATCCAATTTATGTACAGGAATCAGTCTCTCAACAATATGACTCACGGGGTGACCAATATGACTATTAGTTCATCATTTTATTTTAAATTTACTCTTAGTAAAAAAGAAAAGTGATATAATCAAAACCATGGAAACACATTCTGGTTATTGTTAAACATTTTTCATCTGGTAAATAATTCATTTTCTATGTATAGGAATAATCAGTACCTCAATATGATAATGGTGTGCCCAATATTATTCAAAGTGTACGTTATAATTTAAAAATTCACATTTTGTTTAAAACATGTTTCTCTAATTGATAACTATGAAAACATACTAGTATGGTCTTCATACAATTGGAAAACCATTTTTATGTCATTTTCTATTTCTAGGAATGAGTATCATGCTAAATTGAAACATTATGTTTCTGAAATCACTCAATGTGCATGTTATCATTTTAAAAGGCCATTTTTCTAATAATGACTACTGAAATAGTCAAAATTGAGTAAACACGTTCATATTATTTTGATACAGTAGTAAAACGATTCATATGTCACTAGTGGAGTGTAGGATTTAGCACCATCTAAATATAACACATGGTGTGACTAGTATGACCCTTAGTTTTTCTTTCTATTTAAAATTGACATTTTTGAAAAAAAGAAAACTAATATTGTAAAAAACTATTGAAATGTATTCAAAGTGTTTTGATATTTTAGGAAATTGGTCCATAAGTAATTTTAATCATATAATAATCAACCTTAACTTTTTATAACACACAATATACCTGGTTCAACTAAATGTTTCCATTATTAATATATAATTGACATTATAGTTCAAAATGTTAGCTACCCAACAGAAACTGAGGAAACTAAATTCCATTATCATGATAAATTAATACAATAATTCATATGTCATTTTTGACAGGTTGGAATTAATTTCACATAAAATCATCATACGATGTGATAAGTATCACTCACATTGCATGTTTTTTACTTTAAAATACATTTTGGGAAAAAAGTGATGTGATGTACTCAAAACTATGAGAAACAATTTCGATAGTTTTGATAGGTTAGGATTAAGATCAAAAAGTCATTTGTGAAGCTTAGAAATTATCTCCACCTAAATTTGATGCATAGTGTGAAAAATATTACACTATGTGTGTCATTTAGATATAAATTAAAATTTTATTATTTTTTTGTTTCATATTAGGATCAATTTAATTCATTATAAAATTGCAAACATAATAATTTTTCTTATATAGGTGGATTATTTTTCGAGAGTTAGTGTAGTTTTTTTGGCAATTAAAGCTTATTAGTATTATTATAACCCTTTTCTGCATGCAATTAATTGGATGAACAATGGTTTTGGAATAATTCAAAAATAATAATATAATGTCTTATGAATGATAATCATTTGACCCAGATGATACTACACTGATAATTGTTATATTTATGGTGCATTTTACTACATATTTATATTTTTTCAAATGGTACCTTTTTTGAAAAAATATATTTTCCATAAATTTAATTCATTCTGAATTTCAATCATTGTTTAATATTCTTAGACATCTATTTTTCAAATTTAAGAACACATATATTTGATATCATAAAAAAAATAAAACCTCAAATATAATTAAAATAAGTAGTTATTTTCAAAAATTAGATTCCTTTGTGGTATATTATATTAATAAATGAATCAAGTCATATTTTCAGTAAAATCCATGTATGCACCCTCATGGGGTGGGAAATAAGAAATATATTGACGTAAAGATTGATATACTTCCATGTTGACTATTACAAACATCAAAAAATGGGGTTCACATTGTAGGTCATTAGATATTTAGATCTATGGAAGGATAAATTCAGAACAGTTCATTAAAATATGTTCATAACTTTTTTAAATTAAATATTTTTAGAAGAACCATGTCCACCATAAAGAAAAAATTGAAATTATTTATATATTTTATAGAACCATATATGATAAATTAAAAAATTGATATGTGTGGTTAAGGAAGTAAAATTAGGGGAAAATTATATCTTGAGATGGAGGTAAAGTGATTTTGATAGGGTTGTTAGAAATGGGTAAGATTATTATTTTAAATTCAACTCATATAATAATAATATTATTAGTGGAATGATATTTTAAATGATATTTATAACTAATAAAATAGTAAATTAAATATAGTGTTATGTGGTTTTATATTTTTATGGTTGAAAGTTACTTTATATATATTATTTTATGTAATAAATTAATGTATAATAGTATTATTTTTTATAATAAATAATTATAAAAGGTTTAAAATTATTATATTTATTCAATTTATCATATTTATTTATTTAATTTCATGAATTTGGTTTAATTTTATAATCAACTTTTCATGATTAAATCGAAGTGAATTTAATATATTTTTATATAATAAATAAATTTTAAGGATAATAATAAAAATAAAATTAATATATAAATTTATAATATATTTTGTATTCTTATAATGAATTTTGAAATATTAAATTTGATTCATAGACATATAATGAAATTTCCAATGATTAAAACATATTCTACCATTTAAAATATAAGTTTCGTCAATAAATTGTTATTTATAGGGTAATAATAATATATAATTTTTTAGTTTGATGTTTTATGATTTAAAACCCACTAATGATTGGCTAGATATAAAATATCACCATCCAAATTCATTTAAAATCATTTTAACTTGATTTTTTAAAATAATTCATTACACTATATCCCAAAATTATTAATGAATTTTCTATCCATTAAGATAAATACCCTTACCTATAAATAATTTTTATTCACTATAAAAACATTGACCACTTTAATCCTCGTATTATCTATTAAATATATCTCAAATAAAATGTTATGTTATTTAAAATATTTTTGGGCTGAAAATCAATAAATAAACAAATGTTGATTTATCCTCTCTCTCTCATTATTTTTTTCATTTTTTGTGTCAGAATAAATTTTAATATCAGTTTAATAATTAATTTTTTACTTATAACCTATTAAATATTTCATAATTGATCATTTATACTTGCTTGTGCAGTGGTGTTTTCATGGAGATTGATTCATTGATTCACCATTTCGATGACTTGTTGTTGGTTTATTTTATTCTCCACCTTCCCCAAGGGTTGATGATTCATCCTCTTACTTGTGTCAGTATCTTCATTCCCCTAATTTTACTGTTATATGAAACATATATGGAATCATCAAAAACAATTTGAATAATTTTTAATTTTTTTACAAATGGGATAGGGTTGGAGGTATTGTTTAAAATGGGAATGAAAAAGTATCATCCCTATTAATTCTTCTACTGTATGTAGGAAGAGTGAACTAGGATGTCGATTCATGTGGAATATTTTTAAAGGAAGAGTAAACTCGGTTCACTATTCATATAGTTTTTTAAAAAGAAAACACTACTATATATGAATATCTAATTAAATACTAAAATAAATTTGAGTACATAAATTAAATGTTAATAATTTTTAATTAATCATAAATAAATATTGATTAAAAAATTCACAATATTTATAAAATATCAATAATTAAGAATTAAATAATTGTTATTATTAAAAAAAATTAAAAATTATTGATAAAAATTTATAAATATTCATATATATTATAAAATAAAATTAAAAATGATAAATTTTGATTAAATATTATATTAATATTAATAAATACCAATGTATATAAAAAACTGTAAATAAATATTAATTAATGTTAATAAGTAATAATAAAATATTAGTCAATATTAATTACATATTCATAAATATTAATAAATATTGATAATTTTCAATAACGATTCATAACTAATAAAATTATTAATTATTATTAATGAATATTCATAATAAAAATAAATATTTATAAATATGGATTAAATATTTAAAAATACTAATGAATATAACCAACTTTATATAAATATTCACAAATATTCATAAATTTTCATAAATATTTCTATTACAAATAATTATTAATAAATATTAATTAATATTTATAATAAAGATAAATGATAATATTTATGGATTAAATATTACTAAAATATTAATAAATACCAATGGGAATAAAAATTTAAATAATTATTAATACATATAAATAACTAATAATAAAAAATTAATTTTAATTAAATATTAATAATTATGAATAAATATTAAAAAATAATAAAAATTATTCATAAGAATATAAATTTTATATTTTTTAAATAACTATTCAGAAATATTAATTTTTATTTAATGAATATTAATCAAATAAATTTTCAAAGTAATAAAATATTCTTTAATATTGTAAAATAATAAAAAAATATTGATTATATATACATCAATTCAAATAAATTTCTATAAATAAATATTAATTTTAAAACATGTTAATAAAATATTCATATATATAAATATATATTATATACTAAAAAATATCAGTAAATAGAATTGAAATATTTCGTTAAATTTATAAATATTTAGAAATATTAATTTAAAATTAATAATATTTAACAATAATAGTAAATATTTATTAATTTTTCAAAAATATTAATAATTCTTTGTCAATTATTTATAAATATAAATTATTATTATGAAATGTTAACTAATTATTTATAGTTTTAATATAAAATTTATAAATTTTAATAAATTTCAATAATTTATTATTTTAATGAATTATTTAATTAATATTATTTATTTATTTATTATAATTTATTAATTTTAACTTATTTTTTATTATTTATAAATATTTAAGAATATTTCATTGATTATAGATATATATTATATAAATATTTATAAATATTAATTTGTTTTGCTAAATTTAACTAAATATTAATATTTATTAATATTTATATACAATTATTAATGTAAATTAATAATTATTATAAATTATTAATATTTATTAATATAAAAAATAATAATTAATAATTTAATTATTGCTAATAGATATTACTAATCGTTAATAAATATTAATAAATAATATATAACAATTAAATAAATATTCAAATATATTTATAAATATAACAAAATATTAGTAAATACTATTATATATGAATACTTTAAAACATTTATTAATTATTATTAATATTTATTAGTATTTCTGAATATTTAATTATTATTTTTCTAATTTTTATTAAAATTTATTTAATATTAATTAATATTTCCTTAATACTTATCTTTTATTAATTAATATTTATGAATATTTTTAGTGACTATGAATAACTGTGAATAATTATCTATATTTATTACTATTTATGAATTTTTAATTAATATTTACAACAATTTATTTATTATTAATTTACATTAATTAATATTTATATACATTTTATTGAATCCATTATTATTTATTAATATTCAGTAATTTTTTAATCCATATTTACGGAATGTTATTTGTTTTATGAATATTTTTGAATATATAGTAAATGTTTATTAATATTTTTAAAATATTTCTACATATTTTTTATTATTAATAAATATTTAATAAATATTTTAATGATATTTTATTAACATTGATGATTTATTAATTAATGTTTAAGTTTTTTATTAATATTTTTTTAATAATTAATTTTAAATTCATATATTTTATTATTTATTTATTAAAATATATTTGTACGAAGAATGATTAGGTGTAACACCCAGAGAAAATATATTTTTATCATTTGTAAATAAATTTAATTTTGTTTCTTGCATTGTTTTTACACAAAACCATGAAAATCTTACACTAGACACAATATTGATTTGTCTTGTGTTACATGTAAAGCCCTTGTTTACCGAAAAAATTTATATTAATAAATTATTCTTATTTAACATAAAATATTACATACCTATTAAATTTGCAGTTATAAATAGTATTAACAAATTTTTGAATATTATATATTCCATATAATTTTAACATTCATTTTATTTAATTTGTAGACATGATATGTGAAAAAATCAATTTTTCAAATAAAAGAAACATTTTTTAAAAAATATAGCTTGTCGTCTTTTAATGGTTAACCCATTCTAAATCCAATATTTAACACATTTATATATATTAATTTGAAAAAATAAAATATTTCTTTGAATTTTTAATATGAAAGCTATCTTGGTAAATTTTTTTGAATTATTCTGATGTGTTTTACATTTTGATGAATAGTAATAAATATTAAATTTTCAATGAAAATTTTATTCATCTAAAATTCATTTTTGTAAAATTATACATTTTATTGGTTATAATGTACAAAGTGATTATATTTTTATAATTTAATACAATGTTTGTCAATGGAATCAGTCTTACTATAAAATAGGATATTAAAACTACGTGATCTTTTAAATTTTTAACTTTGAAAACTTTTTTTATTACCTCTAGAGGATAAGTTTATAATTAATTTTTCCCAATTCTGTGTTTTTAATATTTAAAAATAAATTTCATATTTGGAATCAAAAGATTCAAATTACGTAAGTACATTCCTTTTTGTACATTATGAATAATAACAATAGAAATATTTTTTAATACAATAAGTAAAGATAAACCATACAAACAAAGGTAAAAATAATATTATATTAATTTTTAACCATTCTAAGCCATTTCCTAATCCTATTGGATGATTTATTTTCTACTATTAATATCTTTGGGATGAAATTATGGTGATTGGAATCCACATGGGTGTGATTACGACCCTTATAGACATATTATTTTCAATAATGACCAAGATGTCGTAATCATGTTTGTCGTAACAATAAAAGTTTTAAATTGAGGTTATTCAAGTCATATCTATGACTATAAAAAGTGTTTTGAAATGTAAAAGGAGTTTATATTATTTTATTTTCTTATAATTTTTTGAATATAAATAATTAAATTAAATAGTGACACAAAGAGGATATGTAATTTTTTAAATAATGAAAGAATCAATATAATGATGTTATTAGTTTTAATTGGGATGGATAGGTTATTCTAAAATATTATATATTTAATTTAAGGGTTTATTTTATGATTGAATTTAAATGTACTATATTTTTACCATTCAATATTTATGATTAACGTATTAAAATTTCATTTTCTAGTTTTTATATGAATTTATATGGTAGACATGTTACAACTTTTTCATGAGATGAATGTATTGGACATTGTAAGTAACGGGTTGGGGAACATTTAATGCAATCTCTATGGGTTGGGGACAGGTTAATTAAATCCATACTAGTTATAGGACGGTTAATGAATACCCCTTGATGCACTGATAGTTCTCATAAGACAAACTAATTTGGGTTTTGAGTAACTCCCTACCTGTATGGTCTTGGAATGAGGCCATGAAATTATGTAAAACAATTTTCATTCCCACATTAATAAATTAGTCATTGATATTACATGAATATATTCAACTATTATAATATCCATGTGAATGTTTAAATGGAAGTATTTGATATTTTCATTCCATACTATGTTGAGGTTTATGTTTAAAAGACCCGTGTTTTAATTCTATAATTTTCTTAAAGATGATAGTTATTTATGAAATATTTAGTTGCATTGTATAACCTTACATAGCATCTGATCTCACCCATTTATTATGTTTTCTCATTCTCAGGATTCCATGAAGTGTTCTTTGATTGAAATTTCAGGTTAATCTATGAGATTAATGTTAATTAAAAAGTGTCATCTAGGATGTATTTTATGTTCGGATTTGTAACGTAAATATCATGTGTGTAATATATTTAAAATATATATATAAATAGATCAGTACTTTGGGACATGATTCATTTTAATCATGCCAAAATATTTACATCATGAACTAACTCCAAGATTTTGTGGTCAGGCATAACAATTGGTATCATATGATATTTAGCAACAACCATGAAAATATATTTATAAATAAATATATTATGGATCATAAAACTAAGATAAATTTTAATGAAATTTATAGAAAAACATCCTAAAATACTCCTAATGTATTAATTACGTTGGTATTCCTAGAAAATACATCCCTTTCTATATAATATAATTGGATGTGGTTTTGATAAAGATGCACATAAGATTAAATACTACAACACGTTGTTACGATCTTCACTCATGGTAACATAGTGCCCAAGAATGGGCCTTAATGTGCACATGGTATGAAACTCTAGGGGGGATATGATTTTGGTAATCCACATTTTATTTACCTACCATTTCGATGGATTTAAAATTAATAATTCCCCCAAAGTGGCCAATGATATGATTCTAAAATTTATGATGCATAAATTTCTATAACGTGTTATACCATATATAGTGTTATAAAAAGTACATAAATTCATCAGCTAATCTAATGTGTGACATGTTTTAGAATTGAAGCCTCATTGGTGGAATGACAAATCCAACAATGAACATGAACCAATGAGTAAGAACGATTATATCTCTCATACTCTTAAGCCAATATTATGAAGGAAAATAGACTCCCAAATATTATAAACACATGATGAAATATTATGATGTATTAATAAGATAAATATTGAATTCATTGAGTCCTATAAATTTGAAGGGATGTAGGAGAGGAAGATTATAGAACAGAAAAATGTAGATATAGCGAAGAATGGAAGATTGAATTTCCCACATGTGATAATAGTAGAATTAATTGCCCTGGGAAATGCATGAATGGAATGAGAGTTTTTTATATGTGATTTGAAAAATAACTCTATTTTCATGATTTCAAGGCTAAGTAAAATGTTTCAAATTTACAAGTCTACAACTATAAAATGATGGGACACTATGAGAGTAATTTCCCCAATCATAAAAGAAATATACTCCTCATGAATCGATTGGATAAAGATAATGTTATGATACTATCGTATAAGAAGAGTAATGATTAATATTATTATTAAATAATTATTTTATTAGAAAATAGTATTAGAAATTTATAGTTTATATGAAATTTTATGTATGTAAGGATCTATTTTTGTACTATTTTATTAAGGATTTGAGTTTGTATGATAGTAAGTAAACTAAAACAGTTACCTGTGAAATTTTTTGAAAAATATATAGATTACGTAACAATAACTCTTAATATGATTCTAATACATTGATAATGAATATTTAATAAATATATGATTGATATAGATAATGTTTATTTAATATTATTTACTGCCTTGGAATTAGTTGATTTTTTTATTTCATCATTGTATGATTTAACTAAATTTTTTTATTTAAGGATTGTATCTAATATTTGATTTTTTAAGTAAGTAATAAAGAAGCATAATTTTATTAGATAAGGTTTTGTGGTAATTAACTATATTAAATTGTTTTATGAGAATATATGATTATGGTATTCAGATGATTGGTATTTCACAAAAAAATATCTTCATTATCTTATGTAACCATCATTATATAAATTTGGATTGTGAGATTGGATAGAATTGATTTGGATAAATTTAATGGTCGGAATGGAATAAGAAGAAAATTGTAAAGTATTGTGTATGTTTAAATAATTTCATAAGATTAATTATTGAATTTTGTAATAATATTGTTTTTTGGAAAGAGAAACATGCATGTTAGGAAAAAAATTGTTGCATATGACAATGTTGTGAAATTTGAACTTACAACCAAAGGGTGACAAAGGTGCATCACCTACCACTGCCATATGTGATGACCTAGTTTATATAATATTTTTATAATGGTATGATAGATGAGTTATAAGTTAATATTTGGAACCCTGTATGATTAATATAAATATAATATTATTTCCTTTTATTATATTTGGAGAGAAAGTTGAGTTTGTAGTAGAAATTTGTTAAATGATGGAACTCTCCTTGTCATGATAGTATGTTTCCTTATGCACTTAGACCATGAAGTAAATTAGTTCATCAGCTCTAGGGAAAGGATATGAAAACCAAAAAAAATTGTAGCACATTCTTTTCCGATGAAACAAATGGTCCCTTGGATAATCATCGCCTTTGAGCTTTGTGATTTTTAATTTTTTCCCCTCTATGTTCTCTATCACTCTCCATTATAACATGATCGTTATATTTTTCTTCATATATATGTTTTTAGACATGGAACCCTTGTATGTTTTTTAATGGTTAACTTTAGACATCCTTTGATTTATTTTTAATTGGATATTTCATTTATCTAATTCCATTGTTGGATTATTAAAATTTTATTTTGAAATGTCAAACCCCTAGTTTTCAATCCTGAGTGTAAATTGAGATGATTCAATTTATTGATAGAGGAGAGAATGTAAAGCGCCAATACATTATAATATTTTCATTTCTATCTAAATATATTTCTTTTTCATTATTTCTATATATAAAACACTATATTAATATTGACCTATACACTAAAATGATTTGTCTTTCATTACATGGAAGGCCAAATCTTTCCAAAAAAAATTATTTTAATTAAATATTAATTCTTAATTTAATATATTAAACATATGTTAAATTAACAATAATGAATATTATTGACCAAATTTTATTTTTTTTTAAATTCTATATAATTTAAACATTCATCATAAGTGTTTTATAGACATGATATGCCAAAATAATATCTATTTTTCCGATAGAATATGTATTTTTATGAAAATATAGTTTTATATCATATTAATAGAGAATATATTTTATATAAAAAATTTGAAACATTTATATATTAAATTTGATAAAATTATCTTCTTCTTTGAAATAATAATATCGACATTTACTTCAGTTCAATTTTGTTAGGTTTTTGATGAGTTTCATGTTTTGATAAATTGGAAACAATATACTACGTTTTAATTGAAAACAAATTTTTCATCAAATTAATTTTTCATCCAAAATTTTAAATTTGATTGGTTTTATTGTATAAATAGATTATATTTTTATCATTTACTCCACTTTTGGTCATGATATTCTATTTCACAATGAAATTTTATATAAAAACTCGACGAACTTGTGAACATTTGTCAAAAAAACTAGTTTTCTTATTCCTTCAATGTGATTAATTTTTAATTAATTTCTCATAATTAAGTGACTTCAAATTGTAAAAATTGTTTCCTTATTTGTAATATGATGGTCTAATTTATGTAAATAGGTACCTTTTATTTTTAAACATTATGAATAATATCATAAGTAATTGTTTATATTAAAAATATTAGCAGTAAATCTAGTAATTAATGGTAAATATAATATTATAATAAAATAAAACAACCATTGCACTTGTAATAATACTATTGAGTGAGTTATTGTCACCCGTGAAAATATTTGGGCTAAAAATGTTTCCCTTTTAATCCATTTATGTCTGATTTTGACCAACATGAACATTTAATTTAAAATAAAGACCAAGATGTCATAATCATGCCTATTATAACTATAATATTTTAGAATGGGGTTATATAAGTAATATCATCAACTATAAATATTCCTTTTGAAATATGAAATTATTTCCAATAGCATGTGAATTTATTTAAAATTTTTATGAAATAAATATTTAAATTATATGTGGACACAAAGATGATGGTGAGATTAATTAATTTATGAATGAATCGATAGAATGATATGATATGTATTAAAATAAATGTTATATGGATAATTTATGCCTTCCATAAATTTTATGGATATATTAGACATGTTGGTGATTCTTTAACGATGTTGGTACGAACTTATCTTACATTAATGATATTTTTAAAACTCACCCAATGAATATTGTCAAAAATGACACAATTGGTATTTTAAAATATAATGTATTATATTAAATTTTATAAAAATATTAAAAATCAATAAAATTTCAAAATATCATATATAATGTCAGCGATATAATAATGATCTATTTACAATCATTTAATGGAATCATTTCTATAAAAATGACATAGATATTATTAAAAACAATGAATGTGACAAAATTTCACACTCTCATTTATTATAAGTATGATAATTTTAATATAGGTATAACCAATGGATAAATTTGATCATGAATAGTTTCTCGAAATATAAAATAAAAATATAAGTAATAATTTTTTTATAAATTTTAAGAATAATTAATTTCTATGAAAATGAAAAATTAATATAGAATTGTATATTTTATTAATAAAAATATCAATTACCTGGAATTAAAATTATTAAAAGAATCATAATTTGACATAATTGAGGTGATACACGAGCATTATATGTTACTAAAAAATTATGGGAGTGTATTAAATGGTTTGGTTTGAAGATTTTTTCTATTTGGTGTAAATTTAAATTCATATTATTTAATAGTTTATAAATGTAAAAATTTGATATTTTATAAAAAAAATATGAAATTATTTAAAAATATTAATAAACATTTATAATTATAAGGTCTAAAATATCTTAAAATTTACATTCATGGTCAACAGAAACCATGTAATTAAATATTTATAACTATTTAATAATTAGAATATTGTTACAAAAATTAAACATATAGATTGAATAATGATAGATCAAAATTATACGGTCTACAATAAAATCCAAACATGCCTAAATTTAATTGGATTAGATAATTTCGTCTCAAAATAATTTTATCATTTAAATAATTCAATTTTGAGACATTTCAAATTTAAAATTAGTTTATATTAATTAAATATGTTGGCAGTTTCATAAAGATTCCCCCGCCTATATTATTAAAGGGAACCAAAACATCTCTATTAGTCACTTATCTAATTCCCTTAGTCTCTAAAAGAATCGACCAATGTCACCTCATAGAATACATAATTTCATCCTAGAAACCATAATTCTTAATAAAATCCACCTAAGGAGACCGTTTGTGCAATTCAAAAAGAGACACTTCGAGAGGAGGTAAACGTTTATCAACCATTTCAATGTTTTATTCTTCTTATATTTCTGCTTCCTATGTTGTTTTGATAATAATTTAATAACTTAAGAATCATCTATATTCTAAAATTATATTATTATTACCATATAATAGTATTCCTCCTTTTATCAATCTTAAAAATTACAATATCATCATGTGTGCGTGCGGACGACTTACCGTCTCCATACAGTGGTGTAATTTTCTACACAACGCTACCTAATTTGGATGGGTATAATGATTAGTATAATTAATATAAGTAATTAATATGACATTTTTATTAATATTTATTATAAATATACCATCCAATTCCATACTAATAAACCATTAAGAGAATGATTCTGTCAATTGTTCGTATGTACTGCCTACAATCTCCATGATGTGATCAGATTCATTCTCTACATTAACAATTAATTTTTTTTTCTAAAAATATATATAATGAATAATTATGAAATATATTAAATAATACTTCTATATTAATTATATATATATTTCATTTAAATTCTTCTATTCAATACAATAAGAAAACTGAAACAACATTAATGCATACGTACGGGTTATAGTCATTATGAATAGTGTCATCCATAACCTTTATAAATTTATTATATATATTTATACAGTAAATATATATGTCATATAAATCATGATTTATATTATTGAAGTATGTATGTCATGATATATGTAATATAATCAATAATAACACGTTCAAACTCATACGATAAAGTAAGGGATTACTACACAAAACATTGCTTTAACATGGAAATTGTTAAATGAAAGGGTAATATGAAGTCATTAAATAATCATATATGATATCATAAATATTATTATGAATATGGTACAAGTTAAAAAATCATTTAAGACCATTATACAAAAGTTTCTAGAACATATTAAGAAAATCCAATTTAAGGTAAAGGTAAATTTTACAATCTCATTATTATCTGAGATTGTTTATATGTATCTATCAATTGATACACATTTATCGTCCTTGTAGATGATTCATAACTATGTATATCAAATTATTATTATTATTCCCTCAATAAAATTAATGTCATTTATACCCATGATGTAATTTTTTTAAAACAATTTGAAAGGAATCATTCTATCATATTCCAAACAAGGTACTTTATGTCTATTTTGACAAATTATGGAATGAATGTTTTTAAAATTATACATCCCAATCATATATTTACACAATCATATCACCTTAATATTATGAGGAATCCCCTATAAGACTTTGATGTTAATTAAAAAAAATAATTATTTTTTAAATTTCACAGCCTTTTAAATGATTTCAAAAGTAAAAGGTATACTCCTCTCAAAGAGTTGAATAGATTTAATTTGATTATTTTCATCCTTTTTAATTTCCTTTTTAGGATTATATTATAAATATTTGTTGATTTATTATGTTACAATGATCCATAATGTATTGAATGTTTTATGTTATGTTTGACTTTATATGTTCTATTATGATATCATTCATGGTTTGTGGTTAACGTATTAACATTACATATGAAATTTTTTATACCAATGTTTATGATTATCATGGTTAACCATTTTCATAGGTGGTAGACATTAAACATAGTATATAACAGTTGGTAACCAATTTATGAAATCCCTCTGGGTTTCCGACCGGTTGATGAAGTCTATATGAGTTAGGGATTGGTTAATGAAATCCATTTGATGCATAAATAATTATCTTTAGATAATCTAATTTGGGTTTTGACAAACATGTAACCGATATGGTTATGGAGGGAGGCCTTGATGGTCTGTCCGAAATTATTCATTCCATCATTAAGTGATTAGTTATTGAAATTACATATGATTATTCAACTACTAGAATATCCTTTTGAATGTTTAAATGAAATTACATGATTTATTTATTCTATATTATATTTAGGTTTATGTTTAAAAGGGTTTTCATTTATTTTTATACTTGTATTAATGAATATGAATATTTATGAATGATTTTGTTGTATTTTTTAATTGTATTAAGCATCTAAGGTCACATGTTTCACATGTTTCATATGTTTTATTTTTCCCTAGATGCCATGAAGTGTTTTATTATTTATATTTTGGGTTAAGATAATAGAATACTGGTGGTGGAAAATAATCACATAGGGTGAATTTTATGTTATCATTTGTAATGTAAAGTTCATTTATGTAATATATTTTCCAACACTGATAAAATGTTTGGTCCCTTGGGAAATGATTCCTTATAATCAAGAAATTTGTTTTAAATAAATAATCTTCTCCCAGATTCTGGGGTTAGGGAATTAAAACAATGTTCACTCCTCCTTTCTAAAAGTCACATAGTAAGTATCATCCCCATTAAATATTCATACCAATGGAAGAACCATTAATGTGGTAGACCCTTCTCTAGACCCATTTACTAAAAATATTCCCAACCTATCTATTTTCTAAAAAATTTTAAAACCCATTTAATTTTGTTTTCCCGTAGAATCATTGGGAAGAAGATTCCTTATTTAAAGGTTCATATCCCTATTTTGTAAGATTTGAATATTCCAATGTGATATATATTGATCGTGATGCACAATCCTTATAATTGTGGGATTGGGTGTCACCAACAGTGATGATGATTTACTAAAAATATTAGACTTCCATTTGGGTGTTACGAATATCTTAGTGAAATACTAGGTATGATGTCGGTTTTTAGTTTATATAGTTATTTTGGGGCCTTATTCGATTATGAAATTGTATATCTAATTATAGTTGTGCTCATGGGGTTTCATCTAGATCAATTTAAATTTATAGTTGATAGTTTCTATATATGTCTTTGAATGTAGAACTATTTTTGGATTATGATATCAATGAGATGTTATTGAGGGAACTTTATTGAATCTTAATGGTGTAGCTATACTACAATAGTAGGTTTGGTGGGTGGAAATATACCTTAAAAGTGCATCAGGATACTGTTAAAATCATTAATCATGGATCCCATATTTGATGATGTTATTTTATTGGAGATTAAATGTTTTAGGGTCCCATTGGAATATGTGGTTGATAAAATGTATGGTCCTGTTTTTGAAATTCATTGAGATATATTTTTTCATAGGGGGAAACTGTCACTTGAGGATTTAATTATTATTTTTATGGAGTTGTTGATGTGTTTCTTTCTCATTTTGGTGTAATTTATCATCAGGGTGGTTCAATGGAGCCCTGAGAAGTATCTTTTAACATGTATATAACATTTTCTAAATGGGAAACTATAATGGTTACATATATGGTTAAATTATTAGTATATAACTTCTGATTATTTTGAATAATTATATTCATACACACATATCAATATTTTTTTTATTCCTTTATATTTATTTTGATTACAGTGGTTGGTAAAATTCATAAAGAATGTCAACAAATAAGGTGTTTTTAATAGAACATTTTAAATAAAATTGAATCATTTTTCTGAAATAAATATTAAATATATTTAACATTTTATTTTATAATGTGAAATTATAAATGTAATGATGTTGAACTAGGATATATAATTTTTTTAAATTTATTTGATTTCTAGAAATTGGGTACTGATAATATTAATTAATAACGATATGTTTGGTAGAATTTATATTTTAATTAATTATGTTATTGTATTTGATTTCATAATGAATGATTGAAAAATATTTTAGCCTATTCAGATATAATATAATTTATATTAAATTTTTAAATTTTTATTCAACTTCAACTATGATCCTAGTAACTAATGATATTAGCTTCAATGTGTTCATATTAATGTATATATGAGGAAATATTGGCAGAGAAACTATTTTCGTTCATTAGTTGGGGAAAATTTTTAAACCAATATAATTATAAATAATATTAATTAATCCCCTTCCTAGTGTGTATCATCCATTTTTAATATTAATTTCAATAAAATATTTACTTGGTAAAAGTAAAGGGTAATTTTATTTTCTAAGATAATCATGTTTTATATTCCCCAATAATATTCCTATTTTATAATGAATGTTCAATGAATTTGTGAAATCACCCACTTGAAATAAATTTTTACTTTTCCCACAAAACCATTATGAAAATACATCCATACAAATATGGATTAGTTTTTTATATAATGTATAAAACTAGGAAAGGGAGTCCATGAATTACCATGGTATCATCTATGAAATCCATCTACTCCATTCATTGTTTCCTTTTTATGGATCAGATTGATGCAGTATATTTTTTGAACATTAGAAAAAATATCTATTAAATTTTTTGTGGGTCTTAGCCAACTCCCCATCCTATGTTCATATGGATTATAAGATAAATTTATCATTACCATCCACCACATCTCCCAAAATAGTTATTATTTCATTTTATATTCAAAAACTCACCCCATATCATTAGTACATGCTCCTATGTTTATTGAACTACCGAAATCATTTTGAACTTATTCAAAAATTTCAAATGTTGGATTCTCCTTTTGTGGAAATATACTATTTGGAAAAAAATTTCTTTTTATAATTATTAATATTCACATATAAAATTTGGTGGATATAAAAAATTAGAAAGATGTTAATTTTTTTGACTAAGTATTATGAACTTATGGTGAAAGGAATCATCATGTTTGAATTCATTGGATCATTCTAAAATTATTTTCTCATGGTTAATTGTTTATTGTAAAATAATAAATAGTCTATATGAGTATCGAGAACACTTTATATTTAACAAAATAGATATAGGTTGTAAATGGTGTACTAAACATGGTAAAAAGTTAATATAGCTATTGACGGGGATAACACTATGTTTTATGAATCATCATAAGTGATTATAAGTATGGATAAACATAATTCTATATTAAGGATTGATTAATAATATCAATGATGATAAATACCATATTTAGGAAATGAAAATGACATATGAAAAGGAACTTCATGATTGTCCCAATTTCTATGATAAGAGAAATAGTTGTCTAAAGACTCTGTTGTATTATGGTTTCATCAAATAAACAATATTTCCATCCATAATTATGTTGTATAGTTTAAATGTGGGAAAAATGGAGTGAAACAAATTTTATAAAACTACTTGATATCGTGAATAATATTCTCCATAATATAATGTGATTTCTAGATTAAAATATGATGCTAACAGAATTGTAATTTCAATGATTATACATGTGAAATAATACATTCATGTTAAAATATATATATACTATTTCAAAATGACCTAAAATCACATAAAAATTTCCAATGTGCGGCCCATCTTGAAACAAGAAACATAAATAGTGACCTAAGATTGATTTATGGTACATTCCAAAGAATATAATGATTAGGTGATTATATGGAAGTGTGGTTACATACAATGAAATTTACCCTACATGTTGTTACATGATATTATGATGGAATAATTCATCACCATACAGACTATACAATGTTGGAGAGAATTGATCATGAGTATCCTAAATTTTGAAATGATCTGATAAACATACATCTTGCACAACCTAAAGATGAATTGAAACATTTTTTTTACATAGCATCACTAACATTACATTGAATGTCATGTTAGTAATGTATATCTTTCCATCATGGCTATACATGAAATAAGGATATATTATATTATCTTTGTTTATATTATGACCAAAACGATCAATTATTGATATTGTTATCCATTTTCTTCATTGAATGAAGATTTGAAGTTATTGTTGGATTTATGTGTTACATTGTATGATGCTTAATGAAATGAAGATATCACATTAAGGGACATTGTTTATGCGATGATAAATAAATTTCATGGTTATTAAATTTTGTCCTAATATCAATCTAAACTAACTCAAGATTTTCTGGTTTTTGAACGAAGAATATAGTCAATAAGGTTAAAAAAATATATTAAGTTCGTTATTTTACATAAATTATAGATTTCAACCTTCATGTCAGATGTACTGGTGTGGGAAGATGTATTTGAGTAAGAGTTCAGAAGAATGTACAATACTATATTAACTAACATGTGATCAACTATTTGACAAATTAAAAGAAATGGGAATATCTTTTGGTAATCCTGTTTTCAAAAATCAATTTGAAAAACTATTGAGAAAAGAAATATTTTTAAATTTATGATACTATAATTTTTTTGTACATCAAGAAATTTATTGATGTTATTCGTGTCGCAAAACATTTATGTGATAGTATGTCACGACTCGTCCTCAGGACTCGTGTTGTGACTACCCCAAGCCTACCTTCCGTAGACCAGGGGCTGGCGACTTGTACCAAAGGTGTAAATCTCTAAACTGGGAAGGCATTGCCTTTATAATAGAAAACAACACAACATAGTATGCAACTAGAAGTAAAACACTAAGAAAAACTGAATACAAAGAGTGTGATGAAAATAAGAGGGGCCAGATATACAAGCCCAACAGTAAAGAACAATACAACATAACAGAAAAGAAGTAAAGTAGCTATTGGGTTGTCCTCTGTGATTTCCACCTGAATGGTGGGTAAATATGGTATCCTTAGCACCCCAAGTCCATCTGTCCGCTCCGTGTACGTCTCACCGAGTGATCCACCTCCGGGTATTGTCCAGTCCTGTTACTCTCTGCCCCAATCAGCGCTGTCTGTCATCTGAAACAAACACAACGAGGTGCAGGCATAACTCTTGCATGAGTGAGTATAACAATACTCAGTAGGGACCCTGAGACCCTTATGGTCTCTCAAAATACAACAGAGATAACCAAAATGTACAGAGCCATGAGATAAAACATACTTAGGTATATGCCCATACATATACCTAAGTTATTTAGTAACTCATCTCAATCATGAGGAAAACACGAATTTCATTGATCAGCTCAAACCAGGATTTTTATTGTAGCATATTAGTGCAGATGACTCATTGCGAAGCTAGATAATCTTATTCTAACAAGAGGCACTGCTTCTGACCATACAGAGTCTGAACCACACATGATCGATAGGTACTAACCCCTATAATCACCCAAAAAGGATCAATAGGTACTAACCACAACAACGACACACATAGGATCTGACCCACATAGGATCGGTATGCACTGACACACAAAAGATTGATGAGCGCTAACCCACACACATTCTGACCCACACAAGATCGGTATGCGCTGACACACACATGATCGCTGAGAGGCGACCTCTGTATGATATGTCTCCAACCTCCGCCTCATTATCAGCCACTGAATTCCTCGCACCTAGTGCACTCGAGTTCTGTAAAATATGCCCTTGATATATCGGTTGAACCTCGACAGCCAATAAACTCCACAAATTAGTATCCCAAAGGACTACCATGTTGGAAGGGTTCCAACGCGATAGACGATGCTTCAATTGGACGCCTGGTCTGTGAGTTATTGGCATTTCCGTCCAAGGGGCCATGTTGGTTTTAGGTTCAATCCAACCTGACCATACTCTAACTGTGTCCAAACCACAAGTGGGGTATCCCAAAGGAACTATCTCACTCTAATATTTCTGTCTCCACCTACGGTTCATCGATTGGACACCCATAGCCCAAGATATTGGCGGAATGGTGTAAACTGGCCATAAGTGTCCGGTCTGGTCCAACCCAGTTGGACGGACTCAACCAGTTTTGGGTCTGAACTGGGGTCTGACCCATTTGGCGTGTCCAACCTGATCTGAGGAAGTGGCCTGGCCCAAGGGGGAGGCCTGGCCCGAGGGAGGCCTGACCCGAGGGTGGCCCAGCGAAGGGCAGCCCGGCCATGGGTGGCCCGATTGTGGGTTGCCCGACCGATGGAGGCTCGGCTGAGGGTGGCCCCGCCGAGGGTGGACCGGCCGATTGCGGCCCGACCGAGTGTAGCCCGGCAGCCTACCCTAGGCGCGCCCTAGGGTGAGTCATGCACCCCCTCGCACCCCAATGACTGTGAGCCAAACCAACTCCCAGTGAAACTGGTCCAGTACATTCAGGACCTGATGGGGTCCCACTCCTCACGAATAGCCCTAGCGGCATGCCGGTCCAACTCCACGGCAGCCGGCTTGGCCGGCCGCCAATGTACCTCCACCACGGTGCAATGGCATTGTGCCTCTTCCACTGTGGACCGGCCAGGTCATGGCCCCCTACTCCTCCGCACGGTGTGACAGCTCCGCGCTCATCGTCCAACCGCCATGGCCCTCGTGGCCGCCGGTCTCCCCTCCAGCGCGGTGCGATGGCACCACGCCGCTCGGGAACCGTTGGGGCCCGCATGGCCGCAGCTCGGTTCTCTACGTGGCATGGTGGTGTCTCACCCTTGTGGTGACCCAATTGCCTTGCGCTGCCAACTTCTTCATGGTCCGCCTCCATCATCAACAAAATAAGAACGACCAATTGGGAATGGTCGGCCCATGATCATGCGATCTGATCCCTCCATGTCATGGTGATAAGATTTTTCATACCATAAATTCGAAATTTGAACAACAAATAACAGAGGTTTATAATAATATATACAATAACTCAAATCCCCCTTACTTGTATATCAAAATTTGTTGATGAATTCGCAGTAATGTGGACATCCTTCCGTTGACGTCAGAAAAAGACGAAGAATTTGACATCAACGACATTCTTTAAGGGCGGCAGTGTTTACTCTTGTATCCCCTGTTGAAGAGGGAGAGAGAGATGTTTATCTTTCTTCATTGGGGAGGGGCGTTCTTTATTGAGAGAATAAAGTTCTCAATTTCATCAAAGACTCCTCTACGAATGTTCCACCAAGAGAAATGTTGAAATCCCCAAAAATAATAGACTATCTATTATTTTAAATCGTTGGAAAGAATTCAAAAGATTAAAATTAATTAAGTAACTTCACTTAATTAAATGGGTGGAGTTGACTCATTAAATTGGTGAAAGAAGGTAAAGTGGCTCCCCACATAATTGGGGGTTCCAAGGGGGTTAAGGGAGTTTAAAGCCCATGTGGGCCCCACCTTAATAATGTCCTCCAAAGGGAGGTTTTTCTCGGGTGTGCCCCACCACCATGACCACCCATTGGAGGTTCGGATTTCGTGGCCCTCACCTCCAACCTCCCCTTGGAGGTTTCCACCACCAAAATAAAAATAAAGTTATCTCTTTATTTTTATTTCTTTTATTTAAAACCCAAAAAATCAAACATCCATTCTCCTTAGAATGCAATTGCAGTGAAGGTCTCACTATGTAATCACTGACGCTTCGAGTTCAACGGTGTCCTTGGATTTCTATTCCAATCACTGGTTCAAAATATATAAAATCCTGCTCATATTTTTACTGAATGTATCCGAAAAAAAATTCATAAATTGATTCTGGGCACACCAGGCCTCGAAATCATGCGTCGTCTGAAACAATGAATTCGTAAAATTCCCATGTATTTAAAAAAAATTAACAGGAATTTCGGGTCTTTAAATCCTCCCCACCTTAGGGATTTACTACCCCTTAAGCTACAACTCACACTAAGGGAACAAATGGGGGTACTGACCACACATCTGAGCCTCTCGCTCGCATGGGCTATCCTAGAGGTTCCCTAGCTGCCAATGAATGCATAGAAGAGGTATTGACTTTCCATGCAGGACTCGCTCCTCTCGATCATCAATATCCACTGGATCCACCATGAATTTCGCCCCGTCATCAATGTCCATCTCCCCATGGTCGATGATGTGGGATGGGTTATGCACGTATCTCATCAACTGAGATACGTGGAAGACATCGTGCACCCGGTGAAACTGAGGTGAAAGAGGCATGTGGTAGGCCACCTAGCCTACTCTGCTGAGGCTCTGGAAAGATCTGAGGAAATGTGGAGATATCTTGCCCCCTCGGCCAAATCTCTGTAAACCTCGTCGTGCTGATACCCATAAGAATACATCGTCACCATCCTCGAAATCCAGAGGTCTCCATCTCGTATCAGCATAAAACATCTTCCTGCTCTGTACAGTCTTCACCCAGTCCTGGATGATCTGCACCTTCTCTGTGGTTGTGTGTACCATCTCTGGTCCCACTAGTGATGACTCCCCAGGGTCTGTCCAGCACAGTGGCGATCTGTAAGGTCGACCATACATGGCCTCAAAAGGTTCTATACTGATGGTGGAGTGATATATATTGTTGTAGGAGAACTCCACCAAAGGTAAGTTGTCCTACCAGCTATGACTGAAGTTGGGGACACAAGAACGAAGCATGTCCTCAAGGGTCTGGATGGTCCGTTTGGTCTGACCATTAGTCTGAGGATGGAAGGCGGTGCTAAGACGTAGCTGTGCCCCGAAAGCCTCCTACAACCCCTTCCAGAGCCGGGAAGAAAAACGTGTATCATGGTCTGAGAAGATAGAAGAAGGTACATCATGAAAACACACTATCTCCTGCACACAGAGGCATCCCATATCTCAATTGATCCCTACTCTCGGTTTGGTAGTAACGGGGCTGACTTGGTGAGTCGGTCAATGATTACCCATATCGAATCATCACTCATGGATGAATGTGGAATACTTGTCACCAAATCCATGTATATCCCTTACAACATCCAATCTGGATCCTCTAAGGGCTGAAAAAATCCTGCTGGTACCTGGTGTTCCACCTTCACTACCTGAAAAGTGAGGCATCGAGAGACAAACTCTACTATTTCCTTCTTCAGACCTATCCACCAGTGCCGTCATTGAAAGTCATGATACTTCTTCGCCACCGCTGGATGTATCGCTAGAGGGGAAGTCTGGAACTCCCACAAGACTTCCTTCTGATGTTCTATTGGTACCATGGTATGTCTTTTTAAGAGGATGACATGCTCCCCACCTTCAAAAAATCTATCAGGTGCCTACCCTCTGGATATCTGGGCACGTCGAGTCTTACAGTCAGCATCACCACGCGGTGCCTCCCTAACTCACTAAATAAGTGGATGAGTGACTATAGGATACTGTAGATAGGATGCTCCATCCCTATCCACAAAATCTATCTTGCAAGGCAGTTAACTGCTTTGTCGCCTCTCCAAGAAGATGTAAACAAGATCTCCTACTGAGAGAATCTGCAACAACGTTCCACTTCCTAGGAGTATAGACTCTCTCAAAGTAATAATATTGGAGGAACTCAAGCCAAAGCCATTGTCTAAGGTTCATGACCTTCTGATAGAAGATATACATGTGACTATTGTGATCATAGTAGACTGTGAAAAATTCTCCCAACAGATAGTGCCACCACATCATCCAGGCGAAGACCATAGCTAATAACTCTAGGTCAGGGGTAGCGTAGTTTTTTTCATGTTGTCTTAGCTGCCGAGAACCATATGAGATCACAGCTTACTCCTACATCAGGACACACCCAAGTCATGTACCTGATGCATCGCAGTACACTGCATACCCCACTCCCTCCTCTAGAAGCCTTAATATGGGGGGAACTAGTCAGCCTCTACCTCATCTCCTAAAAGCTCTGTTGGAATCTCTCTGACCACACGATGGGTTTCCCCTTCTTCAACAAGGATGATAGTGGTTCTACAACTTTGGTGAAGTTAGGAACAAATCTCTAATAGTATCCATCCAATCCCAGGAAACATTGTACCTTCATCACACTCCTGAGTGGGTCCCAAGAAAGTACCGCCTCAATCGTCGCTGGATCTACTGCAACTCCAGCCTACGAGATGACATGTCCTAGGAAGTGAACCTATCGAATCCAGAACTGGAACTTCGAGATCTTACCAAAATGTTGGTGCTCTCAGAGTGTGTCCAATACTACCTACAAATGTTAGGCATACTCCTCCTCAGTCGTCGAGAAGATCAGAATGTTGTCGATAAAGACTACGACAAAGCGATTGAGGTAAGACTGGAAGATCATGTTCAGGAGACTCATGAACATTACTGGAGCATTGGTTACACCATAGGGCATAACCAAGAACTCATAGTGGCTGTAACGACACCTGAAGGCTGTCATCTGCATATCCTCGTCTTGAACTCTGAGCTTGTGATAGCCTGATCTGAGGACTATCTTCAAGACCCATTGTGATCCCTTGAGCTGATCAAAGAGGTATTCAATCCTTTGAAGTGGGTACTTGTTCTTCAAGGTCACCTAGTTCAAGAGATGATAGTCAACAAAGAGCCTCAATATCCCGTCCGCCTTCTTGGTGAATAGAATCTGAGCTGCACAGGGAGAAACACTGGGACAGATGAATCCCTTCCCCTGTAAGTCCTCGAATTGTACTCGAAGCTCACAAAGATCGGCGAGAGCCATCCGATATACTGGAGTAGATATTGGTGCCATCCCGGGGTACAGGTCAATATAGAATTCCACCTCTCTATGAGGAGGTAGCCCTGAAACATTGTCACAAAAAGCATCCACGTATTTTTCAACCACTACAGGATATGTCAGACTCCCCACATCAACCGCTATGAGTGTCAGGAAAGCCAACTAATGATTGATCGGCTACACCCTCCTCCGACTAAGTTCATCATGTGCTTCAAAGGTTCCCTTCTCACCGGTAGAGGTAATACTGGTCCCATCCGTGTGAACACACCACACTTTTCGCCTAATACAGTCAATTTGAGCATGGGAAATAGATAAGCATTCCATAACCAAGATGACGTCTTAAGGCCACAATGCCGAAACGAGGAGATCCCAACAGAAACTCTCATCTCCTAGAGTAAGCTCACACTACCGGCACCATTATGTAATTTTCGAGTCTGCTCTCGTAGGAGTATATAGCCGTAAGGATCGAGCCAACGACTCTGTTGGAATCTCCGAGATCTGAACGAGGGCAGTGGCTATGAAAGAGTGACTCGCACTTGTGTCTATAAGAATTGAAGATAAGGAGGAGTAGACACAGATCGTACCTCGAATCATCTATGGATATCCATGGTTGTAGGCATCAACTGCCTAAAGCTGAGCTCTCCTCTATCCACCCACTCCCTACTCTCAGGGTGGACCTCCTGGTGGTGATGGTAGTAGCACCACGTAATGTCGTCCACCACCAACTGCTCGAACAGCTCCTCTGCCACGTTCGCCTATGCCCTTTGGTCCACCTCGATCGAACCTCAGTATCTACTTGAGAGGTCCCTCAACTGATTACTGATCGTCTATACGGTGTTCCGGAAAGTCTTGTGCCATGTGACCCCGCCCACCAAATGTGTATCATCGACTGCACCTGGAATACTCACTACCTCAGACAACTGATCCTGAGTCGTGTGGTCGACCACCTACTGGTCGGTTCCTCTTGGACCTCTGTGTCTTCTGTCAACATAGAGCTATAGAAGACTCCGCTGCATGTCGACTAGTAGTGGGTCTCGCGGCTGGTGACTTCTCAATAATGAAACTCTCCACTGTGAGGGCTCTCTCTAACACCCCCACCTATGTCGGGATGCTAAGGAAGATCATAGAGGCTCTAATCACTCTACAGAGTCCCTACTTGATGGTATGATCCCTGAAAAATGGGCCCCTTACCATTTTTGTGGAGTAGCAAGAGAGGACGTTGAACCTCACCGAGTACTGTGCCACTGTCATGATAGTCGGTTGTAGATGTAGTAGCTCTTGAATCCGCACCGCATGAAGGGTGGATAGTACCAAATCTGTCTGGAACAGGCTTTAGAAGTGTGACCAAAGAAGTGTCGCCTCGTCGTGGACCTGGAGCGTCATGCTCCACCATCTGTCTGCTGCTGCCCAAAGGAGACTCACAGCAAAAATCACCATGAGGTCAGGTGGTGTCCCTACAGGCCAGAAAACTCTCACCACATAATCTAGCCTATCCTCAGCCCCATGTGGGTCCATCTCTCCCCTAATCCTGGGTGGCCTCTAGTGCATGAATTCATGCAACAAGCTCAAGAGGCATACATGGTCTCCTACTGGGGCTGGTGGAAATGGTGGCCCAATATGAAGTGGTACCGCTGGTGCCTCCACTGGTAAAGGGCCCTATACTGAGGCCTCATCGCTCAGTGGGCTATCAGTTCGAACAACACTCGGGGATCTAACTGGTCATCTGTGAGGATGCATCCGGAAAGAATCAGACGTGACACGGTCAAATGATTTATACATGGTGGGCTGACCTGGTTAATATGACTTAAGAAAACTTTTAAATATTGGAATGCAATCAGTGTTTTTGTGCACTAATTCAGAAATCAGTAGTCAGGGTCCTTGTGAATGGATACGTCAGTCCCTGCACCAACACTGGACACCCTGAACTAACAAACATACTCAGTACACTTAACTCTATTGGTTCACAGAAAAGAATGATCAGTGTCCTGAGTTCTGCGGTAGAACCAACTCCTCTAATACCAATTTGTCACGACCCATCTTCACGACCCATGCCATGACTACCCCAATCCCGACTTCTGTAGGCCAGGGTTGGTGACAAGTACCAAAGGCATAAATCCATAAACAGGAAAGGCATTGCCTTTATAATATTAATGAACACAATAAAGTATGCAACTGGAAGTAAAACACTAATTTAAACTGAATACAAGAGTGTGCTGAAATTAAAAGGGGCCAAAAATACAAGCCCAACAATAAAGAAGAATAAAACTAAAAAGAAAAGAATTAAAGCATCTACTGGGTCATCATCCAGGATTCCCATATTATGGTTGGGTACGTATGGCCTCTTGAGAACCCCATATCCATCCATCCGCTACATGTAAGCCTCACCGAGTGGTCCACCTTTGAGTACTTTCCAGTCCTGATACTCTCTTCCCCGATCAACATTGTCCGTCGTCTGTAACATACACAGTGAGGTGTGGGAATAGCCCATGCACGGGTGAGTATAATGATACTCAGTTGGAACCCCGCGACCCTCCAGGTCTCACAAAATCCAACAAGGATAACCAAAAAGTACGGAGCTAATAGATAACCCTTACTTAGGTATATTCCCATACATATAACGGTCTTATATAGTAACCCATCTCAATCATGAGAAAACATGAATGTCATTGATTCAGCTCAAACATGGATTTTTAGAGTACCTTAGAAGTGCAGATGATTAGTCGCGAAGCTAGATCATCTTATTCTGAAAAGAGGCACTGCTTCTGACCATACGGAGTCAGACCCACACAGAATAGCTATGTACTAACCCACGCAATGACCCACACAGGATTTGACACACAAAGTATTGACAGGTACTAACCCCCGTAATGACCCACATATGATCTGACCCACACAAGATCTATATGCGCTAACCCACACATGATCGTTGAGCGTTAACCCACACAGGATCTGACACACACACGATCGGAATGCGCTGACCCACACATGATTGTGGAGCACTGACCTCTGTATTATCTATTTCTAACCACCTTCTCATTATTATCCACCGAATTCCTTGACCTAGTGTTCTCATGTTTCATAAAATCCGCCACAGAGATATCAGTCGTAACTCTAAGACCACTAAACTCCATAAAGGAGTAACCCAAATCACCTCCATATAGTAAGGGTTCCAATGTGACAAACTGTGCGACAATCGGACGCCCTGTCAGCAAGTTATTGGCATTTTTCGTCCTAGGCCCCCGGTTGGTTTTTAGTTTCAAACCATCCCGACCATGCTCCAACCGTGTCCAAACCTCAAGTTGGGTATTTCAATAGAACTGTATCACTCTATGCTTTCCGTCTCCATAGACAATTCATCAATCAGACACCCATAGCCCATGATATGGGCGGAAAGGTGTAATGTGGCCATAGCATGTCTGGTCTGGTCCAACTGAGTTGAATTTGCCTGGCATGTTACGGGTCTGAATCGGGGTCCCACCGGATCCGTGGGTCCAACCTGGTCTGAGGAAGTGACCCGGAAGAAGGGCTGCCCGGCTGTGGGCGGCCTGCTGGGCTGCCGTAGCCGCACCCAGGGGGGAGACGCACACCCCCTAGAACCTGAACGACTCTTCCCTTCGGGTGTGAGCCGATCCGGCGCCTGGTGGTGCCGATTCTCTACACGTGGGACCCGACAGGTTCTCGCTCCTCCCAGCTGTCCCGAGCGGCCAGCCGCTCCCGCTCCACGGCGGCCACCCGGCTGGCTTCCGCTACAGCTCCACTGCGGTACAATGGCACCGCTGTCCTGTTGCTCCACATGGCGGGATTGCACCATGCTCGTCATCCAAATGTTGCGGCCCTCATGGCCGCATCTCTTCGCTTCAGCATGGTGCAATGACATTGTGCCCCCCCGGCACCACCACAACCCACCTGGTCGTGGCTCGGTTCTCTACACGGCATGGTGGTTCCGCGCCCTTGTGACGACCTAGCGGCCTTGCGCCGCTGACTTCTTCACGGTCCACCACAGTCGTCAATAAAATAACAACAGACAAAGGGGGAGGTTTGGGCCGTGTTCATGCAGTTTGAGTCGTCATCTTCATGGTGATTACATTTGGAATACCATAAAATATAAATTTGAACAAAGAATAACTGCGGTTTATACTCATATATAATATAACTCGAATCCCCCTACCTCGTATATCGATATTCGTTGATGAGTTCGTGTTATAGATGATATCATTCCGTTGACATCAGAAGATGACGAAGAAGTTGACGTCGTCGGAGTTCTACATAGATGGTGGTGTTTCCTCTTCTTGACCTGGTTGAAGAGGGAGATAGAGATTTCGGTCATTCTTCGTTTGAGATGGGTGTTCTTCGTTGGAAGAATAAATATCTCCATGTTCTTCCAATGCTCCTCTCTCAATGTTCCACCAAGAGAAATGTTTCCAACCTGAAAAATAAAAGTCTATCTGTTGTTTTAAATTCGTTGGAAAGAATTAAAAAGATTAAAATTAATTATGTTATTTAACATAATTAAATGGGTGGAGTTGGCTCATTAAATTGGGGAAAGAAGGTGAAAAGGCTCCCCACATAATTGGGTGCTCTAAGTGGGTTGAGGGAGTTTAAAGCCCGTGTGGGCCCAACTTAATAATATCCTCCCAAGGGAGGTTTTTCTTGGGTGGGCCCCATCATGATAACCTCCCATGGGAGGTTAGGGTGTGGTGGCCCCCACCTCCAGCCTCCCCTTGGAGGTTTCAACCACCAAAATTAAAATAAATTTATCACTTTTTTTTATTCCTTTTAATTAAAAACCCCCAAAATATAACTTGCATTCTCATTAGAACGCAACTGTGGTAAAGGTCTCACTAAGAAATCACTAACCCTACGAGTTCAACGATGCCCTCATATTTCTGTTCTAAGCACAATTTCAAATGATATAAAATCCCGCTCATACGTTTACTGAACATACCAGAAAAAAACATTAGAAATTGATTCCGGGAACACCGAGCCTCGGAATCATGCACCGTCCGAAATAGTAGACTCGTAAAATTCCCATGTATTTTAAAAAAACATCATAGGAATTTTTCATCATTAAATAGTATCATTATATAATTACTATATTCACATAGAAAAAATAATATAATTAATGCTATATTGTAAATTTTTGACAAGAAAATATAGGGATAGTTGGTGCTCTGGAAGGGTGAGTATGAAATTTTCATTCTTCAATATCCAACACTCTTTCCAAACATGATACATAATAGTTTTACACCTTATTAAACTATGTATATATTCCCAAGGTTTATTTATCAAATATCAAAAATATCAATTCAGTGAATAATTTTTTGTCAATGGATTGAAATCAAATGACTATCGGGCTTCTATGCATGATATAATTCCACAGAATTATGTTTAATTTTTTGCAAGAATGTTATTTATAAATTTATCAATATATTATTATTTTATAGATATATGACAAAATGTTATAGACACAGTGAAAGTTTTAACTAGGTAAAAGGTAATTTAGGTCCTCTTTTCTTAATTAAAAATAAACATTATATCGTAATTCTTTTATATGAGGGTTCACATCATAGTTTTCATGGAGAGAGAGATTAAGATATTTCTTCCATTACATTATATATAAGAAGAAACAAATTGAATGGTATATGCTGTTTTAGAAATGCTATTTATGAAATCAAACCCTAAAGGAATATTTTATTACACAGTGATATATTCGTCAGGAATCCATTCAACTCTATATTGATTACCTATCCAAAGTGGAATCCATTTTCTTACCATAATATCATCACACTTTGTGTCATATAAGTCAATTAATTTATGAAATAGATGTTCTCAAAATCAATATTATATATTGTGGATGGGAACACCTTTATACTATTCAAACCAATTTAGAGTTCTCTCCATTATCTGAAACCCATAGAAAATTCATTGATTTTTAATCCATCTATGGATGAATGGTGGATATCATACAAGAATAATTAATAGTTTATATAAAAGAATCGAGATCATTTTTTATAGAGTCATATTAATATTCGGATTCATTTTTTGAATGACTTCAATGGCCTTAATAGGACCAAGTGTTCTTGTATTATATTATAATGGTTATTTAATTAATGGTTATACATTCCATATAAATTAACATAATGAAGGAAGTACCATGAATTATAGGTGAGTCACATATTTTGATGAATTGATTCTTGTATCTAGTAACATGGAAGTAAATCTATCTTACGTGAATAAGTCATACATTGGCCTCAACAAAAAAATATTGTAGTGGGATTATGAAACACACTATGTGGCAATTTTTCAATGCATGTGGTTTATAAGAGAAGTGTTGTTAACATAGGTGAATCTGGATCTATAAAAGTGGATTTTAGTATTGAATGGTACAAATATCAATAGTTTATAATGGAATCAAAAAACATTAGAAGTATTTGATATTAAAAATTCTATAAACTGAATGTGTTTATTTGTTCTATTATAAACCAAAACCATTGAAGAGTTAGATGAAAATTTAACTAAGAATGACCCAGTCATTGGAATGTTGAAATAATTTCATCATTTTATCAATGTAGAATGGGTATTGTATGTCATATGAGAAAACAATGTAGGAATTTGGAATCTTGGGAGATGTGTCAAATCTCTCTATATTTAAAAAAGTTAGTTCAATAATCATGTTATATTTTTTTTATACATTTTGTTTCCTCATGTAATTATCTTTTCTGTAATACATTTGTGTAATCTTTTTTAAAGGTTGACAGATATTAATAGAAAATGATTTTTTTTCACGTTTTTATTGCACCAATCTTATGCAATGGTAGTTTTATCCACCTGTATCTACTCTTTATGTAGAAGAAAAACTAATTTATTCACAAACCGATTCTACTTATCTATAAGAACCCAAAATTAATGATGTTGAACCTAAGTAAATACTAGATAGTGAAAAACCATTATCCTAAAAAGAATATGAACAACATTGAGGGATGATGTTAACAAAAATTTTTCTGTTGAAATGAAAAAAAACCAAATTTTAATTCAGATTGAATGTGTGCGGCCAGTCTGTTAACCCAAAAAATTCATTTTATGTTGTTTTGTTAGGTTCACCACTAAAGAACTCATGTTTATTGAGATATATCTGTGGACCATGTTTTGAATATTCTTAATACACTAATTTTGGAAGATATTACGGTAACTATATGAGAAATTTTTTTATTTAATTTAAAAAATAACAAAGCATCATCTTATTATTCATTATTAGTTATAGAGTGCATTTATAGTTGATAACTACTGTAAGAATTTTTTTAATGATTTATTGAGTGGTTAATAATATATTTATCCCATTTCGAAGGAAATTTCATATCAATAATTGTTAATGGAATGTAGACCCTCTCACACCACATATGTATTCACAATAGATTATCCAAGAAGTATGGGATTAATTTACTATCCATCGCGAAGATTCATCTTTTTTGGTACATTACGGATGGTAATACATTGTTTGATAATATATGTTTTAATAAATTCAATTAATAATTTTTCAACTATGGAATAGAAACTATGTGTCGAAATTAAGCTATGTGTGGAAATATAATGATACGTCTATCTAATATCAATGATGGGGTACACTTCACTTTAAATAAAATCTGTATATGTTTTAAATCTACCGTAATCCTTTATGTGGCGTGAAACAACTACATAATTATGTTCCAATCTTTATATGAATTTTTTGGTTTCCAAATACAACGATACTTCTATTAAATTTCATGTTCCATGGAATGATGAATGTGTAAATATTAAATGGATATTAGTACTCAAAAACACAATAAATGTGTTAGAAACAAGTGTATATATGACATAATAAAAAATTGTTTTCCTTTAATCACACTTACATAACCTTGATAACATATTTTCTTATATTTTATATTTGAATTAGACATGAGAATAATTAACACATGTACTAGATGAAAAAATATTTTCAATGTCCATATAGTGTCTAAAAGATTATAGATGCATCAAAGTTTCATGTTTTTGGGTGAAACTGAAAAAATATTTTGAGAGAAGAATGGAATAGGGGATAAAGATAAAAAAACAAATCAGATTCAGAAATGACTAGGTAGCCTTGATGAAAAATTTCAATGGTAGTTTGAGATCATAATAATTTTATTGGAGAGATGCAAAGAGAGACTAAAAAAAGAAAAACTATTTTGTGAAAACCCTCCCCCCCAAACCATAGCTTTGAGGCAAAACAATCCACTCAAAGTGCAATATTAGATGAGTCAATCAATATTCTCCAAATTTATTTTTTTGATTTTGAATCTGAAAGATCCTAATATAATTCTTGTACCGATAATATACATGGTAAAAATGACTGTAATATATATCTTTCAACACCAACTAAACTCCTTATTGTGAGGGATATTGTATGCAATGACTAAGAAGATACCCTACCCAAAAGCAAACTTTCAACAAGCCATATGGGTGAGGGGATTGGTATATATCATGATTCAACCACTAAAAAACATATCTATAATGAGGTATTCGTTTACAATTTATACTTAATTACATATAATTAAAAATTAATAAATGATGGTTTAATCTTATGAATATTATTACATAAGGAACCACTACAAAAATGGGTTTCCACACAGCCACCCTATAACAATAGTAAAAAAAGTTCTAATTAAGGGGGTCCTTTATCATCGCTAAAAAATCACTGATAAAGGGAACTTTTAACACCACTAACGAATGTAGTGTTAAAAGTGACCCCTTAACACCGTTATTTTTATCACTGATAAAGACCCCCTATCAATGAGTTTTTAGAACTATTCAAGGAGACCCCTTTATCATCACTTTTTTTAGTAGTGCTAATAATTGGGGGCTTTATGAGCGCTTTTCCCTAGCGCTAATAAATATCAAAACATAAAATTTCCTGAAAAATAGTATATTTGGTATGTATGTATTTTTATATTGATATAAATATAATATATATATTTTAAATATGGTTTATATAAGTATTAATTGACTATTAAATTTAATATATAATAAATTTTTGGAAAATGGATTTAAAGTATTTTAAACAAATTATTAATTAATATTTTTCTAATTATCATTGATTGTTAATCATTTAATAAAATAATTAAATTTACAAAAAATAAAAAATAATAATAATAAAAGATCTAAAATAAGACAAAAATGTAACTAAAACATCGAACAACCATAACTTTTGATCTCAGTGGTTGTTTGAGATTCAAAACATATCAAATCAAATCCTACAAAGAGCCATACGTGATACTAACTAAGGGATACCTTCTGTCAAATTTTTTGAGGCCAAAATGTCCTAGGAGGCCTCCAAAACTGATTCATTAGTTGGAATACCCAGATTTTTTAACATACAAACAACTATATCTTCTGATTGAGAAATATTCTAGGATAGTACTTCATATCATATCAAAAATTGTTTTATTTTCATTGATTTGACTTTTTGCGGAGTTGAAACTATCTTTTGGACAATATGTTATGGCCATTTTAACATTATATGGATTTTTAGATACACATATATATGTATTTATCTGTAAATATATGTGTTTGTGCGTGTGTTGTATATTTGTATGTATGTATTTATTTATTTATTTATAAAAACTAATAAAATAACATAATATATAAATTTATTTAAAACTAATCTTATCAATATATTTTAATATACAAACTAATATACGAATAATAATTTATAACTAAGAAATTTCATTTCAATAGATATAAATATATATTCATATATGAATAAATAAATAAATATATATAATAATATAAGAATAATTATATTTGTATTAATATAAATAATATATTTTTATTAATATGAATCTATATTAATATACGAATAAATATAACTATATTAATATAAATAAATATCAATATATATTAATATACAAATATATATATATTTATATATATTTTATAACAAAATATTTATGGAGAACAACTATGAATAATAATATAGACTCCTTAATCCTCACATCATTCTACAAACCATACCAAAGTGGATTCAATTAAATGTTTTGAAAATGTGGAAAAACTGTTAGGATCATTTAAATGAAACTTGATGGATGATAGACAATTCTTATTACCATTGACATAGGGGTAAAAATGTGTCATTTAATCACTTAAAATATATGTTCAATCCTTAAAATTCATGAATGGACCAAATGCCTTCATTTTAAATTATTTTTGTTAATGTTTCATGCGATGATGGGGAACCATTAGAAGGCCCATAGCCTGAGTGATTACAAGGACCATATACTTAAGAGAAATTACATGACCCAAAGGACTTAGGGAATTCAACCAGACTTTTTTATAAGGAACTTCCACTCTCAAGTATCTGCATCAAGATGGTGTCTCTCTACCTTAGCATGACCATCTGGCTATGTGTCCCATGAAAACATAGTTCGGTCCCTATGGTATAGCCATACCCTCTGATTAAACCAAATCAATTGGTTCTTTATCCGTGAGTGTGACAGCTCTGAATCCTCCTCTAAGGCTACTTCTTTTATGTAGAGTCTGTCTGGGGAAACTGCTTGTGGCCTGAAGGCCTTTAGGTGGCCCAAAGGCCGTAATGTTTGCATGAAATCCATACTAACCTGGAGGCCTAGGTGGCCCTAAGGCCTTATGGACTCTATTACCTAACAGGTGGTCCAAGGTTAATAGTTTCGGCTACTACACTACCAAATAGTACCTACTACAATAATTTCTACATTACTCGAACTATGTACAGTAATACTACTATACCTACTACTGTACTACTATATTTCAGGTTATAGTATTGCTACAATAACATGGAAATATGCATCCACCTGGTATAGTACTGCTACAATACAACTATAGTTCCATCTAATTCTTACAAGTCTATTGCGCCTTCTACATTTCATACTACAGTACCAGCTAGGAATTACTTTTTTTGGAAATATTGGGTACTCATTGATTTCAATTTTGATACCCAAATTATTTACTTCATGGATTCCCTACCTGGATACCCAACAAGCTGACATCAAATGACAACGTTTTTCAATTTGTATTACAATAAATCGATTGTTTTAGATGAAAACATCATGTTAAATATTTTATATTATTATTTAATGAGCATTATGTTTTGATATGGATGTGTTTAAATATTGTGAAAAACACGGGCATTAGGATATTACATGTGTATAATGATCTAATTTAATTCTATATGTGGATAAGTAATATAGTATTTGAAGTGAAATTTCATTATCAAAAAACATCTAAAAAACAATTAAACTATTTTAGTAGTTTTTTTTATTTTCTAAAAGATACCAAATGAAAATATTGTTCTTATTATGTTTTCAAATTTTTGAGAGATATCGTATACCATCATCAAGATATTATCATTGAAGATGTATTTTGGGTGATAATTTCTATTTCTTTTAGAAAATTTATTAACAATTTTTTATTTAGATTTTCCCAATACTAAAATGAATTTCAAAATAATGCATATTCAAAAGTTAAAATAATTTTTTTTAAATCCCAAGGAAGCATACCTGATGATATATTTTACACATATATAAGGAAAATGTGATTTCGTACAAAATATTTAGTTAATATTATCAAAATTGTAAAAAAAATTATATCCCACTTTTATAACAATTTTAATCTAATACATATATCTTTTAAAATTTTACAAGAGATCTGGAAGAAATAATATCATCAATTAGGAATATCCACTCATGTACTTTGATCATACAATCAAAAATAATGATGCACTCATGATACTAAATTTTTTATTTTATTTTTAATTTCCTTTTATATTTTGGGTAATAAAAAATAATATTTTTACACAACCCATAATTTTGGATGTATTTTATGATAAAAATAAATGATGTAATCAAACACACAACAATTAGCCTTTCGATGTAACCGGGATGAATCAAAATTTTATAGTTTTTGTTTACAATTAACAATTTATTAGTGTATTGTGTCATATTTATTTTGAATCTATTTCTTTATATTATTAATAACATAGTAATTCTATTTATTATATTGGTGGATGCTTCTTCTGGAGTTGGGGTGTTTTTTTAAGACACTAATCCTCATGTGAGATTGGTATCCAGTGATGTAATTGTGAAAATGATAATAAGGAAATGGGTCTAGAAAGAATACGATGATTTTGAAAAGTTGAATTCCTACTAAATTTTTTAATAATTTTATTGTAATATTCTATACAATTAACATGTTATTTTCTTAACATTTTTATCTAATACTTATTCGGTTCCAAGATATTTTTGAGAATTTATATTTTCTATTCAACTATCTACACCAAGATTGAAAAGAAATAACATGTTACTATATGATGGATGAACAATCCCCCTGAATCAGTAATTGAGAAGTTTTTGAAGAAACAAGGGGTTTTCTCTTCTGTAATAATAGAACATGTCCTGGATATTCATTACATTTTCATGTAGTTAAAAGAAAAAAACATATGACATACTAAACCAACATAACCTCACTATGATACACAATGTGCTCGGTATGAATCCAACAATATTTTTTTATAATATTAAATTTAGTTCAAAACACACTTCACATAGTTCAATCTTGGAAAATTATTTAATATTGATTTGCTTATTTAATACAATAATTCATAAGTTGTTTGTGTAATTATGGAATATTCTGAGAACTCAATCAAAGACACCTTGTAGATGATATTACTCAATTTATGTATTTTTAATTTTAATTTTCTATTTTATTAAAAAGTCAGTTAAATACTCAAAACTAAGCATGAAAATTTGTTTTTTATTGATAATTTATGAAAAAAATACATAAATAATTTGTGACAACTAAAAAATATATGAAACTCAATCATATACATGTGGTTCTTGGTATGACTCCATGTGACCATTATCTTTTTAAAATTGTTATTTTAGTTCCAAATGTGTGTCAGTCACTAAAAACCAGGATGAAACATCAATTTTATTTTAAATTTAGTAAATTGTATAATATGTAATTTTCAATTTGAAAATCAATCTCATCTCAAAATAACAAATGATGTGAACGGTTTGATTCAATGTGTATTTTTCTAGTTTAAAATAAAATTGTAGATAAAAAATAGACATACACCAAACAATGAAAACACATTAGTATTGTCTTGATAATGAAATAAAATGATCCCAAAATCATTTTTTTGACATGTAGAAATCAGGCTCATGTAAATATAGACCATAGATTGAGATGTATGACTAAGATTGTTTATATTTTTTAATATAGGAATTTATAAATTGATAAATGATACATACTCAAAACTGATAAAACACATCTAGTTTTTTTGACACATAATTAGAAGGATTCTTATGTCAATTTTTACATTTATGATTGTTCCCCAACTCAGTATAATACATGGTGTGGTTAGTGTGACTAAACATGTCTACATTAAATTTTAAATTTACAATTTATTTCAAAACATGTTACACCCGCATAAAACTGAGAAAACATGCAAGGATTATTCTGATAATTTGTTAAAAAAACCATAAATCATTTTTTATGTTGATGGATCTATCTCAGCTAAAAATGACACATTATGTTAATGGTAAGACATAATGTTCTTTGTTCCATTTTAAAATGAAAATTTACTAAAAACACATGTGATATAATGAAAACATTGAAAATACATTCTTATAGTTTTTTTAAAAGTGGCATTCTAGAAAACATTGATAATGTATTCAAGATATTTTTATACTTTAGTAAAATGGTCCAGATGTCATTTATGATTATTAGGAACAAACCTCAATTTAATATAACACACAATGTGCCCAGTATGACTTAATGTGTCTATTATTAGTCTAACGTAGAAATTCTAATTAAATATTTTGCCATGGTCTAAAAATAGAGAGAACCAAATTTGATTTTCATGATACATTAGGACAATGACTCATAATTCATTTTTGATAGGATGGAATTAGTCTAATATAAAACCTACTCACGATGTTATAATTATCACTCAAAGTTCATGTTTTCAGTTTAAATGACATTGTCAAAAAAACTGAGGTGTTGTACTCAAAATCATGGAAATACATTTTGATTGTTTTATACATTAAGATAATGATAAAAAATCCTTTTGAGGTTTTGGAATTATACCCACCTCAATGTGATGCTTGGTGGGAACAATATCACTCTATGTGTGTCATTTAATTTGAAATTAACATTTTATTCATTTTCTTGTTCAGGTTATGTTCAATTTATTTCATTATTTAATTAGTAATATAAGAATTGTTTTCTTATATAGGTGGATACTTTATCTAGAGTTAGAGCAGTTTTTTGGAAACTGGTTCCACGATCAAGATTTCCTAATAGTGGTTGGGTTCTAAAGATAATCAAATATTGATGTTTATTAATTTTTTTGATAGTAGATTCTAATTTAATTTTAAAAATCATTTTCTGAAAAGTTTATAATATATTGGGGATTTCCATAATTGTGATTTAGTTTTTATTTAAACATAATTATAAATTTTAGATATGTTTCATAGTTAATTTTTCATTGTGTTGTATTTCCAAAAGCACAATACAGTAGTAGGGAATTTATTAGTTTTATTTCTAGTGTGGATAAAGTGCCACCCACCATTAATAGCATTGGGGACAACAATGTTTCTAGAACTGTTAAGTACCTTTTTGTACACTACTAAAGGGATGAACAATGATTTTGGAATAATTCAATAAAAAGTTAAAATTACCTCTAAATGAGAATCTATTGACCAGGACAATACTAAACAGATAAATTTTAAAATTTAATGCTCATTTTATGACATATATTATGTTTTTCATAAGATTCATGATTTGAGAAAATACCAGTTCATTAAATTTAATTCATTCATCATTGTAATCCTCATTTAAACATCATAATAATATATTTTTCAGATGGCTGAACTCATATAATTTATAATAGAAAAAGACAACCTCAAATATTAATAAATAAGTAGTAATTTTTAAAAATAGACTCATTAATTTTATATTCTATTTAAAAATGAATCATGGCATATATTTAGTAACAATTCAGTATTCACCCTCATGGGGTGGGAAATAAGAATTATGTTGACATAATGATTGATATATACCCTTGTTTACTATTACTAACATCATGTAACAAGGTTTTACATTTTTCATCATTAAAGATTTAGTAATATAGATGTATAACATCAGGCTATATTATTACAATCATATTTGATTTTTTAAAAAATATTTATTTTTAAAAGAATTATAACAACTGGTAATAAAAAAAATATAAATTATTTATATATTTTATTAGAACCTATATCATAAATTTAAAAAAAAGTTATTGTGTGGCTGTAGAATTTGAATTTATTGAAATTTATATTTAGGGAAAGAGGTAAGGTGATTGTGACATGGCCATTGGAAAGGGAAAAAGTCATTATTTGAAATTGAACTCCAATTATGAAAATATGTTTGATTGAATGATATTTTAAATGGTCTATATAACTTATAATAAAAGTTTATCGAATATATAAATAAGTTGTTATATTAATTTAATGTTGCAAGATAACCTCTATTTAATTATTGACGTAATACAATTAAATTTAATGTTTTTTTATAAACCACTATTTTACAATGTTTAAAATGTTTTAAAATTAATTTTTTTTGTATTTAAATATCTAATTTCATTAATTGGTATAAATTTTATAATCAAAAACTCCAAATTTAATAGTTGTGAATTTATTAGAGTTTCTATAATAATAACATGTTGAGCTAAATAATAATTTATAATATTTATATACGAATTTATAATATATTTTTAATTCATATAATAAATTTTTAAATAAGAAATTTGATTCATAGACAGATAATTAAATTTCCAATGTTAAAAATATATTCTACAATTTTAAAAATTATTTCAATCAATAAATAATTATTTTCATCAATAAATTATTTTTTAGGGGATAAAATAATATGATTTTTTTTTATTTTTTTTTAATATTTAAAACCAAAAAATGAAGGACTAAGTATAAAGGATCATGATCCAAATTCAGTTGTTAATCATCGTAAATTTTTTTTTCAAAATAATTCATTATATTATATTAGAATATCATTGATGATTTTTGTATATTTTAAAATAAATACCCATCATGGTACTTAATTTATACTCACTCCAATGTGGATGAGATCTTTCTTCAAATTATTATATCATAAATATATATTAAATAATTTATTATTGGTTTAAAATTAATTGTCTTGGCCTGAAAATACTTAACTAAGTTAATATTGTTTTATCCTTTCTCTCAAGCTATTTTTACATTTTTTTAAATAATTAATTTTAAACATAAGTTTCATAATTAATTTTGATCCTATATCAAATGTAGTATTTCTTAATTTATTATTTATACTTTGATGGAATATGTTGTTTTCAGGGGGAGTGATTCGTTGATTCGTCCTTTTGACCCCTTGTTGTTAGTTTGTTTAAATTTTCCACTTTCCCATATTATTTAAGATTCTTCCTCTATAATGTTTTTTCATCTTCATTCTCCAAATTTTACTATTATAGGAACCATATATGTAGTTTGGAAATTTTTTAAATTGTATTTCAATTTTGTTTACAAATGCGATAGGGATGGTTGTATTTTAAAGAATGGGTATGAAAATGCGCCAACACTGTTGACACTTCTGCCCTAGGAAGGAAGAGTTCATGATGTTGACACTTCTTGTGTAATGTTTCTGAAGGAAGAGTGAAACTCATTCAGTCTTCTTATAGATTTTTTAGAAAATAAATATTATTATATATGTATATAATAATAAATATAAAAAAATTAATAAAAAATAAAATATTAATAAATACAATTTAAATATTAATATATACAAATTTTAAAGTAATCAATATTAATAAAATATCATTAAAATAAGAATTATATTTTTATAAATATAAAAAATATGAAAAAATATTTTAAAAATATTAATAAAAATTTTAAAAATATTAATAAAAATTTAGTAAAAATTCATAAATATTCATAATACAAATTAATGTTAATAAATATTGATTAAATATTAAATAAATATTAATAAATAAAATTATATATGAACAACTGTCAATAAATAATAATAATAATTAATTACTAATAATTAAATATTAATAAATATTAACTAAATATTCACCAATATTCACACACATTGATAATTATTAATTACTATTCACAAATTCTAAAAATAGTAATTAATAATAATAAATAAATAAAATGAAAATAAAAATTAACTAATATGGATTAAATATTAAATAAATATTAATAAATACTAATGGATATAAAAAATGAAAATAAATATTAACAAATATTCATAAATTTTCATAAATATTCATAAATATTCATAATACAAATAAATATTAATAAATATTAACAATAAAAATAAATATTTATAAGATTGGTTGAAATATTAAATAAATAATAATAAATAATAATCAAATATTAATAATTATAAAATAAATAAGCACCAATACTAATTAATATTCAAAATTATTAATAATTTTTCAGAAACACTAAAAATATTAATAAATATTAGTATTTATAAAAAAATATTTATAAATTTTAAATAAAAATTCATAAATATTAGTTAAATATATATATATATATATATATTAATAATATTAATAATTGTTAATCAAATACTGTCAAAAATTAATAATATATAATAAAACAACAATAAATGCTAATAAATATCAATTAAAAATTACAATATATTATTAAATATCAATAAATATAATTAAATATTAATATATTTTAATTAAATATTCATATATATAGACATAAGAATAATAATAATAATAAATAGTATGGAATAGATATTTAATATTAATATATTTTTATAAATATTATCTTCAAATTATTAATACTAACCTACATTAGTAAATATAATTAAATATTGATAAATATTAATTAAATTTAATTAATTATTAATGAATTTAAATTATTATTAATAAATATTATATAAATATTTATAAATACTAACCAAATTTCAATATATTTTAATAAATTTTAATAATTAATTATTTTTATGAATTATTTATTTAATATTTAATTGAAATTTATTAAAATTTATTTTATTTATTACTATTTATTATTATTTTTATTAATTATCAATGTTTATTAATATTTAATTCTTTATAGATATCCATTAAATAGAAATTTAAAAATATTATTAAATAATTTAAAATTTATGTAAATGTAAATATTTATGAATATTTATTAACATTTATTAGTTTTCTTAATAATTATTAATAGTTGTAAATATTTATGAATAGAAAAAATATTAATGAAATACTTAATAAATAGTAATAATTTTAAATAGATGTTAATAAATATTAATAAATAATTTTAAACCACTAAATAAATATTCAATAATAATAATAAATTATAAAAAAATTATTAAATATTTATATTAATGAATATTTATAAACCTTTAGTAATATTAAAAAAATTTGTTAACATTTATTAATATTTACTTTTTATTTTTATAATATTTTATTTTATTTTATTCGTATTTATTTATTTTTATTTAATAGGTATCTATTATTATTTTATATTTTTTAATTTTTTTACATATGAATATTCTTTAATATTTATAATTTCTTTTGAATATTTTATTATTACTTATTAGTATTTTATTATTTATTATTTATATTTATTAATATTTATTTACATTTGTTTATATTTATTTTTTATTATTATTTATTTAATATTTGATCCATATTTATTAATATATATTTTTATTATGACTATTTATGAATATTTATTAAATAGTTATTAATATTTTGTAACTTTTTTTAATATTATAAATATTAATAATTATTTACTTACTATTCTAATGATATTTTATTTATATCGATGAATCTTTAATTAATATTTATTTATATTTATTGATTATTTATTAAAATTTAAAATTTTAATTAATACTAAATTTAATATAAAAATTAATATACATATATACTAATTTTTATTTATTAAAAGATATATAAGAAGAGTGAATTTGGTTCACTCTTATTTTAGAAGCTTTAGAAAGGATGCGTCAACCCCATTCACTCTTCCTCCCCATGGGAGAAGTGTCAATGTGGTTGACGCCTCTCCAGAGCATTTTTATAAAATTATTCTAGCTTTATCCCGTTTTTTATAAAAATTAAAACCCTATTTTAAAAAATATGACCTAGAATCATTTGGAAGGACATTCCCTATGTAAAGGTTCATTACCCTATTTGTGTCATATTTGTATTTAATAATGTGAGATTGGTGGATTATGACTAATGTTCATTATAATGGTGGGATTGGGTGAAATCTGCATTAAGGATGATTACATACAATTATTAGACTTCGATATTGGTGTTCAGTATATCCAGGTGACATACTAGGTATTATGGTGGATTTCCATTTGTATATTTATTTTGGTGCCTTAGTGGTGTCTAAAATTTAATATCAATGCCTAGTTGTGTTGGAGGGGTTTCAGTTAAAGTAATTTCAATTTCTAGTGTATGGTTGGCTCATATGTCTTTGAGTGTATAATTATTTTTGGATGAAAATCTCAGAGAGATGGTATTAGGGGATATCATAAGCATCTGAAATGTGAAGCAATATTATGTTCATGTGTGTTGATGGTGAAAATCCCTAATGAAAGTGCAAGAGATTTATGTTCAAATACTTAATCAGGATCCCTTCTTATATGTTTCTAATTTAACAGGGATTAAATGTTTTAGAGATCCATTAACATATGTTATTGGTTCAATGTATTGTTCAGTTTTTGAAATTCATTTATATCTTTTTTTCACAGGGTAAATTATTAGTAGAGTATTTTTATTATTTTTATGTAATATTTGATGTGTATCTTGATCATTGTTTGGTACTTGATCTTATGGGTGGTTCACTAGAGCCTTCACAATTGTCTTTTGATGGTTCACACAAGTATAAATAGTCATTCCATAGAAGGATATGTTCGTCACGACTTGTGGGAGAATACATTGTTTTTGTAGAAATGATTGTATGATTATTCATCGACAGTGGAACTTGGGTGATCATGCCATTTCACATTACATGTATTATCATGGCTCATAGGGGTTCACATCCATTTCTCTAATGTTGATGCATTAGGGACATCATTGGAGTTTTTTATGTTCTAATTTTTTGGATTGTGAATTTTGGATTGTTTTATTGTATTGGTGTTGTTTTAGTACTATATTCCAATCAATTGGGTAGGGGTTCTACATAGTGAATTTTTGAGTGATTCCATGTCAAAAACTGTACAATAATGTTTTATGTTTTTGATTATGACATCCTCTCTCACCATTTTTAATGATTATGATTCCTGTTTGGATATTTTTTCGATGATTTTTGTGATAAGATGAGAATGTAGGTGGTTTTTTCATTTATTTTTTTTCAATGGTCTTGATAAATATTATTATAAAAAAAATTAAATCTTATCTCGTTCCATTAAAAATATTCCATTATTTTTATAAATCATTTTCATATTATCATTATATAAATTCTTATATACTTCAACTAAATCTTGTGTTTTTAATTTTGAATTCACACGTGTTGATTTTTTATATAAATTTTAGGTTCTATATACTTGATGGGTAAATAATTGAACCCTTCAGTGAAACTCACTATTTTAGCATAAGGGAAATAATAGTATTGAAAACGACTAGATTCAGTGGTTTCTGAAAAGAATTTTTTATTTCTAATTTGAATCAAATATATGGGATACATATTAATCGTCATAAATTAATTTATAAATCAATGAATTTTTATCAATCTATATCATTAATATAATTACTCATTAATTCTAGATTATGATGTGGAGGTATAAAATGCATCATGGTTTATACTTGTGTAAATGATAATATAGTGAAGTAATCGTATTCCCAGTTTTATTCATGAATGTAGATGATTTATATGACAGTTCATATTAATTCATCTTTATGATAATATCATTATTGGTTTACAAATATGAATATTTTAAGGAGTATTAATAAAATAATTTTTTATTTTTAAATAGTAAAATATTTCATCATGTATATCTTTTCATTAAAAATTATTTATACATTTTTTCATAGTTAAAATGATTTTAATGGTTGGAATGATAAAATGATGACTTATTATTATAAAATAATATTTAATGTATGATCATTGAGGCCCATGAAATTGGATTTTATCCATTATAAGATAAATATTATTTATGTTTTACAATCTTGTTCAATTCAACAATTTCATTTTACTTCATGTATATGAATATTGTTTTTACTAGGACATAGATTACTGTAAATCCATCTTTTGAATTGGTAGGTTTAAACATCCCATGGATTACCCTCAGATATGTGATAATATTTCTTCCACTGAATTTTCAACATGACCTTTTAGAATATCTTGGAGATGTAATTTTATAAATGGAATGTTATATTCTTAATTTATATTTATTAAATTTTAATTTATAGAAGTATATTTCAAAAAATTGGCTTCTTTATACATTGTTTCTATTTAATTTATACAATTTTTATACCCACTAAACCTATTTAGTCTAATTATATGCACATCAATTATTTTTTAAATGATGTTCTAAAAAATGAGTACATTAAAAATGTAACACCCCAAGCTTCAATGGTGTGCTTCTCATTGAATAATGCGATAGCGTGTGTTGTACGCAACATCGAGTTCTAACACACCACAACCAATCAAACTAGCCGTTATGAATAGTAATATCTACTTTTTAAATTTTTTTAAATTTTATCTCTCAAAATGGACTTCATTTTTGGATTCGAAATATCGAATTTATCCTAGGGTGAGATTTTGGATCTTTTCGGATAACATTTATATTTTGATGAATAGTGAAAATTACTAAATTTTAATTAAAAACAATTTTTTTAAATGAAATAATTTATATTGATATATTATGAATGTGAGTGGTTTTAAAGTATATTTAGAATATATTTTTACCATTTAATACAATTTTGGTCATTGTACATAACTGGACAATTAAACCAGACATAAACAAGTGTCAATCTTTTGATAGTTATTATCTCTTAAAAACACGTTTTTTATTTAAACAACGGGAGTTAATTTTAAATTAATTTCTTCCACTTATGGGATTTGAATTATGAAAAATGGATTACATATTTGGGATCAGGATGTTCATATTTTGTAAATAGGTAAATTTTATTTTTAGGCATTTTGAATAATTACTTCGGTAAATATTTTATTTACCATGGTTAAGGGTAAATCTGGTAAATGTGGGTTACAGAAATAATATTATAATAATACTAAATTACCCTAAAACGTGTCCTAACCTTATTGGTTGATAAATGTCCGACCATGGGCATATTTGGCTCGATTTTTGGACCCCATGGAGCCACTTGTAAGTGATAATGACACTTTATATTAATTATGTTAAAATAAATACAAAAATGACAAAAGCATATATCTTTTAGAAAAACAATTTTTACATAGTGTTATGTGTTGTATTTTTGACTATAAATATTAATTAGAAATGAAATAATATTTTATACATAATGATATTTTATTTATATTTTTAGACATTATATAATTTAATTTAATTATGACACAATGGTGATGCAGTAATTACTAAATTAATTAAAAATTAGAATAATTGATATAATAAATACACAAATAAATATAATTTCTGAATTTTTATGAATTAAAATACTTTTATAAGATAATTTGACATTTTATGATAGATTTAATTAAATTTTTTTGAATTAATCATTCTGTTATCACTTTTTAAAAAATAAATTATAGAATAGTGTCAAAATTGACATAAAAGAGTTTTTAAAACAAATATTATATTATTAATTAATATTAAATTCCTAATAATTTAAGGATCGGCCAAGAGACTTATATCATGATAGGTGTATCATTAATGGACCACTTTGGGGTCTCTTGGATGTATATATAATGTTTATTAACTATATAATATAAAAATACAAATTGACATGGTAAGTGTCAAACTAATTAACTAAGAGTTAAAACTAAAGGATAAGGTTAATATAATGACCCAACCCCATCTAAATTCTATTTTATGAGTTGTTTTAGACCTATCCTCACCTTAAACTTTAAATAATACACTTTATATTCATTAGAAACCGAATATGAATTTTTTATACAATAATATTTCTTGCATTTCCAATGGTTCCCCTCACTCCTCTTATAAAAGGGAACTCCCCCTTCTCATTAATTCACACCTTCAAAGCCTTTTGGTTCGGCCAAAACCTACCCAAATACACTATAAACTAACTTCAATACAACCTAGAGGCCTTAGTTTGATCAGAATGCACGCCTAGGGAGCTCTTTTGATCATATCAAAAGGAAGAACCTGAAGAAGAGGTAATGATTTCACCACCCCTTCTCATGTTCATTACTTTTTCAACTTCTTATTTCTTCGTTATTCCCAATATAAAATAATGAATCCCATATCTCTTATATACTATAATGTTATTATAAATATGGTATAGCCATATTCAGTATTCTATCCATCTTTTGAATTACATGTCACCATACGTGCGTACGTACGGCTTACAGTCTCCATGTCGTGGGGTAATTGTTATTCAATATATTATTATTTGGATGTGTATAATAATGATTTATAATTCATTTAAATAATAAATATAACATGATAATTATTCTTTATATATGATATTCCATCCAATTATATATTATTTTAAAATCAAAAGAATGATATTGTCGCTCGTGCGTACGTACAGACTACCATCTCCTTGAACGCGATGAGATTCATTCTCCATCGTATCCATTCAAGTATAATTATCATTTGATGATTTAAAAATAATTTAAGGACTTGATATCATTCTGGATATGAATAAGATACAATCTATCCATGAAATAAATGGCTTACGTAACAATACATATAAAATAAAACGAGTAAGTTAACACCTGAAACAATGATAATACTAAGATATTATTAACAAATCAATGTTAAAAGATCATATATGATATCATATTAATGTATATGATTCTTGTATAAATTAATAAAAATTATTTCACCATTATACAAGATTTTAACCTACCCTCAACCATGGAAAAGTAAAATGTAAGGGTTATTTTTCAATCTCTTCATTATCCAAGGTTGTTTATACGTGATTATCTATTGGGACTTCTTTATCATCCACATCCATGTTTCTTAAAAATGTATTTAAAAACATTTTTTACTATTTACTGGAACATGGTTTAAAGTCATTTATACCCTTGTTCACTTTTATAAGTGGTTTATAAAGGAATATTTCCGTCATTTTCCAAACAAGGTCCTTTTTAAACTTTTCGACAGAATTATGGTAAGAATGTATTTTTAACTTATACGGCGTGTGCGGCTATTTTCCGCCGTTATAAAATATTTAATGCTTACCTTACAAGCTTATTAGAAAATTTTCAAATTAAATGTTTTATTTTATAATTATGTGACTTTTAAATGATTTCAAAAATGGGATATTTCTCTCAAATAGTTTTGATTTCATCTATGTCAACATACTTTGATAGATTTTAAGATTATTGGAAGTTGATTTATTATGATACAAAACTTCCATATTGTATTGAAGGTTTTGTGATTTGTTTGACTGTGGATGTGTTATTTTTATACCATTCATGGTTTATGGAGAATGTATTGACATTTCATATGATAGTTTTAATACGAATGTTTATGTTATGTTTAAACATGTTCATATGAGGAATTCATTGGACTTATTATGTGACGGGTGGAGCCCGCTATAGCTCCTCGACGCATCGGTAGGTCTTATGAGACACAATAGTGTCTTGGCACAAGGCCTTGAGAAAATATTATTTGTAGTCTTGGCACGAGTCCTTGGCTATGTGGTTATGATAGTCTGGAATTATGCATTCCATCTTTATGAAAGTGGTTATTGATGTTGCATGTGATTATTCGATTAGTGGAATATCTATCTGAATAAGTAAATGACATTATTTCATTTTATTTTTTCCATTTGATGTTGAATTTCATGTTTAAAAGGATTTTGTTTTAGTTATACATTGCCTTAAATTTTTATTCATATTTATGAAAGTTTCTGCTATATTCTTATCCTTACTGGGAATTTGAGATGACCCCTTTTCTATGTTTTATTTTTCCCAGGATGTGGAGATGTAATTTATGAATGACCTGCAAGAATAGTATGAGAAGATAAGAGTGTGGAATATGGAGACAATATTGTTGTAGTTTTCATTTAATGATGTTATGTAAACTTTATTAATGCATCTAGTTATTCCAAGGCTACTAAACTAATCGGTCTTTCGAGACATGATCCTTCTTGTGATCATGCCAATGTTATGTAATAATGGATAGACTCTGGGTAACTGGGGTCGGGGTATTACAGTTGGTATCATAGGAAGTTTAGTATAGACCTTTAAAGCTAGATTTAGATAAACTCTGATTAGAGCACATACATTTAAGATGGAATTTGAGGATTAGTATAGAAGAACTTCCTAGAATTTTGGTATTGTTGAGATTTTGTGAGTTTTCCAAGAAATACATTCCTGTCTGGATACGAGCAGGGAGAGGCGGATTTGGAATAGATATACATAGGGGTAAAACCCGAAAACACCGCTTTGAGATAGACTCGAACGAGAACTAGTGCACGACAACGGGCCTTGTTGCACTCTTGGTTATGAGACTCCCAAGGGATATGGTTAGGATAACTCTCATTTTATTTACAAATCATTATAAAGGGTTTATGAGTATATAATTTCTCAATGAAAATGTTTTTATGATTATGGATTATATCCATAAATAGTTCAATTTACGTTAAGTGTTTTATACGTATAGAATTATGTATTTTGATTCATAAACTAATCTATTTTATGAAATTGTTTAGAAATGGCGCCTACTAGAAGAAATGGAAACTGTATCAATGCATGCACTCCATGTAGGGATTTCCCTCCTTCTCAAGATAATTATAGTGGAGTTGGTGTTGCTACTGGTGCCGATCAGCTAATCACTATACTGGGACAAATCACTCAGGTTATGAATAATAACCTTACCCGTATGGAGCACCTTGATCCGCAGCGTGGAGGATCAAGGTTAGATCGCTTCATGAGGCAACAACCACCAAAGTTTATTGGGAGTAAAAATCCCTTAGTAGCTGATAAATGGATAAATTACCTAGAGAAAATATTTCAGGCTTTGGGAAGTAGTGAAAGAGAAAAAGTTATCATGGCATTTTACCGCCACACTAGAGATGCTGGTCAATGGTGGTCATTGATTCAAAACACGAAGGAAGATTATGAAGTATCAAATATGGAATGGAGGGAGTTCAAATATCTATTTTTAGAAAAATAATATCCTTGTGACCATCAAGCAGTTATGGAAATGCAATTTCTGAGTCTGAGACAAAAGGAGGATGAGAATGTCACAAAGTATGAGGCTAACTTTACAAGGTTAGGAAGGTATGCTGGAGATTATATACGTAACTCTAGAAGTAATATTGATCGTTTCTTTGATGGGTTAAAACCATTTCTCCGTCGATCATTAGTCTCAAAATCATTTTCATCAGACGAAGATATTGTCTCATGTGCTATCAAGACTGAAAAGGAATTATCTATGTATTATGTCTTTAATGCAAGGAAAGAGAAGAAGAGATCTTCTGATCAATCTGGGAATGGAAATAAGGGGAAGAAGGGAAAGGTTGAATATCCATCTTGTGGGAAATGTGGGAAGAAACACCCTGGTACTTGCTTAAAGGGAATGGGTGTCTGTTACAAGTGTGGTGAAGAAGGCCACCAAGATCGAGATTGCAAAGGAAATAAGGAAGCTACCAATGTTCAGTGCTACAATTTCAGGGAGATGGGACATTATGCAAATTAATATCCTAAGCGTCAAAGGAACTTACCTCAGAAAAGGCCAAGGGATCAAGGCCCAACATATGCTATCATTAGTGCTGAGGTAGAAGCTCCTAAAGACATGGTGGCATGTAATTTAACGGTATCCTCAAGTTTAGAAAATGCATTATTTGATTCTGGATTATTGCATTGTTTCATATAATCCCAGTTTTCTAAGAAAATTAGATATTTCCAATTTAATTTAACAAGGGAGTTGTCTGCAAAAACTCATAAGGGAAGTATCATTGCAAAAAAGTTTTGTGAATCAGTTCTCATTAGAGAACATAAATGTTCTTTATCTGCTGATCTCATCGGAATACCTATGATTGAGTTTGATATAATCCTCGGTATGGATTGGATTTTGGACTATGATTCGAATATTTATTGTAAGAATAAGGATGTTACGATTTTTTATGATGATGATAAAGAACACCTTATCATTAGAGAAGAACCGTCACCACCTAATTCTCATCTAGATCCACCCCTAGTAGCTCAACTAAATTCAATTATTGTGGAGGAAGAGAATGAAATGACTGTGGGTGAGGAAAGGAATGTTCAAATAGAGGATGTACCTGTTTTTAAAGAATATGTGATGTATTTCTGGAAGATTTACCTGGACATCCTCCGGAATGAGAAGCTGAGTTTTCCATTGATTTAATTCCTAGATCAAAGCCTATATCGAAGACCCCTTATAGATTGGCCACTGTGGAATTAGTAGAACTAAAGAAACAACTAGAGGAATTGAGTAATAAAGGATTTATTCTCCCTAGAGATTCTCCATGGGGAGCCCCTGTTCTTTTTGTTAAAAAAAAGATGGATCTATGAGGTTATGTATCAACTACATGGAGATAAATTCTATAACAATAAAGAACAAGGATCCCCTACCTCGCATTGATGATTTATTTGACCAACTGCATGGAGCTCAATACTTTTCAAAAATTGACCTTCGATTAGGATACCACCAGTTGTGTGTGAAGAAGGAAGACATTCCGAACACATCATTTCGAACTAGGTACGGGCATTACGAGTTTACAGTAATGCCTTTGGGATTTACTAATGCACCCTATGTATTCATGGATCTGATGAATTGAGATTTCAAGGAATATATCGATGAATTTGGGGTGGTATTTATTGATGATATCTTGGTATACTCCAAAAGCTACGAAGATCATGAAAATCAATTTCGCATTATCTTAAAGACTCTAAGAAGAGATGAATTATATGGGATGTTTAGCAAGTGTGAATTCTGGCTTCAGGAGATTTCTTTTCTTTCCCATATTGCATCTAAAGATGGAATCTCTATTGATCCTTTTAAGACCAAGGAAATTCAATAATGGCTAGCACCTACGAGTATAACTGAGGTACACAGTTTTATTGGTTTGGCAGGTTATTATTGACGTTTCGTCCAGAATTATGCCCGATTGGCTAACCCATTAATGAAGCTCACATGTAAAGCGGTTAAATTTTTTTGGACAAAAGAGTGTGAAAAATGTTTCGAATAACTAATGATAAGATTAGTCAATGATCCTATATTAACTCTACCATCGAGGAATGATGGGTTCGTTATTTATAGTGATGCATCGAAGAAAGGACTTTGTTGTGTCCTTATGCAGAATGAAAGGTTTATTGCCTATGCATCACGACAACTGAAAACTCATGAACAAAACTATCCTACACATGATCTCGAGTTAGAAGCTATGGTCTTTTCTTTTAAGATATAGAGGCACTACCTCTATGGTGAAAAATGTGAGATTTATACTGATCAAAAGAGTTTCAAGTATATTTTCTCACAAAAAGAACTCAACATGAGGCAATGGAGATGGATTGAATTACTCAAGGATTATGATTGTACGAAACACTAAGACCCGGGGAAAGAAAACAAGGTGGAGGATGCTTTGAGTAGAAAAGATCATGGAGTTTTGAAAAATATGAGAATTGAAAGGGATCCAATTTTCATGGATCTAATGAAGATGGACATGGAAATATCCAGGGAAGGTGAAACATCAATGATTTTTCAAATGTTTGCCAAACCATCTTTACTAGAAAAGATTAAGAGTTCTCAGACTGATGCTGAAGAATTTCCAAATAATATTAAAGCTGTGAATGTTGGGAGATTGAGAGACTTTGTGTATGAAGAAGGAATTTGGAAATTCGGGAAGAGACTTTGTGTTCCCGATATACCTGATCTAAAAAGAGAAATACAGGATGATGCTAATAGTTCCAATTTCTCTATACACCCTGGGAGCACCAAAAAGTTTAGAGATTTGAAGGAATATTTTTGGTGGGACAACATGAAGAGGGATATTGCTGGTTTTGTGTCAAGATGTATGGTTTTTCAACAAGTGAAAGCCAGAAGGCAACAGCCTGGATAAGTCATGCAACCTCTTCCCATACCGGAGTGGAAATGGGACAATATTATGATGGACTTTGTCATTTGGCTACCAAAGACTCCTAGAAGGAACGATGAAATATGGGTTATTGTTGATCGCCTTACCATGTCAGCACATTTTCATGCTATAAGAGAAGATCTACCACTAGAACATCTAGCAAGACTATATATTGATGAAGTTATAAGACTTCATGGAGTACCCCTATCGACTTTTTCTTATCGTGATCCCCTTTTTACTTCAATATTCTGGAAGAGTCTTCAGAAATCCCTAGATACTAAACTTCATTTGAGCACTACCTACCACCATCAGATAGACGGAAAATAATAACATACTATTCAAACCTCTGAAGACATGTTGAGATCTTGCTCACTTGACCTTCCGGGTATGTGGGAACAATATTTCCGTTTGGTAGAATTTTCCGATAACAATAGCTTCCATTCGAGTATTCAGATGGCACCATATGAAGTGTTATATGGATAGATATGTCACACACCAACCTGTTGGGATGACGTTGGTGAAAGAAAACTTGTAGGTCCAGAACTGGTGGAGGAAACGAAGGAAAAGGTTAAGGTAATCCAAAATCACATCAAAGCAGCTCAACGTAGGCAGAAAAGATATGCCGATAATCGAAGGAATGAATTGGAATTTCAAGTTGGTGATCATGTTTTCCTGAAGGTATCTCCAAGGAAGGGATTCATACGTTTTGGTAAGAAAGGTAAATTGAGTCCCAGGTACATTGGACCTTTCGAAATTCTAGACCGAATTGGGGTTGTAGCTTACCGATTGGCAATGCCACCCAGTCTCTCCAAAGTTCACGATGTGTTCCACATATCTCTGTTAAGGAAATACATGCCTAACCCAACACATGTACTCATCTATGGGGAATTATAAATAGAGACTGATCTGTCTTATTGTGAAGAGCCCGTCAGGATTCTTGATACGAGAGAACAAGTACTGAGAAACCGGACGACGCGTCTGGTAAAAGTTTTGTGGAGAAACCATAAGATGGAAGAGGCAATGTGGGAACCCGAGGAACTTATGATGAAGAACTACCCGAGTCTTTTCATGCGGTATATTCTAGATATTTCGAGGAAAGAATTATTTGAAGGAGGGGAGAATGTAACACCCCAAGCTTCTACAGTACGCTTCTCTTTGAATAATGCGATAGCGTTTGTTGTACGCAACATCGAGTTCTAACACACCACAACCAATCAAACTAGCTGTTATGAATAGTAATACATACATTTTGAAATTTTATAAATTTTATCTCTAAAAATGGACTTCAATTTTGGATTCAGAATATCGAATTTAGCCTAGGGTGAAATTTTGGAACTTTTCAGATAACATTTATATTTTGATGAATAGTGAAAATTAATAAATTTTAATTAAAAGCAATTTTTTTAATTGAAATAATTTATATTGATAGATTATTAATTTTAGTGGTTTTAAAGTATATTTATAATATATTTTTACCATTTAATAAAATGTTGGTCATTGTACATAATATGACAATTAAACCAGACATAAACAAGTGTCAATTTTTTGATAGTTATTATCTCATAAAAACACGCTTTTTGTTTTAACAACGGGAATTAATTTTAAATTAATTTCTGCCACTTCTGTGTTTTGAATTTGGAAAAATGGATTCCATATTTCGGATCATGATGTTCATATTGTTTAAATAGGTAACTTTTATTTTTAGTCATTTTGAATAATTACTTCGGTAAATATTTTATTTACCATGGTTAAGGGTAAATCCGGTAAATTAGGGTTAAACAAATAATATTATAATAATACTAAATAACCCTAAAACGTGTCCTAACCATATTGGATGATACATGTCCGACCATGTAAATCTTTATGTTGATTTTTGGACCCCATGGAGCCACTTGTATGTGATAATGAAACTTTATATTAATTAAGTTAAAATAAATACAAAAATCACATGAGCATATATCTTTTAGAAAAACAATTATTACATAGGGATATATATGTTTTATTTTCGACTATAAATATACATTAGAATGGTAAAACTATTTCCTACATAATGATATTTTATTTATAAATTTTAGACATTATATAATTTAATTTAATTATGACACAATGGTGATATAGTAATTACTAAATTAATGAAAAATTAGAATAATTGATATTATAAATAACCAAATAAATATAATATCAGACTTTTTATGAATTACACTAATTTTATAGGATAATATGACATGTTAGTATTTATATAATTAAATTCTATTTAAGTAATAATTCTATTAGTATTTTTACAAAAATAAATTATTGAACAGTGTCAAAATTGACATAAAAAAGTTTTTAAAACAAATATTATATTATTAATTGATATTAAATTCATAAAAATCTAAGGTTTGTTCAAAAGACATATATCATGATAGTTTTATCATTAATAGACCACTTGGGGGTCTCTTGGAGGTATATAGTACATTTATTAACTATATAAAATAAAAATACAAAGTGACATGGTACGTGTCAAACTAATTATCTAAGAGTTAAAACTAAATGATAAGGTTAATATAATGACCCAAACCTGTGTAAATTCTATTGGTTGAGTGGTTTTCGAACTATCCCCACATTTACCATTAAATAATCTAATTTTGAGCCATTAGAAACCGAATATGAATTTATTATAAAATAATATTTCTAGCTTTTCCAAAGGTGCCCGTCACCCCTCTTATAAAAGGGATCTCCCACCTCTCATTAATTCACAACTTCAAAGCCTTTTAGATCATCCAAACCCTTCCCAGATACTCTTTCAACTTCCCTAAATAAAACCTAGAGGCCTTAGTTTGATCAGAAAGCTATCTTAAGGAGCCCTTTTGATCAAATCAAAAGGAAGAACCCGAAGAAGAGGTAATGATTTCACCACCACTTTTCAAGTTCGTTTCTTATTCAACTTCTTCTTTCTTTGTTATTCCCATTATAAAATATTGAATCCAGTATCTACTATATAATGTAATATTATTATAAATATGGTACAACCATATTCAGTATTCTATCCATCTTTTTAATGGCATGTCCATATATGTGCGTACGTACGGCTTACCGTCTCCACGTCATGGTGTAATTGTTATTCAATATATTATTATTTGGATGTGTATAATAATAATTTATAATTCATGTAAATAATAAATATAACATGATAATTATTCTTTATATATGATATACTATCCAATTATATATAATTTTAAAATCAAAAGAATGATATTGTCGCTCGTGCGTACGTACGGACTACCGTCTCCATGAACGCGATGAGATTCATTCTCCATCGTATCCATTCAAGTATAATTATCATTTGGTGATTTAAAAATAATGTTTAAGGACTTGATATCATTATGGATATGAATAAGATACAACATATCCATGACAAAAATGGCTTAAATAACAAAACATATAAAAGAAAATGAGCAAGTTAACACCCGAAACAATGATAATATTAAAATATTATTAACAAATCAATGTTAAAAGATCATATGTGATATCATATTAATTTATATGATTCTTGTATAATTTAATATCAATTTTTTCACCATTATAAAATAGTTTAACCTAACCTCAACCATGGAAAAGTACAAGGTCAGTATTATTTTACAATCTCTTCATTATACGAGGTTGTTTATATGTGATTATCTACTGGGACTTCTTTATCATCCACATCCATTTTTCTTAAAAATTTATTTCAAAACATTTTTTATGATTTATTGTAATATGGGATAAAATCATTTATACCCTTGTTGACTTTTATAAGTGGTTTATAAAGTAATCATTCTGTCGTCTTCCAAACATGGTCATTTTTAACCTCTTCGATAAAATTAAGGTAAGATTTTTTTTTAATTTATATGGTGGGTGCGGCTATTTTCCTCCATTATAAAATTTTCGAAGCTTCCCTTACAAGCTTATAAGAATATTTTCAAAGTAAATGTTGTATTTTATAATAATGTGACTTTTAAATGATTTCAAAAAAGGGATATTTCTCTCAAATAGTTTTGATTTCATCTATGTAAACATCCTTTGATAGATTTTAAGATTATTTGAAGTTGATTTATTATGATACAAAACATCCATATTGTGTTGAAGGTTTTGTGATTTTTTTGACTGTGGATGTGTTATTTTTATACCATTCATGGTTTATGGAGAAAGTATTGACATTTCATATGCTAGTTTTAATACGAATGTTTATGTTATGTTTAAACCTGTTTATATGTGGAATGCTTTGGACTTATTATGTGAAGGGTGGAGCCCGCTATATCTCCTTGATACATCGGTAGGTCTCATGAGACAAACTAGTGTCTTGGCACAAGCCCTTGAAAAAATCTTATTTGTAGTCTTGGGACGAGGCCTTGGCTATGTGTTTAAGATAGTCTGGAATTATGCATTCCATCATTATGAAAGTGGTTGTTGATATTGCATGTGATTATTCGATTAGTAGAATATCCATGTGAATAAGTAAATGGAATTATTTTATTTTATTTTTTCCATACTATGTTGAAGTTCAAGTTTAAAAGTCTTTTGTTTTAGTTATACATTGCCTTAAATTATTATTCTTATTTATGAAATTTTTCGCCATATTGTTATCCTTACTGGGCATTTGTGCTCACCCCTTTTCAATGTTTTATTTTTCCCATGATATAAAGAAGTAATTTATGAATGACCTGCAAGAATAGTATGAGGGGATAAGAGTGTGGACTATGGAGACTATATTGTTGTAGTTTTCATTTTATGATGTAGTGTAAAATTTATTAATGTATCTAGTTATTTCAAAGCTACTAAACTAATCGGTCTTTCGAGACTTGATCTTTCTTGTGATCATGCCAATGTTATGTAATAATGCACCGACTCTAGGTAACTGGGGTCAGGGCGTTACAAAAAAAAGTTTTTTCTATAAAAATAGTGTGTTCTATAAAAAATATCATGGTTATTTTTGAATTTCATAACCATTATACACTTATATATAAAATATATGTGTTTTTTTAAACTATTTTTTTAATAAAAACTTTTATGTATGCGTTTTTTAAAAATAAATCATCATAATATGAGTAATTCACATTGCAATTTTATAACAAAAAAGTATCACGTTATTCATTGAAATGATATTTCTCTGTGAAAAACATGATGTGGTTAATTAAAATGATGTATTTCTTTTAGTATTAATACTTTTGACAAATCCACTAGAAATATATTCACCAAAAGAAAAAAAGGACATGTTTCCATTAACAAGTGTTTCTATATAAAACAATCTTACTTTGGTTATTATATTTTAGTAATTTATAGTGTTTATAATTTGTAATAAAAGGTATAATATAAAAATATTAATATTGTTTTATAATATATTTGTTTTAAAAATCCTAATTTATAATTAATTTAAACTTATTGAAAATTGTTTTACTGGATTCATAAAATATTTAAATAAAATGAATATTTTGATATTTATTTTATGAAATTGTTTTATAAAATATAATAAAGATTTATATGATTATAAATTTTTTAATCAGTATTATATATTTGAATATTCTGGATATAATATTAAATTTCAAATAAAATTATAATATGATAGAGTTAATTTTAAAATAAATTGTGAGTATTCATATTTATTTATTTATTTAATTATAAAAAAAATCTTAATTTTTCGTGAATACAATTTCTAAAAATGTTTATCTTGTGAGACATGGTTCCCTAAAACCAACATTAATATAGAAATTGATTTTCATTAAATATATAGAGATTAATAAATATCTATGTTTAACATTAGTAAATTTTAATATTATGTATGTATATAAAATATATGATTTAATTTAAATTTATTACATGCCACATTGAAATGATATTGTTGTAAAAAAATATAATTAAAGTAGCAAGATATAACGATGCTAATTGTAAACATGTATCACATGTTCATGATATATTATTCAGAAGGCATACAATTGATGTTTCGTTATAATTTTAATATATCTTAGAGTGATTGTGATTTTTAATCTTGAAGATAATTTATTGTGATGTCCAGTATATGAGATCACATGGATTATCCCATCACGAGTCAACAATAGTATCAATTACATAAATATTACATCGTTTTATTATAATATTTAATAGATATTACAATAATATACACTCCAAAACTATAAATGATTACTATCTTTTAAGTATATATATATAATAAATTAATTTCATTAATGATATTTAATATATCCAACAAATTTTATTCACATATATTAACACTTATTAATATATGTTGCATTAATAATACATCAGCACATTGGGATAAGGAGGCATAAGAAAGGGTGAGCTTAGATTCCTAGAAAGGGTAAATATGAGAGATGTTAATCAATGATCATATTTTACCATATGATAATCATAATAGTATGAGTGTCTACTACTAATTATTAGATTTATAGTCAATCAGTCCTAAATCAAAAAATGTGATTTATTGTGTGAAATATTTTCATAACAAAATACATGAGACATATGATGGTGATATTGTCAATAGTAAATCTTGATCCATGAGATAAAATCATAATAATAATAACATTCATAGGATTTTATTTCATAATAATTATCATTAAAAAAGTATCATTCCTCATGGATAACTACTGAAACCATCAGAACATTATAGACAGTGTCTAATAGTGTATTGGGTTAAATTTACCCTCCTTTATCATTCATGGTGGACATAGTCCCACATTCTATTAGATTCATCCCTCGGTAACTATAATATTATGTCATGAGATGTAAATTTTATCTAAATTCCATGTAGAGATATATAATCCTAGGACCAAACATCACATAAAGAAAAAATACCTCAGTCTTCCATAAGATCTTAAAAATATCCACAATTTCATCATAGAATGATTAACCATTGGAAAAGAAAAAGGTTTTGCGATGATTTCTTCATCATATAATTATAATCCATCTATATAAAGAATAAAGATTCTATTATTACAGAATATCCTAGTGAAGCATAAGTTTCCATAAATCATGCTGACATAAAGGAAACATATTTCTTTCCAAAATCATTAAAAACATTATTTATATATAAAATAAAACATTATTTTTTTGTAACTTTTAAAAATTAAAATTTCTCAGAATATAAAAATATAATTTCAATTTTAAAAAAAATTTAAATAAATATAAAAAAAATAATTTCGATGTTTTTTGGAAAACTCATTCATTTAGTAAATATAAAAAAATTTATCACTCATTTAAACAAATTCAGATATAACCCCTTAAGAAAAAATTATAGGTTTAAATTTTAATAATTAGTAAATAAAATAATATATTTTTTAAATTAAATAAATTAGTATTTCATAATATAAATTAAAATTTATCAATAATTATAAATTATATGATCATTAAGAAAAATATTACGGAAATAATAGAATAAATAAAACCATCGTTTCTTAAAATAATATTTTCTGTATTTTTTACTACTAAATAATGTGGAAATATAACGAATACATCAAAAACCAATAAATATTTTTGGAGAATAAAATATATGGTCTTTAAGAGATAAATAACATAAAATTCGCTAACAGTTAACCAGTTCATAGATAATCTCAAAAAATAGATATTGTAACATAACTACTTACCTGAAGTCATGAATTTTTTTGTTTATGTTATAAGATCATATGTAATAAATTTATATTTATTTTTAATCCTTTTAAAAATAATATTCATTTTTATCTTACTAGATATGAATCATTGATGATCTTAGAACACAAACTTATTAATAATTATCAACTAATTTAAATATCCTAGTATTAACTATTTAATTATTCATGGATGTTTTAGTTTGGTGATTCTAATATGTGCAATGTGGTCAATGTTTCTTAACTAGTAAAATTATAGTAACTTTAGAAATATCATTTTGATTAATTATAATAACTTTTATATAAGTCTATTTATGGATGGGATGAGAAAAATGAGTCACATCAGTTCACAAATGTTGTTGTATAGATGTATGCCCTTATTATGCATTCATTTTTTTCACTGGATAGAATAAATGGATGGTAAATAATAACTTGAATTCATACAATAATATTTTATTTATAAATATCATATATATTTATTAAATCCATCAATATAACCATCCATGTGTATCATCAGTAAAAAATGAAACATGCCGCTTCATGGAGACTGTTGTCCATTCGTAAGCGCGAGACACAATTTCATTTTCCATGAAATTTAAATAAGATCTAACATGGTAGATAAATTAACATAAAAAATATTATATAAAATATATTTATGTCATTATATTAATAGGGATACTGAATATTTTTATGTGGAATAATAAAAATGAATCTTAAAGTAGATCGTTAAAGTGGATTACTGATTCATTGACTATATTTCTTATATTCACAAATTAATCCATCCTTTGATGATATTTTTGGTGAGACCATGAACTCTGGTATGAAGGGAGGTAGGTTTTTAAGATATTTGTGTAATTTTTAACATATCAATAGCATATGTTGACTATGAAGAGGTGATAAGAGGATATTCACTTTATAAGAGAAGGGAGAGACACCCTTGTAAATATTATAAAATATAAAATATAATAAGGTAACTCTAATTGGAATATTACCCCAAAATTGTAATTTTATTAGATTATGTATGGGAGGTTTAAATAAAGTCGTACACTATAATTAATGATAATTTTTAGTGATATCTTTCAGCCTTATCACTTTTTATCACTTTTATCCATTTTATATATTTACCATGGTGACAAAAAATTTAACCGGCGTAACTTATTTTTTTCACGAAAAATAAATATTAAAAATTAAATAAATATTGACATAATTATTTTAGATATTGAATCTTAATAAAATTTCTTAAATTTTAAAGGTAATGGAAATTATTTTTAATATCTATATACAATATGTGTAAAAAATTATGGAATATATATATGAATAACAATAAGTTATTTTAATTTTATTCTGTGTAAAAACCATAATATTTTAGTTAATTTTTATGAATAAATATATTATCTAAAATTTTAATTAAAACCATTAATTTATATTGATTAATTATGTTTATTAACGTAGAAATCCTTTCATGAATAATTGTTTTCAAAAAAATCTCTATTATTACATTCAATTTATTTTACAATAATTTAAAAACATTTGGAAAACAATATATACATGATCACCAATTTTTTTATATGTGTAGGAAGTAATTTTACATATGTTTAATTCAAAAAATAATACAAATTCACTTATAATAAAAAATATTTTTTAAACTAAACATTTCAGTTTATCCCATAATTACTGGAGTTATATTATTTATCATTTCATAATTACTTAATGAATGTAATTAGATAATATTGATACATTATTATTATTAATTTAGTTTTAATAAATATTTTAATTTCATACATTTTATTTTTTTAATATGCAATTTTTCAAACAATTATGGTGTCATGTGTATTAAATGATATCGAACTCATAGATTTTAATTCAGAGAAATATATTCTGAAAACATAGGGTTTGTACACTAATATAAACATCACTTGTTATTTGTTTCATTGTTTTTTATTATCTAAATAATTTTGTATTAGTCTAGGAAATTTTTTTTATTATTACTTTTTATAGTTATTGACACATTTTTTTAATGAAAATAACGACCGTTTATGGGTTTGAGAATGTATCTTGTTTTAGGTTCACCATCAATGAAGTGTCATTGATTGAAAATTATGGAAATGTTTGTTGAATTTTTTTATGGGAAGATATATTTCAATATAGGATGAATAGCATGAAAATACATTAATTAAATTCATACCCTTAGTAAAATAATTTAATTCCACTCGATATGTTAAAAATAATAAATAATGCATGTAACGATGATTACACATCATATGCATCTTTATTCATATGATATCTCTAAAAAAATTGATTATATTAAACAATATATCTTCAAATGAGAGGTTTATATTATTCTACTTGAATATTTCTCTTTATGATCATCAACATATTATTGGAAACCACACCCAGATTTGATGTATCAACCACTAATATCATAAAATGGGTGAAGAGGGTCTCACATTATGTGTATAAACAAATTTAAAAAATTATGATGAATTGGGGTTTTACACTGTTTCAAATTTATTCAAACATTTCCCTCTAATTATGAATATGTTATACTCCAATGTACCAACATAATAGAAAAATACCCATATGGTTTTCACATATATATTCCTGGAGTGAACCCAACCATGTGTCATTGACAAATACCAATTTTTCACTGAAAAATTGAAATTAAAATCTCTATTGTCATATGATTATAAATATTTTTCCATAAAATATTTGTAATAACCATTAAAGAGAGAAAATATTAAATATTTTTTAATCAAGAAAAATTCTATAAAGGTTTTAAAATATAAAAAATAATATAAAAATATTAAATTTTATAGTCACTTATGGGTGTCAGAATTATCCCACCATGCCATTTTAAACACCTAGAATTTCATTGATAGAAGAAGAATACCAAATAGGATGAAAACATCACACTCGGACATTAGAGGTGGGAGGTGAATGGAAACTAGATAGATATACTATGATAGGGAAACACTAAAAAATTCCTCAAACCCCATGGGATGGATCCCAGTGTGTTAACAAACAATGACAAGCATAACCCAATATCCTAAAGCATTAGAGAGATCACAACCCTCAAACATGATGTAAAAAAATTGGCCTAGTATTGGTCAACAAAGCATTTAAAAATCATATAAAATAGTGAAAAAATGATAAGAATACAAATTAAAATGAATATCACCTAGAAATTCATGTTTCCAAAAATCACTGAAGGAAATAATAATGTTCCTCTAACCACATTAAACCATTAAGCTAAAAACTCAATTTTTCCCATGGGAGAGAAGAATGTCAAAGGTCATCCAAAAGATCCCAAAGATTGGCCAAAATCACACCACTTCTCAATGAAATTGATGAATTTTATAATTTTAAAACCATTACATAACATTTAATATCATGATTATGTCCATAGGTAAAGAAACCACATGAAGGGTACCTTAGGGAAGAGCACACAAACCACTATCTCACTGTGATAAGGAGAATTTTTTCCAAGACAAAAACATCCACAATATATCTATAAATGAACCAATATTATATTTTACAACATACCACATCTATTCCCTTCCCATGATATCTATAAAAAATCTTGAAATAATGGAATAAAGTTCGTAAAAAAATTGTGAACATTAAATCTTGAGGCAAGATCATCAAAAGACAAAAACAATTCACACATGACAAATCAATTTTGCACCAATGGGATAACCCACATTAAGGTAATCTCATACAATAATCCAACCAGTTTCCTTAAGAAATAATTTCATATTATTTCATCAACCATATTCATATTCCCACCCAAAACTCAACCGACACCATCTCTATTTGAAACCAGAATTGATTACCCAAATGAAAAACTTCTAGAAAGAAACAAAAACGTGAAACAACTATGGTGTGAAAGTCTGGTGGTACAAAAAATCGAATACAAAATAGATAAAACATATCAATGTGGACCTCCTATAATGAATTTAGAAAAAAAACTCCATATATATTCAATATTCGTTCACCGCAAAAGATGTTTCAAACAATAATTGTATTTTGTGCCTACATAATCATAGGATTAGTCCACCAAATAAACATTATATGGAATAAGGCACCAATAAACCTCAAAATAATAGAATATAGAATAATGTAATCACTATAGTATTTCAATATTAGGAGGCGATAAACCACAAGAATATCACGAACAATCAATATGAAGATTTAATTAAAAAGGGTCTTCCAAAGAGAGGTTATTTGTAACATTTATCGAAACACATCAATGACGTATAATATAAGAAACATGAAACATAAATTCAAATCATCCACTTTTCACAAAAAAAAACCAACTCATCCTTACTTCCACGATGGAACAAAAACCAATAGTACTAATTGTACAATGAAAAAACAATTCCAAAAACAATTTCTTATAAAAAATGAATTACTGTTTAATCAATCCCATTTTTTCTAATAACCATTTTAGTTTAAAATAAATTAGTCACATGAAATTATTGGTATTTTAATTTTTAAAATAATCATACTACTTACTATGAAATTATAATGCATATCAACAGATTCCAAACACAAAAAAATAAATCTTTAACGAACAAGAATCCCACATGATATTTATCTAATTAGCCGTTATTCTAGACCGCACATATAAAAGTTAAATTTTTTATTCCTCTAAAAAAATTAATGATTTTCTAATTTGTTTACCATATACTCTAGAAAGAATTATCTAAGAGATAAAGTTATTATTTCCAAATATCCCACGAAATTGGTTTAAACCCAAAATACATTTTATATTTCATTATAAATTCAACCATTTTAAAAAAATATAATTGAAAAAATATTTCAATTCAGAAAACAAAAAAAATGACTCATTTTAATTCACAAAAATTCTCCGTAAAACTCCCCACTCACAAAAAACTATTTTTCACAATAATTATTTAAGAAAATCCTACCAATAATACAAATGAAATCCAATCCATAACATCAAAATATCACATAACACATTAAATTAACCCACATTAGCAGGTTTCATGCAAGGTAATTCTAAATATCATATCCAAATGGGATATAGAACTAGGAATAACTTAGTCACCTAGTTTGATAGTCTATTCAACAGTCTAATGAGAACTACTAAAACATTTCCAAAATATTGTTCTTTGACATTGTATAATTATTTAGTAAAAAAGGTCATAGTTACGAGATATATTCATTTTTTTCATAACAAATATCAATGGAACAACATTGGAAACCTATAAAATGATATGAAGTATTCATATACCGTCCAATATAAACTAAACCAAATAATATAATAAAAACAGAATTAAAACCCAAAAGACCATGAAAACTCATTTTTCATCATGTTTTTTTTGTTCAATTAGTTTATTAGGAATATTTTTAGTTTTTATGATATAACTAATAAATATAATTCCATGTAACAGCTAAATAACAATTTATTTCTTCACAAACTGAGGCTCTATTATTTAACATGTGGTTTTATGGAAAATTTTAACAAAATATCCCAATTTATCCCTAAATCAGTAACAAACCAGATTCGCACCAAGACATGAAGGGCATTCTCAAAATCTAAAATCTAGAGATATGTAATAAGGGTATCAACATAAACATGCGATGAATATTTCACCCTCATATAACCATATAATGAAATATTGAAATCATACCAAAATATAGCATAACATATACAATAATTGGAAAACCATGAAACAATAAAAATATTAATGAATAAATAATAACAATTAACAAAGAATAAAAAAATAAAAAAATATCCAACAATATATTCCTGGAATGTTATCAAAGGAAATAGTCAATAAATTTTTTTAGTTTACTCCAAATGTATCCATGTTGATGACCATTGTTGTCTCTCATAGATAAGGTTTTGGGAGTTCAATATCCTATCAAATATTTATTTTTTAGTGTTTTTAATGTTTGGAATGTTATTTTCGTTTGGATATGATTAAGTAAAAATTTATTAAAATGAGGAAATGTGAAATATGATGGATGAAAGAATTGAAAATGTTATTAAGGATGAATTCTAGTGGAATGTATCATAATTTAATTTTATTCTACTGAATTTAAATTTATTAGGAGGTTAAACGAGATTTAAAAAATCAACCTAAACTATTTTATATTATATAGATACAGTAATCCACTTGAGAGTTCATCTATCTCATCAGAAATTCAATGTAACCACCATGGTGGATGTCTAAGAACATTCCTCAACTGAGTGAATGAACTTACTCACACAACTATAAGTAATCACTCACCATTAATCATTTCTAGCAGCATAACCGATTTGTTAAAATTTGTGGCTCTAAATTGATGGAAGATTTTGATTCAAAAAGTTATAACAATGAAACAGTTTTTATGGAATATAAAATCATGGTTAATTTTTAAATACTATACTAATACTATATCTCTATAATTATATAGGAAATATATTATGAATTAAGTACAAAATTTCAATATCCCCATTAACATTCCCATCAAAACACTATAAATGGGGTAGATAAAAATCTTTATAGAGATTCATATCACAAGTTTGTTATAGGGGTTTTAAAAATGTAAATGTTAGAAGAAATAAAAATACACCTAATTTGAATGAATAATATATTTATCATTGAAAAAAAATTACTGAAATAATAATTATATATATTAAAATATATAATTTGTAGATATAGAATAATAAATAGTGGGGATGAGGGAAATTATGTATAGTTCAATGGACTTCGGTTCCCTCTATTTTAGGTCAGAGATGTGATTTTTCATTCATGGATGGGCTTCATGTGTCCCCGATGATGGTTTAGAAGAACTCATTTACTGTATTAGTTACCCATTACAGCGCATGAAATGTTTTGCGAAGAATATCAGTTGAATTTTTGTATAGATTGTGGATCTAGTGGAATTCTTTGTGAATCTTCCATGAAGATATGTCTAGTTTCTCTCATGTGAAATGAAAAAATTATATGTTCTTAGAGTGGGAGATTGAAGAAATATATATTCTATAATTTTTGCCTAAAAATTTGGGTATTTGGAGTGGTATAAGATGAAATCATATATGTTTGTACAATGTAATTCATCTTTGGACTATCTCTAACTCATTCCACTACTATATTAAATTATATAAAAGTTCCAATAAATTCCCAATTGTCCAACCATGGTTTTCAATTACTGAATTAGTGTCCAACTTGGTTCTTCAATAATTTTCTTAACACAATTCCTCTTATAGATATGAACATAATGTTCCTCTAATGAGAAAAATAAAATTGAGTTATTCATTTCATATAAAAGAGATTTTTCATTATTAAACAAACTCTCACCCACATCAATGTGGTCAATTGAGATCCTATACAATATTTTATCTAACACATGGAAAATACATCAAACAATTAAACCCATAGTTTCGGTGAATCAAATACATTCAAACCATTACCAAAAACCTTAATTATCATTGACTTTGGACATGGAAAACACATTAGGTGACTTCTTCTAGAATGTTGGTCACCTCCCGTCATCACCCTCATTATGGTGGGTCCCTCTCCAGTGTGCATGACAAAAATAGTCATTGAAATACTCACCATAGTAAGCCTCACCCTTCTGATTTTATCAGTGAAAATAGTGTATAATTATCAATTGATGATTGAGTTTTTTCATCTACCTCAATAATGACTTCCACTTTTTGGAAATGATACAGAGTAGTCTCTAACTAGGTGAAGGAATGGGGATTCATTGTTGTGTGGTACATAGTGACAAATAAATGATGGAGTTTGGGCTTGTTCTAATGTAGGTAGGTAAATATTCAGATTCATGATATAGAGCTTGTGACACCACTGATATTTTTGGTAAAATCTATATCAAAATTTCAACATATTATTTTAGTTATTAATTCAATATTCATAATTGAACTGCAACGAAATATCACTTCTTGGGGGTATTTTATCATTATCTCCAAAGATGTACTAGGATTGAATGGATATAGTTAGGTGAGTCTCATCCTAGTTTTCATAAATAGAGCTCATGAGATCATCATCCCATGTGAACTTAATAATTCATCAGGTGTCATCAATACACAAATATTTATTCTCGATCATTGGTCTTAGATGTTTAATTTCTTCAATTGGTTCCAGCATGAGATTGATTTTCATAGGGTGGTGCTAACAAGAATTGGGTTAAATGAACATTTGTAGGGGTTGTTTGATTGGGTTTTATCAAGTGGACAATGGTAGTGAGAAATGGAGGCATGATTAATTTTGAATACAAGTGGTTGATTTCTCTCTTTAAAAATTTTGTTGATGGGGTTACACGGTTGATCGATGTTCCATTTTATAGTTTAATTTCTTTAAAAAAATTTAAATGATGATGAAATATTGGTTTAAATATTTAATAGCAACATTAATTTTCTAAATAAAAATATCGTATCCACTCTTGATAGGCATGTCCACTTCTTGAAGACCAATATTTTTCATCAGTGGTTTGAATATAACATTATGTGGCCACGTTTGAAATTTAACAAAAATAATATTATTATGTATTCTTGCACACGTTTGGTCTATTAGTTTTTGTGTGTGTGGAAATGACCTAAACAAATTTTCAATTTCTTGTAGATGGATAGTCTAAAAGAAGATAAGTCACAGCCTATCCTTGAATTTTATAATATTTTTTGACATATATAACACATATTGAATCATAGTGCTTGTATGTTTTCTAAATAAAATAAAATTTGATAAAACAAATTTAAATCATAATTCCACTCTTTACAAAAATAATTTCAAATTAATTTTATATAAACACATACCCATTAAATTAGTATTTTCTAAATCATAGTATCATCCTCATTAAAAAAATTAATCCAAAAAAAATAAAAAATAATGATTCAAAATCAATCTATGTATTTGAATAAATTAAAGAAAACTTGTGAAAGAATTAAATTTTAAAATTAATATATTTTAGAAAATAAATAAAAATTGAATTAAATAATTGTAAAATAATTTTTATATATTCAGTTTCAATTTCCATTATATTTCATCTTTATTTTTATAAAAATTTAATAAATCTTTTGAAAAAGGATAAATTTTTTCAAATTTTCAATTCAGTCCAATACTCAAAAAAATAATAATAAATAGTATTTTACTCAGAATTTAAATATATTAAAGGCTTCATTTTAATAAAAATATGAAATATTTCTTTCATATCTTCAACTCACATCACTCCCCTAAACACACTATTTCACACTTGGGTAATTTTTACATTGAATTAATCTTATTAAAATTATAAAAAGAATAATAATTCTTAGATCATAATTTACAAGGAATGAATGGTATAAAAAATTTATACATTTTAATAAATATCATCCTTATTCTGTGAATGATAAAATTATCCCATTTCAATCCAATAGAATATCATTGTTTATTAGTGGATCAAATTGTATTTATGGGGAATTAATGTTTTAATAAGAACAAATTTCATTTACCCCTCTCTTATATGTGTTTGGTATAAAAGATAGAATTTTAACATCATTGATAAAAATCAAAATAATTTTTAATATAAATATTTTCCCCATTATGGGCTCATTTTCCAATCACCTAAACTATTTAATTTTTTATATATAATAAAGTTAATAAGTTGTTTTTTGAATTATTCCCATTATTATATGTTAATGTAACTATGAGAATGCACTAATTTAAATTTGAATTGAGTGGCACATACACAGTCATATTCATTGTCTTTGATATTCGTTATTGGATCCAAATTTACCATTTCAATCTAAGATGAAAGGACTTATATCAATTTTTTTGAGTTAGAATCATAAGCTGTTACATTTTATAGATGTTATGTAAACATATATTAAATTTAAAATTACCAGGGACATCAGATTATAATTATGATTATACAAAAATATTTTGTCTCACACTCCCTTTCTTAGTTTTAAGGACCACATCTTCCATGAAAATAGTTATTAATTTACTCTTCAATTATTTATTCGTAAAATATTTATATCATGAAACTTTATCTAGTATATTATGATATTTTTACACTAGAATGAACATAAATTAATGCCAATAATGATATATAAAATAAAAAAATCAATAAAAAATGGTTATGTGAAATATTTAAAAAAATGGATTCTTATTTATTTTACAAACTATAAATTTATAACTACAAATATATTAAAAACAACTCCTATAGATGTTTTAAAACATCCCCAAAACATGGTTAACACTTCTCATTTATGTTTCAGAAATCATACATACAAATTTATATCAATAAATATTGTAAAATTGTTTGTATAAAATAGTATTTTCTAAGTATAATATGATTGAGGTAGGTTACCCTTTATGTAATCCATCAATATAACTGATCTAGTTTCATTTGTGTTTTATACATATAGAAATAATATATAAAAATGGATTTTAAAATTTTATAATTTTACAAAAAAATAATAAAATTGAGTGTTTAGACTATCATCAACTGGAAAGTCTTGAGATAATCTTCAATAGACCTGAGTATGCTGTTATCATGAGGTTAATGATCACATAATTATTCTTCCAAGGTTTTTTAGTTTTACAACATTTTAGAGGTATCCTTTAAAAGATTTTTACATGTCCAACCCTTCATCGATGGGGTCTAACGAATAATGTTGGGATGACAAGAGAATTTACAGGGATTCCTCAAACTTTAAAAAATATATCATAGGTTATTGATCATCAAGAAGATTAAATATTGATTCTATATGGACATATTAATATAAATTCAAATCAATGAATAACTCAAATTTCATGAAATAAAATAAGACTGAGTGGAAGAAAAAATTTCTCCTCTCATATGAATTTTTTTTTCTTCTATAAATTTTTGAATAGTTAATATTAATTCATCTCCAGTTGGTGTGTCTCACTCTAGTAGTGGTTTTTGTGTTGTATAGTGAGTAATATCTTCGCCAAAATTCTTTTGGAATCATCACCTTGACCCACTTCGTTGGTTTTTTTGTACGGTTTCATTTTTAGTTGGACAAACCTTCCAGTTTTTATGTTTTCCATAAAACCTTGTTTATTTTTACAAATAAAATTTTCATATATTTTCAATGTAGTCATCATAAAATTATATTTCATTAATATAGGTATCTTCATGTACTATTTTGTTCATTAATTACTATTTATGTGGAGATACCATAGGTTCCTCATCATTTACATACATCATAATAAATATGTATAACAATAATGGAATTTTATATATTGGAAGATGAAACTACAAAACAGATTATGAAAAAAAATGAACTTAAGGATTGATTGACTCACTCATATGAACCGAGTTTATACTCTTGTTAATCATGTGATACCATTGGCTGGTTATTTGTAATGATTGAGTCTTCTGAATCACCAATTATTTCCTCAAAAATAAGTATTCATCACATCCTTCTCCATCATCATCCCATATAGGAGATATTGAGGTTAATTATATAAAATTAAAAGTATATATATATATATAAATATATTATCTTGTAATATATAATATAGAATAATATCACTTTAGTGGTATCCCCCTAATAAAATTCACACTGAAGGACATTTATTTTGTGTATTGATACTTTGATGTCTTCCCATATAGATGGGGGAAATGGTGGGTATTCTATATTATATTCAAATTTGACTTTATCCACATCTTCTTCATCATCTCGAGCCTAAAATAATATGGTTTATTCATTAATTTTATTTAAATTTTGTGGGAGATCATTATAGATATGAGATTAAAAAATAAGAGAAATACATGTTTATAAATGAATCCCCCTCGTGATTTTCATCTATATATTTGCATTCATGGTAATCCCATTCATGGAATATAATACCATTCTATTAATAGAATAAATTATTATTCTATAAATCAACCTCCACATATTGAAAATCTTATTTAGAAAACATTACTGGATATGACTCTTATATTCTTATTGTTATGTTTGACTTTGAAGAGTTATTTTGTCTTCATTCAACAAGTTATTATTATCTTCCACATTTGTTATTGGTTACTCATCTTCAATATACACATCGGGATCATTGTTTACTAACCTATTTTATCCATAAATTCTTTATTCTTACTCCCAGTGATTTTCTTTTTTTATCATCCAAAAAATTATTATTGTTCAATATTTTTAGGGTATTTCTTCTATAATTTAACATGTGGGGTTGTAATTTGGGTAAAGGTGATAAGATTCAACAAATAATGGTCTCTCTATGATTTTTATCTCTAATTATAGGATATAAAAAATAAGAAATTAAAAATCAAAGGAAAATAGATAACAAAAATTACAATTTTTTTAGATATTATATACTCACCCATTATACATCATAAATGGTTCCATGATGAACATATAGTTGTCCTGAGCCATGGTCTATCTTTTTTACTTTACATCCGATGATGAATAGTGATTGACTAGTTTCATCTCTCATGGATAATTTTTTGGGAGTTTACCTATCCAAGTAAATAAATATTTTTTTTGATTATATGATTTTCTAATTTTTATTAAATTCAAATAAAGAATAATCTAGAAATGTAATTCATTAAAGATGAATGGAAATTGTCCTAATGATTAATTATATTGTGGTATATTACTATTTAATTTTGTTCGAAAATATATTATTCTTTGAGAAAATTCATCTTCATTTACCAACTCAGCCTCTACTATTTTTAATTTTTTTGATCCATTATATCTCTTGATATTTCCTCTAATAGTTAAATAATTCCAAGTATTCTTTTTAGTGGATTCATAAGAATATTCCTTAATCATGTGCATGAAATCACTCACCCACCTAACAACAATTTTAAACCTCAATAAATTTCAATCCACTGATGTATATATATGATGCTTAAAAAAGTAGTGGTTTAATATGGTGTCCAATAGTTATAAGTGTGAAATAGTGATTGGGAATTAGTTTGACTATTGAATCTTATATACTCCACACACTAATTCAAAATATATTTATCATGTAAACTATTTTACATCTGTTATTTATAATCAAGGTAAAAATTCATGAATATTCATTTATTGGGATGATTGTATTATAACCGACATAAAAAATTTAATATCTTCTGTTATCACATCTGTTACATTATAACTGTTGTGATAAATAATGTACCTCACATTATCACATCAGATGTTCTATAAATTAAATGACAATTCACAATTTTTAACATCTATAATTCTATAACTGATGTGATAAATAAATTTATCATGTTGGTTATTATATAACAGACATGATAAATGTAATTAAAATTTCATTATGACATTAGTTACTAAATAACTGATGGGAAAAAATCATTTAAAATTTTTATGCCCAGTTTTGAGTGACTGTGGTATTTTTTGATCAGGAAACCGAAACATGGTTGTATATTATGAGGAAACCCCAAAATTGATTATTCAATAATGTGGCCTCCAAACACATTTTTCCATCATTAATGATCATATTTTTTATCTGTATATCTATCTTACTAACTAACAACTCTCTAATAATACTCACACAACTCGATATCTGGGTTTTTTTGGATTCCCTATCTTTATATTTTCTTCTTTTAGTTACCAAAATATCGTGATACCATCTTATTTAATATTCTTGTGTTATAAAATTTCATCCCGATCAAGAAAGGATGTATGTCTCTAATAAATTTGATAATTTATGTGGTACATGGTTTGTATTCTAATTGCACACTATTTATTCATTTTAAGTATGCTTTTAACAACTTTAATTAATTTTTTAATTATTAAAATATTCATTTCTCATTATTGTGCCAAATAGATTCATTTTTTTCAAAATGGTAAGAATGTGTGAGGTCGAAAATCATGTATTGTTTTTACCCATCATTAAACCCATAGAACTTAAGTTCATTAGTTTCATTATATTTCAAAATATTATACGGAAAATAATAACATTAAAATCATTGAGATATTATTTTTACCATATGATTTATATTAAATTTATATAATGAATAATTCTAAATATTTTATTTTTCCCTTTATTTGAATTAGATTACATTGTTTTTAAAACTATTGTTAAGATAAAGAATCCATTGGAAGAATCTGTGTTGCAGAATTATAAAATTTACTCCACGAACATCAAAACATCAGTATAAAATATTATAGTGATAAAATTAATAATTATCATATATTATATCATTTACCAATGAATGAAATGATAATCATTTTGGTGATTGAGTTACAGAACAGATTTATCTCATTTTTCTAAAATTGTTATATTGGTAATGATGATATTTGTTCTCCCTAATGATCAAGATAATAGTTTATTTCAACAGATGGGAGAATTATCTAAATAGGATTTGTTTTTCACAATAGCAGTCTAACCAAAAAATGATGTGACCCTTAGACATTATTAATATTCCACATCTCATATAAATACATTAAAAATAGAGTTATATTAAATGTGAGTAAATTATTATATGAATTTAATGGTTTTATTGTTATGTATTGATTTCTGCAGGAGTTATATTAACAGAAAAAACATTGATGGTTTTATTATACATCACACTTGTGGATGATGATTTATTTTTCATAGTGATTTTCTTTCATATTCCTCTAAAAACTAGAATTATTATTCAAAAATACACATATATTTGTTTTATATTTCAATATTTTTTTACATTAAAACTTGTGAATATTTCATATAAATATAAAATTGTAATATGAAACTATACATTCTTTTTTAAATTAAAAACATGGATATCTTTTTTGGACTTATCATTTATATCTAAAGTTATCTTATATTATTATATAGAATTTATAATTATATTTTTGAAATTTCCATTTTTTTGGTATTTTAATGTTGTGTTATATAAGAATTAGGAAATCTGTCATATGAATATAAAATTGGGCTATATTTACAATAAATATAATTTTTATATTTTTCATATGTATTAATTATTTTATGTTGGATTATGATGCATCAAATGAGTCGTGAATATACGGAAGGTGATAATACATTTTAGGAATTTTCTAAATTAAATGTTCCAAACAAACGACACATTTTTCTATCCATGGAAAAATTATTTTAAAATGATTTACATTAAAAGTAGAGAGATCATAGATAATTTAATTTTTCATGGTTATAATCAAATTTACATCCCATGGATTTGGAAAGGTGAAAATGTATCGAATTACTAATCTTATGATGATGATGGTTTACAACCTAGTAACTCTAGAGAAATTGAATAAAGGATTTGTCATATTGAATCATATAAAATTGAAAAAGATCCAAAAATTGCGAATCTATTTGGAGATTCTAAAAACCCACTGCCTCTTGGGTTTTTTTGATCAAAATATTTTATTTTCAATGTTATGATTGATTAACTTGAAGGAAAATCATGGTATGAGTGAAAAAAGTAATACTTATTTTATAAAATTGTTGAAATATATTATTTTTAAAGAGTTTGGTTTTCATGATTCACATCATAATGTGATCAAAATACTTTTCACAGTGGTATTAGGGTGCAAAACAATACATGACTACCCAAATGACTATGTGATATATATGGGGTAACCTCAAGACCTACCAGAGATTTCTAAATGTGGGACATCACGGTATATATGGAAGGAAAAATCATTGGCCGCTTTAGAGGTTATAATGATTCTTGCAAAGATATTTGTGTATTATCCAATAATTCCTCACATGAAACATTTCTTTTTTAATTCACGTGATGAAAAAAGATTAATATGGAATGATGATGAATGGATATTTGATGAATAACTCTTCATCAAACAGATTGTACATAGTGGAGGAAAATGGTTCACTAGTTTCCTATGTTCAGAAATGAAGGGTGAAGTCTCATACATGTTTTGTGCATGGATAAAATGAATCAATATAGACTTCTTAGAAGAAGAAATTGTTCATGGTCTATTTTACGGGTAATTTACAACCAATCACCTGAATTTTAAATGATGATAAAATATTTTAGATCCATTTTGATGATCTCTAGACCAAAACAATCAGAAAATTAAATTTATTATTTATTATCCCCAATAATTTATGATTTGAAACTCATTTGGGAGTATGGTTTTAGGGTGTATTATTTTAAAAATGGAATATTTTTAACTACATGAATTGATTAGGATCACTCCAAATTACTTCCAATCATAAGGAAAATTTGCTAGATATAGTGTTAAGTGGTTTAAAGCATGTCCAATATTCGAACAATAGAATGTATATTATCATTTTTATCCGGGGGTAATATTCATTAACATGGTTCTTAAAAATATTTTGTATATGTATTATTATTCTATAAATTTATAAAAGGGATTCAATGGATCACATGAATGTGATATTTCTCCAAAACCATTATCCACAGATCAATATATTTTAGAGGATAAAAAAGAATGATATAACATTTGGAATGAAAAATAAATCTGTTAATGATAGAAATCATTGATGAAATATTCAATATTTATCGAGAAAACATATTGGACACTTCATTAAGTGAAACATAACATTGATTTCATGAATGTAGAGATGAATATATATGATATCATGATTGTAACATTTCCAGATATTAAGGAATTCATAAAATGGATTCAATGAGAGAATATACTTACTATCAATGGGAATAAAGTTGGTTTTCTCTCCCACTCCTCATGGAAGGAAAAAATTTCTTCACTCTTCTTGTCAAACATAATTCAAGAGTTAGAAAATTATCTTTATTCATTGTCTTCCTGATATCAATGTGTCATAGGCTTATCCATTAAATGTTTAAAAAAATTTCTCCTTAACAGATTTGATGTTAAAAGGTATGAGTTTTATGATTTTCACATAATGATGAAACATCTTTAATCGGTTGATTTACGTGGAATATTTTCCATCCATGTTAGAAAGACTATCATGAAGGTGTGTTATTTTTTCAAATAAACTTATATTAAAGTGATTAATCTGGATACTTTTATAATTTTGGAAAACAAATCAATTTATATATATTTTAATTGAAAATGAAATTTTCTCCATATTTTTTAATAGAATGTTGCATTCAGTGGTTCATTTAGTTAGATAAAAGATGCTCTTTTAGAATATTATATCTTTTTTAGATGTATCCTTTTAAAAGGTGTATAATGATATTTAACTATTATGTGAATAATCCATATTGACCAGAGTCCTCCATTGTTGAAAATTATTTTTATAAGGATTTTACAGAGTATTGTATGATATACATGTTTGCTGTGGAGTAGATTGGTTTTCATCTGTCTCGCCTTAAACATGTAAATTATGGAGGAACGGGGATTTATGGCTTGAATGTCAAATCCTTATTAAGTAAAAAAATAAAGAAAGTACATTTATACATCTTGAATAACATCTATGGTGTTCAACCATATATAAAATATCATATTAATGTTATGAAACAATTTCATCCACAGAATAATTAAATTTGGATTTTGAATGGTATTAACATAACATTTTTCCCTAGTTTAAAAAACCCATTCTTGGAAGATCAGATGCATTAGAAACAATATGATGGTTAGTTTTTGGTCCATGTTTAAATGTGATAACATGTTATAGGTATTACATTAAAGGCTATATATTTTATATGAATGATAATGATATTTTAAGTGCAGTTCAGAATAGTTTTTTATTGGTGTTCATAGAAGCAATACGTTTTTCATTTTCTAAAGACAAAAAACCAATTTATGCATCAAATGTGTATTATAGATTAATTGAAGAGACATTTGATGTCAATTATATTAACTATAATGTTCCAATTATTATTTATAACTAGTTTATCAGAAACAATAGAGTCAGACAAGTTGAATTTAGAATAACAGTAGTTAATTTTTTAATATTAGAAGATAGAACTGATTATTTTATAATGGAAACTTGAAAAAAATAATTTTCTATGTTCTTGATCAATTCTATATGTTCTGGTACATTGTTTTATAAAGAAAATTACAATATGGTGGTGAATATCAACATGATGAAGATTCTATTTATATGATATCCCAACATACAAGGAATGAATAACAGATAATAACATTGAGAACGTCATAGGCATGGTTTAGGACATATGAAATGATCATGACGAAGACATTTCAGAAAAAAATCTTTTCATACATGCTCGTTTACTTTTATTAATTTCATAAGATGTGATATATGTTAATATTTTTTCTTTATCTAAATAGGTATTAAAAATAATAAGTAATTGTTTATATTAGTATAATTTCATATATTATACCATTATTACACTTACATAACTTATATATTTATTTAATTTATTTAAATAAAATTATTATATATTTAATATGATAAAAAATATAAGAGTATATTGAAAAATTATTCCCTTCTTGTATAAAAAATGATCTTTTAGGTTGAATTTTTTTTAATATTCCTATAAATTTTTCGAATTTATTATTATTCATTTACATGAACATTAATTTATCATTACCATTATGACAATTTTAGTAAAAAATATTAAATAAGAATAATATTGTTTCATTTATTAGTTTTCTTTTTTGATTTATAGTTTTTCATTTTTTACATGGATTTGTATTGTAATATTTGAATGTATATATTTTTTATTAATTGTTTGTTACATTGAATTGATTGATAAGGAAATATCAATCAACTGATCAAACACATCCTTCAGTAGATGAATTAGTTGATAGAACCTCTATAGAGTAATGTGCACAAGTTCCACCTTATGATCCACAACCTCGTTTACAAGACTCATATACTCCAACATTGTCAAAGAAGAGTTCATGGATGGGTAAAAATGGCACCACACATTTACCCAAATTATCAGTTGGTCATAGCTAGGTCTCGAGGACATTAGTAGGCATTCATGATAATGATATTCCATACAGTCCTAATGCAAAACAATTAAAGACTTTCTTGAAAGGTAATGGTAAAATAAACTTATGTATTTCGTTTAATGATTGGAGAAGTGTTGAAAAAGTAACACTATATTAGTTGTGGTGGACCAGTTTGGTATGCTTTTTTTGTTATTGTTTACTATGATTGAAATGTTTGTAGTAATTTATATTTTCTTCTTTCTTATGAGATGACATTTGATATACCTATGACAAGAGGAGTCATGAGTAAATTTTTATCAATGGATGCTAGGACCTGGAGGGATTTAAACTCAACCCTCAAATATTAATTCATTATTGGTCATAGGAAACAACACAATCCAAGTGATATATATAATTTTATAGATTAAGAAACATGGAAACAGTTTGTTGAAATTTTAAGACAAGAAGAATTTTTTTGAAGTGAAATAAAGAATTTTAGAAGCTTTCTTATATTATAATTATATTATGAAATATTTCTTTTAATGTTTTCTAATTATTAATTTAAAAGAATTATGTAGATCACATTGGGAGATCCAATCTGGAAATGTATACACTCACACATTATCTCAGTGGGGTACACTTTATTGACTAAAAAAATGAAGGGTGAAAATTAAAAAAATGATTAGGTTATTCTTCAATATCTAGGGAGGTTTCCCCTCAACCCAATGGATAAAAAGGAAACATGGATTATGGATCATATGAGAAAAAAGGAGAAATTTTATATAGACTAATCGATGGGTTTACATGAGAGGATTGTATGTGTTTTATTTTATTTATTAAATTATGTTTATTCAATTGTTTATATTTTTGTAATCATTAAATAATTTATATTGGATTCACTTATGGAGTAGAGAATACAAGAGGTATTTGTTGCCGAGGGAGCTAGGATATTTTATGATTAGTATTGGGAAAGCCTGAACACTAGAGTATATACGAGGATACCTAGTAGTTGTATCCGTGAGAAAAGTGTCACCACATTAATTAGTGTCTGTAATTTATGGTATTTATAAAAATAATATAATATTTAAAGGATGATGTTCATAATATCAATTTGATGATGGAGGAATATATTAGAGCATCGAAAAAATTCATGTTTTCCGACATGAAAAGAAAATTTCAGACTACAGCCCCAAATCCTCCTCCATCTAAAGACCACCATTTTTATCATACTCCTAAACCCACTCTTCCACCTCTTCCTACATACCCCATTTTTTATCCTACTCAAGAAAACCCTCTTCTACAGCTTCTTTTTTACTATTAGTTTTATGTTGATAATCCATAACATAATGTAGCATATAGGATGATATATAATATTGGACAGACAATTAATCATCAACATTTAGAGATAGATTAACATTGGTACATTGTACTTGATATTATTGATATATCATCTTGAGTACTGTTACCAATAGATCATTTGACGATTGTTGGACAAAGTATTAGCCACTTTTTATTTTGGCCATCTAGACTTCTACATCACATTAACATCGATGTATGTGTATATTTTATATTTTATTTGTTTTTTTCTATAAATTTTTTTACATTTTAATGTAAATATAATTATATATTTATTTATATGAATACCTTAAATATAAAGTAATAATATATATCCAACAAATAATACACTGTGATAGACACAAGATATATAGATTATAGATGTTTTGAATGATTTTTATTATAATCAAGTTTTTTCAGGGGTGTTTATATGATTATAATAAAATATAATGTATGCAAGCATGAAATAACAATGGGGATGTTGAAAAAAAGATATCATGGAGTTTTTAATAGTAGATAAGTTGGCTATAAATGCGATGAAATTTTTTCAATGTATTTCTTAACAAAAATTATTCCCTACATTAAATTTAATAAAAATTTATATGTGGTAATGTTTTTTAATAGGTATATTTATTAAATGAGTGATGATAATGAAAATATTGATGTATATATATTGATGACCACAATTAACATCACTTGAAGAATGAACAATGACGGAATAGGAAAGAATAATGTATATTTATTAATAATTTGAATATAATATAAATACATAATGAGGGATGTATCCTTATGCTAAGAGGAAAGAACCATATATCACACAAAGTGTTATTTAACTATTTACATAATTAACACTATCATTAAATTTTCATTTATATCAGTTACCATTAGATGTTTGGTGTTTGATGGATAAATGATAAAATACATTAATAGATATGCTCTAGCCCTCATGATCTGGGATGAAATTTTATGAACATGTTGGAACAATATGTTTTAATTTTCTTATTAATGTTGAATCATATAATTTATTTTAAATTTATTTTATTAATTTTATTTTCTAATAGGGGATGGTATTTCATTTAAAAAACATCAAATAAAACAAATTACATGATTAAATAAATATAGTAATCGTGAATTTAAATTTTTATTTAGTTCATTTATGATATATTACATAAAAATGATATATTGAATTGTCAAACTCATTTAAATGTCATTTTTATAAACAAATAGTCATAAAAAATGATGATATGTTGTGTGAAGATTTATATCTGAAATAATTACAATTAGAATTATTATGAAGTTCAACCAGGATAGATTTCCTTCTAAAGAATTCCTTAATATTTAATGTGTTTTATTAAAAATACATGATATATGATTTTCTTGTAATTTGTATCATTGTAATGACTCATGAACCTATATTGTAGAATAGCTTACACAATTACTAGTGTGTTGGGAAAATAATTTGGCAGGTTTGGTGGGATTTTAGTTTGTTTTTGTTGAATATTGTAATTTTGAATGTTTAATTATAAATGTGTATTTTATAGATGTTTTAGTTGTATTTAGGTTTTTTTGTTAATATTTTAACTTTAAATGTTGTAATAATTAATGTGTATTTTTTAGTTTTTTTGAAGCTTGATTCTGTTCCTTCCTATTTTTGTATTTTGTTTGTTTGGTTTGCAGTGTAGATGAATGATAAAATGAATTTTTTTAAAAAGATTCTGTCATTTTATAACTGATGTAACAAAGATGTTATTATTCTTTTTACATTAGTTTTTTATATAACCGACATGGTTTATGATCTTTACATCAGATATAAAATAGTTTTCGTAAAAACCCATTCATCCAGAACCCTTATCACGCACGTTTTTATATTACTGATGTGGTATATTGTTTTTCATATAAGTTGTAAAATAATTGACATAAAAATCCCTTCATATTAAAGCCTTTCACATCAGTTTTTTATAACTGATGTGGAAATGTGTTTGTTATATTGGTTATTAAATAATATGTCTTCCAAAGGCTTTAGGATGAAGGTTTTCCATGTCTGTTTATATGTAAACAATATGGTATATCCTTATTTACATCATTTATTTAATAACCATCATAAAAAAATAGTTTCATTATACATTTACAAATTTCCATTTTTTTAGACAATTATAAAAAATATGTACAACATTATCTTTAATAATGTCATCAAATAACATACCAAAAAACTAATGTTAAAAATAATTTTTTCCATAGTGACATCTTCTATCACATATGATTCTAAGGTTAAATATATCAATAGATAATTTTATAAATTCATGATCATCATTCTGATTTTTCATAGATCTCCACTGAAGGGTTAATGATTTATGACCATAATGATTCATCATGATGAGATATTATAGGTGTGATAAAAATATAATAAATTGGGGATGCAAAGAAATTAAATTTACAGCTAAATCATGAAAATAATTAGTATTGAATGAAAATTAAAGTTTGAAAAAAATGCATATATTAAAATCTATGATCGGAAGACATTGAATAAAACATGTGGGGAAGATGGTTATTATTTATAGTTTATCCACATTGTTCACCCCTATTTCCAGTGCATATAGATGGTTTTTCCTTTATTCGAGAGGCTCCATGTGTCGTAGAAGACAGAAATGATTAGTTATGTTAGGGGATTATTTTTCCCTTGAACACACATATTTAGTGTTAAGGATAATCTATTTATATTTTTTTCTATGCTTCATGGAACTATTGTGTATCTTCAATTATAATCCCATAATACATGTTCATATTTTTATAGGTGATGTGGGAAATGTATGTGTTACATCATGTGTGTGCATATAGAATTGAATGAAAGGGAAATTAGAAATTTAAATTTGGGATTAGGATGTGTGATCAAAGGAACTCATGTCATTGTCTTTCCATTTATACTTTTATGGATTTCCTCCAACACGGTCTACTCATTTATATAATTATAGAGTAGTTTCAATTCATACCCAGTGTTTCAACAATGATATTCAATTAGTGAATCAGTGTCTAATAGTAGTCATTCAACATTCATCGAAAACCATTTATCTAATAGATTTTTACAAAATATGCCATTATTGAGAAAACTAACATTGGGTGAGGAATTTCATTTAATTAGTGTGGGATTTTTTATATAGACTACTAACCACATCTATGGGGAAAATTTATGTCCACCTCCATCTTCATTCATGTACATGGAAAATGTATAAAAAATTAAAACCCATAATTCAATTTATTCTATTATATATAAATTTTTATCTAGAACCTCTATTTTGTTAATAATTGGACATTAAAAATTTGGTTGCTGACATTTTCTCAGATGGTGGCCAGATTCGGTCATTACCCTCATAGAAGAATGTACATCACCAGTGGGTACGATACATTAGGGAAGTGAAAATTTCTCCATGATAATTATCTTTAGCATTCCTAACAAGTTTTCATGCTCAATTGGATATTGAGTATAATAATTTAACAATGAAATTATTGGAACCATAGGAAATGATTCATAGTAGTCTTCAAATGGGATCATGTCTAGGTAATCATGGTAATGTGGTAGAAATTGGCTCGAACATGATAGATCAATAGATTGTCCCGCTATAGGTCAATTTACCATCTCTTTCACAATGGTGAACATGAAACACAATGGGTCTTCATTGGTGATTCTATGTCAACATTTTATCAAATGATTATATATTTATGTTCAATCACATTTTTTCTACATTAATATCATTATCAACTCAGGTTAATTTCATCATTTTCTTCCCTTATGTATCAGTCCTGGTTGTTTCTAGTTCCGTGAGCCTCACCATTGTTGGTGTCAATAGAGTTCTGGGGATCTTCATCCTCAATGATCATGGGAGTCCATATTATGTAACTGAATTATAACTATTCGTACCCAATATTTAGTTAAACTTGTGACTTATATTTAATATATGCTGGATCGAGTTCAACTTTTACATACTAGCACTAGGGATATTCATGTTGATAAACTAGATTTGGTAAGTTTGAAGGTAATATGTTCAAGAAGTCAAAGACAAGGATAAAAGGAGGAATTATTGATTAAGAAGTCTGGTTATAGATCACTCCATTAAAAAATTATAGAGAGGAGGTACCACGATCGATGTAGTTTCCTTCAAATAATCAAATTACTTTTTTAAATTTTCATTTGGGTGATATCTTGTTTTTTTTTCTGTTGAAGCTAATTGACATTGCGAAACATCAAACTCATAACCACTCTTTATTGTAAAAATCACATCACTACTTCCAAAATATATACAGGATGGCTCAAAAACAACTAAATGTTGTCTCTCCACAAAATGAACGGACACATCTAGACATTACAAATATTTTATTTCTGGTCTCTTTCACAGTTGCAATTTATTACTTTTTAAATAAAAAATCTCCATAAATGTCTAATTATTGTAATGGGTGTGTCGACTAAAAGAATAGAAACAATTATCAATCAATGCCTTTGGAAATGTTTATGTGAATTTCACTACAAAAATTATTTATTCGTGCTTAATTTTTTATTTGAAATTTGATAAATCAAAATAAATTCAAAATTTCAGAATTTTTAAAAATATTTTCAAATTAATTTAGTATGAAAATCATTAGATTTAATTAATTTTTCCAAAGTAATACAAATTTAATCATTAAAAAATAAATTCTAAATAAAATGAAAAACGAAAAGTATACATTCAAAATAAAAGTAAGGCTTTCATTTAATTAAATAAATATATAAAATAATTAAAACAAAAAATTAATAATTTTAATAATTTAATTATAAATTTTATCCATTAATTTTATGTTAATGTGTAAAAATTCAAATTCAAATTCAAATTTATGGAATTTATATTTTCCAAAAAAATGATAAAATGAAAATCAAATAATTAATTTTAGAATATTTTTATTTATGAATAGAATTCAAAATATCATAAAAAACACTATTTTTGTTGTATTAAAATAAAAAGAATGTTTAATTATTAAAAAATTATGACCAAACATGTTAATATTTTTAACTCACATCAAATACAATGGGAATGAAAGATAAAATAAAAAAGGTTGAATTTTCTAATATGACATCTCAAAAATTATACGAACCAAAAATGATTCAAACAATTCACAGGTTCCATAATCGTATTCCATATCATAACTAATCCATGATATATGATTAATACAAAATTATTGAATATGTGAAAATAACGAGTTCCTAATAGAATACATGTGAGCTATAAATACATGCACACAACATTGTATATTTAGTGTGTGAGAAACTCATTCCGTATAAAATTTCACAGATGAGTCTATACTGTTTTATTTACATTAAAATCATTGAATTTTAGATTGAAAAATAATTATGAAAAAAGATTTCATACAAAAATTAATTGAAAAAAATATTAGGAATATCTATTTCTTTCCAAAATAATTCTAAAACCATTAAAAAGAAGAGTGGATAATCCATTCTATAACCTTTTTTTACACTAAATACAAATTTAAATACATTATTTTACAATTCTCATTTAAAAATCATGAAAAAGAAATATTATATTTTATGTGAAAATAAACATTTGATCCTATTTTCCAGATAATCATTTCCCATATTCCATTATTAACACAATTTCCCCATTAATTTTAAAATAAAACACACTATACAACTATTTATAAATAAAAATTAAAGAAAACAATAATATTAATATAACCCTAGGGATAAATACAACTATACAAAGATATCAATTGAAAAAATAATAAAAACCCCATAGGCAAGCTATGTTGGTGTGAAAATGAACTGATATAAAGGGGATAAGAACAAGGCACATATATATATATATATATCCAATAAATCTTCCAAACTATGTTTTCGAAATATGGGGAACTCACTGATATTAATCAGGAATGATAATATACCATCTTAATTAAGTAACTCTCTCTACCTCCTCTTAGGAGATACTGGAGCATTCCGCTCTACACCCATCACTAGTGCATAAAACGTTATTTACGCCCGTTATTTTTCATTTTTTACGTCGGTTTTTAGCCGACGTTAATACAGATGATGTTATAAATAATGTTTTGACCTCGGTTATTTAAAAACTGACGTACAAAACATAACATCGCGGTGTTTATCACGTCGCTTAATTAATAACCGACTTGACAAAACTGGGGGGGTTTATCATGTCGGTTATATAATAACTGACGTGATTAACCCGTGCAGGGGATGTTTATCACATCAGATATTTTATAACCGACGTGATAAACCCCTGGGAAATGGTTTATCTTGTCTGTTATATAATAACCAACGTGCTAAACTAGTCCGAGTGTGTGTGTGTGTGTGGGGGGGGGGGGTTATCACGTCAGTAAATAAATAACCGAGGTGATAAAAGTCCTCAAAAATAGTTTACCACGTCGGTTATCTAATAACCGACCTAATAAACCATTTCCCAGGCCTTTTATCACGTCGGTTATTAAATAACTGACGTGATAAACCATTTCCCATGCCTTTTATCATGTCAGTTGTCAAATAACCAACATGATAAACCATTCTATAGGTGTTTATCACATCGTTTAACTAAAAAACCTATGTGATAAACCCTTCCCGATTTCTTTAGAACATCGATTTTAAAATAACCGACGTGGAAGACAAATGTTTTTAAAAAAAATCAAATGTAGTCCTCTGCTCTCCCCTAGAAACAACCAGAACCCGAATCAAGAATTCGTACCACGAAAATCGAAGTAGATCAAAACATGAACTAATGCAAAATTAAGCATTTACATTGATATAATATAAAACATAACCCATTGGATATCCCTCCCACCACCCCCTGAACAACACCCCTCACCCCACTTGACAACCCCCGACACACCCCTAGACTACCCCAGTCCTCCTGGATAGCCCCAAACACCCTATGGAAACCCTCCACCCTGCTGATCAGCACCCCCTCACCCCCTCACCCCACTTGACAGCCCCCACCACACCCCTGGACTGCTCCCCGACCCCCTGGACAACCCCAAACACCACGAGACAACCCCCCCCATGTATACCCCTCACACCCTGGACAGCCCTCCCCCACCCCACTGGACAGCCCCCACCACACCCTTGGACTGCCCCCCTGGCCCCCTAGACTACCCCGAACACCCCTGGACAACCCCCCCCCCCACCCTCATGTATATCCCCACCCCCTAGAAAGAACTTCCACATCCCTGGACAACCCTCCCACACCCCTGAAACAGACCAAAAAGTTACCAAAAACAAACCAGAACCCCCTCACCCCACTAGACTGCCACCACCACACCCCTATAACCCCCCCCCCCACACCCCTAGACGTCACCAGCACCCCTAAGCACCCCCACCCTCCTGTAGACCCCCACCCCCTGGACAACCCTCCCATATCCCTAGAAAGCCCTCCTACACCCTTGAAAGAGACCAAAAAGTTATCAAAAACAGACCAGAACCCCCTCAAACCACTAGACAGCCCCTACTACACCCATGGACTTCCCTCACCCCCCCCCATCCTGAGGGATACCCTGCCCCCCCCCCCCATTGGACTGCCCCACCACCCTAGAAACCCCTCTAACCCCAAAAGACACCCTCATACCCCCGAACACCCCCCTGGACAGCCTCCCACTCCCCTGGATAGCCCTTCCACCCTCCTAGAAATGCTCCCACCCCCTAGACTGCCCCCCTCCCCACTCTCATGGACACCCAAGACCCCCCCACCCCACCGGACGACCCTCCCAGACCCCTGGACACCCCTACCCCACTAAACACCCCCCCCCCCCAAACCCTTGGCACCCCTCCCACCCAGACCAGAATCCTTACCAGAAAAACCATCATAAGTCGACCAAAACAAGAAGTAGAGAAAAATTAAACTTTCACATATATAACATTCAAAACATACACTGCCAACATAAAAAAACTAAATCCCACATAAATGACTCCCAAATACACAATTACAATGACAATATTCAAAATTACATTTTACATTACAAACAACTAAAATTCAATCAAGCCTGTAAAATAATTTGACCACTCCACCTGTAAGGGTTTGATGTCTTCAATAGTATAGGGGTGAGGGTCATCAAAAAGATACAAATGAAAAATATAGTAATTAACGTGTATAATAGATAAATCAAATTGAAATATCATAGCAAAGTTTAAGAGAAAATTTTACCAGATCAAAATTCAAGAACTGTCCTAGTTGTTATTATTTCATAAATAAATCTTAACATATAATATATGCATTCGATGACATCTTGTTGTTCATGAAAATTCTGTTTGAATGAGTGTAAATTCAATATATTATTTTTATGTAATAAATCAAAATGTACAAATTATAAATGGATATTTACCGTCGCATTTACATATTTGATCTTTTCATTCCTTCTCTTTGTGTTTTTTTGAAAGTAGACCCATTCCCTTTTAGAAAATAATTTGAATGGGGTATATTTAAAATTCATTATAATATATAAAACTATTGAGAAATTGAAATTTACTTTTCCAATATATTCTTAAGACACTCTCGCATATCATCATGGATAGAGCATATCCAATAAAGTGTTTTCCCCCTTGGTAAAAAAAGACCTAACATCCAATGATCACTGATAAAAGGAAATTTAAGGTTAGTGGTTTTTTATGTTAAATGATAATAAACTCTTTGAGAGGGATGTGTTTCATAACTCTCACAAAAAGGCATCATCCAACATTGTGTGAATATAATTTTTTCAAGTCTATCAGCAATATAAAGCATACTTTTTTCCTCATACAATGCACATGCTTCATGGTAAATCAATTGCGGGTCCATGAATCCATATACATCTGTCATCTCATTACTCTCATAAATTTTATAAATATACCTAATACAAAACAGACATAAGTATACATTTTTAATAAATATAACACAGGGAAAACGTGTTAAGACTTACATGGAAAAAAATTTCGCCACATTGATGCCCACCTTTTCTCCAGTAACAAGCTCTATCATATCAGTTTTCATAATCCTCACACTTATTGCACGTCCACAAACATGAGCTTCCTTTGGAAACTCATAATTACCTGCCAACACATTTGAATACCTTGACAATATGTCAAGACTACTAGAATCTGTAATTGATGTCATCGCCATTTCTCATTGTTGATGTCTACATAGTATTTATTTACCTTTGAAGTATTCCTGTAAAAATAAATAAGAAAAATATATTCGTTTTCAAATGATAAGACAACTTTAATAAAAAAAGATATAACAATCATAACACTATGGTAAGGAGTTGAAGAAGTTTGTATGGCCAAATTAAAAAATGGTCGATACTATGTCCAACTGTCGTCACCTCATCTGTATGTAATGATACTCGAGCTTATCTATCTTTAATATCTGGTACAGTGACCCTCTGATTATCTACCTCTAATTATTGATGATGAACTGTATCTCCTATACAATATACCAACCCATATGAAACTATATGATGTTGAGTATCATCAACATACAACTCACAATAAGTAGGAAGATGCGGCAGAGGAGTAGGATAAAAATGGGGTCCTCAAGATGAGGTGGGGGAGTGGGAGCTACTGGCAGAGGCGGAGGATAAATAATGGGGTCTACAATTGGAGGTGGAGGAGTGGGAGCTGCATTCTGAAATTGTCTTTGCATGTCTGCAAACATAGACTGTACTAAGGCTCTAATCTTTTCCTCCATTGTCGTGTTAATATTATGAATTTCAACATCCAAGGATTCTATTTTTTTTATAAACCCCCTCAACGTTAAAAGTTGAAAAATGTGGCAACACTTTTCTTACCAAAACACCTTCCAGATATCCTATTACACAACCATGATGTTTAGGATTTCCCAATGCTATAGATATAATATCATGCCTCACAGTAGCTGTAAATTCCCCCTGTGAACTCTATTCTTAAAGAGAGTCTTGTATTAATTAGCTGAACATTTCTGTAATGATTGAAATTATATGAAGAAAATAGTTAACATAAATAAATAAAATTGATATCTTACAATCCTCCTAGCTACGATTATCGATTCTTTCGAAACATATTTCCATTTCTTTACAATCTGATATCTCTTACATTTTTCATGTCTAGATGGATGGGAGGGAGTGGCCACCTCTCCAGAGCTTGATGACTCTGCTCTTAGTTGTTGAAATATTTCCACCGTCATTTTTCCTTCCAAAAATGCATACCCACCTGAGATAAATTATGAGGGTATACATTTTTAGACTGGATATCCTGATGAGATTTCATTGTTTTCTATAAATTAAGAATATGAAATCATTAACAAAACATTAATAAGATAATTTATATAAGAAACATAAAAAAGTTTACATTGCCCTTACCAAAACTGACTATTTTCTTCTACTTTCAAAAAACTCTCTCCATGTGTCTTCATCTATAAAAGGATATATACGACAAGGATTGTCATGACTCCTATGACCATAAATGAAATCAGATGATGGGGTTGATTTGAAATCCATCCATCTCATGGCAGTCAACGATAAGAATTTCATCCTGACTCCTCCAGTGTTAGGAATATCAAATGTCATCTGATAATGAAGAGGTTAAAAATATTATATATACTAGAAACATTTATAGTATAGAAAAACAATAGAAATATTTCATACCAAAATCTTCTCCCACAGCAGAGATATTATCGCTTTATCTACACTTCTCCAGTTATCATATAGAATGGTTACTTTTCTCCTAGCCTGAGTTGATACAAAACTCTTAAAATCATTTGCATTTAGACCACTATGAATATCATCATCATCAAACTCAATGAGTATCCTCTGATTTTGTATATGAGAAAGTGATAATTTTTGTAAACAAGTGCACCCACATTTACCAACCTTTGAACTCTTTGTCTTAATAGGTTCACATGAAAAAGATTGGGGAACATCAAGAGGAGAACGTGAATGTTCCTCCCCAGAGGTATGAACAATATAATCATCTCCAGAATCATGTGGTTGATCAACTGAATGATCTTTCATTATCCTTCAAATAAAAAAAACAATCATTAGTTCACAAATATACAAATTCAAATATTTTAATAATACTGTAATCAGAAAATAGAAAATTGTACTAAGTTACATAATAGTTAATATTGTTAATATGGAAAGCATGTTAAATAATGGTAAAGATGTTCAAGATGGTCAAGATGGTCAAGATGGTAAACATGGTAAACCTTGTAAACATGTTAAAGTAATTGTCACTGAACAAAAATAATAGATATATAATTCATGTAATGGTAATCATGATAATGTAAACTAAACAAACTTAAAACAAACAAAAACATATACTTATTTTGTTTTAATACATGTTTTAATAGAGAAAAAATATACAATATCTAACATTTTATGAAAAAAATAAATGTAAAAAAAAATAAACATATGTTAGCTATAATTTTAGGAATATACAAATGGATTGTATTCCCAAATTCCTTCGTCGTGATCATTCCATATGGCACAAACCATGTCTTCAACATTCTCATCATCATGGTCTATTAATCTTTCCATGGATGTAGGGATCTCACATAAATCAGCATCTTCATAAATTTCATCCTCACTAACTTATTTCTTTTTCCCTTGTAAAACAACATCCCACTGCATATCTTATTGATCTACTACATTGAATTTTTTTTTGCATGTGTTGCCATTATAAAAGAATCAGCTGTGTCTTCCAATCTATTCAGATTAACAAGTGTCATTCCAAATTTATCATGTCTGACAATGTTTTTACCGATAATCCATTTACAGTTAAAAACAAGAACTTCAATTTTATTGTAATCCACCTCTGATATGTCTTCAATCACTCTATAATACGCACTTGATGCATAAATTTGGTTTTTTTCCTTAGCACTCGAAAAATGCATTGCTTCTGCAAACACCAATACACCACTATTCTGAACTACACTTATATTGTCCTGAGCTTTTGTATGAAATTTATAGCCATTAATGTCATAACTAGGCCATGATATCACATTTAAACATGGACAACCCACTATCCATTTTAATGTCTCTGATACATCTTCTCTACCAAGAATGGTCTTTTTAAACCATGAAAAAAACTTTTTTTGTGCTCATTCAAAATCCGCATTTCTTTCTTCTTTGGATGACATTGTTTCAAATCATTAATATGCAATGTGATATACGTTTGGGAATCAGATATGTTATTCATGATTTATGATTCTATCTTCTTCATCTGTTCAGCTGGAAATGATTTGAATTTCAAGCCAGGAATCCCCTTTCCCTCATTATTAACTTGTTCATGGAGACATGGAGGCAATCCTATGTGTTGTTCCGCAGCCAAGTAGCTCGTACAAAAATCTACTACCTCCTCATAAATATACATTTCAATAATGGAGGCTTCACGTCGATATGGATTTTTAACATACCCCTTTAATATTATTATATACCATTCAAAAGGATAAATCAAATGAAGATATACAGGTCCACAAAGCTTTATTTCTCAAACTAGATGAATCATTAAATGCACCATTATGTCAAAAAAACATGGAGGAAAATACATTTCCAATTGAAAAAGTATAAAAATTGCATCATTTTCCAAAATGTTCAGAACATTCACATCAATCTCCTTGTTACAAATTGAATTGAAAAAATAACACAACTTCATTATAGTCTTTGTTACACAGATGGTCAATATCCCACACAATGAAACTGGTAGAATTTGTTGCATCATGATGTGACAATCATGTGATTTCACACCTATCAACTTCAAGTCCTTAAAAGAGACAAAAAAGTTTACATTTGAAGAATAACCTTGAGGCACTTTGATATCATGAAGACACTGACAAAAGCTAATTTTCTCCCTCTTCGATAATGTATGACAAGCCGGGGGAATAAAAGTTCATCTTCCTTTGGGAGTGGGAGATAACTCCAAATGTATGTCCATTGATAGTAAGTCTAATCTTGCATTCAACCCATAATTTGTCATTCAGTTAATATCTAACAATGTTCCAATCAAACAATCACATATATTCTTCTCCACGTGCATGACATCAATATTATGTTTAACTCCATGATACCTCCGATATGGTAGCTCAAAAAATATTGACCTTTTCTTCCAAATATGTCTATCATTACCAGATTTCTATGTCTTTCCCAAGGTCACATCATGGTTTTTCACCCTTTCAAAATAAAGATCAGGGGATAAAGGTTTTGGAACAGTATCAAATTCTTGTGAGCCATTGAATTTGTTTTTTAGTCTTCTATAACGGTGATCCATAGTCAAAAACTTTCGATGACCCATGTACACTATTATCCTCCAAATATGAAATTGACAATAGGATGTCTGTTGTTTGCAAATTGGAAATGCTTTATGCCCTTTAACACTGTATCCATTCAAATTTCCATACGCTGGGAAGTCATTTATAGTGAACAGAAGCACTACATGCAGTTGAAAATATTCAATTTTTTAATAATCATATACCATAATCCCATCAGCCTATAATAGTTTCAAATCATCAATCAATGGTGACAAGTAAAAATCAATATCATTGCTAGGTTGCTTTGGGCCAGATATCATTATGCGCAACATGAAATATATTCGATTCATAAAAACATCAGGAGAGAGGTTGTAGATTACCAATAAAATAGGCCATGAACTATGTGTGATACTGAGGTTTCGGTACGGATTCATTCCATCTGTGCACAACCCTAGTCTGAGATTTCTAATTTCATTTCCAAATATAGAATATTTCACATCTATTTTCTTCCATTGTGGAAAATCAGTTGGATGACATATTTTTCCATCACATACCCTCTCATTATCATGCCATCTTAACCTTTTTGCATCTTGTGAATTAGAAAATAAACATTTGAAATGATGAATTATAGGAAGATACCAAAATACATTTGAAGGGATCTTTGTAATCTCTACATCATCCTGTGATTTTTCGTTCACCTTATATCATGAAGTCCCACATTTAAGACACTCTGACAGAAATTCATATTCCTTCTTATATATAATCCAGTCATTCGGACAGGCATGTATTTTCTTGAATCCCAATCCCATCGGGCATAATATTTTCTTGGTCTTATAATGTGAATCTAGAAGATCGTAATCTTTTGGAAGAATGTCATTCATCAATTGTAGCAGCTCTGTAAAACTTTTGTCACTCCATCCATGTTTCGCCTTCAAGTTAATAAATCTTAACATCACCAAAAAAACCGTCAAATCTGTATAACCAGGATATAATGGTTTTTCAGCAACCCCATATAGACGCGCAACTTTTGGTTCTATCTTAAATTGTTCTGCTACAATATCGTGAATCATTTCTTCAATTCCATCGGAGTTACCATCTTGCGAATCATCATCATCAGTGAAATTCTGTCCAGTTTCACCATGCCAAATCCATGGGTTGTAACTTGTATTAAAACCATGACAAATAAGATGATCATTTATTTCTGTACTTTTCAACTTCTTCATATTCAAACATTTCAGGCCTGGACAGAAAAAAATGTCACTACTTGGAACATTTCATTTTGAAAAATCCAAAAAGGCATCAACACCTTCCTCGTATTCATTTCTCATTCAATGCGCCATAATCCAACTTCGACTCATTATTACCTATAACAAATAAGGAAAATTTATATATTTTTAAGTTAAGACAAATATATGTTTATATGAAAAAAAATCATAATTTTAATGTAAAACAATTTTGAAATATAAATCAAATATATGCGTATTTAAAAAAAATTTAATATTATTTTAAAAACAAAATATAGTTACATATAAAAGTTTTAAATTCCCATGAATCAAAGAAAACTATAGGGCCTACAATAGTTGATAGAAAATTGGAGAAAATGAAGTAAACCTGAGAATCAAATCAAATTTAAAATAAAAATTCAGATGGATAAAATCACAATGTAAATACAATAATCACATCACTATCATCTTGTCATAATCTTAGAAACCATGATGCAGTAGTAAATCCCTACTGACACTTAACCCCCACCCCCTTGGACACCCCCTGGACCACTACCCCCTTGTATAGCCACCCCACCCCCTGGACACCACCCCCACCCCCTATGACACCCCAAGGACACCACCACACCCTTGGACAACCCCCCCCCCCCCACCCCTCCTGGACACCCCACCCCCTGGATAGCCCCCACCCCTATAGACAACACCCACCACCCCTCCTGGACACCACCCCACCCCTACCCCTTGGACACCCCCTAGACAGCACCCCACCCCTCTAGACAGCAACCCCACCCCTCCTGTACACCACCCCCACCCCGATCCACTTAGACACCCCCCTGGACACCCCCCAACCCTCTAGACATCCCCCACCCCTGGACAGCCCCCACCCCTCTGGACAGCACCCCCACCCCTCCTGGACACCATCCCCCAACCCCTACCCCCTTGGATACCCCCCTAGACCCCCCAACCCTTTGGACATCCCCCACCCCCCCAGTCTACCCCCAAACCCTCCGGACAGGCCCCCACCCTGTTGGACAGCCCCACCCACCCCCTTGGACACCCCCCTGGACACCCCCCTGGACACCTCCAACCCTCTCGACAGCCCCCCACCCCCTGGACAGCCCCACCCCTCTAGACAGCACCCCCACCCCTCCAGGACACCACCCCCACCCCTAACCCATTTGACACCCCCCTGGACACCCTCCATCCCTTTGGACAGCCCCCCCCCCCCCCACACCCCCTGGATAACCCCCACCCCTCTAGACAGCACACCCCACCCCTCCTGGACACCACCCCCACCCCCTACCCCATTGGACACCCCCTGGACTCCCCAACCCTCTGGATAGCCCCCACCCCTCAGACAACCCTCAAACCCTCTAGATAGGCCCCCACTGCCCTGGATACCCCCCCCCCCCCCACCCAACCACCCCCTTCGACACCCCCACTCCCTTAGACCTCCCCCCCCCCCACAGACACGCACCCCTGGACTGCCCCCCACCCCTCCATGGACACCATGGACAGCCCCCAACCCCCTGGACAACCACCAACCCTCTTGACAGCCCACAAAACCATGCGATTTTAACCTCAAGATACTAGTTTTGGCATATCTATAGATTTTAACCACATCATACTAGTTTTGGTATCATGCCATTATTCAAAATGAGAACCATGAATTGTATCTTCTACTAGTCTAAAATGATATATTGTGCAATGAATCATATTTTAATAGCATATGACGACTTATAATAGTCCACAAAAATAAGCGACGTAAATAGATCATGGAACAAAAAAAAGTGATACCCAAAATAGAAACAACCACGGATCCAAAACAAATATTCCACCAGTAAAATCCATATATATACTTATAAAATAAATCATACTGGTACATAGAATTGGTGTATCACAATGGATTAAATATAAATTCCAGTAATATAGTTGAATTAGATCATTAGTTGTCAATAACTACAAAAATTACAATCAATGTCGGGCATTCACGAAACAAAAACAACAGAAATAGATGTAGGTGAGGATTACGTGAATATTGCGAGTCGATATATTAGATATAGGTATAATAAATAAGATGGTGATGGAAAAACGAGGATAGAGGGTTCGAAATCGAAGAATCATACCTAGTTTAAACAAAAAAAATCACAAAACGTAAATATAGACTATTCGGGAAAAAAACGAACGAAATAAAGTCATGGGAGGCTTACTTGAATGTTGCGAGTTGAGATGATATATCCGAGGAGAGTAAAGATGATAAACGATGATGGAAAAATGAGTTTAATGCAATAAGATTGATAGGTCGATTAGGGTTTTCCGTGCAAGAGAGACGAGTCGTCAGACTGTCGATCGAAAAATCGTAAATGGCAGTCCGTGGGGAATGTAAATTTTTGAAATGTTTTATAACATCGGTTATTTAATAACCGACATTATAAACTATTTTTATTACATTTATAACTTCAGTTATTATAATAACAAACGTTATAAATGTATCATAGGTTTCTTTTTTTACGTCGGTTATAAAATAACCGATCTAAAAAACTATCTGGGTTGGTTTGTTAAGTCTGTTATCAAATAACCGATGTCAAAAATACCTCCAATTCCGATTTTTTATGTCAGTTATTTCATAACCGACCTAAAAAAGTCGTAGATACCTCGTTTTTTATGTCGGTTATTTGATAACCGATGTAAATATCACCGCGCATTGGTTTTTTACGTCGGTGTATATATAACATACGTAAAAAATGAATGCACCCGATTTGTAATGTCGGTTATTATAATTACCGACGTTAAAAATTTACTCTTCGTATTTTTTACGTTGGTTATAAATTAACCAACATAACAAACAACGTTTCACAGATTATCACATCATTTATATATCACCGACGTAAAAAATGGTGACGTTAAAAACATTTTCTACACTAGGTATTTCATGTCACCATGTTCAAAATAATCCTAAAGAGGGCATAACATTATAAGGGATCTACCTATCCTATACACAGTATGTTAGTTTAAATTATAATTATAACTTATATTTAGCTTCCTAAGGATTCCATTATTTCTAATATAACGAGGGGATTAAATAAGAAAAATCACAGTATCATCACAAAATTAAACATTTATAAAAAAATAAAGGAATATCATATCACCCAAACAGACTCACAAAAAACAAACCCTTTCAAATCCACATGTACGAATAAATAATAAACATTATTCAACACCCCCCTTATGGCCACAATCCATAATAAATATAAACAAATGGCCTCAACATTGACAGTAACAAGAAAATACCAGATCATCACATTTTAACTCGTCATTAACGATCCTTTGATGTCATGCTTGGACTTCAAAATAAAATATATATTATTGAAATAAAACAACATGATATCTTCTAATAATAACTAAAAAAATACACATTCCCTATAAATAATTTCAAAATAGCACCACGTCTCAATGATTTAATAATAATTTAAACAATGTCAAATCTAATACTTTTTATCAAAAATACATTTATATCAACAAAATTCACTGTTTATAATGAAACTGGTTTATTAGACCATTTTAAAACACTATAAAATCTTTTGAAGATCCACTTGAGAATTTTCAAAAACACCTTAGCCTATGAAAGCTCTATTTACTATGGAAAAAAACAATCTTTTGCGATGGATTATTTGCCACAGGAATAGTTCCCAACATAAATAGTTTGTCGAAGAGATTTTTTGTGACGGGGACATCTACCCGTCCAAAATAATTAGTTATTTGTGACAAAAAAAGACATCATGTCACAAAATGTTTGGCATAGATTATGCCCCAAACCGTGGGAAGGGTATTTGCAAAGGTGGGTGGCTCCTCGTTGCAAGCACCAGCGGTGGTAAATACAATTTGCGATGGGATATGCCATTGTCACAAATTGTGTGTCAGGAGGTCACAATTTGCGATAGGTCCCATCACAAATACCCTTTTAACCACCCGCAATAATTAATTTGATGAAAGGTATTTGCAATGGGTCCCATCCCAAATCGTTGTATTTTCAACGGGACTTCCATCCCATATAGTCTCGTCACCAAAAATCTCTCATATATCTACCTCCATACAAAATTTTCAATCTTCCCCTCTAATCATGCATTCTCTCTCTCTCTCTAAACTCTAATTTTAGAGTTAAAATTTCACAGAGTTAATTTTTTGCAGGAGATTTTGAAGTCTTCTTCTCCTATAACAAATCAAGTATAAAGATATTTATATTTTATTTAATTTAATATTATTTTAAATTTTTTATATTAATTTTAACTATTATTAGTTAGTGGTAATTAAATTTGAATTAGATTGTTCAGTTTTCAGAATTTTTTTATAATAATAAATTTAAATGATTAGTGCTATTTGTTAATAATTAGTGGAAATTAGGAATTATTAACAATACTTCGTAATGAATATAAATAATTTGTGGAAATTAGTAGCAGAAAATAACAGTAATTAATATTAAATAAATCAAATTAGTAATAATTTGTGGTAATTAGTAGTAATTAAGAAATAATAGTAATAATTAGTTAAAAATAGTAATAAATACTAATAATTTGTAATAATTAGTAATAATTAGTAATAATTAGTAATAAATTCTAATAATTAGTAATAATTAGAAATAATTATTAATAATTAGTAATAATTATTATTAATTTTTTATAAATAGTTATAAATAGTATTTTTTAGTAATAAATAATATTAATTAGAAATAAATATTACTAATTATAAATAAATAGTAAAAATTATTAAAAATTACAAATAATTTGTAATTAATATCAATATTTAGCAATAATTAAAATTAATAAACAATAATTACTAATTATTGGCAATAATTACCAATAATTAGCAAAAATTTCTAATAATTAGCAATAAATATTAATAATTTGCAATAAACAAAAATAATTAGCAATAAATAGAAATAATTAGCAATAAATAGTAATAACTACAAATAAATAGTAATAAATATCAATAATTAGTAATAATTTGATAAATTAGTAATAATTAGTACAAAATAAAAATAACTATTATGAAATAGTAAAAATTAGAAAAAATATTAATAATTTATAAAAAATATTAATAATTAGTAAAATATTATAATAATTAGTAAAAAAAATATTTATCATTAGTAATAATTTGTAAAAAGGATTAGTAACTAGTTATAAAGTATATTAATTAGAAATAAACTGGATTAATCGGTAATAAATAATATAAATTAGTATTAAACAATAATAAATAATAATATACAAAAATAACTCGTGAAAATATTAAAAAATATAATAAATAGTAACAAATAGTCATATATATTAATTAATAGAGTCAATTAGTAATAAATACTATTAATTAGATATAAATAGTAACAATTAGTAATATTAAGTAATATTCAGTAAAAAATTGTAATAATTTGTAAAAAATTAAAAAAATTAGTAATAATTAGTAATAATTAGTAACAAGTAGTTAAAACTAGTAAATAATACTATTAATTAGTATAACATAATAATAATTATTAATAATTATTAATAAATACTAATAATTATTAAATATTAGTATTAATTAGAAATAATTAGTATTATTTAAAAATAATTATTAAGAATTATAAATAATTAGTCATAATAAGAAATAATTAGACAGAATGAAGAATAATTAGTAATAACAAGCATTAATTTGTAATAATTAGTAATAATTAGTAGAAATTACCAATAAATAGTAATATTTATCAATAATTACTAATAATGATCAATAATTACATATATTTGATAATAATAACTAATAATTCAAAATAATTAATAAAAATTATCAATAATTAATAATTATTTTCAATGATTTCTAATAAATATCAATAAATAGAATTAATTTCCAATAAATAGTAAAAACTAAAAATTACTATTAATAATTAGAAAAAATTATTTATAATAAGCTATAATTACTAATAATTAGAAATAAATTGTAATAATTAACAATAAATAATAATAATTAGCAATACATATTAATAATTAACTATAAATATTAATAATTAGCATTAAATAGTAAGAATTAGTAACATACAGTAATAATTAAAAATAAATTATAATAATTTTCAATAAATAGTAATAATTAGCTATAAATAGTAATAGTTAGCAATAAAGAGCTATAAATTACAATAAATAGTAATAATTTGAAATAAATATTAATAATTAGTAAGAAATAGTAATAAATTCTAATAGCCCATTAAAAATAGTAATAATAATTAATAGTTAGAAATAATTGATTGAATTAGTAAAAAATTGAACGAATTATTATTGAATACGGATAATTGTAATAAATTTCATGAAAAGGGCATAATTTCTCGTGGATTGGCTTCACCCCTTTTACTTGATGAGTATTCTTCTTTAAACTCTCACCCATTGAAAAGAATATGAAAAATGTGATCCAACGTATGGATATCATATATCGTTTACCTGATATTGGATTTGCATACGTAGGAGAACATTTATCATAATGTTTTCTGGTGGTTATAGTAGCAGGAAGATGATTTATTGAAGAAAAGTGGTCTCTTTTGTCTGACGACTAATTTACATTTATATTTTTTTACAAAAAAACACAATAAAGAATCGGGTTGGAGGTATTATTTTTCATTCTCATATGTAAGGGAATGGATATAAATAACTCATAGATGTTTATTCATTGTGATTTTGGTGTGAGAAATTTTTAAGTAAATGAGTCGTGAGACAGTAGAGTAACTGCCAATCCACTTGAAAATGTGTCTCCTCCAATTAGTGGTAATTAATAAGAAGTAGTTGTAATTATTTGTCTTCCTTTTTTTGTATATTGTTTTTATTATATTAAATATTCAAAAAATGTAATGATTATAAATTTTTTAGAAATACACGGAACAAGCTTGTCGACAATAGTCATTATTAGATTATCACACATGGATAAATCAACGTAGAAATTATAACAACCCTTTTATTTATTTAACACATAAACATAATTTATTACATAAAATCTCAACATGATAAAACCATGAGGATCTAGAGGTCTATTTTATTTGGTTCATAGGAACATTACATAACAACTTAAAACCTAAATCACAACATTTTATTGTATACTTATTTTACACGACCACGTCATTCCTTCAAACTTAGCATTTCATGGGATAACCTGAGGACATGCATATTAAAATGGTGACCTATAAAGACCAGTAAGTGAGTAAAAAGGCATAACTTTAAGAATACAATACATACTAGAAAATAGGAATATTAATGGATTACAAGAGAAACCTGAATATAAAGGCATGATACAGCTTTATATTCATAACATCGAAATGGGGCAACAACATTTAACATAAATAAATTAAACACCCTGATTTATTCCATGATAGAGGAATGTGGAATTCATACCTGAAACTCTATAATAAACGGTTAGATATACATATTGTTATATTTCATTGATAGAGAAATGATCATGTTATTCACTACACAATTTCATTGGCTTTGAAAATCACATTGGAATTTCTCTAACATTACAATGTGACATAATAATTCAGAAAAATGGTTAATGGGACTGAATGTGGATTCTCATAAAATGTAAATGAAGTAGACAAATAGGGGTAAAATTTATACATTTCCCAACACATGTGTTGGAATTTATATTGATAATACAAATTAATTGCTGGAATTTAAATGAGGAAAATGAGATTCATTATGGAATTTTGGCATGGTAATGGGTGTAGATGGGAGACATTAATGAGAGGGAAATGGATCTATCCTCATTTGAACATAAATATGGAAGTATATCGTAGGTTCTGAATCAAACCCAAGAATTTAAAATTGAAATTTAAAGGGAATAACAACATAATGATTTGTAGACAAAAATGATAAATGAATAAACCCCATACTTGGAAGTGTGATCCAAATGTTTTGGGAGAGGCTTGATGGGGGATTATTGGGAGCTTCTGGTGCCTTAAGAGGATTATAGGTAGAGAATGGAATTGGTTTGTCATTCTCCAAATACATTGAGTAAAGAGGATGGGGATATTGTGTGGGTTAATATGGGAAAAGAGAGGGGATTCTTTATTATTTAGAGTTTGGACACCACACATTAAAATAATAAAACTCACAAACAAATCCATTGTTTTTCCCATGGTTTTTGCAGAAGGGGGTGGATACCATTATTTTATAAGGCCAATGTCCAAAAATTTAAAAAATTAGTAGGCTTCATTATGTGGAGGTGAGTAACACTCTCAACGAAATCATTTTATAATAACTAAATGATTTATAAGTATTGGAGTGTCCACTAAGCATGGAAAAATTAATCAAACAAATATAAAAAAGAATTATATTAAATATAAAGCATATATTTTCTGATCATTTCATTTATTGTATTTTATTACATCAAAATTGGGTCATTATGATGTCATAAAACACATTATATATTAAAACGATAATTAATTTTAACACAAAAATTCCACTATCTCGGAAAATTAGGAAAAGTTAACTATTGCATTATTTTATTTTCCTCATTCCAAAAATAATATTCCTTCCATCTAAATAAATTTCTAAATGTGTGATTTTTTAATTTTAAAATAAGAACAAGAATTTATCAGAAATTCATGGGTTATGATAAATACAACTTTCAAACCACAATAAAAATCACAATTGTATCCATAAAAATTATATGCTCATTTATATTTAATATCAATTAATTTAGAAATAAAAAATTATAAATATATTATTCAATTAATAAATCCACTAATTCATCAAAATAGGTTTCTTAATAGAATACTAACTACAAATAATATTTTTTCTTTAAAAACAAATTACGATGTAATAATAATAAAATGATTGTATATTATTTATTCTAAAAAAAAAATATTTCAAAAAATCATAGTGCATTGTTCGTATTATATAACCCATATAAAACCCATATAAGACCAAAGGTTAAGGTGTGTGATGGAGACAGACTGATGGGGTGACTTGGATAACATTGCTTGGGTGGTAATCTCTATCAAATTACACTTCTCCCATAGGCAATTCAGTTTATGCACAATGAGTTAATGCTCGGCTTGGGATTGGTCAAGAGAATATCCCAATGAAACAACCTCTTTTCTGATATCTGAAAAATGGGCTTCGTATGGAGGAACCCTACTAGATGAGGCCATCACATAATTTTTCTGAGTAAATTTGATTTGTTAAAACCTTATATTTATTCTAATCATGTGATCACTATTCAAATGCTATATTCCCAATGGTAAAAATGCGTAACAGTATTTTGAAATCCAAAATCATAAACTGACGAAATGAAAATGATATATAATCATTTTACATAATAAGTCATTTAATTATATAAAAATTAATTTTCATTAATAAAGGTTTGAGTTGTTACAAAAATCTAAATGGTTTTGGTATCAATACTATATATTTTGAGGGTGTTAGTGATTTAATACCATTTTAATCATCGAAACTAGAATTTGTTTCACAAGGTACAATTATGTGTCCATGAAAAAAATGTTCTCTAAGAATGTTTGACACATTGGACAATGTTGGAGGAAATCTCTTACTTTTTCTTTTCAACCTGATTATTATTTTTGATATCAACATGGTGAGAACAAGTTCCAGGGAACATACAAATAATTTGATTTTAGATCAATCACGGTTTCAATATTTAAAACCTGATGTTGTAGGTCCATCAATTAAACAAACATAAACATAGGATGATATTAACATAACTATTGAGTTGGCACCATTTGATTTTTTTAGATGTTGAGGATTATTGAGGATTAATTATAACTTGGTTTCAAGGATAGAAAAATACCTGTTGTTGAAAAATTTAGGGTTGTTAAATCAAATAATGGAATGTCAAAAAACTATTTTGATGAGATATTTTCTTTCGTTAAAAAATTATTACCTGAAGAAAATCTGTTTCTTACAAATTACTATGAAAGAAAGAAGCTGGTTCATAATTTGGACTTTAGTTATTAGAAGATTCTTGCATGAAGAAATGACTTAATAAAAAATTCTGGTAAAAATGAGTCATTGGATAATTATCCCACAGGTGGAGAATCGATGTATAAATAAGCTCAACCGAGGATGGTTTGATCGATTACTATAAAACAGTTGTGATATTTCCTACTAACACACAGTTTGTAGCGGTTATTTTTATCACAGAACCCAATGACAATGATGACATGGAACAAAACAAATATTTCAACTAGTAAAATCATGCATCATTGATCTTGCAATTCATGGAAATATTTTTACTGAGTGAATCTAAAGTTCACATTAGAAGATCGGAACATGTGATTGGGTATTTATTCTGATCATTTCTATCAATTTGGTTTTTATATTAGTGAGTATTCATGTTGTCCAGTATTTATAACTCTGAACAATGTACCTCCATGGAGTTAATGAAAGAGAATTATATCATTTTGACATTATTAATTGGAAGTAATCTGAAAAAAAATATGGATGTTTATTTGAAACCATTTATCAATGATTTAAATTTATTATGGATTAATGTTGTTAGTACACATGATGTTTATGAGAAGAAAATTTCCTAGTAAAAGTTGCATTGATGTGGAAAATTTGTTGCTTTTCAAAATATAGTATGTTATCTGGTTCAATTACACAGGGTCCAAAATCTAGTCCTTGCTGTATGGGAGAAAATAAAAGGTTTATGCTCTTTAATAGAAAAATACCCTTCTATTTTGATTGTCATTGCATATTTCATCCAACCGGTATTCCATTTTAGAAGAACAACTCTCATTTTAGAAAAGGCATAATTGAAAGGGATGGAACTCCAATAATGATCTCAGGTAAAGAGTTAAAATCAATTGTATTTTCCTTACCTCCCATAACATTAGGACCAACAATAAACCAACAGAAAATTGATGGGCATGGGAAATAATACAATTGGATAAAATAGAGGATTTTTGTGGATCATCAATATTGGGCTGATATTTTTGTCTACCACATGTGAGATGTCATTCATATTGAGAAAAACTATTTTAATAATTCATTTCATACGTTTTTGGAAGAACCTATTAAGACCAAAGATAATTTAATGGAACGATTAGATCTTGCCCAATTCTGTAGGTGACCAGAACATAAACTGTTCAAAAATATCAGATCACATAGGTTCATGAAGCCAAAAAAATATACACTATCCAAAGAGAGTTTCATATTATTTTTTATGTGGATTTTTAATTTAAACCTTCCATATGAAAATTTTATATTACATTTTCCATATGAAGAATATTATGTATTTATACTATAGTTATGATTGATGAACCCATTCTAATGATGTATAAAGAAATTGAATAATAATGTTAGTAACAAAGAATCAGTTGAAGGTTCAATTGTTGAAGCTTATTTGAATGTGCAAATTGACTTTTTCTGCACTTATTATTTTGAATATGAATATCTATTAGAACACAAGTGCATGGGATCGAAAAATGTCGAATTTGGAATATGAAATAGGCAATCATTTATCAATTTTTTATCTACCAAATCTCGGATTAAGTGGAGTTCTTGAATGGTGGATTTTAGATGATGAACATCATTGAGCTTATACATATGGTCTGTTGAACTATAAAATAATAACATCATTTTTACTATGATTGATTTTCTCAATTCTTATATATATTATGTTTTAGTAAGTAAACTTATTTTATTTTTAGGTTATATGATAATCATATCAAGAAACTACTTACACAAATTAGAAACGTTGCTCTTAAAGAACGTTGGGAAAAACAATTCTACATGGTTTCAAAAACCAGTAACATAAATTATTGATGGTTTAACATATCAATTCAATTTATTATTTATTAAATTTATAATGTTTTTATAAAATATTAGGTGTCTGAACATGGTGATAAAATTCATTAGTGACTATTTCTATTGTGTAACCCATAATTTAAAATTTAAGTCTTATAATGCATATGTGGTTAATGGTTTTTGATTTCAAACACAATCATATGGGATAAAACAACGTACAATTGTGTTTTCTTAAGAGGATCTCATCATAGAAAATTGTAGTTGACTTTAACGGTATGGTGGATGAAAATGTTGAATGGTGTTATCTACGTGAAAATTATATAACAATCATTAAATGTTGGTGGTTGGATACTGAGAGAGGATTTTGTGTTCATCCGACTCATTGAATCATAAATCATAAATATAAATGTCTTCTTGTATTATATGAACAATTTTTACTGGCTCAAAAGGTTCATCAAATTTATTACACAAAGTACTCTGCTACTTCAAGAGACCTGAGTGATATGTGGAGCATGATAAAAATAAAATGTCGAGAAAGTCATTTTACTCAATGTGAATGTGGTTTTACTGAAGTGAAAAGAATTGAAATTTTTCCAAAGACTATTCAAAATCCATCTTTTTCACAAATACAATGAATATCAATGATGACAACCCACAATTAATGATCGATGGTGGAAATGATGTTAGTGATGTTACAAATGATTTTGAAATGGATAGAGAGGATGAAACTAATACTCATATGGGTATTGATGATCTTGAGGAGGAATATAAATAAATTGATATAATTAGATATGAAGATGATGATGAAGCTGAACATTGACATAGTAAAATTATGGTTATAATCATAACTAATATATATCAATATATAATAGTTATTTGCGATTATTTTCTAACAAAAATCATATTGTGTACCAAGAAGATGGTGATATATTTTGTCAGTTGTAGAAGGGTGACCTACCGTTGGATGAGGTGTATTTGGGAACATCTATCCCTCTGCCAACTGGTAATTCAGGGGGTATGCGGAGGGGGCACAATCATGTGCCACTAATGAAATATGACCATATCCTCGAGAGATGTTCATGTCTAGGATTCGATCCACGCACACAGAGGATTGGTTTCATGTGTATTTTAGTTAGCTCTAATTAATTTATTTATATTATAAATGTTTGATTATTTGATTTTTTTTCAGAGTTTTGTGCATATATCTTTCAGACAGGGGAGTACTATATTGCACAATTATTTTTCTCATCAATGAATCCAATGGGACCAAATTCTCATTGATGTACTGCTCAACATGTTCGATCATTTGAATCTATGTGAATTAATAATATTTATTTTTAAATTTATTTCTTCAATAACCTGATATTATACATTATTTTTAAGGATAATTGTATCTCATCGATGATAGCATGTGTTATTATATCCACGCGGCATAAAAGGTATCTATGTGTGATCATTTCTGTCAGTTTTTTCACAATTTGAGAAGGAACACCATGTTGAAATCTGGAGTGGAAGTATTTCATGATTCATTTAGACACCACTAACAAGATTACATTTCATTTCACGTTTGCGATGGATTATGTTAACACTGATTGGGTTGTGGATTTAATAGGAGATAATCATTAGGCAATCAAAACCACGAGAGACAGGAGGTGACACATCGATCCAGTAGTCATACATACAGTATGAATATAGAGAATCTGGTAAATACATTTTTAAATATTTTATATAAATTTAAATTTAAGTAATCTATTTTACATTCATATAGGTAGTCAAACAGCTCGATATTACAGACTACGACTTTTATCAGAATATGTACATTGAACCAGACACAATAGAAATTATAGGTTATCTCCGATTGCAAATAGATGACAATATTATTTATTTTCCGGTTTAAAAATTAACTGCATATAATATTTTCACTATTTTGATTTCTGATTCGAACTGAAGAAGTCATATGCATCTATGACCTCTAAAACCGAGGCTGAGAGTCTTGCTGAGAAGGCTGATCAGACTACTGACTACCAATTCGATGAGGCGGCATGGATGCAGGTGACCCAGTAGGCCTTCGAGAAGGTATTATTTGTTGGTATCATATTTTGATTAACTTCGGGAACTTCGGTTGGTACTACTTCAATAAGGGTGTCCAGCTTGAGAGGAGTTCATGGAGTGGCATCATCTTTTGGCTGAGAGTAACAGGAGCAGCTCTGAGCTCAGAGAAAGCTTATAGAAAATTTGTGTCTGGAGCTAGAGGAGATGTGGCATCACCCGCAACATCATGAGGAGGAGCAGAGAAGTCAAAAATAGTAATACACAGAGTATATGATTCGATGGTAGTACTGGAAATATGAGCTTATTGAGTACATGTGTTGTCAGACATGTAGTTGAAGGATGGAGATTCCTCCGCAATCACCTTCAGCCCATCTACCTCTTTGTGAATACTATCCCCACATCGATTTATTTTGGTGTTAAAAACATTTGAATTCCATATTTGTTTTAATTCTAACAATTTAGAATTTCTTCCATTTATATTGGTGTGAATATTTCTTAATTTATTTTATTTATATTTATTATTGTTAATATTTTATTATTTTATTATTAATGATTTTTAGTATTTTTTAATGTTTGTTTATTTTACTACTAATAATAATATTATTATATTTTTCATAAATATTAAGAATTTTAATATTTTAATATTTTTTTAATATTTTAATAATATTAATATAATTTTTTTCATAAATATTAATAATAATAATAACATTATTTAATTAATATTATAATTTATTATTAATACTATACAAATATTATTTTAATATTATTATTATATGTATTTTTATTATTTCATATAATATTAATCATATTAATAGTATTATTATTATTATAATTATTTTCGAATATTAATTTTTCATAATCTTATTGAATACATATTTTATGATGTATTTTATAGCAGACCATTTGTGAAGGATTTCCTTCCCAAATAGTTTATATATTTTTTAAATAACTATTTGTGACGGGAAAATGGCCCCTTTACAAATAATATTTTTTGACAGGCCTATCCAAACAGGTTTATATATATATAAATTAACGGAAAACTATTTGTGACACTATTTTCTACAGAAAATTATTTGCGATGGGTCACCGTCGCAAAAGCTCATATTTGATGGGATCCCATCACAAATATCCCATAGCAAGTACTTCAAATTCCATTATTGATTCTAAGTGAAGAAATGAATTTTCCAAATCCTCATTAGTAGTAAATATTAAAATACATTGAAAATAAATTACTTTTAACTACGCGTGCATCACATGGAATGTAATTTAATAGAATGACATGAAAAACGTGTCTATACTAAATTGGAAATGTACCAGAACAAGTCATATTAATTGTTTACATTACAAACAAGGATGAAAACAACATCTATACTTTCAAAAAAATTCCTAATTATAATTGTCTCTAACCTTATTCCCATCCTCCACATCAGTTAGGGTTCATGAGGGATTTAAATCACGGTGAAATGAGAAGTGACTAGTTTAAATAAGGAATAGAGGAGACTACTAGTAAAAACCACCATAAATTGGGAAATGGAGGTGAGAAAAATAATGAGGTATGGAGGTAGGAGATCCATTACATATATCATAGGGTTTCCCAAATAAAAATGAGGAGGAGGGAAAACAAAAATTATGATATTCAAGAAAGGGAAAAACAAAAAATAATCTATTTCTAATAAAAATACATAGATCACAGAGTTATGCCACACTATTTGGAAAACAATGTGATAATGGTGAAGGATTCATAAGAAATGAATCATAAAACTCTCATAGTATGGATATAAAATTTCTCTTATCTATATGTCAGATATAGAGGTCACCCCTACATATAAAACATGCTGCATTGTTTACCAAGGATCCAATCATATTTTCATAAACCATGTGAATTATTTTAAAACTATATAATAAAAAACGGTTTCACTATTTCATGGGAACTTGAACACATTTCCTTAATATTATGCAAGTCATGCGCCAACATTCCAAAAAATAAAATTAACCACGTTATTGATAAAAATTTTCACAAAAATTTAATACAACTACATTAAACATGTGTATAATAACCAGCACTAACCAAAATATATGAATTAACATTTTTATATCACTCGAGATTACACATGGTTTCTTATAAACAAATCATATGACCCATTATACAGAAGAAGACTTTTAGATTTTACAATATTTAAATTGAATATTCATATTATTATAATATACAAAAAATAATATAAAAAAATATGATATAGTTTTTATGGGTTTCATTGGGTATAATACAATAGCATATTTTTTAATGAGGATTTTTATGAAATTAATTCATGTTATGGAAAATAAATTTTTATATTGTTTTCTCATATTTGAATCCATATAAAATTCCAATTAATTGTTTTCATGACATTGTTAATTATATAATTATATAAAAAATATTAATTATTTAAAAAATAGATAACAATATAAATAAGTTGAAATAATCATATAAAGAGTTATTTTCCCCAAGCCTAAATGTATTTTAAAATTTCAAAATTTTCGATTTTCAACTATGTTGAGGGGTAAAATTTCCTAGCCTAATATCCTCGATGCACATCGAACTAATAAAATCCCATGAAGGACTAATACAATTAGTATACCCATGATAGGTTAATATTTTTCCATAAATGATCAAACGACCCAATATACCTGTATAACCGTCAAGAAATTCCACATGAAAAACTACATATTTCATTGTCCTTGTTAATATTTTAATGTCCCACTTATCCTTATTGGCCTGAGAATACAACAAGTCATTACTTGGACTTAAGCGACATTCCCAAGGTGCCAAAGGCTGGCAATCAATTCCAAAGGGTCTGCAAACAAGTGGTGGATGATTTTCCCGTTTTGAACATACCACAAAACCAACAACCATAACCAAACTAATCTACTAAATGATGCATCATAAAATATAATACAACTCAACCATTTATTTTATCATAAACCAACCAAGAGTACCACAGAAGAAACCAACACTAAATCAGAGTAAACAACGAAAAGACAATTTAAAAGACTACAAGACGACAACCCAACTCCGTGCTCCAGAATCTCCAAGCTTTAACATCATGAACCAGCCCAAGTATCACTAATTAGTGCTATAAACATGTGACACCTTATCTTTTCCAACATCCCAGTATATGACATCTATAAAAGCACCAACGTTCCAATGAAGGGGGTGAGTAATAAAACTCAGTAGGTTTTCCCCGATGACTTCCCAACTCATGCCTCAAGGATAAAACATGATATCACATTTATTTAAAACAATTTATATAAAACTATTCAAAAATAGTTAAGAATATAACAAGTCCCATGTCAAAACCATTTTCCAGCAAAAAACATCTTTCTCAAAAAAAAGTAACCCAGAAAATTATCCATTCAAATTCCCATTTCCATTTTGGAACATTCATTCCATTTCAGAAATCCACACAACCTACCATTCATGCAACCTGGACCTCCCTATACCCGCGAGTGTGGAGTTATCCTTCCACTAAGCAATCACTTAGTGTATGACCTTGATGAGGGTACTTCACACCCATATCCATCCCTTTGTATGGGGGTAATTCTCACCTTTATTCATCAAAACCATTTGATGGAAGTACTTCTCACCCTTATCCATCTCAATGCATATGAACACACACCACAACCCATGGAAATCCATTCCAAAACCAAGGGTGTTCAAAACCTGTCAATAAATCATCAAAACCATTATTGAAAACCATTTCTTTCAAGCAGTAAAACCATAACCCGTTTAAAATCACCATTTTAAATTCACTTCAACAAACACTTTCATAAAACACGCCATTTCCATCACCCTTTACTAAAAAAGGGTTTTCAACCATTCTTTCACAGCAGATAAACAATGCATTTCAATCAAGAAATTCAATTTGAAACTAAACCTTCAATTTCTAAGAATGAGGAATCGGAAGTGAAGCCACCTTCCTCAACGAATTAGGCAAAACCAACCAACAGACAAAGAACACCATCAAAACCAAGTCAACAACTCCCCGAAACCTCCTTAGATTCCTTCCCCTAATACCAAAAAAACTGACCCTTGAATTAAAAGTCATAAAATACCTTATATATTCCCACCATTGGAGTAGATCTAAGGATACATGAAGAAGGAAGTATGAGATCTAAGAAAACTTGAAGAAACGATACTTGCCTCAATCAACCGGCCTCTAAACGCCAAGACAAACCTCCATATTGCTTCCAAAACTCCTGGTAAGTGTTCTCCGACCTTCACCAGAGAGTTATCCAGAGTTAGGGCCATGTAGGGGCAAAACCGAGTCGGTTTAATGAGAAAATGGATTAGATCCTTAAAAATAGTATGTTATTTGACCCCATGCATGGTTAGTCTGCGCGATTTGGAAAATAGTGTGATAACCGTGCGGTAGTCACTCCATGGAAGGAGCACTCTGCATGGCCTCCTCACACAGTTTTTCCAAACCATGCGCAAAACATGCGGTCTCCTCTGTCTAATGTGACCACCACCTGCACGGCTTCTGCATAGTTCGAGCAACCCGTGTGAAGCACATGCATCAGCCCTTTTTCCCTTTAACACTTTAAAAGTCTCCAAACGTTCCAAAACATTTAACATATTCTTTATGAACATAAAATTCATAAAATAAGGTTATATTACTAGAAATATGGGTTACTACATTCTACCAACCATTGTCCTTTCCGTCCTCGGAAAGTACAAAACCATTGCTTGTCAGAAAGTTTTCTGGCCACTTCTCCTTCATTTCGTTCTCACGTTCCCAAGTCTCTTCTTTAATTTAACCATGTTTCCATAAAACCTGCACTAGACCGATGCTTTTTCCATGCAAGATATTCTCCATCCTTTCCACAATCCGTATCAGAATATGTACCAACAAAGTATCCAGCTATAGGTCAATGTGATCCCATTTGATTACATGGTCAGGATCGAGCTGATAATTCTTCAAATAAGATACATGTAACACATTATGCACAACACAGAATAGTGGTGGTAATGCCAACCAATACGCCACCTCACCAACCCATTCTAGTATCTCAAAAGGGCCTATATATTGAGGAGATAATTTTCACTACTTCCCAAAATGATGATGTCTATGCCTTGGAGAGATTCTGAAAAAGACATGATCACTCACCGCAAACAACAACGGTCTTCGGCAATGATCTGCATAATATTTCAAACCACTATGTGCCGTCTCCATCCTATTTTTTATCAACTAAATCTTTTCCATTGTTTCTTGGACAAGGCTCAACCCAACTACTGAAGTCTCAACTGTTTTCACACAGCAACGGGGAGAACGACAAGGATGCCCATACAATGCTTCAAATAGATCCACGTGTATCGATGCCCGATAACTATTGTTATATGAGAACTCCACTAAAGGAACATGGTATTATCACAAGCCAACAAAATCCATTACAAAAGCCCACAACATGTCTTCCAACATCTGTATCCTCCTTTCGGATTGTCCATCCATCTGATGATGATACACCATACACATATTCAACTGTGTTCCTAGGGATTTCTGTAAGGATCGCCAGAAATGAGATGTGAACCTCAGATCTCTGTCTGACACAATTGAAACTGGTATGCCATGTCCCATTACCACTTCTCAAATATAGATTATGGATAGATCACCCATTATATTAGATTCACGAATAGGGATGAAATGGTCCAACTTGGTAAGATGATCCACTATCACCCATATGGCATCGTGCTTCAGAACCATTCTTAGGAGACCTGTAATTAAATCCATAGCTATCTACTGCCATTTCCACAATGAAATTGGTAGATACTACAACATACCTTTTGGCCACAGATGTTCTGCTTTAACTTGCTGACAAGTTAAACACTATGTAACAAATTCAGCTACCTTCCATTTCATGTCGCTCCACCAAAATAGTGCCTTTATCACCTTATACATCTTATGTATTTCTGGATGACCATCCCATCTGAAATGTTGGTAAGTATGGAGGTGTTGTTATAGAGCAGTTAAAAGGTACAACCATCTGATCTTGAAACCACAAAACTAAACTCCCATCTAGCTTCCATCCCTCAATGTTCTCCCCGCCATTTTGTTTTGAACTCATTACATCATAGTCTACATCGGATACTTGTTCCTCCATTACAATAAACACAAAATTAGGAAGAAGCCCAAATGGAAAGAAAACCGCAACATCAGCTCGGTCTTCACATTTCATAATCATGTCGGCTAGGACCGACATCAACTGCAACTCATTTGAAGCTTCTTGCGCCAAATGCGCATATGACTTTATGCTTATTGCATCGGCCACCGAATTTCCCTTACCCAGTGTATATATTAAGTTAATGTTGAATATGGATCATACTTTATCCATCTCCTCTATCTCATATTTAAATATCATTGTGAGAAAATATGCTTCAAACTCTTAAGATCCGTAAACATAGTGAATTTCTCACCAAATAGATAATGATGCCAAGTCTTCAAGGCATGGACAACAGCAGCTAACTCCAAATCATATGTTGGGTAGTTCTTTTCAGGACCTCTCAACATTCTTGAGCCAAAAGAAACAACATGGTCTCATTTAAAGAGAACACATCCCAACCCAGATCCTCAAGCGTCACAATACACCACGTACCCCTATCCTGATTCAAGCTAAATAAAGATGGGTGATGATGTGAGGCAAACTTTCAACTCATGAAATGATCTCTCACATTCCTCATTCCATTTGTATGCACTGTTCTTCTTTTTCAATGATTTCATAGGTGAAGCTAGTAGTGAGAAGTCACACTCAATGCTTCGGTAATAACCAGTTGGACCATGAAAACTGTGTATCACGAACACATTCTTCGGTGGTTGCCAATAGATAACAACTTCTATCTTTTTAGGATCAAATGAAATTCCTTTCTCGGAAATGACGAGGCCAAGGAAACATAATTCTTATATCCAAAAATCACACATTGATAAATTTTCATACAAATGATGATCTCTCAAGATTTGTAACACTATTTCCAGGTGCTCCTCTGGATCAGCCCTTGTGTTTGAATACAACAAGGCATCATCCACAAACACCACAAAAAGAGAATCCAGATATCACTATAAAATCAGATTCATAAAATCCATGAAGACCACTACTGCATTCATTAGACCAAAAGGCATGACTACATATTCATAGTGTCCATATCTTCTTCTGAAAGCTATCTTTTGAATAACCTCCTTCCGAACTCGCAATTGGTGATATCCTGATCTCAATTCAATCATGGAGAACCACTGAGTTCCCCTTAATTTATCAAAAAGATCATCAATGTATGGAAGTGGATATCTATTCTTTATCGTAACTTGGTTGAGATTACGATAATCAACACACAGTCGAAGAGTTCCATCTGACTTCTTCACAAACAACACCGGCGATGCCCATGGAGAAGTACTTGGTCGAATGAAACCCTTAATTTCCATCTCCTCTAACTGCACTTTCAATTATCGTAACACCATTGGTCCCATCATATAAGAAGGAAGGAAAATAGGACTGGTTCCTAGAAGGAGATCAATAGTAAACTCCACTTCCCTTAGAGGTGGTAACTCTGAGAAGCTATTGGGAAAGTCATCTAGAAATGGAAAAATATTTTCCTCAATCTCTTACACCGATTCCAAAATCAGCACTGCCAATTGGAAAGAGATAGTTCTCACCATTGGTGCCAACAAGCTCTTTGATCCTTTCTATACCATCCTCTCTCCTTTGAAGAGATGGTTGATGCTGTCCTCAGTCATGAACCTAACCATTATCCTATAACAGTTAATGTGATCCTTAAACATTTTCAAACAATACATACCCAGGATTACATCATAGAAATCCATTTCCAACATTGAGAAGTCCCATTTTAACTCAGGTCTATAAATAGTTATTGAACATTCTATACACAAAAAGGCTTGACATTCTCTTCGACTAAGATGTGTTTGATGTTTCATCACATAAGGCATCATATCATGTTTTATGTTCAGCAAATCAGTAATACAAGAAGAAAAAAAAGAATGTGATGCACCAGTATCGAACAACACTTGCATGAGTGTAGAATTCAAAAGAATCATACCACTCACTGTAGAAGGTCCAGACTGGTCATCAACAATCACCTGTTCCGCCCCATACAATTGATTTGTTGCTGCACTTTTCATCTTATTGCCTTGTTGAGATTGTCTTTCCATAGGAGTCATTGTATTCGTGGATTCACTATATCTAGATCAATTCCGCTGGTGAGACTGATTTTTCTGTCATCGCCCTGTCGAAGAATAAGATGTTTGAGACACCTGAGAAGTGTCCCGAACACCCGACCATGGAGCAGTGCGACAATATCACTGAAGATGCCTCATCTTGTTGTAATTATGGATTTCTCTTGGTGGTGTTGTACCTTCTCCTTTCATGTGATAAATCAATCCACAATGAAAACACACGGCTTTCATCATGGGTCGTGGGGGAATATTCACCGATCCAACCGTCTGATTGTGATACGCACTCCCACCTTGGAAGTAGGTATCCCTCCTTCGCATGTTCCTAGCGTTAGAGTTCCCACCTGTTCCCATGGGTATCATCATAATACCTCATCATATAACTCTTGAGAAGTCTCTTTCAGCTACTATTGCTTTGTTTACCATCTCAGTATAATCTGTAAAACAGAGCATAGCAATCTTCGAGTGAATCTCCTGTTGCAACCCATATTCAAAGATGTTTGACTACATTGATGAACATGAAGAAACATTCAGTGCATAGCCCACTAAATTTATGAATTTAGCTGCATACTGTTTGAAAGAGAGATTCTCCTACTTCAGGATGAAAAGTCCATCATCCTTGGGATATTGAATGTGTGAGTATAGAATTGTTTATTAAAAAATTCCCAAAATTCCTCCCAACCTAGGCCTTGATCCACCGAAGCAAGCACCTCTATCTCCCACCACTGCTGTGCATGATCCTTCAGCATATAAGTCACCAACATTACAGTCAGCTCCACTGGTGTGCCGATGAAATCAAAGATACTATTAATCATACTCATCCACACCTCCACCCTTTCTAGTTCAGAATCACCGAGAAAGATGGGTGGATTCTGCATCTAGAACTGGACGGAATGGTCTATATGCCTTCACTCAACCCTCTGACTCCCCGTGTCCACTACCTGAAATGCTTGAACTGTAATTTGGACTAGCTTCTAGTTTACCTATGGATTAGGTGCGACAACATTCTCCACAACCTCATCCGTTTGGTTTCTACGATGCCTAACAGGTGCCATTTTCTATACAAACAACGCACACCGTTTTTCTCACCTCCTGGCAACTGAAGTCTTAGCATTTTAATTTCTATCAAATCACTATCACAACATTGGTTTCCAACCATTAAGATATTCCACATTTACCCATTTCAAAATAAAAGTCTTTTCTTTATTTTGAAAATCAATTTATATTCAAAATACATCAACCATTCGCTTTTCAGAATCTTTCATTTGAAAAAAAGTATAATATTTTCTGGAATCACGCTTTTAAATCAAACCATAATCCATTTCTCAAAATGATATATACACTCCTAGTGGGTTGTCATTCCTCTAATGAAATTCATCATCATATCATTGGCTAAACCCATGATAATGAGATTTGTTATCCTATAAATGTCTCCAAAACACTTATGTACCCAACTACCTAGTAACTTGAAGTTCTGTATAAAAAATGTTTTCTACATATTTTTATTCACCACACTCTAAGTTCCGACAATCCTAATCCTTAATATGACCACCCAAGGAATAGACATGTATGAATTCAACTCCAAGGACAATAAAAAATGATGACTACTTGTTCCACAAAGAAAGGAACACGCTGATTGAATTTGTACCCCAAGGACCAAACAAAATGATGCCATTTTTAATGAACCTCTTATCCTTATTGGATTGAGAATACAACAATTCATTACATGTCCTTAAGCGATATCCCCAAGGTTCCAAAGGCTGGAAATATATGTCGAAGGGTTTCAAAATAAGTGGGGGTGATTTATGCTTTTTGAATATACCACAAAACCATCAACCATTACCAAATTAATCCACTAAATGATGCATGATAAATGCTAAGAAAAATCAACAATTTATATTATCATAAACAAACCAAGAGTACTACATCAGAAACCAACACTAAATCAGATTAAACCGTGGAAAGAGAAACTAAAAGACTAAAAGACGGCAACCCAACCCCCTTCTCCTCAATATCCAAGCTTCAACATCACAAACCCGCCCAAGTATCACGAAGTAGTGCTATAAACATGTAACACCTTACCTTTTCCAACATCCTGGTATATGACATCGGCAAAAGCACCAACATGCCAAAGCATGGGGTGAGTAATGAAACTTAGTAGGTTTTCCCTGATGACTTCCCAATCCATGCATCAAGGATAAAACATATTAGAACATTTATATAAAGTAATTTATATTAAAAAATTCCCAAACAGTTCACAATATAACAAGTCTTGTGTCAAAACCAATTTTCATCAAAAACCCATCTTTCTCAAGAAAAGAAACCAAGCAACCTTTTCAATCAAATTCCCATTTCCATTTTGGAACATTCATTCTATTTCACAAATCCACACAACCAAACATGCATGCAACCTGGACATCCCTATACTCATGAGTTGTGATTTATCCTTCCACTAAGCTGTCACTTAGTGGAAAAACTTGATGGGGGTACTTCACACACGTATCCGCCCCTTTGGATGGGGGTACTTCTCACCCTTATATATCCCAATGTTTATGAACCCACACCACAACCCATGCAAATCCGTGCCAAAACCAAGTGTGTTCAAAACCATTCAATAAAGCATCAAACCCTTTATTAAAAAACATTTCATTCAAGCATCGAAACCATAACCTGTTTAAAATCACCATTTTAAATTCACATCAACAATCAATTTCCAAAAACACACCATTTCCATCACCCGTTACTAAAAAGGGGTTTAAAACATTGATTAAAAGTAGAAAAAAACCATTTAAATCAAGGAAAACAATTTGAAACTAAGCCTTCAAGTTCTAAGAAAGAGGAATCAGGAGTGAATCAACCTACCTCAACAAATTAGGCAAAACCAACCAACGGTCAAAGAACACCAACAAAACCGAGTCAACTACTCCCTGAAACCTCCTTATATTCCTTCCCCTAGTACCAACAAAATAGAATCTCGACATAAAAGTCATCCACTACATTAGATCTTCCCAAATTCTAAGTAGATCTAAGGATTCATCAAGTGGGAAGAAGGAGATCTAAGAAAACTAAAGGAAACGAGACTTGCCTCGATCAACCGACCTCTAAACACCAAGACAAAACTCTATATCACTTCCAAAACGCCTGGAAAATGTTCTCCAACCTTCACCAGAGAGAAATGTCGTGTTTTGGAAGAGTGGGAGCAAAAACAAGTGGGTTTAATGATAAAACGAATTAGATACTTAAAAAAGGATCTAAGTTGACCATGGACACAGTTACCTCGCACAGTTAGGAAAATCGCGCGCTAACCATGCGGTAGTCACTGCTTGGATGTGGCGCTCGGTAGGGCCTCTTCTCACGGTTTTCCCAAACCGTGCGCACACCATGTGGTCTCCTCTGTCTAATATGACCACCACCTACACGGCTTCCGCACAGTTTGGGAAACCCGTGCGAAGCCTGTGCATCACAACTTTTTTCCCTTTATCACTTTAAAAGTCTCCAAACATTCCCAAACATTTCTCATAAGCTTCATGTACATAAAAAGAAAAAAATAAGGGTTACTAATTAGAAACCGGGGGTACTACAGATATAGGCATACCTCCCATTACTCCAATATGAAATAATTGTTGTTGTATTAACCTATTTTATATGAACAACATTTAATATAATATACGTTTTTTGATTCATAGATGAATCTAGAAAGGATGTATGCATTTGATGCCATTAGAGATCCCAAACCACCGTCTATGATCCCACCACTGATAATGCCTTACTACTTAGACCACCACATTTTTGAGACCCACAACTGACATCTCTTTAATAACCAAAAAACACACTAAGTAACAATTTGTTCCCATCACTAGACCCATCGACATAAATTGATCCTCAATTGCCTCATCTGAGACAACCCTCATCAATAACCGGATGAATCCACCCCCCCAGGATCTACTAGCAGAAATGGCCTTCATGCCCTCCACCCCAAAAAACATACCTCCCCACCATCCCTACAACACAATATTACTTTCCAACCTACCGTTTTCCCCATAAATCGAAACCCAAAGGATCTGGACCATACGTCTAATGTTGTCTTATAGAGATTATGTATCACTATTCTACTATCCCAACTACTGCATGTTATATCATTAGTATAAATAATTACATGAAAAATATGGATATAATCTTTAAAATTAAAAATAATATAATTGGTGGATAAACCCAATTATATAATAAAACTAAAAAGTGATATTATAGTATTTTATTTTACTAAAAACTTATCTTGTGTGTGACCAATACTGTAAAAAAGAAACATAAAATTATAAATATAATAGAAATTTTGAAAATTATGTGTTTTGAAACATGAGTGGAATCACAGTGAGTATTCATAGAATAATATATGTTGTATTTATTAGAAGTATAAGGCCATAATGAAATTCTATGTGGGAGAGATATCGATTGGAAATATGACTTCTCAAAATAAAAATCTAACTATTAGAATAATATTCTATTTATATGAATAGTAAAATGATTTTTAGGAAAAATCATTAACTAAAAGTATAAATAATATTTATAATAAATTTAATTAAGTACATATATGTGTCGAAATATAATCAAATAATTAATCAATAAATTATGTTTAATGTAAGTCTATATATGGATTTTTGGAATAAAAAGTAACATATTATTTTATTTTATAGTAATTTCTGTACCTGAATTAAATTTCCAGATTCATTATCCTATAATCCTATGTTATAAAATCATGTATATTTTATATTAGGGTAATTTATTATTATATTTATAAAACATTTTATTTTTTGAAAACATTAAAAAATGATAAGATATAGTATATTCATAAGAATATAAATACATGAATAATATCATATTAGATTATGTAGTAAATCATTATATTTACATAGAATGTATAAAAAAATACATGGTTAAAATAATCATCAATAAATATATACTTGATAGAAAATAATAATATCATAATCATAATATTAAAAAATACTCGTCTCCCTACTTATAATTGAGACCCCCCCAAACCCGTTCCACCTCACACTACAATCATCCTAGATTTAGATAATTCTATAAAAATTTATCTAATTATCCCTTCTACATTATTTGGATTTCATGGTCTTCTATAGAATACAACACATCAATATTCACGTATCATATAAAAGGGCTTCTAAAGGATGAAGAAAACTATCTCAATAATTCATTTTTAAGTTTCTTATTATTATAACTCATTTAATTAACTTAAAAACATTATTATATAATCATATCATTACCATAAATATAATAAAATATTACTTTATTAATTGAATAACTAATATCCAACAAAATTTTGTAATTATAAAATGAAATCATCATCTGTATTATGGTCGGTTCACAATCTATGTGGGTAATGAATTTCATTTTCCATCTCATCCTCCTTGGATGGTTTTTATATGATATTAATATATAATTCTATTGTTATTGAATAAATTAAATCATGATTAATTAATAGTATATAAACAATATTTAACAAAAATTGAATATAAAAATTTTATTGTTAAAAAAATATTCATTCATCGGTGATACAACCACCTATTATGATTTGGTTTTTAAAAAACTATCACAAACATAATATATGATTTTAAAATAAAATATAATTACTAACTAAAATATTAATGATTGTATAATAATACGGATCATATTATGTAATGAATAAATGATTATAAAATTTCATAAAACACATAAATAACATAATGATCAGTAAACCACCAAAATTAACATACCAATATATGAAAATAATTATAATAAATTAAATTTTCATACATTAGAGAAAAATTTCATATTTTTTACAATGTAAAATTATATAATGTAACTATCTTCATTTTATCACACATCTATTACCCTGGAAATATTTTATAGAATCTTTCAGCTTTATCGGTATGTTGATGCGATTGGGGAGACATGAAACAAATATACGCCTTGTCAAAGGACAAGAACACATTGATTAAATAAAATGATTATAAATTAAAATAAAAAAAATAATAAATTAAATAAACATGTAAATATTTCTAAATAAATTACTCAAAAAAATAAATTGACTATTGTGGATGTATGTGAATGTAATGAACAAGGCCAATAATAATTTTTATGAGTTTTAATTTCATAAATGTTTTTAATATATAGTTTATATATTCTTCAAATTCTATTCTGTGAATTCTTCTAAATATTTTAAAATTTTATTTTACTATTTTCCATTTTAATTTGAGGTATTTCATACACCATTTCATGTTATATGAATGGAAATTTTAAACCTTGTATGGTGAATCGATGGTCTCTCATGCACATTCATGTTCAAATATTCTCTATCATTATTTGAATCAATTTTCTTTTTTAGGGTATTTATTTATGATTTTACTTCTTAATTATCCTTTAATGAATACTATTATATGTTTATAAATTAAACCTAATTTTTATCATTTTCCAAAAAGTTTATTATATTTTAAATCAATTTAATTTATTGATTTTTGGATGTGTAGTTATATTTTAAAATTATTTTCTAATAAAATTTTATCTGATTTTTTGGAAACTATGAAATTGAATATTTCTATAAAAATTTGAGAAAAGATTATGAGATTAATTTTTATGATCTCTCATATATTTTAACTTCTATATTATAATTAAAACTATTTTTAAATTAAATATTTTTAAATATATGTTGTAGTAATTTTTTTTTTTAAATTACACTTTTAAAAGATAATTTGGTATTTTTTCATTCATTAAGCATAGTATTTAATTTATTTACTGTACCATTTTTTAAAAAAATATAAATTTTTGCAAAAAAAATTCATCGATTACTTATCTAATTATGATACATTTTTCATAAATTCAATTACTATTTGATATTTCACTCATTTCTGAATTTATTAGGTAGTATTGCACTAAATTATGCCTTTCTAATATATGCATACTATATCAAATTAATCACCTGGTTCTTCATCAATGATCCATTATATATTTGGTGTGGTGTGGGGGAAATGAAATTCCTATAATATAAATTATCCATCACTTTAGTTTCCCTTCCATATTATCACCAATTTGTTATCATATATATTGTAACAATTACTTTCATTCTTTAATATCATTACTCATTTTTATTTAAGGGAATTCAACATCATACTCGTCAATTCAATAAAATTGAAAAATTATTGAGTAGACTACATGACCTTATCTAATAAATGTAAATACATAATATGTCATCATATTCATTGATGCATAGTTAGCTAGATAGTTAATATTTGTTTTGGATGAGCATTTTATTTCAACTCATAAAAGATTTATAATTATGTTAACATTCATGTGAAACCCAGATGAATTACATATAATTATTTGATGGGTGGGGAAAAATTATATTGTCCCCCAATTTATTAGTCAACCATTTCATCTCCTGAGATACATTTACGGTGAATAGGCTAGGAGACTGGAGCATTTTGTTACATCACCTTTATTGTGAATATATTCTTATGGCATGCTTTATATTTGTGGCACAGTCTTATCATTCATTCAATTACCATGTTCGTATGAAACTATGAATCTTATTCTATATTTCTATGTGATGTATTATGGTATAGTAAACATTTTATTATTATAGTATCTTTCCTTATTTTCAATTATTTTCATTCCATGTTCTTATTTCATTAATCATTCCATTAATGTCATTATCATGTATCTCAATTATTTATGATCCATTGATAAATCATTTATGTCTCATTATATAATTTTTTCCATATAGGGAATTCTTGAGATCACTCATTTCCTATGTTCCCCATTTACGTAGTGATCACAAGTATTGATGATATTATTATTGGCTCAAAAGTTTTTTTGGGGAAAATGGTCCAATTAAATTATATAGATTAATATATAGTTTGTTATATTATGTTCCTAATGACACTGGTTATTTTATATATGGATTTCATTGTAATTATTATGATGAATGAATTTTTTTCATTCATAGACTCAAATATGGAATATGCGGTATGGAGTCAACTCATGCTATGTTTGACATTTCCTAATAAGGATATCTTCTACTACATTCCACTTCTATAGAGTAAAATATATATCAAAACCATATTCTAATAAAAACATCGACCAAAACCTCTTCCTCTATTCGATATCTCTCCGAGGGAAGATGTGTTTGAGACTCTATTGATCTGAGATGATCCTAAGACATGCATTAGTAAGGTATTAATTCCACAAATTTTTGGAAAACACTATTTAATTCTATAATACATGGTTCAAATATTTTTTATTATGTGGCCTCAAATACAAAGACACATATAAAATCATAACTAACATCTTCATCAAAATGATACATAGTGTGGACCAAAATTCATTATAGTAATCATCATACTCAAATCCATCATCTAGCACACACAAAATTAGAGTATCAGTCACCTCCATCTTCAACTCCAAAAAGTAATTATGAAACGTTATTGAGAAAATAAAAGAATCCATATTTTTGGTAAGTGTTATCAAATGGGTTATAATACAAGAGATATTCACAATGAATCTCTAGTATTATCCAAATAATATGTTGAAATTATTCCCCAAAGACACAGTCATGGGTATCTACCGATCAATTCAAACATCGTCCACAATGGGGAAAATAAATAACTCCACCCTCAAAAAAGGATAATCATTTATAAATAAACTTGTTGAATATAAAATGTAACATTTAATATATTTCAATATTGTTGATGTAAAACATTTATGTCTTGGATAATCCTACATGCTCAACATGACTGTCCTATAATTATGGTTAAATAATTAACTAAATAATGAAACAATACATTAAATGGATAAAATATAGATAGAAATTCAGTTTATGAGTTCCTTTAATACATTAAAGGAGTTATTAATACAAATGAATGTCACTAAAAACTCATAATAACTAAATAAACACCCAAAATATATATTTGACATATAATCCACATGAAATCATAGTAGGTGATGCCCAAACACATGATCAATCTTCCTAAATATTCCAATCCTTTCATTTGATCTAAGAGTTAATTTATTCTTGGATGTAGATACTTGTTCTTTACTTCCACCTAATTCAAGTACTGATAGTTAATAAAAGTCCTCTTGCATCCATTTTCTAGCATAATGGAAATAATTGATGTTCTGATAATGGAAAAGGTGTTTTTAATAATGAATTTCTCAAATTGGTTCTATAGTTACACAATTATCCCTCTAAACTAAGAAAGATCTACTTGAGGAGTTACTATGGATATTAATTTAGTCGGAATATGAAAGTAAATAAAAATATTTCTATCACTGTGAGGGGGAAAATATAGAATTCCCATAGAATGATTTCTATATACTACATAAATACAAAAATTATCAATCTATCATGACATCATTGGCACATTATGTTATTATTTTTTGCTATTGGATTAATAGTTGAAGTCACATTTGGGTTTTCCCTTCTCAACCCGCATGAGATAGCCTCTCCCTAATAAATAGAAATATTAAAATATATGTGATGAAATAACACTATAAATCAATAAAAATATAAGTAATATTATATTTTGGACAAAAATTCCATTACAAAGATTATTACACATTGTTGTATCTTTGTTGTAATGAGATTTCAAAATAACCTATCCTTATTGAGGTTAAGGTCACACTATTGGTCGACAGGACTTAGTGGATGATCAAATTCAGTAAGAGTATCTAGTTGAATATTCTAGGATATTTAATCATTTATCCTTTGAAAAATATTCAAAAAGAGATGAATTCATTTAGCATATGTATATGATTATAAGCGATATTGTAGTGAAGACACTAGTTGAAACTCAAACCATATTGGGAATCACATGATTTTTTCCATCCATCAATTACATGTGACCACTTCCCTAACCCCATGCATTTTCCCTAGTATGGTCTACAATGAGGTTTTTTGGTGGCATTGGATTATTGTACAATCTACCCCAATCTAATTTGGAACCACCAGATCCCATAAATAAATTACCCACATAATGTCCTTCCTAACCACCATATATGGGACCATAATCATTATTCTTCATCTTTAATTGAGAATCATCATTAGTGATATCCATAATGTATAACATTATATTATCTGTGGAATAAAAACAATCCATGTTTCTGATACCTTCATAATAATAATATGAACTTTCCTCTAGCTTGGTGTAACCAATCTAGGATCTCTCTCCCACCACCTCTAGGGTTGAAATCATGAATTTACTTAAACAAGATCATGTTATTCGATGATCTATCATCCATTGGACTCCATTGATGTCTTTGGTCTGATAAAACTTGAACCCACTATAGTATAAGGCCGAGAATCATTAATAAGTCTTTTGATTACCAGGGAACACTGGAAACTCCAATAAATGTAGGTATAAAAAATGGTTTAGTCCTAACTCAAATATAATTTCAAATACCAAGACTGTAGTTTTGTCCAAAATAAAACCATTTGAATTTATAAAATTATAGTATCTAATAAGGTCTTTGAGCCTAATATAATAATGAAAAACCATTATTCTGCGCTGCTAGGTGTCCAACATCTCCATAGCTCATACCATCCTCAACATCTCGTGATCGTACATGTAAAAAAACATACACAATCACCAATTACAGTCAAAGGGTTATACAATCTCAGGTATACATCACTTGATTCTAGAGGTGAATAATTAGTAAGGATAGTAAAAAATTATACATTAGGGATAATATAATTTATAACAACGGTAAGAAATAATAAATAATATCCAAGAAATATCCACTCCCATAATAAGAGTATGCATAATCAACTGACAAAACATTCACAAAAAATGATCCTTACCAAAGCATAAAATCGTATCAAAATAATAATCTTGTACATAAATTATCAAAAATAGAATTCAAAAATAATATATATAATAATTCTCTACTAGACTTACCATGCCTCACTAAATGAATCAATAAATCTTATCGAGTTTCTCCAACATTATCCATCACACAAATTATTATAAGACCAGTAATATTTATATGAGTTCAAAATTTGAACTGATGTTTTCATATAGGATGTGAGACATATATATTAGTCGGTTATTATGATGTAAACCAAATATATTTCATCATACATGTGTATGTATGGTGAAAAAATACAAATAAATTTATATGAACATTGGTACCTCATGTGAAACCCCACACACTATGACACCTAACCAAACCTACTATTATCATTAACAAAAACCTATATAATGCTAGTTTTATATAATCTCACATTAGGTTATCGTGTTCTAACAAGGTCACAATGAAACCCATATATTGTATTTTTCGATATTTTCACAATCTCAATGCCCCGTGACATAATATTTGACCTAATATCGATGACTTATGATTGGTTGCATGTCTTCTAAACAATCCAATCCATCATAGGTAATTCTTAACTGAATTATTGACTAAACCTTTCCCCCGTGGAAATGACTTAATGAATAGTCCCCAACCCATTCTCTCATACGATTAGGTTATGTCGAATGTATCCTAAATCATTTCCATGTCGAGAAGGGATCACTAAAAGTATACTACCACTACCTAATTGTTTAGGGTAGGGTTAACATCATAGTACTGAACAATTACCCCCTAATATAGAGTTGGTATCACTCTATAGTACCCAACCAAAACTATATAAGAGGATGGAACTCATTATAGATCCCAGTATTTCCCATCAGGGGGTTGCATTGATGTACCAAAAATCATCCCGTTTGGAAAGGAAATACCTAAATCTAAAATCCCAACCTTCTTTCTCATTGTTGGAATGATATCCCACTCATAATGTTCCATCCAAATAGCTATGGACTACATAATCTACATCAAAAAAAATCATTTTTCCGATTCTTTATTCTCAACAACTCATCCCATGGATCTAGTAACTCTAGACCTATCATTATAATACAATTCCCATATTATCGTCCATAAATTAAAATGAGATATTCAATTATAGAGGGACATTCGTACCCAAGGATAACATTATAATCCCATTAGAAAACTCATCTCACCAATAAGAGTGTTTAATAGGGTCTCCCAGACCCATCTAATCTATGTTCACTAGCAGTAATCCACATCCAACACTACACAATGTTCCCATATCCCATCGGTTTGATCAAACATTGGCCCCCATAGGGAAACCAATACATCATAAAAATTCATGTAGTTTCTTTTCCCACAGAACAAGGACCATATGGATATATCTTTAACCATCACCCATTTTATACACCTTGTTAATTCCATTAACACTTCTCTCAACCAAGGTCGGGTTCATATCCCATCTCCCAAAACATGTATATCAATTTCATCACATGAAGTAAACCCCTCTCTAACACACCCCATATAGACCCAAAGGATTCATCCTACTTGTAGCATGTAGTAATCCCAATCTCAACTCCCAGGAGGAAATCCATCATCACACACAACATATGACCATCTCATCTCTCTCCACAATCCCTATGACGCTCATGAATACCCAACAAGCCCAATGAAACCAATACATGAATACTGATACTACATATCTAACCTTGGGACCTAACCAGGGTCTCTTGAATACATAAATAAAACCTTATATTCTTGATAGAAAAGTATTTGGAAAGTAAAAAGTACCAAACGTTATTTGGAGCTGTTATTCCACCATTAAGAGGCTCAATATCACCCTCAAACTAACAATATGCTCTTCCTAGTTTTTATATATTCAGTAAATCTCCTTCAAACATGAGGCCATGTAGTTTCATTAACAAATAATAACACTTAATTATACTGAATTAACCACTTACCTCAACCATAATGGTATAAACCTTTTTGAACATGGAAAAACCTTGTCTAATCTCATTCATTACTCATCCAAGATCGAACTACCTATCTAGATTCAATCTCACTCAAAAATATCCTAATAATTATTTAATACCAATTTATATGAATTTATTAAATTTAATTCAAAGAGGTATATCATTAAAATTCTTCATCAAGAATAGACAATCTAGTAAAACTGCAAGAAACCTTCTGATTATTTATTTTTGTACATATTTTATTATTGATGAGTAAAATCCCCAATATCTTCATGTGAATATGCCATAATCTAGATTAGTTGGAACGAAAACCTAGACCAAAATCATTAGTAATCAAATGGATTCAAAGGGAACCAGGAATAGTGGAAATATAATGGAGATATCACCTACAATCATCATGAAAACATAAATATATTTCCCTCTGCACAGGAGAATCAAATCGGTGAAATAATGAAAGGATTAGAAAAAAAGTCCCTCTCTAAAATCCATTCATCCTAAAATCATAAGTAATATAACACATAAATTATTGTTCCATTGTATTAGCATTTTTTCCTATATGCTGAATGCATCGCAACAATATGGTTAATTTCAAGGATCATATCTTCATATAAAGGACCTAAAAATATCTTCCAGGGCTACGATAGCACCACCCAGTTATATGGGAAAACCATTGTCCAAACACCGCTGTAATATATTCTATATGGGTGATAGAGAATCCATTTTATGAATATAGAATCACCTATAGCCTCAAACAATCACCCTATGACACTTTTTGGCCTCTATGCAATGCATCTATCCCATTCATGCCTCAAACCCCCATGGAATGAAATCAACTCTCCCAATTTGAAACACTAGGCTAAATTCTTCAAAACCCCTCATTGAATTCCTTCATGATGTGACCAATCTGATGTGGTGTCACTAGCCACCTAAAACTAAAAAAGCATATGGAAGGCTTCACCACAATTCCACTCCCATTGTCACTTGAGTATCCTAAACATGTTTTGGTCCCCATTATATTGAAAAAACATATCATTTAGATGTTCTAATCCACATATTTCATGTCCATGTATCAATTCACCAAATGAACATGACTCCAAAACGAAAATATAAATATCCACATAAATTAAAACATGATAATAAACGGCTCACTTAAATCTTGACACCATGCAGATTAATTATCATTAAAATTCTTGGTATTTCTCAAACAGTCACTCCCAACATTCCACAGTTAAGAAATCACCATCCACTCATCATGATCTATCCATAAATAAACAATTGTCATCCATTAAAAAAATGAAACCTCCAATGAAAAATATTAATTAAAAATTGAGCTATTATCTAATCACTATTACTAAGAACAAGATGATGGTCAATCCCAACCATCTATCAAGAGAATATAATGCGACATAAAATAATTAATCTTCACTATTATGTCTATCATGACCAGATGACTCCCCTTAAAAGATTAATTTCAAATAATGTTGTAGCCTCTTACGTCTCCCCGATAAAAAAACCATATTCTAAAATTAGTAAATATTTCATATAAATTTTCCACCTCACTACCCCCTCTTCCATGTAAAAAATTCATGTTAGTCATCCATATGCTGAATTTTCCCAAAAATTATCATATTTACCCACAGGAACACAATATCATCTCCCAATAGGGATTCATTACATAGAGGTGCATCAAATAATAATTCAAACTCTAACATATAAATCTCTTTCGTACAGTTTATTTAATTTCATAGTTGGACCATGAACTACCATCACAGGATATCATGTTCTCTCCATGTTCACTAACACAACCCTAATCTAACTCACCCATAGATAATGTCACCACCTTCCCATGAAAAATGCCAATAACTAGACTCTATATGACACCACATCCCAATTAAAAAATGTGTTATTCTTTAATGAACCTAATCACATATAAAATTCAAAAACCCCAATATCATTGTGTTACCATGATAATACATGGACTATTCAGAAAGTATCCATGACCCTTCCTCACTGAGGGTCTCATAACATTGAAAAATAAGATGAACCACACTATTATAGTGTCATAATTTATTCCCCACCAATAAATTCATCCCATTATCAAAAGTACATATTATGTCCATTATAAAATTAGATGGTGATATGTTGTTGGCCCACTCATTCTTGAGTTCTAGAATAAAACATCAATTTCTATTCATTCTCAGTTAACATGGAATGAGAATCATTATGATCGCTATGATATACCCGAAATAGGTGTCACACTCTCCAATAGATAATTATTTAATCCCCAGAATATGGATTTGATTACACTGCTCCTCGAGTAAAATTCCCAATGGATTATAACTTCACGCATGTGTCGATATACCGATTCTTGCTCATCCCATCCTTGAAAAACCTATCATAGAATTTTATTATATTGGCTATACTATTATATATAAAACCATCCATGATATAAAAATATATTAAAACATCACCACTTCCTAATTTAAATGAATATTTGGGACTCTATACCCTCAAACATGTCATTAATTCCATTGATCCATAAGCCACACTTGACCATTCACCGAGTCATGTACCCAATGACTCAATATGAATCAAATGTGCACTCTCTCCTATGCAATAAGAATTTACACTAAAAATAATAATCAAATCTAAGACTACAATTTAAGTTAGTGATATCCCCTAAAAAATATTTTATAGTTTTTACCGACAATTTGTCTTCATCTCATCTATACCCAATGGGTGTAAACCCTAGAACATACAAATTATACCACCTAAATCATTATCTCGTGTGTTATGTCCACATAAACTTAGAGTGACATGACTTTCCCACTAACAAGGACACATTTCAGTTCCACATCTTCTAAAGAATTAAACCATTAAATATTCCTTACTAATAGGATTATAAAAGATCATTCATGCTAAATCCTACAACGTGATCAACATCCACGATACCATTTTTATAAAAACCCATTAGAATATAACAATTATCACACAAAACATCTTGATAGTGAATATAAAATTTGTATATATTGGAATTTAATCGATCCATCCCTCTAAGCTGACCACATTATTAGAATAACTCAGAGTACCTCACACCATGAATTTTAAGGGAATTTCACATTCCATTCATTAATACTCTGATGGGTTTTTGATTCCTTAAGGAAACTCAAAACTATCATTGGATCCCATAGGCCAAGCATACCTCAGCTTCATCAAATTATCTCCAATAATTCAATGATTGTTCTATCCCACGATGTATCACTGTATATACATTTCATAAAGGTAAAATAGAGTTTTCAAGATCTTAAATCTCGTCAAATTATATTTGTGATGTATTGGCAATGGAAAATATTTAGGTTCACCTTAGTTAAATTACCAAAATATGTCATATAAGAAAATTACAGAGCATTATTTGTTGAATCATTAAGCAAAAAACAACTTATATCAACTAAGATTAATCAAACACGTACAATTATATTATATGTGAATCCTAAATTCCATATATCTAGAATATAAATGGCCTTCGTGATAAAGGGTTAAGAGACAATGTCATAAATAATGAAATCCAATTAATGTAACATATTAAATTAAAAACTCAACTATAATTGTTAAATCCAAAATCACAATCATGAGCCTCTGATAATTAAAATAGAGGCTTAGATACCACTTCAAACTCCTTGTCCTAGATTACTAGTCAGATCTAGATATTTGTCCTGCCCCAAGAATTCCACTATATTAAATAGTCTTCTAAATTATTGTATGTTCCAAAATCATTCATTTGGGAGGATATAAACTTGAATCACTGTAATAATACTTTAGAAACAACTAAATGACATCCATATCCATAATCCAAGTACACATAATGAAATAAAAATATGTGTGCTAAAAATATCCAATGAAAAACCATACTGCCATACAACTGAACTGATCACCCACTAGGATGATCCCATATTCAATAGAACTATGAAAAAAGGAAGCACAACTCCATAACCATCCCTAATAATCAACAAACTAGACATTAAGTCATATCAAGCTACTCTATCCCAATCCACTGAAAAATTTATTGTTAGGATTACAAAATAGACATATGTATTTAAATGAACTGGAGTTCTAGTGTAGGGTGTGAGAAATAATTCTCAGTAGGGTATGACCTGGCTTCCCTTATATAAACCTTGAAATAAGTTTATTCACATTTAAAATAAATATAATAAACAATCATGCACTTCATTTCACCTTTTGGAATCTAGGCTACCCCCACACACATAAACCCTATATTAGTCTGTGTAAAAAATAAACATTGAAAAAACACCAAAGACACACACACATCTGATCATAATGTTCTAACTAGAACACATAAACACCCAAACTTATATACCTTGACCATTTTGGAAATATTGTCACAACATACCACAAACCATTACACATATTCAAAATATGAAGGAATTATTCTTGTCTAATAGACATGAAATCCCATCACATGGATGGATATATTAAATAATACCCTTTACCATTCCTCTTAGGGAAGACCAAATTTAAAAAAACCCAAACACACGACCTTTTAATGGACAGTAACACTGAATACATCCAGACCCATTCCCTCATACAGAAGGATGCAACAGAAGTAAACAACAATTCCCCACTAATAGAGGTACAAAAAACAGCAAACTACCCAAAAAATACACACAAATGTATAAGAGGGTGTGAATCAAAGTACCCATTTGAAACATTATTATATTATGTTTCACATCATTGATCTCAAACCCTTCCTTCATTAGGCAAGGAATCACTAAAGTACTGAACCCAATCACATCAAGGAAGGGATACCATAATTCAAAGATCCCCACTATCTTCCTCAAATGAGGATCAACATCGAATCAATCATGTATAATCTATATAATTCGTAGGTCAAAAAATGAATAAAATGGCACAAAATCAATCAAACAAGCTCACTAGTTCTTCCCAAGGTTCAATTCACTCGAGACGTAGCAAAACACCATGAATCATATAAAATCATCCATCTATATTCATAAAAAAATAACCTCAATTAGGTCTTATTCACAAAATAATAACACTCTATACCTATCATCTATATCTACAAACCCATAAGTGTGTCCACTAGGTTCCCTAAACCCCATCCTATAAATATTCATTAGAACCATGATACATCCAATGCCTCATAGTGTTTGCATAGTCTTTAGGATTAATCTGTCACATAGCCTCCAAAGGATAGTCCAAGCCTAACATGATTCCCAAAAATATCCATGTACTTATAACCAAGTATTTTCTTAAACTATCATTATTCAATACACAATAGTAAAACATATTCCAATTTCATTAAAATAATGTCTAAACCATACTAGATCCATCTCACATCATCCACAGAATATCCATCATTTTCATTACAGATTGGGAATCCATCCCTGACACATATTGCCTAACCTTAGAGGATTAAACCTATTCATAGTGCACACTAATACCCAAATCCATCGTTAAGGGTGTGTACACCATTATAAATGAGATTCATGACTATTTCACATATCCCCACTAAGACCAAACTACAGGTATTTTTCCTACTAGCCATAGGTTATGAGAAATAGACTATTGAAATTATATATTTTATCCCATGACGCATCTAAGAAAACATTCCAAATTTACTAAGACCATTTACCACTAAATATATAGTACACATGTGATCATAATTACCCAAAGTTTTAATGCTAATTTTTATCTGCTCGAGGTGCATTATGGACTCATGCTATCTTTTGTTTGGTGCCTCTTAGTCCCTACCGATTCACATGATCCCATGTTAATGTGAAGGCATGAAAAATAATGTATAAATATGTGTATGTTTCCATATTAAAGGGTTCTATGAAATTATCTATAGAGTCATCATCCTTTCTGAGATTCAAAAAACCTTATTTAGATCTCCACTCATGCATCATCTTATATCCAACCTTTATATGAGCTTCTATATCTTACAAAAATGATAAAATAACTAATTATAAAATATTTAAAATTAATATTTTCGCATAGAACAATGATATATGTTAATATAAAAACACACAATGAAACATTGAATCATTAATGTTACATGGAAACATCACTTTTTATTTCATTTGATAAATCCTTTTTCAACGTAGAGAAAAATTCACATATTCCTCGCATGATTCTCCATGAACCAATGGAATAAATGACCAAAATATTCCAAAATATTATCCAAAATTAAAAACGAATCAATGGAAACAAGAAATCAAATAAATTAATTTAATTATTACCTACCATAATGATATAATAAAAAGAAATAACTACCATTAATAAATGGGAATCCCATGGGGTAATGATTGACAGAAGGATCTGACCAAATATCACATTGTCTGTGTTAGTGGGACCTAATACCTAATGGGTGATGACCCTAAAATGAAATCAATACACTATATTTTATTAACATGACCACATATTGCTCAGAAACCAACCAATGGTGACACATAATGACAGTCATTAATTAGGAAATGGTGTGTCAAGTATGTATTGGGTGGCAGTGTGGAATAACCTAGAAGATGGCCACACATTTATCTTAACATCATCATCGCATGACCCATATGGTTCATAACATGATAAAACACTCATATAAGTGTATAAAACCCCCATGGACTTTCCTACAATCTCTAACGATGATAAAACATTTTAAACATTGTTATTCTAGATGATTGAAGCCATCATGTTTCTGATTAAAGGGTCATTATATGATTATCAACATATAAACAAAACTAGAAAATCAGAGGGGTCACCCAGACCCTACTCGATCAAGAAAATAATCAAGTAAAAATCCATTCAAGGAACAATCCATATTCAAAAATAGATTCTACAGATGTTACGACCATTAAAATTATGAATTTAGTCCCAATTGTCCAATCATATCATGCTCTAGAATATAAATAGAATTTACATATATAATAAGGACTCAAAAGTTAATGGGGGTGTTATAGTAATCCATTAAAAACATGTTATTGTTATCTATCAATGGAAAATTAACGTCATCATGAATCATAAAAATTAGAATCCACCAATGGAAAGTTGTTCCTTGATAAAGAATTATAGTGAGAACATCTATATGGTCAAAGGGTGTCCTTACCAAACAAAAATTGGATAAACCAACACCAACCAATACATTATTACATGAGGATGTGGACCCCTAAAGGAACTAGATGTCTTATATCTATATAACTCATAATTTCCACCCAACATGTTATTGGTCTCATCCTTATCAGTTGGGACTACAATTTGTGGTGTGGGAGGGTCAACTATTAACCTAACTAGTTAGTGATACACTTGTTTCTCAATGAATGGATAAAAAACTACATAACTATTACTTAATGTAATTCCACATTTCAGAAATTTTAATTGAGTAAGAAATGAATCATTTCAACAAGATCATCATAACCCTACCTCATAAAATGAGTAAGTTATCTACGGGCTGACATACTACATCTGAAGAAATTAACTCATCATTTTTAATGAAAATATAATAGTGGTTAATTGATGGTAGATTGAAAAAAAACAAATCACCCTAAAGATGATGATTGTACAATCCCATTAAAAACTAAAATAAATTTTATTGATTATCAATTTTATTAAAATGTAATCAACTTAATGGTTAATGGTTTTATTTATTCCTTCATCAATAACTGGTTTCCGAGCCACGTTAACCAAACAATAGATTCCTTAACACCATTTTTCTATGTATCCTAAAATAATCCTAATAATATTTTTAGCTATAATATTCTACATAATGAATAATAAAACACTAGTACAATTATAAAAAAACAAGACAAACTAAAACCCATCTTGGGCTTGTAGGGATTATTTTGTACAGCCCCAAGATGGAATCCTATAGGTTCGAACTGAAGACTAGAACCAATAAGACATATCTCAAACATAGGATACCATATAATATAAACAAAAAAACAAAATTTATCAAGAATAATATATTATAATGATTACCAAATATATAAACATCTTTAGTAAAACATACATTCCAACCATGATAAATATCCTAGTAATCCATCAATTAATTTTTTAATAAACAATATCAATAACATGGCCCAAAATCCTAAAATTTAGAACAATGTAACAAACATGTGGAAAATTGAATCTTTACATAACAACAAAATTGATTCATGATCTGATAGGGAATTTCACCATTGAACTTTACTACCTTCTATATCGAGTAGAATCAAATCCATAGAAATCAGCATTGAACTATGTATTATATGTATTTATGTAACACCTATTGGAATTATATCCATGTTGTGGTGAGAATAAATATACCTTAGAGTACATCCTAGATACAATAATTGAGAAAATAGAGTAATAGATTACCTAATTGTTCATATTGTAGACATGAGAAATGAGGGATTAGTCAACCATGTATAAATGGATTCAAAATATTTATTACCATGATTTATATTAGTCATTAATCTAAGAGAACTATGGGTTACTAAGAAAATAACCAGGCATAGACCACTCAATGTATATTGCCTTTAGCACTCTTGCAACATTTCTTTAAAAATGTTATAAGGGAAATTTAAATCAATAAATAGTGTATTAAAAATGAGGGGGGGTAAGAACCATTATAATTTATAAATTGGGGATTCCTAAAACTCTAAAGGTATAAAGGGCCCATTTACTAGTATCACTCTGTTTCTAGGGTGGTTAGTAACCCCATGTATTCTGTAATGATCATTCCCCATCTCTATCATAGCTTGTATGAGGCTAAAGATCCCCATATACTCAAATTACATGGAAACATTCCATAGATGATGAATATATACGAGTCATCATGTTCTATATTGAAAAAAATCTTTGAGTTGAATATTTATATATTCAATTCTTTCCATGCGAAAAAACTATGGAAAATACCATATAAATATTTATTTAAAACATGTTCTCTAAGGCACATAGCATGTGAGTCCTGAAGCATAACCAAAAATGTATATAAATTATCTATTCCATGTAGAGTATGCTAACATTATGTACCCAGTATGATATAGTGAATGGGGGACCTGATCAAAAACATGGAATTAACGTCTTTTAATGTTCGTGTAATGTACATAAAGTACAAAAAATGAATTATATAATGCATAATGTGTTGGATTATACAGTTTAAATTTCATGTTATTGGTGTTCATTAAATTTTTTTTCCATTTCATTATAAAAGGAACTCACCCTATAGTATCATGTTGTGAAAAATTTATAAAATCACGTAAATCCTTGTGAAACAAGTGACAATATGTATTGTGTGTGTCCTAGAAGAGAAAAATCCATGCAATCAGGATTTATTGATATCTTCATACCAGTAATCCATTTTTATGTCCTTGTTATTAAATCCTTCACCACCTATAACCATCTCCCTAATATTTTCTGAGTCTTATAGCCACACAGACTACCATATTGATCCAACATAGAAAAATCGCAATATGTTTAACCCACAATCACTCATCATTAAAATTTTCATCTTAATTTTTGAAACTAATCAATAAAATATCTAAATACAATGTTCTAATTTTGTTTCCCCTTTACACCCACTTTTCTAGCTATCCTTCACAATTATTCTGCATAACTATGATATGTACAATGTGAGAATATTGGGAAGAATAATTGAAATATTGGTGGTAAGAGAAAAACCAAACAACCCAATTTTTTTCTATCATGTTCATTGAAGAAGATGATAATATATATTTTTTTAGAAACTAAATTATGGGTATATGGTATCATTCATTGAAGTTTAACCTGATATATATTTACAATGTAAATGAATATGGATTTTTTTGTCAATAATTATCAAATTATAAATAAATAATTCACATTATTAAAGTAATTAAATGTCATGTATCTATTAATTATGAAAATGAAATCAAAAATAGTAGATGTTTGAAATTAAAACAGTTATGTGACATGGAAAATAATAAATTTTAAATAATTATCTAATACTTTTTATGAAATTATTTTATTTTATACTCTTGAATATTTTTCAGGTTTGACAATAAGATATTTTAAAAATATTTCATGGGATGAAGAATTTGAACAATTAAAAATAACATGGAATATGTAAATATAATCACTGAAATGACATGTCAACAATATAGATTTTATAACCAAAATCATAACTCTTATTCTAAAATCAACCATGATACACCAATTCCATGAATCCTTCCATTAATGACGGAGAATAAAGAAGTCGTTTGATAAAGAATGGATGATATATTTTGGGTGGTGGAAAAATATGTTCTAATGATCTATCCCCATACATTCACCTCCTAATATTTTATAACCTCAGTAATTATTTATCACATAATCATTCCCTCTAAGTCCCACCATTAATTCTATTACATTCATAGTCATCCTAACTAAAATCTCCAATTTCATTCAAACTTCTAATAGGGTCTCATCATCAGAAACCATTTATCAAAGTTATTCATTAAAATAACTAATATTTATTATATAGTAAATATATTTTTAGTGATTTTATATAAATACCCATTGATTCTAAATCCAAATAAAAAATCCTAAACATGAAAATCATACATGTTCTTGAAAAACCCCTCTTTCCAAACACACCCACAACGGTATAATTTCTATATTTTTATCTATTAATAAGATATTGTTGGTTGCTATCTATATGAATATAAAAAATATTTTTTATAGTATATATATTTTTAGACTCCCTCATTTCTGAAAAATAATTAACCATCATTACAAGAACAATTATATTTATTATTTATAATATTAAAAGGAACATATTTTAATAACATCATAACTAAATACAACAAAAACCTAGAGACTATTGAATAATCATTGGGTTAGAGAAAATTTGGTTTGGGTACTGTTTGGGAACATAGGTTTTCCATAACACTAATCATATAGAAATGGTTATTATAGATAGAATCAAGAACCATATAATTTAATAAAAAAATAAAATTGTAATTTTTGTGAATCATTTCATACCAAAAAACTTCATGACCTATCCCAAGCCAGGGATTGAGCTACAATGACTCTAATCCGGCCTCCAAAGGCCAGGGGTTACTGACAAGCACCGATTGTATGAAAAACATGGGGAAAAATTCTTATAAGAAAACATACCCAAAAAAACATCGAACTCAATGTAACAGTGGAGAGGTAGAGTAGTAATGATTAAAAGTATTGTAATGAAAAATGAACATGTGTGAACCACTGCATCATAAAAAGGTATTGTAGTGTATAATAAAAATTTGAGGGTAAAAAAACATCCACAAACAATAAATGTGGTCCAATGTTAGAAAAACTAGAAAAATAGATACCACCGAGAGAGCCCAAATCCTATATCCGAAATAAAACCACTTTAAACTGTCAATGTTGCCCACATCCCTAAACTCTTATATAGTCACGATAAATCTATCCACTATCTAAAAAAGTCATGACACTTGTTGGGTGAATCCAATGAATGGGTTTTTATGCACATTATATACATACTCCATAAGATGCCTTGAATAGTTGAAGGGAGGTATGATAATAAGAGATACAGCTGAAGAGAAGTAGTAGATAGAACAAGGTATAGTATAAGAGAATGGAAAATAGTACAGTTCAACAAACCAAGGGACTGAATGTAGACTCATACTGACACTAGTGACATGAAACAATGAGGAGATAATATCCTAATCAATTCATTGTTGAATATAACCAGATAGTAGACCAATCCAACCACAAGAGTCTATAAATTGAAAGAAAATAGAATACCTCACATGTCTTCACCTCTTTTGAAAGGAAATTAAACCAGACCCAAGGAGTGGTTTTAAAAATAGGTTAAATATATATATGTCTAGTCAAAGAATCAAAATGAGAAACTATTGGGATCCTTATATCATAGCTCATCCTATGAAAATGAATAGCCAACAGTTCAAAGGTAAAATCATATTTGATACCCAACACCTCATGCATCTTCTCAGGAGACACATATAATTGGTGCTCAATACACTACACCTCAATACTTTCAATTTTTGGTGGGCCAAAATTTCAGTTCAAACAATGTATATATTGGGTTATGAAGATTGGTTGGAATGGCTCAATAAGTTCAAGTCATGTAAGGGGATTCACACTTCATGTGGTCCAATTCCATAGTCTATGCTTGTCTCTTCATAATACATGGGCACCGTTCTATGTAGTAGATCATGCCATGAAGGTGGAAAACATGTAAAGTCTTACCAATATAGGTATGTGGCCATATCCACTGTCCATGTCTATATACTTGGACCATGTATTAGTGTACTCCAGTACATTGCATGTTGGTACACATTAGATGATGTCTGTGTCACCAACACATGAGCATGGCCATGTGCTCCACTGCATAGCTTATTCATCATTTAAGGCATTACATGTCATTTTAAGGGGTGTACACATCATGTTATTTGTATCTTCCATAAAACTATAGATCCTATGTTGATATAGGATACACTCCATGTGTTCATCGTGTACATGCCATGCAATCATGTGTTTTTTTCCAGAATATCTACTTTGATCCGACAGATAAAAATAGTCTTTGAATGTGGTTAGGGTCGCCAACTTCTATTCCGAAAGAACATGATTTGATTGAATAAAATAGAATCCCATCGTCATTCATTGTGGATCGACCTTGTTCTGGAATGCTGGTTTGGCCAAAACATCATAATGACACTACTACATCAATTCTTCCCAGAGAGTTATGAATCCTTCATATTCTTAATCCTTAAATCACATTGTTCATGGATCAATTCCTTGTTTTTAATCCCATCAGAGTTCCACAAATCCATTATGAATTTGGGTGCCCGATCTCTCTTGGGTCAAATAGAAATTGTTGCACCATGATCCACTTTTATTTCATGATGAAGAACAAGAATAACATGGAGATAAAAACACCATAAACTATGGTTTGGATGATTTCCCATGAATTCATGTCTAGCTTATCAGTGTTGTAAAATCTAGGTTAGAAATGGCCGATAAAAAATTAATTTAAATTCTCAGGCATGTGTATGGGGACTAGATTGAAAAAATAATTATAATCTTATTTGAAGTTAGAAATAATTTGTAAAAATACTCAAATATTAGTCATACATGGATTGGATCAATTTATGTTGATGAATAATTAATTCTCCGAAATTCATTTCATTCGTTTGACTTCACTCTTCTGGGGACCATGGTTCTATCATAGTTCATCATTTTTTTCTCTAATCGATTGGATAGGATAAGAGAGATCACTAGAAAATCTATAGATTAAATAAAAAACCTGGAAAATATTAATATCATGATACTTATATATTCTAACATAATTAATTGTAATTTAATTATTTAAATTTATTAATTTATTTAATCACTTAAATGCACCGCCAATGAGAAAGGGTTTCAAACATCCTGCACTGACTCATTTTATGTCTCACATATGGAAAAAACTGTGTTTCAGACCCATACATGGTATCAAAATTCTAATCTAATGATATATTTAATAGGTATACCAGTTTCATCAATTAATCATTTGTGAAATATTAAATTCAATTAATATAATTATAAAATAAATTTCAGGAACATCGGGCCTATGAATTTCTTGTCGTCTCAGTGACTGGCTGTTAAAAATTATTTAGTAATATTTCAATGTCTTTCAATTAGGAAACTGGGACCCATCATTGTAGAGACCCAAATCTTGACGTACATGAACATTACATTACTTTTGTGGAATACATAATACAAAACAAAAACAGACACACAAGGATTGTAATAGTTTAGTGTCTTTGGAAACGTGGAACGTAATCTTCTAATCGTGGTGAAAGATCTTCAACATCTCCTATAAAGATCTTCTCCTTTTTTTTCTAACCTAAAACCTTTATTTATATCCTGGGGAAAAGAAATCATAAAAAGGGTGAGCTCAAATGCTCATTAAGGATAAGAATGGATAAAATAAAACATACAATATACATTTGAACTTAAAAACATGAACATAATGTTTAAACATCAAAAGATTGAGCAATGACATAAAACATGGAAATATGTATGGAATAGATCATAAAGAAATATTATGAATGATAAAATAGCATGGGAATAAAACAAGTAATTGTGGCAACCATTAATCACATGATATGATTTCTATATTAGCCAAGGCATTACTTCCAAGACCATCTTAGTGGACAAAGTCCCTTTCGTAATCGAGTTCACTCCTCGTTCCAGTCCTGTATTACTGAACCGATTTAACTTGTCGTTCCAGCCATGTCTATATCATGAGATATAAATCATGACCCAATCCATTGGGGCGAGATATAGGTCCCACACATCTCATAATGAAATCATTCTTACTTGTGCCACAAAATAAACATACATCATTCATAATAACCCAACAAATGAAATGGGTTTCAAAAACAACATCCCATCATTACATAATCCATATAAAATAAATGGATATCATTTCATAATAATAATGGTTAAACCATGTAAATAATAGAGACATTATACTTCAAACATACACATATGAAACAATGTCATCTAAGATGAAAAATGGTTTTGACAAAACACTTGAAATGAATTCTTGAGGAAAATATCATTTCTTCTTCAAAATCAATTTCTGTTCACAAAAAATCATGCAATTTTAAAAGAAAGAGATTTTTTTGAAAATAGTCATGAAATCTTTTAGAGGACACTTCATGAAAATAAGGCTTTATAAAATCGTAAAAATCTGTTCGTGCCGTATAAGTTAAAAAAACATTTTTCTCGTACTTTTGCCGGAAAAGTCAAAAAAGTACCACGTAACATAAACAAAAGAAAGATTCCTTAAATACCATGTAGTAAAATTCAAAAATGGGTAAAAATGACTTTAAAAATACATTATAACACTTTTATAAAACATGGAAATGTATGATAGAAATAACCCCAGTAAATACTTACGAATAAGCAATCTCGGATAAAAATGAGATTTGCAAAATTATCCCTTACCTTAGGTCTGATATGCTTCGTACATATCCAATCCTCCGGTATAATGATTTAAATAATGTCATTGACTTATTAAAGAATCATATTCATTGTTAATATATCATACATAGTTCACTTATGACTTTATATTACCCGTTCATTTGTAAATTCCATGTTAAAGAGTGTTTTGGGTAAAATCGTTTCATTTGTCGTCCGTGTTTTGACTTGTAATTATTCATATGATTACATAGATCATGATTACATAATTCCAGAATATAAAACATGATTTATATATAATATATATTCATAATATACATATATATAATTGATCGTTAAATGGAAATAAATACACCATTCATAGAGACAGTAGGTTGTACGTACGCATGAACGCCGTTTTCGTTTCCTTATTGAATTGAATGGAATTAAGTAGACGAAATAAAAATATATATATACATAAATCCAGTAGAATTATTATGTCATATATTTTATGATTACTTATTATATATACTTTATAATCATTCTTGAATGGTTATCATGGAGAGTGAATCTCATCGCGTCGTGGAGACGGTATTCCGTACGTACGCACGAGCAATGATAACATTCCCATGATCGTCTAATTGTATTAAAGTGTATGTATAATATTACAGAATAAATATCACTTTACAATTATCATATATATTCATTACTTTCACCATTATACCCATCCATGTAAGGTGGTGGTGGAAAATAGATTACACCACGACGTGGAGACCGTATTTCGTACGCACGCACGCGCGGTGATTTCATTTTCCATAGGATGGATAGATTGTGAAATATGGTTTTTTCATACTTATAATAACATATAAGTATATTAGTGATACTTATTTTATTAATTCATAATGAAACAACTAAATAATAAGAAGTTGAATAAGAAAGAAAATTGAAAGAATCGGTAACAGATATTGCCTCTTCTTTGACACGCCTCTTTGAATCCTCCTCTTAGGGTACTAAAATTGGTCTTTGAAGAAGACTAGGACCTATAAGATGTTTCTAGGGAAGTTGAGAAGGGTAATGGGTAGGGTTTGGCCAAGATTAAGGGCTCAAATTGGTGTGAGGAAGAGAGGGAGGAGGTGCCCTTTTATAAGGGAGGAGAGGGGCACCTTTGGAAATCTTAAAAATATTAATTTATAATAAATCTAACCCCACTTAAAAACCTCCAAAAATGACTCATATTCGAATATAAGATGAGATAGGGTTTTAATCTCATCAAAAAATAAAATTTATATATTTTAGGAAATTATTTTAAACGTTATCAACTTGATTTATCCTTAATCAATTTAATTTTATTTGTGGTAATAACATTCTAAATTTTAAATTATAACAAAAAATTACTTAATTTTTGTTAATTGTCCATAATTGGATACTTTATAAAATTTTATACCATATAAATTTAAATTTATAATTTTTAAATATTTTTGTGATTTTTAAACAATTTTATAATATGTTATTTTTATAAAATAACAATTGTGTCAATTTTGACACTATTCATTTATATGAATTTAAATAAAATATATACAAAAGCTATGTTCGAACTAAAAGCTTTAATAGATTCATAAAATGCCAAATGTATCTAGAAAATTAGTGGAGCACATTATATAGTTCATATAATATTCATTTTATTATTTTTAAAACCATTTATTTTGTTTATATCTTAATAAAATAATTACTACAACATTTTTGTATAATTATTTAATATACGTATTCTTTTCATACAAAATAAAATCATATGATGAAGATAAATCTATTAAATTTCACAATAATTCTTTTACTCGAATTTATCATCTTAAAATCACAATATTTAAATTGTTATATTTATTAAATTATGAAGGTGATAACTTCGACATCATTTAAAATAAAATAATATAAGTGTCATAATAACTTTTATAAGACTCCAAACGGTTATATATTACCTAATTAGATGATTATGGTATAGATATACACTAAAAATATGTTTTGGTTAGGTTTGTGGGTCTTTTAATGGATATTATTATCTCAATAAAAACTATATTACTGATTATTCACTTAATAAATAATTTCTGCATCATTAATGTATCACCATTAATTATAATTATTTAATCCCTAAAAAATCTAAATAAATTATCATGATGTATAAAATATTATTATATATCTGGAGACTATTCATGTTTTAAGTTTTATGATGTTTATTACAAAATTAAAATTATTATACTTATAACATTTAAGAGAGTGACATGTTGTCACTTTCGTTGGTTTCAATAATAATTAAATTATTTTCATGGTCAAAAGTCCATAAAATGAATCTAATCCGACCCTTAGGTGATATGAGTCTACTTTTAGTCATCCAATAGAATTTTCGAATGAGTTAAGGAAATTTTATAATATTATATTCACCCTTAATTACCCGATTTACTTTTAACTATGGTAAATAAAATTTACCGTAGTTACTATTCATAATTCCAAAAAAATAAAAAGTAGCCTATTAAAATAATTTGGACCCACTGATTACAAATATGGAATCCATTTTTTCAAATTCAATACACATAAGTTGCAGAAATTAAAATAAAATTAATCCTGTTGTCGAAGAAAAACTTGTTTTTGTTTATAACATTCCAAAAGATTGAATTTATTTAACCTACGAATTCAATGTAAAATCAATGCTAATGACATAAATTATATTAAATGGTAAAAATATATTCCATTTATACTTTAAAACCATCCAATATTATAATTTAACCACATAAGTTATTACAATTAAAAAAGCTGTTTTTAATTAAAATATAGCATGTTTTTACTATTCAGTAAAATATGCAAATTTTCAGAATAATATGAAAAATTTATCCAAAGTAAAATTATATATGCTTATTCCAGAGAATAATTTTATTTTGTAAAATTGAACTTATAAACATGTCAAAAACTATATTTAAAGTGGGTGCACCATCAAAAGGCGGCAAAACTGAATTTTTTAAAAAATACTTATTTATCCAAAAAATTTATTTTGTTCTTATACCATGTTCTAGAAAATGTGTAAGATGAATAATAATGTTATAAAATTAAAAATTTAGTTAATACTATTCATAGAATCTAGTTCATAATAATATTATAATAATATATCGTTGTTTATTATTACTCAGTATTGCGTACAACACACGCTATCGGGGAAGGTCGCGATTGCGTGTAATGCAAGCCATGTCAGGGTTGCGTGTAGTGCACGAATCCTTTGTTGTTGCGTATAACAAAATACATTGAATATATATATATATATATACTCAATGTTTCATAGAATAACTACTATCAAACAAACATGAAATTTTGTGTAACACGATCCAGGATTAGTGTTGCGTATACTGCAAGATAATAAGGTGTTGCGTATAGCGCAAGATAATCTTGGTGTATCGTACAACAAAATATATGAAAGAAATTAAAAAGAATATATCTTATATAATCTCGGGTTATTACATTCTACCCCCCTTAAAATGAATTTCACCCTCGAAATTCGTCGGGGTTATAAATGGTGTCTACTTGAAAGTTTCTTTAATTGAAACCCACATCGTAAAAAAGAAATACCAAAACTTATCTTTATAAACTAAAGTATGAAACGTAATAGTTACCCAAATAAAATAATCACTGGGTTTCCACATAGTATAACATAGGTGAAAATATGGATAAGGAAGGGAAATCTAACCATCATGTTCTGATAGAGAGTGGTAGAGAACATGGCTATGAAAAAACCAACAATCGTAAAGCCATAGATTTGTGATGATCTAAGGTACCATCTAATTCATCAGATATAAGGTCACTAAGACAACATTTTTGGTTTTCAAGATCATTTCCATAATGCTGATTATTTAAAAGAAATATTTACATGATTTTTGGTACAATCTCATTGTTGTTCATGAATTGAACAATTTCCACTTCATCCCTTAATGAAATATAGTTGAATTTGTTATTCGTGATGTGTTAGCAGATCATGTGATAGAATGATGGGTCATTCCATCTGTTTCAAAAAAAAGGTTAGAAAAAGTTATAAGTCCATCATTTGGTTAGATTAATCGTAAATGGTTCCATAAATGAACTTATACCTCATATATCATACCGCTTGATAAAATAAAACTAGTTTCTAGTAACCAGGGACTTCCTGTAGGCCAGTGGTAGGCGATAAAGGCCAGTCGCACTTCGGTTGTGGGTTTGATTCCCACAGCCTTGTCCGACGCGATGGGTTGTCGCCTGTCCTGCATGTTTTCCTTTTTCTAAAACTAAATTACTATAACATCCCACCAATAATATCAAAAAAAGTTCTATCCTTAAACAATACTAACTTATGTCTAACATAATCCATTCCAATATTTAGGCTTATCTAAAATACTTAAGTCCAAGATCATAGAATAAAGAAAATGATTACTTGAAATATCACATTACAATCACGTGAATGCCATCATTTATCCCCAATATATCATAAGATATATCTTGTTGGTCAAATTATAAACATGTGAATACCTTAATCTTGTATTCTCTTGAAGAATGAATACCCATTGAACCATAGTGAAAACACGAATGATGTCAAAAGTTAACTCTTTCCACATAACAAAATCCCAAAATTTCTATATAATCAAACCATAATATCACTTAGTCCTTATATCAGTCATGAGCTAATGAATACAATCAAACATATCATTATCTTCGTATCCCTTCATTATGCACATATCATCTACTTTCCAAAAATATCTGAATAACCTTCCATGGTTACCGGTACCATTCAACATATACTTTCATATACTTTAGGAAATACAATAGTGTAAAAATCCTTAGACGATTCTTTATTCCATAATACCATACAATATTCTTTATAAACATACAATCATTACACAATCTTCTTAAACCATTAGCTGAGATTCATCATTTATTTCATCTCATATTTCATTTGTAGTATCTTCATCATAATCCACATAAATACTACCCGTATGACCATGCTGATTTTCTTCATGAGATTCTACCTTAGGGCATTGGTTTTCATAATGCCCATAAATTCCACATTTAAAACATCCAATCATTTTTGATGTCATAGAAATACCATTATCCTTGTCCATGGTGTTAACTGAACCTTTTCCTTTGCACTTACTGGCTTTGTGTCCTTCTTTTTCACACCCAAAGCATCTTCCAGTTCCTTTGAAACAATCTCCCTGATGCCTCTTCCCACATGATATACATGAGGGAAATTGAACTTTCTTTCCCCTATGATCATCATTAAACTCCATCTTTCTTTTATTATCTGAGTCGAGAAACATACCAAAGTTGATATTATTGATCATATTATGAGATTTATGATTAGGAATAATAATGATGTTTGGACTTCCAAATCCCGTTTCATTTGGTTTCTCATGATGAATATCATTCCATTGTCCGTTATATCCTCCATTATCGGGAATCTTCCTGTTTCCAGCCATTTTCTAAAACCCAAAAAGAATAGTGTGAGAGGCAAAAATCATTCTAGGGAAAACAACATAGTAAAGGGGGAGTACCCTCAATATCTATCATCTTAGGTTAAATTCTAAGATCGTTAGTGAAATTCTAGGACTATAACCTATACTTATACTTATCCTTAGGGACATCCTTAGACATACCTTAGACATATCTCTAGGGATATCACTAATGTTCTCGAATCCTAGTTTCCAAAGGTTGACTAAACCTTTCCTCTGATACCAACTGTAGAGACCCAAATCTTGACGTACATGAACATTACATTACTTTTGCGGAATACTTAATACATAACAAAAACATACACACAAGGACTGTAATAGTTTAGTGTCTTTGGAAAATTGGAACGTAATCTTCTAATCGTGGTGAAAGATCTTCAACATCTCCCACAAAGATCTTCCCCTTTTTTTCTTACCTAAAACCTTTCTTTATATCCTGGGGAAAATAAAACATAAAAAGGGTGATCTCAAATGCTCAGTAAGAGTATGCATGGATAAAAGAAAACATACCATATACATTTGAACGTAAAAACATGAACAGAATGTTTAAACATCAAAAGCTTGAGTAATGACATAAAACATTGAAATATGTATGGAATAGATCATAAAGAAACATTAAGAAAGATAAAATAGCATGGGAATAAAACATGTAATTGTGGAAAACATTAAGCAATGACGTGATTTCCATATTAGACAAGGCATTGCTGCCAAGACCATCTTAGTGGACAAAGTCCCTTTCTGAATCGAGTTCACTCCTCGTTCCAGTCCTGTATTACTGAACCAATTTAACTTGCAGTTCCAACCTTTTCTATATCATGAGATATAAATCTTTACCCAATGCATTGGAGGGAGATATAGGTCCCACCCATCTCATAATGAAATCATTTTTACTTGTGCCACAAAATAAACATACATCATTCATAATAACCCAACAAATGAAATGGGTTTCAAAAACATCATCCCTTCATCACATAATAGATATAAAATAAATGGATATCATTTCATAATAATAAAATTGAAACCATGTAAATAATTGAGACATTATACTTGAAACATACACATATGAAATAATGTCATCTTAGATGAAAAAATGGTTTTGATAAAACACTTGAAATGAATTCTTGAGGAAAATATCATTTCTTCTTCAAAATCAATTTATTTTCACTAAACATCATGCAATTTTAAGAGAAATAGATTTTTTTGAAAATAGTCATGAAATATTTTAGAGTAAGCTTCATGAAAATAAGGCTTTGTAAAACCGTAAAAATCCATTCGTGGCGTATAAGTTAAAAAAACATTCTTATCGTACTTTTGCAGAAAAAGTCAAAAAAAGTACCTCGTAACGTAAACAAAAGAAAGATTCCTTAAATACCATGTAGTAAAAGTCAAAAATGGGTAAAAAGGTCTTTAAAAATATATGAAAACAATATTATAAAACATGGACATGGATGATATAAATAACCCTAGAAAATACTTATGAATAAGCAATCTCGGATAAAAATGATATTTGCAAAATTATCCCTTACATTATGTCCGATATGCTTCGTACGTATCCAATACTCCTGTATATTGATTTAAATAATGTCATTGACTTATTAAAGAATCATATTCACTATTATTATATCATATATAGTTCACTTATGACTTTATATTACCTGTTCTTTTGTAAATTCCATGTTAAAGAGTGTTTTGGGTAAAATCGTTTCATTTGTCGTCCATGTTTTGACTTGTAATTATTCATATGATTACTTAGATCCTGATTACTTAATTCCATAATATAAAACATGATTTTTATATAATATATATTCATAATATACATATATATAATAGATCAATAAATGGAAATAAATACACCGTTCATGGAGACGGTAGGACGTACGTACGCATGAACGTTGTTTTCGTTTCCGTGTTCAATTGAATGGAATTAAGTAGATTACATAAATATATATATACATAAATCCAGTAGAAATATTATGTCATATATTTTATGATTACTTATTATATATACTTTATAATCATTCTTGAATGGTTATCATGGAGAGTAAATATCATCACGTTGTGGAGACGGTATTCCGTACGTACGCACGAGCGATGATAGCATTCCCATGATCGTCGAATTGTATTAAAGTGTATGTATAATATTAAAGAATCAATATAACTTTAAAATAATCATATATATTCATTACTTTCACCATTATACCCATCCATGTAAGGTGGTGGTGGAAAATAGATTACACCACGGTGTGGAGACGATATTCCGTACTTACGCACGCGTAGTGATTTCATTTTTCATAGGATGGATAGATGGTGAAATATGGTTGTTTCATACTTATAATAAAATATCATTATATGAGTGATACTGATTTTATTACTTCATAATTAAACAACTAAAGAATATGAAGTTGAAGAAGAAATAAAATTGAATGAATCAGTAACAGATATTACCTCTTCTTTGACATGCCTCTTTGAATCCTTCTCTTAGGGTACTAAAATTGGTCTTTGAAGAATACTAGGACCTCTATGATGTTTATAGGGAAGTTTAGAAGTGAAATGGGCAGGGTGTGGCTGAGCTTAAAGGCTTAAATTGGTGTGAGGAAGAGAGGGAGGGGGTTCCCTTTTATAAGGGAGGAGAGAGGCACCTTTGGAAATCTCAAAAATATTTATTTATAATAAATCTAACCCCACATAAAAAACCTCCAAAAATGACTCATATTCAAATATAAGATGAGATAGGGTTGTAATCTCATCAACCAATAAAATTTAGACAATTTAGTAAATTATTTTAAACATTATCAACCTGATTTATCCTTACTTAATCAATTTAATTTTATTTGTGGTAATAACATTCTAAATTTTAAATTATAACAAAAAATTACTTATTTTTTGTTAATTGTCCAAAATTGGATACTTTATTACATTTTAGACCATATAAATTTAAATTTAGAATTTTTAAATATTTTTGTGATTTTTAAACAATTTTATAATATGTTATTTTTATAAAATAACAATAGTGTCAATTTTGACACTATTAATTTATATGAATTTAAATAAAATATATACCGAAGATATGTTCTAAATAAAAGAATTAATAGATTCATAAAATTCCATATGTATCTAGAAAATTAGTGGAGCACATTAAATAGTTCATATAATATTTATTTTATTATTTTTAAAACCATTTATATGGTTTATCTCTTAATAAAATAATTACTACAACATTTTTGTATAATTATTTAATATAATTATTTGTTTCATACAAAATAAAATCCTATGATTAAGATAAATATATTACCTTTAATAATAATAATTTTACTTGAATTTATGATCTTAAAATCACAATATAAAAATTGTTATATTTATTAAATTATGAAGGTGACAACTTTGGAATAATTTAAAATAAAATAATATAAGTGTCATAATCACTTTTATAAGACTCCAAACGGTTATATATTAGGTCATTAGATTCTTATGGTATTTATATACACTATAAATAAGTTTTGGTCCGGTTTATGGGTCTTTTATGGGGTATTATTATCTCAATAAAAACTATATTACTGATTTTTCACTTAATAAATAATTTCTGCATCATTAATGTATCACCATTAATTATAATTATTTAATCCCTAAAAAATCTAAATAAATTATCATGATGTAGATAACTTTAGTAGATTTCTGGAGACTATTTATTTTTTCAGTTTTATGGTGTTTATCATGATATTAAAATTTTTATACTTATAAGATTTAAGAGAGTGACATGTTGTCACTTTCTTTGGTTTTAATAACAATTAAATTATTTTCATGGTCAAAAGCCCATAAAATGAATCTAATCTAACCCTTAGATGATATGGGCCGACTTTTAGTCATCCAATAGAATTTTGGCATTAGTTAGGGTAATTTTATAATATTATATTCACCCTTAATTACCCGATTTACTTTTAAATATGGTAACTAAAATTTACCGTAGTTACTATTCATAATTCCAAAAAAATAAAAAGTATCCGATTAAAATAATTTGTACCCAATGATTCCAAATATGGAATCCATTTTTTCAAATTAAATACACAGAAGTTGTAGAAATTAAATTAATATTAATCCTGTTGTCGAATGAAAACGGATTTTTTGTTTAAAACATTGCAAAAGATTGAATTGATTTAACCTATGAATTCAATGTAAAATCAATGATAATGAAATAAATTATATTAAATGGTAAAAAACTATTCTATTTATACTTTAACACCATTAAATATTATAATTTAACCACATAAGTTATTACGATGAAAAAAGTTGTTTTTAATTAAAATATAGCGTGTTTTTACTATTCATTCAAATATGAAAGTTATCAGAATAATATGAAAAATTTATCCAAGGAAAAATTTTATATCCTTATTCCAAAGAATAATTTTATTTTGTAAAATTGAACTTATAAACATTTCAAAAACTATATTTAATGTGGGTGCGCCATCAAAAGACGCCAAAACTACATTTTTTGAAAAATACTTATTTTACCCGAAAAATTTATTTTCTTCTTATAGAATGTTCTAGAAAATGTGTAAGATGAATAATAATGTTTTAAAATTCAAAATTTAGTTAATACTATTCATAAAGGCTAGTTCATAAAAATATTATAATAATATATCGTTGTTTAGTAAAACTCGGTATTGCGTACAACACACGCTATCGAGGAAGGTCGCGATTGCGTGTAATACAAGCCAAGTCAGGGTTGCGTGTAGTGCACGACTCCTCTGTTGCTGCGTATACCAAAATTCATTGAATATATATATATATACTCAATGTTTCGTTGAATAACTACTATCAAACAAACATGAAATTGCGTGTAACACGATCCAGGATTAGTGTTGCGTATACTGCAGGCTAATACGGTGTTGCGTATAGCGCAAGATAATCTTGGTGTATCGTACAACAAAATATATGAATGAAATTAAAAAGAATATATCTTATAAAATCTTGGGTTATTACTATCATCATTCCCTCCTTTATATTTTTTCCCTCTAAAAGAAAAACTAAAAAATTAAATCAGGATACTAAGATCATATATGGATCTCCCATTCCAATGATCTATCATGTACATTTTTTTTTCCAAAAAACATTAACCTGTGGGATGGTTCATCATTTTATGTCCTTTTCTTTTTATTACTCAATCACCATAGGTTTCTCCACAAATGTGTATCCATCCTCGATGTGCAGATCTCCATAGTAAATGACTTTTTTAGTTTCATGCACATATCTTCTTAGCTCCAACACATGGAAAATGTCGTGATCCCACTCCATCTATGGTGGTAGGGTGAGGTGATAGGAAACCTAAATTACCCTATAAATGATCAATAATTTTCAAATGATCCTCGGGGATAGCTTTTCTCTATGTCATAACCATGGCATTACACACTATGGGGAGACTCAATAAGATGTGGTCTCTCTCCTAAAAACTCCCTGATCCTATGATAGAAATATATGTATGACTCATATCATCATTGGGCCATCTTCATCCACTCACTGATGATTTTTACTTTAACCATCAACACCTACAACGACTTTAGGCACTTAAATGATGACTCTCTAATCTTCACCCCACACAAGGGTGATATGTACGGTCTCTCATACAAGACCATAAAAGGGGCCATGCCTATGATGGATTGTCAGATATTTTCCAATGAAAACTCTACCAAATCTAGGTGATTCTCAAATATCTATTCTAATTATGAAATTCAATCCCCCAATAAATCCCCTAGATCCTAGACAGTGCATTCGGTCTTCACATCATTCTTACGGTGAATTTCTATACTAATCCGCAATTGGGCCATGAATGCCTCCTGTAGGCCTCTCCACAATCATGATGTCTAAAAAATGTCACTATTAAATATAATAATCGAGTGTACCAAATGAGGGTATATTATAAACAATTCTTAAATATCCACCAAACCCTCCATTGAACACTACTTCTTGATAGAATGGAAGCACACCAACTTTGTGATTCGTTCTACCATCACTCAGATGGCGTCATAGAATTTAAAATTTTATGTAATCCCTGTGATGACGTCCATGGATATGTTATGAAATTTCCACTGCAGAATCTCATGAGTCTACCAAACACCGACTAGAATCTAGTACTCAACCCTTACTTATTGGTTGGGCATCATGGGAAAAATTTATCAATGATAATGGCCCAGATGTACCCAGTGTATTTCATTGTAATTAAATGTACTTGGGGGTGTACTGGGAGGAAAATTTAGATCAATTCGAGAGATTTCTAAAATAATTTTTTTCATAAATGAATCAACATTGGTGGTTCAGTATCAGTTGGTCAGGGTGTGAGTAGGTCATGACATTGGTAGGTCAGAGAGTTGGTAGGTACATGCATCAGTGGGTCCGGCGTTGGTTATTGGATTTGGTGAGTTGCATCGTTGAATGGCTATTGTTTGGTCATGATAGAAACTAATTGTCTTTGAGTCATGTCAGTGACTCCCATTAGTTGGTTAAGCAAGAGTGACTCACTATCAGTGTCTCATATTGGTGACTCACCTATTAGTGATTAATTTTTATCTTTTTCCTGTTTTTTCATTTTCAACCGTCTAATGTTTTATTTGATTTAAATTGATTTTGAAACCATATTTGACTACTTATAATGGCATTTATAAGGGTATTAATTATATATTTAATATACTAACTACTCTGGGACCATGAAATGGTAAAATAATGTAACTGTGATCCTAACCTAACTTTAATGTCCCTTGAAACTATTCACTTCTGTTGATATATGATTTGACTCCTCTAAGAAGAGTTCTTATCTTCCCTGTGTGTTTTAATTTTTCACATGGTGCACCCAGAACCATTATTCTTTGTGGAGTCACAAATGTGCTACAATATTGGATCAACCTTTTCACCTGGGAGTATCTCATATTTCATGCAAAACATAGTGTTTTTTCACAAGGATGGGTTGTTGATCGACTATTGTTATTAGAAGTGAAACCATCATATCTCCTTTATTTGTGTATCATGCAGGGTGTGTGTAATAATTTCTACATGTGAATAAATTTGTACACAAATTTAAAGGGAATAATATTAAGTAATAATTTAGGGGATGGGAATATGATGATTATGATCACATTGTTTTATATTTTATCCTTAATCCGCTTTGTGTTTTGTAAGGGTGTATTTTAGTTTGAAAATCTTGGTTATTAGTGGCCTCTATTTTCATTAATATATAACTTGTGAATTTATTTTGAAGTTTCTTTTTTGAACAATTGAAATTATGAAATTGAATAACCAAATACATTCAATTAGATAAATGGATTCTCAAGGGTTGGACATTTTTTTGTGATCTAACATAAATATGGTAGGTAAAATTAAATAACGGTTGCTACTAAATATAAATACCCTTTGAGTGTTTGGTTTGGTTGTTTATTGTGTGTGATAATGTATGGAAATATGTTATTTGACAATCAAATGGTGTTGTGGTTGTGTTTATAGGGTGGTATGGGTTGTGTGATGGTATCTCAAGAAGAGAGATTGATATACTATGGAATGGAAGAACATGTTATGTCGTGGGACAACATCTGCGTATTTTTTTGGCAGTGGGGCTGTAGTTTCATGTTGTGCGATGTTTATGTTACTGGGTGTGGTGTTTTTATGCAGCAGGGCTACCGTGTGTGGTAGTTATATGTTTTTTGGGGTTCTCTTATTGATAGTAAGGACTTTGAGGAATTATGTTGAATAATGATGGTGGAAGTGGTTGATTGCGTGTTAAAGAAAAGTGAGTGTGTTGTGGGTTGTTTTAACTTGGTCTTTCTTTCTTGTGTGTTATGGATAACTGTGTAGCTATTACTTGTATTGTGACTGGTTGTTTCTTGGGTAGGGATGGAATGAACAGATGGTTTGTTAAACAAATAATAACAGTGGGTAAAATGAATTGGTTGGGGGTTATGAATTGGGTTTATGGCTATTTGTCTGGTTATGCATTAAGAGGTAGAAACAATGGATTTTTTGTGTGGTATGGTTGTTTTTTTTTGAAAACCCATTGGTTGCTGTATGTTATTGGTGTATATATATATAAATAATTATATTTTCTTTTGATTTCAATACAGACCCCACACACAATTGACCACTATATGGTGAACAACCCTATTTCATTGGGGATGTTGTTTTCAAAAAATCCAAATGGGAGGATGGATAGATGGTTATTGGTTATTATATTCTCCCAAATCATGGAATTTATCGCCCAATATTCATTTCACATTCTGTAATGGATTGATGAATAATACCTGATGTATATTGGTGAGGTGTGTTTCCGATGTTTCTTAGAGATGAGGCCCAAGTCTCTGCGGGTAGAATATTGTATGGATTGTGGCCTATGTGTGTTTGGGCTGGAATGCAGTGTGGTTTGTGGCATTGGTTTTTGATGGTATAATTTGATTTGATTATTTTCCTAGGTGTTTGAGGGTATGTGGTGATAGTGGGGACAGTATAAGAGTGTGGTAGATTAAGGATTTCTACCATTATATATGATAAGTTAACCTGTGGGAAGTGGTTTGGGGTACCAAATGATCACTGTTCCTACTATGTTAATTTAGGTAACTTGTGTTTTTTGGTGATCATGCCTTGGTGAGGTTGTGATGGACAGTAAACCTAGTTAGGTGCTTATTGGTTTGATTTCTTCTCACTGCGGCATTAGTATGATTCTCAAACCTTGAATTCGATACATTTTCATTTCCTACTATGTATACTTGAATTCTCACATAATATATATAATATAGTTTTTAGGATTCTAGGGAGATTAGGCAAACTGTGATGGACCTTACTTGCTCAAACATTGGTGATTGTTGTTGTGTTTCTACATAGTTTTTTTGTAATTTGTTTTGGTTATATGTTATTGTATTTTATGGAATATTTAATGTTTAAACATTCATGTGGGGTGTATTTTGGATATATAAATACATGTTTGTATTAAAGTTGTTTTTTGGTTGATACATCATTTCTTTTGAACATGGTAACTATAAAAAGGGTAATGCCTCCCATTTTGTGCAATTGAATACCCTGGGTGATGGTAACCACCCCATGGCCTATTTGAGATGGGACTTGGAGGTCATTTTCTCATTTCATCTTGATTATGGAGGGTCAAGATAGAATGTTATCAGAGGGTGGTGGTTGGGATAATTGATGCAATTTAGAGTTAGGTACAGTGAGGATTTCTTGGGACTATAGGGAAACATTGTTAGGTGATATTGGTGCATGACATAGGCCAAGGAAGACCATATAAGAAATGGGATATTAGGTCCCATCCTTATCTAATGCAAGGGATCTGATCATACTGAATGACTAAGTGAGACTATGATATTTGCGTGGTAGAGAGCCTGGGAAATGTACATGCATCATGATGACTTTTGTTGTTGTATAGATTAGGGATTTTTGGGAAATTAAAATAAACAATGAGATAAAATAAATTTTCAATAAAATTACATAATAATCTCATTTAAGACTTACTTGATAACTTTTAGAAATGAAACCTGGTGTACGTCTATGTGTAGAACGAGTAGTGGAGGCACACCAGGCTGATCCAACTGAGTGGAAGAGGGTTGATCCAGAGGAGGAAGAGAACTAATGGTTGAGAACATTATGTTCTTTCCAGTAACAGAATATGACAATGTACGAGGGAAGTTTCTCAGACATGGAGGGAGAGAGATGGCTCCATGTTCTTGATATCACTTTTTTCTAGATACGACCACTGATAGAGTATTGTGGTATAGTAGTAGTTAGTCAGATGAGGGGAGCTATTTGTTAGAGATGGATGATGTATCTAATCGGATAAGAAGTAGGATAATTTTCAATGGTCTAATTTGAGGATGTATTTATGGAAGAAATCATTTCCTCAACCATGATGGCGAAGAAGAGTAATAGGGAAGTATGTCAGTGTGGGAGTTTTAGATCAAGTTCTGGGATCCACATCGATTTTCTCTTGATATCATTCTAGATGAGATGTATCGAGTGATATTTATAGAAAAGGCACTATTTCCTTCCGAACAATACATAGTTACTCCCTCACGTTGGAGATATATATAGAGCTTCAAAAGAAAGAGAATGTGGTTGAGGGGAAGCACTCACTAGGAGGTCTATCATGATAGGGGATCTTGAAGGGTTATACCGAAGGAATGTCTTCTAGAAGTAGGTCTAAGGCACCATAGAAATTGTGGTTTCAACCATCTATGAGTCTACCATAGTAGTATTATTTTTGATCTTCATTTCTGAAACCTTTTAAAATTGGTTTGGGACTGAGGTGCTTCTCTAGTGGAGGATATGGTCACCTTCATAATTGGTGACTATTTAAAGCTTTGTATGGTAGAGGTTGGAAGGTTCATTGTCTTCTTCAACAATAGTTATCGGCTATTCCATTTTAGCAGTAAGGTGGACTGGATCCTACTTCAATGAGGGGAGACAGAGTAGGTGGATGCCTACCTCAGAGCATTCTTTAGGGATCACATCTCAATCAAGGATAGGTAGGTCGAAGACAGTAGAGGGTCATAGGTGTTGGGAATGGTTAGTTGCATTCCACAATGGCAGTTGTTCCAGTGGTTGTAGAGATCATTCAAGGTATGATAATCTTTTTTAGTACTCTTGTTTGTTCCTTGTTTGATTTATATGCTTCTCACACATTTTTTTTCACCCGGCCTTTTTCATGCTCATGGACTTGACATAGAGAGACTTTTCATTCCCCTTGTGTTATGTATACCTATCAAAGAGCAGACCAGTATGGTCAATGTGTGCCTTGGATGTAGACTAATGTTGGTGCTATATCAAACATTTGGGGATCTCTTCTTGCTACACATTCTACCATATGATCACATACATAGCATATATTGGTTATTTTCAGTGCATGTTATCTTCATCTACCTCTAGATAAGATTTGAGTGTTCAGACGTAAATGGGAATCATTTGGAATACATTGGAGAGTGGAGTTTTTGGATGGGAAGTTTATGTGTGGGGTATCTTCTTTTTTTGGTGTCTATGATATTAGTGGAATTGGTTGAGGTTTAGATGGTGGGAGTTCATAGTGTTGTTGTGGAGTTCATGGATGTTTTTCAAGGTGGTTGTTACTCTACCCCCTAGATGTGACATTTAGTTTGACATATACATGTAGACTAATGATTATCTAATATTGATGTTTCTTAATCAGGTGACACCTTATGATCTATGTGAGCTAAGGATTCATATTGAATGACTGATGATGAATGGATTTATCAATCCTAGTGTGTCAGCATGGCATGCTCTGGTGTTGTTTGTGAAGAAGAAATACGGTGGTATGTGGCTGGGTATAGACAATAAATGGTTTAATCGGGTAACAGTCTTAATCGAGTACCCTCCCCCAGGGATAGAAAATAGTTTTTACTAGTGGAGGGGATCATGTTTTTTATCAATGATTTCTAAGTTTCCTAGATATCTCTAGTTGTGGGAGAAGGTGGATTATATCTTGAAGAGAAGTTTCTTAGTTAGGTATGGTTACTTCGAGTTCATGGTTATGTTATTCGGTTTTATAAATGCACCATCCATGTTAATTGGACATTGGATGCTTCTCGTTAATGAGTTATTGGACCGGTTCATTATTGTGTTCATTGATGACATCCTTATCTACTCAATGTTAGAGGAGGTGGATATCGAGCATCTCAAAACATTATTCGAGGTTCTCAAATTCTCCAACTATATGGGATGTTTTCCATGTGTATATTTTGGACACATGAAGTCCACATAAATGGACATGTTGCATATCATTATGGTGTAATTGTGGACCTGTCTAAGGTTGAGGTAGTTGTTTCTTGGGTATGACCAAAAAATTTAGAATGGGTGTATTGTTTTCTTAGCCTGGAATACTATTACTGGACTTTTGTACCTGCTTTTTCTTAATTAGCATCTCTTTTGACAGATATGACCAGAAAAGGCCAATCATTCATGTGGAATAAGCAGTTATGGGAAGCATTCATCTAACTGAAGTGGAAGTTGGACAATGCTCTAGTTCTCCAGTTACCAGTGGAGGGTATGATGTTTGAGATTTTTTTTGATGCTTCTTCAATTGGATTAGGATTTTTGGTGATACAGAAGTAAAGAGTGATCTATTATTAGTCTCTGATGTTACATCCCCATGAACGTAACTAGGCCACCCATGATCTGGAGTTTTAAGATGTTTTGTTTGTCCTAACGATGTAGAGGAACTGCCTTATTGAAATGATATTTATGGTATATATATATCACAAGATAATGAGGTATATGTTTTCCCAGTGAGAGGCAAACATGCAGTAGTGGAGGTGGATGGAGTTTCTACAAGATTAATAATTAGAATCTCTTACACCATAAGAGTAAGGAAGGTTATGTCCCTTTATTTTAGTAGAAAGTTGCATAGACAGTTGTTCATGAATCTACAGACTCTTGGAGGGTGATCTCTGAGTTCGAGGCATTGGACATAGATGTAGGAATGGATGATGGTAAAGGAAGCATGATCTAGATGAAGGTGTAGTCATCTATGAAGTTGTAATTGGTGGATCTCCCATAGGGAGACATAGACGCAGAGTTGATGCATGATCTTGTTGACCAAGGTGATGATCTGTAGTGATGGTTGGAGGATACTCAGAATTGTATGTTTTTCTAGGGGAATATGTTTGTTATAGTGGTGATATGCAAGGGGGTCCTTGATGAATTTCAAAACTCATGCATATCGGTTCATCGAGGAGTTTACAAGATGTATATAAAAATGAAGGAATAATTATGGGGGCCCAGAATGAAGCAGGGTGTCACAATGTTGGTGGAGATGTTCATGGTGTTCCAATAAGTAAAGGATGATAACCATGTTCCCAATAGCTTATTGAAGCCCATAGATGTAATTGAGTGGAAGAGGGATGAAATCTCAATGGATTTTTCGTAGTATTATATGGAGATTATGGATAACGTAATGCAATTTTAGTAGTGGTGGATATACTCTTGAATTCATGTCAATTCATAAAAATCAAGGAGTCACATATAGTGGATGCCTTGGCTAGAATGTATGTAGATGTGGTGGTGTATCTGTATGGGGTCCAAAAATCCATCATCTTATATCATGATACAAGTTTTAAAATGCATGTCTATAGGGGATTATAGTGTGATTTTTGAACTCAGTTAACCCTCAACACTTCTTTCCACCCTTAGACATATGTGTATTGAGGGAGGATCATCCATACATTTGAGGACATGTTTTTATCATTAACCATTGATTTTAGTGGATCATGGGTACAACAAAACCCCCTATTATATTTTTCTTACAATAATCGATTCCGCATTTCTATTTTCAAATCATCATTCGATGATTTATATGAATGGTCTTTTCATTCTACTTTGTGCAAAATGGTTGTTGGGGAGAAAACTATTCCTGGTCCGGATGTGGTGAAGAGTATGATAGAGACAGTTCCTCTTTTCCAAGGGAGGAGGAAACAATAATAGTACCAGAAAAATTCATATACTAATTAAAAGAGGATTCCATTACATTTTTAGGATCGGTACCATATGTTTTTGATGGTTTCCCCTCGTTGTGAGATTCGAAGGTTCAGAAACTGGAGTAAAAATTCTCCCAAGATCATCTTACCCTTTCTGGTGTTTGGATGAGTTGGCTAAGTGCCTTACCTATTTTCATTTCCACCATAGTTGGATAGGACCCAGAATGTCATCCAAATCTTCTAACTGTGATTGTATCTCCATTATGAATCCAATGTAATTTAATAAGAAGAATGGATATCTAGTAAAATAAAACATTTGTAGAGAGACCAGTGGAGATACATGATAATTAGAAGAATGTGATGTGTGGATAGACCATTCCCTTGGTTGGTGTATTGTGGATACATGGTGTCCCAGAGGAGAGTTCATTGTAATGGAAGACGAAGATGCGCTCCTAGTACCTGGAGTTGTTTTGATATTTTCGAGTTTGTTTTTCATTGTGATTTAGTGCTTGAACCTTGTTTTCTATGTGACAAGGATCATTATTCTTTTGTATTGTGTAATGAATTCATTTAATATGGAGAGGGGGATACTTGATTCATAATCGAGATGTATTAATTGTGATTCGATTAAACCATTGTGGGTGAGTCATTAACATTCAGAGAAGATTGTGTATTGACATGGATGAACTAATAGCATAATTCATGTCTCCAAACAGGTGGATCTTGTGTGGGGTATCTTGTGGATATTTGGGTCAGTAGATTTGAGAGGAGATTTTCTTAGCTGACGAGGTTTCACTCCAACTGTTGAACAAAACAAGGTGCTTTATCTTTGAGGGCGATCAAATGGGGTGGTTTTTCCGACCCCATTTTATTCTGGGTTTGTTTTTAAATTATTGGGGGAGAGAATAGTTTGAGTGGTTTATGATGTAATGGATCAGACCTTCGTAGTCCATTATTTTCCAATGTCCAGTGTCTGGGGGTGTTCAGGGAGACAAAATTAGCACATTTCAAAAGTTTCTAAAATTACAGTTTTTCCATCAGTGAAAAAAATGGTGGCTCATTGTCAGTAGGTCAGAGAATTACTAGGCATGGGAATCCGTAGATCAAGCTGTCTATAGGTCAGGGAGTTGTTTTCTAAATGATTCAGTAGTTCAAGATGTCAGTATGTCAGGGTGTTAGTAGTTCATGGCTTTTTTAGGTTATGGCCCTTGTAGTTTTGGCATCTATGAGTGTCGTTAGTGGGTCACATTGGTGACTCGCAGTAAATGGGTCATGTTGCTAACTCACTGTGAGTGAGTATTTTTGGTGTCCCAGGTTGGACAGTCAGGTGTCAGTGTCTCTCTTTAGGTGACACATTTGAGTGACTCACCCATATGGGAATCATTTTTTATTTATTTCAGCTTTTCAAGACTCACTTCTCATATGTTTTATTTGATGTAATTAAAGTCTAAAATATTTTTTGAGAATTATTATTATCATTTCAAAGGAGTTTAATTATTTGTAATGTACTAATAAACTAAGGATCAAAAACAATCTAAGAACACAATCTTGATAATTATTTGACATTAATGGCCCTTGAAACCATTTATTTCAGTTATTATAGGATTTGGGACTTCTATGACATGTTCTTCTCTTCCATCTGTGTTTCTAGTTTACTCTCGATGATCCCATAAGTATTCTTACCTCGAGGATTTTTATCTGTTCTACTACTATGGATACTTTTTCCAATTAATTTTTTCTGGATACTTGTATGACCCTTTTATTTATTTCAACGAGAGTTTTCGACAGATTGTTGTTCTATATAAGGATCCCTTCATCTGTCCTGTATTTTTCTATCATATGGGGTGGGTGTACTCATTTCCCCTTGAGAATACATTTGTACCCAAATATTAAAAAGTTAATTAGAATTAGTAAATGATTGGTTAGGAAGATGATTATGATGATCACATTGTTTTATAGGTTATCCTTGATCCATTTTGTGTCTTGTATGGGTTTAAAGAAATCTTAAAATCATGGTAATCAGAAGCCTCTGGTTGCATACCAGTATGAAGCGTGAATATTTGTTGTGGTGTCATTGTAAAATGGAAGAAATTATGTTATTGATTATCATTTTAAATTTAGTCATATAAATTTATTCCCTTGGATTGAAATAGTTTATATGATCACCACTAAAATAATTAATTGATATTAAAGAATGAGTTTGGAAAAATCAGAACACACATTGATTGTTTTGTGTGGTTGTGGGATGTTTGATGTTTCATTTGGACATCTATCATATTCTCAATGTATTTTGTTGTAGATATGGGAGTGGTAAGGTATATGGGTTGGTACGGGTGTCATTATGGTATAATAGGTTGTTTTATTTAGTTATTATTGAACAGATTTAGCTTATAATGTAGTGGGACTATATTTGTGTACTTTTTGAACACTAGGTTGTACTTTCGGGTAGTTGTATGTTTATATTGCAGGGTGCGGTTTGGTCATGCAGCGGTGCTTCTGTGTTTTGTTTTAATGAGGTGTTTCTGGTGGTTTCTTGTTGATCATGAAGAAATTGAATCATTAAATTGAAGAATAATGGTGGATATTGTGGAACATGAGTTCTAGAAATGGGAGTGTGTATTGGGTCATTTTACTTTGGTCACTCATAGTGTGTTACGGTAGACATTGTGGATACTTCTTGTGTTGTATATTGTAGATTCACAAGAAAGGATGAAATGAACTGATGGGTAGATGAATAAATAAATTAAGTGGGATTATGTAATTTAATGGGGGTTTTGAATTGGGTTCACAGATGTTTTTGTTGTTATGTATTTAGAGGTAGTAGGGAAGGTAGTTTTCTATGGGATGATTGTTTGTTTTAAAAACCTATATATTGGTAAAAGTGTTTGGTACCTATATATTTAATTTTAGTTCCTGTTGATTTCTACATGAACACTTCCCTAGTTGAGAACTACGTGTCTAACACACCAATTTAATGGGAGAAAATGTTTTTTCAAACATCATGGTGGGATGAATGATGGAACATTATTTGTTCTTCTCTTATCTATTTTCTAGTCATTTATCACATGTTATTTTTTGGTATTCTATAATAGAATGAAGAATAATTATTGATTTATGCGGGTGATTTTTTATTCCTATGTGCCTTTAGTATGAGGCTTAAGCATCAATAGGATGAAATGTGGTATGTTGCTTAGCACAGGTGAGTGCGAGCAAGAATGTGGTGTGGTTTGGGGATTATGTGTGTATGGGTATGAATGTGGTGTTTCTTGTTGCCCAAGATTGTGCATTTAGGTTTTGACAGTGGGGATTATGGAAGAGAGTGGTTGCTTCAGGTCGTTCATCTTTAGGGAAGCGCAGTTTACTAGTGGGATGTGTTGTGGGGAACCCAATTATCAATGTGCTTACTACGTTACATTACCTGACTTTTCTAATTAGGTGATGATTACCCAGTGGGGATGGGTTGGATAATATACCATGTTAGGTGATTCTATGGTTTTTTATATTTTTGTGGGGACATTAGTATGCTTATCCACATATGCACAAAAGTCATTGTCATTTCCTACTGAGTATAAAATAATTCTCACACAATATATATAAAAATGTTTTCATGTATCCTGGGAGATTATATGGGTTGAGTTGGATGATACAAGCTCTTTCATTAGGGTTAGTTGTTGTGTCACTACTTAATTTCAGTTTTGGAATTTTATGTGGTGTTTTTTATTTTATTTTTTGAATTTTTTCACTTTAAACAAGAAAGTACGGTGGATTTTGGATTTGTTTATATATATATATATATTATAATTTTCTTAGGAAGATACGTATTATCTCCAGATATTGATTACTATATAAGGGTAATTCCTCCCATTTTGTGAGATTAAATACCCTTGGTGCTAGTCACTATCCGTAGTCTATTGGACATAAGACTATAGTGGTTATTATATCCTTTTCATCATGAGATAAGAGGGTCATGATAGCAATGCTTCCTCTCATTTCAGATGAAAAAAACCCAATAATGATCCATGTACATCTTCCACACACTGGGATGTAAAAATAATTGAGAAATGTCAAAACCCCACGTCACCTCCACCCATATATCTACTGGAACCACTATTTTCCCTTGGAACAAGATATCGTGATGCTATCCTTTAATGTATCCATCTGGTGAATTGCCTATGGGTATCTGGTCATGAAAAACATCACATTTAATCACTAATAGTTTGGAATCTTTCACTTGTTCAATGTGAGAAGTTGTCAACACAATCAATTGTTGGATAATTGTACCATCCTACTCCACCGAGGATAGTTGTACGGAAGTTGAATGCTTTGAAATGTCCAACACAAGGCGATTCTTGGACTTCCTTTTAATCAAATGTACAAAAATAGTTATATTCTCTAGTGTATAGACTATATAAAAGTAGGTGTTATATTGGAACTCTCTCTAGTGTCATTGTCTTAGGTTCATCTATCTCTCGATGAAGAAGTATTTGAGACTCTAGTGATTTTATTTTCACACAATGCGCTCTCCTAGAAGGCAGAACCTCTCCATCCTAATAGAAAGACAACAGTGTGAAGCTCTAGATCATGATTCATAGAGTTCTACTCATTGGGTCTCAACTTCCATAACATATATATAGTAACCTCCTCTCATTGCATCAACACACAATGAAGACCATCTCTAGAGGCATTACAATACACCACGAATTCAAATCCTTTTTCTGGTTGTCTCAAAATTGGGGTTCTCATCAGCCTATGCCTCAACTCATTAACGACCTTCTAGTACTTCTCATACCAGGTAAATAGATGTACCATCTATGTCAGAGTTTTCCAGATGGCTTTGATTCTAGGTAAATCATCCAAAATCATCCAATAGTTTCCCACTAAGCCATGAAATCTCCCCATTCTCAACATCTTCTGGGCTGGCTCCCGAGAAAAAACTGCTTTGATATATGATAAATACACTAAATTTTTTTCTTCATAAATTACATTCCCTAGAATGAGAAACTACTGTATTTATAACATGAATATCTAGAAATTTACATAATGCTTGTGCTCACAGAGTAACTTTTGGACCCTTCTCAAGTTCAGTATATGATCCTCCTCTATCAAAAAGTAGAAGATTATATCATTGTTGAAGAAAAAAAATACTCTTCCATATTTGTTTGGAATACCTGGTTCATCAAATTCATGAAAAAGTGGTATAAATTTTTACACCAAATCGAATCACCAAGATCTAATAAACTTCATAGTGACATAGATAATATATATTAAGGATATCGAGAACACAAACATGAAACTAGTGGTAGCTTAACCTAATATCAATATTGGTGAATCATCTCATGCTTTACAACTGATAGAAGAGGTCATCAATCCTCAGTAAGGGGTACTTGTTCTTTATTGTGTGCTGGTTTAGGCGATAATAATCCATGTAAATCCATAATATTACATATTCCATTTTCACAAAAAAACTAGAGATTCCTAGGGGAAACAGTAGGTTTGATGAAATCATTCTCAAGAAGTTCCACTAGATTCAACCTCATCTCCCAAACCCTAGTGTGTTCAATCCAATATGCCAATGAAGATATCAGGGTAGTCCCTCGTTTCATGTCCACACAAAACTCCAACATCCACCTCAGAGGTAGTCCTCGAACATCTTCATGAATGAAATCCATATAATCCTACAAAAATAAATAAATCTAAACACCTGATGATTTTTATACTCCAAGGGTCATATTCATTAAATGATGGGTAATTGGTTGTTTTATCATGCTCACATAACCCTCTCATCCTGCTTCATGGTCTCTCTCAGTGATGAAGGAGAACCTCATGCCATATACATGTTAGAATATGACTAGCCTGTAGTGATAGTCACTCTCAGAACAAACAATGTAAATACAATCATTGACCAATATAATTTCAAAGGATTCCATTGTGATTACCAGTAGGTACCACATAAATGTCTCTCATCCATGTAATAGCGCGCACGAGCAGAAGGTGAATGATATAGAGGATGAATTCCATGTACGAACCTCGCTACATATTAATTATGCTAGAATATCCTCTTGGAGATCCATCTTCTACACAAAGAGATGTGGGCTTAAATAATAGCTAGAAATAATGACTACTAATATGATTTATACAGTAGAATAATTGCAGATCAGACCTCAAATAATCTAATGTGTTGAAGGATTGAAGACATCCAAATCTTATAGCTATCTACAGACCTAAATGTAATATCCCTAATCCTATCATTGGATTCATGGTAGTGGTGGTGGGAGGACCTCATATCATCATCCACCACTTATAGCTCCACCTAATCCTCTTCTAGATCCCCCTCCTTGAGGACCACCCTATCCCTACATGGGAGATCAATGATCGCATCATTTTCTCTGACCTAGTGGTTCTTATGCTACCTCCCTAGGATACACTGCATGCATGGTCGGGTAGTCATGTATCATGTTATCTTACCCATCACAAGAATAACATTTTCCCTCTATGGTTTTCAATAGAGCTATTTGTTTCCCCAATATACTATGACTAGGACTATGAGTCTACTCATTAAATGGACTCCTATTGCGAGATCTTTGGCTTGTGCCTACTGATCATGATTACTGATCCCTGTAACACCTACTGCCAATTTATAATATCTAACATGCTTCGTTCGAGAATCTCAATGTAACATGTTCTTAAATTTTCTCCATAATATATGTGGGGATTCACAAGGGCACTACGCTAGCCCATATATCTCTATCGAGTCCCTGCTCTAACATTCATGCTCTGAAGCAGTTGTCTCTAATCATGTTGAGGCAGTAGCATGTAAGGTTGGTGAACTAATTTATATACTCTTTAACTATATTCTGTCACATAAGAATCTCATGAAGCTCTTATATCTGAATGACTAAATTGAAGGACGGGTAATACTCCTCAAGAAACAATAGCTTGATGTCGTCCCACGAGAGTGTCGACTCATTATGAATCTATGTAACTAAGATCCACCAATTCCAAGCTACTCCATATAAAATATTGGATTCAAAATACACTATTTAATCCATATATATTTGAACCAGACTAAATATATGGTCCACCAAATCTCACCAATCAAATGTTTCCAATGTATATGGCTCGCTACGAATCCTCCACAGCCTCTAGCACTGGAACTTATAGAGTTCACTCAGCCTATGCCCATCCTCAGCTTACTGTACTATATGTATCTACTTTCCTATGGGTGGGGGTGCTACTTAGTACCCACCTAGGGGAAAGGGATCATATTATAGATGCTAAATTGAGGGCTCATCACTTATTGGGTCATCTATATGAACTAGATCTGGTATCCCATGTGAATGTCATCGCAGAGGAATCGTGAAAGATATCATGGAGGACCACAGTCAAATGAGAATATATATATATATATCAATGAGAAAAGGGGAGTTTACTCAAGAAGGATAGTCAAAGACTCAATCCAATATATTGTATGTACCAATATTCTCTGAAACAAATGTCTCAGGGTACATTTTGTACCATCATTGCAGACCCTGTCCTGAGATCCACACTTGAGTAACTTTAAAAATGTTCCCTAAACCGAACCAATCATTTTTAGGTATCTTCTTAAAAAATTATCAAGGACTATTTCACCTCTTATAACACTTCTTCACCACCCAACCCATTCCGATGCTTGTGAAGAAACTACCCCAATCCCACCGCCATAGGCTAGGTTTAGGAAATAAGCCCCAAAAGGGTCAAAAAAATTTGGGATTACATTTCCAAAGAACATATAGACACACACACATAGTAAACTCAATGAAAACATGTAGTGGGGAAGGGGGTCAAATAAACACCCCTCGATGGTTAAATCATCTAAGATGTCCAACAACTCATGTGTATGCTTAGGAGACACAAGGTAAAGGGTTTAAAATAAACACCCCTCGATACTATCCTCTTGGGGTGGAATTGATGTTACATCATTGGTTTTATGCAACATCCTAAGAACACATCCTGGTGGGGAAATCACCCCTCTTTCAAAAGGGTCTGATCGTAATTCCTATCATGTCACATCATTTTGCCGCATAGTCAAGGGTCTTATCTTGTAGACATCAGGAAAAGCTACTACCTAGCCCAAATGGATAGTACCACATGGGGAATTCACCGAGGACAGACACTACCCATATAGTACTATTGGGTATTCCTGGTGGGGGATCTAGGAAACACCACTACCCAACCAAGATGGAGTGATATGCCTCAAAGATCGCCAGGGAACAAAACTACCCATACCAACTTGTGGGTAAATTGATAATGTTAAGGAACTACACTACCCAGATCCTATTTGAGCATAACTCAAGAAGATCTACAAGGAAATACACTACCTAGTCATACTAAAGGGTAAGCCCAAAACATCCATTAGAAAATTACACTTCCCTATCCAACTAGAAGGTAAGCCTCATATTTCTCTCTTAAACATTCCTGATTGTTACAGTAATCGATTTTCTCCTATAGGCATGTCGATACCAGAACATTCATGTAGTAACTCAAATGAGTCTTGTGAGGTAACCACCACATTCTATGTGAAAAATCACCATGGATAAGAATATCATCGGACAAAATTTGATCTCAATAGAAGGAGCTATTGGGGCTTGAAGATTTCTCAAAAGAGATCAAGAAGTACATGGTGTGTGAGGGGACCCACATGGCATGTGGTGCATTACCCTATATGAATGTTCCTCTGGATGGTACACGGGACTCGAACAATGTAGTACAACAGACCATGTAGGTGGACTACATTCCCTATCTAAACTATCGAGTACTAGAGTCGTGTCTACTATTGTATCCATGTAGTCGAACTTCATGATTATTTATGATGGCATATGATAGGTTGACCTACATGGTATTAAATAAAAGTGGCCAATATATGAATATCTACATATGTTTCTACACACAACATAGTGCTCCTGGGAAGGTGATACATGTCATGTTAAGGGGATCACATGTCTTGTCATCCTTATCATCCCTAAAACCCTAGCACCCCCACTAATGGAGGATACATTCAATGAGTTATTTGTTGTACACAAAAATTATTCCATTTTTTCATCTTCAGAATCATTGAATCAATCCACTCCATTCAAATAATATTTGACTATTTTCAAGGTTGCATGATTCCACTCTGAAAGCTCTAAATCTGACCGATGAACCTAGAAAACCATGAATAATCATCGAGTATCGGCCACCTTCTGAAATGAAGTTGTGTTTATATAGTATGCATGCCACTTAATCATTTATTCTCATTATATAGGTATAAGAACCTCCGATTATTCATCCTTGTATTGTGTCATTCATATATCAATGCCCCGTTTTTGAATCCCCAAATCTGTTATGAATACGAGTGGCTGATTGATCTCAGGTCATACGAAAATTATCGAACCAAGATCTATTGGGATTATATAGTGAAGAATGTGATAAATGAATAGAGAAATGAACAATAATCCATGGTAAAGATAGTAATCCAGTCATTTTTGGACAAACAATCATGATTTTGATATATAGGTTAGAAACAACTGATAAAAGCTGTTAATTTAAATTCCAAGTCATGTGCATGGGGAAAAGATTGAAGAAATAATAATCAATGTTCTCAAAGATTAACCTAAAGAATGAAAATTTAAAAAGTTGACTGCTACATGGATATGATCGATTATTGTTGAAAAATAACTTGTTCACTGAGATCTGTTGCATTCATCGTGCATCTCTCTGCATGGGTCGATGGTTCTATCTTCATTTTTTATTTATCATTCAACAATGTTGATGAAAGGTGAGGTCATTGGAATATATAAGGATTTTGAAGTATCCTATGAAAATATCAATACAATGATACTTATAAATTATCAAATAATTAATTAGCATTAAATTAACTAAATAAATCATTTATTTAATCACAAAAAATGCACGCCCAATGAGTGAGGAGTCAGGATATCTCATACCGAATTGTTATATGTATCACATAGGGAAAACACCATGTTTAGACCCAACCATTTCACAGATTTTCAATATGATCAATCATTTAAGAGTTATATTATTTTTTGATATTAACCACATTTTCAATATAACATATTGATAATATTTTTATAAAATTAATTTTGGGCACAATGGGCCTCAAAATCACATTTTTTATTAGTGCATGGTTGTGGAAAAGTATTTAGAAATATTTCAAAGTCTTAAAATGAAAAATCAGGTCTCTAGACAAAATCCACCAATTTCAAAATTCTCAAACGACACAAAACCTACGAATTTTAATTATATATATATAAATTATATAAAGAATCTCATATATAACTGTATAATTGTAAATAAAAAAATACAACATGTGATTAATCATATACTTCATTGTACACATGTTGTCTGTGATTTAAATAGTCAATTGGCGCCATAGATAATCTCAAATAACATATCAAATGATTTTTATTATTCTTCATATTGTGTCTACATATTTACATATATCATTATAAATAAATTTTCATAGATAACACCTGATGAATGATTATAAATATAAAACAGATATATGGTTAAAAATTAATAACTATAATAGATAAATCCATATACTAGGTGGATGAAAATTTTAATTTATGTACATTAATCATATCTTGAAATCTGAAATAGTTACTACTTCCATATTCTAAAAACTAGTAAAAGGCCAAATAATTAGTCTCATTGTATCATAATAGGTTAACATCAAATAAATAGAGTTTAAAACCAATAATAAGTGGTAAAATGAACATACAGTACGTCTATATTATTTCATATGATTTAAATTTTTACTCAATCAGGGGTTACACCGTTCTAAATAGAACCAATGAGGGGATATATAAATTAGACCAGGATGAATATATAAATATAGCATGTTAAAATATAAACCATTATCTATTTAATTTCTTACCATGTAATGTTCAAGAATTTTAGTACATTGTTATTAAATATGATATGGATTAAATTTGAGACGAAGCACTAAAATGACATGAATTTTCAATACCTGGTGTTCCCAAAACAATTGAATGCAAATACTAAAATATTAAATAACACACACGCACAATTTTCTTGAAAATGTGGAATAACATTTAATCAGGTGGCGGGTGATTAGAAATCCAAGGGAACTATCATGTTCAATGTAGAAACATTATCAATGGTGAGGCCTAACATCAGACTCTTCAAGCCAAATTTGAAAATTATATGTGGGAATTTTAAATGAATAAAATAAAATTTTAATTTAATTTTTATACCATTTCTTTAACACAACGATGCAACAAATGTTTTTCTATTTAACAACGGATTTATGCATGGATCTAGGTTTAGGAAAATAACGTAAGAATGTAATTGGAGGATCTAGAGACAACCATTAAGAATATTATTAAGAAAATGAAAAAAAATCCCAAATCGAAGATTGATGGAGGCTATTCATTATTGATCATACCAAAGATGGAGAATCAGAAACTGATATTCATCAGCGAGGGATCCAAATCTAATGTAGGAGGTGTTAATTGGATTTTATTTCCAAATTCTTCCAATAAAGGACAAACATAGACCAAAAATTTAATAGGTTGATCCATGATTCAATTGTTATTGAGGTATTGGTATTATATTTCAATATTTCTGGGGTTGATTAATTTTTTTATTATTGATTCATCTAATGGGAACATATCATGGATTGAATGAAAAATATTGGAGCTTCATTACTCAGATTCGTTCTTTATGATTTTATCCCCATATGTTTTATATGTTCTTCATTCATTATTGGTTTATGAATTATCATTTTTTTCACCCACTTTTCATGGTGAAATGATCCCAAATAAATTACCCATGACTGGTACTAGTTAATAGAGGTGTCATGGTGATGATGACAGATGAATTGATTCTATTCAAGAGATACCATTCTTTGAAAATTTTATTTTGGATGTATTTAAAATAGTTTTCCGAGTCTATTGAAGGCCTGAAACATCATGAGTGGTTTTTATGGTGATGTGGAGACCCTCAATATATAGTTTTGAGATGAAAAGATCACTGAAAAGGGACCCAAGAGATTAACTAAACAACTTAAAAGAATATTGGATGATTCTGGAAAATATATTAAAATATTGAATTTAATCTAGATTATAAGGAATGTGTCCCCATTGAGTTAAATATACTATTATGGGGGATAATTAAATGCCACATGTCATGTGACACATATCACATGGTCTGTTGTCGCTCTACTAGATAATTCGGCATGTACAGTGTAAGTACACGGACACCGGAAGAAGTACCTGGGTTTCCTAAATGGTGGGTACTCCCCCACACAACATGGAATGGACTAAGTACACAAAATACCCCATGTACTAGTACATGGGATGATATTAATGGGTTGACATCATGTATTGGCACACAGAAAAAGTACATGTATGGACCACTGATGGATGGACATGACATGTCACTTCTTCTACACAATGTGTACCCATATTCTACAGAACACAGTTGGAATGACATGATTCATTGTACTTGGGTAGTAACCAGGGTCAAAGGTCAAGACTTGTGACCCTATAACATACCATGTACCCATTTATACAAGGAAAGAATATATTTTACCCTGTATCTGAGACATTTTTTGTTATGTTTTGTTCCCTTGACCATGGCCCTAAAGGTTGGTGACTATAATTTCCTACACATAGTCGTATGACCCCTTTTCCAGGAATTCCCAGATAGAGTTGATGGAATCCCCTAATAAGACCATAGAAGAATCATATTTTAATATTCATGACCCTGGTAGTGTCCACGGTATTGACATGACCAATCCTGGTGGATGTCGATCCTTAACATTGTATTTTAATCCAGATGGAGTTGTATGTATCACTCAATGGCCCTGACTGTGATCCTCATCTAATGTATCGTTTCTAATTTTATATATGTCAACATATATCTCCCAATATGGTTCCCCACTACCAATACTTCTCAAACATATGTCATTAATGCTATCAAAATCGGGAACATGTTCTCTCAAATGAGTGCTTAGTTGAATCATTTATTTGAATCCCAAGTGGTGGTATGTTGTATTTATGACGTACCTCTCGTATTATCTGTCTTGATTTTATTATATGTGAACATTTTTTATATTTATTGTAGATAAATATTATGTTTCACTAAATACATATTTATGATGTGTATTGATTTTTGGTTTTGGGGTATCCTACTAAGTATTATTATACTCACCCCTACACTGGCTTTGCCCGAATGTGTCATCTATTGTGCAGTTGAGAGATCATTTGATAGAGTCCTAGATAGACCAGGACTGTACAATGAATTATGAGACTAAGAAGACCAAGTATAATTCCTATTACTATAAATAGAAGAATTAGTACCCCTATTTATATGTGGAACTTTTGTTACAAACGACTATTTTTGGGATTTTATTTGGCCTTGTTTAACTGTACTATAATTTCCTACCATACTATATTGGTTTGTATATAGTGTTATGTGTGCATTTCATTCTTAGTCATTTTTAAATTTCCACATTTCTAGGGTTGGAGATGTGTAAAAGCATACATGTACACAAAAAGTACCTCTCATGTTAGTGATATACATACTCAGTGCTAGTCAACATACCCTAGCCTATTAGAGGTCAAATTGGGGAATAATGGAACGGGCCACTACTAAGGAGGGTCGTGAAAAACAATAAAATTGAAAACAAGTTATATAATATTCATTCCCTTATAATATCATAGTGAAAAATTGTAGAAATTTACACCTATATGGGGTTTTATCATCTGAATTCATTATAAAAATATATATTTTCCCTACCGTGGAAGCATAACGAGTAGGGTAAACCAGATATAAATTGTGGCATTGAAACCCTTAAGGAACCAGATCCCCAGATGCATGAAATACAAAATCAACTCCAGTATGTCATAATCCAATATTATATATTTTAAATATAATTTAATATAAATGTAAGTAATGGATATAATAAAAACAAATTTTTTGAAAGCCATCATAATTTATAACCCATGTTTATAGAATTTCATTTATGTTTAGAAATACATTTGAAACTCAAAACATTATCAATCTGAGAACAACTAATGATTACAAAACAACAATATTATTAGAAAAAAAAACTTATTTATGTACATTTACCATGTAAATACTACATGTGATGAAAAACTATTTTTTTGGTTTAGGTAAAAAATATTTATGCATTTAATTTTTTTAAATTTTTTTACATAAACACAACCCTTTATCCTTTTTTTCTCCCTATGATGGAATACAAACAATATATAATAAAATTTTCCCAATATAAAATATGTTATTAAAACATAAATATTCACTGATATATTCCCTTATAATATCATATAACCAAAATATATATTTTATTAACAACATTGAGAATGAAATATGTTAATGTAAGTATAATAATAATCTAAAAATGAATATGAACTCTTTTAATTTCATTGAATGTGGGGTGTCAACAATGTTATGTATTTATAATGAAATATTAAGCAATAAAAAATTCCTTCATTTGAAATTCACCTTCCAATATTGTAATTTAAAAATAATAATTAATCAAACCAACCATCTTATAAAATATTTATAATATATCTAGGAAATGTTATTTGATTTATATACTAAAATTCCCCTGAAAAATCATGTTTTAATTTCCTAATTTAATACTTTAAAAATTAATAAATTTGTATAATTACATTTGTAGATACATTATATAAAGAACTAATTTAATAGGAAATAATATTTTATATAATCAGTTTAATAGGTCATTATTATTATTATCATTATCCTACAAATATTATTCTACTTAATAGAATCATAAAACCATGTAAAACACATATAAATACTCAAATATGATTATTGAAATAAAAAATTTTAAAAATATAATTTTTCCAACACAAATAACATTGATATTATACTCAATAAATAAAATCCCTAATGTAATCCACCAAAAAATTAACTTGTGTTCAAATAGTAATTAATGAACTAGAATCATACATTCCTAGCCTTCTAGGAAAAATACACCTGAATGACCTAATCCTGGAAACAATCTCAATATAATTTTTATAAATAATAATCTAAAATACATTATACATTTTAAATAAACATTAATTACTAATGGTATGTTAGATAAGAGAGCATATGATAGATGGAAACATTATCTTGGGATATTAAAAACCATGGAAAATACATGATTGATGGGCATAGAGGAAGGAATAATAGAGGATGTAGGAATATAAAGGGGGAAATGGGTGGCCATAAAAAACTAAGGTCGAAGGGATACTAAATTTGTCTAAATAGAATATAAGTAAATATATGAAACCGTTATATAAATAATGGCCAAATAATAACACACTAAAACACTTTTAGTTATGCTCTGGACTTTTGGAATCCTTAAAAGTGTCACTGAATTTTTTATTGTAATTCATTAGTATTCTATTTCCCATATAATAGAATTAATCTATTCTCAACCTTAAAATTATTCTTATATAACAATTTTACTTTGATTAATAATCCTTTAAAACACATAATGACCCCATCAAACATGTTAAACCCTATAAAAAATTCTCTCTCAGTTTAAATACTAATAATTGAAATTATACCACATTTTTAATATAGCACGCCTAGTTTTAAGTATGTAACAATAATTTTATAATTTTTAAAAATGTACCTACCTCCGGGGATTTTTGGTAGGGTATTACTGTATTACTGAATATTTCATGGATTTTATAAGGGTATAATGTTTGGAAAAATCATACAAAACCTACATGAATCTGTGCACATTGAGAAAGGGGTAGAGAGTAGGTGAATGTGAAGATTCATATTTTATCCAAACCACAAGGCCACCTACATGAAACCTTAAATCATGGAATATATAGATTTTGAATATTTTGTTCATTATTTTCCTACCCATGCATGCCAACCTTGACAGGGCTCCATAGAGAGTGTTGTTGGCACAATATTAGGGAAAAATTTAAAAACTAGATCCATAAAAAAGTTGATCTTTATATGGATTAATATTTGACCCATTTTTTTCCCAAACCTGACCCTTCCTCATTTTATGATCTTCCCAAAAGGGTTAGAGGCTTACCCAATTGATTCATAGGTGATAAAAAGTCTTATCTCAGTGTGTTGAAGCTCGATTCTCATGGTAAGACGTAATACCTTGTCGTTTTCATGGATTCCCATATATATGCCTCTTACAGTCACTCAGATTCTTATATCTATATATGTTCTGGATAGAAATACGTAATTGAATTCCAAATGTAATTATATTTTCCAATTTTATGTTAATGAATGTTATATTAGGATTTTTCATGTTTTTTTGACCCATTTTTGTGGACATTTTCAGGCTGCTAACCATTTTACCTTGTTTTCTAATGTCGGGGATTCAGTATCAACCACACTATTTAGTATATGAATAATTGATTTAAACATAGTTGTATTACATTAATGTTTTTTAAATTATTTTGATGACCATGGTTGTAAAAATCTTTATTAATTATTTGTATTTTTTGGGGAAATTGTAGATTTTTTGTACTAAATGGTTGGTGGATTTATTTTAAAGTGATTAAATTGAAAAATGTTTTTTGGTTTGATTTAAGAAAAAGGAATAAGTAATGGATTTTAATAAATATTTTATTTTATTAAAATTGATTTTTCACCCAGGGGTTTGAAATGGGATTGGTATTATTGGAGTGTGTTCATGTGAATTGGGATGGATAATGTTGTGAAGTACCTCCATCAAAATGTTCGGACACATATGGGTGTTATGTACCCATGTAAATATGGTTCACTAAGTGATATCTTATTGAAATGATTACTCACCACTCATCATTATCAAGTGGTCAATGTTTCATACGTGTAATGATGTGTGGATATGTGAAATGGAATAGATTATGAAAAAATTGAATTCATGAAAAGGTTTTAGAGAATTGTTTCTCTACATTCATTGGAACCTGATATACTTTTTTGAAAACTAATTCATTATAAAAATTGAATATATTTTGATATAAACAATTTAAAAATTGTTTTATAAATACATTTTTTTATAATTGTTCTAAAAAGTTTTATTCTAGTGGTGCAAGTAGGAAAGTCATTTGAGAAATGATTGTCGAGTGTTATTACTCACCCCTAATTTGAACATTACTTCTTTATAGGTTGTTTATCATGAAATGGGAAAAGGTATATCATCACACTTATCTAGAGGTTCTTATTGATACATATTATTTTTAGTGCGCTGGATCATGGATTATGATGGATCATGGGAGTTGTGGTTTTCAATGAGTTTTGGTTGGATTTGTAGTCTTTCAATGTACACATGGTTGTTTGGTAGTCTTCTGTTGTGGTACTCACTGTTGGTTGTTTTGTTATAAATGAAAAATTTGAATTTTATTTAATCTTCAACATTCATCATTTTGTGTATTATTTGGTTAAGTAATTTTTGGGTTGTTTTTTACATAAAAATGAGTAATCAACCGCCAATGGTGAATGAATAACTTGACATTTATTTCCATCCATTGACATATTTGGGAAGTTTGTTAAGGAAAAGTAATACCAAATCTCCTTCTTATGATAATTAGGTGTGGAAATGTTTTACATGTGGTATTAGTCAAGGTAATTACAAATAACTTGGTGAAGAATGTGGACATCAGTTCTACCAGCCTTGTATTTGAAATTCATTGTGGTATATTCCTTGTGTCTGGTGGGTAGAAGGGAGTAAGATTGATGGTACATTTAATGTAGATCATAAAATGAAATAACTACAATTTTTATGCTAATTTTAAAGTAATTATGGATTTGGGAAAAAAAATTAGATGATTTTTACCTATTTTGAATATCATTTTCATGGGTTTATCCAATAAGACAAGCATTCCAAAATTTATATAAATGATTCCCCACATGGAGTGCACATTTTATTTTGTGTAACGATATTTGATTCTGTGAAAAAATGTTTATTTTTGGAAAATGTTAATGGATCATTGATATGCATGATTTTGAAAAGATAATAGTTATGTTATTTTGAATTTCGTTTTCTTTTCAATATAATGTAATATTTTTTTAATAAAAAATGGTTGAATATAGAATATGTTGATTTTGGAATGCAATGTTGTGATAGTTGTGATCTGATATTTTTTTAGATCTTAATAAATTAGTTAACAGAGCTAGAGGGACATATTGAGATTGTTGTGTTTATAGAAACAAGAATCTATTAGGGGCTGTAGAACCCAAGCAAAATAAAATGTAAAGAAAATGTTTTCACCAGAACTACAGGTCAACCAAAAAAGGATCAGAGAATTTTCTATGAATTTCATGCTGAGGAAACTGGTAATGTAGCGAACTGAAGCTTGACGTACATGGACATTACATTACTTTTGCATAATACTTAAAACATAAAAAAAACACACACACAAGGACCGTAATAGTTTAGTGTCTTGGGGAATTTGGAATAAAATCTTCTAGTCATGGTGAAATATCTTTAACATCTTTTAATAAAGATCTTCCCCGTTTTTTCTAACATAAAAACTTTATATATATCATGGGGAAAATAAAACATAAAATGGTTGAGCTAAATGCCAAGTAAGGGTAAACATAGAGAACATAAAACAATCCATAAACATTTGAATGAAAAAACCTGAACATAAAATCTAAAGATCAAAATCTTGAGCAAAGACATGAATCATGGAAGTACGTAAGGCATATATCATAAGGGAACATTAATCATGATAAAATATCATGGGAATAAAACATGCAATTGTGGCAACCATTAAGCACATGATATGATTTCCATATTAGCCAAGGCATTGCTACCAAGACCATCTTAGTGGACAAAGTCCCTTTCTGAATCGAGTTCACTCCTCGTTCCAGTCCTATATTACTGAACCTGTTTGACATGTCGTTCCAGCCATTTCTATCTCATGAGATATAAATCTTCACCCAATTCATTTTATGGATATATAGGTCCCACCCATCTCATAATGAAATAATTCTTACTTGTGCCACAAAATAAACTTAAAACATTCATCATAACAAAAAAATAAAATGGGTTTCATAAACATCATCCCATCATTTCATAATCCATATAAAACAAATGTAAATTTCATCATAAGAAAAGTGAACCATGTAAATAATAGAGACATTAAACTTGAAACATACACATATGAAATAATGTCATGTTAGAAGGAAAATGGTTTTGATAAAGCACTTGAAATGAATTCTTGAGGAAAATATCCTTTCTTGTTGAAAATCGTTTTCTTTTCACAAAATGCCATGCAATTTTAAAAGAAAGAGATTTTGTTTTAAATAGTCATGAAATCTTTTGGAGGAAACATCATGTAAATAAGGCTTTATAAAACTGTAAAAATCCATTCATGCCGTATAAGTTAAAAAAACATCTTTCTCGTACTTTTGCCGGAAAAGTCAAAAAGTACCTCATAAAATAATGATTCCTTATATACCATGTAGTAAAAGTAAAAAATGGGTAAAATAACTTTACACATACATAAAAACATTTTTAGAAAACATGGGCTTGGTTGATAAAGATACCCCAGTTAATACTTACAAATAAGCAATCTCGGATAAAAATGAGATTTGCAAAATTATCCCTTACCTTAGGTCGGATATGATTCGTATGGATCCGAACTTCATGTATAATGATTTAAATAATGTCATTGAATTAATAAATAATCATATTCATTGTTATGATATCATATATGTTTCACGTATGACCTTATATTACTTGTTCATTTGTAAATTCCATGTTAAAATAGCGTTTTTGGAAAATTATTTCATTTATTGTATGTGTTTCGACTTGTCATTTCTTGATATTATTACTTATATCCTGATTTAAATAATTCAATAATGTAAAACATGATTTATATATAATATATATTCATCATATACATATATATTATAGATCGATAAAAGCAATGAAATACACTGTTCATGGAGATGGTAGGCTGTACGTATGCATGGACGTTGTTTTCTTTTCCTTATTGAATTGAATGAATCTAAATAGATTACATTAATATATATATATATACATAAATCCAGTAAAATTATTATTTCATATATTTTATTATTATTCATTATATAAACTTTATTATCATTCATTTATGGTTAACATAGAGAATAAATCTCATCGTGTCATGGAGACGGTTGTCCGTACGTACGCACGAGCGATGATATCGTTCCCATAATTATTGAATAGAATTGGAGTGGATGTTATTATATATCAGAAACATTATGTTGTTATAATAACCATATATAGTTATTCTTTACACCATTATACCCATCCATGTATGGTGTTGGTGGAAAAACAGACTACAGCACGACGTGGAGATGGTATTCCGTATGTACGCACGCACGATGATTTTGTTTTTCATAGGTTGGAAATAAGGATAAATTGGGTTGTTTCATATTTATAATAACATATAAGTATATTAGGGATACTTGTGGTATTACTTCACAATGAAAAAAATAAAGAAGAAGAGGTTGAAGAAGAATGAAAATTGAAAGAATCGGTAATGGATATTACCTCTTCTTTGACACGCCTCTTTGATTCCTCCTCTTAGGTTACTAAAATTGGTCTTTGAAGAAGACAAAGACCTCTAGGATGTTTATAGAGAAGTTGATAAGGGAAATTGGAAGGGTTTGGGAAAGCTTAAATGCTCAAAGTTGTGTGAGGAAGAGAGGGAGGAGGTCCCCTTTAATAATGGAGGAGAGGGGCACCTTTGGAAATCTAAAAAATATTAATTTATAATAAACATATACCCACTTAAAATCCACAACAAATGACTCATATTATAATATTATATGATATAGGGTTGTAAGATCATCAACAAATAAAATTTAGACATGTTAGGAATTTATTTTAAACATTATCAACTTGATTTATCCTTATGTATTCAATTTAATTTTATTTGTGGTAATAACATTCTAAATTTTAAATTATAACAAATAATTACTTATTTGTTTATGAATTGTCTATAATTGGATACATTAAAACATTTTCTACAATATAAATTTAAATTTATAATTTTTAAATATTTTTGTGATTTTTAATCAATTTTAATATATGTTATTTTTATAAAATAACAATAGTGCCAATTTTGACACTAATCATTTACTTGAATCTAAATAAAATATATACAGAAGATATGTTCGAAATAAAAGCTTTAATAGATTCATAAAAGGTAATATGTATCTCGAAAAGTAGTGGAGCACATTAAATAGTTGATATAATATTTTTTTATTATTTTTAAAACCATTTATTTGGTTTGTCTATTAATAAAATAATTACAACATCATTTTTGTATAATTATGTAATATACTAATTTGTTGCATAAAAATTAAAAATAAAATACTATGATGAAGATAAATCTATTAAATGTCACAATAATAATTTTACTTGAATTTATAATCTTAAAATAACAATATTTAAATTGTTATATTTATTAAATTATGAAGGTGACAACTTTGGCATCATTTAAAATAAAATAATATAAGTGTCATTATCACTTTTATAAGGCTCCATATGGTCAATTATTCGACCATTTGATGATTATGGTTTAAATTTACATGACCAATAAGTTTTGGTCAGGGTTTTGTGCCATTTATGGTCACTATTAGTTTAATAAAAACGATATTCTTGTTTTTCACTAGATAAACAATTTATGCATCACTATTGTGTCACAATTAATGATAATTATTTAATCCCTAAAAATAATAAATAATTTTATTTGATGTATATAATTTCATTATATTTCTGGAGAATATTAATGTTCAATGTTTCATAAATTTAATCACTAAATTAATATTAATATACTTATAATATTTAAGAGAGTGACATGTTGTCACTTTCTATGGTTTTAATAAAAATTAAGTTATTTTCATGGAACAAATTCCATTAAATGATTCTAATACGACCCTTAGGTGATATTTGTCGACGTTTAGTCATCCAATTGAATTTTGGCAGGAGTTAGGGTAATTTTATAATCTTATATTTACCCTTAATTACCTGATTTGCCTTCAACTATGGTAAATAAAATTTACCGTAGTTACTATTCATAATGCCCAAAAATAAAAAATAGTCTATTAATATAATTTGTACCCACTGATTCCAAATTTGGAATCCATTTTTCCAAATTCAATACACATATGTTGTAGAAAATAAATTAAAATTAATCTTGTTGTCGAAAAAACGGGATTTTGTTTAAAACATTACAAAAGATTGAATTGATTTAACCTACGAAGTCAAGGTAAAATCAATGATAATGACATACATTATATTAAATGGTGAAAATATATTATATTTATACTTTAAGACCATTTAATATTATAATTTAACTACATAAATTATTACGATGAAAAAAGTTTTTTTTAATTAAAATATAGCGTGTTTTAACTATTCATTAAAATATGAAAGTTATCAGAATAACATGAAAATTTTATCCAAGGTAAAATTTTATATACTTATTCCAAAGAATAATTTTATTTTGTAAAATTGAACTTATAAACATTTCAAAAACTATATTTAATGTGGGTGCGCCATCAAAAGACGCCAAAACTACATTTTTTGAAAAATAATTATTTTACCTGAAAAATATATTTTGTCCACATACAATTTTTTAGAAAATTTATATGATGAATAATAATGTTATAAAATTCAAAATGTAGTTAATACTATTCATAATGGCTAGTTCGTGATAATATTATAACCATATATCGTTGTTTAGTGAATCTCGGTATTGCGTACAACACACAATATCGAGGAAGGTCGCGATTGCGTGTAATGAAAGCCAAGTCAGGGTTGTGTATAGTGAAAGACTCATTTGTTGTTCCATATAACAGAATCCAACCATATTTCATTTATACACTGAATATATATAGATATATACACTCAATGTTGCGTAGAATATCTTCTATCAAATGAACTTGAAATTGTGTATAACACGATCCAAGAATTGTGTTGCGTATACTGTAATCTAATACGGTGTTGCGTATAGCGCAAGATATTATTGGTGTTGCATACAACAAAAGACATTAAATAAATTAAAAATAATACTTCACATAAAATCTTGGGTTGTTACATTCTACCCCCCTTAAAATGAATTTCGCCCTCGAAATTCTTCGGGACTATAAATGGTTTTCTACTTGAATGTTTTTTTAATGGGAACCCTCATCGTAAAAAGGAATACCAAAAAATGACATTAAAAACTAAAGTATGAAATGTAATGGTTACCCAAATTAACTAATCACTAGGTTTCCACATAGGAGAACATAGGTGAAAATATGGATATGGATGAGAAATCTAACCGTCATGTTCTGATGGAGAGTGGTAGAGAACATGGCTATGAAAAATCCAACAATCACAAAGCCATAAATTTGTGATGATCTAGGGTACCATCAAATTCATAGAATATAAGGGCACTAGGACAACATTTTTGGTTTTCATGATCATTTCCCTAAAGTTGATGAATTAAAAGAAACACTGACATGATTTTGGTACAATCGCACTATTGTTCGTGAATTGAACAATTTCCACTTCATCTTTTAATGAAATGATGTTGAATTTGTTATTCATGAAGCATTAGCAGATCACGTGATAGAATGATAGGTCATTCCATATGTTTCAAATAGAAGGTTAGCAGAAGTTATAAGTCCATCTTATGGTGAGATTAATCGTATATGGTTCCAAAAATGGACTAATACGTTATTTATCATACCGCTTAATAAAATAAAACATGTTTCTACTAACCAGAGATTTCCTGCAGGCCAGTGGTAGGAAATAAAGGCATGTCGCACTTCGGTTGTGGGTTCGATTCCCACATCCTTGTCCGACGTGACAGGTTATCATCCGTCCTGTAGGTTTTCCTTTTTCTAAAATTACATCATTATGAAATTCCATCGATAATATCGAAAACAGTTATAGCCTTAAACAATAATAACTTATGTACAACATAATACATTTCAAATATTTTGGCTTATCCAAAATACTTATGTCCATGCTTATGGTATAATGAAAACAATTACTTGGAATGTCATCTACTGAGCATGTGAATATCATCATTTATCCTAGATATATCTTGTTGATCAAATTCCAATCATGTGAATAACTTAATCATGTATTCTCTTGAAAAATGAATACCCATTGAACCTTACTGAAAAAATGAATGCTGTCAAAAGATAACTCTTTCCACATACCAAAAATCCAAATATTTCTATATACTCAAACCATGATATCACTTTGTCGTTATTTTAGTCATGAGCTCATGAATACAATCAAACATATTATTTTCTTTTTATCCCTTCATTATGCGCATATAATCCACTTTCCATAAATATTTCAATCACTTTTCATGGTTACCCATGCCATACTCTTATGGAAAACCAAAATGAACCAAAATATAGGTATTCCAATATACCATAAAAGTACCTCAACAACATTATTCTTGAATACAAATACATAAACACTCCAAACCATCCTCTTCAATGTTTTTCATGGAATAAGTCCTTCCTTGATTTAGAAGTAACCTCTTAGGTTAGGGCATTGAGTTAGGTAATGCCCATGTTCTCCACAGATAAGACATTGAACTCCATAACAGTCTATCACTCTATAACCCTTCTCTCCACACAGATAACATATTCCCCTCCATTTGATGTATTCATCAAGGTTCTTCTTCCCTTATTTAGAAATATCAATCTTTCTTTCTCTATGCTCCTCAACATGCGAACATGCATAAAAGTCCATCTTCCTCTTATTTGATGAATTGGGAATACCACTAAAGTTCACCTTGTTAATCATATATCATGATGTCTGATTAATCATAATCATAATATCATTCTCTCTAGGCATTATGCAATTTCGCTGCTCATAGTCACCAATTTTTCCATCAGATTCAATGTCAACCCAATTTTTTCGGGTTCCCTCCATTAAATAAAACCAGAAACCATGGTGTAAGAAACAATTAAAATAATGAGGAACCACATAATCATAAAAAGTCTCTTATGGGATGACTAACTTATTAAAAATTCTTTAATCCATGAAAACTTAGGTTCACCCTTAGTTATTCATGATTGTCAACATAATTCTAGGCCTCTTACCTATATGTATACATAACCTTTGGGACATCCCTAGACATACATTAGAAATATCTCTAGGGATCTCACTAAAGTTTTTGCATCCTAGTTTACAAAGGTTAACTAAACCTTTCCTCTGATAGCAACTGTAGCGACCCGAATCCTGACGTACATGGACATGACTTTAATTTTTTGAAATAATTAATACATAAAAAAACAGACACACAAGGACCGTAATAGTTTAATGTCTTTGGAAACTCGGAATAAAATCTTCTAATCATGGTGAAAGATCTTCAACATCTCTTAATAAAGATCTTCCCTTTTTTTCTTACATAAAGCATTTCTTTATCTCCTGGGGAAAAGAAAAAATCAAACGGGTGAACTCAAATGCCTAGTAAGGTTAAACATAGAGAACATAAAACAATCCATAAACATTTGAATGCAAAAACTTGAACAAAAAATGTAAACATCAAAATCTTGAGCAAAGACAAGAGTCGTGGAAGTACGTAAGGCATATATCATAAGGGAACATCAATCATGATAAAATAGCATGGGAATAAAACATGTAATTGTGGAAACCATTAAGCACATGATATGAATTCCATATTATCCACGGAATTGCTACCAAGACCATCTTAGTGGAAAAAGTCCCTTTCTGAATCGAGTTCACTCCTCGTTCCAGTCCTGTATACTGAACCGGTTTAACTTGCCGTTCCAGCCATGTCTATCTCATGAGTTATAAATCTTTACCCAATGCATTTGAGGGAGATATAGGTCCCACCCATATCATAATGTAATCATTCTTACTTTTTCCACAAAATAAACATAAAACATTCTTCATAACCTAACGAATAAAATGGGTTTCATAAACATCATCCCATCATTTCATAATCCATATAAAACAAATGGACATTTAATCAAAAGAAAATTGAACCATGTAAATCATAGAGACATTAAACTTGAAATATACACATATGAAATAATGTCATCTTAGATGGAAAATGGTTTTGATAAAGCACTGGAAATGAATTCTTGAGGAAAATATCCTTTCTTCTTGAAAATAATTTTATTTTCACAAAATGCCATGCAATTTTAAAAGAAAGAGATTTTGTTGTAAATTGTCATGAAATCTTTTGGAGGAAACTTCATGTAAATAAGGCTTTATAAAACCGTAAAAATCCTTTCATGCCGTATAAGTTAAAAAACATTCTTCTCGTACTTCTGCCAGAAAAGTCAAAAAGTACCTCGTAAAATAAAGATTCATTACATACCATGTAGTTAAATTCAAAAATGGGTAAAAGTAACTTTAAACCTAAATGAAAATATTTTTAGAAAATATGGGCTTGGATGATGAAGATAACCCCCGTATATACTTAGAATAAGAAATCTCGGATAAAAATGAGATTTGCAAAATTATCCCTTACCTTAGGTTTGATATGCTTCGTATGGATCAGAAAAGCCTGTATAATGATTTAAATAATGTCATTGACATATTACATAATCATATTCATTGTTATGATATCATATATGTTTCACTTATGACTTTATATTACCCGTTCTTTTGTAAATTCCATGTTAAAGTAGCGTTTTGGGTAAAATCATTTCATTTATCGTATGTGTTTCGACTTGTCGTTTCTTGATATTATTAATTATATCCTGATTTTCATAATTCCAGAATTTAAAACATGATTTATATATAATATATATTCATCATATACATATATATTATAGATCGATAAAAGGTATGAAATACACTGTTCATGGAGACAGTAGGTCGTACGTACGCATGAACGCTGTTTTATTTTCCTTGTTGAATTGAATGAAACTATATAGATGACATACATATATATATATATACATAATTCTAGTAGAATTATTATTTCATATATTTCATTATTATTCATTATATAAACTTTAATGGTCATTCATTTATTGTTAACATGGAGAATGAATCTCACCGCGTCGTGGAGACGGTAGTCCGTACGTACACACGAGCGATGATATCGTTCCCATAATTATTGAATAGAATTGGAGTGGATTATATAATATATCAGAATTATTATGATATTATAATAACCATATATTGTTATTATTTACTCCATTATACCCATCCATGTAAGGTGTTGGTGGAAAAATAGACTACACCACGGTGTGGAGACAGTATTTCGTAGGTACGCACACACGGTGATTTTGTTTTCCGTAGGATGGATAGAAGGTGAAATATGGTTGTTTCATATTTATAATAACATATCAGTATATTAGGGATACTGATGTTATTACTGCATAATGAAACAACTAAAGAAGAAGAAGTTGAAGAAGAAAGAAAATTGAAAGAATCAGTAATGGATATTACCCTTTCTTTGACACGCCTCTTTGAATCCTCCTCTTAGGGTTCTAAAATTGGTCTTTGAAGAAGACCAGGACCTCTAGGATGTTTCTAGGGAAGTTTATAAGGGAAATTGGTAGGGTTTTGCCAAGCCGAAATGTTCCAATTGGTGTGAGTAAGAGAGGGAGGAGGTGCCCTTTTAGAAGGGAGCAAAGGGGCACCTTTGGAAATCTTAAAAATATGAATTTTTAATAAATCTAACCCCAATTAAAATCCTCCGAAAATGAATAATACTAAAATATTAAGTGATATAGGGTTGTAATCTCATCAACCAACAAAATTTAGACATGTTAGTAATTGAGTTTAAACATTATCAACTTGATTTATCCTTACTTAATCAATTTAATTGTATTTGTGGTAATAAAATTCAAAATTTTATATTATAATAAATAATTACTTAGTTATTGTGAATATTACATAATTGGATACTATATAACATTTTATAAAATATAAATTTAAATTTATAATTTTGAAATATTTTTGTGATTTTTAAACAATTTTATATAATGTTATTTTTATAAAATAACAATAGTGCCAATTTTGACACTATTAATTTATTTGAATTTATATAAAATATATACAAAATATATGTTCGAAATAAAAGCTTTAATAGATTCATAAAAGGTCCTATGTATCTATAAAATTATGAGAGCACATTAAATAGTTCATATAATATTTATTTTATTATTTTTAAAACCATTTATTTGGTTTATCTCTTAATAAAATAATTACTACGTCATTTTTGTATAAATATTTAATATACTTATTTCTTGCATAAAAATTAAAATAAAACCCTATGATGAAGATAAATCTATTAAAGTTCACAATAATACTTTTACTCGAATTTATCATCTTAAAATCACAATATTTAAATTTTTATATTTATTAAATTATGAAGGTGACAACTTTGGCATCATTTAAAATAAAATAATATAACTGTCATAATATCTTTAATAAGACTCCAAATGGTCAACTATTCTACCATTGGATTATTATGGTTTAAATTTACATGACCAATAAGTTTTGGTCAGGGTTTTGTGCCTTTTATGGTCACTATTAGTTTAATAAAAACTATATTCTTGATTTTTCACTAGATAAAAATTTATGCATCACTATTGTGTAACAATTAATGATAATTATTTAATCCCTAAAAATTATAAATAAATTTATATGATATAGATAATTTTATTAGATTTCTTTAGACTATTCATGTGTGATGTTTCATGATGTTCATCACTAAATTAAAATTAATATACTTATAAGATTTATGAGAGTGACATGTTGTCACTTTCTTTGGTTTTAATAATAATTAAGTTATTTTCATGGAAGAAATTCTATTAAATGATTTTAATCTGACCCTTAGGTGATATTGGTCTACTTTTAGTCATCCAATAGGATTTTGGATGGTGTTAGGGTAATTTTATAATCTTATATTTACCCTTAATTACCTGATTTACAATTAACTACGGTAAATAAAATTTACCGTAGTTACTATTCGTAACACACAAAAAAAAAGTATTCTATTAATATAATTTCGACCCACTGATTCCAAATACGGAATCCATTTTTAAAAATTCAATACACAGAAGTTCCAGAAATTAAGTTGAAATTAATCCCATTGTCGAACGAAAACGGGTTTTTGTTTAAAACATTACAAAAGATTGAATTAATTTAACCTACGAAGTCAAGGTAAAATAAATCCTAATGACATAAATTATATGAAATGGTGAAAATATATTCTATTTATACTTTATGACCATTTAATATTATAATTTAACCACATAAATTATTATGATGAAAAAAGTTGTTTTTAATTAAAATATGAAAGTTATCATAATAACATGAAAATTTTATCCAAGGTAAAATTTTATAGCCTTATTCCAAATAATAATTTTATTTTGTAAAATTGAACTTATAAAAATGTCAAAAACAAGATTTAAAGTGGGTACTCCATCAAAGGACGGCAAAACTGCATTTTTTGAAAAATACTTATTTTACCTGAAAAATTTATTTTGTTCACATAAAATGTTATAGAAAATTTATAAGATGAATAATAATGTTATAAAATTCAAAATGTAGTTAATATTATTCATAATGGCTAGTTCGTGATAATATTATAACCATATATTGTTGTTTGGTGAAACCCAGTATTGCGTACAACACACGCTATCGTGGAAGGTGGCGATTGCGTGTAATGAAAGCCATGTCAGGGTTGCGTGTATTGCAAGACTCCTTTTTTGTTTCATATAATAAAATCCAACCATTTTTCATTTATACACTGAATATATATATACCCTCAATGTTGCTTAGAAAAACTTCTATCAAATGAACTTAAAATTATGTATAACATGATCCAAGAATTGTGTTGCGTATACTACAAGCTAATACGGTGTTGCGTATAGCGCAAGATAATCTTGGTGCAGCATACAACAAAAGACATTAAATAAATTAAAAATAATTCTTCTCATAAAATCATGGGTTGTTACAGGTAAAATGCGGGATGAGCCATTGTAAGTGGATAATTCCATCTCATTCTAGAATAAGTATCCCCAATATTTTAGGGTGATTCTAAATCACAAAATCCATAATTGTGGCTGACTAGGGTGAATAGTGTCATTGATTTCATCAGCACTATTGTAGTGATGGTAATCCAGATAATGAAATATATACGTGAAAATCTTATAATCTAGTGGTGGGTTTTAGTGGGACATGATTATGTAGATAATGCAAATAGTTTGATGAAATTGAATAATTATTTAACAAAATTATTAACCTCATACATTCAGAGTTCAATAAATTAAATAGTAATTCACCTTGATGTAGAAAAATCAATCTCTCACTAACCAAAATGGAAAAATTCCTGAATTTTTACGCCATTCACAAGATGTTTCTATGAGGGTATCCTTGAAGGCTTGCCTTATTCAATCGGGGATACAATCAGATAATATCCCTAAGAGTTTCGTGATATGTATAAAAAATTTCCCAGAGATGGCCAATTGAGAAACAATGGAAGAAAGGGACATCTAAAGAGAGATGGGAGGAAAAATTATTTTGTTACCCTTTTAAAATGAAGGGTAACATAATGTTTTGAGTAAGCAGTTAATGGAAACCAATATCCATGGTGGGATCATGAAACAAAATTATATAGCTATATTGGTAGACCATACTCCATGAATGAATAGAAAAGTGGAATGTTTCCAATGTTGGTCTCTTGAACATATAAAGTAAGAGTGTACATCACAACCTAGATCATGCCACAACTACAATAAGATTGTGATTCTTCATTTCAATTGTCCTTGTTGTCCTGGGTCGGGTATTTGAGACAATTCTCATGTGTCACAACAAATAATATGATTTGACTAATCAAGAGAAGAAAAAAACCTATCATCAATATATTAGATATTGTCCTGGTGATTCTTGGAATACAATGACTTTTAGGTAGTGAAGTCTAAAAATATGAATAGTCAATAAAGTGTGTAGAGAAAACAATTATATAATGTTGATCAGGTAACTATGGAGGACAGTCTGGTGAATTTATGGTGGAAGGTAAGATTATTTTTAAGTTTAACCTTATGCATAATTTTTAATATGTGATTAATTTCTTTTATTAAATCTCATTCTATTTATTATCAAAGAATTACATTTTTGATGATTCCTTTAGCGATAAAATTTCAATCCCATCTTGGTCAAAGGGAATTCTATGTTTTTGTGAATAGGGAATGTTTTATAATTATTGATAGAGTCAAGATGAAATTTTATTTCAATGTGATGGAGACAAATACCTATCATAAAATCATGTGTATGGATTTTTTATCAATTTACATGTCTCACATCAAATATTATAACAGTAGCTGAATATTACAACTGAATATGGTGTCATGTTTCTCTATTGTGTAGACTGAGGTGTACTAGAATGTGTAACTATCATTTTCACACCAGTGGTTGGAACTATGTATTAAAAGTGGTCGATGATGATGATATCATAAATGAAGGAGATTTATAGTAATGGTTTTCTACCATAGGTTGATCAGTATCATTAGGTGTTCTCGGTATGGTTATTAGGGTTTCCAAAAATGAGAGAAGTGGAGATTTGGATTGATCTCCTGCCAGGGAAAAGTACCATTTCCTTGCAATCTTATAGAACAATTATAATAGAATTAGAATATCTGAATGAGTTTTTGGAAGATCTAGAGAGCCAGGGGATCATTTTGCCAAGCACGTCCCGATGGGTTGCACCATTATTATTTTTCAAAAAAGACAATTGGAACTCCAAGGTAATGTGGTGATTATCATAATCTTAACCAAGTTATGATAGTGAATAAGTATCCACTTCCATGAATTTATGATCAATTTAATTAATTAAGGTGATCTAAGTAGTTCTCTAAAATTTAATTGTGATAATGATATCACCAATTTTTATATCAGAAGGAGGATTTTCCAAAAACATTATACATAAAAATATATGGCCATTATGAGTATGTGGTAATTCCATTAAAAAATAATAATTCACCAATGGTTATTAGGTAATTTCTAAGTTACATATTTCTGAGGTATCTAATTCATTTGATGTGGTAGTTAGGAGTGAAATCATGGTCTATTCATGGAGAATGGTTGAGCATGAGAAACTATTGTGAAAGTGTTTGAAATACTGTGGAATAATCATCTATATGAAAATTATAGATGTTTGATATATGGACACAAGAATAATGTTTTTGTGGCCATTTAATTTCAAAAACACATGTTTCTATCAATCCATATAATATATAACCTGTTATCTCTTGAAAAAACCAAAGGAATTAGATTTAGAAACACCATTTCCTTGGTATAGGTAGTTAATATATATATATATATATATATATAATTTTTTAGGACTAGATAATCCTATAACATCTCAGAGAAGAAATAATTTTCATTACAATGGGTTGAGGAATTTAAAATTTTATTTCTATAACATGAACGTATGTATCCATTATCACAAATCTTGATTTTTTCAAAATATGGATAAGTGTATGTCGTGTATTGTGATTCTTCTAGAAGTGGGTTGGGATGTGTTCTTATAAAGTGTAATAATTATATTTCCTATGGCTCATGGAAATTAATGTATCATGATAAAAAATATTGAATACATTATTTGGAGTTAGCTCTTATATTACATGTTTTTAAAACATGGCGTAATTATCTTTTTGGAGCGATATTTACTGTGTTCACAAATCATAAAATATTGCAACATATTATCTTATTATGTTATTTGAATCTATGGAAAATAATATGCATGTATTTTCTCTATATTTTGTAATTTTACTTGATTATACACCCAAAAAAGGATATTTGGTGGATGAAAAAACATGAATAATGTCATATGATCAGTTGGAAAAAGAAGATTTAGATGACAGATTGTTGAATTCTTTCGTAGCCGACATGCCCTTCTAAGGTGAACACCAAGGTAAATTTATAGCCTTCATTCCATATGAATTTTTTCTTAATCTAGTAAATATGGTTTATGATACATATAAATTTGATTCTGAATTTGTGGATTTGAGGAAAACACAATAGTAATGATAACATTGGTGGATGAATGAAGGATGAAAATTTAGTTTTGTGGTTAAAAAATTGGATTCATATATCTATTGATTGTTGAAAATAACATATTCATGATTAAAACCATTTGATATGGGATTTAAAACTTAAAATATAGAATATTTATAAGGAATTTAAATTGAATTTATGGTGGGGTGGAATGAAAAATAAGGTGAATGTGTTTGTTTCGAAATTCATAACTTGTTAGCAGGTTAACGCTAAGCATCAACATCCAACATGCATGTTGCAGTCTAAACTTATTTGATATTTAAAATGAGATCAAATAGATATAGATTTAATTATTGGTATCCTAATAAATATTTTGAAACATTATTCAATATGGTTGATAGTGGATTATCTCACAATGTTGGATCATTTAATCCCAAGGCATGATTCTCATAAGGCGGATGATTTTTCAAAAATCTATATCCAAAAAGTGGTAATGAGGCCTGGCATACCAGTTTCAATCGTCTGAGATAGATATTCAATGATATCATCACATTTTCGAAAACCCTTATAGAAATCACATAGATACAAATTGAAATTTTTTATGACATATCTTCCTCAGACAGATGTGAAATCTGAAAGGATAATATAAATGATACAAGGTATTTTGGGGGACTATGTAATGGATTTTGGCAGCTCATGGGGAATGAATTATCAATTTGTAGAGTAATCGTACAATAATAGTTATCAATGCAAGATACATATTGAGCATTTTGAATAATTTTATGGGATTCCTTTTTAGTATCATCTTTTTTCAGTGGAAATAGGTGATACTACACTACTTTTCCTCAGCCTTATAAAATAAACTACAGAGAATAATCGGTTGAACAAAAAATGGACAGAGATGGAAAAAATTCATCAAGAATCATATTTTGAATATCATTAGTGATTCGATAAATTCATGGTGGGGGATAATATGTTATTGAATATATTTCCAAGGCTTAGACATCACTGTTTTTTGAAGGAGGTAATGTTATCTCCTTGTTACATATGAATTTTTGAGATACCTGAATGTGCATGTGAGGTGTATTATCAGTTGGATTTTTGACCAAGGATTAGTGAAGTGAATAATTGTTTTCATTTATATTAGTTAGAAAAATATCATCCTATTCTTGACCATGTTATTTAATTGGATAACTATGATCTAGAGACAGAAGCATAATTTATGCACATGGAAGTGTTGATTGTAGATAGGTAAGATAAAATATTACATCTAAAATGCATCGTCCATGTATAGTTTTTGTGGAAACATGGTCATATTTATGATGAGGCATGGTAATGATAGAATTCAATGAAATAGAAATGTCTAGAACTCTTTCATATCTACTATGTTTTCCTATATTCCGAGGAATAAATTTCTAATGGTGTGGATAATGAAGCACCACAATTTCATGTATGTAACCCTAATTTAAATATTTTTAATTATGTAAAATTTTAGGGTGATATTTGGGAGTTATTTTAAGTCGATTGTAATGTTTTGGTTCTATTATAATAATCCATGTTTGGTTCAATGTCTGTGAAAAATGTGAGGCACCTACAAGAAATTATACACTTTAAGACATGGGCTAAGGAGAAGGAAAACTGGAAGGTGAATGGATTCACCAATCCATGAGAATGCCTATAAGAAATCATGAAACATGGGAAATAGTTAAATGGTATGGATGGTGAAATTTTTTTCTTACTAGGAATGCCAACCATGTGAGGTCACCATTGAGATATTTTTTGGGTCACTATTATCACACAGTTTTCCTGACCATGTGGATGACACTGAATGGTTTAACAACTAGATCCAAAAAAAGTTAATCTAGTTATTGATTATGATTTTAGCCATAATTTTCCCCCTTAATCCCATAACTGATGTTTTCTTCCTCATAATGATATTATGGGATTCTACCATCGATCAATAGTTGATTTAAATGCTTTCCATGGTGCATTTTTGTCGAATTATCCAATTTAGGGTAGTTTTTCTTGGTTTTCCTTACATCCATTTATACATCCATATCGGTTTCATAAATATACATGTATTATTGATATATATATATATATGTGTGTGTAATTTTATACCAAATATTATTATATTTTTCCTTGTTGATGATAGGGGATGAAATCTACGATGTCTTCTTGGAGAATTGACATGTTTCCGTGGACTTTTTCAAAGAGTCTTCCATTTTCAACTTGTTTTATGAGTTAGATGGATTCACTCTCAATTACCTTATTTATAATATGAAGTCTTTATATGAAAATGGTTGATTTATAAGTTATTGTTGGTGAAATTTGTGTGCAAATAATTGTCGAAACACTCATTAGTGATCAATTGTAATTTTTTATGGAAATTATCGAGTGGTTGTGCAAAATTATTTTTGGTTTTATTTGGAAAAAATGTGTTGATAATTATTTATTTGTTTTTGATATATGAAAAAGGTTTAATGTAATGTTTTTTTATGAAAATTTATTTTTTATTGAAATGGATTTGGTTCACTTGGGTTTTGAATTGTTGGAGTGGGTTCACGGGCATTGGGATGGATATGGGTTTGATGTACCCCCATCAAAAGGTTGGAATTTTTTTTTCGGAAGTACCCCAATCAAAATAGTTCACTAAGTGATTTCATAAGTAAATGATGAATCAAAACACCTTCATATAGGGAGGTCCAAGTTACATTCATGGATGAATGTGTGGATGTGTTTAATTGATTGCATTGTACCAAAATGGAATTCTTGAAATTGTTTTGGATCATTGTTTTTACGCTTTCTTTTGTACATTGTATTGTCTGGTGAAATTTTTTTAGTTATAATAATTTTTGATAAGTTGATATAAACATTTTTCAAATTTATTATATACAATTTTTCATATAATTGTGCTAACATAATCTATCCAAGGCATGAATATAGGGATGTCATTTTAGGAAAGCATACTGAGTTTTATTACTCACCCCTACATTGGAACATTCATGCTTTTATAGATTTTTTTTTCAAATGAGAAAAGGTAATATATCAAACTTATCTGGTGGTTCATAGTGATATATGGTCTATTCGGTGGAGTGAAGGGTGGAGCAGGTTAGACAATTGGAGTCGTTGTTCTATTTGAGTTTCAATGTCTTTGTACTCTTCCTCTATGTACTAAATTGTTTTATAGTCATCCATTATGGTACTATTCATAAATGATTTTGATATAAAGTTAATTTTTTAGTATTATTTTATCTTCATCAGGCATCATGTAGTGGTTTATTTGGTATTGGAAAGATTGGATAGTTGTTTTAATTAAAAATTCCAAATCATCCTCAACATGTAAATGAAACCATTGGAATTTTTTCCATCCTTTTTCATTAGTGGTATTTCATTTAAGGTGAAGTAATATCCTACCACATTCTATATACAGTGAATAGGGATGAGATGCTATATTCACCATCAAAATTACCTGTTTAAAATTGGAAAATAATCTAAATTATTATATATTTGTTTCAGATCACTACATAAAAACCCAGGTAGAATCCTCTAGAAAATAAAACACCATATTTTAGTTATGAAAACTCGTAGTTCAGGGTATAAAATAAAAATATAACTAATGAAATTCCACCACACTCATTATAAATATGTATTGGGGAATTTTAGTAATGTCCTAGGGGGCCACTCTCCATTATTGTGCACAACAACAAAATATGTCACAATTATGGGATCTATTACTTCTTAGAGATAAATCTATATTTTAATTCAATATCAACTAGCTTATAAGTTAACATTTGAAATATTCATGATCTAGATCTCATTTATATTACTAAAAAAGTGAAAAAAATATAATCGTTGCATAATAATTTCACTGATCCATCCATCACAAAAATAATTTCCTTATCACAAGAAAGAATATAAAATGTATATGGCCTACTAAAAAAACATGATGAATGGATACATATAATAAAATCTTGTATTCAATTCCCTATGATTACATGTATTTTATTGGATGATACTTTTCCTTAAACTGGAATTTATAGATCACAACATCCTTCATATGGGTTATTATAATGATAAAATTAAATTAAATCCCATTAGAATTTTAACCCTAATTCTCAAAACTAAAACACCAACTAGTAAATGTATCATTATATTCCAGAACAAGACCATGCCAAATAGGATAAGGGATGGTGACGTTCATTATGAGTGCATAAAAATAAGGAAACCATCAGTAATGATAACTTTACAGTAAATATATAACTAATCCCCCACTAAAATAATATTTTTAATATTTTCATAAGGAAAATTAAACAATTCAAATATACATGATAAATAACATTCATGATTAAACAATAATACAGATCTGAAACCACAATATAAAGTATTCAAACTTTTAAAATATCAAAATAATTTAAAAATAATGATGGTATCCCTAGTATATGAACTTATTTAATGTACCCAAATGTATAACTAAAAAGGAACAACATTGTGTAAACACTATCCAATATGATCATTTAATTTTTTTTATTTTATACAATTTTATAATTATGTCATAACAGAACTGTCCATGACTGGGAATTTATAATTATAATCCATAGAATATGTCATGTGTTAAATAATATTGATGTCAAAATCATGCATGAATTTAAATAAAAGTTATAATAACATAGTACCTATTCATTATTTCATCACATTATACCACATAATGTTATATTCAGATAGGTAATAAATAGGTTTAATGATATCTTTGAGAATATTCATGAACATGTTGACCAAAAATTATAAAATAAGAATATATATTTTGGAATAGTTATACTTATAGAAATAAGGCTAAAATACCACACCCAGGGTCATGAGATATCGATTAATAATCATTGGGTAATGAATTCTTACATTTGATACTAATTTGGTATAGATACCCATAAATTACATACATTGATATTAAATATTTAAAGATGAATTTTCCTACCATAAAACAATACTCCGCACCAAAATCTATTGGTATAATGACTTTTGAAACATGTATACATAAAAAATTCTTCATTAGAGATCTGCATAATCTATAAATTAGTTCTTTATAACTAGAACCCTTCTTAGAAGTATTTTACTTAATATCATTTTCTATTTCATGAGGAAGGGAGACGTAATAAACGGTAATCATAGACTATCAGTAATGGAAAACATGAGAAGTATAAATATTCATTTATTTTTAACATGAATATAAATATATGAGAACATGGTAATAATATTGGAGAACTATACCTAGAATATCAGATATAATAATTAAGAGTCATGGAATAAATCATGGTAATTCATAATACATGAATTGTAAAATAAAAAAAATGATCCCTGATATCATAATAATGATATAATAGTTATATTTTGGAAAAACACATAACCCAAAAAAATTATTTCCTTAGAAAATAATCACTATGTATAATATCTCAGTGGATTGGGTGTACTCCAAATTACATCATATTCATAATAAAGGTTTACATCAAATACTATCCTACTGGACCTATTCCCATAGAAAATTGACTTCACATCCCATTGAACACATTATTATATCATGAGATATCAACCAGTACCCAATTCATTGAGGGTCTATATAATTTCTATCACCCACATCACATAGTCATAATAAATTAATATATGTTTCATAAGATTATAGAGCTTTCATTATAACAATATATCATATTATATATAAAGGATATATTTTTGAAAAATATTTCAATATTTCATCATAACCTTACACATGGAATGGAATATATTTTATAAGGGCTCTATCATAACACATTTAACCCATGGGAACAAAAAATGTTTTACAAAATCATTATTAAATAATCATCATAATGATAAATTCAATGGTTTAAAGAGGATAATATCAATGTATCATAACTCTAGTAAATAAGTAATCAAATAAATGGATGTTATCATAGAGGAAAAATGTATTTAAAAGACCATTGGAACATTTCAGGGTGAAAATATCCTTTTCACATTGAATTCACTAATTAAAAATATTAAAATTTATATTATTTTATAAATAAAATGTTATATGAAAATAAACATGTACTAATAAAAAATGATATTCAAATAATTGATCATTCTTGATTATGTGAAATTATGTTCATGCAATGTACGTTAAAGAAAAGATTTGTTTCACATTTTTGAATAAAATTCAAAAATCCTCATTAATAAATTTATAAGAATATAAGATTAAAACCATTTTCTTAAAATTAAATTATGGGTAAATATGACTTTAAAAATCTAATTATAATATTAAATCACTCTTGTAACTATTTTTAGAAAACATGGATATAGAAGAAAAATAAATTCTGATCTAAGGGAGAAATATAGTCTGTTTTCCATAAAATCATTGATTCCATCGGTTATGTTTAGTATCTTAGTAATATAAAAGAAGAAAACCTTATTTATTTAAATAAATATTTTATATGATAATTATTGATTTTATCTAGAGGTACCACATAAAACATTATCATTAAAAACTAAATTATAATCAATCCCTATAAAGAATGAGATTTTAACATAAATCTCTTACCACATTGGAAATGTTTGAATTAAATCCTCATGAAATAGATTAAATTATATAGATAGTTATATAATCATAATTATCATGATAAAATTAATAAAATTTATGTATGGAATGTATATACCCCACAAAATATAAACACTTGGTTTTTACATAATGATACTCATGAAAATAAAAGTGAGTTGAATATAAATTTCCTCATGTATGAATTACTAAGAATGAAATCTGACCTCCTATAAAATAAATTCTTATTTGTATGACTCTTTATAAGAATAATTTAAATTCTTATAACATCATTTATGTCCCACTTATAAAATATAAAAAAAAATGTATGAATTTTTTTTAAATCATCATTTCTAATTGTTAACTGTTTCTTTTGTCAAAAGTATTTTTGTTTTGTTGTTCGTATACATATACAATGATATTTTTTAAATCCAATCTATAACATTAATAATGATATTAATTTAATAAGTATTAATTATATATATATGTGTGTGTATATTTATGTTAATATTCATTTATAAAAGGTGGTGACATGGAAATGAATTGAACCATTCATAGAAACGTTAGGTCGTACATATGCTAGAATGTTGTTTTCACTTTTAAATAAATGAAAATGATGTTAGGTAAAAAATAATTCACCATTATATAATAATTAGTATAGCACGTATATTCCTGCAAAAAAATCCTTTTATTATCAATAAAAAATTGAAAACATATCTTTTTTGAGGTTAGGGTCTACACATATGCACTAAAAACATAATTATTTACAGGAGATTATAAGGAAAAATGGTATATATGATATTTTAACTATACAAGAAAAATCATGTCATTAAAATTATATATATTAATTATTTTGATCTTAATAATTATCCTTATAAAATGGTCATCAAAATTATTCTCACAACCACATGGAGACGACAAGTCATATGTATTCACGAGCATTGTTTTCCATTTTAAAAGGATGAAAACAGAAGAAGAATGGTTATACCATAAAAATAATAAAAAATAATTGGATTTATTTCATTTTAATTTGTATATTAGTATTGGTACAAAATATTTAGAGCATGTAAAATAAGAAATAAATTTTTAAAGAGTTGATAAATGTATTGACCTTTAATTCAGTAGAATCATTTTACCCCTTTGGTTATGTTCTCTTGGAATGGTATTTTTATAAGAAAATATTCTCAAATTCATATATTGGAATGGTTATAATATAATTTTTTTATTTTTGTTGATATAGGTTTCACAATACTGTGTAATGAAAAAAGGGAAGGGGATTCCTTTTTATAATTGGGGGGGATAACTCTTGTTATTTTCAAAATATTAAAATATACTACAGTCACATTCATGAAAAAATATTTCCGAAATGATATAAATTAGAATATAATTAGGACATACTCTTAATATAATCAACCAAAAAAATTTATAATGATTTTGATATCAATTTGAACCATATTTTAATTTTTTACCCCATAATTTATCATTTTTAACTTCAACCCAAAAAGAAACTATATAAATATCAATGCATAATATATTTACATTCAAGTTAAAAATTTTATCATAAATCTACACGATAATACATTTTTTTAGATATATTTTATGAATTTCAAATAAATTTTGAAATTATTATTTTTCATAGAATATCATTATCGTCATTTTGATGATATTTTTTTCTTTTGACTTTAAAGGAATCAATATAATAATGGAAATAAAATATAATTTTTTTTAACAAAGTATGTTATGATAATATTTAGATTTCATGAGGATCTATACATTATATATTAAATTTTTCATAAATATTCTTCAAAAACTATTTCTAATGCTTGAAAAAGAACAATGTCAGTGTAGTGTATGAATTTAAGGTAATGAATTAAAATATAAAAATGTTCTAGAAATTAATATTGTTGAAAAATTTATTTTTCTTTAAATTAAATATTTTGAAAAAAATATCCCTTTTTATCCTTATATTAAAATTATATAGATTGTGTAGTCAATAGAGTGACATTTTGGAATTTTCATTACTTAAAAAAATTTAAATGGAATTATTATGGAAAAAATGGAACAAAATTTACTTATGTGCGAATATAGGATGGATATAGTTGATTTTATCCAATAATATGAAATTAATTCAATTTTTCGATTGATTTTGAGAACTTATCATATGGTTTCAACCATTGTTACTTAATTTTATTTTAGAGAGGTGACAAATATTTACCATGTTTAATATTCACTATAAAAAGGGGCCCTTTTACAATATATTATCCCCAAGATTAGAAAAATGGTAAATATATTTCAAGATTCAATATATATATTTTGAATAAATTAATGTTAATAATTATTCCTTGAATGTAACGAGAAATATTTTTATATAAATGTATTTTAAATATTATAATTTATCTTATAGAAAATTCATAAATATTGATAATTAAAAATGAATTAATTATATGTCTATAAATAAAATGGCTCATATTTATATTTAATACCAATTTCATAATAATATGTAACTTTTAAAATAATTTATTTAATGAAAATTAATATGTTTATGTTAAATATGTATATTTAAAATATTCAAGGAAAATACTATCATTTCATGAAAAATTAAAAAAATTCACTGATTTTCAATTTTCATTATAAAATTTGATTCTTTTAAATATAAAAAATACCATTTATAAAACTGTTAAAAAATATCAATACGTTCCAAAGACATAAGGGGACAAAATAATTTTTCTTATAAAATGTTTTTTTTTGAATTATAAAATTCAATCACTAAAAAATTTGAGTTATTATATTCAAATTAATAATCAATATGTATGAAATAATTTTAGAAATTATAAATATATTTAATAATATGGTTACTCATATTCTTACCCACCAATTCAATAGCTAGGTTATACTTATCACATTAAAATAATTTAATTCTTTTAATATTTCTCAATTCTACTAATTCTTGGTGATTCTTGTTTAACATAAAATTATTATTACATTTATTTTAATCCTAAATTGATGGATTTTTCATTTTTTATTATAAAAACACAGACCAACTAGTATCTAAATGGTTAATAGGGTACCTGCCTTGATATATAGTTGACAATTTCTTCATTTTGAAATGTACGTGTTAGAGGGGTTCCAAAAAAATCACTCTAAATATAAAGAATTATCAAACACTTAATTAATTTAATACTAAGTGAAAAATGTATATATATAAATTATTCAATCCTAACCCCTGGAATAAAAATAATATATGTTTAGGTAATGGTTATTTTGGTTGGATTTTCTGGAAGTGGTCGACTTCAACACTTTCACAGTATTAATTTTTTTCATTTGATTTTATATCATGTTATTATATATAATAATAATAATAAATAGAAAAAACATTAAATTATATCTAATAAGATCAATATTCTATTACAAATTATAACTTAATTGTTGAAAATTATCTACAAGTCTCACAGGTCACCCCAATATTATTATGAGATTATAATACTACACCCTCAATGATTATAATGAATAAATGTGGAAAATAATTGACTATAAAAGAGAATAAGATAGTGAAATCATAAAATCCCTACCCATACTACATCAGGAATTATACAATATTTTAAATAATTCTTTATATCTCATTAGAACCTATATAATATATTCATTAGTTATTATTTATATACATACAATTGAAAATAAATCACAACATGTCCATGTCTAAAATGGGATTTGAGAAAAGGCATTTTATAACGATCTAAAAACTATCCAAAAAATGATATTATTATATGAAACATAAAAAATTTATATAATAAAATCTCTTGTATTTTTACGTACCATTCAACTCTCAATTAAGAGGATTAATTATTTTAATTACAACACATGGACCATAGTTGAACTGTTCATCCATTAAATATCTACAAATTGTGATCTATAATTTAAATCAATCAAAATTTACTATTTATTTACCTTGAAATATTAAAAGGTACTCCTAATGTGGAAAATTAAATAATGATAACAAGCCTTCCACATAGTGGTTTTTTGTCGTTCTTTGTTTAATTTGAAGTAGATGCTACATGGTAGTTGTCTGTGACACTAATGATCAACGACCCAACATGCAGCATCCAAAGATGCATAGTATAATAATTATTAAACATATATCAACACTAGTAAAATAATATTGAAGTCATTCCCTACCCCCATTTCATAACCCTTTATATATCAATGAAGTGTGGAACTCCAGTAGAAATCCCCTCATTTGTTGATTGTTCAAATCAACACACTCTTCAACCTCAAATTTAATATACATTGCACTGAAACCCTAGTCAAATTCCTCCATCTAGTCCCCACCAGTCCCACAAATAATCTTACAAATTTTGGGGAACCATGTATCTATCATGATTAAAAATATATACATTGTTAGGAATATTTTTTATGAATCATATAGTTATTCCCCCATTGAAATGTTAAAATTAAAAATAACCACACATGTCTCTTCTTTATACACTTATTGTCAATCTATGAACCTTTCTCCATTATTCACAAAGTTGAGGTATTTTTACCCTAGAAAAGGTTGTTCCTCCCAACTCATATATCTCAATTCTCTCAATTTTCTAACCACCCACAACTAAGGGAAGTGCTGATTTTATTGTAGTTCAAACCAGCTGATTGATGGATTCCCACATAAATCAAATAAACAACGAATATTCAATCACGATGGGTTTTTAGTTCCACAAATCACCAGTATAGAAATAATAAAAAATTAATTTGTTTAATAAATAATAAAAAATCTATAAATAGTAATATATAAAAAATGTAACAGTATTATTAAAATGATAAAAATATGTAATGGGATTCGTAATCCGAAATTTTCAAGAAAATCGCCGCTCTTCTCATCCTTAAAATAGTTTTCCATATTATTAAATATGTTAAATTTTTATAATTTGATATTTCTCTATTTATAGAAAGAATTCGACTCATAGAGGCACATAAATCAAAAAACAATCTAATATGGCCTTTAAATACAACATAATTCACATTTAAGATACTAAAATGATAAATGATCATTTTAGTCTTCATTTTATAATATAATTTTATTTATTAATTGGTCCCTTTATAGGATTAAATATTAGTTATTTAAATTTAATGCGTTTCTCATTTTCATCAGCAAATAACCATCTTAATACATTATTTTTAAAATCCAAGAACTCTTATAATTGAAAAGAATAAAAAGTATCTCTAATACAATATAAATAAGTATATATATAGGGATAAAAAATTCAAAATAATTATATTATATTTATCAATGAGTCACACTACATTTTCCAAAAATTCTGGTAACACTACCTTGTGTGGTCGAAAATATAAAATGTGTTCCCCAAATGATTTATATATCCCTTATATGGTTATTATCAACATCCCATAATTACATTTCACATTATTGGTCATTATAGATTAGATACTACGAGAAGAAAACTTTAGACTAGTTCATTCAATAATATTTGAAAATAATATTGTAAAATGATCATTTTTAGAATGACAACTATTATTGGAATAAAAAAAGTGAAATGAGTAATATAGATCCTTGATACTGATGTTCTAAATTTAAAAATGTTATGTGTGGTTTTAGTTGTATAATTATGAGACATTTTATTATGAGAAGGAAGCAATGTTATTGTGACATGTCTTTAGAATGTGTTATTGTTACTATTTACAAATCCATAATTATAATAATATTATGGTTTATGGATTGAATATTCACATGTTATTAGTAACTAATAATATTAGTTTATTATATATAGTGATATTAAAATATATATATTTAATTTTGGATGAATATATACATATATATATATATTAGTATAATAAAATATCTAATTTAATGGTTAATTAGTTTTTGATCACTATTTTACATGATATTTAATATTTTTTATTAATAAATTTTTATCCTATTTATATATTTGACTTCATAAAATGTGTTAAAATTGTATAATGAATATATCAATAATAATTAAGAGTGAATTATTTAGAATTCTTTAGGAAAAAAATGTTTTGTGGTTGATAATAAAAATCCATATATATATGTTTAGTATTAGGATAACATTTTACATAACATGACACAATACATGAATATATTTTTTAAAAATTACAACAATTTTAATTAATTATTATCATTTAGAAAATGAATTTTTAATATTAATTTTTATATAAACATAAAATGATGTTTCCAATGTTTAAAATATATTCAACCATTTTAAAGATTATTATTATAATAAATGTATATTTCCAAAGTTTGAAAAATATAAAAAGTGGTAGTTTGTTGAATTGTGATTTAGTACTCAAATATGATCTGTTAAATATAAAATATCATGATCGAAATTAATTTTTGAATCATTTTAAATAAATTCTTAAAAAAATTACACAATATATTCTATAATTATTCAACATAATTATCTCTTTTATAATAAATTCACATATCTATAAACAATTAATTTTCGCCCAAAGACACTTTACCAATATTTTCTCTTATTATCACTTAAATAAGGCTTATATAATTTCATATATGTTAATAAATATTTTTCTTGAGGAAAGACACAATATATTAGATAAAGGTGTTTTATCCCCTCTCTCACATTATCTATTATATTGTTTTCCTATATGTTATTATATATTTTTCATCATTAATAAATTATTAACATATATATAATATAATTTTTATTTATTTACTATTTATACTTTAGTGTTTTCCATTACTTTTATTTAAATTTTTTTTATTAGATCATAATAAAAAAAATATTATTTTTATCTTACAAAATGAAATAATACATGGATCATCTCAGTGTTTGATAGAACTAGGACATGGTGTCATTCACACCACCTCATGTAGGAAGAAATCAAAGGTATTTGAATGATGTATTTCCCTGAACAATGGCGTTTTTTCTAGTAGTGCATCACTGAATTATTCTTTCGACGTCTTTCTATTTATCAGTTACAATGTCCCTCCATCGTCTAATTTTTTATATACATCCTATATCCATTTATTGCATCTTATTTATCCTCATTAAGGTGTTATATGAAACATATATTGCTTAATTTGGATTGATATTCACTATGTAATGGTTTATTACAATACTTGATTTTGATTTTAATATCCCATTAAGAGACATGTTAAGTATGAATCATATTCATTGTGATAGTGGGGTTGGTTGATATCTTCGTTGAGTATTTATTCTTCTGATTGTTATTATATTGTTTAGGTTTTGTGTATATCAGGGTGACATAATAGGAATGATGCTTGTTTTCAAATGATATAGTTAGTTTTTGAACTATATTTGTTTGAATTGTTATACTGTTATCGGTTTATGTTTAACACCTTTTTATCAGACACTTAATCTTTTAAGTAGAGTGTATTTGCCGATTTATTATCATTTACAACTATTTTTTTATGATGATATAAAATAGTTATTGTGGAGGTCTATTTTTTTCATCATAAATGTGAATCTATAATATGATATTGGACGTAGTTTGTATAAATCTCCCTTAGATGCAAATCAGGTATAAGATCAATTCACTAATTATGGATCCATTATCAGATTATTATTATTTCATCTAGATGGAATAATTTATCGTCACATTGGATTATGTTATTGAGGAGATGTATAGTTTAATATATATAGGTTATTGACTGGCTATTTCGTAGATGGGTAAACAATCACTAGAGGAGTTAATTATTTAATTGTGGAGTCTTTTATTGGTTTCTTGGATAATTTAGTGTTCTTTTGAATCTTGGATATTCAATGGAGGCATCATATGGTTCAATTTATATTTCATGCCATTTATTAGAGTGTATCTATGGAAATAGAAGATCCTCATGTTTTCTTGAAATGAGTATATTAGTTGAGTGATGATGGTGGGATTGTGATTCGATGGTGGAATGTTTGTGATCATGGTGTGGTGAATTACATTCATTCTCACGACTCATGGTGGATAACATCATTTCCCAAATGGTTGTTGCAAAAGGGAAATTTATGAAATTTTTGGTGTGTTTATTGTATGACATAAGTTTTTGCTAAAGTTTTATTAGGTTGGTATGGTTTTAGTCCTATATTACTGTACATTTGGTAGGTTCCAAATTTTAAGGGATTGTGAGTGATTCTTTCTCAGATAGTTTACCGAAAAAATGAAATGTGCCCATTTCTACATACCGTCTAACAATTATAACTTACTATATTCCATGTTTCGGAATGTTTTATAAGTGTATATTTAGTATATGTGAATTAATGTGGGTTTTTATTTATTTCTTCAAAGGATCTATTATAAAATATTTCATAAAGAATAACGTTTAAGTTTGTTCAAAAATAAATATTTCTTCGTCTTAATAAATGTTCTTTTATTTTTATTATATGAATTCCTATGTCTATCATGTATATTTTATTTTTTGAATATGGTATTAAAAAGTAAGAATATTTAGATATAAATTTTATTTTATATATATTAGGTGAATCAATTATTTATCCCTTTAGAAAAACTTATTTTATTCGTATAAGTGATGAATCAATACTGTAAAATAATGGATTTGGAGTTTTCCAAAAATAGTTTGGTATTTATTATTTGAATAAAATATATAGGTTAAATAAAATTGAATATAAATTTATTTCTCAATAAGTACCTTTATATATATCTTTTAAAACAATAAAATTATGAATTAATGATAAATTATGATGAAGATGTTAAACCAAATCATGGTTTTTCTTGTGTGATTGACAATATAATGAAGGATAGTAAATCATGATTTTATTAAATTTATGTTCATGATTTATAAATTAGATCTTATTTGAATATATTTTCTCATAACAAAAATATAATGATAAGATAAATAATTTGAATCCTTGAAGGAGTTTTGATAATAGAATATGAAATGTTCAAAGTGTTAAGCAATTCAACAAATATGGACTAAAATTATAATTTTTTTTATTATTCATAGGTCAAATGTTTTTGATGTTAAGATTGATAGAATCATAAATGTTTTTTAATAATTTCATATTTAATTTATCATCCAGGAATCTAATAAAATTAGTTTGAAACTATGAAAAGATAAATATTATTTACTCTATATAAACTCATTCAATCAAAATATCTCATTTTTCATGAAGACATTAAGTAATGGTTTTAATGGGAAATGGATTAAATGAAATCATGCCTATGAATTGGTATAATCATAAATATAATGGACTTAAGAAAGAAATTTGATAATTTTTACACTAAGGGACCTCCATGAAGAACTTATAGAAGATCTTACATAGATATTTTTATTTGGGAAAAGTTATGTTCTTCTATTATATTTATTTAATTTATATTAATAGACAGATCTCTTGAAAAATGGTATTATTAATAATTTTTGTCTATTTCATTAATACAATGGGCATACCTTCTAAATCCATTTAGTTCTATCATACTGACATCCATTATGTTCAATGTTATGTTCAAATAATAGAAAATGATAAATATTTTTTCATCAGATAATATTGTGGTTTTTAAAACTGAACATGGTTCTTGATGATTTTATAACTATGTTATAATTATTAGTATAATGTTTTTGTTTTATAATACTATATTATGTTATGAACGAAATGTGCAATGTGATGTTTAATTTATAATAGAGTATAATAAAAATGGGTTTTTTATATTGTTTAAAAAAAATACTAGATGGAAAAAGATTGATATATTTTTAAGAAAAAACTATGTAGTTGAATGAAAATATGTATTTCATTAAAAATTAAAAAAATTGGAGGTTCCATTTAAATACATTCTCCCATTTAAAAATGAAATTATTTCATTAAAATTGATTATTAATGGGAAAATCCATGTAATGGTTTACGTGGGTGAATAATTTATAAAATACATATATTTAAAAAACATAGTGTATACTGTAAAATTATTTATATATTGTTTGAAAATATTCATATTAAAGGGCCTTATTTTGAAAATAATTATATTATTGAAAAGTGTGTTAGTGAATTATATAAAATGATTATCTAAAATGATATTGTAAAATTATTTATATATTGTTTGAAAATATTCATATTAAAGGGCCTTATTTTGAAAATAATTATATTATTAAAAAGTGTGTTAGTGAATTATATAAAAGGATTAACTAAAATGATATAAGTGATACATTTTTTATGTGAAGTGTTAATATATTATTTGAAATGATTATATGAATAAAAAATCGTTAATATTTTAAGGAAAATCCTTAATAGAACATTTATTAATAAAATATTAGTACAGTGGAGGAACATCATAACATAAAATGTCAAGATGCATAAAAAGTAGCGAATAATCATGTTGTTGAAGATCTAGTAGCCATATTATTGTAAGAGGAATGCCCACCCATTCCACGTGGATGCCGACATCTTCTCCATGTTTTTAACTATAGTCGTGGTCCATCACCGTCATCCAAGAGTGCATCATCCATGAAATAATTCTTTCTGTAAACACTATGATCATGACCACTACCTTGACTATCTCCATCAGAACATACATATATAAAAAATGTAAAATATACATGTTTATAGATCATTGAAGGATATTTTTCTTACACCAGATCATTATTTTTAAATGTTATTGATGAAGAAGTTACTATATTATAGATTACGCTTCCCTTAGAGGATTTAAAACCCAAGACAAGTGTTTAATGATGCATTTTAGTAGTTTCAGTTTCTTAGCCAATTGGGGAAACAAAAACTCTAACTGGCTACTTACCTAAGGCATCAACATGTCCTACCTTTTGGCCATCTCCCCCATCGATTGGAATTTAATTTGAAAATTATTTTTCAATTTCACACCCTAGTAATAGTATAGTTCTAAAATAACCCCTTTGTTGAAATTCATCTAGTTCCCATAAGGTTTCTATCAATAATGATTAAATGTTTATGAATGGTCATAATTGGTAGCACAAACTTAATATCATCCAATTTATTCTATAGATAATAAATATAATATGATGATGCTAAAGAATCATTATGAACTATACTATTGCTACGTAGCCTATAGAGTGATCAACTGGAAGTCAAGAGCAAGCCTTCTTTATAGGGTTTGACACCCATTATTTTCCCTTTGTAGGTGTAGATATGAATTTGTTTTCCTATGAAAATTTTGAGACATATTAGATTTTGGAATTTTCTAAGAATAATATTCAAATTTTTCTTTTACATTATTATTACTTGAAACATTCCAAGTGTTTTCCATTAAGAATTTGATATCAACATCCCCATGTTCCCCAACCTCCTTTACAACATGACTATCTTTACATTGATATCAAATAGGATCTCCAAAAATTACTATAGATAATGTATCTTCAAATGGGATTCCATCAAGAATTATGAAATTTTAATCAGTAGTATCATCATAGGATGTGGTCTTTTCATTCAATATATCGGGAAGAATAATGTTGTATCTCATGGTTCCAATGATGGAAGTTCAAACATATCATGTCTAACCTATTGTTATAAATATCGTGACCAATAATTCAACATGCATCACAGAATAAAGATATCTTCATAAATTATATTTTTATAATAATATCTTCCTTGTGTGTTGAAATATCGACCCTATCAATCAAATTTGAAATTAAATCATGTTTATCTAAAACACAAGCTTAATAGAGAAAACATACCATTGCCATTGATTTATCTAGCTTAATAAAGATACCAATCACAAAAGTGAAATCAAAAAGGATTTTTTAATTCCATAAATCCCGGTTGAGATCATTGATTTAAACCTAGGTATCTTCACTAGTATCATTGAAGTCATCAAGGATTAAATTCAAGATCGATTCATGAAGTATCAAGGTACTTAACATCATATTTATCAGTCCCACCCACCAAGAACAACCATTGAGTTCCAAAAACGGAAATACAATATGAAATAAACCATTAACTACTGATACACACTTAAAATAAAAGAAAACCAATATCAAAGCTAAATTGGAAAATATATCTTCAATCCTACAAGGATTTATTCCACTCATCAATGAAACAAGACTAATAATAGAATACAGACAGATATAAATTCACTCTAAAACAACATCATTGGTGGCAGAAACATGAGTGGGGGATTCATTCTTGATGATTCTATTAGATGGCCTATTTTTAAGTGAAAGAATCAAACCACCAACAGAACCAGATAAATATAATAACCCCTTCAAAGAGATATCCACAATCTCTTTAATTTTATTTTGATTTTGTTGAAATCAACCAATCCACAATTTGATTCAAAATATATTAGTAATGATTCATAATCATGGAGATATTGAGGGAATCGTGCATGAATAATATCATTATGGTAGTTTTCTATAGATCCAATATTTATATTCCTTGATGTAAACATTTACATTAGTATTATATAATTGAATATAAATTATATCATATTAAATTTTATATAATATTTTAATATTAAGGAGTTCAAAACGAAATAAATGTGAAATATTTATATTAAAGTATTTATTAAATTATTTTGTGTTTATAATTTTTTATTTAAGAAACTTTAATAAATGTTTAACTTGTGATATGGGGTTCTCTATATACCATCCTAATGTGTTATTTGATTAACACTACATGTATATAGCTTAATACATTCACATTAATAACATAAAGATATATGAATATTGTGAATATATATATTTTATATATGTTAATTTCATTATATTTGATATCACATAGAATATTTATATCTGTTAAAAACTATATTTTGAACATCAAGTGATAATTATGATAATCTAACACATATATCATTTGCGCATGATAATTAATTCTGATGGGATATATATGATTATTTAATATAAGGTATTATGGGCTTATTGGTATTGATGATTCTATATTTGAGGATCATAATCAGTGGCCTCAAGTATATGAGATCAAAAAGACTAACACACCATAATGTAACCTTAGAATCACAGACATAAGTATTATATAATTTTAAATAAATATTCAAAATCTGATATAATTACCAAAAACCCAATACTATAATGGTTTATTATATTGGAAGACTATATATAAAATGTTTATATCTCATTAATTATCTTCAACATCCACTAATGTAATTCATAATTGTTACCCTTCTTAGACATACCATACTTCAAACCATTCTTTATAACATTGGGATTTGAAATAATGAGAAACTGTGATTGTAGATGCCCAGTATGGGTAAATATTAGATAAGTAAAATAATGATCATATTTGAGTATAAGATATGCATAATGGAATGAGATCATTAATATAATATTTTTAATACATACCCTATCATTCATAGATTAAAAATTACAAGTTATGTTTGATAACATTATCATAACAAAATACATGTTTCTAAGGGTATGGAATCATCTATAATAAATCATGATCCATGAGATATATTACATTCCTAATAACCTGTCATATGAATGTGTGGAATAATAATAATCATTGGAAATATTTTCATTGGTCATGAGTCACTAATGATACCATATTAATATTATGGATAGAGTCCTATAGTGGATTGGGTTCCCACCTCATTCCATTATTATACGTGGTGGATAAAGGAACATATTAGATTGGTTTCATTCCCCAATCCCTTTAATATTATATAATGAGATTAAAATATTTTCACAATGTAATGAAGGGATATATATTCCTGATCCCAAACAACATATAATAAAAAATGTATCTATATTCTACAATCTCATAAAAACACGTACCATTTCATATTTAATAATTATCTTTTTGAAAATAAATCAGTTTCATAATAATTTATACCTAAAATAATAAAAAATTATTTATATAATGAACATAGAATCTATCAGTAGAAAATATCCATAGTTAATCATATGATATCATTCGATAAACTCACATGGAACTAAAATACTATTTCAATGTCATTATATATATTCATTGAAACTATGAAAAACATAATTTTATTTAAAAATATTTAAAAACAAAAACAATATCTAAGAATGGAATAAATATATTGTTTATAAAAACATTTAAAATTATAAATAACTACCAAATATTAAAAAGACTCATGAATTTAGGAAAATTCATTTCTCCATTAATGTAAATAAATTATTTGACTAAATTTATAAAAAGTCTGATTTCTCTATTTCATAAAAAATAGTAATGATTAATTTTTAGTAAATTTTAAATAAAATAAAGTATGTATAAAAAATAATTTCAAATAAAATTGATAATATTAAAAAAAGCATTCATGATTAATTTTGATGTAAATGATAATGGAAAAAAAAATATTCGTGACCGAAAATAAGAAAAAATGTCAGGATTTCTTAAAAAAACATTATGTGCTTTTGAGAAATTAAGACTGATAAAATATATTGAATACCTGAAGAAACAAAAAAAAATGATGTTATGAAATATATGGGATTTAGGATACATTGAACATATAATTATCCCACAGAGAATTAAAACATAAATAATCTAAATAGAAAGTGAGATTGTGATATGAAAACCTACCTATATTCTTGGCTTGTTTAATACACTCCCTAAAATATTTTATAATAATTTTGGATTTATTTTAAATCTTATAAAAACCATATTCATAATTAAATACTATATATAATTCATTTAAAATTTTTAAAAACTCTTTTATTTATAATTATATAATAAATTGAATACTCTAGTGATATCTTTTACATTTTTCATGCATGTTTCAGTTTGGTGATTCTGATCATTACTATTTTATCAAGGTTTCATCACAGTAATTATCATAATTATTTCATAAATAAATAATTTATTCATTAAATAATTTATTTATAAATGCACTTAAGTTGGTGATGGAGAATGAAATACATCACTTTACTGATGTTGTAGTCTGCATACACTAACAATTGATCTTTATTTTTTCCATGGATGGGATTAATGGATTGTAAATAATAATATATATTTTTATAATCACAAATATATTAAAAAACATAAATATTAACTAAATTAATGATCATAACCATCCAGGTTAGGTGGTGATGGAAAATGTTACATCTCTCTTCATGGATACAGTTATCTGTGCATATGAATGAGAAACACATTCATTTTATGTTTAACATAATTTTGATATAATATGGTTTTTACAATAAAATAAAAATATTTTAGAATATTTAATATGTTTATGAAATAATATTAATATTGTTATATGTTATTTTTAAGAGGTATAAGAGGAATGAAACATGAAATATATAGTAAAAGAAAATTTCATCTTCTATGTGTATCTTCCTTTTACCTAAAAGTTTACACATTTTTGTATAGTATATTGAGAGAAAAATATCTCTTGGTATTGGGATGAAATTTAGGAAACTATTTGGTAAAATATTCAATAATTTTGAGTCATTAGTTGGTCCAAATATGTTAACATATGAGAATATTATTTAAAATTCACGGGAGTGAAACCCTTGTAAATAATAAGAACATTAAAATATAAGAATGAAACTCTCATAGGAATATTTATAAAAAACATTTTATATTAAAATATAAATTTATGGAGTTAAAAATATATCCTACCAAAAAAATTTAATATACGTTTTAGTGACATCTTTATGCATTAAATCTTTATTCTAACACTTTCAACCTAATATTACCATCACCATGTTGAGTAGAACATGTTAACATGGTAACATATTTTTATTAACAAAAATAAAGTTAAACATATAAACAATTATAAATATATATATTCGAAATATGGAATTATTTCAATAATATTTTGTTTTTTATTTTAAAATAAATTATTTTTAATATTTATGCCCAAAATGCATAATTACTTTTTTATAAAAAAACAATTTATGAATAAAATAATGTAATTCTCATTACATACATTATAAAAACCATTATGTAAATTGTAATTTATTTTATTTAATATATTATCTATACATTTCACTAACACCACCATAAATTTTGACCAATTTAATTTTTAAACATAAAACAATTTCTTGAAAAAATAGTTTTCCAAAAAATATATATTTTCCTCTCCAAATGCTATGATATTCATTTCAAATCATTTGGTAATAAATATATAAATGAAACTAAATTTTTCAACGTCTGTAAAAAATATATTCGCAAAAACTATTAACTCTTAAGAATAAAGTATCATATAATAAAATAGTAATTGTATGAAAACAATTCCATTGCGCACATAATTAGTATACAAATATTTGTAATCATTCCACCACTATTTCAGGAATATTATTACTCAATTATATTACATTAAAATTATTAATTTCACATAATTATATATATTAATTTCGTTAATTTTAAAATTTTTATAAGTCATTAATAACTTATATACTAGGTTATATGATTCCCAAGCTATTGAACACAATAATTTATTTTTGAGACATGTATTCTAATATCATGGGGTTTTTAACACCAATTTGAACACCACCTATTTTTGGGGTCATTTTTTCCTATTTATAGACATGTGTTAAACTATTTTGAAATTATATTCTTATTCATATTTATAATTTATCACACACATTGTTGCATAATGAAAACCATGATAATTTTTGCATGTGATAAGGAATCTTGATTCAGGTTCATTAGTAATGATTTGGCATTTATTTATTAATGGATAGTGGTTTTGCTAATTTTACGTGTATATATAAATATATAAGTTAAATTTGACTAAGATTCCTATAAACTTATTAAACCCATATTAATGCTAGAGAAAATTACGAACATCTTATAGGTTCAGACCAAGAGTAAATAAATTACGTAATGATGATGATAAATGATATTCCTTTTTATTTTTAACATATATTTTGATGAATGGAATATATTAAACAACCTTTTTTAGAGGTTTTTTGTTTATTTGACTTTAAATTGTATATCTAAATGACTTGATGTATTTTAGGAAACATGCCTTGTCTATGAGTAGATATCACTACTATTTAGATAAGAGGAATAAGGGGCTCAAAGTAAATGTATTTAAATGCATAGTAAATTCGAATGAATTTTAGTTTGTGAAATAGTGGCCTTACGATGAGGATCCCGTAATGTCCACTAGTGATTGATTTTAATATTTTTTTATAAATTTTTTTGTAGGATATTAGATCTTTCACTTTCGATCATTGAGTTTAAAGAATATTATACTCTCAGAAACTTTTCCTTAGTGTATCAATATTATTTGATTAATTCACCAGTTGTTTGCTCTGATTGATTCATTAATACATTCTTGGGTTCAGAGTAATGTATTATATTTGTGTTATTCGATATTTTTAAAAGTTGATTATTTTTACTATGGCATATAATTTATCTTTTTCTTAGTCCAAATGCCATAAATTTTTATATGTATTATGCTTATAACTCTTCATATTGTCTTATAACATTGAAATCAATCAAAAAACCACTACCACAGTGATTTTTGAATGATTTTATACTTTTCCCCTCCTATTCGAAAACCCTAAAATCATTTAAATCCTTAGTCATCTTGTAGGATGTTTTTATTGTTATTATAGTAGACTCAAGGATCTTCTTCACACTATCAAAACACAAATTAGCATTGAAGTTGATGTTTTAAAGCCATAAGTGAAAACTAGATGTATTGTACATAATGTTGAATTTTGGGGAAAACATTTTATTATTTTTGATGAGTTTCAAATGATTATATTATAATAATAGTGAAACTACAAAACCAAAACACACATAGATTTATCATTAAAAAATAACAACATATGAAGAATACTATAAATAGGCTACCTGGTAATCTATGATTTCAATTTCTATCATCTTCTATTAGATGAGAGTGTTTAGGGAAGATCATTGGGATCTGTGAAAAAAATATTATTTACATTGAGTGGGGGATCCAAAAATATATCCTTGGATTCTTTTTGTGGATGCATTATATCAGATGGGATTATAGAGACTTATAAAAACATATTAATAGCCTTTAAAGAAAAAGAAATTTTAACAAGCAATTATACATATCATATAACACTTACCAAACAAGAGTATATGATCATATTATATAGATGAATTATGAGGCTCCTGAAACTCATTTCATATATTTCTTCCATTTATGATAATTCATTGATTATTTTCATTGAATTAATACAAATCTATAAATCCACTCATAATTTTTATAGTAACAGATTAACACTTTTGGGATAAATAATATATATACAATATATATAGATATATATTATTTTTGTAAATCAAAATGCATAGTAAATATATATCACATATATATATATATATATATTGTAATGACCAGCAAATTCTCGTTGGATTTAGTGTACATCGAGTCATTACAAGGCCTTAAGAGACATCACCAAGGCACCAAAGGCTGACAAATAACTATTGAAGGGTTTCAATGCAAGTGGGGGACGATTTAACCTTTGAGAAATAACCCAACCAAAAGATCACTGACAACCACTATATCATGCATGTTAATGAAACAACCAACTCATGCATTACAAAAAGAGAATTATACAGTTGCACAAACCAATACATAAGTAGCACAACATCAGAGTAATAAGAGGAAGACACAAAAAGACACAAAACAAGCCAATACACACTCCATGGCTCCACACCGAGCTCCATGCACCAAGAACCACCACTTCCCCAAAGCATCACCATGAAGTACTAGTAATCAGATGCCTTACCTTTACCTGTGTCTCGGAATATGACATTTTCAAAAGCACCAATGTTCCAAAGTAGGGGTGAGTATAAAACTCTTAAGGTTTTCCCCAATGACTTCTCTACTCACTCCACTAAGATAGAATAGGTAGAAAAATTATATAAAACATTTTATATAAAACATTTTCTCAAAATAGTGTATATCAAGATACAAACAAGCTTCCAAAACCATTCATACCCAAAAGCATCCATGTTCAATTGAGACAAATTTTTATAACATGTTATTTTTCCAGAAAAATAAAAAACAAAAGCTTTAAAACCATTTCACAATATCTACTTTTTGGCATACCCAACTATTTCAAAAACCCATGAAATCAACATGGCTTGCTACATTATGATAGTTCCATACTCATGAGTGGTCTTTCGTCGATCTACCAATTCATCACAAGGTAATTATTTCCCATGTTCCATTACAACTTTGGCATGGAGAAAAAGATCATATTTCAACCAAGCCTCGTACATATAGTTATAATGTTCCATTAAATGTTTGGCACCGAGAAGAATGTCCAATTTCAACCAAGCCTTGTATATGCAACATGAACACACACAACCCATTCCCAAAAATCATACCAAAACCATAATTCCAATAAAACACCTTTCATTGAAAACCATTTCCATCAAAACCACATGTGTTCAACCAATTTAAACCATTTCAATAAAACTATACTTTTATTTGAGACCAAATAATAAAAAAATTCCAACAAAGCCATTTTTATACCAAAATATTTCAATAAAACACTATTTTATTTAAAACCTATCATTCTTCATTCCATTTAAAAATTTACACAATTCTATAATTTAAAATCATTATTTTAAATTAAATATGCCAAATCACATTGCTCAATAAATTCCCAAGATTTTACAATTTCACTAAAATCATATATCATCACTAGTGAAGATTTATTTCATGATTTCAAAATCAATTCCATTCAAATAAACCAATTTGAAGCCAATCCAATCAGTTATAATAAGAGGAGTCGAGAGAGCAGCCTCCTAATTCAATGGTTTTGAAGAAAACCCTAACAAACGGAGAACACACTAGAAAGCCAGACTGATTTACCAAGGATCCTCCTTAGATCACTTTTCCTAACACAACCAAGACTAAATATCTTCATTTTTGGAATACACGTAGTAATATATCTCCATAACAGGCATAGATATAAGAAACCAAGAGAAGACGGTAAGTAGATCTAATTAGATCTGAGAAACAAAACAAGAATGATCACATACCTCAAGAATCTGTCTTATATTCGCCAAGAAAAGTCTTGGGATTGGCTCCGGAATGATGGGAGTACCCTCCATGAACATAGGTGAACAAAAATCCCATGTTAGGGTTGCTTAAGATCTTAAACAAGGCACTTAGAGGCTAAAATGAACGAGATCCATCTTGATAGGATCTCGTTGAAGTGGCATCATGGTTAGTTCACATGGTTTGACAAATCGCACGCTAACCGTGCATTAGGTGATTCCTCAGCCACCCTTCTTTCATGATTTGGCCGCATAGTTAGACAAACCGTGCACCACCCTTGTAGAAGATATTGCCTCCAAGAATAGCTATGCACGGTTTGGCCACATGGTTTTGACAAACCATGCGCAGCCCGTGCGACTTCCCCTTTATCCTCAAAACATCATTCCAAGTTCTCCTGACTCTCTCATACATCACCCTTAATATTATAACCATTCAAATCATCATGAAAGGGTTACATACCAGAAATAGGGGTTACTGAATTCTCCAAACCATTGGTCTTTCCGTCCTCGGAATGTAGAAATCCATCAGCCAGCTGAAAGAGTTCCTGTCACTGCTCTTTCATTTCTGTTTCACGTTCCCAAGTCTCATCCTGAATCTGAACATGACTCCATAAAACCAGCACTAGCACGATTCTTCTTCCACATAAGATTTTCTCCTGCATTTCCATAATCTGTACCGGGATATGTAACAACGAAGCATCCGACTCTACATCAACATGATCCCATATGGTCACTTGGTCCGGATCAGGCTGATACTTTTTCAACTGAGAGACATGGAACACATGATACACCAAACTGAACCATGGTGGTAATGAGAACGGATATTCCTCCTCTCCCAACCATTCCAAAATATCAAAATGGCCAATTTACCTAGGAGAAAACTTTCCCTGCTTCCCGAAATGACGTTTTCCAGTCCTTGGAGATATCCTCAAGAAAATATGACCACCCACAACGAACGAAAACGACCCTTGATGGTGATCCACATAATATTTCTGATGACTCTAAGTCGTATCCATCCTCTTTCTAATAAACTGAATTTTTTCCATTGTTTTATATACAAGACTCGGCACAACTAGTGACGTTTCACCAGTTTCCACCCAGTAGAGTGGAGAACGAAAAGGATGCCCATGAAATGCTTCAAATGGATCCATTCGTATCAACGCTTGATAGATGTAATTATATAAGATCACCACTAAAGGTATATGCTCCTCCCATGAGCCACCAAAATCCATTACACAAGATAGAAACATATCTTCCAAAGTTTGTATCGTCCACTCGGATTGCCCATCCGTCTGAGGTTGATACGTTGTGGTCATCATCAAATGAGTCCCAAGGGATTGCTGTAATGATTTCCAGAAACGAGATGTAAACCTCAGATCTCTATCTGAGACTGTAGATGCTGGTAAACCATGCCTTTTTACTAATTCTTGGATATAGATTTTTGAATGATCTTCCACCATATGAGTTTAATGAATAGGGATGAAATGGGATAACATGGTTAGACGATCCACTATCACCCAAATGGCATCATATTTCCAAACCATTCTTGGAAGACCTGTAAAAAAATTTGTTTCTATCTGATCCCATTTCCACACTAGGATAGGTAAAGATTGTAATATAATAGCTGGTCTCTAATTCTCTACTTTATATTGCTAACAAGTTAAGCACCACGAGACAAACTATGCCACCTAATTTTTTTTCATGCCGCTCCCCCAAAATTGTTCCATCAACACCTTATAAATCTTCACTTTACTTGGATGTACAACCCTTATTGAATGGTGATAATCATGATGGACTTGTTCCTGAAAAACCATAGGTACAACCATCCTATCTCTGAAACACAAAACTGAACCCCCATCAAGTTTCCATCCATCAATGGTCTCCCAACCATTTAGTTTTGAACTTACAACCAGACATTCTGCATCATATTTTGTACTTCATTGATCATCTTTATAAAATCAGGGACAAGTGTAGATAAATTTAAAATAGCAACATAACCAGTGTTTTCATATTCCACATGCATGTCAGATAAGACCTACATCAACTGCCATTCATCTGAAACTACTTTCTCTAACTGAGCGTATGACTTTCTACTCAATGCATCTGTTGCCAAATTCCCTTTTCCTGGTGTGTACATCAATAAAAATTCAAACATCTGGAGATACACCTACCACCACCATTGTCTTTGATTCAAATATCGTTGTGAGAAAATGTGTTTCATGATTTTTTGATCCATAAACATAGAATATATCTCACCAAAGAGATAATGTATCCATCTTTTCAAAGCATGGATGACTGCATATAACTCCATATCATGTGTTGGGTAATTCTTATCATGTACCCTCAATTGACATAAACAATAAGAAACCACATAGTCTCCTTGCATGATAACACAACCCAACCCTATCCCCGAATTATCACAATACACCACATACCCGTATCCTAATTCAGGCAAGATCAATATGGGTGCTGATGTAAGAAGAACCATCAGTTCTTAGAATTACTTCTGACATTCTTATATCAATTGAAATGGATCATTATTCTTTGTCAGAGCTATCATTAGTGATTCTAGTCATGAGAAATCATGCCCAATGCATCAGTAGTAACCATCTAGACCAAGAAAACTACATATCTTGAACACATTCATCGGTGGTTTCCATGAGAGAACAGCTTCTATCATTTCAAGATCAACTGAAACGCCTTTTTCATAAATGAAATGGTCAAGGAAACGTACATCTTGTATCCAAAAATCACACATTGATAATTTGGATTACAAACGAAGATCCCTCAAGATTTGTAACACTATTTCCATGTGCAAATCATGATCATCCTTGTCTATGAATACACCAAGATATCATCCAAAAACACCACAGCAATAGAATCCAGATATCACTAAAATATCTGATTCATCAAATCCATGAAGACTGCTGGTGCATTCATTAGACTGAAAGGAATGACTACATATTCATAGTGTCCATACCTACTTCTAAAAGCTGTTTTTGCAATATCCTCCTTCCGAACCCGCAATTGGTGATATCCTAATCATAATTCAATCTTGGAGAACCACTGAGCTCCTCTTAATTGATTGAACAAATCATCAATGCGTAGAAGTGGATATCTATTCTTTATCATATCTTGGTTAAGGCTACGATAATCAAGAAACAACAGAAGAGTTCCATATGACTTTTTCACAAACAACACGGGTGCTTCCCATGGAGAAGTACTTGGTCAAATGAATTCCTTGCATTCTAGCTCATATAACTGCACATTCAATTCTCGTAACTCTATTGGTGCAATCCTATAAGACGGAATGGAAATAGGACTGGTCCCTAGAAGGAGATCAGTTGTAAACTCCACTTCCTTTAGAGGTGGTAACCACGATATGTTTTGAAGAAACGCATCTGGAAAATGATCCACAAGAGCTGGAAAACTATTTTCCTCAATATCTTCCATTGATGGTAAATTCAACACTGTCAGTTGGTACGATATTGTTCTCACTATTGGTGCCAACATGATCTTGTCATATTTCTTTTCCATCTTATCTCCTTTGAAGATATGGTTGATGTCTTGCTCAGTCTTGAAACTAACTGTTCTCTTATAACAATCCATGTGAGCCTTAACCATTGTCAACCAATCCATACCCTGGATTACGTCATAGAAATCCATGTCCAACATTGAGAATTCCCATTTTAACTCAGCTCCATCAACAGATATAGAACATGCTCTACATGTAAAGGCTTGACATTCTCTTTCACCAAGAGGAGTTTTAGTTTCAGAACAGAAGGAATAATTTCCAATTTTAAACATAGTAGATCAACAACACGAGAAGCAATTAAGGAATGTGATGCAAAAGTATAAAAGAGCACTTTCACAATGGTAGAATTCAAAATAATCGTACCTCTCGCTGTAGATGGTCTATCATGATCATCAACCATCATCTTCTCACCTACATATAATTGCTTCATCGTTGCACTGCTCTCCTTGATGCCTTGTTGAAATTGCCCTGGTTGAGGAGTCATGATATTTTGAGAATCACCATGGCTACTTATGTTATGATGATAAGATTGATTCTACTATCCCCATCATGTCGAAGCATATGTTGCTTGTGATGCCTGAGAAGTGTCCCGTGTACCCAACCTAGGAGCACTGCGACAATAGCGCTAATGTTGTCCCATATTGTCGCAATTATTACATGCTGTAGGTTTTGTCGTACACTCTCGCTTTATGTGGTCAGTCGAACCACATTGAAAGAAACCTGCTTAGCTCTGGTGTCGTGGATCAAGGTTCACTGATCTTGCCATTTGGATTGGATTTCCACTTTCACTGTGGAAATAGATTTCCCTTCTCCACTTGTTTCCAACAGTTGAGTTCCCACCATTTCCTGTAGGTATCATCAAGCCTCCTCCCATAGATTCCGAGATATCAAATTCATCTACAATCACTCTGTTCACCATCTCTGTATAATCCGTAATACAGATCACCACAATATTTGATCGAATCTCCTACCTTAGCCTTGATTTGAAGATGTGTGCCTTCAATGACGCACTTGCCTTAACCTCTGGTGAAAAACGAACTAACTTCCTGAATTTTGATGCATACTCTGTGACAGAGAGACTCTCTTGTTTCAGGATGAAGAAGTTTATCATTTTCTGGATCTTGAACGTGTGAGGATAGAATTTTTTGTTGAGAAATTCTTCAATTCATCCCATGTAATGACATCATCCAATTTAGAATGCACTGCTAAATCCCACCATTGATGTGCAAGATCCTCAAGAATATAGGTCTACAACTTGACCTTCAGCTCTGATGGGGTGCCAATGAAATCGAGGATATGTTCATCCTACATATGCACACCTCCTCATTTTCAGGTTCAACATCACCCTGAATGTTCGGTTGAATCTGCTTTATGAACTGGATGGTATGACCCAAAAGCCTTGGTTTATTCCTCTGGTTCTCCGTATCAACAACATGAAAATCCTAGACAATACTCTGAACCATCTCTTGATTTACATGTGGTTATGGTGCAACCAAATTTAATTTAGCTTCTTCGTGTTGTTTTCAATGACGCATACCTGGTGCCATTTCTCTAAACCAACAACAACTACGTCATTTTCACTCTCTAGAAACTGATGGCTTAGAATTAAAATACTATCACATCATATATCAGAACATTGTTTTTCCAAAAAGAACCTTTTTCTTTGTTTAACCATTTTTTAAAACATTCAACATACTTTTTGAAAATCAACCCATTTTCAAAAAACACCCAATACCCTTTTTTCAAAGTCATTCACTTGGAAAAAATTTCTCCATTTTGCAAAAATTGGCACCATGCACAAAAAACATACTCATTCCTCAAAATGAGATATGCAATCCTATTGGAAATTCATTCCTCTAAAATGCATTTCATGCTCCACTCATTGGCTAAACCCATGAAAATGTGATTTCCAACATTCTAGAAGTGTATCCAAAACACTAATGTACCCAACACCATGGTATCTTGATGTTCAGCATAAACGGGTTAGCTATGTCGTTTTATGCTATATATTTCTAGTTCCTACAATCCTACTCCTATCTATGATTTTGACCCAAGGAATAGACAATAATGAATTTCAACTCCAAGACCAAGAACATCGATGACCACTTGTTAGGAAAGGACCGAACAAGATGATACCATTTGTAATGACCCGCCAATTCTGATTGTCTTGAGAGTACAACAATTCATTACTAGGTCTTGAGCGATATCCCCAATGCAACAAAGTATAGCAATAAATGCAGAAGGGATTCAATGCAAGAGGGTGATGATTTACACTTTTATAAATAAACCAACCAAATCATCACTAACAACCACTATATGATGCATGTTAATGAAACAACCAACTCATGCATTACCAAAAGTGAACTAGATAGTTACACAAACCAATACATAACCAACACAACATCAGAGTACAAAGAGGAAGGCTAAACAAAAGACCCGTAACAAGCTAATACACACTCCACAACTCCACAATGAGCTCCATGCACTAAGCACCACCACATCTACCATGCATCACCAAAAAACCACTAGTAATGAGATGCATCACCTTTACTTGTGTATCGGAATACGACATCTGCAAAAGCACAAAAGTTCCAATGTAGGGGAAAGTATAAAACACAGTAGGTTTTCCCCCAATGACATCCCTACTCATTCCATGAAGATATAAGGGTTAGCAACATTATATAAAACATTTTATATAAAACATTTTCTCAAAACTGTTTATAACATGATACAAAGAAGCTTCCTAAACCATTCATACCCAAAACTATCCAAGTTAAATTGAAACCAATTTTTCTAACAAGTTATTTTTCCTGGAAAATCACCATACAAGATTTAAAACCATTTCACAATCTCTCCTTTTTGGCATACCCAACCATTTCACAAACCTGTGAAATCAACCATGCATGCTACGTTATGACAGTTCCATACTCATGAGTGGTCACTCATCGATATACTATGTAGTCACAAGGTAATTATTTCCCATGTTCCATTACACCGTTGGCACTGAGCACATGGTCATATTTCAACCAAGCCCCACACATATAGTTACCATGTGCCATTAAACCTTTGGAACCAAGATCAGTGTAGTATTTCAACCAAACCTCATATATGAAACATGAAAACACACCACCCATTCCCAAAAATCATACCAAATCCATCCTTCCAATAAAACACCTTTTATTGAAAACTATTTCTATCCAAATCATGTTTTTTCAACCAATTTTATCCATTTCAAAAAATATGTAATTTTATTGAAAACCAACTAATAAACCAATTCCAAAAAAGCCATTTCAATATCAAAACATTTCAATAATACACCATTTTTATTGAAAACACATATTTCTTCAATCCATTTACAATTCCATCAATTCTATAATTTTAAATCATCATTCTAAATTCATGAAGACAAATCAATTTGCACAACCAATCACCAAGATTTCACAATTTCACTAAAACCATAAATCCTCAATAATGAAGATTTATTCCATGATTTTCACAATAAATGCACTCAAATAACCCAATTTGAAGCCATGAAAATCAACTCTAATAAGAGGAGTCGAGAGAGAAGCCTCATACCTCAACGGTTTTGATGAAAACCCTAAAAAACGGAGAACACACAAGAAAACCATGCTGATTTACCAATGATCCTCCTTTGATCTCTTCTCCTAACAAAACGAAGATCAAATCTCATTATATTTGGATTCCACACACATAGATCTAGCCGTAATTGGCATATTTCTAAGAAACTGAGAGAAGAGGATAAACTGCTATAAGTAGATCTGAGAAACCAAACAACAACGATCACATACCTCAAGAATCCGACTTCGATTCGTCAAGTGAAGCCTTCATATCGCCTCCAGAATGATTGGAGACCCATATTTGACCTTAGGTGAACCAAAATCCCGAGTTAGGTCCGCTTAGTAGATTTTATGAGGCACTTAGAGGCAAAAATGTGTGAGATCCACCTTTATACGATCTCGTTTAAGTGGCCGCATGGTTTGACAAACCGTCCACTAATTTTGCGTTAGCTACTGCCACGACCACCCTTCTTGCATGGTTTGTCCACACGTTTAGACAAAACGTGCACCGCCCATGTGAAATCTACCACCTCCAAGACCAGCTACGCATGGTTTGGCCGCATGGTTTAGACAAACTGTGGGCAGCCCGTGCGACTTCCCCTTTTTCTTCAAAACTTCATTCCATGTTCTCCTGACACTCCCATACGTCACCCTTAACATTATAACCATTAAAAGTATCAAGAAAGGGTTCCATACAAAACACCAGGGTACTACATATATCATACATTATTTCGATGTGTAAAATCTTTAAATGAATGCATATTTTAGTACACATTCAACATTTTCCTAATTTCAAAAAAATTATATATGTACATTATGAAAAATGTAAAACCTATTTGTGAATCCATAAAAACATTACGACGGTGATAGTATAACCGAATGTTTCCCTTACACAATACTAATAAAATATTTAATATGTATATCGTGAGTTAATCCATTTATGGGATAAGTTCATGCTCCTCGAGATCATGACCAAATCCAAGTTCACTGAAACACCCCCATGAAGATATCACCATTGAACATCATACAACTAGTGAATTAATTAGTGTAATAAAGGGTTATGAATCATGATTATAAGTGTATGAATTTGTATGTTTTATGTCAAATAATGCAATGATTATATTTATTCATTTTCTAATGTACTTTTTAAATTAATAAATACCGATTTTGATAAAAAAAATATATAGTTTGATATGACAAAACAGAAATATTATATTTGGAAAATATATATATTTAATCGTAATACATATTTTAATGAATTTAAGAAAATTTTTAAAATAACTATATATTTTAAGAACCTTATTATTAAATAATATTTAATAAATATAAATTATAATATAATTTTATAGATTCATATTTAATTTTTACAAGGGTCAGAAAACAATTTTCATTAAAAGAAAATATTTTCAAATAAAAAATAACATTTTATTTCGAATTATAAATTATACTATTCATAGATTTAATATTCTAAAATAAATAGTGTTTTTGAAATCATAATATCAAAATTATCCAATGGTGAATTTATCATAATTTTGTTTTGAAATTTTTTTGTAATAATTATATATTTTATAATTAAATGATATGTATAATGAAATTATAAAAGAAGAAAAGTTATGTAAACAATAAAATAATGAGAATACAATCCCCAAATTATCTTTCCCATTTAAAATAATGTTTTAATGTTATTTTAATATTTTTATAAATTCTCACTGAATCCTCCTAAACTAATATTATAAAATAAGTTTTTCAAATCAATACTTTATATATATTACACACAATGGAAACACTAAGGGTATTATTTTATTATTTTCATATAATATACTTATAAAATAATTAAAATCAATCTTATATAGTTGACACAATTTTTCTAAACCATGGTGTGATTATACGTTTTTATTACATTGTAATATAGAGACAAAAACCAAATTTTGGAAACTAATAAAAAAATTACTCTCTATTTTTCAATATAGACCAATAATAACTCCCATTAGTATTTTGTAAATTAACATTATTTAGGGAATTAATCTTTATTCAAATCTATATATTCCTCCAATGTTTCCCTTCTGCTCTTAATAATCTCATCCAATTTTTTAGAAGTGTCATCTCAATGTTAGGGATCCACTCCTTCTCTTTATTCAAGATATTAATTTACGACCAGCCTTTTCATTTAATATATTTATAGATGAGAGACATTTTTATAAAGAATACATAATTTACATATGATTTATGTGTAATTATATACCCATTTCAAATTCATTTACACATTGATTAAATCGTTATGTAGATCAATAATAATATCTAAATTATCTTGTGATTTTCCATGAAAAACATATTTATAGTGAATAACTGCTTCATTTTAAATTCAGGGTTTTTTTGTAGCCTAACATACCATTCATTGATTTTTTATTTACCTGTATATAAGTGAAACTACGTAATTTTGGGGATAAAATTTATTTAAAAATTACATATGTTTTATGATGTTTATGTTGTAGTTATGTATTTTGATGACATGAAAGTGATAGGGGGTCTAATTTTATAAATCCCTATTATTAATTGGGAAATGTTTTTATATCATTATATTGAATATATGGTATATTTGGGGTTTCTCTATGAACAATATGTTATGTTTTTTTGGTTGTTATCATTGTCTTATTTTTATAATTTCATGATTAATGTCATTTCCATGTTCCTACATTCCCTTTAAACTGTCATGTTATATCATTCCTCATTGTCCAAGAATATGGTTATCAGCCCTCTTATGTTAACTTCATATGAAATTTGGCCCACATTTTCTAATTCACCTAAAGCTATTGTTTTATTACTCCCTTATTGGGATTTGTAGACCACATATTTCTTCTGTACATCACTAAGATATCTTATGTATTTTGAGATGAATTGTAAATTTTTGGATAATTTTAATGATGTTATAAATAATTTTGTTATATTATAGTTCTTGTTTTTATTCAATTTTATTAATTTACAAACAAAATATTGATTTTAGATAATCTATTATTCAATAAGGTGTATACATATTTATTAAATCAAAAAATAATATATATTAATTATATATTTTTTTCATAGTTTTAATCAAAGGAAATTGAAGTTATTTATTAGATTAGGATTAGAAAAATCTAGTGAGACCCTTTGTGGTTACACTAAACATGGGAAAGAATCCCTAAATTTGGTAATGTATACAGTAAGTAGTTTCCAATAAAATAAAAATGTGTGTGGACAATACATGTAGTTTTGTATCAGGCCTGGATATAAATAAGGGTAATAACCCTAATATCGGTTTGTTGAGGTGGAATCAATCACAACATAGTGTATGATATTAGAACCTTCTGTACACATGTTTGAACCCACCAAAAGGATTGACATTGGTAAATATACATTCCCTTTATGGGACATTATTAAGGTAATTATTAACAAATGATTTTATTATATGAAATAAATCATGGATAAAAAATATTTAAACCTTTAAAATAATAGGAAAAAGAATATATGTTTTTTTATGATTTAACCTTTTAAGGATCATGAATTTTTTTATTTCTTGAACAGTTAAAAATTTATCTCACCCAAAACATTCACTTAGTTTGTAGTCAACGGGAGAATATAGAATCAACTGATTCACTACAGAACGTGTAGGGAAATGTTATTACATTCTAAATTTGATGACCAATCTGACGAGTTATGGAATCAAGAAAGTCATCACAAGATTTTCTCTATTGAATTTTGTTTTTAATTGAAAACTGAATCTGGGGGAATAACAAAATCTATATAAAATTATCAAATATAAATTTATAGGATTATGTGGCCAATGCCTTTGAGATTCATGGGATATTTTGACACCTTAATCATGTAGAAGTACATCAAATCCATTAGAAATATCTTCTCTATCCGTCAATGGTATTAGTATATTGATGTCATACATACAACATATCGTATGGGGGGAGATGTTGATCAATGGTGGACAAAAGTCCAATATATGATGCTTGAGGTAGATATCAATGAAATAGAAAGGAAGGAAAATTATAAAAAGTTTTTAACAAATATTTTCATTAGACTCATCATCATAAAATGAAGAGTTATTTCTTTATCGTAATGAAAAGTATAGTTAATCCATTAGGGTTTATGAGAAAAACATTAGAAGACAATAATGATACACCTAAAACTTTTTCAATTATCCTGTATGTAATATTTTCCATTTATTTGGATGGATAAAATAGAATATATGAAAAATGTTGTTGATTTGAAAATTTGATAATTATGAGTAAATATTTTTATGCTTCCCCAATGTTGAAATGGTGATGAGGGAATCAAATAAGACACCCACGACAAGAGATTTTAAGTAGTTATTTGATTATAATTAAGAACAATTGATGGAATAATCTCATAGGGGAAGGAAAATCCATCATACAACATGTCAAATGTTTCAGATGAATCATCCAGGAATTTTCATAAAGGTAAAAAATATATTTTATAGGTTCTGTATGGAAGGGAACTAAGCTAGTGATTATTGACCAGAAAAACCTACAAATGTTATGTAATAAATGAATTCTATAGTCAAACTTCATTATGTCGAAAAATGTTTCAACTACAAGAAACATGTACACAATTTGACTCAATTCCATAAGTAAAGCATTTTTTGATGATATATAATTTTAAAAGCACATTTGGACTAAAGATTGAAGGAGATAGAATGCCAACAAAACTTCCAATTTGTATCCTGACAAAGATATGTTGACGGGTACACTTGTTAACCATTCTTGGATTGTGAAAGTACTATTTGATTTTGGTTCTATTCATTATTTTATACCATGAAAATATACTAAAAATATTTATTAACCACATCAAAAAATAGATGTCAAGTTATTATTGTGAAAGTACGATAAATAATGCTATTATTACAAAAAAAATTTAATTTTTCATTGATTTCATTATTAAATGTGTAGTATAAAGTCAAAAATTAATCATGTATGATATAATAAATAGGAATATGGTTTTGGTATAATTTAATAACATACTATGGTCATTATATATGCGGTTAAACGTACCCTTGACCAAACGAAAGTGCATGTTAACGGTTATTTCATGAATCTCATTTTTATCCGAGATTGTTTAGGTATAAGTAATTACGTAAACATATTTATCATCGATATCCATATTTTATAAAAACAATTTCAAAAGGAATATTTTATGCTTTTATGGTGGGTCAATTTGACTAGATCATCATTTTAAGTGTTTTTATGATTTGTCCTTCCAAATCATTTAATTAATGTCCATGTTTTCAAAATGATATCAATGATTTATATGGATATGAATGTTTTGAAATGATAATTCTTATCAAATGTTTCTAAGTGATATGAGACACTTTTATTCAAAAAGGTATTTTAAAATAATTCTTTTATAAATTTAATACGTTTAAATGATTTCACAAAATAGATATTTCTCTCAAAAAGTTTTATTGATCATTTTTAACTATGTCAGCATCCTTTACTAGATATTATTCTTGATTATGGTTGATTTATTATAATACAATCGTCCATATTGTATTGAATGAGTTATGATATGTTTGACTGTGAATTTTATATTTTTCACCATTCATAGTTTATAGTTAATGTATTGACATTTCATATGATAGTTTTAATACGAATGTTTATGTAATTATTCCACTTTTTCTTATGAGGAATGCAATTGAATTAGTGAGTGATGGGTGGACCCCACAATAGCTCCCCAACAAATTTCTAGGTCTGATGAGACAAACTAGTTTTTTGGCACAAAGTCTTGACTATGTGGCAGAGATGTCTGTCATTAGGCATTCCATTATTATGAAATTAGTTATTTCATGTTATTATTCGACTTGTAAAATATCAATGTTCATTTTTATATAGTGATGTTTGATTTACTTTTTCCATATTATGTTCGAGATTTTGTTTTAAAGGGCGATTATTTTTATTAAATATCATGCCATAATAAATTATATCTTCTGTTTAATTATTTACCCTTACCGAGAATCCGAGCTCACCCCTTTCTTATGTTTTCTATTCCCATGATTCCAAGAAGAGTATTATGATTGATATACAGGGATAAGATAAAGGGAATAATGGCATCCTCTAAGAACTATATATGCTATATTTTATGTTTGAAATTGAAATGTAAGGTTCATGTATATAATATTCTTTCCATGACTATTACAATGATCTGTCCTTCGGGACATGATTCTTTGTAATCATTCCAATGTATTAAAATAATTCACCAACTTTGGGTAACTGGTCTCATGGAGTTACATGATTGATGCATTATTTTGGGGTAGAAATTGCACCATCCATGTCATTTGTCTTATAGAGATTCCAATTTCACCATATTAGAATTACCCCTTCTAGTGCATCTATCAATATCCAAACATGGTTAGAGTAGAAGGATTATATCTCATATTTAATGGATTTTTACCGGTTTATGGATTAGATCTCATAATGTTATCTCATTTGGATGTATGTTCTATGATATGAATGTTACTCCATAATCACTAGCCATATTAAATACACATCTCATGGGTTCTAGAAGAATCACAAATGACCTTCGATGTTATTGTGTTACTAGAGTAAGTTTTCATTCACAAACTATTTGTAAAACTTTCTCAACGTCTACCATAGAAACACATCCTATTTGACGGTCTTTAAATTCCCTATGTAAATATTTCATCCCACCGAGGCCTAAACATAAATAATATGTATCAATAAATGTTGTTATTTTAGCCAAAAACACTTTTAGTTTAATAGGGTCGTAGAAATAATATAATATAATTTATTTATGATAACAAAAAAATAATAGATAATATGATTTAGATCCAATTTTATTAGAATACAACCATCAAATGAGATATCGTTATCCCCAAATATTCTTAAATGATATTTTGAGACATTTTGTAATGATGTCTTTAAAAGTTTTTTAGATGAAATGTGTTGTTAATTAAGAATGCATCTGTATGGAAATCATAACCCCAAAATGAGACAGTATGTTCAGATAAACTCATCATCAATTGAAACACATATAATAAGGCATAATTCATCATTTTAGATAGTCTATCCAATGAAGGAATTTCCGGATGAATGAGTTGTGAATCAATCAATAATCTCTCTAGTAAGCTGTGATTTCTAGGATCTAGTATCACAAATTAGACCCGATTAAGGGATTTTAATAATTTTCATAATCGATTCTTTAATTCATTTTCAAACATCCTTAAATGTTTAAAAATTTTATACTTATGTTTTATTATAATCACGTAACCTCACCAAATAATATCATTGATAAAAGTAATAAAGTACCTGAAATAATAATTTCCTTTTGTACTCATTACTCCATATAGGTAAATACGTATAAGATCTAATCTTCCACTATCCCTCCCCACATTTCTACAAAAAGGTGACGTTTCATTTTTTCAAAAAAATATGATTTCCATGTGTCAAACTATTCGTTATCGAATGAGTCCAACAATCCATCTCTATTGAGTAGTTGAATGTATTACACATATATATTTCAAAGGCGAAAATTCCAATTCTAGGACGGATTAAGATAAATAGTAATAGTTTTATTGGGAATCCTATAAATAGAATTATCCATATCCAAAATATTTAAACCATTAATTATATTCCCAATTCCTTAAAACATTTCATTCTTGAATATAGAACATTTGTTTCTATTAATGTTGAATTTAAAAAATCATCATATTTAAAATAGTTGCAGAAATCAAATTGTTACTTATAGATGGATAATAAATACATTTTATAAATTAAATGATCAACCAACATGGTAATCCATTAAAATATATATCATAAATAATTATATTTAATTTTTCAAATTGTATTTTAAAATATTAACCATTATTATTAAAAAAATATTTATAAAACATGTATTTAATTTAATATAATCAATTAATAATTAATTAAGTAATATATAAAATATCCATTTTTTAAATTTTCACAAATTAACTTCTAACATTATTTATAAACAATTAATTAACCATAAAAATAGTTTATTTCTTTTAAAAGATTTTTAGCACATTTTTACATGCCCTCATAGCACCCATACTCTCCATATGGGTGTGCCAATTTTACACTTATGTATACACCCTGAGTAAGGGAAAGTGATTTTTTAGTATATTGAATAAAGGTAACAATTACCTTTATGAATCACAATACCACTCTATAATGGTAATACATAAATTACCTTCACAAAACTCCATTACGTAAAGGTATTACCTTTACACAACTCCTTTGTATAAAGGTATTATACAATTTTCATGTGTTGCATAATGGTAAGACTAAGGGACCTTTATGAAACTGTATTACCTTTACACGTCATCATAATAGTTTTAATGAACCTTATGCATACCCCTTGTGTAAGGGTACCGATGCATTGGAATTCACTGATTTTGTTTCAAAATTGACTGATTTAAAATTAATAATTCATATATATTTTTGTGTTTGAGGTTTTTTTTTGTTTGTTGTGTATTTTACACATTTTGATATTTTATTCACACTTCATATATTAAAATTTGTAATTTAGTAATTTTAATTTTTTTATTAATTTTTTAAAAGATCATTGACAATATAGTTTTTTATTAGTTTTAATAATATTTGTTTTACTATGGGATAAATAATATTTATTAATATATATATATATATATATATATTATTTTTCTATATTAGTATATTGTATTACAATATTAAACTATAAATTATAGTGCTATTAATAATAGTAGTATTTATATAATTAGTTTATTATTAATTATAAATCAGATTAACCTTGAATAGTAGTTGTATTATTATTGTTATGTGTAAAGATTCGTGTTTTATATAAAAATTATTATATTTTATGTATAATTATTATTTTATCAATATATATTAATATATATTTATATCTTTATGATTATTTATAATAAGTAATGTTAATATAATAATAGATTTTTCATCCTGTAATTTTTATTTTCAAATATAACCTCATCATCATAATAATTATTAGTTTCTAACACAAATTAATATCATTGTTATAGTTATTATGTATATTATTATTTTATTGACATAAAATGTTTTAATATTAAACCTTATTATATATATATATATATAGTCCCAATCATAACCAATGAGTTATATGTTATCTATTAACATTCATATTTATTTTCATTCACATTTAATTAAATGTTTATTTGATGTTTTGAATTCTAAAATCTATCTGTAGGGAGAGTGTTAAGGACGATATCAATGGATTTTTATAGGGATTTTAATTTTTTAATAGAGGGGGCCTGGTTCCCAATATTTTTAAAAAAGGGATCTACGAAGTATGAACATAATTCATATTTCTCCCCTCACACAAAAGCGTTATTGGGGTTCACACTTCCTATGAGACTTCTATAAAGGTCATGTGAACGTCGTTAATGATTCATCTGGAATTTTTAATTAAAAAATAGATTATATTTAAATACTAATTACATATAAAAAATATTCTTCCAAAATCATCAATATTTCTAAAATATCAATAAATATTTATAAATATTATTAGGTATTAGTTAAATAATCATCAATATTAATAAAATACTAACAATTATTAATATATATCTACAAAATATTTCTCATCATTATTAAATATTTATAAATATATATTATAAAGTCATTAAAATTTGGTAATAATTAATAAATAGTCAAAAATATTAATAAATATCAATTAAATAATAATAAATATTAAATTATTATTCATAATTTTTAGTAAATTTTTAATAGGTTGAGGGTGATACCTTCATATTATGATTATAATTATTAAATATATATTAATGAATATAAATAAGTATTTATTAAATATTTATAACTGTTATATATATATTAATAAGTTTTAATAAATACTAATAAATATTCATGAATAATCGTTGCCTATTAAATAAATATTCATTCGTATTCATAAATATTCATAAATATAAATAAATATTACTAAATATAAGTAAATATTAATATATAATAATAATTATAAATATTTAGTAATATCTATTTGTATTCATTGATATCTATGAATAATTATAAATTTTGAATTAATATATAGTAATATTTAATGATATTATTAATATTTAAAAAATAATTTAATATGATAATTTATTATATTAATACATTTTATTATAATATTTGTTATATATAAAAAATGATAATCGTAAATTAATTATTAAATAGTAAATTATTTATTGAGTTATAAATAATCAATATTATTAATAATTAATAATGAATTTTACAATATTATTTATTATACATATATAGATAATAGCATTAAGAATTAATATGAATATAAAATAGTAAATATGAATTTGGATAGATAATTTGAAAAAATTATGCCACTTATTGAATAAAAATGAACTTAACTCTAAGAATGATAATGTAAGCCACATAAAATGATTGAAAATAATATATACCTGATAAAATAAAAAATATACATAACATTTTTCTTATATTCGTTTTTTCAAATGTAGATATTAATATTAATGTTTCTCAGTTGTTCAAAAATAATTGTAAGAATTTTAAATTATATCCATTATTTTATTTATGGAACATTATGTAATATATTAGCATGTAATTAAATAATGTAAAAATAATGACTCCCATAACATAAAACATGCATCATTAATATAATCAATGTGTGTGGCATGGAGTATCCTCTATCCCACAAACATGCGTATATAAGATGCATCCATGCCATGATTGTCTACGTCTCCACTCTGGTGTATGCAGCTCTAGTACATCATCATCAAAACCACCTCCACATAATCTTGTGTGGTAGGCCATGGATGTATAGTCTTAATGCCTATATAATTTCTTTCATATAAGGATAGTTGATGCTCGTAATAACTCTAAAAAATATATAAAAAAGACGTATGGTGTGGGGTATATGTATGAAAATTAGAGGCTAATAATGTATTTATCTAACAAATATTTAATGTCTATCTATGACTATGAAGCTGGAGGAGAATCTGGATGATCAGGATTGACACGCTACTCTTGTGCTCCATTAGAATTTATAACAGGGTCATCAACATTGAAAAAAATATATCAGGTTCACCAACCTTCACATCATGTGGTGGATAAATGAAAATTCCATGATAAATCTCGTTCATGTAAGAAATCAACTATGTCACCACTTTATGAAAAAATATATTGTTAAATTATACTCCCTCGAATGGATATGATATGTGAAGTTAAAAAGTGATACAAGAATGGTGTGAATATTAATTCTAATGTTAAGTAATGTTAATAAAATATATATTCAAGTGTGAAATGAAGAATAATTACCATGTCATGAAAGCCATGTCTATGTTTTGTTAGAAATAATACTTGGTACCTTAATTAATAGGAAGGTTAATCTTTCTGATAGACTAAATGGATACAGACTATCCCACACAATCGTAATTGGAACTCATTTTTTCTATACAATAGATCGATATATCATACATGATACCTCCTAATATCAAAATCTCCCATCCTTGACAACATCAATGAATTATTTGATTGTAACTGGATGGGACGGTTAGGAATGGAATGAAAAAATTAAAAGTACCTTATAACTCTGTAAGTCTCATTCCGCTCGACAATATGATAATGAATCAAAGAAACCATTTATGACCTTGAACCAAGAATCATCATGCAATACAGTGGATGATTTTGGATAATATCATTATTATATGGAATCCATTTAATCTGAAAGAAAATATACAATCATTTACTAAATGTAGATATTTATATTAAATATTAAAAATTTATCTATATAAATAATACAACATAAATTGTGTGGCTGAAGTCCTCCCAGTGTAAGGTTGTTCGTGAGTACATTATGTTTGGATGTATCTGAATGTCGGTGGGCATAACTCTACCAATACGTAACATTGATATAGTTATATTTCATAATATAAATTAAAACAACTATTATAGACAATATAAGGAAGGAATTGCATAACCTTGTCCATTTAGATACTTTGGTACTGTATCTGTAGTATATAGCATACAAACAAATGGAGCTATGTATGGTTTGTGATCACATATCCAAATATGTAGAATAATAATGCATCATACAATCTATACAATATCAATGATAAATGCACTGTATAGGGCCTTATATTTATATTAAAGATAAGTAGAACCCTATCTATGTTGTCCTTCCTGTTCCATATCCTCTGATAAATATAAATACATTATATTTTAAAATGTAGTGGGGTTGATAAATGAAAACTATTCCATCAATCAGCCTCAAAATATAAAAATGAAAAAATCACATCAAATATATCTCATCAGAATCATGAACTAGTTGTGTGAAGTGGTGGTCTAAGAAGGGCATGCATAAAAAAAAGAATCTATATAGAATCCATCATTACGTACCTCAATGCCCAATATTCAAGGAACAAGTTCAAACCAATACTCAACAACTAGGTCTATCAGAGCCACAATATCTATGAGGAGGGGAAACATAATGGACACATCCTGAAATGTAATAGACATAACACCCTTTTTAAAACAGTATTTATGTGATTGTGGACATTATCTCTCATCTCTCTATAAGCATAACAATGAAATGAAGTTAAAAATAGGGTTGTCTCACATAGGTAAACCATAAAACATAGCACGATCAAGAAGGCGGATCATTGTGGGAGGTGGTGAGGCATGAGGGAAATTATTATATAATAATACACTACAAGGAGGAATTGGATATCCCCTTAAAACTAGACATGAAACATGATTATCAAGGGATGTGAAAAAATGGAGAAATTTTCATCAGTAAACATGATATCATCAATACTTATTTTCTAATCAATTCAATATTTTTTTTTAATATTTTTATAAAAATAATATCAATTAAAAAGGTATAAAATTATCATTTATAATTCATATTTATGATTATAAATATGTATGAGATTAAATTTGGCTGGTATTTTTGGATTATAATATTAATTTTTTATTGATATCTAATGATGTTTAATTTATTCTTATTATTTTTATATAATTCAGTAGTGATGAGAAACCTGTATATAGAATGTGGATGCATCGTATATTTATTTTTATTATCTGTTAATTTTCTAAAAAATTATAGTATCACAAAATTTCTTTCTAAAAAAATCATTAATGACACAAAAGTTTGTTGAAACATGTCAGAAATGGTGAAATATGGAAATGAATTGATTAATTACTAAAATTTATGGATAAAAAAGAAAATAAACACACGCATGCCCAAATAAACAGGCTTGATAATGGCTTATGATAACCAGAGCTATTCCTAAAACTTGGGGACCTCTCTTATAGGTATTTCAATCTATGTGAAAAATGGTCCATCATTTCCCCCTCCCTATTGTTGAATCTAGTCTTACTCATTTCTCATTCTAGTAGACCTTCGTCTTCCTATATGGAACAATTGTAAGGACCTGCCCCTAGTTTCCCGGAGTCGGTGCCATATTTGACTAAGTTGGCATACATACAAGGAATACGAAAGCTGAGGGATCGAGTAGTTTAGTATTATTGGAAACAATATTCGTACATAAGTTCAACGTTACATATGGAACAAAAAAATTACTTTCTTCCACTAGAGTCATCAAGTCTCCTAGATTATGCTTGCAAGTCATTCATAAATTACTTATTCATGTCCTGAGAAAATGAAACATAAGAAAGGGGTGAGCTCAAATGCTCATTTAGATTACGAAATACCACGGAAGATAAAATAAATTTTACACATGGTGAATAATTGAAAACACATGCCTTTAATAATAAACTTGAAACATATTATGGAAGGAATATGAAATGAGTAAATAATGCCATAATAATACATAATCATGGTTATTCTACTAGTCAAATAACCACATGAACTATCAATTACTATCCTCTAGATGAGGTAAGTGCATATTCCCGTCATTCTGATACATTTTTTCATGGCCTCGACCAAGACGTCTAGTGATTAAGGCCTCAGACAAAATCCAAATCACATTGGGAAAGGCCTCAAACAATTCCACATCTAGTTGTCTCATGAGACATACCGATGCATCGAGGGGATATAGAGGGCCCCACCCATCACATAATAAGTCCAAATCATACCTCATATGAGCAGGGATCAATATAAACAATATATACATTCATATTGAATATATCATATTAAATGAAACTAAATTTTCCCCAATCATTAAACATAAAACACTAACCATTCAGAATAATTTGATAAATGGTTTTAGGATCGATCATCCACAATATAGTTAGTCATAAGCCAATAAATAAAATACGGTAGTTGAATTAATAAATGATTAAACCCAATAATACCATGGAATCAACAAGAACATCAAATGAAAAATACACTTATAAAATCATAAAGCAATTTTGTGATAAATAATCTTCTATTTTGAAAAGAAGAGTTCTTTTGAAAAATAATTGTATAAAACCAGAAGTGATGTAAGATAGTATTTTCATAAAAAAATTATTATTTTTAGAAAGATAATGGTTTCCAAAAAAAGATTGTAGAGTGCCCTTATAAATAGATATGAATTAGAGAAATTCACTTGAATCGGGATTTTTTTTTGGAAACAAGTATGAATGGTCCTTTTAAAACATGTAACTATCCATAAAATAAGGAAGGAATCTGTTTGATGTACAAATAATGAATACCCACACATAATTTAGGAGGAGTAAATAACAATATATAATAATTTCATCAAGGAATTTAGACAATAAAAGTAACCCGAATGAAAATAGAAGTTCGGGTGGAAAACCCTTACCTTAACTCCAAATGTGTTCCTCTATTGTACTTAAGCTCCCAGAATATGAAATTATACTTGTTAATAAATTATTTTACAATCTATTAGTCATGTATTTATCTTACCCTAATTCTGGTTAGTTCATTTATTTCTTTATTGAAAAGTTACTGTATTGAATTTCATCGTTCTGGAGTGTTCGTTTCCATATTTTTCATATTCAGTTCACTTGTTTTTAAGTAATGAAGTTCATGTGGAATGGTTATAAATCTCCAAGATTGTAATTATATATTATTAATTAACATAATGAATTGATAATGGTCATCTCTATAATTTGGTTACATGTAATGAGGATGAATCATTAGATGACAACCACTTCGATTATTCTGTGGTATTTTAAATATTATGAACTAGTTTGGTCATATAACTTAATTATATGTACATATTCTGGTTCCTGAATATTAATTAGGTAATAACACATATATTATTGTCTAGTTAAACCATGAATATGGTTTCATGACCAGTAATGAAGAAGAAATTAAAGAACAAAACTTTTTCATCCTTGATGGTTATAAATCGGAACCTCATGGATGCTGATTTCATTTATAAAATAAACGGGATGGAGTAAGAATATTTATGATGGTTATTCAATTAACATGATATAAATCCAGTATATATACATTACTGGAGTAATAAGGATCATTTTGACAGAGGTGGTGAGGAGGGAAAAATAACAGAGAGTAACGTGAAATTAAAGAAAAGTTAAGAGATCCTTTACGAACAACCGGCTGCCTAACGACGTCACTTAAAATTTCATAAAATCAAATGATGAGAACAAAAAGGGTATCTCATCATATTTAAATCAAAAGTAAATTAATAATAATAAATAAAATCTAACCCCAACATGTGAGAAAGGAATTTCAAATACCTAATATAAAAGATGTGTCGACTTAAAGAAGGGAATGAAGGATTTCCTTACCTTGTAGAATAACTCCTAGATCTTGAAGGATGGGACCTTGGGGGATTAAGGACACCTTGAGAGAAATACTAGAGAGGTAAAACCACCAGATATTCAAGTATGAGTTATTTTTAATGACTAAAAACGAATTAATGAGTGGGTATTTATAGAAAAAGAGTGGTCATTTTTTAATAATTTTAAAGGGACACCTCCTTAGTGGTTTTTACCAAACCATGGGCTTGCCCATGGTATTTGCCCATGGTTTAAGCCACTTGGGACACCTCATTTAATATTTTACTATACAAAAGTTGACCACGCTTTAATATTAAATTATTACATCATTATGACGTCATTAATCTACCGAAAACTCAATAATGTATTTTTACTATTCATTTCAAAAATCATGTCTTTTAGAAAAATTCATAAAATTCACCCTTATTATTTTTCGACATGTAGAATTTAAAAGTGAAATCCATTTTTCAAAAATATGTTTCTAAATATTATTAATTTAATTTTTAAATAAGGTCATAGTTAATTCGAAAAATAACAATCTTGAAGTGCAATTACTTTTATGTGACAATGAAAAATAAATTAAGATCCCATTATCATATTGCCTTAAAAAATTATAATATTATTTACTATTCATGGGGCATATTACTATTCATATTACTATTCATAAGGGTATGTTACTATTCACCAAAAATCAAGTTTGTTCTATTAGACTCCAAATGACTTACCGAACACAACTCTAGATGACCATTTTTCAAAATTTAAAAAATAGAAAAGGCAAAGTTGTGTTTATAAAATTTCTATATTTATTTTCAAAACCATGGGTTGTTACATTATCCCCTCTTTACCAAAATTTCTTCCTCAAAATTCATAGAATATTACCTAAAAATATTCAGGTATGTCTTTAACATAAGCTCCTCAGGCTCCCATGTTGCTTCCTCCATCATATGGTTCCTCCATAGAACCTTCACTAGGTGAGTCGTCAGATTCCACAATACTAGTTCTCTAGTATAAAGAATCTTGATAGGTTCTTCACAGTAATATAGATCGGGCTCATGTTCTACTTCTTCATAAGTGAGTACATGTGTTGGGTCTGGCATGTACTTTCTTAACATTGACATATGGAACACATTGTGAACCTTTGAGAGACTTGGCGGCATTGCCAATGGTACGCTAAGACTCTAATTCGGTCCAAATTTTCAAAAGGGCTGATGTAGATGGGACATAACTTCCCCTTCTTACCAAATCGTATAATACCATTCCATGGAGATACCATTAAGAAAACATGATCACCTTCTTGAAACTCCAAATCCTTCATTCAGATATCTACATAGCTCTTTTTCCTACTTTGAGCTATTTTGATATGGTTCTGGATAATCATTACCTTTTCCATAGATTCTTCAACAAGTTATGGGCCCACAAGCATTATTTCACCAACATCATCCTAGGAATTTCATGTACAACATCGCCTCCCATATAATTCTTTATAGGGTTCCATCTGTATACTTGAATGGAAGCTATTGTTGTAGGAAAATTATATGAGAGGTAAATACTGATCCCACACGCCTTGAAAATCAAGTGAACAAGAAGTCATCATGTCTTCCAATGTTTGAATTATCTGTTCTGATTGTCAATCAGTTTGTGGGTGGTAGGTATTTCTCAAACGAATATCATTATATAGGTCCTTCTGAATACTTTTCAAGAATCTTGATGTAAAACGTGGATCACGATCAGAAACAATAGATTGGGTTACTCCATGAAGTCTAACAACTTCATTAACATATAGTCTCGCTAGACATTCAAATGGTGTATCTTCTCTTATAGAATGAAAATGTGCTCACTTGGTAAGACGTTCACCCATGACCCATATTGAATTGTTCCTTCTAGGTGTCTATGGTAGTCCCATGACAAATACCATCGTGATATTATCTCATTTCCACTCAGGTATGGGAAGTGGTTGCAATACTCCTCTTGGATTTTTCCTTCCAAATTTAACTTGTTGAAAAACCATACATCTTGACACAAAATAAGAAATATCCCTCTTCATGATGTCCAACCTAAAATGTTCCTTCACATCTCTATACATGTTAGTGCTACCAGGGTGTATAGAGAAATTGGAAATATAAGCATCATCCAACAATTCCCGGTTTAGATTAGGTATATCCGGAACACAAAGTCTCTTCCCAAATTTCATTATTCCATCTTCATATATGAAGTCACCCAATCTCCCATCATTCACAGCTTTAATCTTCTTTTGAAACTCCCAATCATTAGCCTGAGAATTTTATATCCTTTATAGTAAATATGGTTTGGCAACCATTTGAAAAATCAATGTTGTTTCACCATCCATGGTTATTCCCATATCCATCATTACTAGATCCATGAAAATAGAATTCCATTCAACTATCATCTATTTCAATACTCCATGATCATTTCTTATCAAGTCATCTGCCACCTTATTTTCCATCCCCGAGTGGTAGTATATCATTCAAACATAATCCTTGAGTAGCTCAAGACATCTCGTTTGCCTCATGTTGTGTTCTTTCTATGAGAAAATGTACTTCAAACTCTTGTGATCAGTATAAATCTTCAATTTTTCAACATAGTGATAATATATTCATATCTTCAAAGCAATGATTATAGCATCTAACTCAATATCATGAGTAGGATAGTTTTGCTCATTAATTTTTAGCTATCGTGATGCATAAGAAATAACCCTATCATTTTTCATAAGGACACAACCCAGTCCTTTCTTTGAAGGATCGCTATAAATAAAAAACCCGTCATTACCCAATGATATAGTCATTATAAAAGCATTGACTACTATTCTCTTCAGTTCTTCAATACATTCTTCACAATATTTTGTCCAAACAAATTTAACCCCTTTATGTGTGAGCTTCGTTAGTGGGTTAGCCAGTCGGGCAAAATTTTGTACGAAACGCCGATAAGAACCTAGTTAGCCAATAAAACTGCGTACCTCAGTTATGTTTGTTGGCGTGGAAAAATCTTGGATGCCTTTGTTTTTGTAGTATCCACTAGGATTCCATCATTAGAAACAAACTGGCCAAGAAAATAAATATCATGAAGCCAGAATTCACACATACTAAACTTCCCATATAATTCATGTATTCTAAGAGTCTTCATGATAATGCGCAAGTGATTTTCATGATCTTTGTATCTTTTGGAGTAAACCAAGATATCATCAATAAATACCACTAAAAACCCTCATGATATTCCTTGAAAACTTTGTTCATTAGATCCATGAAGACAGAGGGTGCATTATTCAATCCAAAAGGAGTCACTGTAAACTTGTAATGCCCCTACCTGAATCGAAATACTGTTTTTGGAATATCTTCCTTCCTCACAAGAAACTAATGATATATGGATCGACGATCAATATTCTAAAATTATTGAGCGTCAAGCAGTTGGTCAAATAAATCATCTATGCGATGTAGGGGATACTTGTTCTTTATTATTATAGAATTGATCTGTAGCGACTCGGGTTTTTGGCCCTGTTAGACATTGGAATATTTCTACGAATAATTCCAAAGCTAGGCGCGAAGACGGCGTGCGATTCCGAGGCCCGGTGTGCTCGGAATTAATTTTATAAAAATATTAAGTATTTTTATACTATGCACGTGGTGGGGGTGTGATATCTCCTAAACGGTAGCTCAGAATGGGAATCTGAGTGCATGGCTGCGTCCGGAACGTGCCGTTTACCCTAGGCGGGGTGTAAACTTTGCGGGCGCGGGCCTGCGGTGAGAAACGCCACCAGGGGCGTTTCCGTAAATAAGTGGCATGTTAGTGTGCGAGCGTCGGCTCGAATAACATCTGAACGGAGTCTCAGATGGAAAATCTGAGACCGCTGTTGCGTTCAGAACGGCGCGTTTACCCTAGGGGTGACCTTACTTTTGTTGGCATCGGGCGTCGGGTCCGAGGCGGGTTTGGCGCCGGCGGGCCGCTGATATAAATATCAACCCCCCCTTTTAATCGTTCTTTGCCGTTTTTCGCCGCCACTCTGCCGAATCGAGCCAACGGAGCGCCCATGAGCTCAGAATTCGACGGCGGACGTTCCAGGAGCGCGCAGCGGAAGCTTTGGAGCGCGGATCTGAGGCAGAACGTCGGTGCTTCGCCCGCGAGGTAGGCGGATTTGAATTTTAACCCCCGATCCTGTTTTTACTGCATTTTTTCTGTAAATTGAAGCCGTTGCAGTATAGATCGGGTCCCGAGGGTCGCGTAGACGCCTCCGGTCCGGCCACTTTTCGCATACGGGGGTCTTTAAACCCCCGTATCTTGCACTTCGGGAGTCGGATTCGCGCGCCGTTTTCGGCGACGTGTCCCTGACGACGAGGAGAACCCTCCAGTGTGGGTTCGAGGATTTAAAAGTTCAGGGTCGTGGCCCGGGAGCTAGAAACGTCGTGTAAAATAATATTATTTTATTATTTTACGACTTCGAGCCGTTGTAACTTCTACCCAGAGCGTCCGATTGACGTGCCGTCAGTGGCGTTGAGACCCTGACGGTACGACAGACTTTTTGAGATGGTTTCCGGGTGTTGGGACTGCGAACGGGGTGCGGGCCCCACGAGGCTGGGTTTTGGCGTTTGCGGAGAAACGCAGCTTTTGCACCAGGAGTCTGATTTTGGCAGATGAATAGTCGATCCTGTGTGTTTTTCCGAGAGGATCGCAATGGTGTGTTCCTTTCGATGAGTTTTGGAATCCAGGCGTGGGCCCCACCCGAGCTGTCCTTCGGTGAATAGTACCTTTTTCACCGGGTGTCCGTTTTGGACGAGCGAGTAGTCGATTCTGCTTGTTTTCTGAGGGGATCGTCGTGGTGTGATCCGCTCGATGGGTTTCGGGATTGTTTTGTGGGCCCCGCACGTGCTAGCTATGGTGAATAGTGCCTTTTTCACCGGTGCTCCGTTTCGGGCGAGTAATCAGCCTATCCTGCGTGTTTTTTCACATGGAACGCGATGGTGGCCTCGGTTTTGGCCTAGGAGGTGTGCAGTGTGGCGTTATGGCGGGTCGCTCGGGTTAGCGACGTTTGGACCAGCAGTGGTTGAGGGTTCTCCCTTGGTTCGTTCCTACGAGGGTTCGTGTGGTATCACAACCTTCATTTGGGTTTGTGATCCTCTCGATGGGATGTTTTAACTGTTAGAGTTGTGGTATCCCTCTGGTTGGCCCGGAGTGGATCCTTTAGTATCTTTAACCTAGATCGGGTTCTTGGTATCGCTCTAACTGCTTATTTACAGACGGCGATCCCCTATCTAGCAGGTTAACCCCGTAGGGTTTGTGGAATCATCGGAAATATGATCCCCTACGCAGTGGGTCGTGCATTGTAGGGTTGTGGCATCGTCGGGTTTACGATCCCCTACTCAGCATGATGTTTATAGTTGGGTTGCAGTATCGTTGGTTATATGATACCCTACTCAGCGCTTGGTGTTGGTAGGGTTGCGGTATCGTTGGTTATGCGATCCCTTACTCAGCGCGTGGTCTCGGTAGGGTTGTGGCATCGTCGGTTCGATCCCCTACATCGCGAGTTATACCAGGTAGGGTTCCGGTATTGTCGTGACCATCTTTATATGGACAATGATCCTCTATCTGAGTGTGGAGCTTCTGTCGAGTGCCAGATCGGGTTGTGGTATCCCCCAGCGGATCCTGGGTGTGATCCCCTATCTGTGAGAACTACGTATGCCAGATCGGGTCGTGGTATCCCCCAGGGGACCCTGGGAGTGATCCCCTATCTGTGAGCTACGTATCCCGGAGTGGGTCTTGGTATCCCCTAGCGGACCCTAGCGGTGATCCCCTCTCCGAGGAGTTTGGTGGTTATGTTGTTTCAGTGATGTTTCCTCAGTGATGTTATCCAACGAGCGTGGTCTCTCGGGTGAGCGTCTGAGATGTTTGTTTGGGACCCGATGGAGTGTATCTCTCGGATGAGTGTCATATGGTATGACAGTGTTCGAGGTGTACTCTCCTAGTTGTGGACAGTTGCTGGTGACGAGGTCGGTACCTCTTGTGGCTTTGTGGCGTGAGCTTGTATATCTGGATTGTTCAAGGTGTATGTATGGGCATACACCTGAGCTGAGCTGAGCTGACTAGTTGTGTTAGACGAGGATGGTCACGAGATGGAGTTTCTCTCTCGTCTGGGTTCCCTCTGGCTGGGTTGAGCAGACTGTTTCCTTTCAGTTGCTCCCTTGGGTTTTGGGTTTTTCGGGTGCCTACTGAGTATGTTTATATTCACCGCTGCACGGGCTTTGCCCGCACATGTTTGTGTCTTGTGCAGACCACATGCCTTTTGACGGAGTCCCAGGAGGACCTGGAGCAGGCGGAGCTTAGTGAGCGAGTTGACCGGGGTGTTTACCGGAGATGTGTCGAGGGAGCATTCCGGCGGGTGTTTGTGGCAGCGTTCCCCTTCTTCAGAGCAGGTCGGACGCGCTTTGTAGTTTTCTTTTGGTGGGCCCTGTTTTGCCCTTTGTACTTTTGTTGTTGCTCTCTGGTTGTGGGATAGTGTATGAATGCATTTACTTTCCAGTTTCTATATCTCTGCACTGTTGCATGAAGGTGTTTGTGGGTGCGTGTGTACAGGTAACTTAGGCTAAGGCCTCCCATGTGTGTGATAGCCTACTCGGCGCTGGTCGCCAGCCCCTGGCCTATTGGAGGCGGGCTTGGGGAATCGCGGCTCGATCCCCATTGGGTCGGGTCGTGACAGAGTGGTATCAGAGGAGGTTCCACCTTTGGGATCTCAGAGCATAGATGTTCTAGCTGTGAGTTTGGTTTGGGTTGCATAGCGGCAGTGTTAGGATGTTTCGAGTTCGGCTTTCAGGCCAGGGACTCCAGTGTTGGTGCGGCGGCCGACGTATCCATACACCAGGACTCTGATAACCTGTCTTTTGACTCGGGACATTCGTACACTGGTCGCGGGGACATAATGGTACGTGCATCATATATAACTGGCTTTTTGGTTTTTCCTTGTCTTTCTTGAGTCAGCTCTCCAGATATACTCTTTGACTATGGTGCGTCTTGAATGTATTTCAGGATGCCTCCACGACGACAGCCAGCGAGGGTTCCGCAGCAGGATTGTGCTGAGGACCCGCCTCATGTAGTGGCTGGGGAGCAGGGCGTAGGTTCTGAGGTTGCACCTCCAGGTGGTCTGCCAGTTGAGCCACCACCTGTCGAGCAGCTGGTTGTGCCGGCGGTGCAGGACGAGGTTGCACGCAGGCTGAGTGCACTGCACGAGTTCCAGAGGCAGCGACCTCTGAGGTTTCAGGGTGATCCAGACCCCCAGGCAGATGATGACTGGCTTGAGGCAGTCACCTGAGTTTTCCGCCTAGTGAGGACACCTCCAGATCAGATGGTGGTCCTAGCGGCGAGCCTTCTGCATGGTTCTGCCGGGCGATGGTGGAGTTTGGTGACGCAGTCCTATGACGAGGAGACGCTCACGTGGGCAGAGTTTGAGCGGCCCTTCAGGGAGGAGTTTTATCTGGTGACACTGAGGTCAGTGCGGATCCAGAAGCTTCTGCAGCTTCGACAGGAGAGCCTGACTGTGTCGGAGTACTCAGCGAGGTTTACAGACCTGTCATGCTACTCCCTGGATATGGTTCGAGACCCGTTCTTTAGGGCTCGGACCTTCGAGTAGGGCTTACGCAGGGATATCCGAGCAGGTGTGGTTTCCTTGTGCCTGCCCACCTATGCTAGAGTGCTGGAGCGAGCGCTGGTGGTGGAGAGCTTTCTGGCCGAGCAGATCTCTCCTGTTAGTGCTGGGCACGCGAGAGCTGAGACTTCGTCGGTCGGATCGGCATCTGGTAGCCGATGACAGACTCAGGGGTCTGGACGTGGCTGACGTTTCAGGAGGCGACCCCAGGATGGACGATCTGAGCCTCAGGGCTCACAAGGCTCGCAGGCCAGTTTTGGTCAGCCGCAGGAGAGGCGGTGTTACGCTTGCGATGGTCGGGGACATCTTGCTAGAGATTTTCTGACCCGACGTGCTGCTGAGAGGGAGCCGGTCGATGGACCGACTTGGCAGAGGCAGAGTCTCGAGCAAGGAGGTCCGCAGGGCGGCGGACGTGGCGGCGGAGCTGGTGCAGCGGGAGGCAGTGGTAGGCAGTACCAGTTTCCACCACCCCCACCCCCAGGTGGTCCACGCCAAGCTCAGGGAGCTTGTGGTCGAGGGCGAGGACAGCTGCATGCCCTGGAGGCTGTTGACCCAGAGGCCCGCGGATGGATAGAGGTACGCCTTGTGTCTTTTCTACTTACTGTAGTAGTTTTTCAGACACTGTTTAGCGGTACCCTTTCCTTTTTTTGCTTGCTCGAGTTTTGTTCAGGGCGTTGGTAAGACCCTGTGTGGGTGTTTGTTGGTGAGCTCGCTGGTGTGTGAGACCCAGTTGAGAGTCCAGTCGCTTTCCTTGTGCTTAGGGCTTTTCGGGGACGAAAAGATCTAAGGGGGGGAGGATGTAGCGACTCGGGTTTTTGGCCCTGTCAGACATTGGAATATTTCTACAAATAATTCCAGAGCTAGGCGCTAATACGGCGTGCAATTCCGAGGCCCTGTGTGCCCGGAATTAATTTTATAAAAATATTAAGTATTTTTATCCTATGCACGTGGTGGGGGTGTGATATCTCCTAAACGATAGCTCAGAAAGGGAATCTGAGTGCACGGTTGCATCCGGAACGTTCCGTTTACCCTAGGCGGGGTGTAAACATTGCGGGCGCGGGCTTGCGGTGAGAAACGCCACCAGGGGCGTTTCCGTAAATAAGTGCCAAGTTAGTGTGCGAGCGTCGGCTCGAATAACTTCTGAACGGAGTCTCGGATGGAAAATATGAGACCGCCGTTGCGTTCAGAACGGCGCGTTTACCCTAGGGGTGACCTTACTTTTGTTTGCATCGGGCGTCGGGTCCGAGGCGGGTTTGGCGCTAGGGGGCTGCTGATATAAATATCAGCGCCCCCCCCCCCTTTAATCGGTCTTCACCGTTCTTCGCCGCCACTCTGCCGAATCGAGCCAATGGAGCACCCCCGAGTTCAGAATTCGACGGCGGACGTTCCAGGAGCACGCAGCGAAAGCTTTGGAGCGCGGATCTGAGGCAGAACGTCGGCGTTTCGCCCGCGAGGTAGGCGGATTTGAGTTTTAACCCCCGATCTCGTTTTTACTGCATTTGTTCTGTAAATTGAAGCCGTTGCAGTATAGATCGGGTCCCGAGGGTCGCGTAGATGCCTCCAAATCGCAAAACGGACCACCGGGGTGCCCCCGGCGGACCGCGGAAGGCCCGCCGGCGAGGCACCGGTTCGGCGGCGCGCGGCGGAGGGCAGCCGGCCAGGGCGGGCCGGCGGCGGCGGCCGGTCCAGTTCGGCCACTTTTCGCATACGGGGGTCTTTAAACCCCCGTATCATGTACTTCGGGAGTCGGATTCGCGCGCCGTTTGCGGCGACGTGTCCCTGACGACGAGGCGAACCCTCCGGTGTGGGTTCGAGGGTTTAAAGGTTCGTGATCGTGGCCCGGGAGCTAGAAACGTCGTGTAAAATAATATTATTTTATTATTTTACGAGTTCTGGCCGTTGTAACTTCTACTCGGAGCGTCCGATTGACGTGCCGTCAGTGGCTTTGAGACCCTGACGGTACAACGGACTTTTTGAGATGGTTTCCGGGTGTTTGGACTACGAACAGGGTGCGGGCCCCACGAGGCCGGGTTTTGACGTTTGGGGAGAAACACAGCTTTTGCACCAGGAGTCCGATTTTGGCGGATGAATAGTCGATCTTGTGTGTTTTTCCAAGAGGATCGCAATGGTGCGTTCCGTTCGATGAGTTTCGGAATCCAGGCGTGGGCCCCACCCGAGCTAGCCTTCGGTGAATAGTACCTTTTTCACCGGGTGTCCGTTTTGGACGAGCGAGTAGTCGATTCCGCTTGTTTTTCCGAGGGGATCGCCGTGGTGCGATCCGCTCGATGGGTTTCGGGATCGTTTTGTGGGCCCCACACGGGCTAGCTACGGTGAATAGTGCCTTTTTCACCGGTGCTCCGTTTCGGGCGAGTAATCAGCCTATCCTGCGTGTTTTTCCGCGTGGAACGAGATGGTGGCCTCGGTTTTGCCCTAGGAGGTGCGCAGTGTGGCGTTATGGCGGGTCGCTTGGGTTAGCGACGTTTGGACCAGCAGTGGTTGAGGGTTCTCCCTTGGTTCGTTCCTACGAGGGTTCGTGTGGTATCACAACCTTCATATGGGTTTGTGATCCTCTCGATGGGATTTTTTAACTGTTAGAGTTGTGGTATCCCTCCGGTGGGCCCGGAGTGGATCATCTAGTATCTTTACCCTAGATCGGGTTCTTGGTATCACTGTGACCGCTTATTTACGGGTGGTGATCCCCTATCTAGCAGGTTAACCTCGTAGGGTTTGTGGCATCATCGAAAATATGATCCCCTACGCGGTGGGTCGTGCACAGTATGGTTGTGGCATCGTCGGGTTTACGATCCCCTACTCAGCATGATGTTTATAGTAGGGTTGCAGTATCGTTGGTTATACGATCCCCTACTCAGTGCTTGGTGTCGGTAGGGTTGCGGTATCATTGGTTATGCGATCCCCTACTCAGCGCGTGGTCTCGGTAGGGTTGTGGCATCGTCGGTTCGATCCCCTACATCGCGAGTTATACCAGGTTGGGTTCCGGTATCGTCGTGACCATCTTTATATGGACGATGATCCTCTATCTGAGTGTGGAGCTTCTGTCGAGTGCCAGATCGGGTTGTGGTATCCCCCAACGGATCCTGGGTGTGATCCCCTATCTGTGAAAACTACGTATGCCAGATCGGGTCGTGGTATCCCCCAGCGGACCCTGGGAGTGATCCCCTATCTGTGAGCTACGTATACTAGAGTGGGTCTTGGTATCCCCTAGCGGCGATCCCCTCTCCGAGGAGTTTGGTGGTTATGTTGTTTCAGTGATGTTTCCTCAGTGATGTTATCTGACGAGCGTGGTCTCTCAGGTGAGTGTCTGAGATGTTTGTTTGGGAACCAATGGAGTGTATCTCTCGGATGAGTGTCATCTGGTATGACAGTGTTCGAGGTGTACTCTGCTTGTTGTGGACAGTTGCTGGTGACGAGGTCGGTACCTCTTGTGGCTTTGTGGCGTGAGCTTGTATATCTGGATTGTTCAAGGTGTATGTACGGGCATCCACCTGAGCTGAGCTGATCTGACTAGTTGTGTTAGCCGAGGATGGTCACGAGATGGAGTTTCTCTCTCGTCCGGGTTCCCTCTAGCTGGGTTGAGCAGACTGTTGCCTTTCAGTTGCTCCCTTGGGTTTTGGGTTTTTGGGGTGCCTACTGAGTATGTTTATACTCACCTCTGCACGGGCTTTGCCCGCACATGTTTGTGTCTTGTGCAGACCACATGCCTTTTGACGGAGTCCCAGGAGGACCCGGAGCAGGCAGAGCATAGTGAGAGAGTTGACCGGGGTGTTTACCGGAGATGTGCCGAGGGAGCATTCCGGCGGGTGTTTGTGGCAGTGTTCCCCTTCTTCAAAGCAGGTCGGACTTGCTTTGTAGTTTTCTTTTGGTGGGCCCTGTTGTTCCCTTGGTACTTTTGATGTTGCTCTCTGGTTCTGGGATAGTGTATGCATGCATTTACTTTCTAGTTTCTATATCTCTGCACTGTTGCATTGAGGTGTTTGTGGGTGCGTGTGTACAGGTACCTTAGGCTAAGGCCTCCCATGTGTGTGATAGCCTACTCGGTGCTGGTCTCCAGCCCCTGGCCTGTTGGAGGCGGGCTTGGTGTGTCTTGGCTCGAGCCCCGTTGGGTCGGGTCGTGACATGATCTCCCTGTAGTCGATATATAACCTCATAGATCCATCGTTCTTATTAACAAAAAGGATCAGGGCTCCCCATGGAGAAACACTAGGGCAAATAAATCACTTATTACTCAATTCCTTTAGTCGTTTATTCAGTTCCACTAATTCCACAGTGGCCATCTATAAGGGGTCTTCAATATGGGCCTTGAACCATGAATTAAATCAATGGAAAACTCAATTTCTTGTTCTAGAGGATGTCCATGTAAATCTTATGTAAACACATCATCATATTCTCTTAGAATAGGTACATCCTCTATTTAAACATTCATTTTCTCACCCAAAGTTATTTTAGTCTCTTCCTTCAAAATAATTTAATTTAGTTGAGTTACTGAGGGTGGATCTAGATAAGAATCAGGTGGTGATGATTCTTCTCTAAAGATAAGGTGTTCTTTATCATCGTCATCAAAAATTGTAACCTCCTACTTACAATAAATTTTGGCATCATCGTCTGAAATCCAATCCATACCGAGGATTATATCAAATTCAATCATGGGTAGGACGATGAGATCAGCATATAAAAAAAATTATATGATCTAATGGGAACTGGTTCATAGAACCTTGTTGCAAAGATACTTCCCTTAGGAGTTCTGACTGAAAACTCCCTTGTTAAATCAAATTGGAAATATCTAATTTTCTTTCCAAACTGGGAAGATATGAAATAATGCGACGATCCAAAATCAAATAAAGCATTGGCTAAGCTTGACGAAACAATTAATGTTCATGCCAACACATCATTAGGAACTTCATCCTCTATAGTTGTGATTCCATAAGCATGTCCCTGATCCCTTGGCCGTTTCTTTTGAATATTTCTTTGACATTTTGGAAAATCATTAGCATAGTGCCCCATATCCCGAAAACTATAGCATTGTACATCATTGGATTCCTTATTCACTTTGGAATCACCAACAAGATGGCCTTTCTGACCACAGTTATAGAATACCCCTTTACCTTTTTAGCATGCACCGGGGTGTTTTTTTCCACAATTGTTACATGGTGGAAACTCAACTCCTCCCTTACTCACTGTTTCTTTATTTCCTTTCCCATGGTTTTTAGTATCCCTCTTATTTTCTTTCTTTACCTTAAAGTCATAAAACTTTTAGAATTAATTTTCGATCTTGTCTTCATATGATGAAAAAATGTGGGAGTCCAATTCCCACCGAAGGAATGGCTTTAGGCCATCAAAGAATCGATCGATTTTGCTCCTTGGATTTACTATGTAGTCCACAACATATCTTTCCAGCCAAGTAAAGTTGGATTCATACTTGTCAACATTTTCAGCCTCCTTCTGCCTCAAATTCAAGAATACTCTCTCCATATCTTCTCACTGCTCAGAAGGGAAATATTTTTATAAAAATATTTCCTTAAAATCCCTTCATTACATCTCTTCTATCTCTTACTCCTCCTTTGTGTTTTGGATTAATGGCCACAGCTGATCTACGTCTCCTTATAGACAATATACTGCCACAACAACCTTCTCTATTTCATTTCATCCCAAGGATAGAAATATCTTTTCAAGGGAACATATCAACTGCTCTGCTACAAACGGGTTTGCAGTCCCGTTGAATGATGGAGGCTGTTGTTGCATAAAGAGATCTAGCATGGCTCCTCCATGTGGTGGATCCAAATTCTCTACATGGGTATGTTTATTATTCATAATCTGAGTAAGTTATCCCAATATAGTCATGAGTTGCACAGAACTAGTCACAGCACTAGAGAAGACATCATTATCTTGCGTCGAAGGAAAATCCCTATAGGGGACACGTGCATTCGTGTGATTTCCATTCCATCCACTAAACACCATATATAGATAATGGAATACACCATATTAGGTTAGGAATCATAATGTATAATCTTAACATAAAAATAATCATAAAAATTAAGAACCTACTCATGGATAATTCCATATTCAATAAAATTATTTCTTTGAGGAATATTTTATATTAAACTCTTTCATAATGGATTGTAATGAAAATTTTAATTATCCTAAGTATATCCCCCGGGAGTTTCATAACCAAGAGTTACGCTACGCCTGTTTTCGTGCACCAGTTACCATTGGGTTCTATCTCAAAGCGGTGTCTTCGGGTTTTACCCCTAGATAAATCTGTGCCAGTGCCGCCTCTATCTTCTCGTAACCAGACAAGGATGTATTTCATTAAAGATCCACATAATCTATTGCTTACCAAAATACCAGGACGTTATTGTATGTATATACTCAACGAATAACTAAGGGACTCTTCCCTAATTGTTCATTTTCTAAATCTAGTTTCCATTTATTCTACTAAACTTCCTCAGATACCAACTGTAAGGACCCGACCCTAGTTTCCCGGAGTCAGTGCCTTATTTGATTACATTGGCATAAATACAAGGAATACAAATCCCGATGGACCGAGTAGTTTAGTATTATTGGAAAATACATACGTACATAAGTTCAACATTACATATGGAAAGGAAAAACGACACTAATTTATTCCACCAGAGTCATAACGTCTCCTAGATTATTCTTGCAAGTCATTCATAAATTACTTCTTCATGTCCTGAGAAAACGAAACATAAGAAAGGGGTGAGCACAAACGCTCAGTAAGAGTAAGCAATACAATGGAAGAAAATATAAACATTATACATGGTGAATAATATTAGACATGTGCCTTTAATAAAAAACTTGAAACACATTATGGCATGATTATGAGATGAGTAAATAATACCATAATAAAACATAATCATGGGTATTCTACTAGTCGAATAACCACATGAACTATATATTAATAGATTCATAACGAGGGAAGTGCATATTTCGGACTTTCTGATACATTTTTTCATGGCCTCGACGAAGACATCTGGCGATTGAGGCCTCATCCAAAATCCATATCACATTATGAAAGGCCTCGGCCAATTCCACGTCTAGTTGTCTCATGAGACCTACCGATGCCTCGAGAGGTTATAGTGGTCCCTACCCGTCACATAATAAGTCCAATGCATTCCTCATTTGTGCAGGGATCAACATTAACAATATATACATTCATATTGAATCTATCATATGGAATGTAACTAACTTTCCCCAATCATTAAACATAAAACACTCACCATTCAGAATAATATGGTGAATGGTTTTAGGATATTTCATCCACAATAGAGATATTCCTAAACCATAAAAAATATTTGGTAGATGAATTAATAAATGATTAAACCTAATAATACCATGGAATCAACAATAGCATCAAACGAAAATACTCTTATAAAATCATTTAGCAATTTTTAGATAAATACTATTTTATTTTGAAAAGAATATTTCTTTTGGAAAATCATTGTATAAAATAAGAAGTGAAGTAAGATAGTATTTTCATAATAAAATGAGTATTTTTAGAAAGATAATGTTTTCCAAAAACTAATTTTAGAGTGCCCTTGTAAATAGATATGAATTGGAGAAATTCCCTTGAATCAGGATTGTATTTTGGAAACAATTTTGAATGTTCCTTTTAAAACATGTAACTATCCATAAAATGAGGAAGTATTCTGGTTGTTGTACAAATATAGAATAATCACACAGAATTTATGAGGAGTACATAATAATACATAATATTTTCATCAAGGAATTTTGACAATCAAATTAACCCGAATGAAAAATAGAAGTTCGGGTGGAAAACCCTTTCCTTAACTCCAAATGTGTTCCTCTCTTGTACTTAATCACCAGGAATATGAAATTATAGTTTTTAATAACTTATTTAAGATAATATTAGACATTTATTTAGTTTAACATAATTCTGGTTTGTTCATTTATTTATTTATTGATAAGTTATTGTATTGAATTTCGTTGTTCTGGAGTGTTCATTTCCTTTATTTTCATATTCGGTTCACTTGTTTTTAAGTAATGAAGTTCATGTGGAATGGTTATAAATCTCCAGGATTGGAATTATATGTTATTAATGAACATAAATAAGTGATAATGGTCATCTCTATCATTTGGATACATGGTATGAGGATGAATCATTAGATGACAACCACTTCGATTATTCGGTGATATTTTTAATATTATGAACTAGTTTGGTAATATAACATAATTATATGTACATATTCTGGTTCCTGAATATTAATTAGGTTACACAACATATATTATAGTATGGTTCGACCATGAATATGGTTTCATGACCAGTAATGAATAATAAATTGAAGAACGAAACTCCGTCGTCCATGAAGGTTATAAATCAGAACCTCATGGACTTCAATATCATTTATAAAATAAAAGAAAGGGAGTAAGAATATTTTTGATGGTTCTTCCATTCAGATGATATAAATCCAGTATATAGATTTTATTGTATTTATCATGATCATTTGTACATATTAGGCGAGGAGAGGAAAATAAAAGAGGTGAACTTGAAAATAATGAAAAGATAAGAGATCCCTTACGAAAATTCGGCAGCCTAACGACTTCACTTAAAATTTCATAAAATCAAATGATGAGAACAAAAAGGTTATCTCATCATATTGAAATAAAAATTAAAGTAATAATAATAAATAAAATCAAACCCCAACATATGATAATGGATTTTAAAATAGCTAACATAAAAGAGGTGTCGACTTAAAGAAGAGAATGTATGATTCCCTTACCCTGTAAAATAACTCAAAGATCATGAATGATGGGACCTTGGGGGCTTAGGGACACCTTGGGAGGACTGATAGAGAGGTAAAACCACTAGATCTTCGAGGATGAGGGATTTGGAATAAATGATAATGACTAGATGAGTTGAAATTTATAGAAAAAGAGGGGAAATAATTTCAAAGGGACACCTCCTTAGTGGTTTTTGCAAAACCATGGGCTTGCACGTGGTATTTGCCCATGGTTTAAGCCATTTGGGACACCTCATTTCAGAAGTTACTACTAAAAAGTCGAACATTGTTTTATATTTAATTATTACAACATTATGATTTCATTAATCTTCCAAAAACTCAAAATTGTATTTTTACTATTCATGAAAAATTCATGTATTTTAGAAAAATCCCAAAAATTCACCCCTATGATTTTTTGACGTGTAGAATTCAAAAGCGAAATCCTTTTTCCAAAAATAATTTTCTAATTATTATTAATTTAATTTTTAAATATGGTCATAGTTAATTCGAAAATTAACAATCTTGAAGTGCAATTACATTTATGTGACATTGAAAAATTAATTAAGATCCCATTATCATATTTCATTAAAAAAATTAAAAAAATAATATTAGTTACTATTAATGGGGAATATTACTATTCACATTACTATTCATGTTACTATTCATAAGGGTATGTTACTATTCACCAAAAATAATGTTTGTTCAATCAGACTCCAAAAGACTTACCAAACCAATCTCTACATGACCATTTTTTGAAATTCAAAATATAAAAGAGAAAAAGTTATGTTTATAAAATTTCTATATTTATTTTAAAAATATTGGGGTGTTACAACAATATAGTAATATGATGCCAATAATTATAAAATTTGTAGAAATTGAAAAAAATATAAATTATTACAATAACAACTTTCAAAACTAGGATATATCTGGGATGTTACTTGGCTGATCAATAAAAAATATATAAATAATGACACCAAAAGGATTCTCATATTACCTTTAATAGATTACAAAAATGATAAATTGGCACACCATGTCATCATAGGTTTCCCATAATATGTTAATTGAAGAACATGTGGCCACAACATGTGCACATGGATATCTCAATGCAAAAATGTTTCTATAATCATAGTACATGTTATCAAACATGACCATAAGCACGTCGCCACTCGTTCATGTAGCCTGGCCATAACAATATTTTACATGAAAGCTCCACTTTTCCAGATCAAAGGATAAAACACTTTATCGGGCTATATCATATAGTATGAGATCAATGTAACTTTGGGAATGCTGAGTAAAACACCTTCCATTGTCCATCATTTGATAACCCTTTTGGAATTGTTCAATAATATAGTACACACATGTATAAAATTTATCATGAACAAAATTGTGACCTGAAATTTTCCCACACACCTGAGGAACCCATTTATGCACTCAACTATATTAATGGTCAAATGGTTATATCCCCTACCAACATTATATGGTAATGAACATATTTCAATTGAAACCTGTACCATATATTCCTATACATCATCATTATCCCCTTGAATTTATTGAATACATTGTTCAAATCATCTTTTTCTGGATCACATATTGAAACTATAAGAGAATAATTCATTAAAATGGATATTAAATATTCTTTCATGAAGAAAATTAAATTTAAAAAATAATACCCCACATGAGTATCACATTCATTATGCCTTATTTATGAAATCCATATTAAAATTTCATGAAATATTTATAATGAATTTTTTATAATAAAAATATGGATATCACAATGAAACCCATCACTAATTAAGTCCTCTATAATTTCTCTATGTGGATGAGATAATTGACACACTCCCTTGTTTTGTGTGTGAATAATGAGTATACGTACGAAAAACCAACTCCAGAATTTAAATTTCTCATTGTTAACAATAGTTGATGCAAGTGGCAGTGGAGAATGATTATCATCCTATGTAGAAAAAATAAGTAGAAAACTTGTATACCTTCCATAAAAATGATCCATTGACCAGAATGAATTGATAAAAATTGGAAAAAATAGCAATGCATGGCCTGAATTCCAAATAAATCATATTTATCTTCATCATTAATTGATCAACTCAGTGATTGGTGGATACATTATAGACATTGTCAAAATGATAAATGATTATATTTTAGATAGACGAAAATTCCATATGTTATATAAATATTACATAAGATTCATCCAAATCACCATTCACATTTAGAATTTACTTCTTATTTTAATTCTAATCATTATTATCGAATATTATATAGCTATAAAACTATTGATTTCATTCCTAAAATACGGAAACAAGAACATCCTAACGTGTTTACTAATATCTATAATAATATTTGATATAAACATTGCATCAATTAATGAAAGATCTGATGATAATGTTAGATTTAAACAAGGTTGTGGGTCTTCTAATTTGGATATCATCCATAATGAAAAAAATTATCATATACATCCATAATTTAAAATTTACATTATGAATGATATTTTTAGCATCAAATGATATATTTTGTTTTATTGGACTCATAAACTAGGAATTTTATGTGACTCTCTATGTGGTATTGTTTCTTCACATTTTTATGGAATGTTATATTCAATATACATCCTACTATAGATGGTGTTATCAATTTATACTGATCTATTCCCTATAATGATAGGGATTTCAGAACAAAATGTAATGACATACTAATAAAAATATTGATTATGTGACATTCCTCCAAATAAAATACTCAATATAGAAGGGTGATTACTACTATTTGGTGGATATAGAGGTTTCAGTTCCATCATAGAAACCTCAAAAGGATGATTATCGAAATCAAAATATCATAGATTTTTATCTATCATAGGAACCTTAAAAGGTTCATACCCCAAATCACCCTCACCAACATAATTTCTTGATGCGTCAAAAGGTACATCATATTCATAAAAACGTTAATTCAATATATCAACAATACAATAAGGGATTTCCAGTACATTTCTTTTCAAATAATGATCCCCTTCATTATAATTTGGTTTTATAATAAGACTCATTTTTCACACACAAAATATACTTTATATTCATATTCAATTCTAACATTAATTTTTTTGTAAAAAACCTTTTTATAAAATGATAACCACATACTTGTTAGGGGGTATATGGGTTTTAGATAGTTACCTTTTTTAGGCAGACACACATTCTCTTACATTCATAGAGAGTGGTAGGTCATAAAAATGGAATCCAATAGGAAATTAATAATTATTATATATAATGAAAAATCATGATGTGAATTTTCAAGAATACATTTTTCTCTCAGATCAAGGAAATCTAATGATTATAAATTAAATAATTGTATACCACAAGAAAAACATGAAATTTAAATCATTCATTAAATCCTCATATGAACATCAGTTCAAAATCTAGAATTATAACATGATTTTTTGAGATATTTAATATGTTTTATTTTCTGTCTCATTTTGAAATATATTTAATAAATAAAATATATAAATAAATATATTTATAATCAGACAATCCTGAATATTTTTTACTATTACATATGATAAACTATATCTAGACACATGATCGATAAAGATAGTCTGACTATTGAAGTATATTAATAGTGAAATAATTACCAAATTAATTTGTTTAGAAAATTATTTAATTTTATACCAAATCATTAAAATTTTCATAAATGTTAATTACTTATAAATAAATAATCGTGGTCTGATCTGAAGACATATTCATTAAATTAGTTTATCATTATCTGATAAACTAACAAAAAACTTACGTTGATCTCATTGAGTCTCTGTTATCACATATTTTAGCAACCATCTGTCCCCTTTAAAAATCATCTTCTCAAATGACTGTTCTGAAATTACTTTTGTCAAACACCTCACATCAATAACCTTTTTATTACAATGATACTCAAATGCATTTTAGGGCAGTAATAGGGTCTGACATACCAATCATTTTTTATATGCACTAGTAGGTCTTTAATTCATGGAGAGGGATGACTCACAGATCATCAAAAAGGAATTGAAAATGCAATTATTAAAAATTATATAAACATATATATAAAAATAACATGAAATTTCAATTATGATTTGTTCTATCATCTCACGATCATTCAACACAAAATACTTTTAAATTTTTTTGGAATAATTTTTATTTTAAACATATTATATAACATTACAAATAACTAGATGCAATATAGTTTAAATATTTACAACTGATTTCCAAAAAATTATCTTCTCCATATGAGTAAGTATGTTTATTTTAAAATATAATTTATTAAATTTAGTTAAATTTAATATAATTAAATTTTAAAAATAACCATTAAAATACTATACATTTGTATTAATTACAATTTTATAAATTTTCATTTCTATATATAATTTTTTTTCAATTGTATACATTTCATAATATGAGTGATTATATTTTATACACTAAAAGTTGAATGAATAATTATTAATACTCAATATAATTAAAAATTATTACTTATAATAAACAATATATATACTAGTAAAAAAATAATATCACATTTATATTAAAATAACATAAATATAAGAATTAATATAATTATAATATAATTAATAATATATATAGATAATCACAACCTACATCTATAGAATATATACATATTAAAAAAAATTATTATTTCTCAAAATATTAATGAAATTTTATACATAAAATGTCAGTTTTATAAACATATTATTTTAATTATATTAAAATTAATTATAATCTAAATCACAAAAAACACTAATTTATACATCCACACATTCATGTATCGATAAATATTAAATAAATAAATCATAGAAACATATTAAATAAAATTTTTATAATAATAATTAAAAAAAATATCTTTCTAAAAATTTCAAAAATATATTTTGATAAAAAAATTTATAGCGTAATGAAAAAAATACTTGAGTAGATGAATGAGATTTGGAGGAAAAAAGATTAATAAATAATTCCCATATGAATATGTGAACTCCATTCACACATACATTATATATTCTATGAAGGAAGTGTGAAACTTGTAAACGCTTCATTCACATATCAAAGAAGCTTGAATGGAATCCATCCTTCTCATAACTCATTTTTATAAATATCTCGATTCATACCAAATTTTTAAAAAAATGAAAACCCTATAAAAAATCCTTGTATATCATTTTTTTCAAACCAAATATGGGTGGAATCTATAAATAGTAGGTGGATGGTCCTCCATCACCATGATGAGTGAACTTACCTCCTTCATCGCCATCATCATTGCCTCACCACTATCACTAACATTCTTCTATAACAAGTTTCTTAGCATTCATTCCTCTACTATAACACTGAGATCCTACCTCGTCATTCTGTTCCCCTAGATGGCGCACACATCATCTCAGTGAGGATTTCTCTATACACACCCTATATAGTGAATTATATTCTTTATACTAAGGAACTCCCCCATCATTGATCCTCCATATCTACAAAATCTGCACCACACTTGAGATACCAACATGATATGCAGGGGCCTCATCTCTCCATCCATCTTGTGCATCATCCATCACCTGAATACAAGGCCCTTCACCTTCCCATCGGTGCATTACCAGCAGTGGACCATATTCAACCACTCTACACAATTCCACACACTATGACAGTTCCACCCTCCTACATACAGTACACCCATTCCATGCATCTCCTCTTACACACAACATCCCCAACATGTAGAACACTCCTCATCCTATCCAACCAATTTCACCCTCATATCCACAAATATCCTACCATTTGTGTTCTCATTTTATTAACAGTCAAACACAACAATGACAGACACAATTGTTTATTTATATTCTGGTGATAAGTGGAATGATAGTTTTCAGGTACTTCTCATTGAAGAAATCTTACAATGATATTCACATCAAAACAATCATGGTGATATATTATCCTTATTATTTTATGTGTCTTGTATTCTGAATGGAATTATAATACACATGGTGTGAGAGTTTTGAGTACCATGACTGTTATTATATTCCATCATTTTTTATGAATTATTTATTATAATTTGAAATAAAAAATTTAGTTGGATAATTAATTATCATTTGGGATCTACATACCATCATTGGAATGAATTAATGTGCCTCATAATAAGAAATCATAATCAGTTGATCATTAGGAAACTTATTTTTTCTGATGTTAATCGCAAGCCTGTAAGAATCAAAAACAAAGTGAGTGTGTTATGAATAATAAAATACATTAATTTTAAAATAAAATATATTTTTGTATTCACCTTCAAAAGAACATGATTGATAATTTATTTTTCATCACATTCTTTAAACAAACAATGATATATATTCTAAAATATAATAAAAACAATTAATTTTGTATTTACACTAGTGATTTATTGTTAATGTGACACATAATATATTAATTAAAAAATATAATGAAATGATGGGTGATTTTGGTGAAAATAAAAATAAAATTTTTCATCATGTAATGAGACATAATAATATTTTGATTAAAATTGGAATCATTGATAATTGAATAAATAAATATTTATATGTGGAAATCAAATAATTGGAATTGTATGAACCAAAACTGATGTCAAAACACTGACACTTACATCTATTCTTGATTCCACCATAGATTTATTTAATTCAGGTATTTAGTTTTGGTTATTAAAAAAAATTACGTAGTAGAATACTACTGAGTTTTTTATATGGAATTCATAGTAAACATATCTGTCTGACAATTTCTCCATGTTCATATTCCCAGTTTCCACACAAAATATATCTACGGTTCGACCCAGATATCCTCTTCTATAGTTGTTAGTTGGTAAATACATTTTACAATTTTTGCATGTTTTGATGCGTAATGTTGATAAAACCATTTCAAAACAGACTTGTGTAAAGGTAATCATTTTGGTTAGACCATATGTATCTCATCTATGTATCGGTTATACAGTTATAAAACTCATTTACATTATTTAAACATGCTTATAAAAATCATTTTTCTATGTGAATAACATTTCCTATCATATCTGTGTAACAGTATATAAAATTTTCCATTATTCATGTCATGCAAGTGTATGTAACACAATTATTCTTTTAAAAAAACTATGTATTCAATTTTATTATGATATAATGTTATTCAACAAAATTATAAACTTATAAAAACATAGTTTATTTACATAGATGTGTTTTGATGAACATCATATTATTATAAAAGACGCATGATCACCCAAATATATGGTTGAATATATTCATGAAAAATAACATGTATATAATACTACAAATGAGGTAACTAGTATTCAATGGTTACACAATATTTCATCTTCTTTCAACTGAGATTCATTGAACAAGAACATAGGAAGTATTGAAAAAAGGAACTCAACCAACAAGGTAGGGGTTAACACTGACTAAATGATCCACAAAAACTTATAAAGGATACTTGATATCTGAATAATGATAGTGAATTCTCAATCATATTAATTTTGGTTTAGGTCTATGAACATTTAATAATGGATTATACATATTACAACACACATACCGAATTGGATTATTTCATCTTCTTATAAATATGATGATTAAAGATCCTCTAATTAATCAAAAGAATTATTCTTATTGGGATAAGTCATTGATATGTTATAATGAGTTACATTAATGTCATAAAACCAGTTAAAATTGTTTATAAATTATGATATAATTTTTGAGGAATAATATATGTTTGATTTGGTGTCCTGGGAGCCACAATTTGTACTTGGATTACATGTATATTTGATGTATTGAATGTTAATAAACATTATATTACATATTTTTCATTTTTCTATATGACTCTGAAGTAAACATGTTTTTGAATGTATGGAGCATTGATAAGGCCATATAACTTCATCACTATGATGAAAACCATCAAGTGAAATGAAGACATACATAAATAATGTTCTGAGGTTGGATTAAATACAATAATGGGACCCATATTGCAGGGAATTTAATGGGTGACAACTCAAAAGTTTTAATTGATTCTTTTAATGAATTTCAAGCTTGGTTATCTCCATGATGGTATATTATATGAACATACCCACAAGTATGAATTATTCATGTTTTTTGGGATCATATATTTCTTTCAATGATCATGTGTAATCGTTTGTAGTCATTATGATTATTATTATTCCCGGCCACGACCTGCAAAAATAAAATATTCTAATGAATAAAATCAATACATATGTGGGTGGGATGTAGGGTAGGTCAAGGGAATCCCATATGATATGATATTTATGTATAAGTAGAGGAATGAATTCTACATTCCATCATTATGAATGTTGATATATCAACACATTCATTGTAATAGAAACATCACCCTAAATTCTATGTTCATGGTGTATTGATGAGTTAATTTATTTTGAAAACAAAATACATATCGAGAATATAGGTTTTTGAGATATATGAGTATCATCTATGATGATATTTAATGACAATGTGATTAAATTAAATAGGGAGCATTTGAATGTGGGTGTCATTATTGTGACATTATATTCTTTCTCTTGAGTTCCATATCGATTTTATTGATAGTAATCATAGAAATTATACACGATGACATAATTACTAATAAAATTAATCATGATGGGTCAAACAGTAAGTGTTGAAAATGATATTAATTAAATTCTTTTTTAATTTATATTAGATAATAAATATTATTCTCAATACAAAGGAATAATTTTATTCATGTTTTATCGGTCATAAATATTTACTAATGAATAAAAAATATATATAGTAAAAAATTACAATAAATTAATGAAGAGTTTAAATAGACCAAGAGCATGTCTAGTGAGAAATATTAATTAACAATCCATTTTTTAAAAAAAAATTATTACTCTAGCCAGTGTCCACAAAAATAAAAATAGTATTATTATTGTTATTATTATTATGAGATGTGGCGTTCATTAAATGTTTTAATATTATTCAGGGGTGGGAATGTAATTAATGAATATTTTAACACAAAACCCTAGAATATTAAATATGTGGTAATTTATACTATGTAGTATTTGAAATAAATAAATAATCTTAGAGTATATCAAAATTTTCTCTCAGATCCACCTTCTATATATCACCCTCTCATTAATGAGAAATGAAAAAGTGATTCATCCATGATTGATAGCTTGGTGATCAACACAAAATAATCATGATAATCAATTCCATAATCTAGTACATTGAAATCGAATAGTGTTTCTCATAGATCAAGAAATCATGCATAGATCACTATAAGAGTGATTCTATATGGGAGCATCAAATAAAAATGAAGGTGGTCCTAAATGGGTCATTCAAAATATCAACATCATCAATGAAGAAAAGATCATATGATATATTATTTATTTTCACTAGTACTAAATAAATTTATAAAATATTGATCATTAAATATTCCCACTCAGGTTTTTGAGAAAATAAATATTAATATCAATTTTAATATACCTCTCACCAATTCATTCTTCTATTTTTGTAGTGACATTCAACTGGAATCAAGAAGATCAATTTGGAAATTTATGTTTATTTATTTTATTTGTAATCAATATTAAATCAGGGAAAAATATTTTCATTTAATATTATTCATTCTTTAATCATATTTTAATTATAATTTTATCGATATAATAATCATATTCATGATGTTTTTATTTTTCATAAAAGCCTAATAATAGATGAATAATGACCAAATATTCAATTTTTAAATGAAATATTGTTTACTACTAAAACCATGTTATATGTTGTGTAGAATGTCTAAACACCAATTACCCATGTGAACTACATGTATAAGTGTTAAGAGATAAACATCACAGAAAGTATTTAATTACACAAAGTGCATTTATTGAACACGACATGTAGGCTGATCCACCCTATCACACCAGATGTCTAATTATGTGGCATGTATCTAGCGTATACTCCATGTAGTCACCAAAGGATAGTGTTGTAAATTTTTCAATATATTTAGATGTTATAAATGGACAAGACACTTGATACTAACTCCTTAATGAATTTATAATTTTCATTAAGTGCATGTCAAGTACAAGTCATGTAGTAAATCATTTCCTATATCTGATATAGACAGTAGGATATTTAGTGAGAATATTGAGACATGTAATAAGTGATATACAATATGTTACTCAATTCTACATGTTTTGTGATCCCATTGAGATATGTGTCAATAAACTAGGTGAGTATCTCGAGCACAAAACTGGTGGCTTCGCGATGTGTAGCTGACATGTACATGTCATGTAGTCTAGATGATTCAACATTTTGAATCCATAGGCATGTAACATGAGGTGTAGCTAGATAGTACATGTTTTTTATTTTCCAAATTATTGGATGAAATTAAGATAATATTAAATAAAACTTATTACCATCAAAAACATATTGTGTTGGTGGTGACATTAAAAGTTTGATAATTTAATAAAGGTTTTAATGAATTTTAAATGATCAATTAATTTAGTTTAATAAATATATAACTAGAGTTTTTTATATTTAATTTACAATAACTCCCCTATGATGGTTATCTCTATGATTGTTAAAATATTCATTAAGATAACATGGAATTGATTGAATAATTAATTTAGTTAAATTCTGTTTACATTAATAATATAAAGAGAATTTGAAATAAATGTTAGCTATATACAATTATATATATATATATATTAGGTATGACCATTCATGAACTAGACAACGTCCTATGTATGTGTCATATATTTTTATTTAATTCATTATATTGGTTTTACGTTATTTATTATTAAATTAAATATTTTGAACATCAATTCATCGCTTCCTCGATTATTTTTAGGTCCTCTATGTCCATGGTTTTTTATAAAAAATACCTTTACCAACCCTTCATTCCCCCTCAATTTTGTGTGAGTTATAAATAAATGTAAGTAACTGTGTATCATATGGTGCATAGAGGTGATTCTAGAAAAGGCTATAATGATTCCATGTTAGGTGGTACCAAATTTTCTAGTTAGAATCTTCTTTTATCATTCCATGTATGGATAAAGGAGTTATTTCCCCAAGGTCATAGGATTATTTATTATCTTCTGCTTAAATAAAGTATTAGATGATCAAATGATAAAAATATTTAATATATTAATTATTTCAAGCTATTCCTTATTTTTTTATTGTATTTAAGACTGTAATCACAAAAATTATATAATTATTGTGAAAAGATAAAATTTAAATAAATATATTATGTATAATTAATTTATCCAACATGGGTAATTAATATATTATCCTCCACAAAATACTATCATTACATGTAGTGGATAAAAAATTTATAAAACCCATCAAACAAAATATTATTTTAGACTTCACCTTTATTTACTTGATTAGTAATGAAACAAATAGAACACAGTATTTGAACAAACCTTTTTGGAAAACATAATTTATTAAGGGGATTTAATATTTATTTTATGTATTCAATTATCATTTTACATCAATAGTTGTTTCTTTTGATATAATGTTTTTAATTTGGTTGAAATTTTTGAGAAAATCCTCATTAAGAATTCAGTGATGGTCAATCCAATCAATAAATCAAAGGGCATCATGCTCGTAGTTGGTAATCAAATATAAATATAAAAACATTAGATAAACTAACCAACAGTTTTTGTGCTTATGTAAATGGGAATATGGATCATTCCAACTAGAATTTTTAAGAAACTATAAATTCTATGTTCAATGATGTTTTTTATTCGGACTTGATAATGTAGTGATTGAATTATGCCATTAAATTGATTTTTTACTACTCACATAATATTAAATATTAAAAAATTATTAGTAATCTACTCCTTTATTTGTAGAATAATATGAAAATCTATTCATATAAAAAATTTACTATCAATATTGGTAACGAGAACCTTATCACCGGTAGTAATGTATAAAATTGGTTAGGACACCTTCAGGTTGTTATATTCCATGAAATAGAATCTTACCTGCTAGAATATCCATAGTGGAATTTTCCTGCAAAGTAGGAAATTAATGAAGAGTTCTCTTTGAATGAAAAACATTTGAGTGAGGTGGATGATTTAAAAATTTTTATGGTATCATATATTTCTAATTAACTGATGAATTACCATGAAAAAATGGATTCTTATAGAAAGATCAGTCTTATCTATGGACATTATCAAAAGAGATCTAGATAAGAAGAATTTGATATCAAGAAGATATTTTTTAGAGAAATCATGGAGCGGGTTCCCTGTATGGTCCTCAAAGAGTCATTCTTATTAAATACATTGTGTTCCTAGAAGATGTATGTTTAAAAATATGCAAAGTGATGGTCACCAATCTAATTTATGGATCACTTATTCAATGATTATAAAGAGTTTTTGGAAATTTTAATCTTATCAACAATGATTTTTTCTCCCACACATATATAATCTCATTCTCCGTGTATATTAGGATACAATTTTTGAAAAAACCATCAATCATTAAGGTAAAAATATAAAACAGGAAAGCAAAGATACCTACATCCGAGGGTTCTTGGAAATTTCCTTCCAAGAAGTGGAAGATCAAGAGTAGGAAAAGAGAATATGATTTTTTCTATTTTCATGTGGAAGGAATGTATGATAGAAGTAAAACTGCACCACAATAATTATGTAAGGGTAAGCATTAGGTTCATTTTTTTAAATTAATGTTTATCTATTTACAAAAATTGGTTATTATATATTGAGTGTGGTGCTCACATATCTATTCAAATATAAGAAACTTGTCTACTCAAAAATATTAAATGTGGTGAGATAGATCTATATTTAGCCAATATATATAAACTCATTACTACTGTTATTGAGGACTAAAACCTCAAATTTCTAATAATAATTATCTAGGTTTTTAAGGGGTTTTATTATGTATAATAGGATACTAAACACAATGTTTCTTTATCCATACATGATACACTATATTTATTTTCAAATTTGGGAATAATTTTTTCTTATTTTATATGGTATGTGTTATTTATGAAAAATCACATTGAGAATACTATCATTATGTGTTGGATTACACAAATGAAGTAATGTGAATCGATAACGAAGTTACATATCATGACTCATACCATGACCTACTATAGCTTCGTTGGATAGATCTTGTTAATGAAATTTTATTAAATTAATAATATCAACATGGTTTGTTATATTATTTTAATCTAAAATATCTAGGTATATGTCATGCATGTTTATAAGGAAAAATTACTGAAACACCATTTTGTGGGAAAGGTGAAAGGGATAACGACATTCATGAAAAAGTTCATACTGATATGTGTGGATAATTTAATATTAAATCAAGGGGTCAGTACTCATGCTTCATATCTTTTAATGATGATTTAATTATATATGAATATTCCTACTTGATGAGGTATAAGTGGGATTTTTTTATAAATATAGGGAAAACATGAATAAAATTATAAACCATCCTGTTAAAAAGAGTATGTGGCTTCACTCAAACTATGGTGCATAATATCATATTCATGACATCGCTGATAACATATGGGATTATTGGATCTTATCCAAACTCACTTCCCATTATGAACCTTATTTTAATAAGGTATGAAAAAGGAGGATCCAAAACATGGTCAAAATGGTTACATTAATGTTGATTCATGTGAGTTTCTATTATCATTTTGGGGATGTGGGTTATAACCATCCAAACCAAAACTAGTACATTTACCAAAAGAAAATTTAAATGATATGAAATTTGTATTTTGGATTAGAAAAAATCCCATGTTTTCTGAATTTAAATTTCTGGGTATAAAAATAATTTTTAATGTCCTCTTTTGGTAAAAAAAAACACACCCCAAGGCACAATGATTATTATATAGGATACCCTAAGGAAACAAATATATATTTCTTATACGACCAATCATAAAAATGTAATAGTGTCAATACCATACATATTTTATGTCATGGATATGATCTATAAAATAGCTAATGATAGTTAGATAGACTTAAATATTGTCGAGACTGAAGTTATACAACAGTTATTAATGGGATGGATTCTACAAATTATTGTGCAAGATGAAACTGTTCAAGAGACATAAGTACTATAATGCAGTAATAGTGAGGTTAGGGAACCGAAATGGTATATTTTCCAAGTAATAAATTATTGTGACTCATTATTAGTTTATAATAATAATATTATAACAAATAGGTAAATCTTTAGTGAATAATTTGTTTCCAAGTGGCAAGAAGGAATGAATTCAGAAATAGAATCCATGGACAAAATCCATGTCTAGATTTTGGTAGATCCTCTAATAGATATAATTAATATTGGTTGAAAATGTGTATTGATGAAAAAATTAGACATGTATGTATATTTATGTACTAATAAGGTGCATATGGTTTCAAAAGAGCATAAATAGAGTTAATGAATTAACTTTTTCATAACATTAAAACAAGTAGAACTTAAAAAATGGATCAGCTTTCTACTTTCCATTATATCTTACCAAGAATTTAATATTTTGAAAATGAATGTAAAAAAATATACCTCCTGGATGGTAACCACCATGACATGCATATATAAAAAATCGCGATGGTTTTTTGACACCAAATTATGGATACAAGATAAGGAAGTTCAAAAATAACTTTTTCGGTTAAAGAGGGTATATAGGTAATGGATCACCTGTTGTAATGAATCCATAACATAATTTTGTTTCCTAAGGAATGAGTATGGTACATATGTCTACAAACATGTTAGTGAACAGGTGGTCATTATATTAATAGTATAGGATAATGATTATTAATTATTATAAATGAAATAATATAATTACTTTTTGTTATGGCATGGTTGAATAAATGATTCTTCATAAAGGACATGGGCAAGGAAGAATATGTTCCTAGGATAAAGATGAATCATGATAGATATTAGATTCATCTCATCTTAAATCATGTATATATAATGTCAAGATACTGTGGAGAATAATTATGGAATCATCCAAGAGAGGATTGTAATGAGTGTCAGATGGCTTTAATATTTCTAGAAAAACAATTCCATTGAAACATGAATAATGAAATATAATGGAAAATATTTTATATACATTACATATTAGTTTAGTACTATAAGATATTTTATATACTAGTCCACATGTCTCTTATGCATTATGTGGGGAAGAATGATATCTTAATGACCTAGATGATTTTTATTGGATGGAATTCAAGGATATCTATAAATATTTCATGCATTCTAAAAATATATTCATTAATTACAAAGGATATGAGGAACTAGTAATAAAATTATATATAGAATCTAGTTTCCAAGTTAAACAAGATAACCTAATGTCAAATACGTGATATATATTCCCTTTAAATGGAGATGATGTGAGAAATATCAACTCATAAAATGTTGTGATCAAATATTTCACAATAAATTTTAATATAATATAGCTTAAGAGGTTCCTAAATAATTACTATGGATGTTAAACATAGTCAAATATCATGACACATTACCTACCATTTGATCATATATCACTTATCTAGGATAATACGGCATTGGTGGCTCTCTCAAAAGAGGTAGGGCCAAATTAGCATATGAATAACACACAATAATGGTATTATCTCTTAGGGTAATTATCTTGGAGAGGTGTGGTTTCAAGAAGATGTATTTACATAGAATAAAATATTGTGGGTCACATGAATAATGAATTGAGTTTGAAAAAATTAATATTTTGTGCCGTCTAGCATACTAAAAGTCAAAGGTAGTTGGATCTTTTCAATGTGGGTGACTGTGGGAGTTTGTGTCCTCATATTGACTGTTTTCACATTTATTTCAAGTATATTGAATGAATTTAAAATTAATAAAACATCTTATCACATATTGTTCATTTCTATACATGAATGTAATTTAATAATTTTTTTGAGTATAAGAGACATAGATAATGTAACATCCCAGGTAATTAAAGAATAATGAATTTTCATATTTATTAATATTTATGAATTAAATATTAATTTTATTTAAAAGGGGTTTCTACGTTCGATAGCATACTCGATACGCAACGATGAGTTTCTTTGAAAACTTACGTTGCACACAAGTAATAAAATAATATTATTTCAAATGTTAGTTATCAAGTTGCCGTTGTACTGGAGGGAATGGATAGAAATAACTAAAATATGATTATATATGTTTTTAAATGTTTTTACATTTACCCAATAAAAGATAAAGGCTTAAAATACGGAAAGAGTTCAATTTTAAGCATTTATACCCTAATTTTCACTAAGGGTTCACTTATCACCTTTTGACGGCGAACCGTCATTAAATATAGTTTTGATCAATCTTATAAATTCTATTGGACCAGAAATAACTCTTCTTTATAATCGGGACATTAATATTTACCATGTGTAAATTTTTGGTACCTTTCCGATAAAGTTCATTTTTTTATGAATAGTGTAAAATGTTGTATTTTAATTCAACCCCTCTTTTTAATCTAATTTATTTATATGATTAGATTATCGTTTGAATTGGTTTTAAAGTGAAATTAGAAAATATTTTTACCATTAAATCCAATAGTGGTCGTTGGAATTAATTTCACTTTGAAATCAGACTTAAACTAGTGTCAATCTTTTGATACTTATTGTTTCATAAAAACACGCTATTTGCCCTGACAGCGGGAATTAATTATTAAATTAATTAATGTGACTTATATGTTTTGAATTTTGTAAAATAGACTTCATTTTTGAATTTTTAATATCAAATATAGCTTAGGGTGTATTTTTAGTAATTTTCTGAAAAACTTCAATTTTTGATGAATAGTGAAACCACTAAGTGGTACTTATAAAGACTGATTTTCCGTTTAAATGAAAATTTTCCATCATTGTGTTTTGAATTTCAAAAATCCGACGTACATGGTTGTCATTAAGATGTAAAATGTGGTTCAATGAGATTATAATAATTTTTTGGTGAATAGTAACTTATTAAGTTCTTAATCGCGATTAGTGGTAATTAGGGTAGTTTAAGGTATAAATAATGCTTTAATAATATGAAATGACCTAGACACATGTCCCAACCTTATTGGTTGTGTCATGGCCGACCAAGACAAGCCATGGGTCAACTTGGGGACCCCATGGAGACACGTTGGTTGGGAAATGACATAAATAACTTTTTATTAAATGTTAAAGTAAAAATGACACAAACAAGAGATGTTTTACGAAAACAATTTTTACATTGGGATATAAAATCAGATTTTTGATTAAAAATAGTCATTGGAAAGCTAAAAATATTTACTACATCATAGTAATTTTTTTTATAATTTTTAGACATTAAATAAATTAAATTATTTATGACATAATAATGATGCAGCGATGACATCATTATTTGACGATTTAAATAAAATGGAAAGATAATGTAACATCTATGAACTACACATGTCCAAAACTTATTGGATGGGTGGATTTAGAACCCTTATCACCGTATCCACGAATTATTTCAATGTGGTAACTTTTAAAATCGAAAAAGATTTTCAAATAATGTAATATTTCTTTACTTTCCAAAAGTGCCCCTCCTCTCCTCTTATAAAAGGCCCCCACCTCTACCTCATTTCACACACTCCTAAAGCCTTTGGCTCGGCCAAACCCTGCCCAATTACTCCCTCCAAATCCCTCTCCACATCCTAGAGGATTCCCTTTGGGCATAATCCTTTCAATGGAAGCCTTTAGGTTCAAATCAAAAGGAGTTACACTTTTAAAGGTAATTCATTCTCTCTTGTTCATTTGTTTTATTTTTCTTCTCTAACCCTCTAAACTCTTTTTATTTACATCTTTTGTAACAACGCCAGTATCTTCAATATACTAGGATGTTTTTATAATATTTATTCGAGCTACACTCTCACACAACTACATAAAATGGTTAAAGAACATACGGTTTCCGTGGATGGTGATATTCTGCCTCCCAAAACGATGATTGTTAAATACTCATTTAACACCTTCAAAGGTGGCCATTATGATGTCACTATTTTTATATATGATATATATAATATGTTTATTTTTTCTTTATGCTTCTGTATTTTTCATTTTGGGCATACTTTTATGGTTTCCATTATGGGTAAACACGATATCTTCATTTAAGGAAGTGCGGACTACCGCCCCCTCAAAGTGATGTGATTCGTTAATGCCATATGTGGGACGTGTAATGGATGGATTTAAAGTTATTATATATGATTTTATACTGGAATTATAATATACCTCTATATCATTATTATTTATTTCCATTAAAGTGTGAGATAGAAATGAAAGTAGCGTTCATGCGTACGTACGGCTTACCATCTCCATGAACGATGCATTTCATTTCTAATCCCCAAATGTAATGTACTATTAAAAGTACATGTATATAATGGATATATATAATTAATGATATATCTGAATGATTATTATAATTCTGGAATTAAAATATACATACCTCTCATTTAGTTTTAATTCCATTAATATGACAAAGAAATGAAAGTAGCGTTCATGCGTACGTACGGCTTACCGTCTCCATGAACAGTGCATTTCATTTCTTACCTCTAAATGATTATGTAATATTATAAATACATGTATATGCTGGATATATATGATACATATTATATCCAAATCGGTAATTTCATTCTGGATATAAAGAACCTTTGACCACACGAACAACATGTAATTGTAAGAAGTCCACTTTCGACTTAAGAACCAAATAATGACAAAACAAACATTATTAACTTAAATGGTTACATAATGTTTATAACATGGCAATAAGTGATATAAAAGGAATAATTAACTTTAAAAAGGTTCTTAATCAAGTATAAATTAACTCAAGTTTATTATTCAGGACGTTAAAGAACGATCGAGTCAAGTCGGACCCGAGGTAAGGGACTTCATCTCAATCTCCTTTCATTGAGGCATATTTTGTTTTATACAGAACTTTCATTTATACGGTGTATAAACCCCTTTGACTTTTACTTTTATACAAAAGGAATCTTTTTCTACGAAGCGTTTTACTAAACGACAAATAGGAATGTTTTTTAACGTACGCGGTGACAACGACCTTTTCCGCCGCCGCGAGTATTATTTGGTCTTTGGCTTTCTCAACAAGCCGTAATGTTTTTAGAATAAAATAAATACCATATACTCTTTTATGTATTTTGGTATTGAAAATGGTTTTGAAAAAGGATTCTATTATGTCAATATATTTATGATATATTGTTATTGAAATGTGGAAATTTTATTTTTCCTTTATATTGGTTTTATGTTTTATGATTTTATATTGGTACTTGGACATTTTAACGGGTGGTTACTTTATAAACCATATGATGGGTGGTGCCGTGAATACCAGGAAGGGTGGTTACGTTATAACCTCCAATGCATTGGGTATGGAAGTTGGCCGTATGGCTATTCCATTAAGTATGTATGGAAATTGTCCGTATGGCTATTCTATTAAATGATATGTGTGGAAGTGGACCGTATGGTTATTCCACTTAAGTATGTTTATGTCCCAAGTTACCTTTATAAATGTTATGTGTTCTTTTTATGGATTTTATGTTAATACTTTGGTTACAAAAAGGTAAGTAATGATACTTTATTCAGTGAATATTTTTTACAACTTCATGAAGGTGAAGGTATTACTTTGATAGAGTATACATGGTTTATTTGATGTTTGAAAAACTAACAGTTTTCATTCTTTATGTATCCCTTACTGAGCTTTTTATGCTCACCCCAAGTTTTTTTGAAATGTTTTTCACAGGAATTAATGTGGAATAAGGTCAAGGATGGGATCAAGGGAATGTCATGCTATATAAAACATGGAACTAGACATGTTTCTTTTAAGAGTTTTTTATTAATTTATGGAAACTTAGTAGAAGTGACTACTTTGTAATCTTTTGAGATGTAATAGTTATGTTCTAATTCTCTAAAACTCTAAACCTGAAAAGATCCTCAACGTGTAATCTTGTGATAACTCAAGATTAAGTAAGGTTTAAGGCTGGGGCCTTATAGTTTTTATCAAAGGCCGTTTTAGACAACTTTAGGAGTTAGAAAAGTGTCAAATTATAATATGATTGAAATGATATAGCATTTGCGGATTACCATGTTGCTTCGCCTAAGATATTTCTGTGTTTAGAATGGTTTTCCGCAGAGGAAACAAAGCAGCTATGTTGGGACGACATCAGGAGGAAGATAACCTTCCAAATCAGCAACCTGAGATGGTCCGAATCAGAACTGAATAGTTTGTTGCAGTGATGGAACAGTTGACTCAGACTATAAATAGTGGTGGTATCCATGCACGAGATCAGCCAGATCAACCGCAGAGAAACATGTCAGTGGTGGAACATTTCATGAGGCAACATCCCCCATCATTCAGAGGATCATCTGACCCTGTGCAAGCTGAAGGGTGGATTAAAGCACTTGAGAAGATTTTTGATGTCATGGGGTGTTCAGAACATCAAAAGGTTAGTCTTGCTATTTACCGTTTTGAAGGTGAAGCTGATCAGTGGTGGTCGATGGTGAAAAATATAAGGGATAGTGATGAGATTGAGGATATTCACTGGGACGAATTCAAAGGTATGTTTCTTGAGAAATATTTTCCTAAGGTGGTTCATCTTAGGATGGAAAAACAGTTCCTAGAATTGAGGCAGGAGGATGATTCAGTGGCTGCATATGAAGAAAAGATCACTCGATTGGCAAGGTATGCTCCAAAATTCATACTAGATCTTGATAGTAAAATAAACCGTTTTTACTCAGGGTTAAAGCCAAAGTATCGAAGGGCTTTAGCTTCTCATGATTTCAAAAGTTATGAAAAACTTGTTCGATGTGCAGAGAAGGTGGAAATGGAGTTTGCCGATGATCAGGTGTTCTATGACAAACAACAGAATAAGAGGTCTAGTTGGCAGGCAAAGGGGAAGAATTAATCAAAGAAGCAAGGAGGTAAGAAAACCAAATATCTATCCTGTGAGAAGTGTGGTAAAATGAATCCTGGAGAATGTTTATCCATGTCTGGTAAGTGCTTTCGGTGTGGTAAGTCTGGTCATATTGCTCGTAACTGTAAGGAAGATGATAAGCAGGCAATGAAAAGCCAACGGTAAGATGTTTTAAGTGTAATAAAATGGGTCATTATTCAAACGAGTGTCCAACGAAGAACTCAACTGGGGGAATGCAGCCAGACTACAAGCAGAAAGGGGCGGTGAAATCCATTGCAACAACTTCAGCAGATGTTGGGCCATCTAATGAAGTGGTCTCCGCTCCAGGGAGCTCAGTATTTTTCGAAGATTTACTTGAGGTCAGGGTACCATCCGTTGAAAGTAAAAGAAGCCGACGTTCCGAAGAATACGTTCCATACTAGATATAGCCATTATGAATTTTTAGTTATGCCTTTTGGGTTAACCAATGCACCTGCTGTATTCATGGACCTTATGAATAAAATTTTCCATGAGTTCTTGGATAAGTTTGTGTTTGTGTTTTGAGGTTTGGGAAGAGGTTATGTGTGCCTTGTGATTCACAATTGAAGAATGAGTTGTTATGTGAGGCTCATAGTTCCCCATTTTCAGTTCATCCTGGCAGTACTAAGATGTACATAGATCTATGGGAGTATTACTGGTGGGATGGAATGAAAATAGATATTGCTGATTTTACTGTGAAGTGTTTGACATGTCAACAGGTTAAAGTAGAGCAACAGTTACCTAAAGGGATGATTCAGCCTTTACCAGTGCCAGAGTGGAAATGGGAAAACATATCCATGGACTTTGTTGTGGGATTACCGAGGACATCTCAAGGTAATAATGCAATCTGGGTTATTTTTGATTGCTTGACAAAATCTACTCATTTCCTTGCTATATGAGATACTTTCTCTCTTGATCAACTTTCCCGTTTGTATCTTAAAGAGATAGTCAAGTTACATGGAGTTCCTCTCTCCATTGTATCAGATCGTGATCCCAGGTTTACTTATAACTTTTGGAAAGGCCTTCATAAGTCGTTGGGTACTGAGTTAAATTTTAGTACAGCTTTTCATCGTCAATCAGATGGGCAGTCAGAACGAACAATTCAGACCTTGGAGGATATGCTACGAGCTTGTTCGATGGATTATCAGGGAAGTTGGGAGCAATATCTTTCTTTGGTTGAGTTTTCTTATAATAACAGTTTTCATTCTAGTATACAGATGGCACCATTTGAGGAATTATATGGGAAGCGGTGTCGAACTCCAGCATTTTGGGATGAAGTGGGTGAAAGGAAGCTGATGGGACCAGAATTGGTAGAAGAGATGGCAGAAAATGTTCAGTTGATTCAGAAGCACATGAGAACAGCTCAGAGCAGACAGAAGAGTTATGCAGATAACCGGAGGAAGGATCTATCTTTCGAGGTAGGTGATCATGTTTTTCTCAAAGTCTCACCATGGAAAAGTGTGATGAGATTTGGTAAGAAAGGAAAGCTGAGTCCAAGGTTCATTGGACCGTACGAAATTATAGAAAGAGTTGGATCAGTTACTTATTGAGTGGCTTTACCTCCGAGTTTATCTCAGGTACACAATGTTTTTCATGTTTCAATGTTGAGGAAGTATATGCCAGATCCATCTAATGTTTTGAGTCCAGTGGTAGTTCAGCTGGAAGAGAACCTATCTTATGAGGAACAACCGGTCCAGATTCTTGACCACAGGGAGCAGGTGTTACAGAATAAGGTGATTCATCAGGTAAAGGTTTTGTGGAAAACCCATGTGATTGAAGAGGCAACGTGGGAATCTGAAAATGCTATGAGAGATAAATACCCCCACTTATTTTGATAAGTGAATAAAATTGCGTGGACGAAATTCCCAAAAGGGGGGAAGGATGTAACATCCTAGGTAATTAAAGAATAATGAATTTTTATATTTATTAATATTTATGAATTAAATATTAATTTTATTTAAAAGGGGTTTCTACGTTCGATAGCGTACTCGATACGCAACGATGAGTTTCTTTGAAAACTTACGTTGCACACAAGTAATAAAATAATATTATTTTAAATGTTAGTTATCAAGTAGTCGTTGTACTGGCGGGAATGGATAGAAATAACTAAAATATGATTATATATGTTTTTAAATGTTCTTACATTTACCCAATAAAATATAAAGGCTTAAAATACGGAAAGAGTTCAATTTTAGGCATTTATACTCTAATTTTCACTAAGGGTTCACTTATCACCTTTTGACGGCGAACCGTCATTAAATATAGTTTTGATCAATCTTATAAATTCTATTGGACCAGAAATAACTCTTCTTTAGAATCGGGACATTAAAATTTACCTTGTGTAAATTTTTGGTACCTTTCCGATAAAGTACATTTTTTTATGAATAGTGTAAAATGTTGTATTTTAATTCAAATCCTCTTTTTAATCTAATTTATTTATATGATTAGATTATCTTTTGAATTGTTTTTAAATTGAAATTAGAGAATATTTTTACCATTAAATTCAATAGTGGTCGTTGGAATTAATTTCACTTTGAAATCAGACTTAAACTAGTGTCAATCTTTTGATACTTATTGTTTCATAAAAACACGCTATTTACTCTGACAGTGGGAATTAATTCTTAAATTAATTAATGTGAATTATATGTTTTGAATTTTTTAAAATATAATTCATTTTTGAATTCGTAATATCAAATATAGCTTAGGGTGAATTTTTGGTAATTTTCTGAAAAACATCAATTTTTGATTAATAGTGAAACCACTAAGTGGTACTTATAAAGACTGATTTTCCGTTTAAATGAAATTTTGCCATCATTTTGTTTTGAATTTCAAAAATCCGACATACATGGTTGTCATTAATAAATAAAATGAGGTTCAATGAGATTATAATAATTTTTTGGTGATTAGTAACATATTAAGTTCTTAATCGCGATTAGTGGTAATTAGGGTAGTTTAAGGTATAAATAATGCTTTAATAATATGAAATGACCTAGACACATGTCCCAACCTTATTGGTTGTGTCATGGCCGACCAAGACAAGCCATGGGTCAACTTTGGGACCCCATGGAGACACTTTGGTTGGGAAATGACATAAATAACTTTTTATTAAATGTTAAAGTAAAAATGACACAAACAAGAGATGTTTTACAAAAACAATTTTTACATGGGGTTATAAAGATCATATTTTTGATTATAAATACTCATTGGAAAGATAAAAATATTTACTACATCATAGTATTTTTTTTATAATTTTTAGACATTAAATAAATTAAATTATTTATGACATAATAATGATGCAGCGATGACATCATTATTTGACGATTTAAATAAAATGGAAAGATAATGCAAAATCTATGAACTAAAAATGTTCAAAACTTATTGGATGGGTGGATTTAGAACCCTTATCACCTTATACACGAAGTATTTCAATGTTGGACCTTTTAAAACAGAAACAAATTTTCAAATAAAGTAATATTTCTTTACTTTCCAAAAGTTCCCCTCCTCTCCTCTTATAAAAGGCCCCCAACTCTACCTCATTTCACACACTCCTCAAGCCTTTGGCTCGGCCAACCCCTGCCCAATTACTCTCTCCACATCCCTATCCTCATCCTAGAGGATTCCCTTTGGGCAGAATCCTTTCAAAGTAAGCCTTTAGGCTCAAATCAAAAGGAGTTACACTTTTAATGGTAATTCATTCTCTCTTGTTCATTTGTTTTATTTTGCTTCTCCAACCCTCTAAACTCTTTTTATTTACTTCTTTTGTAACAAAACCAGTATCTTCAATATACTAGGATGTTGTTATAAGATTTATTCGAGCTACACTCTCACACAACTACATCAAATGGTTAAAGAACATACGGTTTCCGTGGATGGTGAAATTCTGCCTCCCGAAACGATGATTGTTCAATACTCATTTAACACCTTCAAAGGTGGCCATTATGATGTCACTATTTTTATATATGATATATATAATATGTTTATTTTGTCTTTAAGCTTCTTTATTTTTCATTTTGGGCATACCTTTATGTTTTCCATTATGGGTAAACACAATATCTACATTTAAGGAAGTGCGGACTACCACCCCCTCAAAGTGATGTGATTCGTTAATGCCATATGTGGGACGTGTAAAGGATGTATTTAAAGTTATTATATATGATGTTATACTGGAATTATAATATACCTCTATATCATTATTATTTCTCTCCATTAAAGTATAAGATAGAAATGAAAGTAGCGTTCACGCGTACGTACGGCTTACCGTCTCCATGAACGGTGCATTTCATTTCTTATCCCCAAATGTAATTTACTATTAAAAGTACATGTATATAATGGATATATATAATTAATGATATATCTAAATGATGAATATAATTCTGGAATTAAAATATACATACCTCCCATTTAGTTTTAATTCCATTAATATGACAGAGAAATGAAAGTAGCGTTCATGCGTACGTACGGCTTACCGTCTTCATGAACGGTGCATTTCATTTCTTACCTCTAAATGATTATGCAATATTATAAATAAATGTATATGATGGATATATATGATACATATTATATCCAAATCGGGAATTTCATTCTGGATATAATGAACCTTTGACCACACGAACAACATGTAATTGTAAGAAGTCCACTTTCGACTTAAGAACCAAATATTGACAAAACAAACATTATTAACTTAAATGGTTACATAATGTTTATAACATGGCAATAAGTGATATAAAAGGAATAATTAACTTTAAAAAGGTTCTTAATCAATTATAAATTAAATCAAGTTTATTATTCAGGACGTTAATGAACGATCGAGTCAAGTCGGACCCGAGGTAAGGGACTTCGTCTCAATCTCCTTTCATTGAGGCATATTTCGTTTTATACACAACTTTCTTTTATACGGTGTATAAACCCCTTTGACTTTTACTTTTATACAAAATGAATCTTTTTCTACGAAGCGTTTTACTAAATGACAAAAAGGAATGTTTTTTTAACGTACGTGGTGACAACAACCTTTTCCGCCGCCACCAGTATTATTTGGTCTTTGGATTTCTCAACAATCCGTAATGTTTTTAGAATAAAATAAATACCATATACTCTTTTATGTATTTTGGTATTGAAAATGGTATTGAAAAAGGATTCTATTATGTCAATATATTTATGATATATTGTTATTGAAATGAGGAAATTTTATCATTCCTTTATATTGGTTTTATGTTTTATGATTTTATATTGGTACTTGGACATTTTAACGGGTGGTTACGTTATAAACCATATGACGGGTGGTGCCGTGAATACCAGGACGAGTGGTTACGTTATAACCTCCAATTCATTGGGTATGGAAGTCGGCCGTATGGATATTCCATTAAGTATGTATGGAAATTGGCCGTATGGCTATTCCATTAAGTGATATGTGTGGAAGTGGACCGTATGGTTATTCCACTTAAATATGTTTATGTCCCAAGTTACCTTTATGAATGTTATGTGTTCTTTTTATGTATTTTATGGTAATACTTTGGTTACAAAAAGGTATGTAATGATACTTTATTCAGTGAATATTTTTTACAACTTCATGAAGGTGAAGGTATTACTTTGATCGAGTATAAATGGTTTATTTGATGTTTGAAAAAAAAACAGTTTTCATTCTTTCTGTATCCCTTACTGAGCTTTTTATGCTCACCCCAAGTTTTTTTGAAATGTTTTTCTCAGGACTTAATGTGGAATAAGGTCAAGGATGGGATCAAGGGAATTTCATGCTATATAAAACATGGAACTAGACATGTTTCTTTTAAGAGTTTTTTATTTATTTATGGAAACTTAGTAGAAGTGACTACTTTGTAATCTTTTAAGATGTAATAGTTATGTTCTAATTCTCTAAAACTATAATCCTGAAAAGATCCTCAACGTGTAATCTTGTGATAACTCAAGATTAAGTATGGTTTAAGGATGTGGCCTTATAGATAAGGTCATATCAATTCCCTAATATGATGAGAATGTTGATGTGCTATACCGATATTCATAAATAATGTGCTATAGTAGTATAAAAATAATATAATAGGATAAAATGTAAATAGTCTTTCTGGTGATATTACATAAAAGAGGAGAAAACATATTATCATGATGTTTACAATTGGTAGTCTCCAAGATGAGAGATTATAAGAAAATACCCACTATTACAAATTCTTCATGTCTTAGTATCATTTGATATTCCAAAATTTGAGAGTTTGTAAGGGTCTGTAGAATTTAATATTACAAATAATTCATGATATGATATACAATGAAATATTTTTGGGCGAAAAAATTACTTACATATGATAGCAGGATGTTGGGCTATGTTAAGTGCATCATGAATGTTGTGTTATTAATGAGTAATTCTTGGAAGGATTTGCCCCTTTCATCATTATGGAATATCATATCTCAAACCATCGATTCAAATAGAACCATCTCTCTAAATCCCATCACCATAGTGTAATAAAGAGTTTATTTAAATATTGTAAGAAATGATTATTTAACATATAAGTAGTAGTGATGGATATGAATCCTTCTTGGTGATCTTTTTTATGCTAGGATTAAATTATGTAGTGGGATTTTTTATATGGTTTTTTTGGAGTCATTAATTACATTGTTCTGGGTTCCTGGACTCCTTTCTATAATGTTCTGTTCGACATTAAGAATGCCTTCTTAATTAAAACTAGATATAATCCTAGAGAGTCACAAACAATGTGTTATTGTTGATTTCGATTAAATTAATTTTGAATTTAATTAATCTAAGAAATAATATTCTCAAGTCTGATGAATAATTTTATTACTATTTTATCATCCACAAATAATTATTCCTGAATACCATATTTAATATTTATTTGGAAGTTCAATATATTCATGAGGAGTTTGAATAGTCAAATACAATATAGTTAAATAATATTTTTTGTGCATGTTGGATCCCATCATGAAATAATAATAATTATAATAATATTATAATTATTATTATAAGACATGAGGTTTATTAATTGTGATAAAATTGTTTATGGGCATACCTAATATTAAATAATATTTTAACCAAAACTCTAGATATCTATAATAGAGTTATGTCAGTTGGGAATTGTGTGAAAAAAAGAATCTTTGCACAAAATTATATTCTTTCATGACTCCCCTTCTCTCTCCTAATGAAAATGGAGAAACAGAAGTGTGATTCATTCAAAACCAAAGGATGAGTGGTCAACATGAAAAAGTAGTGTTATAAAAATTTCTCTACTATAACATGATATTATATTGTGGTTTCTAAAAGTATAATGTAGAACATGTGGATCACTAATATTTGGATTTTACAGTTGGATACTCACAACATGATGAAGAAAATTCAAAATGTGCCTCTCATAAGATAAAAATCATCCATAAATAAAGGGTCCAAACTCAAAGTATTTATTTTATTTAGATATAAAAATATTAATTTTAATTTTTTTACAAGAAATATCCTTAAATGGGACTTGGGAAAGTATATATTAATAAAATTTAATATATCACTCACCAATACATGCTTGTACTACACCAAGAACATGAAATATATTACATATATATATATCATAATTAATCAAATGCATAATATTTATAATATATATATATATTCATATTTCATGAATCATATTAATGTGTACATTCAAAACATGAATGAATATTTTAGTTCACATCAAATAATTTTGTAACCTAGTGTGGTTTCATAAAAGATTTAAATCAATTGGTCACATCCTATGGAGGTATTGATGAGGTTATAAAATCTAGTTCTCTTTAATAAAACATTTTTCACATCTTGTTAAAGGAAGAAGTAGTTGTCTATTTGTTGCTCTTATTTTTCATCCCAGCAATCCCAAGCTATGAATTTCCCAATATGATGGTCAATCAGAACATCATTAATGATAATGGGTGTCTAGGTACAAGTCAAGCCTGAACTAGAGTGTTGATTCAAATGAAATATCTTATGTATATTCTCAATTTATAAGGCTTCCCCGATAACAATTCTAATTTTCCTTCCCCTTGGAGAAGAGTATCATACTATTATTTATATTTAATATATTGTTCAATATCTTTTTTCTCCCCAGTTGGATACTTCTTATTGTTTAAAAGGATGATGTGATTAGGGATGTATCTCATAAATGACTGGAAAGGATGAATCATCCCAGGACTTAACAGGATTTTCCTATAGAGAATGACTATGTTGAATTATTTTCCCCTTAGGATCGAAATGGAATGTGACATCTTCTAAACCCCAATTTTGTAATTGATTCATTATTTTCGATGTTAATGATATGGTTAACACTAATTATGATTATTGGACAGATTTTATTCTGTGGGGTTAATGGAAGATGGTTGGTGGCATGTAGTCGACAGTTGTTAATTGGCCTAAAACATGATCTATAGAACAATATTCAATTGATATTATAGTTAATTCCCTGGTTTCATCTTACTATGACTAGTATAAACCATTTTATGTGTTCATGATGTCTGTTATGAATATTGAGAATAATTGGTGTATTGATTATGTGGTATATTAAATCAATAATGGAATAAATAGTATGAAGTGTATAGATTATACCAACCTACATAAACTGATGATCAATATATTATATAGTAAATATAATTAACATAATCCTATGAATTTTGAGGTTTGGATGGATTATTATCCTATTACATACCAATAGCCTTCTTCTTTGAATCATTATATAGATGTAGTGAATGATCCTTAAGAGCCTGAATTGAAAGAGCCATCTCAGCATGTTTATCATGTTCAACTTGTTTTATTTAAGGATATTATTGTGTGGAAGTCTAGAATATTCTAGTTCCTGTAGAAAATTTCAAAAGCCATTTATGTTTGGATTCAATGTAATACTCATTCCATTTAAAATTTAACTTAAATTATGATGAAAATATATGATATGTTTCCAAATGACAGTATCTGTAATAACCCTAAAATTCTGTGGAAATTTTTTTCTTAAATTCTTGAATATTTTACAAGTCCACAGTTTTTGATGGCACACGATTCTGAGGCCCGGAGTGCTCAGAATGATCCATCGATGTTTTGATAAGCTTAAATTAAAGTGTGTATGCAGTTTTTTTCTAAAAGTAGAATAACTCTTAAACGTTTACTTGGATCAGAAATCCATGTCGACCATTATGTTCAGGATGGCGGGTTTACCCTAGGCGTGACTTAAGTTTAATCGGTGTGGGCCTCCTATGAGAAAACCCAAAAATCGTATAACAATAAATAAAATATTTAAATAAAGTTATTTTATTATTCAAATGCTTATAACTCACAAACGGTAACATGGATTAAAATCTGAGACCACAAATGAACTCATGAGGATAGGATTTCATTAAGCAGATACTAACATGGGTCAGTAAGGGCCACCAGAGAAAGTTAGTTTTTGGCTGCAAATAAAATAACTAAGTGACAATTATTTAAGTGTAAAATTCATAACATGTAATCGATAACTCGGAATGAAAATCTAAGGGTACCATTGGGTTTGTTGGGGCGTGTTTCACCTAGGCAGATCCTAACCTTGACCGCAGTAGGTCGAGGATGGCTGTTAATAATTTCCAAACTTTATTTCGGGTACGTTCAGTAAACGCGGGAGTGACATTTCATTACTTTTGAACCTGTGCTCGTAATTGAAATCTGAGGACACCATTGAACTCGCAGCACTGATATTCACTTAATGAGACCTTCACCATAGTTTCATTTTATCATCCGTAGAAGTTAGTTTTTGGGGTTTTTAATTAAATTGAATAAAGATAAAGATTTAACTTTATTTTTTATTGGGGGTTGAAACCTCCAAGGGGAGGTTAGAGGTGGGGGGCACCACACCCAAGCCTCACTTGGGGGGATGTTATGGTGGTCGGTCCCACCCGGACATAACTTCCCTTGGGAGGAATATTGGGTGGGGCCCACCCGACCTCTCTATCCCCCCTTAAACCACCCTAATCACCCATTAATATGGGGAGCTTCTACACCTTCCATCCCCAATTTAATGTGCCAACTCCCTTGCAATTAATTAAGGGAATCAACATAATTAATTTGATTTATTTGAATTCATGTCATGAAAAAAATAGTAGGAAAATTTATTATTTTGTGTTGGCACATATTATTTTGTTGGAACATGGAAGAATTTGGAGGACATCACCCTCTCCAGTGAAGACGCCGCCCACGAAGAACTCCCATCATCTGTTCTCTTCCTCTGTATCATAAGAGAAGACGCCACTCGCGAAGAACATCGCCAGTGATGACATCACCTCATTCCACCTCCGACATTGACGAAACAACGTTGTTTTTCTGCGACACTGTCAACAACACCGAACTCGAGGTAGGGGAAATTTTGGATTATTTTTACATATTAATGATACTCTCCAACATTGACAATTATTTTTGGATGGACGATGGAAAAAATGTTTTCAACTAACGTGGAGAGCATGGGCCGAACAAACAAGAACTAACCTACCTCCATTGAATCATTTTTGGATGACGTTGGTGGAGGAGTCGGAAGGGCATGGGGCCATTGCACCGCTCCAGAGAAGAACCGCAGTGAATGAAGAATGTGCGATGCTGTCGCGTCCTGCCGTGCTGGAGATGCGGAACCGCAACCAGGTGGGCCGCGATGGATGGAGGAGTGTGGCGTTCTCGTGCCACACGATGAAGCTGAAGGACGTGGAAAGGTTTTGCCGTAGCCAAGATGGAGGTGCGCTAACACGCTGCACGGAGGGTTGCAGGACCACTGCGTCGTCGCACCGCGGTGGCGGCCGGTTGGGCCGGTCGCTGTGGAGGCGGTCAAGTGGGGCCAGCGGGGTTCCACGGCTCCTAAACTTGTGCAGCAAGACGGTTCTGTCCAACAGACCGGGAGGGCTGTGGGACCCCCTCCCTCACGTGGCCGCCCGCGGCCGGGCCATTTATTCGGGCTATGCCGCACCATCGAGCTATGGTCATTTACAACTCTTAGCATGTATCTTGAGATTTGATTGTCTGATTGATGGAGTGTCTATGAAGATTTAATTCTTGGAGAAAAATAATACTTTTCACATAAATCTCTTGAGGTTTGGAAGTAGTTGGGGTACGGTCTGGTTGTTTTGATCCAAAAAACCAACTGGGCCCCTAGAACAGAAATGCCAGTAACTCTCAGATCGGGCGTCTGATTGACACGTCGTCTATCACTTTGGGTTCCTTATGATGAGATGGAACAACAAGATACATACACTGAGGACTTTTTTATAGTTTATGTATCGACCCATGGCTTGATCAGTGGACCCTCCCGTTATCGAGCTTACTATGTGCAGAAAACCTAGGGTTGGCTGCGACTGTGATGGCTACTGTACCGAAAGCCTCCGTTTGTTCGACATCCATGACTATTGTACCAGGAATCCTCCATCGGTATGATATCTATGACTACTGTACCAGGATCCTCCATTGTTCTGAAAGTTCAGAATTATGTTCCTATATCCTATGTAGGTCCGACAGAATAACTGGTCTTATATCCTGTGTGAGTCTGACAGGTTAGCTGGTCCTGTATCCTGTGTGGGTCTGACAGCTTAGATGTGATAGCTGATCATGTAACCTGTGTGGGTCCAACAGCTTTGTTGGTCCTGTATCCTATGTGGGTTGGACAACTTAGAGGAATCAGTGACTATGTCTGATCATCTCTATCACTATACAAAAGATGTATACCTGTTTGAGCTGAGTCAGGACTTTCAACCATTATCATCATGGGGATTGACTTTACTTTCTTTGTGGAATGGTTTTTTCATGGCTTCTAGAGTTGGAGCCAGTCTTTGATTGATAACTAAAAAATATTTATGAGAATATACCTATGTTGGGTTGGTTGATACTTCATGATTGTATCTTACTACTGTGGTTTATCCTTTGTTGATTTTGGGAGATCTTCGGGGGTCTCGGGGTCCCCTACTGAATATTGTTATACTCACCCCTGCACGGGATTCACCCACACCATGTTGTGTTCTGTGCCAATGATGGTCAGCAGTGATCAAGGCTGAGGGTGACGAAAGGGAGGCTTCTCGGAGCTCGGCTAGAAGGGATGTACCTCGGGGATGAGTTGTTCGAGTTATGGACCTACCCTTCAGGTAGGATTTCCCGGTGGAGGATCCACGAGCTGTTGTCCCTTTTTTACTTGTACTTGTTCTTGTTGTTCAGTTGGGATTGTATAGTGGCCCATTTACTTTCATCACTACCTTTGTATTCAGTTTTACGTACTGTTTTTCTTCCAGTTGTGTACTCTGATTGTGTGTGATTTTTTTTATTAAGGTAATTCCTTCCCAGCATAGGTATTTATGCCCTTGGTTCTATTTTCCAGCCCTTGGCCTAAGGAAGGCGGGCTTGGGGTAGTCACGGAAGGGGTTCCGAGGACGGGTTGTGAAAAATTGGTATCAAAGGGGTTGGTTCTGTATCAGAACTTAGGACTCTTATCTATCTTATTCTGAAGCAATAGTGTTGACAGTATTTAGTGTGGTTTTCAGTCCAGGGAGTCCAATGATGGTGCGGTCAAGGAATTCATACACCAGGACCCAGACTTCTGATTTCCGAATCAGTACACGAAAACACTGATTGCGAGTGTGTTATCAAGAGTCTTATTGTGAACTCATTGTGTTAGCTCACAAGGGATAACTTATTTACTATGGTGCATCAGTTCCTTATCAGGATGTCACTGGGTAGACAGCCAGCTCGGGTTTCCGAGAGAGTACACAATGATGGCCCACTGAACGACGAGGGTCCGTTTTAGGGTCCTCTTTCTATGTTGGAACCATCGAGTGGTGTACCAGTAGCACCACCACCCATAGGGTAGAAGATAAACCCAACAACAATGATGGATGGTGCATGCCGACTGTGCGCATTTTATGAGTTCCAATGGCAGAGGCTTCCATGGTTTTGAGGCGAGACAGATTCCCAGGCAGCAGAGCACTCGATGGAGGCGATTACTGGAGTTTTCCGCCTGTTTGAGACACTAGTAGAGAAGATGTTGATCTTAGATACTATTCATTTTTATTAAGTGACCATAATGATGGTCCACATAGTTATGAGGCTTCGGTACTTGGACCATTTTCCGTGATGGTACATTTGGCTAGTGTGCCAACTATATCACTGCCTGTTGGTCGGTAGACACTACTGACGGTACCGGTAGAGGACACTTGTTGGTTTAGTGCCTTAAATGTGTTTCAGCACCAGATATCCCTCATGTTCCAAGGTGATCCCGACCCACATGCGGCTGAGGACTGGTTTGAGGAGGTGGCTAAGAGTTTTCTAGATCTTATACAGCTTTGGCACGACGACGTGTCAGTAGCTGAGTATTCATCAAGGCATACTGATCATTCTTGTTACTCAGTGAATATGATTAAATAAGTTCTTTAGAGCTCATACTTCTGAGGGAGGTATGTTTAATTATATCCAAGACAACACATTTTCGTCTATGCATTCCTACAAATTTTAGGGTGCTAGAGATATCCTTTGTGGTTGAATGTTCATTGGATGAGCGGATACAACCAGTGAATGTAAGTAGTTGGAAAGCATGAAAATGGCGCCAGTCTAAGAGACTTGAGCGTGTAAAATGTTTCGAGAAGAGTAAGTGTTAAGGACATATGAATCTATAGGGAAACAAACTTGGAATATGATCTAGGAGAGCAGCATGGGATGGTGAACATTTCAACATGTTACAATGACCAGCCTTTATAGTTCCCTCTAGGCTTAAGGAGATGGAGCGAAGAGGAAGAGTATATCAGTATGTGGTCAAGTAGTGTGACCCAAGGGATCTAGGAATGATTTTAGGTACATCCTGTGTCTACTAATAGATGTCATATCAATAGACATAGGTACCAATCATTCGTTCATTCCATGAATCTTGTCCCAGACCTAGAGTTTTCGGTTAAGTCGTTGACTTGACCCTCATGTCTGGAGATACGTTTGGGAGGATAATCAATAATCAAACAAACACAGACGATGTGATACAGCCCTTGAGGTGAGAGTTTCGGTTGGAACCTCTTAGGGGTAGCATCGAGGCCTTATGACTTTAGTTTGGGTATGGAATGGGCAACCACAGTTCATACATTGATTGAATGTATTAGGCATAATGGTTGTGGTTTAACTACAACGTTGGGATGAGGTTTTCCATTGTCAGTGAAAAAGGAAACCCATGCCGCACATGTTAAACTCATTCATAGGAGGGTGCAGCTGATCACTCTTAAATCGGCCAGCCTTACCTTCATGGTAGCAGGAGCGAGTAGTGATCACGTATGATTCTTAGCTGTTGAGATATCATTAGATGAAAAATGCTACCCATGACCTGGAGATAGCAGGATTTGTCTTCTCCTTGATGGTATGGGGGTAATATCTTATGGGATAATGCTTTATAATCTACTCTAACCACCAGAGTCTCAGGTATAACCTCTCACAAAAGGACCTCAAACTGAGGTAGCCATGATGGATTGAGTTCCTCTTAAGACTATGACATTGTGACAGTCTATACTACTGTATAGGGAAACGTTGTAGTAGATTCTCTCAACAGAAGATCAGGCTTTCTAGTTCTAGGACAGGCAATATAGCAGCTGGCTGCGTTGCAGATATCCTTTGTGGATAGAGATGGAGCAACCTTTCTGTAGTCTCTCACATTCTCTCCTCCACTTCTTTAGTGAGTTAGAGAGGAATAGTGTGGGGACGTTGACTGTGAGATGGGATGTGCTCAGATATACACAGGGAAGGCACCTAATTGATTTTTTAATGGTGGGGAGTACGCCATTCTCTACAGGGGATGGACCATGGTACCCTTGCACTTCAAAAAGAAGTGTTGCATGAGTTCCACACATCTCCTTTAGCGGTACATTCAGTAGTGGAGAAAATTTATCAGGACATCCAATGATAGCACTAGTGGCCAAGTATGAAGAAGGAAGTAGCAGAGTTTGTCTCACGATGCCTCACTTTTCAGCAAGTGAAGGTGGAGCACTAGGTTCCCGCTGGCGCGGTACAACCCTTAGTGTTCCCAAAGTGGAATTTGTATGTGATATCCATGGATTTCGTGACGGGACTTCCACGTACATCCAGAGGACATGACTCTATTTGGGTGAACGTCGACCGACTCACCAAGTCGGCCGACATACTACTTTCCAGAGATGGTACGAGCTACCATGGAGAAGGTGCAGATCATCCATGAGCAGATGAAAATGGCATTGAGCAGACAGAAGTCCAATGCTTATAGGAGACAGAGACCACTGCATTTCAATGATGTTGACAAAGTAATTTTATGAGTCTCACCTCGATGAGGTCTATGGAGATTTGGCAAAGGAGGAATGTTATCTATGCGATTTATCGGACCGTTTCAGGTCCTCAACATGGTAGGTGAGGTGTCTTACTGCCTGTCTCTTCCACCTCAGTTGCACCAAGTGCACGACGTCATTCACGTATCTCAGATGAGGAGATACATGCATGACCCTTCCCACATCATCGGGCATGGGGAGATGGACATAAATGATGGGGCGACATTCACAGAGGATATAGTAGAGATTGAGGATCGATGGGAGCAGGTCTTTCATGGACGGTAGATACCTCTGGTGCGTATTCGCTGGTAGCACGAGAACCACCAGGAGAGCACATGAGAGTAGGACGCTCAGATGCGTGCTCCACACCCTCATTTGTTTCATTAGTATGATTTGTAGCATACGAGGACATAAATCCCTGATGTGTTGAGAATGTAATGACCTGGAAATTCCATGGAATTGTTTTTCATAAATTCATGGGATTTCTACGAGTCCGCAGTTTCTGACGGAGTGCGATTCTGAGGCATGGAGGTCCCGGAATGATCTGTCGATGTTTAGTTAAGCTTAAATTAACGCGCATATACAATTTTCCAGAAAAAGTGGAATAACTCATAAATAGTTACTCGGATCAGAAATCCGATGCCACCATTGCGTTCAGGATGGCGGGTTTACCCTAGGTGTGAGTTAAGTTTAGTCGGCGAGGGCCTCCTATGTGAAAACATGAAAATGGCATAACAATAAATAAAATAATTAAATAAATCTATTTTATTTTTCAAATTATTATAACTCACAAAAAGTAACTCGAATTAAAAATCTGAGACCACCGCTGAACTTTTGAGGATAAGATTTTTTTTTTGTAGATATTAACTTCAGTCTAAATGGGCCACCAGAGAAAGTATGTCTTTGACCGCAAATAAAATAATTTAGTGATGATTTTTTTGTTGTAAAATTCATAACTTTTAAACAGTAACTCAGATTGGAAATCCGAGGGCACTGTTGGGTTCGATGGAACGTTTTTCACCTAGTCAGATCCTAACCTTGACCGAAGTAGGTTGAGGATGGCTATTAATAATTTCAAAACTTTTTTTCCGCTACGTTCAGTAAACGTGAAAGCGACGTTTCATAAATTTCGAACCAGTGCTTGGAATTGAAATATGAGGACACAGTTAAACTCACAGTGCCGGTATTTTTTTAGTGATACCTTCACTGCAGTTGCGTCTTGTCGTGAGTAAAAGTTAGTTTTTGGTGGTTTTTAATTAAATTGAATAAAGTTAAAGATTAAACTTTATTTTATGATTGTGGTTGAAACCTCCAAGGGAAGGTTGGAGGTGGGGGGAACCACACCCGAACCTCCCTTGGGAGGATTATTAGGTGGGTCCCACCGACCTCTCTAACTCCCCTTAAACCCCCATTAAAGTGGGGAGCCTATACACCTTCCATCAAAATTAAATGTGCCAACTCCCTTGCAATTAATTAAGTGAATCAACATAATTTATTTGATTTAGTTGAATTCATGTCAATAATAAAATAATGGCCAAGGATATTATTTTGGGTTGGCATATATTATTTTGGTGGAACTTGGAAGAATTTGGGGGACATCACCCTCTCCAGTGAAGATGCCGCCCACGAAGAACGCCCATCTTTTTTCACCTTCCTCCGCGTTAAAGGAGAAGAAGCTACCCGCAATGAACGTCCCTAGCGATGAAGTCACCTCTTTACACCTCCGACATTGATGAAACGACGCCGTTTTTCCATGAATCCATCAACAACACTGAACTCGAGGTAGGTGAAAATTAGGATTATTTTTATTTATGAATTATACCCTAGTACATCGACGTATAATTTTGGATTGACTATAGTGTAAATGTTATTACATAATGCAGAGGGCGCGTGGCGAACAAACACTACCCAATGTCCCTCCATTGAATCATGTTTGGTTGACATTAGTGGAATAGTTGGAAGGGCGCAGTGCCATCACACCGCCCCAGAGAAGAACCGTGGAGAACGAAGGAGTCGCGACGCCATCGCGTCGCACCACAGTGAAGATGTGGAACCAAGGCCAGGGAAGGCCGTGAAAAAGTGGTGTGGCACCGTCACGCCGCACCGAAGAGGAACTTCGGCCGACTGGGCCAGGGTGGATGGAGGAGCACGGTGCTGTCGCGCAATGCAGTGGAGCTGAAGGCCACGGCCAGGTCGGGCCACGATGAAGATGGCGATGTGCCGTCGCGCCATGCGGAGGATTGGGGGACCGCGGCACCGTCGCGCTGTGGTGGAGGCCGATCAGGCCGGCCGGCGTGGAGCTGGTTGGGCAAGACCAGCTGGGTTCCACGACTCTAGAACCGGCGCAGCATGACAGTTCTGTTTGACGGACCGGGAGGGGTGCGGAACCCCCTCCCTCGCATGGTCGGGCGGGCTGCCACGATCCGGGCTGCCACGGCTGGGCGGCCCTCGGCCGGGCCATGCAATATCGGTCCAACCCTAGGCCGGGCCGCCCATGGCCGGGCCTCCCTCAGGTCGGGCCAAAATCTGGCCGGGCCATTTCTTTGGGTTGGCCCACACCTTCGGGCTATGTCGGCCACTCGGGCCGGGCTACACCCGCGGACTGGGTCATACCCCGGTTCGTACAGGGTTAGGACGGGTTGGTCCGAATGGGTCAGACCGGACACAGACCCGATATGGTCATTTAAATCTTTTAGCCTGCATCTTGAGCTACGAGTGTCCAGTAGACGGACCATCTGCAATGACGGAAATCATTGAGCGAGATGATACTTTTGGCATAACCCTCTTGAGTATTCGATGTAGGTGGGGTACGGTCAAGATGGATTGAACCTAAAAACCAACCGGGGCCCTCGAATGGAAATTCTAATAACTCTCAGACCGGGTGTCCAATTGATGCACCATCTATCACGTAGGGTTTATTATGATTAGACGGAACTAAGAGATACATCAACTCAAGACTTTGTGATAGTTTTTGTATCGAAACTTGGCTCAAGGATAAGACCCTCCTGAAATCCAGCTTACTATATGTGGGAACCCTAGGGCTAACTGCAACTATGATGAATACTATACCAGAATCCTCTGTGGGTTCGACAGGGATGACTAATGTACCATGAATCCTCAGTGGGTTCGAAAACGATGACTACTATTCCGGGATCCTCTATGGGTCTGAGAGTTCTGTCTTCTCTTCCTGTATCCTGTGTGGGTCCGACGGAATAGCTAGTCCTGAATCCTGTGTTGGTCCAACAGCATAGCTGGTCCTGTATCTAGTGTCGGTCCAACATCATATATGTGATAGCTGGTCCTGTATCGTGGGTGGGTCTGATAGCTTATCTGGTCTTATCCTGTCTGGTTCTGACAACATAGATGAATGAGTGACTACATCTGATCATCTCTATCACTATAAAAAAGATGTATACCTATGTAATCTAAGTCATTTCTTTCAACTATTATCATCATGGTGATTGAATTTACTTCCATTGTGCAATGGTTTGTGCTTGGGTTCTAGAGTTGGAGCCGGACTGTGATTGATAACACAGGTATATGTATGGGTATATACCTAAGTAGAGTTGGTTTATACTTCGTGATTGAATATTTCTACTGTGGTTTATCAATTGTGGATTTTGGGAGACCTTCGGGGGTCTTGGGGTCCCCTACTAGGTATGGTTATACTCACCCCTGCACGGGCATCAGTCACACCTTGTTGTGTTCTGTGCAGATGATGGTCAACAGTGATCGAGGCTGAGGGTGACGTACGGGAGGCTGCTCGGAGCTGGACTAGACAAGACGTACCTCATGGACGAGTTGTTCGAGTTCTATACCTACGCTCAAGGTAGGATTTCCCGGTGGAAGATCTAGGAGCTCTTTTCTCTTTTTTACTTATACTTGTTCTTATTGTTCGGTTGGGTTTGTATACTGGCCCATTTACATTCAGCACTACCTTTGTATTCAGATTTACTTACTGTTTTTCTTACAATTTTGTACCCTGATAGTGTGTGATTTCTTTTTATAAAGGCAATGCCTTCCCTGCAAAGGGATTTATGCCTTTGGTGCTAGTCGCTAGCCCCTGGCCTATGGAAGGCGGGCTTGGGGTAGTCACTGCTTGGGTTCTGAGGACAGGTCGTGACAGTTTCTATTATTTTAATATATATATAATAACTCAATTTTTCATTCTTATGATGATCAATCTAATGTACCCCTACAAATATTTCATTGGTTTCTTCAGAAACCCCCAAGGATGTTGTTTTAGGTTTATATGGTTACCATTTTGAGGAATTGGAATATAATATCTTCTCATTTTATGATTATCTAGTGGTTTTAGAACATATCACCTCAATAATTGATGTGAATATTCAATCCTATCGTAAGATCAACATTCGAAATCAATATTGTAATTGTGAATAAACCATAAATGGATCAATATTTGATGAACCATTGTTTTTTCTATTTTTAGTTATGGTTATTTTTCCCTTGATCTGTGTCGCAATTCCTTCTCTCTTAATATGATGTGTGTTACTGCAAATCAATAATTTTTTTAAGACAATATTTTCATTTTTACATCATCATACGTGGTATGAATGTTTTATTTAGAAGGTTTTTCATATTAATGGAAAAATAATAATTTTAATATTTTTACATAACTATTTTATATGAAATATTTTATAATTAGTGCTTTATAATTCTTTAATGATTATGAGTGTTTATCTCACATCCATCTAATTTCCTTGAGTCAGAATGTTGGGTTTAAAGAACCCCTATCTAGGATGTCATTCATGGACCAATATAAAGTTTCTTTAGTGATCCTAACTATGTATAAATCTAAAATAAATTCTTTTTATAGTAGCTAATTTTCATATATAAATTCAACTATATGATTATGTTTGTTCACACATCATATCTTTTAACCAACGAAAATCAGTTGTGACAGGATTATTCTAATATATTCAAATCGAATGAGGTGTTTTTTAAATTTACTTTTTTTATAAAAAAAATTAATTTAATGCGATTTTCTTATAGATATTTTACTATATCCATGGATGACCTCATATTATAATTATGACCCAGTTTAACTTTTTAAAATATTTTCTAATTCACTATTTTACATCACACTAAGTTACAAAATGTGTTTTTATATGGGTTAAGAAATTATTTATGTCAAAATTTTAATTGAATTATATATATTTCATAGATATGTTGTTGGTACATACCCAATTCTGTTGAAAACACATTTATTTTAGATCATATAGCGGAGTTAGGTCCATATTAATATCAAATTTTATTTAATTAAAATAATATATATATATATAACTCATGGAAAATTTTCGTAGGTAGAGAACTGTGATAATGGTATGGCTAGAGAGAGTTGATTGGGTGTGATTTACATAAATCACTAACAATATTTGGGAGGTTAATTTTTTAATATTGTATCTGGCTTGACATGTTTAAATAAATTTATTGTAGGGGTACTTTGGGTTCCTCCACTGCTTGAACATGATCCCATAAATGGATTGATTTCCCTATCCCCTTAGGATCTAGGCCAAGATGATTCAGGATGAACCCAACCAGCTCGTCATTAGAATTCTCTAGAAGGACATGATTTCATTTACAAGGCATGTGATAGGCCACACAAAATCCTAAAAAAATTACAAAACAATTCTTAATTTTTTATTAACTCTTAGTAATGTTTTAAAAAAATATGTTTATGATACTTGGATTTTTAATGATGTAAAAATGTAATTTTAAAATTATATTAATTTAATAAAATTATCAAAATGATTTTTTATACCATTATTATTGTTATTATTGAACATTGTTCAGTTTAAATGGATCAAGGGAAGAGCATGAGAAAGAAATGTTTGGTATTAATTATATTTGTAGTTAATTAACTTAACATGGAATGTCTATAATAATTAATTAATATTATATCATCATGTGTTGAAATCAAAATTTTTATGTTGTCCCTTGTATCCAAATATGTTATTTTTCATTATAATCATGCATCCTCAAGACCCCCTCTCCAATATGCATGTAATTCTCAATAATGTGGAGAATAGAGTATATATAGTAAACACTGATACCTGGAAAAGGATGAAACTAGATCTCAATGTATGGTATTGGTTAATCAAGGTAACTAGATTCATATATGGATTTATGAGTTTTCCCTTCGGTGTATATTGGTATATCCGTCACTCGATGGAAAAAACATTGTGTAAAACTTCTTATCATGTCAATTAATTTTATAACATGCATGATGAATAATTTTTTTGAATGTATAGTTTTCATGAAATTACATAGAATATTTATCAAGATTTATTAGATTAAAAACAATTAATGAATAATGGAGATTTTATATTTATTCATGGTAAAATATGAGAGTGTGATAACATAGTGAAAATAAAAGATAAATATAATCATATATAATTTACTATGAAAAAAATTAAAAAATAGATATCTTAGAGTAACATTATTTAAAAATACTTCCATAAAATTTATTTTAATTAAAATACAATTACAATGTTCTCAATAGAAATAACTGAGAGTTCGTCATACTATAAGAGAGACTTTATAAGAATTATTAGTCAACATAGCTAAATACATATTCAATGTAATATTCATAACTAGTTTTTGACAGCATTACTTGAAAATAATATAGTAAATCCATGGTTAACAATTATAGTAGTTAGGAATATACTATAAAATCAAGGAATCATGAGTTAATGTAATTGGGAATCCAAAAATCCTACCCGTAATTTCACTATGCAGTGGAACAACTATATATCATAACATGTGATGTTTTTTAGGGAACCATTCCGATTGAATTTTTAAGTGAGTGAACCGTTCAAATTGAATAGTTAAGGTATATAATTGTTTGAAAAAATAATTTCATACATTTCATATAAATAAATTAAGTACTATTTATAATATTACTAATCCAAACAAAGAACTAATATATTAAAATTTTGTTTTATTGATAAAATTGAAATCAATGTGACAATTTAATTATCACTATAACAACTTCTAGATAAATTAAAAAACTTGACAGTTAAAAAATTAAATTAGTGGTATTGGAAATTGTGGATAATACTACACTAGGAACCTAAATTTTTGTTTTTTAGAATTTTATTTATACAGATATTTCATAAAGAGGAATGATGGTTGAAAATGAAGCCTACATAGAGAATTTTGATTATTAATTGGATGTTTGGTGCATCATGTTATAATAAATGTTAAAATATTGAAGAATATGAATGAGGAAAAGGATGGATAATATATAATTAATCATATAAAACAATTTTATTCAGAGATATCAATGATATAATAGAATATTATACATGAAAAACAATTTTTGTATAATAGGAGAGAATTAAATAATGAAATACATCATGTTCTCAATGTAATTGAGTACATTATGATACCAGAGATAATCAAGATAAAACTAAACCATGAAATACATAAAAATCATATATTCCAATATTTATATTGATAATTCTCAAACATCATAATTAAATATAATATTAATAGCATGAGGAATTCATTTCCTCACTTAGGGTAAATGGATCTACAATTATACAGGGATATAATGAACATAAACACAATAACATTTATTATGGAGATGAATTCTAATGGAAGAAGAATTGTGTAGATGTATAAATGAATTTCAGTAGAGCCAATGTACCATCACTTTAATAAAATAGAGACACATAGGTATATTTGTTTTTTTGAATAAAATATGAATTCATAAAAAACTGAGATCAGCGGAAGTACAAGCACATAGGACTAGCATAATTGGATGTTAGGTATTATCATCTTACTTTATTTGGTGTTTATGTTATTTTTGAAAATTATTTTTATAATGATCCTTCAGGTAAAAAAATTATATCAATGTTCTATCATGAAACAATGAAATTTTATTTATTTTATAAAAGTAATAGTTTTTTTAAGGATAAAATATGTTATTGTATGTCAAATCATAACAATGTCTTATATTTACATGAACATGAAAAATTAATTTTTAAAATCAAGGAAATGTATAATGATAAACACTCACATCCGACCACAGTAAAGAATTTCAGTCATAGTCATATAAATGGAAGGTGTTTAAATCAAATATATTAAATATTATATTTATAATCGATTGAGTCATATAACATAGATTTTATCTTGTTTTGTTTTATAAAAAAATGATTAAATCATCATTTAGTGGGGACAAAGAGACAAGTATATAATTTTAAGCATTTATTTATATTTATGTATGGAAATTATTTATAGTAGTGTTAATGGATGTGTTTTCTTACTTAATTACTATTAGCAGTGCCTATTGAAGATATGAATATATTTATATAATGTGGGATAGGTTAGATGTCTTTAAATTGTTTAGGAAATATCATAATTATGTTTAGAATATGATTGTTATGAATATTAAGAATTACATTTTTTATCATGAAGAGAAGATCTTATCCAAAAATCAATAAATAACCTAAAGGAGTGTGGGGTGGTTTCCCAACTCACTGATTCTTACACACCATTTTGAGATGGTGTAATTGAATGATTGAACATATCCTTATTACACATTGTTTTGTGATAATTCATATTGAACTACCATTATTCATTTAGATATATTCTATATATACGGTGGAATATACAATAAACCGAGTACCAAGAAATGGTTCATATGGGATTTTATAAGAGTTATTGTATGAAAAAAAACCTGGGTTTTCAAAAATTATTGTATATAGATGAAAGACACTTTTAATGAAATACACAATTAGAAACATTAATGTCAATGTGAATATATAAATAATACCAAATGGCGATGAAAGGATATTACTTATTAAACCCTTATTATATAAAATTACTTGTTATAAAACATTCCATAATCGAAGAAAGTGAAAATTTTATAATTTGAATAGTATGATAAATATTAAATTTGTTGATGTTTGAGATTAATATTCAAATTTTTTGGTATGAGAAGAGACTCTATAAGATATAGTCATAGAGAACTTAGTTCCCAATACATAATTAATACATAAATCTACATGTGAGGTTTGTGAAATAGAGATATATGGTTTTATTTCCAAGGATATTTGTGAAACATTATTCTTTGATGATAATGAACCTATAACATAAAAGGAAGTAGAATATGATAAATATGTGAAGAAATGGAATTAAAGAATAAATTCTAAAATGGATTCCTGGTTCCTAATTAATTTTGACAATTTGATAGACCACTAGATGGTGTATAACCATGATGGTGGATAGTGATATTCAGGAAAATTATGTATATAGATTTCATAGTAAAAACATAATAAGCATGAAAGGTTACAAAGGGATTACTATAATGTCATGGAATTGAGTATAAAGAAATATTATCATTACTTACCATGATAAAAACTATTAGAATATTACATTCAATTTTATAGTTTCATGATTGTAATATTTGTAAAATGTATATCAAAAATATATTCTTAAATGTGATGTAAGTTAAATATGCTTATATGACTAAAATGAAAGATTTTTTAAAGAATATGAATGCCTCTAAAGTATAAAAACTACAACATTCCCAATATATATTAATAAAATTATCCTGATCATGGAATACTCAATTTTATGGGGCCCTAATAATAGTTTGATTGATTAATAATGTAATAATACCCTTAATAAATATAATGTTTCATTAGAGTCACACTATTTTCTTAGTATTACCTGTTAAAGACATATTATGAGTTTGAAATGAAGGGTATGTATTATAATAAGAAAATTTTATTAAATGAAATATTTTCTAGGAAAGAATAAAATGAATCAACCTACAATCTGGGGATAAATATCTATCAGGATAGAACTAAATGTAAACATAGACTAATTCACTATTCATATATTGAATTTTACCAAAAATGTACAATATATAATTACCCTATAGAAGATTATTAAAAATGTCACATGATAATTATTTCTATTATAAAATATCTCCACAATTATAGGTATACATAAATAGAATGAGTAGAGTCCCATATGATTAAAATGGGGGATCATTTATATGTAATATTATTTATTATGACTAATGTTTCATACAAATTAAGGACCGTTGAAAGATACAAATCAATCCAAGGGGATCTAAACTAGAAAAACATTAAAATGATCATAAAGTAATAGAGATATACAAATGATATGTTACTTGTATATAAAGTATATAAGGATTTATTGATGATGAGAGCTATTGGTACAAACATCCAGAAATATGATGATTCTTGTAAATCATTAGTATACATTTTCTATTTTCAAAACACTAGTTTAGTGAGTTATATAATAATAAAGAAACGAATATTTTATAATTATATAATATAATAAAACAATACAATGACTTCTAATGAAATTAATAATGTAGTTTTTTTGGGTATATTTTTCTCAGATCCTTATGTTGTACCTAGTTGTGCGAACTATATTACAGTGTATATTTTTAACACATAGGATGTTTTATAACTTGAATGATATTACTCAAAGACAAAATGTTACTATTGATAGAGTACCCCTAGAATAAAAATAGTAATACACCTTAATAAAATACATTTTTTATTAGATTAATGTTTATCATATAATAACTATTTTATTGAGAGTAACAACATGTTAATTCTTGTTCAAAAGGGAGTTTTCTGAAAGTTGGTTCCTTGACCAAACTAAAATATGTTCAATTATAACCATTACATATATATGTGGGTATAAGTGTGTATTATTTTCACATTTCTTGATACTAATTATAATTTTTTATACACTATTTATATGGTAATTTCCAAATAATACATGTCATATTAATTATTTATTATATTTCCCAACAATAATGATATATTTAAGATATTATTATATATATAGTTATTATATATCATATGGTCCATATATATAATTATTAGGAGACAAAAATTATGTTTTAATATTAGGTTTATGGTTATAATTAGTAAATATACATCTCTCAGGATGTTCAGAATTAGTGATATCGAGTATTTGAGGTCCTAGAGGATGTCTCGCTAATAAGTACACCACATGTTTTGGGTTTCATTGGTTGTTAGAATCTATAATGTTGTGTACCTATCTCCTTACAAGATAATAAAACGAATATATATCATATTTCAAGTACTTTGATGCATGTTGAAAAGCATGATATTATATACATATAGTTTGGTTTATTGAGTCAAATTTATTCTTTATGACATATCATATAAGAAATAGATTATTTCACATAATTTATATTTGTAAGAATTTTTTTTCATTTATAAGACACAACCTTATCACTATATTGATATTTATGTGTTTCTAAAGACCACAGATAGTATGTTAGTATCAATCACAACTATAATATAAGGGACTAAAGGGTCACATACATGGTTTATTCTAAAGTCAATCCAATTCTAATGAATTTTAAATTTTTGACACGGTGGCCATGTGATTGGGTTTAAATAATATCCAATTGGGATTTATAGAAAAAAATAGATAATTTCATTCTTATTATATGTTATAATATTAATAATTGAATAAATTACTAATAATTTTCACTTATTATTATTTGAATATGAGGAAAATATATTTTGGTAAAATATTCATCATTAATGAATTGTTAAATATTTCATGGTAGAGTGAGGTCAAACTATTGAATAATATTTTTTAATTTTACATGATTTTATTATTACACAAAAATGATAAAATAATTATTGAAATTATGATATGATTACATGGTTTAATGTGTTAGAATTTTTTATTTTTTATGGTTAATCTTATTAGAGGAATAATGTAGAATTACAAAATTATTAAAGCCAAACTATTTAAGCTAAAATAATGCCACGTTCATTGTAACTATTAATTTCATAAAACATTTAGTTTCTCCCATAACCATGATTATTTATTGAGTTTTAAAAATGATTTTTATGAACTAAAATAAAAGGCTTTCTTCACGTATTAGGTAAATTGTTCAATAATGAGCATAACAACGTCAATGGATTCATCGATTAACTATGATAGCTCCAATATTTGGTATATTGATGAGTCATAACATCGTTTATAGAATATTTTGATGATATAGAAGTGTTCAAACATAGGATCCTTTAAACAATCATAATTTTTTATGGGTGAAACAAACCAACATATTCAAATCTAATGAGGTAGGCTTTAGAATTAATTTTAAATCTTAATGTAAATTACATGAGATACTATCATCGATAACTAAGATAAAACATTCAAGATATGATTTTATGATATTTATTGGTGTTAATTTTCAAAATTGATATACTTTTACACTCCCATGACACACTCAGTCCTTAATATCAAATATCTCAATAATTAAATTTTATTTATTTAGTTATTTCATAATTTTAATTCATAAATATTATATATTTATATCATTAATGTATGAAATATTTATTTTAAATAGTCAAAAAAATTCTATAAAATTCACAATAAGTATAAAAACACACAATTTCTCAATAAACATCAGATTTATTTTAGTATAATCGTGACTATGAATTTTTTATAGGTTGTGAAAATTAATGTATATGGTGGTTGATCTTTTTGTATTCAATGCATTGGTATTGTGTTGTATTTGAAGTATTCATTGAGTATTTATTTTGGAATAATGAGAAATTGGTTTATAATTATAACAATATTTAATGAATAGTCTATATCTATAAAAGATAGGGGTTTCTATCTCTACACAAAAACATTATCTTAGAGTGATTTTTACATTATTCGTTTCTAAGATGTTATATAAAATTGTTTTATATATCTTATTATGAAGATGATCATCAATATTTTATAATGTAATTAGAAAATATTTTAGGTAAGTAACACAAATCATGTGTTTTATAAAGTTTTATAGAATAATATTTTTTGATTATATTAATTCGTTCAAATTTGATGGACGTAATAGTAAATCATTAAAATCATGCATACATGAATGGAATACATGAGAATATATTATGATTTTTTCACACTAATTTTAAGGGCTAATGAATAATCTTATATTAGGTGTGGGGGATATGAATAACACTAAAACATAGGTATATATGTCCTGTTGTGATATTTGGGTCACGCTTTCCCAAAAATCCCTATAATTTATAAAAATGAGGAATAGAGTTTGGATAATTAATATGATAGGTTTGTGCATGGACATTCTTATTATTTGTTGATGATTAATATATGATAAGTTATATATTATACTATACCAAAATTAATATGAAATTCTATAATAAGAAGAGATAATCCAAATAGAAATGAAATATATATCCTAAAACACTAATTTATATGATGTACACATAAAAATGTCCATTATTTCATATAGTAATAAATTAATAATATTATTTATTAAATTGTTTTGAAATATGATACCAATATAATAATAAAATTGTTTGAAGATAAAATAGAATAATTATAATTGAATTTTAATTTTAGATTAATTTTTGAAATGTATAGGATCTAAAAAGGAACTTATTAGAATTGAATAGAAATATAATAATATATCTTTATAAAGATGGATATTTTTATTTGGTGGAATAATCCCATCCTCAAATTTGTTTGTGTGGTTGTTCAAAAAATGAATCCATATGATTATGAGAATAATTAGAAATATTAATAATATCTATCTACTATCAGTCAATTATAAAAGTTTACTATGTTAAAATATAGACATGAAATTTTGGATTCATTTAAATTGGTGGATTACATGAAAATGTTCTATCATTAAAAAAATTTAACATGTGAGGGATAAGGTTTCAAAGGTATTTTTTAAATAATACATTAAGAATGGAACATAATTATTCACTATTTTACACAATATTATTTTCTATATAAATTACATAGATAGGATTGGCAATGCTATAATGATTTTATGATCTCTGGAATTCATTCTACAATAATTTTAGACATTGTATTGAATTTTTATTATAAACAAGAAAATTAATGATTCAAATAAAATGGTTTCCTTATCCCCTAAAAATAATAATTATTCTTGTTAAATATATTGAATATATTAGATCCAAATTTTTAATAAAAGAATAAGTAGGTAACATATTTATAAATAAGATGTGGTGTAGAGGGAAATTTATTCAATGAAATTCAGTGAATCAAAAATAATGTGTATGAAAGGAGGGGCATTGTTTCAATTCCATTGAACATTTCCATATAAAGTGGAATTTCAAGGGATGAAAGATTATTTTCAAGAAATATTGTATTAATACCCCATTAGGCATTTATATAACATAATTCAATTATTAGATTTTATAGGTATATGGTAACAACTATACATTATAATTTTTTTTAAATAATTTGAATGTTTAAAAGTGAATAAGAGGTTATGGATGGAGATTTATGTTTTAATTATAATTTAAATGGAATTTTTTTCTACATCTTGGATGTTTTTGAAATATATATCTTCAATGATTATATATTAATGGATTTATATTCAATGTCATTGGATTTATCTTGAATGTAATGATATTAATTACAATCATAGTTCTTTTTTTGGAATTTAGATATTTTATTTTAAATTACAAAAATAACTAGGTTGGAAAATAAGTGATAAGTGTATTTTTTTTGAAGGATAAAAAATTTAATCCATTATATAATTTAACTATGAGATAAATATTACCACCACCCAAAAGATTTGTATTTTAATTAATAATATATAAAGTTAAGATTATTTAATAGAAAACATATAATAGCATATATGGTGTGGTTTCATAAATTTTTTTCCCATCTTCTTATAATGAAAATAATTTTAATTTCAAGGAAATATATTTTGGAGAAAATATAGTTTCTATGAGGCTAGTGATAGTATATGTAAAAATATAAAAATTTATAATGTACTAAATAATTGAACAAGATGGTCAATTAAAATATAATGTCACTTTATATTCGAATGTAAATTTGGGTATGATGGAGGAAAATGTTCTTGATGTTAAGAGAAACATTTTAAATTTTATTACAAAATGATCTCCATGAAAATTTTACATGGGAAAGATGAAAAGAAATTGACTAAACTAGAATGAGTATTAATTATTTTAAAACAACCAATGTTATTAAAATAAAAACATTATATTTTCGAAAATAAATATGTTTGATTATTATGTTTAAATTTTTGAATATCATGATTATTATTAATTTTATCACTATTATTTTGAGAATAATTATTTTTTGATTCTTACCAATTAATGTAGTTTGGTGGAAGAATTTACTTGACTGTTACATAAATATGTGATAGGAATTACATAGAGATGTAATTAGATTAATAATTCCATACAAATATTGGAATCATAATGTCTCTTAATTGTCATTATTATTAGATAAGATTATACTATATTTTAATTATGGTTTTACTAGAATATATTTAAATGAGTTTTAGAATATATTGACTATATTGTGTTATATAAAAAGTTACTCTCTTCATTTTCATTCTATCATTAATTATACATTTAATAAAAGATGTGTAATGATAAATATCCTCTCAAATTATGGTATTGAGATATCCCCAATCCAAATTTAATTATGTATTATTATATGTTTTTATGTCATGTGAAGATTAGAAAGGGTTGAGTTTCATAAAACGATACTAATTTTGGTCTTGAGGCATAAAACAAGTTTTTTGTGCTAGTTGAGCCACTACATATAATGAATGAAGTGTTATGAACATTGTATTTTTTTATTCTGTGGTATTTTTTTCATATTGAATCCCCATTCACAATGGCTCACTTGACACCTAAAATAAGAACCATAATAATTTTATAGATTTAATATATAATCATTGTGGCTTATAAAATTAAGAGGTTGTTTGGTATTTTCTCACCATTTCATCAGTTATGTTCTAACCAAGGTTCAAATAATCCTCTCATACATTGAGAATAACATCTAATCCCTATATTTTTTTAGATTATCTTAGTGTATGTATATAATTAGATAACAATTATGTGAATTTATTTTTCATTTTTCAGGGGAATGTGATGTGCTCATATGTTTGGGTGAATGACATGTAATGTGTCTATTGATTTGATTAGTATTAACACATGGAATTAATAATATATGTGTTGGAAGAAAAGGATTAACTTATTATGTAAATCATATTTGTTTGATTGGTAAGAATAACATATTACTAGATTACACCAATTAAATATGATACATTTGGTGGATATTGTTTTGAATATTCATGTAATTGATGGATATTATGAAAATAATATTTATAGATTAAGTAGAATTGATTATTTTATAAAGGTATCCATTTGACTAAAATTATGAATTAAATAAATCGTAACTATTTAAATTTATACAAACTCGTATGGTTAACATATTGTGGTTTTACGAGTAATGATATTATTTTATAACAAATTATTTATATAAAACTAAGGGATCTACCATTAAATGAGTTTTTCAGGATATCTTGAAAAAGATAATAAATATTTTACATAGTTATTGTACATATTAATTTACCTTTATTTAAAATAAATTTTAACTTCTTGAAATATTTTTTATGATATCAAAAATGTATTTTGGGTATAGGTTCACATGTAATTACATTTTATGTGGCATATGTTGGAGTTGTTTTATTATTGCGGGGTTTAAGTGTGATTAATACATTGATAACAATATAAACTACTGTAAACCAAAAATGTGGTGTTATAAATGAAATCATGGATTTTTTTATATGCAAACTAAGGCATATTGATGCTCTCTACACAATAATTTAATCCGTAGAACTGCATGAATTTTATTATAACACTTTTTTATTGATTTTTATTCTATATAATTAACAACGATCCTATCAAGCATTATAATTTTTTTTGCAAGTGTTCATTATGTGAAAATAAAATATCTAAAGATTCGATCATTTAATCCAGGTTTTCAAAATGTTATAATTTTTTTTACTTTTTTTATTGTTTAATGGTTTTTGACATTTAAATTATTTAACGGTGAATGTGTATAACATTTTTAACATTAAAATAATTTCCTTGAATCCTATAATTTTTTTTAAAACCTTGATATGATATAAATTACTCATATTATAGAAACTCATTAAATATGAATCTATTTTTATTTTTTATGTACTTAAATAACGATATGGAAGACCATTCCAGAATGAAAATCCATCCCATGAAATAAGATATTCATATAGACCATTTATGACCCTCAAAACAAAGATAATTTTTAATTTGAGGTTTCACCACCAAGTCCATATAGAAGTTATTCTAATGACCATTTGATCATATTAAAGCTATATAATTTATTTATATATATTAAATTTAAATAAATTATTTTTAATTATTGAAAATTTTTATTTGAGGATTTGGGACTACATTATTTAAATATAAAATGTCAGATCCATAACAATTCATTAAATGACATTACATCATTAATTTATTCAACATTTTATTTATTATGAAATTATATAATGAATTGAAATATCCCATAACCATGGGGAAATTCTTTATAATGTACGAATATAATAGTAAAAAATTCCATTCAAATGATCAGTATTTATATATTTATTCATATCATCATTTCATTACGGATTTCCTTTACTTAGTATTTATTATACCTCACTCATGGGTTAGAAATTATGATTGATCGCATGTTTTGAATTATTTATGTCAATCACTCAACAAGGTATTAATTTAAATAGTTTCATTGAGGCCTTTAAAATATTATATCACAGGTATTCCTATAATTGTTAACCAAAAATGTGTTTAATATTGTTTATTCACTGAATAAACAATGATTATGATATATATGGTTAGACATTCCAATTATAATATTATTACTTGGCACAATATCTATTCGTAAAAGGTTTTTTTTATCCGTGAACAAATGATTATAATGTTATAATATAATCCCTTGAAAATTTATAATTCTTATCAACAATATCTCAAATGTTTTATGATTATATTAGGTTTTTTCTGTTTCTTTAAGAAATTTTTTTTTACATGTTACCATAATAAAATTTTATTTCACATTATTGATAATCATTGTTCTTTGTAAATTTCACAATAAATAAGAGTTTTATAAAGGATAAATGATAAATGAATCTTAATCACATCTAAAAGGGGAGTTAACAAAATATTGTTAAATTGATCTTGCATATTTTGGTAATTATAAATAACAATATACATATATTTTATGTAATAAATTATAGTTAATTAGGTTTTATGTTATGAAATGAATATCGGGTTATTATCTCATCATATACAAGATTGTGAATTTAGGTAATCAGTTAATAATTTAAAATTTATTATTAAAAATAAATAAATAACATCAAACACATTTTTTTATTTTAAATTTTATAAAATGACTCATTTTATTTCTTGATAGAAAATAAAAAATTCATAATAATTGTTATATATTATTTTTTCGAAAATATAAAATTATATTGAAAAAAAATTAAAGGGATTATTTTGGATTAATTTTTTTTTAAGGAAATTATTTAAAACTAAAATTTATTTCAAATAATCTAAAACCATCGAATATAAAAAACCTATACAATAAGACTAGTTAAAATTTATTTCTAAATATCAACATATAATTTATTCATTTTAATTACAATAGAAATTTTGAATTTTGAATTAATTATGTTAGCAATTGAAGAATGGTATTTATTTATTAAAGTATTAAATAAGATTCATTATAATAATATAAAATAATTCTTTATTTTTACATCATTATGTTTTCATGAATATGAAAATAAAAATAACTAAAATATAATATTTTATTATATAAAAATTAAAAAACAGTATATAATTTTTTTTTATTTCTATATTTATGAAATAATATATATTTTATTTATAAAATTAAATAATATTACCCAAATTAGTTGTTCTTCATTTTATAAATATTAATAATGTAATTACTTTACATAAAATGTATTATTTTCAAAAAAATAAATTATTTAATAAAAATTTATTATTTTTTATACAATATTTTTTTAAAGTGAACCTATAATTTTTAAAACTCTAATAAAATTGTAATGAATAATTATTATGTTCTTTTTATATGAAATTTGTAATAAAATTTATAGTGATAAAAACCTAAAAATTTCTTTCAAAACACTTAATAAATAAATATAAAATATTTCTAAATTTGTAGAAGTATAATAATAAACATGATTTTGGATAAATCAATAAATTTAATTCAATTTGCATTAGAATTGTTAAATGTGAGTTTTTTAGATCGACCGTGAAACCCATAGAATTGATTAAACATAATGGTTATAAAGAATATTTCACAGGATAGATAAATGAAATGAATAATGTTGTGTTGTCTAAAACATGTATAGTTGCACATGATTTTTCGTAGAGATACATAACTGATTATAGTTTTAAAATATTATCATGTAATGTATGTTGTCATTTTTTATTTCATAACATTGGATAAGTCTAAAAAAATAGAATTATATATTTAGGTCTATATTTTTATTTCCATATGCTATGTGGTTTTGGGGTGCTGGGGATTTTGTGAATGAGTTTGCAGGTGAATTGTGGTAGAAGAGGTGATTTTGTGTATAAAAATATCTTTCAAAATAATAACAATATAACTTCCGAACCAATACCATGATCATTATATTGTCCGCTTTGGGCCTAGCCCGCACAGTTCTTATTTCCCTGGGCTCTGGCCAACATGCATCTCCCCGGAAAAGGCCTCACGATTGAAGAGGTATCCACACCACCTTAAATAGGGGTGCTTCAGAATCCTCCACCTTCAATGTGGGATTACAATATTATACACCTATAAGAACACAATTTCCTACCTAGAACATGAAATATACACTAGATTTGATACCATTTGTAACGGCGTAGTCCAGCCCATGATCATTATATTGTTCGAATTGGTCCAAGACCGCGCGGTTTTACCTTCCATAAGATGTAGCTCTCATGCATCTCCTAGGTAAAGGCTTTATGATGGGAGAGGTATCCACACCAAATTATATAGGGGTTTATCGTGCTCCTCCTACTTTGATGTGGGATTCCCAAAATCACTGTAAAGTCCCAGTTCTGGGTTCCGCTCAACGGTGCCCCATAACCGGTACGTCACTTGGCCTGGGATTCATTTCCCCATATGCCCGAGGTAGCCATATAGTACTGAGGGCCTTGTGTGTGATAGTGGGGAAACTATTCCCTCATTTGTAGAGTAACACAGACAAAATAAAAAGTAATCAATAAAGGAATAAGTAATAACATACAACATAAAAAAATAGTAGAAGACTGATAGAATAAAAAACTGAATCATATATAAATAAATGATTCATATCACATGTATCTTTGAAAGTATCCAAACAAATCACAAATCTTGAAATATAATATATAATCCAATGTACATAAAATAGTAATCTCCAACAGTATCATAATCTTTAATTAGGTCCCATGCTCTCCATCTCCAACCGAAATCAAGTACCTTATGAAGAAGGGCCCCAGTATATATATATATCTCAAAGCATATAATAAGTTTGGGACCATAATCATTGACCAAAATAAGGTGTGAGATAACTCATAGTAGGAAACCCCAAAATGATATGTCCCTAACATTTAGAGAATAATTATTGGAGGAAATGTGCAAAATGAAGTAATAAAAATAAAAGTACTCAAAAGTAAAAAAATCATATAGTTTCCAATTATGTTCATTTATATTTATTTTTTACTAAATCCATTGAATAATATAACCTTGAGATCTAGCATAAGATCTATATCCCATGTATAAATGTAACAATATATTTCTCAGAAGACCATCTAATAAAAAATTAATACAGAGTCCAAGATCATGCATTTTCTTGGTGGACTCATCAAAATCAATCAATCATTCATAAGAAACCCTCTGATATTTTTTTTCACATTTTAACCTCTCTGGTTTAACATATCATCAATTCAATAATGAATGACCATCAGGTAATGCACACACAGTCTAACCCCAATGGGCCCACATATCATTAATCAATTACAAATGACCACATGGGAAGCTCTGATGGTCAATACCCTTTTGTATTCCTAGAAACAATAAATTATAATGACAACTTTGGAGCTCTCACATTGAATTCTCAAAGGTCCAACATTTATATAAAAATGACCCTCTAGGTAGCTCTCACGGTCTAACCCCTCTAGTATAGGGAAAACTGAAATCTCTCATAGTCGATACCTATTTGTCAACATAACATAAATTATACATAAATGACCATACCTATGGAATACCTCATAGTCAATTCCCCTTGGATAACTTCCAAAATGCAAAACACATGCACCTAAAAAAACTATAAATCCTCCATACCAACACAAGGCATGGAAACAAAGATTTCTTTAAAGGAATTTCTAGACCTAATGACCTTAATTAATCAAACATGGGAAACTCTCCGAAAATCAAGTTACAAACATTATGCCAAAAAATAAACACTTTCTCACTCAACAAACCACAATAGTTTTTAAATAGTTTACACTTATTAATCATGCAATACCCTAAACATGTGTATTCAGATATTAGAGCATGTTTATCCCAAGAAAATCAATAAAAGGAACAAACCACCTCCCATGATGTTAAATGATCAACACTCTTTAACCTCATTTATTAAATCATCCTATATTGACATAGGTCTATTAAAAGGGGTAAACTGATCAATCCTTGATAAATCATGAGATGATAAATTAGAATGACATGCTCTAGGTGAGGAGAGAACTCAAATATTGGAATCCAATGCACATGGGGGCATCTCAATCATAGCTCAGACAGAGGAACAAGAGGATCCCAAGAATCAATGGTCGTACGTCTATTTCCTTTGTAAAACACATGGTGATTGAAGTTTTTTTAGATATAAGATGACATCCTGCACCGATATAGCACATAAAAATAAAAGTACATGGACTATATATTTAGTGAACAATACACATAATAGCCTCAACTGGATCCTGCAATATGCGGGTGGCTAGTTCACGTACATTCCCTTGTACTCGGCTGTTACATGGTATGTAAATGACTACATGCGGCAACCGAGTACACGGTGTGTACTAAAAATTACACTGCATGTTCATTGAAAAATTCCATATTAATCCTTTTCCTAAAAAATTACCCAAAATAAATTCCCATACCTGAAATAAATATCCAGGTTCATACTAACATCCCCCTTAATGAAATTCTTTTCGGAATTTCCCTTCCATGGGTGGAAAAGAAGAAACATCAAACAACTCCATCCACTATGATCATACTTCGGTTTCCCTCTCCCTTGTATTGTCATATAGTCACTCCTGATGCCATATCACATGTACCATATGAATAGACCAGCCATAAATAACCATCGTTTTGTGATCCACAATCCAAATTGGGTGGTCCTGAATGGATGGATCCACCTACAATTCATCCTCCTTTGGTTAAAAAATGTGAGGCATGTCCAAAACATAACGCCAGTTTAGAGAAACATGAATGAAATCATGCATATCCTGTTACCTCTTTGGTAACTACAACTAATAATATAATGGCACAACTTTCTCCAAACCGTCATATTTTTTGACGTATCTCAGTAAAATATTCCCTTATCTCCAAATCCTCTTGTGGACCATCCTTCCTATGACATGTTATAAAATCTAATCACTGACCTCAAACTCTATAGGTCATCTCGGTCGACCAGAATATGATTTATGGTCAGACTATGCAGTATCCATTCTATTTTGAATCACCTTCACCTACTCAATCGTCTCTAAGACAAGACGAGGAACCAGAATATCTGTCTCACCTACCTACAACCAACATAGGGGTGATCAGTATGGACTACTATAAAAATCATCATAAGGTTATATATGAATCATCACATGAAAATTGATAGTGTAGGAAAATTTACTAGGGATATATCTGTCTCCCCAGATCCCACAAAATACATGATGCATTCCTGTAGAATTTACAATGAAACTCGAATCGTATGCTCAGACTGTCCATCGTCTGGGGTTGGTAAGGTGTAATCAGAAATGTATGTGTACCCAATTCCCTCTGTAGTCTCAGAAAGACACAAGAAGAAAACCAAGTGTCCCAATCATAAATGATAGAGTGTATAACCTTATTCTAACATTCAATATCTCAGATTTACAACCATTAATGTTCATTTACACAAATGGTTTTCTTAATTGGAATTAAATCCATAGACTTCATGAGCCTATCAACCACAAACCAAACCACAATATTCCCTCGAGGTGGCCTTGGTAAACCCATAAACAATTCAATTGTGACTTTAATAGACTTCCACTCGGGAATGGGTAACTACTATAAAATCCATGTCGGTCGTTGATGCTCCACCATCACCTGCTGATAGGTTGAACACATCATTTGAAACCCATATACATCCTTCTTCATTCATGGGAACCAATAATGATGGTGTTGGTCTCAATACATCCTTGTGGAACTATGATGAACTACCCAGACTAAGGAATGAAAATCCCATAGTAGCTCCTCGTGTTTGTGTCTTCTAGCACCCATAAAAGTCCATGAAAACAAAAGACCTCGTCATTGTCTTTGGCCCACCTAAGAGATTGTTTTTCTCATCACACACTCTCTCATAGGTCTAGGCCTTCAGAATTTGATATATAACTCATTCCTACTCTATCCATAAGAATAGAGGTAATAACTAGAAAAAGAATGAAATTTCATCCCTTGTATATCGTGAACCTCCAAATTCATCTCAGGAAATAGAGGCATAAGCTAGTACTCCCTGCTAGCCTCCTAAATGTCTGTATCTATGTCCTCACGCTCAATCCATCAACCACTACATTGTCTTTCCTGGGTGTGTATGCAATCACTATATCAAAAGACTAAAATTACTCATCCCTCCTTCGCTATCAAAAATTTAGATCACGTAGTGTATATATGTTATTGAGACTATTGTGGTTAGTGTACAATAGAAAATTCTCTCATAGAATATAATGTCTCAAACAACACGATGCATGCACAACTGCAACTAACTCGAGATCGTCTGTAAGGTAATATCTCTCATGTGGCCTAAATTGCTGAGACCTGTATGCTACCACCACTTCATCCTGCATAAGAACTACTCCCATCCTGATACCTGATGGGGTATAGTAAATGTGGTAAATCATGACTGGCACTAGAAAAACTAGTATCGGTGTTGATGTCAATAACCATTTTAGCTTCTGAAATACTGAATTAGATGAATCTCCACATGTTCATTTCTCAATTCTTATTCATGTCGTTTAGTGGTGTTTCTAATCTTGTGAATTCATTTATAATTCTCCCTTTGTAACCAACTAGCTTTAAAAAGATCGTACCTTAAAGGAATTTATTGACTTCTCACTGGAAACTACTACTCTCACTTTCTCTATGCCTACTAATACTCCTGTCTTTATGATAACATGTCCCACAAAGGGAATAGGGATCATCCAAAAGTGGAATTTTGGAATCGTAGCATAGATATGATGATCTCTCACTGTAAGAAATATGATCCCGCGATGGATGGCATGGTCATGTTGAGAATGAGATTACACAATGGTATCATCCTTGCGGACCTCCACCAAATAATCTATGTAATGACGGGACACTCAGTTCATTAGTTTCATGAAAACTGTAGGAACATTCGCGAGACAGAACAACATAACGAAGTAATCGTATAGACCATTCCTACTCTGAATGGTTGTAAGAGATATATCTGACGGTCTTACATGAAACTGACGATAACTGGATCTCAATTCAATCTTCATGAATTCTCAGTCTCCTCAAAGCTTGTCAATGAGATCATAAATCCATCGAAAGGGTTATTGGTTCCTAACCACCAACTGGTTCATCTTCTGATAATCCACACTAAGTTTTAGGGTACCATCTGCCTTTTTCACAAAAATGACATGTGACCACCAAGAAGAAGTACTAGGTTAGATGAAATCATTTTCCTATAACATGTCTAATTTCTTCTTGAGATCCTGTAACACTAGTGTAGCTATACTATAAGGTGGAATATACATTAGTGCCACTCTAGGAAGAATCTCAATTGGAAAATACACACCGTTATTCAGAGGACAACCGTAACATATATATAGAACGACATCCATAAAACAACCCACCATTGGAGGAATGTCAACATGTGATGTCCATTGGTCATCCATATATATACTAGAAATTGGGGTTGTAATTCCTCCCATCCTATGATGCTGATGTATATCTCTTCTATCCTGGACATCCTATTCTCCCTTCTGTTGAAAATACCCACTGTCCGGTGACGTGAAACTTACCCTAAGTCGTTAGGAGTCATCAATGGCCTAAAAGGAGACAACCCAATCAATTCCAAGAAATTCATCGAATCCTATCAACTATAAGACATAATGTTCCCATAAAAAGAGACATCCACCATCCTCAAGTGGGAACTCCTTGCACTAACGTACACTATCCATCCTAATACCCAACGAAGTGTCTAGTATCATAACATTCTATGATGAAAATATGTAGATCCCATGGATCATCATAATGGATATAGAAATAAAACTACTGTAATCCTATGCTTTAAAAAGAGATATAGCAAATACTAAGGCAACTAGAATCATATCTATACACATAAAGGGTTCTAGATCCTGATCCTACTAGGTCTACTCCACTACAAAAGATTGACATGTATTGTAGCCATGCATCCTTTACTAACTACATTGAGATGATCCACCATGATTTCGATGACAGCATATAGCCTGAGAATCGTGGCCATGATCCCTTCTTATCCATGATTGACCTTACAAACTCTAGTTCCCTAAATGACAAGAAACTGGGGGTACTGCTCTTGAGCATGTAGTCATAACATAACCCCAATCACTCACTACTAGTGAGGAAATCCAGAAAAAAAGCTGATGACGACCCATCATTCTACATGATCGGCACTCAAATGGGTCCCTTGGGAAAACATGTTGTCATATGCCCACTCTTCTCACCCTATTATTATACAACCTGGCTACCTGAAGAATCATCACATGAATTCTAATTGTGGTATTAGTGCTATCTATTGAATCAGTTCATGTCCTAAATGTTGACCCCCCAAAGATCACATCTCTCAGCTCCCTTAGATTGCACTCGATGATCAGTTCCCATTTCTCCATAGTCATAACTAATTTCATCCTAAAGACATTAACCTGTTAACAAATTTCATACCTAAGATCATCCTCAAATAACCTAGATAAATATAACTCGTCACATCCCAAAATAGGTTTGTGATATTGAAGATCAGTGAAATTAGAAGAATAATCCATCAATGAATCAACACCCTATACCGAATTCATGAACTCCCATGCTTGATCTGACCCAAACATCTTGGGATAGATTTAATAAGAAATGTTCCACTGAAACCCTACCCAGGACCTTTATTGATGATGTCACACTTGTATTATAACATCCCACCATCTCTTGGCGGCATAACGTGACATATATGTCGCAATCTTTTCTATACTCTATGGAGGAGTCTATAGAAGATCAATGATAGAAATCATGGCCTCAAACCATGACTCTGCACCCTGTAGTACTCCATCCACTGAAAATGTGAGAGGATTTTGCTGTTGTAAAACCCTAATCATATTTTCCTTAGATGAGGTTGGATGTGGTTCTCTATGAATGGTCAGTAACATCCTAAAAAATCCTTCACAGAACTATCAATCAGCACATAAATCATGTATAATAGGTGGTGTCAACATGGGAAGGATGGTATGATATACTAGTAGTCCATGATATACCTTTTCCAGTCTTAGATCTTTTACATGTACCTAGAATACAACCTGAGGACATCTTGGTGGGATAAAAATGTATGGCCAAGAACACACCTCAATTCAAGATTGTCATTGAAAACAACTTAGAAGTGCAATAATGGAATAAGATAAGAAAAAAAAATCTTGTTTTATATAATAGGGTTGCACAATGTTTATAAAATCTATATGAATTATTCCATTAAGATTTTAACCTGACATGTACCTCTCCCAATCCTGTATTTCTATACCCTTACACACAACATATTTCTCCCGAGACATAGTGTGTACTTGAATCCTCCCTCCCCCCATGTACTTCTTCATGGATAGAACTACATGGTTCTCTCTCGGGTAGCACTACGCGGTGTGTTCTCCCAAGACACAATGTGTACTGCCTAAGTTATAACCGCCCATGCAGTTAGTGACATGGTTAAATTCACAGTTAAATCAATATGGTGTTCATAAATGGGAAACAATAGGTACAACCATAGTTTCATCTAGATGTGTCATTCGTCACAAGATGAGATACACGATTCACTGTAACACAGTGTGTATAGTCTAGACACGACCTGTTCTACCAAAAGTTTCCTAAACCCATGTCTCTTCTCAGACAATCATTCATATGATTATAGAATACATGACATATACATAGGGTACATGGCATGTACTTATGAAATGTTATTTCTTCCAGAAGAGATGAAAACATGGCGTGTGTTCATAACACCACGGGTCGTGTTGTCTGGGTTTTGGGATAATAAGTCTTTGAAACATGTTAAGAACCCTTATAAACATAATTGTTTTGCATGGGATGAAAATTATGACCCATTAGATCCCATACTACAATGAATCAATGTTCGGAATCCTTATTCTCATCATAACCTGACGAAATTCTATTAAAGATCAAGCATGATCCACCAAATTCTTATCCATTAGTGCCCAAGACACCATAGGGACCAAGGCATTGCATCCATCCAAATGAAACATTACTCTTTCCAATACCCTATCAAAATATACAGTATTCTATCACAACATGTATCACAATAACATGCATATTTAGCACACCATTTATCACAATAACATGTAATCAGTAATGCACGATTAATGGAACAAAAATATTGGAAGACAACTGATATCTATTGAGGGCCTATATAATGGAGGATATAGAATACCCTCATCTCATTGGGTTGGAACAGAAATATAATCTCAAAAATGACAATGAAAACAACACAAAACAAGTGAATCACCAAACGGTGTAATCAAATCAATTAAAATAATTGAAAAAAGAGAAAAATTGTAATATTTTAGGTAACTCAGCTTTTCCCTATACAAGGGTTTTCTACTCTAGGTAAGAAGTTATTAGCAACTATCCATTCCTTAATATACCGGTCTCTAGTCTCCAAATAGTAATAAAAACTGAAAAATCCTTCCTTAATACAATATTGTAACATCCCGGTTCCAGGTGATGCCCAACGAAACCTCATACCCAGTTGGTCACATGGTCTCAAGTAAATTTTATAAAAGACAAAGGATTCAGAATAGATGTTATGGTCATGGGTGTAATAATGGGAAAACTATTACCTCATTTGGAAGAGTGAAACAACAGAAATAAATTTTTAACAATAGTGGAAGTAGTGATTCCATAAAGTAGAAATAAACATCGGATGATTGATATTATAAACAACTACATAATATATAAAAGAAATTATGAATGTAATATATACCTAAGAAAGCACACAAACATGTTAAAGTACTGTAAATGATGTAATTAGTCCAATTTACAAAAAATTGAAAACTCCAACAGCATCACAAGCCTCAACATGGTCCCTCTCTCTCCAACTCCAACCACAATCAAGTACATAATGAAGAAGGGTTCTTGCCCTTACCTATAAATGCAACAATATAATATTTTTTGACTTACAGAAAGACCAAAACATGATGTGAGATGAATCCTTGTAGGAAACCACCAAATGATTTGTTCTAAACAGTTAGTGATTATATATAGCAAAAATATGAAAAATAATGCTGTAAACAAGGAAGTACTAAAAAGTATAAAATAATTAAGTTTCAAATTACATTAATATAGATTTATTAATTATTCAATTAATGTAATAATATAGCATTGGGATATAGTCTCAGCTCTTTATACGCTTTTATAATAGTAACAATAGAAATTTCATATGAACATCTAAACAAACATGTAAGACTGAGTCGACACTTGTGCTTGTCTAGTCAGGCTCGTCCTAATCAATCAATCATTCATAAGAAACCCTCTAGGAATGAGCTGAATGTATAACCACTCTTGTTTAACATATCATCCATTAAATTAAGAACAATCATATGGGAAAGCTCACACAGTCTAACCCCTTTGGTCCCACTTCTATCTAATCATTTACAAATGACCACATGTGTAGTTCTGAATGCCAATACCCCTGGGTATGATTAGAAATAATTAATTATATTGACCTCGCTAAATCTCTCACCCTCCATTTCTTAAGGTCCAACATCTATTTAACAATGACCCTCTATGTCTCACTCACAGTTTTAGCACTGTTGTCTATGACCTTCCAGCATCTCTCACAGTCAATACCTCTAGGTAAAAAAAAAACCATTATACATAATTGACACCACCTAGGGACGCTCTCATTATAACAACCCGAGATTTTATAAGATATATATTTTTTAATTTCTTTCATATCTTATGTTGAATGATACACAAATATTATATTGCACTATACGCAACACTGTATTAGCATGCAGTATACGCAACACAATTGTTGGATCGTGTTATACACAATTTCATGTTCATTTTATAGAAGTTATTCTACGCAACATTGAGGGTATATATATATATATATTCAATGTATAAATGAAATATGGTTGGATTTTGTTATACTCAACAACAAAGGAGTATTGCAGTACATGCAACCATGACTTGGTTTTCATTACACGCAATCGCGACCTTCCTTGATAGCGTGTGTTGTACGCAATACCGGGTTTCACTAAACAACGATATATGGTTATAATATTATCACAAACTAGACGTTATGAATAGAAATAACCACATTTTTAATTTTATAACATTATTATTCATCTTATAAATTTTCTAAAACATTTTATGTGAAAAAAATAAATTTTTCAGGTAAAATAATTATTTTTCAAAAAATGCAGTTTTGCCGCCTTTTGATGGAGCACCCACATTAAATCTAGTTTTTGACATTTTTATAAGTTAAATTTTAAAAAATAAAATTATTCTTTGTAATAAGGATATAAAATTTTACCTTGGATAAAATTTTCATGTTATTCTGATAACTTTCAAATTTTAATGAATAGTAAAAACATGCTATATTTTAATTAAAAACAAATTTTTTCATCGTAATAATTTATGTGGTTAAATTATAATATTAAATGGTCTAAAAGTATAAATAGAATATATTTTTATCATTTAATATAATTCATGCCATTATCATTGATTTTACCTTGAATTCGTAGGTTAAATAAATTCAATCTTTTGTATTGTTTTAAACAAAAACCCGTTTTCTTTCAACAACGGGATTAATTTTAATATAATTTCTGAAAATTCTGTGTATTTAATTTGGAAAAATGGATTCCATATTTGGAATCTGTGGGTCCAAATTATATTAATAGACTAATTTTTATTTTGGGGCATTATGAATAGTAACTACAGTAATTATTATTTACCATAGTTAAAGTTAAATCGGGTAATTAAGGGTAAATATAAGATTATAAAATTACCCTAACCCCAGCCAAAATCCTATTGGAAGACTAACAGTTGACCCATACCACCTGAGGGGTGGATTATAATCATTTAATGGGGTTTTCCATGAAAGTAACTTAATTATTATTAAAACCAAAGAAAGTGACAACATGTCACTCTCTTAAATATTATAAGTATATTAATTTTATTTTAGTGATAATCTTCATGAAACATTGAACATGAATAGTATAAAGAATGTTAATGAAATTATCTACATCATATGAATGTATTTATAATTTTTATGGATTAAATAATTATCATTAATTGTGACACAATAGTGATGCAGAAATTGTTTATCTAGTGAAAATCAAGAATATAGTTTTTATTAAACTAATATTGACCATAAAAGGCACAAAACCCTGACAAAAACTTATTGGTCATGTAAATGTAAACCATAATAATACAATGGTCTAATATTTGACCATTTTAAGCCTTAAAAAAGCGATTATGACTCTTATATTATTTTATTTTAAATGATGCCAAAGTTGTCACCTTCATAATTTAATAAATATAAAAATTTAAATATTGTGATTTTTAGATGTTAAATTTGATTAAAAGTATTATTGTGAAAGGAAATATATTTATATTCATCATAGGATTTTATTTTTAATTTATATGCAACAAACATGTATATTAAATAATTACCCAAAAATGATGTAGTAATTATTTTATTTAGAGATAAACCAAATAAATGGTTTTAAAAATAATAAAATAAATTTTATATGAACTATTTAATGTGCTCCACTATTGTTATAGATATATATGACCTTTTAGGAATCTATTAATGCTTTTATTTTGAACATGTCTTATATGTATATTTTATTTAAATTCAAATAAATGAATAATGTCAAAATTGACACTATTGTTATTTTATAAAAATAACATATTATAAAATCGTTTAAAAATAACAAAAATATTTACAAATTATAAATTTAAATTTATATGGTACAAAATGTTATAAAGTATCTAATTATGGACAATTCACAAAAAACATGTAATTATTTTTTTATAATTTAAAATTTAGAATGTTATTACCAGAAATAAAATTAAATTGATTAAATAAGGATAAATCAAGTTGATAATGTTTAAAATGAATTCCTAACATGTATAAATTTTATTGGTTGATGATATTACAACCCTATATCATCTAATATTATAATATGAATCATTTTTGAAGGTTATTAAGTTGGGTTAGATTTATTATAAATTAATATTTTTAAGATTTCCAAAGGTGCCCCTCTCCTCCCTTATAAAAGGGCACCTCCTCCTTCTCATCATTACACAACTTTGAGCCTTCATGCTCGGCCAACCCCTACCAAATTCTCTTCTCCACTTCCCTAGAAACATCCTAGAGGTCCATGTAATCTTCAAAGACTAATTTTATTTCCCTAAGAGAATGTTTAAATGATGCAATTCGAGAAAGAGGAGGTTTGGAACCATACGAAGCATATCAGACCTAAGGTAAGGGATAATTTTTCAAATCTAATTTTTATCTGAGATTGATTATTCGTAAGTATTTACTGGGTTTATTGCTATCATCAATGTCCATGTTTTATAAAAATGTATTCATTTATGTTTAAAGTCCATTTTACCAATTTTGACTTTTACCCCTTGGTATAGAAGGAGTCATCTTTTATTTACCCTACAATGTACTTTTTTGTCTTTTCCGACAAATGTATGAGAAGAATGTTTTCTAACGTATATGGAATGAAAGGATTTTTACAGTTTTATAAAGCCTTATTTTTCATGAAGCTTTTTCCAAATTATTTCATGACTACTTTCAACAAAATCCTTTTCTTTTAAAATTGCATGACATTTTGCGAAAAGAAAATGATTTTGATGAAGAAAGTATATTTTCCTCAAGAATTCATTTCTAGTGTTTTATCAAAACCATTTTTCATCTAAAATGAAATTATTTCACATGTTTATGTTTCAAGTATAATTTCTCTATGATTTACATGGTTTCACTTTTCATATAATGAAATGATATCCATTTCTTTTATATGGGATGATGGGATTATGTTTATGAAACCCATTTTATTCGTTGGGTTATTATGAATGTTGTATGTTTATTTTTTGGCACAAGTAAGAATGATTTCATTTTGAGATGGGTGGGACCTATATATCCCTCCAATGCATTGGGTAAATATTTATATCTCATGAGATATACTTGGATGGAACGACAAGTTAAACCGGTTCAGTAATACAGGACTGGAACGAGGAGTGAACTCTATTCAGAAAGGGACTTTGTCAACTACGATGGTCTTGGTAGCAATTCCTTGGCTACTATGGAAATCATATCATGTGATTAATGGTTTCCACAATTACAGGTTTTATTCCCATGCTAATTTATCATGATTAATCTTTCTTCATGATCTATGCCTTACGTACTTCCATGTTTTATGTCATTACTCGAGATTTTGATGTTGATATTTTATGATCATGTTTTTTTACACTCAAATGTCTAAGGATTGTTTTACGTTCTCTATGCTTACCCTTAATGAGCATTTGAGCTCACCCTTTATAAGATTTCTTTTCCCCAGGATTTAAAGAACGGTTTTAGGTAGGAAAACAAAAGTGGAAGATCATTAATGGAGATGTTGAAGATCTTTCACCACGATTAGAAGATTATATTCTAAGTTTCCAAAGACACTAAACTATTACGATCCTTGTGTGTCTGTTTCTGTTATATATTAAGTATTCCGCAAAAGTAATGTAATGTATATGTATGTCAAGCTTCGGGTCTCTACAGTTGGTATCAGATGAAAGGATTAGTCAACCTTTGGAAACTAGGATGTGAAACCGTTAGTGAGATCCATATAGATATTTCTATGGTACGTCTAGGGATGTCGCAAAGGATAAGTATACGTATAAGATATAGTCCTAGAACTACGGTAACGATCTTATTATTTAACCTATGATGTTAAATATTGAGGGTACTCCCCCTTTACTGTGTTTTTTTCCCTAGCATGATTTTTTCCTCTCAAACTATTCTTTTTGTGTTTTAGAAAATGGCTAGGAATGGGAAGATTCATAATAATGGAGGATATGATGGACAATGGAATGATATTTTTCATGAGAAACCGAATGAAATTGGATCTGGAGGTGCACATATCGTTATTATGCATAATTAGAAATCTCATAATATGATCGACAATCTCAACTTTGGTAAGTTTCACGACTCAGATAATAATGGAAAGATGCAGTTTCATGATGATCATATAGGAAATAAAGTTCAATTTCCCTCATGTAAATCATGTGGGAAGAGGCATCAAGGAGAAAATTTCAAAAGAACTAGAAGATGCTTTGGGTGTGGAAAAGAAGGACACAAAGCTAGTAAGTGCTATGGAAAAGGTTCAGTTAACACCATGGATGAGGATAATGGTATTGCTACGACATCAACAATTGTTTAGTGTTTTAAATGTGTAATGTACGAGCATTATGCAAACCAATTCCCTAAGGGAAAATCTCATAAATAGAATCAGCATGGTCATATGGGTAGTATTTATGTGGATGATGATGAAGAGACTACAAATGATATGTGAAGTGAATGAATTGTTGAAGCTCGGTCAATGGTTTAAGAAGGTAGTGGAATGATTATATGTTTAACAAGAGTTATGTTGTATAGTTAATGGTACTATGGAATAAAGAATCATCTAAAGATTTTTACACTATTGTTTTTCCTAAAGTATTTGAAAGTATATGTTGAATGATACCGGTAACCATGAAAAGTGATTCAAATATTTTGGAAAGCAGATGATATGCGCATAATAAAGGGATAAGAAGATAATGAGATGTTTGATTGTATTAAGGATCTCATTATTGATATAAGGACTAAGTTATATCATGGTTTGAGTATATAGAAGTTTGGGGTATTGGTATGAGGAAAGAGTTAACTTTTTACAGCACTCATGTTTTCACAATGATTCAATGGATATTCATTTTTCAAGAGAATACATGATAAAGGCTTTCGAACATTTGGAATGTGACGAACAAGACATATCTTATGATATATGGGGTTCAACGATGGTATTAACATGATTGTTATATGAAATCTCTGGTAATCGTTTTCACAATAACATGAAAATGGACTGTAATATTATGGATAAGCCTAATGATTGGAATGGATTATGTTGGACATATGTTAGTATTGTTTAAGGATATTACTTTTTTCGATATTATTGATGGGATGTTATAGTAATGTAGTTTTAGAAAAAGGACAACCTGCCGGACGGCTGACAGCCCATCGCATCAGACAAGACTATCGGAATCGAACCCATAACTAAAGTGCGACTAACCTTTATCGCATACCAATGGCCTAAAGGAAGTCCCTGGTTAGTAGAAACTAGTTTTATTTTATTATGAGGTATGATATATGAAATATACGTTCATGTTTGGAATCGTATATGATTAAACTCACCATATATAGACTTATGTATATTTGATAACTTTTGCAAACCTTTTATTTGAAACAGATGGAATGACCCATAATTCTATCAGATGACTTGTTAACACTTAACGGATAACAAATTCAACTTCATTTCTTTAAGAGATGAAGTGGAAATTGTTCAAAGCATGAACAACAGTGAGATTGTACCAAAATCAAGCAAGTATTTCTTCTAATTCAAAATTTTCAACTTTAGTGAAATGATATTGAAAACCAAAAATGTTTTCCTAGTGCTCTTATATCCGATGAATCAGATGGAACCTTAGATCATCACTAATTCGTGACTTTGTGATTGATGGCTTTTTCATAGCCATGTTCTCTACCACTCTCCATCAGAACTTGATGGTTATATTTTTCTTCAATATCCATATTTTCACCTTTATTCTCTTATATGGAAACCCAGTGATGAGTTACATTGGGTAATCATTATGTTTCATACTTTAGTTTTTAAAATTAAGTTTTAGTATGTCTTTTTACTATGTGGGTTTCTTTAAATAGTAAAAGATTTATAACCCCGATGAATTTCGTGGGTGAAATTCATTTTAAGGGGGGAAGAATGTAACAACCTGAGATTTTATAAGATATATTTGTTTTAATTTCATTCATATCTTCGGTTTAACGATAGACTAAGATTATCTTGCACTATACACAACACCTTATTAACTTGCAGTATACGCAACACAATTCTTGGATCGTGTTATACACAATTTCGAGTTCATTTGATAGAAGTTATTCTACGCAAAATTGAGTGTAAATATATATATATTAAATGTATAAATGAAATATGGTTGGATTTTGTTATACGCAATAACAAAGGAGTCTTTCACTACACGCAGCCTTGACTTGGTTTTCGTTACACGCAATCACGACCTTCGTTGATAACGTGTGTTGTACGCAATATCGGGTTTCCCTAAACAATGATATATGGTTATAATATTATCATGAACTAGACGTTATGAATATAATTAACCAAATTTAGAATTTTATAACATTATTATTCATCTTATAAATTTTCTAAAACATTTTATGTGAAAAAAATAAATTTTTTGGGTAAAATAATTATTTTTAAAAAAATGCAGTTTGGCCACCTTTTGATGGTGCACCCACTTTAAATCTAGTTTTTGACATGTTTATAAGTTAAATTTTACAAAATTAAAATTTTCTTTGGAATAAATATATAAAATATTATCTTGGATAAAATTTTCATGTTATTTTGATCACTTTCATATTTTAATGAATAGTAAAAACACGCTATATTATAATTAAAAACAAAATTTTTTCATTGTAATAATTTATGTGGTTAAATTATAATATTTAATGGTCTTAATGTATAAATAGAATATATTTTTACCATTTAATATAATTTTTGTCATTAGCATTGATTTTACCTTAAATTCGTAGGTTAAATCAATTCAATCTTTTGTAATGTTTTAAACGAAAACCCGTTTTCTTTCGACAACGGGACTAATTTTAATTTAATTTCTGACAATTCTGTGTATTGAATTTGGAAATATGGATTCCATATTTGGAATCTATGTTTCCTAATTATATTAAAATACTATTTTTTATTTTTGGGCATTATGAATAGTAACTACGGTAAATTTTATTTACCATAGTAAAAGGTAAATCGGGTAATTAAGGGTAAATATAAGATTATAAAATTACCCTAACACCTTCCAAAATCATATTGGATGACTAAAAGTGGACCCATATCACCTAAGGGTCAGATTAGAATCATTTAATGGACTTTTTTCCATGAAAATAACTTATTTATTATTAAAACCAAAGAAAGTGACAACATATCACTCTCTTAAATCTTATAAGTCTATTAATTTTAATTTAGTGATAAACATCATTAAACATCGAACATGAATAGTCTCCAGAAATCTAATGAAATTATCTACATCATATGAATGTATTTATAATTTTTAGGGATTAAATAATTATCATTAATTGTGACACAATAGTGATGCAGAAATTGTTTATCTAGTGAAAATCAAGAATATAGTTTTTATTAAACTAATATTGACCATAAAAGGAACAAAAACCTGACCAAAACTTATTGGACAGGTAAATGTAAACCGTAATCATCCAATGGTATAATATTTGACCATTTAGAGCTTTATAAAAGCGATTATGACACTTATATTAATTTATTTTAAATGATGCCAAAGTTGTCACCTTCATAATTTAATAAATATAACAATTTAAATATTGTGATTTTAAGATGATAAATTAGAGTAAAAGTATTATTGTGAAGGTTAATAGATTTATCTTCATCAATGGATTTTGTTTTTAATTTTTATGCAACAAATAAGTATATTAAATAATTCTACAAAAATGATGTAGTAATTATTTTATTAAGAGATAAACCAAATAAATGGTTTTAAAAATAAATAAATAAATATTATATGAACTATTTAACGTGCTCCACTAATGTTATAGATATATATGACCTTTTAGGAATCTATTAAAGATTTTAATTTGAACATATCTTATATATATATTTTATTTAAATTCAAATAAATAAATAGTATCAAAATTGACACTATTGTTATTTTATAAAAATAACATATTATAAAATTGTTTAAAAATAAAATAAAATTTAAAAATTATAATTTTAAATTTATATGGTATAAAATGTTATAATGTATCCAATTATGGAAAATTAAAAACAAATATGTAATTATTTTTTATAATTTAAAATTTAGAATGTTATTACCACAAATAAAATTAAATTGATTAAATAAGGATAAATCATGTTCATAAAGATTAAAATAAATTCTTAACATCTCTAAATTTTGTTCGTTGATGAGATTAAAATCCTATATCATCTAATATTCTAATATGAGTCATTTTTTAAGGTTTTGAAGTGGGGTTAGATTTATTATAAATTAATATTTTTAATATTTCCAAAGGTGCCCCTCTTCTCCCTTATAAAAGGGCACCTCCTCCCTCTCATCTTTACACAACGTTGAGCCTTCAAGCTTGGCCAAAACCTGCCAAATTCTCTTCTACACTTCCCTAGAAACATCTTAGAGGTCTTGGTCTTCTTAAAAGACCAATTTTAGTTCCCTATGTTAATGTTTAAAGGAGGCACTTCGAGAAAGAGGAGGTTCGGAACCATACGAAGCATATCAGACCTAAGGTAAGGGATAATTTTGAAAATCTCATTTTTATCTGAGATTGCTTATTCGTAAGTATTTACTGGGGTTATTTCTATAATCCATGTCCATGTTTTATAAAAATGTATTCATGTATGTTTAATGTCCTTTTTACCCATTTTGACTTTTACCCCTTGGAATGGAAGGAATCTTCATTTATTTACCATACAAGGTATTTTTTGACTTTTCCGAAAAAAGTATGAGAAGAATGTTTTTTTAACGTATACGACATGAAAGGATTTTTACAGTTTTATAAAGACATATTTTCATGAAGCTTCCTCCAAAATATTTCATGACTATTTTCAATAAAATCATTTTCTTTTAAAATTGCATGACATTTTGTGAAAAGAAAATGATTTTGAAGAAGAAAGGATATTTTCCTCAAGAATTCATTTCTAGGTTTTTATCAATACTATTTTTTATCTAAGATGAAATTATTTCATATGTGTATGTTTGAAGTATAATTTTTCTATGATTTACATGGTTTCACTTTTCTTATTATGAAATGATATCCATTTCTTTTATATGGATTATGTGATGATGGAATTATGTTTATGAAACCCATTTTATTAGTTGGGTTATTATGAATGATGTATGTTTATTTTGTGGAACAAGTAAGAATTATTTCATTATGAGATGGGTGTGACCTATATCTCCCTTTAATGCATTGGGTAAAGATTTATATCTCATAAAATATACATGGCTGGAACGGCAAGTTAAACTAGTTCAGTAATACAGGACTGGAATGAGGATTGAACTCGATTCAGAAAGGGACTTTGTCCACTAAGATGGTCTTGGAAGCAATGCCTTGTCTACTATGAAAATAATATCATGTGCTTAATGGTTTCCACAATTACGTGTTTTATTCCCATGCTAATTTATCATGATTATTGTTTCTTCATTATCTATGCCTTACGTACTTCCATGTTTTATGTCATTGCTCTATATTTTGATGTTTTTATTTTATGCTCATGTTTTTTTACATTCAAATGTCTAAGGATTGTTTTACGTTCTCTATGCTTACCCTTACTGAGCATTTGAGCTCACCATTTATATGTTTTCTTTTCCACGGGATTTAGAGAAAAGTTTTGGGTAAAAAACAAAAGGGGAAGATCATTAATGGAGATGTTGAAGAAGTTTCACCACGATTAAAAGATTATATTCCAAGTTTCCAAAGACACTAAACTATTATGATCCTTGTGTGTCTGTTTCTGTTATGTATTAATTATTCCGAAAAAGTAATGTAATGTATATGTACATCAAGTTTCGGGTCTCTACACTCATGGTCAACTTTTATAATGTGAAACACATGCATCAAAAAATAATTTTATGTCCATCCTAACTACAAAAATCATGGAAACAATGCAATCATAACATGCATTAGTAGACCCAATGACCATAATAATTAAAACCTGGGAAAAACACCCATAATCAATGTATAAACCTTATTCATGAACTGTAAACCCTTTATCAATCAACAAACCAAAATAGTTATTGAACACAACTAATTTCAAAAACACACAGTACCCTGACACATGGGTATTTGTCACATTAAGCATATATATTATCCCAATATAATTAAAAAAAGGCACAATCCACCTACCTTGATTTTGTATGATCAACACACTTGAACATCACCCCTTGAATCGTCCAAAAATGATGTAGATCTATGAAAATGGGTAAAAATGATGAGCCCTAAATAAATCAAGAGAGGATAAATCAGAAAGAGAGGCTATAGGGGAAGAGGGAAATATCTGGTGGTAACCTAATGCACCATGTGGCATCTCTATCAGAACTCAGATTGATTTACTTGAGGAGATTGAAAATCTTCAGCCGTACATCGCTCACTTGTACGAAACAAGGGAAGAAAGATGTATTTCTAGACGTGAGATGCAATCCCACACTGATATAAGAAATAAAAAATAAATGTACATGACATGTTCATTTAATGTACATGTCATGTAGTTGACTCAACTATCACCCAGATTAGGTGGTCTTCCATGTCACCTTTACGGCCTTGTATTTGACTGCTACACAACCAGTACACAACTACACACGTCAACTGAGTACATTGCATGTACTAAAAAGTACACTATGTGTACTTCAAAATATTCCCCTTTCTATAATTTCCTAAAAAACATCTCGAAATAATGATTCATTCCTGAAATGATGATATGAGTTCTTATAAACTTTGTAAAATTAATGATTGGATAATGATATAATATTTTGTTGTGTGGAGAAGTATGTATCACCTCTAGGAATTATGAAATTTTTTATAGCATCTTAGATTATGAAATTATTGTCTTGTGAGTTTTATTATATAACAATTATTTGGGAAATGATATCTTCATGATTCATGTAGAATTGGAGGTTGAGTGCATTGTGCAGTTGTTATTTCTTATCAAATGATGGTATATTTTGATAGGTTTTATGATTTAATGATGAAAACTTTTGATAAATATAAAAGGTCATGTATTTCATCATGAATTTTTTTATTCAAGATTTTTATATATAATGTGAACCATATTCTTTTAATGTACCACAGTCTTATTGATAGAGAAAAATCATTAACCATGTTATCTTTTAGTGATTAGGTTTGTATAAACCATTGTTTTTGGAGACTGTAATAAAAATCTTCTTTATTCTGTAATGCCAAAAATTTACAAAATTTTTTGATGTCTTATTCATTTTATAAATTACTGGGAATTAACTTTATTCATTATTTTATAATAATATATTTCATTCCTCTAATATCTCTATGGCATGGTTTCCATATTATTGGTATTGCTTGGTGGATCATGATCCCCTAGGTTTTCATTGTTCAGTTCTCATGATCAATGATAAATTTTTTATCTTGTATAATTATTATTTGATTCTTTTAAAATATTTGAGATATGGTGCTAATTTGGATAATGATTATATATATTTGGGCCGAATTATTTATAGATGATGATGTGGAATATATTTTTAATGATCATTATGTGACTATTATATTTTGGCCTCAGTTCATTTCTATGATATATGAATAGTTTTTGTTTAAGCTTAAATTGTACCATATAATTCATATGACCAAAATTAATCTTATGATAAGGATCTCATTATTCTACTCTTCACATACTGAGGTGTGAACTATTAGAAAAATTTGAGTCCCAAACAGGATATAGAGGTTCAAACACACCATAAGATAATAAGGGGTCTCAAAACTCCATTTATTATTTATACTCCATATATGTCTATGATTCCCGTGTAATAAAAACATGAAGTATATGATATGTGTAAATATGATAGTATTGGGTAGAGAAATAGTGGATGACCATACTCACAATGTCTTTTGAAATATACCTATACACAGTTCCTATAATTGGTATTCGATAATGTTGCAGGATGATATTTATTCATAGTATGCATTGAGTGGGATATTTTTGTTCCATATTAAATGAATAACCAAAAATCAAATTATTACATGAATATTACTAGCCTACTATTGTTAAATATGTTTGAATTATTTTAATTCCACATAGGGCATATAGGTTCAGACACAACACCTAATAATAATATTTATCTATCCCTTGTCATGATGCTATTCCCAAATAAGGGTGGTACACACTTAGAATAAAACCAAGTAACTTACGATATTTCCACATTAGATTTCAACATATAGATAATTGTTTCATGACTAGACTCATTAAGGATACAATATGATACCCAACTATACATCATATTTTTATTTTTTTAATGATTTTGAGTCATCCACATTTTATTACAAATTTTTTTTGTTCGTTATAGATAAAGTATTTACTAAATGATTCTTCAGGTGGATGTCTTGAAAGGATATCAATATGTTGTTTATGGTGAACATGAATATTTTATTATTCATACTTTATTTCATGTTGGGGTTAGTTTAATTTCTTACAGAGTTTATATTAAATAGTAATTGAATAAAAAAATTAATTTTAAGGGGTTTTTTCGGGTTTTTGTATTGTTTCATTCATTCAAAATATTTTTATTTTAATAAAATATTTCATTATTAATCTAAAAGAGAATTGGAATATAATTCATGGACCTATTTACAAAAAAAATGTCATGATCATGGAATGAGTTTGGATATTGTATGTTTAAAAATGATTTTAATGTACACAATTTCATAACAAATGGTCATACATGATTATTAAAATAGAAGAGTTTTGTAATTGGAGATAAAACACCAAATTTTTTTTATATTTAAATAGTTATTCATTGAATATGTTTTTATTTTAACAATATCATCACCATATATTAATAATTCTTAGTAATCATTCATTATTGAAATTTTATTTAATCAGTTTTAGTTATATTAATTTCATTACAATTATATATCCTTAATTTTGAATCAAGGTTATATTTTATATATGGATTTCTTTTATGGGATCATCCATAGACTTGTCATGCAATACAATTTTCTTTATAGTTATTAAAAATATTTTTTAAAAATTTATATAGATGATACCAACATGGAATTAATGATTTTGTTCATTTTTTATATAGCCTCCATTATTATGAATATAGCATAAAAGTGTTTCTTTTTAAATAACCACATCATATTTACATAATATATAGGTTACAATTTTAATCACACATGAGAATCCAAAAAATATTTTTCATATTAAATAGAAATTAATGTTAAATTTTTTTTATCAATTTTGAATTGAAAAATATATATAATAATATAAATAATAATAGAAACCTTGTCCTTATGTAATTACTTTCAAATGTTAGAATCCCAAATTATTTATGTTCATATATGAAAATTTCGTTTATTTATCTTTTTTGTTACTTCATTTAGATTATGTATGTAGGAAGTGCTATACTATTGATTTATAACATTATTTATCAAATACGAATTAATAGAAATGGATGCATATTCCATCACATTTATCCAAAGGAATTTTCATACACCTTATTCTCCTCTTTGATTCCCTTGTAAAAAAATTATCTTCTCGTGGGTTTCATAGTTCTATTTGATGAACATAATACTTTTCTATCTATTTCAATTATTAAGATCTGCGTTAAAAAAATAATAACTCTTTATTGGACTACTATTATGGATCCATCATATTTCATTATCTTTTGGTTTTGATAATATCAAATATCACTTCATATGTTTTCAATGATAATATTTTTCTGTTTGTTTATTATTTTTAATCTTATTTTAGTAAATAAATTTGTAATCATAAATTTTTATTAATATTAAAAAAAATTCTATGTTTGGAAAAATCAGAATCATGAGGACATTGGATATGTTAATCATATATGTTGATGTGTAGGCTACCAAAATTGGCTACATAACATAATCATCTACATGATATTCGACTACAAGGTGTAATTATCTACATGAGAATTGGATATATTAATAAGCAATGTGAATAAATAATCTATTTCAATTAACCATGAAATGATAACATCAATTTTTTTGAATTATCTACTTGATAAATGGATATACCCATTAGTCATAAATATGAAATACAATGTCAAGAAATTAGGTATGTGGTCTACATATATGAAATATCCAGATACATGGTTTTAATTGGATATGTAATTTGTCTATGAAAAGATATAATCTTTGCGATGAAGGACTATAAGGATCAATTAGGATATATAAAATCAAATACATATAATTAAGTAATATGCTAACCCAAAATTCGCTATGTCTTATTCAACCTAGGTATTTTTTAATTTCATAGTATTAAATGAAAACATTAAGGCTTATGTTGATTCATTAAAAAAAATCGTTCATGGTAATGTGAATTTATAAAAGGGTGAATGTAATTACAAATGAAAATTTTTACATTATTATTTTGACACAATTTTTTGGGTAATATTTAGAGTAGTACATATTGATTATTACCCCAAGGAATCTTATGCATTACTATCTTGTTTTCAAAAGATAATGAAATGAGATACCATAGAATTTGAACAAAAATATATGATAAAACTCTTAAACTCTAAAAATCTATATCATTATTTAATGTTTATGTTCTTCATTTATATGCTATGAAAATGAATAATAAAAATCATGTTATTCTATAAATATTGTATCAAAATCAATTTGTTGTGTTTTGAATATTATCCTTAATCAATAAGTAATTCATTTTCATTCTCATAGAAAACTATTCTCTTCAGATAGATTCCTCTTGAAAATGTCTTCCTCATTGTGTAAACTATTGTTATTTCATTTATTACTAGAAGTGATCACACATTATATGGATTCTTGAACAACGTGGTTTTTAGTGCCTTATAGGTTCCTGAAAAAGTCACATGAATTTGTACCCAGATATGGTTTCTCTCACTCAGTTTTGAAATCACTTTGAAATGGAATAGTACAAGTGAAATCTATAAACTATAAGATTTAATTATTTTTTAAGTGGTCAATGGTAGTCATGTTCCATAAACTACAATAAATCTTGTTTCTTTGATAATTTACTTATTAATTATATTTCATCTGACTTCATTTGAGAAGAAATGATTGGTATATATAATTATTTAATAGTGGTTGGTTTTATGTTATTAACTTTTCATTATCCTAAAATGTTCACATTATTTATTATTAAGGGTAATCAACAAATCAACATTACATATTTAGATTGAGAAATTATGTCCATGGTTAGATCCCCATATTTAAATTTAGAAAAATATGGATGTTGGAAGGAAAAAATGTTTATTTATTTGAGTAATCATAGCCTAAAATCATACATGAAAACTGTTATGGATTATAAAATTCATGATGTATATTTATAAATATGTGATTCTATTCTAGAATGTGAATATGATATATTCTCCTAATTGATTTGTGTTACTATAGCAGGGTTTTGTCTAAATGAGTTTAATTGAGTTTATTAACTGAGTTTCTTAATGTGATACAACACATTAGATGTGAAAAACTATATTAGTGTAAAATGACGGTATATGTAATTTGAGATTATTACTTATATCTAACACTTCATAGTTAATTATTAACATATTAAAATTTAATTATGGAGAAATAATTTCACACATCAATGGAAGGTTAATTGAATTTGGTAATAATTTTTCTTCACTAGGAGAACTAATTTTTGGATTATATCACAATATAATATTTCTAGGGTAATATAATCCAAATTGGGTTGAACTTCATCATTCATTAAGAAACAAAATAGTCTAAAAGAATTTGAAATAACAATTATTTTTAGAAGACAAACAATATATGATGATTAAATAAAATATAATGGAGTTGAGGATAAATTGGATAAAAAGTAAAATTATTATTTTAATTTTTATACTTCCAATGATTATAAGAAGTAAAAAATCTACACCAATAGTTTAATCATAGGGATCTAAAAATTCAAATAGTCCCACTATTAATTCTGAGATTTCTAAATTTTACATGAACTTCAATAAATTATATAATCAGTGATGAGAAGTTCGATAATGAGATATAATGATTCCAAAACTCCATTAACAAGTACAAAAATATGATGGATCATATAAAGAAGTCATGTGCTATGTGTCTAAGAATATTAGACATATTAAACCATATTTTAAAAATATTAAATTAAAAAGGAAATGATATTAGAAAAAAATATAATTAAATAAAAAATAAAAAGGGATATGATGGCCACATATATTGAATTTATAATTGTATTGTTCAAATATATTATAAATTAGAAGATAAAATATTTAATCAAAAGTAAAACATTTGATTTATTTCCAAATATGATGTAGTACACTGATTTTATTTTTCATAGCATGCATTTTTATTTTCAAACTGAAAATTTAATTTTTCAATAACTAAAATTATAATTTATCATAATAGAAACACAATATTAATGAATAAAAAAGAAAAAATAATCCCTTAACCATTGGTATAATTTATTTACGTTAAAAATAGAATTAATAAAAGTATATTTTAATGTTATGCTGAAATATTTTAATTATTATTATGTTTAATATCATAATAAAGATAAAGTATAAAAAAGTTCAATACATAAAATACACTTATAGTATTTTTAAATGGAATTTCAAATTTAATCGATAAAATACTTAGTTTCATTAAAATCTATAAATATATGTTGGGAAGGAGAAGAGATCGTAAAAACCCAAATTTGAAAAAAAATATATTTTCATTCAAATGAAAATAAAAAACCAGATAGTAATTGTTGTTTTCATTATAGAAAATATAGAAACAATGTTAAGGGTCATATTCTAAGAGTCACAACTTTTTTATTTTTATTTATAACTATATATATATATTAATTATAATTAAATATATGTTTAATGGGTATCGAAATAATCTTCGAATTTAAAAAAATTCGGCTGATGACATTTCAAGAACAAATAGAATATAGGTTGAAAAAAATATTTTTTTTTGATTTATCTTATAGTGACAACATTTCAGAGAAATATATTAAAAAAATTATATGGAATATGGATTTTCAAACTATATGAGTATATATGTTTACAATTTCCATTATGTATCTTAAATTAATTAGGGATATGTCACAATTGAAGAAAATTCTAATGGAAAAATATCTGGTTTTGGTCAATTCAAAATCCATGATGAGTTTTCATAAATAATGTTCTTTATATTGAATAATCAACAGAAAAACTAATAAGTTTTTTTTTAACATTGGGATGGAGGTGACTCAGTAAAATTTTCAAATAATACATGTTCTATTTTTAAACATAATATTCTTTATTTTATGGTTTCTAGAACATAGAACTGGTATATTTTAAATCATAATTCATTATGTTGAGAAGAATTATACTTTATAAATTATTATAAAAATTAATCTTTTAATTTTCATAAATTAATTGGACATTGTTAGGTTTTCTCTGTGACAAAATTTCCTAAGAATAATCTAATTTCAGATTTACCTTAGAATAAATTGAATAAAAATACATTTTGTGATTAATTAGAAATGGGTATGCAACATAGATCATAATTTATGTCCATTGCTGTGGTTGATTTATCTAAGCCTTTGGATGATTTCCATTTATATTTATTTAGACCATAAAAATTCGAAAGACTAAGAATAAAATACTTTTAGAATTATTTATCTGATCATTTTTTTGAATTACATAGGTTTTATTTTTGATTCATCACTTTCAATCTTTTTGAGATTTTATATGATTCTATAGATTGGTTAAAAATATTAGAGAATAACAAATTGTTTCATTTACAATTGACCATATTAGAGAGGATGAAAACATGATTTTAAATTATTATTATTCAAAATATGGTATCAATCATAATTTTCATCCACAGTTCACATTAACATAATGGTGTTGTCGAATAGATGAATTTTTCCATTTAAGAGATTCCTAAGACTATGTATTGTAAATATAACCCACCTACTCACTATTGGGTCAAAGAAATAAATTCATAATTTTATGTATTTTCTATAGTTATAAGTATCCCTATATTGATGAAAACACTATATAATCTTAGGGAAAATAGAAACACAAAAGATTGATACTTTAAAGTGTTTGGATGCGAAGTTTATATTTAGAACCTAAAATAAAATCTTGTTAAATTTAGACAACAGGTTGATGTTGGAATATATCTTGTTTACTCTACTTCCTCAAAGGATTATATGGTTATTAAAAAATATTCAATGATTCATAATAAATCTTCTCATTTATATTTCTATAAAGATGGTTTTTTGTTCAAATAATTATTTAAGATGAACTGTTAAGTGATTAATTTGAAAACATGAGACACAAAAACTCTTTGAAAATAGAAATGATGTTGACATAGAACATGATGTTGGTTAAATAAATTCTTAAATGAAGAATATTAGTGAACCTATAATTTTGATTCCTAGACATACCAGAACCCAAAATAATCATAACATTGATATTGTAATAAGAAGCCTAGATAAAAGAATTTGGACAAGAAGAAATGTATGTAAAAATTTAGAATATTATTTCTTTTTATATCAATTTAAACCTAAATCATTAGACTAATACATACATAATAAATTTTTGTTATTATTTATAAAAGTAGTGTTAACTAGTTCAAAAAGAATAATGTTATGTGAATTATTTTATAGATCATTTGATTAAAATATTACTGGAAAAAATAGCAGTTTTAGAAATAAACAGGATGATCATATTATAACCACCAGAAATAAACCAAGAATAGTATCTAAAGGATACAAATAAGCTAATTGAATAAAATATATATAATCAATTAGAAAATATCTAAAATAGAATTATTTTGAATTCAAATAGACAATTATCCTACATTGGATATAAAACAACATTAAATGGATCTAAAAGACACTATAATAAATGGGAATGATGTTTCAGACGATTACGTTTACCGTGATACTAGTTTTAAAAAAAAGTTCTATGAAAAATATTTTTTCAAGCATACTAATGATTTTTTTGACTTAATGAAGTACCTAGATATTGGTATGAGCAATTATGATAATATATTTTACAAAATTGAATGCTTTTAGGAGTGGTAGAACCTATTCTTTTCCGAAAAATATCATATTTATATATTTTTATCATTGAAATATATTTACATGGTCTGATTATTGTTTCCTCAAACAAAATACGATGTAATGAATTTTAAAAACTCATCCGAAATTTTTTTTAATGTCATTAATTGGTGAGTAAAATTTTGTTCAAGGATTTTAAATTTATCCAATGGATTTTGTAAGCTGATAAATCAATGAAATTATATACTTCACATTCATAAAATATTTTTACATCAAAATTGTAAAGTGATTAAACCCCTTATGATTTCTAATGAAAAATATTATTATGATAATTATTGAATACAAGTTGAAAATAATTTAAATTGAGGAATAACTGGGAGAAGCCTTTTTTAACTACTTGTAGTCTATTCATTATACTTTGGTGTGATTATATGATATTTTTAAAAAAACCAATGAATCACATTTGAATGTTTGTAAAATAAATTTATGTTATTTGAGTGGAACATTTTATATTTATATAATTTTTAAGAAAAAATATTGAATTTAATTTGATTTAATAGTAAGAATATATTTTTAGATGATGTATACTAGATTGGTGGAGTTCCTTAAGAACATATTACTTTATAGATGAAATTTTTACCAATCACCATTCATGTGAGTGATTTTATATTATTAAGAAAAAATTGAGGTAATTATGATTACATTTTTTTAAAATTCTACATATTTCTATTTAGTATAATTATATTTAAAATTCAACTTTTGTTGTTTAATTATTTTTACTTAAATTCATTATGGATTAAATCAATTTTAAATTTTTACAGATATTTTTTTATAAATATTTATTTAATTTTAAAATTTTCTAATGTTTCCTTTTAAAAGAAAAAATTTTGTCCGACATTAAATTTTTTATTTTAATTATTAGATTGAAGTTGGATCTATCCCTAAAAACAAATCATCTATATATCTGTATCCTAAAATTGGTACGTGACCTAACCTGAAAATTGAATATTTTCTCTCAAATAATTCACCTATGTTATTATCTCTTGAAACCTATTCATCCCCTCTTTATTATTTTGAAAATTAGTCTACCTTTATGATATCTTGATCTCTATGTATTGGAATGAATGAAATCCCATATCTTCAAAAAAATCCATGGCTTGTAGTGAACCACACTGAGTGATTGTAGAGAATGATATGGATATGGAATTGTTGAAAAGGAACAAATATGTTTCTAACAATGGTATTCTAGTTCCAAATATGTGATTGATTATTTGATGAGAAGAAGTAAAGATTAATTTTTAATGAAGAAGTAAATTAATTTTTATTAATACACGGTTGTAGTTTGGAGAAATTGAGGATGTTTTTTTTAACAATTAAAATGTAAATAATGTGATAGATTATTCAATGGAAATGGTGGATTTCGTTTATTTTCATCATGAAGGTTAGTATAGTTTCATTCATACCTTACATGGAAAAAAATATTGTGAACCTATAATATTTTTATTTTTATTTTTGGGTCATATTATTTTTATAATAATTTTGTGAAGTATTTCTCTGTTAATATGAATTTTATTTTCAAATCAATTCTTATTGGAATTTCATAGTGAGAAATAGATATAGAGAAGGTATTACATCATGATATATATCTATAACATGAATTGATCAATAATATAATGTTAAATATATCAAGGAAAATGATTATGTTCATTAACTATTGATTATAGGAAAAAGGCATGAAAAATTATCACATGTATAGAGTGATTATATCCTTGGTCTTGAAGATGAAGTAATTTGACTCTAATTCCAGTGGAGTAGATAAATTCCATAAGAGAAACACATTATCAATGATTATTATGAATATTTTTTGAAATAAATATAATGTTTCCTTAAATTAATTAATACTTGTGGGATATGATAGTGTTGTTAATATGGATTTACCACCACCTAAACCAAATCATGGGGTGAAATCTGGGGTCTCGACATCAAGTGAAGCAGAAATAATTTTGATTATTCATTCATGAAAATTGGATAGGATATATGTTGATAGATCTATTCATATAGTTTCCTATATTAGATCTATTAATGAAGTCATTCTAAATCAAGAAATTATCAATGTCAGTACTATTGATTAAATTAAATCAGTTATGTATGTTGTTGTGATAGCTACTGGAGCACAAGCTTAAAGGACATTTTATATTGTTATTAGTGTGATGGCTAGTAGAAACATACCTATGTATAAGTTTTATAATATAGTATTATATCCACTCCATGGATCACCTATTACTGATAAATTTTTATTTGGGAATGTGATCATGGAGTAATCTGTTGATCTATCAAATATCAAATATCCAATTCCATGTCGTACTCATGTGTAAGAAGATTCATCTTCATTAAGAATAAGTTCTAAAGGATCTGATGTTGAATGAAATGTACCTATTTTTTAATAAATTATTGTAATTGAGTTTGATAATCTTAAATGAGATTATGATGAGAATAAGAAGGTGCTAATATCTTGAATGGATAAGATAAGAGAGTGGAAAAAAATGGTTTCTGTCAATAGTTTATTATAAAAAACTAGTTAGGGTGATAGAATATTAGATCAACATGATATGGAATATCTAAATAGTGAAACTAGTTCCTTCTAGCATTTGTGATAAAACCCATGAATGTTATGTCAATAAGGATTTCCTTATGACTTTTTCCATTCCTTGATGTTTTGAAAATCACAAACACCCTATACTTAAGTAAATCTATATTTTAATTATATAAGGAAAATTTCCTTCTCAATGAAATTTACCCCTACCATGTTTTCATTGTTCATATCAATATATTTCATAAGTATAAATATCGTATTCATATCAACAACCTTAGAATCATATAATACATAGAAATGAAGAATTCTGTTATAGGATCTGAATTCTGGATATGAACTGTAATGAAGTACCACTCCGAATTCTGAATATGAACTGTAATGAAGTACCACTCTGAATTCTGGATATGAACTGTAATGAAGTTCCACTCCGAATTCTGAATATGAAATGTAATGAAGTTCCACTCCAAATTCTGGATATGAAATGTAATGATGTTTCACTCTGAATTCCGGATATGAACTGTAATGAAGGTCCACTCCAAATTCTGGATATGAACTCTAATGAAGTTCCATTCAGAATTGTGGATACGAACTCTAATGAAGTTAGAATCCATGTTTTGATAATGAACATATATATGTTCTGACTCCAAGATCTCTGAATTCAGACTCCGAACACTTATGAGTTATGACTCCGAATTCCCATGAACTCTGACTCCGAACTTTTTATGTTCTGGTTACGAATTCTAGTGAAATCAGACACCAAATTTCTTTAGAAATTCAGACTTCGGATTTCTACAGAAAACATGTTCTGAATTCCTACAAAACAGAATCTGAATATCTATTTATTATAGACTCTGAATTCCATTTTGGTTAGACTTCAAACATTTATTTTCTTACATTCTGACCATTAGTTTTTCTTTTGCTTACAATTGTTTCATTACAAAACAATGTCATGCTTTCCGTTATTGACTTATCATTGGTTGAGTGACACATATACATGTCCCTCTGAAATTCAAAGAGAAATATGACTGCTGGAGGAGGGAGCCGACCATTGGAGCTTTTCATATAAATAGGAGCTCATTTGAAAAGAAGCTACAACTTTGACACTGATCATGGACTATGTTCTGTTGAAGTGATTTCTAGAGAGATAGGCTCTTACTAACTCTCAACGCTTCATTCAGAATTTTTTAACAGCTTGTTCAAACATTTCTTGGGTAGACATGCTTCGTGCGACTCTGATTGTTGATTATCACAATTGAGGGCTTCTAGGGATATGAAGACAGAGGTTCCAACACCTTGAAGTTTAGGGCTTCCTTACTGTGGAAGAAAGAGGTACCGACAACCTGATAGTTGATGGCATGCGGGGATAACAAGATAGAGACTCTGATCATCGTATCGAGGGATTACCTTGGTGTGGGTAAGACAAACTTTTTTGAAATTATAAATCAAGGGACCTTTATCCATGGTTTTTGGATACCCTTCTCTTTGGGATAAAAGATTTATATCTTGTTACTTGTTTTTGTTACAAGTTTTTTCTGCTGTATTTTTTTATGGAATGAATAACATTATTATATTTCCGTACACTTTTTCTATGATTTAGTTATATTCTATACTCATTAAGGTAGAATCTCACATTGTAATCTTTGGTTAAGTTTCATTTTCTGGATCCATATTTCCAGAACCGGTTCTTCGGAATCACATTCCTGATTTAAGAATGTGTATAAAATTAGAAGTTTGTAACTTTATACATTGTCCCAATATTTCAATTGGTGTTAGCAGTGTTGTGAATTTTCTTAGTTTATCTTTGTTACACGTAGATCTCTCCTTCTTTAAGGAAATTTTTAAAGTGTACAATTAACCCCCTTCTTGTATATTGAGCATCTACATTGTTATTTTGATCCTACAATTGATATCAAATGAGGTTTATGAAATAATTATTTACATATAAGTTTCTCTTGCTCAGTTTTTTATTGTTCTATATTTTCCTTACTTAGGAATATTCTCATTGAATCCAAACATTTGTTATTAACATGTTTTTGTACAGAATGTTTTTTTAAGATGGCAGGAATGAATGTTGGTTCCATCGACAACTTAAATCCTTCCAGACCACCAAATCTTGATTGTAATGATTATGAGTATTAGAGAGATCGAATGAATACATTCGTTATCAATACTGGAGTAGAAATTTTCATTGTGCTTATTGGAGGTTATAAATTTCCTGACAAGGAAGTAAGTGCTTTTACTATTTCAATAGAATCATGATTATCAACTCAACTATAATGTACGCAACACTTTACTTTGTTCAATGACTAGGAACATATATATCCAAATTTCATCTTGTGAAACTACTAATTTTATATGGAAGAAACTTGATGTTACACATTTTGGTACATCCAAAGTGATTGAGACCAGAACATCCATGCATAGAGCTGAGTATCATGGTTTTAATGTTCCTTATGGAGAACGCATTTGTAAGGTTCAACCAAGGATCATGACTATCGTGAATAGATTACAATCTACTGGATAGAAAGGACTAGATGATTAAGCTCTTGTTGATAAGGTCATTTTTATTATTCCTAATGAGTGGGAATCAAAGAGAACTGTTATTGATGAAAATATGAAGGTTACTCAAATTTCCTTAGATGAGCTATTTGGAACTATTCTCCAACATGAAACAAGAATGAAAAGAGATGTTGACAACATCAAAAAGAATAATGCGAATGGTACTGTTTCTTTTAATACGTCATCAAATCACATAAAAGCTATGGATCCTGAGATAGTAACTAGATCGAAATCTAAGAAGGTTGTTATTCAATCCGAATCTGGTGAGAGTGAAGTCTCTGAGAATTACATAGAAAATCTTGCTCGAAGGATGAACAAGATAGCATGACAAAGAAATTTCCAATCCAAGTATAAGAATAAGGAAAGGAAAGATAAGAATGATTCAGAAGTCACATGATGTGAATGCAAGAGAGAAGGACACATAAGACCTGATTGTCCTTTGCTCAATAAGAACGAATGAAAAGAAAGGAATTATGAAAGTAATAGGAAGAAGTATTATAAATCTAATGCTATGAAAGTTCTGAAAGCTAATGATACATTGAGTTCCAGTGGTGGTGACTCTTATAGGAATCTTCTGATTATGAATCTTCAGTACAGAAGAATCATGGTATTATAGCCAGATTACATATTAATAATCATTGCTTTATGGATAAGGTACACAATGCTGAATCATTGAACAATGATTCTTTAAATACTAATGATAGTAAATATTATAACTCTTCGGATGAAGAATCCTCTTCTGATGATGAAAATACTTTACCTACTTGTGAAGAAGTTTCTAGGATTTCTGAACTTCTTGAGATTGAGAATTCAAAGCTTAATAAAAAACTTGATAAGGTGAACTCTATGAATAATATTCTTACTAATGAAATATCAGATCTTTCTAAAGATCCTGATAAGAAAAATTCTGATTTTATAAGTATTTCAATAAGCCTTGAGGAATTAAATTCTGAGAATAATAAACTTACTAAAGATCTAGAAAAATTAATTTCTAAGAAAAGTGTTTTCGAGCCTAGCTCTAGTTCCAAATCTAATGATTTTGAAGAGAAAAACATGGTTATAAAACTCAAGTCTGAAATATTTTCCTTAAATATGTGTTTATCAAACATTACCTTAGGTAAAGAAAATTTAGATAAGATGTATTCAAAAATATGACCTTTAAGAAACAAATCCTGATTTGGTTATACCCATGTTATACCAACTTTTAGTAGAAATTATTTTGTTCCTTAAAGTGACCCATTTTTTAACAAGTTTCAATGTGGTGGTCACTGGGCAATGAATTGTTCTTAAAAAAACCCAATCTTTAGGTTTTCATAAGGCATAAATTTCTAATAAGATGTGGGTACCCAAAATTTTGATATCTGAAAATCTCAGATCCAAAAAATTTTGGATTCCAAAATTCTAATTCATTTCTTATTTTCATGAAGATAAAGGAAGTACAAAAAACAATACTAGGTACATGGATAGTGGATGATCCGACATATGACTGGTAACAAAAACTATTTTGAAAATATTATCAAGACGAAAGGAGGAAAAGAAACATTCGGAGATAATACTTAGGGAGAAATTTATGGGATTGGTAACACTGTACTACATGGTAAAACATTGATTTCAAATGTTTTTTTTGTTAAGGGTCTTAAGAACAACTCATTAGCATAAGTCAATTATGTGATGAAGGTACTTTGTGAACATTAGGAATGATAAGTGCTTAGTAAAAAATTCCAAGGAATAATTTATTCTCTTTTCCCACAGGCAAGAGAATGTTTACACTTTGAACATAGAAGACCTAAGGATCCAAGACATACCATTCCTTAGTGCAGTGGAAGATCATTCTTGGTTATGGCATAGAAGGTTAGGACACTGTAACATTAGGAACTTATTCAAATTTCTAAGAAAGGTTTAGTTAAGGACCTACCGGAGCTTATATTTGATCCTTCTAATGTTTGTGATCCTTTTCAATATGGAAGGTAACATAAATCTAGTTTTAAATCAATCAGTGAAGTCTGAACAACTGATGCGTTACAGTTGGTGCACATGGATATTTTTGGTCCAACACAAACTTGAAGCATTTAAGCCAAATTCTATGTGTTTGTATTAGTTGATTATTACACTAGATTTACATGGGTCTATTTCCTAGCAAAGAAGTCTGAAGCTTTTTCTTATTTCAAAATTTTTAGTGCCCAAGTTAAAAAATTAGAAAAATCTTCCATTGAAAAATATTCAATGTTATCATAGAAGAGAATTTCAAAATTATGATTTTGAAACTTTTTGTAGTAGAAAAGGTATTACTCACAACTTTTCAGCACCGAGAACACCTCATCAAAATAGAGTTGTTAAAAGAAGAAATATAATTCTTCAAGAGATAACTAGAACCATGTTAAGTGAGTATTTTATAGCCAAACATTTTTTGGATGAAGCTGTAAGTACTGCTTATTATACTATTAATCGAGTTTGGATTAGAACTTTTCTTAATAAAACTATTTATGAGTTATTGAATGGTAGAAAACCTAGACATTCCTACTTTATGTTTTTTGGTTGTTAAGTATTCATTATGAATACTAAAGATAACCTACACAAATTCTCACCAAAATATGATGAAATAATTTTCTTAGGCTACTCCACAACTTCTAATGCTTATGGAGTTTTTAACAAAAACACTTGCACTGTTGAAGAAACAGTACATGTCTAATTTGATGAAACCGGTACCTTTGTTTTCAAAAAAACCCAACCTACATCTTCGGATTTGTTTTAAAAAAATGATTTTCAACCATTGATGGAAAATCCTTATGACAAGGAAATTGATCAAGAATATACTTCTGAAACATTTACCCTAGAAGATTTCCTACACTATGTTGATGAAAAAGTTTTATAAAACCCAAACCAGTCATTTCTTAAGAATAATCCTAGTGATAACATCATTGGTGATGTAAATAAACCTGTAAGGACTAGAAGTTCCTTATGAAATGAAGTAGAACATATAGCATTTCTTTTCCAATTAGAATAAAAAAGCACTGATGAAGCTTTAGGTGATGATGATTGGATAAAATCCATGAAAGATGGACTAAATAAATTCGAAAGGAATAAATTCTGGATCTGGGTTGAAAGACCTAAGGAAACTTTTGTTATTTGAGTAAAATGGTTCTTCAGAAATAAGTGTGATGAAAATAGATTCATTGTTGTAAATAAAGCTAGACTAGTTGCTAAAGGCTATAATCAACAATAACGAATAGACTATGAAGAATCCAATCCTCCAGTAGGTAGACTTGAATCTATTTGTATTCTACTGGCCTTTTCAGCATTTTTCAATTTTATCCTTTTTCAAATGGATGTGAAATGTGATTTCCTTAACGGTTATGTTCAAGAGGATTTTTTTGCTGAACAACCTCCTATCTTTGAAGACACAAAACATCCTGATCATGTTTTTAATCTTACTAAAGCTTTGTAGGGCCTTAAACAATCCCCATGAGCTTGGTATGATAGACTTACAAGATTTTTGCTTCCAAATAACTATGTTAAGGGAAATTTCGATCCGAACTTTTTTATAAATAAAGAAAAGAAAAATGTTTTTATTGTTCAAATTTATATTGATGACATTACATTTGGTTCAACCAAGAAATTTTTAACAGATTCCTTTGTGGATATAATGAAATATGAGTTTGAAATGATTATGATGGGTGAGTTAACATTTTTCTTTGGATTTAAATATTCTCAAAAACCAGAAGGAACTTATATATCTAAACATAAGTAGATTAAATACCTTCTTAAAAAGTATGGATTTGACAACACTAAAATTACTTATACTCCCATTGGTACCTCAAACAAACTTGATCTTGATGATGCGGGGAAACTAGTAGATCAAACATCTTTTAGAGGTATGATAGGAAGCTTACTATACCTGACAGCTAGTCATCTAGAATTAATGATTTCAGTATTCTTATATGCCAAATATCAATCCAATCCTATGTAATCTCACTTAAAGGCAGTGAAAAGAATTTTTCACTACTTAAAGTGAACCATGGATTTATGACTCTTTTATACTTCTGGAAATGATTTTATCTTAAATAGTATTTTAGATTCTGACTTTGGTGGGTGTATAATGGATAGAAAGAGTTAATTCAGAACTTGTCATTTCCTAAGAGATTCATTAGTTTCTTTGTCCTGCAAGAAGCAACCCTCAGTAGCATTATCCACAGCTAAAGCTGAATATATTGCAGTTGGAAGTTGTTGTGCTCAAGTGTGGTGGATTCGCCACAGACTCACAGACTATGGCTTGAGTTTTTCTAAGACTCAAATTTTGTGTGATAACACAAGGGACATTTCCCTTAGTAAAAACCCTTCACATCACTCTCGTGAAAAGAACATATATATTTGGCATCACTTTCTTAGAGATCACACACTAAAAGAAGATATCATTCTTCAGTTTATCACGACGCAAGATCAATTTGCTGATATTTTCAAAAAATTATTACCTTCTAATAGATTCGAATACATCAAACAGAAGTTAGGAATGATAACCGTAAGGTAATCCTTCTTCAATAATTTCATGTTGAAACAATCTTCTTACAGTAATAAACTCCTTTTCATAGGGGGAGTACATATGTTTGTTACCTTTAAAAAAATTCATAATGACATTTTGATAATTTTTAGTAATGTGCGTTTAAAATTTTTTCATAATGAGATTTTCAAATCTTTCATAATGAAACTTTTGTACTAGAACTTTCGTAATGAAATTTTCGTAATGGTACTTTTGTAATGAAATTTTCGTTTAGAGAATTTTCGTAATGAGAATTTTTGTAATGAAATTTTCATAATAAAAATTTTCATACCTAGTATTTACGTACTAAGAATTTTTTTAATGAGAATTTTCGTGATGAAATTTTCTGTAAGGAAAATTTCATACTGGAATTTTCGTAATGAAATTTTCGTACTGAGAATTTTCGTAATGAGAATTTTCGTAATGAGAATTTTCGTAATGGGAATTTTCGTACTCATACTTCTCATACTAGAGTTATGGTACTCAAAGATTTTTCAATAAACATTTCAAAGTATGTTTTTCTTAGAGAGTTTTTCTTAGTAAGTTTTTTTTAGTAAAATTTTCTTCAAGAAGAATATCACCTATTATGAATAAACATCCTGGCCAATCTGAATGGTTTGACTTCCATACTTAAGTTTTCATATTTGTTTTTATTTGCTGGTAGATTCTCTTTTGTATAAAATTTCCCTGATTCGTTTCATCTTAAATCCAAAGTTTTTTTAAACCTCAAAATATCAGATTCTAGATTTCCCTGCGGGTATGATTTCAACCGTCAGATCAGACCAAAGATGTTTTCAACCATTAGATTTTTTTTGGATGTTCAAAGGTCACCTCCATCGCCTATATAAAGGGGACCCCAAATGGTTGTCCCACATCGATCTTCATGCTCTCGCATGTTGAATCTCTACCTCTCATCTTAAAGCCCGTTCCTAATCTCTTAGAGCTCGTCCATTCCGAATTTTTATAGAAGCAACTTCCCAAGATATGTCTACCATGAATCCAATTTCAAAATGGCATGTGTACAGAGAGAGGTTGGTCCATCCAAAGTTTTTCATGTATGATTCCATCTTATTTATGAATATCAAGATGAATGGTTGGGAAGATGTATGTATATCTAAGAAAGGTGATCAGGATGTTATCTATACAGAGTTACTTTTAGAATTCTATGAATTAGAAAGTTTCTACGAAGAAGATAGAAGAGAAAAGATTTTTTCAAGTCTTATGGGAAGACTTAAAAACATATGTACACCATGGAATCAAGCTTGGTGGGGCTGGCATATGATATTGAGGTTGAATTCTTCTCACATAAACTTCTGGATGTTCAGGGCAGTTTTGTTAAGGTGAAGGCCTTGGAGTGTCTTGGGATTAATTATGTAAAGACAGCCAAGATTGATCAATTTTCTTCTAATAATCGGATCCTTCAGTTATGGTTACAAGGTTTTTTGGTTCCGAGAAAGGCTGACAAAGATACGTTGAAGAAAAGTGATATATATTTCATAGACTACTTGGTGAATCTAAGAAAAATCAATCTGATGAGGCTTGTTCTTGTGACAATCAAGAACATCATGGAAAGAAAATTTGAGAGCTCAAATCATTATGTTCCCTGCCTTACTATCAAAGAAGATAGTTCAGTGTTTGGATTCTTTCAAGATAGCATCATAGTCTAAGGATCTGAATTGCAAGGTTATTCTTTTTAGTGATGATACCTTGAAGAGGATGAATATGGAATATTACAATGACACAGGAGCGTTCTATAATTTTCCAAAGGAAGACGCTGAAGCCAATCCGGAAATCATGGAGAAGGCTGAGCCAGTAAAGAAGGTTTCTAAGAAGAGAAAAAATGAAAGAAGTGGTGGCTGATGACAAGAACCCCAAATAAAAGAAAACCCAATCAGTACCTCCCAAGACAAAAAAAAACAAAAAGCTTATCCAGATGAGGTTTCTTCTAAATGGAGGGTAGATAAAAAGAATATGAAATAAGGGGATCCACAGTTCGGATTGGACACTGCTGAGGATAAGGACTTAAGGTAAAAATTGAAGGATGAGTTAGAAAAACAAGTAAAAGAGAAAAATATGAAGAATAAGTTGTCTGAAGCCGATTTTGTACAATCTTTGTTGAGAGATACAGAAGTAGCCTCTGAGAAAATTCCATATCTGGAATCTGTTGATGTTGAACCATTACCGGAAACCCCCGGGAAGAAGTACTTCACTCCGGAAAAGTCCAAAGGTATAGAGGTTGTTAAAGAAGTATAGAAAGCAGCTGTTTAATAAGAAGTGGATGAAATTGTTGAATAAGAATAAGAATAATAAGAAGAAGAATAAGTGGTAGAAGAAGAAAGTGGCGATCTAGATAACCTATTTAAACAAGTTGAGGATTCTCAAGAAAACTATGAATCCGAAAAACATGTCACTCCAGGAAAGGTAGTTGAGAAAGAAGGTGGGAAAGATGATGATAAGGAAGATTAAGAGAATGAAATTGAATTTTATGAAGAAGAATCCTATGAGAAGAATATTCTTGAAGAATGACTATAGAAGAAGAAAATTGATTAAGATAAGATTGTTCAACTATCTGAAAGCGAAGAAGAATCTCTTGATGAGGTAGTTCCGAACGTTGATAAGGGGAAGCAAGTTCTTATTGACACCCCAACTAAAGATTTCATAAGAAAAAAGAAGGATGGTTGTTCTTCTAGAAGGAAGTTGGTGCAGAATGAAGAAGAACAATCTCCAAGAAAAGTGTCTGATTTGGAATTGTCAGCACTGGGCCATGATTTTGTTGTCGAGTCTTTGAAAAAGTTAGTGGACACCATTCCGATTTTTCCCACTATAGACTCTAGAATCCGGATGCTTCAACATTGTATGAATCAGAATTCAGAATCTTTATCCAAGGTGATGGATAAGTGTGTGCATATTGAAGCAGATCATAGAAATTTTCTTTTCAATTACGATGTTCACATGAAACCCTATAGAAAAATCACTATGTGGGAAAATAAAGTTGATGATGACATGGTTGAGATTGATAATTTTCAGAATGAGGTAAAATAAGGTTTTGATACTGAGGATGGAAAAATCAATAATCTTCCGAAAAAGCTGACCCCTGAGAAAAATTCTTCAAAATCAACAGGTCAGAGAACTGAATGGGAAGTTTCATTCTGTTTCTCAGAACTGGAAAGGGAAAAGATATTTCCCGATTGAGTTTAAAGAGATGTTGGAAATGAAATATGAGTTAATAAAGTTATAAGAAGAGGCCATGAAGGCTTAGGCAGAGATCTTGAAAGCTCAATAAGAAAGGATCACAGCTTTGGAGAAGCTAGCTGAGGAGGATCAAAAAGATTTGAAGAAGCTGAAAACTCTCTTAAAGAAGTAAATTCCATAGGTGAAAGAAGAAAATAAACATAATCCGATCTTCTGTTTCATTTTATTTTCCTTGTAAAAAATTAATTCAACTCTAATGAAATATCTAGTTGTTTGTATCTGGTGTTATTATGTACTAATGTTTCAGGTACATTATTTATTCCATTTCCACAATTATTTTTAAAAAACCCAAAGGTGGAGAAGGAGAAAATAACTATTCCCAAGGGGGAGACGGGAAAATAACTACTCCTAAGGGAGAGATGTAAAATTTCTAAACTAAGTAGAACTATACTTAAGTAAGGGGGAGTTCTCATTACGATTCCTTCATTCTAATGAAAATAACATTCTGGAAATTCAGAATACAATCCTTAGAGTTCCCACGCCTAAGGGGGAGTTAGTTGTATTCACTATCATCTATGAACAAATGGCGATAAATTTTAATTTCAATGTCAAAAAAAACTTTCCAAATTGTTTTATATTCATTTTCGTAAGGTTGTTTGTGCATTCCAAAAAGGGGGAGATTGTTAAGTCAATAAGGTTTTACTTATGACCTTTTCCATTCCTTCTTGTTTTGAAAATCACAATAACCCTATACTTAAGAAAATCTATATTTTACTTATATAAGGAAAATCTAATTCTCAAAGAAATTTACCCCTACAACGTTTCCATTGTTTATATCAATATTTTTCTTAAGTATAAAAATCGTATTCATATCAAAAACCTCGGAATAATATAATACTTAGAAATGAAGCATTCTATTTTAGGATCCGAATTTTGGATATGAACATTAATGAAGTTCCACTCTGAATTCTGAATATGAACTGTAATGAAGATCCACTCCGAATTCTGAATATGAACTGTAATGAAGTTCCACTTCGAATTCAGAATATGAACTGTAATGATGTTCCGCTTCGAATTCTGGATATGAACTGTAATGAAATTTCACTCCGAATTCAGGATACGAACTATAATGATGTTCCACTCCAAATTCTGGATAAGATCTGTAATGAGGTTCCACTCCTAATTCTATATACGAACTCTCATGAAGTTCCATTCCAAATTATGGATACGAACTCTCATGATGTTCAACTACAAATTCTGATTACGAACTTATCAATGTTCTGACTCCAAGATCTCTGAATTCAGACTCCGAACTCTTATGCATTCTGACTCCAAATTCCCTTGAACCCTGACTCTAATCATTGTATGTTCTGGATCCGAATTCTAGTTAAATCAGACTCCGAATTTCATTATAAATTCAAACTCATGATTTCTACAGAATTTAGGTTCTGAATTCTTACAAAATAGAATCTGAATATCTTTTTCTTATAGACTTCGAATTCCATATTGGTTAGACTCTGACCTTTTATTTGCTTACATTCCGAACATTAGTTTTACTTAATCTTTCGATTGTTTCATTACAAAATGATGTCGTGATTTCAGTTATTGACTAACCGTTGGTTGAGTGACATTTATAAATGTCCCTCCAAAATTAAAGAAGAAATATGACAGTTGGAGGAGGGAGCCGACCGTTGGAGCTTTTCCTATAAATAAGAGATCAATTGAAAAGAATCTACAACTTTGACACTAATCATGGAATAAGTTCTGTTGAAGTGATTTCCAGAGAGAGAGGATCTTATAAACTCTCAATGCTCCGTGCAGAAAGTTTTAATATCTTGTTAAAACTTTTTCTTGTGCATAATTGCTTTGTGCGACTCCGATTGTCACTGATCACAATCAAGGGCCCCTGGGGATAGGAAGACAATGGTTCCATCAACGTTAAGTTGAGGGATTCCCTGTTGAGGAAGACAGAGGTGCCGACTACCTGATAGTTGAGGGCTTGCAGGGATAGCAAGATAGAGACTTTGATATTCATATCGACGGCTTACCCAGGTGTGGGTAAGACAAACATTCATGAATGTATAAATCAAGGAAACTTTATCCAAGGTTGTTGGATACCCTTCTCTTTGGGTTAAAATATTTATATCTTCTTACTTGTTTCTGTTACAAGTTTTTTCCGCTGCATTTTGTATTGTAAGGAAAGTATAACCTTCTTATATTTCCTTATACTTTTACTCTGATTTAGTAAGATTCTATACACTTTAAGGTAGTATCTCATATTGTAAACATAGCTTATGATTCATTTTCCGATTCCATATTTTTGGAACCGGTTTTTTGGAATCACATTCCAGATTTTAGAAAGTGTATAGACCTAGAAGTTTGTAACTTCATACTTTGTCCCAATCTATCAATTGGTGTTAGAGGTGTTATGAATTTTCTTAGTTTAACATTGTTAAACATAGATATTTACTTGTTTATGTAAATTTTTAAAGTGTACAATTCACCCCACCTCTTGTATACTGAGCATCTACATTGTTATTTCCATCCTACATTTAAGCTACAAGAGACCATGTAAGTGAGTTTAAAATATTTTTTTGCACAAATTAGGATGTGAATGAAAATTTATTTCTAATATCATTAAAAAGGGACAAGGTTCAAGAACTATATGTGGTCTAATAAGACCTTTAAGATGATTCACATGATGAAATTTAGAGTTTCAAATAAAATTTAAAGGAGAAAATTAATGTAGATACCCCAAACATGATGTACATAGAAATTACATTACATTTGTGGAATACTTAATACATAACAAAAATAGGCACCAAAGGACAGTAATAGTTTAGTGTCTTTGGAAACTTGCAACATAATATTCTAATCTTGGTGAATGATCTTCAAAATATCCCCTAATGATCTTCCCTTTTTTACCTAAAAACTTTAATTATATCCTAGGAAAAGAAAACATATAAAGGGTGAGATCAAATGCTCAGTAAGGGTAATCATAGATAAAATAAAACATACCATATACATTTTAACTTCAAAACATGATAATAATGTTTAAACATAAAAATCTTGAGTTGTGAAATAAATCTTGGTAGTACATAAGGCATAGATCATAAAGGAACATCAATAATGATATAATAGAATGGGAATAAATTATTTAATTGGGGAAAACCATTAACCACTTGATATGATTTCCATAGTAGCCAAGGAATGCCTGCCAAGACAATCTTAGTGGACCACGTGCCTTACTGAAATGAGTTCACTCCTCGTTCCAGTCCTGTATCACGGAACCAGATTAACATGACATTCCATCCATGTCTATATCATGAGATATAAATCTTTACCCAATTCATTGAAGAGAGATATAGGTCCCACCGATCTCATAATGAATTCATTCTTACTTGTGCCACAAAATAAACATAAATCATTCATCATAACCCAAATAATAAAATGGGTTTCATAAAAATCATCCCATCATAACATAATCCATATAAAACAAATGGATATCATTTCATCATAAGAAGAATAAAACCATTTAAATAATAGAGTCATTATACTTGAAACATAATCATACTAAATAATTTCATCTTATATGGAAAATAGTTTGGATAAAACATTTGAAATGAATTCATGAGGAAAATATCCTTTCTTCTTCATAATCATTTTCTTTTCACTAAATGCCACGCAAATTTAAAATAAAATTATTTTATGGAAAGTCATCATGAAATCTTGTATAGGTGGCTTCATTAAAATAAGGCGTTATGAAACCGTAAAAAATCCGTTCTTGCCGTATAAGTTGAAAAAACATTCTACTCGTACTTTTGCCAGAAAAGTCAAAAAGTACCTCGTATGGTATACAAAAGAATGATTCCTTACATAACATGTTAAAAAGAAAAAAATGGGTAAAAGTACATTAGACATTCATGAAACCATTTTTAGAACACATGGACATGGATGATAAATATAACCCCCATAAATACTTATGAATAAACAACCTCGGATAAAAACGATATTGGAAAAGTTATCCCTTACCTTATGTCTGAGATGCTTCGCTTGTGTCTGAACGTCTTGTATAATGATTTAAATAATATCATTTATTTATTACAGAATCATATTCATTTTTATTATATCATATATGTATCACTTATGACTTTATATTACCCGTTATTTTGTAAATTCCATGTTAAAGCAGCGTTTTGGGTAAAATTGTTTTTTTATCGTACGTGTTTGGACTTGTTGTTATTGATATTAATTTTACTTATATCATGATTAAATTACTTCAAGAATGTAAATCATGATTTAAATATCATAAATATTCAGTATATATATATAATATATAGATAAATGAAATGAAATACACCATTCATGGGGACGGTAGGCCGTACGTACACATGAATGCTGTTTTCTTTTCCTTATTGACTTGAATAGAAGTATATGAAATATATATATATACATAAATACAGTAGCTTTATCATGTCATATATTTAATTATTATTCAATATATATAATTTATATTAATTCATGAGTTGTTAACTTGGAGAATTAATCTCATCACGTCGTGGAGACGGTAATCCGTACGTACGCACTAGCGATGATATTCTTCCCATAATTATTGAATTGAATTAGAGTGGATGATATAATATCTCAGAATAAATATGATTTTATAATAACCATATATAGTTATTATTTACACCATTATACCCATCCTAGTAAGGTGGTGGTGGAAAAACATATTACACCACGGCGTGGAGACGGTATTCTGTACGTACGCACGCGCGGTGATTTCATTTTCCATAGGATGGATATCAGGTGTAATGGGGTTGTTTCATATATGTAATAACATAGTAGTATATTTTTTATACTTATGTTATTACTTTATAATGAAACAACTAATGAAGAAGAAGTTGAAGATGAAAGAAACTTGAAAGAATCGGTAGAAGTGATTATCTCTTCTTCGACGCGGCTCCTCTTATCCTCCTCTTAGGGAACTAAATTTTGTCATTAAAGAATAGCAGGACCTCTAGTAGGTTTATATGGAAGTTTAGAAGTTAAATGGTCATGGTTTGTCCAAGATTTAAGTCTCAAATGTGTGTGAAGAAGAGAGGGAAGGAGGTTCCCTTCTATAGGAGAGGAGTGGGGCACCTTTGGAAACCACAAAATTATAAATTTATAATAAATTCAAACCCCACATAAAAAACTACCAAAATGACTCAAATCATAATATTATATGAGATAGGGTTGTAATATCATCATTAAATAAAATTTATACATGTTTGGTTATTATTTTAAACATTATCAAATTGATTTATCCTTATTTAATCTATTTATTTTTATTTGTGGTAATAAGATTCTAAATTTTAAATTTTAATAAATAATTACATATATGTATTTAATTTTCCATAATTGTATATTTAATGACATTTTAGACCATATAAATTTTAATTTATAATTTTTAAATATGTTTGGGATTTTTAAACAATTTTATATTCTGTTATTTTCATAATATAACAATAGTGTCAATTTTGACACTATTCATTTATTAGAATTTAAATAATATCCTCAAAGAAGATATGTTCGAAATAAAAGCTTTTATAGAATCCTAACATGTCATATTTATCTATAAAATTAGTGTATCACATTAAATAGAACATATAAAAATTAATTTAATATTTTTTAAAACAATTTATTTTATATTTCATTCAATAAAATAATTTCAACATCAGTATTGTGTCACTTTTAATGATAATTAGTTAATCCCTAAAAATTATAAATAAATTCACATGATGTAGATAATTTTATTAGATTTCTAGAAACTATTAACGTTTTATGTATTATGAAGTTTATCAATAAATTAAAATTATTATACTTATAAGATTTAAGAGAGTGACATGTTGCCACTTTCTTTGGTTTTCATAAAAATTAAATTATTTTCACGGTAAAAAGTCCATAAAATTAATCAATTCAGACCTTTAGGTTATATGGGTCGAATTTTAGTCATCCAATAGAATTTTGGCAGGTTTTAGGGTAATTTTATAATCTAATTTTTACCCTTAATTATCCGATTTATATTTAACTACAGTACATAAAAATTACCGTAGTTCCAATTGATAAAAAAATAAAATAAAAGTAACATCTTAACATAATTTTGACCAACTAAATTCAAATTTGGACACCATTTTTCAAAATTCAAAACACAAAATTTGCAGTAATTAATTTAAAATTAATCTCGTTGGTAAGAAAACGGGTTTTAAAAGTTAAAGCATTGCTAAAGATTGAAATGTTTTTATCTATGAATTCAATGTAAAATTAATGGTAATGAAATACATTATATTAAATGGTAAAAATGTATTCTAGTTATAATTTTAAACCATTCAATATTATAATTTAACAATATAAATTATTGTGATGAAAAATGTTATTTTTAATTAAAATATATCGTGTTTTTATTATTCATTTAAATATGAATGTTATCAGAATTATATGAAAATTTATCCAAAGTAAATTTTTATATTCTGAATCCAAAGAAGAATTTTATTTTGTCAAATTGAAATTATAACCCTGTCAAAAACTAGATTTAAAGTGGTTGAGCCATCAAAAGGCGGTAAAACTGCCTTTTTTGAAAAATACTTATTTTACCCAAAAAAATTATTTTTTTCACATACAATGTTTTAGAAAATGTGTAAAATTAATAATAATGTTATAAAATTCAAAATGTAGTTAATATTATTCAAAAAATCTTGTCCATAATAATATTATAACAATATATCGTTTTTTAGGGAAACCCGATATTGCGTACTACATAAACTATTGAGGAAGGTCGTGATTGCGTGTGACGTAAGCCAAGAATAGTGTTTGCGAATAATATAAGCTAATACAGAGTTGTGTATAGCAAAATCTAATATTGTTGTAATGTACAACACAAGACATCAATGAAATTAAAATAATATTCTTCATAAAATCTCAGGGTGTTACATTCTACCCCCCTTGAAATGAATTTTCCCTCAAAATTCGTCGGTGATATAAATGGATTACTACTTGAATGTTTCTTTAATAGAAACCCACATCGTAAAAATGAATACCAAAACTGAAAATTAAAAACTAAATTATGAAATGTAATGGTTACCCAAATTAACTAATCACTGGGTTTCCACAAAATAGAACATAGGTGAAAATATGGATGTGGAAGAGAAATCTAACCATCATGTTCTGATGGAGAGTGGTAGAAAACATGGCTATGAAAAATCCAAAAATTACAAAGCCATAAATTCGTGATGATCTATGGTACCATCTGATTCATCAGATATGAGGACATTAGGACACCATTTTCGGTTTCCAACATCAATTCCCTAATGTTGAAGAATAATTAAATGAAATACTTACTTGATTTTGGTACAATCTCACAGTTGTTTGTTCCTTGAACAATTTCTACATCATCTCTTAAAGAAATGAAGTTTAATTTGTCTTCTATGAAGTTTTAGAAAATCATGCGATATAATGATGGGTCATTCCATCTGTCTCAAACAAAATGTTATAAAAAGTTATCAAATATACATAGGTCCGTCTTTGGTGAGGTTAATCGTATATTATTCAAAAAATTTACTTATACTTCATCTATCAAACCTCTTAATATAATAAAACTAGTTTCTACTAACCAATGACTTCATGTAGGGCAGTGGTAGGCTAAAAAGGCCTCTCGCACTTTGGTTGTGGGTTCTATTCCCACAGCCTTGTCCAACGTGATGGGTTGTCACCTGTTCTTCAGGTTGTCCCTTTTTGAAAAAAACACTATTATAACATTCCATCAATAATATCGGAAAATGTTCTAGCCTTAAATATTATTAACATATGTCCAACATAATCCATTCCAATCTTTAGGCATATCCGAAATACTTCTGTCCAGGCGCATAGTATAATGAAAACAATTACTAGAAATGTCATTTGCTGAGCCTGTGAATACCATCTTTTATCCCCCATATATCATACTCTATATCTTATTGGTCAAATTACAAACATGTGAATACCTTAATCTTGTATTCTCTTTAAAAATGAGTACGCATTGAACCTTAGTTAAAACATGAATGCTGTCAAAATTTTACACTTTCCACATACCAAAATCCCAAAATTTCTATATACTGAAACCATGACATAACTTTTTCCGTATATCAGTCATGAGCTCATTTCATTTTTTTTCTACATCCCTTCATTATGCGCATATCATCTTCTTTCCAAAAATATTTCAATCACTTTTCATGGATACCGGTACCATATAATTAATAAAAAAATACATAGATATTCCAAAATTCCATGATACCATAAATGAGATTCCATGATACTATTTTGAAATCGCATTATGTACACACTTAATCATTACCCAACATCATTTTTATAATCAACATCACAAATAGTGATTGCATGTGACTTCCCTTTAACCTTTCTATAAGAGGTTTCTCACATTGATCATCATTAACCCTTGGATTAGGGCATTGATTATCATAATGCCCTATTTCCTTGCACATGAAGCATTGAAGTATTATTGGTGCGTTATCTACAGTATTTTCTTTATTCAAATCAATAGAAACCCTTTTTCCATTACTTCGACACTAAGCTACTCGATGAACATATTTTCCACACGTAAAACATTATCTAGTCCCTCTAAGACAATCTACACCATGCTTCTTTCCACACTTTGAGCACAATGAAACATTAATCTTCTTTTCACCATTATTATGATATTTCTCAATGAACTGCATCTTTTGTTTCTTGTCAAAACCATGAGATGCATATGTAACACCAAATTCTATTTCTACCTTTGTAGAACAATGGAAAATTTATTCATAGCTACTGAAGTCTCGTACAGCTAATGCCCTTCGAAGACTTGGTTTTAAGCCACTAAAGAATTGATCAACTTTAGTTTTAGGTTGGATGATAAAACCATATTAATACCTTGCAAGCCTTTTAAAATTTTCTTCGTATATACCAACAGATCCATCATCCTTTTTCTTAAGCTCAAGGAAATCCTTTCCCATCTTTGTTCTAAGAATGCGAGGAAAGTACTTATTTAAAAATATTTTCTTGAACTCATCCCATTCCATGTATTTAATTACATCTTGGGGCCTTGTATTCATAATTAGAGTCCACAACTGGTCTGCTTCACCTTATAAATAGTAAATAGCTTACATGACTTTTTCATGTTAGGAATAACGAAGTATGGAAAATATATTTTCAATGGTACTGATCCATTGTTCTGCAACTTGTGGATCAGAAGACCCATTGAAAGTAGGTGGATGTTGCCTCCTGAAGGACTCAAAAGAATATTGTTCACATCTCTGCTCATTTGGAAGTCCAGAATGATTCATAGCTTGTATAAGTATAGAAATAAGATTTTTCACTTTATCTCCCATAACGTTGGTTTTTTTAGGAGGGAAATCATTGCATTGTCCATTACATTTATCAACATGGTTCCTTCTGGTTTCAGTCATCGTCTAAAATAAAAAAAGAATAGTGTGAGAGGCAAAATCATGATAGGAAAACAACATAATAAAGGGGGAGTACATTCAATATATAACATATTAGGTTTAATTCTATTATCATTACCGTAATTTTAGCAAGATAACCTATACGTATACTTAACCTTAGGGACATCCCTAGACATACCTTAGAAATATCTCTAGGGATCTCACTGAAGTTTTCGCATCCTAGTTTCCAAAGGATAAGTAATCCTTTCCTCTAATACCAACTGTATAGACCCCAAACATGATGTACATAGACATTACATTACTTTTTCGTAATACTTAATATATAACAAAAATAGACACCAATGGACCGTAATAGTTTAGTGTCTTTGGAAACATGGAACATAATCTTCTAATCTTGGTGAACGATTGTCAACCTCTCCCATAAAGATCTTCCATTTTTTTACCTAAAACCTTTCTTTATATACTGGGGAAAAGAAAACATATAAAGGGTGATCTCAAATGCTCAGTAAGGGTAAGCATTGAGAATATAAAACAAACCATATACATTTGAACTTCAATACATGAACATAAAGTTTAAACATAAAAATCTTGAGTTCTGAAATAAATCTTGGAAGTATATAAGGCATAGATCATAAAGGAACATCAATCATGATATAATAGAATGGGAATAAAACATTTAATTGTGTAAAAATATTATGCACTTTATATGATTTCCATATTATCCAAAGCATTTCTACCAGGACAATCTTAGTGGACAAAGTCCCTTACTGAATCGAGTTCACTCCTTATTCCAGTCCAGTATCACTGAACCGGATTAACATTCCATTCCATTCATGACTATATCATGAGATATAAATCTTTACCCAATGCATTGGAGGTAGATATAGGTCCCACCCATCTCATAATTAAATCATTCTTACTTGTGCCACAAAATATACATAAATCATTTATCATAACACAAAGAATAAAATGGGTTTCATCAACATCATCCCATCATAACATAATCCATATAAAACAAATGGATATCATTTCCTCATAAGAAGAATCAAACAATTTAAATAATATAGGCTTTATACTTGAAATATAAACATACTAAATAATTTCATCTTAGATGGAATACAGTTTTGATAAAACATTTGAAATGAATTCTTGAGGAAAATATCCTTTCTTCTACAAAATAATTTTCTTTTCACAAAATTCCACTCAATTTTAAAAGTAAGGTTTTTTGTGGAATGTCATAAAAAAATCTTATAGATGAAGCATCCTGAAAATAAGGTGTTATGAAACCGTAAAAAATCCGTACATGCTGCATAAGTTAAAAAAACAATCTTCTCGTACTTTTTCCAGAAAAGTCAAAAAGTACCGTTATGGTAAACGAAAGAATGATTTCTTACATAACATGTAGTAAAAGTAAAAAATGGGTAAAAAGGAATTTAAAAAAACATGAAACCATTTTTAGAGCACAAGGACATGGTTGATAAATATAACCTCAGGTAATACTTACGAATAAACAATCTCGGATAAAAATGATATTGGATAAGTTATCCCTTACCTTAGGTCCGATATGATTCGTACGTATTTGAACCTCATTTATAATGATTTAAATAATATCATTGACTTATTACAGAATAATATTCATTGTTATGATATCATGTACGGATCACTTATTACATTATATTACCAGTTATTTTGTAAATTCCATGTTAAAGCAGCGTTTTTGGTAAAATCGTTTTATTTATCGTACGTGTTTGGACTTGTTGTTATTGATATTATTAATACTTATATCATGATTTAATTACTTAAAGAACATAAATCATGATTTATATATCATATATATTCAGTATATATATATATATATTATGGATAGATAAATGAAATGAAATACACTGTTCATGGAGACAGTAGGTCGTACGTACGCCTGAACGCTGTTTTCTATTCCTTATTGACTTGAATGGAAGTAAGTAGATTATATATATATATTTATATATATAAATCTTGTAGCTTTATCATTTCATATATTTCATTATTATTCATTATATATACTTTATAATAATTCTTGAGCGGTTAAAATGGAGAATGAATCTCATCGCGTTGTGGATATGGTAATCCGTACGTATGCACGTGCGATGATATCATTCCCATAATTACTGAATTTAATTGGAGTGGATGATATAATATCTCATAATAATTATAATGTTATAATAACCATATATAGTTATTATTTACACCATTATACCCATCCATCTAAGGTGGTGGTGGAAAAAACGATTACACCACAACGTGGAGACGGTATTCTGTACGTACGCACGTGTAGTGATTTCATTTTCCGTAGGATGGATGGAAGGTGAAATGGGGTTGTTTCATATTTATAATAACATATCTTTATATTAGTGATACTGATGTTATTACTTTATAATGAAACAACTAATGAATAATATGTTTAAGAAAAAAGAAACTTGAAAGAATCAGTAGAAGAGATTACCTATTCTTCGACGCGGCTCCTCTTATCCTCCTCTTAGGGAACTAAATTCGGTCTTTAAAGAAGTCCCGGACCTCTATTAGGTTTATATGGAAGTGTAAAAGTCAAATGGACTGGTTTTGGCCGATCCTGAAGGCTAAAATATGTGTGCATTGGAGAGGGAAGAAGGTGCCCTTATATAGGAGACGAGAGAGGCACCTTTGGAAACCTCAAAATTATTAATTTATTATAAATTCAAAATCCATATAAAAACTTCCAAAATGACACAAATCCGAATATTAGATGATATAGAGTTGTAATATAATCAAACAATAAAATTTATACATGTTTGTAATTTATTTTAAACATTATCAACATGATTTATCATTATTTAATCTATTTAATTTTATTATTGGTAATAAGATTCTAAATTTTAAAATGTTATAAATAATTACTTATGTGTAGTTAATTTTCCATTATTGGATAACTTATGACATTTTAGACTATATAAATTTAATTTATAATTTTTAAATATTTATGTGATTTTTAAAAAATTTTATATTATGTTATTTTTATAAAATAACAATAGTGTCAATTTTGACACTAATCATTTATTTGAATTTAAATAAAATCCTAATATAATATATGTTCAAAATAAAAGCTTTAATATATTAATAACATGTCATATTTATCTATAAAATTAGTGGAGCTCATTAAATAGTTCATATAATATTTATTATAATATTTTTTAAACCATTTATTTGATATTTGAATCAATAAAATAATTACACCATCACTATTGTGTCACCTTTAATGATAATTATTTAATCCATAAAAATTATAAATAAATTCACATGATATAGATATTTTTATTATATTTCTGGAGAATATTCATGTTCTATGTTTTAAAAAGTTTATCACTATATTAAATTTATTATACTTATAATATTTAATAGAGGGACATGTTGTCACTCTCTTTGGTTTTAATAATAATTAAATTATTTTCATGGTCAAAAGTCCATAAAATTAATCTATTATGAATATTAGGGTATATCTGTCAACTTTTATTCATCCAATAGATTTTTTTCAGGTGTTAAGGTTATTTTATAATCTTATTTTTACCCTTAATTATCTGATTTACCATTAACTACAGTAAATATAAATTACCGTAGTTACTATTCATAATATAAAAAAATAAAAGTAACCTATTAACATAATTTGGACCCACTGAATTCAAATATTGAAACCATTTTTCATAATTGAAAAAATAGAAGTTGCAGTAATTAAATTAAAATTAATCTAGTTGTTAAGAAAATGAGTTTTGAAAGTTAAAACATTGCCAAAGATTGACATTTTTTTACCTATGAATTCAATGTAAAATTAATGGCAATGACATAAATTATATTAAATGTTAAAAATCTATACTATTTATACTTTTAAACCATTCAATATTATAATTTCACCATATAAATTGTTGCGATGAAAAAAGACATTTTTAATTAAAATATAGCATGTTTTTACTATTCATTACAATATAGTAGTTATCAGAATAATATGAAAAATATATCCAAAGTAAATTTTTATATCCCGATTCCAAAAAAGAAATTTATTTTGTCAAATTGAACATATAAAACTATCAAAAACTAGATTTAAAGTGGGTGCGCCATCAAAAGGCTATAAAACTACATTTTTTTGAAAAATACTTATTTTACCCAAAAGTATATATTTTGTTCACATAACATGTTTTAGAAAATCTGTAAGATTATATATAATGTTATATAATTCAAAATTTAGTTAATACTATTCATAATGGCTTGTCCATAATAATATTATAACAATATATCGTTGTTTAATGAAACCTGGTATTGCGTATTACAAACGCTATCGTGGAAGGTCACGATTGCGTGTAACGCAATCCAAGACTAGTGTTTGCATATAATATAAGATAATACGGTATTGCGTATAAAACAAGCTAATTTTGGTGTAACGTATAACACAATATATCAATGAAATTAAAATAATATTTTTCATAAAATCTCTGGGTGTTACAATAAAACCATTAATGAGTTTGGTAATGATACCTGTCACGACCTGTCCCAGTGGGGCCCACGCTGTGACTCCCCAAGCCCGCCTCCAATAGGCCAGGGGATGTTGACTAGCACCGAGTAATCATATTACTAACATTGGAGGCATTGCCTATGTACTTGTACACACACACACATCTCCAAACCCACAATGCTGAAATGTAAAAACCAATAAGGAACAATAATGAATGCATACAACTAAACCAAACCAATAGAGTATGAAGAAAGGTAGAGTACTAAAAAAAGTAAACTAGCCGAGAATACAAGCCCACCAAAAACAAGAGTTTGAAAACTGCAATGTCCAACCTGTAAACACAAAAGTTACTGGGACTTCTGCTCGTAGTCGTAGGAATGCCTCAGCCTGTAGGGAACTCAGAAAGCTCAGTCATGTCCTGGTCTGCCTTGGACTATGTCGAAAGGTTTCACGTCTGCACAAGACATTAGATGTGTAGGCAAAGCCCATGCAGGGGTGAGTATAACAATACTTAGAAGAGGACCCCGAAAACCACAAAACAGTACACAAGTAAAGGTACAGTCAGCAATGCACAATGTATGTCTACAGAACATATAGAACAAACCAAGTATACTAAAAACCCAGAACCATAGTCTAGAGACAAGTCACAAAACCCCATACCCAGTTAGAGATTTAGTTTGAAGATTCCGAGAAGCACTCGTCCCGGGAGCACATACTCCCTGAGTCTTACAGCTCTGATGACGTCCGTCCAAGAAGTATCGTTTGACGGGAACCATCCCGAGAGGTAGTCACACTCATTACATGAGACACAATCTTAAGTGGGAAGATTTATGATAGATTGAAGCACATATTATGGGAGGCACACTCATTAGTGGGAAATATCACGATACAAATATAATGATCACTGCCAGGGCCATGGCGGATTCCGCGACTCATCCGGATTCACCTGTTAGGTGATACACCAGCTATGTAGTGGATCAATGCCAGGTAGAGTTTGTCACGTCGATGCCTGACTATACCCAGGGTCAGGAATGGATAGAGGATCTCGATCCGGGCCTCTCGGATGGATGTCTGACTCTATCACAGAAAGTCCTGCTGAAGAGATCATACTCATGTGTGAGGAAATGATGCTAGACCTTCAGGGGAACGAGAAGGAGGGGCACTAACCCAAAAAAAATATTTCCAAGATATGGTGAACAAGAGGAAAATGATGTTTTCTAAAAGGTACACGACGTGTAGAAAAGTTACACGTCGTGTTGTCTGACCTCAGGTACTGCCCGTGTACAACTGCTTGTGTCGTAAGGCTGGTCATATAGAAAAACTGAGTACACAGTGTGTAATACGATGTACACTCTATGTTCGAGTGACTGAGGATGGCATTGTGTCATTGACAATGGGGTTTTACACATTCATCAACTGATGTACTACATCCCGTGTCTGTGTACCCACTAGATAGACTCCGAGTTCTGCGTAGCAGCCTCTACCATGTTTTACACACCGTTTCACCTAAATCCTTGTAGATCGTCCTGTCTCTGTGTATTTTCAAAAATACACGCCGAGCTTCGAGCAAAGTACGACATGTTGTCTGACCTGGGTCACATGACGTTTGATTCCCCTCTAACCCCTGAACCATAGCCACTACCGTCAGTACTACACAATGTGTTCTTCAGAAGTACACGCCGTTTGTTCTAGAAACTTCCAGAAATGATGCTCCTTTACGGCGCACCTCCCGATCTTCTCTGATCATCAATCCAGTCGTCTTATTGCCATAAAATCTTCAGGTTTTGGTCACCCTGACACCAAGATGCTTCTTCTAGTGTTATTTGGCCTCCGATTGGCTCTAAAAAATGTTTTCATCTTCTCGCACGAGGAATGTTCGAAGAACGGTCCATCCCAATTTGGTCTGATTCATCATCCGCCATTGTCGTCACACCTCTACATGGTCGTTTCAGTGCGGAACCTTCGATTTGGGATCATTGAATTGTAGGAAGGATGCACAACGATTTGTTGTTCATCTCCCCATGAAGAACCCGATGAACGCTCTAGAAAATAAAATGGGGGAATGAAATCCAATAAAACAACACGAGTAAAGAACCTCTGCCGTCGTTCGTCACGACATTGATCCGATCCCATCAGTAGTCTTAAATGGAGAAGGATTGAACAATAAAACAAAACATGGATCAAATCCCTGAGATCATCCCAAAGAAAAGAAAAAAATACCTCCAGAAAGGAACTACGAATACGCGGATCAACTTGTTCATGGTTGATCCATGTTCGTCATTTTAAATTGCGAACGAGGAAAGAGGAAATTAAATAATAAATCCTGAACACAACTGGGATCGATTGCTGACGAAGGTGTCATGCTGCCGCCATCATCGAGATCCTTCAATGTCATTGTTGCAACCGTTTTAAACTATGATCAATCATCATTTGCCATTGAGTGTTCACTCCAGCACTCCACAGATCCTCCGTCAATTTCTCCCAAAATTTCGTCAACGACCACCAATCGCTTAACCCATTAAAAAGGGAAACATGATTGGAATTTGAGATACGCTGCGAAATTAATGACTCTATCTTTCCATTCTTGAGTCATTATGATGCATCTTTAAATAGGGTAACAGATGTCCCGCCTCTGCGCTGCAGTGGATGTTTTCATAAAATAAAATAAAAATTTAGCAATTTATTTTATTTTCATTTAAAAAAAATGTCTGAAAATAATCATTTTCCCACAACCTGCATCGGTAGAGGTTAGACTCATTCTTAAGTAAAGTCATTATCCCAGATGCAACGGTGCCCTCATATCTCTAATCCAGGTATCTGTTTGGAAACTGCCACTACCGCACACAAGTGATGACACACTTAACATAAAAAGTGAAAACCACCGTTCCGGGCTCACAGGGCCTCGAAATAAGGTGCCGTTTTCGCGCCCGTTCTCGAAATAAATCCATATAATATTTAGATAAACAATACACAAAAAATTGTAGACACTACATTCTCCCCACGTTGGGAATTTATGTCCTCGAAAATCCAAAACAAAGGCTACCCAAAAAGATGAGGGTATTGGGCATGGATCTGGGCCTCCCGCTTCCAAGTGCTCTCCTAAATATTCTAGTGCTTCCACCAGATGTGCACCAAGAGAATCTATCACCCACAAAGGATCCTATCCTAACGATCCTCGATCTCCACCGGGTACTCATCAAAGGTCACTCCATCCCTAATTTCTAGCTCACCCCAGTCGATGACGTGTGACGGGTCGTTCACATACCTCCTCAGCTGCGACACGTGGATTGCATCATGTACCCGATGCTATAGTGGTGGTAGAGCTAGGTAGTACGCCACCTCGCCAACTCTGCTCACTATCTGGAAGGCTCAGATAAACCTCAGAGATAGCTTGCCGCCTCGGCCAAATCCCTAAAACCCTTGTCAAGGTGAGACCCAAAGAAAGATGTGGTCTCCCACTTCAAACTCCAGAGGCCTCCATCGTCGGTCTGCATAGGACTTAAACTAGCTCTATGTAGTCTTCATCAGCTCTCAGATGATTTTCACCTTCTTAGTGCTAGATCGCACGAACTCTAGACCCATGAGTGCAGAATATCAGGGGTTGGTCCACCGATTTGGTGACCAGAAGGGTCTCCCATATATGGCCTATAACGGTTCCATACCAATGGTGGAGTGGTATATTTTTTTGAATGCAAACTCCAACAGTGGTAGGTTTTCCTCCCATCAACGACCAAAGTCCACGATACAAGTTCACAACATATCCTCCAGAACCTTAATGGTCCTCTCCGTCTGACCATCAGTCTGGGGATGAAACACTGTGCTCATTCTTAGATGAGTCCCAAAAGCCTCCTGCAATCCCTTCCACAACCTGGATGTGAAGCAGGTGTCTTGATCTGAGACTATAGTCAAGGGGACACCAGGAATCTGAACTATCTCCTCCACGTAGAGGCATCCCATGCTATCTACGGAAATTTTCTCCCTGATAGCTAGGAAGTGTGCCGACTTGGTGAGTCGATCAACGATCATCCAGATGGAATCATTCCCCTTAGATGTCTTAGGTAATCCTGTCACGAAGTCCATTGATATTTCATCCCACTTCCACTCTAGAACTTCCATGGGTGAACTAATCCCGCTCGAACCTGGTGCTCAGCCTTCACCTGCTTGCATATGAGGCATCGAGAAACGAGCTCCGCTACTGCTTTCATCATGCCAGACCACCAGAACTGTCGTCGGAGATCCTGGAACATCTTGGCCACACCAAGAGGTACCACCAAAGGGGATGTATGAAACTCCCTTAGGTACTCCTCCCGCAACACCACTGGTACAACAGTGAGTCCTCTGAAAGGAAGTATGTGATCCCCACCTTGTGAATATCCATCAGGAGCATGTCCTGTTGATAACTGAGCATGCAAGACCTAATTCTGATGTCTGCAAGATGTGCCTCCCTAACATGATGTAAGAGTGGAGGGGTGAAAACCATCGACTGTAGAAAAGTTGTATCCTCTCTATCCATGATGGATAACTGCAACACGGCTAACTGCTGCATCACCTCACTCAATAGCTGTGAGCTCAACCTTCTTCTTTGAGCGTCTTCCCCCTTGTTCCCCTTTCCAAAAGTAAATATGGTCTCGAAATCATAGTCCTAGAGGAAATATAGCCATCGTATCTGTAGCATATTCAGTTTTTTCTGCTTAATGTTGTACTTGAGGCTATTATGGTCAGAGTAGACAATAAACCTCTCGCCCATCAGGTTGTGTCACCACATCTTCAACACGAAGACCACCACTTCCAACTCAAGATAATGGGTCGCATATGTTTTCTCATGTGGCGTAAGCTGGTGAGAACCATAATCAATCCCTGCATGCCGCTGCATCAGGACACAGCCAAGCCCAGTCCCCGATGCATCGCAGAAAACAACATTGTCAACACCCTCCTCCGGCAATCTCAAGACTGGGGTGCTTGTCAATCTCTATCTCAGCTTCTCAAATGCATGTTGGAACTACTCCATCCATATAAAGGGTTTCCCCTTCCTAGTCCAGGCCATCAATTGTGCTGATATCCTGGAAAAATCAGGAACTATTCTCTGGTAATATCTTGCTAACACAAGGAAGCTCCGCACCTCCATCAAGCTCCTAGGTGGATACCATGATAACAAAACCTCCACCTTGGTTGGGTCCATAGCTACTCCATCTGCTGAGATGAAATGTCCCAGAAAGTGGACCTCCTAAATCCAGAACTGGAACTTCGAGAGCTTCCCATAAATCTGGTGCTTATGGAGTACGTCTGGAACCATCCGCAAGTGTCTTGCGTGCTCTTCCTCTGACACCAAGTACACAAGGATGTAATCGAGGAAGACCACAACAAACTGGTCCGTGTATGGATGGAAGATCTTGTTCATCAGTCGCATAAACATTGCGGGGGCGTTCGTCACACCAAAAGGAATCCCCAAGTACTCATTGTGACAGTAGCAGCATCTGAAAGTCGTCTTCGTATTTCATCATCTCGCACTCGTAGCTGGTGATAGCCTGATCGAAGTTCAACCTTCAAGAACCACTGTTCCCCTCTTCACTGATCTAAGATGTCATCAATTCTCGGTGGTGTATATTTTTTCATCACCGTCACCAGGTCCAGGCGCAGGTAATCCATGCACAACCATAAACTCCCATCTGCCTTCTTGGCAAACAAGACTGGGGCCGCCCAAGGTGAGAGGCTAGGTCTCACGGAACCCCTGCTCTACAAATCCTCCTACTGCACCCTCAGCTCGTGAAACTTTGTGAGAGCCATCCAATATGCTGATGAAGAAATCAGTGTCCTCTTGGTGTGTAAGTCGATGCAAAAGTCAATCTCCCAGTGGGGAGGTAATCCTGGAACATCATTGGGAAAGACGTCCTCGTACTCTGCCACTACTGTTGGGAACTGGGAGCTCACAACATCCACTACTCTGAGGGAAAAGCTAGAGAAATCATGAGAGATTGGCTTCACCCTCCTGTGAATTAGTCCATTTTGTGCTGCATGGTTTTCCTTTTCTCTGACAAAGGAAAACCTCGTTCAATCATGGTAGACACACCACACTCTTCGCCTAAAATAGTCATTCGGGGCATGGACCGATGATTACCAATCCATACCAAGAATGAAATCGTATTTGCTCAACACTACCACCAAGATATTCCAACCGAAACTCTCAAATCCAAGGGTATGATCCCAATGTTTGCAAAGGTGCGTGATTGTCGAGTCTCCTCCCTTTGGTGTCTCCAAACGTAAGGATCGAGTCAACAGTTCTACCGGAATCACGAGGTTTTGTGCAATACATGTGACTATGAAGGAATGACCGGAACCTGTGTCTATAAGAATGATAGAAAATTTATAGAAGACATAGATCGTACATCGAATCATCCATAGAGTCCCTGGGTCATATGCCTCGACCGCATGCCGGTGTCCCCACCACTGTCCCCCAGCTCCCTGAGCCTGGTGCGAACCTCCTCTGGGTGGGGTGGATGTAAGTAGAAGCGTCTTACACAACCTTTAGATCACCCTGCTCTTCTTCCACGTCTGTGACATGGCAGATTTGAATGTTCCGTTCTCTTCCTCTACCTCGGTGGTCCGTCCACCGCTTCCCTGTAAGCAGCTCGACGGGTCGGGCAATCTCTAGCCAGATGTCCCCTTCCATCGCATGTGTAGCATCGCTTCTGCCTAGAATGACTGGATCTAGCTTGAGAGCCCTGTACTATTGATTCCCTATCCTAGGACCTCCTATGACATTTTCCACATCCAGGTCTCTGTGCTTGATGTCGTCTCCCTGCTTCCAGGGTCTCTGCACATATTTGCCTCCTGCTGACTACCGGTGGCTGTCTCTGCTCTGCAAGAAGCTCTTGATCACCAAGGCCCGCTCGAGCACTCTAGAAAAAGTCGATATGCATAGAGGCACGACACTAGCTCGGATGTCTTGTCATAGACCTTGCTCTAAGGTCCGAGCTCTGATACCACTCAGTCACGACCCGTTGCAGTGGGGCCCGCGCCGTGACTCCCGAAGCCCGCTTCCAATAGGTCAGGGGCTGGTGAATAGCACCAAGAAGGCATATTGTTAACATGGGAGGCATTGATTTTTTACCTACACACACACACACATCTCCAATCCCACAATGCTGAAATGTAAAAACCACTAAGGAACAAAAATACAAGCACACAACTAACCCCAACCAACAGAGTACGACGAAATGTAGAGTACTAAAAAAATTAAACTGAGCCATAATACAAGCCCACCAAAAACAAGAGTCTGAAAACCACAAAGTACAACCTGTAAACACAAATGGTACTGTGACTACTGCTTTTAGCTGTAGGAATGCCTCAGCCCGTAGGGAACTCAGAAATCTTGGTCCTGTCCGGGTCTTCCCTGAACTCTGTCAAAAGGCTGCTCATATGTATTGGACACCAGACGTGCTGGCATGGCCCGTGTAGGGGTGAGTATAACAATACTCAATAGGGACCCTGGAATTCACAATACAGTACACATGTAAAGGTACAGTCAGCTATGCACAGTGTTTGTCTACAGAACATATAGAAAAAACCAGATATAGTAAAAACCAAGACCTGTAGTCTAGATATAAGTCACACAAACCTATACCCCTGTTATGGATTTTGTTCGAAGATTCTATGAAGCACTCGTCCTGGGAGAACACACTCCACGAGTCTTACAGCTCTAACGACGTCCGTTAGAGAAGTAACATTATTCGGGAACCATCATGAGAGGTAGTCACACTCATTACGGGAGACACACTCTTGATTGGGATGATTTTCGATAGATAGAATCACCTATTATGAGAGACACACTCCTGAGTGGGAATGATCATGATACACAGATGAGGATCCCTTCCTGGGCCATGGCAGATACCGTGACTCATCCGGATTCACCAGTTAGGTGATACACTAGCTTGGTAGAGGATCAACACCCAGTAGAGTTGGTCACGTCAATTCCTGGCTCTACCTAGGGTTAGTAATGGATAGAGGATCTCGATCCGAGCCTCTTGAATGGATGCCTTACTCTACCACATAAAGTCCTCCTGAAGAGGACATACTCATGTGTGAGGAAGTGATGCCTGAATTTACGGGGAATGTTAAGAAGAAGAACTAACCCAAATGAAAAATGTCCAAGATACGGTGAACAAGACGACCATTCCATTTTCTAAAAATTCCACAGCATGTAGAAAGGTTTCACACCGTGTTGCCTGACCTCGGGTAGTGCCCGTATACAATGGACCGGGTTGTAAGGATGGTCGTGTAGAAAAACTGAGTACACGGCGTGTAGTATGATGTACACGCCGTGTCTGAGTGACCAAGGTTGGCCTTGTGTCACTTTCCATGCGGTTGTACACGGCCATCAACCTGTGTACTAAAACCTATGTCCGGGTGCCCCGGGATACATGCCGTGTTCTGCGTAGCCGCCTCTAACATGTTGCACACACTGTGTCTCCAGAAGCCGTGTATATCTTCATGTGTCCATGTATTTTCCAAAATACGGGCCAAGCTTCGGGGAAAGTGTGAAACGTCATGTGACCTGGGACACACGCTGTGTTATTCTTCTCTGACCCCAAACCCTATCTGTCGCCGTCATTATTACATGGCGTGTTCTTCAGAAGTAAACATTTTGTATTCTAGAAATTATAAAAATTGACTCTCTTTGTCGGTGCGCCTCCCGAGCAGCTCAGATCGTCGATCTGACAGTCTGATCGCCACGAAACAATTATGTTTTGGTTGCCCCGACACCAAAAAGCTGCTTCCGGTGTTTTCGGGCCTCCGATTGGCTACAGAAACATGTTCTGATCTTCTCGCGCGAAGAACGCTCGAAGAAAGGTCCTTCCCAATTCGGTCTGATTCGTCATTCGATATTGTTTCCGAACCTCTGCAAGGAGTTGTGGTTTCAAATGTTCTATTTGGGATCGCTAGGTCACAAGACGGATGCACAATGATCCCTTGTTCATCGCCTCGTAAAAAACATGAAGAATGTTCGAGAAACGAAAAAGGGGGAATGAAATGCAATAAAACAACAAGAGGAACGAACCTCCACCGACGTTCTTCATGGCGTTGATCTGCTCCCGTCTGTAGGCTTAAATGGAGCAGGATCAAACAATAAAACAAAACATGGATAAAATCTCCGAGATCATCCCAAAGAAAAAAATCCCTCCTTCAAGAATGTACTGATCCGCAGATCGACTTGTTCATGGTTGATCCATGTTCGTCATTTTAAATCAACAATGGGGAAAGAGGAAATTAAATAACAAATCCCTACCTCAACTGGGATCGATTGCTGACAATGGTGTGGCACTTCTACTATCGCTAAGATACTTCAACATCATTGGAGCAACGGTTCTCAACTCTGATTCTTCGTCGTTCACCATTGATGATTCACTCCAGCGCTCCGTGGATCCTTCAGCGATTTCTCCCAAAAGTTCATCAACGACCACCAATCGCTTAACCCACTAAAAAGGAAAACATGATTGGAATTTAAGATATGCTTCATTATTAATGACTCTATCTTTTCATTCATGAGTCATTATGACGCTTCATTAAATAAGGAAACATATGTCCCATCGCTACGCTGCAGCGGATGTTTCCATAAAATAAAATACACATTGAGAAATTTATTTTATTTTTATTTTACGAAAAACATGTGAAAATAAACATTTTCCCTCGACCTGCCTCGGTCAAGGTTAGACTCTTTCTTAAGTAAATTCATCATCTCGGACGCAACGGTGCCCTCATATTTTTAATCTGGGCATCAGTTTGGAAACTACCACTACCGTGCACAAGTGCCGACTCACTTAACTTAAAAAGTGAAAACCACCATCCCGGGATCCCCGGGCCTCAGAATGATGTGCCATTTTTTACCCCGTCTCAAAATAATTCCATATAATATTTTAAAAAAATAATACGTTGAAAATTTAAGACATAACATTCTCCCCACATTGGGGATTTACATCCCCAAAAAGCCAAAACAATGGCTACCCAAAAAGATGAGGGTATTGGGCATGGATCGGGGCCTCCCGCTCCCAGGTGCTCTCCTGAAGATTCTCGTGCTTCCACCGACGTGCACCAAGGGAATCGATCACCCATGAAGGATCCTATCCTGTTGATCCTTGATCTCCACCGGTAACTCAGCAAAGGTCACTCCATCCTCGATGTCAAACTCACCCCAGTCGATGTAATGTGATGGGTCGTGAACGTACCAGCTCAGCTATGACATGTTGAAGACATCATGTTCCCAATTCAATTGTGGAGGTAGTTCTAGGCGGTACACCACCTCAACAACTCTGATCAGTATCTGGAAGGGTCTGATGAACCTCCGAGATAGCATACCGCCTCAGCCAAATCTCTGTAACCCTTGTCAAGGTGAGACCCGAAGAAAGATGTGGTCTCCCTCTTCAAACTCCTGAGGCCTCCGTCGTCGGTTATCATAGAACATATACAAGATCTGTGCAGTCTTCATCTACACTTGGATGATCTGTACCTTCTCAGTGGTAGACCGCACCAACTATGGACCCATGAATTTGGAATCTCCAGGGTCGGTCCAGCAAATCGGTGACTGGAAGGGTCTCCCGTACAAGGCCTCGAACGGTGCCATACGCATGGTGGAGTGGTATATGTTTTTTTATGAAAACACCACCAGTGTTAGGTGGTCCTCCCAGATGAGACCAATGTCCAATATACATGCTTGCAAAATATCCTCCAGAACCAGAATAATCCTCTCCGTCTGACCATCATTCTGGGTATGAAACGTTGTGCTCAAGCGTTGTTGAGTCCCAAATACCTCTTGAAATCCATTACACAACCTGGATATTAAGTGCGTGTCTGGATCTGAGACTATAGTCGAGGGGAAGCTAGGAATCCAAACTATCTCCTGTGCATAGAGGCATATGAAGAACTCTACGGAACTCTGCTCCCTGATAGCTAGGAAGTAGGCCTACTTGATGAGTCGGTCAATAATCACCCATATGGAATCATTCCACTTGGAGGTCCATGGTAAGCCTGTCATGATGTCCATCGATATTCCATCCCACTTCCACTTTGGAACTTCCAAGGGTGAACTAATCCCACTGAAACCCGGTGCTCAGCCTCCACCTACTGGCATGTAAGGCATCGAGAAATGAACTCCACTACTGCTTTCTTCATGACTGACCACCAGAATAGTCATTGGAGTTCCTGGTACATATTTTCCACCCCAGGATGTACCACCAAGGGGATGTATGAAACTCCCTTAGCACCTCCTCCGACAATGCCAATGTTACAATAGTGTGTCATTTGAAAAGAAGTGCGTGCTCCCCATCTTATAAATATCCATCATGATCATGTTGTTTGGATAACTGAGCATGTAAAGCCACACAGTCAACATCCCCAAGATGTGCCTCCCTAACTCATTGTAAGAGAGGAGGGGTGACAGCTGTAGACTACAGGTAAGATGTATTCTCTCCATCCACGAAGGATAACTGCAACGCGGCTAACTACTGCATGGCCTCACTCAACAGCTGTGAGCTCGACCTTATTATAAGAGCATCCACCACCTTGTTCTCCTTTACACGAGTATAGATGATATTGAAATCATAGTCCTGTATTATCTCTAGCCATCATCTCTTCCGCATATTCAGATCATTATGCGCAATGATGTACATGAGGCTCTTGGGTTCATAGTAGACGATACACCGCTCACCCATCAAGTAGTGTCGTCACATCTTCAACGCGAAGACCACCACTGCCAACTCGAGATCATGGGTCGCATTGTTCTACTCATGTGGAATAATCTATCACAAATCATAATTAATCACTACATGCCGCTGCATAAGCACATAGCTGAGCCCAGTCCTTGATTCGTCGCAGAAAACTACGTACTTGACACCCTCCTCCGGCAATCTCAAGACTGGGGAACTCATCAAACCCTTTCTCGGGTTCTCAAATGCTTGCTAGAACTAATCTATCCATATAAAGGGATTCCCATTACTAGTCAAGGACATCATTGGTGCTGATATCTGGGAGAAATCCTGAATGAATCTCTGGTAATATCCTGCCATCCCATTAAAGCTCTACACCTTTGCCACTCTCCGAGGTGGCTCCCATGCTAACACAGCCTCCACCATGGCTGGGTCTATAGCTACTCCATCTTCTAAGATGCCTTGTCCCAGAAAGTGGACCTCCAGAATCTAGAACTGGAACTTCGAGAGCATCCCATTAAGCTGGTGCTCCCAGAGTACGTCCAGAACCATCCGTAAATGTCTCGCGTGCTCCTCCTATGACGCCGTGTACACAAGTATGTCATTAATGAAGAACACTACGAACTGGTTCATGTTTGGCTGGATGACTTGGTTCATCAGTACCATGAACACTGTGGGGGCGTTCGTCATGCAAAAAGGCATAACCAAGTACTCATAGTGATTGTAGCGGCATCTGAAAGCTTTCTTCAGTATATCCTCATCCCACACTCATAGCTAGTGATAGCCTGATCAAAGGTCATCCTTTGAGAACCAATGTTCCCCTCATAGATGATTGAAGAGGTCATCGATTCTCAGAAGTGGATACTTTTTCTTCACTATCACCTTGTTCAGGCACTGTAATCCATGAACTACCTCAATCTCCCATCGGCCTTCTTGGAAAACATGACTAGGGCCACCCAGGGTGAGACGTTGGGTCTAACGAAACCCTTGCTCTGAAAATCCTCCAACTGCACCCTCAGATCATGAAGCTCTTCCAGAGCGATCCGATATTCTGATGAGGAAATTGGTGTCATCTCGGGGTGTAAGTCGATGTAGAAGTTGATCTCCTAGTGTGGAGGTTTTCCTGGAACATCTCCAGGAAATATATCCTCGTACTCCGCCACTACTGCTTGGAACTGGGAGTTCACAACATGTACTACTCTGAGGGAAATGCTAGCCAACTCATGAGAGATTAGCTGCACCCTCATGTGCATAAGTCCATTTCATGCTTCCTGGGTATCCTTTTCACTGATAAAGGAAAACCTTGTTCCATCACAGCAGACACACCGCACTCTTTGTCTAAAACAGCTAATCTGGGCATGGACCGAAGATAGCCAATCCATAATGATAATGACGTCGTAAGGCCTCGAAACTATCACCAAGAGGTTCCAAACAAAACTCTCACCTCGAAGGGTAAGATAAAACTGTCTACAAAGGTGTGTGATCATCGAGTATCCTCTCATAGGTGTCTCCAAACGTTAGGATCATGTCAACGGTTCTACTCGTATCTCGAGGTTTCATGCAATACATGTGACTATGATGGAATGAATGGTACATGTGTCTATAAGAACAAAATCTAAGGTAGAGAATACATAGATTTTACCTAGAATTATACCTGGAGTCCCTAGGTCTTATGTCTCGACCATATGCACCTGTCCCCACCCCTATCCCCCAGCACCCTGATCCTAGTGCGGACTTCCTGGGTTGGTGGTGGAAGTAAGTCAAAGGGTCTTCCACCACCTGCAGCTCTACCTGCTCCTCTGCCACATCCGCCGCCTGGCGGGTCTGCCTGTTCTATTCTCTGCCTATCCCTCAGTGGTTAGTCCACTGCTTCTCTATTAGTTGCTCGACTAGTCAGGAAATCTCTAGCGAGATGTCCCCTACCGTCACATGTGTAGCATCACTTCTCCCTAGGATGACGGGATCCATCATAAGAACCATGGACTGTCTATCCCCTCTCCTGGGTCCTCCAATGATGTTTCCAACATCCATGTCTCTGTTCCTGACATCGAATCCCTGTTTCCAGGGTCTCTGCACCTGTCTACCTGCTGCTGACTGCCGGTCACTGTCTCTGCTCCACCAAGAAGCTCTCGATCACCAAGGCCTACTCGAGCACTCCATCATTTGTCTATATGAATAGAGTCACGATACTATCTCGGATGTCTCATTCTAGACCTCGCTCAAAGGTCTGAGCTCCGATACCACTCTGTCACACCCCGTCCCAGTGGGGCCCGCGCCGTGACTACCCAAGCCCACCTCCAATGGGCCAGGGGCTGTTGACTAGCACTGAGTAGGCATATTACTAACATGGAGGAATTTACTATGTACCTATACACACGCACACATCTCCACGCCCACAATGCTAAAATGTAAAAACCACTAAGGAACAAAAATGCCTGCATACAACTAAACCCAACCAACAGAGTATGAAAAAAGGTAGAGTACTAAAAAAAGTAAACTGGGCCAGAATACAAGCCCACCAAAAACAAGAGTCTAAAAAAATCCTAACCTATAAACACAAAATGTAGTGGGACTACTGCTCATAGCCATATGAATGTCGCGCAGACGGCGGGCGAGAGTGCCAAGACTGAACGTTACCTAGTGGTGGACCTCACGACGAGTCGGTAACTGGAGGAGATGGGTGGACGTGGAGTGTTGAGCAGGCTATGTGTACCTACCCTTCAGATAGGATCTGTGTTGGATGATTCAGGAGCTTTTAGACACCTTCTAGCTATTTTTCATTATTTGTACTTATTTTGTCTTTTCCATGAACTTTATAGTTGGACTTGTATTTCTGGCCCCTTTTCATTTCATCACTAATTTTGTATACAGTTTTTACTTAGTGTTTTTTTCCTGTTATACTCTGGTTGTGTGAGTTTATGTTTTATAAAGAAAATTCCTTCCCAATTTTTGGGGATTTCACCTTTGGTGCAAGTCTCCTGCCCCTATTCTATGGAAGACGGGCTTGGGGTAGTCACGATGCGGGCCCCGGGGGACGTGTCGTGTCAAATACTAATACCTGACCATATCCATTGAGTACCTGGAGAGGTTGGTGAACCTCGATGCATAGTTAGCTACTGTCATACTGCCCTTCTCGAGATGATGAAGATTCTGGATGTGTACAACTCTCAGCGTAACCGAAGAAAACTCCTCCCTGAAGAGTCTCTCAAACTTTGTCCATGAAGTACCGTTCATCAAGAACCGTCACGACAGGTAGTCACCCTCATTACAGGAGACACACTTTTGAGTGGGAATATTTATGATAGATAGGAGTACCCATTACGGGAGACACACTCTTATGTAAGAAAGATCACGATACATAGATGAGGATCACTTCCAGGGCCATGGAGGATACCATGACTCTTCCGGATTCACCAGTTAGGTGATAAAACTGCTAGGTAGAGGATAAATGCTCGTTCGTTTTGGTCATGTCGATGCCTGAATCTACCTAGGGTCAGTAATGGATAGCAGATATCCATCCGAGCATCTCAGATGGATGCCTGACTCTATCATAAAAGTCCTGATGAAGAGATAATACTACCGTGTGAGAAATAATTCTTGACCTTTAGGGGAAAGAGAAGAAGGGGCACTAACCCAAATTAAATATTTCAAATATATAGTGAAAAATAGGACCATGTCTTTTTCTAAAAAGTACACGGTGTGTAGAAAATATACACGCCGTGTTGTCTGAACTCGGGTCCTGCCCGTGTACAACAGTCGTGTCATATGGCTGGTTGAGTAGAAAAACTGAGTACACGACATGTATTATGATGTACACGCCATGTCAGAGTGATTGGGGTCGGCCCCGTGTCACTGGACATGGGGCCGTACACAGTCATCAACCCGTGTACTACAACCCATGTCCATGTACCACCTGGATACATGCCGAGTTCCGCGTAGATGCCTCTACCATGCTATACCCGTCGTGGCTCCTAAAACCTTGTAGATCATCCTGTGTCTGTGTATTTTCCAAAATACACGCCGAGCATCAGGGAATGTCTAAAACGCCGTGTGATTCATCTCTGAACCACGAACCCTATCCACCATCGTCATTACTACACGACATGTTCTTCGGAAGTACAAGCTGTGTATTCTGGAAATTTATAGAAACAACGCTCTTTACCGACGCGCCTCTCGAGCTGCTCTAATCATCGATCCGACCGTCTGATCATCACAAAACCTTCATGTTTTGGTCTCCCCGACACCAAAAAGCCGCTTTCAGTGTTTTCGGGCCTCCGATTGGCTCCGAAAACATGTTTCGATCTTCCCACGCAAAGAACGCTCGAAGAATGGTCCTTCTCGATTCAGTCCAATTCATCTCCTTCCATTGTCATCGCACCACTGCAAGGTCATTGCGATGACGAACCATCAATTTGGGATCGTCGCATTGCAAGACGGATGGGAAAAGATCTGTTGTTCATCGCCCCACGAAGAACACAATGAACGCATGAGAAAGAAAAAGGTGGAATGAAATCCAATAAAACAACATGAGGAACAAACCTCCGATGTCGTTCATCATGACATTGATCCGCTCCTGTCAGTAGGCTTAAACGGAGCAGGATCAAGCAATAAAACAAAACATGGATCAAATCATAGAGATCATCCCAATGAAAACATAAAAATCCCTCCTGCAAGAACATATGAATCTGAATATCATCTTCTTCGTGGTTGACCTATATTCATCGTATTAAATCAGGAACTGGGAAAGAGGAAATTTCATATCAAACACCTACCTCAACTGGGATCGATTGCTGACAAAGGTGTCTGACTTCCAGTTTCATTGAGCCCCTTCAACATCGTTGGTGCAATGGTTCCGAACTCCGATCCGTGATCGTTCGCCATTGAGGGTTTGCTCCAGCACACCCCGGATCATCCAGTGATTTCCCCCAAAAGTTCGTCAACGACCACCAATCGCTTAACCCATTAAAAAGGGAATCATGATTGGAATTTAAGATACGATGTGGTATTAATGACTCCATCATGTCATTATTGAGTAATTATGACGCATCATTAAATAAGGAAATAGATGTCCCATGGCTGCGTTGCAGCGGAAGTTTCCATAAAATAAAAATACATGTAGCAATTTTTTTTATTTTACTAAAAATGTTCAAAAATAAACTTTTTCCCTCGACCTGCGTCGGTCAAGGGTAGACTCATTATTATGTAAAGTCATCATCCCGGATTCAACGATGCCCTCAGTTTTTTAATCCGGGCATCTGTTTGGAAAATTCCACTACCGTACACAATTGGCAACTCACATGACTTAAAAAGTCCAAACCACCGTTCCGGGCTCACCAGACCTCGGAATGATGTGTAGTTTTCGGGCCTGGTCTCAAAATAATTCTTATATAATATTTTAAATAATAATTCATGGAAAAATCAAGACCATAAAATACCATTGGATTTTATTATAAATTTTTCATCGTGTACCTCACATTCTATAGCACCATTAGTTGTTATAGATATCCATTCAATTTTTCATTAAAAAAACACTATTATATGTATAGATTATTCTAGGATCTATTCCCAAAAATGTGACATGTTCAATAATATTATTATGCAAGAATTTAAGAATTATATATTGGATAATTTCAATGAAAACAATGAAGCTATATGAATATTTTTTTTAACTAGTTTTTATCCATGAATAATTTCACATGATTAATAAAAGAATATATTAAATCGATCACTAATCAAAGATATCTGAATCTATTCGTGAACCAAAATTTCTAATAGTTGATTACCTATTCTAAAGGTATTTCTATGAAGAACCATTAGATTATTAATAATATTTTATAAAATCATTATGATTGTATTTAATATTGTTAAACAGAAAGTTATGAAAGGGATTATAGTTCTTCTGTAGACACCCTTGTTTCTCATACAATGAAATTATATAATATATATCAAATAAATTAAGAATTATACCAACAAATTTCCCAAGATCATATTATTCTAGTTCCTTTGGAAACATCTAAACATAAAAACTGATACATAAGTGAGCTATAATATATTTCACTCAGTACTTCTTGGCTATCACCCATATTATAATAATGAAAAATAATACTTATATTCATATGCTTGGGCTGGAAAAATAAAAAATGGGTGAGATTAAATAATGAGTAAGGGTAAACATGGATGATATATAAGTTTTAACAGGAGTATAAGGGTACGATAACATGATCATTAAAATAGAATATCATACCATATACATCATATATCGTATACAATGATCATGGAATAAATCTTGGATGTTCATAAGACATGAATTATATGGAAATAATGAACATTATCCATAAAATCAGTACATATAAATAAAACATAGAAATTTTCATCACACTTATGAAAATAATATGATTTCTATATTATCCAAGGAATCACCTCCATGGCCATCTTTGTAGTATGTTTTCACACTTCATTCCATATTTGTAGACATTGTTCACTATCATAGAGATATTGATAGCCTGAGTTCACTCTTTACACCATCTTGGTATTCATATATCACTCTCCAAGCCATCTTAGTAGTAATGGATCATTGTGAAGACCATTTCATTAAATCTCATATGATTTAAAGAATCACCAATTCATTGGAGGGAGATATGCATCCCTCCCATATCTTAATGATATCGTAGTTACATGTTCCGCCATATCTTAAATAATAATTTCACAAACCATGAAAAAATGTGTATTATAGACATTTAATAATATCATAACATCTCGAACGATACATGTTTCATAATCAATAGTAATAAGTATTACCAATTAAAAGAATAGTATTTATAAAAAACCCATTCATGTAAAATGGTTTTCAAAAACATCATGACATCAAAATATAATCTATTAAGATAAAGAATATGAATGGAAACATTGAATAATATCCCCATTAATTCAAGAGTAAAAAAGGTAATGTTTTCTTTGATTTGAAATAATTTTTTATGATCTTTTAAAAATTATTATTGAGGATAATATCCTTTCATCATTGAAATATGTTTTTAAATCATAAAACATTTTCTAAAATCTTTTTCATTGAAAATTGATTTGAAAAATTATAAAGTATTCATTAAAAAACCTAAAACATTTTTAAAATCGTTTCCCTTGAAAATGGAATACAATTTTCTTTTCAGAATATTTTTTAATATTTTTTTGAAAACAGGGATTTTTTAAAGCAATATATTTCAGACCTTAGAGAAAGATATTAAAATTTTACTTAAGAAAAATTTCTTATGTACCAATGAGTAGTAAAAATGTACAAATACAATTATATATATTGAATTAATAGTGATGAAGGAATCCTCTGAGCATTCATAAGAGATGAACCATATCATTTTATCAACAGAATTAAAAGTTAATGTATCATAAAATATAGAAGCTTAAAAATTATGCATAAGAATAAACAGCCTTGAAAATCCATGAGATTGTTTCACTAAGAACATATCACCTAGTAATTTGGGATCATACTCTCTATGAAAGAAATATAAATTAAATGAAGCTTATAATATTTTGTAAATAATTATATTCATGATATAACATGTTAAATATAATTATTTACATTTATATATGAACTTATGTGTATAAAAAAAATATTAATCTCAATGATGGAAGATCAAGAAAAAACAATTTTACCGATTTGGTAAATTTTGAAACATAATCTACATGATAGAACGATAATAAAATAGATATGATAATACCCATAAGTTTGAGTATAATAATCTATGAATACATAAATGTATAGTTTACACACCACAAAGATGTAATGGGTGTTGATGAAAGCATGTATCTCAGAAAAATAAAAAGGGAGATGAAATCCATGTACATTGTGACTTGTATCTCATTGTACTTGTTTAAAACACATGTATAATAAATATAAATTTATTATAAAAAATATTCCGAACCATATAACTATATATGATACCATATATTTTTTAATAAAAACCACATATTACTTTCTTGTTAGGCATCCTATGCTAAGGATCCACTTTGAACAATATTATCTTTGTTCTTCAAACGTGTCTTAATTTTTTATATATCTGGAAGTTATACTTGTAAAATGATTATAGAAAGAAATCTATGATATAAATATAATATATATTCTATTTAATTGAATTATATTAATATTTAGAATACATGATTATTAAATGACATATGCTATTCATGGAGACGGTATACCATACATACGCATGATTACTTTTTTTATTATTATTGTAATGAAAGAAAAAAATAAATAACATATATGTATATATTTATAAAATATTATTACAGAATCAATTTAATATCATATATATAATTTAATTTCACTAAAATCATCTTAATGAAATCAGTATAGTTGGTTAACAGATCACATCACATTGAGGGGGTGATAGTCCACACTTTCTCAAATGAAATTATTGTATTTACACTAAAGGAAAAGTAACAATATTTCTGTTGTAAAAAGAATAAATAATATTATGGATAGAATATATATAATATAGAGCATGAAAAAACATATTTTCCATCATAATTTCCTATATGAGAGGTGGTGAAGGTAAAATTAACATCCTCGTTCTATGTGGCAGCTGTTCACCGTACACGTAAACAATATGTTTGTTACGTAATAGATGTAGGTGTGTGTAAGTGTAAGTGAAACCCTTATCATAAAAATTCATCGTATATTGAATATAATAGTGTTTTTATACAATAATGGAATAAAAATATTAGATGAGGTGGAGAAATGAAATGAAAAAAGGAGTTTGGAGAGGATGTTACCTCTTAATTAGGTTACTGATTCTAGTTTGTTCCAAAAGTCTTCATGTGTTCTTTTATGAACAGAATATGATTTAAAGTATAATGAAGGGATGTGTGGATGTGTATTGGAGAGAGAATGGAAAAAACTATGTGGTTTATAGGTGTGAAGAAGAGTAAAATGTGTTGTCATTTTACTGAGAAAAAATGACTCACTTGGTACTTTTGAAGAAGGTGAGGCGTACTAACATTTTCACATAATGAAGTCATAAAAACCAACAAAATTCATCATATGAATGAGATTTGACAATTAATAGTCATCTAGTGCCTCTTCTATAAGTGTATATTTCATTTTGGGTCTTAAATTTAATGTTTAGTCCTTAGTTAAGATTTATATTATCTTAATTGAATTAATTAATTTAAACAATTTCCCAAATATTTTATGTAATAAAATAAGTTTCTATTTTTATAAATTATAAATTATTATTATTAAAAATATGGATAATTTTTTTTCATATTCACATCATTTCAGTGGCACAAATTAATTTAAAATTAATCCCACATTCAGGTTGAAAATACAGGTTTTTATAATAAAAATGGACAAACGTTTGCAAAATGTTTTTCCAAGTTCAATGTAAAATTTGTTCAAAGTACCTGAACTGGATTAATTGACAAAAATATGATCTAATTACCCATTTGAACTTAATTAAAATATAATATAACATTATAAATATATTATATATAAACTTAGTTCTCAATTAAAATCTTGATTTTTCACTATTCATCCAAAAATGGAGATTCCTAGAACAATCCAAAAAATTCATGATAAGATAATTTCAAAATTATATATTAGAAATTGATTATTTTTTAATAAAAAATTAAATTTATAAATTTTTTAATTAAGTTTATTATTTTTCAGAAATGTGCATTAAAAGTACATTATTTAAGAAAATAATATTTTAAAACATAAAAGCACATTAACAAAACTTCATATATTTCCTTATTTATATATTATATTAAAATAAAAAGAAGATAAAAAATATTTTTAAAGTAGATATTACAATTCATATAACTATTCTTAATGGATAGGTCATATTTATAATTTATAAGCAATTAAGACAATAATATGATGTTTCAAAGAAACGTCAATGGTGTGTGTAATGTATGGAAAGTCATTCATCCGTGTAACAAATGCCAAATCATTGTTTTTTGTACTATACAACAATTCCATTCAATGTGAATGTATTGTTAGACCTAATTAATAACAATATATAAATGAAAATTTAATTTATTTAAATAAAAGGTTCATACAAATTATTAGTGTTACATTCTACCCCGAATGAAATAAATTTCTCCACCAATATTTATTAGTCATGTGAAATAAATTAATACACCTACATTTCATCATATCCTCGTGTTTTCATGTTGATTCTTATAACTGTTGATTTATCCAAAACAATATTGATTCGATGAGTGGTCATGATTTGTGAAAATTTTAATGACCAGTCCATAATTTCAATCAGTTGCTCCTCATAAGAAAGATTATTCTCTAGTGGTATGACCTGTGAGTTTAGAAAATTTGAATGGTTAGATATGTACATTCTCATAAGAGATACATGGAACACATAATGGACTTGGGGGGTATTTGGAGGAAGTTCCATGCGATACGCTACCATCTCGTTACAATTAATAATACTAAAGGGACTAATAGACATAAAGATTAATTTCACATTCTTCCGGAATATCATTAATTTATTCCATGATGAGATTCATTGAAACATCTTAAAAACAGCTTCTAATTAAATTTAATTCATAGATTTTTCAGTGTAATAATTCTCATAACATTGAGATTCCTTGATATGATACCAAATTCTTTTGATCATCTCGACCATTTCATCAACAATATTTTGTTAAAATAACTTTCTTTTTCTAAATTAATCCCAATGAATTAGAGCTCTATATTTATTCCCTTAAAGGAAAAAATAAGGTAGAATACAAATTCTTGAGTGAAGTCAATTTTTGTAAGAAAACTCCACTAAAGGAAGGCGTTGATCCAAAAATCCATTGAAATCAAGAAAACAATATGTCAATATATCCTGTCATTTTTTAAATTTTATTTTAGACTGACCATATTTTTATGAATTATAAGTGGTGCTGAAACATAATTCCTTGTCATGTTCGTATTGAAGGATTCGCCAGAACATTGAGGTAATCCAAAAATTATTATAATATATACCAGAATGTGGTACTTCTTGAAACCCTAAATCATCCATATGGTATATACAAGCCAGCTGATCTAGAGTGAAGGCTTTTCTGATAGTGATAAAGTGTTTTGAATTAGTATGGAGATATACTACCACCCATATATAATAATTATATTTATATGTTTTTAGTATTCTAAAAAAAAATCTAGAGTGTTTTTCTCTAAACAACATTCTAGTTTGGGTAATGGAAGCAACATCCCCTTTGACATTCTTCTTTTAGACATAACTTGTTAGCATACCACACATCATGATATTAACTCTATGATATCTCTCATCATGTGATCGCACTATAAGTATTCACTCAAGTACCTATAGGTCATAATAATTTAAAATCAATAGAGAATGATGAACTAAGATATTCCTCAAATTGATACATCAAATATGGTATAGAATGAACAAAAACACAGTTGATGATTCATATCATTCCATCTAGATTAGGGTTCAAATTAGAAATATTTATGAATTTCCTTTACAGCAATTCATCTTCATTATGTGCCAATTTAATCATCACTATGAAATATGGTAGAAAATTCATTTGAAAAATATAATATTTTACACTTCCATAAGAATTTCTAGGTCCATCCATTATAATTCCATAAATATTGGATCCTTTGGGAATCTAAAAAAAGACAATCTAGCATGATCATTCCTTTTTAAAGAATCAGATACCTTGTTGACCTTCCCATTAGGGTAATGTATTGAATAGTTAAAATACAACATCAATTTTAATCATTTTTTCTAGAATGTGTTCAACTCTTTAGTGAGAATTTATATTTTAGAAATTTATGACCAGTATATATATATAACACACTTTTCACTATAATGTAAATGAATCCATATATTTTTTTCCAAAATTTGCACCGATTATTCCAAATAATGAGTTTTTAAATTTTTATAATGAATCTTAAACTATCAATAGGAAAAAAAATAACCATTCCATTCGTAATAAGAACATATTTTAATCCTTTATTTGAAGCAGAAATAGATTACAGACCCTTTTCCACTACAAGGTAGTGTATGAAAAAGTAAACTAACAAAACATCTATTTAGTTCCTTAAAAGATTATTCACATTCATATTTACGTAGGAACATTACATCCTTTTCAATAAACATGGTTAGAGGATATGATAATAGTGATAAATTTTCAACAAACCATCAATAATAACCATCTAAACCAAGAAACAAAAGGATCACAATAATTGTGGTTAGTCTAGGCCAACATTAGATATCCTCTATCATTAATGTATCTTCTACTATAAAATATATTATGATTATGTTCCCCCCAAAAGAAAACTTTTCAATAAAAATTGTCACATTGTAATTTTTTCATATTTCTTCTCCAACCTTAGGAACATTTGTAAAATCATCAAGTGATATCTGTGTTCTTCAACACACATTGAATAAAGATTAATATCATTTATAAAGACTACCAAAATATATTTTAGGCCATCTCTAAAATAAATAGTAACTAAATCTGTAATGATGGTATGGGAAATAATAAGAAAAAACTGTGTCACTATATATTCATAGTGTCTATACCTTATATGGACTACTATCTTTAGTATATACGCATTCTTGATCATCAATTGATGATATCCATAATGAAGATCAATCTTGGAAAATTATTGTGATCAAAAAATGTCTTAATAAGTCATCAATATGGGGGACATGATACATATTCTTGATTGTGATGATATTAAACTCCTAATAATGAATGAAATGTTACATTGATACATTATTTTTTTTTCAGAAAAAAGAACTGCTGTATCCTCAGGTAGAATACGTCGATAAATAAATCCTTTATTGAGGATTTGATGGAGTTGATATTTATAATTTATATAATACAATTATTTCCATTCTATATGGATTCTTTGAAATTATATTGGAACAAGGTATGGGTTATATTTAAAACTCAACATAAAATTTTAGTGGAAAGTAATGTAATTATTCCAGAAACACATCCATAAAATACAGAACAATAAGCATATCATCAATTTCAATTATCTACACAACCATTTTGGATAGATTGTACTTTTTATTGGTAATTAACACCAATACACATGATATAATATCCCTTAGAAGTTCATACTTATCTCCAGATGGATGGATGATCATATAATGATTAGAAATATAAAATGTAACTTTCCTTCCTAGAAAATTTATGTTGGATTTAGGCAGATAAATACTATATTTCCCTGAGATGAAATTAAATTCAACAAAATCAGGTGTTACAAGATGGGCCTCAAGGACATTACCATAAACATCAATCAGGGAGGAATCATAGACATAAGATTAAAACATCATAACATTAGGGGCTTTCAATTTTAATTCTACATTTAATTGTTTGGGTTGAATAATAATTTTATTTAAAAATTTATTTGATACGAATGAGTGGTTATATCTATAATTAAATATCACATTATCAGTTCTGGATAAGATTTTAATTGTACCTTTCATCACATCATTACTTCACCCCACATCTGGAATAGTGATTGCATGATATATCCCATTGTCGCTCGGGTCAAGAGGTATCTGACGTTTATTATCATCACTAGTCCCCAGGGATGGGAATTTGTTAGCATAATTCCCTTTCTCCTTACACTTATAGCACTTAATCATGGGAGGTTCATTCTATTCCAAATTTTCCCAGTCAGAATGTTAGCTAACTTATTTCCATCCCTCAAGAAATCAAATGCATAATGGAATTCAATTCCATAATTAAACCATTTATTAGTCCCCTTATGTCAATTTACTATATTCTTCTTTCCACACATAGAGAATAAAGAAAATCACATAATCTTCTCTTCATGGTTATTTGATTTCCATTAAAACAACATCTTTTACTTCTTGTCTAAACCATAAGATTTATATGCGACTTTGACATCCATGCCAACCTTGATTACACAACAAACTATCTATTCATATCTACAAATTTCACTAATGGTATAATCCCTTATAATACTTTTATTTTAAGCTACTAATGAATATTTCAACATTAATTTTGGGAAGGATGTTAATTCGTAAAGAATACCTTATTAGTCAAATGAATATATCATTGTAGTTACAGATAGATTCATCATCTAATTTATATAACAAAAGGAAATATTTATTCCTTATGGTATAGATAATCATAATAAATTACATATATAAAAATATGTTCTTGAACTCGTGTAAGTACATGGATTCTATATTTTCTTGCTACCTTATATTCTTGATTAGAGGCCACCCTGAGTCTGCTTAAGTATCATTCTTATTGAGAAAATGAATTAATTTCTCAAACTCCAAACACTGGGGAATAGAGAATATCATTTCTTTGGTACTAATAAATTGATTAGAAACTAGTGGATTAACATTCCCTCTGAAAAAAGGTTTGTGTTTCCAAATTAAAGATTAAAAATAATGTTTTCATAAATTTTTTTCATTGGGATGTATAACATTATTCATATCTGGAAAATGATGTGTGATCATAATAGTAAGGTTTTGTATGTATTCTCTCACTACATTCAGTTTCTCATGGGGGAAAGCATTACATTGGTTGTTTTAGTCACCATTAATGTGGTTCCTTCCAGATCCATCGATTAGCTAAGAAAATCATTGTGTAAAAAATAGTTGTCAAAATGAGAGACCACATAAACATGAAAACTCTCTTATTGGATGTCGAAATCATGAAACATTTCATAATGTATGTATCAATAGTTTTATCCTCAGGTATTCATATCAAAACTCATTTTAAATACATTATTATGCTCCATGATGTGTTCTTTTATTGAGAAAATCATATCTATCGGGAGTGTCAAACTAGGTGTGCATTAAGGACCATTTCCATGTACCTGATTACCTTGAGGAAGGCACAAAACATCATGTATGTTTTTTTACGAATTGGTACATATATACCAGAGTCACATCCACATGTTGTATCAAGATATAGTTTTATTTATATAAAAACACTCATTACATTATTTCAAAAAAATTCCAAGACATTTTTCAATTATTTTTCTTCTACTTAGATTAATCTAAGGATATCTATTTAGGTTACTCACTATGTTCTTCTCATCATTTCTTACAAAGGTTTACTAAACCTTTTCTATGATACCAACTATATATACCAATTTATTTTCATACAATAACAATGCATAACATTTTTGGAATACTGAAAACATTATACAAACAGACTCCCAATGAATGTATTAGTATAGTTCCTTGAGAAATATTGAAATATAATCAGTGATACATAAATGCGGTAAATTATCTCCCATCGGGTTCTTCATAATTAGAAACCATATTAGACACATAAAAAAATAGATATCTTCCTAAACTAGGTCCGGGAACATAAAAATAAGTTATCTAAAATTCTTAGTAAGGGAAAATAAGAGATATATTTATGTATAATCATGCGTCTAAGGGTTTGATAACACATTCATGAAAATATAAAATAATTTCATGAAAATATAATATAATATAAAAGAATCATGCGATAAGGAATGGAAGTTCATAGGCCATGAATAATAAAGAAATAAAAAGAATAATTAATAAAATAATAATATAGGAATAAATCATGGAATTTTGGTAGAAACAGAAGCATATAATATGATATCTATAGTATCAATGGAATAGATCCCAAAACCATAATTGTAGTATGGTTTCACTCAACATTCCATCTTTGTAGTCATGGTTTTCTCCCATCACCATCTTGGTTACATGAGTTCACAGATCATACCATATTGCTAGTCATGGTTTATACCCATGACCATATTAGTATATATGTTTCATTCCAAATTGAATCATAGTTTTTCATACAAGATATAAATATTTACCCAATGTAATGAAGGTAGATAGAGGTCCCACTAGTCTTATAATAAAATCATACATACATATGAAACATGAATATAATTAATCATATCATTTCCCATGAAAATATATTTTTATTATAAAATCATAAACATATCATAACTTGTGGGAATAGATAGGGTTTATAAACATTTCCTCATAAGTATAAACTGTCAAAAGAAGTATATTTTCGAAGATTATAACCTGTGAAAGAGAATACAATTTCAGAAACATCATTACATAAAAACAAAAAACATTTAGAGGAGGAAAACAAATTGAATCATTGAATTATTTTCCAAAAAAGGAATTAGTAATAGTAATGGATGTTATCATTTATGATAAACAATTTGGAAGATATTTTAAAAACAATTCCTGAGGAAAATATCCTTTTTGAAAAGAATCATAATTTTAAAACTAATAAAATTTAAATATATTGCGTTGAAATAATCATAAAAAAAATACAGTGGAATAATTAAAAACCATAAAATGTTGGTAAAATTTTTTATCCTTCAAAAAAATTTCAAAGTACATGGGAAAACATTTTTTAAATAATTTTCTAAAACATGGTTTTTTATACCATAGATTTCTAACCAGAGTGAGAGATGTTCAGATTTTACATAAAAACGTCATCTAATGTAACAAAGAGTGGTAAAATGGTTCTAATACATAGATATATCATGAATGAACATATTGGAAAGAAAATTAATAGAAATTGGGAGTGATGTGACATAGTATTTCATTAACTTAAGCATAAACATAGACAATTAGGAATCTGCTGAGATCGTGTCAATATGCTCTTATTACTTGTTATCCATGGATCAAACTCTCCATGAAAGAAAATGAAATTACATGAAGCATATAATATAATGAAAACAAGTAGATTTAGGATACAACATATAAAATGGAATTATATAAACCTAAAAATACTTTTGTTTCATAACAAAAAATGAGTCTCAAGGAAGGAAGATATAAAAAAAACTATTTTATTGATTTGGTAACTATTGAAACATAATCCCATGAAAGAAATATCATTAAAAGGATATGTGAATATAAATAAATGTAATTGTATGAATCATTTAATAAATCCATGTATAGTATTAACTTCACACAAGAGTATTGGGTGGTCAAGAAATCATGTATCAAACAGAAATAAAATGTGAGATGATGCCCTATTACCTTGTGTCTTGACTATCATCACACTAATTCTAAACACCTATATAATAAATTTAAATTTATTATAACCATTTTATAAAATCATATAATTATATATATAACCATAATTGGTTTAATCTTGACTTTATATTACCCGCATTTTAGCCAACCTTTTTTATCGTTTCCCGGCATATAATATTCGACTTGATCTTCACATGGGTCGTAATTTGTTACATTGTTGGTCCTTATAAATATATAATTATTCTTGTATTTAATCCATGATATAAATATAATATATATTCAGTATATATTTATAATAATAATTTAGGGAATATATAATTATGAAATGGAATACAACATTCAAGGTGGTGGTAAGTCTTATGTTTATTTTAACACTGTTTCAATTTTTTTAATATTGAAACAATGGAAAAAATGTCCCATATTTATATATGTAAATAATATCATAAAATAATAATTATAATTTTATTTATACCATATAATTTTTCAAAAACCATACTTAATAAATTATATGTAATATGTGAATGAATCACAATGCTTTGAGGGGGAAATTGTGCACACTTCCTCAAATAGAATTATCGTATTTACACCAAATGAATTATAAAAAATATCAATGTGTTGTAAAAATAATTAAGAGGTTTTAATACATTAAAATATAATATATAACATATATAAATCTATTTTCCACTATAATTTCCACCATGAGAGGTGGTATATCAAAAATTAACAATCATTGTTCAGTGAGGTAGTAGATCATCGTACAGATAAACATCTTGTTCATTTACCATTATGGGGAGGTGTGTGCATGTTTTGTTTGAATCCTAAAAATAGTAAATTCACAGTATATTTAAGATATTTAATTTTTAATTCCATTATGTAATAATTATAGTTGAGGTATGTAGAAATAAAATAAAATAAATGATCTTAGAAGAAGATCTTGCCTCTTAGTTGAATAACTCTTTTTTTGTTTCAAATGGATTACATGGGTTTAATTCATCTTTAATAAGTATTAAATGAGGAATGTAGATATTTGGGGGAGTTTATTGGGTAGATAGTGGTCAATACCAAAAATAGTGTTCTTAAATCCTAATTGGAATGAATTGGGTTACCAATTCATGCTAGTGTTCTTCTAAAAAAATAGTGGTCGAATGAATTTTCTATTAGAGTTTTGAAGATGAGGGGGAGGTCAAGGCCTTTTAATGGAAATGGAAAGGACTGACTTGGTATTTTTAAAAATATAGTAGGGGTACCTATGTTTTTACCCAAAAAAGTCTTAAAAATATATGAAACTCAATAATGTAAGTTTAATTGACTAATAATGAAAATAAAATGTGTTTTAGAAAATTTTGTAAGTTGATTTCGGTTTAAAATATAAATCTTCCTCCTAAGTTAATTATAATATTTCCATAATTTATGTAATTAATTTTAATTATATTCACAATTGTTTTGGTCAAAAACTATGATTATCTTATTAGAAAATATAAATAATTATGATTCCAAATATGGAATCTATTGTTCAAAAATTAAAATATTAGTATGGGTAGAAATAATTTTAAAATTAATCATGCAGTCTAGTTGACATTATAGGGTTTTAATGTAAAAATGATAAAAAGTTTCTATTTTTTATATCAAATTTAATTGTAAAATTGGATACAGTTACCTAAATTGTAATAAATAAAAAAATATAATCAAATTAAACTTTCAAAAAATATAAAAAAATTATAACTATAAAAAAATTATATGAATGACATTTTTCAATTAAAATATGGTATTTTCACTATTAATCATCAAATGATGTTTCTCTGAAAAATCCCCAAAAAACCCACATTAAGATAATATTGATATTATAAAATAAGAAATTAATTTTATATTATCAAATTAAATATACAATGTGTCTAAAATTAATTTTTATTTATTTATTACAGAATGTTTTTAAAAGATGTTCAATATTGAAATTTGTAATTTAAAAAATTAAATCACTTTAACAATATCATGACTATAGTTATAAATGTGATTAGATTATATAAGAAACTTTTATCAAATATATAAAAATTTATATTACTATTAATATAAATATGTTTAATGACAAGGTTATAATTATCTCGTTTAAATAATTAGAACATAAAATGAATTTTCTTAGAAACATCATTATTGTATCTAACATATTACAAGCCATTATTATGTGTAACATATTCCAAGTATATTTTATCTATAATGTATTCCAATTTCATTTTATGTGAATTTAATATTTTTACTTATTAAATCTATAGATATAAATGAATAGTTAATTTATTCCGGAAAACATTTCCATAAAAACTCAGGTAGTTACATCTTCGGATTCATAAAAATCATCTCTTGTACCAGCTAAAAATAATGGGATATTGTTAACTATGTATATAATAGTTATATGTTTTTCTATAATACCATATACATATAATAATCTAGTTTCTCAAGGGCAATCCAATAATTTCCATGACTTTTCTCAATTAAGTATAGAATAGTTAAAAATGTGGATCATGATTTTACTTATTTGGAAGGAAGACTAATCATATTGAATGCTCTAGATTACCGGATTCAAGCCCTGATATTTTTAGTTACTCTAGAAGGATTTTTATGTTATTCTAGGGTTGATTCTATAGAGACTAATCCCAAGATATATTCAAATGGATAAATTTAATCTATTAAAAATATTTTATAGAAGGTTTTACCATTGGGTTTAAAGATATATCGAAACATTTTTATAATTATTTTTTACTTTCATGTCCAATATTATCAATAGGATTTATATATTTGATGACTTAATTTAACACCTTAGTTGAAGAAGAACACATGGACCATCAAATCTCAATACATTCAAGGGTTTTATGAAGAAATTGTACATGGTTTTTAATAAATCATGTATATATCAGAATGATCAATTTATTAATGTTTTAGATCTATTAAACCTAATATAATAGAAGATAAATCTTCAAGGTCTTATAAAAATTTATGAAATATGAGGTATGGTTATTATAATTTCAAAATTGTTTTAGATATTCATGAAAAAGTCTTCTTCATGATTATCTAGAGTTCCAAAGATAGATTTAGTTATGGAGGAAAAGGCAGTTTTCAGAGCATAGAAGTGTGGGTGTATTTCCAATGGTTGTGTAATGTCTCGGACCTCTCCGGACCATTCCTTTGTGAAAAAGAAGGTCATGAAGTGTTCTGGAAGGTAAAATGGACTTTTCCCACACTTTCCAGAATTTTTTAGTACACGCCGTGTACCACCTCGCCGGCTATACCATGTGTTCAAAGCCGGGTCCTTGTTGTGTGAAAGGAATGGGTTCATGCCATGTACCCTGAACTACACGCTGTGTAGTCCTTCCCTTGTATGCATTACCATTCAACGGCCATGTGCCATATTGCAGCTGTGTCTTTTCCATGTGAAATAAATGGGTACACGCCGTGTGTCTAAACTACACGTCGTTTCGTCCTTCCCCACGTATGCGTTACCCTCAAGTCGTGTGTTGACCAGTCAATGGCCGCATGACGCGTTGAAGACCGTGTTAGAATCCGCGTAGAGACCGTGTGAAATAAACGAGTACAAGCCGTGTACCATAAAGTACACGCCATGTATATTTTCTTTTCTCGCCTATAAAAGGAGGGGTCCCCTCCTCCTTTTCAACTCACGCCTCTCCTCCCCTTTCCTCTGAGTAGAGATCTCCCAAGATACTCGAAGGATCCTTTTCTTCCATAACATATTTGTCTGAGATCGGATTTATGATCCGTCAGCGGCCACATGATCTTAACGATGAGGTGGAACTTCTGAGCTTGGATCCATTGTCTTTGCTTGAGACTTTCATTTCTAACTTCTGCCCGAGGATGTTTTGATGGGACTCGATGGAAGTGACGGATGCCGATGGACGTCTTCTAAAGTTGATCCGGGGGAGCGTTGTGATCAGAACCTGTTGAGGTAGTGATCTTACCTTCATCTCTCTAGATTGTGCATCATGCGGGGTGGGTTTCCTCTTGTTTACGTGAAACAAATTTTAACCAGTTTAATAACGATAATAACTGGATTATATAACAGGGATGGGAAGTTCGTTAATGGAGTTACTTCTTTATATCCTATGATATTATGTTGTGAATTGAATAGGCATATGCCTACTGAAAATCACGGTCGTTGGGGGCCTTTGCTTGTGCAATTAAATGCTTCCCTATCTTTCTAGACCGTTTAGTGGATGGAAACTTCTTCGAATGTGGAAATTGGTTAATCACATAAAGTTGGATGATTTAAAATATGGAAGCCTTGAGTGATCACCCCGGTTGAAAAAATGGATTAATGAACATGTGGGTGTTGGCATGGATATGTGGCTTGTGATGGGGTTGTGTTATGGGTTGTGAATAATAAATAAAAGTGTTAGAGTTAATGAATGTTGGGGTGTGGTAATAAAACGGGAATAATAATCAATGGGGTTGATTGGTTGTTAAGAAGGGACTTGGTTGTCTTTCTTGTGTTTTCCTAACTTGATTTGTGGATGGTAGGGATATGCTTTATGAATGATTGATGTGGTTGGTTGTGGATAGTTGCCCAGTATTTAAGGAATTAATAAAATTCTATTGAAACATGAAATCTAAAATGGGGTTGGTGTTGTTTGTTGAATGCATGCTTCGTAGTAGCAGTGCCGAGGCACATTCTCATTTCTCTTTTTAGAAGGCATAGGTTGGGCTGAGTGTTTGGTATATGTATATATCTGTTTCTTTTTGTTTTAACGCACCCCACCCATGTTGACCACTTACTGTCGAACACTCCCATTTCATGGGAGAGGGTGTTTTCCCATAGTTACTAGATCTTTTCTGCTCCTTCTTCCCTAGGTATTGATGGCATGAGGCGACCTTACACCTAAGGCCCTTCAGGTAGGTTTCGATTGGTGTGGTTTTAGCCCAAGACTCTTCGGGCATGTTTTACTTTATTTTCCCAAGAATCATTAGGATGAGGCCCAGGTGTGTACGGGCGGGATACGTGGTTTTGAGGCTTAGGTGTGTGCGGGCGGGAAACGTGGTTGTGAGGCCCAGGTGTGTGCAGGCGGGATATGTGGTTGTGAGGCCTAGGTGTGTGTGGGAGGGATACGTGGTTGTGAGGCCTAGGTGTGTGCGGGAGGGATATGTGGTTGTGAGGCTCAGGTGTGTGCGGGCGGGAAGAGTGTGGTAGTGTCAGGACGTTCTCCGTTAGGAAGAGTAGCTAACTAATGGGAAATGGTGCGGGGTACCCAATACTCTTGTTTTTATACTTCAACTACCTGTTGTGATTGTGTTTTGGTGAGTTTGTCTGGTGAGGTTGGGTGGATAGATTACCTTTATAGGTTTCCTCTGTTTTTTCTCACGGGACCTTAGGATGTCTCCCCACTTGTTCACGAGAGCTTTAGGCTTCCCTACTGAGTATACTTGTATGCTCACCCTACGTTTACTTTCAGGTTTCCAGGAGGACTACCAGGGCCGTTCGGGACCCTACTCGTTGGACAGTAGGAGTTGTTGCAGTTGTTGTACTCTTGTTTTATTTTGGTGTTGTACATTTGAGCTTTATTTTAATTTTACCTTTTTATAAAATTGTTTAAACATGCATGTGGGATTGGTTTGGGTTTATTTGTATACACTTGTTCTTCTCCTTTTTGGGGGTTGACTTTTCCTATTTCCCGATCCTAAATAATAAAAAATGAAATGCCTCCCATATTTGTGAAAACTCATACCCTTTGTTCTAGTCGCCACCCTGGGGCCTGCTGGAGGTGGGACTCAGGGGCCATTATCTCCCTTTCCCCATTGCCAGCTCAAAAGGGGCATCTTTGGTGGGAGGGGTCATGATAGAATGGTATCATAGGCGATGGTTGAGAGATAGGATGCCGTCTAGAGTTAGGCATAGTGAGGATTGAATGGGATGGTAGGGAAACATTGTTTGTTAATCTTGGTGCGTGACATAGGACATGGAAGACTAGTTAGGACATGTGATTTTAAGTCCCCCCATGATCCGATGAAAGGACTCTGAGCCTACCAAACGACCAAGTGAGACTACATTGATTTCAGGGTAGAGACCCTAGGGAAGGTACATGCATCATCATGATTGTGTTTTACTTTATTTGGGTGTTCGAGGAAAAAAATTGAAATAAAATTATAAAATAAAACCTTGAGAATTTCCTTACTACTTAGGGTGAGGTGATCCTTGTTTACCATACAGCTATGGCACCTGGACGTCGTCCCCAGGTGGCTCAGATGGCTGAGGCCCAGCAGATTGTGGCGGTCGATCAGTTGTGGATTGACCGAGAGGAGGAAGATAGCCAGTTGCAGAAGACTCTCCTTTCTTTCCAACGGCAAACCCTCAAGGAGTATGAGGGTAGTAATTCAGATATAGAGGCGATGGGGTGTCTTGAATAGCTAGGGATCGCTTTTACCTTAATTCGTGCTCTGAGGGTGTACTGGGTTACCCTAGTAGTCATTCAGGTGAGAGGTGTGGCGCCACAGTGGTGGACGCTCTAACTCGGAGAGAGGATAGAGGCAGAGGTTCCTTGGGCTGACGTTGAGAATGAATTCTAAGAGGAATTCTGTTCTTCCATGATCATGGATGAGAAGCGGTAGGAGTTACTCTCCCTTCGGCAGGGTAGTATATAAGTACGAGAGTTGGGGATCAAGTTCAAGGATCTCCTGCGCTTTTCTCGAGATCTCTTTCCGGATGAGGAGTCTCGGGCGAGATGTTTGGAGGAGGCGCTTCGTCCTTCGTTCTAGTATGCTGTCACCCCCCTTCACCCTTTCGACGTACTTGTCTATACAGAAGAAGGCAGAGGTTGTAGAGAGGATGCACTCACAGGGAGATGCACCATGTGAAGGGATCTAGCCAGGTTCGTTGAAGGGGAAGGCAGTCGGCAGCAGGTCTCCTACGACAGGACCTTCCTGGTTCAGGCTAGTGGGGAGAAGGCCCCAATACTTCCAGTTCAGATCATCAGGTCATTGTCCCATTTTCACGAGCCTATGACTAAAGTGTTTTTCTTGTGGAGGTTTCTGGCACATTCAGAGTCGGTTCTCGACCCAAGCTCAGTACGGTGGAGGTGGGCAGGTTCAGCACCCACCTCAGCAGCACCAGTTTCCGGTGAGTCCCTTCCAGTAGCAGCAGGACCATGCTCCTCCGAGGTCAGACCTTGTGGGAGGAGGCCGACCTCAGGGTGATCATCAGGGACCTCGACCAGGGCATGGTCGGGGAGGTGGATGACATCAGAGAGGCAGAGGAGCTGAGCGTGGACAGTTGCACACAGCAGAGTTGACAGCTCCGGCAGGACCAGAGGTGGTGCGAGGTACGATTTGTTTGTTCAAAACTCTTGTTTATGCTGTGTTCGATTCGGGAGCTTCACACTCATTTGTTGCACCTAGTCTATCCCATGCTTTGGGACTAGACTTAGAGAGAATTTTCGTACCACTGGTGCCGAGTACACCAGTTTGAGGCCAGACCATTGTATCTTGTGTTTTCCGGGGATGTGGGATGATGTTGGGAGCACATCGATCTAGTGGGGCCCTTCTTCTATTATAGATGTAGCCATATGATGTCATCCTAGGCATCGATTGGTTGTTTTCCATTAGTGCCATTATCGACTGCTTCAAAATAAGGGTCGTGTTCTCTGACGTGGATGGGAAATGTGTAGCTTTGTTGGCGAGAGGAGCTATCAGGTGGTAAGCCAGCGTGTGGAGACTCTTCTATCCTTGTTAGGCAGGTTATTAGTGGTTCCAGCTGATACAGAGATGATGGATGTTCTAGCGGTTGTTGGGGAGTTCCTCGATGTTTTTCCCGAGGATGTTGTGACTCTACCCCCCCCCCCCCCCCGATGTGACGTTGAGTTTGGGAAAGACTTATAGCCTGGTTCCCTTCCGATTTCGATGGCACCTTCGTAGTTGTGAGAGTTTCGGATTCAGATTGATGATCTGATGGAGAAGGGTTTTGTTCAACCCAGCGTATCTCCATGGGGTGCTCTAGTTTTGTTCATGAAGAAGGCAGATGGTGGTCTCAGTCTATGCATAGAATACCAAAGGTTGAACCAGGTAATGGTGAAGTGCCGTTACCCCCTTCTAAGGATAGATCATCTGGTCGACCAACTGAGGGGAGCAGATTTGTTTTCCAAGATAGATCTACGATCTGGATATCATCAGCTGAAGGTAAATTAAAGTGACATCTCAAAGACGGCTTTCAGGTGCAGGTATGGCCCCTTCAAGTTTGTGGTGATGCTGTTTGGAGTAACGAATGCATCAGCTGTGTTCATGGGACTTATAACCTTTTTCTTCTGAGATTTTCTGGACCGGTTCATCATTGTGTTTTTCGATGGCATCCTGATCTACTCAAGATCAGAGCAGGAGCATGTTGAGCATCTCATGGCAGTCTTGAAAGTCCTTCAACACCACCATCTATACGGGAAACTGTCGAAGTGCATGTTCTTGACACAATAAGTACACTTCCATGGGAATTTGGTGTCTCAACATGGATTGTTTGTGGACCCGTGGATGGTGGAGGTAGTTGTCTCTTGGGAAACACCCAAGAGCTTGGCAGAAGTTCGTAGTTTCATGGGGTTGGCAGGTTACTATCAGAGGTTCGTTTTGGACTTCTCTCAAGTTGTTGCTCTATTGACAGCTTTGTCGAGGAAGAACCATGTCTTCCAATGGAGCGAGTAGTGCCAGAAATCATTCAACTACATGAAGGAGAAGTTGTCCAGTGCTCCCGTACTCAGTTTTTCAGAGGAAGGGTTGTTGTATGAGGTGTTTTGTGATGCTTCTGGCCTTGGTCTGGGGTGCGTGTTGATGCAGAAGAAGGGAGTGATTTGTTATGGGTCTAGGTAGTTACGCCCTCATAAGCTTAACTCTGCCACCCATGACCTAGATCTTGCAGCAGTAGTGTACGCACTGAAGTTGTGGCGACATTCCCTCTTGGGGGAGAACTTTGTGGTCTTCTCAGATCACAAGAGAATGTGTTATATCTTCTCCTAGCATGACCTGAACTTATGGAAATGGAGACGGGTTGATTTTCTCCAAGACCATGAATTCGGGATCTCTTACACTTAAGGTAAGGGAAAAATTGTAGCTGATGCCTTGAGCCTGAAGTCACATATGGAAGTGGTTCAAAAATCTGCTGATGCTTTGAAAGTGATGGGAAAGTTGGCCGCCTTGCACTTGGATGTAAGGGTAGAATGTGTTAGAGGCTATTTATTTCAGATGACGGTGCAATCCTCCTTTCTGCAACTGGTGGAAGAGTCTCAGTGGGGGGACTCTGAGGCAGAAGTGATGCGGGATCATATCGATAAGGGGAACGCTCCAGAAGGATGGTCAGAGGACAGACGACATCAGATGCTTTTCCACGGAAGGTTGTTTGTTTCGAAGGCGATGCATGAGGGAGTTCTCCGTGAGTTCCATAGCTCAGCCTTGGCGGTACATCCAGAAGTTTCAAAAATGTACTGAGGCCTGAGGGAACAGTTTTAGTGGCCCGGGGTGAAATGAGCAGTGGCAGAGTTTGTGACTAAATACCTAGTGTGTCAGTAAGTGAAGGCTGAACAACGTGTTTGCAGTGGTTTGTTGCATCCTTTAGATGTCCCCGAGTGGAAGTGGGATGACATCTCAATGGAATTTGTCACAGTACTACCCAGAACATAGGGGGGTTATGATGCTATCTGGGTAGTGGAGGATCGACTAACGAAATCATCTCACTTCTTAGAAATTAAGGAATCGGGCCCGGTGAGTACCTTAGCACAGAGGTACGTGGGCGAGGTGGTGCGTTTTTATGGAGTTCCGAAGGCTATCCTCTCAGATCGGGATAATCTGTTTGCCTAACGTGTCTAGAGTGGGTTAAAACATGATTTTGGCACCCATCTACGCCTTAGAACTGCTTTCCACCCCCAAACCGATGGGCAGACCAAGCGGACTATCCAGATGCTGGAGGACATGCTATGAGCATGCGTTCTAGATTTCCAAGGATCATGGGTACGACACTTGCCTTTAGTAGATTATGCCTACAACAACAGCTTCAATTCTACTAAAGGCATGGAACCGTTTGAGGCTTTTTATGGAAGGACATGTCGTTCACCCATTTGCTGGGAAGAGGATGGTGAGATGGGTGCTCTTGGGCCAGAGGTAGTGTAGACCACCACAGAGAAATTCCAGCTTGTACGTGAGAGGATGAAAGTGGCACATGACTGATAGAAGTCTTATGCTGATCGTCGGAGGAGGGCCTTGGAGTTCGAGGAGGGAGATCATGTGTTCGTGAAGGTTTCCCCTCGATGCAGCAACAGAGGTTTGGGAAAGGGAGAAATCTCTCACCAAGGTTCATCGGACCTATTGAGGTGCCGAGGCAAGTCGTCGAGGTGGAATATCAGATAGCCCTGCCACCTCAGTTGGAGATGGTTCATGAAATCTTCCACGTATCCCAGATACTTCAATACTTAAACGACAACTCTAACATTATCGACTGGGGAGAGGTAGATTTGGGAGACGACGGGGCCGTTGAGGAACAACCATTCAGAATCGAGGATCGTAAAGAGAAGGTGCTTCGTGGAAGAACCATTCCCTTGGTTCATGTGTTGTGGAGGCATGGCGACCTCGAGGAGAGCACTTGGGAGCGGGAGGCCCAGATGAGTGCTCAGTACCCAGAGTTGTTTTGACTTGTGTTTTTCCTTGTTATTCTGAGCTTTGTGTTGATGTTATACTTCGTACCTTTGATATATGGAATGCTTGGCTTGTCGGTTATGAGACCTTTTGTTTACTTGTTCTCTGGAAGTGTGTAGCATGTCCGGATGTGTGGGGAAAAGGGAAAAACCTGACTCTTAATCGAGATGTATTAATCAGGATGTGATTGAACCCGTGCGGGCGAGTCAGAGCCGCCTAAAGTGGATAATATCTCGACATAGAAGAAAATGTTTTCCCCAAACCACGTGTTCGGGCAATGTGTGGGTTGTACGGTGTCGGGGGAAGTGTAAGTTAGAAAATCCTATTATATTGAAGTAGGAAGGCCCAATCCTTAATCAAGAGGAATTAATGTGGATACGATTAAACCCATGCAGGCGATTCAGTGCCACCTAACGTGGATAATATCTTGACATATGAGAGGGAATTTCTAGCACCTGTTATTAGGATTGTTGGTTGAGTTCCTGGTATAACGAGAACCCTAAGAGGTATCTTGTTGGGTTCCTCTGGGTTTGTTTTTCTATTCTCAAGGATGAAAATGATTTAAGAGGTATCTGATGTAATGGACCGGACCTCTCCGGACCATTCCTTTGTCAAAAATAAGGCCACAAAGTGTTCTGGTGGGTAAAATGGACTTTTCCCACACTTTCCATAATTTTGTAAGTACACGCCATGTAGTGTGAGTACATGCCATGTACCACCTCGCCGGGTATACCCCATTTTCAAGTCCGTGTCCTTGCTGTGTTAAAGGAATCGGTACACGTCGTGTAGTCCCTCCCCGCGTACGCGTTACCACTCAATGGTCGTGTCCCATTTTGGAGCTGTATCACTGCCGTGTGAAATAAATGGGTACACGCCATGTGTCCAAACTACATGCTATGTAGTTCTTCCCCGCATATGTGTTACATTCAAGCTCTGTGTTGACCAGTCAATGGCCACGTGACACGTTGAAGACCGTGTTTGAAGCCGCATAGAGACTGTGTGAAATAACCAAGTACACGCCATGTACCATAAAGTACACACCGTGTACTTTTTCATTTCTCGTATATAAAAGGAGGGGTCCCCTCCATCTTTTCAACTCACCCCTCTCCTCCCCTTTCATCCGAGTAGATCTCTCCCAAGAGACTCGAAGGCTCCTTTTCTTCCATAACTTCTTCGTCCGAGCACCGATTTACGATCCGTCAGCGGCCGCAGGACCGTAACGATGAGGCATAAATTCTGAGCTTGGATTTGTTGTCTTTAATTCGGCCTTTCATTTCCATCTTCCACCCGAGGAGGTTTTTCCGGGACTCAACGGAAGTGACGGACACCGACAGACGTCTTCTAAAGTTGATTCGGGGGAGCGTTGTGATCAGAACCTGTTGAGTTAGGGATCATACCTTCGTCTCTCTAGATTGTGCATCATGCGGGGTGGGTGTCCTCTTGTTTACGTGAAACACATTTGAACCGGTTTAAATAAGATAATAACTAGATTATATAATAGGGATGGGATGTTTGTGAATGTAGTTAGTTCTTTATATCCTGTGATATTTTGTTGTGAATTGAATAGGCTTATGCCTACTGAAAATCACGGTCGTTGGGGGCCTTTGATTGTGAATTTAAATGTTTCCCTATCTTTCTAGACCATTTTGTGGATGGAAACTTCGTTGAATGTGGGAATTTTTAATCACGTAAAGTTCGATGATTTAAAATCTGGAACCCTTTTATGATCACCCCGGTTGAACAAATTGGAATAATGAACCTGTGGGTGTTGGCTTGGATACATGGCTTGTGATGGGGGTGTTTTATGGGTTGTGAATAATAAATAAAAGTGAACAGTTAATGAATGATGGGGTGTGGTAATAAAACATGAATAATAATCAATGGGGTTGGATGGTTGTTAAGTAGTGACTTGGTTGTGTTGCTTGTGTTTTCCTAACCTGATTTGTGGATGGAAGGGATATGCTTTACGAACGATTGATGTGGTTGGTTATGGATAGTTGCCCAGTAGTTAAGGAACTTATAAAATTCTGTTGGAAAATGAAAACCTAAATGAAGTTGGGGTTGATTGTTGAATGCATGCTTCGTAGTAGCAGTGCCGAGGCACATGCTCAGTTCTCTGTTTAGAAGACATAGGTTGCGCAGAGTGATTTGTATATATATATATTTGTATCTTTGTGTTTTGACGCATCCCACCCATGTTGATCACTTAGTTTCGAACACTCCCATTTCATGGGAGATGGTGTTTTCCCATAGTTACTAGCTCCTTCTGGCTCCTTCTTACCTAGGCTGTGATGTCTTGAGGTGACCTTACACATAAGACCCTTCAGGTAGGTTTCGATTGTGGTGGTTTTATCCCAAGACTCTTCGAGCAGGTTTTACTTTTTTTCCCAAAAATCATCGGGATGAGGCCCAGGTCTGTGCGAGCGGGATATGTGGTTGTGAGGCCCAGGTGTGTGCGGGCGGGATACATGGTTATGAGGCCCAGGTGTGTGCGGGCGGGATACTGGGTTGTGAGTCCCAGGTGTGTGCGGGTGGGATATGTGGTTGTGAGGCTCAGGTGTGTGCGGGAAGGAAGAGTGTGTTAGCGTCAGGACATTCGCCGTAAGGAACATCAGCTAACTAATGGGGAATGGTGCGGGGTACCCAATACTCGTGTGCTTATACTACTTCAACCTATTGTGATTGTGTTTTGGTGAGTGTGGCTGGTGAGGTTGGGTGGATAGATTTCCTTGCTAGGTTTCTTCTGTTGTTCTCACGGGAGATTAGGATGTCTCCCCACTTGTGCACGAGAGCATTAGGCTTCCCTACTGAGTATACTTGTATTCTCACCCTACGTTTACTTTCAGGTTTCCAGGAGGACTACCAGGGCCGTATAGGACCCTACTAGTCGAACAGTTGGAGTTGTTGCAGTTTTTGTACTCTTGTTTTCTGTTAGAATTGTACTTTTGAGCTTTCTTTTACTTGTACCTTATTATAAAACTGTTTAAACATGCATGTGGGATTGGGTTGGGTTTATTTAAATACACTTGTTCTTTTCTTTTTTGGTGGTTGACTTGTCTTATTTCCCAATCCTAAATAATAAAAATGGTAATGGCTCCCATATTTGTGAAAACTCATACCCTTGGTGCTAGTCTCCACCCCGGGGCCTACTAGAGGCGGGAGTCGGGGGCCATTATCTCCCTTTCACCATTGCCGGCTCAGGAGGGGCATCTTTGGTGGGAGGGGGTCATGATAGGTTGACCCTGAAACAACCACTTCAAATGCTCCATACTGAAGGAAACAAATATCCAAACCACAATCCAATTGTGAAGTCATCCATAATTATGGGTTATATAAGTGTTGTAATTTATATATATTTTATATGTGTTGAATATATTAATTATTAGATGTGATCATGTTTAAAAAAAATTAAATTTACCTCTATATTATTGTGAGGTAAAATGGTTTCCGTTTAATTGTTTTAATATTCCCAAATGTTTAACTTATATTAATATAAAACATTATATAATTCCATTATCAAATTTATTTTCAATATTATATTTTAATTTTCCATCACTCACGGTGATATAATATATATTTTACACCCCTTAACATTATATTTAAATTTCATGAAAGGGGTAAAGGAAATAATGAGTAGTATAAGAAATTAAGGGAGCACAATTATAAATTCATTATATATTATATTGTTTTTCGTGAAGAAATATTATAACTATATAAATTAAATGATTAATAATTAATGGGTTCTTGAATATTATTTTTTATTAGTAAACTATTGTTGTTATAACATATCCCATGTTCTTATGTTTTGATGATATCAAATACCAATAATTTCATAAAATTATTTTTTTATTATGTTATACAATTAAGATTTATTAATATTTAAGTTAACTCTATTTAATTTAATTGTTTTTAAATTTTTCTAAACATTGTCTTACTATGGATAAATTGACTACAAGGGGAAATTATATAAAATTATTAACTACATATATTTATTTACCTTGTGAATCTGTTATATCATAGTTTATTCTATATGACAATTGGCAACATGTATGTATTAGTTAATGTGATTAACATATATATTGACGAATCTAGTATGTGATTAAATCCTTTTTTTTCAATTAGTTATGTGAGGAAGGAGTCAACATCGAGGAATCACCTATATTATAAATGAATATACTGATGAAATAGAAATAAAAATATATTATTTTATGAAATTAGCATCATGATTTGGATCTAAATAATATTTGGCTACATGGTTCTAATTGATTATGTAATTTATATACGTGAAGAGATATTATACAAGAATAATGATTATGTGGATCAATTTGGCTATGTGATTTTGTATACAAGGAATTCAACTATATTGTGATCCAAATTCAACATCAGTATTAAGAAACTCTTGTATTTCTATCTTATAGAGTATATCAAGTGAAAATTAATATTTATTTAAATGTATTAATTAATTGAGTACCTCTTATTGGTAAAATCGTATTCCAAAAGTTTGTAAGATTCAGAATAGATATGTAATAGGATATTAACTTATATAATTCTTTTTGTAAATGTAATTTTAAGAAAAAGACATCCTGATTATTACCATAAGGCCATTTTTTATTCAATATCACGTTTTTAAATGTTTGAGAGATGAAATAAAAAAATAGTAAAATAATAATTGAATCTATAGTACAAGAATATTCTCTTTCACTCACTCAAATCATTCTATGGTGTTCCTAAATGTTATGATAAGATAAAGAAAGACTAAATTTCATCCATATATATGTGATTAAGGCCAATCATAATTTTTTTAAATTCTATTCTCATGTTATACCCCACTTATATTCCCTCTATTAGGGAACTATTCTTTTTTATTAGTTTCCTCTTACAACTATGTGCATCATTTTGAAAACTCTAATGATTAAATTTATCAACAAAAGTGAGAAATCCATGAACATTTTGTCTAATAATTTCATATATTTAAATCCTTATAAGATCCCAAAAAAATAATTTATTTAAACCATGTGATGGATTCATGAACAAAATGTGTATTACAATCGAAAACTTTTAGTATTATTAAAATTACTATGATATTAGAGTTTAGAATTGTTGGATTAGACTAGGGGATTGATTCCCTAACCCATTATAAATATTCTACTATCATTCATTTATTATACTATTTCTATATTACATATTTTCATGTTATATGAAAATATAAAAATAATTCAGAATTTAAATGTAGGTTATTTTGAATGAAGGGGTTTTCATGAACTCAATCCACCCACCCTCTAAAGTCTTTGTGAAGCTATTCAGTACCCAGAACTCCTTGTATCAAAATGTATCAAAAGATTATAGAAATCATAATGAAATAATACTAGTTATTCATTTAATATTATTTTCACTACTTTTTTATAAAATCCATATATTGTAATCTTTTATAAACATATTTTATAATCAATATAAATATATATATTTCTTATAGGTATATTTTTAATGAAGTGATACCATTTTATCTTTATTATTTTCTATATATTATATTGTCCATGACTTTTGTATCTTTACAAAATTCCATTACACGTTGTTTATATAATATTATTATTTATAATTTATTTTTTGAAAGGAATATTCACATTTTCTCTCAACACTATTAAAAAAATATATAACTCAATCTCTTTGTAGTTTAATAGTTTTTTTAAAATTGGATCATTGTATTCATTATATAATAAAAAAACTAGAAAATTATGTTTCATATCATAAAAAAAATATATATTTGACTTGAATTTTTGAGTATCAATTTTTTTAAGTTAGAAAATTTACTATTTATTGAAAAATTGTTTCTAAATAAAATTAATTTAGAATTATGAAATTAATTTTTTTCTAGGGTACCTATGTCTCCTATTTTATGTTATTGACATTCATTGTTAATATTACATGGTTATTAATTCATACATGCATCTATATTTTTCTCAAAGATAAAAAATAAGTTCATTGTAAAGAAAAAATATTCTTAAAAAACTTTGTGATCTTTTAAATGGAATTATACAATATATATATTAAAAAATGAATTCTTAAATATAATAGTACAAGTATTAGAATGAAAATATGAATGTTCTATTATAGAGTATTCTTTCTTAGAATATATTGAGTTGAGTTTTGAATGTTATATACTTGTGCTAGTATAGAATGAGTCACTTGTCAGACTCTTTTTGACTTTATTAACTTTCCAATATATATATTGTTATAATTTGATTTATATTAAAATTATTAAAATTTATTACCTAAAAATATTCACCAATTTTTTTTATAATACATAAAATATTAGAAATTTGTTTAATAAGTTTATTGTTAAATTTTCACCACGTTATTTAGATGTAAGGAAATACCTGTAACCAATTGAATCTAAAAACCTTCAGACCATTAAAATTGATTATTATAATGATGATTATATCCACTATTTTTTTAATAATTTATTTCTCAATATAGTTAGAGGATTTTAGATGAACATTTCTATATTTTATTAAAATCATTTCAGAACATCATTATAATAAATTCTTCATCATATAATTTTTAATTATGTTTAAATATAATAATTATTCTACTATAAAATTTCAATACCTTGTCCCTAGTATCATAGAGTCAGGGGATAATTTATTACATTATTACAATATAAGAGTAATAAAATATTGATGGACTGAACCGTTTAGTAGTTTCTAATATCTGGATTCAATCATTAATGATTTAGATTAATATAGTGAATAATATCAAAATCATACATCCCAAGTAAAACTAATCATATAGCATTTTGTAAATAAATGAGAGATGGCATCATAAGAGAATAATATATATGAAAAATAAGATTTTCAAAATGATGATTATATAGATGAAAATACATTAAACTATATAATTGATAAAGTATTTAGGAAAAAAAATTCACATTGAAATTCACTTATTTTTTAAAATGTTGTGGAGGAAGAATATAAAAAAATTTACATTTATAATAAAAAAAGTTATCATATAATTGAAGATTCAATGTTTTAAATCATCATGATGGTGGGAAAACCATATCATTATATATATTTTATAATAAAATATTCATTCTGTATTTGATATTGAAGTGTCTCAATGAACATTAGTTATGGTATAAATAAATATACCACAAAATTTAATATTAAAATAATTATAAATGATAAAAAAATGAATTTAAAAACCCATAATAGAATAGTAAAAACAATTTTGGAAACATATTTACAAAATATGGATGTGGATGAAAAAGGTAGTTCTATGGAATCATTAATGTTATAATTTCTATAAAAACAATTCCACACAAAAATATAAAATCATTGATGTGAGAATTAATTAATTTAATATATTATTTTTATCAGGTATAAATCCACATAAAATTTCTGTAAATAAAATCCTAAATTAATAAAATAAATTTTACAGATAATTTTATTCTCACATAATCAATTAAGTGATTGTTTAACCTAATGAATGAAAATAAAGTTATGAAATCCCTTCCCATATTTTTATTATGTAAATCAAAGACCCCATAAAAATATAATTATAAAATTAAGCATTAAAAATCATCAATATAATTAGATTCATGATATTATATATTATAGGGATGTATAAACATTACATGAATGAAATTAGTAGTGATTATGTCATATATCTCCGAGATGTAAAGTTGATAAGGGAAATAATTAACTGAATATTCTCATTAGTTTTCATACATTAACATCCTGTATATTAGTATAATTAATATTATAAATTCATTAAAAAATATATAGATAAATATAATATAATATATTATAGTTTTATAACATCTTACCACACGTTCAGTAATAACCCTTTAGTAATTTCATTGTTTCAGGTTTTTTTATTTAATTATTTCATTTTCAATTAACATGTGTATATTTATGTATTTTATTTTAACATGAAAATGAAACATAAAAATTTAACTGAAATGGTAATAATAAAATTAGATATCTTTTAATTTTCCAATATATCAAATTTTTCTAACATGAGGATGAATCATTTTAGAAAACATTAATGTTAAAAATTAGTTTATTTTTACTCTTTTTACGACTATCCCATACTAGATTTATATTATATAATATAATGTTTATATATTAGTTATAGAAAATGAAATTAGTTATAATATATATATATATATATTATTTGACATGAATAATTCACATTGGACTATATTTAAAGGTGGTAATAGATAACTAACTAATCCATTGAGCATATAGACGATTAACAACCATATATTGGTCTGTGATATAACTTCTTTGAATAAGATGACATAAGAAAGTGGGGATAGAATGTATTCTGTTTTAGTTATAAATTTATAATATATATATATATATATCATTCATGTGTTATGATGCATTCATTGATGGAGGAGATTAGTATATGGTAATCTAACTTAATAAATTATGGGAGGTTGGATGACAATGATACCTCATTTAAATAACATCCTTGAAGGACCCCTTTGGGATCATGAAATTGGTCTTTCAGTGAGACATGAATAAATATTAGGTGGTCGGATTGGGTAGGAGAGTTTTAAATTTAAATTTTGATATATTCAATACTTTTGAAGAGGATTTGGGTGGGGGGAGTGGTATTTATATTTCACGAGGGGTGGTATTATATGATAAAATAATGATTATTTTATATTTAAAACCAACCACATTTAGTTGAATTAATTCCAATGAAATTGTTTAGAAATTATTGTTTTATTGGATATTTATGGTCTATAAACACAAAATCAAAACATTTAATGATTTAATTTTTTAAGCTATTTCTTTCTAACTTTGTCCCACTATATATTCCCTATACAATGATAAATATATTACTTACCATGGTATTTCATTCATAAAAAATGACAATAACCAAATAAAATAATTTTTATATCAGTATTAATCATATTTAATTTTTTTTACATTATTAAATTTATAATAGTAACAAAAATCAATTCTTATTATGTTATTCATATAACTCATAAATACTATTTTTCATAATCATAAAATATTAGTCATCGAAATTGTAATGCATGTGTTCCTAAATGTCACACTATATGTATTAGTTCATTTGAAAATTATAATTTTTCAATGAATTAGGGTTAATAAATTAGATTTAATGATCATTCAAATATTATTATATAAATGTTATGGTGTTTTCCAAAAAAAAATTCACATTTTAACCCAAAAAAATTCTTTTTTAGAAAATTCCATATAAAATTACCCAAAGATAATTTTGATGTGATGAGTGTAAAAATTATCATTATATAATCAGTATAATTTTCTACTTTTGATAATTAAACTTTTAAACAAATATCCTAATTTTCTTATATTTAAGAATTTCATTGAAATTTATTCATTCTGACAATTATTTCAATTACATTTTAATTCATTAAAAAATATTGTCATTTAAAATTAATATTATATGATTGAATAAAGAAGGAAAATTTTATTTAAAAATCCAATATTTACCATAAAAAATTATAAATATAATATTTTAATAATCACTAAAAATAAATTTATTTATTATATCATTAAATAATACCAATGAATATTTAAATTTTTCAGTATATGAAATAAAAATATAAACTAACTATTTTAGTGAATAGTTTTTATAATAGAGATCATCTAAATTAGTTGAAAACATTAAATGTGGATTATTATACAACTATCTGTTTCTTTTATATGACACTGTTTGTTTTTGGAAAGATTATATTGGACTGTGGAAAGTGATATTTTTATATTTTATATTATTAATTCTCTTGTTTCATTTAAATTATAATAATTATATTAATATTATGTATTTTTATAGAATGACTTCACCATTATTAATTGAATAAATAATTGTTGTTATTTTCCTAGTAAGTGTAATGTTTTTTTTTCATATTCTTAGTTTTAAATGTTCTTCTTTTTATATGATATAAAAATTTTCATTAAATATAAAATTATTTCGGCATGCTAATAAAAAATGTTATTATAAAATAAAATTAGTATTAATTAAATAATTGAAGTGTTTTAATTGGTTACATTATTCCATAAATCAATAAATTAAGACCTTATAATTTAAAAATGTTATTTTTAATGATATATAATTCATTAAAAAATAACCATAGTTATATACCACATAATAAAAATGATTAATAAAAATTACTCTTAAAAATTAACATGGAAAATGTCGATGTCACCGCAAAACTAGTTTTCTTTATAAGAGAAATTTTATGGGAAGTAAAAAATTCGAGCTTCAAATAAAAATATATGTATCATGTTTCTTTGGAGAGTCATAGAAAAAATTTCCATCAAATTGATTCTTAATGAAAATAAATATGACTATGATCGATTAAAACACAATTGATTTCTTAGTAATAAAACAAAAATGATATCATTTTGGGTCAATTTTTTTTACAAGATTTGAGTAACTATTTTTCAATAGAGATAAATAAATGAATAAATTAAATTTACATGATTTAATTTTATTTAATAATCAAATTATCAACACAACTTAAATTAAATTTAAATTATTATTATAATTTTTCACTAATTAATATTTTTGGTTTCTTTGGTTGTATTTCCAAATTATGTGATATAGTTTTGTTTTGTAATCTACGCATACCAAAGTATAGTTCCCAAGGTTTTCAATAAAAATTATCTAATACCAAAAATTAAAACCCCAACACTATTAGCCCAAATATAATGATTACTTTTTGGCATAGGCATAATATACAATGAATTACATTCCATGTGACTGAGCAGTTTATTATTTTGGAGAACTAGATAAAATCATTGACATTATAATTAAATTGAGGATATAAAATACATTATAATGAAAGATTTTTGAAAAAAATAATTATATTATCTTAACCCAATCTATTAAGAATAATTATCTTGTTGGAGTCCTAGGTGAAAATAAAGCATAAAATTTATGTGAGCTCAGATGATTATTAATGTTTATCATACAATGTACAGTAACATAGATTAGAATAAAAATATGGAATGTTAAAAAACTAAAACACCTTCCATTTTACCAGTAACATTAAATGAGTGTGGTAGAAATAATATATTATTAAACAATTCTATTTAAATAATCACGTGAGATTAAAAATGTTACCATTTATATTTTACTAATCAAATAATCTCAATGATTTCAATAACTATTTTCAAAACAAATAGAATTCAGAATTTTTTTCATCTAAAACATAAAATAGTGGATCTATTACATTAATCTAACAACATCAACGATTCATTCCATGAATCTAATAATTGTTTATATCCTTGTCCGAAACTCAATCTAGTTTTTATTACGAGTTCATCCTATGCATCGAGGGGATATAGTGATCCCCTCTTATCACTTACTAACTCTGATTCATTTTTCATATGATAAGGGTAAAACATAATAAACAAAAACATTCATATTTAAAAAAGAATACATAATATTTACAATTTTCCTACTCAATGTATATACTCAAAAACCGTTAAGAGATATAAGGTTAATGGTATCAAAATAGTACACCTCCATTCAAACTGATAATAAAACATTTAATAAAATATAAGATATAGTATCATATAATATATAACACATTGTATAATAAGATCCAACGAATGATATTGACATAAATGATAGTATATTAATAAATTGAAATTGAATAATTATTAAATTAAATAGCGTATTAAATTTAAAAATAACTAATATTGACACAATGAATATTTATAAAATAAAGAATATTTTTTTAAAACAACCATTAATGTTTTTTGATTAAACGTAATTTTTTAATGAATTAACATTGTGGGTGGGGATCATCTCATTACATATAAGTGATATGAAAAAAATGCATTTAGTATTTTGTCAAAATAACTGGTAAAGAAACTTATTTATAAAATTATTAATTAAAACATCTGTACTATTTTCTAAATTTCCAAACATGAGTAAAAATTCCTTTAAAAATCATTTAGAATATTAAATAATTAATCTATTTAGAAATATTTGGGCATTTATTAAAAAGAGTTCTTAATGGAAAACTATAAAAATATGATTTTTTAAATGAAGCCTCTTAAAAAAATATCTTTGTGTGAAAATTATTAATGTTAATATATTATTTTTATTAAATATGAATCCAAATAATAAAATATTAAATTAATTAATTATATAATAAAAATTCATTGTACATATATTTGGTGCAATATATATTTAATGAAGTATATTTTTAACCTAATGAATTGAAATTGAGTTAAGAAGTCCCTTATCACTTTATAATTAGTCAAATTTTATGCAAATTAGAAGTAATAATTATATATATAAATATTTAACAACATTAATATAATTATAATAATGATAGGATTTATCAAAGTGAAATATACACACCACACAACATAAATATGTGGTGAATACAACATAGGTCTCACAAAAGTAAAAGTGTGATGAATAACTCTTAACTCGCACTTTCTATTAGTTTTTCATACATTATCCCCATGTATAATGGTATAAATAATATTATTAATTAAATAAAAAATTTAAATATTAATAACACCTTATATAAAACATTTATAACAACTTATAACATATTCATTAATAATATTTCATTAGTTCTATTATTTATTGTGCCTTTATTTATCCTTGTCATCGTTAGTTAACTTATGTATAATTATGGATCTCATTATAAAATTTAAATAAAATTATTGATGTTAAATCAAATTGTATTTATGAATATACATATGTTAAAATAGTACTATATATAATTTTTTCTGACATTGTGAGGATACATTTCATAATGTGTTAATGGTAAATGTTTTGTTTATTTTGGTGGGTTTTCCAACAACATGAACTTGTTTTGTTTTATTTAATATCACACACATATACATATATATACACACATATATATATATATATTAGATTTATAACATGAATAAAGTTATAATATACTTATTAAAATCATATTAAACTAAAATAACTATTTTATGACTATGATTGAAGGATTTAATGGAAAACGAAAAAAATAACTGTTCACATATATGATTTATGAACATAATTTGGATAATGGACACATGTCTATGAATATGATGATGTATTAATAGGTGGACATAAAATATTCCATTATTAATATTATATTACAGAATAATGATGATTTTTTTTGTAATTATTCTTTTATGTATGAAATAGGTGAGGTGACGGTAGAAGATGTAATGAAATTAAGAGAGGTGGTTTTGGAAATTTACCTCTTGAGAATCACCTTCTAGTACGAACACATGTGTAATTGAGAATTGGGCTTCGGGTGAAATTATTTTCATATAAAAACATTGACTGTGACGATTATTGTGTTTTCATTAGATTTTCATACAATCATGTATTGTGAGGGAATGATAGTCGTGGGTAGATTTATATAAAATTGAAGGGGTTGGTATTATGTGATTAAATAATTAGTACTTTATATTTGATGTCAATCTAATTTTTCTGCCAGTAATTCCAATTAATTTCATTGATAATTATTATTGAAAATTATATATATGGATTATAAACACATCAATCATAAATTCACTGTTTTAGTTTTTAGTAATTTTTGCTTTTACCTTTTTACTTCAACCCGTTACATTATTTTAACTATATTATGGTAAACAATTTCTGTTATCATCATACCTTAAAATTCTTATAAATGATAATGACATCATTAAATAATTTTGACTTAATTATTCAATATAGTAACTCCATTTACATTATTCTATTTATATAAGTGATAAAAATTAATTTTAAATAAGTTATGTGTATAACTCATAGAAATAATTTATATAAGGTTAAAATAATGGTTTTCAAAATTTATAGGCATGTGCTTTAAAATTTACCACCTTAGGTACTATGTAATTCCTAAAATAAATTACTCATATATAATATGGTTTTATAAAATTTATTTCATAATATTGTAATAAGTATTTTAAAACAGTTTAGGTATTTTGTATAAAACTATTTTCAATTTGGAATTCTAAAAATACATTTTTTTATAAAAATTACAAAATCTAATTTTTATGCCATGAATAATAAAATGATTTCAATTATATATATATAATTCTATAATGTTTATAATTTATTATTTTAAACTAAAATTAATATTTATATTAATTTAGGAATGTCATCTAATAATAATCAATATAACTACTGTAAAAATTACATAGGATTTGATAAAAAATATGATCATGTATAAATATATTTTTTATGATATTTTTCAGAAGGTAAATTTATTCTCAATCTTCTATATTAACCATAAAAAATTTTTAATATAATATTTTCATACTCATTCAAAAAAATATAAGTTGGTTATATCATTAAATAATCATGATCATTAATTAAATGTCTCGACGTATCTAAAATAATAATAACAAACTATTTTGTTGATTAATAATCATTTTGCTAAAAATTGTATTATTTGAATATCATAAATAAGGATGACAATATTTATCTATAAATATACCCTCATAATACATTTTAATATTCACTTGAATTTGAATCAAGGTTCAATAACATTTTCAAAATTAATAATGAATTAATAACTACCAGTTTACTGATTTAAACAAAGTTCGTGAGTGTGATAATTAAGGCGATAAGTGATACCTATATTTTTATATTATATTTAATTTATTCTCCGAATGAATTACTATAAAAATATTTTTATTAATGAAATGTATTTTTGTGGAATGAATGTACCATTCTTAAAAATGGAATACATTGATTTTTGATTTATATGTTGGGTCTTCTATATTTTATTTATTACTAGTTGTACTATTTTAGCTCAAATGATGATGTAAAAAGTTCATATGAAATGTTTACATAAATATATGTGCTCATTAAAATTACATTATAAATTTATATTTATATTATTAATATAATTTAATTTTTAGGGTCTTACATGAACCCTCTCAATAATGTTATATTTTAAAAATTATAGATGTCATATCAGTATGACATCACAAATTGAGATGTGGTGAATCTGTGATCGATTTACTATTAATTTATCCATTTTATATCTAACCTATGTGGTGGGTTAAAGTCAAAATCCTCTATTTTCCCCTATTATCCATACCTAGAATGATTCAACAAATGAAATCTCATAAAAAAATTATTTATAAGGATTACTATCAATGTGAGCCTACACCATAGAATGCTGCTTAATCCCACCAACACATATTTTTCACAATATCAAAAATCTAAAATCACTATATGTATTCACATAGTATTTTATGTCTTGAGTTAACATTTTAGAATCGTTAGACTACACCAAAAAATACTACTAGAGTCCATACTGGTCCTCATACTCTTATTTCACAAAAGAGGATCTCAATTCTAATTCAAACTATATTCAACTTAATAAAGCACCTTCAACTATTGGATGATCTCTTTTTCCATCTAGTTGATGTTGCACCAAAATATATAGATCGTTCCTAGTTATCTTAAAGGATCAAACCTTCTATTATAAATATGTTTAAGTACCATGGTATCATGTTGTTACTACGTAGATATTTATAATCACCTTTGTATGAACAATTTCCACTGTGAAACATCACTCAGGAAGATATCATTCCATTTATATGATGATATCTAATAATCACATTGGTGTGTGCAAGTGATCCAAAAAAAACTTCTATATTAATTTATTTATGAAAATTCTTGCATGATCACTATCTTGGACCAATGTATAGGTCTCTATATAAATGGTATTTTTTAATGAATAAAAATGCAATCCCACATATATTAATTCCTAGGATGGATACAAGAACCATGTTTGGGTATCACACAAATAGGAGGAAATATCCTAAATTATATCTAAAGACACATATACAAACACTATAATAATGGGAAATGACTAAAAAAAGATACTATACATGAATGGATAACATCTTTACCACATCATATTATAACAAAGGAGAAGATAACTAAAAATATAAAAACATATTCCCACTAAAACAACAAAACATTCCGACATACAATCAAAAGGTATCATCAAGAATGTTGAAACCCTTTGAACCATCCATGGTTCGTCTAACAAAAATAAAATCTACCGAACCCTTGTCTTCCAAAAAATATGTTGAAAAGCATTTCATCTATATAATAATTACTTGTTTAATCATTTCCCATTTAGGGGTATGTATAAAAAAATCTCATATAATATAATTAAATTATAATACCTAATTATTTATTAGTATATTAGTTATATTTCCAAAATCAAAGGAAATGAAACAGATAATCCAATATATTTCCAAAGGTAGAATGTAACACCCCGAGATTTTATGAAAACTATTCTTTTTAAATTCATTAATGTCTTGTGTTTTATGCTACACCAAAAGGATCTTTCACAACACGCATCCTTGACTTGCCTTGCATTACACGCAATCACGACCTTCCTCGATAACGTGTGTAGTATGCAATACAGAGTTTCACTAAACAACGATATGCTATTAAAATATTATTAAAATTAGCCGTTATGAATAGTAATAACCACTTTTTGAAATTTTGAAATTTTTATTTTTCAAAATGGAATTCATTTATGGATTCGGAATATCGAAATTATCCTAGGTTGAAATTTTGGTACTTTTCGGTTAACTTTCATATTCTGATGAATAGTGAAAATTACTAAATTTTAATTAAAAAGAACCTTTTTAATCGAAATAATTAATAAGGATAAATTATTAATTTTAGTGGTTTTAAAGTATATTTAGAATATATTTTTACATTTTAATATAATGTTGTCCAATGGATGTAATTTCACATTTAAACCAGACATAAACAAGTGTCAATCTTTTGACAGTTATTATCTCTTAAGAACACGCTATTTGTTTTGATGACGGGAATTAATTTTTAAATTAATTAATGAAACTGATATGTTTTGAATTTGGTAAAATAGACATCATTTTTGAGTTCATAATATCAAATATAGCTTAGGCCTAATTTTAGGTATTTTTCTGAAAATTTTCAATTTTTGATGAATAGTGAAACCACTAAGTGGTAGTTAAAAAACTGAATTTTTCATAAAATTTAATTTTACCGCTTCTGTGAGAGGAATTTCGAAAATCCGAGAGACACGATTGATGTCAGTAAGTAAAATGTGGTTCAATGAGATGAAAATAATTTTTTGGTGAATAGTAACTTTTTATTTTTTTTAACCACGGTTAAAAGTAAATAGGTTAATTAAGGGTAAAAATGATATTATTATTACCCTAACACATGCCCTAATTCTATTGGACAAGTGTAATTCTACCAAAAACAAACATAGGAATAACATATGACCATTTAGGCCCACTTGGATTAGATTAGGACATTTATTATTAATTTATTTAAAGAAGGGTTAAAATAGATAAAATCAAAGTTTAATAAGTAAATCATTTTTAATATGGGGTTATACATAAGATAAACTCGACTATAAATATTCATTATAAAGATAAAAAGCTTTCCTACATAATGGTATTTTATTTGTAATTTTAGACATTAAATAATTTAATTTATTTATGACACAAAGATGATGTAGTAATTATCTTATTAAGGAAATATTGACATAATTGATGTTATAAATACCCAAATAAATGTACTTTCAGAATTTTTATGAAATAAAATAATTTTCTAGATTAATATGACATGTTATTAATGATTTAATTAACTTTTTTCGAACTGATAATCTTGTTATGATTTTCACAAAAATCAATTACAAAATAGTGTCAAAATAGACATAAAATAGTTTTTAAAACAAATATTATATTATTAATTGTTATTTTATTCCTAGAAATATAAGGTTCGGCCAAATGACATAGATAAGGTTATATATATTAATAGTAAACAACTTGGGGTTCGTTTGGCTTGATATAGTAATTTTATTAACCTTATAGTTTAAGAAAACAGGAAGACACGGTAAAAGGTAAATTATCTAACTTAAAGTTAAATCTAAATGATAAGGTTAAAATTGATACCTAAACTTGTCTAAATTATATTGTATGAGAGGATTTAGACCCCTACCCACCTTATATTCTAAATATATCAATTTGGAGCTATTAATAACCGAATTTGACTTTATAATAAAATAATATTTTTAGTTATTCAAAAGGTGCCCCTCTCCTCCCTTATAAAAGGGAACCTCCTCCCTCTATTCCTCACAAAACTTTGAACCTTCAAGCTCAGCCAACCCCTACCAAATTCTCTTATCCACTTCCCTAGAAATATCCTAGAGGTTCTGGTCTTCCTCAAAGACCAATTCTAGTTCCCTAAGAGGAGATCTCAAATAGGCGCTTCAAAGAAATGGTAAATTCTGTTACCGATTCTTTCATCTTTATTTCTTCATCCACTTCTTCTTCTTAGGTTGTTTCATTATGAAGTAATAACATCAGTATCACTTATATACTTATATATTATTATAAGTATGAAACAACCCTATTTCACCATCTATCCATCCTACGGAAAATGAAATCACCGCGCGTGCGTACATACGGAATACCGTCTCCACGACGCGATGAGATTCATTCTCCACGTTAACCATACATGAATGATTATAAAGTATATATAATAAGTAATCATGAAATATATGACATAATAATGATACTGGATTTATGTGTATATATATGTATGTCATCTACTTAATTTCATTCAACTCAATAAGGAAACGAAAACAACGTTCATGCGTACGTACGGCCTACCATCTCCATGAACGATGTATTTCTTTCCATTTACTGATCTATTATATATATGTATATTCTGAATATATATTATATATAAATATTTTTATATGTTCTGGAATTAAGTAATCATGATCTAAGTAATCATATGAATAATTACAAGTCAAAACACGGACGAAAAATGAAACGATTTTACCCAAAACACTCTTTAACATGAAATTTACAAAAGAACGGGTAATATAAAGTCATAAGGGAACCATATATGATATCATAATAATGAGTATGATTCTGGAATAAGTCAATGAAATTATTTAAATCATTATACAGGAGTTTTGGACACTTACTATGCAAATCAGACCTAAGGTAAGGGAAATATCACAATCTCATTTTTATCCGAGATTTTTTATACATTGGCATTTATTGGGGTGTATTTTATCATCCACATCATGTTTCCTAAATATGTAATATTTATATCCTTATACAGTAGTTTATACCCAATTTTACCCTTCGGTGAGTTTTTAGTAAAATATATGAAAGGAATATTTTGTCATTTTTTCGTACGAGGTACTTTTTGACTTTTCTGACAAAAGTAAAAGAAGAATGTTTTTAACTTATACAACATGAATGGATTTTTAAAACATTATTTACAAGAAGATTCCTTTAAAAGTTTTCAATTTTATTTTTAATAAACTTCATTTAGTTTAAAATTGTATGACATGTTAATAAAGGAAAATGTTTTTGAAGTATAAATGATATTTTCCTCAAGAATGGAGTTCAAGTGTTTTATCAAAATTATTTTCCATATAAGATAATAAAAGGGTTTTGATTTTATCCCTATTATTACATTGATTTGATTATGTTGTTATGGGATTATTTTTATGAATTCCTTTGTCTTATTTGAATTGTTTTATGATGTCATGATTTTTATGATTCCCTTTTTCATTACATGGGTTATGCAATGATGTATGATTTATGATTTTTGGCACACATAAGAATGGAATCATTATGAGATGGGTGGGAGATATATCTCCCTCCAATGCATTGGGTAATGATTTTATAACTAATGAGGTAGACATGGATGGAACGGTAGGTTATACCGGTTCAGTGAAACAGGACTGAAATGAGGGTGAATCGTTTCAGAAATGGACTTTGTCCACTAAGATAGTGTTGGCAATGAGTCTTGACTAATAAGAAATGATTCTCTATGATTATGTGTGTATGCCACAAAGTTTCATGTTCTAAGTTATGATTATTGGGATTTTATTTCACTACTATGATTTATCCAATGTTATGAAATTACGCTCTCTTTTGCAGGTTATGATTTCCAAAATGTTATGTTCTTATGAATATGATGTGATTGATATTTCATTTGTTTACACTTACTGATCATTTGAGCTCACCCTTTTATGTTTTCTTTTCCGCAGGATATAAATAAAGGTTTTAGGTAAGAAAAAGAAGATATTTATGGGAGATGTTGAAGATCTTTCACCACGATTAGAATATTATATTCCGAGTTTCCAAAGACACTAAAATATTACGGTCCTTGAGTGTGTGTTTTTGTTATGTACTAAGTATTCCGCAAAAGTAATGTAATGTCCATGTATGTCAAGCTTTTGGGTCTCTGCAGTTGTTATCAGAGGAAATGTTTAGTCAACCTTTGGAAACTAGGATGCGAAAACATTAGTGAGATCCCTAGAGATATTTATAAGGTATGTCTAGGGATGTCCCTAATGATAAGTATATGTATAGGATAGAGTCCTAGAACTATGGTAACGATATTAGATTAAACCAAAGATGTTATATATTGAAGTTAATCCCCCTTTATTATGATTTTTTCCTCTCACACTATTCTTTTTGGGTTTTAGACGATGGCTGGAACCCGAAGGAACCGCGTTGATCACTGTAATGGACAATGTAGTGATTGTCCTCCTGAACAAACAAGTTTTTTGGGAGATGGAGTGCAAAATCTTATTGATATACTTACACAAGCTATGAATCATTCTGGACTTCCAAATGAGCAGAGAAGGGAACAATATTCTATTGAGTCCTTTATGAGGAAACGTCCACCTTTTTTCAGTGGGTCTTCGGATCCACTTGTTGCTGAACAATGGATTAGTACCCCTGAAAAGTTATTTTCAGTTCTTCAATGTTCTGAACATGATAAAGTCATATTATCAGTATATCGTTTGGAAGGTGAAGCTGATATATGGTAGAATCTTATCAAGAATTCGAGGTCAAGAGATGAAATTGAGTCCATGGAATGGGACGAGTTCAAGAGCTTGTTTTTCAGTAAGTACTTCCCTCGTATTCTTCGAACAAAGATGGAAAAGGAGTTTCTTGAGCTGAAGCAGAAGGATGATGAATCTGTTGGTATATACAAAGTGAATTTTACAAGACTTGCAAGGTATGCATCTGGCATTATCATCCAACCTGAAAGTAAAGTTGATCGATTTTTCAGTGGCTTAAAACCAAGTCTTCGAAGGGCATTAGCTATAAGAGACTTCAGTAGCTATGAATAAATTGTGCGTTGTGCTATTAAGGTAGAAATGGAAGTTGGTTTTACATATCCATCTCATGGTTTTGACAAGAAACTAAAGATGGAGTTCAAGGAGAAATCTCAGAATAATGGTGAAAAGAAGATGAATGTTTCCTTATGAAAAAAGTGTGGAATGAAGCATGGTGGATATTGTATTAAAGGGACTAGAAAATATTTTTAGTGTGGAAAAGAAGGTCATCGAGCAGCTGAATGACGAAGTAATGGAAAAAGGGTTTCTAATGATGTGAATAAAGAAAACACTGCCGAGAACGCACCACCAACACTTCAATGCTTCAAATGCAAGGAAATGGGGCATTATGATAATAAATTCCCTAATCCAAGGGTTAGTGATGATCGACATGAGCAACCGCTTAAGGCAAAGGACAAAGGGAAGTCACATGCGATTACTATTGGTGATGTTGAATATGACAACGATGTGGTGGAATGATTAAGTGTTTATGTAATGGGATTCCAAAATAATGTTGTATCATGGAGTATGGGAATATTTATCTATTGGTCAAATGTGGTATTCAAAGTGATTGAGAGATTTTTGGAAATAAGATGATATGCACATAATGAAGGGAAAACGAGAAAATGAAATGTTTAACAGTATTCATGAGCTCATGATTGATATAAGGACTAAGTGATATCATGGTTTGAGTATATAGAATTTTGAGGATTTTGGTATGTGGAAAGTATTAACATTTAAATGCATTCAAGTTTTCACTATGGTTTAATGGCTATTCATTTTTCAATAGAATGCATCATTAAGGTATTCACATGATTGGAATGTGACCAACAAGATATATGGGGGATAAACGATGGTATTCACATGCTTGGTTGACGACATTTCAAGTTATCATTTTCTTTATACTATGATCTTGGACCAAAGTATTTTAGACAAGCCTAAATATTGGAATGGATTATGTTAACCACAAGTTAGTATTGTTTAAGGATTGAACTTTTTTTGATATATTTTATGTGATGTTATAGTAATGTAGTTTTAGAAAAAGGACAACCTGCAGGATGGGCGACAGCCCATCGCGTCGGACAAGGCTATGGGAATCGAACTCACAACCGAAGTGCGACTGGTCTTTATCGCCTACCACTGGCCTACAGGAAGTCCCTGTTTAGTAGAAACTAGTTTTATTATATTATACAGTATGATATATGAAGTATATGTCCATTTTAGGAACCATATATGATTAATCTCACTATAGATGGACTTATGTATTTTTCGATAACTTTTCTAACCTTTTGTTTGAGACATATGGAATGACCCATCATTCTATCACATGATCTGATAAAACATCACGAATGACAAATTCAACTTCATTTATTTATGATATGAAGTGGAAATTGTCCAAATAATGACAAACAGTGAGACTATACCAAAATCACGAAAGTATTTCTTCTAATTCCAATTTCATCAACTTTAGGGAAATGATATTGAAAACCAAAAATATTGTCTTAGTGCTCTTATATCTGATGAATCAGATGGTACCTTAGATCGTCACAAATTTATGGCTTTGTGATTGTTGGCTTTTCCATAGCCATGTTCTCTACCACTCTCCATCAGAACATGATGGTTTGATTTCTCTTCCATATCCATATTTTCACCTATGTGGAAACCCAGTGATTAGTTTATTTGGGTAACCGTTACGTTTCATACTTTTGTTCTTAAAGATTGGTTTTGGTATTCCTTTTTATGATGTGGGTTTCTATTAATGAAAATTTCGAATAGTAAACCATTTATAACCCCGACGAATTTCGAGGGCGAAATTCATTTTAGGGGGGAGAGGGTAGAATGTAACACCCCGAGATTTTATGAAAAATATTCTTTTTAAATTCATTAATGTGTTGTGTTGTACGCTACACCAAAAGGAGCTTGCACAACACGCATCCTTGACTTGCCTTGCATTACACGCAATCACGACCTTCCCCGATAGCGTGTGTAGTACGCAATACCGAGTTTCACTAAACAACGATATGCTATTAAAATATTAATAAAACTAGCCGTTATGAATAGTAATAACCACTTTTTGAAAGTTTGAAATTTTTCTTTTTCAAAATGGACTTCATTTTTGGATTCGTAATATCAAAATTAGCTTAGGGTGAAATTTTGGAACTTTTCGGTTAAATTTCATATTCCGATGAATAGTGAAAATTACTAAATTTTAATTAAAAAGAACCTTTTTAATCGAAATAATTTATTGTGATAAATTATTAATTTGAGTTGTTTTAAAGTATATTTAGAATATATTTTTACAATTTAATAAAATGTTGTTCATTAGATGTAATTTCACATTTAAACAAGATATAAACAAGTGTCAATCTTTTGACAGTTATTATCTCTTAAGAACACTATTTGTTTTGACGATGGGAATTAATTTTTAAATTAATTAATGCAAATGATATGTTTTGAATTTGGTAAAATAGACATACATTTTGAGTTCATAATATCAAATATAGCTTAGGCCTAATTTTTGGTATTTTTCTGAAAACGTTCAATTTTTGATGAATAGTGAAACCACTAAGTGGTAGTTAAAAAACTGAATTTTTCTTAAAACATAATTTTACCACTTCTGTGAGTGGAATTTAGAAAATCTGAGAGACACAGTTGATATGAGTAAGAAAAATGTGGTTCAATTAGATGAAAATAATTTTTTGGTGAATAGTAACTTTTTACTTTTTTTTACCACGGTTAAAAGTAAATAGGGTAATTAAGGGTAAAAATGATATTATTATTACCCTAACACATGTCCTAATTCTATTAGACAAGTGTAATTCGACCAAAAACAAACTTAGGAATAAAATATGACCATTTAGGCCCACATGGATTAGATTAGGACATTTATTATTAATTTATTTAAAGAAGGGTTAAAATAGTTAAAATCAATGTTTAAAAAGTAAAGCATTTTTAATATGGGTTTATAAATAAGATAAATTTGACTGTAAATATTCATTATAAATATAAAACGATTTTATACATAATGGTATATTATTTGTAATTTTTAGAAATTAAATAATTTATTTTATTTATGACACAAAGATGATGTAGTAAATATCTTATTAACGAAATATTGATATAATTGATGTTATAAATATCCAAATAAATGTAATTTCAGATTTTTTATGAAATAAACTAATTTTATAGGTTAATATGACATGTTTTTATTTATTTAATTAACTTTTTTCGAACTAATAATCCTGTTATGAGTTTTACAAAAATCAATTACAAAATAGTGTCAAAATTGACATAAAATAAATTTTAAAACAAATATTGTATTATTAATTGTTATTTTATTCCTAAAAATCTAACGTTCAGAAAAATGACTTAGATAAGGTTGTATATATTAATAATAATCAACTTGGGGTTCGTTTGGCTTGATATAGTAAGTTTATTTACCATATAGTGTAAGAAAACAAGAAGACACGGTAAACGTTAAATAATCTAACTTAAAGTTAAATCTAGATGATAAGGTTAAAATTGCTACCTAAACTTGTCTAAATTATATTGGATGAGATTATTTCGACCCCTACCCACCTTATCTTCGAAATATATCAATTTGGAGCTATTAAAAACCGAATTTGACTTAATAATAAAATAATATTTTTAGTCATTCCAAAGGTGCCCCTCTCCTCCATTATAAAAGGGAACCTACTCCCTCTCTTCCTCACACAACTTTGAGCCTTCATTCTCGGAAAAACCATACCAAATTGACTTCTCCACTTCCATAGAAATATCCTAGAGGTTTTGGTCTTCCTCAAAGACCAATTTAGTGCCCTAAAAGCAGATCTCAAAGAGGCGCTTCAAAGAAAAGGTAATTTTCCTTACCGATTCTATCATCTTTATTTCTTCCTCCACTTCTTCTTCTTAGGTTTTTTAATTATGAAGTAATAAGATCATTATCACTTATATAATGATATGTTATTATAAGTATGAAACAACCCTATTTCACCATCTATCCATCTTATGGAAAATGAAATCACCGCGCGTGCGTACGTATGGAATACCGTCTCCACGACGCGATGAGATTCATTCTCCACGTTATGCATTCATGAATGATTATAAAGTATATATAATAAGTAATCATGAAATATATGACATAATAATGATACTGGATTTATGTGTATATATATGTATGTCATCTACTTAATTCCATTCAACTCAATAAGGAAACGAAAACAGCGTTCATGCGAACATACGGCCTATCGTCTCCATGAACGGTGTATTTCTTTCCATTTATTGATCTATTATATATATGTATATTCTGAATAATATTATATATAAAAAATGTTATGTATTCTGGAATTAATTAATCATGATCTAAGTAATCATATGAATAATTATAAGTCAAAACATGGACGAAAAATGAAACGATTTTACCCAAAACACTCTTTAACATGGAATTTACAAAAGAACGGGTAATATAAAGTCATAAGTGAACCATATATGATATCATAATAATGATAATGATTCTAAAATAAGTCAATGACATTATTTAAATCATTATACATGAGTTTTGGACACTTATGAAGCAAATCAGACCTAAGGTAAGGGAAATATCACAATCTCATTTTTATCCGAGATTGTTTATACTTTGGAATTTAATGGGGTGTATTATATCATCCACATCCTTGTTTCCTCAATATGTTATATTTATATCCTTATACAGTAGTTTATACCCAATTTTACCCATCGTTGAGTTGTTAGTAAAATATATGAAAGGAATCTTTTGTCGTTTTTTCGTACGAGGTACTTTTTGACCTTTCCGACAAAAGTACAAGAAGAATGTTTTTTTAACTTATACGGCATAAATGGATTTTTAAAACATTATTTCCAAGAAGCATCCTATAAATGTTTTCAATTTTATTTTTAATCAACTTCTTTTAGTTTAAAATTGTATGACATGTTAAGAAAGGAATTTTTTTTTTTAATTAGAAAGGATATTTTCCTCAAGAATGGAGTTCAAGTGTTTTATCAAAATTATTTTCCATATAAGATAATAAAAGGGTTATGTTTCTATCCATATTATTATATTGATTTGATTATGTTGTGATGGGATGTGATTATTTTTATGAATTCCTTTATCTTATATGAATTGTTTTATGATGTAATGATGTTTAAGATTCCCATTTTTATTACATGGGTTATGCAATGATGTATGATTTATGATTTTGTGGCACACATAAGAATGGTATCATTATGAGATGGGTGGGACATATATCTCCCTCCAATGAATTGGGTAATTATTTTTTATCTCATGAGATAGACATGGCTGGAACGGTAGGTTATACCGGTTCAGTGAAACAGGACTGAAACGAGGGTGACTCGATTCAGAAATGGACATTGTCCACTAAGATAGTCTTGACAATGAGTCTTGACTAATAAGAAATGATTCATTATGATTATGTGTGTATTCCACAAAGTTTCATGTTCTATGTTATGATTATTGGGATTTAATTTCACTACTATGATTTATCCCATGTTATGAAAATATGCTCTCTTTTGCAGGTTATGATTTCCAAAATGTTATGTTCTTATGAATATGATGTGATTGATATTTCTTTCTTTTACCCTTACTGAGAATTTGATCTCACCATTTTATGTTTTCTTTTCCCCAGGATATAAAGAAAGGTTTTAGGTAAAAAAAAGAAGATCTTTATGGGAGATGTTGAAGATCTTTCACCACGATTAGAAGATTATATTCTGAGTTTCCAAAGACACTAAACTATTACGGTCCTTGTGTGTGTGTTTTTGTTATGTACTAAGTATTCCGCAAAAGTAATGTAATGTCCATGTTCGTCATGCTTTTGGGTCTCTACCTAGACACAATTCCTAAAGGTGAGGTTTCATATTCATAGTAATCCTAAGATTCTAATAATGGATCAATGGTAAAATTCAATGACATGTATTCAGTCATCAGGTCTCACTATATTGATGGCACTCAATCAGGAGGGCATTATCATCACGAAATTCCCAAAAGAAACAGCAAAGAAAATAATAGGGTTCTCTTGAGATGCATACTAGATTAGACATCTCCTTACCAAGGAAACATATACTGATAGATAGATATGGGATCAGACCCATGGTTTTGGAGGGATACCTAACCCTACATAGAATAAACCAGTATTAAGGGGATCACATGCCTTGTATTTCAAAAATAAGATACCTAACACAAATTATGTATGAATGATAATGGATCACACCCCATGGAATATGGCAGGATTATTGACATTATCTAGATCTAACCTATATAAGGGATAAGTTATCTAGTACTCGGGATGAGATACCTCACCAAACCCTCTTAGTGAAAGTCTAAGGTAATACACCGCTACTATTATGGATTTGATGAACACCACATTGATTATACCAAATATGGTATAAAGAGAACATTTGATATAACATATACTAGATAGTGAACATGGGGTTTCCTAATGGTTACATAGTGCATCTCACTTTGTGTTGAACTATATTTGCCTTGCCATCTCATACATCAATTCATCCCCATGATACATGTGGTGTTGTTTCAACACATGAAATATTGAGGTCATGATGACCCTCAGTGTGTTCATTTAGCTCAAGAAAGTATACTCTTTAATTCAAAAGGGGATGTACTCGACAACTCACATCATGTGTAAATTATATGATTTCAGTCAATGTATTTACCTAATTTATTCATTAAATTTAGTATAATAGGTATTCCCCATATCACAAGGCATGCGAGTCTACATGGATTCCATCACATGTAATCCACGTACACATAGATATGACTGGTTATCAGACACCGTACATGAGGGATTCTCACCCAAAAAGTGATATCTAACTACACATGTATATCAGGTCACCAATGAATGGAAACTGCATGACATGTTTTCATAAAAACTAAACACCATGTAAATATAAATTAATTTAAATAATAGATATTATTTCATCAATTCATGACCTCATCTTCATTTGATTACACTTGGAATAGAACCACAACACATATATATATATGTTAAAAAATCCCACAACAGCCCTATTAGAAATATTTTAGCCACCATTTAATTGTAAAATGAATTTTTTCACCTTATGGAATCTTTTATAAAATATAACTCATTGGAAACCCACTATCTACACCAAAACCAGATCTCCATCATTGCTAGTGGAAAGATTATAGAACCTGTATCCTGGAAATACCAATTGTCAAATCTTCAGATTGATCCACTCAATCTGGCTCAAAGATCCACCATCATGGGAACCAGTATCAGATTCATATAATAATCAAAATTCTAATTTTAGGACTCCAAAAACCAAAAGTAATCATGTAACAATGATATATTCTGACCATAAACTAATTCTTAATGATCATTTATCAAGTGTTTTATCAGATCAACATTTAGACAAAAATTTCCTTGACAAATTTTGAATAATAGGTGTCAATTAAGACGTAGAAAAAAGTGAGTTTTGATTGAAGTGTTTTTTAAATTTTTCCAAAACCATTGGAATCCAAATAATGGGGTGGATTTGAAATCAAATAATTTAATGAAGAATAAATTTGAAATTCCTAGATCAGGGAATAGAAAAAATTAATTGGATACAGTAATGCAGAATGATAGAAGAATTGATTTATAAGGATTGAATAAGTATTTTTATCAAACCATTAAAAATGATTAAACCCCAAAATAATTGACCTAAATTAGGTTTTTTATATCACTAATGAAAATTTATTCTAAATATTTTGGGTTTTTATGATTTATGTAATACATTAATGATTATGATCCTTGTGATTCTTTGATCCTCAATATCTTAGTCACCTCGACCTACAACATGTAATTAATCATCCAAATATATCATATACTATTCAAATAAGAATTCTTCATGTTCCTAGTACCACATTTATTGTAGAGCTATGTGAGATGCCACATTGGTGACCTTATATATTTTTTTCAAAGGGGAATGTGAATTTTAATATAATTTACCACATTTCCCAGAACTATGTAACCATCACTGAGTTGGGACCCGCAAGAACACATGGTCTCCAACATCGAACACCAAATTCCTATAATTATGGTCCACATGGGGATCCTTATTGGATTTCGTGTTTTAAAAACCATTATTTGTACATTTATTTCATTTATATTTGAACAATTGATTATTTATAAAAAATCCTATTATATGGTGATCATTATTATACAAGCCAACAATGTATCAATGTCGAAGTGTTTTGTATCATTGATAAGGAAATAATTGATTTTGGGTTTAAGTGATCTATAATGTGAAATGAATTTATTATTAAATTGAGTTTTATGGTTTGAAAACTAAATATTATAGGAAAAATATTAAATATTGTATTAGGTTTGAGTACTCATATGTAGATGACACTTCATCTCAAGATGTTCTCACATAGTAATCTATATGATGAGATATTATAAAAGTAGACCAACCCTTAAGAATTCTGTTTTGTATTATATATTTCTATCTATGAGACTTAATAATTTTACACATACATTAGGATTATCATTGATTAATCTGATGACTCACACACATAGATTTTTAAAAAAACCTGACACATTATTTTAAGGGTTGTAGGGTTATTGGGTGCATTATTAATGACTTGTTATTAATGTTAAGTCATGTAATTATTTATCCATTCTATATTTATGGAATTTTTTTTATCATCACATTGATTGGAATATATATATTGAATTTAATTAAATCGACATGCGGTATCAATATGTCTTTTTCAAATAGTCAATGAACGAAATACCTAGTATATAAGATGATTACATAGTTTTTATTCCTTCTTGATGAAATATTACGGTAAAGAGATTATATTAATTAGTGAGATTCTGTATCTTTTTGTTGATGTTAGGAAATTATGTTCATTCTACTTGTTTCATTGATCTATTTATAGATTATAGTATTTTATTTTATGAAAGCCCGTATAATAAAATCAAGAAAGTATCTTAGAGTGTTATAAACATAGTGTTTTCATTGTTCCTTATTAAATTATGTTTTAAATTAATTAATGTAATAATTTTATTAAAAATAATGAGGAATGATTTTATGCACATTTTTTTACCACATATATTAGAAATTTAATAAATAATTTTTTTGTTGGATTATGTGAATATTTGATAAATATTTATTATTTAGATCATGAATTTAAAATTTCTTTTAATTACTGATAACAAAAAAGTAAATTAAATATATATTTTGGAATTCAATAAATGTCACAGAACAATAATTTCCCAATAAAATGTTTGATGGTGAATATTTAATTTAGATCCAGTAAATAATATTTAAGAATGTGCATGTTTGGGAATACCAAAAAATATTGTTAATAATAATATATTTTGTGGGTTTTAATAATTATTAATATGTTATTTAAGGGATGATACATATTTTATTTAATATTATAATGTAATCCCAATGTCATAAATAGATGTATATTAATATTGAGTATGGTTAATTGAGATTTGAGAATTATTGCCCAAAATGAAATTTTCTCTACATTCCTCATACACGATTCTTCATGAGAATTGGAAATTCTAGAGAGAATCCCTTAATCATAGATGAATTACATGAGATAAATTTGAATAATTCATGAAAATTAATTCACCCTTATTGAACCCAAAAATCCATTAGAATCATTTTTAGATCAATGGATCATGTGCAGATTACTTCTTGAGTGATTATACACTTGGATTATCCGAACAGAATGATAGTAATCGGAGAATTATTTTTCTAAAAATTAACATCATTATCATATAAAATTTTAAATACGAGGTACCCAATTATTCCATTCATAAATGAATTATTTATAAAATTAATGTGTAATATACTATATTTTGGCTTCCTGAGTTTGTATGTAAAAATAAATTTTAATATTAGACATATTAATGGGGACGTTGTGGTTCCTATAACATACACTGATGACTTCCTTGTGTAGTCCTCATCCACCCCCGGAGAAACAAATCATTCAGAACCATCACATTCATTAAATATAGATCCAAAATAGACATTCACCTGGATCCTTCCAATACTTTGGTACATTATAAGGTCTCCCATACAAGGCCTAAAATGGAGTTACAATGACGATGGATTGGTGAGTATTTTTATACTCAAACTCTACCAATGGATAATGATCCTCTCCAACTATGGCCAAAACAATCACGAATTCAAAAATCCCATCTCCCAAAATATGAATGGTTTTTTATTCATTGATATTAATCTTGTCGTGGATTTCTCGTTAAAATAAGAAATTGAGTCCTATATATTCTCAAAAAACTCTAATTAATTATTACATTAATCATGTATGATGAACTAAAATGATCATTGGGGATACTACATGATTCTATACTAGGTACTAAACTAATTTTCATTCAAAACAATAAACAATGATATTCTATTATATGGGTATGAAAATAGATGAATTGGTGTGTTAGTTTATGAACAAAAAAACTATGCCATAAAAAATCATTTTACATTAATGTCCCATTACATGAAATTTATACTTTTCTAAAATCTACTCCCATCACAATAAATCATACTTAACCTACTGGTAACGGATTAATTGATTGATAAATTAGAAATACACTACCACATATTTGCATATCCATCCTAATGCCAGTAGATCCCTAGTAATTTGTACCTCTCTCATATGCATAACTATGTAAAATAATTTAACCTCTTTAGATTCTTCTCTCATGGGGTGACTAGTGTCATCATCCAATCCTCAAACAATGATGACATGTACCCACCTTCATAAAAATCCAATAAGGGAATTTCTAAGGGATATATTTTCTGGTTATATATCTCTCTTAAGATAGTGATTCTATTTCCAATGTGTGTAAAACTGATGTTTTATACTCTAATTTGAAGGTGATGTATTTATTCCAATGGGGAATCACCTGTCGTGATTTATAAGAAATCAATACACACCATTACATAATAATTCCACCAATACCATCTATGGAAAAAACATAGAGAACCAAATACTCAAAAAACTCCTCTGGATGTTTGAATATGGTTTAACTCATCCAGTAACATTACAACACTCATAATGTCTAATGAAACATAAATTCCCACAATAGAGGATTCCGCTTTTGGGTCAAATCTGTTGTAGGTTCCACAATCCTGAAGGATATGGGAAATATCTCTTAAAGAATCCTACAAAGCAATGTAATATATGAATCATTGTTATTTCTTTTCTTTATTCCAAGATAAAACTTCTTATAACATTACTAGGTCTACTATTACACCCTCATCTATGGAGAAAGTTTCTCCATAAAATGGTCCTCCACAATACATAAGAAACACATTGATATTTTTCCATAAATATGGAGCTCTTAATGAATTAAAAAAATATCAACAAGTGCTTCGAATGATCTAACTCTGATTTTAGGTACACAAGGATTTCATCAATTAACACTACCATTATGAAATGTAAAAAATATTGAAATATCCAGCAAACAAATCCCATAAACTATGCCGGGGAATTTACTATGAAATGGAGTATCAACAATCACTAAAATTAATCATTGATTATCTAGAATGAAACCTTCAGTATATCCTCCCCACAATCTTGGAGGTGGTGATATCCCATCCCGAGGGTAAAATAATATAAACACTTTATCTATAACCATTTATATAAAAATTCATCAACACTCAATGGTAGATTCTCTTTTCAGCCAATCAATATGTTTAGGAGATGTAAATAAATTTCTAAACTCATAATATTATTCTCCTATGTGGAAAACAAAACTAGGGGTTATAGGGAGAACCAAAATGGTATAAAGAATATCGTTATATGAAAATTATATAACTATGAAACCTACTCGCACATCTCTAGAAGTTCATATAATACAATATCACCTATATCATGTCATCCATGGTTGATGGTCTATTTAGAAGCCTATCTGGACATGGGGTGGTATTTATAGTATATCCATAATGAATAAATCTAATTACCCCTCCAATAAAATCACGAACCAAAAGATGATAGAATCCACCACTCCAAGGTCTATACTATCCAACTTATGAATAATATGATGTATCCCCCCTGGTATAAGAAAATGATTCTTTTCATAAACATCATTCATTGAAATGAAATAAAATTTTATCATACGATCTAGGATTTATTATAAATATCACTCTCAATATTCAGTGTAGTAATATAATTTTCAAAAGTAGTCTATATTAATGAATACAAAAAAATTAATCCTCTCCATTTTTGAATGTCATGTTTCAATATTCTCTTCTTTGTAGAGTTTTTTCACACTATTGTTATGAGTGTTTGATCAATAAAACTTCTATATTAGATCCTCCATCATTAAAAGTTGAGATAAAAGGATTTAATGTAATTACTAGGTGTAAATAATGGGTTGAGGACATGGAAAAGTGGAATGGAACTCTATAATAAATTATTAATTTATGTTATTATGTCACATGTTTTAGGATGATATGCACCTAGACCATTTTGGTCAGAATATCATAAATCCTGATGTAATATTATCCTTTTACCAACTATTCCTTACAACCATATCTTACTCTGACACCTTATTAGACAATAAATAACTAAAACATAAAAATAAATTTAAATCATCTTCCAAATCTATCCATCATCCCCATTTGGTGGCATTTACTAGCTAGTAATGTTTTAAATAGTGTTGTTATATGATGTTTCCTAGTGATGGATGTATCCCTCTTGGTTTCATGCATGAATCCACACTAACATCACTAGAATTGGGATCTAGAATTTCACACACTTAGATAGTGCCTCAAAAACTATTGAGATGAGTCTAAAATATGATGAAAATAACACCACATTCTTTTTCTAGACATTACCACCTAAGGATGGAGGTCTATATCACCACAAAAATAGGGTAGTATTTGTCTCTAAATATTAGTAAGAACACCCATCACTAGTGAATAAAATATTTATACTAAAAAGTTTATATTATACTCATCCTAATTTGGATTATCCAATTGACCCATCATATGTGGTTCAACATTCGTCTTAATTGGTGGAGACATTGCTCGCCATCCACTCATAGAAACAACCTCCAACAGTAGTCCCTAGATGGAAGCCTCATCGATAGGAGGATCACAATAACAATACTATATTTTAATATTATACAGATACCATCATAGTACCAACTTTAAATATCCATGATTCCCCATAGTCAGAAGAAAAAATATGGGGAACTAATTGATGGAGGATATGGAATCCTAAACCCATTTTTATACAACGAATACGATAATTGATTCCCTATAACCATTGAATACATGGTTTGATTAAATAAGATGGTTATTAGATTATTTGTTAATTGATATATTATCCATCACCCCCACACTAGGTTACCTGTCTTGAGATATGATATTGAAACATATTAACACTATTTCTTTAGTTACCAAACCAATCATCCTAACATGAATATCTCTAAACTGTAGTCCAAAGGCGGCCCGCTGTAGCCGCACTCTTTCAAGAACCTACCCACATGAGAACACCTATCTTAAGTTATGAAAAAAATATGAAACCCCAATCATTCCTCCAATTGGACGAGGTTTATAAACATATTCAGAGTGGGAAAATAATACATATGGGAGGGATTATCCAAATATGACTACAAAAATTCAAACATCTACATAAAGTACATTAATTAGGGAAGAAAAACAATTGATGATGAGAAAATACAAAAGGGCCAAATAAATTCCAACTAAAACTGATAAATAGACATGAATACTATTATAAATGTATATTAATCAATATTCAAATAGTTCAACCATCCATGGATTGTGTAGATTAAAAATTATTCAACTATTCCTGAACCTCCTTAAAATTTATTAAAAATCCTATAATCTCTGTATGAACTGATATGTTTGGAAAGTATCCATTTATGATTGTGAATAAACATAACTTCTAGGAATCCCAAAAATAAGAAAACATAAATCATCGAGAGGGAGACATATCTAAATAAAAAATATAATGGATTAAAAAAATATAAACCCAAATATTCTCAATGGAAGATAATAGGTCTCAAGTTGATGTCTCATCATCAATATTTTCCTTGGATTCTACTAAAAAATAAAATGTTACTTCCTTATCGGTGAAATCACTAATCTAGTAAATCAATACTATGGTAAATCATTTAATAGCACATACTTGTTTTTTATTTTTAAGAACAATTAACATAGAAACTGAGATGGGTTTATGAAGATACTCCCTTGGGATAAAAATGTAGTAATGATGAGAAACTAACATCGATACAAATATACGGGACCACACCCATGGTCTAGATGGCATACCTTTTCCTTACAATGTTAACAAACCATGAAGGCGATCACATAAACAAGATGTAGAAAACCTCATACTGGACCCATCATCGGGTTGAATTATAGAAGATCACTCCCCCGACCACACATAGGGATAGCTAATGCTATTGGAAACTGACCCATAGAGGGGATCACACACCGCGTATATAGGATGTGATACCTCATTATAATATCTTATAAATGGATAAATGGAATGCACCAATAGTAAAATGAATCAAGGATCACACCCAATATAATAATAAAAGGTACACGAGGAGAATATTGGAATCAAACTATCCAAGAAGATGTACACTACATGTCTCCTTGGGTACACCACATGTATTACTCAGTCGATCACTACTTGTGTCATTTTTAGTCACATTAAATATATTCCCCAGGATACACATTGGGTTGTAACAACATATGATAGGTAGTGGTTGGAAAGAATGTTGGCATGTTCCATCTACCCCATCTGTTGTACATCCCAATATACATGCGCCATATTCCACAACACACATGGTCAATAGAGGAAAGGCCAGTACTAATCAATGGTCATATTACCAAGACTGTGTATATTCTAAATTACATAGGTTATTTTTTAGGGGCAATGTTTTTTGGGTCCATATTCCTTCCAAGTTGTGTACTCACTACACATGTCAAGCATGCCAACTAAGGGTAAAATGATAGGTGATATTTACCTCAACGCATAGACCTAGCCACCACTCATAGGGGGACTACATGGAATGTGTTCCACTTAATTAAATGTTGTATAAATTTAAATTTCATAAAAATTATAGATTGTTCATACAAATTTTCCCTCAACTGGTCCATATTTCATTCCCACAAGAAACCTTCCATACTGAATGAAAATAGTTTGAACAAACCCAAAACATCATTAGTGGCCATATTTCCACCACCTACTAATATCTGAATGATTTTTAACACCATTCATAATAATATTAATTATCAAACTCATATGAATGAGACATTCCACACCATTACTAGATGTTATTTTTTTTACATGTGGCCCGATTAAGATCACCCATAACACATTACCTCGCTTCATTACCACATATGTTGGATCCTCTCAATCACGATCTCTAATTCACCATCTCCATAACCATTTTCATATTCCCATATTCAACATCATGAAACCACTATGCCTATAAAATTAACAAACCAAAACCATTAAAATGATATGTTGTGTTAATGAATGAATGAACAATTATCAGTCCACCCATGTCATGTCAAATTATAAGCAAGATGGAAATATCATTGAAGGATACCAATAAATTCATGGTAAAACTAACATTATAGAAAGTGATATTTGATTGATGTTTTTTTGGCCATTATCATAATTATCAATTAAAAAATTTGAATTATTAGTCGAAAAAATTAAATGGAGACTAAATATGAAATTGTTAGAGCTAGGAAGAGATAATAAACATCATGCAATACAGTGAAAAAAATTCCAATAAATAATTTGATAGGAATTAATTATCTTTCTTCTCAAACTATAAATGTTTATATGAAATCCAAATAAAATTCCCTTCCATGGGTTGGATAGATCAGTAATGTATAAATTTTCAATAATGTTTTCCCTAACAGTAGCCATGAAATCTATCAATAATGATGAGCCTCATGATGGTACAATCCTAGATCCACTACCCCATTATTTTCTTCCAACGCAATAACTACAAGAGTTCCCTTTATAATAAAAATTATCAATGGTGTTGTAGATAGAAGAAGGGGATTCACCAATGTGGTGTTGAAATTGAGGTGTTGTTAGGGTTTCACAATTGAATACAATTATAATAATAAATTCATTTAATATACCTATGACAACACTCAATCAAAATATCCAATTCTAACAAGAATTATGTATCACATAAGGTATAAACAGGTATCTATATTTAATGTTGTTCTCAGTAATACCATTAGAGATATCATTTTAAACTTATTATAATATTTTGGCAAATCTACATGTGTGTTGTATAAAAGATTTAATATTTATAATATATAATCCCAAAATATTTATAGTCCTCAGAATCCCAATTCGACTCCATCTTTTAATCCCCAAAATGATATTTCCAATATCTTGTATTATTAAAAAATAATCTGAGTGATTATAATATCTACTATCCTTTTCTTGAATCATCAATATTTTTTCATCATTCAAACCTCCTATAATATATATGCTGTATATTTAGGGGTGAACCCCAATAACATATTATTTATCCAATTATTATTTTATATTCTATCATGATTTCCAGTTTTGTTTATTTTAAAAAATGATTCTATATTGATATACTTCATAAAAGAATGAATGAACGATCTACCTTTAAGTAACCTAAATGGATATTAATTTTTCAGTTCTTCTAAATGTATGTATATTCCCATGTGGTTACTTATTTAAAATTGAGTTTGTGGATATCCAAGTTGCATAATGGATCAGTTCCTCTAGAAACTATTTAAATGTTTATAACACATGAAATGTCATGTGGTGTATTAGTTTGATCAAGAAACTATTTGGTAATATAGTCACATGAAAGGGGACATATGATATCTTTCCATTCAAGAATGTATGATATGAGTTCTCCTCTACATGAAAAAAGTTTTTTATTATTTTTTTCTCTTATGAAAATGAGGGCCTCCAAAAAATGATTAGTAACCCGTATCTCCACCTTTGTGATTCTCCTTTAATAAAAGAGTTCGGCTGCCGCTTTGTATATTCTTCCACTAAAAAAAGTAATCTGAATAATAAGTCGAGCCTATGTTGGATTATAGAACCTTCAAAATATATTTTTTCAATAATAATTTACATATCCCAAATATCATTCCATTTATCAAGTACCATTATTTTGAGAATCATATTTTCCCTTTTTTCAGGGATCAAAATTTATTCCTTTTGTAATGTGCTCACATTATTGCGAGCATATCACATACATAATCTCATCGATGATAATAACTTGGCTGGTTCATTTCTTCCTTAATGGGATCTATAACATCATGTAAACAAATGAATGAATATTTTATTAAACATACAATATGATCAAGTTTATCAAAATGAATAAATTTATAGCTCATAATGATAAATTAGACTTGGTTTAGATCCAGATAATCATGAAATAAAAATAATAGAGTCTGGAACCCATTGAAATTTGAAGGAGGGAGGTGATCATGTTGAAAAAAGTAGATATAAATTTTTTTATCAAATGGACATGACATTTATATAAAAATTTAAAATTCATGAACAATACTGACTCTATGTTATCACACAGAAGATGAAATATCATCAAAGAAACACTAAATAAATGATCTCATTCCATTGATTTCATGAGTTGAAATAGGGTTCAACAACAAGACACATAATTACACAATATGCAGGTTTCACACAAATGGTATCCCATTGTACACAACACTTGGACATACCATTATTTTATATAGTCCCACCATTTTTACAACCATTGAGAAAAATTCACTAGTATACTCCCTATGGAAAATTGGAATCATAAATCTATCACGATGAAGAGATTATGTTGACCTACCTCCCATGTTGTTAACCCATAATCAAATATGTGTAGTTGAGGTTGGTCGTTGTGTTGCCAATAGATAACCCATTTTCTGATATTGGCCAAGCAGAAAATACCTAGATTGTACTGTAAGTATATTATATAATATATTTTTTTTATCAAAAGAAAATACCAAACTAATTTAATGTAATCACATCATAGTGAAATATTGTGTTGTAATATTTAATTCATCTTACTAATCATGATAGAAAAAATGTTTCATCATTTACCCAAGTCTTATACATTAGAACCAATTCTCAATTAATCATAATCGATATGAATAATAATAATCCTATATTCTTATTCACTTCATTCATTCTTATGATTTATAATAATTTTTTCCCATTTACTAATAAAAAATATAATTCTAGTCTATTAGGTTCCCCAATCATTCCGTTTTTATTTTTTTGTCTCTACCCATTTCTAATTCACTGAGAAAATATTAATATATCATATATTTATTCTCCTAATGCTTCAAAATATATAAAATGATGTTTTTAAGGATCCTAAAATTTTTAACTGAAACATGTACTCTTTCTTTATATGTTTGTTTCGTAAACACTTCTAAGAGAGGGGTGATGTCACATGCTTCTACTTGGGAAATAACATTTATTTAACCATGTCTAAGTCTACATAGTCAATCCCTGTGTAGAAAACTTAAATGATATGACAATGTTTTTATATAATGTCTATAAAATAAAATGAATAAATAATCAAGATAAAATATTCTCAATTCATATGTCAGGGGATGTAAATAATTAGATTTATTATTTCAATTTCAAACCCTACAAACACTTCACAAACTAATTAGAAATATTATGCGAAAAATATATCCCCCCGTTCATTTCTCAATATCAAACCTACGTGATTATAATTATCAATTAATTTTGTGTATGGATTTGCAGGTGATAACATATCTAATAATCCGATATTAAAAATTTGTTACAGATTACACTGTTATTGTATAGTGAATATTAAAAATCATTGACACGTCAATGCTCCATCTCAAGGGATATGTCTACCTCCATCAAGTCCCAACATGTAAATATTAATATATACATATATATAATTGAATTAGGTGGGGAAATTTTTCTATCTATAGGAGTATAATTTAAGATGTCATATACCTCTCAACATCAGAAATTCATTTCATTCAATATCGGCATCAAATGATTTATTTGGATTCTTATTTATATATAGATTTTAATTTGTTTCATTACCTTCCTTCCCATGGATATCTTATCAATGTGGAATAAATTTTTTCACCTCAATATTGTATATTTTGATGTTCCTATTTTTTTCAAAACTTATTATCATATGTTACCCCACATTCTAATACAACATAATTTCATTTAGGTTTATAATCATTTTAAAATACAATAAATTGTTTAGAAAATTCCATTTCATTTTCCCAAATAACCATGAACTCTTTCTTGATCTTCTCAAAATCAATGGAATTCACACATTTATTATATTATGTATATGATTTTTTTATTGTACTAATTTTTAATACATTTAAAATTATATACAACATCTCAAGGTAAGGTGGAAATGCATTCCTCATATCTATTGTCTTTTAATCTGAATCTCACACACAATTCATTGAATTCATAATATTTTTTAGAAGATTGGATGGATTTATGGTTGTTTTATTTCTTATATGATATATTTTTTCATTTTTTTCACAATAATCACCCTCTTATTAATCCATAATTCTTTTAAATTACATTGTATAATTGCATGTTTATCTTTTCTATCCATATGTTTTAAAAGACCCACAAAAACAATTTAACATGAATCTTCAACTGTTATATGTATTGTGTACAAAAACATGTTTATATTGTACATTTTCCTCACAGGACATAATTTTCAAATGTGAATATGATTTTATTTACACATTTACCTCTCACATTTATGTGGGGTGAATTATATCATTAATATTCTTAGTCTAACAATATTCAGAGATATTTTATTCACTAATATTATTTACCTTTCTTTTATTCTAGGTTTCTTGGTTTATTTGTTTCTATTTTATTTATGTTTAATTATTCATAATTTTGACACAAAATTATGTTCATTAAATTTTTTATCATTATTAATTTATAATTTGTTTAGCATGAACATCTAAGAACACCATCTATAGACATCGAATCGTCTATTCAGTTCTGGTTTTGTTTTTCTAGATTTCAGAGAGTGTTTACATTGTATGTTTTGAGTGAAATAACCATTATTTTGGAAACTAATAAATGATTATATATACAAATTTATTCTCAGACACCCACATTACTTGGTGTATATATAAGTATTTTTCGTAATCCACGCCTTCTAAATATTTTATTTGAAATTGGTATTGCATATTTAAAAAATATTTGTACAAAAGTAGATTTATGTGTAACGGGATACCTACATTATAGAGGATGTTGTCATTTGATTAGGGGATGAACACATTATATTATTAGTGTCATTAATATCAATAAGATATAGTGATTATGTATCTACCTTTATATAAATATTATTTGTTTCAAATTGTGGTGATACTAGATTCATGAATCTCACATCCAAATCAAAACACATCATGTTGAGGAATAACGTGTCATCATCAAATAATCACATATTGTCTTCAAAATAATTAGTCACCTTATTTATTTGTTCTTCATGAATTGTTTCTTTTTTATTTAGATAATATTTACACTAAAATACCCTTTATAAAATAACCACTAATTGATAATTTTTTAAATCCATATTATCATGAGAAAAGTTTCATATACATGGAATGATTCTATAAAAAATATCAAATAAATTGTTCTCACAAACATGAATTTCAAATTCAACGGTCACATTATCATATATTTCCATAAAAAATATTTTTTTTCTTCAATTAACCGAAGAATTTATGTTTTATTGTTTCATTATAAAATGTTTTTAGATTGTTCATATTCCATATTGTTATTTTCTTAGTCCAATTTTAATTTTTCTTCTAGAAGACCCATGATACCCCAAATATTTTCATTTATAATTTCATTGGGATATTTTTGACTATTTTTTTAGTTTAAAATTTATATAAATATGTTATAAATTATCATCACAAATTGATCTTGATTCATTAGTACAATCATAATCAAAATAACTATCCCAACATATAAAAATCTGATTAAATTTACTTCATATTGTCTCTGATTTCACTGTAATATACATCATCATATTCCATTACATTCATTTTTACTTGTTTTTCCATGTCCATATTGAATTCCTAGTACATTATTCATTAAGATTTAATTAATTTTTCTCTATATAAGGAAGCATACATAATTTTTAAATCATCAATTCATAAATTTTATTAAAATAAATATAAAAAACATGGATATTTAATAATAAACCTTTTATATGATACCAATTGTATATACATAATCTATGTGAAATCATAGATAAGGGGATGGGTGAATTAGTGATCACTTTTAATTTTATAAATTTTCCCACTCAATTCAACCCCTTGGTTGGTTAATGAATCAATTGACTTTTCTAGATTATCGTATCCATATGATGAATAATGCAATCACTGAAATATCATGAAAAATTGATTTACATGGTTCAATCTCAATGTAAGAATACAAATTTCTTGGATGGTTAGTCACCCCATCAGTGATTTAATAATATATGAATCAATATGATCCCCAATATAGTTTTAAACTAAAATACATTGGTATAACTAGGAAAAAAATTATTAATGTTGATTCCTATGTTAACAAGGTATACCTTTCTTTTCAAGAGACCCCATGATTAGAAAGACACAATTACTTGTTATTGGTATAGAGTAGTGAATAGGATGGTTAGACTTCTAGTATGTTATGTAGGTCATGTGTGACCGAGAAACAACACACTAAAAGAACATGAGTTGGCATATGGGAAGAATCATTATTCTGATAAATGACCAACTTTATTAAAAGAATATGGTGATAGTTGATGAAAAAAAAGGTATTATAGGAGACTGAATGGGTTATAGGGATAGTTTCCTAGATTGGGGATGTTCAGGTCATGAAAAAAATATTCAGAGCCAATACCCACCCAAAAAGTGTAAAGGAACTTCCTAGGATTAAGGTTTTTGGGTCCATAGAGAGGGGGTTTAGATTTAACGGTGTGGAGACTGTAACACCCCTAGAAAAGTGAGACATAAAAGGCATAATGTTTCAACCCTTGTCAACATGATTCACATTTATTTTCAGATTAGTACAATATTTTTACTCCATATTTATGTGTAATTGGCCTAGAGAAGTGACCTGGTTGGGTTAACTTCTAGAAAGTTTGCATGGGTTGTGTGAGTGAGGAGAAAACACATTGAAATAACATTTGTTGGATTTTTCGGAAAATAATTTTTCTAACATGCAATCATAATGAGTAATATAAGGTGGCGTTCTTGGATGAAAACCATGGTATTACAGTAAAACAATAGGGTTATAAGACATAGTTAATGTACTAGGAAAGGTAATCTTATGACAAAAACAATATTATAAATTTGATTTCCACAGAATAAGATCTTTAGAAAATATCATATGGTATTACCAGAGTCCACACAAGACTTCAGACAGTCGAGTTATATAATCGAATATTTATAATTCATCAAATAGAATTCAACATCATTGAATCGAGGTCCACTATATGATGGTCTCTTATACATCCTGATAACTTATTCCCCAATATAATTATATCATCCTAAATGATATTACTAGATCTGTATTTCTTATGTAATCCTAATCAATTACCTTTTTAGTTTTTTTATTCAGGCATGAATGATTTTTTATCACCATTGGTATTATTTTTCACATCAAAGATATAATTCTAATAATTATATTCACCCACCAATTTGATGAAAAATTGGTAGTACTTAGATGTATATAAGTAATACCCATAAACCTCATCAATATTATTTTATGAATGAATAATATTACACAGTCTGAAATCAGCATCTTTTTTATTTTCCAAGATTAATTTACAAAAAACAATTCATGGAAGCATTATGATGATTAATTTTATTTGAAACACTAGAATATATTATCTATCCCCTTAATTTTATTTTTATTAAAATTATTTATTTTAGTAATTTTCATAGTTCCATCTATATACCAAGACATCATGAAAGCATAGATGAACTATATTCCTTGCACTTTCTCAAATAAATGAGGCTATGAAAGTCATTCTACGTGCAAGAATATCAAGAATGTTCCTACTTGTACGCAATATAATTCTTCATATATTCTATATGGTTTGTGAATCTATTTTTCATTGTTTCCTTGGAATCAGTTTAACAGTATATTATTCCTAAAATATCTTAATTTCAATGAGAAAATCTTGAGTGTGATTGTCACATGATTGAAGATTCCCAGTATCTTTTCCATAAAAGTAGTATTTTTTGAGTTCCCCTCTTCACGAATCATTATTTGTGAGGTTCTATACTTCTCTATTTAAAATGAAAGCCTCAATATCCTAATCCATAGTCCCTCTATCAATATTTTTTTCTCTATTTATAAGAATATTACACCACCTCTCCTTGTACTCATACACTAGTATAAAAATATGATGGTAAATAAGTTATGTAAATGAATGATTATAGATTATCCAAAATATATCATTTTAAGCATATTATTGAATGACATAAGTAAAAATGTGTTACAAAAAAATTTTTGATGCTGAATAACATGGAATCTCTTATTATGTGATATTGAGATATCACTTCATGGTGATGTACTGAAATAAATTTGAGAATTGTCATAGTCTATATATCATGTATAAAATCACTCAAATGCTTAGGTTCTTCCTTGATGGAATCTATTTCATTATTTACATACAGGAATACACAACATTGTAATCATGAAGCACAGTCTAATTTTTGATCATCTCAAAATAATGAGTTTAGAATTATCATGGAAAGCTTAAGTTTGATCAGGATCATCATAACATAAAACAAAAATCTATTAAGGAAATATAATTTCAAATAAAGGAGATGAATAGATAGAGTAAATGGGATGACCAATTGTAATTTTATAGAATGTAATAATTATATATATATATATAACAATTTAGAATGAATGAAGAGTACCTACAATATGATCACCATATAAGTTTCCTCTATGGTTGAAAAACACATAAAAATATACATTGTTTTATCAATTTCTGAAAATAACTTTATGTTTGGCACCCAAACACAATATCTCAAACCACATAGGGTCCATTTACATATGTTCCCTCAATTTTAATCTATTAATATACAATTAAGGTATATGCTTCCACCATGATATCCCACATGGAACCATTTTCCCCAATACACTCCCTGTAAACTCTTTGCATCTGCACCCAACCACCATGTAATTGTTAGGTTGGTATATTTAAGACATAGTTGACCCCTTATCTCATATTTTTGGTTAAATTCATTCTCTGTATTCCCTATTTTAGCTCTATTTTTTCGTAAATTCCTTCAATAAAATATTTATTATTTTGGGGAAAGGGAAATAGTTTATATAAATAATGAACCCCCAAATTTATCATTTGATATGTGGAACCCATTACATGGACTATAGAAATGACTCAAATATATTTGATCATCCAAAAATTTGAGTGGAAATGAGATCCCATAACATGGCCCATTGAACCTAAAACAAGGTCTATATTCTTCTCATGTGACACACAACAGATAAAATCACCCCCTAATTTATGTGGTCCGACTCCAAATTCTATCCACCATTAGCCACTAGTATAACACCATTGGTGCCCCACCCTCCTTCCTCTAGGCTCACCAGTAACCCTCAGTCCCACCACCCACCATCACATTCATCACACTCGAGTCTTCCACTATTGGTGTTACTATATTCAATTGAGCCTATATCATTCCAAGATTACTTCAATCACTAAATACCACCTCCTACTATAATGGTCCATCGATGGGCACCCATACTATGTCACTATCATTCAAACCAAAATGCAATGCAGAAATAAGGTGTGGTTGTGAGTTAATCCTTCACCTCTTGATGTTTTGTCTTGCAATGATTACCACTCCGAAATGGTTCTATATTTTAAGATCATAATATCATGGGATTTCTCACCGAAAAATGACAAAATGTCAAAATTAACTAAAAAAATTGTGAAAAATTTCATGTAATTCAATACTTAATCTTCTTTATCATATTATAAAAAACGTAAAATCATTGAAATATGACTTAGCCATTAATCACAGTTCTATAATAATCATAATTGATATATAAATAGGTCATAGTCGATGCTTCTTCACCATATGTATTCTTATAATATACAATATATATTGACACATTATTCAAAAAAAATATAAATCAATCCATTGGTTTTTAAAATAGTATCATGTTTAGAAATTTGATATTTTAAAATACTCAATTCATTTATATATTTATTATATTAATTCTTAAAAATAGATTTATTATATTTGATCCTTCCGTTTTCATTCTTCAGGATGTTAATATACTTATAGATTATATATATATATATATTAATTTATTAATATAATTTTTATTTCATCTATATTCAATGTAATATTATAAATCATCTACTTCATCACCTGTTAGGATTTTCTTCCTTCTCCTCATTATCTATGAATGTTTTTTTCTGGTCATTCACTTCGTCATTTTACTTACTCTCATGAGATGTTATTTTTATTTCATAATTATCCTTACTAATTATGATTTTTTATTTATAAGATGAGAGATTGTAATTTGAAAATATTTTCCAACATTACTATTGAATATTTTTTGATTTTACAAATTAAATTATTTTATTAATGATAACTATCATGTAATCCAACAACAATATTCTATGGAATGTTTATCAGAAAATATACAATGACGATAAATATAAAAAAATTTAGAGAAGATTGAACTTTCTGTTTCCATTTTCTGTTAGCGGTTTTTTAAAAATAGATTATATTGTATTTTTATTCGTTAAGTTATATTCTTTTTAATTCATAGAAATAGTGGATCAATAATTTTCTTATCACATGATTTAATTATTTTTCATGGACATAAAATAAAATAAATTTTCTTCTTTGGTATTACTTTTATAAACACAATTTCTTCTCATTTCCAATAAAATAAATAAGCTATATAATTCATTAGGTCATATATAGTTCAGATCTCTATCTTCTAATAATGAAAATACAACAATAGATCTGTCAAGAAGAATCCTTAGAAACATTTAAACAATATTATGGTATTTTAATTCTTCTATAAATATTTTGATGTTTCTCATAAGCATAATGAACAATGTGAATAATTTATTAATAGATACATCATTTTCATCATTATTTTATTATGAATTCATATATATATTTATATTCTTAATTCCATTAAAATATTTTTTATATTATATCTTGTTCTGTTCAATCAAATTTTTCCTATGGTGCCTTTATTACCACAAGCTTCGTGAATTATTTTCCAAAAAATAGACCAAGTTAAAATTCTAGAATTTAAAATATTTAAAATGATTATATTTTCAATTAATAACATTATATCTCATTACTAATGTTGTAAAAAATCAATATAAATAGACTTAAGAACTTATGAATCAATAAATAAAATATAGTGTGTAATAATTTTTATAAAAACAAGGGATTTCATTCATTCAATGTTGAGAGACATTTTATATTTAGGTGAATTAATATATTCCATGATACCTGACTCAATGATTTCTATTATTGATAGATCATACAAAAAATAAAAATCATCTAAGGATATATATAATCAACAGTAAAACCTATATTTATCTAATTTATATTTATGTTTCAAAGGACTGTAAAAAAACTAAATCCTATAATGAGATTTTGAATTGGTGTTTTATAAATTTTAACATGCACATTTTAATTACCTATATAAAATTTAATGTTAATATATCATTTTGAAAAAAAATTTACCTCTTCAAAAAACGTTCATATAAATTATTAATTATAATAAAATACAATATTTTTTCATACTTCATCTCATTATTTAAAACACTACATAATTTTTTTAATGGTACTGTATAAGAGATATGATTTATCATTAATATCACTATTTTCTTATAATGATATGTGAATTTTATAAGAATAAGAACCCCATTAAATTTATAGGAATCCCTTCGATCTATAGAAATTTTTATTTGAAATTAAAAAATATATCCTTTTTTCCTTTATGTTTTTAAAAAATTGATTATAGATATTTCTTTTTTTATTGATAACTATAGTATTGTTAATAATTGATAAATATATTAACAAAATATAATATCTTTATCCTCAATAAATTTTATTTGATTCAACTACATTTTCACTCTAAATCCCTCTAAAAGAAATTATAGTTATTCTGTACAGATAATATCTATATTATTAAATGATATTATCTAAAATTTAAAAAAAAATCATGTATTCTCAACAATAAAGACGGTGAAGTTTTACAAATAATTAAATTGAAATTACATAAATAATATGATCCACATTGAAGAATATTACAAAAACATATTTCAATAAATTCACTTATAATATCTTTCATGAATATTTAATTGTATATTTAAAAAATATGAAGTATACAAGTATATGTTTTCAATGTTGGGGAATATATGAATATATCTATGAAAAATAAATATTTTAGTATATCTATAATTATATTCAATCATAAAAAATCATTTAGATATAAATTTTATCTTAAATAATCATCAAACAATCCATCATGTAAACCAATAATTTTCATAAAATAAATTCTATATTGTGAATAATGGTAATTGATAAATATTGGTATATGCCCATAAATATATAGTCACATAATTTTAATTTTATGAAATATCAAAATATCCTTCCAAATAATCCATTCGTACTCATTTTCTATTCTATTAACTCATATATTGTTCATAAAATCATCTAATCTCACTTAAAAAAATTCCTTGTAGTCTAATTTAAAGTTATACTCCGTCATGTTCACTATTATTCAAGGTGATCATAAATGTGAAACCAATAAATTTAACATTTATTAATATAGATTAAATATAACTTCAATGTTACATCGATTTTTTAAAAATCATATATAACTTTAACTATTTTATAACATAGAAATTTAAAACTGAACAAAATTTTTTTAAATATTTTAAAATAACATTTTACCAATATATACCCCAAAATAAAAATATCACTTTTATAAAAAAAAATGATAAATATTATTTTGTTATCATATATTCCAAAAAAAACATATTTATGAAAATAAAGTATTCATAATACAATTCTACTCATTCATTTTACCTTAATCATCCTTAATGAAATTAATTTTTCATAACATTCCAAACTCTCTATATTCAAACAGATTCTCAAATTATCAAATATATTAAATACACTATTACAGTAAACTAATTATGAAAATATTAGAGATTAAATCTATAAATATGTATTTAATAATCCCTAAATAAATTTTATATTCTTTTATTTGGTTATCACATCCATTTTAGGATTCTTTTATTGGATATAATGATGACATTATAGGAAATTATGATTTTTTCAAAAGATTTATTAAATACAATATTTTTCTTGAATATTGACTCATAAAATACTTATCTCTCTAGCTCAATAAATTTAATTGTTGATTTATTTTTGTTTTATTAAATTCAATAGAATCTAATATGTCTTTTATAGTGTTCTATGTGAGTGGTATAAGTGGGATAATGGGTTGGTTAGTGTAATGATCAACTTGTATATCATGATCTGTCGATTGCATGTGGTTACAAAGTTTTCCTGATTGATATAATACCTTTTTAAGTACCTTTTTGGTTTACAAATCATTTGTATGTATTTTTTGTCTTGGGGGATTTTTCTGGGTGTTTTAATAATATATGGAAAAAATATGTGTGGTTTTTTGTTGATATTATTATTTTAATAGGAAATGGAAAATATTTGGGATTTTATGTGGTTTTTTGTTAATTAAAATTGATATAAATATAAGTTGAAATATAATAAGTTATATCATTTTAAGTTTATATATTAAATTCTAGTGAGGATATAGTAATATAATATGTAATTGGTTCCATTTTATGAAATATCCCCTTAATTATTGATTTGAATGTATTTTATTATGTAATATGAAAACTAAAGTTGTTGTTTTAAAAAAATGTGTGATTTTAGTATGGATTCGGTTTTTGGTATTAGTGATTTTGTATTTTGGGGAAATCATGTCATCAAATAATTATATTTTTTAGATAATGGTAGTTATCCATTATAAAAATTTCTTGGTGATATAACACATACTCCTAGGTAGATAACATGGTGTTGGGGTTATTTGTTGGTTATTAAAGAACCAAAAAAAAATTAGGTGGGAAAATTGTTTTATAGGGTATGATTTAATTGATTTATAATACTTCCATTATATTAAAATAAATAATTTTTTTTACATGAAAGATTTTATAAATTTTATAATAAATTTTTGGAACACTCCATGTCTGAAATTATGAACAGGATTTACTATAACATTGATCTTGGGTATGTAATGATAGTAGATTTTAAGTCGTTACTCTATAAATGTCTAAAATCACCATGTTGTGGTTGCGGTATCAATTTCGTCGGTAATTTATTTTATAAAAAATGAAATTAGGTTATATGGTTTGGGTGCTTGTTTTGAAGATTTTTCATAATGGAACAATCCCAAATTTAATTAGGAAATATATTTTAAAATAGAGTGGTATCCAATTTTATTTTATTGTGAATGATTGGAAAATATTTTGGGAAACTTTTTATATTATGGGAACTACCATGGATTAGGTATGTGTTGAGGGATTTGGGTAAAACAAACAACATGGTGGATAATAATTATATCATGATTTTGTGATATTTAGGGAAATATTATGCTCAATTATTCAAATATTATTTTATTAATGTTTTGAAACCCATTGTTTCATTGAATTAATAATTTTCATTTAGGATGAAGGGTTACTATGTTAATTCATTCATTTTTATAAAATAAAAATTCTAAAATAGTAAATTTTAGAATAATATTTCACATTATACAATGAATTGTATTTTTTGAGTTTTAAGTGATATACATTAGAATTCACATTTTTATAGCTTCATTAAATGTACATAGATAGAAACAGATAAGTTTATTTACAGAATATTGAGATAGAGAATGAACTTATCCTGAGAAATCTTGAATTATATTGAAATAAATACATCCCTCCAGTTTAAAGGTTATGTAATTCTCCCATTTGACAACTATTTTTTAATGGGGATTGCCCCTTATCAACATAATGGGTCTGAAGTAATGATTCTTATGATTTCGAAAGAATCATTGTGAATATGAATTAAAATGAAGTAATTTTTCACTTTGAGTATGATATCTTATATTGGTGAATTAGTAATTAAATTTCATTGTATGTTCCTTATGATTTTTTTAATTGAACTAATTTTCTCAAATAATCACTAAAATATCATCCAATTATAACAATACCATTTTTACAACATTATACAAAACCATAGTCATTATTTGGATGGACTAGCTTAATATTAATAAAACCCAACAACTAGTTTTAATGGCTTCTTAAAAACAATTTGAAAACCTGACTAGTAAATTAGTGTTTTAAATGTTACCTTATATAATATATAATCATCCCTAATAGTTTTTTAGAAATCATTTAGGTTTTATTTCCCCATATTTTATAAATTTTCCACATATATATGCACAAATACAATATTTCAAATTATTTTAGGTAATTTAATGTGCTATTATTGGATCAAACATAATATATTATAGACGATATCCTATGCATATGTTTTTTTATTTTTGATCCATCATAATTGATGATTTATTATGGTTGTTTGAAATAATCAATGTAGTTTTTCTTAAAGAATCTCCATGAAAACCCTTTGAAGTGATTGTTGTGTTATACATGTGTCCTACCCATTTTAACTGATATACAATAAGGCAGATATTTAATGTATTTCAAAATAATTTATTATATGGTTACACGAATTTATTTCATTATATAATACCAAATTTTCCCTGATTTATAGTATTATTCGGTATGTTGTTACACATCTAAAATGTATTGAACCTTTAGTAATGATAACATGCATTCATATTTTCCAATACATATTTAAGAAAGGATGATGAAATAATATAAAGTACAATATTATATATAGTTTTTCATTCAATTCCATGGTTTCCTTATACTGGTGATGGATTGAATGAATCAAAAATTAAAAACAATTAAATTACCCCATCACCATGGTACATAAACAGAGAAGTTGCATAAAATAGTAATATTTTACTTTAACTAAAAATAATTTTTCTATTGGTATGATAAGTAAGTGTTTATCGTGTTATTTTTCCTTGTATTAATATATATTTTAAAAACATTACTATTCTTTTAGAACAACAATGATTTGTTTCTCGCTTGGGAGATCACTATTAATCTTTATATCATTGTCGACATCCATATTTTTCTATTCCTCTAAAAATAAATAATATACCATTATATTCATCAATGATTCCAATATTTTTTCTTATCACAAAAAACATATATTATATAAACTCATTTAAATAACACTTTTCATAGATTTTTTTCTTTTAATTAAAATATTTAAGTGAAACATTATATATGAAGGCAACCACCTTAGAGATAATGAGATATATTTTAAATTTATTATAATTGAAATTAAAACTAATTGTAACTTCTATAATGTATTGATATTTACATGGGAGTATATTAGATATTTATTTCATTTTAAATATGGAATAATATTTGATTAAAATGATTCCCAAGATATATTAAAACCATATAGTATATTGTGACACACATATTCTCAAAGGTGTTCTTCAAGTTGGGATATATCATTATAAATTACCTATAAAATATTCATATGAATTTGAAACTCTTACATAACTATTTATTTAAAACATTATTCAAATAATAAAATTTTATTTCAGTGTTTGGACAATTAATCTTGGAAATATAATTTATAAATTTTTTAATGTAACATACATGTATCAGAATATTTATTATTCCATTTACTGTAGTTATATCATGTATATCATAAGTGGATTTTTTTCTTATTATATCCAATTTTTTATCATATTTCTATATACAGTCAATAATTAAAATTTATTACATTATCATGGAGCATAATTTTTACAAAATGATCAAAAAAACCTTTATTCAATGATATGTGTGATCGAGGTGTTGTTTTTTGGAACACTTTAAAATATCAACCATAAACAAGGAAATATTCCCATTTAATTTTATATTATACATTAAAAATTAAATGATGTGGTAGAAAATTAATTTATATGGACATTTTATGTTTATATTACATCGGTATTTGAGGTTCAAAGGAATATAATTAATCATTGGGTGCCCATTAAGAAGGAAATGTTAATTACATACAAATGATCATTTCAGTATTTGGTATATATAGGATATGAAACACAGTTTATCCCCATAGTTATGAAAAATATATGATATTTAGTAAAATATCATGAACTGTTTTTAGGATATATTTAGTTCATTACATCTTTTTTTATAATTATTTGGGCTCATTTATTAGGAATTTATTGAAATGGAATCACGCATTTTTTATCTATGATTGAAAGGATGATCCTCAAATCAAATGGTTAAAATATATTTTTCTTTACTACCTCATTCATGGGAGGTGTTAGTCTAATTTAATTTTTTTTCCATTTTCCACTGTACCATAAAATATATTCTAAAAAAATTGTTCGGTTGATTTAATTGATGTCTGATATCATTGTCTTATTGTTTTTCCCTTATTATGAACACATGTAATTTTTTTATCCTCCATTTTCATTCTTTAATTTCCATTGATAATCAATTTTAGTGTCTTTTTATCATGAAATAATGAAATAATTATTTAGTCAAGGATTTTTTTAAACTCTAATATTTGTGGATTTGAAATAAAATAGAAAAAATTTAATATTTTTCCCTAATTGATGTTTAACATAATGTTCTTCAACTTATTTTCCATCATTAAATCTATTTTAACAAGCCTTTTTTTTATTGAATTAATTTATTAACTCAATAAATATTTTAATATTTTTTTTCAAATTTATTATTATTTGGTAATCCTAAAATATAAAATGGAATTGAATTACTCTATATACATCCCTTGATTTATTACTTTCATCAATTAAAATCTAACATAATCTTCTCTCACTGGAAATAAGAGTCTCCAAATATTGATTTCAATCATTAAATTCCCTATAGGTTTGAAATTTCTTTAATGAATGATAGTAATATTAAATTATTCTTTCATATAATGAATATGAAAATCCATTGATAAGATAATGTTCCCAGCATTTTTGAATTTGTTATATAGAATTATATTTAGTTAATTTTCTGATCGATCTAAATGATACATGGACAATTATTAGATGTGGAACATCTAATAAAATATTCATAAATACTCTTTTAGTCATTATTATCACTCTATAATTCATGTATCAAATCATTTCCTTGAAAATTTTAAAATAATATAGTGAATGACATTTAAAAGGTCTAAAAAGCAATAATTTTTGAGGTATCTTTATTTAATAACTATGTATTACTCATCATAGAGAAATAACTTTATGGATACCTCTAATTTATTTTTTCATAGGTATATATTTAATTTTTTAAGAATATTCAATCATTTATGAGATCACTTTAGTAAACTGTATGTTTATAGGTAACCAATTGAATATTTTTATGAGCTTATTTTTCTGATCATTTATGTTAGTTATACTCAACCTCTATATAAATATGTGATGGGGTTTTACGGTATCACTTATAATTTGTTTAGAGGTTATCAAGATTAATTTTATTTTATTTTTCTCATTTCATAATGTAAATTGTACTATTATTCTTGGACTTCTTCCATTAAGGTTTAATTACCTATTTTTCATGGACACATTCATGGTGTTTTTTAATTACCTTTCAATAACATGTAGGATTATTTTGAAAAATTCTATATGATAATTGCTCATATATTTTAACTATTTTATCATAGATATTTGTCAAAAATGATTATATTATTCATCATCCTATTTTATTGGTTTTTTTCTTTTTATTCATAGTCATGTACATTCTGATCACATCTTCTAGGAACAGAATTTGAACTTTTTCATTAGTGATTAATCAATTTTTATGTCTAAATATAGTTAATTCAATAAGATTAATAGGAATAAATATATGTCGTTGAAACATTATGTAAATTATTATACCTAAGAGGTCCATCATTCATGTTGTATATTTTCCAATATTTGAAAAAATTCACCCTATATGTATAATTTTATTTAAAAATATTTAGTTTATCATAATATTATATCCCACATAATATCCTTTCAGTTTATGATTTTAATTTAAGAATGATCAAAACACATTGAATAAATGTGTCCATCCACACATATTTCAAGAATAATACAACGTAGTGGGGTGATATGTGTACGATTTTTTACATGAATAAAATATATTTATGTTATACTTTTTTTCGATGATTTTTCAAGTTGATTATTTATATTACTTTATAAATGACTATATGGATTTTTTATCTATTCTCTTATCTTTATTTTTTTTAAAAAAATTATATAATTTCATGATCAACCTATGTAATTAATCTTTTTTGTACATCAATCCCCTATCATTGAAACAAATATCTATATATATTGTATCTTATGTTAATATATTTTATAAAAATTATATTTAATATTTTACATCTAATCATTATGTGGGTATATTTATAGAATTCCATTTTGATTTCAAAATCCTAATATTCTAACTCCCAACCCCATTGAATGAATCCTTTATTATCATTAACTATTTATTAATTCTTCTTTGGATGGAAGTTGTTGTTTAGAAATTTATTTAAAAACATCTTCCATCTAGTGATGGACTTAATTTATATGTTCTTTAACCATTACATTGATTGAGATCAATGAAAATAAGGAATGATGCAAAATATTATTGAATCACATAATTCTACATTTTCATTGAAAATATCATAAATTTGGAGAAAACATTACTGGTATCCACGAGGTTGTATTTGTGTCATTTTTAAGTCATGTCAGATTCATATCATTAGTGTGTTGAAACACTATCATGAAGGGAGGGATGCTTCACATAGGAGAATTTGAACCAAAACCAAATCCCAAATAACAAAATGGGATCATAGTACCAGATATTTCACAAAACATGCCACGGGTTGTGCCACTAGCACTGAATCAAAGATCTCCGACAGTATTACGACAAAAAATTGATACATCGAGGTCCACCAGCGATTTAATTATCCATTTATGAGGTACACATATGATCTCCATATATTAATTTTATTCTTGCTTGTAAGTTTTTCAGGCATAGTCATACACTAGTGTTTCTGTGAAAAAACTATGGAAGGTATAGGCATCATGAATTTTTATATCATCCTACTGAATTCATGGAATATTTTTTTTTGTTTTTCCTTAGAGAATGACTATTACCAATTCTAGACCAGTGGTTCTTGGTATTTTGGGGGATCTCATTTTAATGTATTCAAGAAGACATCCGATTTTGATGTTGGTTCTGAAACCCCTATGATTCCTATCATGATTGGTCTGCCGGGATTACCTCTTCATCTCTTCAAACAGAGCACATTATTCCCTATTGCTGAACTCTTCGGACACCCAATAATGCTAAAACCTACTAAATAGAATCTATAGAGACATTCATTATATTTTATTTTTACTAAATTTGACATCTCGCATGAATTTTAATATATATTTTGGATTAAAAATATAGATAATAGGTTTATACAATATGTTCTCTTCAAAAATTTACAAGACTGCTATAAAAAATGTTTATTAATTGGCCATATTATGAAATAATGTGAGACTAAAAGTGATGTCCCTCCACATTTCGTGAGAATTTTGGTAGAAATTCTACTACAAACAACATTACTAATAGACCTGTTGATAGCATAAATATTGTATTTTCGACATCTGTTTCTAATCCAATCCCAAATCCCTCAATTTCATATGATGATATTTATAATCTTGAGTGTAGTGAAGCTGTTGATAATGGGTGAATCCTCTAATGCAAAGCCTTCAGTGATATAAAAATATATCCTAGATTCATGACCTGCATATCCTCACTACCCATCCTTTCTTGAGGTTGAATATAAAGCTACTGAAATTGATGAGGACTTCTAAAAATCAAGCTCAAGAAAAGGGAAAGAAAAAATGGTGGAAGCTAATGGATTCAATACTCAAAATAATAAAACATGAAGAAATGAAGGGACTACTCTCACCATGAACAATAAATTATTACAGGATCACTTGAAGATTACATAAATGACAACCCTAAAATTACGACATCAGCATGTGCAGCTGATACGATTGCAATCATAATTTTTTTCTTCCTGGATAATAGATTAAGATTTTCCTTCATAACAAAAGGTCGATGCCCTAATTGTACATCCAGATGAGAATATAAATGAAGACACATACTATGTTGTTGAAATAGATTATCAAAGGTCTATATATGGATAAATTTAATCGGAATCTTTTCTTGATATCAAACAATGAATTTTTAATAATAGGTTGACGTATGAGTATAAAAAATCTCCCTAATTTTTGACGAATGCTATTTTTTTAGAGTGCCTTCTGCTTTTTTTCCAAATATATTCATGCATTTCTCATTTCATGTATGTTGTGGCTTCATGTAAATTTCCCTTATATTGACTACATCATATATTTCTTTCATAGCCGATCTAGATGAGATGGACATATATTTGCTGGACATGTTTTCTTACACAGTGGTACGATGTCTTGTTTGAGTTTCATTAATATATCTCCAGGATTATATATCAATTTTGAGTTGGTGTAAACTCATTACACCTTGAGCATGTATTGTAATAAATTAATTTAATAAATTTATTTGGGGCATTAATTGGGTGACCAATTCATTTTGGCATTTGTTTGATGAAAAAAACAATGACATTTTTCAAATACAGTTCTTGTTCTGGATAATTTATTACACACAAACCATGACATAAAAATCATTTTATTAAATATGATAATTATTAATGATTGATATATCACCAACATTAGAATTAAATCCATAATCTAAGATGGAAATATTACATTTTAGGTTTGGATCATATTTTTTATTAATTTTTTGGGTTAATAACCATTCCCCTATTATTTTCCATCAAGTTTATTTATATTTTTTATATATATCACTCATTACAGAAAATTTTTAATTTTAACTTCATGTTTAGTCCTTGGTTTATTAAATTTTTACGCACTGTGATTCATATATTTGTTTTTTTTAATAAACCTAAAATATGTAGTAGTGAGGAAAAAATTCTATAGGCATAAAATGAATAAAAAAATATATAATAAAATTTGAATAGGGTTATTATAAGAAACTACTTACTTTTGGGACATTAGTATCCATTGCATAGCTGTTCATAAAGATAAAATATTAATATTCTCAGTAATGTTAAAAAAGACCATTATAAATTTATAATAAAATATTGATAATACTTAAACTAATATAATACAATAATGTTAGGATTTTGTGGTTAGTTCAATTATAAAAATATAAGAAAGTTGATTGTTCATTATTAATTGTTAAACCAATGATATCCATGAAAAGTATTGGATTTAATTTAAATGTAAATTTTGATATAATGAAATACAAAAATTTAATACACTTAGGAATGAAATGAAATTAATTAGCTACACGCTTATAATTCTAAATATCCTTTATATTTTTAAATATAGATGTTTTATTAACTAATAGCAAAAATAAACTAAAAAATGACTTTTTAAAAATCTTAATTTATTTATATGGTAAATTGTTTTAATTTTTTATTCAGTTATTTATTCATTTCCATATTAATTATAATTTCTAAATAATCAATAAGGAATTTTTTAATGTATTGCATCATAATATAATAGCATTTAAAATAACAAGGAAATTGTGATTTTCATTTAATACCTATGAATATATCATTCGAAACATGGAGTCCTATTTATTAAATGTTTTACCTATAGAAAATTAAATTAACATCATCTGTAGTGACTAGAACATGTTATGTGTATAAAATAAATTGAATAATTGTAATTATTTGAATTTATAAATTGTGAAAAATATTAAAAATTTAAATACACTTCATTTAGAGTGAAAAATTGGTGAAAATTATTTTATATAATGAAAAAAAATTATAATATAAAAAGATATCTAAAATATTGTAAATTTTTTAATACTAATAGAATTATTAAAACTACTAAAATTCTAAATCTGCCACCTTATGGGGAATATCATTATCTATCAATGTATATTAATGTTCACAAAGGATCATACAACACATTCAAGAATTAAAATGTATAATTAATATCATCACCATGATAAATGAAAATACATGGTTTGGGTAAAATATCTATTTTTATATAATATTAATATTATATATTATAGCTATTTATTAAATAAAAAATGTCATCCAATCATTTATTTTCATTAATAAAACTAATTGAACTGGATTCAACTCAAAAAATTTTATGGAATACATTAGAATAATCACTCACACCATTTCCCATTAATGTTTCCCACATAAATAATATGATATCATAACTATACCTTATTTATGAGTTCCATGAAAAACATAGAGATGATAAGTATGTGAAAATTTTGTTGTATTCAATATTTTCAATTATATAATTCTATAAAATAATCTAAATAACCATTTAAACTAAAATGTCAAAAAAATTGAAAAATAAAATAAAATGTATTTTAGTATTGGATATGTTATGAAATTAAAATTTCAAGATCTAAGGACCACAATTTTTATTATTTAAATATCCATCACAAACTAAATTATAACATTATTCAATAATTAAATTTCAAGTCAAAATTTTTAAATAAAAAATAATAGAGTCATTCTGATATACCCATTTGAAATTTACATCAATGTAATTTTTTTAAAAAACCATGTCCATGTGATCAACCACTCATCATATCTAAAATTATTCATGGCCACTTATACATATCATCACATTGTGTTACAGAATATTTTTTTGCACACATTAAAAACATTTTTTTAAATTATTCTACAACCTTTTATTAAATCTAATAATTATGTAAACTAATGATTTATTATAAAAAAGATAATTATATCATTTTATATGTATTTTTCATGTTCTAAAAAACATTTATCTTTTTTTATGTATAAATCACATCTAAAAATTAAATCATAAATGTTATATAGTTTTATAACCCCCCAAATCCCAGATGCATTAATCTTGATTAATGAGATAAACATCCACATGGCCTCAGATGCGTTCCTTTAAATGTAGTGGTTGGAAAATTTGTTCAATTAATAAAAATTTTTTTGTAATAATTATACCCAAAAAATATAAACAAGGAAAACACTAGTGGAATATAATTTTTAACTATATTTTTTTTAGAAATATAAATTAATCATTGTATATAAATCAAGTTAAAACAATAGCATACAAGGTCATAAAACAAATTTCAGAAGGAAATTATGTGATAAAAAAATATCATATAGAGACATCATAAAATATCATCATTACCATTTTCCCATCCATGAAACTATATTCATCTCTAAAAAAAATAATGTATTCATCTGAACATTAACTTGATTAAGAATTTATACATGTACGCTGATGTTTACATGTTGGATTGAACACAGAATTTTATTGTATACATCAATCACAACCATATATAATCATACATGATCAATCTAAAATTTAAAATGTTTATATTTTTAAATTGAATGTATTCTATTTAAAATCATCATCATGATGAATACATTTTCAAATTGTTTGAAAATTTTCAATTTATGAATAAAATTAGAGGAAAACCATTATCTAAATATGACGTAAATAAATTAATTATAAAACCACTGTTTATAATATTCTAAAACTGATATTTTCTATTTTGAAGTCTATTTTACAAAATCCATCTAGAAATAAAAATATATTAAGTGTAAATCATGTTTTAAAAAAATAAAAACCCTCATTTAAAAATTATTCTAATTATAATCCATGATTATAAAATTGAAAATAAGATACCAAAATAATATGAATAAAAGTATCTGAAAAAATCCTGGTTGTTATAAAAACATAATTAATGATATAATATTTTGTAATTTATAAAAAATTATTGAAATGTATTGCCATGAACACATGTAAAGGATCAAAATATTAAGATATTAACTACTTATCCAAATTACCTACCCATCCCATATTGTTAAAAAGTTTATAACCTAACCATTAATCAATATTTTTAATCTCTTAATAAATAAACCATATTATAAGGGTATATTATATATACCAATGTCCATGTATATAGATATTGGGATAATGAAAAATAACATCACTCGTTTATATTTCAATACTAAAAACATATCATCACAATATATCTATGTATTTTTTTTTAAATAATACAAAACCAATTCCACTATTAATCTCAAAACCCTCTACGAATGTAAGCATCAAGAGGAAAAAATATTATAAACACCCATAATTAAATAAGATAAAGGTAAATAAATATATTTTCAACAAATCAATGTAATATATTTTATTGAAAAATATTAATTGAAAAAAAAATTAATTTATTTATAAAATTAATCATTTAAAAATAAAATCAAATGATTTTATTAAAAATACATATCTTGACTAAAAATCACGATGAATAATGAAATCCCAAAATTTTAAAAAAATGGGAATTTGTTTGAAAAATGTGATTCAAAGCCTATAAAATTATTTATATCAAATATGGAAGCATTAGAGTAATTATATTTAAATGTTATAAAAAATTAATATTTATATTATACATAAGATTTCATTTTTTCACTAAAACTATTTTATAAGTCTTTTATTGTTAATTTTGAGACATCTTGATCCTATGATAGTATTTGAAAATAAAACTATCAATTCTTATTTTCAATATTGTAACATCCCAGAAAAATATAGAATAATACATATTCCATATTTATTAATATTTGTGAATTATATATTAATTTTACTTTAAATGGGTTTCTATGTTCGATAGTGTACCTGATATGCAACAACAAGTTTCTTTGAAATATTACATTGCATACTAATAATATATTATTATTATTTTAAATGAGAGTTAAACTCATAGCTGTTTTATTGGTGGTAATGAAAAAAACTAACTGAAATATGATTATACATGTTTGTTAAATATATTTACATTTATCCAATAAATGATAAAGGTTTAAAATGTGAACGAATCTAATTTTAAGCATAATTTACATTAAAATGTCAATTTACCACCTTATAAGGGAGAACCCACATTAAATATAGTTTTTTTCACATCAATACATTCTAATTGACCAAATAAAATCTTTATTTAGAATGGGGACATCAGAATTTACTTAGTGTAATTTTTTGGAATTTTTCCGATAATGTTCATTTTTTAATGAATTGTGAAAATATTGTATTTTAATTCAAAACTGCGTCTTAATCTAATTTATTTATATAGATACATTAACTTATTAATTGGATTTAAAGTTTATATAAAATATATTTTTACCATTTAATCCAATTTTGGTCATTGAAACGAATTTCACTTTGAAATTGGACATAAACAAGAATCAATCTTTTGATAGTTATTGTTTATTAAAAATACTCTATTTGTTTTGATAATGAGAATTAATTTTAAAATTAAGTAATTCAAATTATATGTTTTAAATTTCAAAAAATTGACTTCATTTTTTTAATTCGGAATATCAAATATAGAATAGGATGAATTTTTGATATATTTGTGAAAAACATTAATTTTTGATTAATTCTAAAACCACTTAGTAGTAGTTTAAAAAACTGAATTTTTCATTTAAATAAAATTTTACAACTTCTGTGAATTGAATTTCGAAAATCCGATATACATGGTTGTTTTTAGATAGTAAAATGTGGTTCAATAAGATGATAATAATTTTTGGTGGATTGTAACTTTTGACTTTTATTTACCGCGTTCAAAGGTAAATAGTGTAATTCAAGGTTAAAAGAATATTGTAATAAATCAAAATTACTTTAACACATATCATAACCTTATTGGATGTGTAATGGATGACCATGGAAATCATTGGGACTATTTTAGGACCCCATGGTGCCACATATTAAAGATAGTGACACTTTAGATTAATTAATTTAATGTAATATAAAAAATGATATAAACAAAAATGTATTAGTAAAATAATTTTTATATGGTGTTATATAAATATATTTTTGATTATATATATTAATAGTAAAGATAAAAGAGTTTACTACATCATGGTATTTTTTTTTATAATTTTTGGATATCAGATAAATTAAATTATTTATTACACTATAATGATGAAGTGTTTACCTCATTAATAACTGATTTAAATAAATAAGATTATAATGATTAAAATATTATCCAAAACATATCCAATTCTGATTGGATGATTTTATTTTGAATATGAGTCATATTATCCTATAATTTAATGATTTTTGGACCTTTTGAAACCTATTATAAGTTTATAATAAAATTATATTTTTCACACTTTTCTAAATAGCCCCTCCTCTCCTTATAAAAGGTGTCCACTTATAACCTATTTCATACACCTATCAAGACATTTGTCTCATCCGAAATCTGCCCAATTAAGATCACTACATCCATATCTTCCACCTAGAAGACTTACCTTAGCCAGAAGGAAATTCAATAAGTCTTATGGTTCAATCCAAAGGGAGTTATCCCAAATTAAAGGCAACCGTTTTTCTTAAATTGTTTTCTTTTATATTACTTCTCCAAACCCTAAAATATTTTTATTCCATTATTTTGTAACAACACCAGTATCCTAAATATACTAGGATGTTGTTAATAGAAGTATTATAATTACATATACACACACCTCCATCTAATCGAGGAAGAAAATAATATTTCTGTGGATGGAAAACTAATGCCTCACGAAACGATGATTGTTCAAATATCTCCAACCGCCTCTAATGGTGTCCATTACGATGTAATTGTATTTATATGTGATATATATTATTTTTATGTTTTATTTATGATTTTTTACTTCCCATTTATTGCACGCCTATATGGTTCTTATATTTGGTAAATACGATAATCTCATTTGAGGAAGTGCAGACTACCGCCACTCAATGTGATGTGACTCGTTAATTCCTTATGTGGGATGTATAAAGGATGGAGTTAATGGTATTATATATAAAATTTTACTGTAATTATAATATACCTAAGTATCATTATGTTTTAATTCCATTAAAATAAGAAATAAAAATGAAATTAGTATTCATGCGTACGTACGTCTTACCGTCTCCATGAACGGTGCATTTCATTTATTACCCCTAAATGATATGTACTCTTATAAATACATGTATATGATGGATATCTATTATGTATATGATATATAAATAATTAATGTCATTCTGGATTTAATGAACTACTGGCCACATGGACAACTTGAAAATATAAGGTGTTCATTTTTTACTCAAGTACCAAATTTCGACAAAATAATCGTTATTAACATAAATGATTTAATAAAGTTTATAACATGGTATTAAGTGATATAAAAGTTATAATAAACTTTAAAAAGGTTCTTAAGAAAGTATAAATTATCTTTATTTTGTTATTCAGAAGATTAAAAAACGATTGAGTCAAGTCGGACACGAGGTAAGGGACTTTGTCTCAATCTCCATTCATTGAAGGATATTTTGATAATATATATACCTTCTTCTTTTATATGGTGTATAATTAAGACACTTTGACTTTTACATTCATTGAAATGGAATATTTTTTCTATGAAGAATTTTACTAAACGACAAAAGGAATTTTTTTAAGGTTTTCGGCGACAATGACCTCTCCACCGTCTTAATCGTTATTTGGCTTCCTCTATAAGCCATAATTTTTATTAACGGAATAGAATTCCCTTATTCTGATTTTTGCTTTTTTGGTATTGAAAATGGTTTTTGAAAACGATTGATTTTTTCAATGTCATGAAATGATTTCTTGTGATTGAAAATTTAATGTTATTACTGAAATGTTTACATTTTGAATAATTTATGTGTTATGATTTTATAATGGTACATGGACATTTTATGGGTGGTTTTGTCATAAACCAAATGATGGGTGGTTCTATGAATACCAGAACGAGTGGTTACGTTATAACCTCCAATGCATTGGGTATAGAAGTCGACCGTATGGCTAATCCATTTAGTGATATGTGTGGAAGTCGACCGTATGATTATTCTATTTAAGTATGTTTATGTCCAATGTTACCTTTATATGTTAGGTGTTCATTATATGGGATTTATGGTGGACTTTTGGTTACAAAAGGGTATGTAATGATCTTTTATTTATTTAAGTGTATTTACAACTTCTTAATGGTAAAAAGTATTACTTACGTTAAAGTATTCATGGTTTACATATTGGTTTAAAAAAACTATCAGTTTTCCTTCATTGTGTATCCCTTACTGAACTTTATATGCTCATCTCAAGTTTTTGAAATATTTTTCACAGGAAATAATGAGGAATAGGGTTAAGGATGGGATCATGGATATGTCACGATGTCTTAAACATGGAACTGGACATGACACTTTTTTCAAGAGTTCATTTTTTGTAAAAAAAATGGAAACTATGTAGAAGTGTCTAATTTGTAATCTTTAGAGATGTAATAGTTCTGTCCTAATTATATAAAACTCTAAACCTAAAAATATACTCAATTTTAATTATTCATTTAATTCAATATTATGAAATGTTTATGGTCGGGTCCGTATAGTTGGTATTAGAGGTCAGTTTAGATAATTTTATGAGTTAGGGTATTGTTAAATAAATGTCCATAAATTAATTTATGATAATATTGAAATCAAACATAATTTAAAGATTATCATCTTTCTTCATCTACGATATGTATATGCTAAGAAATATTTTTTTTAATGGAAATAAAGAATATTTTTTGGGAAGGCATACAGAGGAGAATGACCTTCCAAATCAGCAATCTGAGATGGTCAAAATCAGAAATGAAGAGTTTCCTGCAGTGATGGATCAGTTTAATTAGGTGATAAATGGTGGTTGTGTTTATTGATGATAATTTTGGTTTATTCCAAAATTAAATAGAAAAATGAACTTCATTTAAGGGTTGTCTTGCAATCCTTAAAAGATAATAAACTGTTTGGAAAATTTAGAAAGTGTGTGTTTTGGTTAGAAAAAAATTCTTTCCTTGGTCACATTGTTTCAAAAAATGGAATAAGTGTTGATCCTACTAAATCATAAGTAATTTAAGAATGGCCGAGACCAAAAAATATATCCAAGATCCATGGTTTTCTTGGTTTGGCAGGTTGTTACATGAGGTTTGTTATGAATTTTTCACGGTTATCTAGTTCATGGACTATGTTAACTCAAAAAGTTGTTATGTTCCTTTGGACAAAAGAATGTGATGATTGTTTTCAAAAATTAAATAGAAGATTTGTGAATGCTCTAGTTTTAGCACTGCCTTCCAGAAATTGTGAGTTTGTTATCTATAGTTTTTCTTCGTTGAAAGGACTTGGATGTGTCTTTATGCAGAATGATAAGGTAATTACTTTTGAATAATGTTAGTTGAAACCCCATGAGTTAAATTATCTAACACATGATTTGGTATTAGCTGTTGTTGTTTTTGAAATAAAAATTTGGAGGCATCATTTTAGTAGAGTGAAGTATGAAATATATACTTATCACATAAGTTTGAAGTATATAGTCACTCAAAAATAATTGAACATGAGTCAGAGGAGATGGATGGAATTAATCAAGGATTATGATTTCATGATTCATTACCATCCGGGAAAAGAAAACAAAGTGGATGATGCTTTGAGCTGAAAAATTAAGGTCTCATTAGCCATGCTATGATTGGAATGAGATCCTTTGGTTTTTGATTTGATGAACTTTTTCATAGAGGTTGTTGGTGTAGGAAATTATTCTGTTTTGTTTTAGGTGTTATTAAAATCATATCTATCAGATAGAATAAAGCAAGCGCAGAAGGAAGACATTGAGTTTCAGAAAAAGGTAGTGTTGGTACAGAAGGGTATATTGCCTGATTTTAATGTTGATAATGATTGTGTTTTGAGATTTGGAAAAAGAGTATGTGTGCCTCGTGATTCAATGTTGAAGAATGAGTTGTTATGTGAAGCTCACAGTTCCCTGTTTTCAGTTCATCATGGCAGTACTAAGATATACATAGATCTTCAGGAGTATTACTGGTGGGATGAAATGAAAAGAAATATTGAAGATTTTATTGTGATGCATTTGACTTGTCAGCATGTTAAAGTAGAGCGGCAGTTACCGAAAAGGATTCTTCAGCCTCTTCCAGTGCCAAAGTGGAAAAGGGAAAATATATCCATGGATTTCATTGTGGGATTACAAAAGACATCTTGAGGAAATAATGCAATCTGTGTTCTAGTTGATCGATTGACTAAATCATCACAATTACTTCCTATAGGAGATACTTTGTCTCTAGATCAACTTGCTCAGTTTTATGATAAAGAGATAGTCAGGTTGCATTGAGTTCCCAACTCCATTGTATCTGATCATGATCACATGTTTACTTATAACTTTTTGAAAGGCCTTCAGAAGTTGTTGGGTACAGAATTAAATTTTAGTACAGCTTTTCACCCTTAATCCGATGGACAGTCAGAACGAACAATTCAGAACATATAGGATATGCTATATGATTTTTCACAAGATTACTAAGTAAGTTGGGACCAACATATTTCTTTGCTTTAATTTTCATATAATAATAGTTTTCATACCAGTATACAAGTGAATCTATTTGAGGAATTATATGGAAAGAATTGTCGAACTCCAACTATTTCGGATGAAGTAGGTGAAACGAAGCTGATAGGACCCGTATTGGTAGAAGAGATGCCAAAGAAAGATCAGTTGATTCAGAAGAACATGATAACTGATCAATATAGACATAAAAGTTATGCAAATAATCGGAGGACAGATATTTCTTTTAAGGCAGGTGATCATGTCTTTCTCAAAGTTTTTCCATGGAAATGTGTGATGTGTTTAGGTTAGAAGGGAAAGTTGAGTTCTTGGTTCTTTGGACCTTATGAAATTATGGAGAAAGTTGGATCAGTTTCATACATAGTGGCTTTACCTCCATGTTTATCTTAGGTACACAATGTTTTTCAAGTTTCGATCTTGAGAAAGTATATACCAGATCCATCTCAGGTTTTGAGCCTAGAGGTAGTTTAGTTGAAAGAGAATCTCTCTTATGAAGAACAAACAGTTCAGATTCATGAATGTAGAGAGAATGTGTTGCGGAATAAGGTAATTAACCAGGTAATGGTTTTTTAGAAAAACCATACGTGTGAAGAGGCAACATGGGAATCTGAAAATGATATGAGGGATAAATACCCCCACTTATTTTGATAAGTAAAATTACGAGGGCACAATTCCTAAAATGGGGGAAGGATTAACAACCCAGGTAAATATAGAATAAGACATATTTCATATTTATTAATATTTGTGAATTAAATATTAATGTTACCATATATGAGTTTCTATGTTTGATAGTGTACCTGATACGCAACAACGGGTTTCATTGAAATCTTACGTTGCACACTAATAATATAATATTATTATATTAAATACTAGTTAACTCCTAGCCATTGTATTGTCTATAATGAAAAAAAACTACAATATGATTATACATGTTTGATAAATATATTTAAATTTATCTATTAAAAGTTAGAGGTTTAAAATGTGAATGAATCTAATTTTTAGCATAATTTAAATTAAAAGGTCGACTTACCACCTAATAATGGAAAACCCACATTAAATATAGTTCTGTTCACATTAATACATTCTAATTCACCAAATAAAATCTTTTTTTATAATGGAGACATCAAAATTTACTTTGTGTAAATTTTTGGAATTTTTCCGATAATGGTCATGTTATAATGAATAGTGAAAATATTTTATTTTAATTCAAAACTGCATTTTAATCTAATTTAATTATATAGTTAGATTATCTTATTAATTGGTTTTAATGTGTAATTAAAATATATTTTTATGATTTAATCTAATGTTTGTCATTGAAATTAATTTCACTTTGAAATTGGGCATAAACAAGAATCAATCTTTTGATAGTTATTATTTCTTAAAAACACGCTATTGGTTTTGATAACAGGAATTAATTTTAAATTTAATTAATTCCAATTCTATGTTTTGAATTTTTAAAAATAGACATCATATTTTGAATTCAGAATATCCAATATAGCTTAGGCTGAATTTTTGGTAATTTTCTGGAAAACATTAATTTTTGATGAATAGTGAAACCACTTAGTAGTAGTTCAAAAAACTAATTTTTTCAATTAAATGAAATTTTACAGCTTCTATGAATTGAATTTTGAAAATATGACATACATGGTTGTTATTAGTTAGTAAATTTTTTTTCAATAAGATGAAAATAAATTTTTGTGAATAGTAACATTTGACTTTTATTTACCGCGGTTAAAGTTAAATAGGGTAATTAAAGGTTAAAAAAATAATTTCATAATTCATAATTAACTTAACATATTTCCTAACCTTATTGGATGAGTACTGGCCAACCATGGGCATTTTTGGGTCTATTTTGGGACCTCATGTAGCCACTTATGAAAGATAATGACACTTTAGATTAATTAATTTAATGTAAAGGAAAAAATAAAATAAACAAAAATCTTTTAGTAAACTAATTTTTATATGGTGTTATATAATTTATATTTTTGACTATAACTATTAATTGGAAATATAAAAAGATTTCATACATCATGTTATTTTTTATATAATTTGTAGACATAATATAAATTAATTTTTTATGACACACTAATGAGGTAGTGTTTACATCATTAATAAATGATTTAAAAAATGAGATTATAACAATTAAAATATTATCCAAAACATGTCCAATTATGATTTGATGATTTTATTTCGAATATGAGTCATGTTATCCTCTACTTTAATGATTTTTGGACCTTTTGAAACTGAATATTATATTATAATAATATAATATTTTCACAATTTCCTAAAGAGCCCCTCCTCTTTTTTATAAAAGGAGACCACTTATAACCAGTTTCTCACACCTATAAAGACATTTAGATCGTCCAAAATCTACCCAATTAAGCTCTATACATCCCTATCTTCCATTGATATGCCTTACCTTAGGCATAAGGCACATCAAGAAGTCCATTGGTTCAAACCAAAGGGAGTAACCCAAATTAAAGGTAATGGTTTCTCTTAAATTGTTTTCTTTTATTTTACTTCTCCAACCCCTAATCCCTTTTTATTCAATTATTTTGTAACAGCACTAGTATCCTCAATATACTAATATTTTTTTATGATAAGTATTCAAACAACACTTACACACACCTCCACCTAATAGATGAAGACCATAATGTTTTTGTGGATGGAAAACTATCGCCTCATGAAATGATGATTGTTCAAATATCTCCAACCACCTCTCATGGTGGCCATTATAATGGAAATGTATTTATATACAATATATATTAATTTTATGTTTTCATTATGCTTCTGTACATTCCATTTATAGCACGCCTTTATGGTTTCCATAGTGGGTAAATATGATAATCTCATTTGAGAAAGTGCACACTACCTCCCCCTCAAATTGATGTGACTCGTTAATGCATTATGTGGGATTTATAAAGGATGGAGTTAAAGATATTATATATGATATTATTCTATATTTATAATATACCTATGTACGATTACCTTTTAATTATAATAAAATAAGAAATATAAATGAAAGTACCGTTCATGCGTACGTACGTCTTACCGTCTCCATGAACCGTGCATTTCATTTTTTACCTTGAAATGTTATGTACTATTATAAATTCATGTATATGAATGATATATATGATATATATAATATCTAAATAATGAATGTAATTTTGGATATAATGGACTATTGAACAGATGAAAAACTTGTAAATATAAGATCTTCATTTTTGACTCATGTACCAAATATCGACAAAATGAACGTTATTAACATAAACGATTAAATAATGTTTATAACATAGTAATAAGTGAAATAAAAAGAATAATAAACTTGAAAACGTTTCTTAATCAAGTAGAAATTAACTTTAGTTTATTATTCATGAGGTTAAAGAATGATCGAGTCAATTCAGACATGAGGTAAGGGACTTCGTATCAATCTCCATTCATTGAGGCATATTTCGATAATTTAATACCATTTTCTTTTACGCGGTGTATAAGTAAAACCCTTTGACTTTTACTTCCATTCAAAGAGAAAATTTTTTCTACTAAGAATTTTTCTAAACAAAAATCAGAATGTATTTAAGGTTTTTGTTGACAATGACCTCTCCACCGTCGTAATCATTATTTGGCTTCCTCTATAAGCCTTAATGTTTTTTTGAAAGGAAATGAAATACCTTATTCTGATTTTGGGTAGTTTGGTATTGAAAATGGTTTTTAAAAAGGATTTATTATTTCAATATCCTGAAATTATTTCTTGTGATTTCAAATTAAATATTATTTGTGAAATGTTTATATTTTCATTATTTTAGGTGTTTTGATTTTATAATGGTACATGGACATTTGACGGGTGTTTATGTGATAAACAAAATGATGGGTTGTGTCGTGAATACCAGGAATGGTGTTTACATAATAAAATCCAATGCATTGGGTATGGAAGTCTGTCGTATGGCTTTTCCATTTAGTGATATGTGTGGCAGTCGACAGTATAATTATTCCATTTAAGTATGTTTGTGTCCCAAGTTACCTTTATATGTTATGTGTTCTTTATATGAGGTTTATAGTAATTTTTTGGTTACATAATCATATGTAATGATTTTTGTTCAGTGAAGAGTATTTACAACTTCAAAAGGTGAAAAAAATTACTTATGTTAAAGTATTCATGGTTTACTTGTTGTTTTAAAAAACTAATAGTTTCCCTTCTCTGTGTATCCCTTACTGAGCTTTTTATACTCATCCCATGTTTTTTAAATGTTTTTCACAAGACATAAGATGGAATAGGGTCAAGGATGGGACCATGGAAAAGTAATTTTGTCATAAACATGGAACCAGACATGACTCTTTTTTTCAAGAGTTCATGTTCTGTAAAAAAATGGAAACTCTGTAGAAGTGTCTACTTTGTAATATTTTGATATGTAATTGTTATGTCTGAAATCTCTAAAACTCAAAACCTGATAAGATCCACAATTAGAATTATTCATTTAATTCAATATTATGTAATGTTTAAGGCTAGGTCCTTATAAATATATAAAATATCACGATCCTTAAATTTATTATTCAGTATTTGAATTATAGGTTCATGTTGAGAAATAGATGAGTGAAATATAGAGATCTAAAAACCAAATTTATTAAATAACTTTGATTATTAGTTTTTTCTTGCATCCCAAAAGTAAGATAAATTGATCAAAAAATTAAGAAAACCATCTTATATCAATGATGATATTCCTCAAAACTAGTTAAATCCTATTTAATATATAAATTGATGTGAACAATGTAACCCCGAGAGTTTTAAAACACAAAATTGGATTCATCCCTGAATAAATTATTTTAATACATGGTAACTAAATCATAAACTTAATCTTATATTTCTAATAGACCCAAATTTTCAAATATGCATTGTTTTTTTAATAGTGAATTTATTACAACCCCAAATTTCCATAAATCAATAGCCAATATGCATGGTTATCTTAACAATGCATTTGTCCATACATTACTCACAACCTAAATCTTAAAATCAAATAGTCACATTATAATGCTCATAATCATTCACCGAATGATTAATTTAGTTAAACCTTTATATATTACAATTTTTAACTAGAAACAACGAAAAAAAATTGAATTCTAATATGTATAATAGTTGGTGTCATAAAACTGATTCATTATGTCTATCATCTTCACTAATAGACCCCACAGTGAAATAAGAGCATGTTTTAGGCGTTATCATAATGTCTATGTGAATATATTAATCAATTTAAAATTTGTATATGAAACTATCTTTTCATATTTTTATAAAACTATAATCCATATTATTTATAAGATAATTTAATATGAGTAAATACATAAATAAATATTGTTCTTCTTAGGTTATGCTCAAATTTTTTCATATTATTTTATGAATATAATGTATTCTCGACAATATCAATAGTCAATTGTTCGTCCAATTATAACATGAGGAATATTATTCTTACATCACCAATTATACTCCCCTTATTAACTTAAATGGAGTCATAATTAGTTTCTCATAAAAAATATATACATGTGTATATAGACTATTATGATTTTATAAATATAAATCTTGCATTCCATAAGAGATATCGCTTTCCGAATCCTCCCTATTTATACATTATTTCTAATTTATAATGGAATCCATTGGGATATTCAAGTTTCCTTCATTATTTCCAAAAAAATCCTTTGATATTTACAATGGGATCAAAATACACCTTCAATGATGATATTATTGGTTGTATAATACAAGAGGTCCTCCTTTTTCCCTTTTCATGAGATAAATTCCAATGTAAAAGAAATTTTTTTTTCAACCATATATTTCTTAAAAGATAGATCACATTACATGCTTATATTTCTGATTTAGCAGCATAATCAAATTGATGTATAATGTTATAACCATATCATTATCAATTTTTAAATATCTCGTAAAACCAAATGTTTTTTAAACCATTTCCAATAATTGTTGGACACTTATTTCATTATAGTTAAAATTGATTCATCCAATTAACCTTCACCTAACCCCTTATATTCAACCTATGGAGATTCATTTTATTTCATATTTAGTCTCATGTTTAACATCACATTTTATCATCTTCTCTATAGACATTATAGTCTCTTCCATGATTCTTACAGATTTTTTTTTAAATTAGAATTATTTTTATTACAGAACACCATGATCCATCCTGAGTTTTTTATCTATTCCACAAATATATTTTCATACATTAACAAAACATCCATCACAAAAATCATTATTAGTTAAATTTCACTCAACTTCACTACCCCAACTTACTATATTCTCATGATCACATATTTTTCTAGTATAGTTCTCTATATATTACATATAGATTATTTCAAATATCATTTTATGTTTCCCAATAAAAGAATCCTCATATATATATATATATCATTTTTAAGTATAGAATATAACATATATTGTGTATCACTATCACAAACACTTTTAACATCTTTACAAATATGAAAATCCGGAAACATATATGTTTCCATAGTATCTCTATATTATTACTGATAAAAAGTATAATAAATGTATTTATCATGAAATTTTATACACCTAGAAATAGTAACTCTTTACATGATCAACATATTGAGAAATTCATTTAAAATTGAATCTTTGGAAAAAGTGATCAATGTAAGAAATTACAATACTTGATACAAAATATTATAATTTGAGGCCATAGAAATTACCACCATGAGAGGTGAGGAAGACTGATTTGTGTTCATATTAGAACAATTTTAGACTCTTTAAATTTTTATCCTTTAATAACCAATAAGATATTTAATAATTAGTATCAAGGTACAAATTTATTTTCACATACATTTTACTCATTATCATCAAAAAATACCCTTAGAAGAATATATAATAGTGGGTATATAGAATTTAATTTCTTCACCTAACATGTGATAAAATAAAAGTGTGGGGGAATTTACTTATTGATGGTATCTGTAAATGTATTTATATCAAATAGGGTTTACGAACACCACCCATTGGTAAAAAAACATGTGGATTTATGGATCAATTCCACTAAAAAGATGGAAATACTAACATATCATCATCATATAAATATTAATATATTTATAATGAATAAAGTAACCTTATAATAGTTCTATTATTTTTGTTATAATTCATCCATGATTAACTATTACTTGTATGCTCTGATATATAGTGATCCACACATTCATCTTCACTCAATCACACTGATTTATAATCAAATATCACACTATAAACCCCCATTGGAATTAATGTATCTTTCATGAATTATTCACCTTTTGTAATTCGAATGACCACAAGGCCAGTTTCATTGTATGAAATCTAATGGTAGAGGTTTCTAATGGATTATTGACAAGTTATCATGAAAATGATGCTTATGATGATCTCTAGAGCGTGAAGTGGGATTCTTCACCATTTTGGTAAAGAAAAAATGTTGGGTAGTAGTATTCATCATAGGGGATCAAATAATAATTTTTACAATGACATCAAATTATAGAGTGTATTTGGTGTAGTGTCTTGCATTTTCATAAAGAAAAGTACCTACCTAATTGTTGTGGCTTTGGGGGTGATGACAAAGGTATTGGTTTTTGGATGTTTTTTTTGGACGTTAATTCATTTCTAGGGTAGTTAATCCATGATGATAGGATGTAGTGTAGTCCCCATCAGGTTATTAGGAATTTAGTTGAAGAAAAATTGGTTATGTCATATACCTTTTCAAGTTAACGAGGTTCCACAATGGATTAGTCTTTTCATTTCCGTGGTCCCGTCTCAACCTAATAGAGAAATCGATGGTTCATTATGGGAGCCTTTAAAAATAGGGTTGTGTTCTGGTTATGGGTTTCATACCATTTTACATTATATTTTTATCCAATTTACATAATGTTGGATAATTATTCATTGGTATCTTATAAATTTGGGACTATATATATATATTCATGAAGAAAAAAAACTGACCACTTGTATAGAATTTATATCATTTATTGAGTGACCTAGGTGAATTCCAATAGGTTCTCTCATACCCATTTCACATTATTTTTACCATGCACAGAGAGTATTGAGCCATTGTTGTTTAGGTAATTTCTCGTCTTTGTTTCTCTTAGTATCTCTTTATTTATTCATCTATGACAATTTTTCTTCTAAAAACCATTGTTTTTAAGGTTCTTTGGGAAATTGGTTTATGTGGTTTTTGTTTCCAAATATATTTAGGGTGTTATTATTCATTAAGGTGTTGGGTGTTGGCCTTCCTTTTTATCCAACATTGCATAGTGGATCGTAAATCATTATTTGAGGTATGAGATGTCAAACATATCATCATGTGATTCATGGAGGAGGAGTTTAATCATTTTTACATATGGTATAACAGTTTTCACTAGACTACTAAATATGATTAAATGTTTAATTGAAATTGAATGGGATGAATAATATTTTTTTAAATAGATTTTGATATTAACATTGTAATATGATTATAGAATCTAAATTCCCCAAATAAAATTATTGCCATTATGGGATTTTTTTTATTTTACATGTGTTGTGGAATTTTTTGAGCATCATTTTTTTAATATAATTTAAATTTATTCCTCTTATTACTTATATTATATTAATTAAATAATTACCAAAATATATTTAAATATTATGTGATAATGACCCCAACACAATGAAGTGAAATTCACAAAAGTCCACTTTATAATCTGAATAATGATATGTTTTTTGATATGAATGATTTTGTTGTGTGTGCTTAATTTGTGAATAGTAGATGGGTTGTTGTGTAGAAGTGTTGTCTATAGGGGGGGGGGGGTGTGATGTGCAGTTGTGATATGGGGTTGTTATGTGATCCATTATCTAGTTTTTCTATGGGGTGGGTATTATAAAAATCATGATGTGATGTGTCTATAAAATAGAGGATGTTTATGTGGCAATCAATAGTGGTTTTGAGAGGTTAGTTGGTCAGATGAGGCAAATAGTCTGTTTTTTTGTGTTGTTGTGTTGTCCTAGTCACTTTTGTAGTATTGAAATAAGATGAAAATATTGAATTTGAAATGACATGGAATGGTTTTGTTAATGGAATGTAAATAGAAAATTCATAAATTAAAAGTGGAAAGTGTGGTGAAATGTGGTTTATGTTTAATATTAAATTAAATAGGAAAAATAATTAAATTAATTGGTATGATTATGGGACAAGATGTAAATGATGTATCAAAAAATGGATGATGTTGAAAAATAAGATGAAATGTGAATTTGGCTTTGTAACATTGTCTGCTGATGTGTTATTATTGGTGGTTGAGAATGTGATAGTTTTTTGAAGTTTGGATGTGATGTTTTTAGTTATTTATTTATTTCTTGTGAACCAATATATTTTTCTTTTTGTGGATACATATATATATATATATATACATCTCTGTGTGTGTGTGTTTCTATGTGTGTCTTCCATGTTAGTTTCCTATGATTTTCTAAAAGCACCCAACCATTTATAGTTCTATTTGTGGGGAAAAACATTTTTCATTTCTTTTCAAACATCCTACTGATAGGGATGGACTGATGGCTACCCACTCTATCCTACTATCTCTTATATTTGATATTAAAATTCATTGGTTGTGGTGGAAAAATTTAAATTGTAACTACTGAATTGTCATGGGATGTGATGTACATGGTGTATTCGGGTGAAATATTGGTGTTATTAATAATTTAATAACTTATTATACAGTACCATTTCTGATTTTATATGAAATGTACATAATTAGTGTGAAATATTAATGTTTTAATACTAAATAATTTTTTTGGACAATTTTAGAAGTAGTCCAATTGAGTTAATGGTCTCACTCCATAAGTGCTAATTTATTCATTCTCTTCAAACGTTCAAGAGACAATGTATGGAGTCTCAGATAAAAATTTCAAAACCCAACTCAAAAGTCAAATGGGTGAAATGAATCATTTTAAATCAGTCCACCATTTGGTCCATGAAATATAATCTGTATAATATTGTATACATATCTAATGACGTAGTCATAAAATAAATATGAGATATTTCACTGTGAAAGAAGAGATATAAGTGGCCATCTTTGTTGAATAATGTTTACTAATTTGAAGGCATCTTCTTTTTAAAAAAGAAATTTACATTTCGGACAACTATAAAGCATCGAATGAAATGGATAGATAATCATTGTTTAATCAAACCACCATAACATTGGATCCATAAGTCCAAATGATTCTATATTATGAGAGAGGTAGGACAAATTTATTTTCTATAACTTTTTAAAAGAGTCTATCTCTATATTGGTCTGTCTTAAAAGCCCAATTGGCAATGAAATTGGAGGGATAGATAAGGAATGGGAAAAAACCTCATCCTTGGGATATAAATACATCCCCCTCCTCTCCATCAAAAGAGTTGGTATTTCATAATATAGTAGGATGAATTGGAACTACCAAAGCTATTCTATTGGCTTTGTAAGACCATACATACTCATGTTTTCAATTGAATAACCCTTCTTCCTCAATTTTTTTTCATTTAATTTTTTTGTTCTTTGTTTGTAATTGTGTATGTGTATGTTTTTTAAATTCTATTTTAATGAATGAATTTTCTTCTTTCATCTCTTATTCTCATCCACATCTTGTAGTTATATATTGATTTTGTTATAATAGTTTAAATACAGTAGAATCCCCTTCCCTTATTTTTCATTCTCATTTAATCTAATGTTCATTTTTAATTATCATCATCATTCGTGTGTGTGTCTGACGCACCACTCTTTTCTTATCCCTTTTTTATATTATTAATTTAACATAATAATAATAATAATCAAATTACTAATGATTTCAATGGCTGAGTAAACCTTTCATTTGGGTGAGTTATAATGTTTGGATTTTAAGTGATTGAGAGTATTTTCTCGATGAATATTTTTCAAATTATCATTGTTTATATTGGACATTACATGTTATTGATTAATGAAATTTTTTGTTTAACTTGTTGATCACATGGATTATTGGAACCATAAATACACAATAATAAATAAGATATGATCGATATTAGAACCCTATATTATGTTAAAAATTGGATTAAATCCTTAAATCTTAGGAATTCCAGTCAATGTTATCTTGTTAAGTGGGTGTTAATTTAAATGCAGTATAAATCCATGTTCTAGGATATCACAAGCACAACTCCCTAAAAATTAATTGAAACCAATCTTTATAAAATAGTTATATCAAACACCAATTATTAATCACTTCTTTTACGATCATCAAACAAACCACCCAATTGAAAATACAATCAACTATAAACAATCAACTAATAAAAAGTATCATCAGTGAGGATTCATCCTATGTGCGGTTATACACATTAGCAGAGCACCAGATCCTTGAGTTTGTGGACCGTCAAGCTGAATTTCATTCTTTAGTTTTCATTAATATGATTGAGGCATTTTCTGAACAACATGAGAATCACATTCATCAAATAGAATTCCATTTCCCTTACATTAATCCTCCTTTAGCCTATGAAAACTATTTTATTGATAACCACATTACATGTCCAATACCTTTTCATACCAAATATCCACATGGATTTTCATTTAATAATTTTCTGAAATTTATTTGTGGGGGATTTTATTTCATTTAGGGTACACTTTGTTTATCTCACAATGTTATCATATTATTGAGGGAAAGAATCCATTTTAGTGTGGTGGGAGAGGTTTTCATTTAGTTACTTTTGGGGAATGTATTATACTTTCATTTATGTAATTTTGTAAATGTTATTGACATGTGTTCAAAAATTCAAAAAATAAATAAAGAAAAGAAAAAATATTGGATGTGTCTTTGTCTAGTCAAAAATCACTATTCTTAAACCTTTGATCTTGTTATAATATTACAAACAATGTCTTTAGGAGATCAATCATGGGTTAGGATATTAGTGTGATATCTCATTCAAATTTTACTTTCAAAAAATGCAACAAAAAAAAGGAGAAATTAAATTCCTAAAAAATGAACACTTATACTATTGAGAGAAGATTGGTGTTTTATACATATTTCATCTTCTCATACCCTTCATGTATTCTTACTATATTTTTTTTCTCCACATAATAAATCCATCCGGAATATGTTTTTTCATTTCCTTACATGTCTCATTTCAATAACAAAAGTTCATTGATTTTTCCATGTTGGTGTTTTACCCCAATTTTCAAATATTTTAGATATCATATTCTTACTATCCCATATCCATTTAAATCCCCATAAAAGTTGTCATGACTTTTGAGAACTTTAGGATAGGTAATGTAAGTCTAGAGCTCTTTCGAAATGTAATATTTTCACTTCTTGTTGGCGAATGAGTGAAGCTCCGAAAATTTATTTTATCATCTTGAGAGGAGAATGTTTTCTGTGCGCCAATTTTCCATTTCAAAATTTGATATTGAAAAATTGAATTGATTTTGGAACATTTTTTATTTAACAAATTGTTGTGGAATTCAAGATGGATGAGGGAAATTCTCAAAACCTCCATTGAGTGGGGAAAACAAAATGTTAATATTTGTTGGGGAGTGAAAATGATATTGTAATGTTTTATATTTGTTTCAAATGAGGTCATTCATAAAACTATTTTTGTGGGAGTTGATGTTATTAATATTTTCCTAACTTATTATGTACTCCCTTTACTGATTTTATCTGAAATGTGGATAATTTGTGTGAAATATTAATGTTTTAGTACTAAATATAATTTTAGAGCATTTTTAGAAGAAGTGAAATTGAGTCAGTATACTATTTTATTTATAATTATCACCCTACTTATCCAAATTTTTGTTAGTATTGTTTTATAGGATTACTAATTCAATATCCAACATTTCATTAGAATTTATTGTTGTCCAATCATGCCATTTGAAGGGTCAAATGGTTCACACAAGAAGGCCCACAGAATCTGGGATGAAACTGACCCATCAATTAATATACAAATAATGTTCTCAATCCATAAGATAAAATTTATTAATTCTCCCCATGAATTCGAGGGGCAATTCAAAGATTCTTAGATAAAATGATCATGGCCCGACTCCAAATACAAGGGGCCCAACTGATTCATTTAAACTCAGCAACCCATTCTGGTTGGGAAATAAAATTAGTACAATATTCATTACATATCAAATGATGTCTTCATAAAATCAAGTTGTGATATTAAAGTGTGAAATAGGTGATATAGTCAGTCTACTTTTTAGAAAAATGTGTTCATATTTGAAATAATCTTCCTATTGATAAGACCATTCACATTTCATCATTCTAAAAATTATGGATTGAAATGGACAGTTTAACATTGTTTAATAAAACAGCCATAACATTTACATTGTAAGTCCAAATGAATCCAATGTTTTAGAGAAGATGGAAAACATTGTTATCTACAATGTTTAAGAAGAGGATATCTCATGATTCGGCTGTCTGAATTTCCAAATTAGAGATGCAAGTGGAGAGATAGATTGGGAAGGGAAACATTCCACTTCCTTGGGATATAAATAAATCCCACTCCTCTCCTTCAAAGGAGTTGAAATATCAGTAGAGTGGACAATCAATTTCCACGACCAAAGCACTTCTAATGGCATCATCGGACCTGACAGACTCACGTTTTCATTTGAGAGACTCTTCCTTTACTCTTTGATTTCATTTATTTTTGTGTTGATATTCGTTTGTAATCATGTAAGGGTTTGAATTTGTAATTCTATTTTAATTAATTCTACTTTTTAAAAATGTCTTATTCTCATCAAACATCTGTATTATAATATTGATGATCATATAATAGTTTAAATACAGTTGAATCCCCTTCCCTTCTGTTCCTTTCACATTAAATCTAAAGTTCATTTTTAATTATCATCATTGTTTCTGTGTGTGTTCGACACACCACTCATTTCTTATACCACCTTTTTTCTTATCTTCTTAATTTATCATCATAATAATTATAACCATATTACTATTCATTTCACGGATGAGTAAATCTCTCATTAGGGTGAGTGATTGTTTGGTGATGTTAAATGATTGAGAGTATTTTCTAGATGAATATTATTTAAATTAATATTGGTTATGTCGGATTTGACATGTTAGGGAGTAATGAATTGTTTTTTAATGTGTTGTTTCCATGGATTATGGGAACCAAAAATACATTACCATAAACAAGATCTGCTTGAGATTATAACCATAAGTTAAGTTATGGCTTGTATTAAAGACTTAACACATCAGAATTCCAATCAAGTTTATCTTGTTAAGTGAGTGTTGTTTTAAATTCTATATAAAGAAAAAATCATTGATTTCACAAGATTAACTCCCTAAAAATAAACTCACCCCAAACATTATTATGTAGTTAAATCAGACACCAATCATTGATCAATTCTTTTATGCTCTGCAAACAACCCCCCAATCAAATTATAATCAACTAAATTCAACAGAATATTAAAAAGTATCATTGCCGAGGATTTAACCCGAGTGTTTCTATACACATTAGAAAATCACCAGATCCTTACTGGTTGATAGGTGATAATCGGATGTACTTTCACATATGATGAGATGATAGGTGATGAGAGGAATTTTTATGGAGGTCATTCATAGTGGTTAGAGTGAACATGGTTTATCTGTATCAGGTTCTCGATAACATACTATAGTGATTTAAGTTGTGGATGATATGTGGTGTTTTTTAGTCTCTTTATGTTAGAGTTAATGTGATAAATCATGTATCTCTGGGAGAGATGGGAAGTGATTTATTGTTTTAGAAGAATTTATTTTCATGATCCCATGTAAATAAAGGATAAGAGTTATGTGACATTTGATATTACAGTGTGTGTAACACTCGAGAATTTTATGTTATATAAATCATTAAAGGAATCTTTTTCTACACAACACTTTCTTGTCTTTCTTTACACAAAATCGCGACCTTCCTCGATAGCTTGTGTCGTACGCAATACAGAGTTTAACTAAACACCGATATGCTATTAAAATATTATTAAAACTAGCCGTTATGAATAGTAATAACCACTCTTTGAAATTTTGTGAATTTTATTTTTCAAAATGGAATTCATTTTTGGATTCGGAATACCGAAATTAGCCTAGGGTGAAATTTTGGTATTTTTCTGAAAACATTCCATTTTTGATGAATTGTGAAACCACTAAGTGGTAGGTTAAAAACTGAATTTTTCATAAAACATAATTTTACCACTTCTGTGAATGGAATTTAGAAAATACAACAGACACGGTTGATATCAGTAAGTAAAATGTGGTTCAATGAGATAAAAATAATTTTTTGGTGAATAGTAACTTTTTACTTTTTTTACAGCGGTTAATAGTAAATAGGGTAACTAAGGGTAAATATGATATTACTATTACCCTAACACATGTCATAATTCTATTGGATAAGTGTAATTAGACCAAAAACAAACTTGGGAATAAAATATGACCATTTAGGCCCACTTGGATTAGATTAAGACATTTATTATTAATTTATTTAAAGAAGGGTTAAAATAGTTAAAATCAATGTTTAACAAGTAAATAATTTTTAATATGGTCTTATAAATAAGATAAATTCGACTATAAATATTCATTAGAAAGATAAAACGGTTTCCTACATAATGGTATTTTATTTGTAATTTTTAGACATTAAATAATTTAATTTCATTATGACACAATGATGATGCAATAATTATCTTATTAATGAAATATTGACATAATTGATGTTATAAACACCAAAATAAATGTAATTTGATACTTTTTATGAATCCCACTAATTTTATAGGTTAATATGACATGTTAGTATTGATTTAATTAACTTGGTTCGAACTAATAATTCTGCTATGATTTTCACAAAAATCATTTACTAAATAGTGTCAAAATTGACATAAAATAGTTTTTAAAACAAATATTATATTATTAATTGTTATTTTATTCCTAAAAATATATGGTTCGGCATAATGACTTAGATAAGGTTATATATATTAATAATAAACAACTTGGGGTTCGTTTGGCTGCTTATAGTAAGTTTATTAACATTATAGTATAAGAACACAAGAAGGCATGGTAAAAGTAAAATTACTTAGCTTAATGTTAAATCTAAATGATAAGGTTAAAATAGTAACCTAAACTTGTCTAAATTCTATTGGATGAGAGGATTTCGACCCATCCCCACCTTCGCTTCGAAATATATCATTTTGGAGCTATTTAAAACCGAAATTTACTTTATAATAAAATAATAGTTTTAGTTATTCCAAAGGTGCCCCTCTCCTCCCTTATAAAAGGGCACCTCCTCCCCCTCCTCCTCACACCAATTTGAGCACCCAAGCTCGGCCAACCCCTGCCAAAATCCCTTCTCCACTTCCCTAGAATAATTTTAGAGGTCCTGGTCTTCTTCAAAGACCAATCTTAGTTCCCTAAGTGGAGGATTCAAAGAGGCGTTTCAAAGAAGAGGTAATATCCATTACTGATCTTTTCAATTTCTTTCTTCTTCAACTTATTCTTCTTTAGTTATTTCATGATAAAGTAATAACATCAGTATTACTTACATACTGATATTTTATTATAAATATTAAACAACCCTAATTCACCTTCTATCCATCCTACGGAAAAATGAAATCACCGCGCGTGCGTACGTACAGAATACCGTCTCCACGCCCTGGTGTAATCTATTTTCCACCATCACCTTACAAGGATGGGTATAATGATGTAATGAGTAACTATATATTATTATTATAAAATGGATATTGATACTGAAATAGTATAAATACACTTAAATACAATTCCACGATCATGGGAATAATATCATCGCTCGTGCGTACGTACGGAATACCGTCTCCACGATGTGATGCGACTCGTTCTACATGATCATCATTACATAGTAAATATATAAATGAATTGAATGAATAAATATGATATATGTTACACTAATACCATTATGGATATAAGGTATCTATAACCTTAAACGAATAATAAGAATTTATTCGGCAAAACACGCATAAGAACAAAAGGCAATAAAGACCCGAGTAACAAGTAACAATGAAATAATACTAATAAGATGCTAAGAATATGACCATATATGATATCATATCAATATGTATGATTCTGTAATAAGTCAATAACATTATTTAAACCATTATACAGGAGCTTCGGACACGTACAAAGCAAATCGGACCTAAGGTAAGAGGAAATATCACAATCTCATTTTTATCCGAGATTGTTTATTCTTTGGTATTTACTGGGGTGTATTTTATCATCCACATCCATGTTACCTCAATATGTAATATTGTTTCCATCCACTTACAATAGTTTAAATCCAATTTTACCCTTCATTGAGTTTTTAGTAAAGAATATGAAAGGAATCTTTTGTCGTTTTTTTCGTACGAGGTACTTTTTGACTTTTCCGAAAAAAGTACGAAGAATGTTTTTTTAACTTATACGGAATGAATGGATTTTTAAAACATTATTTCCAAGAAGAATAATTTACAAGTTTTCAAGTTTATTTTTGATCAACTTCTTTTAGTTTATAATTGTATGACATGTTAAGAAAAGAAAAGTGTTTTTGAAGAAGAAAGGATATTTTCCTCAAGAATGGAGTTCAAGTGTTTTATCAAAATTATTTTCCATCTAAGATAATAAAGGGTTCTGTTTTTATACCTATTATTACATTGATTTGATTATGTTGTGAGGGAATTATTATTATGAAGTCATTTACCTTATATGATTTGTTTTATGATGTCATGTTGTTTCAAGAATCCCATTTTTGTTACATGTGTTATGCGATGATGTATGATTTATGATTATGTGGCACACATAAGAAAGGATTCATTATAAGATGGGTGGGACCTATATCTCCCTCCAATGAATTGGGTAAAGATTTATATCTCATGAGATAGACATGTCTGGAATGGAAGGTTCTTTCGGTTCAGTGATACAGGACTGAAACGAGGAGTGAACTCTGTTCAGAAATGGACTTTGTCTGCTAAGATAGTCTTGGCAATGAGTCATGACTGACAAGAAATTATTTTCCATGATTATGTGTGCATGCCACAAAGTTTCAAGTTTTATGATATTATTATGGGGATCTCATTTTCACTTCTATGATTTATTCCATGTTAAGATATTATGATCTCTTTTGCAGGTTATGATTTTCAAAAAGATATGATATGATATTTATTTCTTTTATTTTCCCTTGCTAAGCATTTGAGCGCACCCTTTTTTGTATGTTTTCTTTTCCCCAGGCCAGGAAGATGGATATTAAGTAAGATATGCCAAAAGGGACTATAGATATGATGAAATAAATGGGAGACAGTGTAGACGCTTTATGAACCTGTTGTTTATGTTTCCCAGTTTCTAAAGACACTATACCTATACGGTCCTTTCGTGGTTTTGTTATATGTTGTAATAAGTATGCTTCAATTTTGAATTATTAACAATGTATGTAATGTATGGGTCGTTATAGTTGGTATCAGAGGAAAGGTATAGTCAACCTATGGAAACTTGTATGTGAAAGCCTTAGTAATAACCATAAGGATAAGTCTAAGCATAGAACACAATATTAGTGTTTTAGAAATGGCCATGAGTAACCTAGGATAAGACCTTAAGTGTGAAATTTTATTCTTAATTATGTGGTTTTCCTATTATAATTTGTGTTGCTCACACTATTCTTCTTGGTTTTAGTCAATGGTTGGAACCCGAAGGAACCGTGTTAACGCGGAATGCGACGGGCAACGCAATGATTGTCCCCCTGAGCAACCAAACGTTATGGGAGCTGGAATGAAAAATCTTGTAGCCAAACTCACACAAATTTCTCAAGCTATGAATCATGCAGGACTTCCAAACGAGCAAAGTAAGGAGCAACATTATTTTGAATCCTTCATGAGGCAGCGTCCACCTTCTTTCAGTGGGTCTACTGATCCATTAGTTGCTGAACAATGGATTAGTACTACTGAAAAGATATTTTCATTTCTTCAATGTTCTGAACATGATAATGTCATCCTAGCAGTGTATCCTTTGGAAGGAGATGCTGATCAATGGTGGAATCTTATTATGAATATGAGGCAAAGGGATGAAATTTATTCCATGGAATGGGAAGAGTTTAATAACTTATTTTTCAATAAGTACTTCCCTCGTATTATCCAAACAAATATGGAGAAAGCGTTTCTTGAACTGAAGCAAAGGGATGATGAATCTGTTGGTACCTATGAAGAAAATTTTACAAGACATGCAAGGTACGCTTCTGGTATTATTATCCAACATGAGAGTAAGATCGATCGATTCTTTAGTGGATTAAAACCAAGTCTTCGAAGGGTGTTAGCCATAAGGGACTTCAATAGCTACGAGGAAATCGTTCGATGTGCTCTCAAAGTCGAGATGGAGATTGGAGTAACCCATCAGTCATATGGGTTTGTTAAGAAGAGGAAAATGGAATTAAAAGGAAAATCTAAAGAGCACACTGAAAGGAAGATGATATTTCACTTATTCTCAATGTGTTTAAGGAAACATGGAGGGAGTTGTCTTAAAGGGACAAGTAAATGTTTCAAATGTGGAAAGGAAGGTCATCGGGAATTTGAATGCCGCGATAATGGGAAGAAGATGTCTAATGATGCAAAAAAAGGAAGGGATACACAGAATGAACCTACTACACTTCAATGTTTCAAGTGCAAGGAGATGGGGCATTATGCCAACCAATGCCCAAATCCAAGGGTTGATGATGATGGTTGACGTCAACAAACTCTTAAGGCTAAAGAAAAAGGAAAGTCACATGCAATTTCTATCAGCGATGTGGAGTACGATAATGAAGTGGTGAAAGGTACACTTACCATGCACTCTAAAGTAGCAAATGTTTTATTTGATTCTGGATCCACCCACTCTTTTATTTCTGAAGAATTTTCTAAGGGTATCACCATATTACCTCCAAAATTAGATGTTGAGTTAGCTGTGACAACACCTAATGGCACATCAATCGCATCAAAAGTTTTTAATTCTTCTCCAATTGATGTTTGTGGGAAAGTGCTTCCTACAAATCTTGTGATCCTTCCTTTAGTGGAATTTGATGTGATTCTTGGCATGGATTTTCTTTCTTTATACGGAGCTCATATCAATTGTCAAAGAAGGGAAGTCACATTTCATATTCTAGATCAATCTATGATCGTCTATCAATGAAAGGATGAACATAACCTTCCAGTGGAAATTTCTTCCATCATATGGGTCTTGATTCCACTAAATGAAGGTTATTTATCTCAAATTGTTGGTGAGAAACTCATGATTAAGAATATTCCCATTGTACGGGAGTTTGATGATGTCTTTCCAGAGGAATTACCGGGACATCCACCAAATCATGAAGTTGAGTTCTCAATAGAACTCGTACCAGGTGCTTTTCCTATTTCAAATACACCTTATAGAATGGCCCCAATTGAGTTGCAGGAATTGAAGAAGAAACTCCAAGAGAATCTTGATAAGGGATTCATACGCCCTAGTGCGTCACCTTGGGGAGCACCTGTTCTATTTGTTAAGAAGGAAGATAGATCAATGAGACTCTGCATTGATTATCGAGAACTTAACAAGATCACTATCAAGAACAAATATCCTCTCCCACGCATTGATGACCTATTTGACCAACTATGCGGAGCTCAATACTTTTCGAAGATTGATCTTCGTTCAGGGTATCATCAATTACGGGTCAAAAGGGAGGATATACCAAAGACGGCTTTCCGTAAAAGGTATGGACACTATGAATTTATAGTGATGCCATTTGGTCTTACTAATTCCCCTGCTATCTTCATGGATCTGATGAATAGAGTCTTTAGAGACTATCTTGATCAATTTGTGGTAGTATTTATAGACGATGTTCTTGTCTATTCAAAGAGCAAGGAAGAACATGAAGATCACTTGAGAATTATATTGAAGACCCTGAGAAAGGAGAAGCTTTATGCCAAATTTACCAGGTGTGAATTTTGGCTTCAAAAAGTTGCATTTTTGGGTCACATAATCTCAAAAGAGGGGATATCTGTGGATCCAGCAAAAACAGAGGTTATCGAAAGATGGTCGAGACCAACAACAGTAACTCAGATATGAAGTTCTCTTGGTTTGGTTGGATATTATCGACGTTTTGTGAATGATTTTTCACGATTATCTAATCCACTCACCAAGTTGACTCGGAAAGGAGTTAAGTTTGTATGTATGAATGAATGTGAAGAAAATTTCAAGGGGTTGAAAAGAAGGTTATCCAGTGCACCTGTGCTCACACTGCCTTGTAGTGGATAATGGTTTGTGATCTATAGAGATGCATCCAAGAAGGGATTAGGATGTGTTATTATGAAAAATGATATGGTGATAGCTTATGCCTCACGACAGTTGAAAATCCATGAGCAAAATTACCCAACACATGATATGGAGTTAGCTGCTGTAATCTTTGCATTAAAGATTTGGAGGCATTACCTTTATGGTGAGAGGTGTGATATTTATACTGATCATAAAAGTTTAAAGTATATTTTCACACAAAAGGAGCTGAATATGCGTCAAAGAAGATGGCTGGATCTGATTAAGGATTATGACTGCTTAATCCATTACCACCCTGGGAAAGCAAACAAGGTGGCATATGCATTATGTCGACAAGACCATGCTAGTTTATCCATGATGAGGATCACAAATGATCCAATATTTATGGATTTACAAAGGATAGATCTTGGAATTATAATGGAAGGGGAAAATCTTATCTTTCTCAAATTAATGTTTAACCATCTATACATGTGAAGATTTAAGAGGCACAGAAAGAAGATGTCGAGTTACAAAAGAAGGTGAGAAATGTTCCTGAGTTCAACCTTGATTGTGATGGGATAATAAAGTTCAGGAATCGGGTTTGTGTTCCTCCCATCCCCGAATTAAAGAAGGAGCTGCTGGATGAGGCTCATAGTTCTTCATTCTCTATTCATCCTGGAAGCACGAAGATGTATATGGACCTGAAAGAGTACTTCTGGTGGTATGGCATGAAAAGAGATGTTGCTGAATATGTCTCCCGATGCTTGGTTTGTCAACAAGTTAAAGCTGAGAAACAGAAGTCTAAGGGGATGTTACAACCATTACCCATACCCGAATGGAAATGGGAAAACTTTACTATGGTATTTGTCACAGGACATCCTAAAACATCCAAAGGCAATAATGCTATCTCAGTCATAGTTGATCGTCTTACAAAGTCTGCACACTTCATTACTCTTAGAGAGGATTTATCTCTGGATTAGTTTTCCAGGATATATGTAAAGGAAGTGGTAAGATTGCATGGAGTACCACTTTCTATTATATCTTATCGGGATCCGAGATTTACCTCGATGTTCTGGAGAAGTCTTCAGCATACTCTGGATACAGAGTTGAGTTTCAGCACTGCTTATCATCCTCAGACAGACGGTCAGTCTGAGAGAACAATCCAAACCCTAGAATATATGTTGAGAGCTTGCTCTATGGATTTCAAAGGAGGTTGGGATCAACACCTACCTTTGGTGGAATTTTCTTATAATAATAGCATTCACTCCATTATTCATATGGCTCCTTATGAATCTCTCTATGGAAAGAAATGCAGGACTCCAACTTGCTGGGATGAAGTTGGGGAAAGAATGCTATTAGGACCTGATCTCGTTGATGAAATGGCAGAAAAGGTCAGATATATTCAACAACACATAAGAGTAGCTCAGATTCGACAGAAAAGTTATGCCGACAGCCGAAGAAAAGACCTAGTGTTTGAAGTGGGTGATAAAGTGTTCTTACGAATATCTCCCTGGAAGAGGGTTATGAGATTTGGAAAGAAGGGGAAGTTGAGCCCTAGATATATCGGTCCTTTCGAAATACTGGATTGTGTAGGGAAGGTAGCTTACCGATTGGCGCTTCCACCGAATCTCTCTCATGTTCACGATGTGTTCCACGTATCTCTCCTGATAAAGTACATACCAGATCCTTCACATGTACTCAACTTAGAAGTTGTACCGCTGGAGCAAGATCATTCTTATGATGAACAATCGATAGAGATTCTGGATCGTAGAGAAAAAGTCCTACGAAACAAGACCACTCGATTGGTGAAAGTTTTATGGAGGAACCACCAATTAGAAGAAGCTACATGGGAGCTTTGAGGATATGATTAGGGAGAGGTATCCTCAACTGTTTGTTACAAAGTGACGAATTTCGAGGGCGAAATTCATTTTAAAGGGGGGTAGAATGTAACACCCGAGACTTTTATGTTATATAAATCATAAAATGAATCTTTTTCTACACAACACTTGCTTGGATTGCTTTACACGAAATCGTGACATTCCTTGATAGCTCGCGTCGTACGCAATACCGAGTTTCACTAAACAACGATATGCTATTAAAATATTATTAAAACTAGCCGTTATGAATAGTAATAACCACTTTTTGAAATTTTATGAATATTATTTTTCAAAATGGAATTCATTTTTGGATTCAGAATACTTAAATTATCCTAGGGTGAAATTTTGGTATTATTCTGAAAACTTTCAATTTTTGATGAATAGTGAAACAACTAAGTGGTAGGGTAAAAACTGAATTTTTCATAAAACTTAATTTTACCGCTTCTGTATATGGAATTTCTAAAATCCTACAGACACGGTTGATATCAGTATGTAAAATGTGGTTCAATGAGATAAAAATAATTTTTTGGTGAATAGTAACTTTTTACGTTTTTTACCGCGGTTAATAGTAAATAGGGTAACTAAGGGTGAATATGATATTACTATTACCCTAACACATGTCCTAATTCTATTGGATAAGTGTAATTCGTCCAAAAAAAAACTTAGAAATAAAATATGACCATTTAGGCCCACTTGGATTAGATTAGGACATTTATTATTAATTTATTTAAAGAAGGGTTAAAATACTTAAAATCAATGTTTAACAAGTAAATAATTTTTAATATGGGGTTATACATAAGATAAATTCGACTATAAGTATTTATTAGAAAGCTAAAGAGATTTCCTACATAAAGGTATTTTATTTGTAATTTTTAGACATTAAATAATTTAATTTCTATATGACACAATGATGATGTAGTAATTATCTTATTAATGAAATATTGACATAATTGATGTTATAAACACAAAAATAAATGTAATTTGAGACTTTTTATGAATCCCACTAATTTTATAGGTTAATATGACATGTTATTATTGATTTAATTAACTTGGATCGAACTAATAATTCTGTTATGATTTTCACAAAAATAAATTACTAAATAGTGTCAAAATTGACATAAAATAGTTTTTAAAACAAATATTATATTATTAATTGTTATTTTATTCCTAAAATTCTAATGTTAGGACAAATGACTTATATAAGGTTATATATATTAATAATAAACAACTTGGGGTTCGTTTGTCTACTTATAGTATGTTTATTAACATTATAGTATAAGAACACAAGAAGACATGGTAAAAGTAAAATTATTTAACTTAATGTTAAATCTAAATGATAAGGTTAAAATGGGAACCTAAACTTTTCTAAATTCTATTGGATTAGAGGATTTCGACCCATCCCTACCTTATCTTATAAATATATCAATTTGGATCTATTTAAAACCGAAATTGACTTTATAATAAAATAATAGTTTTTGTTATTCCAAAGGTGCCCCTCTCCACCATTATAAAAGGGCACCTCCTCCCCCTCCTCCTCACACCAATTTGAGCACTCAAGCTCGGCCAACCCCTGCCAAAATCCCGACTCCACTTACCTATTATTATTCTAGAGGTCCTTGTTATCTTCAAAGACCAATCAAAGTTCCCTAAGTGGTGGATTCAAAGAGGCGTTTCAAAGAAGAGGTAATATCCATTACCGGTCTTTTCAATTTCTTTCTTCTTCAACTTCTTCTTCTTTAGTTGTTTCATGATAAAGTAATAACATCAGTATTACTTACATACAGATATGTTATTATAAATATGAAACAACCCTAATTCATCTTCTATTCATCCTACGGGAAAATGAAATCACCGCGCGTGCGTACGTACGAAATACCGTCTCCACGCCGTGGTGCAATCTATTTTCCACCATCACCTTACAAGGATGGGTATAATGGTGTAATTAGTAAATATATATGATTATTATAAAGTGATATTGATACTTAAATAGTATAAATACACTTAAATACAATTCCACGATCATGGGAACAATATCATCACTCGTGCGTAGGTACGGAATACCGTCTCCACGATGTGATGCGACTCGTTCTACATGATCATCATTACATAGTAATTATATAAATGAATGGAATGAATAAATATGATAAATGTTACACTAATACCATTCCGGATATAAGTTATTTATAACCTTAAAAGAAGAATAAGAATTTATTCGGCAAAACACGCATAAGAACAAAAGGCAATAAAGACCCGAGTAACAAGTAACAATGAAATATTACTAATAAGAAGCTAAGAATATGACTATATATGATATCATATCAATATTTATGATTCTGTAATAAGACAATAACATTATTTAAGCCATTATATAGGAGATTCGGACATGTACAAAGCAAATCAGACCTAAGGTAAGAGGAAATATCACAATCTCATTTTTATCCGAGATTGTTTATACTTTGGTATTTACTGGGGTGTATTTTATCATCCACATCCATGTTCCCTCAATATGTAATATTGTTTCCATCCACATACAATATTTTAAATCCAATTTTACCCTTCTGTGAGTTTTTAGTAAACAATATGAAAGGAATCTTTTGTCATTTTTTCGTACGAGGTACTTTTTGACTTTTTCGACAAAAGTACGAAGAATGTTTTTTTAATTTATACGGAATGAATGGATTTTTAAAACATTATTTCCAAGAAGCTTCCTTTAAAAATTTTCAAGTTTATTTTTGATCAACTTCTTTTAGTTTATAATTGTATGACATGATAAGAAAAGAAAAGTGTTTTTGAAGAAGAAAGGATATTTTCCTCAAGAATGGAGTTCAAGTGTTTTATCAAAATTATTTTCCATCTAAGATAATAAAGGGTTCTGTTTTTATCCCTATTATTACATTGATTTGATTATGTTGTGAGGGAATTTTTTTTATGAAGTCATTTACCTTATATGACTTGTTTTATGATGTCATGATGTTTCAAGAATCCCATTTTTGTTACATGTGTTATGCGATGATGTATGATTTATGATTATGTGGCACACATAAGAAAAGATTCATTATAAGATGGGTGGGACCTATATCTCCCTCCAATGCATTGGGTAAAGATTTATATCTCATGATATAGACATGGATGGAACAGAAGGTTATTTCGGTTCAGTGATACAGGACTGAAACGAGGAGTGAACTCGGTTCAGAAATGGACTTTGTCCAATAAGATAGTCATGGCAAAGTGTCATGACTAACAAGAAATGATTTTCCATGATTATGTGTGCATGACACAAAGTTTCAAGTTTTATTTTATGATTATGGGGATCTCATTTTCACTTCTTTGATTTATTCAATGTTAAGATATTATGATCACTTTTGCAGGTTATGATTTTCAAAAAGATATGATATGATTTTTATTTCCTTTATTTTCCCTTGCTGAGCATTTGTACTCACCCTTTTTTGTATGTTTTCTTTTCCCCAGGTCAGGAAGATGAATATTAAGTAGGATATGCCAAAAGGGACTATAGATATGATGAAATAAATGGGAGACAGTGTAGACGCTTTATGAACCAATTATTTATGTTTCCCAGTTTCTAAAGACACTATACCTATACGGTCCTTTCGTGGTTTTTTTATATGTTTTAATAAGTATGCTTCAATTTTGAAGTATTAACAATGTATGTAAAGTATGGGTCGTTATAGTGTGAGAGCATAAAATCAATAGGAAATAATTTGGGAGAACACATTATCATTTTTCTGATTACAAAATTATCATATAATGATGTTTTCTTTAGTGATTGAGTCATGGTGAGGATGAGATTAATTTTTTTACCAAATTATTATTGTCGGTTTTTTCTATTTTCTAACATATTCATAGATATTCTCCTTTAACATGATAATGATATACCTTTGTTACCTTATTTATTATGATCATATTCTCACCCTATGTATATAAATAATATTTTCAGGTTTCCCAGAGAAATATGTAGATTGTGGACCATATTACTAGTTGGGACCGAAAAAATATTGTTCTATCACTACATTATCTTTTCTTTTGGGTATTTATTTAGATTCATTCACATATTTATAGTTTATTTATTAATTAATTGTGTGAAGTTTTTGGATTCAATTTTAATAAATTTCAAATATATTATTTCCATTGATTCATCCTATCCCATTATCATATTATTATAGATGTTAATATGTCCAATTTGTGTGTTTTTATACCCTTTATGATCATAACCAACCCGATGGCTTTGGGGGTGGAACTCGGTGGTTACTATCTCTTTCCCTCATTGTCATCACTGGAGGGGTACCTTTGGATGGGAGGGGGGGGGGGTTATCCTAAAAATTTGGCATTAGAGAAAAGTATATGAGATAGGATAGAGTTTATAATTCGAAATAGTGAGGGTTGAATTGGATGATAGGAAAGAAATTTTATTTGAGAGTTTTGTGTTATATTGACTAGGTAATACTCAATATGACATAAGATTTAAGGTCCTACCATGATTATATGTACAAAATATGTTCCTATTTAATGACCAAGTTATGTGACACTTTATATAGGATATAGGTCAATGAGAGGTACATGAATCATGATTGAATTATTTTCTAATCTAAAATTATTGATTTTGGTTCTGGAATATTAAAATGAATTATGAAATAATTAATAATTATTCAAACATACAATATTAGGGAAATATTTCTTTTACAATTTAGTTATGACTCCTTGTTATTATCATCATGTGGTTCAGGCATTGGCGAATCAGTAAAACGATGTTTTGTATCACTAGTTCTTTTATCTGATTGATGAGGTATGATCAATGGAAGAAAAAAGTAAGTGATTTTTAGATAAGTCATACATTAATGTAAGAGGGTTTTTTTCCCAAAAATGTTGTCAACGTGCTAGTTGGAGGAGCATAGATCAATTTTATACTGATCTGGGTTTTTATGGAGTATTATGTCCCATTGAAATGCTTGTTAGATGTGGGGTGTTTCAAAATAGTAGTTTATATTGTACCGTTGTCGAAGGAACTATACATATATTTCATAGGTATACATTCATAATGGGTTTTAGGAATAGGTTCAATGAATAACCATAACATTATCAAATTTGTAGAAAATACCCTCTCTTCCTAATGGGAGATTTCTTGGGTTGGAGATGGGAATCTCGTAAAATAAACCATTGTATTTTTTCCTATATATTTTATTTATGAGGAGTCACAATCTCAAAATCATGATGTTAACTTCATCAATTTATCTAATATGTATATTATCCTTTCAAATTTCTAATGTATATAGAGGTTATATAAATTGGGGAGGTGATTAACCAGATTTACTCATGAGGATACATACCACCATTGTGGACATAGGAGGGTTCCTTCTACAGTGGGGTTATTAGTCAAAGATCATATCAGGTATCAATGGATTTATAGTTTTGACCAGTAGATAGTTGACCTCAGTATCTTTTTGACCATCTAGTATTAGTTTTTATGTCTATTAGATAGAAGATTTTTTGATAACGGTATTTTTCAATTGGGTATATTGAAATTATCATTATAGTTCCCAATGTTTCTTCAATCTCAATTTACATTATGTGTGAAGGTTCCATTCCATTTTGAATAGAATAATCCAGTGAAAATATATCATTAGTATGGGAAGATGTCTTATTCCGTATTTTGAAGGGATTGATATGAAGTAGTTTAATTTATGATGTTCCCTATTTTTATGGATCTCATCTTGAGCATGGTCATGTGTTATTTTATCAACCGGTATGTATAGGGGCTATGTGTGGTCAATTTCATTCAATAGAGGGCCATGTTTCAGAGGGGGAGATATATTATTACAGGTATGATCATATTTTCATAAACCATTATTTGTGCTTTGTTCTATTTCAGATATTCACACTCATTGTTTTCACCCACTATTGTCTCTGCTCTGGGAGATTATATAGAGAGGCTTCATGTTCCCCTGGTGTTGACTATTCCTGTTAAAGGCTAGAAAAACTTATTTGATTTGTTAATAAAGCATAGATTGATGATGGAGATAAATTACTCATATTGGGATCTATTCATACATCCGATGAAATAGTTTAGTATCATCTCTCAGATTGAATGGTTGTTTTCCATTTGTAAAATTATCATCTTCTTCCATAAGAATGTTGGGCTCACATATGTGTATATCATATGTGTGGGGTTGTTTTGGTGAGGGAAGTCATTTTATGGGAAGTAGAAACATGTATCCCCTATATTCTATTATATTTAATTTGAATGTGGAAAAATAAAATATTAATATGGTGGAGGTTCCTATGTCGTTCGAAGATCTTTTTTGATTTATTTTTAACGGGGTGTTGGAGCTAACCCAAAACATGATATCATGTTTGGAGAGATATTCATACAAGTTCTTCTATGATGTTTATGTATCCATATAGGATGACTTCCTATAAATTATATAATTTGGGGATTAAAATATAAGATCTATTGGAAATGAATTTCATCTGGTCTAGTGTGTCATTGTGGGGTTCTATGATGTAATTATTTAAGATGGCAGGTTAAACTATCAGGTTTATTATAGACATACAGAGGATGAACTAGGTGAATATCAAATATCATTACCCTATTATGTGTATAGAAGATATTTTTTCTAGTTTACGAGCGTTAGATAGTTTTCAAGGATCAATGATTAGCCTATGTGTCACCAGTTTAGGTTTGATCAGGTAAATAACCCATTGGCCTCCTTTAGATATAGGAGTTGTAGCATCAAGTACACATTCATGTAATTTAGTTTCATAAACACACAAGTTGTGTTGATGAGCACATGAACCATCTGTTCCATTATTTTATACAATAGTTCATTATTATGTTCATCAATGACATATTGATTGACTAAAAGTCAGAGGAAGAGTATGTTGATCATCTATGGGATATCATGAATGTTCTTTGACAACACAAACTATATGGGATGACTTCCAAGTGCATGTTATGGACATTATTTTTGAATTTTCATGTGAACATGTTGTGTTTAAAGGGTGTTACATTTCACCCAATAATGACCGATGTAGCTTTTTCATGTGTTGAAGCAAAGAATATAGTAAAGGATTATATGTTCCTTGGTCTTGAGGGATATTAACATGCATTTGTGTTTTATTTTTCATGAATTGTGGCCCTGTTTATGACTTTGAGTATGATAAAATAGTGTTTTATCTAGAATGATCATCTATATATAGTTTTTTAATTCATATAGAGGAGATTGATCAATGATCTAGTTTCAATAGAAAGTGTGGTGTTTGACGATCACTATGATTTTTCTCACATATTATCGGGATGCATCATTTTCAATTCATAGAAGTGATCTATTATGGTTTATTATTGTAGAATCTCCATGAGTGTAACAATGCAACAAATATTTATTAGGTATAATTTTTTATTTAGTTCAATTAATTTATAAAGAAAATAGGTAAATGAGGAGTGTAGTTGTCGTCTTCTTTGACAACTAGAGTTTAAGGTATATATTTTCATAGCATGATCTAAATTTTCATAGTTGATGTGAGTAGTGTATATTCAACACATAATTTCATATAATATATTCCTATGGAACATGTAATTTTGACGTTGAAAAATTTAGCAGGTTCTCATTTAATGATGTTTTAATGGAGTCTATAGATTGATAGATGGATATGGAGGATTTGGTAGCTATACAACAGGATGTGTAGGTTTTTTTATGGTAGAGATTTATTGCTTCATATATGAGTGATGAATTATCAACTGCGGAAGGTGGAGGAGACTTTGGGAAAGGGAACTAGAGTAAAATAAGTCGCATGATCATTATGTCAATATATATAAACATGAGGGATAATTTGAGGAATTTTAGAACTAGATGTTATTAATGGGGAGGATAATTTTTTTAGTAGTGGCTCAGGATGAAGTCCTTTTATAGTATCATTGTTATCCTTTTTTGGTAACCATGGAGGTATATAAGGATAACTACATCTTGATGGAATTCTTTTGGTGACCTCAAATTAAATTAGAAGCTTCAGTTACTGGGATTTTGTGTCAGGTTTTACTATAGTTAAAGGATGAACAACATATTCATGGACGTTTGTTGCATCCTTTGGATATTAATTAGTTGAAATGGGATGATATATCTAATGAATGAATCTTACAGTTACACTGATCTTAGGTAGGTTGTGATACTATCATTGTGATCATTGAGTGATTGATGAGATCAACCAACTTCAATTAAATCAAGCAGTTGAGGACAATGGATGTTTTTAAGAGGAGGTATGTGAAAGAGGTGGTGAAGCTGGATAGAGTATTGAGGTACATTGTCAGGACTTTGGACTCATGGTTAGAATTTAATTTAGAGAGGGTATTGTATCATTTTCATGGAATATACTTAACACAAATCATCATATTACACCCATATACATATATAAATTTAGAGAAGAATTTACAATCATTTGGGGATATTTTACAATCATGCATCTTAGACATTGGATGATCTTGGGTAAAAAACATGCAGTTTTTTAGCACACTAATAAAAATATGTAGCACTCATCCATTACAATTTACATGTTTTATTCTTTGTATGGGATAATAATTAATTATCTGATGTGCTGAACATAGGATGGTGAGGTTTCAATTATATATCCCAATGTGGTTCAGAGCATTAAAGATAAGGGTTAGGTTATACATGGGAGGATGAAAATAGTGAATGGATGGAATATGCCTTTTTCCAATCATTGTAGTTGTCTCTTTTATTTTGAGATTAGAGGCCATGTTTTCTTGAATACCTCCCTTCAATGTTGGAAATGAATTTTTGGTAGGGTGAGATAATCCCTCAACCAAGATTATTGGGTATTTCGTATTGTAGGGGAATTCGAGTGAGGTGACTTATCAGTTGGAAATCCATCCGTAAATGGAATAGTATAATGATTTCATCCACATTTCATTTCTCAAAATATTTCTTCATTAGGATTCTTTTGTACTTGACAATGGATATGTTGATATAAATGATGAACTGAAATTTTTGGAGTGGAAATTGTCAAACCAAGATTATATTGAGAATGGGATATAGGGATAGATGAATCCTATGGATAATGTGTTGTGGAAGAACAATGTCTGAGAGGAGAGTGAATTGGTGTGAAAGATGAAAATGCATGACCTATACCAAGAAATATTTATAGTATATCATTTTTCTTTTTGTCTTTGTTTACGTGATGTATGGATCTTCATGTTTTAGTGTATATACTTCATCTTGTTGATGTTTCATCTTATGCAACATCCATCATTTGAGGAATGAATAAAATTATTCTTAATTGAGAGTTGCAATAGTTTTATAGGAGTAAAATATTGAATGTGAGTAAATTCTACTCAAATCAGATAATATCATGAAATGTGAGACTAATTTCCACAAATTCTACTCTCAAGGGTAGTGTTGTGTGATGATTTTAAAAATATTCGGCTTGGGATGTGGGAGGCAACTACAATGGTGGGGTGTTGTGCCTATTGGGGTAGAGAGATATGTGGTGTGGTTGTGTGAAATTTTTTGGGACTATACATGGATGTATTTTCTTTGTATGGTTAGGGGTGTAGTTTTTTTCCAATTTTAATGTGATATCTAAGAGGTATTTAGAAATATTGTTTTTAGACCTCTTCTCTCCTTATAGATATGATATATTTTACTCTCGAGGGAAATAATTGTTTGATAGGTATATGATGTTATTGAATTGACAGTATGACACATTACATTATTGTAATTCTAGTTGAGGATGTGTCAGGGAGAGCCTCATATATTTTAGAGGGGAAAAGGAGGAGTCAGCTATAAATTCCATCTTGGGATAAGTTACAAATTTTGGATATATATTATTCATTATAATGAAGTTTAGTTGATGTAGTCGATCATGTAACAATTTATGAAACCTTTTTCAATAATTTCATGGCTGTTGTTTGGAGACTGAATATAACATAAAGATTACCAACCCAGACAGTGGATGCAGCATAGAGGGATGGTTATGAAATGAATATTTCAAGGTATTTTTGGGAATATATTCTCTTTTTGGTGTGGAAACAACACATATATGGGCTACGAAATAGCCCCATCCATGATTTTGGGTCATATGGAATTGTAGCTTTAGCTGCATAGGAACCATTTTTGGATAATTGAGATTTAGTTCAATAAAAGGCATATAAGATCCATGGTGTCCTATATACATCATGGGGTGAGCCCTAATTCCTGACGGGATGTTTTAACAATATTGATGTGGTGGTGGGGGGGGGGGGGGGTGGCACCTTAGTGCATTCTATTTTAAAGCATTTCTATATTGTGGTGGCTTCTTATGCACATTTGTTTTATAAATATTATAATACATTTAAATTCAATAAGCTTCATGAAACCAGCAGTTTTTATAACCTTCAAATAAATTATTTTGTGACCCAATGGCCTCAAAAGACGGGATTTCACCCCCATTTAAGAGGGTTTTAACTCAACCTTGGAGGAATGATTCATGGTGGATTTGGTGACTTCTTCTCTTGTTTTCTCCCTAGTATATTCGAGGTTCATTATCTAGGATATCCTATTTTTAGGAAACCAATGGTTTAATGGTTCTTTGTAAAGTGGATGATGGGGTTATTTTGATCTATGATTATAATGGTGTTCTCATTATTTTTGTAATTTTGTGGTGTCATTCCTCTAGATAAAATACTTCACAATAGATCATTAATAATCATTTGATTTATTGGACCCCTCGGTTCTCTTAATATGTTTCATATAAGAGGGGTTTACATGTTTTTATCTATGGTAATAACATTTGAACCAACCAAATAAAGATGATTAATATTTTAATTGGGATAATTTGGAAGGGTAGTGATTCTCATATCATTTCATCTTCTGATATTATAATGATATTTTTATTGTATAGGGTAAATTCCCCCATTGAAATTTTCTTCCATTGGGGGATTTGTTTATGTTGATTTGAAAAGTATTGTGGAAACTCGTTATTTATTCAGGGAAGAAACACATTAAATGTAAATAGATAATTAAATTTATCTGATTAATGAAATTTTTACCTCATGATATTTATTTCATGGGTAATAATGACGCTATAATAATGTAGTGGAATTGATGAATACCCCCAAGCTAATCAGATAAAAAATATGTGTTGTGATGTGGATGTGGTTGTGTTGTGTTGTCATTTAATGAGGGGATTATGAGTTATGGTGTTTAATTGTTTTGTGGTATTGAAATATAGTTTTAATGATGGGTGATTATGTGATTTGTTATGTGGCCATGATATGGGGTTTTTGTAATAGGAAAGTGGATGTGATTTGTTTTCTAAGGTGGAAGTGGTTGATCTAACGAATATTAGTTATATAAGGATAGTTGTATTGAAAATGATAATGAGTTATTATTGTTTTGGGTTATGTTATTGAAGTAACTAGGTAGTTTTTTGATTTTATGATAATGTTGAAATTGAAATGATTTTAGATGATTTTGTTTTTTGGAGGGAAATAACTAATGAATGAATTAAAAATGGGAAGTCTTTCAGAATATGGTTTATGTTAATTTAAAATTAAATAGGATGAATAATGAAATTAATGGGATGGGTAATGCAATTTTTAGATAATTTATAATTTGGAAAGTGGATTAACTAGTGAAATATGATGAAACATGAAAAATACATTTTTCCTATTATATGGGGATAAATATTTAGCGGTGGCAATAAGGAGAAATTTTTTTTGTGGTTGACTGTTGATGTTTTATGTTTGGTAGAGATTTTTTATGATCCCATACATAAGGAATGTGTTTATTTATATATATTGATTTTATGTATGTTTGATGTCATTTTTATATGGACAACACCATTGTTGTTAAAATTGTGTAATTAAAAATAATTTTTTGTGTATTTTACCCAATATCATGGGGATGAGGATATATGGTTGGCTACACAGCCTTCCCCACTCTCACATCTCAGTGATGTTGGTATGTATGGTTTTAGATATCCATATTTAAAAAATGTAGAGTCAAGATGAGATATGATATGATAACCCAAGTGTGATTGGTGATATGTAATAAGATTGTAGGAGATGAGATGTCTTATGGTGGGGGTTGGGATTTATAGGACAACGGTAGGAAGTTGGTTTCATTTTTATTAGTGATACGCTGTATACGCTAATTTTGGTTATATATGAGATATGATGTGGTGGACCTGGTTTCATCAAGTGAGATTTTATGTGATGGATTAGGTGTCTTCGGGTGAGATATGATGTGATGGATAGTTTCATGTGGGGGTCATGGAATGAATTTATTTTACTAAGAGAAGGTCACACTAGGATGTATGATGTTAGGTTGAAAGAGTATATAATAAATTAAAAATCATTGTTAAGTAACCATTATCTATATACTTTTTATTATGTTTACATACATGGATGTGATTTTTTGTGAGTGCACCGCTGTTAGGATTGGAATTTTTAGTAGACATTTTTATGGGTTTTTGATTATATTTTCTTATCATCGGTCCATTTTTATTCCCTTTTCACATGTGCATGAGATACATTAGTTACCATTTTGAGTATAATTGTATTTGCGCCCAAAATTATACAAAATATTTTCAATTTTCAAGAAATAATATGTGCACTACAAAAGACATTATTATCTGAGAGACTTGGATTGTAGTTTTTGTCACTTCCATGGTATTTATTTTGCGTATTTAATAGGATTTTATTTTTTTATATTATTTAATCAAATATTTTTTGGTGGATTTAGTTTTGATTTTATAATAACATGTGGAGTTTCTCATAGTGAATTTATCTTGTATTCCCATACAATTATTCTAGACTGTAATGCCTCCCTTTATTGGAGTTTTATACCATTATATCTATTCACCAACTACGATTCTACATGGGGTAGGACTCTTGTGTCCTTTTCTATATTCATTCATTGTCATCCAAGGATGTGTATCTTTTCAAAACCCTTATCCAACACCAAAATTGAAGAAATCTTCTCACATGAACATCCTTTCTCTCAAATTTTGTCACATCATGGATTTACAAGATCATTTTATAGGACATCTCACCTTCCCTCTTTGCATGAATAATTATAATCATTATCATATATGGTGAATCATATGTCCACTATATTCTTATAGAATATTCCATCTTCATAAACAGCCACAACTTTAATGGATATGAAATCAATTAGATTAATAACCATATTCTCCAAGTCCAGAGGGTTATCAAATAATCACACATTTTCCTTATGATGATCCCACGATCTCATTATTTATTCCATAATATTCATATACATATAAAACATTTGTATTAACTCATACACCACAACTACTTGAGAATCTTATACACTCTACGAACATAAATAATTATGGGATATTATAATGTTATATTTCATTATTTTTCATGACATCATCCTATATCAAATTTGTATATGGTCAATTATGTAAATGAAAAATATGTATAATCTCATATATTTTCTTGTTGTACATATAATTCACCTTTTTTTCAATCGATGATATTCACATTAAATTTTCCTTTACACATGTCCAACATGGAACCTTTGATTCCCATATTTTCCTCATAAAAATAAATTTTTTACATAATATTCATTTTATATTCATCAGATATATAAATATCTATCAAATAAATGATATATATTTGGTGAACACTCTGTGTAGTAATAATGTACAATGATATGTCAATTTTACTACCCATGAAATACATAATCCTCAATTTAACATTATATTTCATTTTTATAATTTCCATGGATATTACCTTATAAATATCTATGATATTATTTTTATTAAATCTTGCATCGATTGATGTATTTGTAAAATAATCACAACATATGATAACTTATATCACCTTACAAAAAAACTCAATTCAATGTGAATGGATATGTTAATATTTATAATTCATCATTTTCATTGTTTTTTTTAAATGAACATTCTATGACATGTGTAATAACCTCCCACATATTTTCTATTCTCACTATTATCTCTTATATCAATCCATATATTTCCTTCTATTATTGAAAGTTATATCCATCAGAAAATTGTTTAGTCAAAATATAATTTTGTTTTTTGTACTACAATATATTCTCAATCAATATATACAATCACTACATCACCACTTTCATTATTCATAAAATTGTCAATCTTATATTGAGATATATTCATATCATTGATCATGTTTAATATTTTGGTCTTCATTACTCTGGTCATTGTATTAAAAAATTATTTCTCAAAACCCTAAAATCAATCAACTCATTAACATTGCATAACATACTATATATTCCTATGAATATTTGGTATTGTATTATTTTTTATACTCCATCACATATGATAGTCTTTTCTCCCACTTATGAAAAATTCCATTTTCAATTTTTATTATTATACCTCGACAACATTAAATTTAACCATCCCTCATGGGAAGGTTGCTCCCAAATTTCTTCTATATGTAAGTAGTCTATATTTCATTATTGATCTTTTCTATAAATATCCCTCTTCCCCATAAATTTTTTTGATCATTCCAACTCCAATACATGTGGAATGAAAATTATGTAATGAATAAGGCCCAAATTTTTTATTTTAATATGTAAACAATTACTAGTTTAGGTTCAAACATTGATTTAACTATAATAGTATATTAATTTATATCACATAGAGTGATTATATCATGTATATCTTTTGGATTCATATAAAAACATGCACTATGCATTGTGTCTATTAGTAATTGAATATTTTTTCATCACTTATCCCATGCCCTATAATATCCCAAGACAAATCTCTCTGAATGAAAAACTAATCATTAACTAATATTTAGATCGATTATACATAATTCTAGGGATTTACCTTCTATAAATATAATAGATTTGAGGAATTAAAAACTATATTAAAATCCATAGCATAAACCTATATATAAATATAGATACCTAAAAATATATTTTACTAGAAACAATATATTCTTTATATATATCTTGTATTATGAAACTATTATCTTATCTACATTTCACACATAAGTAATGTTATCGAATTATTTGATTCACATATTCTTAATTAAGGTGAAATTTACCTTTGAATTTATATATTATAAAATAGTCAGGATTTTCACACTCATTGAGTTTAGCTATTATATCCTTCGTATTATAAAAGAAGTAATCTCTAAAATTTATCATCTTCAGATATCATAGTGAGTTCACCACAATATTTTCATAGAATATCCTGGAAATTATCATACCTTTTATGTTCCATTGATTCTATTAATTCATAATCACCCTGATATAGAGTAATATTTTTTACTTTTAATCGGGTATAAAATTTATGAAGTGTTAATATATAAAACAATTAAAAATGAATGTGGAATTTTCTTAACATAAGAGTAATAGAATTATTATATAAAACATCTGAAGAATATAAAAAACATTTTTAAAATCCCAAAAATTTATATTATTATTTTTATGATTTAAATCCTTGTAACATAATATTTACAGAGAGATCTCAATGGTACCAAATGAACTCCCACATTCGAAGGTATCCACAAAATGTGTGAATCACTAAAAACCTTAGTTGGATTGTTTTGATAACACCCAAGACCCACTAGAACATTTGAATTAAATGGATAAATGGAATATATTTCATTGGATTAAAATTTATATAATTATAAATAATGTAATCACATAATTTCAGTCATTTGTTTATATATTTCATATTATTCGGTGATTATCCTTCAAAAAAAATTTATAATATCAAACTTTTTATAAATATTTTTGTGAGGTTTGTCACCTTATTAGAAAAACTATGTCAACTGATTAAACTATAGAACATGTTAGATATAATATTTGACCTATTCCTAAATAGTAATTTCATTTTTAATATTTAAAAATATAATTAATATATATTACAAATCCACAAATACTATTATAACTAATAAATTATTGTCGACAGATTAAAATGGTTGAATTTAATTCCATATATTCCATAACCATTTCTAGATATCAATATGGTCACATTTATGGATGTGTCACATAATTCCTTAAAAAAAATTAATAACACATTTTTTATGAAATAATAATCACATAGATAGTTTTATATGAATAATGTTTCCCAGAATATGTTCTTTGGTACACCAAAACCACCAATGTTCTACATTTACATAGGTCACATAGACATTATTCCAATTCTACATAATGTATCATTATATTAAAATGAATCTATAATCCTATCCAAATATCAATATATAAATTTTCCAAAACACTTTTTTAAAAATATTGTATTAATATCACAACATTTCAACTAAAAAATTTTAAACAAAAGTAATCCACATTCACACATCCTTTTGTTTAACCAATGGTTCATGTTAGTAGTGATAAAAATATATAATTCTTTAATCAATTTTTATAACTAATGTTCATACATAAAAAAACATCATTAATTACAATTATAAAATGAGATTTTTTGTTATATTAATTATACACATGTATCTCCATACATATTTCCTTCATATGTATCTCATAAATCTTGAAATATCATATAATCCATTTGATAAATATATTTATTTTCTAAGAGACAATTAATATATAAATCTTTTATAAAATACACATTAATTATTAATTATCTATTTAAGCACGCAATAATATAGAAGAAAACTATCATATCATTCACCAATGTTGATGGGTTCATCACATGAAACTCACATAAATAGATAGACATATACCATATTTCATATAAATTTGTGTTCATAAATTATTTTGATTTTCTATATTGAGTACAAATAAGTAATACCTATCATATTTGGGGAAAATCACTTCATTGTTAAAAATACCTAACACACGGTCATAATCTTACTCTTTCCCCCAAACTACTGTGGTCGAAGTGAAGCATTTATTATTTGAATCTTGGTGTTGCAAATTCATTAGTACCCTCAGGTTTTTAATATGAGAACCTATTCAAAATATTGAAAAATCCTCCCACACGTTTTCTGAACGTATCTAAAAAAATCATAAATTCAATCCATCCCTATCGGGCCTCGGAATATGCACCATCCATTTCTACAGACACATAATAATTCCATGTAATATAAAAAATTTCATTGAAGAATTAGGTTCTTTACATTCTCCCATCCTAAAGTATTTTCGTCCCCAAAAGGAAATACATAGACTAAGGAAACTAATGGGGGTACTGAGCACAAATCTAATCCACCTGCTACGATTTTCACCAATGGAGGTTACTGTTATGCTAGTGAATGTGGAATAGAGGAATCAATCATCCATAAAGGACCTGCTCCGGTCGATCCTTAAACACCACTACTACCTCCGTAAATGTCACCCCATCATCAAATTCTATCACTCCATGGTTGATGACATGAGATGGTTCATGAACATATTTCATTAACTGAGATACGTGGAAGACGTCGTGCACCCTCTCCCACTACGGTGGTAGTGCCACGTGGTATGCGACCTCACCAATCATCCGAAGTATCATAAATGGTTCAATAAATATTGATGGAAGTTTGCTGCCTCGGCAAAATCTCTGTTGTCCATGTTGAGGGGAGACCTACAAGAATATATGGTCCCCCTCTAGGAACTACAAAGGTCTAAGTCCCCTATCCGTATAGGATTTCTTCCTACATTGTGAAGCCTTCATTCACTCCTGGATGATATGCAATTTCTCAGTGGTATCCCATACCATCTCCTAACCCATAATTACTGACTCCCCTGGGTCTGTCCAGCATAGTGGTGATCTGCATTCTTGACCGTTTGTGTCCTCAAATAGTATCATACCGATGTAAGAGTGATATTTTTTGTTGTATACAAACTCCAAAAATTGAATGTGATCCTCCCAACCGATGCCATAAACTTGGAAACAAGCATGAAGCATGTCCACTAGTTTCTGAATTATCTACTTCTTCAAACAATACTTCAATGGATGAAAGAGGATCTCAAACATAGCTGACTCCCAAGCCCCTCATGTCATCCTGTCCACAACTGGGATGTAAAACATGTGTCATAGTCAGATATGATCATCGATTGCACCCCATGAAGTCATGAAATATAATGTACATAAGGGCATCCCATTCCCTCTACCGATCCCTGCTCTTGGATTAGTAGGAAGTGGTCTGACTTGGCGAGTCATTCAAAAATCTCCTGGATAGAATCATATCCCCTGGACATACGTGGAAGCCATGTGGCAATGTCTATGGATATACTATCCCACTTCTACTATGGTACCTCTAGTGGCTGCTTTAATCCTGCTGGAACATGATACTCGACCGTCACATTCTAGAAAATTAGGCTTCATGAAACTAAATCTACCTATACCTTCTTCATCCTTGGTCACTAGTGCTAATGCAGGAGGTCATGGTACATCATCCCACACCATGATGTTCTATGAGAGGGGACTTATGGAACTCTCTCAAAACCTCTTCCCATAGCTCCACAGGTACCATGGTGAATCCTTTGAAGAATATGACATGCTCCCCCGCCCCTTTAAGAAATCCATCAAGTGCCCATCCTGAGGATATCTGAGCACATCAATACTCGCAGTCAATGTCTCCATGTTGTGCCTCCAAAATTCACTAAATAAGTTTGGGAGTGACAATCATATACTGGAGGAATGCTACTTCATATCTATTCATATAGGATAACATCAATGTATCTAGTTTGTCCATTTCCTCAATCAGAAACTGTAGACCAGACCTCCAGATGAGTTTTTTTCCACTATGTTCTCCTTTCCAAGAGTGTATACTATCTCAAATTCATAGTTCTGGAAGAAATACAACCATCTCCGATTTCTCAGGATCATTTCCTTATGAGATAATATATACCTGAGACTCTTATTATCAGAGTATACTGAAAAATGTTCACCCATCATGAAATATCACCTCATCATCAAGGATATGACCCCTGTTACTAACACTAGGTCATGGGTTTCATAGTTCTTATAATGTTGTCTCAGCTGTCGAGAACCATACACCACCAAAACTCGCTCCTACATTATGACACATCCATTTCTGGTCCCTAATGCTTCGCAGTAGACTACATACCCTACGTCCTCTTCTGGTAGCTACAAGATGGGGGCCCTCATTAGTATCTTACCCTGCTCCGGAAAATAATGATGGCATCTCTCCATCCACAAGAAGAGTTATACCATCTTTTTAATGATTAAAAGGGTTCTGAAACTCTAGATATTTCATTTACGAAACTCTTTTAATACCCAACAAATATCTAGAAAATCGTCACTATGTCACACTTCTAGGTGGCTCCCAATCTTACAAAACCTCTATCATTTACCGATCTACCGCAACACCATCCTCGGAGATAATGAATCCCATAAAGTGTACCTCCCTTATCATGAACTGACACTTTGAGAGTTTACCATAAAGATGGTTCTATTGGAGTGTATCCATAACTATTTTCTAATGATAGGAATGATCTTCCTCCGATGCCGAGTACACCAAGATGTTTTCAATTAATACCAACACAAAGAGCTCAAGGTATTGCCTAAATATCATGTTCATGAGTCCCAATAAATATTCTGGGGCATTGGTCATGACAAATGGCATAACCAGGAACTCATTGTGGTTATACAGACATCTGAAGGCCCTCTTCAACACATCCTAATGTCGTACCATGAGCTGATGATAACCTGATTTGAGGTCTATCTTTGAATATCATCAATCTCCCTTTAGATGATGGAAAATATCAGCAATTCTTAGGGGTGTATACATTTTCTTTACAATCACCAGGTTCAGGTGCTGATAGTCCACACATAGCCTCAAACTCTCATCTTCCTTCTTGGATAACCAAATTGGGGTTTCCCATGGAGAAACACTGGGCCCTATGAACAACTTCCACTTAAAGTCCTCCAATTGTACCTGTAACTCATGATGATCTGTGGGATCCATCCAATATGCTAGGGTAGATATATGGGTTGTCTTGGGGTATAGGTAGATGTAAAATTCTACCTCTATGTGATGAGGTAGTCCTAAAACATCATTACGGAAGACATCAGCATATTTTCCCACCACTTGGGGATATCCTAGACTCCAAAAATCAAATGCTTTGAGTGCAATGATAGAAAACACCGTGTCATCGACTTCACCCTCCTCCTGGTAAGTCCACCATGTGATGGAATGTTTTCATTCTCACCGATGAAGTATGACATACTCCCATACTCATAGACACACCACACATTTCACCTAATTCAGTAAATATGATCATGGACTTTGTATAACCAGTTTATACCCAAGACATCACTGTATCGCCTCAACGCTAAAACTAGAAGATCCCAACCAAGGACCTTTCCTCCTAGAGTAAGATCACACTTCTTGCACCAGTGTGTAATAATCGAATGTTATTCTGTAGGATTCTCTACCTATATGGATCAAGACAACAGGTCCACATGAATCTATAAGATTATAATGAGGGTATTTGCAAGAAAATAGTGACTTGACCCTATTTCTATAAGTACTGTAGCTTGTGTGGAGTAGATACATATTGTAAATCTAATCATCTTGGATGCACCATTGTCATTGGCATCAGTTATCTTTAGCTAATATCGTTCTTTTCATCCTGCTCCCTATGGTCAGGGTGGACCACCTTGATGTGGAGGCGGTATAACCTCAAATCACTGCCCACTGTCTGCTATAGGACTAGCCCCTCTGCCACATCCTCTAACCTGTATACCTCCTCATTCGAACCTCTTCCTCTTCCTCTACTATCCCTCGACTGTTAATTATTCATTCATATGACAGGTCGGGTAGTCATTATCCATGTGGCCCTTCCCACAACATGAGTATAATTGTCTTCTCCTCATTTTTACTCTGTCCTATGAGCCCCTCATCGCTGACCTTGCATCCTTAGGTCTTCCAATAGAATATCTACCCATCACGCTCCCTTGACTCATCCATATACTGCCTGATGCTGATGAATCTACTACCCGAGGTCTGGTGGTGGCTGTCGGTGTTAGTACCTACTGAGCTAGGAAGCTCTCCATGAAGAACTCTCACTCTAACACCCCAACCTACATCAGAATATTGAGTGATATACTTTATTCTCTTATCTCTTGTCAGAGACCCTACTCAAACAATCAATCCCAGAATAAAGGGTCTCATACCATGTGGGTGGATTATTGGGTGAGATTGGTGTACCTCTCCGAGTATTGTGCCACAATCATGCTTCCCTATTGTATATGAAATAGCCCATGTATGCGAACTGTGCGTAGAGTTGCTAGGATGAAATATTCCCTAATAATTCCATAAAAGTCTTATTAGGTGAGGGTCGCCTCATCGTGTAACTGGAGTGTCAATGTCTGCCAACTCATAGCTAATCCCGGGAAGAGATTGGAAGCTAGGATCAACATCTGATCAACTGTTGTCCCCACTAAGTGAAAAACTCTGGCAATAACCTCTAACATGTCCTCCGATTCTTGTGTATTTGTGTCTCCTTAGTACCTTGGAGGCCTCTTCCACTGAAACTTGTGCAACACGCTCACTTGGTGTGCACCCCCTATAGGTGGGGATGGTGGAATATTATTCCCAATGGGTGGGGGTGCTAGTGGTGCACCACCCGATGGCACTATTGTCCTAAGAGGACCCTACACCAAAGACTAATCACTCTGATGGAAATAATCGAGTAATCTCTCGGGAATCTTGTATGGCTGTAAACATGGAGGAATCGTGATATAAAAAAAGTGTCTCACAATATGTAGGATATAACTAGTGATTTTACTCAAAGAGATCACGATAAAACCTTTAAAAACTCATGAAATCATTATTTTGGTGTACAATGTTGGGAATTGGAATTAAGGGTCACGGTGTATGGATACATCGAATGATGCACCAAAACTGGATTCCCTAAACTAAAAACCACACCCATAACACTTAACAATAATGACAGAAAAGGATGATCAGAGTTCTAGTTCTTCGGAATAGCTGACTCCAATGATACGACTTTGTCACGACCCGTCCCCGGGTCTCGTGCCTTGACTACCCCAAGTCGGCCTTCCATAGGCTAGGGCCTGGTGACCAGCACCAATATGATGTATCCCAATAATGGGTAGTAATTACATTTAAAACAATAAAAACACATATACCATGAACAAAACAAGAAGAAACCCTGATGTAAATAGTTATAGCAATAATTTTACTAAATGTAAAGGGGTCAGAATACTAGTCTAACAGGAATGTACAAGTACCACAGAATGAGAAAAATAGATCTTCGGCCATCCAACAAGGATCCTACATGAATGTAAGGTACATATCTCGATCTATAGTCACTACTTCATGTCATGTCATATGGTCCACCTCTTAGCAACATCCAGATGTGGCTCCCTTAGCCTCGATCAACATTATCTGTCATCAGCACCATTCAAAGCATGGTGCGGCCGAAGCCGATGCATGGGTTAGTATAATGATACTCAGTATTGACCCCGAGACCCCCGAATGTATTTCATAGATTCTCATATGAAAAAACACAAAGCTATACCTCAATCAAAAATCATGAAGGAGTCATAAACTCTACATAGGTATATTCCTATACATATACCTATGTTTCAAAAGATACTTGTATCATTTATGAGGAAACCATAAGGATCTAATTACTAAACCATTTTCACAACTGATCCATGACGGAAGAATAACATTTAGGTAACACCATGAATATAACACCTCAATTTTAAAAGTACCACAAAGGTATCACCACGAATGTAACACCACGATGGTAAAAGTACCACAAATAAATCATAATAATTTCAACACCATGTTGTTAAAATTTTCTCAAAGGTAACACCATCAAGGAACCATAATGAATGTGATATTATCAAATTGTTAAAGACTCATCTCACACCAAGTATAACTAATGTACATAAGAACATTTGATTAGTAGTGAATCATGATCATATAATTCTATCGAGGGGCTCTGATGCTGGCCCACACAAGATCAATATATGCAGACGCACACAAGATCACTTAGTGTTGACCCAGACAGGATCTGACCAACCTAAGATGGGTATGCACTGACCCACATAGGATTAATGAGCATTGACCCACATATGGTCGATAGGTACTTACCAACACAAGATCTATAGGTACTAACCCACATAGGAAAGTTAAACATTCTTCATGCCATAGCCAAACGCCTCTGCCTCACTGCCAGCCACAAGATTTATACTCATATTACGCTTGATAATAGGAGAACCAATCCTCTTTCCATAGGTTTTATTTCAACTGGAACGATAATCCATGGAAAAATATCCCAATGGGCCTCATTGTTGTAATGTATCAAATGCGGAAAAAAATGCTTTAATCGGGCACACGATCTTTGAATTATAAGAATTTTATTTTCGAGGGCCTAGTTGGATTCATGTTTGATCCAACCCAGCCACAGTTCAAAATTATTGAAAACTGAAGTGGAGTATACCAAAAAGAACATCTCACTCCAGGGGTCCTAGTGCTACTGACAGTTTGTCAAATAGATGCACAGATTTCATGATATGTTCCTTTAGGTGATACTCGGACTAGTGGGGTCGGGTCCAGTCTGACTCGGTCAGATCGACCCGACCCGACCTGCATTGGGTATGGGCTAACTATGCTAGGCTTCATCGTGCTCATCCCATTGGGCCACGGAAGGCTCAACCAACTAGGATGTTGTCCGAACTGACCTATAGAGGGATTTTCCCGACCTGTATGGGGGGAGAGGCCCGACCTATGGAGGGCACAACATGAACTGTGAAGGGAAGCGTCCACAGTGGGGCATGGTTTGATGGGCTCCCGCGGCTCAGCCCATGATGTGAACGACTCACTGGCTGGTGTCCGCCCAAGCAGGAAAACAGGGGAAGGGGTGGGGTTGTGTGGTGTGGGGTGGAGCGGCTCCCCCCCGGTTCTCCTGAACAGTCATCGTCGTCTAGTTTATAAAGTTGTGGCAACATGTGTTTCCATTCGGTCACCTCAAGAACAACAGGTGAGGGGGTCCCTCCACCACTGTGGCTTTGAGCTACAACTTCCTCCAGCAGTGTTTCACGGTCCGTTGCACCGTCTCCGTAGCCGGCTCCCCCCCAATTGAATGTTGTGACTCTAAAGCTGTGACCTCTTCCCCATGGGGTGCGCGATGGCACACTATCTCCTCTAGAGCTGGTTGGTGTCGGCTTCCGCCAACACCTTCAAGCATAGGTCTCTGGTGCTTCCATGCTGGTGGCGCACTGGTGGACTTCTGTGGGTCAGTAGGTGATCTCTAGTGTAATTTCTTTTCATATGAAGGTTCCAATATACCTCTAGATACAACCTCTTCACTGCATATTTCTCAATTTTGAAATCCATCCAATGCGAAAAAAATCCCAAAAACAACACATCGTTAAAACCAGTAGGAGAGGGTTTAGAACTTATTTGTTTGGATCATGCCTTATACATTAGCTTGATTACAAGAGGGAAGAATAGTATTTGAAAAACACTTGAAATTAAAACAACATAAATCCCAACCTAATGATCATTGGGGAACATAGATTTTGAGGAAGAGTCAGTGTTCACTGTTCGGTGGTCTTTGTCACCGCTCGTGGGAACCGGTCCTGTTCTCCAAGTGAATGACATCGCCACCCACTATCAAATAATTGTCTCTTGGTGAAGCTGTGACAACACACATCCACAAGATCCAAATAAATATGAGAGAGGGAGGGTGATTAATACAGGTGGAATTAATGAGGGTTCATTTAATATTAACCATCCTAATTCCAAAGGCTTTGTTACAAAGGATTTGAGGATTCAATCCATTAAATGCCTTAACTCGTCGTTGGTCATGCTGTTATTTCTTGTCCATTGGAGGAAATGATAAATGATTATTAAAATAACAAAGTTTTTTTATTAATTTTATAAAAGAGCCAAAATCCAACTCTTTCTCTTGACCTACGGCGGTCAAAGTGAAGCATTTCATTAAACAAATCCTGGCACTGCAGATTCAACGGTGCCCTTATAATTTTTAATCTGATCATCGCTTCAAATGATAGTAAATGCCACCCGCGTGTTTACTAAACATACTATAAAAAAGTTGAGAAATTTATTTTGACCACACTGGGCCTCAGATTCATGGGCCATTAATTATTCACAGACTTGTAATAATTCCATGTAATTTAAAAAAAATACATGGACAAATTTGGGTCTTCACACTTATACAAATTTCAAGGTTCTTAAAAATTAATCTATAAATTTTGAATATAACAACTCCTAAGAAGGTTCTAAACCACATATGGTTCCCTAATTAATGATTTGTCCCCAAAGAGCATTTTGATCCAAGGCCCTTTCCCTTAACCAACCATACAAAATAAACGTCTATTTGGGTACTAATCATGGAGAACGAGTAGGGTGTGACATCATCATTGTACACCACCACCAACACTGTCCAATACAATTATAGTCAAAATATAGTGTATTCATGTATATATATATATATATGTGTAATTGAATAAAATTAATAAATAAAGAGTTATCATATATTCATTTATTCAATATTTAATCATATTAACTACATGGTTTCTGGGGATACCCATTCCTCAATACATACTTATTCTCATACCAGATCCTAAAGATTCCCCTAGGTAATATCAAATATTAATACATACATCGACTAATGCTAATTATTGAAGTATTCATAGGTGATATGATATCTCAACACCTGACTCAAATCGTGAATATGTTCAAATTATTATTATCATGTGAGGCTACATATGTGAGTGCATTTATTACAATTCATTAAATTCATATATGTAACCAAAGTTAACGTTATCAATTTTTTCAGGTAAGATGGCCATGTTTCAATTACTTCTCAAAATAATGACCGTGTTCTCATTCTGTTACTCATAAAAAAAATGATCATGTTACCATTTAAATGTATTATTTTAATGACCATGTTCAAATTCAATAACTCATAAGTACAATGACCATGTTACCATTTATACTTAACAATTCCGAATGACCATGGTTACATTCATTCAAACATAAATAATTCCCAATTAACTGCCCACTTTAATTCTATTAATGATTCAAAAATTATTTAAATACAACAATAAAATTAATTAATTACCCAATTAATTAATTATTCTAAACCCTTAAATTAATTCATCAATTATTTAATTGAACACATAATTAATATTAAATAATTATTTTTTAAGAATTAATTATCGCATTCTGAATATAAACTCTTCATAATTTATCTTATAAAAAATTTTCAAGATCATATCATCATATCAAATAATTAATTCAAAATTAATTATCTAAATCTATCCAATTCAATATAATATAATTAAACTGAAGATTAATTATATAGTTCAGAAACCTTAAAAGTTAAAATAAATTCACACAAATTAATTATCCAATAGGATATCAACATAGTTTAAAGATTAGTTTCTAAATTAATCATTTATTTCAACAATGCTTCGATAAATAAATTTGTTAACAAAATGAACCGAAATTAAGAAATCAATTGCTATGAAATCCTAGATTCTTGTCAATTTTTCAAACATGCATCAAATCCATGAATTTTGGAATTATATATTAGACAACCTATATAAAATATTTGATGGATGAAAATTCAATGGAAATCCCCAAAATATCTGTAACACAATGACATATATATGAGTTCTGGATATAAATCCCCAATCCAAGATAATGGATATAATGACCTTCTCAATATCGATCTAGAAGTAAATTCCTCGATATGGGTCTAAAAAATGATTTCGATATATAAAAAAGTGTATTTAATCCCCTAAAAGATTATGTAATAGAGAATATTGAATGAGATACACATTGGGATGAGATCAAAATACTGATAGAAGAGCAGATCATCGATTATGGCCTTGAATATTGAATAAAAGAGGTCAGATTACAATGAAATCCCTATAGAACTATCAAGATCCTTTAAAAACATTTTTCATCTTGCCACGATTGATATGGACATGTTTTGGGGGTTTAGGTGGTTTTAAAATAATTTTTTCGATAATTAAAAACCACATTAATGGATTCTTATGTAGGGCTGAATGGTAAGGAAAAATGTGCACTAACTATGCACACCTCACTATCCGAGGTCGCACGATTACATGGGTTTTTACAAGCTGTTTGATAAATAATGTTCTATTAATGTTATACCATGTGGTTTTTTTTCACATGGTTAGATGGGATGGATTCCTGGATTACCTTAACTATGGACCAACTGTGTTATATAATTTTTCACAAAATTTCCTTGAAACACCTCCAAAATATAGATCGAGTCATACGTCCATAAATGTGACATAAAAAATAAAATATCACCTTATATAACTATCTAAATTCATGGAATGGTAAATAAATAACCACAGAAAAGATTTTTTAAATACCACTTTCCATGAAAAACTATAAAATAAGCAAGATAACGTTTTGAAAACCTTTTCCTTGAAATAATAATATTTTTTAATATTTTTGGATAAAAATTTTTATTGGAAAATCTCTTTTATAAAAAATTCCTAAATACAATAACCTTTTAAATTAAATAAAATCATCAAATGATTTATGTAGGAGAAAATTTTACATGTCGTATTTGGTAAAAATAACATTATTTTTTCACCAAAAAAAGATTGAAAATTGCCTTAGTATAAAAGTGATTAGATGATTCCTTAGAAAACATTGGTGAAATTAGAAAAGAGAAAAATATATTTTAATTATTTGATTATATTAGTAGAATATTCATAGATATCATTCTTTAAAACATGTTTTCAAAGGAACATATATTTCCTACTGAAGAGAAGTTAATGTCAAAATTTCATAAATACAACAACTATACTAACATTTGTACTTGATTAGAAAATGGTACCAATTAATGAATATAGAATAAATAACTATCGGAGAAGAAAAGTCATGAATATATTGAGATATGGGATATAATAATATATCATGGTAAATATAATTGTAATCAATATTGAAATACAATGAGATTGTCTCAATAAACTTTTATAACATTTTACATTGGTATCATAATCTCCATGTAATAAAATGAAATTAATGAAGTATAAAATATATTAAAAATATATATATTCAAGATATAACATGTAAAATATATTTATATACAGCTCTAAAAATATTTTAGGTGCATAAAAAAATGTTAGTCAAAAAGAAAGTACAATGAGACAAACCATTATTAGAGATTGGGTAACTATTGTATCATAAACATAATGAATAAAATTTTAAATAAAGGATATGTTGATAATCAAAAGTCTAGGTATAAGATAAATTTTAAATAATCATAGTAAGTACATACACTACATAAAATGAAATATTAGAGAATATAGCATGTGTCTCATAGGAATAAAAAGTTTGATTAAATCCCCTAAACATGGGTCCTGAATCACATCATACGTTTTCAAACCACTTATATAATAAGTATAATATTTTTGTAAAACATTATGAGAACCATATTATTTTTTATAATAATTTTTTTATAATGACCTTATATTACCCTCTTATTTATAACCCACTGTTAGGATTTCCCTTTTGGAAATATTCACTTTATGACTGTCATGTGTCATAATATGTTATATATTATTTACTTATATTTTATAACATTATTTCTATAATGTACAAAATTTTATAAATATAAATTATATATATTTTATGTGTACTATTATAATTTTTATAATATATATGTATGGAATGGAATACACCTGTCATGGTGACGCTAGGCCATAGGTACACATGAAATATATTTCCTTTTAATTGACGTCTTCAGTGATTTAATATAAAAAAGATATATGAATATATATATATATATATATCATTATTCAATTAGATTTATTTTATCATATATATCATATATATTCACTAAAACCATCCTTAATACAATCCTTATGGTGGGTTAATGAATCATATCGCTTTGAGGGGGAGGCATTTGACACTTCCTCAAACAAAATTCTCTTATCTACCAAAAATAGAATGAAATAAAGACATTTGTTGAAAATTGAAATACAGAAGATTAAATAGGTGATAAATTTAATATAAGACACATATAAGTATATTTTCCCTTATAAAGGCCATAATGGTAGGTGGTAATAAAAAAAATGAACAATCATCATTTTTTGAGGTAGTAGTTCACCCTACGGAAAAATAATATATTTTTTCCCATTTGATTGAGGTTTGTGCATTTCATGGTCTATAAAATTATATTAATAATTGCTTTTATATATTAGAAACTGTTTTTTATATAATCATATAAAAATAGTGTTGGAGGGGGTGGATAAGGAAAATAAAAGAATGGACTTGAGAGAAGTCGTTGCCTCTAAACTAGGTAACTTCTTTTGGTTTCTGCAAAAAGGCTATCATGGATATCTTTTTGACAATGGGAATGATAATAGAATGAATTTAGGATTTTTGGAACGTTTATTTCATAGGTAATGGCTGTAATTATGTCATTTTAGATATTTGATGAATAGGTAGATGTGGTTGCCTTTTATAGGGATGGAAAATGACTCCCTCTAAATATTTGAAACAAAGTTTGGTGTACACAAGTCCTTACCAAAAAAAAATTCACACAAAAAAACAAATTAATAATATAATGTATGTGTACCATATATGGAAAACCAATGGGGTTTGGTTTAATGGCTTTGTTATTTAAGCCATGAGTTTTTACATTTAGTCTATCATTAAGATTAATTTGACATTAATCACTAAGTTTAATTTTTTTCACATTTACAAATAGTTTTGGTCAAAAGATAAGTTGATATTATTAGAATCATAATATTACACTAATTACAATGGTGTATTTTAGTTTTTTGATAGAATTAGGAAAATTATGATTATTGTTAATCCCACAGATGAGACGAAATTACTCGGTTTTAATGTAGACAAATGATCAAAAGTTGGTTATGTTTTAATATTTAATTTAAATGTGAAATTGTTTAAAATATCGTAAATAATATAAATTGATTTATGATTTATCTAATGTAAAATTATAAAATTTATAATTTATCATTAATAATTAATTATACAAAAGTGCATTTTTAACTAAAACACTGTACTTTTCAATATTCATCAGAAAATGATGGTTTTGGAAAAATAGAAAATATTACCATTATATAATTTAGATGTTCTGAATTAAAAAAATAATGTTATTTTTTAATATTATATATCTAATTTTTTTAAAAAAAATTATTCCAATTATCTTCTCTAGATGGGCATGAATAATAGTTCATTTGAGAAAATTGTAATTTTTAAACCTGTAAAGTCTTTAATAAAGATAATATTTTTCATTATCAGTATTTTTAATTTATATAAAACCATTATAATAATGCTTGTGATGTAGTTATTAATATTAATATCAATATGTTTTAAATAATATGTTATAACAATCTCATTTAATAATTATAAAATTAAAATGATTTTTCAGAGAAACTCAGTATTGCATGTTATATATGCCATGTCGTTTTTTGTGTGAATGGGATTCTTAACGTAGTTCATTATAAGAAATAAATGAAAATTTATTTTAATAGGGTAAATATTCTATGTTATCATAATAATGTTTCCTTTTATATTCAATAAATTTTCATATAAATTTATAATTAATTTGTAACCTAGGAATCCATAAAATATTTTATAAACAACATGTTATCATAAATTAACTATTACATTATCTATCATATAATTTGACATCATGGTTTTATTTTATCATATTAAATAATAACAGTTTCATAGTATATTATTGATCTGTTAACATTTTCTTGTGCAATACAAAGGTCATTGAGGAAACCAAGGTTGTGTATAATGCATGAAAAACTCAATCTTGTGAGTATGATAGGAAATTTTTTATGTATTATGTAGTTTCTAATTATCATTATGTTTAATATAATTCAAGAAAATATTATTTCATTAATATAAAATTTTCTATCTTTAGTGATTCATGAATTTAAAACTATCAAATATTTAAAAATAACTCGAAAATATTATCCCAAACTGTCAGGTTGTTGCAGTCGATGTGTTATTCTCAAGCGAGTCATCCATAATATTAAACTCATTTTATACCTCATGTGTGAATATTAAAATATTTATATGGTTCTCAATAGGTTCCAATATGCACATGTAGCCCCAACACGTAAATAACCATGATTAATGTTAATTATTGTGAACACTGTTTAGAACATTTATTTTTTAATTATACATTCATAATATAGAATATACAATTCAAACGACTGAGTGATAAATTATTGATGACTTTTAACAACAAATGATTTTTAGGTTTTTTGTGATTAAATTAAATTTCATTGAAAACAACCTTTTATGCTAAATAATGTTATGTTTGTGCTCCACACAACACTATAATATAATGGGTTATACAAAAAACAATGTTTTATCATTAAAATTATATAAAATTATTATAGTTATTTAAACCAAAATAGTTACAACATGGGAATTAAAAGTAATAATAGGAATTGTGATAATTAATATTATAATATTATAATGTATTTATGTGATGAAAATATATTTATAATGGAATATATAATATTCTTAAAATTCGTTATTTGTTTTGAATATATAATTTTTTGAAAAAACATATCGTTAAGTCATTTTTTACCATGAATAAATTAATTATCGATGACATTTTTAAATCTGGATGAATAAAATAAATATAAATTTTAATTTTGAATGTCAAAATTATCTTTGGTTTATTGTTTTTTATTTCTCAGAAAAATTTCATTTTAGGATGAACTATGCAAAATGATATGTTTGAAATAAAAAATTTATTTTCATATAATTAATTTAAATAGAATATTTAATCTATAAATTGTTTTTAATGCTTAATTACTTAAATAATACATCATACAATCAAATTTAACTCATTGAAATAATTTTTTTTATTGATAATGGATATATGACCAATGTAAAAATTTGAATATTTTCACCTTAAAAACAAATTGTCTCATCCAATTTGTTAAATGAATATTAAATTAAAATATCCAAATTCAATAAATATAATTTTAAAAAATGTATTTCATATTATAAATAGAAATAATTTCTTATGTCTAATAAGAGAACATTATATTTTAAACAAAAATATTATTAAAAACTGAGAAAATAATTTATGGTGATTAAGAGGAAAACATGTCTACAAAGAGACTAAACATTAATATTAATGGAAGGACATAAAAAAATTTCCAACACCCATTTTCATAACATATAAAAACCTTATCCCTTATAATATCTATATTTATCCATTATTAGAGTCACATTACATAAAAAGGTTGGTGTAACTATCCCTTTCAAAACATTATTAGTTTTCACTCAGCTCCCTTATAAAAGGGCACCACCTCTTCTCCAATATTCTCACCACTGAAGCCATATATCTCATGCAATACCTTTCCAAATTTCTAAAAAATATAAAAAATCCTTTATCCTACAAGCCATCATTGTTTCATCAATCTATCCAAGTGATTCATACATTGAAAATAAAATGTTGATAGTCTTATAAGAGTTAACACATGTCAACAAGCATATTTTTTCAATTTTGTCCTAACGTAACATTTTTTTAAAATCATTATTATATAACATCATAAGTATATTCAAAATACTCATATGTTTTCGTATTACTATTACAATGCATAACCACACAAAAATCAACTAAATGGGTTTTGAAATAATCACTCGTGTGTACATCGGAATTCATCCTCATGAACCAATGTCATTAGTTTTTCAATTACCATTATCCATAATTGAAAAAATGAAATAAATGTGCATAAAATTTTATATTTATGAATTTTGATATGTTATTATCATTTTGGGTTTATTATGTCACACATACTCCCATTCTATCCATTTTTTGGAATGTGGTAACATCGTTCTTGTGTTCAGCAGACTACCACCTTATCTCGCTATGTGATTCATTCATGCCTTAAATATAATTTATTGAAGAAGAATTTAATAAAAATATATGATATATATGAAATTAAAATTATTATATAATAATAATATAGTATATAATTATTATACATTAAATATGACAAAAAGATAGGAAAATCATTCATGCATATGTTTGGACTACATTCTCTACGAACATCGTATTTCATTTCCTAGTTATATCATTTAATGATAATAATAAATAAATAAATAAGGAATATTTGTGAGATTTATATATTTTTCATCAACATATTAATAATTAAATCAGGATTAATTTTATAGGTTCAAATATACAAAATATAAAAAAAGTATATGAAAAAAAGATGTTGTTACACAAATGGTATAATTGAAATTATATTATTAAGAAAAGGTCACTAAAATATCATAATAAAAAACATATATGGTTTGATATAAATAAATATGGTTATGTGAACAAATTATAATAATCTTATAGTAATTATAAATGAGGATTGAGGGAGTATGAGGAGAGTGAATAATTAATGTAAGGGATTTGCATCCAACTTTTATTTCCCATGATACACATTCCATGTTTATCACAGATTTCTAATATGTGGTGTTATTACTACCCATTGATATTTAATGAATCTTATAAATATAATTATTGGTATATTCATATTCTTTTTAAGGATTTATCTTTCACTGGGATTACAATTATGGAGTTACAAAATTGGTAATAGATTTTTCTCTCAATTTGACTTCATGGAGAACTAAGTTATGTTATTCAACTATATTCTTTCATGAAGTGTACATAAAATACCTTGGACATGTAATATAAGGTATTTTTTATCCTTGTTATATTTTATTATTCACATCATTTTATTCCTTTATGGTGTTTATGATTCAATGATTCTAGAGTGGTAATATTTGATTACTACAATCTCATCATTTATCAAGATTGTGTATTATCATTCTTCAATTAATGAAATATTATGATCCATATCATAATATATTTAAATTCATTTCTTCTCCAATGGGTTTTCAGATATATTATGGTTATGTAATCATCTTCCCAGTGTTCATAATTTAATATTGTTAAGAGATTGTTTTAAGGAAATCATAGTTTATTTCTCTCTTTGAGAAGAAATATATTTTCCATGAAAACCATGTATAAAAAAAAAAAATTCTTAATAATTTATTATGATTTTAATAAGATATTTTAAGAAATTATTTAATTTTTACAATAAAAATGAATGAAATATTCCTGACTTTTCAAATGCAATGGTGGTTTGGAATTTACCAAAAATGTGAAAGAATCCTTTGTCATTAATTGTTTTCCCTGAAATAAAAATTATGAAATCATCATGAATAATATAATTGAAAAATCGTTATTAATATTTTAATATTAGTTTTAATGAAAAATTAATGTAATATTTTTTATTTATTATATCGTGTTTTAAAAATTAAAAAAAGAATTTTTCCTAATTTTTTTATAATGATATTTTATAATTATTTCACAATATTGATGGAATCTGATTGTGTTTCTCCTCCCTTTTTTTTAAATTATACTTTTTTATAATTAATATGAATAATACAAATGGATTATCTTTTGAGGGAATGATGTTTAATCTGCCTATTTATTTTACAACAGTAATATGATATAGAATCCTTCGCTTTTTCACTATAAATAATATGATTAAATGATTATGAATCCACTCTCTTGTCCACATATTTGTATTCGTTGAAATTTTTGTGACACCCATTTCTTTTCTAGGGTTATAAAATGATCAATTTTTATGTTATTATGTCACAAATATGTATAATTTCATTATTTGATGGGTGAGACCTATATCTCATTCAAATTCAATGGGTAATAATTTAAATCTCACGTGATAAACATGAATTCAATGGGGAGTGATCCAAATTAGTAAAAGATTATTTTTCTATGATTTTATTGAGAGTGAGCCCTTACTAACAATATGATTGGGTAGTGAATACATTACACTATGATATCCATGGAAGTGATCCCAAACTACTTTGGAAATAATTTTAAATATTTACCTGTATATAAAAAATTTCTGTCTTATGCAAATTGCATTCTCTCATAGATCCTGTTATATTATTCTCTTATGATTTAAATAAAATGAATATAAAATATTTTTTCCTTGGCTAATAGTTGTGATATTTTACATGTAGCGTATGATTTTAAGATGTAGAGCTCATGTTATCATATCCTTATGCTCATGATTTTGCTTATATATCATTATTATTCACCAATACTAAGCATCTTAGCTAACCCATTTTTATGTGTCGTTTCACTTGGATATGAAGATATATATTGTTTACAATATTACTTTGATGGGTTACATTTTTTTAGAATGTACATGTGGATTAAATATTTCACTTATGACCAATGCTTAGGATTCTATGTTTCTAACGACGCAAAACTATTATAGTCATCATGCCTATTTTTGTGTAATATAAAAATATTTTTAAATAATGATATAAGTTATATGTTTTCAATGTCTAGATTATTATATGTCTTTTTATATAACATGAAAAAATTTATTATTTCTTAACATCATTTAATAATATTAATAATACCTTCCATAAGTATAAATATTTATTTAATTTAATTCAATAAGACTAGTGGACTAGTTTCAAACATTTTGTTAATTTAGATAAATATATTTTATATCCTTTATATATCCATCAAATACATGTGACAATGTAATAAATCTTCCAAATATACTCTTTTTTTGTGATAATATGTTTGAGGAATTTATATTTGAATATGGGTGAGGCTTGAGAATCTTACTATTTTTGTTCACCAATCAGATTTTTTATTCAAACAACTTTTCATCACAATATCCAAAATAAAATTTCAATTTCATTTGTTTTTTTAAATACAAATAACTATATTAATATTTATATAATAATCATATTGGATATTATCCTTGTAATTGGATCCTCTAATTGAAATCATTTGGTAGTAGGTTTAAATGAAACCCTTTTACATTATGATATAAATATATATACTAGTATATCAAAAATACCCATAGGCTTTAAAGAGACATTCCAAAAAAATTGGACATATGGAAATAATTATTTAATATAATTTTAACTCTTTTATATATACCCCCACTATCCACTTATAAATTTTATATTCTTATATTCATTGTTTAAAAACAATAATACTATTTTTATTAGCTTAGAATATTTAATAAATTTTATATTTATAAACATACCATATATGAAATTTTATATTCCTATAGAAAAATACCATGATTATAAAAATTATTTATTATAATATAACACTAATCATTGACGAGAACTATTTTCCCCATGATTTAGCAGATAACTTGAATACATTTATTTTACACTAGTTAAAACTTCATTATCATTTATTTTGTAATCATGTTTTTGAATGGGTCAAATCATGAACGTTGTGTATAAAAACATAATATATATTTGTAACAAAATTACAATTTTTTACAAATAATTTTCCTTACCAATTGGGAATAATGTGTTGATAAATACATTACTTATTTAAACTTTTCAAATATATCAATCTCGATACAATCAATTGAATTCCAATTCCACTAGAAGACCATTTTTTGTATTATTAAAGAGAAAACATCCAGATTCTAAAATTCCATTATAATTTTTATATTATATTCATATTATGATAACTTTACTATATAGTTGGCATCAAATACCATTAAAATAAAATAATTAATTTCAATAACGTTATACTGAATATAGACTCACTATGGAGTTTATTACACTCCTCTTGGAATTAAATGTAATTAAATATCCAATAACTAAGCTTTATCAAATCGAAAAATTTCCTTCCATAATAAAACTACTATTAGGATTCACCCACATACGACAACTATTTTACTACATAATAGGAATGTGTTACAATATTATAAAATTTTTTCACTTTATATAAGATCTATTTTAATATTTATATACTACTAAAGTAATTTGATTCCATTAATATTATTCGTATATAAGACTTTTATAAATGTCAGGGAGGTCTCAAGATTTGATCCATTTTAATTTCTCGAATGTGTGTGTGGTTTATTTCTATTGAATATATATATTTGATTAAAAATGCATCAAAATATGATCCCATACAAATGATGATATGTTTTTGTATGAATGATTTTTATTAGTCTCCCCAGATCAATATTTCACATATAAATTGATCCTGATATGGAATTTACCTAATTAAATTTAAATTTAAATATAAATTTACATCCATAGTATTCTATATGAATCATTTATATTTTAGTGGGAATCTACTATAATAATCCATCATATTGAGCATAAAAAGTTTACTCTTCGGGTAGTTTATCTACTAGGTTTTTCTAGATATGATTAACATAATTCAAACTACTTATATGAGAACCTAATAAATTTATGGCTATCCAAATTATGATTTCCTTACATAAGATAACCAATGAGAATCCATTTTGGTGTGAAATACCCGTTTGGATTAACTATATCTCGAAATGTGTTTTCCATGAATGGAACCTAAAATTAAATATTTTTTTAGTGTTATATAAAATCATACCCTCTAATCTAATGAATTGAATGTTATGTGTCATAGGAATCCAATAACAAGTATCTAATTTATGTGATGTTTTTAAAGCCATTTGGTCAGGATATTTGATGAATAATATATGAATCTACATATAAAGTAGATATTATGATATGTTGTAAAACACATGTACAATAATTCATATAAATTACTACATTAATATCTATCTCATTTATATGAGTTTTAGTGATATCACAAAGTGGAAAACAATATCCTCTAACATTCGTAGTGTACATACCAATTAATCTGAATCTTGTAACAGTTTTAAGGGATTCAGATTTTCTACATGGTATTCTAATAGCTATATATTCAATAGAGGAACCAGAAAGGGAAAAATGTGTCTAGGATTATTGATCATGAATAAGGATCTCAATACTTTCACAAACAACATCATATATAAGTAGGGATTATATAGAACCCAAAGACTCTCCTGAGTGGTGTATGGATAAAGAAATGCATCAAAAAAATATAAATTTAATGTCCAATTCATGTATTATAATCATTTTCTACATCTATAATTCCCTTAAATAATAAAAAATTTCATTTAATGATATCATATGTTTATGAACCATAAAATGATATTTGTTTACCATTTTCTACAATATCACGTAGAATATAGAAATATATCATTTTGTTCATAAAAATCATAATTTCCATCCAATATATATATCATATATATAATTATTTAGTGCATATATCCATCAATATCACAAGTTCAATAATGGCCAAATTGAATCATATTAAATTGCATGTGAAATCTTATCATATGTTCCTTTTGGATACATCCAAAAAAATTTACAAACCTATTATTAACATAAAATTTAATAACATAATATGAAATTCTTTATGAATAAGCATATAAATCTTTTTGGGATTAACTAAAAAAAGAATAAATCCCTATGTCAAAATCATTCCCAATTTAGTTAACCAAAAATTATAACACAAATATTCATTACATAATTGAAAACAAATATGAATCTGATTATCCAAATAGGTATGTAAAGAGAGGTCTCTATAAAATCATCATTGAGAATAAACCTCTATAGGGATTTTTCCTAATCTCTTTCAAACACACATATTTATATACATAATTAAACTAGTCTATATCATATGAAAACATGCATTATCATATGTTCACTTAGTCTATGATATCAAGTGACTAAGGGACAAGAAACATGTCAAAACCATATAGGTAAAACATCTATTAACATCTCTATATGATTGTAATGTTCTTATTGGTTATAAAATCTAATGTTATTCATCCTTAATAATTTTCACATCAAATTTTCCTTATCAAGATATAAATTTACTACCAAGGAATCATCTCACACTCCATTTGTATATCTCAATCAAGGGCCCATATGTCATACACATCATATGAGAGGAAAAATAATATCTTATTTGATATCCAACATAAATCATGATAAACTACACACCCAACGACCCGTTTATTAGCTATGTAAATATCTCGACATATTTATGTTGGGTATCAATGTAGGAGGTTATAATGAATGTTTTCTCACCAAGGGCCCATATGTCATACACCTCATGATAATATATTGTATGAAAATATGAGAATAATAACCATCCTAACCATAATATTTTTTCCAAAAACTATGATACCCAATTAAGAGCATCAGTTATAGAACACTCAATTGCTGAACATGAGTGGTTAATTAACAACTCACTATATGAAAATGTATATTTATATATATATTTATGTAGTCAACATGACCGATTAATAAAATGGCTGATTCCATTATAATTATACATTATAAAATTCTTGAACCCTTTAATAATATTTAACATAACGAACATTAGATATAGTTTATCATTTCATATATCAAAATTTTATAGATTTTCTTTATTATTTCAATACATTTCTTGGTTTTTTAAAAATTATTTCATTTTTAATCCATGTCACATTTCTATCTGGCCCTCTTGTAAAACATTCCCACAAATTATTAATGATAAAATCTATGAATTAACTTATTTTGAATAATGGAGAGACTTTTGAATCATATTCAAAACTATTCAACATCTTTGAAATATTTAAACATCCTAATTCCACAACATCAAAAGTTACGATGACAATATATAGTTTACATATATAACAATTTATATTTTCCATATCATTATCATTGGAACCCTATTCCTTCAATTCGTTTCCTTGAAATAATGTAACTACATACATTATTTCATACTAATAAATACAATCTCTCTTATTAAAAAAATTCACTTAATATATAAAATGGTGTAATTATTTATTTGTTAACATTGAAATTCATTAAGACTAATCATACTCCTATGAGCCTATTAGATGTTTTAATTTCTTTACAATATCTAAATATGATATTGAAAGAATTTTATGTTAATAAATAACATTTATTTTCATGAAATAGTTATATTAAACAAATAAATTAAATAAAATATATAATTCTATGTGTTTAGAAAAAAATTATTTTAATATAAAACATTCATAAATCTAAACAGAATGTTTAGTAGAAAACATTCCCCCATACTTTAACATGTGTTTGTATAATAATTTTATCCTATATAGTTTTTAATCCATATCTTCTTCTCAACGAAGGTTATTGAAATTGATGAATCATAAAAAAGTGTATAAAATTAATCAAATAAAACATTTTATTAATAAAATATTGTACTTTAATAGATAATGAAATCACATAATTGAAATTACATGAACATACACACATGTCACATAGATTCATTTGAAATTAGTAATGAATTTTATATTCAAATACATCATGTAGTAACCACTTAGTTTACTTAATGAATATAATATCAATGTTCAATCAATTATTCCATTTATTTTGAACGTATTTATATTTATAAATTGTTTTAAAATTAAAAATTTGGTATCACATTACATTCAAATTAAATGAAATAATTTCTATAACATCCATACATGACATTGACGTTCCATAGATTTTCACAAACACTTTCATGTATATCATTCATAATCAAATCATATTTAATTATTAATATCTCTTCCTAAAAATCCTAGGTTTCAATTTCCTTGATTGAAATCTTGAATAATCGTTATTAATATTTTCAACCATTTTTTTTAAATTGATTGGAATTTTTACAAATTTTACTTATAATAAATTTATTCAGAACCTTGAAATAATTTTCATAATTCAAATATATTCCAAACAAATTGTGAATATCAGGAAACGTTCTATAAATTTTTACATATTCTTCAACCATTTACAATGATGAAAATTAGATAAATTATTTAACAATAATAAACAGTTTTCAGTTTCCCTTTAAATAATATTATAAAGATGGAAAAATCATAACCATGTGTATTAAAAAAATTATCCCATTTTAGTAAATTTTTTTATAAATTCTCATAAAAAGTGAAATAAAATATAAAATACACATCATTCGTTTATTTTTTATGGTTGAAGTTTCATAATTATCAATTCAAAATATCCTTTTCTCCCTTCCATGAAAAAAATTCATGATTAAATTATTTTCATTTTCAGATAAAATCATTATTAAAAAAACATTGCAAAACATATAGTTGATATCTTATATCCATTCAAATAATATAATCTATTTCCATTACAATTTAATATTTATGGAATATAAGAATCCAATAAATTCATCAATATATTAAATCTTTCATAATATAATTTTAAATACCTAATAATATTATGTATATGAGTCTAAATTTTTGAGTTACCCAATAATATTTAGTGGAGACAAATATTCTTTGGAAATTTTATATATAAGGCCTTGGAAATCATAAATTAATAACTATATGAATCCATAAGCATTTGGATTAACTTATTGAAAAATTTAGTATTTTGGTAAAGGAAATATTATGAAATATTCAATTTTCAATAAGCAATTTTCATAAATAAAATAACTATCTTAATTACATATCATAAATTACCAATTTTACGAGTGTCTTAAATTAATCATATTGTTTCACAAATTTATTAAAAATTATATAATGATCATGATGATGTTATCTATAATTGATGATATTTATTGATGAGTATCTTGTGTTATGCACAATTTACTACATGTTATTATTAAATTGGATCATGCTAAAATGTAGACCCATTTTAAAAAAATCAAATCAATTACTGAAACAAGATCCATATTTCACTATGGAATGAGTATATTAGGGAGTTCCACATATCACATAATTATTTCGGAATGGAATCATCCGAGTAATATTATATATGATTCGTGGATATCTATGAAGAAAAAAATTGGTCCAATCCATCATATAGATGAACTCAACTACATTCTTCATTTGTAATTTCGAAGGGTTTCATAGTAATGTGTAACCTAATGAAACCAAATCAAAAATAAATTAAAAAAAGGAATCCTAGTTTGACCCATTAATGGAAAAACATACTAAAGGACTATCCTATGTTACTAATTAAATTTTTTCCTTACAAATAATATTTCCAATGAACCGTTAAATGGTAGAATCTATAGTATTTAGTGATATATTTATTAAAAATATATAGTTTTTACTGAATATAAAAAAATTGGGTTAATTTATCTCACCAACTTATCACAGGTTGTTCCCCTTATGTGTGAATTCTTTAAGTAAAATTGTTTATAATCCTATTACCTCCAAGAAACTTGTATGTTGAAACCCTATTTATGTTTTATTATTTAAGCCATCTACATGGTTTGTTCCCTAAGAAACAATTAAAGGTCAATTATATTCATATATATATTCAAATTATTCATAAGCATTAGAAAAATGCATGCTTAATGTAATGGTTTAGAATTATATGAAATTGAAAAAAATACATGTAAGAAAAAAATGAATGATTTTTAAATCCATTCTCTAGAAAAGATAAAGAATAAAACTCTATGAATGCTTATAGTCTGAACCCATCTCTCTCCATCCAATGATACTTTAATCATGATAGAATCAGATTCATTATAACTCTAACACCTGTTTTATACAAAATATATTAAAAAAATTCAAGTCAATATATTCAATTAAATACTGATCTCTAGATAGCTGAAAAACTAAATATATTATAAATACATTCAGATCAAATAATGCAATGATGTATCTCTGATAAAATTTTAAATTATAAATTAATGCATAAACATTATTCACATTTCATAACCAATTTACTAAAAATGATAATAGGAGGGAATACATTTTTCAATAAATAATCAAATCATATATTTACATATGAGATAAGAACCGATACACTATTCTAAAGTCAATATAATTACAAATATTTTAAAATATTTAATATTTACATAATTTTTTTAATATATTAATTTTGAATTAATTAAAAAATGGAATTTTATATATTTATCATTTTATGGAATTTTAATTTCTAATATAATAATTATCTTAATTAAAATTATTTTTATTTAAATTTATATTATTAATATATTTGAATACATATAATCATTATATATTTAATGATTATTTATTTATGGATCATATCAATCACCAAAACATATTAAATCTAGCTTAAATGTCATAAAATTATGCCCCACATTTATTGTGAACATTTCAAAATAATATAACATGAAAATTAATTTTTTAAATCATGATATGCTCTCATTATTATTTAAAAAACGTTGATAGTGGGTCCCTTACATCTTCTAATACTTAGGAATACCCCCCATTATGATACATGATAATTTGTTATAGAATCACGGATTAAATTTTATATTCAATCATGAAACACCTTATGATGTTTGATACTTATGTATTGAATCCCAAAATATTTATAATACATGGTTATGTTGTAAAGATGCGGAAATTTCAAGGAAATTTTTTTCCGTATGTTTTTGGAATTTTACGAGTCCGCAGTTTCTGACGGCGCCTGATTTCAAGGCCCGGTGTGTCCGGAATCAATTTCTAAAGTTTTGTTCGGGTACGTTCAGTAAAAGTACATGTGGGTTATTCTGTCTTTTGAAACGGTTCTTGGAATTGAAATCCGAGACCACCGATGAACTCGCAGCGCTGATAATCGCTTAAGGAGACCGTTTTCGCTGTTGTGTTTTATTCTAGTTGAGAGTTAATTTTAGGGCATTTAGTATAAAATAAATAATATTATAGCACACAATTTTATTTAAAGATGTTGGTTAATTCCTACAATGGGGAGATAGGGTTGGGGCCGACACTCACTTAACTGCCCATGAGAGGATATTTGTGAGGCGGGGCCCATACGAACCCCTTACTTATCACCTCCCCTCAACTCCCCATTAATCTCCCCCTTAAATAATTTGACAACTCCCCCTTAATGGTGCAATCTATTCACCTCCCTCTCTCCCAGTAATATTTTCCAACACGTCTTAATTAATGAATTAAACTCTTCAATTTAATTAATTAATGTGTTTGTTTTTTGAATTGGATTTGGGAATACAATAATATTCATAGCTATTATTTTAGGGGGTGCTTCATTGCATTGGGAGAGTTTTGAGAAATCTTTGGAGAAATAGATAATAGTGGTCTTTTCTCAATGAAGAACAACATCCTTCCAACGAAGAACCACTGAGAAATGATGATCATATCCTTCTATCTTTAGAAAAGCCAAAATAAAAGGTGCCACTCAAAAGGAACGCTGGCAACACACCATCCTTGGTTCCCACTTCCCTAACATCAATGTGTTGACGCTATCTTCCCGCGACACCGTCTTCCACGACGCCCAACTACCGCGAATCTTATTTCAAGGTACGGGTTTCATATAATATATAAGTGAATAAATTATCTCATTTGTGTTGTTTTCTTGGGAATAACATTTCTAATTTGTTACCAACCACGCTCGGCCAGTTGGTTCATGCATTATTCTCAGATGAGTGATTATATTATTCCCCTATAATTGATTACATAACGATTTAATATCTCATGAAATTACTAATAGGTGATGATAATAATGCATGATCCAACAAACTTTTTTATTCTATAAATAATGCATGAACCAGTATACTAAGGGAGTCTAGTAAGTGTACTTAATCTATTATACTACGGAATTATTAAAGTGTTTCATTATCCAAATTATATGGAATGTTAGAGATGATTCTTAATATGTTATGTTATAGTATTTTAATATTTATCTCTCATTCATGATTTTATGACTTCCAATTCGAATTTTTACATAACATTATAATGTTATTATGCATCGTTATGTATCATTTTTCATGTATTGTGATAATGGTTTTTTTTAGAATGAATTTCTTGTTATGAAGAATTATATTACATTATCCTTAATTTTTATGATATTTTAATCAGGATATTAATATATTATATTAGGAATGTGATTATATTATCATATTTATATACTCTTCTTGTGATTATTTTTGGACATTGAGTGATATCAACCAGATTTAAACATAATGGAAATCTATTCTCACCTTTTATTATGTTATAATATCCATATGTTATGAAGAATGTTTATTTATAAGATATTTCTAAAAAAATTACCACATATAAACATATTTGTGGCATATTATGAGGATATTTCATGAAATTTGTAAATAATGTATCTAGTATCCAATTAAATTAAACCTTTAATATTCTCTAGAATTTATAATTATGGAAGTTATTAAATACTCATAAACATTGAAGTTAAAAGAAGGCTGCTCCTCTCCATTAACCTAATGGTTAGAAAAATATTGTCATTTTTATATCAAAGTTCTTCTAAATTCAATATTAAATTATGTTTTCAGTCCAAACCTAAATAAAAAATGCCTTTTTATTTTATGATTTTAATTGATTATATAAAATAACATGATCATGATTCTTTTAGAGATAGAAAAAATGTTTACAGTGAACATTGAATCTCACATATAATAGTTAATGGTGTGCTAAAATGTAACTATATTATAAAATAAAAAATATGGCTGGTATTTCACATTTTTTGAATATAAAAAACATAATACCTGATAATAAACTAAAAATTAAAAAAAAATCCACTTAATTAAATGGAATATATTTGTGGGTATTTCATAAATAAATTCAATCCAGTACAGTATCCATCGATTGTAAATAGAATATAACATTAAGAGACCCCCCTACACCGAGGTATCTATCATGTTTCCAATATAATTATTATCCACACCCCTATAAATGTGATTTAGTATTTCTAAAAACAATGGATAACAATTATGTGATTATAAATGTATATTTAGTTTTTCAACATAAAACCACACATGTATCACATTTATAGGACTAATAATGAGTTTATGAATGAATTATATGTGTGTAATAATTATTAACTAAAAAATACTAATAATAACCTCATCATGAAATTCCTATCATATGCCACCATCTTTATTGTTCCCCCACTAACACAATATTTCCATAGACAAAAACTATAAAGACAGCTCACATAATGCACCCCTTTAATGATTGTATATCAAACCATAACAATAATATTGACTTATAAAAATGAACAAACATCAATAATAATAATAGTATTAATAATAATAAATTAAATTATTATTATTATTATTATTTCATAGTCATATAAAAATAGTATTATTAATTGACTTTTCCATTAGAATACAACACCCCACCTCCAAATCATCCCATGTGGAAAACATCTATCAGTCATTAAATACTAGATAATAAGACATCCACCAAATAACATGATCAATACCAAAAATTGGTCAGTGTATTATCATTACATAACAACATCATCATCTAATGGAATAACATACTAGATAATCATAACAATATATTTGTTAAGGAACAATCTATATTAAAATAATTATCAAAACATAGAAATCAAATTTGATTCATTATTCCTCATTTTACATAACCCTATGTATACACTATGGCCTCATATATATTGGAATCCTAATCTACTCAACCATAACAATACATTTACAAAATTATGTGAACTCCACACGTTTTCACTGTAAATTCAATCCTTCTGTAATTAGAAAAAAATTATCAATATCTAATAAGGATCACTATATTTTCATTAATTAAATAAAATATAATAAAATATATTATATCAAAATAAATTAAAAAATAAAACAATTCACTTTCCATTTTATCTACCCAAGTTCTTTGTTTGTATTCAGACCCTATATTTATATCAATATTTTATAAATAATTTCCATAATTAAAAACAATATAATTAAATAATATTACATATAAATTCATAAAAAAAAGTTCTCTAAATTTTCTAAATTATGTTTATAATTATTTAATATTTTAATAATTGAATCAATTACTAGTCATTAAATAAATAATATAAATTCTTTTAACATGTACAAAAGGGATGCTAATTGAAAAATAAGATGATTATATCTAAACTACCTTTTCTAAATTTATAAAAATAAGTAAACCTATATTAACAAACAATCATCTTGATCCTTTAGAAAAACCATCCATCAAAAACTACATGAATCCTCTTTAAGATAAATGAATATGATATTTTATGAATAACTATAAGGATGATTACTTTTAATTATTTTAAATTGATCCCACTTGATAAATAACACCCTAATCAATATTAGAAAACTCATAATATCCAAGTAAATTCACTATATAATCATTGGATTCCATGTATGTGGACATGATTATATATATGATCACGATATTTAAAATTGATAATATAAATTCTATTATACCAATCCATAATGTGGTGCCCTAAATTGCATCCTATATTTTGTTGTTCAATCTTTCTCTAAAACCTATAGAATTAAACATATCCATGAAACGTTATATAAAAAATAATCACCAATATACTTTTTTATTTCATAAAAAAAATTGGCGATATTAAGTAAATGAAAAAAAACCAACCCCACATGAAAATAATAAAATTATATAGATGATTAATATATAATACTCATATTTCCAAATCATTGGTATGACAATGTCTAGAAAACAAATCAATGATTCCATCATGAAATACACCACCTCTGTAATATTTCAGAATATTCATCATGATTTCACAATATAAACATTGGAATGGTATTTTTTTCATGAATTTATTATAACCACCACCATACCATTAGACTTTACCAAGCACACCATCATCTACCCACTTTAGACTGATAGAAAGATAACCTTAATTAATCTACATTGAACTATATTGTGTAATAATTGAATTTATAATACAAACATTGATATGGTATAGTCATCTCCCTTTAATTTTAATGTAGTTTATAAAGAAAAAAATATGTTGGTCGTGATTTGTGAATTCTCTGATTCCTATTATTTTATAACACCAAATATTTATTATTAATCCCCCATTAAATAAATAATTTTTTCAATATGGTATTTAACACGAAATGATAAAAAAACATCAATACCTTTAATTGATAAAAAATATTATAATACTATATAACAATTTATAGTTTATTGAAATAACATAATTATGAAAATATAATATTAGATATCGAAAACAATATTTTTTGTATATATATATATTGTTGGTAGAATAATACTATTTTACTATGAATTAATAAAATTCAATGAATGATTTTCATATAAATGGGGTTTTAAAATTAAAATCACAGAACAAAAAAAACTAATTCAATAAATTTATTAATGATTATTTAATATAAAATAATTATTTCTCGAAAAGTAGGATTTGACATATTTTTCAATTTTTTTCAATTTTTGAATTTATAAACACTAATTTATAATTATAAAAAAATTTAATATTATAAAAATATATAGATAAAAATAGATATAATTTGTAATTGAATTGATATAAATTAAACCCTCTAAATTTTCTAAAAGAAAATTCTCTCTATGGTGATTATTTTTATAATATATTATGATAAATTCTAAAACATTATAATTTATTTTAAAAATATAGCATAATTTTTTTTATTTTTAATAAAAATTTCTTATAATGAATATTTTTTATTTTATGGAATGGTTCAGTTCACGAGGAATGGTGAAATTCAGTTTTTTATTATGTTGGTGTTTATAAATATATCATGAACAATGATTGAGGTAAAATAGTTATTAACTAATTTTCATGACTAATAATATATTCATTAATTAAAATTTGGAATTTAGTAATTCTTTGATTAAATTATAATTCCCATGTCTATCATTTTGAAACATATGTAATCTATTATTCTAATGAAAATTAATTTTCATAATCATATTTAACTTATTCTTTATCAAGGTGTAATTTAGTAATTTTTCATTATAATCCTAATAACTCTATATTTTGTAATAATTAACATTTTAATATCATACAAAATAAAAAAATTTATATTTTTGTTGATAAAATGTTTTATGAATGAAAATATATTTTCATCATAAAATATTATTGTAGTAATAATGTGTGGAATTGTCAAAAATTAGTTTCTTTCAATTATAAATTTGATTTGATAAAATGGTTTCAATATTTTAAAAATTAATATCAAAATTAGTAAATAATGGGTTTTTCATTTTTACACATAAAAATAATTCATCGAGATTAAAAATAATGTTACCACAGTAACGGTAAAATAAGTTAAAATGTAATATCCAAATGTTTTAACAATTAAATTCATTTATTATAATTATTAACTAAATTATAATTACAATTGGAATGTAAATGATGTACAATAATACTAAATACTATGTGATCATAAAACATATTTTTCCACTTCTATGTTTTAAATTTAAAAAAGATGATATACATAGTGGCGTTCGGGGTGAGATTGGATATCTAATATAACAAACATAATTTTTGGAATATAGTAACATATACATATAAATATTAACATAACCCTTGTTAACAGTAATTCTTTCAATATAATTGTAACCTCAATGAGGAATTATTAAAAAAAATTGAGGAATATTATACATCATAATATGGCCTTAGTAAATGTTTTGGTATTTTTATAATTTAATAATATTTATTTATAACTAAATAATTAAATTAAAATATTTTTTTTCCTCAAAATATGTTCATAAATTTACTATTATATGACTTCATGTTTTATTATAACTTTATAAGACCTTATGTACTTTTTGAAATCATTATAAATCATATTTATTTTTAAAATAGTTATTTTAAATAAATAATTATTTTATTTAAAAATCAAATTTATCAAATTTTGAAATTTATTTATGAGAAATGGAATTATTTTTTTTTCTACTTAATGAAAATTGGTAAAGGTATTTTTTTTGTATTTTTGTGAAATCCTTTAATTTCTTGTGTATATTAAAATACATTAATTTACCACATAAATACGTTATAATTTATTCAAACTAATACCAACATCAAAAGTTATTTAAGAACACCAATATCGATCTAATATTACCGCTTTACAGTTTTTGGTCATTGATTCATCATTATTTCTTATCTTGATGGAAATTTATAAACTAATGATTAAAATATTATGAAAACACCTCTCCACTCCCCTATAAATTCCACCCTTGATACCCTCATTGCTTCACACCTCTCATGCTTTAATTATAATATAATATATTCCCCCAAAATATTCTATATTACCTACCACACTTCAAATAAGAATCTTATCTCATCAAAATACCAATTCCATGTTCCATAAGGAGGATTCATGAGGTAATTCCCCACTGACAGTTCATTTAATTTCATTTCAATTAAATGTTCTTTTCTTAATTTCTCACCACCTATCCTCATCCACATGGTAGGGTAACTCTAGTATCAAACATATATTTTAATTTTATGATACTAATGTTATAATATATCATCAAATACCCTTCTCCCATACTATTTATTTTAGAAAGGAAAATGCTAATCATCAAGAGATAATTTATCACTTTCAAACTGATTTCATATATGGAATTTAAACATTTTTTATGGTATAAAAAAATTATGTTATATGTATTATATCATATTTTTTGTTTTTAACTAATGTATTTACTGATTACTAAATTATTTAACAAAAACGTAAGTTATTTTCTAAAAACCGTACGAATTAACCCAAACAAAATCATTGAATTCTTATATTATGTTTCATCCACATAAAATATAACATTATTCATTATAAGATCATTTAAAATCATTTAATATCTTTAATAAATTTTATTATCCATTTCGGATATGTATCTATGCTCTAAACGAACTTCCATTCATGAATACTAGTTAACAGTTCATGAAAACTATAATAACGAATGTTTATAAATAATGAATTTAAAATCAATACACATAAAAAAGCCTATAAATGAACATAATAAACACTTATTTAAATTTATTAACTTATAAAATCTTATAAAATTTTTAATAAATTATTCTAATGTGGTTCTACAGGATATTAATGTTAATAAAGTGTTCATATACAAGGTACGTGAAAATTCATTATCCCAACATTCTATCTATGGGTTATCTCTCTTTCACTAAATGTTTTGGTATGTTAACTCCAGGAAAATTATTTTTATTCATTATTTAAACTACTCTAGGATATTTTATATTTCATTTAGATTTTATTTTAAAGAAAATGTTTTTCAAAAAAAACTCATCTTTCAAATACACACTTTTTTACTTTTTACTCAATGATGATGGTTCTTGAATCAAGTACATTGTTCCCTCATTGTTTTGGGAACCCAATGTTTATGAATGTGTATCTATGAGATTAAACTAATTACATTATATGTGATATTTATGTTCATATATGTTTTATGTGGAATTTATGTAAATGAAAATGTTTTTTCATTACAGGTGTTCCAGAAATTATAAAGCGTAATATGAATGTTTTAATGTGGCAGGTTCACTAGGAATTATATGGCTCTCCAATGCATTGGGTAAATCGATTAATAATTTTAGTTAAAGGGCAATGGTGCATGAACACGATTCTACAGTTTTTCACAACTATCTGTTATAGTTAACCACCAAGACTTGATTTTTTCATTTTTATTTGTTTCCACATTCCTTGACTTTATCTAATGTTTCCTCTCAATATTTTGATGATGATGTTATGATTATACCCATAACATGATTTATTATTCACATATATATTCTTAATGGGATTTTAGATCACCACTTCTTGATGTATATTCAAGAGTGAATATGTTCAATATGGTGTTTTCATGGGACAATATAATGTTGGAGATGAATGATTAAAATAAATGCTTATTTTTTATGTTGTAAATGTTATCAATGGTCTATTAATTCCGATGAAAATAAACATTTGGATCCTATTTATGTAATACAATTATGATTTTTATCTTTTTAATTATCTAGTAGTAGTTTATGGAATGGATGGTTTTCTATAGTTTGAATCATAGGAATGGTTTAGATAATTTATAAAAAATGATTTGTGAACCTTAGAGAATCCTCTAGTATGAGAATAAATAAAATTATGCACGCAAGAAACATTACATTGGGATCCCATAATTTATGTTTTTATTGTTAATTTTAAAAATGAATAAGTTATTTATTCATGAAATGTTGGATTAATTTTTTTAAACCTTTTCTATTTAGAAAATATTTGGATCTATGTGAAACTAGGCCAACAACCCATGTTAGGGCCAATGAAAGGATTGCCTGAATCACAACCCCAATTCTCTAGGAGGTGGAGTTAAAAATATCATGGTTATTTTGACCCTATTATATCAGGTTATGTATACTAACCTAAATAATTGGGAACATCTTCATTCACCTAAGAGGGATGAACTAGTTGTCAGGTTTTTTAATGAGAAACGACCAACAACATTTAGTGGGTCTCTTAGAACCATGGGTCGGCTCCATGGATAAGATATTTTCTATGATTAATTATTCTAAGATAGAGAAGGTGACACTATCCATTTATCGTGTATATGGAGAGGCCAATCAATATTGGGATATGATTAAGAACAATAATCCAAGTGATGAAATTGAAGTGATCGATTGGGAAAACTTTTAGATCATGTTTCTAAACAATTATTTCCTGAAAACTATTCATATGAAGACGAAGAGAGAAGTAATAGAGCACAAGAAAAAGGAAGGATAATTGTATAGGATCTGTGATGAAAACAACAAAAGGCTTTTACGGTATGAATTATTTTTTATTATCAACAATGATAGGGAAATTGATAGATTCTTTAATGTAATAAAACCACATCATCAAAAGGCTCTTACAATTTGAGACATTGGCGGTTATGAAGATGTTGTTAGGTGTGCCCTTAAAGTGGAGATCGAGATTGGATAAGTCTCCCATGGTTATGGTGATAAGAAACAATATATAGAGTTTGAATACATATGATCCTGTGATAATGAGGGGAAAAATCAATGACCAATGTTCCAAATATGTTGAAAGTTGAATCATGGGAACTTCTATAATGGGTTGGGGATGTGTGGGTAAGAAGGCCACCATACTAAAGTGTGTCGAAAATATAGGACTTGGATGAAAAAATTTAATAGATGAATGGGGATCCCCACCCATGGCTCAATGATACTGTTGTATTGAGCAAGGGAACTAGTAATGATAAAGCACTAACCCACGAGTCCTTATAGGTAATAAACATCAGTAGCCACCAATGACAATGGAAGAAGGGATGAGTTATTCCATTAATACAATGGAAGTGTATCAAGATAATGATGTCATACATGTTACACATACGATTCAATAAAGATTGTAAAAAGTCATATTTTATTATAGTTAACACATTCCATTATGTCATGAAAGTTTTCTAGAACAATTTAATTGTTGCCCCGAAACATTGATGTACATAATTCAATAAAAACACCAAGTGGAGAAATCATTGAAAACTATGTTTTTTACTCTTCTAAATATTTCTGTATGTGGGAATATTCTTCTAGATAATCATGTATTCATTCCCTTAATTTAATTTGATACATTAATGGAAATAGATTGGGTATAATTATATAGAAAACATATCAAATTTTCGGTAAAGTAAATATATTTTTATATTTCGAACCATCCCATGTACCTATACAAATGCATGGAAGATCATCAATCTCCTTTGAAAAATACATCAATGGTGAGGTTGTTGAAATCCTATAAAGAGGAATAAATCTATCAAATTTTATTGTCAAATAAATGTTTCAACCTAATAAAAATTCCCATCATAAGAGAATATGGGGATGTATTTACTGAATAGTTACCTGGGCTCCATTAGATCACGAGGAAGTGTTCTCATTTGAACTAATACCCGGAGCTACTTATCTTTCAAAGTGTCAATATAGTTTGGATCTTATCAAACACGAGGAGTTAAAGAAATAGTTACAAGAGAATTTTGATACAGGGTTTATACACACTACTGTATCACCTTGGGGTGCACCATTGCTCTTTGTGAAGAAGAAGGTCAGATCAATGCAGTTGTGTATCCAATATCAGGAACACAAAAAGATAACCATAAGGAATAAAGTATTTTCTAGTATGGATAAATGACTTGTTCAATCTGTAAAGAGGATCTCTATACTTCTTATAGATGGATGGTCGTTATAGATATCATTATCTAAACGTAGAGAAATAAGACATTTAGATGAATACATTCAATAAATGTTTTTGGCACTATGAGTTTCTGGTAATGCCCTTCGAACATAGTAATTCCCCTGAAATATTCATTCATTTTAGGAATAAGGACTTTAGATATTAACATGAAATTTTTTTGGTAGTGTCTGTTTATTATTTTATCATATACTCGAACTTCTTTGAGGAAATTGAAGAACATCTAAGACATGTGATGGTGACATTGAGAAAGGAGAATATGTCTGCCAAGTACAAGAATTGTGACATTTGGATGAACCAAGTCACATTCATGGGACATGTGATCAAACATAATGTAATTTCTATGGACCCCTCAAAAAGGAGACTGAGGAATGGCATTAACCCATGAGTGTCTCAAAAATCAATATCATTCATAAATTAGCTATGTATTATAAACTAATAGTGATAAATTTATCTTGAATTTCAAGCATGTAATCTAATATAACATAGAAAGGTGAAAAGTATGTATGGATGATAGAATGTGAGGGAATATTCAGGTAGATAACGTGATGGTTGATCACTACACCTATATTAAAACTACTGAAAAGTGAATAATGTTATGTGATATATAGTGATGCATCAATAAAATTCATGGTTTGCGTACTCTTATATGATAATAATGTGATAACCAACCCCTCGCGATAGTTGATGATCCATTAGAAGAACTAACCGACATAGGATCTGGAGTAGGCAGTCTTTATTTTTACCTTGAAAATCTAGTGGCACTACAATTATGGAAAGAATATTGACATATAAACTAACTACAAGATCCTAATGTATATATTCACTCAAAATGAGCTCAAAATAAATCAACGGCGAATGTTAGAGATAATCAATGTCTACGACAGCTCTATTCACTACAATCCTAGAAAGGAGAAAAATATAGCTAATAGACTAATCAGAAAAGAACCTACTAATATATCCATGTCATTGATTGAGAAAGTTTATGTCTTATTTGATATGCAAATGATGTATTTGGAAATCATATTGGTAGGGGATACATGGTACCTTTCTGAAAAAATTGAAAAACCCTCAATCCAAGGGTGGATTATGGTGGAACAAAGGGATGATTTGGAGTTACAATGAATGTGAATGCTATAAAGAAAGGGATATTGACCGAGATCCATATCGAAAATGATGATGTGATTAAATTTAGAATGAGGATTTGGGTTTCTTTATCACCCTGGATAATGATTGTGTTATTATACAATGCACATAGCTCAACATTATCAATACATATTATTAGCACCATGATATACCGACAACTCTGAGAACACTATTGGTTGGATAACTTGAATAAGAAGATTGCGTATAAATATTTATCAACGTGGTTACTATGTTAGAATATTAAATCAAAATAAAAAATTTCCCAATATATTATGAGAACATTGCATATACCCATGTGGAAATGGGATAATTTCACTTTGGACATTGTAAGGGGTCTCCCAATATAGTACACATGAAATAATGTGATATGGATTGTGGTTGTCTGGCTCACCATGAATGCAAAATATATCTCTATTTTGGAAAATATCATTCTTTAAAAAATTTCAATGATATATGTGAATGATGTGGTGTGACTACATAGTGTTCCACTCTAAATTTTCATTGACCATTATCCATGGTTTACATATAAATTCTATAAGTGCCTTCAACATGATTTGAGTACTAAATTAATTTTCATCATGGAATATCCCCCCAAACTTAGATCCAATCTGAAAGGATGTTTAGAAGCTCAGAGATATGATAAGAGCATGCTATTTAAATTATATAGTGGATGGGATCAACGTATCCAATTGGTTGAGTTATCATACAACAATAGATTCTACTCGAGTATTCATATGGATCCCTATGAATAATTATATTGAAGGTGTTGTTGAAAACTAACTTGTTGGGAAGAAGATGGAGGAAGCAAGCTACGTGGACCCGATCTTGGGATAGAGATGATGAAGAAGGTTCATGTCATCTAGAAAAATACCAAATATGAATAGAGTCATCAAAAGAGACATGAAAACAACCATCGAAGGGATGTGGAGTTCGATGGTAGAGATAATGTCTTCTTCAAATACCATCATGGAGGGGAGTCTGGTGGGTTGGATAGAAGGGAATGTTAAGCCCATGGAACATTGTCCCCTTAGATCCAAGACATCACAGGATAATGGCCTATCAGATTGCACACCCACTGAATATGGCTCATGTGCATGATGTTTTTCATATATCACTCTGAAGAATGTACATACTGGAAACCTCACATATACTATACTCAAAGGTGGTACAACTGTAAGATGATCTCTCCTATGAGTAGCAATTAATGATTATGAACAGGAGAGATATGGTTTTATGCAACAAAACAACCATTCATGTTAAAGTGTTATCGAGGAACCATATGTTTGGGGAAGCTATTTGGGAACCAGAATAGAAAATAATGGTGAAGAATCCTCACATATTCGTGTAAAATAAAATTTAGAGGGATAAATTTCATAAGGAGGGAAGAATATTACTACTCAATGTTTTATCAATGGAATTCCCTTCGTATAATTATGACTAATAGTATAATGATAATATTAAGAACAATGCAATATCATGATACTAAATAATATTTGATCATTAAATGAAACTTTTCCACTTATATGAATTACATTTCAAAAATGTGGCATACATTGTTGCGTTCTTGGTTATTTTTGATGTCTTATAGAACAATCTTATTTATTTTTGAATAGTAGCATAACCTTTTGAATATTAACCGACCTTTGTGAATATTAAGATGTATATTTTGAATATAAAATTTCCCAAACTAATTTTAACCTCGCCCGTGTATGATAAAATTATATTTAGTAATCATATAAGTGATAATATAACAATAGTTAATGAATTGGTATTTTTGTAAGTCATAAATAATTATTTATAATTAATTAATTAATTTAAATGAAAATTTATTTTCATAATATGTTTTCCTAAATAAAAAATTCAATGAATTATGGTTTATGTTAATTTTATAATTCCTTATGAAATTTTTTAAGACTTTACGAAATTTGTTTTAATTTCAAAATCCCTCTTTTTCAAGTAAATTATGATTATAATTAAGTAGTTATTTATTATTATTTAGTATTTTTTTTGGAAAATGGATTTCATTTTTGGATTCCAAATATAGAAAATTGGTTATTGAACATTTTTGGGATTTTTCTAAAATACATGAATTTATGGTGAATAGTAAAATGCGATAAATTTCATTATAAATACATTATAATTTAAATCCACAATTGCTAACACCACAAGGGATGTCAGCAACAAAGCCTTGATCTCACAATACTTATTTTATATTATTGGCCTAGGATTCATCACTATTTCTTATCTTGTTTGAAATTAATAATCTATTGTATAAAATATTAATAGAACCCTTCTTCCCTATACTAGAAATACCACCCTTCACACCCTGATTTATTTAAAATTCTCAAGATTCATTACATATATAAATACTTCCAATAAATTTTCCGTCTCCTATATAAAAATTCCAAAAAGAATCTATTATAATGAGAATACAAATTCAGGGTTCTTTATGGAGGATTTAAGAGGTAATTCCCCTCTCTAATTTCTATTAACTTACTTTCAATTTCAAGTTATTTTCATAATATATCCCCACCTTTCCTCATCCACATAGTATGGAAAATATAGTATCATACTAATTATGTAATTTTTTAAACGAATGGGATAATATAACCTCAAATCCCCATTCCCTTTTTTATTTATTTTAGAAAGGGAAACATTGTTCGTGAGGTGCTAATTAATCCCCTTCTAGAATGCCATCTTTTCATTTACCATTAACACCGTCAGATATGGTCATGAACCATTTTAATTGTTGTACCAGAATTTTATTATATGTATTTTGAATTATTTAATGTTCTGGAACTAACTGATTAACTTATTAATAAATTATTAAACAAAACAAGTCAGTTCTGGTCAAGAATCCAAATGAATTAACCCAAATAGTCATCATTAAATTCTTATCTAATGATTCACCCACATGGTATATAACATAATTCACTAGGTGATCATTTAAACTCTTATAATATCATAAATTACATGAAATATTTGTTCTGTATGTTTATACATGATACACATGAACTTCCATTCACAAATACAAGTGAACCTTTCAAGAAAACGATAAAAACGAACATTTCTGAACATTGAATTTAAACAAAATAACTCATTAGAAATCCCATAAATGATTAAAAAAATATTACTGAAAATTATTAATGAATAAAAGGTTCTTTAATAGTTAATTATTGAATCTAATATTGTAATTTAGGACAATAATTTGAAAAAAGTGTTTTGATACAAGTTATGGTGAAATTCTCGAACCCAACATTCATTCTTCTGGTTCTCCCTAATTCACAACATTTGTTTGGAATGATTACTCCAGAAAATTATAATTTCAGTCATTATCATAATTTTTAATGCATATAAATTTTTTCAAATGGAATTTATGTCAAATGAAATAGTTTCGAAAATAACTATTTATTCAAAAACACACCATTTACTTCTCACTCATGGATGATGGTTCTTGTATAAAGTATTTCATACCCTCTTTCTTTTTGAACCCAATTATTATATATATGTTTTCATGATATTAAACCCATTACTTTACATGTAATTTATTTGTTTAGACACGTTTTATGTAGAATTTATGTTAATTACATTGTTTTGTTTTGATGGGGGCACCCAAAATTATATAGATCAATATGAATGTTTGAATGTGACGGGTGCTCCCAGAATTATACAGCACTCCAATGATTTTCATGATTGGATTAATATCATAAGTTAAAGGGAAAATAATGTGTGAACATGATTCATGATATTTTCAAAACTATGTGTGATAGTTAATCACTAAGACATGATGTTTTCAATTTTTATACATCACCACATTCCATGACTTTATCTAATATTTCCTCTCAAGATTCCGATGTTGATGTTATGATTATTCTCACCCCATGATTTATTATTCATTTCTATCCCCTTAATGGTATATTATAACATCCTTTTTTGATGTATATCGTAATGTGAATTTTTTACTAATGATTTTTCACGGGATAATTATAAGGTGGAGAAGAATCATTTAAATAATTTTTTATATTTGTAATTGTAAATTTTATATATTGTCTTAGTTTTAACAAGACACTATACCTTTGTATCCTAATTTTGTAATATTATTATGTTTTTTTATCATTATAAGAATGTAATGATAATTTATGAAAATGTTGGGTCACTATATAAAATTTGTTTAACCAAATATAAAATATAAAAAATATATTAAAATGGTATCCAAATTAGTGGTTGTCGTATGTATTGACCAAACTATATGTAAAATATATTATATTAAAATTAGGAATCCACATTATAGCTAAAAATGTGTTCATATTATATTATGAAGTTATATTTACCAAATTATAATTCCCTTCCCTTATAAAAAAGTCCTTCCAGTATCCCATAAAATCAAATAATAAAATTTCATGTTCCATTAAAACAACAACCAAATTGATCATATTAGAAGAATATTCCACGTACCTAACCTACCATTCAAAACAATATTTCTTATGTCATTACTTCCATAAATTACATCAAGATAATGTTAAAAATCGAAACATAAGTACAGACCTATTCCAAAACCATATCCATAGATCCCATTCTATACCAAAACCATAAAAACCATTAAAACATAATTAAATTAGTATTATTATTATAGTTATATTTTTTAGTTTAATTTAATAAACATTACAAACATCTATTCATTTTTCCATATAAAATAAAAAATGCCATTATATGTACTTGCTGATTACTTTCTCCATAAATGGATTGGTTTCTTTTTCCTCACTGCCTTACATGGATAGTAAAATATGTTCCATTTATAAATTATTAAGAATAGTGTTAAATTATTATTATTCTATAAGAGATGAATCATTTCCTACCACTCTCATTTAATATTAAAAATTACAACATCATCTTCATATGTGGTCCTGCTTCCCCCATCATAATTTTACAAATTTCATACTCATTTCCTCTAGTATTTTGTTATCTTTCTATCACATTGTAAGTATGATAAAAAAACCTAAAAAATTAAATTATATGATTATATGTATGTAATAATGATATTATTCCAAAAGAATTAGTTTCACAAACCTACCCCACATGTATTCTTTTATGCTATTATTTAAGTCAATTTAACCACCAACATGACTAATGCAATAAATATCAATCACGGAAGTCTATAAAATAATAAAAAATTGTATAATCATAAATTAGTGATCAAATAAATTCATATTTAATGTTTTGGAAATATGATTTTAATATTTATCAGATTATTAATATAAAACCAATTAACCATAAAAAATTTCACAAAACATGGTCATCACATATTAGGTTCTCATAATCCATACCCACAATTTAAATCAAATGAACATAGGTATGAATGGATCATTAAAATACCAATTATTTATATATATATTTTCATATTATATTAATGATATTGGTGTTACAAAATAATATTTTACATATACATTATAAAACATTATAAAACTATAAAAATACAAACATTTTATGAATAAAATAAAAAATAAATAACTCAGGAGATAATAATGACTGATTGTAATTAAGGATATTAATAATATTTGTTGTTAAAACGGTAAAAATATGTGATGATGAATTATATTCTTATGATTCTAGATGATTTTAAAAAAATTAATTGAAAATGCATGTTAGGTTGTTTTCAAATACATATTTTCTTTGTCTGTGAAAAAATCCACATTCATAGCATTTTTATGTTGTATGGTATATATACTACACTTTGAGATAAATTTATCATTAATTTTCCGAAAATTCATGATATTTTCATTTCCACCCTATTTTAACATTCCATGATGCTTCATTAATTTCACTTTAATAGTATAAAATATTTTACAAAAAATATAATATTATTTGGGAAATAATATAACTTCTAAAACATCATGGAATTATGTTACCTATATTAATTTATTTACTATGTAATTTAATATTTTTTTCTAATTAAAGTGATATTAATATTTGAATTCATATATTGTTATTGATTCTTTTTATTCGCATAAAATTATAATTTGGTTGATAATAATTTTGATCCTCTTTGAAAATTATTTTTCTCCATTTCCTAATTTTATTTTTACATCAATGATTCACATATTTGGAATAATAATTCTGAAATACATCATGTGAAATACATATTTCACTTTATCATAACTAAAGGATCATTTTTATCATTTTTTGTAAATGTATCTCCAGTAGTGGAAATATAAATATTAAAATGGATCTTCCTTTCATAATTGAATTTTTTATTTTCTACTGCATAATTCATCTTGAAAACCATTATGCCATTTACAATAATCCTTAATAGAAGATTATATTTAAAATAATTTATGTCAAATTTTTTCTCTTTTCCTTTTAAAAAATGACTTTTTCTTGTGACATGTAATAGCATATTATTAAGATAATATAAAAGAAATGTTTTATACAACCTCCTTAAAATATTATTTAAATGTAGTCTTTCACGATTAGGTCCATTGTGCTCAATGATTATTCCATTCCATATTTTGTAATTTATTATGTAATAAATTTAATTATTTACTATTTTAAAAAATAATAGGGGTTTCTTCTTATTTATAAAATAATATATCCAATTATATTTAAAAGGAATTTTTTATCCAGGTAAAAATATCTAATGATGATTATATTACACTAGGAATATTTCTTATGACACCAAAAAACATTATTTTATGGATGGATTACAAAATGTTCTAGTAAATATATTCCTGAAAGAATACACTTTTCACAGGGTTAATAATGTGATGTTTAATGTATTAAGGTGTTTATATTCTAATATAACTCATATATATATATATGGGTTATTACTATTATAATGTTTAGAATTAATCATCTCTCTCTTACACGTCCAGTATTTAAATATATATAATCTGTTAGTAGTGGGATGTGAGCATTTTTACATGCTCCAATATGGTATTCAGGAAGTGATTCCTTCTTCACAATGTTATGGAAATAAATTATTGAGACAATCTCTACTATGATATTGAAATTAGGTTGTGATACCAAGTTTAATATATTTTTGGAATTATGTAGTGATTTCTTATTCTCTATGTTTATGTGAATCAGGTAGTGATTCTTTATCAAATATGTTACGATAATCACATATCGATGCTTTTTCTACTATGAAATGTGAAAACATGTGGAAATTATTGATCCATTATTTTATGATTTCTACATGTATGTTATGGAAATATTTTTATTTTATTTAATCATAATATGGTTTTGTTGGTGAATATATTATTCTATGATAATATCATTTATTTCATTCTTCTGATAAATTATTATCTTAAGTAGGAAACTAATTTTATATTTGTGGATAGTAATTGTGGTCCCATACTATCACGACCCGTCCTCGGGGCCCGTGCCGTGACTACCCAAAGCCCCCCTTTCATAGGACAGGGGCTGGCGACTAGCACCAAGGCGTAAATCCCGGTAAAAGGGAAGGCATTTCCTTTGCAAAGTAAACAAGCACCTCAGAGTAAGAAAGCGGAAAAAGTAAACACTAAGTAAAAACTGGTACAATAGTAAGTGCAGAAAAGTAAATGGGCCAGTATACAAACCGAAATTGAAAGTAAAGTACAACTCGAAAGGGAAAACAACAACTGAAATGTAAAAGCATCTACTCCGAGCTGTCCACTGGAAATCCTACCTAAAGGGTGGGTACAGATAGCTCCACTGCTCCTCGAGTCCTGCCGTCTGCTATGAGTGCATCCTGCCCAGTGGCCCACCTCCAGGTACCGTCCTGCTCTGCAAGCCTCAACCATGATCAACGTTGTCCGTCGTCTTCAACCAACAGAACGTTGTGCGGGAAAATCCCGTGCAGGGGTGAGTATAAGATACTCAGTAGGGACCCCGAGACCCCCGAAGGTCTCCCAAAATCCACATAGGAAAGACACAATCACGAAGTAACAACCGACACTGCTTAGGTATATGCCCATACATATACCTAAGTCATCAATTCCAATACGCTCCAACCTCCGAGCCCAAGTACAACTCAGTCCACATTGGGAAGTATGCGTATTCCACACAGGAAAGCAAAACTTAATCCACACAGGATAGCACAACACAATCCATACATGAAAGCAAAAAGGATTCATCTCACACAGATATACTTTTTCAAAAGATGATAGAGATTATCATTGATCCATCTATGTCGTCGGAACCACAAAGGATCGATAGGTACTAACCCCTGCAATGACCCACACAGGATCGGTAGGAAACTAACCCCCGCAAAGACCCACACAGGATCAGACCCACACATGATCTGTAGGCACTGGCTCACACAGAACCGCTGAGCGCTGACCCACACAGGATCAGACCCAAAAAAGATCGGTATCACTAATCCACATAGGATCGCTGAGTGTTGTAGTTGTCGTCGTTGAATCCACTGAGGATCTCTGCACAGTCGCCGTCGCAGTCACAGTAGCAGTCGCAGGCAACACTAGGGTTCCCGCACACAGCAAGCTCGTTCGGGAGGGTCCGCTCCACGAGCCGAGATGCGGATACATCAACTGACACATAGCCTAGAGTTGATGTATCCAAAAGTTCCGTATCGTCAACAGGAACTCAACGTCGCAGACGGCGCGTCGATCGGATGCCCGGTCTGAGAGTTATTGGCTTTTTCGTCCGAGGGGCCTAGTTGGTTTTTAAGGCAAAACAAACCCGACCATACTCCACCTGCATCCAAACGTCGGGAGGAGTATGTAAAAAGATCCTTCTCACTAATAGGAACATAACAAAGTTTATGGAACGTCAATTGGACGTTTGTAGCTCAAGATATGAGTGTTTCCGCTCTGAGGGCCCGGTTGGTTTCGTGTACGAACCAACCCGGTCGAACTCAAAGTATTCTGAAACCTTGAGTGTGATATGTCGAAACGACCGTCTTGTTGTAAGTATCGTGTCTCCACTGACAGAACATCGATCGGACGTTCGTAGCCTGAGTTATGGGCAATTGAACCCAAACGGTCCGAAAATGGGGGTTTCGGGCACGGACCGACCCGACCCGAGACCCCCCGGTAGGCCCGAACCGGGTCAACCCACCCCGGACTGGGTCGGCCTGGCCCGGCACGGCCCGACCCGGCGCGGCCCGGTTTGGCTGGGCCCGGCCTGGCGGACCGGCCGGGCGCCGGTCCGGCTGGGGACAGCGCGCCCAGCGCTTTGTCTGGCTCGGCCTTTGGCCGAGCTGTTTCGGCAAGGGGGGGGGGGGGGGCGCCTTCCCCCCTGTGTAACCCCCCCCCCCCCCCAAATTTATGGGGGGCCGTTTGAACTAGCCGGGGGAATTTAATTTCCCCGGCCCTTCCACATCCAGTCGGTTCCTGCTCAATAGGACCGGCGGTGGCCGGTCCCCTTCCAGCTCCATCACCGGTGGCCCAGTCCGGCCGCCGGTCACCTTGCTCCACCAAGGCCTGGAACCGGCCGCGGCGCTTGTCGTCCGACGCGGTGTGACGGCACCGCGCCCCTCCACCGCAGCCCGGCTCCGGCCGCGGCGCCTTTAATTTCCTTCGACGCGGCACGACGGCATCGCGTTCTTAGACTTCTTTCGACGGTGCGGTGCGACGGCGTCGCGTAATACTTTTCATGTGATTCCCGCATGGTGCGACGACACCATGCCATTCCGTTCCATCCACAATGAATCAAACATGAACATAGGAGGGGGGTTCGACCGTGTTTGTGCGGTCTGGCCCCCCTCTCGTTAAACGATAACATCTAGTCGAAAGTCCACGATGATCGATAAACAAGAATCATGAACAGAAATAATTAAATAAAATAATCCCCTACCTCGGTTCAGAAACGGTGCACATCAATCGAGCCGCGGAAGACGAGCGTCACGGAGATCGGGCTTCGCGGGAAACAAACATCGATTCCATTGTCGTCGAGGTGCGTCTGAAGAGGAAACGTTGTTGGAAGAAGACGTTGCGTTCTTCGGTGGAGATGTTCTTCGTTGAAGAACGATGTTCTTCATCAGAGGTGTTCTTCGCGTTCTTCGTCGATGTTGAAGAAGAAGAAGACTTCCTCAAACTTATCCCTTTCTCTCCCAAGACTCCACCACAAGAACAACTAACCCCAATATAAAATAATCCTCCCACTTATTTTATTAACCCAACATATGTTTTGAATTTCAATAGTCTGAAAATTCAAAACCCACATTTAACTCACTTAAGTTATTACCATAAGATGTTATATAATTAATGAGGTGATAAGTTAACAAAACATAAATGGGGAGTTTTGAGGGGTTAGCAAAGTGAGGGGTTGGGCTCGTGTGGGTCCCACCCAACCTTTTCCTCTCAAGGTTGGTTATCACAAGTGGGTCCCACCCCCAACATCCTTAGGATAAAACTACCAAGTGGGAAAAATAAAAATTGTGAAATTTTTATTTTTAACTACCAAAAAAATTAATAACTCCCCTCGTGTAAACGCAACTCTGGAACAGGATTTCATAAGCAATTACCGGCGCTACAGTTCCATCGGTGACCTCAGAATTCGATTCTGGGCACCGGTTCAATAGTTAGAAATTCCCGCTCGTTCATTCACTGAAAGTACCCCATCCAAACTTTGGAAAAATGATTTTGGGCACACCGGGCCTCGGAATCAGGTGCCGTTAGAAACCGCGTTCTTGTAAAATTCCAAAAAAAATTAATAAAAAAATTTCCCTTGAATTTTGCGGGTCTTTACATTACTCCCACCTCAGGGATTTACATCCCTGTAAAGATGCATCAAAACTAGGGAAACAAATGAGGGTACTGAGCAGGCATCTGAGCCTCCCGCTCCCAAGTTCTCTCCTAGAGGTTCTCGTGATGCCATCTGATGCGCACTAGAAGAATCGACCGTCAACGTAGGACCCACTCTTGTCGATCCTCGATCTCCACCGGGACCTCCGTAAAAGTCTCCCCATCATCAACGTCAAGCTCCCCATGGGAAATGATGTGCGTCGGGTCGTGCACGTATCTCCTTTGCTGAGATACGTGGAAGACATCGTGCACCTGGTGCAACTGAGGTGGTAGAGACACATGATAAGCCACCTCGCCAATCCTGCTGAGGACCTGGAATGGTCCGATGAAGCAAGGAGACAACTTTCCGCCTCAGCCAAATCTCTGTAATTCTAATCGAGGTGAGACACACAAGAAGATGTAGTCGCCATCCTCGAACTGTAGTGGCCTCCGCCTCCTGTCAGCATAAGACTTTTGCTGGCTCTGAGCTATCCTCATCCGCTCCTGGATGACTTGGACCTTCTCTGTCGTGGCCTGGACTATCTCCGGCCCCACAAGTGCTGACTCCCCAGGGTCTGTCTAGCACAAAGGAGATCTACAAGGTTGGTCGTACAATGCCTCGTACGGTTCCATCCCGATGGTGGAGTGGTAGCTGTTGTTGTACGCAAACTCCACCAAGGGTAGGTGGTCCTCCCAGCTGCAACCAAAGTCGAGGACGCATGCGCGGAGCGTGTCCTCGAGAGTCTGAATGGTTCTCTCCGTCCTACCATCCGTCTGAGGGTGAAAGGTTGTGCTCAGACGTAGCTATGTCCTTAACGCCGCCTGCAATCCCTTCCATAGCCGGGAAGTAAAACAAGCATCCCGATCGGAGACGATAGAATATGGCACACCGTGAAGCCGTACAATCATTTGAACGTAATGTCGTCCCAAGCTCTCCACTGAGCCCTGCTCTCTAATTGGTAAGAAGTGAGTCGACATGGTGAGTCGGTCGACAATCACCCAAATAGAGTCGTGACCTCTAGAAGTGCATGGAAGTCCAGTCACGAAGTCCATAGATATCCCGTCCCACTTCCACTCCGGGACCTCTAAGGGCTGTACCAAGCCTGCTGGTACCTGGTGCTCAGCCTTCACCTTCTGGCAGGTGAGGCATCGAGAAACGAACTCCGCCACAGCCTTCTTCATACCTGGCCACTAATGCTGTCGTCTGAGATCCTGGTACATCTTCGCCACTCCGGGTTGTACCGCCAGGGAATAAGTGTGAAACACTCTCAGCACCTCCTCCCTTAAAGCAACTGGTACCAAGGTACGTCCTCTGAAAAGGATGTCGTGCTCTGATCCAAAGGAGAAACCATCAGGTGCATATCCTGAGGATATCTGTGCTCGCCGCATCTCATAGTCTGCGTCCCCACGCTGTGCCTCTCTGACCTGCTGTAGAAGTGGAGGAGTGACTGTGAGAGACTGAAGGAAGGTTGCTCCATCTCTATCCACGAAGGATACCTGCAAAGAGGGTAGCTGCTTCGTCGCCTCCTAAAGTAGCTGAATGCTCGTCCTCCTACTAAGGGCATAAACTACTACATTCCCCTTCCCAAGAGTATATACTATCTCTAGTCCTGGAAGGACTTGAGCCATCACCGATGACTCAGGTTCAGGTCCTTCTGCGAGAAGATGTACTTGAGACTCTGATGGTCAGACAAGACTGTAATGAGCTTTCCCATCAGATAGTGTCGCCACGTCTATAGGGCGAAGACCACTGCTGCTAACTGTAGGTCATGGGTATCGTAGTTCTGCTCATGCGTCCTCAAATGACGTGATCCATAGGCGATCACTGCCCGCTCCTACATCAGGACACATCTGAGTCCGGACCCTGATGCATCGCAGTAAACTACGTACCCTACCCCCTCATCAGGAAACCTGAAGATAGGTGCACTAGTCAATCTCGGTCTCAGCTCCTGGAAGCTCTACTGACATCTGTCTGACCATACGAAGGGTTTTCCCTTCTATGTCAAAGCTGAGAGTGGTGTCGCAACTCTGGAGAAGTCTTGCACAAATCTCTGGTAGTATCCAGCTAGTCCCAAGAAACTCCGCACCTCTGTCACGCTCCTGGGTAGCTCCCAAGCTAGCACTACCTCGATCTTCGTAGGATCCACTGCAACTCCCTCCTCAGAGATGACGTGCCCCAAGAAGTGTACCTCACGTATCCAGAACTGGAACTTCGAGATCTTACCATAAAGCTGGTGCTCTCGTAGTGTGTCTAGTACAACACGTAAGTGGTAGGCATTCTCCTCCTCAGTCGTCGAGTAAATCAAAATGTTGTCGATGAAGACCATGACAAATCGATTGAGGTATGGCTTAAAGATCATGTTCATGAGGTCCATGATAACTGCTAGAGAATTGGTTATGCCGAATAGCATAACCAAGAACTCATAGTGGCCATACAGACATCTGAAGTCCGTCTTCTTCACGTCCTCGTCTCGAACTCTGAGCTGGTCATAACCTGACCTGAGGTCTATCTTCGAGAACCACCGTGCTCCCTTGAGCTGATCAAAGAGGTCATAAATCCTCGTTAGTGGATACTTGTTCCTCACTGTCACCTGGTTCAGGCGACGATAGTCGACACACAGTCGCAAGCTCCCGTCCACCTTATTGGCGAACAAAATCGGGGAAGCCCAGGGTGAAACACTGGGTCGGATGAACCCCTTTCCCTGAAAGTCCTCCAACTGTACACATAGCTCTCGAAGCTCGGCGGGGGCCATCCGATATGATGGAGTCGATATCGGGGCTATCTCGGGGTACAGGTCAATATAAATGTCTACCTCTCTATGAGGAGGTTGCCCTAGAACGTCGTCGGGGAAAACGTCTGCAAACTGATCTACCACTACAGGAAAACCAGGACTCTGCACGTCAATTGCTCCTAGGATGAGGCTGGCCAACTGATTAGTGATGGGTTGTCCTCTCCTCCGTGGAAGTCCATCATGTTCTGCAATGGCTCCCTTCTCGCCGGTGAAGGTGAACCTACTCCCATCGGTGCGTACACATCGCACCTTGCGCCTAAAACAGTCAATCTTTACATGGACCGCAGATAACCAATCCATGCCCAAGATGACGTCGTAAGGTTTCGACGCCGCTACAAGAAGATCCTAGCCGAAGCTCTCGCCTCCTAGAGTATGCTCACACTGCCGAAACCAATGTGTAATCGTCGAGTCTGCTCCCGTAGGAGTCTCTAGCCGTAAGGATCGAGCCAATGACTCTGTCGGAATCTCCGAGCTCCGAACAAGGGCAGCAGATATGAATGAGTGACTCTCTCTTGTGTCTATAAGTGTTGTAGCAAGGGTGTAGTAGTCACAGATAGTACCTCGAATCGTCTCGGGCGCGCCGTGGTCGTAGGCCTCTGCTACCTGGAGTTGTTCCTGTCTCTGCCCGCCAGCTCCCTGTGGTCGGGGTGGACCTCCTGGTGGTGTTGGTGGTAGAGCCTCAAAGCGTCGCCCACCACCTGTTGCTCGGCCAGTTCCTCTGCCTCATCCGCCTCCTCCCTGCGGACTGCCACGGTCGACCCTCTGCCTCTGCCTCAGTGGTCCCTCAACCATCTGGTGCTCCTCGGTACGGCGGGTCGGGCAGTCACGAGCCATGTGGCCCTACCCGCAGCACGAGTAACATTGTCAGCCTCTCGAAAGACTGGCTCCGTGCTGTATGCCCTGCACTGTTGAGCCAGTGTCCTGAGGTCGTTTTCCTGAAGGTCTTATCTGCTCGTACCCATGATTCATCTGTCGACTGCCTGCTACGGAAGACTCTGCTATGTGTCACCCTGCGGTGGGTCTCGGCGCTGGTGTAGACTCAGCAAGAAATATCTCGATCAAAAGGGCCCGCTCCAGTACTCATGTACGAGTCGGAATGCTAATGGAGATCACCGATTCCCTGATATCGTGTCTCAAATCCTACTAAAAGGTCCGGGCCTGGAAGAAGGGGTCTTGTACCATGTCGCTCGAGTAGGGCGAGAGATCGGTAAATCTCGCTGAGTACTGGCCGACCGTTATGCTCCCCTGCCGCAGCTGAAGATGCTCCTGAATGCGCACTGCACGGAGGGTGGCTGGGAAAAACTCTGAGTGGAAGAGGCTCTCAATGTCTTTCCAGAGTAGAGATGCCTCATCATGCACCTGGAGCATCATGCTCCACCATCGACCCGCTTCTGCGTGCAGTAGGCTCGCAGTGAGGATCACCATGAGGTCTGCTGGTGTCCTTAGTAGCCCAAAAACTTGTACGACTACCTCCAGCCAGTCCTCGGCTGCCTGGGGGTCTGTCTCCCCACAAAACCTGAGTGGTCGCTGGCGCTGGAACTAATGAAGTGCACTGAGGTGACTTGCATCGTTAGCGGCTGGTACTGGTAGTATCGGTGGCTCGGCGGGTAGAGCTACCGCCGGTACCACTGCTGACAAAAGGCCCTGCACCGAGGCCTCGTCACTCGGTGGGCTGTTGTCACGCTCGACTCTGGGAACCCTAGCTGGCTGCCGTCATGGGGCCATCCTGAAAAGGAAACAGGTGCGCCACGGTCAGAACAGTATACCTGGTGATCTGATACAAAGTAATCACAAAGAAAACTTGAAAAACACACGCAATCAATGTTTTCGTGCATTAAGTCGGAAATCAGAAGTTAGGGTCCTGGTGTACGGATACGTCGGCCGCCGTATCAACACTGGAATCCATGGACTGATAACCACACTCAATATGCTAAACATTATTGCTTCACATAGAAAAGATCAGAGTTCTCGGTAGAACCGAACTCCTCTGATACCAATTTGTCACGACCCGTCCTCGGGGCCCATGTCGTGACTATCCCAAGCCCGCCTTCCATAGGCCAGGGGCTGGCGACTAGCACCCAGGCATAAATCCCGGTAAAAGGGAAGAAATTGCCTTTATAAAGTAAACACGCACCTCAGAGTAAGAAAGAGGAAAAAGTAAACACTAAGTAAAAAATGGTAGAACAGTAAGTGCGGAAAAGTAAATGGGCCAGTATACAAACCCAAACTGAAAGTAAAGTACAACTCGAAAGGGAAAACAACAACTGAAAAGTCAAAGCCTCTACACCGAGCTGTACACTGGAAATCCCATCTAAAGGGTGGGTACAGATAGCTCCCCTACTCATCGGATCCCGCCGTCCGCTCCGTGTGCGTCCCGCCCAGTGGCCCACATCCAGGTACCGTCCTGCTCAGCAAGCCTCAACCACGATCAACGCTGTCCGTCGTCTGCAACCAACACAACGTAGTGTGGGAAAATCCCATGCAGGGGTGAGTATAAGCTATTCAATAGGGACCCCCAGACCCCCGAAGGTCTCCCATAATCTAAAAAAGAAAGATACAATCACGAAGTTATAACCGACACTGCTTAGGTATATGCCCATACATATACCTAAGTCATCAATTCCAATACGCTCCAACCTCCGAGGCCAAGTACAACTCAATCCACATAGGGAAGTTTACGTATTCCATAAAGGAAAGAAAAACGTAATCCACACAGGATAGCACAACACAATCCATATAGGAAAGAAAAAACTATTCAGCTCACACAGGTATACTTCTTCGAAAGACGATAGAGATGATCAATGATCCATCTAAGTCGTCGGACCCACAAAGGATCGATAGGTACTAACCCCCGCAAAGACCCACACATGATCTGTAGGAAACTAACCCACGCAAAGACCCACACAGGATCAGACCCACACAGGATCTATAGGCGCTGGCTCACACAGAACCGCTGAGCGCTGACCCACACAGGATCGGACCCACATAGGATCGGTAGCACTGATCCACATAGGATCGCTGAGTGCTGTAGTCGTCGTCGTCGAATCCACTAAGGATCTCTGCACAGTCGTCGTCGTAGTCACAATAGCAGTCACAGCTAGCACTAGGGTTCCCGCACACAGCAATCTCATTCGGGAGGGTCAGCTCCACGAGCCGAGAGGCTGATACATCAACTGACACATAGTCCAGAGTTGATGTATTCAAAAGTTCTGTATCGTCATTAGGAACTCAACGTCGTAGACAACGCGTCGATCGGACGCCCGGTCTGAGAGTTATTTTCTTTTTCGTCCCAGGGGCCCGGTTGGTTTTTAAGGCAAAACCAACCCGACCGTACTCCACCTGCGTCCAAACATCGGGCAGAGTACGACAAAAGATCCGTCTCACTAAGAGGAACATAAAAAAGCTAACGGCACGTCAATCGGACGTCCGTAGCTCAAGATATGAGTGTTTCTGCTCCGAGGGCCTGGTTGATTTCGTGTACGAACCAACCCGGCTGAACTCAAATTATTCCGAAACCTTGAGTGCGATATGTTGAAACGACCGTCTCGTTCTATGTATCGTGTTGCCGTTGACGGCTCATCGATCGGAGGTCCGTAGCCCATGTTATGGGCAATTGAACCCAAACCGTCCAAAAATGGGGGTTTCGGGCCCGAACCGACCCGGCCTGAGACCCCCCCTGTTGGCCCAAACAGGGTCGACCTAACCCGGATCGGGTCGACCCGGCCTGGCAGACCAGCCGGGCGCCGGTCCGGCTGGGGACAGCGCGCCCAGCGCGCTGTCTGGCTCGGCCTTTGGCCGAGCAGTTTCGGCAAGGGGGGGGGGGGGGCGCCTACCCCCCTGTGTAACCGTGCCCCCCCCAATTTATGGGGGGCCGTTTGAACCGGCCGGGGGAATATAATTCCCCCGACCCCTCCCCTTCAAACCGGACCGACCTGGCTGGCCGGTTCCTGCTCAACGGGACCGGCGGTGGTCGGTCCCCTTCCAGCTCCATCACCGGCGGCCCGGTCCGGCCGCCAGTCACCTTGCTCCGCCGCGGCCCAGAACCGGCTGCAGCACTTGTCGTCCGACGCGGTGCGATGACACCACGCCCCTCCACCGCGGCCCCGCTCCGGCCGCAGCGCCTTCGATTTCCATTGACGCGGTGAGACGACGTCACGTTCTTAGACTTCTTTCCACGGCACGACGTGACGAAATCGCGTAATACTTGCTGTGTGATTCCCACGTGGTGCGACGGCACCACGCCATTCCGTTCCATCCACAAAGAATCAAACATGAACATAGGAGGGGGGTTCGGCCGTGTTTGTGTGGTCCGACCCCCCTCTCGTTAAATGATAACATCTAGTCGAAAGTCCACGATGATTGATAAACTAGAATCATGAACGTAAATAATTAAATAAAATAATCCCCTACCTCGGTTCAGAAACGGTTCACATCAATCGATCCGCGGAAGACGAGCGTCACGGAGATCGGGCGTCACGGGAAATGAATTTCGATTCCGTTGTCGTCGAGGTGCGTCCGAAGTGGAAACGTCGTTGGAAGATGATGTCGCGTTCTTCGGCGGAGATGTTCTTCGATGAAGAACGGTGTTCTTCGTCGGAGGTGTTCTTCACGTTCTTCGTCGATGTTGAAGAAGAAGAAGACTTCCTCAAACTTAGCCCTTTCTCTCCCAAGTCTCCACCACAAGAACAACTAACCCCAAAATAAAATAATCCTCCCACTTATTTTATTAACCCAACATAGGTTTTGAATTTCAAGAGTTTGAAAATTCAAAACCCACATTTAACTCACTTAAGTTATTAACATAAGATGTTATATAATTAATGAGGTGATAAGTTAACAAAACTTAAATGGTGAGTTTAGAGGGGTTAGTAAAGTGAGGGGTTGGGCTCGTGTGAGTCCCACCCAACCTTATCCTCTCAAGGTTGGTTATCACAAGTGGGTCCCACCCCCAACATCCTTACTTAGGATAAAACTACGAAGTGGGAAAAATAAAAATTGTTAAATTTTTATTTTTAACTAACACAAAAAATTAATAACTCCCCTCGTGTAAACGCAACTCCGGAACAGGAGTTCCTAAGCAATTACTGGCGCTGCGGTTCCATCGGTGCCCTCAGAATTTGATTCCGGGCACCGGTTCAAAAGTTAGAAATTCCCGCTCGTTCGTTCACTGAACGTACCCGAGCCAAACTTCGGAAAAATGATTCTAGGATCACCGGGCCTCGGAAGCAGGTGCCGTCAGAAACCGCGTTCTTGTAAAATTCCAAAGAAAATTAAGAAAAAAATTTCCCTTTAATTTTACGGGTCTTTACACATACCTACATTCTAATATAATGTTCACTTACTCACAATTTTTTTCATATATTATTTTACCCATTATGAGAACATGATATCACCCATTTATTTTGTTTCCATATACTTGGTTATTATGATGAGTATAACATATGTGTATTCAATAAAATATACAATGATTGTTTCATTATGTATAACTATTGGAAAATATCATAATATAAGTAGTATATATATTTGATCCATAATGAAAATATACCTTATGTTCCTAATATTATGTTATTATTATGAGAAATAATAATAAAATTATTACATTATTTATAGGTTTTGTTTTGAATATCTAACACAGGTTTGCTTATTTTACGAAATAATTAATATTTAGAATAAATCCATGGGGTGGAGGTAAATGAAAACTCATTAGATATTACAATTTTTTTTAGAATTTTGGGATTAGTTTATTATTTTTTTATTGGGATAAATTAACATAAGTGAATACCATAAGGTAATTTTTATCTATAAGATAATATAATTTTTTTGGTTGATTAGATATTAGTTGGTTTCTTAGTGATGTAATACTTCATTTGATTTCGACATGTGGACCAGGATCAGACAGATATATACAAAGGGATAATAATCCTAAAAATGACTATTTTTTAATTAAATAAATAATCTATTGGATAGAAAAAATAAGACCAACTACAAGTGGGGTTTGAAACTCTCTAAGGATATGCATTGATTATTTACCATGGTCTTTGTGAACTATTATTGAGTTATTTAATAGAGTATGGTTATAGAACATATTTTCAAATGACCATGTAAAAAATATATTGAAACACAGAGATCTATAAGTAAGGTTATTCATGAAATTTATTATTTTGTTCAATTATGAATATATATTCATTTTATGTTATTATTAATTAACTAATACCATATATTTCTATTATATAATTAAATTGTATGAGCTAGGAGAAATAAAGTTTAAAATGAGTTTAAATAAAAATTTAATGATTATCATAATGTAAAACCATATGGTATAAGATCCAATTGAAATATCCTTATATAAATTTTCTCTAAACACTTACAATGTATTTATATTAGCTATAAAAATATTTATATTTGAAATGAACCACAGAAATATCATGTTGTTATCAATATTTTTTTACAACAATGTTCACCTTCCTTTATTAGGTATTCTAATCCACTAATTATTGAAATATATATAAATGAAAAAGAATAAATATTACTTATTATTTATTACCTTGAATATGAATGGATTTTTCTGGTTATTTATCATTTGAAAACCGAGGTTAGATAACAATTTTCTCCAATTATTAATAAAAAGGGAAAATATAAACTATTCTCTTGGAATGGGAGGAGTAAAAAATATTATTAAAAAAATATTTTCCTTTAAATAATATAGAAAAATTCAAAATAAAATCTACACAGTTATAATATAATGATGATGTATATATTGGATCTTATGAAGAAAACATCATGTTACGTGAAATGTATTCATCCATTTTTCATTCAAATATTGAGAGTAATATGGAATTATTATTTATTGGCACAATGAAAAATGTTCGAAAGTAATTACTTATAAGATGTAGTCATATATATGAATATTTTTTTTAATGTGGACATAGGGTAGAGATGAAAATTAGATACTATTATTATTTTGAATCTAATAAAAGGAAAACAATGTATAATGGTAACTCAAATAATAAATCTAATGGAGAGAAGAATTCCCAACTACATATACACTAGAATGTGGAAAACAGAACCCTTGATATTTTCGTAAATGGAATATGAAGATGTTTTATGTGTGGTAGATATTATTAAAATTCCCACGAACACCAATGAAATGTAAATAGACACATATAACCATGTGGGATGATAAGGTCATATTATATTCTTCACCGATGATTAAATTATTTAATTGTGAGTATTATATTGATTATTATAATTAGTGACCCAATAAAAGGGTTAATGAAGATAATAATATTTATTTTCCTCAATGACCTTGGGAATAAATAATGTATATTTTAATGAATATTTCTGGTATAGATCATGATAATTAAAGTTAACATATCCTCCACTCCATATTTGAGTATTTGTAATTGGATTATATATCTGCCCCCTTTGATATATCTTTTTCGTTTTCCAATATCATCATATAAACACCCTAGCTATTTATTTCTATCATAATTTTTTTGGACAAATTATTTCATCCCAAAGATAATGTTTTTGGGAGTTTAATTCATGAAAATTATTTTATTCTTTTATTAAGAGGTTTTTTGAATTTTTAACTTAATCAAACCATAATAACCTTATTTATATCATCTCATGAACATTAATACATTTTAAGGAAATACTGTTTTTATAATTATATTGAATTATGAAAGATACCGATATATAAAATTGTAGAAATCCAAAAAATGGGATTATTTTACACACAAATATGATTTAATATGTTCACAGTCAAATTTCATTCATGAATCCCTTTATAATTCAAGTATAAATTACTTTATTTATAGATAATATTCATAATATTTTATTTCTATCCTTTGTCCCTATGAGAAATATTTTAAAACATGGCATGATCGTAAAAATATAATTAAATGATATTACAAATAATGTATTCCAATTGATACATTTTTAATTCATGATAATATATATGTATGTGTTCAGTTTTTATATAATAAAATTTTGATATAAAAATAATTAGTTATCTATGAAAGGAGAAAACAATATAGAACTAAAATTCAATTTCTAAATGAAATAATTAATGAAAAATCATATTTCATGATTCATTACCATAAACCAATCCTTTCACCTATAAAAGATTATAAAAATTCAATTAAATCACATTCTCATTCATTAAATTTTGAAATAAAAATATTCTCATTGATACTGATTTATAAGAATAGGGAAAACATTTAAGATGAATTCGGAATCATAATTTGATCATGGAATCACCTAATCAGATAACCATAACATTCTCTTAAGAGTAAAATACATTAATATTTTTTTCCTAACCCAATATATTAAATGTATTTTATGGACCCAGAAATTATGTAATGGTAAAACTAACATAAGTGTTCTAGTTCACTAATAATTCATATATTCATTAATAACTGCCATGTTTCATGTTTTAAAAAAATAAATTCTGATAATATTCACTTTTCATCATAAATTGAAATATACAAAGTTGTTATAAAAAAATACTGATCATATAAAAAAATAAAAAACATTTTATAACATGAAATATTTTTCATAAATTATATAAAATAGTCTTTTTAACCCATTATAAACTCCCATTTATTTTTTTCATTAATATAATATAATATATAATTTTATTTTGAAGAAAAAACATTCCAACAACAACTAAAAATGTATACTCTATAAAAAACTGGATATATTTAGAGGAATACTTATAATTATAAAAGGATATGATTGTTGTTAAATCGATTTTCATAATATATGATATAATATTCTTTTTCTCATTATTAAAACGTGTCCAAAGTTACACATTCTGAAAAACATTAAATGAAACCATTATGAATCAATCATAAGGGGTTAGGGATAGTTATTCTATCCATATATAGTATTTAATAACATTATATAAAATATTAATAATCAAAAAATGAATGAAAATGATTTTTGTTATCAAATATTAAAACAATATTTTAATGAAATATAACCCTAGTTTGGTAACATTTTATTCAAAATGTTACACTATGAAATTCTTAAGTTAGAACATTGTATTTAATGTCATGTAAAAAACACAACTCCAATAGTGTAAGTAAATATAATATCTTGTGATATTATAAAAAACTTTTTTTTGTTGTTAAATAGAATCCTTATATTTTATATATTGTAATGAATAAAACATTGATTTAGTTTGTGTTTCATGTAATTAGTTTCTTCAAGGGGTTGTGTTACAGTAAAGACCGAATCATACCAAATTACTATGATTATTGTTCATTGAAATAATGATTATATCTGATTCATTTTATTATCTTACAATTATGATGATGTCCAGCATGCCACTATTGATGCCTCTATGGAGACTGATAATTATTTTAGTATGGCCTCATCTGGTATTAAGGTTGGGACTGAGAAAAAGGCACGGGCTGATATTGAAGAGGAGGAAGGGAATATATCAGAACATGAGGTGGCTATTCAAGATGTTGTTAATCATGAATTTGACTGTGCTAAAATGGTCCCTATATCTGGTAAGGGCAAGATGAATATTGTTGATAATGAGGGATTTCAGTTGGTGATGCACAAAAAGGTGAGAGCTGGCAAACATTCCCATGAAAAAGTGCAGATTGATGATGAGGTAGAAAATCTGCATTTGTCTAACCAATCTGAAAATTCTCATGGTTATCCAGGGGTGGCCTGTCCACCTGGATCTCCTGCTTGAAAGGCGGGCAATCTGGAAGCAGAAACGGCCCTAGGGAAGCAGGTCACTAAAAAGTCCCATGTCTACTCTCCCTTTGATCAAATGGAGAGTAGAGGTACTGATGAGGCATGGGTGGCAGAGAATAAAGAGGAGCTACCAATAAAACCAGCTGTCAATTTTTTTCCTATGTTAGAAACTATTAATACCCATGATTTTGATTTGCTGAACCTTGAAGGTCTAAAGAATGCATGTTGTAACAAAAAAAGATTAATTCCTGCTACTGAAGAATATGTTGAGGGCTCTAAGGAGAAGTAGTCTACTTCTCAGTTTGTTGCTCAAATAGAGCAGGTCACAATGGTTCAAGGGGATGAACAGTATGAGAAGTCTCTTATTGCAGTGCAGGTTATTAATGTAGTGCAAGGGGATGAACTGCATGACCACCCCACTATACATCAGAATGATCCTGGATAGGATAATTATCCCTCTCATGAGGATTCTAATTCGAATACGATGGATAATGAAGGAATGCAAAGGGGAAGAGGGCGTAATAACAGGGGAGGATCCATGGGCCATGGCCGGCCTAGGAAGAGGTAACTCTGCGGTGTGCTTTGTGTTGGTTTATGGTGTATTTCTATGCTTGTAAGCACCCCCTTAATCTGATGTATCTTTACTATCATTTTTTCTCAAATACATTTGGGGCCAGGGTTTAGAACCCATGGCTGAACCTTCTTGGAATAAGTGAATATATAATCATATTAAATATAAATGAAAAATTATTATAAAAATATGTATGTTTTTATCATAAATAAATAGTAAATTATATAAATTAAGTCATTATGTTAAATTTTCAATAATAAATTTTTAATATCAATCTAATTGATTTAATAGGCATAAGGTAAGAATAAAACAAAAATCACACAGAAAATATTTATTTTTATTATGAATAGATCACAAAAGTTTTTTGGTAAATAAATTTTAAATTAAATTATTGGAATGTTTTTATATTTTATATGTAAAAATATACATTTTTTTCAATTTGAAACATTAAAATTGTTTTTTGGTGAATATTTGTTATTTTATAGAGGGTATTAATTTGTTAATTAATAGTGAAAGCTGAAGAATTTTAATTCAGAACATTTCATTCATATTATTTATTTATATGGATATATTATTTTTTATTATTGGTAAATATGATTTATTATATCAATTTTCTATAAATTAATTCAACTGAGGTTATCTGAATCAATTTAACATTGAAATGAGATATAAAAAAGAAAACAATTAAATTAGTATACATTAAGAACATACAATATTACCCCATGTGTGGGATTAATATTAAATTTATTTTTTAGATTTTTAAAAATAGAATATGAAAAAATGGACTGTATAATTTGATGAATAATATTATATAATTTATATGAAGTTAAACATTCTTTTTTTACAAAAAAAAATAATTTTTAATTTGATTAAAAATAATTACAGCGATTAGGAGGAAAATAAGCATAACATGGTACTAAACCATATTATTAATGGAAAATATGACCAATAAAATTGTAAAAAAGGTGTTTTATTTACTAATTGAGACATAGTAATACCTTTTATCTAATTTTATTTTATATTGGATCTCCATGAGATAATAAAAACATTAGGGGAATTCATTTTTTAAAATATTACAGGAATATCACTCTTCCACCTCTATTAAAAGTCACTCACCAATAACTCTTGTTCATACAACTAAATAAATTTTTATCACCATAAATCTGATAAAATAATATCAAAATATACCTACCCTCATCACAGAGGATCCATCATTGTCTTAAATCAAAACTATGATTCCATTTAATGTAAACAAAAATGAGTTACCCAGAATGGAGGTTACATCCTTCATCGAGCTCATAGTTATATTTTATATCCACAAACTATAAATTAGACATGTTCTGATTTTATATATATAAAATTAACATAAATATAATCATATTTTTTCATTCTATTATTTTGACCTACACTTATTCACACATCCATCTAATGGGTAACGAACATACCTTTCAATTATGATGAAATTCCTCCTCGTGAAATGAAATTCATTATCCATTACCAAATTTCATGGTTGATAATTATGATGAAAACTAAATTTATATATGAAATATATATTATATATAAATTATGTGTTCTTATTTAATTTTCATGTAACACGTACATTTATTCATTCCATTTTTTTTCAATATGATAACATCATTTCCGGTAGTGTAGACTACCACCTCTTAAAAGAAATGTGACTCATTGACACGAGACATGCAAAGTATAAAAAATTATTTTAATTAAAAATATATTTTAAAAAATAAATATATATGATATTCATAACCTAAATATATATCTAGATATATAAATTTTCATTTTTTTTATTACCCTTTTTAGACACTAAAAAGATACATCTTTGTTCATGGACATGTGGACTATCGCCTCCTCACCACAATGTGAATAATTATACATCAATATATATATATATGTATATAAAATTAAATAAAAATGTATTTTTTATATAATAGTTATTATTAAAATATATAACTTAACTTAACTTTTTCCGTAATTATCATTGAAAAATGGTAACATTTCTCGTGCGTACGAATGACATACCATGTCCTGGATTGTAATGTTGGATCTTTTATAATAAAAATATTTCATTATTAGATTTAAACGTATAATTTATGAATTAATAATATTATTATTTAACAATTATTATTATGTTTATTTTTATATAATGACCCATTAGATCATATTTCAACTACAGAAGACATTTTTGACACATAAATAAAATATAGTCAGAAAATTGGATGTAAAATATATTGTTTAAGTTTTTGTTTATAAAAATGTAATAAGTCAACTAAAATTAATGATAAACATGATTTTTTTATAAATAAGGTAAATTATTTTATTATTCATGATGATAGAGACACACCTGTTAAGTTGAACTCTGTGTAAGGAATTTCATTTCAATTTACAATCCATTATGACTTATTAGTTGTAATGAACAAATTTTCATTTATACGGTGTATATACAACCCTTTTACATGTTATATAATGAATATAATTATTATCATTGTATTATTAATATAATTTTATGTTATTTATTAATGGGTATTATTATTCCACGGTTTTAGTGTATTATGAGACCCATTGAAATGATTAAATATTATTTTCCTCAAGAATGTATTGTGATATTTTATTGGTATTTACATTCATCAATATCAAAAAAACATTGTTGTTAATTATCCTCCATTAAATAATTGATGATAAATATGTGTCACTTATTCAATATGGATATTTTTTGAGGAAAATAAGTCAAGAATTAAGTCAATAAATTGATATATGTTGAATGATTTAGATATGTATGACATGGATGAGGGTAGAATATGGGTAGACTATAAATTAATTAGTATTATAATTAGAAAAATAATTTTCCCAAATCAGAATAGTTTAAATTTTCTTAAGTATAAATCATGATGGTAAAGGTAAAATGTACCTAGAAAGTATGGTGTCTAACAAATAATCATCTCCCTCAACTATATTTAATTATTATTTTTCCATGGGACAATTGTGTTGACATTATATATAGATATAGAACATTATCAATATATTGATAATGTTGAATTTGATTCTATTAGTTTAATATCAAGGTTGATTTTTTATTCAAATTTTTTAATACAATGTTTTACCATTTATATAACTTACAATGTTGATTGTTCTAATCAATATTGTATTTCATTCACTATGAATACCATTATTTCGTAATTGAAGTCATATTATATTGTTTTCATTATTATTTTAAGATGAATGTATCATTGAATAATCATCGATCAGTTATTTGTATTTTATTTTATTATATACCATGTTCTTATTTACATTTCCCAATGTTTTATGGGTGTCATATATGAAATATGGTTTTCCAATACAGCTACATTGTTTGGTCCTCTGTGATTTGAATCTTTTGTAAATAAAAATGTAATAATATAATGTTCTAACTTCAGGATTCAAGGTTTGGGTAATTACAGTTGATATCAGAGAAGCTTTAGAAGCATCATTGGAAACTAAATTTAGAAAATTTTTATTAGTGAAAATTATTCTAAGATATAATTTTAGAATAATTATATAACAACATATTATAATTTTGGTAAAGTTTAAATTTTTTGGGTATCCCTACAATAAATCCATATCTAGAAAATACAAGTTAAAATGGTTCTAGAAAAGACCGTCCTAGGGGTTATAACTCAAACAAGTTTCATTAGCAATTACATGACATAACCTAGTACAAGAAAAACATCCTTTATGTGAAACTAGTTTTACAGTCATGGGGGATACATTTAAGATAATTCACATTTTCATTACACATTATTATGACTTATTTTAGAGTAATTATATACCCAATTATACAACATTTATTATTATGATATTTGTTATGAATTTTTTTAAAAATTTATGAGAATTGTATCATTAGTTATTTCAATCAAAATTATGTTAGATAATTCTATTATCTATTAAATTATATAACATAATTTAGAAATACATTCTATTATGATTAATGGTATTAGTACTCCTGAAAATGTATATATTTCTCTTGTTACCAAATGAATATTTCAGGAATTTTGAATTAAAATCTTTTGAAAACATTAGGTATGCTTGATAAATTTATTACACGTGTTGTTTTTAATATAGAAAAACCTATTCCAAAATGAGATTCTATAATTATAGATTCCTTAAAGTGATAGTGGCCCCCATCATTTAGTGGTATTACTAAGCCAATGGCGGTTCATAATTGGATTGGGTATTGGAAGAATATATTTATGGATTTGTGCTGTGGTGAAAATAAAAAGGTTACACATTCTGAATATGACCTCAATGGTGATGTGGATTATTAGTGGTCATTGATCCAAAATACCATGAAGGATGAAGAAATATCACTCACGGAATAAAATACATTTAAGGAGACAATTTTTAATAATTACTTCCATTATGTTCAAAAATCATAGATGATGAGAAAGCGAAAAAGTTTAAATCAAAATGTTGAAGAAAGTGTAATAAAGTACGAACCTACATTTACATGGTTATAAACTAATTCTATGGAATTAATAAGAATCGTAAAATGAAATATTGATCTTCTTTTATGGGATTAATCCCTGCATTTAAACGGAATTTGTGTGTCAAAACTTTTCTTCATATAATGATATAATTTAATGTTATATCAATATAACGAAATAATTTTCCTATTATTATGGATTAAATTTTTATAAAGGGATGAAGATAAATGAATGGAAAATAATAGAGTAAGGTAATAATGGAATGTTGGATTTTCCCACATGTGATAACATTAGAAATAATCAACGTCAAAAATGTTTTAATGAAATTGGTGTGTGTAATTAATGTGGATATAAGAATCACCATGATAAATATTGAAATGTGTAAAATAATAATCTAATAATAAAAGTAAAAACATAATGGAGAAAGGATAATATTGAAATAAATTCTCATTTCATGAAGTGAACATACTTCATAAGTGGAAAAATTATCATTTTTAACAGTATGTTATTTGAACAAAAATGTGTAATGAATAAAGTGTTTCTATATCTGAATGAATGAAATATGTTTTAAAAGTAATTATTTGATGATGATCCCATAATATGAATTATAAAAAAGTTGGGATATTACTATATTATTATTTAAGTAACAATATTATTTCACATGATAAATGGTACAATGAAAAGTGAATCACTGGCATGATAATTTTTTATATACACATTGTTGGGGGAAATATTACCCTTAACATATTCTAATTGATGAAATAATTATTTATTGAAAAAAGGATTATTGAAGTATATAATGAAAATAGGGTATTGCTAACTACATTGGAAATGATTATTAAGTGTTAGATCATAATCATTTACAAAGATTAGACATTTCTGGAATAGAATATGTTTGTCATTGAATAAGGTTATAGATAGTAATGTTTTACAAAAATATATAAATAATCATGTTCTATTATAGGATGTTGATATTTAATCAATGTGTTAACAATGTAAAATAATAAATTTAGATTAGCATATATTATTATATATTCATATATTATGAAAGAATTTCTCAACACTTCGATGAAAAGTACTTAAACAAAACTATTGTCCTCTTATCATAATAATTAATTATATAAATGATAATTATTCAAGAATATGGGTTGTGGTATTATTTTCAACCCAAATAATTTGAACATTTTATTTAGCACTCTCCATTAGAACATGATTATTAGAGGTTTTTTCTATATACATTTTACTATTTCCCACCTATGAACGCCTAATAGGGAACCTCTTCACCTGACCATTAAAAATTACTCTAACTCTTATTAATAATATTTTTAATTAACACAACTCATTATTTGGGGTTTTCAATAATATTATTGTTTTCAAATTAAAATCTCTTTTTTACAGAGATCAACATTAAATTCCGATGATGCAATTTAATTGAAGTGAAGAGAATGTAAAACCCCAAATTTCTAAAGTAATAAACTTATGCCTAAGGTCTTGTATGACACACAAGACCATGAGAGTAGTTGAACATAAAATTAAAAGGCTATACATTATATTATCTATATTCAAAAATATTCAATAAACTTGATTTATTTCAATGCTCACAATATTTTTTTACATTACATTGAATGAAATGAGTTTCGTTGATGGCTTGTGTTACACACAAGACCATATCATACTAATTACTTTTAATATAATAATTCAATATAATTATTATCATTTATTTGATAAATTATGTATATTAATAGGGATTTAAAAATTAAAAATATATATAGTTGAATTAATTTGTTACAAATAATTATGAAAAGAACATATAAACCAATTGAATACAAAGGGAATATTTTTATACTAAAAAATGTGTATTATCAAAAGTAATTACTGTATGATATTTATGAAACATATATTTTCTATAATAAATAAAATTTTTTATATACATCTAATTGATTTTTATAAGCATAATATTAGAAAAAACCCAGTGCTACACATAAAAAGAAATATTTTAATAAAGGATATTTTACAATCTTTTAAGGGAGAACCAATATAAACTAAAATTTTGGGATATTTAATATTTTTTAAATTTATAAAAAATATTCATTTTTGAATGTGAAATATAAATATTATCTTAGGGTGTATTATTTGAAATATCTGTGATGTTTCTTGTTTTTGCTAATTATTTTGAAATAAACTTTATCAATTCAAAAAAAAAATTCATTTAATTTATCTGTAATGTTATATTTGTTTTTTCATTGTTCTAAACTATAATTTTAAATAATTTAATATTAAATAATCCAATTTATGTAATTGAAAAAACGATACATTTAATGAGGATATAAAGACCTAGAATATGTTTAATTTTTTTTTATTTTTAAACCTAGAATCATTGTCTAATGTATGGGATTAATATTAAATTAATATCTACTAATTAATTTATTAACTTTAAAATAATTATTTTCATTATTTTTAATAATAATAATTTATAATTTGTAGTAATTTCAAATTAATTTTTGACCAAAACTATTAGTGAATTTGATTAATGTTATTTACAATGATAAAGAAGACGATTAGAATAACATGAGACTAAACCCTAATAAAAGAGTAAAAAATGACTTGTAAATTGGCCCAAAATATATTGGATATCCATATTTCAATCAAATACTCCATTTTCTTGAATTTTTTCCATAATTGGAGCCATATTACAGTGGAAAACACGGTCAGAATTCCATTTTTGATCATTTTCATGAAGGATACTCATCCTATGATCTTGAAAGGTACTGACCCCCCCCCCAAATAGCAACACACCTCTCATGCACATTGGATCCCTATACAGGGCCAAAATAACACCAGAAAAACATTATCTCATCCCATAAGCATTACCTTTTGAAAAAATAAACAGACAATTCCATTTGGGGCTAACCAAAAAGAGTAACTTGAAAAACAGGCAACATTATATGTATATTTATTTTTTTCCTTATATACCCCCTCAAATATTATTATTACATAATTATAAAATAAGATTATATTTCTAAATATACATACTTTTTTTTTAATTCTATGGTTTTTACAATCACTTAAACATAATTCTATCTAATGGGTAACAAACATACCGTTCATGTATGTAGGACTATCGCCTCACCAAACGACGAGTGTTCTTTTTTTCATTTACCAAACATTCATGGTTGGAAAAAATGATGAAAAATATATTTTAATATAAAATATATTATAATGTTAACCCATTTATTTTTTTGTTATTTTTATATTAAGATGCATATATTCTTTCCATTTTGTGGGAATCGAATAACATTGTTTGTTGAAGTGTGGTATACTGCCTCCTCAGAGCGATGTGACCAATTCACGTGATTCATGGAATACCTAAATGATGGATTTAATTTTTAATATGTAAAATAAATTATATTTATATTATATTGGTAATTATTTTTCAATAAATTTAATATATCATTTTCATCATTACCCTTGTAACCCACAGAAAAGTTACCACATAGGTCTTGGATTTGTGGACTACCTCCTCCTTGAAATGTTGTGATTCCATTTACATAAAAATAATTATATATACTGTTATTTATAATTATATTTCGTGTTATGTATATTATATTGATAATAATGTAATTTTATAATTCTACATACCTTCTTTTAATAATTGTCATTGAAAATTGGAATGTTATTCATTCGTTCGTATGTCCTACAATCACTATGATTATAATGTTGGTTCAATTGTCTTATCCATCATTCATGATTTTTTAAAGCCTAATTATTTTATAATTATAATAAATATTTAATTATTATTATGTACATGGTTATATAATGACCTATTTGTCCATAGTTGAACTACCAATGTCATTTCATACACATAAACTATATATGGTCAAAACACCTAATGTAAAGTTAATTGTATAAGTAGTTTTTTAAAATCATTATAATAATATAAATAAATAAATTCAAAATCAATTTTTTTAGGAATGTCAATAATTATATTATTCAAGAAGATAAAGACATACATGAAATGTTAGACTCAGTTCAAAGGATTTTATGTCAGTTTTTATTCAATTGGGTCTTATAAGTCATTATACACGAATTAATTTCTATATGGTTTATATAATATCTATTAACATGTTACATCATGAATCTCATTATTATCATGATATTAAAATTTTAATTTAAAATAATCCTTTCATGAGGATTATGATTCAAATATTTCAATGTTGTTTAGGACACATCATAATATTTAAACATTATTTTCCTTAGGAATGTGTCAATGATCATTGAATGAAATTTCCATTCATATATGTAAACCTACCTAATTGGTAAGTATAATCAATTAAGGAGTTATTGATAAATATATATAACTTATTCAATAAATATACAAGCTAATGTACTTTTCTCATGAATTAAATTGAGTACTCAATATACAAAAAATGATTTAGACATATTCAACATAGGTGGGACAGGTTCTAGAGAGCTTTTAGTTGCATTAGTATTCTCATCAAACAAATCAAATAGACTAATAATAATAGTTCAAACATTGTTGAGACTAAATCATGATTTTAATTGTTCCATCTACCTAGATAACATTAGTCCAATAATTTATTATTTCCGAATTCACATTATGTAATTAAGTATCCATGATATTATTGCATTGAAATTATCTATAGATATAGTCAATTCTAATTCCATTGTGTAAATGTTTTGTGTTTCAGTTTCTTACCATTCTACAATTATTTTCAATTTCCTATTTATATGAATGGAATGTGTTATCTTTTCTATAATATTACATGTTGATTATTCTCATAAATTTGTTATTACATAAAATTTACACACCCCATATGATAATTTGAGCTCATCCTAATTCTGTTTCCATTCCCAAGGATTTGATGGTGAAATATTTGAATATTTAGTCAAGGATTCAGGTTATATGAATTTATTAGGTATCATGTTTTTGTTTTCATTTTACATAGTATTATGGGTATAATTTATGTAATTTTGTTTTCAAAAATATATAAATCCATCATTATTTTGTTAATAACATATTTTAACTATTATAATGTATTTATGTAATGCACTAGCTCTCGACATATGTGGTCGCGGTGATAAAAAAAGGTTATTGAAGAAGATAATTTTATAAAATAATTTGAAACCAATTGAATATTATTATATTAATTATGATATACATTTTTATGGTAGTGTATAATCCACTGAAAAGAAAAGATGTGTTTAAAATATCATAAGTCACAATGAAAATAAATTGAGATGATAAATTGATTACCTCAAGCTCGTCTCACCCCATTAATTAATTTACTCTTCTATGATAATTATATATTAATTATTTAAATGATTTAAAAGAAATCCCATGTTTATTACACCTCCATAAACTGTTTTATTTCCTTTTTTCAATTTATTATAAATTTTATAACATGTAAATGTTATGTTTGATGTTTTAAGTTCATTATTTTTATAATCCCAATAAAACAATGGTATATTAAATAAGGAAAAAGAAGTAATTTTTAAATAATAAAAATAGTTGTAATCTTGAAAATATTTATCATTTTATTATAGTAAATATAATTTTAGCATCATACTTTTGTGTAATTCTTTGAAATCGATTGAAATAATTTTATTTAGACGACAGTCCAAATGAACACATGATTGATAAATTGAATTTTCTATTAAGTGATCACAGACTAAAGTAAATAATTTTCATAAATATAATTATAAATATATTATGATTATAATATTTATATATTTTTTACATATTTACATCCATACATGTTATATTCTAATTTATGATAATTCACATTTCATCAATGTGGTGGTATTCCACACGTACCCATTGGAGAACTAATAATTTTCCCAAAATTATGAATGAGTAAGAAGATAAAGTATATTTTTTCATTAAAAATGATTATTATTTTATATAAAAATTAAATATAAATTTGTTCTATATTTATAAACAGAACTATGATATGGTTTAAAATAACCAATAACGTAACTCCATGAAGGCGACAATACACAAATATTCAAAATAAATGTTTTTACTTCCCATTTGATAGAAAAGGAAATAAAAAAGGTTTGTGACATTATTATTATAACATTTATGTGTCTATAATTCAATTATTACATTAATTATGAATGGAAATTTTAATATAATTATGGTATATGAATAAATAAACCTAGAACAATTAACTATAAATTATATCTTTAAATTTGAAAATTCACCTTCCATACACCTAAAACTGTCTTAGGACGGTATTTTGGTCATACTTATATGATATGAGGTTGTTTATTTCACAGTATGTACTGATTTATTTTTCCATATAAATGGCTCATTTTGATTGAGAATGATAGAAGATGAGATACTATTATATATGTGACATTAGTAGGAAGCATTTAAATACATGAAATATTGATACATAATACATATCCATGTAATGAATCATATCTCCCAAAAATAATAATAATAAATATGAATTATAATAATGTGGATCACACAGGTTATCTATTTATTTTAAAATTCTTATTTATGTATAGTTATTATATTAATCTATATATAAAAAATTACATTATGGGCATAAACATATTTTTATGAGAAATATATATTTTAAATTTAAAATATTTTAGGTTAATTTATAACATATTGATAATAAATTTATGATTGATTATTAATTTTATGAAGGGAAACATTTCTATTTATATTTAATTATATGTTTATTCCTACTCATTCTAATTAAACCAACAGGTATGTCATAATTTTAATATTTAAAAAAACTTTCAATATTACAGAATGGGTTTTTATGATAGATATTTTATAAACCATATGAATTATATTTATTTTATAAATTATACATGTTAAAATAATCAAGGGGTTTTACATTCTCCCCCTGTTAAATAAATTATAACCTCTCATGTTTATTTAATGTTAAATAAAATGTATTTAAATCGTTTAAATAAATAATAAATCTGATGTGTAGATGTTAAATCAAACGGTCATGAAAAAAAGTTTTTTCCATTCAACAATTCATAATACCATTTCTGAAACGATCATCATAATAATGTATAATAAATAATCCATTTGAGTATAATTTAATTAAAATATGATGTTCACATATAACAACAAAATATAAGGTTCCTGTATTTGGAGAAAGTTGGTGGGATATGAAAATATTTACATAGATGAGGAAATTAATAATAAATCAACAATAAACAGTGATAGAGAAGATAATCATGATTAAGTCAAGGACCACAAAACCATAATTAAATAATTGATAATTAATAACTTCAATTAATTCTAAATTAATTTAATGGGAAATATTTTCAAGATCTATTTTCCAAGGGTTGATGGATTTTATTATTATCACGATAAGGATAATGATAAAACATATTTACTAGATTTTATATTATTTTTTAACAAAAAATGACATCCTTTGTTTATTATATGATAAATTTCCACATTTGTATCATCTCTTACCCTTGAAGACTAATATTAAAGATTAATTTATAATTCTAGGGCTATTAATGTTATATTTAAATATGTCCCATGATTCATAAATAGAAAAATATTATTCTTCCTACCATTAAAATTAACAAAAAAAAATTATGAGAGAAATATAAGATAATATCTGATATCAATAAATATTTATATGTGTAATTACAACATTTATATTCAAATACCCTGTAATTAAATATAAATTTTAACATGATTCAATCCACTAACCATAAAACTCATTGAATCATCCATGAAAATGCTCAAAACAAAAAATTAAATAATATTTAATAACATATTCATTCTTGATAAAAATAAAATTTCTATTAGAATATAATTAATTTTTCATGATGTTAGATTTAGATTAAGTATATTCCATTATAAAATAATCTTTATAATATATTATTCGTTTCCAAATATGATGGGAATCACCATAGATATAAAATAATGTCATAAATTCTTCTAAAATATAATTCCATCTTTATTAATAAAATACACCCCTATGATAGCCCCAAAATATGTTATTTCTTAATATATTGAAATTATTAGAAAATAAAATAAAAATCCTTATTAAAATTAAAATTATCAAAACAATATTTATATGATTAAAAATATTTCACTAGAATTTATTAACCATTATATCATTATTAAATACAATTAGATCAACATAAAATATAATATTTACCCATATAATTAACAATAATATAAAATCTTGTGTTTATATAATATAAAATAATTATTCATCAAATAACCCTTTCACTTCAACACATGTAAAACAAATGTATTACCAATAAATCAAGTAATTATTAATGTGTAATAAATATATCCCTATGTAATCTGATTATATAATCTATGAATTTTATTCTAAATATTTTAATACTTATTTCATTCCGTTTCAATAATATTTTTAATATTTGTTATTTTCAAGTCTTATGATGATTTGAAGTGACATGAAATTTGGTTTCTCTAGGATTTTGGGAAAAACATTTAACAACATGATCATGGTTTTGTTTTTGGGGTCCATAGATTAAACAAGATAAGAAAAAAATGTATTCTCTTGTGTAACATTTGTAATGGAGCACTGGGACTGGACTTTTGGTCCATGACTTTGGAAAACCTCACCTAACCTATTTTATTGTAAATAGGGAGGGAAATAGAATAATATCTCGACAAAAATTGTATATGATCATTTTTGTAGGTGTTTAAAGAAAACCATGGCTATGTCTTGGTTGTGGTGGATGAAATTGTTGATGTTATATGAAATTGATGGAACTATTAATTCTTCAATGGATCCAAATTATTGACTACCATTTTGGACATCAATCCATTTTCATGCATAATGGTCTGATTATTAATTCCTACCCCACCTATATAACATTGATAAATCTTATAAATCCCTCCACCCTCTAAGGGATTGGTGATTTTTGTGTGTGATTATGATAGTGATTCGATTTATGTTATTGATTTTATCCAATCAATATTTACCACCTTGTTTGGATTTATATTTCATTTCCATTAATTGATCAAGGTCCTCAGTTTTTCCTTCCTTACGAGTGATTCTCGTATAAGATATTTAATTGGGATCTTGTGAGTGTGTATTCCTTATTTGAGCTAAGATCTTCCCCTTTGTTCATAAATTTTTATATGTGGATATTGTGGATTAGAAAATGTTATACTACATGAAAAATATAGGTAATTACAAGAATATGTTTGAATAAGGATTATTTTGGATTATTGGAATTCTATGATATATTAGTAGTAATTTTCTTTTGAACTATCCTTTGTATTTATTGGTTTTTAATATTATACTTTTTGGAGTGAGAACTTGGTTTTGGTGATGATACTATTAATGAATTGTTATATTGACATATGCATAGTTGAGGAAGGAAATTCCTTACAATATATTGATCATGAATGTTGTTGTTAAAATTATGACATTTTTTACTTATTCTTTAGACCATGTTTGATATAGGATCATGTGTGTGTGTCTGCAAAGATTGTGGGTCCCATTTAGAATGATGATCACATATGAGTGCATGGTTGAGGAAACATATACATTTTTATGACATGAATGCTTGGTATGGTTTTTATATTCCATTTTACATCATGATATATATATATATATATATATATATATATATATATTTCTGATGCATTATTGGTGGAATAATTTCTTTATCCCTATGTTGACAGGTTTCAAGGAAATACTGAACCAAATCAAAAGGGTGTGATTATGGAGGACATGACTCATTAATATTTTTTCATAGGAGGGTTATCATCGCATCTTTTTAATAATTTTGGATCATCATATATCAATTAAATTAGTTTTTTGTATATATTGTTGTGATCTAATTAAGGGTTTAAACTGTTTGAATGAGTTGGAATCCATTATATAGGTGTTCCATGTATGCATACCATCATATGAAAAAATTTAACTATGAGTCATATGAATACATTTCCATTAAGTAAAATGTTTGATTATTACTTAATGGTGGAACATAATTTTCCAAAAAGGTGGGTGAAATTTACTTTATTAATGAATATAGAGTTTACCCTTATAGGTGGGATAAAAATTCCATATGATTTAAAAACAATTGAGAAGTGGTTGGGGTTGAGTATGGTTGCTAATTTTAATGAGTTTCAAATCATTTATAATCTTAACCACTACAACCTATTAATATTAATATCCATGTCATCTATTAGTAAATACCCACAAATGAAAATTTTATTAAGAATGTATAGAACATAAATTTAAAAGGATTTTACTTACTGTGGTAACATAAATCCTAAACATATCCACTCACGTGGGTCTCTAAAAATTTACAATAATAAAGGAGTGATTAAAAATTCATCCAACTCTCATTAGTTTCCTTCTATCTTCCAATAGTAATGATTATATTAAATCCCATCAGTTATTAAATTTATCTTTAACGAATTGACCCTCAAAAACTAAATAATGATTTTTTTCTAAATACTCAACAAAAGTTCATGAATCCAATGAATTTGAGTCAAATGTTCTTCAATACAATAAACCATGTCTAATAGACTATTTATGATCAAATCAATATGATCATCTCATTACCAATATTCACTTCATAATCCATTCTCCAAAAACATTTCTTTTTTCATGCTCAATATGATAGACTCAATACGATCAATTCAATAGGATGATATAAATACATACTGAAATTCTCAAAACAATCTCTAATAGTTCACCAATAAAAAGGATCAGTAGTTATAACATCTTCTGAGATCTTAGTCTCGAATGAAATTTGTCCATAATAATTAGTAATCCAAATTTTTTACTCATGTAAAGAAATATGAAAATTGTGAATGAAATGTGGCTCTATTTATAGGTTACTTGTAAAATAATATAAGAGAAACTACAAATAGTTTCCCACATTATCATGTTCTAAAACTCCAAAAACATAAATATTAACACCTAATTTGAAATAATAAAACCATATCAATATTTTATCTTTAATTTACTCTATTTATTTTGATCTTATTTTATTTATAAACTCATTACAATATTCCATTACTGAATTTCTTATTTTGATAAACACCCTTAGCTTTATTATCTAGTGACCATTGTGATCAACATCTCTTTCACATACAAGTATGATATTCCTTCATTTATTATTCAATTATGATATTTTATTATTTATTAACTTTTGATGATACGACTTTTCCCTTTTCTCATAATGATTTAAAATTCTTCCACATATCATTACAATCAAACTATCTTCCTCTACTCATTATGAAATTAACTTATTCCACTTATCGTTACAATGAACATCCTCATCTAATTATGACGAACTAAATTTTCTTAGTTAAGACTGCCTAATTTGATTTCCTCCCCATAGTTAGTCAGACTGACTTCCATCCTATGATTCAGTTTTAGGGATGTCAGTTATCAAATTCAATTTGACAAAAAAAAAATCAAAGATTTAGTATTTTGGAATCCTCATAATTATTGAATTACCACTATGATAGATTTATCATAATATTGGAAAATCCACACTGTATATTTAAATTACATCAATATTAATCATCATTACAAATTTGGAATTCCAAAAATCATCGGTGTTGGATACTTCTGGAGAGTACCATTTATGTACCGGTGCGTGATACTGATACAATCTTCACGATTACTCAGTTTTATAAAAATACTCAATCTTGATTGTTTCCATGATTTGTGAGATATTAGTGCCCCAAAATAATCATCTAATTTTATTTAAAATGTATGAAAGAATGTTTTCTCCTGAAATAATTATCTTTTTTTAAAACACATCATCAACATTAGGACTTCTATACTCAATAATATTGTTCTTCCATCTTCCAGATATTGTTTCTTTGATGATTTTCATACTGATGTTCAGAATCCAAAATACATGACATTATATTCTCTTTTCTTCCGCCAACTCTATCTTGTAACATAACATCAACCATCAGTTTAATTCAACATATTCGAAGACAAATTATTATGGAGATCAATGATTCAACTAATAAACAAATTCATTTTTCTGAATATATCTACGTTTGGTGATTCTCAATCTAATAACCTAATTTCGGAATCCTAGGTCCAGAAAAAACATTATTAAGGATAAAACATTTCACCTCTATTGTCATTCAATTTAGTAACATTAAAAAACATTAAATATATCTTATTAAAACCCATTTTGACAGATTCCATTGGATGATGAATATCAAAAACAATCATCTATAAAAATATTAGTTATTGAAAAATAAAAAACATTGTTAACCCAAAAAAACAGAAAAATGAATCTCCAATCTCCCCTTTGGATTTGCGGACTACCCTTGTGGACAATGTTTTATCTCTCATAATTGTTTAAAAAACATAGCTTTTGTAAAAAACTGATGTTTCATGAATTTTTCTAAAATTTAATATTTCTAAAAATTGTTTGTATTGACACCACACTACATGATAATGTATTGCTTTAGAAGTAAATTTATCCCTCGATGGAGAGATAATATTTCATCCATTTTGAGATAAACTCCATATCAATTATATAATTTTCTTATAATTTTTTTTCACTCCCCCATTTTATGTCAACAACGGTTTAAAATTCAGTAAATAAAATAATAATAAAAAATAATAATGTAAATATTCAATACCTTATCTCCCTATTTTGCAACAGAATCAAAATCATGGTGAGGGTTCTTCTTTAGGAGATTTATGAAGTCATTGGAGAAGCATGTATATTAAATTTTAGTCACAACTAAACAAATGTTTTTCTTATTATTTACTTCGTGAATATATTAGCAATTTTATACATTGTTGATATATTTTCTAGAAAAAACATCTTCAATAGAAACAATGTATTTTATAAAGATAAAACCTTTATCAATGTGTTTGGATATTGAATGTTATCTAGGATTTTTTGAAATGTTAATACCACTCTGATTATGAAAAATTATCTTCTTTGGTTTAAAAATTTTAATTTCATGTATTCAAGATGATCTTTAATCCCAAAAATATAAGTACAGCCCTGTGTAGCTATTTCGTATTCTTATTCAATTGTGCTTAATTTATCTTATGTTTGTTTATGACTGTGCATTATTACACAATAATAACTAAAGTAAAATGCACTTCATGAGGTTTATTTTCTATCATTACAATCTCCCTCCAAATTAGTGTCAATATATCTATGATACATTATCTAATATTTTAACTAGTATAATAAACCATGTAAAGTATTTCCTTTGGTACATAACATAATAATCTTTCCTACCAATATATTTATTATTTTGGATTACTTTTATTCCTGGCACAAAAAGTCACAACATAAAAAATATTAGGCATCATAGAAATAAGGTAATGTACACTTCCTATTAGCTTCTTAACTTCGTTAAAATTAAATATTTCCCCAAATCATATTTAAATAACTACATTCTCACAAATATAGGAGTTATAAGTTATTTTTATTAATCCATCATAAACATAATTTAAAATTTAATGGATTTATTATTATGAGATCTGAAAATGTATTTATTTATTTATTTAACTTTTAAAAGATATAATGTAGTTCATTAACCTCAATATTTAAATTTCAAAATTATCATTATTTCATAAATAAAAGGTTTTACAAAAATATTCAATATCCCCCAAAAAAATTTATGCCATATACAAAAAAAAATTATAATTAGTGTTTAGAAGTCAACACCTTTTACATATATGATTCTATAATATCTTAATTTAGAAAATTACCAAATTATGAAACTACTTTCAATCTAAGAATAACATGAATGTAGGGATTAATTTATCACATAAAATAATTTCTTCAATTTATAAAATTTGATTTCATCATCATCAATTAGGAATCTCAAAAATTATTCAATTTAAACATCTTCAGCAATTTCTCCATTTATGTATATGGACACTACATCCATCATTTTTTTAATTCTGATGAGTAGCCAATACTTGAAATATTCTAATTGTTTAGAACCATTCAATAATGGATTTTGTTTTATCAAAATCAATCCAAACCAATTATGTATATCATTAACAAACAGTTTAGTATTTTGTTCTTGAAACTTCTCAATGTTCAGTCAATTTGTTTCTATAAACTGACATGTTGTCATTACCGTTTTTATTTGTTGGTCATTGAATAATTTCACATGTTTCATTATTCCTATCTAATCCATCTCTATATTCATTGAATCTGAATATTTCTAGTGATGAATATCTTTTGAAACCAAATCCCTTTCAACATCTGAGATATGTAAAGTATGAATTTAAAATCCTCTATTTTTTATGGTTTGATCTACAGAATTATGATTTCCAATAATATTCTCAAACTCAATATGTTTGAAAGATATGAAATTTCAATTTTATCTCTCATATTCAAATTCCTCATAAAGCGATTTATCTAAATCATACTAATTATTTTTTGATATACTATAACTATTGTTGGATGTCTTTATATTCTCAAACTCATCATTCATCACAAATTATGTTTAATGAATGTATATTTTTCAATTACATCCACTCCATATTTACCCACTATTTTTATAATCATATGTTCCATCATATTTAACTTCCCATATTGGTTGAATGATTAATATATATTCTTTTCTCAGTTATGTATTCATACTTTCCCAGATTTTGATTTTGGATTTTTAGTAATCATATACCAAAAAAACATTGATTTTTTTGTTATACCTCATTTCATAGGAATTCATTTTTGATTTAGGTATCAACGAACATATTCTCATGACATGTAAAATAATATTAACATCTTCTCACTAATTGAATATTGAAATTTTTTTTACTAACAAGTTTCAACCCCTTTACAGGAAAATTATATTCTTATGTTCTACCAATACATTTAATTGGGATGTATTTATATAATTATATTTATTTTTTATTAGATGTTTTCTCAAATAATATTAATAGGTATTGGGTTTGAAAATTGTTTCATTATCGGTTCTCAACTTCTTTATATTAACACATATTTATCTCTCAAAATTTTTTTTATGAATCATACCATTTCCACAGAATCAATCATAAGTTTTAAAAATAGGATGTTTGTAATAATGTGAAATAATAAATAAAACTGATAAATTATATATTTCATTTTGTTCATTTATCTCTCCTCTTTCCACATAAATCCAATTGAATAATCATAAGAGGTCTGATATATTGAATTTCAACTCTATTATGAACTATTTTAGTCATCTTTCCCATTTTATATGTAACAAAAACATCATCATCTCTTAATTTCAATTCAATAAATTACCAAACAACATCAACACTAGAATATTATTTCGTCTTTTATACCAAATGTGACCATTTATTTGATTCTTCAACCTATTTTATTCTTTATCACTAATGTAATAGGAGTTATTGAATTATATAATTTAGATAAATATCCCACTAGTTTGTTCTCCCTTTTAATTAAATATTCCATCATCAACATTTTTGATAACAAATGATTATTTTCTAAAGATTACATCCTTTACATCATCAGAAAGTAGACTCACACTATGTATGTTTTTTAGCCCATCAAATAATAAAACATTATTATATTTCAGATTTTGGGCTTCAATCATAGCTATTCTAAATCATATAATTGTTAAGGAACTATCATTCCCAAAGGTAAGGACACAACCATCAGGATTTTCCACATGATTCAATATTTTTAAATCACCCATCACGTGTGAATATAACAAACTATTATCTATGCATGCTTGGTTATTTTTTACTTATATTTAAAGAAGTATCCACAAAAAAGGATCGTTATACAAAATTATTCTTTCCCACTTCATTTTCTATTCTCCCATAATAACCTTGTTCAAGAATGAGTTTCATACATATTTTATAATGTTATACATCGAGATAACATCATCGAAAAACATCTTTCATATATTAAAATAGATTTTTAACGGTTTCTAACATCTTGGGTTTCTTCTTTTCTAATGTCATGTGGGTTAGGAAATTCATTCACCTTTACTTCACAATTAATTAATGTTTTGTAAAACATTATACCAAAAAATAAAAATTTAGGGAAACATTTATATTTTCAATTATCCTAGATTCAACCACCATAGAAATAATAATCAAATAATGACTTTATACTAACAATGTATATTTATCTATTAGAACATTATTGAGGCCTGAAACATCATTCTCCATTATCATACTCGGGATGTGTACCAACATTCCCTTTGAGAATTTATTCAACTATTATATAGGTAATAGTTTTTATAAATATCTTTTCTACCCAAGATTTCAAAAAACATTTTCTAGAACATTAAATGTTATAAAATCCTGATGAAGAATTTTTTTAGTGAAAATTTCACTTGATTGTTAATTTGATCACTCTAAAAACCTTATAAGTCCCATATTTTACTTTTGATGCATTAATAAAATTTCATTCATCTTCCCCAAGTTACATTGTTATTGAAAATGTTTTGATGGAATATTTTTTTCTTTTTATTCGTTATTTTAGGTTTCATAATAAATATTTCAGCTATCATTCACTATTTATCTATTCTATGTTTTAAGTATAAGATCTAAGGAATTTATTATTTTTCCAACATAAAGAAATATTTTCATCCATCAGAAAATAAATCATAGTTATTATTTATTACTCTGATTACATTATTGAGAGAATTTTTTAGATCATGGAAAGAATAACATTTTGTTCTACTTGACACTCACAATATAATTATTCAACACTTTCTTTATAGCAAGATAAATAATATATATTCTCAAAATATTTATTTAATATTTTTATATTTTTATAAACATTCATCTTCTAATGAAATGACTTATGTTGAGTCTGATTCAACTTTCTAACCAATAAAACATCATTTATCTCCCATAAACTTGTTTTAATATTTTTTGGATTCCATTTATTATTTAGATAATCATAAAATACTTAGAAAATTATTTTTCATTCGAATAATATTGATATTCACCAGATTTTTTCTTTTGAGTGTTCATAAAAATTGGTATAATCAAACGACATTCGAAACCATTCAGATGATGTTATCCTCTATACACCTCTCTTCCCTAATTATAGATCTTTGAAATGAGAGACGTGATTTGGTTAATCAATTCAACTTCATATTTATTATATGATTAAATTAGATCAATATCTTCAATATCATGTATTTTTAATTTTTATCAGCTATTAAAAAAATTTAATCATTATTAATCTTTTTTGTCTTGCGATATTTCCTCATTTCATAAGAAATTATAATGTTTTGAAATATATCAATAGATAAATCATCATTATCTGCTAAAGAGGAAATTTTAGAATCAATCAAATACAAATATTTTCTCTTATGAATCTTCACAACTATCAAATATTCATGGATATCAATACATTTTCTATTATTGGAAATAAATTCATTTCCTCTTGTAAATTTTTAATCCATAATTTCATTACATGTCATCCTTATGTCTACATACATATTACTCCAAATTATTATTTTTTCTTCATTTACATTTTTGTTATGATAAAAAATACATTACAACTTATAAATCCTAATTTTTATAAGATGAGACCCATCATATTTGTATAATAATTTTTTTGATAAAGACATAAGTATATCATTTATATATTTTCAATCATCTTAAATATTTTTTTTACTCAATATTAATTTGGGGAATCATTATCAATATGCGAAAAACCAATTTTAGAATTGTCAAAATCATCCATGCTAAAAGATAATAGGTATGGAGTCATCCTATTAATCCAGACATAAATTATATTATGAAAAAATTAATGAATTACTCCACCTTTGAGATAATTGATATTATAAATGATACAGATTCATCAAAAGAACCATCATTACTGATACCAATTGATGTCCCAATGTATATAACAACTAAAAAAGTAGGATGACATAGATGTTTACTTTTAATGACTTTCAAAACATTTCATAAAATTACCACTTTTAATTAATAATATTTTTTTACTTATCATATGTTATTAAATTCTCATTCAGGGAAAATTCAAAAAAAAATCTAAAGAAGACAATATTTATGAGGCTCATCCTTAGTGTGAGAACCTTTATCCTTTTAATATCAACTCTAATGGGTCGGTGTAAATTTATTATTATAAATTTTTTTTGAAAACATGATCCAACTCCCATTTGACACCTTATATATCCTAAGAGAAATGAGTATAATAACTCTCATCATCATTCAATGTTTGATTATAAAAAATCACACTATAAAAAAAGTAACGCCTTTTTTAAAGTACTCTATGAAATTACCAATTTAAAGTGAACATGAGCCCGATTTCATTATTTTTGGTAAAACCATTCTAATAACCCAGTTCGATCAACCTAAAACGATAATCTCTTTATAAATTTTAATATCTCAATCTTTGCTTAAAAACCCAATCTAATCATCCTCAGTCCAGAAAACACAATACAATTGACTCAATATGAAGAACTCAAACTCTATTCATATTTACTATATGATAATCGTTTATCCAGCAAAAAATACATTCAGTATTCCAACCTGCCTTTCATATCTAACATTGGAATGAATGAGGACAAAACTGTATAGAATTCATACCTTTTTTCTCATGTAAAAAAATGAAACTTTTGAATAAACTACAACATTAGGAATATGATACTAATAAATGTAAAACCGATAAAATGAATAAAATTTACCACATTATGATATTTCAAAACAATTATAACTCCCCACATTTAAACATCAACATTGAATTGATCAATCATTCTATTGACTTCATCTTGAACATCCACATCACATTACAATATTCCATTCATTGTTTGATAATTATGATATTCATTTCATTAACATAAATGTAAGATGATTTTCAACAACATTATCATTATATGATCATTATAATTTGAAATTATTTTTAGAATAATATGATCTGACTTTATTTCTCATCTTATTATGATCTTCCATTTTTCAATGATTATTATGCTGTTCCTTTCTTCCTCTTCTCATTATGAAATCAGTTTGTTCATCAACTCATTACAATCAGACTGTCTTCCACTTCTCAATATGATTTTTTATCTTCCTCATAACATTATGATGAACTTCCTCATATCATTACGATGAACTTCTTTAAGTCATTATGATGAACTGAAATTCCCTATCAATGTTAGCCTGTTTTTATTTAATCCTCAGAGTTAGTCTGATTGCAATTCCTCCTCAAATCCAGTCTTATTGAATTTCCACCTTAGAGATAGACAAATTATCTTATCTTCCCAGAGTTAATCTAATGAAATAATTATAATGATGAAATTATCATTAAGATGGACTTCTCATAATGTTGTAAAATCCACTCCGCAACATTGAAAAACATCACACATCATCAGCTTTACACATTCAGACTTTTTATAAAAATATGATGCTGAATACGTCTAGATCAGTTCTTTATTTTTCTATTTCCATGAAGTGATACAATATTTAAAAATCCTCGATTTATTTAAAATATTTTATCATGATAGTTGTCATTGTTTATGATAATATTATAACTATAAAAGAAGGAAATGATTTATATTAAAAAATTTAAAAAATTTATTACTCATGACTTCACTATCTAGTTTTTAATCTATTTATCATCATTTAAAACTTCTTCACTATGAAATACCATTCTCCCTTCTTTTGGATATTTTCACACATAGTATTAGAACACTAATTATTTTTATCCCTAATACATTACATTTTATTTTACTTTCCTCAACCAAATCCATCGTTAATCATAACGTAATCATTTCGGTTTCACTCATATTCTACTAAGATATTTTCATCTAAATATCAACGGTGTGTATGATCAAAAACCAAAACCATTTAAAATATTCTTCCCAAGATTATACTCACTCATATATTATGATATTAGAATTATATTTTCAAAAAATACCATTCTTAAGGATGTAACCATTCAATACCATTGTGTTTAGATTCAATAACATTCAAAAGAAATTCATAATTGTTATGAGAATTAATTATGATGGACTATGTCAGATCTTAAATAATAATGAAATTGATTTAAAATGTGTATGTTCTCCACAAATATAAAAATTAACAAAAAAGTATAATCATAATTATTTAGAATATTGACACACTTAATAATCGATGTCAAGAGATTATAATATTATACTCATTAAACATGTTGCTGAAGGAGCTATAATCGAGGTTTATGGATATTTGGTCATTGCATCATTTCTTAATGTATGATTGGATATATTCTCATGTGATCATTAACATATATGTAATTCCATAGTATTATATTTAAATGTCAAATACGTTTATTGAACCATTTGTGGTGTCCTAATTGGTTTATTTGTCCACCCATGAAGATAGTCATGACACTCTTGACAACATTATGGCAAGGGATGAAGATATGGTAATGGAACATGCTATATGTTAATAATGATAACATAGTTCAGAGATGAAAAATGTATTGGAATAGTGTCAAAGTAGCTTCCAAGATACTTTTATTTCATTATTTATCATTTCAAATAATTTTCTATTAATGTTTTTTCATTTTGGGGGTTGGTTGGTTACGTAGGTAAGATATTGATTAACTTATGTTGAAGAACATAATTTATAATCTTTAACATTTTTTAACATATTATTACATTTTACTAATATATGATGACTATGATAATTGATGGTATAGTTTTTTGACATTACACTAGATGCTCTCCACTACTCTAATTCTTCTTGCATATAGGGTGTTGTGAATGAGGTTATGTGGATCTTCGAATAAGTACCAAAGATTATAATTGGGGCATTACCAAATTATATCAAGGGGTTTACTTACTCCCTTTATATTACTTTTTGGTTATGTAAGAAAGTAGATATGATATTAGAACTCTTGTTTGGGTGTTTCCATAGGCATGACCATCTAATGTGAAATAGACATCTTACATATAGATGATGGGAAATTTTTACACATCGATGGAATTTGGTTGTGTTCTTAAATATCGAGTAGACATGCAAGATAAAAATCCAAATATATACCTATGGAATGTTACATGGTACTTATTTAATTGAATTCTCAAATTATGGTGTCTATTGGGAATATGTCTATACTTATCCATTGAGTGATATATCTATGTTCATTCATTAATCATATATCATTGTAGAATTATTTAGTTTAACATAAACATAATTTTATCCTCTGTATATATTTTATAGTTAATAAATTATAGGTTTAGAGGATAAGATTGAGATGTGTGTAGAATGAAAAATGTTATATATTAACTATAGTTAACATTTAGGAAATGTCTTGTCAGAGAAATTCCATAAGAATTAATTAAAAATGATTTAGTTCTCATAAAAATGGCATTATGGGAATTCTATATTTATTTTCATTTCATAAAAATTACACTTCAATGATACATGATTACTCCTACATAGGATGACTCATTCGTTACACAATTGGATATAAATAAGTATTCACATCCCAATGAAATATGTTCTATAAATTTGTTTCATAAAATGAACCTATATAAGCATAGATTCATACAAAGGAAAATTTATAACTATTATAATGAAATTTGGATCTATAATTAAGCATATTTCTAGGGAAATTGTGTCTTTGATGATGTTTAAGACTATATTGATTTCTTATATGGAATCTTTTACCATGCAGAGACTCTAAGGAATATAATGGTTATGATTTCAGTCTCTATGCATTAACGATCATCCATGAGGTTTTGGATTATGATTTGATAGGTAGGTAATCTTGAGGTTCTTAGAGGGTTGGTCTCAAAATATTTATTTCTATAATGAGTTTTTCATAGAATCCTTGATATTGGATCTGGCATAGATATTTATGGAGATGAATAAGGGATGATGCAACTGACTTCATACATTGAATAATTCATGCAGTTATATTTATATATTATTATTTTTTCTTCAATGAGGTGAATAAGGATTAGACTAATGAGTTAGAAAATCATCTAGATAACTGAAAATGTTAGGGGAATTGACATTGTGAAACATGCAGTTTTGATTCAAATGTTTTTAGATTTTTAGAAAGGGTGTGAGTTGAAAAGGATTCTAATTCCATTTCAATATTATAGTGCACTGGTGATGGGGAAACCCAATGTGATATCTAGTGTTTTTGAATGTTATATGATGATGATTATTGAGGATGTATATAAGCCATGATGGAATGCAGAGAAAATTATATATTCTACAGGTTATTCTATATGAGGAAATTCAACTAGGTGTTATAACTATGGATTTAAGGGGAACCTTAGTAAATCATGTGAACAATCACACATGAAACATAACTAATATGGAAATATGGGGAATATTTATAACAAATAATATAATAAGTTATGTATAAATACTTGGTGTATATGTAAGGGTTTACATATGTTCAATACGGATTAGACATAGAAAATATTTATATCAATAAATCTGGTGAGCCGTAGTCCATGGATTAGAATGATAAATGTGACAGTTTATGTTCAACACTGTTGTACTGATTGATATTATATATTTAGTGAAATAGACATGGATTCCTCCATGATATATACTACCCTATCTAATAATCGTTCTTCATATTCATTTATATATTCTCCTATTGTTTTTTGGATTGACTAATATGTTAATTTTCTTTCTGAGTTACATTCAATAATATGACATTGGGAATGAAATTATTTACTATTTAATGATTTAATGATTATACCATAGTTTTTAAGATCTACATAAATATATAGGACATAATTAAATTACAGATTACTTGCTTTTATGTGATATTCAATATGTACTAGTTGACTAGTTATCGTACTCTTGTATCATTCTATCTGGAATGTGTGACATTCAATGCCTAATGTGGAAAGTGGAACATGTCGACTAGTGAGTAGGAGATTATAGAAAGAAGAATGGATCAAGTCTTAAGTTATATTGAGAAGAATATGGTGCAATTAGCAGGCTTGGTTATTGAGGAAAAATAATTACTGAATACCTCATCATTCCATCTAGTGGTGGATCATTATTAGGATTTCTTATAGGATTTCATCACAGGATATACTATATATACATAAATTATATTTTATAGAGTGATTAGTCATGAGATTAAGTTTATATTGATTCAATTCCTTTCTTATATATCAACATATGTTGAGAGAGTTAATGGTGAAGAAATAGTATTTGGAGGTGATGAGATTAATCATACAAAGAACATTTCCGTGAGGTCCTCCAGTGATGATTACCAAGAAGAAATTCTATATTATATTCCTATCTGTGAGAAATATGAAAAAGAAACTTATTATGGTGAGGAATAGATATCCATTATCCATGTTTGATGATATTGTAAATGAATTAAAATGATTTGGTGTTTCACAATGAAAGATCTTCATTCATGTTACCTATATATATGTTTTAAGTAATTTCATATTCGAATGGTATTGATCAGGTGTATATAATTATGGAATTGTAACACCCCGAGATTTTATGACAAATATTCTTTTTAATTTCATTAATGTCTTGTGTTGTACGCTACACCAAAAGGAGCTTTCACAACACGCATCCTTGACTTGCCTTTCATTACACGCAATCACGACCTTCCTTGATAGCGTGTGTAGTACGCAATACCGAGTTTCACTAAACAACGATATGCTATTAAAATATTATTAAAACTAGCCGTTATGAATAGTAATAACCACTTTTTTAAATTTTGTAAATTTTATTTTTTAAAATTGACTTCATTTTTGGATTCGGAATATAGAAATTAGCTTAGGGTGAAATTTTGGTAATTTTCGGATAACTTTAATATTTTGATGAATAGTGGAAATTACTAAATTTTAATTAAAAACAACTTTTTCAATCGAAATAATTAATAGTGATAAATTATTAATTTTAGTGATTTTAAAGTATATTTAGAATATATTTTTACAATTTAATACAATAACGGTCATTGGATGTAATTTCACATTTAAACCACTTATAAACAAGTTTCAATCTTTTGATAGTTATTATCTCTTAAAAACACGCTATTTGTTTTAACGACGAGAATTAATTCTTAAATTAGTTAATGCAACTGATATGTTTTGAATTTGGTAAAATAGACATCATTTTTGAGTTCATAATATCAAATATAGCTTAGGCCTAATTTTTGGTATTTTTCTGAAAACTTTCAATTTTTGATGAATAGTGAAACCACTAAGTGGTAGTTAAAAAAAACTGAATTGTTCATAAAACGTAATTTTACCGCTTCTGTGAGTGGAATTTCGAAAATCCGAGAGACACGGTTAATATCAAGGACTAAAATGTGGTTGAATGAGATGAAAATAATTTTTGGTGAATAGTAACTTTTTACTTTTTTTTACCACGGTTAAAAGTAAATAGGGTAATTAAGGGTAAAGATGATATTATTAATACCCTAAAACATATCCTAATTCTATTGGATAAGTGTAATTCGACTAAAAACAAAATTAGGAATAAAATATGACCATTTAGGCCCGCTTGGATTAGATTAGGACATTTATTATTAATTTATTTAAAGAAGGGTTAAAAGAGTTAAAATCAATGTTTATTTACTAAAACATTTTTATTATGGGGTTATACATACGATAAATTCGACTATAAATATTCATTAGAAAGATAAAAAGATTTCCTACATAATGGTATTTTATTTGTAATTTTTAGTCATTAAATAATTTAATTTATTTATGACACAATGATGATGAATTAATTATCTTATTAATGAAATATTGACATAATAGATGTTATAAACACAAAAATAAATGAAATTTGAGACTTTTTATGAATTACACTAATTTTATAGGTTAATATGATATATTAGTGTTTATTTAATAAACTTGGTTTGAACATATAATTCGGTTATGACTTTCACAAAAATCATATATCAAATAGTGTCAAAATTGACACAAAATAGTTTTTAAATCAAATATTATATTATTAATTGTTATTTTATTTCTAAAAATCTAAGGATCGGCCAAATTACTTAGATAAGGATATATATATTAATAATAAACAATTTGGGGTTCTTTTGGCATGTTATAGTAAGTGTATTAACCATATAGTGTAAGAAAACAAAAAGACACGGTAAAAGTTAAATTATTTAACTTAGAGTTAAATCTAATTGATAAGGTCAAAATAATAACCTAAACTTGTCTAAATACTATTGGTTGATAGAATTTAGACCCATCCCCACCTTATCCTAGAAATAAATCAATTTGGAGCTATTTAAAACCGAACTTGACTTTATAATAAAATAATATTTTTAGTTATTCCTAAGGTGCCCCTCTCCTCCCTTATAAAAGGGAACCTCATCCCTCTCCTCCTCACACAAATTTGAGCATTCAAGCTCAGAAAAACCCTGAAAATATATCTTCTCCACTTCCCTAGTATCATCCTAGAGGCCCTGGTCTTCTTCAAAGACCATCCATAGTTCTTTAAGTGGAGGTTAAGTGAAGGCGCGTCAAAAAGAGGTAATATCAATTACTGATATTTTTCAATTTCTTTCTTCTTCAACGTCTTCTTCTTTAGTTGTTTCATGATAAATTAATAACATAAGTATTTCTTATATACTGATATGTTATTATAAATATGAAACAACTCTAATTAACCTTCTAACCATCCTACGGAAAAAGGAAATCACCGCGCGTGCGTACGTACGGAATACCGTCTCCACGACGCGATGAGATTCATTCTCCATGTTAACCATTTAAGAATAATTATAAATTATATATAAGCAATAATAATGAAATATATGACATTATAAATCTACTGGATTTATGTGTATATATATGTATGTCATCTACTTAATTCCACTCACTTCAATAAGGAAACGAAAACATCGTTCATGCGTACATACGGACTACCGTCTCCATGAATGGTGTATTTCATTCCATTTATCGATATTATATATATATATATATATATATTATAAATATATATTATATATAAATCATGTTTGAAATTCTGGATATAAGGTATCTATAACCTTAAAAGAAGAATAAGAATTTATTCGGAAAAACACGCATAAGAACAAAAGGCAATAAAGACCCGAGTAACAAATAACAATGAAATATTACAAATAAGAAGCTAATAATATGACCATATATGATATCATATCAATATGTATGATTCTGGAATAAGTCAATAACATTATTTAAACCATTATACAGGAGCTTCAGACACGTACAAAGCAAATCGGACCTAAGGTAAGGGAAATATCACAATCTCATTTTTATCCGAGATTGTTTTTACTTTGGTATTTACTGGGGTGTATTTTATCATACACATCCATGTTTCCTCAATATGTAATATTATTTCTATCCACCTACAATTGTTTAAGTCCAATTTTACCCTTCGGAGAGTTTTTATTAAAAGATATGAAAGGAATCTTTTGTCGTTTTTCGTACGATGTACTTTTTGACTTTTCCGACAAAAGTACGAAAAGAATGTTTTTTTAACTTATACGGCAAGAATGGATTTTTACGGTTTTATAAAGCCTTATTTTCATGAATCTTCCTCCAAAAGATTTCATTACTATTTTCAATAAAATCTCTTTCTTTTAAAATTGCATGATGTTTTGTGAAAAGAAATTGATTTTGATGAAGAAAGGATATTTTCCTCAAGAATTCATTTCAAGTGTTTTATCAAAATTATTTTCCATCTATGATAACATGGGGTTCTATTTCTATCCCTATTATTAAATTGATTTGGTTATGTTGTGATGGAATTATTTTTATGAATTCTTTTATCTTATATGAATTGTTTTATGATGTCACGATGTTTACGAATCCCATTTTTACTACATGGGTTATGAAATGATGTATGATTTATGATTTTGTGGCACACATAAGAATGATATCATTATGAGATGGGTGGGACCTATATCTCCCTCCAATGCATTGGGTAAAGATTTTATATCTCATGAGATAGACATGGCTGGAATGGTAGGTTATACCGGTTTAGTGAAATAGGACTGAAACAAGGGTTACTCGATTCAGAAAGGGACTTTGTCCCCTAAGATAGTGTTGGAAATGAGTCTTGACTAACAAGAAATGATTCTCTATGATTATGTGTGTATGCCAAAAAGTTTCATGTTTTAAGTTATGATTATTGTGATTACATTTCACTGACATGATTTATCCCATGTTATGAAATTATGATCTCTTTTGCAGGTTATGATTTCCAAAAGTTATGTGCTTGTGTATACGATGAGATTTATATTTATTTTGTTTACCCTTACTGAGCATTTGAGCTCACCCTTTTATGTTTTCTTTTCCCCAGGATATAAAGAAAGGTTTTAGGTAAAAAAAAGGGAAGATCTTTTTGGGATATATTGGAGATCTTTCACCAGGATTAGAAGATTATATTCCGAGTTTCCAAAGACACTAAACTATTACGATCCTTGCGTGTGTGTTTTTGTTATGTACTAAGTATTCCGCAAATGTAATGTAATGTCAATGTATGCCAGGATTCGGGTCTCTACAGTTGGTATCAGAGGAAAGGTTTAGTCAACCTTTGGAAACTAGGATGCGAAAGCGTTAGTGAGATCCCTAGAGATATTTCTAAGGTATGTCTAGGGATGTCCCTAAGGATAATTATACGTATAAGATACAGTCCTAGAACTATGGTAACGATCATAGAATTTAACCTAAGAAGTTAGATATTGAGGATACTCCCCCTTTATAATGTTGTTTTCCCTAGAATGATTTTTGCCTCTCACACTATTCTTTTTGGGTTTTAGACGATGGCTGGAACCCGATGGAACCGTGTTGATCAATGCAATGGAAAATGCAATGATTGTCCTCCTGAACAAACAAATGTTATGGGAGATGGAGTGCAAAATCTTATTCCTATACTTACACAAGCTATGAATCATTCTGGACTTCCAAATGAGCAGAGAAGGGAACAATATTCTATTGAGTCCTTCATGAGGCAACGTCCACCTTCTTTCAGTGGGACTTCCGATCCACTTGTTGCTGAACAATGGATCAGTACCACTGAAAAGATATTTTCAGTTCCTCAATGTTCTGAACATGATAAATTCATCTTAGCAGTATATCTTTTGGAAGGTGAAGCTGATCAATGGTGGAATCTTATCAAGAATACGAGGCCAAGAGATGAAATTGAGTCCATGGAATGGGACGAGTTCAAGAACTTGTTTTTTAGTAAGTAATTCCCTGGTATTCTTCGAACAAAGATGGAAAAGGAGTTTCTTGAGCTGAAGCAGAAGGATGATGAGTCTGTTGGTATATTCGAAGCGAATTTTACAAGACTTGCACGGTATGTATCTGGCATTATCATCCAACCTGAAAGTAAAGTTGATCGATTTTGCAGTGGCTTAAAACCAAGTCTTCGAAGGGCATTAGCTATAAGAGACTTCAGTAGCTATGAATAAATTGTGCGTTGTGCTATCAAGGTAGAAATGGAAGTTGGAGTTACATATCCATCTCATGGTTTTGACAAGAAACGAAAGATGGAGTTCAAGGAGAAATCTCAGAATAATGGCGAAAAGAAGATGAATGTTTCCTTATGCTCAAAGTGTGGAAAGAAACATGGTGGAGATTGTCTTAAAGGGACTAGAAAATGTATTAAGTGTGGAAAAGAAGGTCATCGAGCAGCTGAGTGTCGAAGTAATGGAAAAAGGGTTTATAATGATGTGAATAAAGAAAAGACTGCAGAGAACGCACCACCAACACTTCAAAGTTTAAAGTGCAAGGAAATGGAACATTATGCCAATAAATGCCCTAATCCAAGGGTTAGTGATGATCGACATGAGCAACCGCTTAAGGCAAAGGACAAAGGGAAGTCACATGCGATCACTATTGGCGATGTTGAATATGAAAACGATGTGGTTGAATGATTAAGTGTTTATTTAATGGGATTCCAAAATAATGTTGTATCATGGAGTATTGGAATATTTATGTATTGGTCTAATGTGGTATTCAAAGTGATTGAGATATTTTTGGAATGTAAATGATATGCGCATAATGAAGGGAAAACAAGAAAATGAAGTATTTGACAGTATTCATGAGCTCGTGATTGATATAAGGACTAAGTGATATCATGGTTTGAGTATATATAATTTTGAGGATTTTGGTATGTGGAAGGTGTTAACTTTTAACTGCATTCATGTTTTCACTAAGGTTCAATTGGTATTCATTCTTCAAGAGAATACATGATTAAGGTATTCACATGTTTGTAATTTGACCAAAAAGATATATCTTATGATATATGGGGGATAAATGATGGCATTCACGTGATTGTTCTGTGACATTTCAAGTAATCATTTTCTTTATACAATGAGCTTGGACCAAAATATTTTAGTTAAGACTAAAGATTAGAATTGATTATGTTGGACATAAGTTAGGATAAAATGTTTTTCGATATTATTGATGGGATGTTATAGTAATATAGCTTTAGAAAAAGGACAACCTACAGGACGAGCAATAGCCCATTGCGTCGGACAAGGCTGTGGGAATCGAACCTGCAACCAAAATGCGACTGGCCTTTATCGCCTACCACTGGACTACATGAAGATCCTGTTTAGTAGAAACTATTTTTATTATATTAATCAGTATGATATATGAAGTATAAGTCCATTTTAGGGACCATATATGATTAATCTCACTATAGAATGACTTATGTATATTTAATAACTTTTGCTAACCTTTTGTTTGAGACAGATGGAATGACCCGTCATTCTGTCACATGATCTGCTAACACCTCACGAATAACAAATTCATGTTCATTTATTTAAGAGATGAAATAGAAATTGTTCAAGGCACGAACAATAGTGAGATTGTACCAAAATAAAGTAAGTATTTATTCTAATTCAAAATTTTCAACTTTGGGGAAACGATATTGAAAACCAAAAATGTTGTCCTACTGCTCTTATATCTGATTAATCAGATGGTACCTTAGATCGTCACAAATTTATGGATTTGTGATTGTTGGCTTTTCCATAGCCATGTTCTCTACCACTCTCCCTCAGAACATGATGGTTAGATTTTTCTTCCATATCCATATTTTCACCTATGTGGAAACTGAGTGATTAGTTTATTTGGGTAACCGTTACGTTTCATACTTTTGTTTTTAAATATTGGTTTTGGTATTCCATTTTACGATGTGGGTTTCTATTAAAGAAACTTTCAAGTAGTAAACCATTTATAACCCCGACGAATTTCGAGGGCGAAATTCATTTTAAGGGGGGTAGAATGTAACACCCCGAGATTTTATGAAAAATATTCTTTTTAATTTCATTAATGTCTTGTGATGTACGCTACACCAAAATGAGCTTTCACAACACGCATCATTGACTTGAATTTCATTACACGCAATCACGACCTTCCTTGATAGCGTGTATAGTACGCAATACTGAGTTTCACTAAACAACGATATGCTATTAAAATATTATTACAACTAGCCGTTATGAATAGTAATAACCACTTTTTGAAATTTTGTAAATTTTATTTTTCAAAATTGACTTCATTTTTGGATTCGGAATATTGAAATTATCTTAGGGTGAAATTTTGGTAATTTTCGGATAACTTTCATATTTTGATGAATAGTGGAAATTACTAAATTTTAATTAAAAACAACATTTTCAATCGAAATAATTAATTGTGATAAAATATTAATTTTAGTGGTTTTAAAGTATATTTAGAATATATTTTTACAATTGAATACAATAATGGTCATTGGATGTAATTTCACATTTAAACCACTTGTAAACAAGTTTCAATCTTTTGATAGTTATTATCTCTTAAAAACACGCTATTTGTTTTAACGACGGGAATTAATTTTTAAATTAGTTAATGCAACTGATATGTTTTGAATTTGGTAAAATAAAAATCATTTTTGAGTTCATAATATCAAATATAGCTTAGGCCTATTTTTTGGTATTTTTCTGAAAACTTTCAATTTTTGATGAATAGTGAAACCACTAAGTGGTAGTTAAAAAAACTGAATTTTTCATAAAACTTAATTTTGCCGCTTCTCTGAGTGGAATTTCGATAATCCGAGAGACACGGTTAATATCAAGGACTAAAATGTGGTTCAATGAGATGAAAATAATTTTTGGTGAATAGTAACTTTTTACTTTTTTTAACCACGGTTAAAAGTAAATAGAGTAATTAAGGGTAAAGATGATATTATTATTACCCTAACACATGTCCTAATTCAATTGGATAAGTCTAATTCGACCAAAAACAAACTTATAAATAAAATATGACCATTTAGGCCCACTTGGATTAGATTAGGACATTTATTATTAATTTATTTAAAGAAGGGTTAAAAGAGTTAAAATCAATGTTTATTTACTAAAACATTTTTATTATGGGGTTATAAATAAGATAAATTCGACTATAAATATTCATTAGAAATATAAAAAGATTTCCTACATAATGGTATTTTATTTGGAATTATTAGACATTATATAATTTAATTTATTTATGACACAATGATGATGCAGTAATTATCTTATTAATGAAATATTGAAATAATAGATGTTATAAACACCAAAATAAATGAAATTTGAGACTTTTTATGAATTCCACTAATTTTCTAGGTTACTATGATATATTAGTGTTTATTTAATCCACATGGTTAGAACATATAATTCTTTTATGACTTTCAAATAAATCATATATCAAATAGTGTCAAAATTGACACAAAAAAGCTTTTAAATCAAATATTATATTATTAATTTTTATTTTATTCCTAAAAATCTAAGGTTCGGCCAAATGACTTAGATAAGGATATATATATTTATAATAAACAATTTGGGGTTCGTTTGGCATGTTATAGTCAGTGTATTAAACATATAGTGTAAGAAAACAAAAGGACACGGTAAAAGTTAAATTATTTAACTTAGAGTTAAATCTAATTGATAAGGTTAAAATAATAACCTAAACTAGTATAAATCCTATTGTTTGATAGTATTTAGACCCATCCCCACCTTAGCCTCGAAATAAATCAATTTGGAGCTATTTAAAACCGAACATGACATTATAATAAAATAATATTTTTAGTTATTCCTAAGGTTCCCCTCTCCTCCCTTATAAAAGGGCACCTCCTCCCTCTCCTCCTCACACCAATTTGAGCATTCAAGCTCAGCCGAACCCTGCCAAAATATCTTCTCCACTTCCCTAGTATCATTCTAGAGGTCCTGGTGGTCTTCAAATACGATCCATAGTTCATTAAGTGGAGGTTAAGTGAAGGCGCGTCAAAAAGAGGTAATATCCATTACCGATATTTTTCAATTTCTTTCTTCTTCAACTTCTTCTTCTTTAGTTGTTTCATTATAAAGTAATAACATCAGTATTTCTTATATACTTATATGTTATTATAAATATGAAACAACTCTAATTAACCTTCTATCCATCCTACGGAAAAAGGAAATCACCGCGCGTGTGTACGTACAGAATACCGTCTCCACGACGCGATGAGATTCATTCTCCATGTTAACCATTTAAGAATGATTATAAAGTATATATAAGAAATAATAATGAAATATATGACATTATAAATCTACTGGATTTATGTTTATATATATGTATTTCATCTCCTTAATTCCACTCACTTCAATAAGGAAACGAAAACATCGTTCATGCATACGTACGGACTACCGTCTCCATGAACGATGTATTTCATTCCATTTATAGATATTATATATATATATATATATATTATGAATATATATTATATATAAATCATGTTTTAAATTCTGGATATATGATATCTATAACCTTAAAATAAGAATAAGAATTTATTCGGCAAAACATGCATAAGAACAAAAGGCAATAAAGACCCGAGTAACAAGTAACAATGAAATATTACTAATTAGAAGCTAAGAATATGACCATATATGATATCATATCAATATGTATGATTCTGGAATAAGTAAAAAACATTATTTAAACCATTATACAGGAGCTTCGGACACATACAAAGCAAATCAGACCTAAGGTAAGGGAAATATCACAATCTCATTTTTATCCGAGATTGTTTTTACTTTGGTATTTACTGGGGTGTATTTTATCATCCACATCCATGTTCCCTCAATATGTAATATTATTTCTATCCGCCTACAATTGTTTAAGTCCAATTTTACCCTTCGGAGATTTTTTAGTAAAAGATATGAAAGGAATCTTTTGTCATTTTTCGTACGAGGTACTTTTTGACTTTTCCGACAAAAGTACGAAAAGAATGTTTTTTAACTTATACGGCACGAACGGATTTTTACGGTTTTATAAAGCCTTATTTTCATGAATCTTCCTCCAAAAGATTTCATGAATATTTTCAATAAAATCTCTTTCTTTTAAAATTTCATGACGTTTTGTGAAAAGAAATTGATTTTGAAGAAGAAAGGATATTTTCCTCAAAAATTCATTTCAAGTGTTTTATCAAAATTATTTTCCATCTAAGATAACATAGGGTTCTGTTTCTATCCCTATTATTACATTGATTTGGTTATGTTGTGATGGTATTATTTTTATGAATTCTTTTATCTTATATGAATTGTTTTATGATGTCACGATGTTTACGAATCCCATTTTTACTACATGGGTTATGAAATGATGTATGATTTATGATTTTGTGGAACACATAAGAATGGTATCATTATGAGATGGGTGTGACCTATATCTCCCTCCAATGCATTGGGTAAAGATTTTATATCTCATGAGATATACATGGCTGGAATGGTAGGTTATATCGGTTCAGTGAAACAGGACTGAAACGAGGGTTACTCGATTCAGAAAGGGACTTTGTCCACTAAGATAGTCTTGGAAATGAGTCTTGACTAACAAGAAATGATTCTCTATGATTATGTGTGTATGCCACAAAGTTTCATGTTTTATGTTATGATTATTATGATTACATTTCACTTCCATTATTTATCCCATGTTATGAAATTATGATCTCTTTTGCAGGTTAAGATTTCCAAAAGTTATGTGCTTGTGTATACGATGAGATTTATATTTCTTTTGTTTTCCCTTACTGAGCATTTGAGCTCACCCTTTTATGTTTTCTTTTCCCCAGGATATAAAGGAAGGTTTTAGGTAAAAAAAGGTAAGATCTTTATGGGAGATATTGGAGATCTTTCACCAGGATTAGAAGATTATATTCCGAGTTTCCAAAGACACTATACTATTACGATCCTTGCGTGTGTGTTTTTGTTATGTACTAAGTATTCCGCAAATGTAATGTAATGTCAATGTACGTCAGGATTCGGGTCCCTATAGGAATATATGTATTTTATTGATTTATTTGGTTGATAAACACTCCATTAGGGTTCATGTATCTCATAAATAATAATTTCATTCCTTATAATTACACATTCATTGTTGTATTCATAGATAATATCTGGATATATTCTAAGATATTAGAGAGGGTTACTTGGAAACATGATATATTATTGAGTACATTGCAATTACATCTATGATATACCAAATGTTTGATATATCAATTCTATATTCAAGAGGGGCAGTTTCTTGAAAATGTGATTTCTATGATAATGATTTCAATTTATTTATATATGGTAGAGGTTATTATGAAATGGAACCATATTAGAAAATCATTTTACATTTGAAGCATCATTGGGATTGTTTAAATTTATTTGAACATCATTCATTACTTTCCCATTTAGAATCTTTGATGACAGGGAAGAGAGGGAAATAGAATATATTTGAGTGGTCTGATCAATACGATGATATGTTCTTATATCAAAATAGGCAATAGAATGAAACCAATATTTGGAAACTTTGAGTGCCAATGATTGGATATAAATATTAAAACAATTCCTCAGGTTTTTGTTTAGAAGATTTTTTAAGGGAGATTGATTAGGTATTTTCTTATGGGTCAAATCACATAAAAATATATGATCATAACTATACATTTTTTAACTTGGAGTTTGTATCTATGGTTAGATATTTGAGGTTTTTATGGAAAAATCACTTAAATAAGAGATTTTTTTTCATATTCCCCAGGAGGGAATCTAATATATCTTATCACATAAGAATATGAATTTGAGAAGTAGGTGTTTGGTGTAGGATTATAATACATTTGACGTTGAGGTATAATATATTCTAAGGAAGTTTAATGTTATTATAGATTCACAAAGAATGAAGGATGTAGATATATAAGTGATTTTTAACATACCTTCATAGATGGATGAAAATATAAATAGTTTTATTATATTTTTTCTAATTGAATATTCATGGGACCCCCACTTAATGAAATATTTACATTTTGTCTCAAAATCACCCTTATTGGACTATGTGAATAGGTTCCAAGAGTAAAACCCAATGTGAATTTTTACGGACACATCAGTAAATATTATATAATCGTTAAGTTTATTCCATGAATAAATTCCCATGAATTTTAGAGACTTATACAATTTAGAGTTTTATATAATTATGCCAAAACTCATTATTTACAAATAAAAATATTTAAAAAGCAGAAAAATTCTATCAGTACCCATTTTTATAGTATATAATATACTTTAAATAAATCATGATTTAGTTTCTTTAAAAATATTAACTAATTCAAACATAACCATTTACATTATCTTAGAAAATATTATTCCCTATGAAAAAAATTAAAATGATAGATGCGAAAAAAATTCTAAATAAGGGGCATCAAAAAAATTATTCAGTCCAACAGAAAAAAAATAAAATCCTATGTAATGTCGACTTTTAACATTAATTTTTTTGTAAAAATAATGATTTAATATTTTCACATCAAAATCACAAAAACTTATATATCAAAGTCCACTAAAATATGTATTATGTAAATAGAAACATTTTAGGAATACCATAGAATTATATTCATGAAAAACATTAAAATGTATTGAAATAAGCATAATTATACATATGTCATCCAATATAAATTTTTTGGAATCATAATCATTACCCATATACATTGGAGAGGTATAATTGAGAACACCCTTTGTATAATCAATATCATTTTAACCTGTGTTAATGGGCTATAAATCATATTTACCTTTTGAATAATCTACACTTGGATCTTCTGTGATACACATTCAGGATCAACACTTTTTATAAATTTTTTCATGAAGAATTTATTTTATAAATATTATTTTTCATCTTAAAAACCAACTGAGAAACACTTATAAACCCCAATACAAAAACATTTAGATATCATAATACACTTGTATTTGAGAATCTATTTTCAGTATAAAAATATATAAAAAATTATAGAATGGGTTTTTTCTTGAAGAAAACATGAAGTGTGTAAAGGTGTCCAAAATAAAATCAGTTGTTATGATGGTGGGAAATTTTTTTTCCCTATATATTTTAAAATATATGTTTCTTTCTATTAATAATAAATAATGTGACAAATAACAAATATTTATACCTTTATTTTAAAAACTTAAATAAGAAAGAAAAAAATAATTAATAATGCTCTAACTTCTACAATAAATTTATTTTAAATACATGGTCATGGAAGAAAAATGTTGGTAGACAGAAAAAATGAAAATTTATATGTTTTAAATAAATTTCTATTATTAATTTAGAAACATTTATATTATAAGACCAATGAAATAATAACATTCATCAAAACAATATTCTATATTAGAATAGATATATTCATGATTTAACTTTTGAAAGTGGTTATATATAAACCTTGTAAAATAATATAGGTGTATATCATAAAAAGTATCCTCAAAAGAAGGATCATGAGATGATATCCCTTACATAGAGAATGATTAATCATATTTGTTCACATTAAAAATTAATTGTTTCATGTTTTTTATTACATGTATTTATCATATTATCATGAAATATACATTTATTTATTTTCTTATTTTTATGTCGTTTGTTAATGTGATATTTTGAATTATGTGTCAAAATTTTATTCGTTGTGTTAAATATTAGTCATAGTGGTGATTATTTAAAAATCATGAGAAAAATAAGCATGATATAATTATTATATTTACAAATCAATTATTCTATTAACACAAATCATAAAATATGGTCATGAATAATGTACAAGGATACAATCATGGAGATGAAAGGTCATAAACTCGCATGATTAACATCATTATTTATCATTAATCATTATGGACAGAAAATATGTATGATTTTAGTAATATAGAATGGCCATAATATCATCAATAAAACAATATTCTCATTAAATATACACACACACATATATATATATATATATATCATCATTGTCATCTAGGGATGAAATACGAGCACATCACTTCGTGGAGCTGGTAGTCCACACGTTCGGATAAATGATGTTATCATTTTTTGATTTTCCTAATTAGAAGATATATATTATTTTTATGAAGATAAATATGTCATTAATTTAAAAATTATTCCATTCATATCACATATATTCATATAAATTATCCTTATTAACTAACATGTAAATAGTTTTTACAAATAAATCACATCACCTTGCGAGGTGGTAGTCCACCAAACACTGGATTGATGTTATCTTATCCCCAATTTAATTTAAAGTAATATGGTATATTCCATTTAAATGATAAATAAGTATAAATTAGTATAAAATATATTATATACACTATAAAACCCACATTATAACTACATATGATAGATAAATATTGGATATAAATGAAATATATTCACGGGGTAGTATTCCACTGTACACATGAATGATGATTTTTTATCCCATGTGACGTAAGAGGAAAATGATTTAGTCTATTAAATTATAATTATAAAATATAGATATTTCGGATATAATATTTTTATCATATAAAAATAATTTAATAATATTTTAATGTGTATGAAGAAGAAATAATATAAAACACTTGGTTAAGAATGATATTGCTTCATCGAACAAACTTCTTAGGTAAGAAAAAGAATACATAATAGGAATTTTTATTGATTAAAAGAAGATATCTAGATTATCATTATGGGAGACAAGAAGGTATTTCATTAGATCATTTCAAGGAAAAATGTCATTTATTTTATTAATAGGAGATGAGAGGGGGTCCAATTTTATTAGTGAGGTGATTTGTACAAAAGTAATATTTGTAAAATAAAATGTATACAATCAATATTCACATGAAAAGGTAGACATAAATGGAAAATTATCTACCATTTTAAATTATTCAGACAAAATATATCAATATAATAATATTTAGATGTGTTTTTAGGCATTTTACTCCTTATCATCTTAGTTTATCAAATATTAAATCTGTTTTCATAGTTATTACGATAATTAATTTTTTTGGTATTCAATATTCATTATGGTAATAAAATAGTTTCAAAATATAAGATAAAATAAATTATTCTGATTCAAATTATATATTCCATTTTACCATATTCATTTCATAAAAGTGTAATGTTTTAATTTAACATTAAAGTCATATATTTGAGGAAAAAGTGGGTTATGTGGAATCATATTTTTCATGAAAAAACTGATTTTATATTATCTACCTGATAATTTATAATCATCGTATTAAACTATGTTAATACTTATTGATATATAATATATAAATTTCATTCTAAAAGATTCTCATTAGGGATAATAATAAAAAATTAAAACATATAACTTAATAATTCATTAGAACGGTTTTAAAGGAAGAAATCATCATTAAAAACTATTATAAACATATAATAAAATTTAATTTAATGTTTATTCAAAAAATTCAGGTAGATTATACTTATATAATAAATAAATAGGTTAAATAAAATCATTTATAAAAAATTGAAGGACATATAAATAACATAATTTATTGAAAATAAATCACATTTTCACAAAATTATTTATTTTTCAATGTTCACTAAAAAATAAATATTTTCAAAAAAATACATAATGTTACTCTAATGTAAAATTTGATATTCAATTTTAAAAAATTATTCAAATTTTATGAAATTAAAATTCTTAAATTATAAAATTAATTTTTTTTGAGAAAATCAAATATTAGAAGACATTAATTTTAACTATTTATTATTTTATTTATATAATTACATAATATATTTATAATTAATATAAATATATAAATAAAAAAGAAATTTATTTATTCAATAATTTCTTAGATTTCAATGTTTTTTCCTCATATCTTGAATTGTATACTTAAAATTTATATTCACCTAATATGAAACTGGGGATATTTTTCCATTGTAGCATTTCTTGATTCCCATGAACACTCTTCAATCATAATTTTTTTATATAACCAAGACATTGTGAATACAACTAATATATAAAAATTGAACTCTATTTTCATTATTCCAAATATTATATTTCTAGTAATAAATATTCATTTCAAACAAAACAATTATTAGGTTCAATGTATGAGATGAATCTAGCACATATTCCATTAACATTGAAACTTGATATATATTGTGTAACAGTGAAAAATGTGTGCGAAATGAATATTTTAAGGGATATAATAAAATAATTTACCTATATTTCATAGTATCTAATGAATATTTACATAGATTTTCATTTTTACAAATATTAATAATAGTTTCCCATAGAGATACATTAAAACAAAAAATGTTTTCCTTCCTTGGAAAAATACCATTTTCTAGTCAGCAGCATAAAATTTAACCTAGATCTAAACCATATTCATATGTTGATAAAAAAATTGATCAATATCTACCATTTATTCTTTTAATTCTTGTCCCATCAATATCATTTCTCTAACATCATCACAAATTCTCATATTTTACGATTCATTCTAGGAAATTAATTAAATTTGTATTTCTATATACTCTATTGAATGAAAGTCTTAAAAGAAAACTCATCTAATGAAATGGGATAATACTATATTTTTAGGTAATACATTTAAAAAAAATGGATAATATATTTCCATGTTTAAATTTATCACATAGAATTTCCATGTGAAGAGGATGATAAGATGTACTACAATGTTTTTTACGAATGACATCTAAGGCCATTAAAAATTTACTTCTGATTCTAGTACCACTCTAAGACATAATTAGTAGAGTCACTCAATGTTATATCACTATCTACTTTAGATAAAGTCGAGAAAGATGATTAAAAACCACAATATATACATTGCAACGAATATATGTAGATTTATATAGTTGATAAAAAATAAACTGAATAGAATTTTTACACTGCAAAATTATTGTTAATCCCCCCATGAAATCAATGAATATATTTTTCAATCTTTACTTTTTAATAAAAAATCATTATGTAATAAATTAGGTAATTTTAATTCAACATTAAAATATGGAAGGTAAAAATATATCATTGTAATGCCTATAATATATCTTATCACATCATCACACCAATAATACCTCTAATGGTCTAAGTACATCATATTAAATCTTGGGTGAAAAAAATCAGAGATCATTGAGCTTAAATAAAAACTCCGTCATTTATTGGGAATCACATGGTATAAATAATATAAATACATATTATAAAACACATTCATTATCAATATTAATATCCATACATATAATGTTTTTAATAGATTCTTCTTTTTCCACTGTGGAATGATCCCCATTATGATCTTCCTCAATTCAGTGGATAAATTCTACTCCTCTCAAACCAAAAAAAAATATTATTGACCCAACATCCATTACTTCAATGAAAAATACCTAAACTAATTAACTAGTGGTACACGTTCCAAAAATTTCTTGGTTGATGTATGATTTTTATTAGGACTCAAATCATCTTCCATTTTTTTGTTTTTAGAATATTTTTATGAATCACAAAATCACAATCCATGACTAGTTTTGACCTTCTATTATGTCTCATGTTAATTTAATTCTTAATGAATATATAAATAAAAACATAATGTCAATTATAAATTTTAAAATTTAATAAATAAAAATGGATACTATAAATATATAAGGAAAACCAACAATTCATTATATCTGATAATGTGTAGGGTAATTTTACAGATGGGGTTTCATATGAAATAACCCATAATCCATTAACAAATCATTTTGTATTAGAACAAAATCAAATCCATTTAATGAAGAATCACTATTGAAAAAAATATCAATTTATATATGTCATGGAATAAGGAGGATCATTCCGAAATATTTTTTTTTATTTTTTAAAATCAATCATCAACTTTTTTATCTAGATGAATTTGAATTAATTTCTTGTTAACTTAGTAATTTTGGAAGGATACCGAGTATAATTTTCAGTAAATACCAACTGTATTATAGTAATTAAAAAATTAAAAAATTAATCTATATGATATTTGTGGGTTTTTTCTATTTATGATTAATTTTTTCTTGATCACGTGGAATAATAATTCCTTCTTTTGAAATAATGTGTCTAAGGAATGAATTTTTTTACACACATATTTCAAGCCTATATAAATTAAAAAATTTATCCCTTCCTCTTAAGGATTAAAATTAATACATTGGGGTATTTAATGCTCCTATTGAATTTTTATGATATAATAAAATAACATATTTAAACACAAACACTAAATTATCTATGAAATCTTGCTAAACTATATTCATAATGACATTAGATACATTACATTAATTAAGATACCTGATGTATTAATTAAAAATACATAATAATCGTATATAGATTACAATTAATTATTTGAAATTTCACACTCCTCCTCATTGAGTTGAATTATGTGGACCTCAAAAAAACCAACAAAAAATAATAATCTCCAATTATATAATACAAAAAAATCATCGATATGGGGAGAGCGATACATATTCATAACATTATACGATTCAAATTTTTATAATTTATAAAAATTCTTCTTGAACAATAATTCTTATTTATAAAAAAATGGATTTCTAAGGGTGATGTTATAACATGGATTAAACCATTATCTAAAATCACATATAAATTTTTTATTTAATTATAAATTGTAAACCTGATAAATTTGTTAATTGGATTTAGAAATAGTCATATCATCACCAACTAATACAATAGTAAACTCAAGAAACATATTAAGAATAAAACCAAAAAATAATTATAAAAAAAATTCATATATTCATTCTCTATTTGAAAATCAGTCATCTGAACATTTATTTTTTTCATCAATTTGAGCATAGTAACTATCACTAACAGTTGTAATCATTTTTTAATCTTATATTAATATTAAGGAAGGTGTTAAATTATTGATTGTTAATTCATTATATCTTAAATATATCTTTTCTTGATAATGTAAAATTCAATCCATAACTAGAATGTCATCCAAATGAACTTTGAAAAATTCCACTATATCTATTGGTAAACCCATTCCAATGATTAACGGTCCCTGAGAGGAGATGGGTGAATCAGGGTGTAATCTTCTTTAAAAATGATTGATATTTTCCCATGTTGGTAGGAAACTTATAAACATGTATAAAAATAATGATCAGAAAAAAAAATCACTAGAAAATTGAAGACATGTCAATTTTATAGGGGTCACCACTGTGGGCTACGTCCAAGAAGAATACATCGATATGAGGTCAATCATAACAAATTCCCATGATCTTATCTATTTATGGAGTTAAAAAAATTATCATAGTCACACTATCCTTGGGGAAATAACATGAAAATGATTCAATGATATCATATTTTTTCCATTATATTACTTCCTCTGAATTCACCTTACTCACTTCAATGGAATGAATTTGAACTCAGTTTTTTTAATTAATGTTCGTTTCAATGGTTAGGAATTAAATTATTCATCCTAACATATAGATATGTTCTAAATTAAAGTCCCTTTTCCACTGAAGATTCATTTTAATCATTCACGTACTGTCAGTTTGTTAATTTGTCCTCAACGAACTGGCCTCCTTCCCCCACATTTCGCAATTCTAAATGTACTGCGAGTGGTCCATGTGCGCCCTCTAAAAACTAGCCTTATTTATATGAGTACCACACTTCACTGCATACTACGAGTGCTCTGCATACTTCCTCCACAAACTGCCACATTGTAATGACTTCCCAAACCATGTCTATGTGCTGCTTCTTCACACCACATCCATGTACCTCTTTGGCGTAATGATTTTGTGTACTGCTACAATAGACCACGTATTCTCTATGGACCAACTCCTCAACTGAAAATTTTCTCCCTCGAATAGTATTGTTTGAACCATGTTCAATAAAAATATCTCCCACGATCCATTATTGACATCACCAAATTGTTTCTGAATATCTAATAAATTACTTCATTGATGGGTTCCCCCCACTTGAACCACTCTAGACAACAATAGAATCCCCCAATATTATTTTTCTAAGTGTTGCGGTAAAATGAGGGGATTATAGGTCCTAATATAAGTAAATTAATCTTCATAAACTAGTATATCAGTATTTCCAAAATTTTCAAGACTTCACCACCTTTTCAATGTATCATGCAACTCTTATAAACCATAGTCCCAATGCATTCGGCATACAACCATTTTCCCAATACAGAGAAAAAAATCACTTCCTTATTTTCTCAAATGACCCCCTTACCGGTTTCTCAAAACTCCTCCTCATTTTTTCTAATGAAATGATATCCGTTTATCTAGCACTCCTTCTGCATACTGTGAGCCTTCCCGTGAACTACATTTAATCACTATTAACCCCCTTTACTCAGTGAACTATTCCTCCTACAAGATCCACATCACATTTTCCTTTATATGAACCGTTCCAACCTTTTGGTTCGCAGATATCCATTCTGAATACCATTGTTCATGATCAAAAAACGATTCCCACAAATCCATTTTTACTCCACCTATAACACCTGCTTCAGCCTGTACTGTAAGATCACATGAATTGAAAACACATTTATCAACCAAAATTTGATTGTTAACAAACACAAACTACAATCCCTTTATAGTAATGATAATCCATGTTTCCAACACTACTAACATGAGGAATCATCCTATAAATCTTGGTTTTGATAATATTTCAACCGAGATTTTTCTCTTATGGTTTGATCATACAATCATGATTTGTTAGTATTAGTGTTCCTAAAAAATCCTCATAGAATAATTAATGAAATAAAACAAAGTAAAATAAAATAGTAGAAAATTTAAATAAAAAACTATCTTACATTCCATAACCTCACTAGATGAACAAATAACAACAATAATAGTAACATGTAAATTTTATACAATTATTTTTCTAATCTAGAATATTTTATCCTTGAGAAAGAAGATTGGGCAGAAATTAGAATAATGCCTCGACCCATTGTAGAAAAAAGAAGTGCACCATTTATTTACATTATATTATCAAATTCTCAGATTGTCCATGAAACGTTTCCTTGTATTCATCAGCGATATGACCTAATATAACACAGCAATATAAAATTCAATATCATTGAAAACATTCCCTAAATTATTTTTTCTATACTTTGAAAATGTATGGGGATAATCGCTATATATCATATTTAGTCTATAATCTATTAATTTCCATATTGAATGTTTCATACTTTTTTCATATCTAGTAGAATATGTGTTAGATTAATCTTACTTAAATTTCTTAGTACAACAAAAAATTTCTCAGGACATTTAAAATATTGGCTAGAAAAAAACATTCTAAACAGGGTTTTAACAGTGAATATAATCTATTAATTTTTTAACACTATAGTGAGTAAATTCAATCACATTCCATGACAATATTTTAAAATTTTCATCATACCCCGCCATAGAAAACTTATTTCTTTTCTAAATAACATGAATTAATCTCAAAACATTAATTGAACAAGCTTATATAAACATTTATCAGTGAAATGATCCTTAAAGGATTCCCATTACATTGTATAATGACCATATCAATCTTTGATATTTATTACCAAAAAAATCCATCAATCAACTTCAATATTAAAATGGAAAAAGAAAAAGGTTACCATTTCATGTTACGAACACCCCATGAAATCAAACACCACCCCATGATAAATAAACCATTATTTAGATACAAATAGGTAATATGATCCACAAATAGATTTGTTATGTTATATCATAATGTAATATACTATATTCATGTTCCTCAATAATGGATGTGAAAACTCCTCAACATGGATAACACCACCATTTATAGATTGTGCAAAAAGATACTTAACTAACATAAACGATTATATTCTAATTACGTCCTCCAACAGATAAAACAGGAAAATATTTTTACCTCTCAGTTCATTCCCACTATATATTCTATGTTTTTTCTATGGAAAAAAATTCAAAATAGACATATTTTAGGTTAATAAAAATGTTATTCAATAACTAATAAATAACATAAAAATACACATAAATTCAAATATTTCAAAGGAATTTGATTATCTTTATCTTATCCCCAATAATTATCTATTCCAACATATGATTAAAACTATAAGTACCTATACATAAACATTAAATAATGTTTTATTATGTCAAAAATAAATTTTATTATATTTAAGGAATATTCTAGGTTTTGAGTAGAAGAAAATTATTTCAGTACTTCTACATTACAAAATATTTTTCATACAATGTGGACAATACATAACTGTATCCATTTTTCATATAATATAAAACATTTCCAAAAAAAATTATTTCATTTCTTGAAAAATCTTCATGAATTTTATCTTATACAGTTCCCTTCCCATACACATCCTTAGACATTGTGAACAACATTTTAAAATGTGGGGTAATCATAAAAATCATAACCACGGACATAATATATAATAATTTCGATAGTCTATTAACAATTATGACAAAAAGTGTAATAATTACCTTTAATATAATTTTTTGGACGGTATGATATAAACCAGCTTGATATAAAAAACATTATATATTTTTATGTATGTAAATCCCTTAAACCCATAACATGAAAAGTAAAACTCTTTTTAAAAACAAATAACATCATATTCTTAAAATCATTTCAAGCCCCATAAAATTAGAATAATCGTACTTCCGTGTTATTAAATAATAATATGATGAAAAACTAGTTACCCAATTGGTTGGAGGTTAATTATGGCCCTCAATAATAATTTATGTAATATTAGTCTCACTGGGTTATTATGATATATAATGGGGGTCAACCCTTCCTATAACCAATATCAAGATTATCCATGAACTATTTCAGTTAGCCACCTATCATATAATCTAAATTACGATCATGAATTTTTTATATATTTATCTTGTGCCATATAACAAATAGAACCATTTATTCATTCCCATATTAATCATAAAATCCTTTTAAAAACCACTTTGAACTCATACGAATAAATGGTTTCTGATATCCAAATACCATTTTCGTTAAAACCCAATTTCCAATAATCAAATTATAAAAAACATATAGGTTTTTAATACTAAATTAAATATTATTAACAAATTGTAACATAAAATAATGGTAACAGAGGTACAACACCCTATTTTCACTATATACATTAGAAGTGAATATTACTTTGGTGATTTGTAATGAATGTAAAACATTCCGTAAAATGATACATTTTCTAAAAAACAATAAAATAAAATAAAATGATTAATTTATGAAACTATAATGTCAATAATAAATTCATTAGTGACATGGTCAAGGAAAAATAATTTATAGAATAATATTATTAACATATATATTTTCAATAAAAAAAGCATATTATCACTTTGGAATCCTTTTAACATTAATTCACATTAGAGAATAACATTAAAAGAATGAAATAAAATAGTAATGTAGAAATTCATGATTTAATATGTAAATGGGGCTATATATACACCTCATAATTTAATATTTGTTAATAACATCAAAATATTCCCTAATGAAAGGAAATCGGTAAAATACACATAGATTGAATTTGATTTGTCACATAACATATTTATCTACATGAATAATAAAATTATTTTTATTTATTATACTATATAATAACCTTTTCAAAATTTAAAAATAAATTTATTTCACATTCTAACATGTCATAAAAAATATGTAATCAATTAATATTGCGCTTGGTGTTTCAATGATATCTGGATCATTTGTCAAAATTGTCTGATGTGATGAATATTGGTTAAACTATTCATTATTCCAACATCTCTAGAATAATAATAATTTAATAATTATCCTATTTACATAAAATATTACTATTAAAAATAATATTTAATTATGGTTAGGGAAAATGAAATAAGTTACAATCATTGAGATGGCAGGTCATACATACACCTTAGTAACATTTTGATTTTTAATAAACATTATGGAAATAAGGTATCTATTATATTTTAAGTCATGAATTATAATAATAAAAAAATATAAATTTATTTAATTAAATATACATATATAAAAAAATATCATAGATGTGACTTCTTTATTAAGAAAGAGTTACATAACTTCATGGAGGTGGTAGTCCACACATTCACATGAACGATATTATAAATTTTATTGTATGAATGAAAATTATATATTATCTTTTAATAAAGATAATTATTTCATAAATATTATAATCATTTTAATTATATTACTTATATTTATTAAGTTTTTCATTATTACGATCCATTTATAGTGTTTGCGTTAAATGAACTACATAGCTTCATTATGCAGTATTCTGCTTTACACATGAGAGACAATATCTCATGCCCCACAAAATTTTGGTTAAGAATGTATAATTGATATAATAAAGAATGTATTATAAAAATTTATCAAATATCACATATATATATATATATATATATTAAATACATCATTATATCAATCAATGATAGGTGATGATGTAAAATGATAAAATTGCTCACAAGGATGTAGTAAGGCATACATATAGATACTAATTTCATGTCTCATTTGAGGGAAGATTATATTGATTTATCTTATTCTATTAACATAACTACATATCAATATATGGTGTATAATTTTCATATTATATATTATTAATTTTAGAATATTCTATTGAGCTTGAAAAATAAATTAATGATAACACCATGTTAGTCCCGATACCATTTCATCTCAAAAACTCCCTAGGTGGGACCAACATACATCATAATATCAATTTAAGAAGAAAAAATTTTGGTTTAAATTCATGGGGAGAATGTTTTTGATTTTAATAGGTTATCTATTTTAGACTATTAATTATAGAAAAGTGTGTGTGTCCTTGTATAACATAGGTGAGTGGAAAACATATAGTTGTTGAAAAGTAGTGTGCACACAATTTTATGTTTCTATAATGACAAAAAAATTAACCATTTTAAATCCTTATACACGATACAGTTGAAATATGAAATACTAATAGAATTTAAACAATTTTTTTGTTTACTTTAACCCATATTGTTATAGTTTAAACCATGATAAATCCATTTTCACTTTATCCACTATAATAAATTTTTACTATTATAAATATTATTTATGGTAAAGAATTATGTTATGATTATTAGATAGTATAAATTATTATGATTAAAAAAATTTAATTTATTTTACATATTTTAATTTTTAGATGATGAAAATTTTAATTTGAAATTAAACTTGTAGACATGACAAAAACATTGGTTTCTCAAGAGGTATATATTTTTTAAAAAAAATGATAATTTAATATTAACATTATGATTAAAAAAAATTTACGAATCAAAATTAATATATAATTATATATAATATATATATATTTCATTTATAAAAATACTCATTAGTAATTATATTAATTAACATAATAGGGTAATATTATGTACATTAAAAAAGTTTTTATAACAAATATCATATTTAGAACCAAAAATAAATTTATACTAAAATAAAATATGAATTCTATACAATAGAAATTAAGGTATTAAATATAAATATTTAAAAAAAGGTTACTCAAAAAAATTTTAAATCTAATTGGCCATTTATATTACATAATTTATTAAAAATAAATGAATTTTTTTAAAATAATTTAAATTTTCAATATTCACATAAAAATAAATAGTTTCAATAAAATCACAAAAAATTAAACATATATTTATTTGGATAATATAATTAAATAATATTATAATTTATAATTTTAAATTATAATATTTTGAAATTAAACATTTAAATGAAACCATTTTTTATATAATATAATTAAAATTATTTAATTTTATATTTAAAAAATTACATAGTATTTTTATATTGAATATGACTACATTAATAAAACATATTTTGATTTATTCTATCATTAATAAAGTTGTTAAATTCATGGTAATGTGGTCATTCTTTGTTGGAGATTACTATATTTTTTTCCTCTATAGAAGATGAAATTATTTTCTACATTCTTGGTAGGGTAGTATTTTAATATTCATAAAAGGAAAATATTATTAGAGTATGACAGCCCTTATCTTTATTTCACTTTAATACAAGATTTATTATAAATAATTAGAATTATTTCAACCGGAAATATTAGTATTTATAGTGTATATGGGATAATTTTAAATATTATAATATTTTTATCATTCAATACAACACCATTATAGAAAACATCATTAACAAGCTACTAAAATTCCATGGATTTTAAAACTACACGGGGAGTGCTAGGAAAATATAATAAAGGAGTGACTTCTAAACCCTAGAAAAGGAAAAATGAAATAAAAAGAATAAAATAAAAAATTCTATATAACAGAAATATCAATAGTGAATAAAAGGATCATAAAATATATGTCTTGATATATCAGTATAATCCGAACATGATATATGTGTAAACAACATAAATCACAACAACATTATCATTGGACAATGATAAACCCTAAAAACCTCAGTGTGTAAAGAGTCTCATAATGGAATCAGTTTCAATCACTATCCCAACATTAAATATCATGAAATTGTACATTACCTAATGAATTTGATCTCTATATGTGTCTACCATGCATATTAATTTCATTCTGATGATTTCATTTGTCACATAGATCATAAATCATTGATTCATTCGTCATTATTATTTTAACATGATTAAAGAGATTAGAATAAGTATATGTAATTACCCAATAATAATTTTATGTCTATAATTATAAACACCCTTGATAGGAAATGGGTATGGTATTCACAACCCAAATGTTTGGGCATGTATGATCGTTGTGAAATTTCAGCAACCTAACTATAACACAAAATGAATTGTAAAATTAGGTTAATAGGATAGAAAGGGGTATTTAATTAATTATAAATGAAAAATGTAGTAATATGTACATTTATGTCCATATAGACATACTAAATATTTTTAAATAGATCTCCTAAGGTAATGAGAAAACAAAAATAGCGTAAAGATTCCTTACAAAATATGGACATTATAACAGATATACATAAAGGTTCATGGGATGATTAATGATCATTAAATAGGGATCACATTACTTTAAATTAAATATACCATATGGGGAATATATAATATATTTTATCATAATAATAAAATGGAATGTAAGAGACATAATATAAATGAAGTTCTTTAATGAAATGATTACAGAGAAATCCCTTGTGAAATTTCAGCAAAGTAATGGCTTAGATAATGGTACAAATGATAGAGTATAAATGATTACTGAATAACTAAAAATATATTTTTCCATAATGTAATTTTTATAAATAATTTAAATAATAAAAAATTTCAATTAAAAGACAAATTACAATGAAGGAGAAAGAATTATAATGAAGAGGGGAATGTGAAGATCCCTTACATTAGTGTGTGACTCAAAATGATTTGGTGAAGTTACATGGGATATTTGGGAACCCTATGAGAACTCAAGAGAGTATAGATAAGAGTATGGGCATTCTACAATTATTTTTAGAGAGGATAAATGGGAGCATGTGTTTTTTATATCGAAAATGAGTGGGGATTCATTATTATTTAGGTTTTGGGATCTATATAATAAAAAATCCAAAACCACAAACCATCCAATGGTTTCCGGACATAGTTTCTGCAAAATTGAATTGTGTTTTATTAATTTATGTGGTCAATGGCTAAACATATAAAAATAACTCCATTTATTATGTGGAGGCGAGTCACACTCATAAGGAAATACTTTTAAAACCTTAAAATATTTTATAGGATTTGGAGGATTCAAAATGAATTTTCCAAAAAATGAAATATACATAAAATCTAGTTAATTTAATTGTAAAAAATTTATTGTTCGAAGATAACATTTATAGAAGTCATTACATCAATATTGGGTCATCAAGATGCCAAATAAAAAAAGTATATTTTTATAGTATTGAATTTTTACCTGAAAATTCTACAATATAAATAATTTATAAACAATTCAATGATGGATAATTTTTAAACTATGATTCATAAATTAATATTCTTTTTATTTAAATATTTATATAAATATTTCATATTTTTTATTAATAATAATTACCTAAATTTAATGAAAATGATGTGTATTTTAATAATAACAGTATTCAAACACTTATAAAAATTAAATTTGACTTAAAATATTATTTGGTCTTTTATATTTAATAATTATTTTAATAATATTATTATATTAATATGTTATAAATTTTAAAAATACATTTATTCAACGAAAGGAATGTCATAATTGAAATTTCATAATACCTAAAAATAAAATATGTGTATTATCATATAACACTATAATTTTATCAAACTACTTTCACAGTCATTTTTAAAATAAATTAAATAAGAAATAAATACAATATAAATATCATTGAAATGAAAAAAATTAATATTCATGATATTAGGGTAAAAATGTTTCTAGTTTTCAATAATTTATTTTTACACATAATTAACATATTTTCATTTTTCTACTGTTAATAATATTTTCTACATTTACTATTTATATTTAAAAATATTAAGATGAATTTATCAAAAATAAAAAATATAATTAATCCATTTATGAATTGAATTTTAACGATATATATTCACATAGGTGGAATATTTTGATTTAATATTAAACCAATAATCCTCATGAAAATCACATTTTTGGAAAATGTTTTTAAAGGAAAAATTATAATACAATAACTATATAAATAATAATATTAAATATTTTAATTAAAATTTATAAATATAGATATATAAAATGAACATATAATTTATATAATTTCCCATTAGGGTTATTTTTATTAAATATAGTAGAGAAACATTATTTGTTTTAAAACATATCTTAAAAAATATTATATTTAAATAGAAAATTGACATATATTAAAGTATTGTATTAATAAACTAAATTTAATAAAATATATTTAAATATTTATTATATTACCTTAAAATAAAATAATAATTATAATGAGAAATTTAATATCATTCATTTATCAAATGAAACGACATTTTTACACAAAATATTATTTTCACTATTCACTAAAAAATCTATATTTTACGAAAAATAAAGAAATTTCAAGCTATGTTAATTTTCATATTCTTATATAAAAAAAGTGAATTAATTTTTTCATATTAATTTTCCAATGTTCTTGAATATAATAAAAAAATTATATAAATAAATAAAACATATATTTGAAGAATGGATAATTTTTTTTGGGAAAATGGCATTAATTTATTTTATTTACTACTTAATAACAATATAACACTATATTAAATATATATATATACATTTCAAAAATTAGTAGTTATATTTTTACAAAATAATATTATTTTTGGGTTATAATGACCCTGTTTAAAAAATGTGTTTTTTTTTGTATCATCGTTTCCCATCACAAACACTATTGAACATTGTATTCGTTATCCAAAACACAAGATGTTACATTCTTCCACAATCTAATTAATGTAATCATAATTAATTAATAATTTACCCAGTATGAAAATCTTTTCCACTAAAAAATATATTTATTATTACCTGACATCATAAATTTTTTTAAAAAATCATTTTGAAAAGTAGGAATGGGACGTATTAATGCAATCAAATAATAATGTTTTTATGTAGGAGAAAATTAATCGGATGTGAAAATAGGGAAGTGGAAGTGAAAACCAATACCAATGAACTAGTTGAGTGTGATATAGAACAGTTTAAAGAGATGTTCATTTTCTATAATAACAAAAATCTATTATAATTAAAATGACCAACAATTCATGTGAAATTACAATAATATGAATACATTTTATTATCCCTGATTATTTTCATTGTGTTAGGTAATTCAGATGTCATATAGTCTTGAAAAAATAGTTAATTTAATTTAGTTAGAATTATAATTATTTTAAAATATAATGAACCTTTTCCCCAAATATGAGAACTCGAGAAGAATTTATTTTATTCCAAAAGAAATATAATCTTATAACAGATCACTCAATACACCAAATAATTACTATCTATATATCCTGTATTTTAATAAATACTAAATGGTTATCATTATATATGGAAATACCTTTGTATATTAATATCCAAAATATAAGCAATACTACCAAAGGTTAAATATAAATCGTTCCTTAAAAAATATAAACATTTAACACTAATATCCTCAAAATAAAAATGTGTTTTTATCCAAAATTTTGCCTCATTCCAGTCTCCTTAATCCCCTGAAATCATTATATCATTCATCTCAGATAATCCTAATGGGATTATATATATATATATATCATATCACAATAAAAAATATTCTTAATTATCATTAATCACAATCTAATATAAATGTTTTGATCATGTAATATATTTCCAAAAAAATATATTACATAACAATAATCATATAAATTTTCAATATTTGAATCAATTCGTTTATACATAAGAGTATCCATAGAAATATCATCCCTAGACTCATTAATTTCTTCCATAAATCAATCAAATATAAATTATTATATATTCATGAATCTCGTGTTTTCTAAAATATCAATTTATCACTATATCACTTTACAAGTTATCAGAACCATAAAATGTAAATTTTAATTCATTAATTGAAAAAACTATGGAATATAATTTATATGTTTCGTGAATATTTTATCTATAATATAATTAATATACCATTTCTACAAAATAACTCTCAAATACCCATACATAAACCCTTTAATCTTTACACCACATTGATTTCTATAGATTTTTTCCTTATGTAATGTAAATAACTAAGAAATATACACTTTCTGTTGTGCAATAATGAATGTACTATAGATGATTAAACCTTATCTTTGCACCTTGTAAATCAAATTGTGATTCACGGTACGGATGGTTATTTCCTTCCATTAGAGATTTATATTTTCATTATGACAGACAACCATGGATAACCTAAAATTATGCTAAAAGAATACTGATAATATTTATAGAAAGAACATTCCCATAAACATCAAAATGTTAAACATAATATTGGATATTTTTTTTGTTAAATAATATATGAATGTGAATTGATGTATATAGAAAACATTAATTAAATCATAGGGAATGAATTTAAATATTACATGGAATACACTATATGTTATTTATTCACCATGATATATCTCATCATATATCATTTCTTATTCCTTTAATCCTATTGATTTATGATGCCCATCATGCATATCAACCCATGTAATAGAGCCATGTCTTGTATATTTCCCAAAAACACCACATTTGTGACATAGAAATCAATTTTTTTGGACATCCCTGAAGAGACATTGGGACATAGTACACAATAAGGCACCCAATATTTATTTTCATCCCTCACATTTTCAATTTTTCATAGAAATTGGATAATTTATTCCCTATCTTCGAACACATATACATCTACTAGTTCCAATTTTTAATATACCAGTACGACTCTTTCCACACTTTTTTAACAAAATAAATTGGGTCTTCCTCCCATTATCACCACTACCAGATGAACTACATTGAGGTTTCATATTCATCAAATTTTAAGCCTTTGGTCATTCAACAAGGTACAAGTTGTTAGTTGTCAATTTTGATAGCTTGTTTTGAAAAATAAAAAAATGTACTACATGATCTCCACCCAAGATAAGCATGTCATTTGGTCAGTCACGAAATTTCCCTTCACATAAGTCATTTCCTCAACTCATCATACATAATACCTTTTTTCAAAAATAAATTCAAAATAATGAATGAGTAAGATTAAAATATTATATACAAAAAATTGGAACACTTGAAATTAAAAGGGATAACATATTAATTTAATTTAATTTTTAATAAATGAATTTATAAGATATAATCTATGTTATCCATGAAATTTTTCCTAGTATAGGAACATATGGGGATTTTTTCACTAAAAATTGTTCATAATGTGCTTATAAATTCTCCAAAGAATATCACTAAGTGTGTCGAATCAGGTGTATAATAAGTCTTTTTTTCATTTACTAGGTTACAATGAGTCGTGACCAAAAAACCTTGTAAGAGATTCAATCACATGGTACCACATTAACAAAACCATGTTGACTTGTATTATCCATAAAGGAATGTAATTTATTGATAACACACCTAACCTCTACTTAATAAAATCTATGGTTATATTCTTATATTTAAAATTAATCCAATGGTTTTTTCATGATCATTCTTAACATAATCGAAAAAAGATACTAATCTTTTCTTATGATACCATCTATGAAAACCAATTTCTTCATTTTACATTGATACATCATTTATTACACAAATAAATAACTAATACATGTCTAATGATTTAGAAGATTGGTGTATTTTGTATGTAGTTACATATAAAAACAATTGAAAAATGGGAAACTACATCATTATTGGAACCATTGTTTACATGCTTCAAAATACCATGGCTTTTATTATTATATTGAGTAACCTGAGGAAAGCATTTGAAAGGGGTTCAATATAATAAATATTAAAGTAATTAACCAGACATAAAATTATTATTATAAATATGTGTTAGACAATACGAGTATCAATGCGACATTAAAGGATCATGAATGATAAAGATTTATATATCATGATTCTAATAACATGGGAAATGTGGAAACAACATAAAACACTTCATCATAACTATGTGTCTAGGATAAAACCAAAATTACATAATGGGAGAATAAGTCCCTTAAATGAATTAGTTTAAATTGTTTTCCCTAAATCATGTATCTTGATAATAAACATTAACAAATTAATTGGATCACTATCTAGCCACACTCGTTGTATTCGTTCCATTATCATGCTTAACTATCCGACGTAGATCATAAAAATAGATAAATTCCCCTTCATTATTTATTCCATGATTATGGAGTGTTTAATTAAAAATTAAAAGTCACATAAAATGATTTATATATGCATAAATTTTACCCCATTTATAGTAACATGGTATGTAATTCACTAAACAATTAATTTGTAATGGAAAATCATAATGAAATTTCATTTGAAACAAAATCACTTAATGGTCAATTAAAATTTGTTTATAAGAGAGAATGAGAACCATAGTAGAACTTGAATAAAATTATAAATAATAGGGACTTGTAAAATCTTTTCCCTAAATTGTAAATTTCAAAATTAAAGTCTAAATGTAATGTATAAAATTTAATTGGGAATAGAATACTTATGAAATTTCAATATGGTAACAAGTGTACATTATGGATAATGGGAGGTTTAATGACAGTGAAGAGGGATCTCATAATATATAAATTAAATTTAAAATAAGGGTAATAAATAATAACACATGAAATCATTATAAAATAGAATTCAAGATACATAACAAAAATTAAGTGCTTGAATTGAAATAAGTAGAGTGAAATCATTTTAGAAATTTCCTCATAATAAGGGAATAAATAAATGAAAAATGAGATATAAATAATGAAAAATCATTAATATACCATCCAATATAAATTAAATTAATGTTTATAAATAAAACAAATTAATTTTTTTATTAATAATACAAATTCCAAAGAAGGTTCTTTAATTGAATGGGGGAGAGGAAGGTGGGGATCTTCTACTTTTGACTATGACTCAAATTTCATGGGAGGATATTTTTGATTTATTGAAGGTACCATTGGAGGACTCTATAATGTGTATATCAGAGAATAGATTTGATACAAGGAGAATAAGTGGATGTAATTTGTATATTTGGTGGGTTTATAAAGGATATGAGTATATTTATTTATTATTTATGTTATGGACTCCACAAAATAAAATATCCAAAACCACAATTTATCTCATGGTTTTTCGAAATGGTTTTTAGGATTAGTGTTTGTTATTGTATAATTACAGGGTCATAACATATTAATATAATTCTATTTATAAATTATATGTGAGTCACACTCAAAAGAAATTATTTAAAAATAGTAAATATATTATAGGATTTTGAGGATTCATTTTAGATTTTCAAATTTTTAAAATGTAATATATTATTATTTTAAAGGAAATAAATATATTATATATTGGAGCATCTTTATTTTAAAAATTACTTGACTTTTGTTTCATCATGATGTCAGAATAAAGATATTATATTTCTATAGTATTTAATTTTTACCCAAAAATTTGTTTGCATCAAATATTTTGAAAAAATCATTTTTGGATAATTTTGATGTATTGTTCTGAGAATAAGATTAATTTTAATTTAGAAAAATAATAATATTTCCGTTTTTACATGGATAATATTAAATGTATTTAAAAATGATTTTTTTATCAATAACATTTTTCCAACCATTAAAAATATTATATTTGGCTTCATAAGAACTTTATGGACATTTATATTAAACAAAATTATATAACAATAATATTTTATTAAAATATCTATTATTTAAAAAATTATATTAATTTATCATAAGTAGTGTCTTATTAGATGTTTCATATTAATTAAAAATAAAATTTGTGTTTTCTCTTATAAATTTTTTTTTCAAATATTTTACCTAATCATTTATAAAGTAAAAAATAATAAATAATAAATATAATATTAATTTCACTAAAAGGTATAACAAATATTCATATTATGATGGTTACATTGTTTCTTGTCTTTTTTAAATTAATTTTACCCATAATTATAATATTTTCATTTTACCGTGGTAATTAATATTTTATATAATTAATACTATTTTATATAGAAAATATGTTGAAATTTTTACCGTATATTAACCATAATTGTTGTAAAAATGGATTCAATTTTATCCAAATAAATTCATTGAGGTGGAAGATTTTGATTTAATATAATACGATTAAACCAGATATAAATATTTTTTCCGTGAAATGCTTTTCGAAGGAAAATATACTTTTACATTAACTATATAACAAGTAATATAAATAATTTTAAATAAAGTTAACAAAAGTAGATATGAATTTTAAAAAATTTCATTTAAATGTTTTGTCATTATTGTTTATTTTAATTAAATGTATTGGGGAAACACTATTCCTTTTAAAATTGCTCTCTGAAAAATACGTTATTTTATAATTAAAATTATCTTGTATTAATGTCCATTTTTAATATGATGAATTGAGTTAAATATATATAAATAGTAATTATGTTATATTTAAATAAAATTAAAATAACTATTTTAATTTTCTAATATATCATTTATCATAATAAATTACATTTTTACATAAAAAAATATTTTTAAATCTTAAATAATAAATCTATACATTTCTAAAATTACAATATTTTAATCCTAAATAATTATGATATATTGATATAAAAATTGGAGTTAATTTTATCATATAATTTTTCTAAATGTTCTACAAAATTATAATAATGCTTATTAAAAATTATCGAGGATTGAATATTTTGTATCAAAAAATGGCACTACAAAAAATTTATGTATTATACAATAAGAATTCTTCCCAATATTTAATATATATATATATATTTCATAAATTTGTTATTTATATTTATATCGATGAATGTAATGGATATGTTATATTTGGCTTCATTAAATAATTATGGTATTCTTGAGTCCTTCATTGCGTATCACATATGCTATCGAGCGTAGTTTTATTTTGATAAAATACTTAAAGTATTATAGAGAAGCTCTCAATCATCAAAAAATATCATGAATCCATGATTGATGGAGATTTACATGATAACTAATTCCATTATTTCTATCTTTGTGTGAATATAGTCATGTAGTTCGATTTAATAAATACCTCAATGATTAATGATTACACTTGGGAGATAGACACTATATTGATGAAAGTTTAAAATTTATTTCCAATTTTCATTATTCACTGTATAGAAAAGATGTGATTGTTTTATGAATAAATTATTGTACAACTATATGAAATTATTTTCAATATTTTATCTGAAATTTTCCTTAAATTATCTTCATTTTTTTCATAACTCATACTTTATTCATTTGGGGACTCGATATAAGAAAAGTAATTTTTTAATGAAAAAATAAATTGAATGACTGAGTGGGTGATTCAGATCCATGGGGACATGCTTCGGTTATGAATCATAGTCATTATTGGATAATGGGATGATCATAAATACCTGGTAATATGTTTTAATCCAACTATAGTTTCTAATATTATAATCTTATGAAACCTTTTTATTATCCCTATACATTTTTGTGGTGATTACAACTGTGATGTGTTGTCGTTGAAAATGAAGTAGTTGTTGGGACAATTATGATTCAAGAGAACTATGAGATATTTCATTTTTACAAGAAACAGTCAGATTCAAATTATAATGTATGGTTATTGAATTCATACCTACATATATGACATTTTGATTTTAATTGTTTTTTCCTCGAATTTCATAAGGGTGTCACCTTGGATATGCTATCATTTTTTATGGATGTTCGGGAAGTTGGAATCACATTTTTTGGAACCATTGAAGATCACAGAAAATATTAAAAGAAACATTCCAACTAGAACATCTACCATGTTATATAATATTGCATGATGTTTTTCATGTTTCTTCGCATTATCGGTACATCCATGATTCTATTTATGTGTTCGATTGTAAGGATGATTTTTACCAAATTGACTAATAATTTGTTGAGTTTCATGTTTGAAATTGATACTGAAGTGAGAATTTTTTTTGGCGAATACATTGTGATTTTTTTATCGTATAGAATTATTGATATATCTATGAGGAAATTTTGTAGATGGAGTCAGATTATGATGTTTAATGGTAATAGTCATTTAGGTAGTAACTATAGATATGGTTTACATTGATGATATGTAATTAGTGGGGGTTTGTATAAAGCCTCATATTCTTTTTCAATATATTAACTATTATTTAGATAATTTTAGTTATATTTTGGTTGTATCGATAATTTGGTGTTTCTTTTAAATATTTAGACTTTCATAGAACATTATTTTTAGGTTTTTTATTCATATTGGAAACATCGAAATCATTGTGGTGTATAGTTTAAATTTAACAATAAAAATGGGAAATGATTTGTGTGTCCATGGGCATGGTGATATGGGTTTGGAGTAATGTTACATGCCTCGTGATAGATCACTATAAAATTTTAGATGCCTTGGTGGGTTTAAAAAACATATATCATGGATGAATGCTATATGAACTCCCCATTATTTTGGTGTGTTAAGAACACCACACCTATGGCTATACAGTATTTGATTAATTTAGGGGGATCACATGTGCCAACAATTAGTCAAAAAATATCTTTATTCTCATATATCCACCATTGAATCATGTATTGGTATCAAAAAACTTGTTCCTGGGTAATTATGGGATAGATGATGCCTTCCTAACCAGTTCTCCCCTAATTAAATTTCATTATCCTCCGCCCCTTGAAGTGATTGGTGATTTTAGGAAACATTCAGGTACTAGGGATTGATACTATTATTGACTTCATCGAATCCGTGTTTTATTCCATAGTTGGATCGATCATTAAATAACAATTATTCATATAATTTTTCAGTTTGTCCTTCATTTATTGTGCTTCATGTTTGTGATGATTAAGTAGGATCCATTCTATGAGTTGTTCTTTTTAAATATTAATTCCTCAAATCTCATGAAAATTTATATAATGATGTTTTTATGTATAATAATTTGGATTTTATTTTTTTTCATGTGAGGTAATTATAGTCAATGATATAATTATATCATTTTTATTAATATTTTTTGTATTTTTTGAAATCTCATTATTGATTCTCTTTGTGAATATCTTTTGGAATTAAAATATAGTAAGAATTTATTAGTATTAGTGATAAAATGTTATAGGTGGAAAAAATCATGACGAATCCTATCATTGATATTTATAGTTTTGAGGGAGAAATTTAATTACCACTTATATCCCATGTGTATGTTTTTTACCATGATATAATATTGTATGATTATTATTTAGATCATGTTTTATGTTTTATGACAATAGTGTACATTAGTAACCTATGATACCCATGTTATATGTTCATGTCTATTTAGTGAAAAGCTTTCGAAACTGGTGATTCACATTATTTCATTGAATAACAAAGTTTGATTATTCTTTAGATAATGTTTTATGTTTGATTACAATAGTGTACATGAGTAGCCTATGAGACCCATGATATATGTTGATTTAAATTGTGTGAAATGTTTTTAAAACTAGTTATTCAAATGATTTCATGGAATAATATTTATATTACATACAATTTCATGCCTTATATGATTATTTTTATATATGATTAAATCTGGGTTTATGTTTTAGGTCCATTGGTGGTCCCACAAACAGAGTCAAATAATTAAAATGGGAGCACGGTTGAAATGACTCATTGGTTATGGAATCAAAAATATCGTTATGAACATATCATGTTATGAACAATGTAACTACATATAACATTTTGAAGAGTCTATATATATTTTATGTGATATATCGGTGGAAAAGATCCCTGACTATGAGAGAGTTTCTATTTAATGTGTGCATCAACCATGTCTACCATGACAAGAAATGGGTAACTATGACTCATGGGAATAATTTTACTTAATTGATGGTGGTTAATTTGTCCCAAAAGTTAGATCATGATTATCCTTAAAGGTGTAAAAAATGTCATTTAAAATACAGAAATTTTCTCTCTCTCTCTTAAAGATGATAGAGTTATATAGCATGATATATTTCATGTCAATATAGTATGATACTCCTCCAATATGGTATCATTTTTTATACGACCAGGGATCATGGAATCCAGGATAGTTCATGTTCATAAGGTGTATTATTTTTCCATTCTTTCGTGTTCATTAAATGATTTTTATTGCAATATAATTACGTAGAAATATGCAGTTATGATAATGACACATTGGTGGAGTCCTATGATGTTTCTATAGTTACCTTAAATGGGAATTTTTGTGTTCATGAAGACATCAAGACAAGGGATCCTCCTAAGGTAAATTGAAGAATGAATGTTTTTTCGTATCATAGTTATGTGAAATCAGCATTCTCTCTGGATAGAATACTGATAGTTTTCCTGGTAATTTTATTTTCTTGTAATCATTAATACTTGTTCTACTTTACATGTAGAATTTCCAAATTTAGGGTCCACTTATTACAAATAATTTCCATGTAATGATAAATTTTTTAGAGCATATTTGTTTTATTCATCTATTGGGTAATCTTTCTGGATTATGAGTATATTTTTATAGTCTATGATTGATAATATTACTAAGGTTATAGTACCCATATTACATAATACCAACACCACTATTTGGTATCTCTTTGCATTTGGTTGGGGAGCATGATTTTTTACAGTATATTGACTCAAAACAAATTTATTAGATTGAGGTCATACATTAATAACATAAAAACCACCAAAATGGGATCTTATGTAATTAAAATTGTAATAAAAATCATACATATTAATACATTATGGTATATAATATTAATAAAAAATCCTCATTAGTATCATGCTAACCCTATGAGTTACCTAAATCATTCCCTTGATACAAACTAGAGGGAATTGTATTTAAAAACAAAATAATTTCATGATTTATAAAAAGTATTAATGTTTTATTCATTTAAAATAATAATATGAATTATATATTTTTAGAATTAGAAAATAATATTAAATATAAAAATAAATAATTCAACTCAATATATATTTTTTCAATAAAATTAAGATAATTAATATCAAAATATCATTTAATTCAAAACAAGAAAACTTTTTTTGGGAAAATTTCTTATATTCATATAATTACATCGAATAGTTTTTATTATTTCTCATTACATGGGAAAAAATTAGAATCCCAGGTTGATAAATAAAATATCAGTATAGTTTATAAAAATAATTGAAACCAAATATAAATTTTTAATTGAATAAAATCAAATAACGTGTTATTAATTTTTTTGAAATTAAGGCTTCTGATCTCAAAATCATCATTTACGTACTCATTAAATAAACATTATAGCCAAAAAAACATAAATCAATTTTTATGAAATATTGAATAAAATATTATTAATCATTAATTCCTAAAAATATAAACAATGAATTCTCCATTCAGAGATCATAAAAATTAGTTAAAATCATAAGATCAATTTATGACATATGAAATTAAAAATATTTCCATGAATTTGCATTTAATATCATACATAATTAATTTATAAAAATTGGTGAACCGTAATTTTATCATGAAATATCATAATAGGATAATTTTAACATTATCATAAGATTAACATATACCAGTTAACTCTATTACTTTATTTGTGTAATTTCATTCTTCTATATTTAAATTTCATTACTTAAATCAGTCAACATCATCTATCAACATTTTTTAGGTCTGTATATAACAAGACCACCAATCAAATAAAATAAAAAGATTCATAATGATGATTATTCAGTCCCTATTACCAAATTAATCAATAACACAAATCATTCAGGTTTCATAATAAAAAACATTTAACAACATGCACTTCCCATCATATCATCGATTAACATAATTTGATAACATCAAATTATTATCATATCATGAACACAAACTATTTGACAACATTAATTTTTCAAAATAATAACCATAAAATTTTATTTCATTCAATATTGAAAACAAAATTATGTTTTCTCTTTATAACAATAAGAAATATCTTTATCTGATGAAATTATTTAAAATAAAAAAAATTCTCAAATATGGAAAAATTATACACTTTGAAAAAACCATCAGAACATATAGATTATTCATGATAGTGATGAACTTTCTGGATGGTAGGAAAATTTTTCATGTCATATAAATTAAATGAAACAAAATTTTACACATTATTATAAATTGTCAAAAGTGACCCAATATGTATTTTTTAAAGTAATACATTGTAAAAGTATATTTTTGTTTCGATTATTGAAAAAAAATTCCTTCCAAAAATTTTGAATTAATTTTTTTAACATTTTAATTGAATGATAAGTGATAATGAAATTATTTGAAAATATAATTTTAAAATGATGTTCGATGAAAATATCATACAACATTGATAATTATTTAATGAAAATTTCATTGAAGAAGAGAATATTAAAAGTAAAAGTGAAAAATAATATATTACAGAAACAATTAAGTATTAATCCTTATTGTAGGATATACAAAAAAATTAATTCACTTGGGGAAAATGTAATATGTTCCAAAAAAAGGATATTGACAAATGAAATCCCTTACCATAAGTCTGACTCAAAGCATATATGTTTTATTCTTGTATGATTAACATCTGTTTATAATTTACATGATTAATAATTTTTTTATTCCTCTATCATAATCCATTTTTTTTATTTTTTCATGTATGATATTATAAAAAATCAATTATGTTCATGTCAGACATACAAATGTCGCAGGTTTCATAATCCCAAAAAAATATTTGTTAGGTTAAACATGGTCAAAGGGGTAAGTCTCCATAATACCCATAACATTGTTTAACAAATAATTATCATTTTTATTAATTAAATAAATTTTATCAATCATTAATGTATTGTGGTAGTGCTAAATTAATTGCATCGATTCATAGAGATGGTAGAACATAGATATACATGAATGAATTTTCATTTTTCTACTTAGTAGAATAAAATAACAAATTTTTGAATAAAAACGTAAATAGAATAAAATTTTATATTTAAAATTAAATTCAATCATTATTGAAATTCATGGAAGACACTAATTATAAATCAATCACATTTCTTCATGGATATGGTATTCGATATGTACTCCCGAGAAAAATTACAATTCTTTAGTGGACAAAAATAGAGAGAAGGTAAACAGTATTTTATATTTCAAATATAATAACAATGTCATAGAAATCATATATTCTTATTAATTACATCTTAAAAATAATCATTATGAGGTGGATATGTAAAATGAATCTCATCACTTGTGGATGTGGTAATCGCCATGTACAAAATTGTGATATTTTCATTTCCAATTGGATTTAAAATGAGATAAAAAATTGTTATACCGTAACAATAAAAAATATTAGATTGTTATGAAATTATTTCTTTATTTTTAAATTAGTTTTTGGGGAACTACAAAAAAAATAAACATAAGACACATGGTAATGAATTATTCAATTTCATTGTAAAATATATATCTTACCCTTTAATCATTTTTATGTTCGAATTTTGGTGATATGGGATCCTCTAGGATATGAATATAATGGTTATGAATGTATTTGGGTATCTATTGGTTGATCTAAATGGTCAATAGTATTTATGAGTAGAGGATTGTAGATACAATTTTATATGTACGGTGGTTAGTGATCTCATAAATTCATAAAATATTAATATATAGAATTTTAATTTCTCAATAAAAATACATTAAAACTGAATTAAATTAAAATATAGCAAGGATAACATATAATATAATCAAAAATACATTTTAAAATTGTTTTATAGGTTATTTTAAAATGATTCATTTCATTTAACCCCTTATTAACCATGATTATCCTTAATCATGATAACTCATTTTAGACACTTTAAATATCATTTAAGTAATTTTGAAAAAAAAAACAACTTCCCATTATTGAGAAATTCATGATAATTATGTGAATTTACAATGCAATTGATTAATTATAGGGGTTTGAAATTGTAATATTTATTAAATAATAACATTTAAACATTAAATATAATATATAGTTATTTTAATGACTATTCATATATCATGTTTTTGAAGGGTTAATGATATCAACGTGATTCAAATATAAACTATTTAATCATAAATTATAAATTATAAAAACCTAATAAATTCATGGTAGTACATAACCCATTCATAAATTTTTACTTTCAACAATTTAATAATTATTTATTAAATTTTTTTCACTTTTTGATCAATGGTTGTGCAACATTGTGTGATAAATCATTGTAACAATATTATCTAAATTATAAAAAATTTCAATAATATAATAGATATTTAATAATAATAATAATCGGTTGACATAAACCATATATTTTTTCATCATCATGAATATAATTGAGATAATAAAAAGTAGAGTGTGTGATAATTTATAAATTTTAATAATAAAAAATAATATAATTGTAATAATAAATGTTATGGGGCCGAAAAAATGAATAATTTCGTTATGGAATGATTTTTGACATAAAATCAAAAAAAAATGAAATAAATATTTATTTATTAATTTTAGAGCTTATCCGATAGTTCTACCCTTAATGACCATGTTTTACCCATTATAAAATCCATATACGTTATACAGGGTTTCTATTTATTTTAAATGTAATTTTAAATTCCCTATTTAAAAAAATTTGATTCTCCTAATTCCAAATTTGAAATATATTTTTTAGTATTCAATTATTGTAATTAGGTAGGAATTAATTAAAATATATTTATGGATAATCAAAGGGAAAAAATGGATTTCATGAATGATATTTAAAGCATTAAAATAAACTCATACCCAAATGAAACAGAATTATAATTTTAAAGTCCCGTAAATTTGAAAGAAATCTTTTTCATAACTTCTTTGGAATTTTAGGAGTCCGCAGTTTCTGATGGCACCTAATTCCGAGAGCCGGTGTGCCCGGAATCAATTTCGGATGTTCAGTTTGGATACGTTTAGAAAACGTACATGTGGGTTTATCTATCTTCTCAACTGGTGCTTGGAATTGAAAATGGAGGACACCTATGAAATCGCAGCGCCTGTTTTCGCTTAAGGAGACCTCTACCACAGTCGCATCTGGTCGAGAGTGGAAGTTATAATTTGGGGTTTCTTTTTAAATTTAAAGATTAAATAAGAATGTGTGTGTAACACATTTTTATTTGAAAGGTGGTTAAAGACTCAAGGTGGAGGTTAGGGGTGGGGCCCACCAAACCCTAACCTCCCTTGGGATAATATAACTAGTGGTGGGGCCGACATGAGTTTAAACTCTTTTAACTCCCTTAAACAATCCTTAATCCTATTTAAATTTTTACCTTCCCTCTTGATGTGCCAACTCTCCCTTTAATTAAATTGGTGCCTCTTCATCTCATCCCTTCCATTTAATGAGCCAACACATCTATTAAATTAATAAGATGTAACTTAATGAATTCAAATCAATTATAATTCATTAATCCATCCTTTTAATAGTTTTGTTATTTTAATTTGATGTTGGGTTGTTGATTTTACCATGGGAATGATTTGGGAAATTGTAAATAAAGTGTTCTTCCACGAAGAACATATTCGATGAAGAACATGAAGAACAACTCTAACGACCACCATCCACATTAATGAAATGGATGCCATCTACAAAAAATGTTGCCAACAATGACGATTCCTGTTCAAACACACCCCGACGTCAACAAAATTGACGTCCATCTTCCAGGATGCCAGACTTCCACGGCACCGTCTTCTGCGGCTCGTCGACGTGAAATGTCGAATACGAGGTAAGGAGTTTTGTATATTTTTAAATGAATAAAATTATACATTGTTCTTGATGAATGCATTGGATTGTCTTCGGACTTCTGTTATCGTCTAATGCGGAGGGCGTGGTCCGAACGAACACAGCCCGACGACCCTCCATTGGATCATGATTATTTTGGCAACGGCGACCAGAGGCAGCGTCCTCCGGAAGCGAAGGCCACACACTGGACACATAGAGGAGAACCGCGGGCCACAACTGTGGGCCGCTCGGGCTGACGAACTGGCCAGCTACTACCGGCCGGGCTGGTGAACCGCGGCACCAGAAGGTGCCCCGCGAAGGAGGTGCGGCCCGCATTCGCGGACCGCTTGCTGGAAGAAGAGTCCGGCTATGGCCGACCGAGCAGAAGACCGCGGCGCCGCACTTTGCGGGCCGCTTCGGTGGGCGATCTGGCCGACCAAAATGAATGAATCTGCAGCACCCATAGGTGCCGCGTGTAGAAGAACTGTGGCCTACAACCACTGGCCGCTCGCGCCAGAAAAACCCTACCGGCTTCAGTCGGCTGGGAAGCAAGGATGGCCGGCGCCGCGTGGCGCCGCCGGGCTAGCCGAATCGGCCCGTGACCCGAGCTGGGTCGAGCGGTGGGCCGCACCCCACTAGGCTCAGCCGACCCCCCCAACAAGGCTGGGTCCCTGGGTGGGCTGCATTCCATCGGGCTGCGCCAACCCCCAGTCGGGCCCGACCATAATAGGGGTGGCGCCACTCTGCGCCGCTGGGTGATCCGAACCATCCCGCGACCAGGGCCTAGTCCGTGGGTGGGCCACACCCCACCAGGCCGGGATGACCCCCTAACTGGGTCAGACCCACCGGGAAAGGTCCCTTGGTGGGTTGTACATCACAGGGCTGGGCTGACCCCCAGCAGGGTCGGACACACCAAACTGGGTCGGGCTGACCGGCCAGCCCACTGGGCTTGACGGGCCGGGCCCTGTTCGCTTAAACATGAATATCTTCTAGACCGCACATCCGTTCAACGCGTCTTCTGTGGCACAGGGAACCTCATAACGAATCAGTACATTTTGCGATAATCAATGTGAGTTTTTTAGAACATTGGATAATGGATGGGTTTGGAATGAGCGTAAATCCAATAGGTCCTCAGGAACGGAAAATACAATAACTCTAAGACCGGGCATAAGATTGACCCACCATCTATTGCGTTGGGTTTCTTTTGATGAGACAGAACGTCCGGATACATCAACCCAAGACTTCTTGATAGTTGATGTATCGAACCACTTTGCTCGAGGGACGGACCCTACCGTAATCGAGCGTGTTGTGTGCGAGAACCATATAGCTAGCTGCGATGACTACAGTACGGGAATCCTCCATGGGTTTGATGACGACAGCTATACCGGAACTTTGTGTGGGTTCGACAGTTCTGACAGAGTTGATAGACAATATCATGTATGGGTCTGTCAAAATAGATTAATCAGTTACTACATCTGATCATCTCTATTACTCTAGAACAGTTGGACTATATCATGTGTGTGTCTGAAAGCTTAGATGAGATATCTGCACTGTATCATGTGTGGTTCAGACAGCTTAGGTGGACTGTATCTTGTGTGGGACCAACATGGTTGCTAATCCAATGGCTACATATGATCATCTATATCTCTCTACAATTGTGTCATACCTGTGTGAGCTGAGTCACGTCTCTAAACCATTATCATCATGGTGTTTGACTTTACTTACTGTATGGATTGAGTTGTGTTTGGGCTCATGAGTTGGAGCTATACTGTGACTGGTAACTTATGTATATTTATGGGAATATTTCTATTTAGGGTTAGTTGACACTTTGTGGTTGTATATTTCTTCTTTTTATTATCCTTATTAGATATTGAGAGTCCTCACGGGTCTCATGATCCCTACTGAGTATCGTTATACTCACCGCTTCAATGGCTATGCCTACACCTCATTGTGTTGGATACAGACAACGGACAGCACTGACGGAGGCAGAGAGCGCCACGACTGGATGGTACCTGAAGGTGGACCTTACGATGAGTCATCACATGGTGGAGACTGAAGGACGTGGGTGCTGAGGTGGCCATATGTACCTACCCTTCAGGTAGGAATCCCCCGAGGATGATCGAGGTGCTGCTCTTTACTTTTAGCTATTTGTCTCTTTACTTGTACTTGTTGATTAGATGGGTTTGTATACTTGCCCATTTACTTTTCGTTAAAGTCTTTATATATTCATATTTACATAGTGTTTACTTCATGTTGCATATTCTATTGTGTTTGTTTACTATCATAAAGGAAATGCCTTCCCATATTAGGGATTTATGCCTTTGGTGCTAGTCGCCACCCCCTGGCCAATGGAAAGTGAGCTTGGGGTAGTCACGGCATGGGCCCCAAGTATGGGTTGTGAAAAATTGGTATTATAGGAGTTGGTTCTACCACATAACTCAGGACTATGATAATTATTTTCTGTGAGGCTATAATGTTATGATTAATGAGTGTGGATTTCAGTCCAGGGAGTCTACTATTGGTGCGGCGGCCGACGTATCGATACACCAGGACCCTAACCTTTTCTTTCCGACTCAGTTCATGAAAAAACTGATTACATGTGTGTTTCAAGAGTTTACATCATGGATACATTGTGTCAGCTCCCTAGTTATATTGTTTTAACCATGGCGCACCTGTTTCTTTTCAGTATGGCCCCACGATGGTAGTCAGATAGGGGTCCGAGTTTCGTATGAGATGGTTGCCCACCGAGCGATGAGGAATCGGTGCAGGTCCCCATCAAAGCGGAGGCACCAACGGTACCATTACCTGCTGGGCCACCAATACCACCAGCCCCAGCAGCAGAGAGTGCACGCATGTTGAGTTCATTGCACGAGTTCCAGCGATAGAGGGTTCCCATGTTCTGGGGAGAGATGGACCCACATGCAACTGAGGATTGGATGGAGACTATCGTGAGAGTTTTCAAATTTATAGGGACACAATTTGTCCATATGGTAATTATTGCCATGATTCTCATGAATGCAACAGTAGGTAGATGGTGGAGCATGATGCTGTAGGTGCATACCGAGGAATCATTACTCTGGATAAACTTCAAGAGTCTCTTCCGCTAAGATTTTGTTATATCCACCATTCGTGCGGTGCCGATTCAGGAGATACCACATCTACAATAGGGAAGAATGAAAGTAGCTCAATACTCAGTGAGTTTCACCAACCTCTCACGCTACTCTACGGATATAGTGCAGGACACATTCTTTAGGGCCCAAACCATTGAGAAGGGACTGAGGCATGAGATTAGGGCTTCAACGATACCTCTCAGCATTCAAATGCAGGAGAGGGAGCTGGACAGAGCCCTTCTAGAGGAGAGCATTCTCAAGGAGTAGACAATAGTAGAAAGACCCACCATAGGGCGACACGTAGAGGAGTATTCTGCATCCGGTAGTAGAAAGATGTTGCAGAGGATCAAGCGGACAAGGTCATTAAGTGGGCGACCCCAAGATACAGGTTCGGTTGTGCTGGTCACACGATACATAGTCAGATATACGCGGTGCAGGATGGGCTATACATGTGGTGGGAAGGGCCACATGGCCCGTGACTGCCCGACCTGCCAAGAAGAAGAGCATCAGATAGTAGAGGGATGTCCCAGGAAGAGGCAGAGGTTTGACTGTGGTGGGTCGCAGAGAGCAGGTGGACGTGGCAGAGGAGAAGGTCAAGCAGTGGGTGGTGGATGACGTTTTAAGACTCTACCACTACCACCACCATCGGGTCCACCCCGACCACAAGGATCTGGCGGACAGAGGCAGGGTCAACACCCTGAAGATGCGGCCTATGAACACAGCACTCATGAGATGATTTGAGGTACTATCTCTGTCTACTCCACCCTTTCTGCAGTACTCATAGCCAAAGGTGCGAGTCATTATTTTACTATTGTTGCCCTCACTCGGAGCTCAGAGAATTCGACGGAGCCGTTGGCTCGATCCTTATATATAGAGACTCCTACAGGAGAAGACTCACCGATTACGCACTGGTGCCGGTAGTGTGAGCTTACTCTAGCAGGCGAGAGCTTCGTCTTGGATCTTCTTTTACCAGTTTTGAGGCCTTATGAAATCATCTTGGGTATGGAATGGTTATCTACAGTCCATGCTTAAATCTACTGTATTAGGTGCATGGTGTGGTTTATCCGCACATATAGCACCCGGTTCACCTTCACCGGTGAGAATAGAGCCTTTGCAGTGTAGGATGGACTTATAAAGAGGAGGGGGAATCAGATCACACATCAGTTAGCTAGTCTCATCCTTAGAGAGGTTGATGTGAGGAGTCCGAGTTTTCCTATTTTGGAGGATCAGTACGTTGAGGATTTCCCTGATGACATTCCAGGACTACCTCCTCGCAGAGATGTATACTTCTATATTGATCTGTACCCTGAGACATCACCGATATCTACTCCAGCATATAGGATGGCTCCTCCCAAGCTTCGTCAGCTGCAGGTAGAGATGGAGGACATGTAGGGTTATGGATTTATCTGAACTAGTGTATCACCTTGGGCATCACCGGTTTTTTTTCAGGAAGGCGAATGGGAGCTTTTGACTCTGTGTCGACTACCATCTCCTGAATCCAGTGACCATGGAGAACATGTACTCACTTCTGAGGACTGGAGACCCCTTTGATCATCTCATGGGAGCACATTGGTCCTCGAAGATAGAACTCAGGTCAGGCTATCACTAGCTCAGAGTACGAGGCGAGGATGTGCATAAAACGACCTTCAGGGGTAGATATGGACACTATGAGTTATTTGTTATTCCCTTTGGCATAACCAATGCACCATAAGTGTTCATGAGTCTCATGTACAGGACATTCCAGTCATACCTTGATCGTTTTATCATAGTCTTCATCAAATACATACTGATTTACTCGACTATTGAGGAGGTGCACGCCTACCATTTTCATGTGGTACTGGAAACACTCCGAGAGCACCAGCATTTCTTAAGCTCTAGAAGTTCCATTTCTCAATTCGAGAGGTTCATTTCTTGGGACACATCATCTCAGAGGCTGGATTTGCAGTGGACCCAGTGAAGATCGAGGCAGTTCTTTCTTGGGAGCCACCCAGGAGTGTGACGGAGGTGCGGAGTTTCCTGGGACTGGATGGGTACTATCAGAGATTTGTGCAAGAATTTTCTAGAGTTTTAGATCCACTTTCATCATTGATGAAGTAGGGGAAACCCATTTTTTGGTCAGAGAGATGTCAGTAGAGCTTTCATAAGCAGAGGATGAGTTTGACCAGGGCGCCCATCTTGAGTCTGCTAGAGGAGGGCATAGGGTAAGTAGTTTACTACGAAGAATCAGGGACCGTACTTAGGTGTGTCCTGATGCAGGAGTGAGCAGTGATCGTGTATGGTTCACGGAATTTGAGACAGCATGAGAAGAACTATGCTACCCATGACCTGCAGTTAGCATCAGTGGTCTTCACTTTGAAGATGTGGCAGAAATATCAAATGGGTGAGCATTTTACAGTCTACTCTGACCACCAGAGTCTCATGTACATCTTCTTGCAGAGGGACATGAACCTGACACATCGACGATGGCTCATGTTCCTCTAGGACTATGACTTCGAGATAGTCAATACTCCTTGGATGGGGAATGTTGTAGAAGATTCTCTCAGCTGGAGATCAGACATTCAAGAGTTAGGAGAGGTGACATAGAAACTAGCCGCGTTTCAGATATCTTTTGTGGATAGAGATGGAGCATCCATTCTCCAGTCTATCATAGTCACTACTCCACTTCTTCAGCGATTTAGAGAGGCACAACATGGGGACCTTGACTGTGATTGGCGACGTGCTATGATATCTATAGGGCAGGCACCTGAAGGGTTTTCTGAAGGTGGGGAGCACGTCATCCTCTTCAGAGGATGTACCACTGTACCAGTTGAATTACATGAGGAGGTATTGAGGGAGTTCCTCACATCCCCTATAACGGTACATCCAAGGGTGGTGAAGATATATCAGGACCTCAGACGATAGCATGGGTGGCCAGGTATGAAGAAAGCAGTATCCTAGCTTGTCTCTCGTTGCCTCACTTGATAGCAAGTGAAGGCGGCGAACCAGGTTCCAGTATGCTTGGTTCATCCCTTAGAGTTTCCAGAGTGGAAGGGGGATGTGATATCTATGGATTTTGTGATGGGACATCCATATAAATCTAGAGGGAATGACTCTATCTTGGTGATCGTAGACTAACTAACCATGTCGTCCCACTTCCTATCGATTAGAGAGCATGGATTCATAGAGAGCATGGGACGCCAATACATTCAAGAGATCATATACCTTCATGGTGTGCCATCGACTATCGTCTCCGATTTAGATGCTCGTTTACTTCCCTGTAATTAAAGGGGTTACATGAGGCTTTTGGGATGCAGCTTCACTTGAGCACCGCCTTCCATTATCAGATAGATGGTCAGACTGATAGGACCATTCAGACTCTCGAGGACTTGTTCCGTGCATTTGTCCTCGACTTTGGTTGCAGTTGGGAGGATCACTTACCCTTGGTAAAGTTTTTTTAGAACAGAAGCTACCACTTTATCATCGGGATGGCCGCTTCAAGAGGCACTATATGACCAATCTTGTAGATCACCTCTGTGTTGGACTGACCCAGGGGAGTCAGCCCTTGTAGGACTAGAGATAGTTCATGCTACGACGGAGAAGGCGCATATCGTGTAGGAGTAGATGAAGACTACAAAGAGCAGACGAAAGTCCTATGCTGATAGGAGACGAAGACCATTGGAGTTCGAGGATGATGACCACGTCTTTTTATGGTTCTAACCTCGAAGGAGTCTATAGATATTTGTCCTAGGAGTCATGTTATCTTATCATTTTATCAGGACATTCTAGGTCCTCAGCTGAGTAGGCGATGTGGCTTACCACCAGGCCCTTACACCTCAGTTGCACTGGGTGCATGACGTCTTCCACATATCTTTGCTGATGAGATACGCGCACGACCCATCCCACGTCATCGACCATGGGCAGCTGGACGTCGATGATGGGGAGACTTTCACGGAGGTCCTAGTGGAGATCAAGGATCGACAAGAGAGGGTCCTATGAGGATTTTTTATTCCTCTGGTGTTTATTCACTGGAAGCATGGGAACCTCCAAGAGAGCACATGGGAGAGAGAGGCTCATATGCGTGCTCTGTACCCCCATTTGTGTCCCTAGTGACTGTTGTAGCTTTAAGGGGTTGTAAATCCCTGAGTTGGGGCAATGTAAAGACTCGAAATATTCAAGAAAACATTTTTTCCATATTTATTTGGAATTTTATGAGTATGCAGTTTCTAACGGTGCCTGATTCTGAGACCTGGTGTGCCCGGAATCAATTTTTCAAGATTTTTTCGGGTATGTTTAGTAAATGTACATGAAAGTTTTTCTATATTTTGAAACGGTTCCCAGATATGAAAATTGAGGACACTGATGAACTCGCAATGCCGATTTTCTCTTAAGGAGATCTTTATCGTAGTCATGTCTGTTCGAGGGTAGATGTTATAATTTGGGGTTTCGTTTTTAATTTTAAAAATTAAATAAAATTTTTTTTGTAACACATTTTTATATTAAAGGTGGTTAAATATTCTAGGTGGAGGCTAGGGGTGCGGCCCACCACACCCTAACCTCCCTTGGAAGGATATAGCAAGGGGTGGGGCCCACGTGAGTTTAAACTATTTTAACTCCCTTAAACCCCCCTTAATCCTCTTTATCATTTGAACTTTACTCTTGATTTGACAACTCTCCCTTTAATTAAATTGGAGCATCTTCATCTCCTCCCTTCCATTTAATGATCCAACCCATCTAATAAATTAATAGGATGTAACTTAATGAATTAAAATCTCTTTTAATACATTGAGACATCCTTTTAATAGGTGTGTTATTTTTATTTGATGTTGGGTTGGACATTTTACCTTGGGAAAGATTTGGGAAATTGGAAAGAAAGTGTTCTTCCATGAAGAACATCTCTGATGAAGAACACGAAGAACATCTCCAACGACCACCATCTGTGTTAAATAAATGGACGTCATCCACAAAGAACGTCGCCATTAACGACACCTCCTCTTATGACACACCCCGACATCCACAAAATTGACATTTGTCTTCCACGACGCCCGACTTCTGCGACACCGTCTTCCGCGGCTCATCGATGTGCAGTTTTTTATATGAATGGATATGTTGAAAATTAATTTTTTCAATGATTGAAACATTTCTCTTCCAATTTGAAATTTATCATCATGTTTTGGGGATTATTTTAATGGTATACGTTTTTCCCAATAATGAATTAAATTTGGAAAAATTGATTACATTTTTATAGTTATAATAATTTAAATTGTATATGTATTTAAATTGAAATTTGAACCATATTTAATTGTGAAAAAATTACATTTATGACGACATTTCTGGTTAAAATGGGTTTAAGATTGTGTTGATCAAAACATATTTGTGAAAAATGACCGTAAAACATTTCAATGTACAATTTTCTGGAAATATATCAACCACATAACGTATTATGATATATAATTGTCCTATTACAAGCCATCTATTAGATAAAGAATGTGTTTACACTTTTTAATTTATAAAATTACAAATGTGCCACTCACCTCACATATAAAATTCCACCACCTCTACCTCTTATTCAAACATCTAGTACCATTTAGTTCAACGAAAACCATAAATAAATTTTTATTACTTCCAACCAAACATACGTGAGTACTTTTTTAGATCATAAATTAAAACTTATATTGATTGAGGATAAATCTAAAGAGGTTGTTTGATAAAGAATTAATTATTTATAGTATGTGGTTTTGTTTTCCTTATTCTTTTACTACCATAGAGTATATTCAAACAATAATATAAGAAAATAAATAGTATATATATATATGTATATTTTTTTTTTATAACATATTTTTAGCTCTACTTTTGTCAAATGGGATTCAAAACCATCATTTGTGTGTGAAACAAACTCCCACCTTGTGAGCTGATGTTATCAGTTTTCTAGCACCACATATCACAATTTGAAATACATATAGATGTAATGTTGTTATATTAAATTGGATATTTTAATTTAACTATTGAATAATAATTCCACAAATTTATTATTTCCTCCAAATAAAATAAACAATAAAAATTAACCCCATGTGTATTGTAGATTATCGTCGTCGAAACTAATGTGATTTATTTTAATTATTGTTTTACATGGTTTTAAGAAAATTATTAAACAATAAAATATGATATTTTAGATATTATTATACTTATTTAATTATAATATAAAATATACCTTCTAAAATTCCATTTTTTAGGGGATATGATTACGACTTTTGAGAGTACGACTGACCACCGCCTTCGGTGGTGATGTGATTCCTTTTTCACATGTGATTTACACATAATTAAATAAAATCGTATTAAAATAAAAATATATTATATAGGTAAAAAAAGAAAAATTATTTAAAGTAAATATTTTTTTACCGTAATTTCAATTACTCCATCAATAAAATAGAAACAAAGTTCATCTATACATACAAACTACCATCAATCAGAGAATTGTATTTTTAATTTTTTCACTCAAAAAATTGTGGATTATTACAAATATTTATTTAAGAAATATATATGATATTTATATAATTGTTAATATTCTGGATGAGGCATAAAAATTTCAATATAAAAGTAGTAATAAATAAAAAAACAAAACATAGATGAAAAAAGTATTTATTGTCCAAAAGATGATTTTATCAATGAATTGAAAATAAAAAGGTGATAAAAGGTAATATGTAAATCATATTTTGTATGATATATATAAGGATAGTTATTTCATATATTTATTTTAAATTTCTATTTATTATATATAAGATTTAAATTTGTAATGTTAAATTTTGGATATAATGTAAAGATTTACATCTCACTTTGATTTTCAATGAGACGAATGCCAAATTCACCTCATGTTTCTTTTATTTTGTGTATATACTAGAAAGGAATGTATTTTATAATTCATATCCCAAACATTATCATATTTTATACTTCATTTTTTGGGACTTATATTCTATGGTGATTGTAGTTTCAAATTTACCAATGTTGTTGTGGTTTTTCACATCAATTTGGATTCTTAGGGACATACAATATGATATGAACCAACTTAATTTTATGAGTTTTCTATACGTATCCTTTAAGAATTAATTTCCTGAGTTTCATTATTATCATGATATGATATGTTTCATTAAATTTTCTTATTTAATGGAGCATGTGACTCATTGTTACAAGAATTGGCATGGGTTTAAAATACATTCACATCATTTATCAGGATTATTTTATTTATGCTTCATATGATTAAATATTGTGATAAATATTTCAACAAACTCTTTAATTTTCATTTCATATGAATTTTTAGAAGAAATTTTTCATGACATCATATAATTTTATGAACATAGTATTCCAAAATAATTTATTTAATTAAAATCAGAATTATTTCTATGATCGGTCAAAAAAATATTGTTTCATATATTTACATGTTTTCAAAAAATTAATTATAAATTGATTTAATGATCATATTTTATTTTTAAATTCAATTTCAAACCTTTTTAATTTTGACTAATTTTTAAAGGTAAATTTTTGTCACATTTAAAACAAGTACTATTTGGCTGTTGCAGAATATTAGAAAGGAATAAATTTTTTAATGTGAATGAGATTTTACTACATCATGACCCCTCCATTTTATAATAATACATTATATGTTCCAATGACCAATTTCGATGAAAGTAATTTTAATATTTTTTGTGTTTAAAATTTTTTCTTTCAATATGACGTGATATTTTCCACATGAAATTATAAAATTATTTCTAAAATATTCCATTTTATGAATACATATTTATTTTAAGTGAAATATATTTTAAAAAAAATTGTCTTCATGAAATGTGATTTGAAATTTATAATGTATTTTTTCCCATTTATTTTTCCATGACATCTTTTAATCTTATTTATTCTATATGATATCGTATTATACTATTACTTATGATTTTATTGGGATATTAAGTACGAATACCATTTCTACTTTTTTTTATCTAAATGGTTTATGTTTATGATCAAAATATGTTTATAAAAACTATTTCTCTTCCATATATAAAAGAATATCAATATAAATATGAAACTATACCCTTTTTCCTTTGTTTATTTTATAATTAAATGATAAAATGATTGTGAAATCTATTTCTTTTTCACATGCTATTATATGGTGAAATTTTTATGGAATAATTTTCTATTAAATGATTATGATATGATAAATTATTAATGACATTTTTAGAATATTCATTAATAGACTATGTGATAGGCGAAGCATATATTTCCCACTAATGAATTTGGTAATGATGTATAACTAATGTGTAATGATTTTATTTGTAAACCTGATTACATATTCAAATTTTTATGTGTGAACCTCATTACATGTTCCTAAAATTATTCATGAACCTGATTATATAATTTAAATGTTCTACATGGTCATGAAATTCATATCATTAAGGTTTTATGTGGACCAGCTTGAGTGTCACTATGTTTTATTATTTTGATTGATTTAATGTCTTTATTTGAATTATTGAGCCTATTTTTAATTGTACATGTCCAAATTATTATAATACAATGTGTTTTTCAAAAATATTTTCATAATGAAAATTTTAAAACCACATCGATCATATTCATTAATTTCATAATGATTTATGTCTTACGATCATTAAATATATATTCCATAAAAAATATTCAGATCTTTGATATATATGGTATGTTTTACATTTGTTTTTTCCAAGTTGTTATACAATTATGATCATGTAATTGTTATGTATTTATCAAGTTTACCCTTAATGGGAAAATAATATAATCATTTTTGATGATTCTTTTCTTTAGATGTGATAAAGGGATTTATGTATGATATTTTTGTGGATTATAAAAGTTACAGACCATTACAAGAGTTGTTGAATTTTATTCATGGAAAAATATGATTTTGTATAGTATCTTCAAATAAACTATACCATTAAATTCATTGGGTTGGTATTTTTGAAATTTAAGGAATATTCATCTATTATGATTTGATAACTATGGACAATATGTTTGGGTCTATATTGTTGGTATTTGAGTATGGGATTATTAAACCATTTGAGACCAGGATGATACAACTTTAGAGAATGCCCAAGTGATATTCCATAGAATTTGTAAACATAAATGTCTAGTTATATATGTATTGATATATTTAGGGATATTTATGTGGGGAAGTCTAAGGATTATTCCAAGAATTAGTAATAGGACATGCAACAATATAAAAGTATTGATAATGTTATATAATAGTAAATTACATCCCTAAAAAGATTATAAACTTGTTTATGGCTTTGATAGTGACATACATATGTGTAATAACTCTGTAAATGGCTCACTGAGCTAGAATCGGTTATCACATGGTGCATAATAATGGAATTTTTAGACACCTAGGATGACAAAACAATGAGATATTCTTGGGAAATTCAAATAAATGTTTATCCATTATAAAGTATTTCAATAAATAAAATTGATGAACTAAGTAAATTTTATGTTTTTATGGAATTAAAATAATCTTTAATTATATAGAAATCCAATATATTTTTTTCTTTGCTGATTTGGTTCCTTAATATTATTTTATTTTCATAAAATATACATGTTGGTTTTAGATAATGGATAAATTTGTTGGAACCAAGATAATGTAATGAGATTCCATCGCATGAAAGAATTTTACTCATGAGAAGAAAAATATCATAAGATATGTTATGAGAATATACAATGATTTTCCAAAACATGATCTTAATATATAAATCATGATGAAGGTACACACGATTAAGGAATTAAGAAATGTATTTTCCTATCTATCACATGGAAACATCCACTATCTTTTAGTTGATAAATTTACCCACTAGATTATTAAAAATGGATTAGTACCAATTAAAATACACTTTTTATTTTCCTTTCTTCAAAGAATGAAATATTAATATTGGTTTTCCATCATTTGAATGGTTATTTGGATCAAAGTAGGACTCTTATTAAAAATATAAGGCATGTTAAACAAATATCATTATTATGTGGGATGATTATGAATGTTTTTTTTGTCAATATGTACATTTACTCGTATTATACATAGAAAAATAGAGATGAAATTCAATGAAATAAAGAAGGATGAATCTATCAGTACCTATGAAGACAATTTTATGAATCTATAGAGGTACACATGTGGTATAATTAGTCATCCTAGAAGTATTGTTGATATTTTATTTAGTGGATTCAAACCACATATCAACATGTTGTTATCCATAAGAGATATAGGATGATATGATGATGTCATTTGATGTGCAATAAAAGTGGGAATGGAAGAAACAAAAACTATTGGTTCTCTAGATAATAATATTAATATTAGGATAAATGGAAGCTTAAATTATATTTTACATGGTAGAATAAACCATTTACAACATTTTTATGTAAAAATAATGGCAAGGAGATCTTTGGAGATCACATAAATGGAATGATAATTATTATTAAGTATGGGTAGCCTATCCGTTTAGAAAAACAATATAGAAGTGGAGATAATATTTTACTAAATGAATTGAATTGTGGGAAATATCATTAAATATGCCACACACACTCAATTGTTTAAAATGAAAAATAGTTACTATAATTTGAAAATAAATATTATAATCTAATTTCTAATGAGGTTGATAATATAGAACAATCACTAAATACAAAGGAAAATTGGAATGTTTATTCAATCACATCAACTTATTCGGATCATGATAATTAAGGAACATCATAATGTGGAATATAATGTTGGATTTTGTATGAATGAACTCTATAAAAATATTTAATGCTTTCTTTAGTTATATTAAATTTTATTATAACACACTAAATAAATTTTAGAAAATTGTAATCACATTTTATACACTAAATCAACTTATGGTCATTAATAAGTTCAAGGATGAACTCATATTTCGAATGAATTCTTTTTGGGATACGAGAAGAGATTATTAATGGAAAAAAGGTTAATTATTTTTTTTGTAAAATATGTGGGTTTATTGTTGGTTTTTTATTTTTTCAATGTATATACATAATTTTTTGAGACATTATGGGTGATTAAAATTATTTATTAGTTGATCAGGGAAGGATATAGTTTAAAATCATTATATTCATTGGGATTCGATTTTTGGAATAATTTATTAGGAGATGACATAAGTTAAAATATTAATGGATTTAATTCTAATTTATTTTTACATTTTTTAGATAACATGAACTATATTCCATGGTATTGGAAAATATTTAGTGGATGAATGAATGTATTATGAATTTTATTATTATTATATTGCTTTAGTCCTAGAAAATTCAATATGAATATTAATTTAATTGTGTAAGGGATGATGTAAATTTAAATCTAAGAATAAATAATGTTTATAAATTTACTTATAATATAAATAGTCGTCGATCCCAATATATATTTTCCCCTCTGAAGCTATTGATTATAGTAGAAAAATATCTTATCAATTGGTTCTTCCACTAACCATTTCTCATATTCATTATTTATTACTTTTATCTATCATTTAGATGTATATAACTAATCTATCACAAACACTAAACCCGAAGGTCAAACCCCTTGATATTGATGTTTTATTTGAAGAAAATTGTGTTGATATCAAAGATCGCACAAATAAATTTCAATAAAACAAGGCCACACACAAGGTAAATATTTTATGGTTAAAAAACCAGGTTGAGAAATATATGTTGGATCCTTTGGATGTAATAATGAAATAGTATCATCGGTTTTTTGAATAAAATGATTGAATTTATTGAATGAAGCTCATATTAAGGGGGTTATAAATTCAAAACATCTGATTTTATGTTATTCATTTCAAATAGTTTTTTTCAGTGATTTTATATAATACACACATCCCTGAGTATTAATGATCCACAAAAAACCTATTAATATTTTTATATTAACAAAACCATTAAAACCAAGTAATTTATATTTTTATAAATATTATTATCATCCATATTAAAAATATTGTTTTTAATGTTTTTATATAAAGAATTTTTTTTGAAAAGTATAACATAATTTTTGGTAATGTCGTTATATGTTTTGAAAAAAAATATTTTTCAAAAAATAGTTTTATTGCTTTGGTGAAAAAAACAAATGAAATATAAAAAACTATTCATTTTTTTACAAAATAATTTTTCTACTATTCATGTAAAAATTTCTATAGGTTGGCATTTTCAGATTTTTTCTATGATGATTATGTTTTTAGTAGAATGTAAAAAATAATGGTTTTTTGTCAAATATGACTTTTAATTTATATAATATATAAGCTAACTTCTTATTCTAAAATTATATTGAAATTTAAAATTTTCAAATTGTATTTAAAAATAAAATTGATTTATTTTTGAATGATTTTAGAAAATAATTATTTATCTAATTTTTTTTTACTTGATGAATTTTCTCTCATTGGAAAAGAGATTTTTAATTTTATCAGGATAGTTTTTAAATTAAATTTTGTGACTATGCCGAATTTAAATTTTGACACCTCGATATTTTATAGTATGTATGTTCTTAAATAAATTCAATTTATTCGATTGCTACCGTATCTTGCAACACTATCTATAAACAAATAATGATATGCTACTAAATATTAACATGAAAATATGAATAGTAATGCGCCCATTATGAATAGCAACATGGCCACCAAAATAATATCATCAATTATAAAAGTATAATTTTTTATTCCTATTAATGAATATATTACTTATTTAAATCATTGAATAAGTAAATAAATGTTTTAAAAATGATAAATTATGTGTCTGTATTTATTTCAAATGTAAATGATTATATTAAATTATATAATTAAAAAAATAATGAATATAATTTTTTATAAAATATGGTAATGAATTTATAATTTGTTTTATTATAATTTTAATATATTTTTATTATACCATAACTGATTTTTCAAAGTGTTGAAAAATCTATTATTATATCAAAATAAAATTTTTTGTATAAAATGAATATTTTTTTAAAAAAAAATTCATATTATGAAAATTTTTATCTTAAAATAGAGTCCATTATTAAATAAACACATCGAAAAAATGGATACTATGAAATTTTGGGTTTTTCTAAAATAGTTGAATTCTTAGGAAATAATGATATACTATAATTGATATAATTTGACATTATATGATAAATAAATAACATTTTTAGTCATGGATGATTTATTCATGTGTTATGAAATAATTAGTTTGAATTCAAAGGATGTAGTAACTTTATTTAGTCATGAAATTCAACAATATTTATATCATGGAATAAGTAAATAAATTTTTTAAAAATGATAAATTATATGTTGGTATTTTTTTTCAAACATAAATGTATATTATAAATGATCTAATTAAAAAATGATGAAAATAATATTCTGATAAAATATGTTAATGAATTTATATTTTTCTTATTATAGTTTTTGGATATTATTATAATACCATAAGTAATTATTCAAACTTTTGTAAAAAATATTTTGATAAAGAAATCGATATATTTATAGGAAATAAATATTTTAATTAAAATAGTTTCCTTTTTTGAAATTTATTTTCATAAAATAGACTCCATTATTAAATCAACAATTCAAAAAAATGATTAAGGTGATGTTTTTTATTTTTCTAAAATAGTGGAATTTTTTAGTGAGCAATGATATACTATAATTGATAGTATTTGACATTATAAGATAAATAAATAAATTTTTGCTTCAGGGATGTTGTATTCATGTGTTATAAAATAAGTAGTTTGATTTCAAAAGCTCTGGTTAATTTATTTAGTCATGGTATTCAACAATATTTATATTCTTGAGAACAAACTAATTTAATTAATAATATGATTTAACTTGTATTTAATGGATTATGTCATGAAAATGTAATAAATAAATATAATTCTCATTTCAATATATTTCATATGCGCTATTTATGAGTATTTATAGCCTATTCCCATAATCCATTCATTGGATTAATGATTTGATCTTTGTAAGGGAGTTCGTATCAATTTCAAATTCATTGAATCGTAAATGGTTTTATGCCCCTAATAATTTTTATGTGGTGTAGCTACTACCCCTAGTGAGATCAATTTTAATTTGAAATTATATTTCTCTTAACTATCCATATTGTTTGTACCATTTATGTACCAATTATATAAGTCATATATTAATTTTCCATACGATGTTTACATTGAATGTTGTTTTACCATGAGAAAAATAATAAATATGTATCCTCTACTAAAAAATGATATTTTTATTATTAATAGAGTTCTTCAATTATATACATATTATGTATGAATAGTGCTTTAGAAATGTTGTGACATTTGAGGGCATTAATTATTTATCCCTTCAATGTATCGAGTAATATTCCAACTAAGGATGCAGTCACTAGGGCCCCAAATTGGTTTTTCAAATGACCTCAAGAACCCCTATCCAAAGAGAAGAGGTTGCTAACTAGTAGTGATGTCTTATTTTCAATCATGGGGTGAATATTCCCTATTAATCATAGTTAAACACCAACTATAATAAATAAACCACAACCAATTGATATAACATTAACAATAATAATATCAGTATCACTGTATTACTATAACCAGATATATAATATCAAAATCAAAATGTTGATAGCCATGCCAATGCATATTTCAAGTGTCAAATATAGAAAACCCAAATCAAATAAAGATCCTAAAATGTCCCAATTGGGTCCTAAACTAGGTCATTTTCTTGCATTTATGTACCATACCATATCATCTATCCAACCTAGGGCCTTTTCCCTTATCCCATCATGAAAACATGAAATCTATTCAGGTGTAGATCTAGAAGCCTGAGTATGTTATGAGTACGACTCAATAGACCACCACTCATGATGTCAAAAACAATATGATGTCGATAATGTTTTATACAGATTGTATAATGGATATATAAACTCAAAAAATTTATTACAATACATTTATTAATATATAATTTATTTAAGCACATAACCCTTGGCCTCTAGAGGACCCCTGAACCACAATTCCTACTTCATCCATTACTGATGTCAGAACCACATCATATATTAAATCCTCAATTCATTATAATGCAATGGGATTTCATTATACATTAATTTCAATTCACAACATTGTCACTTGGAACCTTTTGTATATTTCTAATACCATAGATATATAATTTCATTTCTAGCACACTTTGGATACATGGAGTATCCTCCCATGTCAAACTCCTGATGGGTATTTGGATCCTAAGTCCCAATACCATATAAATATTGACATACATGTATTTGGGTATAGAATTCAATTTTTAGCAACATTGTTGTCATTTGGAGCATTACCCCATGTCCCACACAACAATTATGCATCAAAAAATATGTCCCATATGACATGTAATTTAGGGATAATCAACACTAAACGTCTAGAACATTCCACAATGAATACTTTTATTAATTTATTTAATAATAATTTTACCCACATCGAATAAATGTATAGTCCAAACAATTCTAACTTATAAATTAAAAAAATTATTAATTAATTTAACAATCTATACAACCTAGTAGTCAATTTAACGAATAAATATAATAATTAATTACAAAATATCATTACCCTTATAAATAATTAAAACAAAAATTATTTCAATCACATTCCCAATATTAATATTCCAATCACCAACACCAATATTAACTATTCATAATTCAAAATCTCTTGTTTAATTATTTAAAATTATAATTAATTCAGTTGGAAACCCATGTTATAAAAAAACCATTTCAATTCTATAATTATATACAAGTAATTAAAATCATTACAATGGGATTTGTATAACAATCCACCATCTCATGTTTGATGAAGAACGATCACAAAAAAATATACCAAATTTAAGTGGATCATCTGAAATCATGATGAAGAATGGTATTTAGATCTGAATACTAAATCCAATATAAAATAAATCAATATCTAATAATCCTTGATCTATATCCACATCCAATAGTGTAACACATCCCCCATTATCTAGAATGAGGAGGGGAGATAGAGAGACATCTAAATGAGAAGAATTACATACCCATGTAGTGAAAATCATTAATCTAGGAATCAAATAACAAATTATGGAAGTCACAACCCTTATTAAATCATCCAAATTCCTGATAATTCATGATAATATGATAGGTGTTGAGTGGGGTCAATTTTGAATTGCTATAGGGGTTTCATAAATTTTAAAATTATTTTTTTGGGTGAATTTTAATCCCATGTATGGTTAGATGGGCTGGGTGACATGATTTTCTAAACCATGCTCTTTAACCTAGATCATATTATATGCGGCTTTCATGTTTTATAATTATTGGTGAATTGCTTAAAAAAATTTACTAGGTATACAGTCTATGTCTTTGAGTAGTGAATGGTCTATGAGGCCAAGGATCATAGGATGGTAGAACCTTTCACTAATTGTGCACATCCCACCTCATTCCAAAATTTTCATTTTTAACCAAATTCCCCCAAGATAAAAACAAATAAAAATTTAACATAAAACAAGGAAGAAATTGTACATATAAATGATCATGATACATAATTAAAGAACATCATGACCATACAATCTCCCCACCATATAAAATCATTTCCTCAAGTTACCCTCCAATGTATCTCTAAGATTCTGAGTTAAAAGGATCAGGCAAGTGATCCAACATATCTACTTATCTCTCCCTTGATTCCATTAAAATCCCGATCATGTCACCAGAATACATGAACTGTCATCACAGTATCCCCATCAATACTTTCTCAATTCCATCCAACATAGGGACCAAATGATCCTTTAATGATGCATTTCTCCCACGAACAACCTCATTTACATTGATCACATGAGAAGGTTTGATTTGATACACAATAAATTATGACACGTGAAAAATATCATTAATAGAATTGTAACTTTGTGCAATATCCCATCAGAATCCCACCATCTCGATTCTATCAAGAACCTCAACTGGTGCATTAATCTCAGTCACCAGCTTACTTTGCCTCTACATCCGGCAATGACCAAACAAAGGATGCACTAGAAGTAATACATCATCACCCTCTTTATACAATTGGGTTCATCGATGTCTATCATCGTAAAAATTTTCTCAACCATGTGCAATATCCATAAATTTTCGAATCAACTAAACTTTCTCTGATATCTCATACACGAGACATAGTCCCACCAAATCTGACTCACATGCCTCTATCAATTATAGTGGTAATTGTTATGGTCAACCATAAATATCATCATATGGTGCCATCTCTATCATTTCCTTATAAATATGGTTGTAGGTTAAGTATAAAATTCTAGGTGATTTTGGAAAGACCCATTTATGTTTTGGAAAAATTCTTGAAGCATATCCTCATATAGGTGTAAAGTATGTTTGAATATCCATATGTATTTGGGTTTATTTTCATACTCATCAAAACATGTTTATGAAGATCCTTTATTAATCCCTTCTAGAATAACAATGTAAATCATGAGTCATAGTCTAAAACAATATTTCATGGAACCATGTGCATACAGATTATTTCCAAAGCATACAACTCTACCAACTAATCCACTAAAAAATCTCATATATACAGAAGTTATGCACTACCTTATAAAAATTTTCCACAATCACCCAAATAGTGTTATTCTTTAAAGGTGGCCTTGGGTGACCCACAACAAAGGGAATGATATCATCATCCTACATCCATTCTATAATAAGAAATAGGTTAAGTAAACCACAAGGTCATTGATATTGTTTCGTCACCAATTTTTTAGTGAAACATCATTTCACAAATCCAGATATAACATTTTTTAATTCCCCTCTAGCGAAACAATTATCATAAGTCTCGATACATTTTTTTCAAACCAGTATGTAGCACCCACATTGAGGAATGAAATTCCAATATCGTCTCCTCCGGTATACTCATACGTAAAACTTGTTGATTATTTAAATAGATGATATCATCATTATTTATAGTGTATTATGATGGCTTAACACCACCATCAATGAATTAACTAAAGTTAAAAAATTCAAAATCCTCATACTATCTATCATTGATAAATAATGAAAGTATAGAATCCACAGAAACAAATATAATATTCATCTTCTCCTAACTGTACATAACAAAAAAATTCATTTCAAATGGTAACCTCATTATCTTCGACATAGAACTAGACACCCAAACTACCTTAGACTGAGCCTTGCAAATAAGAGAATCAACAACGTTGATTCCATTCTTAGCAATATATTCTAGTTTAATATTGAATGATTTCATATGATGACCCCACATCTACTTCTAGAGATTCAAATATCATTGTGAGATGATATACATAAATATATTATGAAAAATAAAAATATTTAACTTATCACCCAACAGATAATTCATAGACAAATATAAATAATTTAACACTATATCTTACATGGGGTTGTGTATAGGGTAGTTCCATTCATGAGGCCTCAACTGTAGAGGCCCATAAGCCAGAACATGATCTCCCAGCTTCAAAACAGCTCTGAGTACAATCCTAGAATCATCGCGAAACACTTTATACACTTCACCAGTGTTATTTAAGATCCAAAAATTTTAGGCATTTGTTTTCATATTCTTGAAATAAATATGAAAAGTTCAAGTTCATTATTATGTTATCCCATAATTTATCAAGAATGAATGTTTTGTTATGAAGTGGTAAAATTCAAGAATAAACCTTATATAGCATTCAATAAACCCTTAAAAGTTATGTATATTGAAAAATTTCATAGAATTCACCCAAGATAAAACTACCTTATCCTAATATAGGTCCACTGAAACACCTTCCTATGACATGATGTGACCTTAATAGTGTACTTTATCAATCCAAAATTAACACATATATAGATTTTTGTAAATCGGGTTCCCTCCCAATGTAATCAAGATGATATCAAGATGTTGTTCATGATTATCAGGAGTATTGTATTACCCCAATATATAATCAACAAATAATATCAAAAAACGTTATAGGTACGGATGAAAAATTCATTTCATCATGGATATAAACACATCTAGTGAGTTTTCATACCAAAACAATATCAGAATGATCTCATATATACCATAAAAAATTCTTCAAGCAGGCATTGGTAAATGAGATGAATGATCTCTAAATTGATGATACCATAATTAGAGTTAATATTTAAAAGGATACAAGCTCCCATAAAATATTAAAATAGACTGTCAATACCTAGATGGTGATATCAATTTATCACAGTAATATGATTTATCTTCTGGTAATTAACACACATGTATAATGTATCATCAGCCTTCATGGAAATAGAAATAGAGAACCCAGTAGATACATACTCGGACAGATAAATACCATATCCTCCAACTATTCTATTTTATTATTATGTTATTGATGCTCTATTTTTTCCATTCTATACAGTCAAATAGATTCTAGATCTGATCCATGCAAGTGATCAATTTTAATCTCTAAATCACCCTCTAGTGCAATCTCTGAAAATTATTCTGAAAAAACATCGTGAAACATTTCCACTATGAATGGATTCCGTCAATTTTTTCACATCATTTTTGTAAAAATTAACTAGAAATATTGGTGGTTTGATACAATATTTGATAGTGGAATGGAACATCATATGGAATATTGATAAGCCATTCTCAATAGTGAACATATATGTCACATCTATGAGATGTAAATGTAATCTTCTTATAGTAACTATATATATAGGCTTTCTATGCAGCAAAATATCCTATCACAAAAATTAGGATGATGTTTGGAATTTGAGTTTATAAAAATTCCACTGAATCTAATACTCCAGAATTTCGAGAGAACACCCCTTACACAAATAGATGCACGAGATGGCACTCCCAAATTTGAATCTATATTCAACACCACACTCAATAAATCCTCCCAACTTAACAAAAGATACAAATTTTCAATAGAAATAAAACATTTAGAGGAACCAGTAACAAAACAAAATCACTATCTACCATTGATGATTCAAAAAAATATTATTATCCATTGTCAATGGTCCAGCCTTGGTATCCCCAAGGGTAGAATGAACTACGTATAATTTTCCTACCCCAAATCAGTGTGATGAAGTCTAGATATCCTAAGTTACACCAATATAATAATATGGGTGCTCTTCCCCATAAGTACCTCATCCAATTCCTTTATCTCCTTGTGCTATAAAACTGCTGCTTCAATACTGAGATGTTGTAGAATATTACAATCCAAAATTTTTGGAGATATATAGTTGTATCATAGAGGCCCATATTTCAAATATTAATTAAAATTATCTCTAGATTATCCATCCAATAACAATATGAACACTTAACTATATGTTTGGGAAACTGTCAGAAAATGGGGCCCAGACTACTGCACTGGTGTTAATGAACTTGGTTATGATACAACAAAACTGACCAATCAATCTAGACACCATACATTCTACTAAATGTGATGAGATTCTCATAACAATGCCTTTTTATAATTGAAATATGTAAATACTGATTTCCTAGATAGAAAAACATAACTTCCACTAGAATTCACCTTATGGTCCACCTCAGATATGAATGCTTGATTCACCACATTTGAAAATTTTTTCCAGCTGAAGATTTTCACATATGTCATAATTCCACAATTAAGAACATCCTAAAAAAACTTTTTCACAGTGGCCTCATCTCCATGAAATGATGGATAATGGAACAAGATACCTATAAAGCGTCCAGAATAGTCGATCACATTAAATCTCACATAATAAGCCTCATGAACTCAACTATTATTTTTCACCTCAACATCACTAGATTAAAGTTCTCCAAGAACAGATCTTGGATGTATTTACACACCACAATAACTAGATGTCCATTCGGAGATTGAATGTCATATCATCTCATTGCTTGACATAATAAAAAATATCAAAAAAACTAACTCTCTTCTCATTAGGATTCTGTAAAGTGTTATAAATTGTCAAGATGTATTCAATCGAAAACGCATATGCCTCATGTCCACCATATCTAGTGAATGTTAGAGGGTGATGAAACATGAACTATATCTATATATAAAACATGATCCCCACAATCCTACATGGGTCACCATCTATGAATTAAATAAATAGGGATATTTTCTCTCTGAAATTATCTCAGATGTCCACACCCATCACTTCCAGTGCATCAGGATTCAAAAATAAAGGTTCATCTCGGTCCATGCCCTCCTATCATTCTCTCATTAATTGTTGTTTTGGTGTCATAACTCTATAATTATAAACAAATATCTTGGGACACATATCACTACAATATCATTCTTACATAAAAGGAATAAATCAAAAAAAATCCAAAACAATTAATTTCCACAAACCCTACAACATGGTTGAAAAATAATTGTTAACACTACCCTGAACCATCATATATCACTATCTTGGATAATAAAGTGAAAAATTATTCTAATTTTTAAATTTTTATAGTAGAATCCCTTTTATTCACATTTGGAGTTATTTATTAATTTTACGATTATTGTTGTACATATTTCCATTTATATCACACAATCATTGGAAAAATATTCACGTTCAACAACTCACTTAAAATTGATTTCCTCATGAATGATTAAAATGATAAATTTGACAAAATAATCCTATGAGACGTGAATGATTCATGAATACTCATCTCTCCCTCCATAGGTATATTGGGTTTCCCCATACATGGGTTAGCTACTCTCATGGACGAACATGTAGCCAAGTCTCAAATAACTTTAATCATCTTTCTAACATTCCAAATTAGTAAGAGATAAGAAAAGAAATAAAATTTTGTTGTGATACCACATTATAACATCCTATTTCTGGTAAAACACACTAGGGTCGTGAGCCAGTCAGTCACATGACCTCATGCACACCTCCCTATATGCCAAATGCTACTTACAAGATGAGAGAGCCTATTGTTGATCACGGGTTGAGTATAAAATCATTATTAGATAAATAAACCAACATAAATAATAATCAACAAAAAATGATATAACTAGAACCATAATAATACTAGTATTATAGGATGATCAAAATTGGAAATAATATATCAAAACTAAATTTTAGAAATTCCATTGCAAAATATATTTTGACTATCAAACATGGAAATCCAAAAATAAACAGATCCTAATAACTCCCAATTGGTCATACACTATGTATATTTGCATCATCTATCTCTAATTTGAAATCATCCATATAACCCATCTCATTTAAAATATCTTATCCAATGAAACATGAAATATATTGACAAAAAAATAAGGAAAACCAATTAGAAATTGAGTACAACTCAGTAGGCCACATACAATGGTGTCTAAATCAATATACATTCATTAATAGATTGTACAGTTGTATACAGAATAAATAAAAGAAAAGTGTAAAAACATAAATTTATTCTGTTACATTATATTTAACCATATAAACCTTAGGTTATTGAGGGATACAATCATCAATACCTTCTTTTTCCCTAATTTATGTTTGAACAATGTCATATATTAAATCAATAATTCATTATAATGGAACAAGTTTCAATTATCCATTCATTCCAATTCACATTACATACACATGGATCCATAGTCCAATGCCACTATCATGGGTTTAGAATATCATGTCTAGCACCATGATGGTATTTTTGGATCATTCTACATCCCACACCCCATATGTACTTGTTTAGTCATTCCATGTCCCTTATAAATATTCATATTAACACATTTGGTTCTAGAATTACATGTATAACACCCCCATGGGTTTTTGGGGTGTTATCCCATTTCCCACACCGCATTTCTCAATCAACACATATATCATATATGACAAATCATTAATGGCTGACAAAATTAAACCTCATATTCTATTCCATAATTAATATATGTTTTAATTAATTTATTATATAATTAATCAACTTCTATCAAATTCACAATCACAACAATTCTTGTTATTTAATTGAATAATTAATTATTTCATCTTATAATATCAACAAACAAATAATTAAATTAATGAATAATTATTCCGTCTAACTTAAAAATCTATATATCTTCACAACAAAAGCAACGATTAATTGTTACAATTTATTTCATGATATCAATATACCAATAATAAAATCAACAATTAGTTATTCATAAAACTAAATTCATTTATTAATTAATTTTCCAAATTAATTATTTCAATTATCATACCAATTTTCTAAACTGATAATAATAATTTAAAAATAACATTCACATAATGAAATTAATGACTATAGGATTTGGATAATATAAAACTGACCTCATTTTTTAAAATGTATAATCAGTAATGGATATACATTATTAAGATGAAAAACTGAAATCATGGGAAATAAATTGATTTAGATCGGAATAATAAATCTAGGATCAAAGGATTCAACATATAATAATGAAATATATTTATCTAGATTAAATAAGGAAAAAGAATAATTCTTTTTTCTAAAAGATGAATGGGAAAGATATATAAAAGAGAAGAACATCGCACACTATTTTCTAAGATCCTATATCTGGGAATTGAATATTTAAAAATGAAAGTTGTAATACTTAATATATTTTACGTGAGACTTTATAATCCTGAATAATAATATGTATTTTGTGGGAGTTGATTTAGGAATAATTTCTGGGTTTTGAAATTTTTTGATAAAAATTTATGGTCATTTAAATAATTTGCACAATTAATATTATGGGGAGAAAAATATTCTAGACCAGATGTTGTTACCATATTCATGTTATGTAGGGGAATCAATTTATAATTTTTGGGATCCTGATTTTAAACACCACTTTCTCTTCATACAATCCTTCTTTGTGAGGGGTTTCATGATTTTGTAATCTAGAGTGCATATTTTGGGAACACCATGGGCCAACAGGGAAGATACCCTCTTCCGTAAAAAATTCAACATTTTTTCCAAAAACATCGAAACATAAGACCAAACTAAATTTATTCAACTTAAGAAAATGAAATTTCATATAATTGAGCATTATACATATCTAGAAACGGTCTTGATCTGGTTCATCAAAAGGTATCATGAGATAAAACAATCTTTGAAAAACCCTTCACAATTGTTTCCAAACAGATTCATATGGTTTTTAACCAAGGACATAAATAGTACTGTTAATGGTCTTAATAGTAGTGGTTCATGTTTGAATTACATGACTTAAAATAATTAAGCATTTACTTCATTCATAATTTAGTTATTATTATCGATGACATTATTCACTATGACCAAATTTATGGATGAATTTTCACTCTGATTTTTTTATTAAAATCCATTTGTTTCTTAGATATTTACCATTCCATATTGATAATTCTATTCTTTATTATGATTCACATTCTATTTATTCTTCTTTCTGATATATTTATCCCAAAGTAATCATTTCAGATTACCTTTTATTTGTTTTCCTCTATATTTTATTGAATAAGATATACTGAAATTTATGTCAATGAAGTAGTTTATTAAACATTTTTATGTTTAAAGATAAATTTCAATTGTAATAAGGGAATTGTATATGTATCTTATTCAATAAGACTACTAAAATGACTGATCATTGGTGATATGATCTCTTGTATCTATACTATTGTAAAAAAATAATCAACTTCTCTGTGAAACTGGGGTCTGGGTTGTTACAGCTGCTCTAAATGATGGTCTATGAAAACTTATGCCAATATAAGTTTCATAAACATGAGAAATTCAATATTTTCTTACATTTATTATTTCCCAAATACTCACGATGATTATTAGCCACATATGGTTTCCCATTATTTAGTGATTCTTTCTAATTGAGTATTCAGAAATGGTACCTATGGAATATGTAGTTTTTAACAACTGATAAAGTCAATACAATATGTGTTAGATCTGAGATGATTGTGACCCCAATATTATATCCTACACCGGATATGGAGAATAACCACACTACACCTATGATGGATCGTTTCATGCGACTGATGTTGCCGTGTTTGAGTGAAACTACCCCTCCAATGGTAGTTGGGAAATTGATCATGGTCATTTAAAAGATGTTTCTATTATTGGGATTTCATTAAATCGAAAAGGTAGTAATATTAGTATATTTCCTCAATGGAGATTATAATCAATATTGGTATTTGATCTTCAATACTTGGGAGTGAGATTTAATTGAACAGACAGAATTTAAATCGCTTAACGAAACAATGTTCAATAGAAAATTCTCTTATTTTAAATGAACTAAAATGAAGGGAAACTCCCATAACATTAAGAAAAAATTGTGATGAGAGTTATATAGTGGTCGAGGATAACTTTATAGAATTATCCTAGAATGATAAATATTACATAAGTTATTCCAAATTATAGAATGATCATTTTATTGAAAGAATTATGCTCTTTCTCTGAATAGAAATGACTTCTCAAACATTATAATCATATGTTGAAATAGTTTTATGATCCATCAAAATAGACAAAATATTTGGAATATCCAATATGTTAAACGGAAATCAAGAGAGAAATATGACATCAAATATTAAATAGAATTTTAATGTATCATGGATGATGATGGTAATGATTAAATTACCATTATGAAAATGATATGGAAAAAATAACCATTGGAAATACATGAAAGGAATTTAATTATGATATACGTAATATAAATGGTTCAACATGATAAAGAATCCCACAGGATAAATAAAATAAATGATGTTAAATACATCATCTACAAATAAATGCTTCATTGTTCAAATCAATATCACAAGTATCCGCAGATTAAACCACCTTTGTGAGAAAGGGGAGATGGAAAGAAGATGTGATCACCACAACTGAAGTAAAATTACCCAATGATTTGGTAGAATTAATATTAGTTCTATAATAAAATATATCCAACACGTTATATGATTCTGGGTAAACACAATCATTTATATATACACTATTTTCTAAAAAAAGGAAATTTCCATTTTTTTAATAAGGGAGTTGTATGTAAGATTAACTAATGGACATATCATTATAAAAAAATCTGTTAGACTATTCACATTATAAAAAATAAACATACATTATTTCCCACCCATATCATCATTCCAATTTTTGAATTTTATATAACAACCATTATGAACTAGATTTCAAATTTTGATGTGAAATTTGATACATGATGAAATAAATTATGATTTATAAGGATGATTTATAATTTCTTATTATTAGAGAAGATAATTCATAATCTGATGCTTATCTATATCCACCCCTAGATGCATCACTAAATGAAAATATTAAGGATGAACCGAAAATAATAACTAGGGATGTAGAAATTAATCATTAATTTTAGGATGTACCAATTGATCAAGTATTCAGTTAATTATCTCTTAATGAATAACATCGACACCCAATTGCCTAATGTCAAGTTTACCATTGAGTTATTACAAGATGCATGTACAACCTCAAAGTATCCTTGTTGGATTGATATTTTGTAATTAGTGTAGCTAATGAATGAAAAATATGTGTTTAGTAATCAAGTATTTAATAAACCTAGTGTTTCCCTATTGGGATGCCATGATATGTTATGTAAGAGAATGTCTGATCCATCATGTTGTAAATAGACTATAGAAAAATTAATTATATTACAATAATTAAAAAGTTGTTTAAACCATTGATTTGTGATTAATTTAATCAACATTATAAAGATCCAAATTTAATGATGATTTCATATCACTGTAGGGATCAATAATTTTTTAAAAAGATGTTAAATATTCTGAAGATATATTATAAGAAAATTTATGGACCTCAAGAATTTATCGTTATTCTATTTGGATTGACCAATACACCATCAATTATTATGTATTTTATGAATATAATAATAATGTAATATCATGAAAATATTGTTGTTTTATTCCATAATGATATTTTATTATATTATTAAACATATAAAGTCCATTATAATTACTTGAGGATCACTCTTGAGACTCTTAGAAGAAAAACAGTTTACATTAAATTTAGTAAGTGTGAATTCTGGATTTTAAAAATTTTATTTCATGATCATATTATCTATAAGGAAAAAATAATAGTTAATTTTATAAAGATAAATTCATTCCATGAATATCCTTTCCCTATAATAATAACTATGATATATAGTTTTGGTTGGTTTTGCAGGTTATTATATTTATTTTTGTTCAGAATTTTGATAGATTTGTAATCCCATTAACCAAGTTCATATGTAAATGGGTTATGTTGGTGTAGAAAAAATTATGTATTGAATGTTTAGAAAAATTAATAATTTTATTATTCAATTCTAGGTTTATGACTATGCACAAAAATGATGGGTTTGGGATATATAGTAATGCCTCAAAGAGAGGACAGTGTTGTGTCCTTTTGAAAAATGGTAAACTTATTTCATATGCATCAAGGAATTTGACGATTGTTGATTAAAATTTGTAAAATTATGATACCGAGTTAGCAGATTTAATCTTTTCTCTGATGATATAGATAAAATATCACTAAATCGAATGATGTGACATATATACATATCAAAAGAGTTTGAAATAAAACATTAAACATAAATAACTCTACATTAGGTAATGATGAAGGCTTGAGTTACTCAAATTTAATTATTTTTATATACACTACCTCTAAAGATATGAGAGTAGTGAAATTAAATGCTTTATGTAAGAATGGTGATTATCTTCTAAGCTATATGTGTATTGAGAATGATCGTATGATTTATTAATGATGTATTTTTGATTTTTTATTGAATTGGAAGGAAGACCCCATTCTCAAATAATTACGAAACCATATTAATTTGATAACATTAAAACCTCTAAATAAACGGAATATAATTTTATAGATTAAATTGATGCTGTGAATGATGGATGATTGGAGGATATTATGTTTGATAATGGAATTCTAAAATTTGGAATGTGGTTATGGATTCCATCAACACCCGAGCAAGAAATGGTAATTATTGTATGATTCTCACAGATTGAATTTAATTATGGAACCTGGTTGTACAATGATCCTAAAGGACTAAAAGAACCATTTTTTTCAGATAATATGATGTAGATTATTTCTATATATGTATCAATATTTCTATTTTACCAATAATGAATGTTGAGAGTAAATATCCTACAAGATTTATGGAACCTCTACTAATTTATATGTGTAAGTGGGATGAAATTAATTATTCAAGTCATCATTGGATTACCATGAACCCCTATAATTAATGATATGACATGGGTTATTATTGATTTCCCTTTAAAATTAGGACATTTTATTGATCTAATATAATATTTACATCTTGACCATCTAGAAAGACGATATATTAATGAATATATAAAACTTTATGGCGCACCCCTAACATAATGTTTTAGTGAAGATCTCTATTTATCCTTATTATTTCATAACATTATTTATAATGATTCAAATAATGAGTTCCATTTGTGTACATATTATCACCTTAAAACTATCAGTATTCTAAAACGAATATTGAAAAATTGGAAGATATAATTATACCATGATTATATAACATTCTTGGTATATGTTATCATTATTTAACATTTTTTTTTATTTTCTTACTATAATAGTTTAATTATAATTTTCAAATGTAGTCATCAGAAGCATTATATGTCATGGGATTCCCTAATAGAACATTTTTTAAGAAAAATATGGTGAAATGAAACCTATTTCACAATATCATGTTGAATTTTCATTGAATAAAGGGAATACTATCTAGAATCGTATTATAGAAAATTAATAAAGGAAAATGGGTTATAGAAAAAGCATGGGAATATATTTCTTATTTTAAGGGGTAGAATCAAGTATTTATGAACATGTATCCATGGAAGGATATCATAGGTTTTAGTATGAAAGGGAAATAGACATCCATGTACATTTGAACATTTCATGTTTTATAATGAATTAGAGCTGTAACTTACTGATTTGAAATTACACAATGACTCTCCAAATATCATGATGTGTTCCACATATCATTATCAAATAATGAAAAAAATAGACCCAAATAAAATAGTCAGCTATAATGAAATAGAAAATAAACCTAATTTTCATTAATAGGAAGAACCTATTAGGACTCTTCATACATGAATGAAAGTTTTGAGAAACATATGACACGGCTGATAATAGATAATTGGAGAAACCATAAAATGTAATTAGCAATGTTGAAACCTGTGGATGTTGTGATGAAGAACCCCCTAATATTTTTAGTTGGAAACATTAATGAATAATTTCATTGACTATATTTTCAACATATGGATCAATATAGCACACCACAATTTTGTTATATATATCTTACAAATATTCATTTCATTTTATACCTTGTGTTTCACCCAACACTATGCTTAAATGATCATTATTATATTGTTATATTTTATCATAACTATTAAAATAGTAGTACGACCATTAGGAATAGTAATGTGAAAATTATAATAATATCCTCACATATGAAAGTATAATTACAAATTTGGTATCTAAAAAATGAAAATATAATATATTTACATTATATAATTATTAAATAAATTATTTTAATATTGTAAGGTTAACTCTTTATATTTTTATGGAAACGTAAAGATTATATACAATTTTACAATTACTAAAATGATTTAAACTTAGATATATTTTAAAAAATATATATTAATGAATTAGTATTATTTTTTCATTATTATAGGACAATTATATTAGACTATAATTATGTTTTCAAATTGTTGTAGAGTCAATTATAATATTACAATCGGTATTTCTTGAATAAATGATGATTTTAATTAAAAATTATTTTTTCAAATTAAAAAATTATTTCTTAAAATGGAGTACTTTTTCAAATCCACACATAAAAAAATGGATAGGTTGAGAATTATGGTTTTTTCTAAATGTAGTTGAATTTTTTTAGTTACAAAATATTTTAATTTAATGTATTTAACATTGTAAGTTAAATAATTTAATTTTTCATCATCAATGATGTAGGGAAGATGTAACCAATTATTTTTCCGAAAAATAATTATTTACATAAAATATTTAGACATGGTATCCAACACTATTGATAGTGTTGTGACAGAATAATCACCTAATGAATAAAATAATAATAAAAACACCCTTATCCCTCTTATAAATACCCCCATGACCACCACATATCCTTTTTCCTTTTATGATTTGAATATATTCTAATTTAATCCCAATTAACCTCCCAAGGTTGTTACACATTTTTCAGACCAAATGGTATTACCTAAATCCAAAATACAACTTTCTATGGGTTGTTCCCTTGGAGACGACATTCAAGATATATAATACTCCTTATTTCTAATTTTTTTTCCATCATTTAATTATTCTCTCATCACCTACCATATAAATAGTGAAATGATAACTCTATTACTATATATATATACTGTTATTTAATTATTTAAATGGAATATCCATAATCAAATATATTATCTCGTACTTTTATTCTATAAATGAAAACATAATTTTTTACGTATCGATTCACGACATTCATGGATGCTGAGTTTTCATTTCCTATTAATGACATTATGGATGTTCATAAAATGAATATTATATTTAAATAATATTTTCATATAAATATTTTTATTTATATAATTTCATATAACAAACATATTATTATTATATTACATAAAACGATACTTGTTCTAAATGGTTGTAAAAGTACCCAAAATAAATTAAAACATTTTCATCATTTTTTATCCAACGAATCGTCATAATATAAATATTCAAATTATATATTACACCATTTAAAATTATAGAACTTAATTAATAATAAATAATTTCATTTCTTTAGTTTTCCTTATATTTTAAAAGAACTCCCATAATTATACTCAGGGGTATCAACAACAAATCCAAGAAAAGAATGCTCCTCAATCAATGAAATTAAACATTACAACTAATAGATTTTGAAATAAGTGAACATAATAAGATTATAATAAATCAAATATATGTTTTATATGTTATTAATTAAATTATTAATGTATGTAATTTAATTATCTTGGAATTAAGTAAATGTTTTATCTTTTTTTAGATATAAGATATGAGTTTTTCTATTCTCAATTTTACTTATGTGAGATATATTATTTAATATGCACTTATTACTTATTTTTGTGGTATATTTACATAATATTGAAACATATCTTGTTTAATAACATTATAATTTAAAAATTAAATGTTTTATTTGATAGTTATTACCTTTATAGTGAAAATGATTCGACTTATGACATAGTGTTAAGGGTTTTCCCGCCTGCCATTTTCTGCATTGAGAAATATGAATTATTCACCACTAAATATTTTTTGTCATTCATATAATAGAATTTAATTTATCATTACATGAATCTATTTTTCTTCATCATATTGGATATTTTATTTTATGATCAATAATTATATGGTATATACGATTCAACAGCTTAAAAAGTTGTATAGATTTCGTCACTCAATTTCAATTCATTGGATTAAGAATATATTACATTGAATATGTCATCATAAGGTTATGAGTAAAAATATATTTTAATTATATTATAGTATATTTCAATTTTTGGAGATTTATAGTGATTAAAATGAAACTATTTATTTGATAAATGAAATTACATTTAGAAGGGAATTCATACCAATTTCCATTTTTTGATACTTGTTAACATTATTCAAGTAATCACTTTTTTTATGGTGTATCCACTACCACCTTGAGATCATTTTTTTAATTTGATTTTATGTTTCTATTATATATTCCTATTTCTAATATCATGGATATGATTATTTTCTAATACATATAACATTTTTAAATATGGTGTTTACATTTAATATTGTTGTAATTACGGAAATATTAACCAATATTAATTCTATATTCAATACATATATTTTCATAACAAATTTTTTTTCAGGAATAAATAATATTTAAAATGAATTATTTATAATTTCAATGAAAAATAGGGTACCACATTATATATCTCATTGACGCATGTACAAGTCTAGTGAGACAATACAGTTGGTAACAAACCCATTGTGTTTAATTTCAAATAGAATAAGACAAGTTTCTACCTACAAATAGAAATTATATTTTGAATGTTCATGATAGTAGTGGTTTATTTTACATATGCAGGTTATCCAATAATTATTAGTATCATTCATTCATTATTTATTTCCTAAAATCTATGAAATTTACAAATTGAAAAAAAAATATTACTACATTTTCATTATCAGTTAATGGATTAAAAGGATGTGTTTATCACATATTTACTCTTCCATATTTATTATTAATTATTGATTAGGCTTCACTTATAATGTGTTCATATTTCCTATATATGATACCCTTACTGACTAGTTGATCGCACCCATTTATTATTCAACCTTCCCTAGTTTATGAAGAGGGGATATTTGAATGTCTATCAAGGAAGTGTTTTATTTTCCTTTGTTTTTTTCTATGATCAATTTCCAATGAAATAATGGAATAATGTATGTATATAGTTCTTTTATAATACCATACCTTTATATCCTTGGTGATATGATCTCTTCTATCTATGACATTGTATTAAAATAACCACCGACACTATGCTACTGTGCTTAAGGTTGTTACAGTTGGTATGAAAGTTGGTTTTGTAGAAACCTTATGAACTAAAGTATAGATAAAAAAAAGAATTTAAATAATTATTTATAATGTTTTGTATTCTCAATACTCATTATGGTTAAAGGATAACTGAGTGTGTACGCATATTTACTGATTGTTCCTAATAGATGAAAATGAATCAACACCCCATAACAGTGTAGGTATTTCCTCATTGATAATATTGACATAATTGTTGTTGGTGATATGTTGATCATGACCATATTTGGAAATATTACACAGGTTATGAAGAATAAAATAAATACTCCAGTGTTGTATCATTCCATGTGGAATAAACCCCCCAATATTTTAGTGGGATACTAATCCAATTAGAGTTATAAAATAGATTAAGTCACTTGAGATGTTATTTTGGGAACTTGGATGTGATGAAATGTAAAAGGTAGTATTAATGGTATATTTCATAGAGTACCTCACATAACATTGGTGGTCATTTATCAATAATACTATTGAGGAACATGAATTAAAAAAAATATTATAGAATTCATTAAAGGAAATGTCATTTGTTAAATATTTCCCTCATGAGGATTGAAGTAATATGATGAGAAAATTTCATAGCCTAATGAATAAGTAATAAGATAGTTTTTTAGAGTTCGAAGCTATAATTGCATGATTATCTAGTTCTGGTACCAATTAAATAACTTATTCAAAAAATATTGATGTTATATTAATAGTTATTAAAAAATGTCCCTAATGGTAACTATATTCCCAAATATTATTACCATATAATGATACAATTTTATGTTCCATAAAAATAGAGAAAAAATTTTAATGATATTTTATGTTAAAAAATCAGAAAAATAAGAAATATTTTGATAAATATGATAAATACAAAACATCAAAGAAGAATATGGGAACAAATCTATTGCCTTTATGTTAAAATTGTGAAAAAAATCACTGTTAGAAAAGGTTGAATTGGATGGGATTTTTTATACGTTTGTAAAAAGGATCATCATGGTAATGAATGAAATGTGGGGAATCAAATCAATTTATTCAATGGTTCATCTATAATGAAATGAGTAATTATTAAAATAAATGTCAAACACATTACAAGAATCTACAATAGAAGTGTACAATAAAATAAAAACAAACTTATGAAATCCCAACAACTGAAGTAGAAGTACCCAATTATGTGGTGGAAGGTAAATTAATTCTACATTAATATTTATCCAAGGAATTATTAGGAATTATACCATTGAAATATTTTATATCAACCAATGTTTTCCGGAAAAATAGAAATTTTCTATTTTATTTAGTATGGGAGTTATAAATAAGAACACATAATGGAAGTCTCATTACAACCGAAATGTTCTAGGAAGTCCCCATTATGATACATAAACATGCTTTATTTCATGAACTTATAATCATAATTATGGTTAAATTTTATATAATCAAATTTATGGAATTTATTTCAAAATATGAAATGAAAATTAGCAGATAAAAGAAGGAAATAATGATTTGTGAGTAACTTATTGAATTCCATATCACTAAAGAAAAATCATCACCATCTAATTCGTATTTAGATCCACCCTCGATAGATCTATTGAATGAAATTCTTATTGAGGAAGGGAAAAAATAACTAAAAAAATTAATCATCAAATTGATGATTTACCAATTGTACACAATTAAAAATATTTATTTCCTAAATAATTATAGGAACCCCCCGAGCATAATTTTGAGTTTACAATTGATTTAATACTTGATACAGTTCCCATTTTAAATACAAATTTTTAAGCCATCAATATGGAATTATAGGAGAAAAATAAATAACTACATGATTTATGTAATAAAAGATTTATTTTCCCAATGGTTTTTCAATGGAGAGCCTATGTTCTCTTTTTAGGAAGAAAGATGGAAACATGAGGCTACGTATTGACTAATGAAAAATCAATGATATAAAAATAGAGGGAATGTATCATCTCCCTCAAATTGATGATTTTTGGGATCAACTTCTTCGACATCAATATTTATTAAAGATTTATCTTCATTTTAGTGATCATATATTGTGATTGAAGAAGGAAGATATTATGAATACAATTATTCTTATGAGGTATGTATATTTTGAATTTTCAGTAATTATATTTTGGTTGATTAGTGTACCCTTAATTTCTATTGATTTGATTAATAAATATACAAGGGATATTTTGATGAATATTTTGAGGTATTTATCAATGATATTATGTAATATTATAAAATATATAAATTCCATTAGATTCACGTTTGGATAATTCTTTATACTCTAATAATAATTGAATTATATGGTAAATTTAACATGTCTGAATTCTGGATTTCTGATAATTCATTATATTCAATATTGTTTCTGTGGTTGGAATATTATTTTTTCTTATAATGAAATAATATATCCTAGAATTTCATTGGAAAATAATCATATATTTTGTACAATGTTTTTTTTGTTTTTATCAATTTACTATCATTATTTTATTCAGAATTTTTTCTAATTTGGATATCCCATTATCCAATATCACACAAAAAGTTGATATGATTGTATGAAAAAAAACGTGTAGATTTTTTTGATGAATTGAAGAGAATAACAGTCAATGTTTTGATTTTTTACTTCTACATTTTTAAATGATGCTTTTTTGATATACATTGACGTATCAATGAAATTTTTAGGTAAAGGAAATTTTAAAAAAATTAAAATAATATATTTAGAATCATGTCTGTAGAAGACTCATGAGAAACATTATCCAACTCATGATCATGAGTAAGAAGCCATAATATTTCATTGAATATATAGAAACACTATGTATAATGTGAAATATGGGATATATATATTTAAAGATCAAATGATTATGAAATATTTAATTACATAGAACGAACACAACACTATGGTAAGACGATGGCTTCAGAAAATAAATGATTATGATTTCTCAATACTCTACAACAATGGAAAAGATAATAATGTAGCTAATGAATTATGTATAAATGATCATGTATTTTTTTAAAAATAAGGATTGTGAAATTTATTATGATTCATTAAATATGTAAATAGGAATTTTTATTGAAGGGGAAACATAACCCCTTTTTAAAATGATTTTTAAAGCATATATCATGAAAATATTAAATTTACTCAATCTGATGGTGAGAATTTTGAAGAACAATAAAAAAATTAAATGATATAAGTGTGGAATTCTTATGCATGATAATTGAATTCTAAAATTTTGATAGAGGTAATGTGTTCCATAATACATGGGCTAAAAAACTATTAGAATATTCTCATATTGCGATTTTCAATGAAATTCTATGTTGAACCAAGATATATAGATATGATAAGGATCTTTTTTGGAGAGATAATATGAAGTAAGAAATTTCTATCAATGTGTTAATATGTCTATAATCTCAACAAGTTATGCAGTAGAGGAAATATCCTAAATGATTTATTCAACCTCAACATATTCAAATTTGTATGTGGGAAGAAATTACTAGGGAAATCAAATTTGGAATACCATAGTCCCGTAGAAATAATTATTTGATACGGAGTTGTGTTGGTAGCACGAAAATATAAGAACATTTTCTTGATATAATAAGAGATTTCCCTCATCATTTCCTAAAAATAACCAATATTATTGATGTTTTAATAAATCATGTTACACCCTTATTCATTCTATCTAATCGAGTTCAACGTTTTTCATCAAAATTATGAATGTTTCCTTAGATGGATTTGGATGGTGAGATTAGTTTTTGTACATAATATAACCCTAAAACTAATGATTAGTTTTAATGGACTATTATAACATTTGAATAAATTTTTATTTCATTCCCCCTCACCATCAAAGCATGTGGGATGCGTTCTTATATTGGTAAGTGATTGCATAAAATATTAGTTTTCATTATATTTTTTATATGGGTCCATTTGACGGATTATATGGAATGATATTTCAGACCAAAACCTATTGGGATGAAATTGGTGAGATGAATCTTATACGACTATAACTTATTGAATGAAAAAAAACAGTGTAGATGATTTCTGATCATATTAAAGAAACGAAATATATGAAATAGTGTTATCCAAACAACCAGATAAATGATTAGGAATTTCATGTAGGAGATCATGTCTCTCTGAATGTATCTCCATGGATGGGTTCCTTAGGTTCTATATTCAATTCAAATTAACCCCCACATATCATAAGCCATTTGAAATTATTTTAAAGGGTTGGAGTAGTATCTTAACAATTTGAAATGCCATCATGTATCTCAAAATTTCATTATGTATTCCACGTATCATTGTTAAACAAGAACATGGGAATCCAAATGCATGAAATCACAAATAAATAAATTGTACTGGAAGCTGATTTGTTTTACTATGAAGATATTTTTGAGTGTATTTACACTAGTAATCATGTATTGGGAAATAAATAGACCCATATATTAATTTTTTTTATAGAATTCATTAAATAGATGAAAAAACATTATAACCTATAGATATTATGAATAATAACAACCCTTATCTATATTTAAGAAAATAATAATGAAAATTTTCGGGAATGAAATTTCAAAAGGAGGGAAGAATATAAAATCAATTGATTTTATCGTATATTTATTCTTATATAAAATCATATTGTAGACATTTTTCATTGCAAACAACATTGATCTTTAACAAACTGTGATATATTATTAAATTTTTTCACGAGTGTTTGAAAAAAGATAAGGACATTAATAATAATAATGTTTCTATTAGAATAATGATATCACAGATCACTATCTAGATATAATTTTTGTATATCGTACATAATAATATGTTATTGTTATATCATTGGATATGTAAATAATATTTTTGAAATAAATAAATTATGTTTAGTTTTTTTATGAAATGCTAATTATTATTTACAATTTTATAATTTTTATAACGATTTAAAAAATATTTATTTTAATTATATAGAATAATAAATAAAAAATTGGTTTTATTATATTATAGGATAATTTTATATAACAATAATAAATATTTTAATGTGTTGTAAAAACTGTTATAATATTAAAAGATATATATTATTTTTAAATGATGTTTTTAATTAATAAATTTAGTTATCATATATAGAAAATTATATTAAAAATAGACTCCATTTTTTGAATATAAATTTCCCAAAATGAGTAAGTTGTATTTTTAATATTTTTGTAAACCAGTTGTAATTTTGCGGATAAGTGAAATTATGAAATTTATGGTTCTTACCATTAATGGATCAATATGTTAAATTTTTAGTCCTGTAATATATATATATATTAGGTAAGAAATCATTAGTTACAAATATAATTCTCTGTATTATTTATTATTCCATGGGAATCAAAACTATATATAATATGGATAGAAATAAATAAACTAATGAAGTCTCTTCCAAATGTCCATGATTTCATTTTCTTACCTAATGTCAAAATCCATGTGTCCTAACGATGTTCTGAAGGAGTCGATATTTATGAGGTAAAATCCTCCTTATTTCTCTTTTATTATTATGCATTTTCTTATTCTCTACTCAAATCTATTATCCAATGTTAAATGATAACTATAGTATCATAGATATAGTAGTATATTTATATTTAATTGAATATATATATAAAAATAAATTCTCTCACCATTTATTCTAAAAAGTAAAACATCATCCATGACATTTCAATTCATGACCATTATAGATGGTGAATTATAATTTTCCATTACAACCATCAATGTTTTTTATAAACTATTATTATTGTAAAATAATATTTTAATATACATATTATAATTATTATCATGTTCAGTGAGAACAATTTTAACATAATATTATAAAGTGATACATCGTCTTCATGGTATTACTAACTGCAAATATAAATAAAAAAACATTCATAAATATTATTTAATATTAAATCATCCTAATACCATATAAAAAATGTCACATTAGAACATTGAAAATTATAGAAGTTAATTAAATATAAATAATTTACCCTCTAATATTTTTATTCAATTTGATGAGAAGACCCATAATTATACAGAAGTGAACTAACCATCAATCCTTTCTATAAACTATATACGAATAATTAAATTTAACATTTCAACTCATAAAAATGACTCAAAATTAACATAAAAATTAATAATAAAGAAATTATATTATTTATAGGTTAATAATTTAGTAAATAAAAATATAATATTATTATTAAGGGAATTACGTGCAATTGAAGAATTCTTTCAGACATAGGGTAAATGTTTTTCCCTACTCACTTTTACTTTTGTGAGATATATATTTGATTCACAACATATTTCTTGTGTTTGGTGTATTGATAATGAAAATTGATATATCAAATCATAAATATATTTTTATTCATGGAGTTAAATGTTTTATTCGGTACATATTCTAATTATGGGGTATAAGATTCAACTTATTAGAGTGTGTAAATGGTTTTCTCTTATAATATTTAATTTTATGAGATATATGACTTGTTTACGAAGAATATATTTTATGTAGGGTATATAATAACCATTAATATTTCATTTAAAAAATATATTAATCTTTATACTAAAAAATATATTATTTTATGTTCACCAATTTTATGATTTATATGATCAGACTAAATATAAACTTCTTAAGGGCATACTTCACTCAATTTGAATTCATCGGGTTAAACATCTATATCCTGGATTATGTAATTTCACTAATATGTGAAAAATTGATTTTGATTATATTATACAATATTTGAATTGTATTATGTTTATTTTATATAAATACACATAATCCATTAATTTATTAAATTACATAGGTCTATTCAAGGACATTGTCTCAATTTTCATTCCATAGAGACTTATCTGGTATTGTGCAACAAATAATTTCTATGTGGGTTATATAATAACCCATAGAGATATTTTATCATTTGAAATTACATTTACCTTAAAATTTAAAAAATTTATATCATGGATTTGATTATTACTTTTGTCATATACCATTATTACATATGGTGCTTACATTGAATGTTGTTTAAATTGGGGAAATATAGGTAAATGTGTATCTTCAAATCAAAATGGTTATATTGATAAGTAATATTATTCATGAATTAAATAAATTTATGAATAATTATTGATACTTTTGGAGATGGGTGGGGCCCGAGGTTATATATCCCCTTTATGCATCGACGTGCCTAATGAGACAGTATAGTTGATAAAAACTCATTCATGATTGTCTACAAATAAAATGTTATACCTTTCTATCCCCAAAATTATACCATCAGTTGAATGTTCATCATCATATTGTTTCATGTAAATGATACATCATATCTAATAAAAAATCATTTCTTTCACCCAGTGTGAAGTTATTACAATCCCAACAATTTTCACAAAAACAAAACATATAGACAAATTTTAATTCTCAATTAATTGATAAATGAATAGTTTTCTCAGTTACTTACCTTTCAATTTTGATTATTCAATATTATTTAAGATTAACTGGTTATTTATTCATGTATACATTATATGTAACTGTTTTTGTAATTCAATATCATCATTTTATTAGTTATCATTACATTGGATGTGAAGATGAAATCACTAATTATGTATCATGGATGAAGTTTATTTTCAGTTTTTATGTTCTATTTTTAATTACTAATGTATTGAAGGAACCAAATATATATCTATTTCTTAAATACAACTAAAAAAAATTGATCCTTGGTGATGTGATCTCTTATATCTATTACAATATAATAAAATACACACAGACTCAAGGTAACTAAGGTTGGGGTTCTTATATAAAATTTAAAATTTTAATCCATTTTTCAAATCATTGTAAATTATATTTCCTATTATAGTTAACATTATTTTTTTCCAAATTTAATAAAAATATTATTAAAAACTAATTACCACGGTAAATTTTAAAATGGGGTTACATGGGGTTAAGATGAAAATATATGGTGTTTCATGACATAGACACTTGTCCAACACCAATTTTATAGAAAAATATATTCCTTATAGCATATACAGATATATAATAGACCACTTTAGAGCATTTTTTAATGTGAAAAATATGTGTACACATTTTAAACCTTTACTGATCTTCCGCACACATAACTAATAAATGAAAACCTGTTTCTTCTCTAGTTAAAATGTAAAAACCTATTACTATGAAAAAACCATCCCAAATTACTTAGACACTTCTCACCCAATTATATATTGCTTTTGATGATATAAAAAATCCAATCTATTAAGGCATTATGCACAACCTAAAGTAGTTATCACAGGAAGAGGTAATGTATTTAACTATGTGTATTTTTTCACTCCATCTAAATCTATCAAATATAATCCATGTCTTCTAAAATAATAATAATATTAGAACCGATTTAATTATATTGTAATATTTAAATTTAATAACATATATTCATCAATATTTCTATCAAAATGGTTACAGAATCATTATTCATATGTACGGTCAACAACGGCATCATAAACACATGTCCTTCATTTTCTATAACCACCTTATCTATAAATAATGATGTCTTTAATGTTTATATATGATATTATCATGTTTTTATACCTTGGTATTTATGATACCACATAAACCGTCTAACATCCCAATGGATTGAAAAAAATAACATTTCTCGGGTAAATGATGAACTACATATCATGAAATGATGTGATGTGTTTTTTATTTTTGGATTAATTAGACCATAATGGGGACATATTAAATCAATAACTATGACAATTTTTACATAATTATAATTATATATTTATGAAATCACATATACCTTCTTAAATTCTATTCTATAGGGGATACAAAAACATCATTCATTGGGAAAGCGTGCAAGAGCCTCAAAAAGGGATGTTATTATTTTTTTCATCAAAATTTAACATTGAAGGTAATAAGAGAAGATTAAATTAAACATATGTTATATTCTTGGCATAAAAAGGATTATGTTATGGTTAAATATTATTCAAATTTCATTAATTTCATCCTTCATGAAAATTTAATAATTGTTCCAGCGTGCGTACGACATACAGTTTCTCAGAATGTTGTATTTAAATTCGTATATCTATCATTAATAGATATTAATAAATACATATTGTAATGAAACGATGTAATATAATGGAATAAAATTATTATATTTATTCCTTATATAATAATCACATTCAAAATGAAATTTCATGATACAAAATAATAACTGACCATTATACATCATTGTATTACTTCAAGGATTTTAATTTCCAAAATATGACACAGGACGTTGCGATTAGTACTATATTTCATGTCTGATAGAACAAAAATATTTTTTGTTGAATTGTAACCCACCCAGTTGAAGAGTATAATATCCTTACGAATAGTAATTTAACCTTTATGAATATTAATCCTTCCAAAATAATAGCAATTACACCCTTGAATGTACAAATTATATACAGACATCTTCTATGTGATAATATGACTGTACTAAAAGTTTTTCTATTTTTGTTAGTCATAAATTGTTAATTAAAATTAACTAATTAATTGAAAAGAAAATATATTTTTTTAAAGGGTATTTTAAATTAACAATTTTTTGACTTACAGTTTTATGATAATTTTATAACACTTAATGTAAATTTTTGAAACATTTCAAAATCAAATATAGTTTTAAAATCTTTATTTTTCAAATAAATTATGTATTTAATTAAAAATTAAATTTATTAAATTTAGTTAATTATTATTGTAAAATGGATTTCATATTTTAATTAAATATAATAAAAACTTTTTAGGGATAAGTTTTTGGTATTTTTTGAAAATACATAACTCTTTTTAATAATAGTAAAATACATAAATTTGAAAATAAATCTAAATACATGATTTATAGGGTCATGGATGTTGTTCTGCTAATGTAAGATCAATTGGTTATAACTCACAAGTTATTATTACTATTTTTGGTCATGTAATCATCACTATTTATGGTTTGAGGGAAATTAATAAACCACAGAATTAAATATTGTGAAAACCCTCCTATCCTCCACTATAAATACCACCCATGCTTACCTCTTCTCCTCACTCCTCTCAAGTCTTGTTACTTGAATAAATTATACCCAAATATCTCCCCAATATCCTCCCCCAAGTCTATATATAACTATTCAATTTCAAAGGCCTTATCCTCTCCCCTTAAGAGGCTCTCAAGGAATATTGATTCCAAAGGTAAATTCATCTTTTCAATTCATTTACTTTATTTTCAAATTTATTTGTTTTTTCGATAATTAACTCTCTTCATCTAAATGTTATAAAAATTGTAGAAACATACAAGTAATATAATGTTTTTATGATAATGAAATAAGTTATTATCATATTTCCTTTACTATTATATTATACTATTAGTAAAGACAGCATCTGAGATGTGTTAATTTAAAACAGTCATGGATGATGGGTTTTCAATTTCAATTAAAATAATCAATTTGGGTCATGAATGAATTTTTTTTGAACAACATTGTTATTTAATATATCCTATGTATGGTTCAATAATATTTTTGTATAAATAATATTAAATTATAATGAAAAATGAGTTTGTGGTAATCTAAACCCCCCAATAAACATAAAAGGCTATCACTAAAACTGTATATAATGATTCTACATCACACAATGTAACCCAAAAATATTTATAACCATGTGACCTATGAGATGTTAAATAATAAAATATAACTATAATTTTGGTCAACCATCCTCATTTTACACTATTCTCCATTCATGTAAATATGCAATCCGTTTGTAAAAACCAAAAAAATAAATAGACATGAACAATGAAATTGAATCACGTTACCCATCAAAAATGTCATGTATGAAAATAAAAATTTTATAATAATTGTTTAAAAATATAATATGTTCAGGAATTTTTTATTAATGAACCTAATTTGTTTATTCAAGTCATTAATATAAAGTGCAGAACAACATCAGACCTAATATAAGGGATCCTCTATATTTCACTTTTATTCATGAAATGTTTCTATGATATTCCCTTTTATTTTTAATCCATAATGAGAAGGTATGATTTCTCAACTGCCCCACAATTCCTTCATGATTTTTATGTGACGACAAAACCCTTTCTATCTTATTAATCCATCTTTAGTACACCTAAATCCATGCTGAATATTCACAAGTGATTCTACCTAAACCAATTTGTTTCCTTAGGGTCTTCTAATCTATCTTTTTCCAAAATGATATTCTATTATCTTTTTATGGGAATAAAATAAATTCTATGTACATGTTCAAAATTAATTTATCATTACCATTTCATCATTATATTTCCGGGATATACAAGTTTTTAAATGATTCTATCCTCAAATGATTTTGATAGACTATCCTTTTTAATGGGAATTTCTAAATTATTATTCATCACCAAAAACACTATATAATATGTTTTTATGTCATAATATATTTTATAAAACCAATTTTTTTGGATACCATCTTGGTTCACTTCTGGTTTCATATAAATGATCACACCCTCTTATGTTTTAAATTTCCTTTGATATTTTCTATCATCTGGACCAAAATTCATAAATTCAAATGATTCCCCAAAACTCATTTTTCATGTTATTACATTATGTTGACATAACAAATAATGATTTATGACTATTATACACTATTATATTCAATGAGTTATTTTTTATTTTTATACACTATTATAGTCCGTGAATGATCTAATTCCTTTCAATCTTGTAAAATTTAATTATAAGTTCATTTGTTATTCTTTACCTCATGATTATGATGCTGAATTCATTATCTGGGAAAACCATATGTTCAAGTATATTTAAGTATGAAACTATATGTAGATTTAATTTTCATTAACATGTTATAATTGGGGTTCCAAAATATATCTCCAACACATTGTGAAAAGTAGAGTCTCATTAGGCGTGATGTGTGACAATCTTGGGGGTTATCCATGGATACTCCTATCTTGTGCAGTAGTCTTGGAAGTTATCCTAGGCCTGTGTTTCCATATAAAATTGTCTTGGCAGATATCCATAACATTTTATAGAGTCATGTTTTATATTTCTTCTAAATTAAAATGACTCAATGTTTATATGATCTGATGTTTATATGTTATTATCCCATGTGATACATGCCATTTTATTTAATCATGACTTACCTTATATCCCATTTTCTAATTAATTGTTCTTCTGATTATTCCATTACTAACTATTTAGATCATCCCATTATTCATTTGTTCCTTAGTGTACCTATGAAGTTGTTTTAGTACACTCGATGATAGGAGCTCATGTTGATGATTAAATAAATAAAAATTTATTTCATTCTATATTTTATGTTTTATGTACAAAGCATTCCATGACACTAAACATTAAAATACATGGTGTTTACTCTGATGTATAATTATTCATAAATTTATATAATGATTTATGTAAAAGTATATTGTTGCTATAGTTTTATCATAGGATGTTCTAGTTATTATTGGAGACTAAAAATAAAGTACGTTTGAAGGAACATTAAGGATGAGAATACGTTTAAAAATAACCCCTAAATTTTGGTAGGTATACAGTAATTGGATTACCCATAAAATACATCCCTGAAAAGATACATATATGTAAAGGTGGATCTCAGACATATGTTTCTTGGTATAAAACATGAAAACACAACTTTGAGGTAGAATCAAACTGGAGCACGACAATGGCCCAAGTTGCACTCTAGGTTTGACACTTATAGTGGATATGCATTGGTAATTTCTTGAGTGTTGTACAAACCATTATTATCGGAATGAAAAAAATTACATAAGAATATATGTTAAAAAATTAATCAAGGAATACAGATATTTAACCCTATGAAATAAAAATTTAATATACTCAACCCCTTTTCATGTTTATCCTCTTATGTTCTCTGTTTCCTTTTATGATCAATAGATTCCTTTTGAGAACTCTTATTGTAAATTATGTTTCTTAGTTAGTGGAGAGAAATATATGAAGACATATTAATAATAAATTTGATTGGAAACTAGATGATTGACTTATTGATAAGACAAATATGCTGCGAGTGGGTTCTCCAAACATCATAACAGTACTTTCTCAATTGTCTCATGTTATGAATAAAAAATTGAATCATGTGTAAGACCATCCTCAATTATGGAATGAGAAATTTGTCATTGAATCATTCATGTGGAAAATACATACAATGTTTAGTGGCTATTCATATCACGTCAATGCGAAACAGTGGATTAACTACATTTAGATGATATTATCTATCCACCAGTGCTCAAAGGAAGGGAAATTCATGCTGGTGGAATATCATTTTATGGCGATACTGATCAGTAGTGTCCACTGAATAAATATTTGAATCCCTAGTAGTAAATTTATTCCATGGATTGGGGGGAAATAAATAGAATGTTTTTCACTAAAAAGTTTCCCCAAACCCTCTAATTTATGAAGGAAATATTGTTCCTTAGACTCATATATAATGAAGATAGTACATCGAGGCATATGAAGAAAACCTCCCAAAGCATGTGAGGTAGGCATTTGGATTTTTCTTAAACACCAAAAGCATAGTTGATCGCTTCTTTAGGAAACTAAATACGAGTCTAAAAAATCTGTTGGTGGTTCAATTATTTTATAGATATGGAGATATTTTCAATTGTTCCCATATGTATGAAAGTGGGATCGGATACTCTCAAGGTATCGTGGGACAAGGGAAAAACGAAAATTTTTATCAATTGATGGTGGTTCCAAAAATAAATTCTCTGATTGAATGTAGCCTGATCATCCCATGTGTAAAAATGGTGCAATGAATTATCCTTGAAAATATTTAATGTGATACACAAATTGCATCAATTGTTGAAATTTGGATCATCTAGAAAAAAACTGCAGAAGGGATATGAAAAATCCTGATAATGTGGGATATGAATTAATTGTTTCGATAAATTCTCATCCAGTGGTTCTGGGTTATAACTACATAGAATATTTGAATTTTTCAAAAACAATTTGTAATACGAGGGTTCTCATCGACAATAAAAACAGAATCTAATGAAACGATGAAGGGATTGTGCTCTCACGACTGTTGAAGTGGATCCGAACAATGATGTGGTGATAAGTGCGCTAGTTATTCATTCAATAATATAGTATATAATTCTAGATTCATGTTCTAAAAATTCAGACATATCATTCATGTTTAGTATTACTATTCAAACACAAACTCAAAATATGGAGGATTAGATAGATTTGAGTATTGAGAATGCGAAAATTATTTCCATGAAGATTTTAACTCCTTATGAGTTTACATTTTTGGATTGTACCTACAAGAAAATATCATCACATTTATTTTAAAAAATCATGATCATATATTATAAAAGGATTGAATATATTTATATATTTAAAAAATCAATTTTCATGAAATGACGATCAATAATCACATCCTGGGGCATCCTCCAATTATTTACAAGTGTAAAGAGGAAGCTAGATGTTATTTAGAATCATTTTGTTATGTGTGGACATTAATTTCACATGAGAAATCATGTCTATCTCAAATGATTATGAAAGAGTATTGAATCATGATTAATGGCATACCCATCATGATGGAATACAATGAAGTATTCCCTGAAGAGATTATTTGTATTCCCCATGGTCGAGAGGTTCAGTTATCTATTTAATGTATTTATGGATCTCTGCTAATATCAAAGACTTATTAAATAATGTTCACCATAGATCTAATAAATCTAAATAAGAAGTTACATGAGAATCTATATAAGTGTTTTATACACCCGAGTGCTTTAAAATGTGGGCACTAGTTCTTTTCATCATGAAGAAGGTTAGAACAATGAACCTCTTCCATGATTATCTTGACCACAATTAAATCACGATAACCAAAAATTATCCACTATCTTAGATAGATGACTTGTTTGATCTGCTTAGTGGGGCCAGTTATTTCTCTATGGTGTAACTCTATTCGAGATATCACCAATTAATGATGAGGAAAGAAGATATTTCCAAGACTGCCTTTGGAATGATGTATAGAAACTATGAGTTCGTAATGATTCCCATTACTCTCACTAATGATCCATCATTTTTAATGTATTTAATTAATATAGTCTTCAGATATTACATAAAAAAGTTTGTGGTAGTCTATTTAGATGACTTTTTGATAAACACATACAGTAAGGAGAACTATGATGATAATTTGAGTACCGTGTTAATTTATTTGTAGAGGGAGAAGTTATATGCTGGTTAATATAAATGTGAGTTCTGTATGGTGGATATATCATTATAGTGGCATTTTATCACTAGAAAATGGATATCTGTGGACCCTTCTAAGAAAAAGGTGATTGATGACTATCCCATACCAACATTTGTAATTGGGATCCGCAGAATTATCGGTCTAGCTGGGTATTATGGATGATTTATGAATAAATTTTCATGATTTTCAAACCCAATCTCCGTGATGAAATGGAAGGGAGTAAAAATTTTCTAGACGAAATAATGTGAAGACTACTTTAAGGTGTTGATAATGATGTTAATCAATCCATTAGTACTCACACTCCCAACACGTGGATAATATTTGTGGCGTACAATTATTCTTCAATGAATAACTTAGTCAATGTGCTGATGCTAAATGATAAAGTGATAGCCTAAGCATCATGGAAGTAGAAAATCCATGATAAAATCTATCATAAAATGATCTAGATTTGAAGGATGTGATCATCACATTAAATATATGGAGAAATTAACTCTATGGGGAAGACTATGATATATATATTGATTATCTGATTTCCATATATATATATGCTTCATAAAAGATGGATTTATATCACCATGGATTATTACTTCTCAATCTACTACCATCCTGAGAACAAAAAATAAGGTGTTGGATGCTCTATGTAGAATGGATATTGCATCTTTGTCAATGATGAGAATTGAAAAGGATCTGTTCTTAATTGATTTGTCGAGGATAATCATGGAAATAATTTAAGACTGAACATCATTAATCTAACCTCAATTGATTTCAAAACCATCCCTCATGGTGAAAATAATGGATGGTAAAATAATAGATGTGGACATTGAAAAAAAGGAGGTATCCATTAAAAATGGTAAATCATTTATGTTCGTGATTGATGATAATGAATTATAAGATTTGGGTAATGTTTATGTTTACCATCTGATCTAGACATAAATAATGAGAATTTGAATAACACACATATCTCAACCTTATATTTTCACCCTGGGTTCACAATGATATATTCGGATCTCTGGGAGAACTATTATTGGGACACTATGAAGAAGGAGATTTCATAGTATAAATAAAAGTGCCTGATATGTCAACTAGTAACGTATTAAAGGTAGAAGTATAAGGGGATGATTCAACCTCTACCCATACCGTCATGGATGAGGGACAACATCACCATGGACATTGTACCTAGACTTATAAGGACATTCAGAGAAAACAATTCTATATGGGATATTATGGATTACATTAAAATAATAATTCACTTTCTCAGAATTCTGTGGGATATATCTTTGGATAGAAATTCAAAGGTATTTATCAATGAGGTGGTAAGGATTTATGGGGTACCAAAATATATTATATAAATTCGAGATCTAGGATACACCTCACACTTCTAGAAACGTCATCGTCATTCTCTAAGCACCAAACTGATCATCAGTACGATCTATCATCCTCAAATTGAGGGTATATCAGAGTGAACTATTTAGACAATAGTAGATATTTTGAGAGAATGTTTATGGACATAATATTTTGCTGGGACCAATATCTTTGAATCATCTAATTCTCACAATACATAAATTTTTACATGAGCATCTAAATGGAACCATACAATGCCCTTTATGGAAACTTGTGATGAATTACATCAAGTTTGGATGAAGTTTTTGAGCGTATGCTAAAAGGACCTAAAATGGTCGTTGAAATAGGGAGAAAGTGAAAACCATTAAACAACACATTAAGCCCACCAATGTTGACAAAAGTGTTATGAATAAAACTTTTGGAGAGACATTGAGTTCAATGAAGGATATATGGTATTTCTACACAAATCTCAATTGGAGATGTTCATGAGGTTGGGGAATAACAGAAATATAATTCATAGGTACATCAACACTTTCGAGATTCTTGATTGTGTTGTGGTTGTGGCCTATCTAATAGAACATCCACATGCCATTTCCAAAGAACACAATATCTTTCATATATCCATCATAAGGTAGTACATACCTGACCCATCACATATACTCTCTTGTGATGTGGTACAGTTGGAGAGTTATCTTTCTTCCAATGAGCAGCCAGTGATATTCATGGATTATAGAGATAATTTTCTATGTAACTTGAATACTCACATGATTAGAGTAATATGGTTGAAACATATATACGAAGAGTCTACATGGGAAAATGAGGATGTAATGAAGGGAATGTACCCACACATTTTCTGGCATACAATGTAAAACAAAATTTCAATGGTGAAATTTCATAAGGGCGAATAATGTAACGACCCAGCTTTGTATAAATGGAATTCCCGTCTTATATTTATGCGTTATAGTATAATCACATTAAAAATTACATATCATGAAACTGAATACTATTTGAACATTTAACATAATTTTTTCACATCTATGATTTGAAATTAAAAAATATAACAGAAAATCTTGCGATCAATAAGTTATTTATAATCCAATGGAACAAAAGTAATTATTTATCAATAGTATCCATCCCTTATGAATAGTAATCTACCATTATGAATAGTAATATAACCCTTGTTAATGGTAAATTTAAAAATTTAATAGTAACCTCACCATTGAATGTATAAATAAAATTTATGAATCTTATATGTGATAAAATGAGCAGAGTAAACTTATTGTTTTGTTGTACCTAATAAAAAATTTATTTCAATTTATTAATTAATTTTAAGAAAATGAATTTTACCCAATGGTGTTCATAATTAAAAAATATTATTGGTTCTTGTTTTATTATTATATTCTAAGACCTTATTTAATTTTTTAAAACATTATAAAATCTGTTATAGTTTTAAAATCTATCTTTTTATGAATAGTAAAATAAAATTATTTGCAAAATATGCTAAATACATGATTTAAAGGGTCATGAATGATGTTCTGGTGATGTAAAACATATTTTTTATAACTCACATTCTCATTATACTATTTTTGGTCATTTAAGCGTCAATTTTTATTGTATTTATGGAATGTAATATACTAAAAGAGTAAATTTTTTGAAAACCCTCCTCTCCTCCACTATTAATACCACCCCTCCTAACATATTCTCTTCAATCCTCTCAAGACTTATCCCTACCTAAATTCAACAAACATCTCTCCCCAAGGTCCACACCCAAGAATTAAATCCTATTGTCTCCTCAAAATACCAAGTACTTTCCCCTTAAGAGAATATCTATAGAGATTAATTCAAGAGGTAAATTCCTCTTTTAAATTTATTTACATTATTTTCAAGAACATTAGTTTTCTGTTATATCTTTACATATCCTATTCCAAAAGATTAATCAAAATCAGTAAAAATGATGTAATAAAATGTTGTTATGATATTTGAATATGTAATTATCTTTTCTTCATTAATATTCTTTTATTCTACGTGTAAAGACACAACATGTGGTGTGTTAATTTACCACATTTAAGGACAATGGGTTTCCAATTACTTTTACCATTATCAATCTAGGACATGAATCCATTTTTGTTATTTTTTATCCATATTATTATGAAATATATCCTATTTAATGTTATATTATATTTTTTTACACATGATATTAAATTATAATGCAAAAATATGTTCGTGGTGATCACAAACCTCCAATAAACCAAAATGGTTATCAAGAAAATTTTATATAATGCTTCAACACCACTCTATGCAACCAAATTAAATTTACAACCACATAACCTTATTGATTTTAAATATTAAAATATAACTATAATTCTGGACAACCATCCCCATTTTACATGATTCTCCATTCATGAATTTAAGTAAATCGATCATAAAAACCAAGAAGACAAACAAACTCAATCAATGAAATTGAATCACTAAACCCATAAAAAATACCATAAATGATATTAAAATGTCTATAAAAAATATTTTATATATATATGATGTTATTTAATTATTAATTAAAGAAAATAATTTTTTTATTCATTTCAATAATATCAGGGATAGAAAAACATTATACATAATGTAAGGGATCCATTATATTTCAATTTTATAAAAGAATGTTCACTATGTTATGCCATTTTATTTTTATTATGTAATTAGGGGGTATTATTTGTCACCCCCCCACACATCCCAAATTATTTATAAGTGATGAAAAACCCATGTCTCTCATATTATTCCATCTTAATTACACCTGATACCATTCTGATAATACTTAAGGGGTTCTACCCGAATGTCCATTGTTGTTTCATGGTGCCTTATATTTCATTTACCCAAATGAAGTTATATTATAATTTTATGTGTGTATTAAAAATATTATTTTAATGTTCAAAATTCATTTATCAAGGCATTTTCAACATTCCCTTTTTGGGATATACATGTTTTTAAATGATTCCATCCTCAATACTTGTTGATAATCAAATCCTTTTAAGGGAAATTTTCAAAATCTTACCCATCACCAAGTACATTTATAATAATTTTTTAATCCACCATTATTTTTATAAATTAAAATAATTTTGATATGAAAACATCCTTGTTTACATTTGGTTTTATATAAATTGTAAATCCCTTTTATGTATTAAATTACAATTGATATTATCCTGTAACCGCAAGAAAATGGTTAAATTCTAATGTTTTCCAAAAACTCTAATTTTGTCTTCTTACATAATGATGAAATAAATTAACATGATTTATTTATATTATAAATAATTATAGTCTCTAAATGATATAATTTTTTTCATCATGTTCACATTTATGATATATTCACTTTTTATGATTTATGTCATGATTATGATGCCCAATTCATTTTCTGGATAGCCATTATGTTTATGGTTTTTTATGTATGATTATATATCGGGAAAGAATATTCATGAACTTGGTAAGATGGTTTCACCTAGATAGTGCTACAATTCATTGGCTAAAGTCATTTACCATGATATTGAATGTGTGACGGTCTTGGCATTTACCCTTGCCTTGTCTAACTATGTGTGACAGTCTTGGTGGATAACCTTGGCTTCTGCTACCATGCGAAACATTCTTATGAGTTACCCATGACTTGTATTAAATTAAAATTTTATGTTTCTTCAACGTTTCTATGACTCCTTGTTTTTATTATTATATGTTTATATATTATGATTGAATACGATACATGACTTTTTAAATCATCTCATCATGCCTTAAATCCCACGTTTTAATGCTTTATTCATAGCGTTATTCTCTTAAAGTGAAATTTAGATCCTCCCTTTGTTAATTTGTTCCCAATTGAATCATATGTTGATGTTTGAAAAAAAAATTATGTTTTGAGATAAATTTTATGATTAAATAAATTAATTTTTTTAGTTCCATGTTTTCAGTTTTATATACCTCAACTTCAAAGATACTATAAATTACAATCCTTGGATTGTACTCTTATGTATAAATAAGATTTACATAATTTAATTTTATATGTAAATTCTAGGATTCTATATACATATTGAATATATTTAATATATACATCATGGTTTAAATTTAATATATTATGGAATCATTATCTTTATAATATGAGGGTACGATAAAAACTATCAACTTAATATAAAAAACATATTACTTATATCCCAAAAAATATTTTATCATATAATTATTAATTAAATTGTACTAAAAGATCAAATTAAATCATATATATTATTATGTATATATTTATGGTTATTTTATGTATATATTATAATCTTATATTTATTATATGAATGTCCAAGATTGTATGAAAGATGTTGTTACTAAAGGTAATTGATTTTCATATCACTTTTATAATCTAAGAGACAAATGCCATATTAACAATATGTTTTCTTCTAGTGGTGTATATATTTCTACAAAATTGCTAATTTCATTCTAATCAGGAAAGTTATGTGTTTTTATACATCCATTTTAGGATATCTCTTTCATGGGAATTATAGTTTGAATGTTACGAATATAGTGAGGGGTTTTGTCCGGAATTTTTCTTATTCAGGATATAAGATATATTGTCAAATAGTTTGATTTTTTAGTGAATATAATGATAATTTAAAATTTAATATAATTTATTTATTTATTCTCATAATATTTAATTTTTTTATTTAATTTTTTTATTTCATGTGTGTAACCCCCTTACTCAAAAAGCACGAAGTCGATGAATATCATTATCACACTCTCAATATTACATGGAATAAAATTATTAATGACTGAATGGATAAGATGATTTGGAAAACTATATTTCATAGATGATACACATAATTCATTTGGAAAATAAATAAATCATAATATATGTAAATTCTCAGCATCCTAGAATAGATTGAAATGATTCCTCTTCATAACTTGGGAAATGAAAATATAATAATGGTGACATAAACTTCTCTATAAGGGTTAGTTATGTGGATGAATTTTTGAATAAATAAATAAAATTGACATGTAATGGTAAATAACAGATAATAGATTCAATTTAAATAACTTCATAATTCACAATCTATAAGTAAAGTGAAATAAAGGAATTGCATACCATTTAATTAATAAACTGATATTGAATTGAATCTATAGATTTTATTATATGAAAACTCAGGGATAATAACAAAAATATTAGAAAAATCTATAATGATAATGATTTATTGATGTATTTCATTTTTGAGTAACAAGAAAACCTATACCATCAAGACCATTGTCAATTTTATTCAATATTATACTTCGAAACCAATTAAATTTGGAAAATTAATTTGTCTCATGAGAACCTATTGATTCTTCGAGGCGATATATATATTCAATTCCCACCTATCAGTTTTATTCAAAATAGTTCTTCATTTACTGTTAATCATTTTAATTGATAAAAAATATATATTATCAAATATCAATATTAAATATTTCACATATATTTACCAATATTTCCCCCAAAAATAAAATAACAATAAATGTAAATACTATATGAAAAAATGGTATATGGTTTATAAAATAATATTATTATTTTCATTAAAATATGGATATTTTATATTGATTTATTTTATCATTAAAATTTTAATAAGGAATTCATGGTTTCATGAGAATGATAACAATCATAAAATAAAATTAGATTTCAAGGATAACTTATACCACATGGTAATTTTTATGTCAAAAAATTACACATGATAATTCAATATAAAATTTAAAATAAAATTAATAATGATTTAATTATGATATTTAATTAATAAGGTGTAGAATACACAACACATAAAATAATTATGTGATGATTATGACACTTATCTTATAAATGTAAAAAGTGAGATAAAAATCCATGGCATTGCTTTTCCTTTTGGAAAATAGCTTTTAAACACAAGTATAATGTTTTTAATCATTTCAGTACCTTATTACAGAAATATACACTTATTTAAATTATCATATAGTATGTTCTTAAAATACTTCTTATTACACTTTTTAGTAATCATTCATTGTTTTCACTACATTGGGTGTTAATTGCCTAGTTTCGTTGAGTGTGTTTTGACATGATAATTTATGATCCTATTAATATTATAACGATTTAGTCATCTTTGAAATGAATAAATTGATGTTAATATAATATGTATTTATTATATATTTATTTATATGATTCCACAAATTTATGAGATGGGAAATTAAATGTATTTTTTATATAGATGGTAGGATTTACGAACGAAAGAACATGTATTCCATTTTTCCTGAACAAAATATACTCACCTTTAAAACTGGAACCATTAAAAGCTCATGGAAATTCTATTAGGGTGTTCTATATCCCCATGGGATTCCCCAAGTCTCTGGGTATCATATACAGTGATTTGGAATGATTTACCTGAGTTAGGATACATAAAACAACCAAAAATAATAAATATTCAAATTAGATAATTATAACCAAAAAATAGATAAAATAAAATTTTTAATAGAATTAATGGATTTAAAAATGACACAAGTTGTCCATATCTAAAAATTTAGTATAAAAACATCCCATCGACCACCACATGACAATGCGTCATCACCCGTGAGCTGTCTCCACAACACCATGGCATGGGAGGAAACTAACCACTTGAACCACAGTCTCCAATGGCCTTGCCCTGACTTGTGTCAAAAATAACCTATTCTACCTTAATCCAAAGGTTTATGTAGTGTGTGAGACTAATAAAAGTATGATACTATCCAAATATTCTCTGTGATAATCACTATAATATAAAAATCAGACATGTTTTTTTAATTAATAAATTATAGAAACAATTTATAAAGTACAGCTTTTAATTATAAAAATATTACAAAGTTTTAACATTAGAGAATGAATAAAATTTAATAAAAAAATGTATTCTACTGATTATTTAAGGGTAAAACACAATATTCCAATGGTAGATAACAAATAGTAATCGAGCACTAAGCACAAGAACTCCGTTAGGTACTTGCTAGCTATGGGTCACAGGTAACTCGTATGTTGGTGTAATAGTGACCAGAATAAATAATCATTCTCATGAATGAGCCACTAGTAGGGAACACACACATATCCAAGTGGTCCCCAATCATAATTATTATAGTTTTGTAATTGTTTTCAACATCCGACATGAAATTTGTAATAAGGGAAAACCCACTCTGGATCATTATCATACTAGCGCTAGTCCACCCATGTAGATACTATAGTTTCCCTCTTTATGCTCAAAAAAGTTCCACTTGAAATTAATTTCCATTGACCTATAAATACAATAGTTCTCATTATAAATAATAAAAACAGTAGGTAAACATGATTTTCAACATTCGTATAACTCAATAACGCACATTGAATTTGCACAAATCATTTTTATAAATTATAAAAAACCATATCACAAAAAACCAATTTAAAACCCCTTTTTTAACAAAATTCATACCAACAACACACCAAAACAGATTCATAGGGACTAAAACATTTTAATAAAACCATTTCAATGATTATAAAACTACACCAATTAGTGTAATGCACAATGCACATGAAAAAAACCCATTTTCTCACACAAATTTCACTAAATAATCAATCACAAGACATATGATAAAAAAAAGTATTTTCATTCAAAACATAATAAAAGAGGAAGATGCTAATAAAATAATTACAGCATGAATAACTAATCCTATAATTCATTCACATGTAATCACTAACAAAATGCGTCCAAAACCCCCAATCTTTGGAAGATACTTCATCCGCTCCACTTACGCACCACAAGGTAGTCACAAATATCATAACACCACTTGATTTGACCAATAAATTCAAAAACAAAAGCCTTGGTATAAGGTCATAACATCTGGTCATTAGTATATTCATGAAATGAGGGAGAAACACAAAGGTAATAGGTTGAGAATGAAAGGAAAATCACATACCTGAGAAGTCATGATGTTACTCCACCCAAACGCCATCAAAATTGAGTTTCAATGGATGTTGAGAGAGCTTGGAATATTTACACACTTGGTAGGAATAAAATGCGGAAAAAATGGGCGTAGTATGGTTTACTCTATAATGGAATAATGGTAATTACAATACAATTTTAATGAGACGGATAGCGTTAAACGATTTTGTGAACTAAACCCAAAAACTATGCGCCCATTTTTGTCAACTCACAAAATGTCCAATTTCATCCAAATATAAGTTGGTCTAGGGTAAAGATATAGGAAATATTGGGACATGAATAAATAATAATAATTTACCATAAAATATGGACATAGATGTGACAATTCCCCTTACCAATAATGTCATTCTGCCACGAAATGTCAACCTGAAGCTTGATAGGAAAATAAGAATGGATACTCATGTAAAACCCACATCATCTACCCCCAGTAATATAGATATCATTCAAGTGTTTCTATAGAAACTGGAAAAGGGGAATCCACTTTACCCAAAGCGCATTCACCTGGGAAGTATCTTTTCGCACCGGATGCTCAAAACATACAAATAAGGCTCTATTTACAACTCCTACCAATTCAAAAAATGGGAAAGATGAAGGTCTTACTTATTTTGAAGGGAAAATGAAAAAATTCATGGATAGATGTATACAGTAAATGAAAATATAACTTGTATTCCACCATTCCAATCTGCTCTGTAATCTCAAAAGGTTTGAAAAATCACGAAGTTATTTTTCCATGCTTTCCCAAATGGCATTGAACAAGATGAGGGACCACCATAAATAATATCAAATCACCCATTGAAAATTAAAGGACTTTATTCCTTTTATCATTGTATTATTTTTTTCAGACTCTGGGTTGTCAATATCTTCTACATTATAATCAAGAATTTCTCAGATGTCACTTCCACAAGGCTCATCCCCAATAGTGATGTCAACCCACCTCATTCAAATATAGAGGGGATCGAAAATGGATCACCATAGAGAACCACTAATAGAGCCACTAAAATAGAATAATAGAAACTGTAATTATAAGTGAACTCCACCAATCCAATGTGACAATCCGTGGAACATCAATATTCCAAAACTCATGCACATTGCACGTCCTCCAAAATCTGATTTTTCAGCTTTGTTTGACCATCTGTTTGAAGATGGTATGTCATGATCATTTTATCTTGTGACCCTATAGACGTCATAAGGACTTCTAGAAATAGAGAATTTAAATGGGTCCCTCTATCTGAGAGTACTACTGAAGGCATACCAGGAATCCTTACCTCCCTTGAAGATACAATCGGCCAAACTAATCCACTTTAGTTGTATCTCTGATTAAAATGAAGTTGGATGGTTTTTCCATATGAGGCATGATTTTTTGGGACCTGAACAAATATCACCCCTTATTGGGTTATTGTTGTAGTTGTTGAGGTATGATGGTAGAGATCTCAAAAAACTCCTATAAATACCTACAAGGCTGAGGAGACTCCTAGTCTGTAACATGTTCATTAGCTTCACCCATGACATCATTGGGATGATTGTCTTTGGGTCCCCCAAAACCCCCTTCTCTAAGATAGCATGACCCAAAAACACCACTTCACGGATCCCATTATTGATCTTAGATAACATAAACAATGGGTATGCTCCCTCAAGGTGACTAAATTAATCCTCATGTGACGATCATTCTCCTCCTATAATCCATTGTAAACCATAATGTAATCCATGAATACCATAAAAAATAATTGAGATATTGGGAGAACACCATATTCATTAGTTACATAAACACCGTAGTGGAATTGGTCAACCCGAAAGGCATAACCATTTACACAAAGTGGTCACACTAACCAAGAAAAGATGTCTTCAGGATATCGTCCACATTTACTCTGAGTTGATGGTGAACCAAATTCATGTTTATCAAAGAACAAAAATTCGCACCCAATAAACGATCATAACTGTAATCTATTTTTGGGAAAATGCTATTTTTTTATTGATGGATACCATGTTCATCTTCTAGTTGTCAATACACAACTAGAGGGATCCATCAGTCTTATTTTCAAAAAAGGACAGGAGTGACACAATGATACTTGATCAAGTGGATGAATCCTTTGGACTCCAAATAGCCTAGCTATATCTTTAATTCCCTAAGAGCAGTGGGGTACATATTTTATGAGGGAAAGTATATCATATGAGTTCCCGAGACTAAATAAATTCTGAACTTCACATCCCACTCTGGGTGATATGTTTAAAAATCATCTAGAAATACCTCCGCGAACTCAACCACAACGAGAGGTAATCTGCCCTCAGGAGAATGACTATCATACTCTATCACAAGAGATGATAACAGAAAGATAATATTTTCCATCCCATAGAGTGGTTGTCCTGCACATCCCAACTAAGGATCATATTCCCCTTTAAAATCATGACTACTACCATCAGGTTCAACGAAACTCAACCACCACCTATAACAATTGATATACACTTAAAATTGATCTTTCCAATCAAATAATAGGATTACATCAAACAGATCCATATACAAGTCCAATAGATCCCAATCAATCTCAAAAGTAGATATAGTAAGTTAACCCGATAGGCACCTGGGATTATTTTCCATATTCATAATTAGTGGCATCACCAACTCTATCAAAGTAGAAAAAAACTCATTTGGAAAATTCAGTGAACTCAAAAAAAGAGCAATGATTAATGAAAGAAAATCACCAGTGTCAAAAAGAGAATTAGATATGGAAGATTCAATCAAGATGATAACTAGAACTATTGAAGGCCCCATATATGATTTTGCTGGGGAAGGCTCCACATCATGATGATGCATACTATATACATGAGAATGGGCGCTCCCCTGTGGCTCTACATGGAATTGTATCTACCCAGTAGACAAACTGGCTCTACCTCCATGACCACCATTAAGAGATCACAACATCCAATACAGATCATACCAAAATGGTGTCCCCATGGAGTCCATAGCCCCTTCCCCAATCTAGAGTATACGTTTCATACATCTAAAGTGTTGCAAGTGTCCCATTCCTCAACATTGTTAGTAGGGCTTCAGTGGAGATGTGATTGCTGGTCAGATGTGCCCTAGAATCCCATAACGGTGGGGCATGATATAACTCACATTAGAAGAAACAAATGAAAGAATCATTGAAGTGTGCCCGGAACTACCACATACTTTGTTCCCCTACTCCTCCTATATTATCATCTTTTTAGATGATAAACCAGTACATATCGTTGATATTTTCCCCGAGAAACCAGATGCCCCATGGTGGGAATCTCTACCATACAAGCTCTATCAACCATCTCCTCATATGTATCATTCTTTAAAAAATAATTTCGAATAGATTATTGGTTCTAATCCTTTCACAAAATGATGAGCCTTAATCAGTTCATTAGAGATGATTTCAGGAGAATAAAGAACATGTTCCACAAAACTGTTGGCATACAACATAAATGAATGATCCGCCTAGTAAATACCCATGAACACCCAGTACATTGAATATGAAATGATCATAGAGAGTTATTGATCATTGAAAACCACCATGTACTCAATCCATATCATCTTAAAATTCATCCCAATTTTATGCAGTGATTTCCACCACCTATTGCTGGGCCCCTCTAACAAAAATGATTCCAATTTCACCCTGAACTCTTCAATATTTTCAAGACACTCTTCTCCTTATTAGGTTTCAGTGCTACCTAAAAAATAAGGGGTCTTGTTCTATTATAACTCATGTTATTTTTCCTTCCAAGGACTAGACTCCACTTCTTTAGCTAGGGATGTATCATGAGATACTCCGTTTCATAGGAAACCGAAATCTTTAATGCTATATTTTACTATACTTTGATCAATCTGTGATGGATAACCCTCTATGGAAAACTTCTATGGGTACATGGGAGCTTCCCTGGGAGGCATGTGTATACACAAGGCTATAGTCACCAAAGAAATCTTCAGTTTGACAATTCCGAATTTTTTTAATAATTACATCAATTATAAACATGTTGAACATATCACAACAATGAAATATATAACCACTTCCCTCCTATCTAATGTCAATGATAAATATATAGAACACATGTTCATCCTGGTAGAGAAGTTAAAAAAATTTCACAACATTCCATGGGGACTCAAGGTTTATCGTGATAAGTGTGATCTAGGTACCCCACACCCATGCAAAACTCCATGCCCCGATAATGCTATCATATGACTAACCAGACTCATCCCAAAATAGTAATATGACCGAAAAGGATTATTCTCCTCTTGCAAATGTTTTTCACAAAGTAAATATATTCTCCATAAAAATTTTACTATACTCGGCCTATGGAAAACACCAAAGGGCGTTTAATATCTCCCTCGGTCGGCACAAGTCCTGGGGTATCATAGAGAATGGTTTGGGAACTATTTACCCTATATTAGATATAGAAAACTATCAATAACAATAAATAAAACAAATCCGAAAATTAAAAACCAAAAATCATAAAATAAAATTCATAAATGAATACAGGGTATTTAAACATGACACATGTGGTCCAAAACAAAAAAAATATTTAGAAAAAACAGCCTATGTACAAGCACATAACAAGGGGTTATCTCCATCGAGTCTTCTTCACAACATTGCACCATGGAAGGAAATGAACAGCCCAAAATGCCATCTTCGAAATCCTTTCCCTTAACTGTGTCAAACATAATCAATTCTACACACACCCATAGGAGTATGTAGTGTGTGAGAATAATCCTAATAGAATACCACCTGAAGATTCCATCTGTTAACCATTAAAATATATCAGCATGACTATTTTTAGAAACAGAAAATGGTAACACCAGTCTCTGAAGTTATATTTTTAATGGAATATAATTTTTAAAGGGGTATCCTTATTGAATTAAATGATTTAAATAAAACATATAATCTTCTGAAGTTTTCCTCCAATCACACAATAAGCCAATCTTAAATACCCAATAGTTAATGAGAACTAGTCACCAGAACACCCCTATGTACTAGCTAGTTGTGGTCCCCAAGTACCTCATATATCTAAGTAAAAGTAACCAAAACAAATATTTGTTCTCATGAATGGGACACTAGTAAGGAACTTACCAATAACCTATTGGTCCCCAATCATCAAAATTATGTTCCATTATTGTTTCCAACATATAACTTGTTATGTAAAACAAGGCCTGAACCATAATGGATCACTATCATACAAGTCAATATCCAACCACCTTGGTATCTGTGTTTCCATATTGTTTCTATGACATGTTACACATGCAATAAAATGCCACCACATAAAAACAACATTTATGGTCTTAAACACTCAAAACAATAACTAAAAATTCTTCTCACAATACATATAACTCTATGAAACACATGGAATTTCAATTAAAAATTCTCACAAATTAAAACAAAATAATTCACATAAAATCCATTTAGATCCCCTATTTTTAAAAAAAAATCATTCCAGCATTACACCAAATAACAATTGGCTGCACTAATCCATTTTATTAAAACCATTAGATAAATTATAAATCAACCCCAATTGGTACAGCCTCGAATGCACATGAAAACACTCATTTTCACATAAAATGGAACATGAAAATAAATCACATCACAATTTCTTCCAAAACTAGTTTTTTCACCTAACATAATAAAATATTAATATGATAACAAATAATTCCATCAATGTTAACTCATGAAATAATTTTTACATATTGAATTACCAGTGAAATTTGTCAAGATTCTAAAATCCTTGTGTGATACTTTAATTAAACCACTAATGCAACACAAGGGTGTGAAAATGAACTTAAAATAACCAGATTGAACCATGAAATTGAACAAAAAAACCCCTGCACGAATTTTTAGTTTCCGTACATTTGTAACATGAATACAAATAAAAGAAACCCTAATTAAAAGTAATGATAATATAAAAAAATCATATACTGAAGAGATATTGAAGTTAATCCATGAAATCCCTCTTCAAAATATAGTTTTATGGGAGGTTGAGAGAGGTAAGAGGATGTCCATGGATACTTGGAAAAAATTGGGGAATTAATGGATGTAATAAAATTTATTCTGGATGAGAGAATGGGTATTTCAAAAAAATTATTGTGTTAGACATGGTTGTATGAATTGATTGTGCGATTTAGTAAATTGTGCTCACAAACCATGATCTCAGTTATGTTGAAAAAAATATATATAATTTCTTCCATATTCAATAACAGGCTAACATAAACCTATTGGGGAATTTTATGATAAGAATAAGAAGAGAAAAATGTACCATAAAAGCAAGACATTGATGTAGCACCTTTGTTTATCATTGTTAAAAATTAATTGATGAATAAATATATGTATATTGTCAATATAGTATCATATTAATTTTTTTATTGAATTATTATATTAATAAAATCTTTAATACAATGAATTTATAACATTAATGAATTCCACCAATTTGATAAGGTTGTAGTTCAAAGGTCCACAACCCAAGTAATCATATTCCAACAAAATTAAAAGAATAAATTTGTGTATAATATAAAAATTAATGAAGAGTAAATAAATAATAAATTTTTTATATATATAATATAATCTATAATTACATCATTATAGAAAACCTATATTTTGACAATGGAAGGAAAATTGACTTCGGTTTGTGAGGTGGTAATATGTCGTACACATGAACAGTGATTCAGTATCCCATTTGATGGATTCATGTAAAAGTATAGGTTTTAAGTCATATCACAACAAGATATAATTATATTTAATGTAATTATATATTAATATAATCACTAATAAATATAATTTAATAGGTGGATAAGTAATTGAATATAATCTTACTATTGAAGAATGTCACATTTTATTTTGTTAAATTATTTTGGTTTATACTAAAAAACTACATTGGTTTGATATTTTCTTGAATTGATGATTCTAGGATAAGGGTATTTACGATTGGATTTTATTTTGTATGGTTTTCTATGATCTAGATGGCATGAGAGTTGTGAATAAATGGTATGGGTGAGTGCTTTTTTTATTAGAGGAGGAGTGGTCTTCATGTAAATATATAAAGGTAAACACTAAAGAGAAGTCTCTCTTACATCATATTCCTGAACAATTGAACATAATTTGTTCCATGTGAGTATATTTTCTAAATATTTCCATCCAATTTGTTTGGGATTTTATTATTGGCCATTATGGATTTTTTTATGGTTCAAACACTTTTACGCTTAATATTACTATAATTGCCAGAATTAATTTTTATTTTGTTCCGTAATATTATAGATAAAAAACAATATTGAATTTATTACACATTATAAATTATTCTGATTAAAAATATGAAACTATTTTTTCAAAATTTCAATTATATTTGTGAAAAAAATACATTAAAATTAATCTCGTAGAAGGAGGACAAATCATAGTTTTATTGTGAAAGTGTCCAAAAATTAAAATGTTTTTATAACCATATTAAATGGAAAACATATTCCAATGACATAAATTGATTAAATTTATGAATACTATTTTAAATTTAAACTCATAACCAATTTAAAATATTATTTATACATAAAATTGTTTACATGAAAATTCTGTTTTCAATTAAAATTCAGAATTATTACTATTCATCAAAAAAATGAAAATCCTCAGAAAAATATAAAAAATCATTATTTGATAATTATAATGATAAAATTACTAAAATGATGTCTATTTTGAAAATTAAAATTTATAAAAGTGTAAAAATTTGATTTTAAATTACGTGTTTCATTAAATGCTGGTAAAACTGCCTTTTTAAAAAAATATAAATTTTAAGCGTAAAATTGTATTTATTATTATATTATGACTACCAAATCTATTGGCTGAATATCTTGTTTTGTATAATATATATACATATGTATAATTCCTTAATATAATTTATAAATAGTAATTAATTTAATTTATTATGATAAAACACCTTTTGAACATAATAATAGTTTATGTATAAAAGTATTCCCTTTATATTCATTGGGGTTATATATCAGTATATAATTAATTCATAACCAATATTTTAAATAAAATATTTTCAAAATATAGTTATTCATATGAATAAAATCAAAATTTAATGTCTAATATATATATTATCACATTAAATAATAATATTTTTAATATTATATTATCATTCTGCAAAACAGGGTATTACGTGTTATACAAGACATAAAATAAAGTTGTTATTGCTTGTAAAACAAGAAAAAATTGTTGTTCCATATAGTGTGAGATAATATTAATTTTTTCTACATTATATTAACTTCATCTATAAATTTTTTTTTGTTACAATCTTATTCTAATTTGAAAATACTATAATGTGTTAAAATGCTACATTTTCTCATCCTTAATTAAACTGATTATTCATAATTTAAACTCGATATAGCTAATAAATTGATTTATATTTAAAAATAAAATATTTTTATAAATATCCCCATCATAAATATAATTGATAATATTTCTTTTTAATAAGAGTGTTTATGAATGTGAATGTCACCCCAAAACATGACATTTGAATAGGATAACATTACTGCAAACCTGGAAACTGAAGAGAAATGTTTTTCTGAATTTCTAATAGAGATCTATATAGAGTATGCTTAGATTAATATTGTTGACCAATAAAACATAAATATTGGTTTGGATAAAGGAAATTTATATAACAAAAAATTGTTATAAATAGTTCATATTTTTTTGAATATATTTTTCCTAGAATTGAAGAATTCATTCAGTATCTGGGAATATAATTAAATACACTTAAGTGTTGTGTTTCAATAACAACAGTTTTATCCAATGGTCATTCCATGAACTATTTCAACTTCTTTTCTTACAATAGGTTCCATCATATGTTTATGTTATACAATAACCCCTAAAATATCATCTAAAGTTCAACACAAACCATTTTTTAAATGATTAACCATATATTCATTCCATGTATTATGATCTGAATCCATAGAATTAGTACTAAGGTAGTTTCAATGATCCAATTTACATCTTCCATTTCAATATTATTTTTAAAAAATCATAATTATCTCTATATTAGGAACATATTAAGGTTAATATTTCTCTCAACCGTGAATTTTTCAAAACATTTAACACTCTTCATATTAACATTTCTTGGTACCACTAAACATATGATATTAAGTATTTAATGATGATGCACTGTTATAAAATCCTTATATATTTCATAAATAATATGAGGAGAAAATCATCAATAAAACTATTTTACCAAATATATCATATATGAAAATATAAAAGGACATTAATGATTCCACATTAGTTCTATCAATAGCATAATCTTGAACTTGATCCCTTAGCTTCATTTCAGGAATATTCTCTTGATTCTTGGGGAAATGGTTTGAATTATACACAATCTTCTTACAGTTGTAAAACTAATATATGCATTTTCTTTCATCCCATTGCATTATTTATTATTGTGACACATTTCCCCTCAATTATAAAAAACTCCCAATACATTAAATCCTAGACCAAGGGGGTTATTTCCACAGCAATATTCAATTAATCAATATATCTCAATATTAAAAGTTTCAATTTTTAATTATAATATATTATCGTAAACAATTAAAATGATAAATAAAAATAACTCAATGTGGCATCATCAAATGAATTTATTTCTCATTTTTAAACTTTTATATTTCAATACATACCCCAAAATTACCCTTAAAATTCATATATTTTTTGAATATCCTTTTATGATTCAATAAAATCTACTTATTGGTTTTTATAAAATCATTTAATTCAAATTATTATGTTTATTAAACAGAAAATATATTGATTTCATATCACATTGTTAATTTTATATGTTTGAAATATTTTTATATATTAAAATAATAAATTATTAAAGTATTACACTAATGGGTGGTGGGAACACCATACTATATATTTTTAAACAATTGTATAAAAAAGTTATTTAGGATAAAAATTTTATCCAAATTATCCTCTCAAAACATGTCATAAAAACAAATGAATCATACAAAATATAAATTATATAAATCATCTCATAAAAAAATTATTTATGATATTATTATCATATAAAATATGTAGATTGAGAGAAACTTTAATGAAATAAGTTCATTTATGGATGATAATTTCCATCATATTTAAATTTTCAATGTAGTAACAATTTACTTCATCTCATGAATATAATAAGAAGTCATAACCAACTCTTATTTTTATTTTAAAATCATTTATATCTACTATACATAATAATATATACATCCAGTATAATGTCCCATTCAAAAATCAAATAATTAAATTTTATAACATCCTTAGTTATTATTGATATTTATTTGTGTTTCACAAACTTCATTATCTAAATATTTGATATTCCATCCATTTTGAACATTTATTAATCCTTTCTTGATAGCCATATGTTTTAAATTAAAATTATTTTCTTCTTCAATAATCATTTTTCCTCATTTCAAATAATTTTTCTTCTTCTAATTTACTCTTTTACCCCAATGTGCATTCTATATGTTACAAAAATCAATACATTATATACCTGGTTTATTCATTCTCAAAACTTTGAGAATATTGATTAAATCATTCATTGTATTTAATATAATTATTAGAAAACAGGCATAAATTTTTAGGTAAAAATGTATTACCAAAATAAACAATTTTATTTCCCCTTTAAAATCATTTTAATGATTGATAATAATCATATAAATTATTTTAAAAAAACCATCTCATTTAATTTAAACAATCATTGTTTATATGATATATTAAAGTGAAAAATGAGAAATATATATATATTATTCTGAGTTTAAAAATGATTTAATGATAGTGTCATTCAATATTTTAACAATTAATCTCCATTACATGAAAACGAATGTTAGTGTTATGTGAATTTTACCTCTCTGACCATATGAATATATACTATAATTTTTAAAATATACAATTCATATAATTTATTTATATAGAAAATATAATTGATATTTATTATCAGTAAAACATTATGCAATCATTTAGTCTAACTATGTCATTAATATATTCAATAATATAAATTTTCATTTAATATACCCAATAATGTTTAGTATGTGAGAAAAAATCATTGATGTAATGAATAACATTGAGTATATATGTGGAGACTATGATTCAATTTTTTATATAGCATCAATTTTCTCCGAAATATTACATAAATCATCATATGATTTCATAAGCACCAATATTCAATAAGTGAAAAACATCAACAGTAGGATTTTGTGTAATGAATTTTTCTAAGACTTATAATTCTTCACATTCCCAAAATCATTTCTTAATAAATTACTAATATTATCTTCTTCAATTAATATCCTCATTTAGAGGATTATTATCATTTTTTTGTTTGATTCTGATGATTCATTTATCTAAAATATAAATTTTTATCAGATCTAAATCATGTTTTATATACCTTCATAAAGCGATTTCAATGAATATTCTCCCACATAAATTGATGAGCCCACACATCATACCTACTTAGATTTCCATGTTCTTTTATTAATTATCATCGGTTATCACATAATCAAGATATGATTATTTGGATTGTGGTGACCCCAATTATAACATTTACTATTCTATAGTGGTTGAGAGGATATAAAGTTATGAAATAACATCATATTGATTCAATAAAAACTAAATCTCTATTATCATAACAATTAGGGTTCCCTAGATAGTGTAACCCAATGTAAATAACTAGAATAATAGAACTAAATAGGATTCTGGAATATTCTTGTTAATCTTGACAAAACTGTAACATAAAAATCCTATGATTATCATTCCTTTAATTAATTAAAAAATATAATCCTTCGGAACTCCTTCAAGTTCAATGGTGCTCAGTTTGATGACTGATTTAATGAATGGGTTTTCAGTGGAAATAATTTCACAATAATTATGTTTAGGATTTTTTATATTAATGTCTCTTGAAATTAATACACATCAAATTCATAATAAATTTATAAATATTAACTCACAAGAAATTATTATCATACCATGTTTTACTCTTTATTTATGCCTGAATGATTCAAAATAATTTATTATTAGAGTTCCTTTTACAACCACCAATTTAACGATTTCTCATCCATTAATATTTAACTATTTACATAACACAGAAGTCTCTTTTTATAACAAAAAATATATGTAAATTATACTAATACATATCTAAACACATCATTTTCATAATGTAAATGTACACTTCGTGTTAGAAAATTGATTTATATTAGAATGGGAAAATCCTCCTGAATAAGAATTTTGTGATAGAGAGAAAACCCCATTCACCTTCCTATAAATAGAAAGACTCTATAAATTGTGTGGTTTGACCCCATGCCCCACTACATACGAATACATTACTCAAGGGATATTTCAATTTATGAAATCATTAACACATTGAATAATCAAAACTAAAATTATAAATAGTGTTCAGGGTATCTAAAAACATCATTTTATGATATCAATCATAGGGATATATGGAAGGAATTATCATAGAACAAATTACTTGTATATTTTATTTCATTCAATTATTTATATAATAAATTATTATAAAAATGAATAAAAATATGAATAATATTTTAATACATTAATAATTAACATATTTAGACATGAGATAAATATTTATTTACAACTTAAGAAAATAAACATAATTATAATGATTTTAAAATTTTCAATATTAACATTATAGTCATTCAGTAATTTAAAATATAAAACATGAAATTAATTCCAATACAGATTTAATTTTTTTTTATAATATGGTATTTAGTATTTCTATATACAATACTATATGAATTAAGATCTATTATAATTCAATTTCTATTCTGTAAAAACATTTTAAGTAATTTAAATATCATATTTTTTTTATTATTTAATCCTAGGTCATATCTATTATTAACGAACATATTGATTTTCCTAAAATAATTTCTAAATAATTTGTTTTTATAATTTTCAAATTTATTTTTTGGAAGTAAAAAATAATATTATTGGAATTTTACAAATAAAATTATTGAATATTTTAAAAAGATATGAATATTCCCAAATATTCATATATAATTGATAGATATGAACACTTAATATGTTTATAAGAATATAATTTTTTTTTATTTTTCAATATATGAATGCATTAACATTTTATTTCAAATAAAATTTATATTATATTACATGAATTATAATCATTATAAAATAAAATATTTATTTTATAACCAATTTTGTAAAATAAATATCATATATTTAGTTTTTTTGTAAATAATAAATAAATCCAAGTTTATTATTTACAAATACAACATTTATTTCAACATGGTAGAGCATTCCATATTGTAACATACTAAGATTTAACCAAATATCTTATTTCAATCTAATTCAAATACATTGATATATTTATTTATAATTCGTAAAAAATTTATTTTTCATTATAAACAACACACATTTAGTGAAGTGTTTTATGCAACATCAAGTTTCATTGATGACTTATATTGCACACAAGCCAGTTTCTAACCAGACGATGGTGTAATATAAAAATTTAATATAACACTTATCACATTGACAGTAGAATGATGTTTTGAATACAATTAACTAAATTATTAATTTATTGTTTAAAATTTTTTACATAATTAATTATTTGCTGGTCAATTAAATTGAAACTAAAATAAAATTTAATTGAATATAAAGGAATTCTGTTCAAACAAGAACAGAATATTTATTAATAAATAAATCGAATCGTTACTATTGATGTTTACTAAAAATGTTTACATATGATATATTCATTTAAATAGTTTTCAATTCATCTAGTTGGTTTCATAGACCTCATATATGAATGGATAAAATTTTAATCCTAAAAATTAGTATATTTTTAAAAGGTTGTTTACCACCTTTTAATTGATGAATTGTTATAAAAATAATTTTTTACACCATTATAATTTATATTTGAAAATAAAATATTTATCTTTTTAATTGGAATATCATGATTTAATTTTCTAATTTTTTGTAATTTTTATGATAACATTCATATTTGATGAATTTTAAATGGTACCAAATTTTATTTGAATTTGTTTTACTTATAACTAATTTATTATGTTAAATTATATTTTTAATTAATTTTAAATTATAATAAAATAATATGATATAATTTAAACTAATTTAGGTCATTTAAATCATTTTCACATTGATATTTTATTTTAAATCATTTATTTCCCATGTATATTTCTCTTTAAAAACTTGGTTATCCCATCCCATATGTGGGATTCATTATAAGTAATTTTCTATAACATATATGATCTAAATTTTGATAATTGGTTATAATAATTTTAATAATCATAATTTAAAATGTTTGATAAGTTAAAATTTATTTTTTTCAAAAACTATTAGTCTAAAAAATTAACATTATTTATATTTATTGGGATAAAAATATGTGAACTAAATAGTTAATCATTCATCTTATGTGTGAAAATATCCTAGAAACAAGTCCAAAAAAGGATGGAATTGATTATTCCATATAAACAAATTTTTCGAATATTTTTTATTAATTTTCATATAATGTAATGGATACCTCCCAAAAATTTTAATCTTTTTATATTTATAACAACATCAATCCCTTGTCACTATAAAAAGACACCCACCCTCTCTAATAATTCAAAAATATCAAGACCATTGTATCGACCGAATGATGAAAAAATAATATCTAAAAATACATCCTATAATCATAAATGCATCAATTTGGGTGGACTAAACTCAATGAATTTGCTTTAGTTGAAACCAGAAGGAGTAACTATAATAAAAAAATAACAATCATCAGAAATCACATTTATTTATTTAATTCTCTAAAATAAAAAATTATTCTAGTTCAATGATTATATAATTACCTTTGTAAAATTAATATAGTTATATTTTCTATGTTAAGGGCTCTACCTATAACATCACACACTTCAAAAAATTGGGGTATGTTAACTTCGTTCCATTGTACGGAAGACTACCGTCTCACGAACTGATGTCGTGCATTTGACCATTACCATCTCCCAAGGTTGAGATTAATTATTGAAATACTATTTTTATGGTTTATATTATATTTTAAGTTCGTAATCCTTAATTAATTTTTTTATTGAAAATACATGTATGCTTTCAGGTTTTGGGAAAATGATAACATCCTTCGTGATAGTGTGGACTACCCCTTCTCAAAGTGAAGTTATTCGTTCACTATTTAAATGGAATCTATTAAGGATGGGTTTTATATTAATATATCAAATTAATGAAAAATTTAAGAATATACTTGAATAATCATGTATTTATGAATACAAAAATTAATTTTTGTCCTTCAATTTCACAAACTGAAAAATTTATAATGCCACATGTCAACATGTGGAATATAGCGTCCCTGAAGCGATTTGATTGTTACTTTTTCATACAAAAACATCATAATGTAAAATATAGTTATATATAATTAAATAATAAGGTATTTATTATATAATTTTTAATATCAAAATATTAACATTACATACCTTTTTAATATAATGAATACGGAGGAAATGGGATCATTACTCATGTGTACTTATGGCCTACAGTCATCATGATTGTAATGCTGGATTATTTTTCATTACGTTATTTTAGGTATTTTATATAAATTGTTATTTATAAAAGAATGTGATTGATTTTTTAGGGATTTTATTCCATATATTATAAATAGTTACCTCATTGACCAAAGATGAGTTATCACAGCCAGTTTCGATACATAAGCCAATTTTTGTCAAAACACTAGACATAAACATTTTTGATTAAGTAACAACATATATCATGAGGTAGTGGATTTTTTTTTCATATGTGGACTTTATAGAGATGTTTGTTATGTTATACACTTATATTCTTTTATAATAAGTATATACCACTCCATGGATTTTTTATTTCGCGAAGCATATAATGTCATTATTTTATATGTTTCATATACTATTATTCCATTTATAATGTAAGTTATTTAAACGTTTCAGTGTGATATTAGGTGATTTTTGAATGTTTAAAGATTATTTTCCTCAAGAATGTTTTACCATATTCTAACTGTATTTCCATTAATCATTGAAAACTTCACTTATTCTTACATATCCTCCACTATGGATATTATTTATATGATATTCATTTTTTCATGATGGATTTAAAATTATTCAATGAGATTTTTGGGGAACCCATTTCATTTCTACATGATAACCCTGTTTCGAAGTGATTTTTATTGAACAAACATCTTTTTCATGGGTTAGTCATGTTTCCAATTAATTATTATAGGATCCTTTTATTTGACATGGTTTGATTATTTTATATTGATATTATTATGGCATCCTCTTAAATTCAATGGGTTAAACATGTTTCAAAGAGTTTATTGTGTATAAATATTCTTTTCCATGGATTAATAATGTTTTCAAAAGAATTATGGATTCTCCCAATGATATATGATTTAATGACTTCTCTTTGTTAATTTTTCTTATTAGGTTCATGTGTATTTTAAATAAATGGTGTTTTTATATAGTACCATGAAAGCCATTATATATTTACATGGGGAGTACTAGATAACATTGGGAAAGCCTATTAAAACTCTACATGGTGTGGCCAAGATAGCATTTTGAAATTTTGTTTCATCTTATTAGGGCATTGTCATGGTAGAGTTTAGAAATCCCATTACAGAGTTACATTGCAGGGATCATATAGCACTATGTTATATGAATATATCTATATAAGTCAATGGACAATGATATTTTTCAATATTCACTGTATGATTATTCAAATTTGGATGGTTTCTATAACTGTTTTATAAGGGTTCTCTAAGTGTTAAATGATATGATGTTCTGAGATACAAATATGTTTTCCTTACGATTCACATGGGTTTATAATGTTTCCATTTATCTGGACTGATATCACATTAAATTTTATAATTGATTGTGATGACTGTATCATTGGTCATGTTTTCAAATATGAGATTCTGAGTATTGATGGGTATTCATGGGCATAAGTTCTTTTTTGACCCTCTTATTGAAATTGATTATTTTATGTTGCAATTATGTACTATTATTATCTTTGATAACATTCAATTGTTAATTAGTTTTTTAACCTTAATGTGAAACTGAGATCCCCCTTATAATTATTCTATTTTCATGGTTTTAAATAATTTTGTTGAATTATTTATTTATGAACGGAATTTAATATTGATGATGATTTTTTCATAATGTGTAAAAGAAAAACTGGGTTATATGGGGGAACCAATCATCAATATTTTTTTGAATTGTTTAATCGGGATTCATTCCTAATTCTCTAAAACATAAATCGTAAAAAGTCCTCTTATATGTAGGTGAATCAAGCATTCTAATTGATGTGTTTATGTTTAGATAAAAAACTTGGGACACAATTATCATCATCAATGCCATGAATTTAATGTTATGAATTTTAACACAAGATCCTTGACATTCAGTTTTGAGTTTATATATTTACTATAAAATACTAGTTTAGATAAATTTTGATATTATGATGTCCTCATATGAGTATATTTTAATTGTTATAGATATTATTATTAGAATATAATCTTAATGTTGAACATATCTTTCATGTTTTTGATAACCCAATAATGTTTTATGAGATGTTATAATAATTTGATTTATAGTAGATTACTTTTTTGGATGAGTTGTATTTTTCTCCTATGATCAATATGATTTTTGTTTTGTTAAGACTTATTTTAATGTTTTAAGGAGAAAAGGAAACCCATGTCTGCTTAGTGGAAACCAATAAAATTCAGCAAGGTTGTCGGTCATGAAACGATGGCCAAAAGACGATAAGGGTTTCACGCACCACCACCAGTGTACATGACATCATGGTTATCATGAATTTTTTTATAGTTAATGATTATGATATAAAAACATGTCATTTAATTTCAGGAATAATAGTGGATTAATTTTGGACGTGTATATGATCACATCCCTTTATTCATTGGGAATGAGAATTAGTGATGAAATGTTTGATGAATCTTAATAGTAGTAAATTATATAATTCATTATTTTTAAAATTATGAATAACTATTAAAATTGTAATATTATTGTATAATTTTAATATTTAATAATTTTTTGAATTATCTTACAATGTCATATACATTTTTTAGTTAATATACTATGATATGTGGAATATCTTGACAATCACATTCATGGTTATGTGGCCATTAAATGTTGATTTGATTTATTTTTGAATTAAAAAATAATCATGAATTCTCATATTTTGGAAAAAAAATAGTTTCTTTTGGTAGAAATTGATTAATGGATGAAATTATAACCAGTATGTAAAAAAATGTCCTTTTTATTTATCTCTTGGTCATGATCAGAAGGTAGTTATTTAAATCTACGAAAAGGATTTTGAAAAAAAGGAATATCCTCCAACATGTAATTTTCATGAAACATTGAATTTTTTATCATCATTTTCTTATGTTTTTGAGGACCTTATATTTATGTTTATCATTCAATATATAATGATCAATGACCTCAGTTAATCTAAAAAATTAATTATTCTTTTCATATACTACCACATATGTCCCCACCTACATGGTATAGACGTTATAAATAACTTCTATTGACCATTATGTGACACAAAATCTCTTTTTAATAGGGCATTTTAATATCCCCATTTTTATTTGGGTTTTAATAATGAAATTCTGAAAATGATTATCCTTTTATAACATAGCTTAATTTCGATGTCGCAATTCATTTAAATGGAGGGAAGGGGTATTATGTAACATCCCATGATTTTATGAAATATATTGATTGAAAATAATTTAAATTATTTGATATCTTACGTTATATGAAATGAATATTTCAACTAATATTATACAAAATATAATTTTCATCTTGTGTTTCACACAAAATCTTGTTTCATTGATGACTTATATTGTGCACAAGAAAGCGTCTTACCTAAAATAAATAAAATATTAATATTTAAAATGATATTTATCTCCTATAAAATTTAATGGAGTAATTTAACAATATTAAATAACATATGAATACACTCTTTAATAAATTTAAAATAATGAATTCTTTGGTGACTAATTTATTTGAGATGAAAATAAATATTATTTTAATATAAAGGATATTATTTACGAGAGCATATTTTAATGAACAAAATTGAATTTTATATTAATAAATTAAATTACTCTCTGTTATTTAAATTTATTAATGAAATTTATATTCTACATATTCAAATTAATTATACAAATCTAATAGGTTTGATAGACATAAAATAAGATTAAATCCAATGTTAATCATAATAATCAATATATTTCTAAAGTCATTTTTACCTATATTTAATTGAATAATAGTTTTGAAAATAAATTAAAAAATATATAATATTAATTTTTTAATAACATATATTTAGTTAGAGAAATTTCAATATCAAATTTGGGTAATTTTCATGTATTTTTCTTTGAACATTCATATTTTATTAAATACTAAATGAAATGTAAATTTAATTGTAAAATTATTCAGCATCAAAATCATTTATATTGATAAATTAAAATTTTATTGGGATTAAAGAATAAATAGACAAATTATTTATTATTTAAATCTTTTTACATCATTGGAATAAGTTTCAAATTAAATTTGGATATAAAATCATTCAAAACATTTTCATAATTGTTTAATAAACTAAATGTCTTGCCCCATCTGCAAAAATTTAAAAATAATTTTTTTATGTATACGATTAGAATTAGGAAAAAGGCACTAAATTATTGGAAGTATCATAATTTATAATTTCTATAAATGTTATATAATTTTTATGACAAAAAATATTACTAAATGAAAATAAAATGTAATATACTAAATAAGGTAAAAATGTGTTTACAAAGTGCATTATCAATATACTGATGTGTCCAAATTTCCATGAAACATATCCAAAATCTACTAGTATTCCATTATACGACCATATCCACAATTTTATGAAATTTGGTTCCTTATTTGGGCCACATGATGCAAGGGAGACCTCCAAATAGTGTTTACCTTTTCATATTTACATGAATGCCACTCCCTCTCTACTGATATATTCCATTACCCCTCTTTACATTATATAATATCTCAAGCCCCTAGGATCATTAAAATAACCCAAATTTTTATCCAATAACTAAACTCTCATTTTAGAATATTCAATTTGGTCAAAAATAAATCCTAGTATCTTTATTTGTTTAAACCAAAAAAATTTACCCCAAAAGAGGTAATATTCATCAAGAATCACATTTGTATTATTTATTTTCCGAAACACATAAATTATTATTATTAAAATATTATATAATACTAAATGTATCAAAATATACTAATATTTATTAATGATAATTTATCTACTTACATCTTCAAACACATTAATCAAATGGAATACACAATCATCGTTCATGTATACTGTGGACTACAACCTCGTGAGCTGATGTCGTTCATTCTTTAATTTCCACCTATCATTGTGGAAAATAATTATGTACATACATTTTTAGGATATATACGATATTTATAATGTTTTTATGGATATTTAATTATTTTCTTATCGATAACATCCTGTTTTTAATTTTTTATATGATAAGATTTTTTTGGACTTGTGGACTACAGTATTATCCATACGACATGATTTGTCCACACTTTACGTGAAATATGTTAAGTAAATGATTAAAAATATATATAATATAAAATAAATTTATTATATTCCTAGAATTATATTATATATAAACATATAACATACCATTTCATCCTTCCATCTCACACATTGATCATGTGATAATGACATTTATAGACTTATGGACAACGTCCTCCTCGAAGGGACATGATTTTCCAATTCTAATCACCATATCAAAATAATGATACATATAAGGGTGTAAAATTAAATAATTTGTTTGTTATTATACAATGGTTAATTAGAATGGGTAGTCCTCAATTATCTTCTTTCAATAATGATCATTGAATAAATTTGAAACATTAAACATGTACACAAAACACCAACCATATCTATGATCGTAACATTGTTACATTTTTCACTACCATAATTAGTATATAATTTTAAAATAATAATTTAGGTACAAATTTTATAATCATATAATGGTTATTATTATTTATTTTTTTAAACAGTGACCCCATATACCATAGTTGAACTATCAAAGTAACTTTTGACATATAAGCTGTATATGGTTAACACATCAGACTTAAAAACTGTCATTTATGTAATTTTATATAACATATAAAAAATAGAAACAAAGTAATAATAATATTGTAAAAATATATAAATAGTGTAATTAAATAATATAAGTTAATTATTTAGGATCATAAAAGACAATAATTGAAAATAAAACTCATGGAAAGGGGGTTCGTCTCAATTTATATTTTTTTGAGACATATTTTTAATTATGAACATAGTCAGTCTTATAAGGATTATCTACTTGTATTTGAATTTTAATATCATTAATCTCATTTATATTAAAATTTTAAATGTTTCTTTTAATTTTATTATTTCTTCGATAATATGTTTCAAAAGCTACTCATGTGTTAAGGTATTTTATTAACTCAATTTCTTTTTTTTCGGTTGAACTACAATGTCATTGATTGTGTTATTCCATGAAAATGAGTAAAATGACCAATGGTTGTATTATTATTTATTTACACTTTTAGTGGGAGTATTTAAAATTTTGAATCATAATAATTTCATTAGTTTATTCTCACTCTAATTATATAATCCTTAGAATGATTTATCTCATCCCACATTTATTTATCTGAGATATATTCAATATTAAACAGATGTTTTTTGTGGGATGTATATACTACTCATGAATGTATTTTATGATTAATATACTGAACTTTATGGGCATTATATATATCCTTTTTATAATTTTTTTCTTGTTATTATCATGATGTTTTATGGTTCTGCAAATTATATTCCATTCGTGGTTTTATTTAGTCAAATGTTTCAATGTAATATTGGATAAATTGGATTGTTTATAAGTTAGTTTTATAAGATATGTTGTAATGATAATTTTTTGTTATTTCAATTAATCAATTACAAAAACCAGTATTGTTACATATCCTCCAAATTGTGTATTTTTTATTAACACAATTATGATTTTTTCGTGTTGGATTAATATATTTTAAATGAGATTGTTGGGATCCCATTTCCATTCCATGGGATGTCCATGATTCAATGAAAATTTTTAAGGATACAAATTCATTCCCATTAAATAATAATATTTAAAAGATATTTTTATAAAGCCCTATTATTTTAAATGGATTGATTATATCCTAACTATATTTTATTGGAACCCACTTCATTTCTAGAGGTTAACCACGTTTTGTAAATAATGATTAGGAACCCATTTGCACTCCATGGTTAAATATTGTTCATAATAGAATAATTTTTCAATCAAATGAGTTATGATGAAATGAAAAATCTATATTAAATATTATTTAAATGATTTATTTAAATTTTAAAAGATTGGCGTGCCAAGACGATGTATGAAAATTCATTTATAAATTAGCATGGGACGGCCCAGATAGTGCATAGAATACCTTTTATAGTATAACATGCTCTCGAGCATATTATAGTGTGAAATAATATTACATATTAACATTGGGGGCCTAGATTTCTATAGGAAATCAGGTTAAATCATAACATGGGATGACCCATATAGTATATACTGAGTTCTTTATATTTATTTAATGAATTAGGTAATGATAATTTAATATATCAGGAAAATGGTTATGCCAATTATTAATGATTCTTTAAGGGATTTACAAGTGTTCTTTGATGGTTCTATGTGATGATTTTCGATGATACCATTTTTTTGGTAATCTTTGTATTGGATTATAATATTTCTAATGCTTTATATTTATATAACATAGATTTTATTATTAATTTTGGGGACTATTATATTTTTCATCATTTTATCTTTGAATATTAATGTATTGATGGGTATGATTAATTTTATTAATAACTCACAGAAATTAATTATATCAGCATAAACTAATAAACTATTATTCTTAATGATTAAATTCAGCTATTAATTCTAATGTTTATCATTAAATTTCATTTTTGATCACCCATCATATGTATCCATTCACCCATGTTTTAAATAATGATGATGAACATGTTAATACCATAATGTATTTCATATATCTGGTTATTTAGTATTAATGTGAAAAAGAAAATATTGTTATGTGGGATAAATGATCTTCGAAATTCTTCTGTTTAATTTATTTATGAGTTTATTCCTAATTTTATAAAACTCTACACATAAAATTTCATCATATATATAAGTTATCATAATTTTATTTTTATGTTTAATGTGTAGATGAAAAATTTGGTTCACTATTATTGGCATAAATAATGGGAATGAAAAGTTTTTGATTTCTACATCGGATCTTAGATTTAGGGTTCTAGGTTCTTATGAATATTATTTTTCAAAAGGTATGTAATAAATAATGAGAATTTAATTATTAATATTTTCTTGTTATCTAACATATAAACCACAATTATAAGTTTATATGAAGAATTAAAAATAAAATTTTCCAATATTTGATAATATTTTTTAAAGTAATATAGTTAAATTTATAATTAAATTATCATTATTAACATGAACTATTACTTTATTTTCATAAATATGATTACACAATATTAATTATTCATATTTACTAAAGAGTAATAAAACAAATTTTCTTTTGTATTATTATTGTTATCCCCATTTTATAAAAAACTTCATTAATGTTATTAACATAAATAATTAAACAAACATTATATATATATTATCAGGATTATGATGTCTTATTTTAAAATTTAATCATGTTTTAAAAAAAAAATTAAAATCATTTTTTCATCAAGTAAGAATATGATCTTCTACTATTAATAGGTTTTTTATAATCATCTAATAATCGTATGCAGGTGAAAACAACCCATAATATAAGAAAATCATACTTTTAGAATTAACATATAAATTAATTTCTATGTGAGTATATAATAGAATTATTTATGAAAATTATATATATCACACTATTGGCTATAATGACAATTCACATATATCTTGGATTCCAAAATTAAAACAACCAACAATAAATATTTAGATTGGTAATTTTTATAATAAACCTCTAATTTTCATGATGTATAAGCTGTAACATTTCATTATTAATAAAATTTCATCATAATTCCTCCATGGATTATGTTGAAAATATTATCAAACCTTATCCACTAATGAGTAAGGTATGCATATGTAAACTAACTAATATTCTATTTATTTTCGTGAAATTTTCCCCACATTCGTTTTTACAATGGGTCTTGCCTCCATTATGAGTTTAAAAAATAGGTGCATTAGATTGTAATTATATATTATACAGAAAAAATAGATTATAACCAACTATACTAGGATAAAATAGATCTTATTCATTATGGAAGGTTTTTTATAACATTATATATCCCTCACATTTGATGGATCCAACAATATACCTCCTATTGAGATAATATAAAAGTGAAATAGATCATTTTTTTCCTAAATTCACCCATTATTAATTTTTAATAAAACATATCATTACAAAAAATCTTTAATTTAATAATAAATTGATCTTCCTGATATTATTTTCTCCTTTAATAAATAAAAATATCATATATAAAGAATACAATAAACTAATATATGTAACCTCTAAATACTCTATTAATTGATTCAATGATGATATGAGGGGAGTTTGTATTACCAAATAGAATCATTATATACTTATAGAGTATATGACTAGTAATATGTGTGGTATTTCGTATATCATCTTTATTGAACCTCATTTTCTGATTTCCCAAAAAAGGGGACATAAAAATGAATTTTTCCCTAGTTAGTTGATCAAAAAATTATTCAATATGAGGAAATTGATACCTGTTTTTTATTATGATCATGTTAAACCTCTCATAATAAATTTTATTTTAAATTTTCATTATTTTTTCTTGATAAATATTCTCGGTACACACCAAGGTGAAACAAATTTTTGAATTAATCCATGATCCACAGTATTCTACAATTTCGAATTCAAATCATGTATATAAATCCGAGCTATTATATATAGAGGCTTTAAAATAATTGTTTCACTAGTTATTAATTATACTAAATACTTACAATCATTATTTGGTGAATGTACAATATATTATTCTAGAGATGGATAAAAAATCTCTCACACAATAGGCATATCAATTATTCTGAGTTTCTCATCAACCTTCTGATAAAAACAATCATTTTAAAAATGAATCAAAACATTTATAATGGATGGAATTTAAATTAAAAATTATATTTATCATCACTGAAATAGATGATATATTTTCATTACAAATATCACATTCAACTTCGCTACATATATAACTATTGTGGTCATTATGTAGAAAATATAATCCAAGCCTACGATAACATCAAATTCAACCAAACGAATAATGACTTGATTTTTAGGATGAAAATTCCCAAAATAATTTAATTGGATTGGTTTAATATACATATGATTAAATTATCATAACATTATGGAGATTCACTATCATTTCTATATTTATAATATTCTAGGAATCAAGACACCTTGTATAAAAAATTTAGATATTAAATAATAGGTTGTTCTATATTCAAATAATACATTAGCTATTCTAGAGGGGTTGATAAATGTGGATTTTGCAGATAATTATTACACCACTCATCCAAAATTGTGATAAAATTATTTTTAAACCTATAAAATAACATACGAGGTCAATGATACATATTGTTATCATAATAATTAGAATGTTGGCACTATTTAGCAAAGTATACATAGTCATTCAATTAGAAAAATTTTGGGGCTAGTGAATTTTGTGGATCATTATATCTATTTGAATAATTAAAAAAAAATTCCCATCACTTCATTATTTGGCTAATCGAAGACCATCACTTCAACACATAATAAAATTCATGTTACCATTGAGATATTTCATTCTATTTTTCCTAACACGCCTCATGTATTATGGAAATATCATCTTCTTCAGTCCATGGTTCATATTGATTCCCTTGATTCAATATTTCATTTCTCCACAATGTCCATTGATTGATCATTGGCACTAAAATCAATATCCACCTATAGAGAACATAAAACAATATCTCTATATCCACTGAAGTGTAATATGTTAAATATTATTCATGTTATTTATGTTTATATTATGGAGAATATATCAATATTATATTCATGTTGAATTATAATTCTACAAGTATACCATGAAATCCTTGAAATAGTTTCCCCTTAGGTAAGAACAGAATAATCATCATTATTTTTTATATCAAGGAATTTCTTCTCAATTCCCATATAAATAATTTGATGGAAGTAGTAATTAAATAATATTCTCATTAACTCCCTCCACACCATGGATTCAGTGTTATATTATTTCATCATATTCTTGACGATATTCACCCATTGATCATATTTTCCTTCTAACTTAGAAAAAATAAGTGAATTTTTCATGTTAAAAACACCTGATGATGAGAAATATCATTTTATTGGTACTAATATATTAAATAAAAACATTAGGATTAGGGGAAAAATAAATTATTGTAAATGTTGGTTCAAAAATGACTCAACAGATTTTAGTTTTCTTAATTTATTATCGGGGAGTTTAGCATGATTTATAAATTAAATATGTTTTCTTAACATAGATATGATTATTTGTATTATTGGTCCCATGAAATTAGTTTTCGTAGGATGAAAATAATTTCATTTTCTATTTACATCATCTTTAACATGGATCCATCATGTTAAAACAATCTAATATAACAAAAAAATTATATGAGAAACAATAATCATAGTGGAAAACACATAGTTATGAAAAATATATAAAAGGATTTCTATATACAAAAAATGACTTAAAATATAAACAACTTGTGGATTAATATATTTAATTAATTGTAATTATCTATTTATATTATCTATTAATTTTTAAAATCATATTTAAATTAACCAGATAATATCCCTCGAGAGTGTCATAATATGTGAATTGTAAGGCCCATTGTCATGTACCAGTTTATTCTCAAGTCAATCCTATTGTTCATTTTCAATGATTTACTTTTATTTAAATCTATACTAGAACCAAATGTAATAATAATATATAGATATAGATTTATATCTATGTAAAGAAAAAAATTATTTCATTACAAGAAAACAAGGATGTTACTCAATATATATTATTATCCTAGGGGTTTTCTCTAGAGTTTTATCTCCCTAGGTTCACAAGGATAACTAAACATATCCACTAATTAAAACTATTGTGGTAAATAATTATATGTTGTTCATTATAATTTATACCTATCAAGGAACTACAAGGGAGACTACAACTCTTGGGAGGAACACACACAATCCATAATGTAAACCCATTCCTCATGAAAACAATTGAGTAGAGATCATTGCTTTGTCTAACACTAAAATGTTATACTTCCCAAGGAAAAATTTTATTTTGTTTTCTATAATACCAATATTAATGACCTGGTATTTTCATATATATAGATATTAAATATTTTTCAAGAGGATTATTTACCGTACACAAACATATGTATGAGAATAGTAGAGGTATAATTCCTTTAGAAACATGAAAACATAAAAATCTAATTCATAGGTGTAATTTATAAATAACCATAATCTTCATCGTTTCATATATCCATGATAAAAATTCATACATAATACATTTCATTATAACATTGGTAAATGCAATATAAGAGACTGTGCGATTAGATTCTCGGTAAGGGAATCAAATATATATATATATATATATAAACATTAGTATAAGGGTATGAGAATATGTGCATAACCTTTCAAATACATTCCCTATATATTAAAAAGCATAACATGGGTTGTGGAAAAAAGGTTGGATGTTCATAGAACCTAAATCATATCATAATGAAAAAAACATATCCACAAGATAATAATAATGTCATAATACATGGATTTGTGTCATACATATATGCATAAAAATCATTTCTATGGTATTCATGGATTAACTCTAATTATTTAATAGTGGAATGTGATCACTCCCCAAAAAACATAGTATTCAAGGTTCACATCCAATAATATATTATTTGATAGAGCCCCTTATTGATCCGAGTTCACTCCCCATTCCAATCATTTTTATCTCATGATATTTAAAACATAACCCATTGAATTATATAGAGATATACTACCCACACATCAAATAAATAGTAACATAAAAATTTATGACACAAGGTCATTACATATTAATTGTATTACAAATCATAAAAATAAATGGGTTTCATGTTTCATTCATCGTATGTGAACACATATAATGAAATGTGGTTAATAAAACAGTTCATCCCTGCATAACCCAAAGAAAAGAAATCAAATCCATAAAAATCATGTCACAAAATTCTAAACAACACAAATAAAGAATAAATATTTAATCAATATATCATATTCCTAGTAAATATTTTGAAACATCATTGTATGTAATCTTAGAAAGATTATTATTTTAAATGAAAATTCATTTGGAATATTTCATGACAAAAATATTCATTTATTGAAAACATCCCTTTAAAATGTATGAATTCATAAATCCTTTATCAAATAGTTTTATAAAAAAATTCCCTTGATAACATATTCTAAACTATTAAAAAAATTCAACAACGGTAAGAATTGTTTTTCATACTATACATGTAAAATCAATTTTTTTTTAATATTTATGAAAAATATAATTTTCTATATTTAAAAAATGACATGATGATATATTTTAAAGAAAATTTTAATAAAATTAAAAGATGGGTAAAAAATTAATTAATAAATAATTTTTATAATTATATAATATTTTTTAACGGTTTATTAGGAAACATAGACAATGAAGAAAAAGGGTTTTTTACTGTTGAGAGAAATCAGTATGTTTTTAAGTAAAAATATGGTTATTGTATAAAGCGTACATAATTGGAGTAAAAAAAGAAACATTATTTTTTCAGAAATAATCATAGAATATGAAATTTCATTATTTTATTATTAATTATATCATATGATTTCATCATTGATAACATAATAAAAAAGCATCATACTAAATATAAATATTGAAAAATTAAATAATTAGCAATTTGGTATCCTTTGAATAATAGGTATTATTAGAGATAAACATAAAATGAAAAAAATCAAGATAATTGAAAATTTTGATTCATGATATGACATTTTAATGGGAATAATAAATACAACTTATTGGAACATTAGAGCATAACATAATTTTTGAAACAAAGAAGTTAATTGGAGACAAAAATTCATTACCTTATGTCTCGATATCCATTATAAAACATTGATACAAAAATATAATAAATATTATATTATTATAAATTTATTATATAATTATACTTCAATATTCCATGCCATATATGAATTACATATGATTATTTTTTACATAGATAAAAATATTTCCTTGTTAAATTCATGATTTTGGTAATATCATTTATTTATTCAAGTTTGTTTTGATTTTTTTGACCTCCGATAATTATCATGCTTCCATAAAATATGTAATGTTAAACAAGATTTATATTTCATATATTTTTATTATATATGTATTTATAGTAATCCATAAATGTTAGATACAAAAAATGAAATACATTTTTTGTAGAGATGGTCGGTCGTAGGATTCTGTGAACAATATTTCAATATTTTAACATATAAAACCCAAAAAAGTTAATTAATTTCATTAAAAATAATTATTACATAATATATATGTCATATATTTCTTATAATTATACTTATTACCTTTCATGTACAACATCAGTGAATAATGAATCACTTCTATTCTCCTGGAAGTAATCGGATATGCACTCAAAATACATCATAATAATCATTAAAATATAATTGGAGATAAGGAATATGTGATTTTTAAAATATATATTTTTTAAAAAAAATAATATGATATATATATACATTTTCTATATCATTTTATTAAATATTGAGAAGTTTTAATGGAAAATGAATGTCTTCAGTTCGCAATGTAGTAGTCCGCCAAACACATAATCAACTATTTTGATTCCCATTTGTAGGAGGGAATGGATTTTGTTCATTAATGTAACATAAATAAGATCAAAATATATAATATTATTATGATATTATTTAATCTTGGATTATTTTCATTTTATCATGTTGCAGTGAGAAATAAAATAAAATGCTCTATTAAGGATGTGTCATATACCAAAATTCCTCCTAGGATATAATTATGATACACAACAGGCATAGATAATGAGGGGAGGGTTTTTTAATGTTATTGGCCCACTGAAACGTTTTCGGATGTTTTTATTTGAGGTTAAATGTTTTGGCCATTTATAAGTGGGGAGATGATAATATTTTGAAAATTTAAATATAAATAACACCACACATGTTTTTTTAAGCTACAAGGACAGAAAATTGATGATTTTATAACTTTATAATATATGTGGTATAAGTATTACTATAAATTGGAATTATTCATCTTTTTTTGTAAATTTTAATCTTATAATTTTATATTAACCCTCAGAAACACATTTTTTCATTATGAATTGTAATTATTATTTTTAATTATTTAAAATTTATTGTTGAAAAAAATTATACAAAAATTAAAAAAATTAATTAAACTAATTAAAAAATGGAATACATTTTCTCAGGTACTATTATATTATTTTCTAAAATTAATTTAATATTAAACACACATACGTGACGAAAATGACTTTTATCTAATAGAATTGTTTAAAATGATTTAAAAGTGTTTATATAAGAATTCCGTATGAAATTGATTCAAATAAAGTATATTGGTTGATTTAAAAATTTATTGAAATAATTTAACTTATAATCCTTTTTAAAAAATATTTATATTTTAAATTCATGAATTTAAAATGTAGTTTAAAAAGCATATCTTTTTACCATTTGTTGATATATTATTCGTTTTAAAAAATTCGAAATATTTAAAACTAAAATATTGTTGAAATTTTGATTAACAAAATTATATTCATTTTAAATAATTTTATCAATTGTTTCTGAAAAATTATTTTATGAATTGTTTAAAATAATAAATACAATATTTTTTTGGAAAATAAAATTTTCGAAACAAATAATGGTAATATGAAAAAATAAAGTAGAGTTTATTCAGAAAAAATTAAATTTATTATAAAATAATTCATAATAAGTAACATTTATTTATTCCGATTAATACCTCTATGTTTCACATCTAGGTTATAATTTCAATGTTAAATTAACAGTTTATTTCCTTTTTTTGGGTCCAAATGTTGTGTGTTTTGCATAATATTGAAGAAATTAAATATAATAAAAATAAAATATAAAATAACATCATTTTACATAAAATCATGGAATCACATAATAACATATTCATGGGATAAAATATGTTTATCAAATTAATGTTTCATTTCCCAAAATTATCATTTCCGTCAAAAACGTACTATCAAATGTCAATAAATACTAAATTCCATCTTACGATTTTGAGTGACACAATGATTAAAGGTTATGAATATTTCATAACCTTATGATTCATCAATATCATTTCACATGAGATTTATATATGAGTAAACTCATCCAATCATTCATCCAATGGTTTTTTTTTTCACAACGGATTTTGAATAAACATAGATAAGGGCCCTAAAGAATGAAAACAACAAGGGAACACCATACATTATACACACGACCCACATTAAAAAATCTCACTCCCTGATAATAATTAATGATGGGTATATCATTTCATAAAAAAATGAGGTTTATAATGAAATAATTTTCTTAATGTTAAATGAAATCATATTACCCATTTCCTTATAAAATATTGATGATGTAATATTTTCAGAACTATCGTCTTCATGGAATCCGCATTCGTAATAATTAAAATGAAACATCCTAATATATGGTTATCATGTGCAACATTTAGGATTCTTATAGGTGTATGTTTGATAAAATCTAATATCCATACAAAATTATTTTATACATCTCTAATCCCACAGGTGTAGTTCATCACATATAAAAACCAATGACAAGATTAAATTTCTTCATTTCGAGATAAATTGTATGGCTTGATTCTTGTTATCCAAGGAAATAAATTTATGCCTATATTTATTGTATTATTTTTACTAGAAAATACCATTAAGTATAATATTATTGTATATTCCCTTATGTCATATTTTTTATAAAATAATGAAATTGGGATGGGGACAACACTCTCCCCGTGTATAAAATATAAATATGTGTAGAGATGCCTTCTAAGAACAACATGTGACATTATTCATTATCATATATGATATTTAAAAACATATAACATCTATAATTTTGATCCAGTAATGAATTCTATAATTTTTAAAACCCATTTTATCATAGTATGTTGTCCCCTCAATCACATTGGGTTTCTTTCAGAGTCCTAAGATTATAATAAAATCACATCACAGTGTTTCTTCTATGTAAGCATTCAATCAGTGAAGATGCTTTCTCACAAATACATTTTCTTAAATAATATTATTATAGGATGTATAGTGATTCCCAAAGGCCAAATCTATGGTATGGAAAAAAATCAATGATAATCCAACACTACATCCTACTTGTTGGGCCTCCACTTTTTGGACAATTTTTCACAAGAATACATATTTGTTGATGGATTAATTTGCAATAAACACTTCTCTATTAATTAGATAATAATAAATAAATTATCATAACTATGGTTTTCTACATTGTTTTTATATTGGATATATAATACGAATTGAATAGGTCATTATAGAAGCAGCTGATAATTCCACTTGCATCCCAATTTCTCACTATATCTGTGGGTTTTGGATGTTTTCCACATATCATAATAGGTTTCTAAATTACCCAATATATATATGGAGTAACATAAATATTTCTCAATATTGAGAACTAAATTAATTAGGTTTCCATACTTTTATGACTATGAAACTTATCTATTTCCATAGAATTTCTATTAAATATAATAAATAAGTCTATAGAAACTTCATTTAAGAGGCTTGTTTTGATTGATTCGTGTTATTTTAGGATTAATATTCTTCTAGGATCACCAAAATTTGAATTAGCTATAAATTACAGCTGTATAGTATTATTCACTACTATCCATGAAATAAGGATTCATAATAAAATTCAAGTTAACATTTATTAACCTCATACTAGGATACATGAGTATAAACTATATACCATAAATATGGGAGGAATTATTCTTGTTATGGTTGGACATTTACCAATATGTAGATAATTATTCCTTGAAACATTATAGAATCTTCATCGGTTACCATAATCCCTAAATGATTGTATCCACCCAATCCTGACGAGTCTGGATTTGAAGTATTTTAGTAATCATTTGAACATTACCATCACACATACCGTATATTATATATATGGTATTCAAATCACTGTAAATCATTTATATAAATTTTAAATGATAACATATGATTCTAAAAGTGCATTATTTATTTAGAAATGTCATATATGTATACTACATATCTATCATGGAAATATCTGACTATTTTCAATTATCCATCCATAGGAAAAATCCCATAACCAAATATTCCATCAAATATATTATAGTGGAAGAATTAATTTGAATAATTTATTCTTATTTAATTAGGATTTAACTTTCATGTAAATAATTAATAATATAAAAATTTAATGTTATTATATATAGAGTTTTCATTATTTTATTCAATATGTTGAAACGTTTTTAGCTCTCAACGCCCACCAATGGGAAACCATGCCCCTCATTTTATGAGAATATATCCTTAAAATAAAACATAATTATTTAAGTTATTATAAATTTCAATAGAGATCTACATTCATTTAAGATATTCCTTTTCATTTTTTATATATAAACATTGATGTATTTCTGAAAAATTAATATTATAATAAAACATATCTACCATTTCATAATATGTTTATACCTATATCAAGATTAACCATTTTATAGAGTCTCATTTCCATAAAAAATTAAAGAGTCATTATAAACCGTAAATTTAATCAAAAAAATACTAATTTGGGTAAATTTGTTTTTATTAAAACAAGTTAGAATCCTTTTATTTTTTATGATAAAAATCAGCATTTGAAAGAGGGAAAAAATATTTATTTGTTTAAAAATAATGAATTTTTACCTAATTGAAATGATTTTTTCCTTCATAATAATCCTTACATTACTCTGAATTAGAAAAAATATACAGTTAAAAGGATAATATATAATGATTATAGGGATAACCATTTGTCCATATAAATATAATATCCATGATTTATTGTTTCATGGATATATGAAAAATTTATTAAAACATAATATTCCTAAAGTAAATTTCATTTCAATAGATTTCTTAGAACCCATAATGATGTAATTCAGGGACACATAATACACATTGTACATTTATCCATCCATGAAATACACATTCATGATTTATATTTTATAGAGTCACTTACCCATCATATATGATGAGAGTAAATTTAGTTTATAGTGATGGTAAATGTGTTTCACATATTGCTCAACTATATCCATATATGAGCTCATGTTCAGGAAAAACATAAAAATATTATATTTAACTTGTTAATATTGTCTTATAATGATGGTATTCATACATTTCATATCAACAATTTTAATCACTAGTTTGTAAAAAAATATAAAAGGCTGATTGATTGATTTTGACAACACCTGATTTATCATTGGTGAAATGTGATCATAATTTACCAAACCTAACTCCATTTATGGAGATTCATTATATAACATGTTAAAGTAAATACTATATCTAAAAATTTCATATGGTTTGGGAAGTAAAAATATCACCAATAAATAAAATGGAAAATTGGAAGAAATTAAATATTAAATTATTAATAGGAATTCAATATTTGAAGGGGTGTAATATGAATAATGTTAATAAATGTCAATTCTATCATTGGTGAAAGAAATAATAAAGCATCTAAAGTTGGAATAATGATGTACTCAATACAAAATATAACATGTGGTGTAAAATAATGGGTTGTTTGGTATGATGAATAGAAATACAATAAAATGATATTTTAAAAACATTCCGATGGAAAATATGATTTTTAGTTTCAAAAATATTTTGAAATTTCATTTATTTAAATGATATGTAAAATGTGTCATTAAAATGTACATTTTTAATCATGAAAATGATTCTTCGAAATAATGTTGGTGGTTTAATATAGAACTATTGTATATGGTAAAATGAATATATTTATAATGGTAAATATGATATAAATGTTCCTTGATTGGAAAATGAAATTAATTTTCTATTGAAAATTTTTTAAAATAAAAAATCATAAAAATATGTTGAATAAATCTTCATAGAATTGGTAAAAACATTTTTGAAATCCTTTTTAGAAAATATGGTTTTCAGAATAAAATTGTTTCTCTTCTTAAATGGAGAAATGATATCATGTTTCTCATAAGAAAAATTCAAATAAATTTTAACTACTAATGTGTGTAAATATGATACTTTTACACTGAAAAGATAATGAATATGAATAGGAGAATTCAAATAATTTAATATTTATAAAATTATTTAATAAATTACTCTGATTTAAATTCATGTTTAAAAAATCATGTACACAATGAGATTGTGAAGTAGACAGTTAAAGAGGCCAAAATGATGATTTGAGAATAAATCAATGAATAGATTAGTTGTTTCCAATTTAAATCAATAAATAATAAGTTTAAATATAAAAATATATATTAATATTTTATTAAACACATAACCATATAACATTAATGAAAATGAGGAAATAATATAACATAATATAAATGAATTAGGTCATGAAATTATTTACCACTTGGTAACATTTTGACTCCAATCACATTTGAAAAAATAATTCAAATTTAATATAAAACTAACAAAAAGGTAAAACAATTCAATATATAATATATCAAAATTTTTTGTAGATACTACACAAAAAATAATTATGTGGTGAATTTTACATTTACTTCAATCATATAAAAAGTGAAAGGAAAATACCTTAACTTCATTTTCATTTTGGGTGAAAATACATTAAACACATGTATAATTGTTTTAAAAAATTTACTAACATATAAAATAAGAATAAATATATTCATAATATCATATATTAAAATATTAAAATGTATTTTTACTCATTATTAATTGATTATTCAATGTTTTACTATTTGTTGTGTTAATAGTCTTGTTTTTTGGGAATGTATAAATTTGTTATGTGTAATTCCTATCATGGTTCAATAAAATCCATAATTTAATAAAATTTTTTAAATATTTATATTGTCATTATATATGTATTTATAAAAAATCATTAATGTTGGATATAGGATATGAAATACCGCATTCATGGAGATGTTAGGTCATACGAATAGGTAAACACTACATTCATTTATTTGGAATATTTTAATAGAATGTGAAGATAAATATATATGTGTGTGTGTGTGTGTATATATTTCTATTAAATTATAATATTTATTTAAAATCATAACATATGTTTATTAAAAACATTATTTTTATGTTCCGTGTTTAGTAAGAACAAATCACACCGCAATGAGGAGGCGGTAGTCCACACTTACTCAAACAATATTAACACATTTTCAAAAAATAGAGAATAATAAGATATGAGTAATATAAGTATTATTAAATCATTAAAATGTTAAAAGTAGTATATATTTCAAATATAATAAGATTTTCTATGACAATTACCAACCATGATAGCTGTTAATGAAAAAATGAGCAATCATCGTTTCATGAGGTGGTTGTTTAACATACACAAATTATATGTTTATAATATATGAGATGGAAGTGTGTGTAAGTATATAGAGAACCCATATAATAAAATCATCTCATTATAAATATTATACATTGGTTATTTTGTAATGAAAAAATAAAAAAATTTAAGGTAGTGGATCATGAAAAAAAAATACAATGCTTGGGGATTTATATTATATTTTATTTGGGTTTCTAAAGTAGGTTTGCACCAAAGGGATTCCATGAATGGATATATGACCATATAATATATTATATTTATATGTGATGTATTTTGGGTAGATATTTTTTAAGATCATTGATGTGTAATTTTTTTGTTAATTTTGTGAGGAATTAGAAAGGATTGAAGCCTTTTTGTCATGGAGGTGGTTCATTCATGTAAATTTTTTGGAAAGGGAATTAAAAAACATTTTCCTCATGTGATGTGGCCCTAATAATTTAGAAAACTAAATATAATGGATTATTATTTCAAAATAAGTATATATAATGTATTTTATAATTGTTTCATTTTCATTTTCTATTTGATGTTTATTTTTTAGTCCCTTGTTAAGCTAAATTTTTGATTAATCATTTTTCATTTGTTTTAGCTGCAGTCACTAATAACTTCGTAAAAAATAAATATTTACCAGGTTAGTCATTATATATTATTCATATTCAAAATATTTATTCCATTATTTCCAATATAAATATCATATTTCCTGAATATAAATTTCTATTTATTCCTATAGATAGGATGACAAAGCTTATTTTTAACGTAAAAAAGTTCAAAAATTTACAATTTTTTATATAGAATTTATAATTGAAATTGAATAAAATGAAATATATTTTACTAAATGATATAGAATTTATCTAATTCATATTTAAAACCAATAAAATTTATAATTTTTCCATATAAATAAATTATATGAAAAATATGTTATGAATTAAAATTTATTATTTCCCACTATTCGTCAAAAAATTAAATTCACAGAAAAAAATAGACTAAGAATAATTTTGTCATCATATTAAAAAGTTTATGTTTTTTTCACATTATTTTTATAAATGTTTAAAAAATAGGATTTAAATTAGTTTTTCTATTAAATATATGTAAAATGGAGTTTATAAAAATATGTATTTTTATGTGTAATACATTGGTTGTCCAAATCGTACACAAATCAAATCAATTTAATGAAATGAAAAAAAATTATTTAATATGTAATGTATATATTAGACTAATATTCATAACTAATTTAATTATTTTAATTAATGAATCTAAAACTACCTTGTTAGGATAAAATAAATTTCCAAAAAATATTCCATTAATATTAAATTGTTTTATATATTCATTTTTAATTAATAGTTAAACTGATAATAAATTTTATATTTTTATCTACAGTATATTTTTAGAAGTTATTCAACTCTATTCATGTCCTATAATTTATCTACTAGGATATTTCTTATTTCTTTTAATAACATTTTTTGTAATAATAAATTTTATTTTGGTAATACTCAGTCTTGTGTGTATCACAAGCCATTAAAAACATATTGATACGTGTGATGTATGCTAAATCATTATATTCTTCATTACAATCTATATCATATATTTGATTTATTTAATATAGTAATTATATTTTAATGCCTTTATATATTATATTCTCATACATTATTGGTGTTTCATGTCATTCACACTATCAGATTCAATTTTCTTACAATATAATTGTGTGGCATTACATTCCCGCTATGTAAAATTAATTGTGTGCATAGAATTTATATTTTACATTGTAAATAATTTTTTCGATATTTCTTATGTTTAAATAAAACATCGTGATAATGGTTTGTAAAAAATAATCTAAAAAAGAAATACTAGTTAATAAAATTATCATGTGGACTAACATATAACTAGGTGTTTGAGTATGATAATGTTAGTGGAATGTGGCGATATGTACAAAGAAGAAAAGGGTTGATATTTATATGGAGTGATTGATGTCATCGAAAACATGTGAATGATAAATTGAAAGATGAGGGTCTCAATGCCATAAATATTTGATGATTTAAAAGACCATTGGTTCAATAAAATAGGGTAATATGAAATAAAATAACTTTAACATAACATCCTAATGATTAATAATTCATTTAATGACCATGAATATAATGATATGTATTTACATGATATATTTATATAAACACAATTATATCATTTGATTATGCTTCAATAACATTTCTAAATCATGCATTCATACATGATATTTATATCAATAAAATATACATTGATTTTTGAAGAACTAAAAAATGTTTAATTTAACATAATTCCCATAAAAAGTCACAAGACCAACTATTGGTTATTATCAGTTTTCCAAAATAATATGTCTATTAAATCAACTTCTAGCACATGAATCAACACTATAGGTTCATTATTAATGGTATTTAAAATTTTATAGTTAAAAACAATAAGTTATTAACACCAATGTTTCATGGGTCAATGGATGACATTATACACATCCCAGCTTTTGGTCATCGGTTCAAGTCCTGTAGCTTTTCCAAACAGGACTGGTTATCACCCAGTATATCAGTTTTCCATTTCTAATTCCATATTAATATAAATAAAAAAATATATATTATGGAAATATAAGAATTAAGGTAAATAACTAAATAACCTTTTATATATGGTTTTTCTACACATCCTAAATACAAAAATACTTCATCATTTTTATTTCCAAAAAATTTATTCCTTAGTCTATGGTTTAACGTATACACGTAACAATTCATTTACTCTTACATAATGTTTTTTAAACAAAATATGAATTATCATATGAATATCTCATTGGAGGGTCACACGAGATGCAATAAATGTCTTGTTGTCTTGTACGAGGTTACACTAATGTCAGGGTCGATCCTCATTGTCAGAGATGTTACACAATGCAACATCAATTCTACAACCACATCAACTCTTTGTATCTTGAAAATGATGTTTTTCTAGGAAGAACCCCCATAATCTCAACCATTGAAATATTCATTGATTTTATAATATACTTATTATCATTTTATTCTTTAGGTATATGTTATATAGTCATAGTTTTCTAAATCTATCATCCTTGGTAGCTACTAAAAATTATTTGATACCTACTTTATTAAACCAACCCTATGAACCCCAGAGCTGGTATCATGCTACCATTACATTGGCATGAAATCATATAAATACAGCCTGAAAGGCAGACCATGTTACCAGTCTTGGTAAACTAGATTCATATATGATCCTTGTATTCAAAATGGTTACACTAATAAAAACAATTGTATTTCTTTCTAGGATAACATCATTCTTTGTACCATATAATCAGATATCACTCTTACTACACTGCACGGAATCCTATGGAATAAAAACATAATAAATGTGATATAAAATTAACGTTATGGATAAAGTATAATGGATGAAGAAGCGAATGAATGATAATTAAAAATATGATAAGGTAATAACTGAATACAAATTCCTGGTTATAGATAATATGATATCTATGTGAAAAAATATAGAAAGGTAAAAAAATGAAAGAACAACTAATTTAATAAAAAACAAAGAATGAAATGAATCCATTGATATATTGATTCAATATCTCACGATTAAATAAAAAAATAATCAAAATAATTGAAATTATTAATCATTGGACATTTTCTTTTTGCACTTGAAAACCAATATCATCAAGACATTTAAAATCCATATTAAAACTATTGGTAGAAAACTATTTAATTTTACAACTATTGAATATCATGAGAACCCTTTGATGAATATTGGGGTTGTGACTAGTTGTTAAATGGGGTATAATATTGTTTGGTTAATGTCGGTTCATAGAAAACGACGGTAAAAGTCACTTTTGGAATCAATTTTTAAAATAACTGACTCCAAAAAATAAATTAAAAGTCATACTAACATTTTTATCATTATATTTGAATTATCATTGAGAAAAAAGGATTTACAGATCAATTTATATTGATTTAAAAAGTTTAATATTAAATAAATTTATTTTTATCATTGGTTTTTTTCAATAATCGATTATAAAAATGAGTCTTTTGTAACAGTTTTCTAAATAAACCGTGAAAAAAAATCTAACAGAGGTTGTAGGTAATTTATAAAACATAAATTTGACAGGTCATGGACAAAATATAGACTTACACATCATGTTTTAATGACATACAATTTTGAATATTTAATGACGGGATTTTTGGAGTTAGATTTTTTCAATAACTGTTGATAAAAGATTCTTTATTTCATTCGTTTTTCAAATAATAGAAGCCAAAAATAATTTATCTGTAGATAATTTCTCATTTTTCAAGTTTATAGGGTGCTGAGTGAAAATATACTTATGAATCAATAGTTATAGATGTTGTATTTGGCTATTATATTACTAAAATTTTGTAATTGATTTTTGACATTAACTAATATTAAAATTCACTTTTAGCATCGGTTTTTAAAATAACCAAAAGTAAATATCAAATTAAAGTATTATATATTCTTACAAGATATTATATCACATGACTTGAAGGAAAAATAGTCTTATGGATAAAAAGTTTTGGTCCTCGGAATTTGATTATTATAATATTTGTTTTTTGGAATCATTTTATGTAAATAACTAACGTTAAAAGTAATTATTGGCATCAATTATTCAAATAACCAATAAAAAATTAGAATAAAAGTTGTAGATAATTTCCCAATATTTTATTTATTAGGGAGGGTATCAAAATTAGAATTATGGATAAAAAATTTGCAGGTTGGAATTTGACAATTCTATTAGTTGATTTTTGGTGCTGAGTTTTGTTAATAATCGGTGTTAATTGTTAATTTTGGAATCTGTTGATCAAATACCCAATTCCAAAATATAAATTATAATATAATTTTTCACACTTTAATTTTATATTTCATGGATTGTATAAAAACTTATGGATAAAAAATTATGGACTTATAATGTTGTCTATTACATTAGTTGATTGTTTTTGTTTTTTGTAATTAACCGATGTTAATTGTAACATTTTGCGTGAAATTTTTCAAAATAATAATTCCAAAAAAATTGATGAAATTAGTAGATAAAATATGAAGATTATATTCAACATGTTGTTGAGAAAAAACTTGATAATTGTTTTGGCATCAGATATATATTAAACCAATGTTAGAAGTAAGATTTCAAATAAGCGGGTTTGATATTTCAATTTTTTCACAACACTCATTTCTATTTTAGAAATATCAGGTAAATTTAAAATCCTCACCACCAAAAGTATTTTAGTTTACAATATATATAACCTCATCATTATTCATTCAATATTTACAACATCATCATCACAATCTATATTATATCAACTCTTGAATCGACGATTTGAATATTTTATTTATTTTTATCATTTAAAATCATTGGTATGGTTTTCCTTATCAATAAATATATTTATATATGTATTAAAATGATAAAATATTATTCATATGGAGATAAACACATAAAAATTCCACATTATATGAATTATTTATGTTGAAAACTTATTTCTCACTGACTATTTTCATTACCACATGTGTTCTTTCTTAAAAAGAACTGAAAAAATAATAAAGGTGATATTGATTTAAATAAAATAAACAATAGAATTAAAATTAGTTTCAATATTTCTCTTTATAATTTTTCAGTTCATTTGATGTATAGTTTTTTGATCTTGTTTCTCATGTTTTCGTTGATGAAATTTTAATCTATCGATAATTATGGAGGTGCAACATACGTTAACACAGACAATTGATCCATAAGTCCTTTTTTTATCCATAACCATTCAAATCAATGATTGAGAAAAAATTTATATTCTAATATTAAATGAATCAACGATTTAACTTTTTTTATCCAAACCGATGTGACTATTGTCTTTCTTTAAAATATACTTTTTAAGTTGGTTTTCATCTAAAACAAATGTTAAAACCCATAAAAATGTCTAAATTTGTTGTCGGATTTCTAAAAAACCAATGATGAAGTCTTGAGAGGCATAATATTAAAGATTAAATTATATGAAATCCAATTTCAATGACTCATGGGAACCACATTTTGGCATCGATTAATAAAAACTGATTATGATGCTTATATTTTTTTTATGTCGCCATTATTGACATAGGGTAAAAATTTACGTTAAACCCCATTTTCCACTCGTGTATATAAATTTCGAGCCTAACATTAATTTTGTGTCCAAATAATTCCTTTTATCCAATAATGTATTTATTTAATAAAAAATATTCCTTATCAAAAATTAATATTGAAATATGAATTAATATTTATCAATAATTCCACACTGGAGAAAAACTGACAATATGGATTTTTAATGCTGATGAATGTAGATACCATTGAAATATCATTAAAACATTCTTAACTAACATAATATTTAAATATTATATTGTGTACCATAACACTTTGAAACATTTTAATCACAATTTCACATGAATTAAATAAAACATTGAATATTAATAGAATAAACAGAATCATTATATAATATTTTTATATAAACACCATATGTAAAATTAATATATATTCTATCAAATAAATACACACATGATATATGATATTAATAATTAAGGGATATGAAATGTCAAATGATTATAAGAAATAGACTATTTATATGAGACTAAAAGGAATCACGAAATTGAATGACAATATTATACTTGGTCAATGAAATCATAAATAATCCAAAAAATAATAATGATAGAATCAATAAAATATACCCCAAGTGGTATAAACATAACAAGTTTTTGACTATAATTAATATAAATACATTAAAAATGTATTTTGAAAATATAATTGAATGAAAAACCATTTAATTTTGAAAAACCATTATGAATATATATTTAATTCAATATATATTTTCTAACAATTTTCCTTAAAAATAAACGTTTTAAACATTAAATGGATGCTTGGACTAAATGATGGTGGTAAATATGTTCATTCCATACAAGGTAAAATTAATTTTATTTATATGAAAAATATATCGAATATTTCCTTATTCAGAACAATATAAGAATATTCCTTCCAAAATAGTTTTAAAATACAAAAGTGTAAAAATTGAAATAAATATTCTCTTTGGTTAAGGGTTAAAACGTTTTTGAAAACATTTTTAGAAAATATGTTTTTTTGAAGAAAACACGTTCGCCAGCATAAGATATAAAATATGTTATATTTTCATAAAACAAATTTAAGTGCTAAAGAGTGTAAAATGGAACTAATAATTTTAAAAGGTCACGAATAATTAAATGATAGAATATTAAATTATTTATTAAAAAATATTCCATAATTTTATCTGAATTAAAATCATGTATAAAAAATCCTTGATAAAATGAGATTTTGGAGTAAGCCCTATAAATGGCAATAACATTGTTCTGAAAATAAATCAAGCACATGAGCCTCATCAATGTTAGTGATGACTCCATAACTGTAACCATGAGAACCTGGTTCAGAACCATGTCGAGGCCTAATTAGGGTGTACTTTAGAAAATCTATAGAATATACTGTAAGTAAACTGTAGAAGCAATGTGCCGGAAACAATTACTATAGTAGGTACTATAGTGTTGGAACAATTAAGCTTGGTCAACCAGTTTGTTCTTGGATTCTGTAAAGTGTTCATGAAATCCAGGCCTTGGGGTCAGTAAGTCTTTCATGCAACCTATACGGCCTTAGGGTGAACTCAAGGCCTTCATGCCACATGATTAGTGCATTTGCTGAGACAGACACTACAAAAAAGGAGCAAACCCATATGAAGATTCAGATAATGTGCACTCACCATAGGAGAACAAGATGGATTTGGAACATTGTTTGGGTATGCCTATTCCATCGAGACTAGCCTGTTCTTGCACGATATGCCTAGCCAGATGGCCATGCGAAGTTTGAGAGCTATCATCACGATCTAGATGCTGGGGAGGGGCAGTTCCTTATAGGTATAGTATTATTGAATTATTTAAGACCATCTGGTCATGTAATAGCATTTTCATATAGTCCATATAATCCCTAATCCAATGATCCATTTTTGGGTTCCCCCTCATGCCTTCAAAGTGGTTTATCCAAACAAAACAATAAAAATGAAGGCCTTCGGGCTATTTTGTCTTGTGAGAATAAATCAATGACTAGATTATGAGTGTTAAAATTTCTTCTACACAAAAAAATTAATTATATTATAAAAATTTATTACTCATATAATCATAAAATATTAATGATAACAGTAATGTAATATGTACAAATGAAAATGAATCTGGTTTTGAAATGTTATACAACATAGTAAATATTATCTAAAATAACTATAAAAGACATAATTAAAATTGAATCACAAAATACCATGAGTATCAAAAAATTTATGATATAACATATCCAATTGGGAAGTAAATAACCCAAATTAAAAAAAATATGTCATGAATTATATATTTATCTCATAGATGTTAAAAATTGAGTTCAAATTTAGTTAACTTGTATTTCATTTTTTTGATGAACATCAATTAAAATAATTTATAATGGGTTTAAAAGTATTACCAAATTAAAAATATTAACACTTACATTTAATTTTTTCATATTATATTCTTACAATATCGTATTATCCATTTTGTAATAATATTTCATTATATTATCTTTTTTGGTGCTAATTGTCTTCTTCTTTAGTGTATGATTAGGCTTATTAGTTATTATTTTTATAAATTTTTCACCATGTATAGAATATTATACATGATTTTAATACCATATATATTCATTATATATGTATTTTTAATAAATCATAAAATTTTGAGATAGGAACTGAAATGAACCATTCAATGAGACTGTAGATTAATATGTACGAATAAACGCAACATCCATATTATTGATGTATTTTAAAATAATGAAAAGTAAATGATATATTTGTATATGAATTTTGTTATAAAATTATTATTTTTATTTCATATAGGATGAATATTTCTATAAAAAACATCCTTTATACATTCAACGTATAGTGTGAAAGAATCACATGTCTTTGACGAGGTGGTAGTTCACACATTAACAAATGAAATTATAATATTTACACAAAGTGAATGGTATAAATGTATGGGTTTAAAAAAAATCATGAAGAATAAATAAATTATATAAATTATATATATAATATATATTTAGTTTCTCATCATAATTCCCATCCATGGTAGGTGGAAATGGAAAAATGAGTAATACTCATTTCGAGAGGTGGTAGTTCAGTATACATGAACGATATGTTCATTACCAATTAAATGGAAGAGTCTATTTCAATGTAAGTAGAAAACTAATAATTATAAATCTCAATATATTTAGCATATTGAGGTTATTATTTAATAATTTAATAAAAAGATTTTATGGGGTGGAGAATAAAAAAAATAAACATCATGATGAATGATGATATACCATATTCAGGTAACTGAAATTGGTTTGCACCAAATGGATTCCATTGATGGATTTCATTCGAAGGTTATGATTATCAGTTTAAGGGAGGGATATTGATTATATATTTCTATATAAATTGATCTATCAAATGTGGATTGATATGTGTGATGATGTTGGAAGGATGTATGCCTTTTTATAGTAGAGTAGGAGTGGAATTATTGATAAAATTTTGGAACGGAATTTTGAATTTGTTTTTCCAATGAAAATTAAACAAAACAATGGTAAACTGTAAATAAAATGTTTATTTGTATAAATATTTTCTTAAAATTTATTTTTTAATTTGTTTATAACTTATTTTGGGGCGTTAGGATTAATGTTTACTCCCATGTTATTTTAATTATTCCCATAATCATTGCCATTAATGTTAAATTTGTTATCTAATATTTTTGATATAAATCTAAATTTAAATTATTGGAAATTATATATTATCATTATTTAGAATATTTAAAAAAATTTATATAATATCAATTGAATAAGTGGATAAATTAATTTAACTATAATCATGGGTACATTAAGATAATTTGGGGTTTTAAAGGAAAAATGTTCAACAATTTTATATGTTTTTATATCTAATTTTAATATAATTTTTTGAAAATATGAGAATTGGATTAACAGACATAAAATTTATCTAATTTATATTAAAATCTCAAAAATATATAATTTAATCATACAAATAAATTAGACAAAAATTTGTATTGAATTAAAATATATATTTTCTATTATTCAATAAGAAATGAAAAAATCAAAAAAAAAATAAAAAAATTACTATATGATATGTTTTTTGGCCCTATATCAAAAAATATTTTTATATTGGCATTTTATATCGAAAAAATTAAATATATATATATATTCCCTATGTTCATCATAAAATGGTTGTAAAATCCCCTTTATAAAAATTTATGAATTTATGTGTAATACAATGTTTGTCCTAATCTTATGCTTATAAAATCTATTGGATGAATGTAAAAACAATTTAATATATAATAAATATATTTCATTAATATCACTCACTAATATTCATTTATTTTATTTATTTGGTACAAAATTAATTATGAGCATAAAAAATCATTAAAAAAATTTCGTTTATATTTTATTGGTTCTTATATTCAATTACAGATATCTGGATCCTATTAATTCATCTTATATTTTTATAAATAAAATATTTTTATAATTATTTAATACTATTAATAACAACTAATTTAACGACTATGTAATGACTTATTATTTTTTATAATAATATTTTAATAAAAAATATTATTTAGTAAAACTCTATCATGTGTGTAACACAAGACATTGAGAGAAATTCATTAATGCATGCTATATATGCTAACTTAGTAACATGTGAATTTAATGATATATAATATAATAATTTTATTGAATATATTAATTATAATATTATTTCTTGGGTTATTATATTCCATTAAATGCTTGGTGTGGAATTTTATACATTCTCTCAAATACAACATTCTTAAATTATAATTTCAGGGCATTAAAAGCTCCTCCCTATAACATTGTTGTCTATCCCAAAAAATGTATTATATTATTCCTTTTTTGTCTCATACACATGCTTATTGGGATCCCTGACATTCTCACCAACATTATCTAGCAGTTGAATGAGGTAGTTTGACAATGCAACCCTTTCACTAGGAAATTTAAATGGGGTGTCCACTATCACAACATGTTATGGTATCATATCAAGTTACATGGATCAATGATCCATGGGGTAAACTGTAGTCTTGAAAAGTTATTGGTCCTATCAACTGTCATGTACCTACTCAAAATCATCAATTATTTTCATCAAGTTAAAATATATATATTTTTTCGAATCCGTTATACAATAAGATAATGTTCATATATTGTTCTTGAGTAGTTGCTGCAACAGTTATCCCAATGGGGTGTCATTGATTATATAAATCCTAAACTCTAGTATAATCGAAGTGGTCGGTATTTTACAACATTGTAAATAAATTCAATATATTTCATCTAAAAGTATCACCTATTATAATATTGTAAAAAAATATACATATATGATACAAAAATTACATATGAAATCATGAAATAAAGCATAATATTTTTAGGATAAAATAATTAATTCATCCAATATATGCATGTAACCATTCATAGATCACATCATAGAATCCTATGGAAATGAAAAAATTGTAATGGGTGAGCCTTGATACTCATTAATGGAAGACATAAAACATTAGATACCATATAATAAAAAAGATAATGTATATGAATGATAAAAAATATTAAAATATTCTCATAAAAATATCATAATAGGGTACCTAATCAAAGGATTACAGAGAAATATGAATAATCACATGGATTAAAAATAACAAATTCTTAATGATCAAATGATTTATATCAGACTCCATAACCATACTTTTAAGACTTAATCCATGAAATCATACATAAATAGTTAAGGTATACATTAAATACCAAAACTAGTTAGTCTCACGAGACATTCTAATACACTAATGGGATATAACATGTCGTTCCCCACATATAATAATTGTAATGAATAAATTATAAGAATCAAATTAATAAAAATCAACACATAATCAATACTAACATACATATTGAGAGATATAATATGAAATTGTTATATTTTCTTTAGTCTACAAATTGAAAAACAATATCTTAGACCATCAAATGTACTATGGTGTATAATATCAATATAATACATCCCATGTTAATCAAAAAATCAATAAAATGGTTTTTTTTCATATAAGAGAACACAAATAAGAGATCATTGGATCTTCTTGTAAAGAAGATAACCATTTCATTATGAAACCACATATTTAAAATTTAACAACTTTTTAAAATATTAGGAAATAATTTTTATCTGAATATATCAATGAAATGTTTTAATGTAATAAAAAATAAAAATAATACTCATTATTGTGGGAAATATATTTGTTATGATAAACGTTAAAACAAATATTTTATTTATAACTTTGGTAAAAACTACCTCATTCATATAATATAAATATCCTTCCTTTTAAATAATTATAGAGAATATTTACTAGTTGTAAAACATGATTTCAATTTATAATTAATGAATTCTGATGGAATTATAAAATAATATTAATTATATTATATTCATGGATGAAAAATATTTCTGACGGAATTATAATTGATGTCTGTTTTATTTAAACATACTCCATGTGACAATTGAGAATGTTATGTGAAGAAAATAAAATTAAAACATATAATTTTTAGAAATAACTATTAGAGAAGAAAATAAATAGGTTTTATGATTAAAATATCATATAATTCATCCTATTGAAACCTATACAAAAAAATACACCATATGGATGAGATTTCTAAAAATCCCATAAAATTGTAATAATTTTTCAATCAAAACCCATTAAAATTGGAAAACCGAATGTAAAATTAAAATTAAATGATTGAATAAAATTACTAATAATAATTTCAAATGGAAAAAATATAAAAAATATAATTGAAATTATCTATATAAAATAACATAACTCTCAATGATACTAAATTTATATGAAATCCCTTACCTCGTGTTTGACATTAATTTTAATTCATTAAAATTTTATAAAATAAATTTAAATATAATATAACTATATAAAAGAAATATATTTTTACTTATACTAAAATATTTTTTTAGATGTATCATCTTATTACACATTCATTAACAATTCATTATTAAAATCATTATTCTATGTGATAATTGTTTTAATTTTCACACATGATATAGTTTGGAAGTTCAAATATTTTTTTCTTTGATAATGTTTTGACCATTTATATAATTCTAATAATTTTAATTTTAAAATCTTTTTATATAACATAATAACTATTAAATATTTTGTATTCATTCATCCCATTATCATTTTAACATCAATAATGTGTTCTCTAAAATCATCCTACATGAATGCATGTTATAAAGAATAAATGTATTAGAACATGTGGATCTATAATAATAATATATAATTTACCTTTAATGTTAATTTTATATATAACAGGTATATTAATTATAATTAATTTCTGGAAAATCTATAAATGTATGATATTGATCATCAAATATATATCTCGTAGAAATAATGATACATCAGTACAAATGAATAATACATCTATATTCTAATATGAAAAATGGAAGGAAATTAGATATTATATTATAATTATAGAATACGTATTATATAACTAGAAACATATATATTTATTAAATCTGTCATTATAATAATTTACGATATGTGGTGTAGGAAAATGAATAACATCACTACCATGAGGTGGTAGTCGACCTGCATGCACACGTAAGACATTTATTTTATATTTGATATCAAGTTGTTGGAAATTTGTTGTACCATAATAATAAAAAAATCTAAATATATTAATGATATTAGATTAATTATTTAAGGATTGATATAATAGATGTAAATAAATAATAAGAATAAATAAATTTTAAAAGTGTTTGGACAGATGATTAATTCTTCTTTGAGAGACATCATTTTTTCATACACATTAATCACCCTTTAGATGGTCATAGGGTGGTACTAAAATAAAAATAATGACTCAAAGTATGTTACTAAGGTATTATTGTAGGTATTTTATTATATATAAAACTAAAAAATTGTTAATACTGGTGAAGATGAGGTTCTAATTTGTGTGAGGGTACATGATATTATTGTAATTATTTAAAATATATAAATATTATAAAAATAATATTCATTTCAAGTTAACCAAATTTATATATTTGGGGATTCTAGACACCATAAGGATTAAATAAATTCAATGAATAAAATTTATACGTATATATATTACATTTTAGACCTTTTTTTGGAATAACAACTTCATTAACCCTTTAAATCATTAACCATGGGAACAAAAACTTTCTACATTTAATGGTCATATATTTACTTCCAAGGTGAAAATTCCCTCAAAATTTTCATTGGATGAAATTTTTCATCGTTTATTATCCAAATTTTACACTTTCAAATATTATATGATTTTTCAAATCATTTAAATAAATTATCATTTTTCATAAAATTTTGTTAATGTAAATTTTTTGATAATTTATTAAAATTAACGTCAAAAACATCAATAATGATATGTATATCTAATATAAACACATTTTAAATCATTTATTATTTATATATACTTATTAAATCATTGTATACCAAAATTCATTCAAAACATGTTAATTTAATAGTGTATAAAAACCTCATATTTTAAATGAGGAACATGATATCTGGTAGAATATATAGAATGAAACATAATGAATATATGTTAATGTAAAATACTAAAACATTATAATATATTTCTATTTAAATAAATTCAATCTAATTGAAATCTTCTTGTGAAAAAAACATAAGGCTTCAATGATACAAGATATTGTATTAAAATATTATTATTTTAATAAGACCATTATAACATAGCCATTTTGTGGTTGGGTATGAAAATTTATTACTATGTTAATAAAAAAATATTTTTTAAGTGAGTATAAATTAAATTAATTGTAAATAAATTTATTGAAATAAAAGAATAATAATTCTAATTAAATATAATTTTTTAATGAAAAATTGTATTTTGTAATTAATGTTATTCTCTCGTATTTTTAAAACATATGATGAAATTGATTTTTTTAAACTTTTGTAATTTTATTTAAATAAAAAAAATTCCTTTACATGTCAAAATTATATTTTCTATGATTTTATAGATTTTTTTTAAAATAATATATTTTAATTATATACTAAAAAATACCAATTTTTATTGAAAAATATATATTAATCGAAATTTTTTTTAATGCTAAATTATATTTTAATAATGTTTTAAAGAAAATTCAGTTATTGTATTATTAAAATTACTTAATTCAATCTTATTTGATAAATGTAATATTTATTTATTACATAAAAAATATTATTTTTGATGGTTTTTGTTTTGAAGAATAGTTTTTTACATGATTGGAGGTTTAATTATAGAATGAATTATACCATGTCTCAAAATTTAATTCCAAAAGAAAATTTGTTAAAATTATGAATAAGAAATATCTTTATATTATAATATGGTCAACTATATTTCGGACCATAAAAAATATTGAAAATAAAAAATTAATTATCATGGTTATTGTGAAAATCAGTTTAATATGGGTAAAACTAAAAAGAAAAGGAAATTATTTCCATGAAATCATCTATAAATACTATTTGATGAGCACATTTCAATCAATTACTTCAATATTTATAATATAATTTAATATTTATTCATTTTTATTTTAAGTAAGTTATCAGTTTTTTTCTATTTTTGGAATTTTATGAGTAACATCCAAGAGGTCCCCCCATCCCCTCTTATAAAATGAAACTTCCTCGTATAAATTTTACACTCCTATAAAGACATTATGATTATCCAATATCTACAAAATACCTATTTAACACCATTAGTGAATTTTTTTATATAATTCTCTTCCCAAAATACCATGCCTATGGGGATTTTTAGAGATCCAAAGTAGGATTCACATAGAGAAGGTAATTGTCTTTAATAAATTTTTTATTTTTCATATTAATTTACAATCATCATTAATGTCATAATAAATACCAATATTAAAAAATATACTACAATCATTTATTTTATTATATGGATTTATTAATATTTATCTATCTCCACTTAATTCAAATGGAAACAAAATCCTCAATTTTGTGTACGACAGACTACAATTTTATGAAATGTCGTAACTCGTTTTCCATTTTCACTTGTAATGGTTTGATATACTGAGATGTTTACTCTATATGTAATAATAATGATATATTTATAAATATTTTGTAATAATATCACATATATATTATTTATTTTCATTTCTTTTAAAATATGATAGCTTTACTCCTACGTAATGTTCAATACCACATCTCGAAGTGATGTGATTTGTTTTCCACTAACACATTACATGGGATGTAATAATGATAAAAATAATAAATATATGTGATATTTATTAAATGATATAAATCCAGGAAATTTAATTCATAATATACTTGTTTTCCCTTTATCCCTTTAAGATAATGATATTTGCCCACGTGCATACGTCTGGCCTTCCATCTCCACGAGATAATGTGATTCATCTTCTATGTCTGGTCTTTTGGAAAGGATAAATGAAATCATAATACGGGAATAAATTATAATGTGAATATAATTCTAGATTTGATGTAACTATATCCTATATAGAAAATCTAGAAATTTCATGACAAATATGACTTGAAAAAATAAGGTAATTAACTCATCAAACAATGAATGTATTGAAATATTATATACAATGGTGTGGTAAAATAATATAAGTGGATCATTTATAGTATGAAATATTTGATTATGGTTATATAATAGATATACATTAATCATATTCATATTATACATGGGTATCATACACATTATAATGAATTCGAACATATGTTAGGGGTTTCTCATCACAATTTTTATTCTCTGAGACATATGTAATAATAACCACATATTCAAATTGTTTTTTATATAAAACCACTTTTTAAAATTTTTAATCCTGAATGAATTTTTCCCCATGGTATATTATGTTTCATTTAATGTTATTTTTTTCCCATACAATTAAGAAGATAACAATGTTATAATGGTTAATTCAACAATATCTTAAATATATCAAATTGATTAATATTTACTATCCAATTGAAGAATTAATTTTGATTTTCATATAAAAACAATGATTTTTCATGTTTATCTACTTATTCATGAAATATTGATTTAATATTACATTTTAATACCCTTTGGTTCAAAATTTATAATTAAAACGGTTTTAAGAAAATCAAACATCATTTCTCTATTCATTAAAAAAATTTTCATTAAAACAATGATTTAGAAAAATGTTTTTAAAACTAATATTAAATATTCATATTAGAGTAATGAATCATATATTTGAACATTTTTTATATTATTAAAAATAATGTAATATTGAAATCATTATTGTAACAATTCTCTTTTGTTTTTTACTAAAAATGTGAAAGGAATTTTGTTTAACAAACAAAGTTTTTACAAAATTTACATCGATCATTAACAATAAATTTTATAATATAATTTTTTATATCTAATGAATTATAATTAAGAAATAAAATAAATTTAAATTTTTTATACCATTATATTTTAATATTTTCTTAAAAATAAAATGTTATTTTCCTCGATATTTTTTATTGTTATTTTTGTGGTGTTTCAGTTCATCAATGACATCAAACAATTATTTTTAATATTATCCATTAAGAATATATTTTCATGATATATTACATATTTTTAATTCAGATGGTTTATGATCAGCTATTTTGTGGATGTTCTATTTTGATATCATTCTAGATATTAATCTGAATTGTTTATGATTTTTATTACTGATTTGGCCAATTTTAAAAATTTCATAAGATCTTTTTCAATATAAATATTTTAGTTGATTATATTTAACATAATTAATTTTAGTAATGAATTGAATTTATTATTTTTTGGTTGGGGCTATGAATTATATTTCTCATCAATGTATTGGTTAATCTCTAGACACTAATATATTGTACTTATTAAATGTCTTTCTACTAATAGTTTTAATGTTTCTCATGGATGACATTGATTATATTTTTAAAATGGATGATATTATGATTTATATCGTTATTGATTAAATAATTATTATTATCATTGATATTTTCAAAATAATATTATCTATGTTGGAATTTCATTCATAATTTATTGACTAAGTTCCTTCTGTTTCTTTTATTAATATTCAAAACATGATTGTTCATTATTAATTCCTGGTAGATTCTGTTATATGCATAATACTATAGACCATTTGAGATTTCCCATTTATTTTGTTTTGCCTTCTCCGTGATACCAGATTGTTATTGATGATGGATATATAGTTATATGCTATGTTTAAATATGTATTTCTTAAAAAAACACTTGGTGTATTTTATTTCTTCCATTTTAATGTGAATTTCATAAATGGATATATTCTTCTTATACTAAAAAACCACTTGTACCATAATCATGTGATTAATTATGTCACATTATTATGTAATAATGTGACCACCAATTCTAGTCTACTAGTGTAGAGGTGTTTTCTATAGGTATTAGTGTGAATTTAGAAATAACCTTTAAACAATATTTATTAGAACATAAATTAGGGAATATAACCATATTATAAAAATTAAGGATAGGTAACGAATTAAAACCTAAAATATTTCTAAGGTAATAATTATGTGGTTTTCCTATCTATAAATCTATTTCTGGATACTATAAGTAGATGTTGTTTTATCCGAGATGTACCTAAGGGTAATAGGACTACAAAAGACATCTCAGGTCTAACAAGAGTGTTAACAGATGCTGGAAAATAGTCCTTATAGTGAACCATGTTTTTATGTCAGGGAAAATAATTTAGGATAAATCAAATTTTTATTACAAATAATTATTATGTATATGAAAATATTTTTATTATTTTAAGACAATGAAAAATATACCATGTTTACTTTTAAGAGATTATACATTAATAATTTTTTTAATTTGTATTACATGTGTTATTAGATTAGGGATTATAAATTGTGTTTCAAAATGTTATGATCTAATATATTTTCTTCCATCGGTTATAAATGTATCCTAGAAATAAGTAATGGTAAATGATTAATATCGCATAATCCAATGTGTAAAATTGATCGTTTTAATGATAATCTTAATAACATATTTTGTTTGGAATTATTCTCCAATATATTTTTTCCATATTAGGACATTGTATCATGTTCTATCAAGATGGGAAACTAATTTTCATAGTATTTTGCATTTTAAATGATGATATATAATTAGATGATGTAAAATAAAAATATAAAAATTGAAAACAAGGTAATTATGGATTTAACCCCATGTGATTTTTTTGAATGAAACTACTGGGTAATTGGTCGAAGTGAATGACTGTTTGAAATATGTATAGGGAGAACGATAACTGATATAATGATTTAAATGGAATGAAATAAACTTTTTATGTATATTTTTTCATGTGTAAGGATATGAGGTACTATAGAAACGAATTCCTATAGAATCATGAAAAATATACACTACAAAAAGAGAAGGGATTGGGGTTAAGCATATGTAGTTAATACAGTTTGAAAAGAATGATTAATGTTCAGAAATTTTGATTCATTAAATATTTTATTAAAAGTTATTTTCAGTTATATAATCATTACAGGAATAATAAAATTTATAAGTATTGTATAGCATTATCTTTTCATTTTGGATATGAAGTCATACGATGAATTGTACCGATAACCAAGAAACAAAAGTAATTTCCATTTTGATATTTTTTTGAAACACATATTTGAGAGATGGTAACACATAATATGTTGTCAATGTTGAGTTAATAAACATAAATATATGATTATATTATAATATTAGTTCCATTGTTTTTGGAGAGTGATTTGATGATTTCTACAATCCACTCTACCATTTATTTCATGTTTTTATGTATGGAATATACTAAAAAATATGTGATTTTAGTTATTATGAAGATATAATGTTTTCATGAAGGTATTATGGTGGTCACTAAATTCAAATCCCTGGAAGGATAAATTAATGAATAATTTATATTGTGTGGGGAATATTATATTAATTTGGTAACCTTCCTTAAAAAATATTTGAATTTGAATTTGGAATAATATATTGGGGATGAGTCAGAAGGTTAAATAAATATGGAAATACTTAAGTCAATATTTTACTATTATTGGATAATATAGGAAACAATTTGTGTTATTTGTAAATGTCTAGATAGAGGAGGAATTACTTTTCATTATAATGATATATTAAATTTTATTCATGAATTCAAATTGTAACATTCCACTTCTTCCACATTTCCATGAGAAGGAGGAGAAAAATTACCTAGCCTTTAAAGACATCACCATGATTCCAAAAGATGAAAATACATTAAAAGTGATTTATTAACATTTTTGGGATGATTTGACCTTTGAAAATACAAATTTCAATTAATCATTCCTTAACAAACTAAAACCCCTACATGAATCATGATATAAACAATATAAAAATCATATAACTACATTAATATTAACACTAAATACTAAAACAGTACCACATAGAAATTATATAAAATATCTATGTGAACAATAGAAGACATAACCTACAAAAATCAATGGAAACCACATGTCTCCAAATATCTAATAGGTTTTATGTTCCTACACCAAAAAACTATCTAATTATCATAATGGGACACTAGGGAATTGTGATACATTGCATTTTTGTAGGTCATAATAAACAATATCTGCAAAATCACCAATGTGTAAAGTTATGGGTTAGTAATAAAACTCATTAGGAATTCCTCAATGGACTTCCCTACTCACGACACTAAAATATAACATGTTTTCAAAATTATATATAATATTTTATACAAAAAAAATTTAAAAACATTTTATATCCTAATATAAACAAGATCAATAGTAATATAATATTTCACATAAAAACAATATCATCCGTGGAATGAAACCAAACATTTCATTCTAACCATTTAAGGAATTTAAATCGAATTACCCATTTTACATCACATATCCACACAAACCAAATCACTCCCACACACAAGCGTGGTGTTACCATTATGTTGGAACATTACATCCATAACCCATACCCTGTGATGGTGGTACATAATGAACAATATCCATAAACGACACACGTTTTTAATTAGTTAATCTAGGTAAACATCCAATAAATCCATTTCCAAAAAAAATTAGTCAATTCAATAGTACCATACTTTTATTGATATCTATAATAACTATCCAACTTTATAAAACATTAATTTTATAGAAAACTATTTTCCAAAAAAAACTATTTCAATAAAACTCGTATTTTAATGACACCCATTTCCTTACATCAATAAATATGACTATTTCAAAATCATAATTTTTAAATTGTTATTCCAAATTGACAATTTCTTAATACATACAATTTTTCATAATACCACAAACGATAATGAAATAATGATCAAATATTCATTTCACAACAATTTGAACATTATTGTCAAACAAATAATCTAATTTGAAATCAATCCTTAATGTTTTTAATAGATGAGTCAATAGTGAAGCCACCTACTTCAATATTTTAGTGGAAAAAATAAAATACATAAAAAGACTCCATGAAAAAAGGTTGAATCTCCAAAACACACATTATATCTCTTACCCTAACATCATCAAAGAAAATAATAACTATATCTTGCATAAGAAACCTTGAATTTGTCCCCATATTATATATATAATATCCCAAGAGAGATGGAGGAGTAGTTTTAAGGAAAATAAATCAAAATCACAAAAAATGGTGTCTTACTATGACTATCTAGCATCATCACACCCATAGAATCTTTTAAATCAATTCCAGATTTATTGGAGAAGCTATATTATTCATATAATAGAAGCAATATGATGTTAGGGACAAATTGGGGAAAAAAGATGCATTAATTCATTAATTTTGACCTAGAAAAAAATTTTATGTATCTAGTTTTCAAACCATAAACAATTAATCAAATGTTTTAAAGAAATAATCCAACTTCTATCCAAATAAAAAGAGTCACACAGATGGATGACATGATTCCCAAAACACATGCCAACCTTGCCAAATCCCATTGTCCATATATTCACATTTTCTATAGGGTGGCTACATGGTGTGGCCAAACTATGCTCCTTATACATTCACATACATAGATCCATTTCTCTCATTGTGAAGAGTTGATTGGGTAAGTTTTATTGTTTCCAAAAACCATGAACAAACCATGCATGTTCGTAAAATATCTGAAAAAATTCCAAAAATAACTCCAAACCCTGTAAAACATCACCAAAACACATTATATATATAATATACAAAAAACAAGGGTTTTATACTTGAAATCATGGGTTCTACATTCTACTCATCATTGGTCATTACATCCATATATAGTAGAAAAAAATCATTGACCCACTAGAATTATAGCCATTTCAATTTCATTTCCTTATCTTGATCCAAATTATCTTCTTAAATCTGATATGTTTCCGAAAACCCTACACTAGACCATTCTTTTTCCGTTCAAGACATTATATTTGATATAATAAATATGTACAATATTGTGACCCAACATAACAATAGGGTCCAGTTAAATATGATCCCATCAAGATACACATTTAGGATCCGAGTGATAATTTTTTAAATTAGAATCATGAAACACATTATACACCACACAATAACATTGTGGGAACTCAAAATGACTTTACACCCCCAAAAAATTAATCATGTATCTTAAAGGGGCTTATGTATTATGTAGATAACTTTCCCTACCTATGAAAATTATGATTTCTATTCCTCGGATAGAACCTAAAAAATACATGATCTCAGTACTCAAACAAAATAGGTCATCAATGATGAATCATATATTATTTCTGATGAATTTGAACCATCACCAGCAATTTTCTGATCATCTGAATCTTCTCCATTGTTTCTTGGACAAGGTTCATCCATACAATTGAGGTTTCACTTGTTTCCAACTAAAAAGTGGATATTGACATGGACTCCCATAAAGGATTCAAAATAAGATACATCTATCAAGGAATGATAAATATTACTATCTGGGAACTCCACTAATGTTATGTTCACCTCCCATGAGCCACCAAATTCTATTACACTAACCCATAACATGTATCCCAATGTTTGTATTGAATGTTTTGATTTTTCATATATCTGAGGATAACAAACCATCCTCATATTAAATTGAGTTCCAATGGATTTATAAATTTATTTCTAGAAATGAGATGTATCCCCCACATCATTGTCTCACAATATTGAAATTGGTACAATATTACTTTTTACCGCTTCTCGGATAGATATTTTTGAAATTTCTTCCACTATATGAGATTCACAAATAGACACAAAATGGGCTGACTTTATTAACCAATACACTATCAAGAATATTGAATCATGTTTTAGAACCATTATTCAGATACCAATTATAAAATCTACGGTTATCATATCTTATTTCCAAATAGGAATATAAAAATAGTGCAATATTCCTGCTGGTTACATATCTCGACCACACCTTGCAAAAAAGTTAAGCATCTCAAAACCAAATCATCTACCATTATTTTCATAATAACCCACTGAAATTTTTTTATAATGCCATATATATCATCTGTATTACATGATGTATGACACGTCATGAATTGTGGTAATCATGATGATGTTTTTCCAAACATTCCATGGGTACCACCATCAAATTTCTTACCACATCATATAGCTCACATCCATCCTCCACCACTCAATTGTATCCCCAAAATTGGGTTTTGACCTAATAAAAATACATTCTCCATTTGATATCACTGCATATATAACTGTATTTACTATGTAATTAATAAATAAAACATGAAAGAGGACTAAAACATTACCTCAATCTTGACAATCCATGTGCATGTTGTCTGTGACCAATGTCATCTATAAATCATTTAAAGCATCTTTTCCAAATTAGCATAAGAATATCTACTTAATTCATATACCATTATATTTCCTTTAACAGCTGTATACATAATTTCAACTTCAAATCATTGGAGATACTTCATCCGTATTTGTTGGCTCATGTTCAAACCCCATTGTGAGTAAATATGATACAAGCTCTTATGATCTATAAACATTGTAAAATTTTCACTAATGAGGTAATGAAACAATGAAATAAAACCATGGAGTCTAACAGATAGCTCCATATATCTTTTTGAGTAGTTTTTATAATGTAATCAAAACAATATTTATCCATAACCAACATCATGATATCCCTTCCTGAGAACACATCCCATTCGGGAACACGAAGGATCACAATACATCACAAACCCTTATGATAATTCTATAATGATCAAGATTGGTGGTTATGTAAGGTGAATATTCAACTCTTTAAATTAATTTTGACATTCCTTGCTCTACAAGAAGTGAACATTCTTCATTTTCAATACTCTCATTTGTGATGCATGTTATGTAAATATAAAACAAAACATCTATTATGACCAACTAGGCTAAGGAAACTCTACACCATGAAGATATTATTTAGTGGTTTAAAAGAGAAAACAACTTCTACATTCTATTGATCCACTGAAACAGCTATTTTAGTGATTACGGGGACATTGGGACAAATATACTGTATCCAAAATTCACACTTTTATGGTTTGGTATAAAAATTTTGATCCATCAAAATTCCCAACACTTCCTCCAAGTGTCACTCTCTATTATACCTTTTCCATGAATACACTAATATGTCTTCCACAAAAACATCCACAAATCAATCCTAATAACATTGAAATATCTAAAATATCAATATCATAATGACCGATGAATCATTTGTAAGATAGAAATACACTATGACATACTCGTAGTAGATGTATCTTCCCCTAAATATATTTTTCCCTAATATTCATCTTATGAATTCACAATTGGTAATATCTTGACTGCAAATATATTTTGCAGAACCACTGATCTACCCTAAATTAATCGAATAAATATTAAATGTATGGTACAGGACCTCTATTATTATCATAATTTGGTTAATCGTATGATAAAACACACATAACTTAAGAGTATTATCAACATATTTTCTTAACATAAATGGAACTTCCTGGGGATATGTGTTGAACCCAAGGAACCATCTACCTTCAAACTACACTATAAATGAATTAAACTCCCTTAATTGTATTTCTCCAATTAATAATATAGAATTAAATAGCACTCATCACAAGATGAAGGTCAACCATAAATTACACATCTCTGATTGTTGAAACCTCTGATAAATTTTCCTAAAACATATCTAGGATATAATCAAACAGTACTGGATAATTTTTACCTCCATCTCATCCATTGATGGAAAATTCATAACTACCAAATAGTATGATATTGTTATAATTATTTTTACCAACAAGATCATTTCATATGCCATTACATTCTAGTACACTCTAAAGATATTCTATATGCGATCATTAGTAGTGGAACCATATTTTCTGGTAAAATTATCGATGGGATAATCAAACACACTCAACCAATCCATACCTTATATTATATATTATAATCCATATCATCCCAAGATAAATACCACAATATCTTTGATCAATAAATTGTTGTAAGACATGCTCTGCACATCAAAGAAAAATATTTAAATTGATTAAGTGGAGTTTTTATTTTCAACAGAGTAGGCATTGGGTAAATGTTTTAAAACAACAAATAAATAGTCTGGGAATCAATAAAATAAAGGGATTAACACATATTAAAAAATATTTCAAAATGGAATAGTTAAAAATATTCTATCCTATAACATTTGTTGGTTCAGACTAATAATCAATAATAACCTGGTCTAGAGCATATAATTGTTTTCTTTCTACAATTTGTTCCTTCTGAACAAATTGAAAATTCCATTACTATGGAGCTAAGGTATTTCTAAATATCTTTAGAACACTCAATTTTACCAAGGGCATTGATTCCTCTATCCTAACATCATTAAATCAGACAATATATATGAAGCATGAGAAGTGTCACAAAAACCTGTCCTTAGAGAACTATGATAATAGTGCTAAAGATCCCCTTTATGATTTCAATTATGTCATAATCTAGATTTTCTCATACACTCTCACTTAATCTGGGATAGGGAACAATACTAGATACATCATTTATTAATCCAGTGCCTTGGATGAAGATTTACCAATCCATATATCTATTTTTTGATTCATACTATCACCTTGCAAATAGGCGTCCCTATATATTTTTCTCTCATAACATGAGTCCCAATAGTTTCTTGTTTGAATCAACAGGATCCTACCCAAATATCTATTGAAATGTTCCTTTAATCAATAGTATATCTATTAACCATATCTATATTATCTATTATATAGAGAACATTAATCATTGAATCAATAATATACAACATTTCGTATTCAAATACTCATTCCTTTAAGGATTCACTAGAAGCTTCATTATGTGAAAAATAAACTAAATTCAGTAAATTAGATATGTAATCCATAATATATGTATTTTATTATTTCTTACTGAATAGGTTTTTCATTCATTGAATTCTTAAAAGTTGAGGATAGAATTATTTTTTGAAAAAATCATAAATTTTTTCTAAACTAATTTCTTGATCAACATTACCATGTTAAAGAAAATCTTACCATTGGTGTGTGATAAATTCCAGATTATACAACAACGTCATGAAATTCATCTCTTTAAGTGTGTATATGAACTCAATGATATCTTTAATCATATTCACCAAACACATATAACATTTCTAGTTTAGAATCCCCAAAAAAGATGGGCGGATTCTAATTTTGGAGTTGAAAAAAATTAAAGACTTTATATGGTTCATCCCTTATGTTATATGTACCAACAACTTGAAAAACATAGAAAATACATTGAACTAGTTATTGGTTAACTTGTGGTTTAGGTCAAAAGAAATTCTCTCCGGATTCTCCCTATTGGTTCCAATGACGCCTACTTGGTGCCATATTATAAAAAAAATCTACTAGTATAACTCTATATAATATAGTGTCATTATATATAAAATTAAATAACTCAATAATATTATAACAATGCTTTACAAAATTATGTTTTCTATGTTAATATATTTTTTGTAAATTTATTATATTCATTTAAAAATTAATCCATTTAAAAGTTAAAAACCCATTAATTTCCAATAACATACATTGAAAAAAAATTTCATCATTTAAGATAAATCAGATAATTGCACCAAGTCATATGTCATTAAAAAAGAAATATTCACTCCTAGTGGGATGTTATCTTTCTATAGTGCATTCCATGATCATCTCATCGGTTAAATCCATCATAATGAGATTCCAGATCATATAAATATTTTCAAAATATTTCTGAACTTAACACCATATTAAATTGAAGCTCATCATAAAAATGTAAAATATGCCTTTTTAGGCTTTATACTTTATGTCCTAAAAATTGTTAACTATTATAATATCCTAACACCATGGTAAAACCAAAATGTATTTCTAATTTGAGGCTAACATAAATGATTCCCACTTCTTCCACAATGATAATTGGGAGGAATAAGACTTACCCAACTTGTAACATCATTATTCATCATCATTTTATTGAGAATATAGAAAGATTATACCTAGACATAAGGGACACCCTATGATTTTATATTTTATAAATAAATTCCAATGTATTCTTTTATTTTTTGTGGTATATTTCACATTTTAAAATATATTAAAAACCAACCCAACATTTCATAACCAAATAAACTACTACATGGTACATGATATAAATGAAATAAAACACAATGTAACACTATTTATATCGAAACCGAACATTGAAAGAGTAACCCAATGGAAGACTAAAAAATATGCAAGTAAAAAATGGAGTACATAACCAACAAAATGTAATTTCCACCACTTAAATACAATGATCCAATATGATCCATGTCATAACACCACAAAACAACCCATGTATAACTTTGCACCCCTAAACAAGTGTGATACATTAACATTTTCAATTTCACAAAAAAAATATACAAATAAACCAATGTTACAATGTACTATGAGCAATGAAACACATTAGAGTTTCCCCAAATTACTACCCTACTCATTCAAATATGAAATTATGTTTAAGGACATTTACATAAAAAATAATTATAAAAAACAATTTCTATAATAGTCAATATCAGAATATAAATAAGATTCATATTAAAATAGTTTTTCTCAAAACACCAAAGTGTTCTATGGAATGAAATCATTCATGTCACTCTATCCATTTCTACATTATAAAGGCTACTACCCATTTTAAATCACATACCCACATACACCTGCACACAAGGACAGTTTTTCTTTGTGTTACCATTATTGTGGAACATCATGTCAATAAAATGAACTATTTGATATCGGTACTTCATGACCAATATCCTTCCACTCCACACACACATTACCAATATATCCATGTCCCAAGCTAGTACAAAAATTTCCACACAATGTAATCGATTAAATAAAACCATACTTCCTAATGAAGACCTTAACCACAACCTAATTTAATAAAGCCATCCTTTGATTGAAAAAATATTTCCAAAAATCCATTTAAAAAAAACATATATTTTTATAAAAACCATTATACAGGAATAAAAACCAAATCATGATTTTAAAATCATTATTTTAAAATCATGATTTCAAATTCACCTTTGTGCAACACACATAGTTTTCCACAATACCACTAATCATCACCAAATAATGCGTCAAAAAGTCATTGCACATCAATTTAAATATCACTTTCACATAACACAACTAAATATAAATAAATCCTTCATGTTATAAATATTTAAGTCTCTAGTGGAGAAACCTACCTCATTAATTTTGAAAAAATGATAAATGATAAGAAAAAACAATACCAGATTAATTATCCAAAATCCCAGCATAGATCACTTCAAAAATTAATAAAAATTATAAATATATACATATTTCGATTAAGGTAAATTATATTATTCTACATGTGATGTATATTATTAAATTTATAGATAGAGAATTATATCTATGGAAACCCAATGAAACCATCCTTGAATGATGACTTTCCGTGAGAATTAGTTTTCAACGATCTGAGAGAAGCCTTCTGATCAACTGTCTAAAGATGAAAGATTATTCATTTCTGTTAGAGATTAAGAAAAAAAATTAGTGTTTTATAGTGGTAAAATGGGAGGTAAAAAAATATTAATTGTCTATATCAACTTTTGTTAAATTTAGTTTTTAAACCATTCACGATCCATCACACATCGGAGCAAATCTTGCCTTAACTGTGCGGCAGCTTCTATACTATGATGGGAATTTACATGTTTGGATGTCATAGTATCCAATATGTGGTCTTCCCAACCAAATAAAAATATTAATATTTTTAGGTTTTCAACTAATGGGATTAATGGATTTTCCAAATTATGTTTCTTAACTGTGCGTCTACCCAGAGTCATATGTCTCATTGGGCACAGTTTCCTTGGAATGATTCATAATTCCAAAAAACCATGAACCAATAAAAATGATTTAGAAAATCCAAAAAAATCCAAAGGTCTTAAACCATTCAAAACATCATCCAAACACATAATATATATAAAAACATAAAATAAGTGTTACATTTTTGTAACTGGTGGTGCTACAAAAAATACTTTGGTATATTATTATCATAGAGTAAAAAATATGATGTGGGAAATAATTGTAGCACAATGAACTGAATAAATTAATCCTTTAAAATAGAAATATATCATGAAGGTATATTTTTATATTTTTTAATTCTAGATTCTAATATAATTCCTCAAATATAGGAAAAGGCTACTGAAATAGAAATTTGATTCATAGAAGCTAAATTTATGATGAACCAATGGATTTTTCCTCCATCACATATTTATATAGTTATTGCATAAATTTGTAATAACATTTACATTAATATTATCACTTATCTATTGTCCTATATATAGTTATTTACGATTCTGTTATATTTCCTTATCTCCAATTTCCACCAATATTCTCATGTTCTGGACCCACATATTTTTTATTCTAGATGAAATTTTTACTAACCTTATTACCTTATTAGGAGGATGTTTTATTAACCCTTATAACATGTTGGGATTTAATGAAAGGTTTTTCAAATGTTAAAATCTATATTATTGAGTTCAGTATTAAATTTTTAGGGGAAAATTTATTAATGATGGTAGAATGAACTCCTTTATATTTGAAAAGAGGAACACCATAATCTATAAATATTAAAAAAAATGAACAATAAATATAATATAATGTAACACCCCAACACATAATGATATATTTAATTTTTTACAAATTCCATTTCGTCGATTGGATTTAATTCTCGCAATAACAGGATTGAACGAATCACAATATTAATTAAAATATTATTATTTAAATAGGAAAATAATAATCATTCAGTTAAGATTGAGGGAATTAATATTAATAATTTATTATTTAAATTATAATTCCCCGACCTTAAAAAATTACATATTCATGAATTAAATGAATAAATAACATTGATGATATTTTCAGGATTAGTGATTTAGAGAATTAGAACATAACTATTACATCTCAAAAGATTATAAAGTATACACGACTACTCAGTATACATTTTTTCATTAAATAAAAATTCATAAAAAAACATGACTAGTGTCATGTTTTAGACAGAAAGTCTTTTAATGATCCCATCCTTGTCCCTAATCATCATTATGTAATGTGGAAAACATTTCAAAAAATTGGTATGAGCATAAAAATATATGTAAGGGATATAAAAATACAGAAAAGAAAACATTAGTCCATGTATACATAAGAATCAATGAAATCACACTTTACTCATAAAACATAAGCACTATAAGATACCTCATGAAATCATAAGATTTTTGAATAAATAATAGAAATAATAAGACATAAAGGTAACTTTAGGCATTCTTAACATTCTTACATAGGGAGTAACCCCCATGCTTATGTTTGGAATACCCATTGCAGTATATTCCCTAAATCTCATCAGAGAAACCGTAGAGTTTAAATCCTTCGCGTTACCCAACGCATTGGAGAGATATCTCGGTCACACCTACCCTTAGTTTATCACGAAACCACCTGACTTCATAATCAATTCCCAAGAACCATAAAATAATCGTATCACATAAAACATGCATAAAGGAAACACAACATTTCCACATTTCAATCATAAGGTAAAAATACAACACATAGATATTATCATAAAATTATCAAAACCATTATCAAAATCAACATAAAATAAAAGTACAATATGTTATTTATATTTCATTTTCAATATTTATGGCTTGTAGAGGAAGATGACACTCAAATTATGGTTACGGTGGCAGATAAGTCATTGTCTCCAGATACGTTAGACAAAAATATTCTTTTTGTCATTTAGTAAAATCCTTCATGTCAAAATATTTGTTTGGAATTAAATTAAAATTCAAAAGGATTTATTATATAAATAATAAAATAAGGATGCATATAAATTGAGGTATGCCTCAACTAAAGGAGATTGAGATGAAGTCCCTTACAATGATAGTATCATTAGATTAAGGATAAATCAATTATATAAATATGTTTGGATACAATCAATATAAGAGGATATTAATTGTAAAATAATCAGAGGTCATAAACACATATTCATAGAATTACATAGTCATGAAGTAGAGGTTTAACCCAAATAATTGAAATTGGGATCAGATGTTACCTTACAGAAATTCGACAGCCTAACGACGTCACTTTAAAATTCAGAAAATGAGTTTATGAGAGATAAAACGGGTATCTCATCACTTCGACATAATACTTACATCAATAATTATATATAATATAATATCTTAACAAAAGAATATGTAAATTAAAATACCTAACAAAAAGAGGTCTTTTAAAAAAGGACGGTGAAAGGTTCCCTTACCGATTTGGGTAACTTTCGAAACGTACACCCCATGAAAGAAATGTTATAAAATCCAAATGTAAATACCAATAAATTAAATTATATTACACAATGAATAAAATCATGTTCAGTACATACAGCACATAAAAGGAAATAGTGGAAAAATTTTCATGAATCTCACGGGAATAAAAAGTGAGATAAAAACCCATTACCCAGTTATAATCAATAGAGTCATGTGACCAGAAGATAATAAACTCAAAATAAATCACATAATACCATGAATATAAATATAATCCTGATAATATATATGAAATTACAGTACAAAATACACCACATTCAACAAATATGTGGCGGATAATGGAAATCTTACAGAAATATATGTGATATAAGAAATCCCCTTACCTCAAATCTGACTTGTCTTGTTCGTTTCATAATATTCCTAAATAATAAACATTTGCCAATTTATAATTTATTAAGAAATTAAATTAATGTTTATTATTCAATTCATATCCAATATTATCATGTTATAATAATTTGTTAATTATGTGAGTTTATATCAAATGTTTTGTTGATGTTCGGTACATGAGTCAGAAATAAACTTGTTTGAAGAGAATTGTCCATGTAGTTTCAGTACATCATCTCTAGAATGGTGTTCATGATATAAATATCATATGAATCTAGTATATATGTATTTAATAATATTCCATAATGTTTGTAGATATGAAATGAAATTTATCGTTCATGGAGACGGTAGGTCGTTTGTACGCATGAACACTACATTCATTTTTTTGTCATATTAATGGACATTAAAACTAAATTAGACATAGATATATTATAATTCCAGTATGATATATATTTTATATAGTTAAAATAAGTTAAATAATTACATTCTTTATAAATTCCATTTTTGGCATGAACGAGTCACATCACTTGAGGGAGCGGTTGTCCACACTTCCTCTTATGAAATTATTGAATTTTCACAACATGAAAAGCATAAAGGTAATTTTTATGTATAGAAATATGAATCATTGAGAGGGAATAAAGATAATATTTATCATATATAAATATAGTTCCATCATAATGGCCACCATGATAGGTGTTACAAGATGATTGAACAATCATCGTTTTGTGAGGCAGTAATTTTCAACCCACAAATACAGTATGTTCTTTAACCATTATACGGAGGTGTGTGTAAGTTTAGGTAGAATAATTATCATAAAAACATCATAGTAGATTTAGGATACTTCTGTTATTATGGGATCAAATAATAAGAATATAGTGGTGAGTGAAGAAGGAAAATAAAAGAAAGAAACGCAATAGAAGACATTACCTCTAAATCGGGTTACACTTTTTTATTTTTGCCAATGGCTTCCATGGAAAGACTTCAGCCCACAGTTAGTCTTCTAAGAGTGAGATAAGGATGTGGAGAGATTATATTAGTAGAGGTTGGACAAACCAAGGTCTTTATAGGTGTGGGTAAGGGAGTAGAGGTGGGGGCCTTTTATAAGAGGGAGGAGGGTCACTTTTGGAATGTCTAGAAATGATACTTTATTATAAAATGAATTTCTTATATTAAAGGCCCCAAAATGTAATATTTATAGAATAATGTGATAAGGGTTCGAAATAAACCCATAAATTAGGTTTTATAAAAGTGTATTTCTTAGATTTTACCTTATCTATTCATTTTATTTAAATCTTATATTAATGAGGTAGTCACTACATCATCATGGTGTCATAAATAAATTTATTTATTTAATGTCTAAAAACTATAATAAAAATTCAATGATGTCGGAAATCATTTTAGATTTATGAGGACTATATATAGTCTAATAGACGATTCATGTAAACATTATTAAAACTATTTTACTTAGGATATACAGACCATTGTTATATTTCTCTTATTTTTTAAAAATACAGACATTAATGTCACTATAACACCCATGTGACTCCATGGTCTCTAATTTTTGGTGAAAATCTTACAATTTTCGTCCATGACTCAAAAAATATTATTTGAACACATGATGGGGTCATTTTTTATTATTATGATATTATTTTGTTACCCTTAACCACCCGATTACTAATTAATCGCGATAATTAAAGACAATTATAATTGTTACTATTCATAATGTCCAAAAACAAAAGTGTCTTAATTATATAATTTGGACCTTCTAAATCCAAATATGGAATCCATATTAAAAAATTCCAAACACTGAAATTGCAGTAATTAATTTAAAAATAATTCTCGTTGTCACAACGAAAGAAGGGTTTTTAAGAAGTAAAATTTATCAAAAGATTGACTTTTTTTGCATCCAACTGAAAAGTTAAATTACATACAATGAACAAAATTGTATTATGTGATAAGAAAATAATTCAATTAAAATTTAAAACTAATTAAAAAGAAAAATCTAACTATATAATTAAATTAAATGAAATGTAGTTTTGAAGTAAAATGCAATATATTTCAATAATCATTAAAATTGAACATTTGTAAGAAAAATACAAAAAATTCATCCAATGAAAATTTGATATTCCAAATTCAGAAATGATGTCCATTTTACCTAATTTATAACATAGATGTTTCATTAATTAATTTTATAATTAATTCCTGCTGTCAAGACAAATAGTGTGTCGTTAAGAAAAAATATCTATCAAAATATTGGCACTTGTTTATGTCCAATTTCAATGTGAAATTAATTCCAATGACCAACATTGGATTAAATAGTAAAAATATATTTTAAATAAAATTTAAATCAAACTAAAAATATAATCTATCCATATAAATAAATTATATTAAAAGGATGTTTTGAATTAAAATACAACATTTGCATTATTCATTAAAAAAATGAACTTTATCTGAAAAATATCAAAAAAATTCACAAAGTAAATTTTGATGTCCCTATTCTATAAAAAGGTTTATTTTTTCGAATATAACATATCTAATTGACAAAAATTATATTTATCATGGGTTCTCCATCAAAAGGAGGTTAATCAACCTTTTAATGAATATTAGAATATTTATGCTTAAAATTGGATTCATTTTCATTTTAAGCCTCTATATTTTATTGGGTAATTGTTAAAATATTTAAAAAACATATATAAATTTTTTTTATTTGGTTCTGTTCATTCCCCCCCATTAAAACGGCTAGGAGTTAACTACCATCTAAAATAATATTATTATTTTATCAGTGTGAAACGTAAGATTTCAAAGAAACTCATTATTGCGTATTACGTACACCATTGAACATAGAATTCCATTTAAAGTAATATTAAAATTTTATTCAAAAAATTATTAAATATGAAAACATCATATTTTTTATTTATATGGTATGTTACATCCTCCCCCCCTTTTGGTAATTGCGTCCTCGCAATTTGAAAATTGTGCTCGGAAACATCATTGAAAGCTCCACATCAGAAATGGAGTCAACAATACTATCACATTAAAAGAAAGAAAGAGAAGTAAAATGGTCACCCAAGACAATAGATACTAGGATTCCATGAATACATGGACATGTAGGAGTGAAAACCATCTAGGTATGATGGAGAGTGATAGAAAACAAGATTTAATAGAAAGTTAATAACCATAAAATCACAAACATGTGATGGGTTAAACGATATTTGATTCCCCAGTAGGAAAAGTTAACAGAAAACGTTTTTGTTTTAAGTTACTTATCATTGATTAAATTATTTACAAGCTTAATTAAAACATAAGGAAACATACTCACTTGTCATGTAATCTTTCATTTTTTACTATATTTCTAACACAAACTCATATTTTCTTTAAACGATGAGTATTCATGATGACTTGTTCTCATTAAGATCAATATAATCAACTTCTAGAGAATTACCTAATCCAATAAAAATGAACTATATATTTTCAATGTCGTTAGAATTATCCAAAACCAAAATGGTTAGTACAAGATTAGATAATCCCCAAAAAGGATCATCTTTCACAAAAAGAAAAACTACTCGTAGTCTACATAATTTGTCCAACAAAACACAAAGATCAACAAAGATCATTCAACAAACATCTATCCAAAACATTCTTCAATGTAATCCAAACTAATATTGAAACCCAAATCTCTGAAGGATTTAATCGCATAGTCATCCAAGGTAAATCTTAACATTTATCAGCAAATAAAATCAGTTACTCGTAAAATATCATATTGAAAAGTAATTAACCTAACCACATATCATCCATGATAGGTTAATGAATTCCAGAGATTACACAAAATCAACTTATTCCTGATTCATAAGATCATCTAACTAAAAAAAATTAGTCATACATACCAGGGACTTCACGTAGCCCAATGGTAGACGATAAATACCGGTCGCATTTTGGTTTTGGGTTCAATTCCTGCAGCTTCATCTGATGCGACGAGTTGTCACACAGTCGGCATGTTATCCCTTTCAAAAAACTAAATAAAATTTAAAAATTCCCAAAAAGAGAAAAATTCATCAAAAATAACCATAACATATTTTAACCACAAAGGTTATCTAATAACTTTCTCTTTGCATCCCAAAATGTATTAACCTGTAATTGCCTCAAATTAATGGATCAAATAAACCCAAATGGTTCTTTATAGCTATATCCATTATAGAAAATATAATTATTCCTTGAATAAAATTTTCATATATCAAACATCATGGTTACACATACCATAAAAAGTCTTCCAATGTAATCCCATCATCCAAAGTTCCTTAATAATTTTAAGAATTTCACCATCCTAAAATCTACCATAACTATTGAATCCCTTATACGATGACTTCTTACTCATTCAACATTCTTCATGGTCCATTAACCATTCGTTTCCAACTTATTCTGAAATACTAGATTCTTAAAAACAAAATCTTGAATCGTATCCTAATATTCAATAATACGAAAACATATGTAATGAAATAATCCATACCTTTCATTGGTCATTTTTCAGTTTCTTCATCCTCAATTGGAATGGCATTAGGTATTGGTAAACAAATATTTGTATGATCCTAGAGATCCCATTCCCGAAACTTATTCGTAGGACACGTGTTTGCATAATTACCATGGAAATCACATTTAAAACATTCAATTGATCCTTTAGAAAGAACTTCTTTCCCTTTCATAGAGTCAACTATATGCTTCCTATTTCCATGGCAGGTTCTTTCTTTATGGCATTTAGTTCGACATCTATAGCATATTTCTATCACTTTGATACATTTTCCTATGTGTTTCTTTCCACATCATTGACACGTAGGTTTTTTAACATACTTACCCTTATGATTATTACATGAACTTCTTTAGGGATTTTATTCTCGCATATATGATTCTGTATAAAAATAAATAAGGATTTGGTGGTCATTCGTGACTCCAGATAGTTGGTTGAGAATAACCACAAGAGTTTTCATTGCCGCTCCCATATCATTCAGTTGCTCGTTCGGAAAACCGTCACAGTTTTCATCACATCCTTTGTTATTTTGGTGCCCACTGGATCCAGCCATTTAATAAAACCATAAATGTCAATGTGAGTATATCATTAAAATAATCATATAATACTATGGAATAATTATTCATGTTATCTTAAACTCATTCACATTATCTATGAATCTTTTTGAAATCTTAACCATTATTATATTGTCACTTATGCTTAAAGAAGACCCTAACCTCTAAAGTTATATAAACCGACCTCTCATTCCATCTATAATTCCTTGACCATAAAACATTACATAATATTGAATTAAATTAATAATTCACATTGAGGTTCTTTTTAGGTTTAGAGTTTTAGAGAATTAGGACATAACTATTACATCCCAAATGATTTAAAACTTGACACTTCTACTCATTTTCCATTTTTTTCATAAAATAAAATCTCTTAAAAAAAGAAACATGACTACTTACATGTTTTAGACGGAATGTCTTTCCTTAATCCTATCCTTGACATTATTGATCTTTAAGTCCTAAGGAAAACAAATCAAAAACATGGTATGAGCAAAAAAATCTCAGTAAGGGATATAAAGATACCGAAGGAAAACATTAGTCCATGTATACATAAGAATCGATGATATCATACTTTACTCATAAAACATAAGAACTTTAACATAACTCATAAAATAATATGATTTATGAATAACTCATACAAATAATATGACATTAAGGTAACATGAGGCATTCATAGCATTCTTACGTAGGGAGTAACCCTCACGTTTACGTTTGGAATACCCATCGTAGTATATTCCCTAAATCTCTTTAGAGAAACCGTAGAGTTTAACTCCTTCACATTACCCAATGCATTGGGGAGCTATCTCGGGCTCACCCACCTGTTTTGTATCACGGAACCACCCGACATCATAAATAATTCCAAAGAACCATAACAAAATCGTATCACATAAAACATTCCTAAAGGAAACATAACATTTCCACATTTCAATCACAAGATATCAATAAAACACATTGATATAATCAAAAAATTATTAAAACAATTTTAAAAACAAAAATAAAATAAAAGTAATGCATGGTATTTATTTTTCATTTAAAATACTTATGTCTTGTAGAGGAAGCTGAAACTCAAATAATGGTCACAGCGGTGGAGAAGTCCTTGTCGCCACATACTTAAGACAAAATCATTCCTATTATCATTTAGTAAAATGATTCATGTAAAAAGATTCCTTTTGAATGAAATCAAAATTCAAAAGGGTCTATTATTCAACTAATAAAAGATGTTTGTATATAAATTGAAGATTGCCTCAACAAAAGAAGATTGAGACAATGTCCCGTACAAATATGGTGTCAATAGATTAAGGATAAATAAATTTCATAATTTTTTTGAAAAATATCAATACACTAAATATAAGTTGATATTATGTGGAAAACAATCAGAGGTCAGCCACACATATACATAGCATGGCATAATTAATAAGTATAGGTTTAACACAAAAAATTGAAATTGGGTTAAGATGTTCCCTTACAGAAATTCTAGAGCCTAACAGAGTCACTTTAAAATTCAGAAAATGAGTTGATGAGAGATAAAAATGGTATATCATCACTTGGAAATAAAATTTTCATCAATAAGGATATATAAGAACATATCCCAACATAATAATATGTAAAATAAAAGTCCTAACAAAAAGAATACTTTTAAAAAGAGAAGGGTTAATGGTTCCTTTAATGATTTGGGAAACTTTTGAAATGTACACCCCATGAAAGAAGGGTCATACAATGAAGATGTAAATACCCATAAATTAATTTATATAACACAAATATTACAATCATGTACAGTACATACACCACACAAAAAAAAATAGTGGCAAATTTAGCATGAGTCTCACGGGAATAAAAAGTGAGATAAAAACCCCTTACCTTGTAGTAATCAATCGAGTCGTATGACAAAAAGATAATAAAAAAATGAATCACATAATACCATTAATATAAATAGAATCATGATTATATATATGAAATGGAAGTACACAATAAACTACATGCAACAAATTAGTGGCGAACAATTGAAATCACACGGAATTAAAAGTGAGATAAGAAATCCCATTTCCTCAAGCCCGACTTGTCTTGTTTGTTTTTATATATTCCTGAATAATAAACTTTGGTCAATTTATAATTGCTTTAGGAAATCCTTTAAATATTATTATACAATTCATGTAACATATTATCATTTTATAATAATTAGTTAATTATGTGAGTTCATATCAAACGTTTTTTTGAAGTTCGGTACATGAGTCAAAAAATAAACCTGTTTAGAAAGAATTATCCATGTAGTTATAAGTAAATCATCACCGGAATGGTGTTCATGATTTAAATATCATATATAGACAGTATATATGCATTTAATAATATTCCATAATTTTTTGGAGATAATAAATGAAATGTACCATTCATGGAGACGGTATGTCATACATACGCATTAACGCTACATTCATTTTTTATCATATTAATAGACTCTAAAACTAAATTAGACATATATATATTATAATTACATTATAATATATATGTTATATAAGTAACATAATTTCATTAGTTACATTACTTATTAATTCCATTTTTGGAATGAATGAGTCACATCACTTGAGGGGGTGGTTGTCCACACTTCCTCTAAGGAAATTATCACATTTTCAAAACATGACAAGCATAAAGGAATGTTTTAATTATAAAAAACAGAAGCTCTGAGATGACATAAATATAACATATATCTTATGTAAATATAGTTCCATCATAATATCCACCATGAGAGGTGATACATGAATATTTAACAATCATCGTTTCGTGATGCAGTAATTCGCCACCCACAGAAACAGTATATTCTTTTACATTTAGACGGAGGTGTGTGTACGTGTAGGTAGAATACATATCACAACAATATCCTAGTATATTGATGATACTTTTTTTATTATGGTATAAAATAATAATATGATAGTGGTGAGTGAAGAAGGAAAATAGAAGAAAGAAACTCGATAGCAGACATTGCCACTAAATCGGGTAACAATTTTTGATTTGATCTAAAGGCTTTCTTGGAAAGACTTCTACCAAATTTTAGGCTTCTAAGAGTGAGAGAGGGGTATAGAGAGATAATACGAGCAGAGTTTGGATGAGCCAAGGGCTTGAGAGGTGTGGTTAATGGTGTAGAGGTGAGGGCATTTTATTATAGGGGTGAGGGTCACTTTTGGAAAGTCTTGAAATGTTACTCTATTATAAAAGGGTTTTATTATTTTAAAGGCCCCACAATGATATATTTCAAGGATATGGTGATAAGGGTTCTAAATCCACCCATCCAATAGGTTTTTGATAATTTTATGTCTTAAATTTTACATTATGTTTTCATTTTATTTAAAGCTTTCATTAATGAGGTAATCACTGCATCTTATGGTGTCCTAAATAAATAAATTTATTTAATGTCTTAAAATTATAAAAAATTGCCGTGATTTAGGAAAACATTTTATATTTCCAATGAATATTTATAGTCTAATAGATAATTTATGTAAACAAAATTAAAATTATTTTACATAGGATATACAAACCTTTCTTATATTTCTCTTTTTTAAAATATAGTCATAAATGTCACTATCACACCCATGTGACTCCATGGCCCATCAACATTGGTAAAACGACTCCCATGGTCGTCCATGACTCAGAAAAGATTATTTGGATACATTTTGGGGTAATTTTAAATTTTTATCATATTATTTTATTACCCTTAATTAACTGATAACTAATTAATCATGCTAAATAATGATAATTACCATCGTTGCTATTCATAATTTCCACAAACAAAAGAGTATTAATTACATAATTTGGACCTTTTTATTCCAAATATAGAATCCATTTTAACAAATTACAAACACAGAAATTTCAATAATTAATTTAAAATAATTCTCTTTATCACAACTGAAGACGTGTTTTAAGAAGTAAAATTTATCAAAAGATTGACTTGTTTTTACATACAATTGAATAGTAAAATTACTTACAATGACCAAAATTGTATTAAGTGATTCAAATTTAATTTAATTAATCCTTAAACCCAATTAAGAGGACAATATTACTATATGATTAAATTTGATGAAAAATCAGTTTTGAAGTAAAATTCAGTATTTTTCACTATTCATTAAAAATGAACATTTGTCAGAAAAATACCAAAAAATTATCTAAAGTAAATTTGATATACAAAATTAAAAAATGATATCCATTTTATCAAATTCAAAACATAGAAGTTTCATTAATTAATTTTATAATTAATTCCCACTGTCAAGACAAATATCGTATTTTTATGAAATAATATCTATCAAAAGATTGACACTTGTTTAAGTCCAATTTTAAAGTGAAATAAATTCCAATGACCACCATTGTATTAAATGGAAAAAATATATTTTATCTATACTCTAAACCGAATTAAATATATAATATAAACATATAAATAAATTATATTAAAAGGAGGTTTTGAATTAAAATACAACATTTTCAATATTCATTAAAAAATGTACATTATCGGAAAAATAACAAGCATTTACACAAAGTAAATTTTAATGTCCCGATTATTAAGAAGGATTTTATTTCTTCAAATATAACATATAAAATTGGAAAAAAGTTTATTTAAAAAATTATTCCATCAAATGGTGATTAATCGACCATTAAAGAATATTAGATTATTTTTTCTTAAAATAGAATAAATTTGCATTTTAAGCCTCTATAATTTATTTGGTAATTGTTAAAATATTTAACAAACATATATAATATTTTTTAATAAGTTTGTTTCATTCCCGCCACTACAATTACTAGGTGTTAACTACCATCTAAAATAATATCATTATATTATTATTTTGCAAGATAATATTTGAAAGAAGCTCATGGTTCCGTATTGGGTACGCCATCGAACATAGCATTCCATTTAAAATAATATTAACATTTTTTCAAAATATTAATAAATATGAAAATTTCATATTCATTATTTACTTTTGATGTTACATCCTTCCCCCCTTTTGGGAATTGCATTCTTGAAATTTTAAAATTGGGCTCGAAAACATAACAGAAAGCCCCAAATTAGAAAAAGAGTAAATAAAACGATCACTTTAAAAGAAAGAAAGAGAAGTAAAATGGTCACCCGAGACAATAGATAGTATGATTCCAGGAAAACATGGATATGGAGGAGAAACAAACCATCAAGGTCTGATGGAGAGTGATAGAAAACATGATTTAGGAGAAATTTAATCACTAGAAAATCACAAACTTGTTATGGGTTAAATGGTATTTGATTCCCCGGTAGGAAAAGTTAACAGAAAACGTTTTTGTTTTAAGATACTTTTCATTGAGTATTTCATTTATGAACTAAAATAAAACCTTAGTAAACATAATTAATTTTTATTTAGACTTTACTATTTTTCCATATTTCTAACACAAACTCATATTTTCTACAAATGCTGATTATTCAGGATGAAATGTTCACATTAAGAGCGTTATAATAAACTTCTAGAGAATAACCTATCCCAAAAAATGAACTATATATTTCACATGTCTTTATAATTAACCAAAACCAAAATTTTATGTACAAGATTAGATAATCAACAAAAGGATAATCTTTCACAAAATGGAAAACCACTCTTAATCTCCAAAATTTGACCAACAATACCCAAAGATCAACAAAGAGTATTCAAAAAATATATATCCATAAAATTCATCAAAGTAATCAAAACTGAGGTTCATACCCAACTCTCTGATGGATTTAATCACATAGTATTCTAAATTAAATCTTAATATTTATCTCCAAATAACATCAATTACACTTAAAGTATCATATTGAAAACTAATAAACCTTATCACATATCTGCCATGATAGTTTAATCATTTCCATAGATAACACAAAATCAACTTATTCCTGATTCATAAGATCATCTAACTAAAAAGAATTAGTCATACTAACCAGGGACTTCACGTAGCCATGTGGTAGGCAATAAATACCAGTCACACATTGGTTGTGGCTTCAATTCCCGCAGGTTCGACCGACGTGACGGGTTGTCACGCGGTCTGCGTGTTGTCCCTTTTAAAAAACAATATAATTTTATTACATTCCCAAAAAGATATAAATTCATCAAAATTTTCCATAACATATGTTAACCACAAATGATGTCTAATAACATTCATTTTGCATCCCCAAATGCATTAACTGGTAATTGCCTCAAATTTAATGAGAATATAAACCCAAATGGTTATTTATAACTATATCCACAAAATAAAAGATAATTATTCCTTGAATAAAAATTGAAAATAGCAAATATCAGGGTTACACATACTATAAAAAGTCTTATAATGTAATCTCATCCTCAAAATACACTTAATATTATAAATAATTTCACCATACTAAAATCTACCATTACCCTTGAATCCCTTATATGATGACTTCTTAATCATTCAACATTCTTCATGATCCATTAACCATTCCTTTCAAACTTATCCTGAAATACATCCTTCCTACAAAAAAAATCATGAATCATATCCTAGGATTCAATAATAGGAAAATATATGTTAAAAAATAATCCATACCTTCCATTGGTCATTATTAGTTTCTTCATCTTCAATCAGAATGGAATTAGATATTGGAAAATAAATATTTTTACGATCTTGGTGATCCCAATCCCGAAACTTCTTCGTAGGACATATGTTTTCATAATGACAATGCACACCACTTTAAAAAATTCAATTAATCTTTCAGAAAAAACTTTTTTCCCTTTCCTAGAGTCAACTAGATGCTTCCTTTTTCCATGGTAGGTTCTTGATTTATGACATCCATCTCCACATTCATGGATTTTTTCTATGCCTTTGAAAGATTTTCCTATGTGTTTATTTCCACATCTTTGACACATAGGCTTTTTAACATATTTACCTTTATGATTATTACCTGAACATCCATAGGGACTTGTTTTTCGCATATATGATTCCTTATAAAAATCAATAAGGTTCATGTGTTCAATCATGACTCCAGATAGTTCGTTGATAATAACCTCAAGAGTTCTCATTGCAGCTCCCATATCATTCAGTTTCTCGTTCGGAAAACCATCACAGTTTTCTTCACATCCACTATTACATTGGTGCCTGCTGGATACATCCATTTACTAAAACCAAAATGTTTAGTGTGAGTATATTAGTAAAATAATCATATTATACTATGATATAATTATTCATGTTATCATAAACTCATTCAATTTATGTTTGACTATTTCTGAAATCCTAACCATTATTGTATTGTCACATATGCATAAAAAATTATGTAACCTGTAAAGTTATCAAAACTAACAACTGATACCAACTATGAGGCCTCAACCTCAAAAAATTACATAATCTTGAATTAAATGAATAATTTACATTGAGGATATTTTCCAGTTTTGAGTTTTAGAGAATTAAGACATAACTATTACATCTTAAAAGATTATAATGTAGACACTTCTACTCAGTTTCCTTTTTTTTCATAAAGTAAATACTCTTAATAATGAAACATGACTAGTTCTATGTTTTAGAAATCATGACTTTTCTTGATCCCATCCTTGACCCTGTTCATCATTATGTATGGTTGAAAACATTTCAAAAGCATGTGATGAGCATAAAAAGCTCAGCATGGTATATAAAAATATGTAATGAAAACATTAGTCCATGTATACATAAGAATCAATGAAATCATATTTACTCATAAAACAAATGCACTTTAACATACCACATGAAATCATTTGATTTATGAATAACTCATAGAAATCATAATACCTAAAGGTAACATGAGGCATTCATAACATTCTTACGTAGGGAGTAACCTTCATGGTTACGTTTGGAATACCCATAGCAGTATATTCCCTAAATCATTTCAGAGAAACCTTAGGGTTTAACTCCATTGCTTTCCCAATTAATTTGATAGCTATCTCAGGCTCACCCAATATTAGTTTATCATGGAACCACCCGACATCGTAAACAATGCCAAATAACCATAACAAAATAATATAACATAAAACATGCATAAAGGAAACATAAAATTTCCACATTTCAATCATAATATATCAATGCAACACATTGATATAATCAAAAAATTATCAAAAACATTCTGACAACAAAAATAAAATAAAAGTAGCACATGTTATTTATTTTTCATTTAAAAAAGTTATGGCATATAGAGGAAGCTGAAACTCAAATAATAGTCACAGTGGCGGAGAAGTCTTTGTCGCCACATACGTAAGACTAAAACATTCATTTTTTTGTTTAGAAAATTATTCATGAAAAAAGATTCATTTTCAAAGAAATTAAATGTAAAAAGGGTTTATTATACACCTAATAAAATAAGGTCTTATACAAATTGATGTATACCCCAACGAAAGGAGATTGAGACAAGGTCCCTTAAAATGACGGTATCCTTAGATTAAGGATAAATAAATTACATAATTATTTGTGAAAAATAATAATACACTCAATATAAGTAGATATTATGTGAAAAAAAAATCTGTGACCACCCAGACATATTTATAGCTTGAAAAAATCAATAATTAGAGGTTTAACCCAAAGAATATAGAATTGGGTTAAGAAGTTCCCTTACAGAAATTAGACAGCCTAACGACATAACTTTAAAATTCAGAAAATGAGTTGAAAAAAATTAAAATGTATCCCATCACATGGAAATAATATTTAGAGCAATAAGGATATATAATAACGTAACCCATGATAATAAGATGTAAATTAAAATACCTAGCAAAAAGAAGTCTTTTAAAAATAGGAGGGTGAAAGGTTCCCTTACTGATTTGGGTAACATTCGAAATGTACACCCCATTAAAGAAGGGTCATAAAATTAAGATATAAATACCCATAATTTAAAGTATATTACACAAATAATACAATAAAGGGTAGTAAATACACCACACAAAATGAAATAGTGGCAAATGTAGAATGAATCTGACGGGAATAAAAAGTGAGATAAAAACCACTTACCTTGTTGCAATCAATCGAATCATATGACCAAAAGATAATAAACACCAATTGAATCACATAATACAATGAATATAAATAGAATAATTATGATATATATGAAATTTCAGTACACAATACACCACATTCAACAAATAAGTGGAAAACAATGGAAATCTCATGGAATTAAAAGTGAGATAAGAAATCTGCTTACCTCAAGTCTGAATTGTCTTGTTCGTTTCTTTATATTAATGAATAATAAAATATGGTCAATTTATAATTTCTTAATTAATTAATTTAAAATTTCTTATTCAATTCATATCACTTATTATCATTTTATAATAATTTGTTAATTATGTTAGTTCATATCATACATTTAGTCGATGTTCGGTAAATGAGTCAAAAATATACTTGTTTGATGAGAATGGTCCATGTAGTTATAAGTACATCCTCTACAGAGTGGTTTTAAAAATTGATATATCATATATATCGAGTATATATTTATTTAATAATAATCCATTATGTTTGTAGATAATAAATGAAATGTAACATTCATGGAGACAGTAGGTCGTATGTACGCATGAACGCTACTTTCATTTTTTTGGCATATTAATGGACTTTAAAAATAATTTAGACATAGATATATAATAATTCCAGTATACTATATATGTTATATAGGTAAAATAATTTCATTAATTACATTATTTATAAATTTCAGGTTTGTCATGAATGAGTCGCATCACTTGAGGGGGCAGTTGTCCACACTTCCTCTTATGCAATTATCATATTTGCACAACATGAAAAGCATAATGGCCTATATTAAATATAAAAAAATAATCATTGAGAGGAAATAAATATAATATATATCATATATAAATACATTTCCATAATAATGGCCACCATGAGAGGTGTTACAAGAAGATAGAACAATCATCGTTTTGTGAGGCATTAATTCGCCACCCATAGAAACAATATGTTAATTAACCATTAGACGGAGGTGTATGTAAGTGTAGGTAGAATACATATTATCAAAACATACTAGTATATTGAGGTTACTTCTGTTTTATGGGATCAAATAATAAGAATATAGTGATGAGTGAATAAGTAAAATAAAAGAAAGAAACTTGAGAGAAGACATTACTTCTAAATCGGGTAACTCTTTTTTATTTGAGACAAAGGCTTCCTTGAAAGATTTTTTTACCAAAGCCAGGCTTCTAAGAGTGAGATAGGGGTGTGTAGAGATGATATGAACAATGTTTGGACGATCCATGGGCTTGAGAGGTGAGGGTAAGGGGGTAGAGGTGGGGTCCTTTTATAAGAGGGAGGTGGGTCACTTTTGGAAAGACAAGAAATGATACTTTATTATAAAATGATTTTTGGATTTTAAAGGTCCCACGATGATATATTTTGAGGATAAGGTGATAAGGGTTATAAATCCACCCATACAATTGGTTTTTGACATGTTTATGACTTATATGTTACTATATATTTTCAATTTATTTAAATCATTTATTAATGAGCTAATCACTGCATCATCATGGTGTCATAAATTAATTTATTTATATAATGTTTCAAAATTATAAAGAAATACCGTGATGTAGAAATACTTTTACCATTCCAATTACTATTTATATTCTATGTTATCATTTATTTAAACAAAATTAAATTTTTTTTACTTAGGATATACAAACCGTTGGTATATTTCTCTTCTTTTTTAAAAATAAAGTCATAAATGTAACTATCACACCCATGCGACTCCATGGGCCCTCATGTTTGGTAAAAAGATCCCCATGGTCAGACATGACTCAAGAAAATATGATTTTTACACATGTTGTAGTCATTTTAAATTATTATCATATTATTTTATTACGCTTATCTACCCGATTACTAATTAATCACGATAATTAAAGATAATTACCATTGATATTATTCGTACTGTCCAAAAACAAAAAATTCTAAATTACATAATTGGACCTTCTGATTCCAAATATGGAATCCATTTTACCAAATTCAAAACATAGAAATTTAATTAATTAATTTAAAAATAATTCTCGTTGCCACAACCAAAGATAATTTTTAAAGAAGTAAAATTTATCAAAAGATTGACTTGTTTTTACATCTAATTGAAAAGTGAAATTACTTATAATGAACAAAATTGAATTAAGTGGTAAAAATTTAATTCAATTAAAATTTGAAACCAATTAAAAGTACACTCTAACTATATAATTAAATTATATGAAACATCATTTTTGAAGAAAAATGCAGTATTTTTCACTATTCATTAAAAATGAACATTTGTCTGATAAATACCAAAAATTAATCCAAACTAAATTTGATACTTCAAATACCAAAATTATGTTAAATATAACAAATTCAAACCATATAAGATTCATTAAATAATTTTATTGCTAATTCTCTCTATAAAGTCAAATAGTGTTTTTTATGAAACAATGTCTATCAAAAGATTGACTCTTCTTTATGTACAATTTCAAAGTAAAATTAATTCCAATGGCCACCATTGGATTAAATGGTAAAAATATATTTTAACTACTAATTAAACACAATTAAAAAGATAATATTTCCAAATAAATAAATTAGAATAAAAGAAGGTTTTGAATTAAAATACATCATTTTCAATATTCATTAAAAATTGACCTTTATCAGAAAAATAACAAAAATTTATAGAAACTAAATTTTGATGTCCTGATTCTAAAGATGGATTTGATTTTGTCAAATATAAAATATAATATTGGCAGAATGTATATTTAAATAGGGATCTCCATCAAAAGGCGGTTAATCGACCTTTTAAACAATATTAGAATATTTAGGCTTAAAATTGGATTCATTTCCATTTTAAGACAGTATCATTTATTGGGTAAATGTTAAAATACTGAACAAACATATATAATCATTTTTTAGCTAGTTCTGTTCATTCTCTCCATTAAAATTTATAGGCGTTAACTACCAACTAAAATAATATTATTATATTATTAGTGTGCAATGTAAAATTTCAGAAAAACTCATTGTTGCGTGTTGGGTACGCCATCGAACATAGTATTCCCTTTAAAGTAATATTAACATTTTATTTCCAAATATTAATAAATATGAAAATTTAATATTCATTTTTTACTTGGGTTGTTACATAAATTATAGGGTTTATATATGTGTCAAATAGATATAATCTGTATCTGATAAGTAAAAATAAAATATGGGTCATTTGAATGAAAAATAACTCTTTTACGAACACAATTTTTTATAAAAAGATTCTTTGTCACATCATGAGAACATATTTTAATGTATTTTTCTGAATCATTTTAAAAATTCATTTTTCAATATGTTTATCATTTTTTAAATGTTGATGTAATATTATTGAATAGTTTAATTTTTAAATATTTATGAAAAGGATAATTTTTTGTTTAATTGTGAGAAATGAATATTTTTATCCGAAATAATCTTCTAATTAAAAATATATATATTGTAAACATAAATATTATATTTATTTAATTGAAAAATTATTTAAATTATATTAAAATTTATCCAATTTAAAAAAAAAATTAAATTTCATATTGAATTATGAGAAAATATTTTTGGAATGTTTTGATTTTTTTCATTAAAAAATGACTTTTTTCGATACATCTATGACATTAATTTAAAAAATGAATTCTTCGACAACTATGAATTAAATATATAAAAATTGAATCATAATATTAATATGAAAAGATTTTATTATCATTTTATTTTTTACCCTAATGAATATTAAAAATAGAAAAAAATCAATAATTGTTGTTAAGGTGATATGAATTCGACTAGGGGTTAAACTAAAAATTTAAGGGTGAAATTTTTTAAAAAATATAAATATAGTATTCAGGACATATTTCAATATTATCCTATACAATTTATAATTTAGGGGAAATTTTATGCTTTTAATATGGAAATTTAATTATCATTTTTTATTCTTTTGGGACATTTCTTTGAAATTTCAAAATAGGTCCCATTTCTAAACTTATAAAAGGCCACTCACTCCATTCACTATTCAACACCTCTCAAGATTTTTGGGAATAAACCCTTCTAAAATACCTCCACTAAATAGTTTACTACAATATAGTGAATATATTATTCTTGAAATATCAAACCATGTTTTCTTAATAAAAAATGCAATGGTTCTTCTCTATGAGAACTGAATTATTTTCACTAGGCTATTTCAATTTATTTATTCTTTTTAAACCCTAAATTATGAATTAAAATCTGAAAAATAATAACTAAAGTATATTATATTTAATATAATTTGATTAACTTTATGTAATAATTTTTTACTACCTCCACTTTTTTCTAATTGAAATGAAATCACTAATCATGTGGGTGTCAGACTATAACCACACAAACTCTCGTAACTGTTATTTCATAAATAAATCTCATGACTGGATATAATGATGGCGTAAATGTATATATATATTATATGTTATAAATTATACTTATTATGTTATAATATCACATAATCTATCTTATTTTACATTTGGATTAAATTACATCAATGTTCCTCATGTGTAGAGGAGAATATTACCTCATGACGAAATGTGATTCATTTTTCACTCACTCATTACACGAAAATTTAGAAAGAAATTTTTAATGAATATATAGTGTATATATATATGAAACAATATCAACTTTTTATAATTGACATATAATAAACATTATTATCATTTCACATATTAGAGGAATGACATCATCACCCGTGAGTGCTTACGACCTTCCTTCTCCACGAAGTGATATGATTCGTTTTCAATGTCATATTAAAAAAAGTTATAATGATGCCAGTAATTGAATTAAATAATATTTTTTAAATTCACATCATTATGGAGATAATGGGAAAATTTCTTAAATACAAGAACTATATCATTAATGATAATGAACACATGAGAAAAGAAGGGAGTTAACAACATAAATAATGAAAATATAGAAATATTATTATAAAAAAAATGTAATAAAACGTTATAAGGGGATAATATATGGTATCAGATATATGAATATGTTTATTTAAAATGATTATCAGACTGAAATACATATTATAGAGTATATTTGGTCACATTCAATGAATTTGAGCCTAATGTATGGGTTAATCATAAGAATTTTACTTTTGTGAGGCATATGTCACATTCAACAATTATTCCATTATATAGGGATTATATTATACCATTTGTTATGTTACATCCATAATCCCATTATCATTATTTTATATTTTTTTAATTTTATTTTATTTGGTTTTGTGACTTATTATTTAGATGTTACAAAAATGATAATGGTTTATTTCACAATCTCATAATTATATAGTAAAGTTTATGTTTATGTTTCCCTTAGAGAAATTATTTTCAATTTCCATCATTAATCATATTTAATTCATTATCATCTTGATATTCATGAAATTTTATTTCTACAGTAGACTTTTTATTGTCATTGATAAATAAAATGATTGAGAAAATTCTTTTTATAAAATATTAATTCATTAAACTAATTGATAAAAAATCTATATTATTACCAAATGATGTTATCTAAAAATTAAATATTTTATAACTTTTTTCAAGTGAAATATTATTGATATTTTTCCCATTTATACATTGTTAATTTTTTTGGAAAGTAATATTTATTTATTTTTCAAAAAATTTCAATTGACCTTTTATTGAAAATTTTTAAAAAATATTTTTTTTCATAGATGGATTATAAGAAAATTTATCCATTCCTGGGAAATTAATTATTTTATACTTAATATATTTGTTTGATAGTTCATTTTCAATGAACGATAATTTAAAATTATTCTATTATTATTTACATTTTAAATTATATATTCATTAAAAATGTATGTTTATTCTCCACAATGTTTTAAATTACGTTATTATGGTATTTGTATTTTTCAAAGGCATGAATGTTTTTTGATTTATCATACAGTCGAGATATATTGTGTATATAACATCTTCATTCGTCATTTGGATGGTTTATGATCATGTTGACCATTAGTGCCCAGTTGGGTAAAAGTTTTTGATATGATCCTTGTTCTTCCTTTCGATGGTTTATGATTATTTTTATTTTGGATGTATTATTTTTATACCATTGTCCAAATTAAAATGAATATATTATAATTTTGTTTAATATTGAAATTAGTAACTTTTTGAATGTTAATTTTATATTTCTAATGATTATGTTTATTAGGTTTCACACATTTCCATTCAGGAATGCATTTGAACAATTATGTGAAAGGTGGGGCTTTTATTTACCTAGCCCCACATGTCAGAAGTATGTCTCATTAGAATAATATGTTGTCCATACTTAAGGGTTTTCTACCCGTAGTATTAAAACATCTTTTTAAGTATCTGGAACATGTGTTTCATGTGTCTGTAATTATGAATTCCTTAGTTATAAATTCATTTATTATTATTATCCATGATATTTTCTCAATGATATTATCACTATATAAATTTAATTTTTAGTTTATTGACTAATTGTAATGTCTTTTAGTTAATCCCATTTACATATTGACTATTTATTATTTATTAATGTAATATTCCCCTATATTCATACCCTTGTTGAGAATATGATAATAGCCATTTCTAATGATTTATTTTTCTTAGGACATGATATTGTTTTTTCATTATTGATATGTGGGGATATGCTATGGGAAAATATGGTGTAATGAAAGAATAAACATTTGGAATTTTAAATTTTAAATAGTAATTTAAATTTTATTTAGTGATATAATTTACCATAACTATGATACAATTCAGTCATTTACTATGTGGTTTTATGTTTATTATACCAATTTTAAATAATTAACCACCGAGTCTGGGCTACTAGGGTCATGGACTTTATATATGAATAAACCATTACAATATTTATTAACTTTCTTTCAAATCCCATGAAAAGTGATTTCATGAATGGAAAATAAAAATACCATGATAAATAGTAACTCATAATATAATACCTAAATTTTGTTTTATATAAATTATAAAGAATAAATTGTGTATTTAATATAACATAATTATCATTGAAGTGAAATTGTGATGAAATCCCATTACCTCAATTTTCATTTATATCTTTAGTACGTTTAATCGACTGTATAATAAATATAATTTTTTATAAATATATACTAAAACCATATCCATATATATATACCATACAATCTTTAGTAGTAACATCTTATTACATGTATATTACTATTTTTCGAGAATAATTTTTCTCTGTGTTAAATATTTTTCATATGCATTGTCAGTTCTATAATTTGGGTCCATTAAAAATAATAATTGTTTCATTATCAAGAAAATTATAATAATCAAATTTAAATCAAATTATTAAATATATTATTCAGTATTCAGTATTACTTAATCATTCATGTTGTAAACATTATGAAATTACACTTGTAGGTTGTAAAAATATACATAAACAGGGAATGTTATAATGATCTAATGTGTATGAACATGTCGTGGTGTAATAATAATATATTATTTATATATGATTATTAATTTATTAATTATAATATATATTAATTTTATATAATTTACGATTGTCTATAGCATAAATATATTTTATGTGAAATATATCGTCTACAATAATGGTTGAGTGTTTATATGGATGATTTATAATTTCATTATATTATGATAAAACTGAAAAAATATATTATTGTTTATAATTAAATATAATTATTCATTCATAAATTTATTATATATATATATATGAAATACATTATTTTTAACATTAATGAGAGGTAGTACAAGGAAATGAATGACAGTGTTATTTGGTAGTGGTAGTCCACACGTGCACAGAAGCAATATATTCAGTTCCCATATGATGGAAAGGAAGTGGACAAATGTTGTTCCATAATAAAAATGAAATATCCATATATTTTTGATTCTATATTCATTATTGTAGGATTCATGAAAAATATATATTGTAATTAGACGAATAAATACATTTTTTAAAGAGTCGTGTAAGATGATCACCTCTTCATTGTGATAAACCCTATGGATTAAACAATAATCCATCTCAGTATAGTCTTAAGATGACAATAGAATCCTATAAATTGGGGTCTTGATGATATTATGTTATATTGGTATGTGTTGTCTAATGTATAAGGACTAAAATTAGCGAATAAAGTTGAAGAGATGTTCCGTTTTAGAAGTTATATAAAACAAAAAACACAGAATTATGTACGAGATTTAAAAATGATATATTTATTAATAAGAATAGATGGATTAAAATCAACATTATTTAGAATTTATGAATTATAAGGTAAAAATATATTCAAATAATACATTAATATATGCATAATCGTCATTTTAAACATTATTATTTTGTATATATCCCTCTCTAAAAAATTTGATTCACAACCAAGGAAATTCATTTTTATCCTTCATGAGTGATTGAATTACATATAGGGTGACATGTGCCTCCAAAATGGTAAATTGATAAGAAATTTAATAATTTATCAACCATCTAATCCACATTCATTTTTATTTAATTTTAAATTACATAATATAATATGGAATATTTTAATATATCATTATTGTCCTTTTTTGACTATTTATTTATTTATAGACAAAATATATCAATAAATTAATTTAATTGAAATATAAACACATTAAATGTAAATTATACATTAAAAATAACTATTAAACTATATAAATACAAAAAAAATTAATTTTATTATTTTAATAAACATTCACACGGATATTTCAACTTCTTATTCCAACAATATATCACCATTTTAAATGAATCTAAGGTAATTATTTCATAAATTAATATATACAAGGAAATAATTTCATAAAACTAATTTATTTATCATTAATATAATTTATTATATTAATCTGTATCTTGTATTTATCCTTATGGATACATATATGACAAATAAAAATGAATAATGTTTCATTGGAATTTATCCATTTATTAAAATTTTATAAATTTTAAAATCATTGGATTGTGGATATAAAATTCGGTATTTTCATGTCTATGATTTGTTTTTTCAAAAACCACTAATCTAAAAGATTGAATTCATGTGTTAGAGATGTAACATAGTGAATTTTGTATAGAATAAAATTTTATTCAATAATTATTATTATATGGAACACTAAGAATGGATTGTAATATAATATCCAAATACATCATAATAAATCTAATATTGATAATAAATTAAATATATGAAAAATTTTTTAATCCACAAAAAATTTAGTTGACTTTTATTACAGACTACAATGACTTTTGGTGATGGATTTTCATATATGAAAGATCGAGTTGTACTGAAAACTATTAATAGTATAATTTAAAATTAAAATTATATTTTTCCCTAAATTCGAGGTGATGAATTGTTATAACTATATTGAGGAAATATATTGTTGAAATACATGTTTATAAATAAATTATGAATGAATATAAAAACTATTCGATATAAATAAAATAATTATTTAAAGGAAAAAAATTAAGGGCCCAAATGTGTTTAATCATAATATGTTATAATTAATTAGTATAAGTGAATTATATAAGTAAAATTTATTTTTTATATATTTAATATATCTTTTTTACATTCATCCAATATATTTGATAGGCATAATATAAGACCAATTCCATATATATGTATAAAAATCCTTATTTTTCTAAAGATTGTTTTTCAGCCTTTCAGTGACGAGCTTTTTTTACAAATTGACCATCATAATATTATAAAATTTATATGAAAAAACAAAATTCATTAATAATTTTATTTTTTTATAATTATTATAGTGTGAAATATTGTTATTTTTTGAACATTTTCTTTTTTAGATTAATAATGGAAAATACATAATTTTACTTGTAAACTCATTTTTCATCTTATTATTTTAAAATGTTAATTTATATTTTTAATTAGTTTTAATTTAAAAATAACTAATAATTACAAATATTAATCTAATTTAGATCATTTGAAACATTTTTATAATTAATTCATATATAAAAATGTAGAAAACATTGTATTATTTTCACTCTCAATACACATTTTTTCGATATATAATTTGATTAATTTATTAATATTTTTTACCACCTCTCTGATTTTTAATTTGAAAAAATGGGTTACATATTTTATGTAAAAATATTATTTATTTTATATTAATTTCAACTTATTTCTATTACTAAAATCATTATTGAATGTAGTTATAATAAATTATAATGATTAATAGAAAAACATGTTTACCAAGGAAAACATTATTAAACATAAGGGGAAAATGACCTATAAAAGATCATAACACCCATTGGATGGAAATAATTTTAATTATATGTTATAGTATCTAAATTTTTTCATTATTTTATCTAATTTAAAAGGAAAAAATGGGGCTATAAATTACTTATGAAAAAGTTTACATGTTTTCCACTCACCCCACTCATAAAATGTCTCCCACTACTACAGTTATTCAAACATCTCAAACAAAATTGGTTCATCCATTAAGTGAATATTTAAATTTTCAAATTCCCTCTTCTCATCATAGATTCCATATATTGGCTATAAAAACAACTTAAGAAGTCATTAGTTCATATATAAAGAGTATAATTGAAGATGAGGTAATGTTTTTCTAAAATAGTTTTTATTTTTCTAAATTCTACATATCCATAAATTATTCTTATAAAAATATTATATAAAAAAATTAACATAATGATATTATTTTATGTTAAGGGTAATAAATAAAACAACACACACATCTATCTATGGGATTACCAAATTATTATTCATTTGTACACATGTCTACCCTCTCACGAACCGATGTATTTCATTTTTCCATCACCAACAAATAACATTCAGAATAATAATGTAAATACCCGATATATGTGATATGTATTATATTAATGGTTAATTTTGAGTAATTTAATAATAATGTGACACATACCATCATTCTTTCCATTTTGGGGGAATATAATGATGTCGATAATCTGTGTTGCAAACTACCACTACATTATGCAATGTGATTCATTCACCAGTTACGTGGAATTTATTAAGGATGAATTAAATTAATATATGTTTATATATGAATTTTTAATGACACTCTGATGAAATTATATACAGATATATATCAGTAAATTCTCTATATTTCAAAATGTTAGGATAATGGAAACTATATTCACGCATGTGTACGACCTACCATCCCCAGGAATGATGTTTTTCGTTTCCTATAAAAAAAAGTTGGGATTACTTTTCATATATTTATAATGAATATATATGAAATTTATATATCGTTTATAGTATGGAATATAATAAATCTGGACCAATTTATTACAAACTGAAAAACATGTCATGAAAACATTTAAAATAAATCTATTTATTATATAATACTATTAAAATAATAAATGATTAATAACGTACAGGTAAAAATATGATAAATAATATTATTATATGATATACAATATATTAATTTGAACCATAAATTAGATAATAATATGTTTAAATCCACAATAAATTATGTTAAATAATGAAAAACTAAAACAAAAGCAAGTGGATGTGAATTTAATCTCCATTTGATTTCATTATGAAAACTTTTAACATTATGAACCAATACACTTTCATATGGTTTATATACGTAACCATTAAATGTAATATCAATATTAATAAATTATTCATTGTATTTTATGTTTCAATTTCAAATTTTTAAGGGGAATTGAATTAGAAGGGACCGAGTAAAAAATAATTTCATAATCCAATTCTTATTCATTAGGTTATATTTATTCCACATTGTTTTTAATATTGTTAAATTATCTGTGTACGGAATTTAAATTAATATTATTTTATTTCAGAATGTTTTATATTTATTTTTATTTTAAACACACAACTAATTCATAGGTTGATTCTCACTTAAAATTTATCATATTTGAAAGATTTTACATCAAAATTTCATTTTATGAGGGTTTATTTAAAAATAATTTAAAATTAAAGGAATTTATTTCATAATTGAGTCATAAAAACATTAATTTTATTATCCTATATCTAATTATTAAAAATTTCAATTAATATTTACACTTTTTAGCTCCAGGTTACATAATTTTTTTTATAAAAATTTATTTAGAAAACAAATCCTTATTTCACACTTTTGACGTAAAAATGATTTCTTCTAAAAACATTATTCTATAAAAAATTTGAAAAATATTTTTAACATTTTCAAAATAATTCATTTGAATAAATGATTACACAATTTTTATCTATACTAAAAAAATAAATTAATCCTTCACCACTTTCAAAAATACACTTTTATAAAATATTTACAATGGAAGAGAAGTATTATTTTTTTATCATTTACTCATTTACCCATTGTCATTTCCTAGAATATTAATTTTCATTTTTTGGATGATATTTTTTGTGAAATAGTTTATTTAAAAAATCAATGATTATTAAAGTATAAAATATTTTTAATGATTATTAAGATATTTTCTCCATGAAATTATTAAAAATATTTTCAATTTTTTTATTAATCAAAGATTAACTAACATTATTCTTATTCTATTTGGTAGATGATTTATTGATATCATGATAATTATTTTTATAATTGGTTTTTGATCATTTGGACTACAAAAATAATTGATCTTTACTTCCATAATTCATTTTTTAGGAATACAACAATACCTATACATGTTCACATTCATGTGATTAGTATACTTTAAATATCCAATACATATCAACATTATTTATCATATATATTATTATTGACTATAATGTATAACCTTTTTAAAAATATTTCTCACATTGAAAATAAATTGATTATATGAAGAAATATATATGAATTTATATTCATTACTCAATATGAATATTTGATCACACACATTTATTACAAATTATATATATTATTAGGTATATGAGGAATTATTTGTACAAATATAAAATTTATTAGGAATATTTTATATCCCCTCAAGGAATAATGAGTTGAATTAATTGGATTACTTAAGATAAATGTGTTTTTATATTGTTTGTTTGTGACTATCTTGTGAAATTTCATTATCATACTGTATCTATGTTCCTAGGAAATATAGAACCCAATAATTAAGCACTTAATTTATATTAATTAATTACTATGTGTTATATTTTCACTATCACTAAATATATGGATGCATTTCATTCGCATTTTCCTAATGAAATTGAATGTTTTAATGTTATTTACCTTACAATATTTATTACTCCATATCCATATATTTAAATTTATTGTTTTTTCAGTAAAATATTTTTCTATAGCATGCTGGAACTACATGATTAGTTTATTTATTAAATAGACTTTGTATTTAATTTCATACCTTTCAATAATTATTCTTCTCATTGATTAATTATTTCTTCTATTTTATTTAATCCTTAATGAGAATTTCATCTCAACCTCGTTTTCTTATTTTCATGATAATTCCATGATGTTTATTATGATTTATATTTAAGGATAATCTAGATTTAATAAAATTATTTAAAAAATAGATATAATTTTATGTATTCAAATGTAATGTAAAATTCGATCAACTATCTAGTTTACTAAGACTAGTATACTGATTATCCCTTTTGGATTCATTCCTAATATCATATTCCAATCAAATTTTAGTTTGCACTAGCTCTGGGATACTCAGTTCGAGGAATCTATAATATTTATCAATGGAATTTTATTTGAAACATTTGGAAATATATTTTTTAAAACATAGATTAAGATATATCAACCAAATGTTATCGTTGATGATAAGTGAATAAGAACATTATAATGGGTTTATAAGATACAAATTATGTTCTTTTACTACAAATAAATCCGTGTATAGATAGTATATGTGGATTCGGATTTAGAGCACATGTTCCAAGGGGTAAAGACATCAAAAATGGTGTTTAATGCATTAATCGAGCGTAACGTGGTACACGAAAACATTCCAAAATGCGGTACTAGTTTGACACACCTAGTAGATATCCTTGGGATATTATGAATTTTATTTAAAAATAATTATATGTTATGTGAATATGTAAGTACAATGAATGCAGGGATAAAACCTAGAGCAATGAATGATTAACAATTTTGGATTCAAGAATAATATTGTATATGTATTTTTAGATATGGGAATTTGGTAAAAGAATATTGGATCTTCTGAGTGTTTCATTAAATTTTAGATGAATACATGTGTCAAAAACTTAATAATTTTTAATATCATCATGGTATTATCATATTAATGTTAGTCATAATTACATTATTTTAAACATGTATTCTCATGTCTTATATAATTTGATTCGACCATGATTATGATAGTTTTAGAACAATATAATAAAATTTTATGTCATATAGAAAAAGAAATTTGAAGAATAATCCATTAATTTTTTATTGTCAAAAGTTAATGATATTGAAATATTAATATGGTTAATATGATTCTTAATGACTTTATAATAATATCCAAATAATATTATTAGACATTGAAAATGATTGTTTCTAAAACACCAGTAAAAATATAACTTAATAATTAATTTATTTCATGGATTTCAATTATTAATTGAAATTAAAAGAATTTTATATAAAGGGAAATCAAATTCTATGTGATAAATCATCGTACTTGTAAATTACAAAGTTATTAAACTTACAACCCAAATAAAATAATGTTTTATGGTTAACCACTAACCTACGCAGTGTTCTGGTTTAAATGAAACTAATTTTAGATAAAATATTTTAAAATATAAATATTATCAATTAAACCGAAATTCTAAATTTGTTTTTAGGAGACTAATTTATTATATTGGATAACTTTTATTAACCATATTACTTTCAAAAAATTATTAGATACATGATGATATAATTTCCAAACATTTATGTGCCTTATTATCTGTTAAAAGTTAATTTCAGTGCTTCATGGCCTAAAAATAAACCTAGATATTAATTTGAAGATGTACGGAATTATATGAAAATAGATTGAAGAAAAAATATGAAATTATATTAATTGAAATATTTTAATAAATTATATTTACTTCTATTCTTATAGAGTAAAATAATTACCCAATGGTATGAAAGGGGCTGGAAATATATACAATATCTCAATACATTAATTTTTTTGTACCAATTTCATTTTATAATCATCATATATTTATGGATTTTAGGCCCAAATCTTTTAATGTTTAATTAAATAATTTATTATTAATGATCTATATTACTTTCTATAAATATTTACTATTTCCACCATGCACATATCTTCACATCCCACTGATGTTATCCTACATTGAAACTTACTAATGTATTATTCCATATTAATTTTCTAATTCCCCTTTACTCTTATAAAATTGATATTTGTTATACCTTTTAAGATGTTTGGTATACATAAAAAATAATTTCATTTTCTAAGACTTTGATTATTGAGATCATATTTAAATAGCAATGACAGAAATACTATTAATATTAACATTTTAATATAAAGATTATACTAGAAATAAAACTTTAGGTAATTAATATGACTAAATAAATTTTGAAAATATAAAATTCTAAATCATTATTTACTAATTAATAATAATGTAATATAAATACAAATTGAAAATAAATGTAATGTTTTTAAAAAAAATGTATTTTTGGGTGTGCAATGTTGTTTTATCATAATAAATTAAAATAATTAATATCATTGAATTATATTAATTCAATGTATATATAATAATTTCAATAATTTTGTTTGTGGTTTATTCAAAATATTAAATAACAATAATATAATAAAAATCATATTTTACTTATAAAATGCTTTATTTTTCTTGAATTAGTATTCCCAACTTTTAACAAATCCCTAATTGAAAATATATTTTGAATCTTTTATATAATATTATTTTACAAAATAATCTTCAAATTTAAAATTTTAATATATAAATTTTCTAAGATAGAATTTTTGGTATTTTCTAAAGATATTCTTTTTATATGATCAGTGAAAAATATATAATTTTAATAGAAAATAGACTTTTCATTTAAAATTTTACAATGAAAAATTATATTTTTATTTGGATGTAATGTAAAAATAGATCAATAATAATTATATTATTCTAGTATGGTTATTTAATGTTATTTTTTGGAATTTATATATAAAAATTTAGTATCGTTTTGATGATAATTTTCTCTTTATATCCAATTTTTCCCGACACATATGTATGATTAATTTTTATGTATTTTATTCAACATAATTTATTTAACTAATGAAAAATATATTTTATATTTTATTCAGAATAATTTATAATATATAATATTGTCAAATATTTTTATAAAAATATAATTTGTGAAACCATATAAAATTAATTATATTTATAAATAAGAAATCATGTATATCCAGGGATTAAAAAAATACATAGGGGAAAATGAACTAAAAAATTATCTGAAACACCTTTTATTGACACATTTTGACATTTTATATTATATTATCAATTTTTGTGCACTGTGATATACAATTTTCAAGGAAAAAGCTAGTTGAAATTCACTCTTTAAAAATTTTACGTGTTTTCCACTCATCCCATTTGAAGAAGCCCTCATCCTCTCCACATATTAAACCCTGTAAAAAACATTGTTTAAGAAAATACCTCACTAAATCGGATATATAAATACCAATCCACACCCTAGGATCGTTATATTGGGAATAAATCCAATAAAAGAATACATGAGATTAATCCTAAGGAAGATACATGATATTGCTGTAATTTTCATCTAAATGAGGGTTTTATTTACTTTTTTATCCATCACATTAAATTATTATTATATAATGGATAAATAATAACCTCAGTACACTAAAAATCTTAAGATGTTTTTTATGGTCACATAATAAAACCCAATACAATTCTATTAAATGGGTAATGAAATCATGGCTAATGTGTTTGGTGGACTACGACCTCACGAACCTATGTCATTAGTTTTTTTAAATTCCACCAATAATTGAATGAAATAAGGATGGAAATGTTTTTTGTAAATTATATTTATGAAATTTAGTATATCTTCATTTTTTTATTATACAACATTTAACATCAGTGTTTCCATATTTTCGGAATACGATAATGTTTCTTGTGTTTACGGAATGCCACCTCATAATGTAATCTGATTAATTCATGATTTAAATTAAATTTATTAAGGATGGGTATTATAATTTTATAAATATATATTAAGTTAAAAATATACTATAATGAGAATATTTATATATATATATTTAGTTTACCTTGATTTCATTCAATATGAAATTAAAATTGAAATAATTTTCATGCATATTTACATATTGTGATTCCATGAATGGTGTATTTCATTTCATTTCAAAAAAATGGATTAATATATATAAATTTATATTTAATATATATGGTATTTAAATAATATTTTTGATTATGCCAAGGGAGTTCTTTACTCAAATTGAAAATTTGTAGGTGATTGTTGTCAATGCCAGTTAAGATGATCATGTTGTTTTAAAGACAAGGAATCTTACAGTATATGCTGAATAATTTGTTTATTGTGGTATAGTTTCATAGTGTTTTCCAAATGATTGGGCCTCCAATTAGAGATTTCAGATTTAAAAAAAGAATATTTTTGGAATAGTAGTGGAATGAACATAGATCATAAAGCATGGATCGTGTACTGTAAATGCGGTATGTGGGAACAATTTATATACAGAAAATGGTGGGTGGACCACGTAGGTGGAACGATTCATGGATCAAAGGAGGATCACCCAAAGGAATGTGGATCTCATAAGATAAAAAGATTGTGATATGTTGAGCCATTTGTAAAAACTATATGATTATTTGGTAGCATTGAATGAAATGATGGTATTCAGATAGTGTAGGGAATAACGGTTCGTGGGAGCATGGTCTGGGTGAAGATTTTGTATATTTCAGTTTAGAGAATTATGATGATATATTTTCATATATATGTAACACTAATTATTTCATTAAGGTGCTACAATGAGATTAAAAATATGGGATGTTTTAAGATATGTCTAGAGTAGTGTGTGGGACAATAACCCCATGATTGTGACATTGATGACAAATTCAGGAGGAATTCGCTGATGTCCATAACAGTTTGTAGAAAGATAGTCTTCAGAAGACTTTTCATAGAAGATAATTCTTAAAGTAGTAAATGTAATATAGAAAAGAATTAGTACATAGACCCATTTTTCAAAGGGAGTATGTGGATGTGGTTTTTGAAGTTATTATGCAGTTTTAGTTTACAGAGTTAGTACATGGATGTTGTAAACAGAGTAGTGTAGTTCATTGAAGAAGTCTAGTTTACAGAGGAATAGTTTGTGAACTGTCATTGTGCAGAAAAGTGGATTTCATCTATGTGTAATATATATCCTTCAACATAGCATTATTTTATTGGTAAGGATCATTATTTAATTCCAATAAATTGAATTACTCTTCACATCAAAAACCTGAGTTTAGATTCTTCCAAATGTAGTGAGAAATGGAGATTAAATGGATGTAATCTTAGGGTCAAAATTTTCTATCCATAAAACCTAGTAATGTTTTGTGAATACCTTAGAGTGACTGTATTAATATTATATAATCCAGAAAAAGTAAGGATTTTTGAAATTTTATATGACTAGAAAACTGTTAGTGTATTCTTCTTGGAAAATCTGTTATTGGAAATCCATGTAAAATTGTTCTGTTTTCTTTCTTCATGTGAATGTTTGAACTAATAAACAATACCAACCTACAAATTTAACGAGATCCATCCAATATGGGAATGATATCTATGAATATAAAATAAAATCTTGGCACCCTGATTCACCCTTCTCATCATACGGTCTTCCTTTGTTCTTTAGTTTTTCATTCTATAGAATATTAAATCATGATTTAAGTAACTGGATCAAAAAATAACATGTGAGAATATATCCCCAAAACAATATTATCCTAAAAATAATTAAAATAATGATTGATAATTATATAATGGGTAATAATATATTATAAAAATATCATAAATGTTATCATAAAAATTAATATGGTTACATAATAAGTTAATAACATGTTTAAGACACCTATAAATTAGGTTAAAATATCTATAACCCAATGAAAACATGAAATTAAGGGATTTCATATAAATTTCCTTTCATTAAGGGAAATTATATAGATATCTACTTAATAATTATATATAGTTTATATAATATCATTTGATACTTAATAACATTAATATGTCATTTTTCGTGTTATTTTTATTTATAATTTAAATTCTTTCATTTAATGGGGTTTTAATTATAATTTACAAAGTGATAAATAATTTCATAACCCAATTAATTTTCATTTGGATATTACTTAATCATTGACTATAATATTTTATTATTATGTTTAAAATGGATTTTGAGTATTTAATTATGTATTATTAATTTTAATGATGATTTAGAGTTGATACAAAAAACAAATTAATCGGTTGATTCTCACTTAAAAATTAGTATCATTAGAAGTGTTTAATTCGAAATCCTATTTTATTTGGGATTGACTATAAATGAAATTATAATGAAAGAAATTTTTTTATAATTGTTTAATGAAATCTAGTAATTGCATTATCCTATATATATTTGGGATTATATAGAAGTAATATTATAATTAATACACTCATTTGTAATTAAAAGGTTTTTTAAATCATTTTTATGAAAACCCTACATTAATTCACTCTTTTTTCAGAAAAATATTTTTTAATAATAAATATTATCTTTTAAAATTGTTTTCATAAAATCTTTTAAATTTTGAAATATTATTCATTAAAATAATTGTTTCCAATTTTTTCTTTTTATAAATTTTTTTCAATGGAATGTATTTTCTCTTCCCAAACAATTCATTTATATAACCTCTTAAAAATGAAAAAGTTAAAATTGTTATATATTTTATAGGATTAAAAACTGTCATTTCTTTTATTCTTCCTTTGATTATTTATTGATATATTTGTAATGAATTTTTTCCCCAAATTTATGTTCAATGAATTTTTTTTCTAAAAACCATTTTTGAAATAAAAAATATTTATTATTCAAAAAATGATTTCTAGATTTTTTAATTATATTTTTATCAATCAATTTCCATAACCCCTTTTTTACTCAAATATGTATATTATTTATTAATAACATCCTTATTCTTGACATTGATGATTTATGATCGTTCTGTCTAATGAAATTATCGAAATTTACAAACTTAATTTGTTTTAATAGTAATCAATAACATTCTTATTGAAATAATCTCTTTCCTAGGATCAATATACATTATATTTTCACTAAATATAAAAATTATTTGTTATGGTTATTATTTTTTCCTTAATTGTATACCATTTTTTTCATATGTCATTCACATTGATTGTTAATTGATTATCTATTGAAATATTGTTATATCTATATTCTTTAATAAATATAAATATTTTAAAAGGAATATTGATTATGAATTAAATCATTTATTCGTATATGTATAATGAATTATATAGGTATGACATTGGTAGGGGATTGAGTAAAGTAATTCCTTATATGCATCAATGGCCTTGTGAGACAAATCTACTCGCTAATATCATCAAAACATGATTTTAACCATTGTGTTTTTAATTGTCTTATGAGGGGTCTTTAAAATTATTATTCCATGTTCCTTGTAAACATAGAATCTAAAAATTAATAATAACATTCACTCAGATTCAGTTATTATTTTCCATGAGATTTTAATAGTCAAAAAATATATAGATTAATTTTATTAATAGTTTATTGATAAAATGGTATTATATTTATTTTTTTACCTTGATATATTGATTTTTTACTTAATATGTTATATAAATATAGTCTATTTTCAATTATTTCCCATTCCATTCTATTCATTCTATTCTTTTCCATGTTATTCATTACATGGAATGTTTGTTCAGTTGTTTATCATTCCATATTTGTTATGATGATTGATTCATAATGGATTCTATAGTATTTGACAATTACCGAGCTTTTAAAATCACCATTATTTTATTTCACATCCCTGGGATTCCACAATTGTATCATGAGTGATATATATAGATACAATATATGTAATAATGTAATTTTTAATAAACAGTAATGTTTTATTTTTTTATATAATTATATTTTAGGTTTACTGTATTAATCTAGTTTACCAGGGCTACTAAATTGATCATTCCTTCCTGAGTAATTTCCTTGAATTTTATTTAAATTTAAAAGCTTTTTTCAATGATTCTAGACTATGTGGGTTGGGTTATATACAAGGGAGATTTCAGATCCATACCTCAAAGCTTCAATCATTCTTTACCTATTTTACCATAACTAAGGGGGCAAACCAATATCATAGTTACTATTAGAAATGAAAAAATCCTATTTAAAACTATTTAAGAAAAAATAAAATGTTTAATAAAAAAATGGAATATATTTTTATATATTAAATCTCTAGTGTTTTATAAAATATTTTTTACGATGATGGATAAAATTCAATAAAAACTACTTATAGAAAAATAAAGTATTTTGTCAAAGAACGATCTTGAACAAATATCATACATAATATTGATTTGAATGTAATTAATTGTATTATTCATCATTAATGTAAATTTATAACACAATATGTAAATAATCATGCCAAAATATGACTTTGAAAACTCCCAATTAAATGAAACTAAATGGTAGTTTTAAAAAATTCATGATTTTTCACTATTTACAGAAAAATATATTTTCATAAATAACCAAACCATTGTTCCTAATATAATATTTTAGTCATTATTTATAAAATGATATTATTTTTTGTAAAATTAATTTCATTAAATTCTGAATAATAATTAATATTTTTGTAAAAAAATTAAAAAACCATTTTTGTTCAGAACTTGTCTTTAATGCATAAAATAAATTACATAAAATTTTATAATTATTTTTTATTAATCAATGAAAAATTATAATATTTAACCATTATAAATGTTTTTAATGATGTTGATATTTTTATTTATACTATCAATTTAACTATAATTATAAACATGACATATTTAATAAATATTGTTTAATGATTTTATTATGGGTTTCATTATACTTAATAATTTTTGTTAAGAAATATATTGATATTATTATTTGTTTGAATTAAAGTTTTTGTTATTTCATATTAAGATCCATATGTACTTCCACACAATATGACAAGGATTTTTGATGTGAAATGTGGATAGGTATAGATTAGAATCCCACTATAGAGTTGTACATTATTCATTTTATATATAAGTATATGTACTAACGAAAAATAAAAGGGTAATAAATTTAATTTTTTTCCATAAACAACATTAATTTGATTTATATTATTTTAAAATTATTATAAAACCCACATTATCCTTAGTTGGTCTCCTAGGCCCTATGTCAATGTAGATATTTGTCAAAATACATATAGCCTTAGTCCATGAATCATACTAGTATTTACAACTCCCTATATCACAATCCCTACTATGATATGGAACATTAGGACCATAATCATAGGTTCAAGAGGATTTGACCCTTACATAAAAAATTAATCTTGATAGTAGATACTGGAGAATCCATCATTCTAGCACATGGGAGTGGAGAATCATTCCATTATCTCGACAACTATTTTCCATATTCACATCATCTCATCATAGTTAACCATTTTATAAAAAACCCAAAGGGGTGAAACATTTCTATATATTAGCATTTCCATGATTCCTTATCGTAATCATATTGTCAATTTTCACCATAAGAAAAATTTACCAGTTTAACAAAAATACAACCATTATTCCCACATTCCATGACTTATGATAATGAGTTCATGCCCCATTAGCCAGTTATCACATATATCAATTTACTCACCACAATTCATTTAAATAAATATTTTTAGTCAAATAGCTTATATTATAATATTATTGGTTAAATAAAATTACAATTGGTCTATTATCAAAAAAACCATCAATTTACCATTTATTAATCTAATATTTCATTTTTAAGGGACTGGCCCACTCCATATGTGTCCACAAACCTGGTTTACCCATCCTAATTGGATCTTATTAGGATCAGGGGGGATCCCACAAATAATTTAGATATCCAATTAATAATTTCCTACCAGAAAAAATTAAATAAACCATAACAAAATCATTTTCACAAAAACATACACAAAACAGTCATCAACGTAATGGGATATAACATCAAGACCACCTACATTGATTTAATGGTTGAATGGTTTCCAAACCATACACATTGATTCAAACACAAACAACCTTCAAGAACCAAATGTGAAATCCTATTTATAAATAATTTCATATAGTTTCATAATAGAAAAAACTATCATATGATGCCTTATCCATAAAATAGTGAAATGTGAACTTTTAGACTCACCAAGAACTTCTTTCTCAACCAACCACACTCTATACGTCCTTGTATCGAAGGAGATTCCAACATGGATGGATAGGAGGAAAAATTTTGTATCCCATGATGTTTTAGGGTATACTAAGACATAAATTGGGGTATATATAAATAATAATCAAGGGTAAATTTGGGAAATTCTCCTTCGTTATAGAGGAGAATTGTTTGTTCGTTCATTTTTACAAACTATGTGACATTAAGCCACCCTCTGTCCAAGAGGGGTCTAGGTCTTGTAATCTATTAAGGTGATTGAACAACATGAAAACCCTAAAGTGGACATGAAAAATTAATATATCAATTTTGAAATATTTTATAGGCTCCCTCATTCAGGTTTTGTCATATGGGAACACTATCACTAAAGGTGGCATTGTTAATGTGCACAGTTAGTAGTAATTATTCCCCAACATTTCATCTAATATGATGTAGAAAATTTTCATCAATTATCATGTCTAGAACTTACATAACAAACCTAAGAAAACTCATTATCCAATGAAATATTCATCAACCTAAATAAAAGTATTCAATTATAATAAAATAGTATTATACATCATTTGATGTTCGGTATCATACAAACTCCCCACCATAAAATCTGTCATCATCGAGCTATAATCCATATAATTATTGATTCTCCATGGTAAAAATATTGGTCCACATGGACTGAATGACTTCCTCCCTCCACTATGTATCCATAATAATTTTACCATTCTCCCAAAATAGTTGAACCAATGATTTATTACCCTGTAATATATTATCATTATGATCCAAAAATGGACTAGATTCTCCATAAAAGACATATCTTCCTCACAATATTCATCATCCACATCAATTATATGAGAATAGTTATTGTGATACTTCTGAATCCAAAACACATGAGAAGGATTTAACATTCTACAATACCTTAGTGGAAGATATAATAGGTACGATACCAGTAAAACCAGCTTCACAGTCTCAAAAATACCATCATAATGGGCCCCAACATTCCATGTTCCAGAAACTATGGTGATCCGACATTGGAAACACCCAACGAACACACGATCAACCCTGATAAACTCAATGTGTCTAATATTTGTATCATCATACCTCTTATAAAATCACTGATCTATAACTATAGATTTTTCAATCATTTTGACATGCTCTGATGTCTCCCATACAAGACTCGACCCAAAAAATTCGGATCCTCCCTCCTCAATCCAACACTATTGTGATCTAAAAATTCTAAAATAGAGTTATTAATATAGTTCAATCTAAATATGTTCTTAGATACAAATTTTGAAGGTTAAATCTATATTTTCTAGGTGTTTTCCCCATTTCCCATAAAAATCATAGTCAAATTCTTTTAATATGTCTTATAGATCCTAGATCGTAGTCTCTAAATGATTGTATATCTACCAGGGAATGGTTATACATTGAAGCACCTCGGTATCACGAACCTTTTTCTTGAATTTTGAAATTCTGGATGTAAATGCAGATCATGATCTCAAATAATACATTGTGAAACCATGTAAACCCACATTATATCATAATAATACAATTCACCCAACTCGAACATGATAAACATCACTAAATTTAGTAATATTTGTTCTACCATTGTTAATAGATATAAAATTTCTGATATCACAACATTCAATTTCAGATTTATCATATGAGCTACGATGATTTCATTGGTGACATTTTATAATTCCATTTCACATTGTGAAATTTTAGTAACATAACTCCTGATGACTTCTAATCATCCATATAGTGCTGACAGTTGTAAAACCATGTCACAAAACAAATAACTTAGTTATTCTTCCAAAAACACCAATATTATCTATGCATTTCATGAATCATTTTTATTAAACATAGATTTAATTCACACATAGTTGGATGGAACTCATGCATCATATCATCTTGTAAACATGTAGTCACAAAAACACATCCACGCTAATAAAAATCTCATCATTGATGATAGTCCTATATGAAGGTGACTCCCCACCTTCAAGTAATTCACACAAAGAAACATTTCCCATATCCAAATACTACATTAACTTTACCCATCCTGTAATGGTCGAATCAATCACTTTGGATGATAGGTTCATCATTCTATGGACCTCTTGAATCTATATATATATTTTACTGAATAAATCCCTAATTTCCCAATAAAAGTTTACTCTTAAACTAGTTTATTCAGTGTCTTTCATTTCTGGGAATCTATAGCATAATTACCTTTTCCTTATGTATATGCTATCTATAAATCGTAATATTTCATATAATTAAACAATATTTTGTGTCAAGGGTTCAAATCAAACTAGGAGAAGATATACCTAAGGATGTTATGTTGGGGATGAATAATAAATCATCTACACAACATTTTATGCCTCTAACACATAAAAAATTAACCCACCATATTCCACATGAGTTATTGTGTAGGGTAGTTTTTTATTAAGCCGAAAAATATGAGACTCATACACCAAGACATGATCTCTCAAATTCATCATTTCTCTTTGTCCGAACCCAAACGCATAACAGTAAAATGTATACACCACAACTGATTCGGTTATGATCAAAATATCCATATAATTAAACACTTATTCATCTCTTGTAATGAATTATCATATTTTATACACAATTAAAACATTACTCAATTCTTGCTAATTCCTGATTATGGTGCTACTATGTGATGGAATTCATTGATAAACTATCGCATATATACCAAAAAAAAATATCAATTTCAATCATATTCTTGTATTTATCACATCATAAATCTAAATTAATTTTTTTAGGGTCCTCTGAAAAACATTACTTGGAGAATATGTAAATGAATATATGTACCTTATTGATCCAAAAATTATAATTTGATATATTTTCTAATATAATACACCCTTTTAGTTTCATCAAGATGATATAAGGTTTTTTTGGAATGATCTTCATGATATTAGGAGAACCACAAGATGAATTCCAAAAATAAATAACTAGAAATTAATATAGTTACGGTTTTATTATTCAGTTCATTTATTCTGTAAAATCTACTGATGAATTTCTCAACCTGAAAAACATCAAAAAAACTTGTACAAACCATTCCTGATTCTAATAGATGTCACCTATAAATCAAAATATATCACCCACACAAGATGAAATTAAACCCCCAAATAGATCTTGTAGAACACAAAATAATCCATAACTCAGTCAAATAGGTCATCAATATGTGTAAGAGGTTACTGGATCATAAATATCATTCAATTTAACATCTGGTAATTTACAATCAACTATAAGGTCCCATGATCCTTTTTTTTAAACAAGTATAATTAATTTCCAGATGTTGTATATGGATGAACAATCCATTTATTCAATAATTTATAATACATTGTATTAATATATTGATTCTCTATTATAACAATTGTATATGGGAGAACAGAAATAAACTCAACTCTATGTATGAGTTCAATCATAATCTCAACCTCTCTGTTGGGTGGAGTTCATAATAAATCCATTGGAAAGACATCGCAGTACCAATCCACCAGAAGATTAAATTCCTAATTTTCTTATTCATTTTATTCAATATTAAGTCATTACACTTGGGATATGAGATCACCTAACTATATAAGAACAATCTCAGCCAAGCATGCCTAGATATCCCACATCTTACAGTGAATAGAAATGTCACCATCAAGGTAAATGATTATTTCCGTTCCATAAAAATAGTTGATATGGTATTGATTCATCACCAAACAATCCATCCTCAATTTCATGTTTTATCTATAATTCTTGGCACAAATATAATTGAAAAGAAATGAAAACCAGAAACCTTGAGAGCTGACCATTGACATCTCAAAAGATTATATTCCGTTAATGTCAATGGTGTGTCTATAAACATGTTCCCACCCATTGATTACAGTAATATGAAAAAAATACATAAATTGTAGATATAATATAATTTTAATCCCATGAATCAAAAAAAACTAGAAAAAGTGGATATTACAATAATTTCACCCATAAAAGTCGATGTTCCATCCACACAACAGCCTTGTGCTTGCTAGACATCATAAAGTCGACCACCCCCTCTAACATCAGATAATGTATGAATTCATGGAATTACAATACCCAATTTATATGGATTATAATTTCGTATAGTAGTATCCCAACCTTCACAGTTTTTCTAGTGGGACTCTGAATGTCTGACAGATGTGGAGTAGCTGACCCCCTTAGAGTGCTCTTCCTTAGCCTTGTTCGTCCACCTATTTTCGATGTTTTGTTTTCATATAAAACATCTAAAAAATAACCATCCATGTCCATGATCTACATTCCACTGGTGTTCTAGGATATTTTCTTTACAGGTGTCTAGACCTGACACACTAATAGAAGATGATATATCCACCTCAATCATAGATAGTTCAACTCCCCTGACTATAATTTCCACCCCTTCATGATTCAAGACTAAAATAGTGGTTCTTCCAAATATCATAATATACTCTACCATATCATCAAACATCAATGATTGATCAACCACCAAATGCTTCAAGCATGGTCCCCATGGAAATTAGATAATGATTCACTACCTCAGCAATCCTCTTCTAGTATAATCAATTTTCCATTGACTAGATATAACATCTATGTACATACTAAAAGTAACCAACAATAATCATCTGATAATTGACAATTTTTTGTTAAAAATTCTATAGAGCTGTGAAGTATGTAGAATAATACTTCACTATCATGTCTCCATGAGTGAAGTGAATAAAATCTTCATCCTTAATATACCTCAAGGACTTAGGGTAAATGTTCTCTAGTATCTTATTCATAAATTCCTTCCATATGAGGCCCTCCATATTCTCATACAAGGCCCAAATACCACAACATTGTTTCATCAGTCATTGAGATATATATATGTTTCATTATGAACTATTTTTTGGGGGACTAAATGTGATCCATAACCATCTAGATGGAATAAATTCCAAAATATTCATCACAATGTCAACCCACTCTGGAAAACGTTGTAGGATGTTGTATATGTTATTATCATTTCAAATTAAACATAAAAACATATACCATCATAGATAATTATTTAGAAAATACATAAAACTGGTTAAATTTTCAAAGAATATATCTTACAATCAATATCCAAAATCAATGGGGGTTATTTCCACTAAACTAGATGAAAATTCTCATCAATTTCCACATGACTCTACATTAGTATATACAGTCATGGTGTAATTTTTATATAATTACAAACAGAAATCTCAAAACTTATAACATAAAAAATTTACAAAACAGAAAATGAGATACGACTTATAGTAAAGGTAAGTCACCAAACATACATTATCTAAATAAATATAACCAATAAACCATCATTATCCTCAATCACTACCAACCTAAACTATTCAATATTGGGGTAATCCAACTATGAAAAATTTTAATTTACATTAGATTCCAATTTCACCATTTAAAAAACATATATCCCTTTACTATACCATGTTAATATTCCATTATTAGATACGTTTTTATTTAAAATTTCCATATATTTATGATTCATTTCCAATTCCCACACCAAACCATGTCCCATTTCCTTTTGGTTGATTAGAAAGAAGCATTTCAGTCATGTTTCTATGTTCTAAGCCAATGCATGCCATTAAAAAACTCGTTCTGTGTTGATCAAAAAATGGAATATTATAAATTTATTACCTCACATGAATATAACATAACACATGTTGAAATAACATCAAAATGTATTGAAATAATGAAGATCAATAATCCCACCTAATGCACTCGGGTTTTCCTCATACATGGGTTAGATAATCCAATGCAAATGATAATTAAATAGGAAAAAAATATAATATCATCTATACCTTTCTTAAATAAAATAAATAAATAAAATGGATAATCTAAAACCACATTTAAATGTCTTATCCCATGTGCATAAAATCAGTTCCTTGATCTGGTTCGTTACATAACATTAGTCTTAGTACCCTATATGCAAGATGTTGTCGACTACCAGTGGGGGTCTGATGGAACACATGAGTATACTATACCCTCATAATTATATTAATATAGAACATGTAAAATAATAAAGAGGATACATAATAACAATATATAGTCATCCATTACCAAAAAATATTCCAAAAACCTTGTACATTACCACATCAAAACTGTAACTATTCCATGTCATGTAATTATAATTCATTTATGAAACCAACAAATGAAAATTAACACATACTAAAGAATCTATAATGTGGGTTACAAAATCATTCCTTTTTCCCTTATCCTTGCTATCCACAAGACACAAATGAACCATCTATCATAGGGGCTTTTCCCTTATCATGATCTGTAACGATGAAGTATTCTAGGGTACCAAATAGTGTAACACCCCTAGGTTTTAAAAATAAATTGAAAACTATGAAACACCAAGTCTTTATGTATTGAATCAGTTTTTACATTAATTAGTATAAACTATACATTAATCATAATATTTCTACTTTTATGATTTTAATTTTGAAAAAATAACAACTACAGTTGTGATCAGTAATTTATTTGAAGTCAAATAGAACCAACTTCTTTTTTGGTTTATTGTAACATACCATTATGAATTTTAAAATTAATAGTAATATCAAACTTACGGATATTGAATCATATTATTAATTTATTTCCAAATGTTTATAATATAATGATATGTTGATAAATTTCTCAGGGTGATATAAAATGATTTCTAGTTATAAAATGTTAATTTTTCAAAGATGATTTTATTTAAAAATTGAATAAATAATATTTTTAAAATATTTTCAAATTATGTTATTGATTTGGGAATTATACATTTTTAAAAATATTTAGGGTATTTATTTGGGATAATTATGAGATATTTTAATCTTTCGTGATTAGTAAAAAATACAGTTTAATGTTTTTTGGTGTTTAATGACAAAATAATGAATTAACAATTACATAATCATTTTTTTAACTCTAATGAACTCAAATTGGATATGTGGTCTCCCATTTGGCCAATATCAGGGGAAATCCCATTGTTTATAAAATTTAACTAATGAGGAGTACTTTGAGATTAATAATAAACTCCGCCATATTTAATAAAAATATTATCCTCACCCCCATCTTCCACTAACACATTTAATGATTTGATAAATGTATAAATTATACCAAATCCCATCCATGGATATTCCCCAAATCCAATATCTTATATTACCACAATATTTATAAATCCAGTTGTGTAAAAGAGGATCTCAAGTAGAATATCTTAAGAGGCAATGGTCCCCATTCATTTTCTTGTGGTTTCATTTCAATTGTTTTCATTAATTATAGTATATTATTGTTGCCTTATCCAAGAGGAATGGAATGTAATATTTTATATATATGATGAATTGATATCATTATTATTGAAAAATTAATCATAATTATTTCTCCCATCATCATCTTATTCGAACATTAAAATCATTATCCTAATGTGTTGATTTACCGACATCGAGGATGATGTGTTTTCAATTTCAATTAATTCCATCAAATACGGTGGTAAAACATTTTTAATGGTTAAATTTGTTTTTGAAAAGTTTATTATATTACCTATATTATGTTCTTATATGACCATACATGAATATTATTAATGGTATATGAAGAAACAAGTTCTTAGTAATTAAAGAACAACCAAAATTATCTAAATAAGTATCACTTATAATTTATCTAATGATTCTTCCTCAGAAAATATAACCAAGATTATTTATGAAATCAATTAATATTTTAGATCATATTAACAACATTTCATTCCACATAATTTTTTTATCATTCATTTTATAAGATGATATGTTATGAATTAACCATGGAAACAATGTAAAAAACACACCCGAAATAACGTAAATAAAACAATATTATTAATAAATGGGTCGAATGATGTTATAAAATGAAAATATAAGGTGTTATAAACAACAAAATGGTTTTTAAGTATTAGTAACGATCTCTTAACCATTATACATGAAATTCATATATTTATAAGTATGAAAACCATAATGCAATGGAATTCTTAAATAAGATTCCACTCATTGGGTGAACCATATATTTCATTAATTAATATTGTACTAAAAAAATTTAGTTAATGATTTTAATTAATATTATGTTTTATTATGTTTAATTAATATTTTATAAACATATTCATTTAATTTTTTCAATTTTCAATTGAAATTTATGATATTTTTAAAGGTCATTTTTAAAAAAAATCTATTACCAAATTTTATTTTCAAATTTGAATAGAAATGTTTTTATGAAATTATTCATGTTTTATGAATATTTTTTTGTAGTTTGGAAGTTTTTATAATCACGTGTGGGATATATATATATATATATATCCCTTCAATTCATTTTTTATGTGTATGTTAGAGGTCAGTCCTATGGTAACTCCACCTATACCTGTGATGTCTACACCATCATGAAGATGTGAGGGCTACATTGTAAGGCAGCAGTGACAGTTTCAAAACATGAAGTATGAATAAGGGTTACAATATTAATTTTGTAATTCATGAAGATATATTTATGATATATTTAGGGTTTTTATGTTTATCAAATACCCATGTTTCACAAAGTATATATGGGTGGGATGTATGTCATTGTGAAATGATTTCATACATTTATATGTATTAATGCACTAATGGTTTCTTTACATATTTTTATATCCCTTATAGAGTTTTTTATGATCATACATTGTTTTTAAATTTTTTTCACATGTCATAAGTATATGGATGAGAAATAAGGAATTCATGATAAACGTTTTTATGTTTTGTCAGAGAAAACATGTTGTTGTTTTGTGTTACAAATTCTATGTTTTGGAAGAAATGGGTATTGTTTTAATGGTACCCAATTTGTATGCTTATGGATTAATACGTATGAGTTCGGTACTAACATTATAAAACTATATTACAAAATGATATTTTGGAATCTAATTAATTAACAACATATTTAAATTTCTATATTAGGACACGATTAATGTCTAGTTTTTATAGGATGTGTCTAAGAAGAATTTAGATTGCAATAAACGTTTGTATGATGATAATATAATACCATAAATAATTTTTATCTTATATTTTTATTGAAATGGTATTGATTTTAAAAATTAGTATTTTACTTCATCTTAGATATGTATGTTAAGAATTTTTTTACACAATAGAAACTTGGAAGATTAAGATGGAAGTAACTAGGAGGATAATATCATTCAGAATTTTCCACCGAGAATGGTGGGGATTGGAACTAAAATATATTCGATAATAATGGCACAGCAGATGCAGGAATTAAATGGTGATGGCATCCAAGAAAAAAAAATGATACCAAGAAGAATATGATTATATTGGAACATGTTTGGTGGAAAACCCTCCTCCTTTTAGCAGATCTTCTGATAGAGTAGTGGATGATGGTTTGATTAAATCAGTTGAAAATATATTTGATGTTATGGGATGTTTAGATATTCAAAAGGTTAGTACCTCAATTTTTCATTTTGATGGTGATGATGATCATTAATGGTCAATGGTTAAGAATATCAAGGATATAGTGGAGATTGAATCCTTAGTGTGGGATAAATTTAAATGTATTTTTCCTGAAAATTATTTACCACAGATGGTTCTACATTTGATGGAGAATAAATTCCTTGAATCAAGGAACATATTGGAATATTCAATGGATGTGTCTGATGAAAACATCAATTAAATGATAAGGCATCCAACAATTATTATTTAGGATCTTGAAAGAAAAATCAATTGCTTCTTCTTAGGATTGAATCCAATATATAAAATGGAATTAGCCACATGAGAAATAAAAAGTTATGAGGACCTTTATTAATGTGATTATAGGGTAGAAATGGAACTTTCAGATGATCACGTTTATTTTTAGTAATGATATGATGTGGTCCATATGGAATAATATGGGAAAGACTCATTCAATGAAATATTTGGGTAAGAAATTATAGTTTTTTGTTAATGAAAATTATGGGAAAAAGAACACTAAGAAATTCATAATTAAAATGGGAAGTGATATCGATGAGGTAATTTTGGAAATATGGACCGAGGATTTATTGTTAATGATATTTAGATAAATTCTAATAAGAAAAAAATTATTGATTAAAATTTGGTGTGTTAGGAAATTATGAAAAGGAATACAAAATGGAAAATATTGCTGATGGAAAGTAGCCAAATTATAAACCGAAAGTTGTAGTGAGGACCTACGTCACAATGTTTTTAGATGATGAGCTATCCAATGAAGTTGTATCATGTGATTTGATAGATTACATTGATTTTTTTAAATCATTTTTTATACAGGGTCCAAACATTCCATTATTTTTTTTAAAATTTTCTAGTATATTGGATATATCACCAAAAAAAAGAGACTATAACATATTACTAAAATACTATAGGGATATGATACATCAAGAATAAATTTTAAGAGTCTTCCTTTTATTATCTGTGTAAATACATTACCAATAAAAATTATTATTTTCCCCTTGGAAGATTTTGATGTCATACTAGGTCTGGATTGAATTTATTTCTATCATGATAATATTTCATATAGAGATAATGAACTTATTTTTTAGAAATAGATTCTATGTTTGTACAAGATCCAACCCATAAAATTTATAACATGTCAGGAAGTTGAGAAACTATTTAAATTGGTAATGAATGTTACATTGCTCATATTTTTTTAAAGTAACTATTTTGATTAATTATTGGCCAATTATAAATGAATACATTCATGTATATTTTAATTAGTTTCATAGTGATATTCTTAATTAAGAAGATGAATTAACAATTTACTTAATTCCAAGTATTATACTAATTTCAAAGCCCCCATATTGAAATGCTAATGTGGACCTTCTTGACTTGAAAATTTAGTTCCAGGAGTTGTTTGATAAATGATTGAATCATACTACCACCTCACCAATTAGAGCACCTTTTTTAGTCAAAATGAAATATTTTTACCAGAGACATTTCATTGATTATAGAGATTTTAATAACATTACTATTAAGAATGAGTACCATTTTCCTCACATCAGTGACTTGTTTGATCAGCTCCATGTAGCTTATTAATTTTCCCAAATTAACAAGAGATTTGGGTACCATCATCTATAGTTCAATAAGGATGGAATTACCAAAATATATTTTCAAACCAGTTATGTCCGTATTATTTTTTTGTTATTCTATTGGGGGTAACTAATTCACCTACTGTATTCATGGATCATATGAATAGAATATTTAATTATTTCGTGGAAATTTTTGTGATTGTTTTTTTAAGTTGAATATATAATATAATATAAGTACAAAAGGATTATAAAAATAATCTATGGATTGTTTTCAATCCATAAATGATAAGAAAGTGTAATAAAATTTCAGAAAGTGTGACTTTTGGTTGCAAACAATTTTAATCCTTCATTACATTGTCTCTAAAGATGGAATAATCGTTGTACTTCTTAAAAACAATTTGTTGAATAATGGAAAATAAGAAAAATATATAAATTTTATTTCTAGGGTTCTTGGTTTGGTAGGCATTTAATGGAGTTTTATTGAAAAAATTGTGTAGTTATATAGTCCAATGACTATGATATCTTGAAAAAGAGTCAAATTTATTTGGAAAAAATAATCAGATGATTGTTTTCTAGAATTGAAATTTAGATTGGTGAATGATTTATTTATTACCCTACCTTCTTGAAATGGAATTTTTATATTATATAAGGATGATTCAATAAGGTAACATGGTTGTGTTCTGATGCAGAATAATCAGGTAATTACTAATGCTTTAGTACAATTAAAACCTCATGAGTTAAATTATCTCACACCTGATTTTGAATTAAATGCTATTATTATTATTTTAATATTTTAGAGCCATCATTTATACAAAGCCAAATGTCATTTATATACTGACCAGAAATGTATGATGTATTTGTTCACATAGAATGAACTAATCCTGAGGTAGAGAGGATGGCTATAATTGATTACTGATTACAATTGCATGATAAATTTCCATCATGGAAAATAAAAAATGTGGTAGATTCCTTGATATGAAAAAAATCATGCAACATTGACAATTTTATGGCAGGAATATGACAAATTTTTTAATGATTTAATGAATTTAGTCTTGGTAGTTGTTGGTGTAGGAAATTCTTTTGTTTTGTATTAGGTTTCTATATAGTCGTCATAGTTAGACAGAATTAATCAAGCTCAAAAGGAAGACACGTTGGAACAAAAAAAGGTATAAATTGTTAAAGTGTGTATGTTTCTTATATTTAACATTGATAAATATTATGTATTAAGATTTTTAAAAAATATTTTTTGTTCCTTGTAATTCATTGTATAAGAAAGAATTATTGTGTGAAGCACAATGTTATGAATCATTAATTTATCCTAGAAGCACAAATATGTACAGGGAACATCAGAAGTAGTATTGGATGGATAAAATATAAAAAGATATTGAAGATTTTACTATAAATTGTTTTAAATTTCAATATGTTAAAGTGGAGTAATAGTTATTGAATGATATGCTTCATCCCTAAACATTGGCATAGTATAAATGATAACATATATCTATGTACATAATTTTTGAATGACTAATGACATATCAAGGTTTCAACGCAATCAGGTTTATTACTGATCGGCAGAATAAATCTTCTCATTTCCTTCTAATATGAGATAATTGGTCTTTTAACCATCAAACTCGACTTCATATCAAAGATATTGTCATGTTATAAAGAGTTATTATTTCAATTGTATCCGACCATGATAACATGTTCACTTCTATCAATTGGAATGGCCTTGAGAATTCATTGGGAATAGAATTAAATTTTAGTAAATCAATTAATATTACATCAAATGGGATGTCAGAATGAATGATCGTTATATTGGATGATATGTTTTGATCTAGTTTAGTGGTCTATCAGGGAAGCTGATATCAACATCATTAATTTATTGTGATTTCCTGTAATATCAATTTTGATTCCTGTATAAAAATGTATCCTTTTGAGTCATTATATAGGATGTACTGTCGAACTCCATAATTTTGTAATGTTATTGGGGAAATGAAGTTTATGTGACCAGAATTAGTATCAGAAGTGCCTAAGAAAGTGAAGATGATCCTGCAACAAATGATGACACCTCAAAGTAGGCAGAACATTTATGTAGATAATAGGTCGAAAGGATTTTCTTTCACATTATGTAATCATGTTTTTTTTAGAATCTAACCATTCAAAATTATTATGTGTTTAGGTAATAACATAAAGATAATTACAAGATTCATTAGAAATTATCAAATACTAGAGAAATATAGACTACTTCCAAACCAAATAGTATTGTCTCCGAATTTACCTCAAGTACACAATTCATTCTTGATTCAAGGTTGTGAATGTTTTTTCTAGATTCATCTCTTATTTTGATACCAAAAGAAGTTCAGTTGGAAAAAATTATTCTTATGGAGCAAAACCTATTCAGATTCTTGATCAAATTTAACATGTATTGCATAATAAGGTATTCCACTAGGTAATGGTTTTTAGAGAAACAACATTGTGGATGAAAAAACATGGGTGTCTAAAAATTATATTAGGGAATTGTACCTTGTAACACCCTGACCATAGATACTCCTTTATATTGTTCTTTTCTAGTAGTTAAATCTTTTGGTTGAGGTTAAAGTTCAGTTCCCTAAAAAATTACATGTGTTTTGGTGGTATTAGTTGCCTTCTAGACCTATTAATGGTTGTTGTCAACATTTTGAGAAGAAATTGGTATGCTGAGCAGTCTCAGGCACCCATATTGTCACTAGTTTGTGTTTAAAACATTCAGGGATCATTTGGTTAACTTCCCTAGTGTTTGGGGCTGCAATTATGGAATTTTTGGCTAATTTTTGGTGTCCTATGGTTTAACCACGACGTGCCCAAACCATGAATCCTAACCATGTGATGTTGTAGGAGATTATATTATCCCTCACATGGTCTGCGCACAATATCACAAACCATGTAGAAAAACCATAAATCCACTAGCTGGATTAATAAATTTTGTTGTGGAGCTCAGTTTTTATTGATTCCAACCCCAAAATGAATCCCTATCAGTTGGGAATAAACCTGTGGCTCCTCCCCTTAATTATCCATTGATTTGGGTCATGTTTGGTTACATTTATCAGAAAATGTTATTGGTTACTCATAAAATCATATACATTTTTCTACTATTTTTTCCCTCTATCATTTTTACACTCTCTCATGGCTTGGAACCCTTTTTTCCAAACACTTGGTATAGGTTTGGCAGATTTTCATTATTTTTTTGTTTGGGTGTGTTTATTTATTGGGGGAATTTGATCTCCTTCTCCTAGATGCTTTATTCAATTCGCACACCATTAAGGTAGGAATTTACAACTTTTTCCTCTTTCAAACTCTCCAGAAGATCATTGGTGTTATCATTTAATGTTTAAATGTATTTCTAACCTCTAATATATTTATAGATTGATGTGAACGGTGATTTTTTTATTGTATGATTTAATAAAAATAGGTTTCCAATGGGAATTGTGGGAAATGAAAATGTTTATGGTGCCTTAAGTTATTTTATAAAACGTAATTGTAATTTTATTGTTATGTTAGTTTTTTTATGAAATTTTTAGCCTTGATTATATTTTCATGGTTATCTATTGTCTGTGGATCTAATTTTGTGTGTTTTTTATGGTAATGTTTTATCTTTTCAATTGTGTTAAAATGTTTTTAAAAAGTATGCATGGTCATGATGGGATTTTTTTACATTCCCAAGATAGTGTGGATGGTCGGATGTGGTTATAAAGCTAAATGCAGGTTTTTTTGGAAATGGTATTTGGGTGTCTTCTTGGATGTTTGGTATACCATCGGATGTTGGAACATCAATGGGAGGACTTCATGCACACATGGGTGTTCCCTTAAATTATTATGGTGTTTTAAACTGGTGCTCCATAAATTATTAGTTTTCATAAATGGTTCTTGTTTTTTAAATATTGTTTTATCCTTTTTCTGGTTTCTAAATTTTGTTTAAAATATGAACTAATGGGATTATTTCTATTGGTCATTTGGTGTGTGTGTTTTAGAATATGAGTTTCTTGAGGGCCTATTTGGAATTTTTCACTTGAATAAGGTTTTAGAAATGTTTTGGAGATGTTTTGGTAAATATTTTTTGTAGTGTAAACATAACAACTTGTTAGGCATGTCTTTAGAGATTCATGTGTCTTAAAAACATGGAAAATATTTTTTGTAATATTCTTCAAAAAGTGGTGTTCCTCATGGTTTTATATGATTTATAAATGATCTAGTGTGCATACATTTTGATTAAGGGGATTGTGATGTGAAATTGGTTGTTTATGAAATAAGATGCTTAGTTCAGTTGATGAATTCTGTAAGTGAAAAAATGTAATGTGGAACTTCTTTGAGAACCAAAGGGAAACATGTGTATCTTGGATGGAGGACATGTACTAGTATGCTAGTGATCTTGTGGTGTTTGGACCCGGATTCACATATCTTGTTTGACAATGAAAAAAAACTATGATGATGATGATGATGATGATGATGATTTTTGGGACCACTAAGATATAGGTATGTTCCCTAATATTGGATCGTGCATGAGAATGAATATTTTTATGGTTACTTTCCACCATGATATGAGGTACCTGGTTCCCACGCCCAGCTAGTGCCTATGGGTGTTCCTATGACTAGTTCTCAATGATTATATTTCCCCTCCCATTGGCATACAGTATGGTGGGTTGGTAATTTTGAATAAATGTTTTTTGTGTTTAAAGTGACATTATTTGAAATTGTTTTCCATTTAATGTTATTCCATTTAAATTTGATACAAGTATTTTTTGGGTTTGTTTTTTGATTAAAAATAATAGTTTTTATGAAAAATGGATGGTGGCGTGTGTTATCCATTGAAATGGTAATGTTGTGGGTTTTTAATAAAATGTGAAATATCTATTTTTATAATTGTATTTCAAACTAATTATAATGAACTATTTTAGAAATATAAACACTGGGAATGTGTGGGATTCCCTACTAAGTTGTCAGCTCACACCCTACCTCTACCACTTGGTGTCGGTAGACCTGAAATTGTTTGTAGGTTTAGTATTTGTGTAGGTATCATGGTTCAGAATCTCAAGGTTGGAGTAAGTTTGTTCTTTTGGTTGTAGGTGACCAATATGTCACATGGTGACAGCGATATCTTTATCTGATTTTAGTTTTTTCTCAGTTTCATTTATCTTGTTTTAGTCTTTAGTCTGTTTAGTTGCATATTGTATCTGAATAATCTATTTATTTATTTACATTCAGTTGAGGTTTGTTGAAGGGTGATCATTGAGAATAGTTTATTTATTTGATCCTGTTTATTGGGATGAAATCATTCTAACTATATTTAAATATGATTTTGGGCACTAGTTTCTAGCTCATGGTGATCGGGAACACCCTTCAGGTCATTTCACAAACTGGGTTGGGTGTTGGGTCAGATGGCATCCCAATTTGGTTCATGACATACCCTAATTAGTTTAATATGAAAATAAAATTGTTGTTATGTAATTTCTATAAGGTTGGGATAATATAATATCCCATGGTTTTAAAAATAAATTTTAATTCATGACACAGTAATTCTTCACATAATGAATCTTTTTTTAAGTAGACAAAATATAACTGTTAAAAATAATAATGTAGCTTTATTATTTGAATTTAGAAGAATAATATATATCTACATTTCTATTATTATGTTATCTGGAGTCTAATAGAACCAAAATGTGTTTTTGGAAAATATTAAAATACCTTGATGAATAGTAAAATTAATAGTAGTTTCCCCTGAAAAATGTTAAATCATATTATTATTTTATTTTCATTTGGTTATAAGATAATAACAAGGCCATATTAAGTTAGTAATAGTTTTTATATTGTAACAATTATAACAAAGTATGATTTTATTTCAAAATTAAATTATTCATATTTTGAAAATTATTTACAAAAAAATTGTGTTCATTATTGAATTAAACAGATAAAAAATTGTTGGTATTTTTTATTCAATTTTTTTAGATAGTTGAATTTTACAAATAGTAAAAAAATAACAATATTAAGTCATCAGATGATTAATGAAATCATTGTGATATAATAATTATGTAAGAATTCTAGTCAAATATTGAGGATTAAAATATGAAATTAATTGTCCCATGTTGCCAATACCAAGGTAAAAAATAAGGGTCTTGCCCTAGGTTTTGAAAATACCACTAATGATGTGTCCTTTGAAAATAATTAAAAACTCCCCAAACTTCACTATATATAACTTCCTCACCCATCTCTTCTACTCAAACCTCTCACGAGTTAAGAATTGTCTGAATTACTTAAAATCTCATTCACTTGGATCTTCCCCATGTCCATGACCGATCGATCTCACCAAAATGAAAAAACAATAGTCTATAAAAAGGATTTAAAAAATAAGAGATCAAGAGGAAAATATCCTCTTTCATTTTCTTGTTATTTTTTTCAATTATTCTCTATACTAATTATCTATTCTCCATACCTTATCCAAGACAATAAAAGCTCTAATATAATATATATTCTGAATTTCAATCATGTTTATGGAAATATTCATCATCATTTTTCTAGTCCTTTTCCTCTTATTCTATAATTCAAAACAACATTTGTGTTCTGTCCACTTAATGATATCATGGATGATGTGTCATCAATAATCACTACATACTTCAAATATAATTTTAAATAAAATTTAATGGTTAAAAATGTTTTTAATATGAATTTTATGACATATCTATTGTTCTGGATTTAACATATATTCATAATATTAATGGTATAGGATGAATCAAATTCATGATAATCGAAGAATTGTGAATATGACTAAATCGATTATCACTAATTATTTATCTAATGATTTATCCCCATAAAAAATAACAAAAATTATATATGGAAACATAGTAACACTATTTCGTTCAACTTTTATGTTTTACTTTTATTTGACATGAAAACCATTACAAATATACAATGGAAACTATGTAAAAACACACCCAAAAAATGTAAATAACAAAAATATTATTAATAAAAGTGTCTAATAATGTTATAAAATTATCATATAAAGAGTTATAATCATGTATATGTTTAACTAAAATATTATAATCATAATTTTAACCATTGTAGAAGCCTTTTCAATATGTTGATGTTAGAAAAACTGAGGTATGTGAATTCTAAACTGAGTTTCCATTCATTAGGATAACCTTATATTTCATTAATAATAATGTAATAAGATCATTTGGGTATTGAATATAAATACTAATATTTTTATTTTGTTAATTTATATTTTATACATGTAATCATTTCTTCTTATAATAACACAGATAAAATATAAGAAATTTGTAAGGGTCTTTTCTTTAAAAATGCATTTTTATAAAAATAAAAAGCTAACTTTTTATACAATAATTCTAGTTTTATGAATATTTTATGTTTAATGGGAATTATTTATGATGAATGGTGGGACCTATATCTCTTTCCAATTAATTTTTTATGTTCGATTTGGAGGTCAGTTGTATGGTCACTCAATTTGTAACTGTGATAGTTATATTATAAGGTAGATCTGGGGATTAAATTTTAAGGTAGTCGTGTGTGTCACAATCATAAGGTAGAATTGTAGGATTAAATATTATGTTATTAATGTCACAACATACATTTTTTCTCTATTTATGTTTTATATTTTTATGGAAATCTAATGTTTCACATTGTATGTGTATATGGGTGAGAAGTATTTATGAAATGATTACATATGGTTATAATTAGTCATGGAAATATTGTTTAATTCCTTATTTATATTTACCAAACATAGTTTTTTATGCTCATACAAAGTTATCAATTTATTTCTATATGTTATAAGGATTTGTAAGATAAATAAAGAAGTCATGAGAAATGATATGTTGTTTTTTCAATGAAAACATGTTATTTTGTGTTAAAAAATATATGTTTTGGATGAAATGGATACTATATTAATTGTAACCACTTTATAAGCTTGTGGTAAGATATTTATGAGTTATTTACTACCATTATAAAAATATAAACCAACAAAATATTTGGGAATTTAAAGAAGTGAAACCTAATTTAAATATCATGATTACCTAATGATTAAGGATGGGTCCATATTCATTGAATCATCAGAACTATGTAACCACAACCTACATGGATAACACTGACACTATTAAAAAATGTGATGAATGATATAGTGTATAATGACATTAATTTATTAATGAAATATAAAATAAAAATATTACAAAATTTAATAATTATTAGATTTTTTATTTTTATTCATTTTTTAATGTACTACACATTCTCATCAACCCCTTAACCATTTTTGGTCATCTAATAAATTTTTAGAAGTTGTATTAGTTACGAAAACATGGATCCTCTATCAAAGAATCTGACCTAGATTCAAAACTCCATGTAATTCCATCACAACCATTATATATAACTCAATGGCCATAACATTGGGTTCTATAACATTAGTCCACAGCCCAAATTACCACCATGCACAGGTATGCAATGAGAATTATTTAGGACTACTCAAAAGAGTAGATCATCTACCCTAATCATACCAAGAATTTATCACATTCACATTAGGTAATCATCGTTATCCATTTTTTATAACAATAAACAAGGTGAACTATTTCTATTTGATAACATTTATATGATTCTTTACAATTATCATGTTCTAAATTTAAAATAAAATCTTTTATGGCCATTTTAACACATTTTCCCTATTTATCACATTTCCTATACATTTATCCTTGATTCCAATACCCATTACCCATTTATAATTTCCATCTATTTTCATAGAATCATTTACATTACTCCATATATTTATTAAAATATGTATTCTTACTATGTTACTACATTAATCACACTTAAAATAGTTTTAATAATATAAACCTATAAATTAATCATTTATAAGTACAATATTTCAAGGTCAATACAGTCTCCCACCCATGGTTTTACATAAACATGGTTTATTGATCCTCATCATATCCAATAAATTTTATGGTGGATCAAACAAAACATTTTGATACCAAATTATTCACTTACTACCAAGACAAATACAATGGAAATTAACAAAAACTTGTTCCAAACCACATACGAAAACCCATAATTATGAATATGTGTTATACAGATAGCATACATACCCCTAGTTTCAAGAAAAAATCATATGTAACCATATATTTTTATGTGAACTAAAACCACCTTCAACTCACCAACATATAATATTATGTAAAATGGTTTTGTAGTGATAATGAATAAGAATAATGAAAACATAATGAATATTTCTTAAAATAGAGAAATATTGAGTGTCATAATCAACCATAGATTTGATTCTCACCCAACCAGACACCAAATGGACAAGAATTGAAGGTGAATAATCCCTTGGAATCATTGATGTAACACATTAATATACATATTTATTATTGGATTGAATGATTGGAAAATAATATTACATATCATAATTCCCAGGGGAAAATGGAAATATACATCCTATTTAATGATTTTCTTTGTTTGGCCACATGGTATGCAAAACAATATTCAAATAGTTCTCTACCCACTATCAACGACTATCTAAGGCGACAAGGTCTCTATAAGAGACATCATTGATAAAAAATGATGTGTTGGTGGTGAAAAGAATTATTTTCCATTTTGACTTGGTTTTTAGGCTCTCCATTTCTTATTTGGTAAACCCCAAAACCTCCCACTATATGGTGAATAGTTAAATCAAATGGTTAGAACTAATAATGCACCAAATGGGTGTTCTGCCTGGTGTAGCATGTTTTCTTCTATTTTTCTGTCTCGGGCCCCTAAGAAAACACAGATAAACCTAATTTCTATATGAAACAAGTCATTTACAAAATTAAAAGAGTTAAAAAATGAATCATTCATTTTTATTTGTTTTGGAGTTACAGTACACTACATCTAGAATCATTTTATAACCCATTTAGGGTTCCACTTCCACCATAATATATAAGCATTATACACTCTCTATCAATGAGGCTCCCTCAATTTACAGTGTATTTTTTTTTGCTTCATTCACCATGGTCACTCCCTAAAATAGGAATGGATTTGGTAATGTGATTTTTTTTATAATCAAATAAAATAGTATGCATGAATCTTTATTATAATTCATTTGTGTAAAAAAAAATTACACTCCCAATCAACTAATTAATTTACCACCATTTCAATGTTTTTATGGTGTAACATATCATAATAAATATTTTTTTTGAGACACTTTGATTTTTTAAATATTTACATATCTATTATAAAATTATATATTTACTAATTTTTTGAGTTACTTATATATTTTATGTTAGTATTTTATATTAAAAATCTAATTTCTTGGAATCATACATCACCTTTATGTGTAACCCACATGAACATATCTTTTTCATTAACTTACTAGATACCAAAAATATAAATTGAATTAATGTATGAATAATATATAGTGAAATTATTATGATCTTATACTAGTGAAAATAAAGCCTTAGGATCATTCATTTGAAATTATATTATTACCCACCTATGTATTTGTATAATATAACACAATTTTCAAGGATTGAAACCCTTCATTTAAAGAATGGTATTTATGATCTCTAAAATTATTAATTTTGTGTGATGTGTGAATACCACTGACTCGGATGACTAGATGTTTCTATATTATATTTCTAATTTTAATCCATATTGGATTCATGTTTATTCATGTCAGTGGCCATCAACGCACAATCCTTGGTAGTATTTTGGACAAACATGTTAGGAGTATATTATGAAATTCAAGTATCATTATTTTTTAATACAAATTGGAAACCAAAATTATGGGAAAATATCATGATTTTAGTATCTTTTTAGTAATCGGTCAGCATTGACCATATTTATTGAGAGATCATTGTTACTTTCTATATCCTAGTATGTAAACATATTGCTAAAATATGATGTTTTCTATAAAAAACAACTTCAAAAATAGTGTAATATATAAATATTTCATGTGATCCCATGATCAACAATTATTGATATGAAATTTAATTTTAAATATATTTATATATAATCACCTATTTTATCATCCATGATTTAAATCTATAATAATCCTAGATGGAATTTCTCTATAAGTGACTAAATTTAACACTCATTGTATCCTTAGAGTCATCATAAATATATCCATTTACGTAGGTAATAATTTGATAAAAAAATATATAAAATTATTGGAATATGATCTAAATCATGAAATATCATGACTAGTATGTACATTTTAAGCCATCAAAATCATCATTATCCAAATACATAATACACAAAATGGTCCAATAATATGAACCAATGACTTTTCTTGATAAATTTTTATTAATAAAACATATATCTTTTCGATAATTAACAATTTTGGAAAAATTGAATTAGGGTTATTATCCTATAACCTCACTATAATTATTTGGATTCGTAGCCTTACACCCATGTGTGAATCAAAGAATCAGACCATGTACCCACATAGCCACATTGATAAAAATCCAGCAAGATAATGTCTAGAATTTATTTCTAGATTAATATCGAATCCATGTCACTCAGACATAGAATACTTCAATTAAGATTAGTATATTCTTAGGATCCACTATTATTTTGAGTAAGACAGACTATCCAGATCTATGGGGTTGGTACATTACAAGTATTTATAATAAAAATATTAATTTATTTGATAATTGTTGTATCATTATGATAGATAAAATCTTTCATGGAATTTCATTAGGCTTCTTTTAATAAAACCCATTCTCTTGGTGAAATATAGTTAAAACTACATAGTAATCCATGGGATGAATAAATTCAATATAATTTTATTTAATGTTAATTTTCATATAAATCATATATAGATATCAATTACTAGTTCATACCTCTATGTGTATTAGTTGAATGTTATGGGTCTGAGGGATCTACTGCCCAAGAGGCACTAGGATCCTGTACACATTTTTATAAATGGAAATTATTTTGTTCCAAAATGATTTTTTACCAAATCATCTCAAAGTTAAATCTGGAGTTTTAATCATATTAATCGAAATGATTTAGCATATATCCACTCTGGAGTGAATAAACTATTAGAGTGATTATCATGGACTTGTCTCCACCCAATAAGATGATCAAAAACTACATGATAATAAATATGGTCAAAATAACGTATCTATATGTATGTCTTTATTTTGATAAATAAATTTGAGATTCCATTGTGTTACATATTATATTTACTGGTGGAATATAATATTGTTTTTTGTATGAAATTATCATATAAAATTTCTCACAATCCATGATTAGATAATTATTGTACCATGGAAGTGGATGGAATTGATATTGGTATGAGATTTCAATCTGTCTCAATGTAACATAACATTAAAGGGGAAAATAATAATAATACAAAATCATAATTAATATTTGAAATGGTTTAAATGATAAATAACAAAAAATACGTATACTATCAAAATTTCCCCAAATACATTTTTTTAAAATACCATTAATTTGATCTATAACCAAATTATAATGTAATTTGTTTTTAGATATAGTCATTTCATGAAATATAATTTAAAATAGTTATAATTACTTTTATAATGGAATGTTAAAAATAAATGGTGTACGATAGGACGTTAAAAAGAGAAAAAAATTGAGGAAGAGTGCATAAAATTTTCACAATTAGAAAACATTAATCAAGATCTAATCATACCACCATATTACTCAATCCCAGAAGATCCCAAAAATTCAATTATTCCAATAATTCATCCCTAAGTCACTCATGATGGATTCTTTCACTTAGTATTCTTAAAATGATTCCTTATAATAAACAATTATTCTTTTTCATCTATAGTGTGTGTGGAAATTAATTGGTTCCTAGACTTATGAAAATATAGTTCACAACAATATAAAAAAATTTCTATATCTATTATATATATTAGGATTTGTGTGTTCCATAAAAAAGGTGTACCTTACATGTAACTGAGGGATGTATTCACCATGATCCCACATCTCATATTTTGATATAATCAAAAAATGGGTCTATGAACCAAACCAATCATGAGTTTATCTTATGATCAAAATGAATGACACATTTAACTGGGTGCGTGACCACTTAATATAAGAGACATATTTTTCCTAGAAAATTTGATTACCAATTGAAATGTTTCCCAAAATTAGATCCCCGTCACCAACATTTGATTCAATTATAATAGGTTAATTTTTTCCAATATTTAATTAAAAGAATAATTCCGAAACAATTTTATAAGACCATAGATTGTTTTAATAGATGGATATTAACTAGAAACCAATATATCATTCCCAATCTAGTATGATTATTTCACACTTTATTATAATTTAGACACATGCATCCTATTCTAATCAAGAGATATTCTCCAATTCATCTCACAAACAACAATCATTTTTCCTCTGGTGTGTCCTATTATATTAGATCACAATGAATCATATCCCTCTCCCTCTGGTCTAGTTTCAATATATGCAAGTTACGTAATTATATTTTTTATAAAAGATCTTTAACTACACCCATAATATATTATTTTCATAGTACCCTCGGTAGTCATATCAAATATAAAAAAATTATTTATAAACTGGGATAATAGAACATTGAAAACTATGAGATGAGATGTTTAGTAAGGTTTATCATGGATGATTTCAACTAAAGTTCATAAGTGAGAATAAAAAATCATAAGATTATTTGATAATAATCTCATGAATATGATAAGTGAGTAATATCCATAATAACAAATGATTAAGAGATATTATTAATGGATGGGAAATATTTATAAAATAATAATTTTTATCAAATAAATATCATGATCGATGAAAAAGATTACATAAAAATGAAGAATTAGAAAATAATGTTCCATAAACATAAGAATAAGAAATAAAAAAATTATGGAATATGTATCTCTACATAATCCCCATAACCCAATGAATCCAAAATCATCACTGTTATAAAATTTCACAATGTATTAGTTATCATCTTTTAAATCCTTTAGTGGAATGGATCAGGTATTATGGATAACATAAATTTTAAAATTAGATCACGAATTATTAGTAATATACCATTGTATATAGGAATATGATTATTTACTATAATAACATTGTTATACTAAGAAATATAAAAGCATAACGCATAGATTGGAAGGGATATAATTTCACCACCCATCATATGCTAAATAATTGATCTGTTTTTTCGTAGAAGTGTAAAATTCATTATTCAATCATTACATAATTTCCATATAAAAACAAATAGGCTTCTTCAAAATGTTTAGAGTGATTGATAATTAATAGTATGGATAAATAGGGTTTTAAAAATATCTATTAAATATTAAATTTGATAAATAAAAACCCTCAATGTAATTTTTAATATATAATATGACTCTTATAAAATAATTTGAAATGGGATTTGATTGAAATAGAAAATATCATTTTATTTAACTATTGAAACTAAAAATTCCAAGAATATTGGGATCTTATGATTCATTAAGAACTAATGTGAAATAAAATTGAATATTCATGATTATTAGGAAACATAGTAGTGGTAAATTTCATTCGTCTTATATACATTAAAAAGAAAACATTATTTTCAATATTTTGTAAAAAACTCAAAAGAAACTTGTATGAAACATATATTTAAATTATTCTTTTAATATAATATATATATATATATAAAATTATTGTAATATACATTTATAAAAAATTATATGACAATTTACCAGAAAATAAATTCTTTATACGTCAACATGGTTGTGAAATATTAATAACTAAAAAGTATAATTATGGTTTAATTTGATTAGAAAAAATTATTATCTACATTTGAGTTTAATGAAGGGTAAAGTGGTAATAATACAAAAAAATTCCATATTTAACCATATGATAAAAAATATATTGGGTTCAAATGAGAATATACATTTAATTTCCCATGATGGATAATGAAACATTCATGATAACTAGTAAAAGTAATTTTTTAAAATATCCATTACCATAAGTCTTGAGTTTATTCAAACACATTCTATCCTATGATATATAAAATTCATACTTATAATAATTCCATTAAGATAAAATATTTATATTTATCTTACCATATTTCATTCCATATAATTTCTAATTACCACGATGTTAATAATTATTCATTAAAATCAATATTTGGTTATCAACTCATCTATTTTACTTGTATGTTTCCAAGAAATGTATCAGGTTCTTACAACTAGGTCATGCATTCATAAGAAAATTCATTAATATATTCTTAATTACATATAATTTATAATTTACTATTTCTAAAATATCCTTGTTATGTAGTTATGAGAAATAAATTATGTCACCTGATGGATGAGGTATTTAACACATAAGCATGAGTGATGTCTTAATTTTTCAATTGAAAAATTGAATTATTGTAAAAGAAGAATATTATTTAAAGAATAATACTTATATCATTAATATAATATATTTTAGTTAATAAATATATATAACAAATTATGACATATAGTGATGAAAAATAATATACATCAACACATGGAGACAATGGTCAGTTAGTATGCATGAATAATGTTTTCGATTAGATGGATATGAGAGAAAATTGTTGTAAAATTAAAATAAAACCTTATAAAAGTTTAGATATTATAGTTTCATTATTCTAACATATCCATATAAAATATTTAGTTTTATGAAGATAAAATATTGTTGAAAGAGCTCTGTTTAGATGATTAACTCTTCATTGGGTATTTTCTATCAAATTACACTATAATTTCGCATGGGTTAGCATTTTGGTGAAACCATTACATTTGGTACATTTTAATGTTATTTGGTTACAAATTTATCTATATATTATTCAAGATATGGGTTTAATGTGGTGTTTAACAGTGATAACAGATGGTGTCCTTTTATAATTTTCGTGAGTGGTTCCATTGTTAACATTGAGAATCTGAAAAACAAAAAATGACATTATCATGGAACTTGACTCAAATTCCATAAAATTTTTAATTTAAGGATAATTTTGTTTCATATATACTGAACTATGAAATAAATATATATTTTTATATAGTAATTCTTCTCTGTTATTTTATTCCCTTTAAATCAATTTTAGCCTTCCATGTTGTGATATGATTTTCACCTTTGTAACTATTCAATATGAATTAAAATTAATATAACCATATTTGAAAATAGAGTATCAAGATTAATAATATTGAATCAATATTAATGGAATAATTTTTTATAAGAGTTAAATATTAATTCTAATATCCATGCATGAAACTTGTAAAACCAATTTTTTTTTAAAAAACGTGGTGTTCATAAAAATGATATTTGTATTGTTTCATTAATACTAACATCAATTATGTAAATTTTAATATATTTAATTTATTATATAATCTACAGATTTTTTTAAATCATTAATCAACTATTATTAATAAAATTTCTTAAAGTAAAATACAATTCACAAAATAAGATTATTTTTTGGGAGGAAATATGTTTTACCTTCATATTATTTTATCGTCATTCAGAAAAAAGTAAAAATCCTTGTATAAATTATCATATATATTTATATATTTGTGTGTGAAAATAATTTTAATATTTCATCATTTATTATTAGTGAAAAATATTTAATTTAATTAAAATTATTTCATCAATAATTTAATTGTTATTTCTTAAATGGGAGAATATATTTATTAGGAAATGAGAAATACATTTGTACAGTAAATTGAAACTATATAAATATAAATATAAATATAAATATATTAAGGATTTTAATATTATTCATACCTAAAAATTTAATTTATTGTTTATTACTATTCATTTAAATAAAATATATATATCACTATTTGTATAATATCAATGTTTTGTGTAAATAATGTAGTGAAATACATCGAATTTATATTCATGGGAAATATATTCAAATTGTAAGTGTTGTTACATTCTACACTGTTAAAAGATAATTACACGTAGTAAATTATGTTAATCTAATTAAAACAAGTATGGTAAACTCTATCTCATTGCATCTTTTGGTTACCACGTCTCTTCCATAATCATATGGTTTCACCACACAAATTGTCCTAGGTGAGTGGTTTTTCTATATTGAAAAATATATCATTGATACAAAATCATCAAATGTTATTCATTTAACAAATTATGATACTCTTGCTACAAGAATTTGGAGATGAATACCTTTCAATGTACTAATATGTACTTCGAAAAATATTATACATGGAACACATCATGTACTAGATATTGGTTTTTTCTGGTGGTAAGTGATTAGATAACCATCCTGATAAGATCAAGCATCTCAAATGGGGTGATATATTAGGGGATGAACTATATATTAATCATATATATTATATCCTCACTCTATTGAGGTTTTTAAAAGACGAAATTTTCACAAATATTAAACTATGTATTTCACTTCTGGTTGTCAACATTAATTTTTATCAACTCTAATCCACCCAAATGACATTTTGAAAAGATTAGTACATATTTTGAATTTACTTATCATGTTTTTCCCCCAATATATTATGATCTAATACTTTTTTAGAGGGTTATATTTCTCTAAATAGATATAATCATAAGCATTCCGGTGAATCAATTGTTGAATTTTATTTGTGTATGAATTTTTTAATAGTTGAAGGGGTTGATCCCAACATACTATTGAATACATAAATTATGTTCTAATCTATTCCTATATCGGTTAATTTGTTATCTATGACTCTATATCTATTATATAATGATATAAAGCTCAAAATATCACATTTGTATTCTAAAAAATTTGAATAATTCTCCATGAAATCATGTTAACACATTGATAATGGTAGAATAAAAATTTATTTGGCAGTTTATATATCTTTACAATTTCATTAATGTATATATTCACATAAGTATCATGAAAAAAATATTCTCTTATTGAAATTAATTTCAATTATTTTATAATGAGATCGAATACCATCCAAAATGTGTTATGAAATATTTAGTCATTGAGAGTCCCATAGAGATATCCATATTGATTTTTTCCAATTTATAAACTTTTGAAGGTATTTCTGTATCAAACCCAAAAACTTCTATTATTTATCCTTAACATTCTGACATACATGGCATTGGGATACATACTCTCTAATATCCCTCATCATATGTTCCCACTAGAAATGAACATTGAGATCATAATACATCATTTTACCTAAATGATTGACAAATAATTACATGTTATGTTCTTAATATAATATCAAATTAAATAATTGTATTTATAAAACTCATATATATTTACTAAATATTAAATTTACATCATAGTCATGATTTGACTCTAGAATAATCCTTACATTAATTTGTTTTTCCAAATCCTACTTCTCATCCACTTTAATGTTTACATGGATGGATGCATGAACATTCATCTAATAATGATATGATCCTTCCCATTTTCATGTTATTTAATGTTACATACTCCATAAATACGTAATTACTTTATGTATTTCTATCATCATTATAGAAAAATTATCTAGCCCTTTCAGCATTAAGAATCAGCCACCTTGTTCTCTTTCCCATTGTGGGAATATATTTAGCAGTCATCATTTATAATCAACACCAACCATATAATTTTGTTCTTATTAAACTATTTATATTTAAATTTTTACATTATGATTTTATGGCCATTATAAATATAAAACCTTTCAATATATATAAAATTCAACCATATTTTCAATTACAACACTAACACTACTAGATATAATTAATGATTTAGGTTATTTTAATCATTGTTCATCAATCAACATGATCATACATTGTGAACAAGTTATTCATTAAGAGATAATAACATAGTAAATTTATTTATGAATCATTGAAAAATATAAAAACTAATAAAATTTTGGGTAGGTTAAAAAAAATCACTAAATGCATGTCCCTAAAACACTTTTAAATTTCCATTACATCAATATTTTTATAGAAACTGGGCTTCCGTCAATGTCAATGTATTTAATAGATTTTATGACTATTATAAATTTCAAAAAAATCATGGTTATATCCATAAAATATATGAAGAATATGAATTTATTTCATTGTAGTTGGTATGATTCAATTATTAATATAATGTTTCATTGAAGGATCAAATAATAAAACCATTATTTTAATTATAGGGCCCAATAATTACACATTCTGTATCAAACATTCATTTTTTTCTAAATTTATCATAAAACATCTCCGTAAGGAATGTTTTTGTACACATTACATAAATTGTATTTATTTTATATATTTCTCATTGAATATATTATAATATAATCTATAATGAATACAAAAATAATAAGTGTAATATCTATGGACTATATTTGATGGATTCTTGATGATAATATAGTAATTTTTATGTCCAAATTAAATCACCAAAACAAAATAATTCTCATAAATTTTAAAGATGTTTTACCTGGTTATATACTAACTTTTAATCCCTAACTTTTTACATTTAAATAATTTAACAATAATATAAAATTAATGAGCTTCACGCACTTGATCAAAAAAGTAAACAATCATTGTTAAAGGATACTTACTATTGGGGGTGTTATTGTTATTGTTTCATAATCTGTACCATGATTCATTGACCCATGTTTTATTAAATAACTTGTTCATATAATTATGTAGAACTATTTAATATAAATATCTTATAGATATTATCCTTTAATTAAATATTAAACACTGAAGACTCTATCGGGGAAATTCTATAGGTAATTGTTAATAGTTGTATATCACCGTGTATGAATTCAATTTAAAATTCTTACATCATGTTTCAGGATAAGAAGGTGAAACTATTAAAGATAAATATATATATATTCATGTTTATGAAAAACATAAATATATTCAATAATGATTTTCTACCCCACCATTTGGGATAAATTTATCTCATGCATATATATTGATACTAATATGGCTGAATTAATTTTTCATTTTATGTTTATTTTCATACATGAGTAAATATTCATTTATATGATGATTTAGAATATCATATGATACATAATTTACTTATTAATTTAAAATGTCTATATATAGATATATAATATCAATTCCCAAAATCGTATAAAATTATATTATGGGTGGAATAATATGATTTATGGCAATCAAATATAGAATGAATCCATCTATGAGGGGTTATAGACCTGAGATGAAATAATCACAACATTTATAGTTTTCGAAAAATTATCAAATTATAGTAAGTTATAGGGTAATGGAATACCATTAACAAATTACATTGATATAATAAGGTGTCTTGAACAATTATCAAATAAAACAATTATACATTAAGAGTATAAGGTTTCAGTGCCTTTCACTATGCTATTTTTACACCATTTTGCAGAAATGAGTGAATGGGTTTTCATTTTGTACAATGTATAAGGAAATTTATGAGGGTTATTATATTCATTGCCTCTTATAATGAATTATTTAATAAAAAAATTATTTTTTTTTCAAAATAAAACATTGAAATTCATTAGTTTTGTCCTTCTTATCCTCATTTTCATTACTTGACATTTTAATATTTATTTGGATCTGTAATTACTAATGACTATTTCTCCCAAATGAAAAGAATCATCCTCCCACATTGAGAAATCTCCCAATATGATTCTTTCCACCCATTGGAATAATGGTTCAAGGGTTTCTAGTCTATTATATTATCTACATTCTATGTTCTTTATAATCGCAAAATAAATATTCATATAACCAAAATATATAAGTAATTAATAGTTCACATAATTCATTTCAACCGTGATAGAATATTATATTTAATGTCTTATTTTCTACAATATTTTATTGGATTCACATTTTAGATACATAGTTATACACCAATAAATAACTTATAGACTTTTATTTCAAGGAAAGTTATAAAATTATAAGAATATCATTAATGTGTTTTAATTATTAATTAACAGGAACAAATGGAATCTTCATAATTCTTCATCAATTCTTAAAATGAAATCACCGTTTTACAAAAAATAGTTCAAGGAAAATAATTAATCCCAAATTTTACCATAAAATCCACTTGTTACATATATTTGATTTCACCTTAATTTCAAATGTTCTTGTGTAGAGTCCATCATTGATAAACCACATCATATATGTTATAAATGGATTAAAAACATTATCATTATTCACATATTATTGTTAATAAAATATACCTCCCATGGCATTGATCCATTAATTCGTGAAATGATAAAAACATTGACTTATAATAATTTGGTAGGTGTTTCTATATAAACAAATCATTGATATGTTTCTTTTTTCCTTGGTGGATTTAGAAGCACAATATATGTCACACCCGACCTTAAATTCGTCTCTATTTATTTAATTCTTGGCTTCGGTTTCTCACGCCGATGTCCGAGCTAGGTCCCGAGTTAAATTTTTCATTGTTTAATGTTTTTGGTGGGTTTTAAACCCGCGCACGGGCACTGCGTGGTTAGAAGTGGTCGTGCGGTCGCCCTAGGTGGTTGTGCGGGTGCCCGAGCAGACTGCGTTGAGGCGCACAATGTGTGCGCATTTTTTTGGCGTACGATGAGTGCGCTGGGACCCCGTTTTCAGAATTTTTATAATTATATGGTCTAAGTTTAAAAAAAAGAATAGTTTTTAATAAAAATAGAAATTTTATGTTGTTGTTATTATTATTATTATAATTATTATTATTCTTTATTTTATTATTATTATTATATTATTATTTTTATTATTTTATTTCAGATTTTATTATTATTATTGTATTATAATGAAATGAAATAAAAAAATGCACCCTAACCCTAAACCCGACTGCCCCCCCCCCCCCACTTTTCTCGACTCCCTGTGCGAGCCCCCCCCCCCCCCCCGTCCTCCCCATACTCCGCCTGCGCGTACCCCTTCCCTTCCCCGCTGTCCCCTCACGCCAGCCCCTCATGCTGATCCAGAAGGCCCTTGCCAGCTCCCCGACTCGCCCCATCGCGCCCATCCTCTCTACCTCGGCCACGCTCTGACCCCATACGGCCTCCCACTCTTGGCTGCACAGCCCCCTCCTGTTTTCCCCCTTCTGCTCAACCACAGGAGCCCCACCCTCGTTTGTTTTCTCCTGGCGGCGCACCTGGCCTCCCAGTTGCTTGTATCCACCACACCTCCAACAGGTCGCGCCTTCGGCCAGCCGCCTTGCCTCGCTTCGCCTCGCCGTTGATCCGGGTCACCATCATCCTCAACACCTAGCCAGGCCGACTCCATCTCTCCCGTCGCCCCTCCTCCTCTCGCCCGCAAGGCCCCGCCCCCTCGCTGCGTCGTCCTCCAGCGCGCACCCTACCGTCGCACCTCCTCCTAGCGGCACCCCCTTTCCCCTTCCTTTGCTCCGGCCACACCTCCCTTGCCGGTAACCTACTCTTACAACATTTTTTTTGGTTTAAACATTTTTTGTTATATTCAATTTAGCTAGAACTTAAATCCATGTTTGTTTGACTTGTTTTCTTAGGGTTTTAGGGATTTTGGATCGTTGCGGGGAGTTGTCCTCCCTTCCAGCGAGGTTTTGTTGCATTTGAACTCAATCAGTAATTATTTCCATGGCTTATTTTATTTAAATGTTATTAATATGCTAGTGTGGATTTATAAATGCGTTTTTTGTTTTTACTGTGGAGTGCGTTAGATGTTATGAAGTTGTTCTGGTGCTCATTGTTTGAGAATGGACTTCTGGTAAAAGAAAATTTCTTTTTTTAAATGTTTTATGGGTTGGTTGTTAGGTGAGAGACATGTTTTGGATGTGATATTTTCAAAAAGTGTCGAGCTGGTTATTTTTCATTTTTTTTCGTTTGGATAATTTAAAGTCCATGTTTATGTGTTTTTATTTGTTTATGCGGTTGTCGCAGCGTGTTGGTGAGGAAACCGTGATATTGCGATCATCGGCTTGAGTGTGTTTGCACGGCTTTGCAAGGTGTGTCGCGTCGTCACACTCGAGCTAAAAATTGAGGTAGGTCCCCCACTAAATTCACCTTTAAATTTAGAATTTATTAATTTCTTGATTTTCTATTAATTTTAATGAATTGAAGGTAATTTAATATAATAAATTTTCATATGATTGTTTCATGTGAAAATAGCCGTTTATATTATACCGAACACTTGAAACATTTTTCTGACGAGCGGACACCCAGTATTGAAAGAATTCCCTTTTGGCCTTTAAACATAATTCACGGAATTTCAAATGTGCTTTTTTTTTAACGATAAATGGTTTCTTCTGAACAAGCATTTGGGTTTTCTTGAGAAACATGGTTTTTCTTTAAGGTTGATGAAGTCCCGATTGGCACTTTGATAAAATAAATTGTTTTGGAAAACCCATTCAGGGGTTCTCTTTAGTGTTCGTTGATTGCTTGAACTGTATTTAATGTTTGTGCATAGTGACTGGTTTATTTACATTGGGGATGCACCCCTCTTTTTATATTATGTGTTGACATGGGAACCTGGCATATTGAGTTAATTTTCTGAGAATGATTGCTGCACTAGTTTAGATTACGCACTGGCTAGTGGCCCCATAGAAGGGGAATACTGAGTTATTACTGCTATGGGGATTGGGCCCCTCGGTTAGGCTATGCAGGGCAATTCCGGGCGTTAGGGTGTTATGACGTCATCGAGTTAGGGCATGCCTTCAAGATGAGTCAGATGTATAGTATGTTATGGATTGTTCACGGTCTCCTAGGTTCAACCCTTGTTTCTTTTAGTGTTTATTTGTATGTGGCGGACGATTGATAGGTCGAGTTTTGTTGCCGACCCCCTTGTGTTCCACTTTTTCCATTGCCCTTAGTGTGTGTTGTGTATTATGTGTGTTTTTCTTTTTGACTAACAACTAAAAATTGGTTTTCTAAAATTGTTCGCAAAACATTTTAAAATGAAATGCACTTGTCTCATTCAACATTAAACTTATTCTAAACTATGGAGGGAAACAGATTGTTACTTGTTTTAGAAAGGAAAGTGTGTGTGAAAACCAATAATTTATATAATTTAGTTCAAACCTGAAATTGATAAATTCATTATTTAATGGTATGTGCATTGGGTATAGAATTAGTCGGGCCTACCTACTGGGTTTTAATACTCACGCCTATAGTTTTTTCTTGTTTTTAGTTATATTGCAGGTTCCAGCTTCAGTTGTTCGCCTTGAGCGACGTCGGTTGTGTTTTTGGAGAGTGACCCACGGGGTCACGTGGAGCTTTGGTCGTGGTCAGTTTAGTTGTGTTGTTGGTTCCTTTTTCCTTATTTACATTTGTTTTATTTATTTCTGCTGCTTAGTTTATTATATTTTGGGCCGAATCGTTCCCACTTGTTAAATTTTAATGCCCGGCACTAGTTTCCAGCCCGTGGGCATCCGGAACGCCCCTCGGGCCATGTCGCGGGCCGGCTCGGGTGACCGGTTTAGGGTCGACCTGGGATGGTTCGTGAAAAAATGGTATCAGAGGAGGTTCTTGTTATTTGGGGTGTCTGGTAGATGGAGATTAGGATTGTCGGGACTTGAGAGGTAGGTACGGGAAGGACGTCATGAACCCTCGCTCGTTCTGCACCTCGAGTCGCCAGGGATAGTCCGGGAATCGATTCTTTCTTTCGTTTTGGATTGTTTTGGATTAAGGGATGACAACAGAGGTAAGCCGATGTTACATCGTGATTTCACATGGAGTAGTGACCCATGTGGGGTCTGGGTACATGGTTTTAATTCCTCCTAGTGGTCGACGCCTACATGGGACATGGCCCACTACCATGTCACCAGGTTAAGCGTGATTACTAGTCCCTCACATCGGTGTTTGATGCAATTTAAGTGTCGTTTTTGTTCTGGTTGGTGTTAGTGGATTTTTGGAAATGGAAAAAAGGGGTTTTTGAAAATGAGACTGATTTCTTTTAAAGGACTTTAAATTTTTGAAATGGGTTTTAAAAACTAAAATCATTTGGTTTGGAAAACTGATGTTTGCTTTGAAATTGGTCGAGATCAGTTTGGAGTGAAACCTCAGGTACTCCTTATGGAAATTTGCACATGTGAGAAGATGCGTGGAAAGTGTGCATTGGTGCATATGAATGAAAGTGGTTGAATAAATGTGCAACGGTTCATGAGATTACCTGGGTGTGTTTGAAATTTAAGGCTTGACCTTGTTTTGTAAATTGGGTTTTAAAGAGGAAAATGGTTTTTGAATGTGGTCTTGAAGGAATGCAGTTTTGAAAAAAAGGGGTGTTTTTGGAATTTAAAATGGAACGGAAATTTTGGATAGAGAATTTTGGGTTGTGTTTGTGGTTGTTTGGTTTTTGAGTGGGTCATTTTTGGATGATGTTTCTTTCAATGATATTGTTTTGATTTGGTGTCGGTTTCAGATTGGTGTTTTATACGTTGTTTAAGAATGCCGCCCAGAAAGGTCTCCAGAGTTTTGATGAGTCATGCCCAGTTTGTTGGTCTTTCTTGGACGTTGTCCGTACTTCATGGTGATTGGAGTCTGTTAGAGACAGTGCAGTGGCTTGAAGAGGTCGAGCGCGTCTCCAGGGTATTGGGAACTCCCGAAGCGGTTAAAGTGTATGTTTTTTGGGTCTGTTCGAAGGTCCAGCTCTGTACGAGTTGGAGTTGTTCGCACCGTCATTACTGTAAGTTGGGATGATGTGTTATGTCTTCAAATCCATCTTTGTTCAATGATTTATACTTGTGGAGGTGAAGACGAAGAAAATTAAAGAGTTTATACGTGTTCAACATGGCCAGCAGACGGTGAAAGAATATGTTGAACATTTCAAGGATCTTGTGTCTCTTTTTTCGGGGTTAGAGTCACAAGACTGGATGAAGACTTATCTCTTCATCAAGGGTCTTCGTCTAGAGATCAAGGAGAGGGTCCTCCTTTATGAGGACCATCACTTTGGGAAGCTGGTGGATGAGGCGTTCTTAGTTGAGTTGGTCTTTGGAGTGGAGATAGTTGACAATCCAGCGTATCCACTTGCTCATCAAGGATCCCCATCTGGCGAGTAGTGTGTGCCAGAGGGACCTGTTCCTAAAACATTCTCTTTAATGGCTCTAACTTCCAGTTTGTCGGACCTTCTAATGGTTTACCGTCAGTATGGACGTTTGGGGAATACAAGCTGTCATGTCACACCCCTCCGAAGACGTGCCATCATTGCAGGTGTCTAGATCATCTCAATAAGCTTTGTCAGGAGTGTCGCATGAGGGAGACACTGTGACCAGAAGATTCCAGTGCCTGACTGTGAGGCAAGAGATGCTTCAACCATCAAAGCACCTACCACAGGTCTTGGGGTGAAGCTCGGGCACAGTCAGGAGTTGTCAGGGGTGTGACGCCTCAGTTCGGGTTTCGTGTTCCGTGTTGGCAACAGAACTTTTAAATCCCTTCAGTTATCATCCTTCCACTGTTAAAGTTTTGTTGTTATTGTAGGTTCATTGTGTCGTTGTAAGGTTGGGGATGAACGTGTTCGTTTGTAATCCAAACTGTCTTGTTTTTCTTTTTATGGTGTTCTGAATCGTGCATTTTTCTTAAAAGTATGTTTGAACCATGTATGGGTTTGTCTTAGTTTGATTGTGTTCATTTGGGGATTCAAGTACTTATGGAAGGATCGACGTTTCTGGTAATGCTCAAGTTTACATCATGGGTTAAGTTCTTCTCAGAGGTTTCCCTCTAGTTTTGAGGATTTTGGTCTATGTCAAGAGTTCCAAGTATTAACGGAGGTGTTGTTTCGCTATTGCTATAAAGGTTAGTCTGGATCAGGTGGGGGTTTCTGTGTCCCCCCCCTTCCCGGGGTGGTATGTTTGGGTGTTGAATTTCCACACTAGCTGAGTTCTTGTGGTGGGTAGAACCCTCTTGTGTTCTCCCATTCTCCTATGTTGTGGTTCCACATAGTTTTATTTGGACATGAATTCTTGTTTGGTCTATCGTTTGACTGTGTCACTTTCTGGGGGCAGAAAGTGTCTGTGGTGGGGAGAATTGTCACACCCTGACCTTAAATTCAACTCTATTTATTTTGTTCTTGGCTTCGGGTTCTCGCGCCAATGTCCGAGCTAGGTCCCGAGTTAAATTTTTCGTCGTTTAATGTTTTTGGTGGGCTTTAAACCCGGGCACGGGCACTGCGTGGTTAGAAGTGGTCGTGCGGTCGCCCTAGGTGCTTGTGCGGATGCCCGAGCGGACTGCGTTGAGGCGCACAATGTGTGAACATTTTTTTTGGCGTACGATGAGTGCGCGGGGACCCCGTGTTCATAATTTGATAATTATATGGTCTATGTTTAAAAAAAATATTAGTTGTTATTAAAAATAGTAATTTTATTTTGTTGTTGTTGTTATTATTATTATTATTATTATTAATATCCTTTATATTATTATTATTATTATTTTATTTTTATTTTTATTATTTTATTTCAGATATTATTATTATTATTTTATTATAATGAAATGAAATGAAAAAAAATGCACCCTAACCCTAAACCCGACTGCCCCCCCTTTTCCCAACTCCCTGTGCGAGCCCCCCCCCCGCCCCCCGTACTCCGCCTGCGCGCACCCCTTCCCTTCCTCGTTGTCCCCTCATGCCAGCCCCTCATGATGACCCCGCATGCCCGCGCCAGCTCCCCGCCTCGCCCCATCGCGCCCAGCCTCTCTACCCCGGCCACGCCCCGACCCCATCCGGCCTCCCTCTCTTTGCTGCGCATCCCCCTCCCGTTTTCCCCCTTATGCTCGACCGCAGGAGCCCCACCCTCGTTTTTTTCTCCTGGCGGCACACCTGGCCTCCCAGTGGGCTGCATCCACCACACCTCCGACAGGCCGCGCCTTCGGCCAGCCGCCTTGCCTCGCTTCGCCTCTCCATTGATCCGTGTCACCATCGTCCTCAACACCTAGCCAGGCCGACTCCGGCTCTCCCGTCACCCCTCCTCCTCTCACCTACATGACCCCGCCCCCTCGCTGCGCATTCCTCCAGCGCGCACCCTACCGTCGCACCTCCTCCTAGCGGCACCCCCTTTCCCCTTCATTTTCTCCTGTCGCACCTCCCTTTCCGGTAACCTACTCTTCCAACGTTTTTTTGTTTTAAACAGTTGTGGTTATATTCAATTTAGCTAGGACTTAAATCCATGTTTGTGTGACTTGTTTTCTTAGGGTTTTAGGGATTTCGGATCGTTGCGGGGAGTTATCCTCTCTTCTGGCAAGGTTTTGTTGCATTTGTACTCAATCAGTAATTGTTTCCATGGCTTATTTTATTTAAATGTTCTTAGTATGCTAGTGTGGATTTATAAATGCGTTTGTTGTTTTTACTGTGGAGTGTGTTAGATGTTCTGAAGTTGTTTGGGTGCTCATTGTTTGATAATGGACTTCTGGTAAAGGAAATTTCTTTTTTTTAAATGTTTTATGGGTTGGTTGTTAGGTGAGAGACATGTTTTGGATGTGATATTTTCAAAATGTGTCGAGCTGGTTATTTTTCATTGTTTGTTCTTTTGGATAATTTAAAGTCCATGTTTATGTGTTTTTATTTGTTTATGCGGTTTTCGTTGCGTGTTGGTGAGGAAACCGTGATATTGCGATCATCGGATTGAGCGTGTTTGCACGCCTTTGCAAGGCGTGTCGCGTCGTCGCACTCGAGCTAAAAATTGAGGTAGGTCCCCCACTACATTCACCATTAAATTTAGAATTTATTAATTTCTTGATTTTCTATTAATTTTAATGAATTGGAGATAATTTAATATAATAAATTTTCATATGATTATTTCGTGTGAAAATAGCCGTTTATTTTATACCGAACACTTGAAACATTTTTCTGACGAGCGGACACCCAGTATTGAAAGAATGACCTTTTGGCCTTTAAACATAATTCATGGAATTTCAAATGTGCTTTTTGTTTTAAAGATAAATGGTTTCTTCTGAACAAGCATTTGGGTTTTCTTGAGAAACGTGGTTTTTTTAAGGTTGATGAAGTCCCGATTGGCACATTGATAAAATAAATTGTTTTGAAAAACCCATTCCGGGGTGCTATTTAGTGTGCATTGATTGCATGAACTGTATGTAATGATTGTGCATAGTGACTGGTTTATTTACATTGTGGATGCACCCCTATTTTTATATTATGTGTTGACATAGGAACCTGGCATATTGAGTGAATTTTTTAAGAACGATTGCTGCACTAGTTTAGATTACACACTGGCTAGTGGCCCCATAGTAGGGGAATACTGAGTTATTGCTGCTATGGGGATTGGGCCCCTCGGTTAGGCCATGGAGGGCTATGTCGGGCGTTAGGGCGTTATGACGTCATCGAGTTAGGGCATGCCTTCCAGATGAGTCAGATGTATAGTATGTTCTGGATTGTTCACGATCTCCTAGGTTTGACCCATGTTTCTTTTAGTGTTTATTTTTATGTGGAGGACGATTGATAGGTCGAGTTTGGTTGCCGACCCCCTTGCATGCCACTTTTTCCATTTCCCTTAGTGTGTGTTGTGTATTATGTGTGTTTTTCCTTTTGACTAACAACTAAAATTTGGTTTTCTAAAATTGTTCGCAAAACATTTTAAAATGAAATGCACTTTTCTCTTTCAACATTAAACTTATTCTAAACTAAGGAGGGCAATGGATTGTTACTTGTTTTAGATAGGAAAGTGTCTGTGAAAACCAATATTTTATATAATTTAATTCAAACCTAGAATTGATAAAATTGTTTCGGATGTCACATAACAAACAAAAGTCACACACACAAGACATACCACACAAGTCACAGATAGTGTGCCACTATATTTTAACCTCAATACCATTTTAAAACCATTCTCACACCAAAACCATTCCCAATCATGATTCCAACAACTTAAATAATTTAATAAATCATATAAATTTTTTATAAAATAATTCCAAGATTCCCAATAAGATATTAAAAAAAACACGTCCAAAATATTCTTATAAAATAAATCTCAAATAAAATCCATTTTATGCAATGATTTACATCACATCCATGATTTTAAAAATATTGAAACCACTTTTAAAACATTTCAAAATTGAACAAAAATGTTTTACAATAAAAAACACATGCACTTCCATTAAGAAATACAACTTTAAATCAAAAAACATATTAAAACCTATCAAAAACTACATTCACACCACACATAACAATCATAGAACCTGATAAATTATTGAAGATATCAATATAAATTCACTAAATATGGTTTGGGTATGGAATACAAACCATCAGGGTAAAAATCACCAAAAACCGATGTGAATCTCTAACCCCAACTCAACTGCACCACATGAAATAAAAAAACCCCTAGTCATGAAGGACAAACATCGAAATTCATGATCAACCCCTATGACTAAAAACCTATATACTAGAGAAATATAACCCAAGAACGAGGGAAGAAACCCAAAAATAGAGGACACAAACTAGGGGGAAACTCATATACATGATGAATCTAGATGTCCTCCACCAAAATACACCTCAGTAATGGTTGTCCAATATGGAAAGAGGGAGAATTGAAGGCACTTGTGGTTGAAAATACAGATTGGGGAAGAAGAGGGGCATAAATGGGGTTATATATGTAAAGGGAAAATGGTAAAAAATAATATTGAGCTGGAAAGGGTGTACTATAAGAACGCATGGTTTAGTAAATAATGTGGTGATTATGTGAACGTTTGGTCCAAACCACATAGTTACCTTGGCTGAGATGCATTACCATCTAGTGTTCATGAATTATTTTCTTCCTTAAACTACATTGTTAACAAGGTTTAGTGCATGGTTCCAACTAACAATGCACCAACTATTCGCTTGGGTCTGACCACCAAAAAATCACTTTTTTCTCCCAAAACCTCAAATAAACCTAATTGAAATGAATAAAATTAATATAAACATGGAAAATAAGTAAATATAAAGATATGGGATTGAAATTTCCACCTTCCATGAAAACATTACATTCCCATAAAGACAATTGAATGCTCAATTAGAAAATAAAAATGGATACTATTTCTCAACCAATGAATCTGGCACCAAAGTCTCATGCACATCATTCCCATGATACAAACATAAAAAGACCAATGGAATATAAAACCCATGATGCACAATCTCTAAGTTATCCATTATCTGCACCAGCTATTCAAACACTATTAAATTGGGCACTATCTCAAACTCTACAAGATTCTATACATGGGACAAAGCCAGATTATATTTTTTTAAATCAGAAACCTTATATACATCACGTATTGATGTCAACAGAGAAGGAAAATATATCATGTATTCCCCCTTTCTAATAAACTCGTTGATTTCAAAATGTCTGAGATACCTCAGATATTTCTTTCTTTACATTCATAAATGATGATGACCTATGTGGGTGTCCTCTTTCAAGAGATCACTATCACCCTTGAGAACTCAAGATAATGATGCCTCTTCATAGTATATTATTTGTGGTCTCTCTATGATGTTACGATCCAATTCTTGGTCAACATGACATTCTTTGAATCATCTTCTACAAGGCTCCGTCCAAAATGTGATGTCTCACCTTCCTAAACCGAACATACAATATACCGAAATGTTCAAACCAAAACCACCTCAAAATGTTTCATTTGACTTTACGATTGGTAAATGTTATTGAAATTTAATGTATACAATCCAAAATGGATATCACACAATCCTCCGAATGCAAAACACCGGGATGATGTATTTCATTGAGAATCTGATTTTCTCACTCTGTCTAATCATCCATTTGAGGATGGTAGGCCATATTCATATTAATATGCGACCCAATTCCTTTTGAATGTGTAAAGACCCGTAAAATTCAAAGGAAATTTTTTCTTAATTTTCTTTGGAATTTTACAAGAACGTGGTTTATGAGGGCACCTGATTCCGAGGCCCGGAGTGCCCAGAATCAATTTCCGAAGTTTGGCTCGGGTACGTTCAGTGAACGAATGATCGGGTTTTTCTATCTTTTTATCCGGTGCTCGGAATTGAAATCTGAGGGCACCGATGAACTCGCAGCGCCGTTATTCTCTTAAGGGGACCTTTTTCGAGGTTGCGATTTATGCGAGACGAAAGTTAGTTTTGGGAAAAATTATAAGAAGTTAAATAAAATAAAATTGTGAAACACTTTTTTTTTATTTTGTTGGTTAACTTCTCTCAAAGGAAGTTAGGGGTGGGACCCAAACCCACTTAACATCCCTTGAGATGATTAAGTGTGGTGGGGCCCACACGAACCCTAACTTTTTATCATCTCTCAAAACTCCCTTTAACCCCTCTTTAAATGACATGACAACTTGTTATTTATTTTGGAGTTATTTTATTTGAATTTCAAACCATTGAAATTCAATTTGTTAATTGTGTGAATAAAATAAGACTCTAACTTATTTTATTTGGTTAGATTTCTCTAGCCTTCTTGAGAGGATTTTGGGTTCTCCTTCTTCTTCTTCAACCTTGACGAAGAACGCGAAGAAACTTCGAGCTCCGACGAAGAACGCCACTCCTCTCTTCTTTGTAGCCAGTTGTCTCCGAAGATCAACGACGTCTTCCGTGTCAACGAAAGGGAACACCGCTTCCTCCACGGACTTCCTTCGTCTGCTTATGAAGATTCGCCAACGACGTACCTCTTCGGACGTACCTCTTCGTCAACGGATTTGACAAACGATTACCGCAACGCCCGACCTTCGCGACGTTGTCTTCCGCGGGTCGTTGACGAACAACGATCTTGAAACCAAGGTAGGGGTTGTTCTTGATTATTTTTCCTTGTCGTTCTGGGTTCTAGCATGATAGTCTTGTGGATTATTATTTAAGAGTTATCATCTAACGAGAGGGGGGTCGGACCGCACCAACACGGCCGAATTCCCCCTCCTTTGTTCGTGATGATTATTATTTTCTTGAGGATGACGAGATGGCGTGGTGTCGTCACACCACGCGGGATTTTCACACGGTTGTATTGTGCGGCACCGTCGCGCCGCGCCATGGAAGGATCATCATGAACGCGACGTCGTCGCACTGCTTCGAAGAAAACCAAAGGCGCCGCGGCCGGAGCGGGGCCGCGGCGGAGGGGTGCGGTGCCGTTGCACCACGCTGGACGACGAACACTGCGGCCGGTTCCAGGCCGCGGCAGGACAAGAGGACCGGCGGCTCACCGGGCCGCCGGCGTCGGAAGCCGGAAAGGGGACCGGTTTTCCGGTCCCGTTGAAGAAAAACCGGCCGGCCAGGTGGGCCGGCCGGAAGAGAGGTGCCGGGGGAATTAATTCCCCTGGCTGGCCACAAGAAGGCCCCCCCACGTGAGGGGGGACCGGTTACAAAAAGGGGGGGCAACGCCCCCCCCCCCCCCCCGTTTTCGCAAAAGCAGGCCCCACATGGGGGGCCGGTTTCTTCAAAAGGCGCGGCTTAAGCCGAGCCGCCGGCCAACAAATGCAGGGGCCTTGCCCCCCGCGGGCTGCACCCGTGCGGCGCCGGGCGGCACCGCCGCCGGTCGGGCTGTGTCGCCGCGCCGGCCCGCGCCGCCGCACCGGACCGCCGCCGGCCGGGCCGGGTCGGCCCGGAACCGAACCCCCCATTTTCGAGACGATTTCGGTCTTTTGGCCATAAAATGAGTCACGGACCTCCGATAGATGAACCGTCAGCGGAAATGCGGTCCTTGGATCGAGTCGGTCAATTCGGTATATCACACTCAAAGTTTCAGGATACTTTGAGTTCGGGCGGGTTGGTTCATTCACGAAACCAACCGGGCCTTCGGAGCGGAAACACTCATATCGTGAGCTACGGACATCCGATTGACATGCTGTCAGCTTTGTTGTGTTCCTCTTAGCGAGAAGGTTCTTTTGGTATACTCCGCCCGAGGTTTGGACGCAGGTGGAGTACGGTCGGGTTGGTTTTGCCTTAAAAACCAACCGGGCCCCTAGGACGAAAAAGCCAATAACTCTCAGACCGGGCGTCCGATCGACGCGCCGTCTGTTGCGTTGAGTTCCTGTTGGCGATACGGAACTTTTAGATACATCAAATCTGGACTTTGTGATAGTGGATGTATCAGCCTCTCGGCTCGTGGAGCGGACCCTCCTGAACGAGCTTGCTGTGTGCGGGAACCCTAGTGCTGGCTGCGACTGCGACTGTTACTGTGACTACTACTGCTACTGATACTGTGACTGTGACGAAGACCGTACTGAGATCCTGTGTGGATTCGAAAACGACTACAGCACTCAGCGATCCTACGTGGATCAGTGCTACAGGTCCTGTGTGGGCCCGATCCTGTGTGGGTCTGATCCTGTGTGGGTCCTTGCGCTCAGCGGTCCTGTGTGAACCAGCGCCTACAGGTCTTGTGTGGGCCCGATCCTATGTGGGTCTTTTGTGGGGGTTAGTTACCAATCGATCCTTCATGGGTCCGACGACATAGATGGATCAGAGATCATCTTTATCATCCTTTGAAGAAGTATACATGTGTGAGCTGAATCCTGTTACTTTCCTGTGTGGATTGAGTTATGCTATCCTATGTGGATTTCGTTTTGCTTTCCTGTGTGGAATACGTTTACTTTCCTGTGTGGACTGAGTTGTACTTGGGCTCGGAGGTTGGAGCGTATTGGAATTGATGACTTAGGTATATGTATTGGCATATACCTAAGCAGTGTCGGTTGTTACTTCGTGTTTGTATCTTCCTATGTGGTTTATCCTTTGTGGATTTTGGGAGACCTTCAGGGGTCTCGGGGTCCCTACTAAGTAGCTTATACTCACCCCTTCACGGGCTATGCCCGCACTACGTCGTGTTGGTTGCATACGACGGACATCGTTGATCTTGGATGAGGCTTGCAGAGCAGGACGATACCTGGTGGTGGACCACTGGGCAGGACGTGTTCGGAGCAGACGGCGGGACCCGGGGAGGAATGGATCTATCTGTACCCTCCCTTCAGGTGGGATCTCCCGTGGACAGCTCGGTGTAGCGGATTTTACTTACAGTTGTTGTTTTCCCATTCGAGTTGTACTTTACTTTCAGTTGGGTTTGTATACTGGCACATTTACTTTTCCTCACTTTCAGTTGTACTCTTTTTTTACATAGTGTTTAATTTCTGCTTCCTTACTGTGTGGTGTTTGTTTACTTTACAAAGGCAATGCCTTCCCTTTTTTACTCGAATTTACGCCTTGGTGCTAGTCGCCAGCCCCTGGCCTATGGAAGGCGGGCATGGGGTAGTCACGGCACCGACCCCGAGGGCGGGTCATGACAAATTGGTATCAAAGGAGTTCGGTTCTACCGTGAACTCTGATCTTTTCTATGTGAAGCAATAATGTTTAGCGTATTGAGTGTGGTTCTCAGTCCAGGGAGTCCAGTGTTGGTGCGGCGGCCGACATATCCGTACACCAGGACCCTAACTTCTGATTTCCGACTTAATGCACGAAAACATTGATTGCGTGTGTGTTTCAAAGTTTTCTTTGTGATTACTTTATATCATCTCACCAGGTATACTATTCTGACCATGGCGCACTTGTTTCCTTTTCTGGATGGCCCCATGACGGTAGCCAGCTAGGGTTCCGAGAGTCGAGTGTGACGACCGCCCACCGAGCGACGATGCCTCGGTGCATGGCCCTTTTTCAGTAGTGGCACCGGTCGTAGCTCTACCCGTCGAGCCACCGATACTTCCAGCACTAGCCGCTGACGATGCACGTCGCCTCAGCGCACTGCATGAGTTTCAGCGCCAACGACCACCCAGGTTTCGCGGGGAGACGGATCCCCAGGCAGCAGAGGACTGGCTGGAGGCAGTGGTACGTGTGTTTAGGCTAGTGAGGACACTAGCTGATCTCATGGTGATCCTCGCTGCGAGCCTACTACACGCAGCAGTAGGACGATGGTGGAGCTTGATGCTCCAGGTGCACGATGAGGCATCTCTACTTTGGACGGACTTTGAGAGCCTCTTCCGCTCGGAGTTCATCCCAGCCACCCTTCGTGTGGTGCGTATCCAGGAGCTTCTTCAGCTGCGGCAGGGCAGCATGACGGTCGCTCAGTACTCGGCAAGATTTACTGATCTCTCGCGCTACTCGACTGACATGGTACGGGACCCATTCTTCCGGGCCCAGACCTTCGAGCAGGGTTTGAGACATGAGATCAGAGCATCGCTGATCTCCCTCAGCATACCGACTCATACACGAGTACTGGAGCGGGCCCTCTTGATCGAGAGCTTCCTTGCTGAGTCTACACCAGCACCGAGACCCACCGCAGGGCGGCACGTGGCAGAGTGTTCTGCGGCTGGCAGTCGATGGATGACTCAGGGGTCCAGGCAGACCAGACCTTCAGGCAGACGACCTCAAGACACTGGATCACCAGTGCGGGGCACACAGAGCGGAGCTAGTCTTTCGAGTGGAAGATAGTTCTATGCATGCGGCGGTCATGGACACATGGCTCGTGACTGCCCGACCCGCCATGCAGAGGAGCAGCAGACGGTTGAGGAACCACCTAGGCAGAGGTAGAGGTTCGACGGTGGCGGTCCGCAGGGAGGAGGCGGACGAGGCAGAGGAGCTGGCCGAGAAGCAGGTGGTGGGTGACGCTTTGAGGCTCTACCACCACCACCACCAGGAGGTCCACCCCGTCCTCAGGGAAGAGCACAACTTCAGGCAGCTGAAGCATACGATCATGGAGCCCCGGAAGTGGGTGGACTAGTTCGGGACTAGCTCCAAGCATAGAGGACTTTTCCCATAATGCCTCAAGCTTCGTAGATTGTGTTGCCTTGTGTCCTTATACTTTAAGTTGAATTAATAAAAGATACTTGCCTTGGTGACTTTTGTTTTATTGTCTTTTGTTTGTTTTTACTAAGAGGTGCCGGTTAAAAACTGTTGACTTGACCCTCACTTGCGAGATTCTTACTGGAGGAAACCCAATGACCACACACTGATGCCGACAGTGTGACTCAACCCTTGGAGGTGAGAGTAACGGTTGGATCTCTTGGTAGCAGCGTCGAGGCCTTACGACGTCATCCATGCCATGAATTAACTAATCATGATGGGATTGACTGTATTAGGCAAAGAACGTGGTTCATCCAGGGGATGAGACCGGATTTCACTTTTCGGCAATGGAGAAATCTTTGAAGCTTTGTCGTACGTTAAGGAGGAAGGGGAAACCCTTCGTGTGGTCAGACAGATGTCAGCAGAGCTTCCAGGAGCTGAGACAGAGATTGACCAGTGCCCCTATCTTGAGGTTGCCTGAGGAGGGAGTAGGGTACGTAGTCTCCTGCGATGCATCAGGGACCAGACTCGGATGTGTTCTCATGCAGGAGCGGGCAGTGATCGCCCTAAGATCACGTCAGTTGAGGTCGCATGAGCAGAACTACGCTACCCATGACCTTGAGTTAGTAGTAGTGGTCTTCACTCTGAAGACATGGCGACACTATCTGATGGGAGAGCGCTTTACAATATTTTCTGATCATCAGAGTCTCAGGTATATCTTCTCGCAGAAGGACCTGAACCTGAGACAGCAGCGATGGCTCGAGTTCCTCCAGTACTATGACTTTTAGATAGTCTATACGCCTGGGAAGGGGAACGTGGTAGCCGATGCCCTCAGCAGGAGGACGGGCATTCTGCTACTTGAGGAGGCTACGGAGCAGCTAGCCTCTTTACAGATATCCTTCCTGGATAGAGATGGATAATCCTTCCTTCAGTCTCTCACAATCACCCCTCCACTACTGCAGCGGGTCAGAGGGGCACATCGTGAGGATGCTGACTGTGAGACACGGCGTACACAGATATCCTCGGGACAGGCACCTGATGGTTTCTCCCTTGGAGCAGAGCACGACATCCTTTTCAGAGGACGTACCATAGTACCAGTTGCCTTGCGAGAGGAAGTGCTGAGAGAGTTTCACACTTCTCCTTTGGCGGTACATCCTGGAGTGGCGACGATGTACAAGGACCTCAGACGACAGCACTGGTGGCCGGGCATGAAGAAGGTTGTAGCAGAGTTCGTTTCTCGATGCCTCACCTTCCAGCAGGTGAAGGCAGAGCATCAGGTACCAGCAGGCTTGGTACATCCCTTGGAGGTTCCAGAGTGTAAGTGGGACGGCATATCAATGGACTTCGTGACTGGACTTCCACACACTTACAGAGGTCATGACTCCATCTGGGTGATTGTTGACTGACTCACCAAGTCGGCACACTTCTTACCCATCAGAGAGCAGGGCTCAGTGGAGTGCTTGGGACGTCTCTACGTTCAGGAGATTGTGCGACTCCACAGTGTGCCATCATCTATCATCTCCGATCGAGATGCTCTCTTTACTTCTCGGCATTGGAAGGGGTTACAGGAGGCGTTCAGGACACAGCTATGTCTGAGCTCAGTCTTTCACCCTCAGACGGATGGTCAGATGGAGAGGACCATTCAGACTCTCTAGGACATGCTCCATGCATGTGTCCTCGACTTTGGTCGTAGCTGGGAGGACCACCTACCCTTGGTGGAGTTTGTGCACAACAACAGCTACCACTCCACCATCGGGATGGCACTGTACGAGGTGTTTTACGGCCGACCTTGTAGATCTCCTTTGTGCTGGACAGACCCTGGGGAGTCAGCACTTGTGGGACCGGAGATGGTCCAGGCCACGACAGAGAAGGTCCAGGTCATCCAAGAGCAGATGAGGACAGCTCAGAGCCGGCAGAAGTCATACGATGACCGGAGGCGGAGGCCACTAGAGTTCGAGGATGGTGACCATGTCTTCTTGAGGGTCTCACCTCGACGTGGTATACGAAGATTTTTCCGTGGCGAAATGTTATCTCCGTGCTTCATCGGACCCTTCCAGGTCCTCAACAAGATTGGCGAGGTGGCTTATCTCTTGGCTCTACCACCTCAGTTGCACCGAGTGCACGACGTCTTCCACGTATCTCAGATGAGGAGGTACGTGCTTGACCTGACGCACATCATTGACCATGAGGAGATTGACATCGACGATGGGGCGACTTTTACGGAGGTCCCGGTGGAGATAGAGGATCAACAGGAGCGGGTCCTACGTGGGCGATCGATTCCTCTTGTGCACATCAGATGGCAGCACGAGAACCTCCAGGAGAGCACTTGGGAGCGGGAGGCTCAGATGCGTGCTCAGCACCCTCATTTGTTTCCCTAGTTTTTGATGTATCTTTATGGGGACGTAAAGCCCTGAGGTGGGAGTAATGTAAAGACCCGTAAAATTAAAGTGAAATTTTTTCTTAATTTTCTTTGGAATTTTAGAAGAACGCGGTTTCTGACGGCACCTGATTCCGAGACCCGGAGTGCCCGGAATCAATTTCTGAAGTTTGGCTCGGGTACATTCAGTGAACGAACGAGCAGGTTTTTCTAACTTTTGATCCGGTGCTCGGAATTGAAATCCGAGGGCACCGATGAACTCGCAGCGCCGTTATTCCCTTAAGGGGACCTTTTCCGAGGTTGTGATTTATGCGAGACGAAAGTCAGTTTTGGGAGAAATTATAAGAAGTTAAATAAAAAAAATGTGGGAACACTTTTTTGTTGATGGTTAACTTCTATAAAAGGAAGTTAGGGGTGGGACCCACACCCACTTATCCTCCCTTGAGATTATTAAGTGTGGTGGGGCCCACACGAACCCTAACTTTTCATCTTCTCTCAAAACTCCCTTTAACCCCTCTTTAAATGACATGACAACTTGTTATTTATTTTGGAGTTATTTTATTTGAATTTCAAACCATTGAAATTCAATTTGTTAAGTGTGTGAATAAAATAAGACTCTAACTTATTTTATTTGGTTAGATTTCTCTAGACTTCTTGAGAGGATTTTGGGTTCTCCTTCTTCTTCTTCAACCTTGACGAAGAACGCGAAGAACCTTCGAACTCTGACGAAGAACGCCACTCCCCTCTTCTTCGTAGCCGGTTGTCTCCGAAGATCAACGACGTCTTCCGTGTCAACGAACGGGAACACCGCTTCCTCCTCGGACTTCCTTCATTGGCTTACGAAGATTCTCCAACGACGTACCTCTTCGGACGTACCTCTTCATCAACGGATTTGACGAACGATTACCGCGACGCCCGACCTCCGCGACGTTGTCTTCCGCGGGTCGTTGATGAACATCGATCTTGAAACCAAGGTAGCGGTTGTTGTTGGTTAGTTTTCTTTCACGTTCTCGGTTCTAGCATGATAGTCTTGTGGATTATTATTTAAGAGTTATCATCTAACGAGAGGGGGGTCGGACCGCACAAACACGGCCGAATTCCCCCTCCTTTGTTCGTGATGATTATTATTTTCTTGAGGATGACGAGATGGCGTGGTGCCGTCGCACCACGCGGGATTTTTGCACGGTTGTATTGCGCGGCGCCGTCGCGCCGCGCCATGGAAGGATCATCATGTACGTGACGCCGTCGCGCCACGTCGAAGAAAACCGAAGGCGCCGCGGCCGGAGCAGGGCCGCGGCGGAGGGGTGCGGTGTCGTCGCACCGCGCCGGACGATGAACACCGCGGCCAGTTCCAGGCCGCAGCGGGACAAGAAGACTGGCGGCTCGCCGGGCCGCCGGCGTCGGAAGCCGGAAAGGGGATCGGTTTGCCGGTCCCGTTGAAGAAAAACCGGCCGGCCAGGTGGGCCAGACGGAAGAGAGGTGCCGGGGGAATTAATTCCCCCGGCTGGCCACAAGAAGGCCCCCCACGTGAGGGGGGGACCGGTTACACAAAGGGGGGCAGCGCCCCCCCCCCCCCCGTTTTCTCAAAAGCAGGCCCCCACATGGGGGGCCGGTTTCTTCAAAAGGTGCGGCTTAAGCCGCGCCGCCAGCCAACAAAAGCGGGGGCCTTGCCCCCCGCGCGCTGCACCCGTGCGGCACCAGGCCGCACCGCCGCCGGCCAGGCCGCGCCGCCGCGCCGGGCCGGGTCGGACTCGGGTCGGGTCGACCCGGGGGGGAGTGCCGGGTCGGCCCGGACCCGGACCCCCCGTTTTCGAGACGATTTTGGTATTTTGGACATAACATGAGCCACGGATCTCCGATTGACGAACTCTCAGCGGCACTGTGATCCTTGGATCGAGACAGTCAATTCGGTATAACGCACTCAAAGTTTCGGAATACTTTGAGTTCGGCCGGGTTGGTTCATTCACAAAACCAACCGGGCCTTCGGAGCGGAAACACTCATATCTTGAGCTACGGACATCTGATTGACGTGCCGTCAGCTTTGTTGTGTTCCTCTTAGTGAGACGGTACTTTTGGAATACTCCGCCCGAGGTTTGGACGCAGGTGGATTACGGTTAGGTTGGTTTTGCCTTGAAACCCAACCGGGCCCCTGGGACGAAAAAGCCAATAACTCTCAGACCGGGCGTCCGATCGACGCGTCGTCTATTGCGTTGAGTTCCTGTTGACGATACGAAACTTTTGGATACATCAACTCTGGACATTGTGACAGTGGATGTATCAGCCTCTCGGCTCATGGAGCGGACCCTCCTGAATGAGCTTGCTGTGTGCGGGAACCCTAGTGTTGGCTGCGACTGCGACTGTTACTATGACAACTACTGCTACTGCTACTATGACTGTGACGACGACAGTACTGAGATCCTGTGTGGATTCGACGACGACTACAGCACTCAGCGATCCTACAAGGATCAGTGTTATAGGTCCTGTGTGGGCCCGATCCTATGTGGGTCTGATCCTGTGTGGGTCCTTGCGCTCAGCGGTCCTGTGTGAACCAGCGCCTACAGGTCCTGTGTGGGCCCGATCCTGTGTGGGTCTTTTTCGGGGGTTTGTTACCTAACGATCCTTCGTGGGTCCGACGACTTAGAGGGATCAGAGATCATCTTTATCGTCCTTTGAAGAAGTATACCTGTGTGAGCTAAACCCTGTTACTTTCCTGTGTGGATTGAGTTGTGCTATCCTATGTGGATTTCGTTTTGCATTCCTGTCTGGAATACGTTTACTTTCCTGTGTGGACTGAGTTGTACTTGAACTCGGAGGTTGGAGCTTATTGGAATTGATGACTTAGGTATATGTATGGGCATATACCTAAGCATTGTCGTTGTTACCTCGTGTTTGTATCTTCCTATGTGGTTTATCATTTGTGGATTTTGGGAGACCTTCAGGGGTCTCGGGGTCCTTACTGAGTAGCTTATACTCACCCCTGCACGGGCTATGCCCGCACTACGTCGTGTTGGTTGCAGACGACGGACAACGTTGATCATGGCTGAGGCTTGCAGAGCAGGACGGTACCTAGTGGTGGACCACTGGACAGGACGTGTTCGGAGCAGACGGCGGAACCCGGGGAGCAGTGGAGCTATCTGTACCCACCCTTCAGGTGGGATCTCCAGTTGACAGCTCGGTGTAGCGGCTTTTACTTACAGTTGTTGTTTTCCCTTTTGAGTTGTACTTTACTTTCAGTTGGGTTTGTATTCTGGCCCATTTACTTTTCCTCACTTTCAGTTGTACTCTGTTTTACTTAGTGTTTACTTTCCGCTTTCTTACTCTATGGTGTTTGTTTACTTTACAAAGGCAATGCCTCCCCTTTTTTACTGGAATTTACACCTTGGTGCTAGTCGCCAGCCCCTGGCCTATGGAAGGCGGGCTTGGGGTAGTCACGGCACGGACCCCGAGGGCGGGTCGTGACAGAATGTCTTCCTACAAGTGAGAGGTAAAATTATGGTCTATATATAAAAAAATTACGATGAAACACCATAGAGCCTTACAACCTCTAGATTGTTGAATTATCCTTCATCATCCAAAATAGTTTATTCTGTGATCACAATGAAATTGGATAATGTAGTCAAGTTATTGATTTCTACAAAAATAGAATTCCTTCCCCAGGAGTTTTAGGTGGAAATACATTAATGAAATCCAAGGTTACCTCATCCCACTTCTAGATTAGAATATACAATGGAGGAAGCAAACTATAGATCCTTTAATTCTCTACTATTATCATTTGACACATATAGCAAATTGATACATAGTAAGTTATGTTCTATCACACACATAGAACCAAAATTTATTAGGAAGATCATTGTATATTTTGGCAGCTCCGAAATGAATGGACCATTGATATTGGGGGATATCCAACAACAAAAACTTCCTTAGCGACAACGGCACCACAAAATGGTCCATAATGAACATGATTCCCCAGTATTAAAGTGGTCAATAACTAGATGTCTCCCCACAGTAAAGGTGTTGTGAATACTGCTGGAATAAATCATCACCAGACTACTCTCAGTTAATCAACTCCTTAAGAAAAAGATCAAAATGAACTCTCACCATGAACAAAAATCCATTGTGCGACATGGTATCCATGTGCATCTGGGAAAAGAGCCCCATCATGGTCTACCCATCACTAGAAATCCTCAAAGACTTCACTAGAACATTTCTTCCCAATGAATCAACCACCACATTACCATTTCTGAGGATATAGAACATATAAAGTTGAAACCCTAAAAACACTCGATCCAACAACATTTCCTCATTTTCAAATATTTTTCAGAGAAGTTGTAGGATAAAAATTTATGATATGAATAGAAAAAAATTCCAAAAAAAGATAATGGGGCAAATCCATTAGGTCAATCATCACTACTTCTGTTTCTATGACACTGGTTGGGTAACTTTTTTCAAACTGTATGATTTTGAGGGAAATGTATTCCACTACATGATCATCATTCATGAGAAAACTCCTATGGTATATATCTAATAAATTAGAATTAACCACATAACCCTTACATGATTCATGAAATATCCACATAGGTTCGGGTTTCAAACATTCCTACAGCTCCTCAAAAGAGTTAAAAAATGCTAGGCCCCATTAAAACATCACCCCTTTTTAGTGAGTGTAGTCATGGATGAGGCAAGTCTATTGAAATCATGAAGTTACATCCTATAATAAACAACTAGGTCAAGAGAACATTGATCACAAACACAATCATAGGATACTACCCAAAAATAATTTCACTAATCTTATTTGGGTCCACTGAAACTCCGTTCTCAAAAATATTAGCCCAGAAACATCACTTCCCTAATCTAAAAGGATCACTTTGAAAACTTTTCATAGAGACAGTGATCCTGAAAGGTTCCTTGTATGAATCCCTTGGGATACTCATCTTCTTTATCGAATCCATAATTATATAGGATTTCATCAATTAATACCAAAAAAATGAGTTGAGAAACTAATGGATCACCCAATTCATGAGAGCCATAAATACCACTACATAATTTCTCAATCTAAAAGGTGAGACCAAATACTCGAAGCTTTCGTACCTACATTAGATAGCTATTTTGGGATATCTGCCTCTCTTAACCAAACATGATAGTTGCTCAGACACAATTCAATCATGGAATACTACTTCCCTCCCTTTTAGTTATTAAAACATGTAATTAATTAGTATCAAAGGATACTTTTTCTCGATCGTTACCTTATTCAGTTTCATGTAATCGATGCAAAACTTGAGAGATCCATTGACCTTCTTCGTGAATAAGACTGGGGTCGCCCATGGATAGATACTTCTGTGAATGAAACCTATGGATTCCAAATAATAAATATGTATCCATAATTCCCATATCATTATTGGAGACATGTGATATGAGGGATAAATATTGGTTGTTTTTATGGCCCCAAATAATTTGTGAATTCAAGATCTCGTTCTAGGGGTAAACCTGAGAAATCATCTGGTAATACATTTGGTAACTCATCCACATTATTAGGTAATAAATCCATTGGATCACCAACCCTCTTCCTCCAGTGTGAGAAATGATAGCATAAATGTATGACTCCCCAACACCAGGATAGAATGTCCTTCAAGATGAGACTGAGGATCCTATTTCCCTAGATACCTGAGGTCTCCCATCATGTTCCCCGAAACACATCCCTTTCCCATTACAATTGATATGTGAATAGAAGCACACTGTAAAATCCATACCAACTGTTTCATTTAAAAGGACAATATTTAAGACTGGTAAATGACATTCCATCTCAACCCTTATCAAGAAGAGGACTCATGATTGGAACCTGAGACCCTCCTGATTCTTCTTTCCCAATAGTGTTTGAAACTCTACTACAAAAGACAACAGATCAGTTGGAAAGATCAACATATTCATAATATGGGAATAGATAAATGAAGTAGAAGGAAAATTATCAAATAAAATAGCTACTACATAAGATGAAATTATAATGGTACCTCGTTCTGTCAAGGTCCCTACATTTCATCCCTTAGGTTCCTGATCAACAACATGAAGATGCATGATCTCTGCTATAGAAAAATCATTATCCCATGACTTGGACCTTAACATTATCTAAGAAAAAGATGATATATTCTTATATAATCATCCACCAAACTGAAATACCTCCATCTTACATAGCTCTATCTGAAATGACACTCCCCTGTATTCCACAGATCTTTCCCGTCCCAAGAATGGATGGGTCTCTCTATAAAAATATGGTCGATGTCCCATTTCTATACATAAATGTCATGATATTGGTTGTTCAAGAAATATATGTTTTTTAACCATATTCACATAGTACTTTCACACAACATATCGTGATAATAATCCGCATATGATTACTATTGAGAAGGATAGACAAAACCACCACCTCCCTTTTTTCACTGCTCATATTGATTCCTCTTTTACTCAGATGGAATGCCCCTAACCAACCCTACTATATACCTAGAAGATAGTAATAATACCTTTCCTTAAAAATAAACCATAAAATCTGGATTAACAACATATGTATAGTTCATTTGCATGAACTGGAATACCGTAGAATTGAACCCTAGTTGAAGACCCATTTAATCCAACTATGCCCCCTACTGCACATTGGAGACTATTTAATGTTCATTCTAATCGAGATTATCAAAATGGTTGGACTACATAAAAAACAACAATTCCCACTGAATGAGATCCATAAAATCTCATCATTAGTCATCATACAAGTCCTCATGATAACACTAGTACTTAAACAATGCATTTAATTCCTTCCAGATCATCTACACGTGCTTCATCGCTTGAAGCAATGAGACCAACCACCATCGACTGGAATCCTATGAAAAGAATGAGGATAATGTTTCCCTGAATTTCCCAGATGTTTCATGAAATTAGAACTTCATATCAATATTCTCTGGTCACTCTTCTTGTTCCTAAGGCTTAGTGGTGCCTATGATTTAGAGAGGTTTGTTCTTGAGAAACTCTGTGTGTTTTTCCTTCCTATGACCATATTAATATTCATTGACTTGAGCAGGAGTAGGACCCACTCCCTATCCTTGATCCTAAATATCCCGGACAATAGCTTCTACCATCATGTGATCAAGTGGTGTAGAAGAACTCTCTATGTCTACATCATGTAGTTGTAATATAGATCTCTCAAACGGCAGGCTTCAACAAATAGAAATATCCACAATAAAAATAATTAGTACAATAGGTCAGAAAAGTTTTATCAATAAAATCAAATATAGAAATATTTAACTCATTATAAAAAATAAAATGACCCATACACTTCAACTACACCCATTTTCCACATACAGTCTGCAACATTTACACACCACATGATAGTGAAGTCAAACCAAAAATATCATCATCCTTTGGTGGCACGAGGTGTGTCACATGGTGTGGTGGACATGAACCCTACTTGCAACAAGAACATTGAGTCCGGAAAATCCTTTCTCTAGTATATCCATACTCATCCAAAATTATTTGTCTAAATGAACAACCTCCAATGATTCCATTGTATCACAAACTAGGTCAGGTCATCATCCAAACTAGTTCTCGACCTAGGATATCGCATCTCCCTAATGGTGGTACCAATCTTCATGGTCTAGAAAAAGTTCTTAAGTATAGTAATTAATGAAATTGAATGATAAAAATGAATTTTTAATCATACAACAACCAAAATAATAATAAAAAGAATCTAAAAATTGAAACCAAAAAACCATATATAATTTTAATATTTTAGTTACGAAGTTCAAACCATTACCCAAAATGTTTACAATAAGGGGAAAAACAAGACTATCTCAAAAAACACCATGTGTAATGGGTGAATTTAGCACAATATGTCTCCACATCTCCACCCCATGAAGAACTTCAAGAAACCCAAACAACCATCTCAAAGAGCATATCCCTTACCTAGCTCAAACATTACCAAGTCTACATACACCCAAAGGATTGCGTAGGGTGTGATACTAAGCCCAATAAGATGCCATCCAATACAATATTCTATTATATAGACACAATAAAAAAAATTATAATAGGAAACTAGATTCTTTTTATCTAAATTAAAATTAAAAGGAAATGACATTAAAAGATAAATGCATGATTTTGATGTAACCCACAAGTAACGGGGTATACCTGTAGTAAATGTGGTATATCAGTAGAGTACTTGTAAAAGACATCCACCATGCAAATAGATAGAAATCTGACAGTAGTTACCTCATATCTTAGTGAAATTTGATATAGGACCCGATCAACAACATTATCATGCATGAGCCACTAGTGAGGAGAAACATTCAAAAATCTAGTTGTATCTAATCGTTATATATGTATTTAGTTATCATTTTCTTCTTCACCCCTTCTTGTGAAAAAATGTTGTAACCACTTTTATATCTCAATCATAGATGTCCTAGTCTTCCCACGTGGTAACATGGGCTTCCCTTTGTGCTCAAACATGAATGACATGTCCCTAAACAGACAACATTCACATGGATATGTAATAATATACATGACACACATATTGTGCAACCCATATTTCATGCCCAAATTCTAGTTTAAAAACATTCACCCCTCAATACTTTTCCCAAACATGATTCACACCAAGAATATAATTTGATTAATCATTATAAAACAATATAAAACAATTCCACGAATCCCCATAAGGTTTTACACCAAAAAAATATGATGTCCAGTTTAAAAATTAAACACACACAAAAACCATTTCATATCATGATACAAATCACATGAATAATTTAATAAATAATTTAAACTATCTATAAAGAATTTCTATATAACCCAACAGTTATTCACACAATAAAACAGACCAAATTACATACATAAATGCCAAATTAAAATTGAACTCAGAATTAACCCTAACAAAAACTACTTTGATAGAGAAAAATATATTCATAGATCATGATAAATTACTTATGAAAAAGGTAAATTCACCAAATAATTCATAGGCATGAATTAACCAATCATTGGTGTATAAATCCACAAAAACTATTCTAATATCAGTCTGCACCTCAACTGTACCACAAGAAACCAAAAAACCCTAATCATGAAGAGAGAACAAAAATACTCATGATCAGAACCTAAAAATGATACCCTAGATGTCGATGAAATAGAACCATAATAAAGGTGTTCGAAATGCTAAAATCGACATTGACAACAGTGGAGTAACTATTTTAATTAAAGAATTTTGATATTTTACCCATGAATCCTTCTCAAAAATTGGTATCCAAAGGAGAAAGTGGGGGAATGAGAGGGTCCTATTGATGAAAATCCCGATTTAGGAAGAGGAGGTGTAGTAAAGAGATTATATCTGATGAGTGATAATTTATAAAAAACAATAATGACCTATACAGGGCACATGGTTAGTCTGCACTATTTAAATAAATGTGTAGTGTTTATGTGCATGTAAATTTTCAGACTTCATGTTCAACTAGTCTGAGTCCCATCACTATGTAGTGGATGTTCTGTGGGTTATGCTTTATACCACACTATTACCTGGTATGGGTACATGGATCCCTCTAACTATGTGACAATCGACCGCCTAATTCTTCTTAAAAAAATTACATATTTTGCTATAAAATCCTCAATGAAACAAATGGAAATAATTAGACTAAAAATAAAACTCTAAAATACCTAGAGAGAAGGAAATGGATGTTACACGTATTCATGGATCTATATATGGTCAAATGGAAGTTGTGTATGTAGTTTATAAAGGGTGATGAGATAGATTCCACTCATTAACGTATGGCATATATCACTTCAATGATGATTACATATTGTTTGATATTATTTCCCCATATTCCAATATATATATATATATATTTATATATTTATATATATAAATTCTGAATATTTAGTTCCAATCAGATTTTCTTCAGAGTTTCATTCCCTATATAAACCATTGGGAATGAATGTGCAAAACTGTAATAAATTCCCAAAGGATCCCAAAGTTTTTGATTGTTATGGACATATGTGGGGCTTTATCATAATGGAGCTGAAGATATTCAATTTGATTAATAGCATGTATTTCTAACTAGATTTTTATCCCATATTTTTTACTACTAGATATGGGTATCATTTTCATCATATGAGGGATATAATTTTAAATTGATCGACGAGTTGGAGTTTAGAGATGGTGGATATGGGTCATACATTTTCCATTATGGTATTATGATGGTTTTTATTTCATTAATACCTCTTTCAGTATAATTAATGGCATCCACCTCATATATTTTCTCTAGTTATGGATATCTATCAAAATATATTCTTAGAAGAAATTCGGGGACTTCCCCTTAATAGAAAAATCATCTATGATATATAATTAATGCCAGTTTGGTACATCATATCAATATCCCCTTATCATATTAGTCTGAACAATATAAACGTGGTCATATTAAAGTTTAAGGACTTCATATATATGGTTATTTAATGGATGAGTACATCACTCTGTGGTGCACATGTTTGTTCACAAGGAAAGTAGATGGTAGTCTACTGGTATGTGTACATTTGTGGATGCTGAATATGTTGATTCTGAAGAATAGTTACCATTTTTAAAGGATCCATGATATATTTGATTAGTTGTGGGGATCCTATTAATTCGTCATGATTGATATTTAATAAATATATTACCATTTTGGTGTTAATGAGGTGTAAATTCCATTTACACAATCGAAAATATTTTATTGTTATACTGGGGCATGATTATGTTATTTTCAAAAAAAAATTGGAAGTGTTTATTCCCATCAATAATATGTTTTCCCACAGATACCAATACTCATTAACTATAGTGATTGTTAACAATATCCTCATTAACTCAAGAACCACAAATCATTATTCTAAACATCTCGAGATATACCTATGTACACAGAATGAACATATTCTTTGTTGAACGTTTTAAATTTTTCTTCATAGGAGTGAAGAGGAATTGTTTTTAGGGAATGTGGTTTCTGAGATAGATATATCATTAGACATAGAAAAAGTATATGTTTTGTTTTCCTGGAAACATACATTGAAGATAATTCAGATTGGGATATTTCAGTTTAAGGACATGACCTCATACATTACATATTATATTGATTTTAAAAGAGATTTTAAAAAATTATAATATTATGGATCATATAGGATTATAGTTTTCAATGATTAGGAATTATTGATTCATGATAATCATAGACATTATAAGTTGGAACATATACTCAGTTTCTATTTCTTCAATAACACACATTTCTAAAAAAATATTTATTCTCTTCATAAATAGTATTTAAAATTTTTTATTGATCTAATAGATTTACTAAATCTTACTTAAACCCCAAGAAAGGCTCTTCACGACATGTTATGTGAACCAAATATTAGTATGTAACATATATAAAAATATATTATTTTTCCAGTGTTTTAAAAAATAAAACATTTTCTAAAAACCATTCCTCTTTTATTAAAAATGTAATATTTTTTTAATAAAAATCATTATTTTACTTTTTTAAAATCAATCGATAAATATCACTATCAAACCATGTAATAATCTTGCGTTATTTAAAAACTAGAAAAAAATTAGATTACATATTATTAAGTAACATTGGATATCATTTTCTAATTACTATTATTGATAGAGTAACCCAAATGTATAACCTCCAACCCATGTGAATCCAATGCATTTGAGGTTATAATGTAACCAAAAATCCTTTTTAATCATGTAACCCCCAATATTTTGTTAATAATGTAGTACCTTTTTTATGTTTAATCACATTTTAAATCATAAATCGATTAAAACATGACAGATCTTCATCCCAAAATAAATACAATATAATAATATAATAATAAATAAAAATGAATAATTTAATTATAAAAAAATTCATCTAGAAAAATATCCCTTATATTTCATATTTTATATGATAAAAATACATTCCTTCCATATTTTTCTTAGAGAATACTTAAGTAAACACATTAAAAAATAAAAAAAACATGTATTAAAATATATTTTTTAAAATACAATCAAGATTATAAATGAAATTAAAAAATAATTATATAAATGTAGAAAATATTGGAATAAATTTTAGAAAACAAAAATGTGAAATTAAAAGATATTTTTTAGGGAATCATTAAAAATATATTTTTAATAAAATCCGAAAAACATATTATATACATTACTTGATAATTAATCATGGAATATAAAATTTCTATATCTTTTAAAATAAATATAAATTTTGGCGATACCAACATAAGATAACAAAATTTATTTCACATATAATCTTCTCATGACCTAATCAATGAAGTAGATTGTTAAACAAAATAATGGAATTTGGTTAAGAATTTGGATACCTTAGGCTCAAATTCTTTCAAACATGTTCAAACCTACGATATAATTTTTTAAAGTCTATTTTAAATTTATTAAACTACTATTTACATATTTATAATACCTTACATAATCCTTTTATAACATCATATCTCACATTCATTTAATAAATTTCATTATTTTCGTTGTTTTGAATGTGTTTGTTTCAAGGTTACATAATCTGGTCATTTTTTATATCTATGGAATTTATTTTCAAATGAATATAATAAAAAATAGGTGAATTAGAATGATATTGAGGAAAATAAATAAATATATATTTTCTTATATATCATTTTTCATTCTTGTTTAAGGGTGATTCATTTGATAAAACATTAATGATAAATGAGTAGTTTATTTTGGCATTTTTTTCAACCACGAAGAACTACTTTGGTTTTATTTAATATTATAATTATACATTAGTTATATAACATGAAATATGTTCAAATATATTTATTAAAATAATATTTAATAATAAAAATTAATTAATGACCAACCTTGAATGGGTTAAGAGAAAACAAAAAATCATTATCAATGGAGATAGTTAGCAAATATAATTTAGACAATGGTTACAATTTTTGTTATTGGATGAGATAAAACAGAATGAATATAAGAAGCTAAATTATAAATATAAAATTCCCTTAAATATGTTTTAATTTATTTATTATTACATGATGTATTAAGGTGTTTAGGATATGGTAGATGTAACGCCCTTACCCCAGTTACATAGAGTCAATGCATTAATAAATAACATTAGCATGATACAAGGAAATAATGTCTTGAAAGACCGATCTGTTTAGTAGACTTTGAAATAATAGATACATTCATATGGTCAACATTACAACTTGAAAAGAAAAACAACACTAAATTATTCCATTAGAATCATCCAAGCATTCTATATAATTCATGCAAGTCACTAATAACTAACATCTCTATATCTTGGGAAAATAATTCATAAGAAATGGGTTAGGTCAAATGCTCAGTAAGATTAAGGTTTTCTTTCGAAGATAACATAAAATATTGGCATGCTGAATAATTGAAAAAAATGGATTTACAAATAATTAACATGAACACTTTATGGAAGTAATATGAGATGAATAAATAATTCTATAGTAAAACATAGTCATTGGAATTCTACTAGTCGAATAACTACATGAAATATCAATACCTACTCTCATAATGATGGAATGCATAATATTGAACATCATAACCACATCATTCAGGCCTTGTGCCAAAATTACAAATAAGATGTTTCCAAATCCTTGTGCCAAGACAATAGTTTGGCTCATGAGACCTACCTATGAATAGAGAAGCTATAGTGGGCTCCACATGTCACTTACTAAGTCTAATTCATTCATCATATGAAAAGGTTGAATCATAATATGAACATTCGTATTAAAACTATCATAAGAAATGTCAATACTTTATCCACAAACCATGAATGGTGTAAAAATAACACATCCACAGTCAAACATAACTCATTTAATACTATATGGAAGATTGTATTGTAACAAATTAACCTCATTCGAGAACAATGAAGGATATCGACAGAGATGAAAATAATCATCAAAACTATTTGAGAGAAATATCTCCCTTTTTGATGAAAACATATAAAAGTCACACTATAGGTCAGGAAGCCATTTAAAAATATATCTTTGAATAAAAGTGTCCCATACCAATTTGAAACATTTATGGTTACTTTTAATTTTAAATCTTTAATGTCCATATAACTAAATCATTAAAGACATTTTTAAAATATGGACATTAATGAGAATGATTTATAATAATAAATCATTAAAACATTTAAATTGATATTTTTGTTAGAGTTCCTAACCAAAAAAGAGACAATTGAATACAAATAATTAAGGCAATCAAAACATTCTAATATCATGAGAATTACGAGATTCATGATATACTAAGTCAATGTACATTATTTACACCATATAAAAGTGATTTGGTATGTAACAACAATGAAGTCTCAATGGACTGTAAATTTAGATGAAATATATTATAAAGACCATAAACTTAGGTTATGTATCAATCAAATACATAGTTATGTGTGAAAAATATAAATAAACTCAATATGATTGGATATTCAGTGTAAATCAGTCATAGGACATTCACATATATTCTTGTAAATAACAACACCAATGAATTGGATGTTTAACTCAACAAATGGAGAATGAGTTAAAATTACTCTTATCATGTTAATATTGAAGACTTTAGAATTTATCATTTTGTGGAGTGGAAATTGTGACCTAAGAAAATAAATAGTGATTTCACACATAATCGTAGAGAAAAATAATCAATGAGGTATGTGTAAAGCCGAATGAGTGGAAATTGAAATTTCAAATTCCCTTATCTATTTGGTAACATAAGAAACATACACCCATGAAAGAAGAATCATACAATGATGATGTAAATATCCATAATTTAATGTATATTACATAATGAATACAATCATGGTCAGTACACAGACAACATGAAAAAAATAAGTGGTGAACAATGGAAATCTCACGGAATTAAATGTGAGATAAGAAACCTCTTACATCGTACCATTCCTTGGTCGAGGGTAGAATAAACTCCTATATAATGGATAAATACTTGTTTTAAAATTATAAAATAATAATATACATTAATAAGATTTCATATATGATCTTTTAACAATTCTTTTCTAATTTTATCTTAGTATTATCGTCGTTTCGGGTGTTTACAGATTTGTTTTCCTTTATATTATTTTTTATCAAATTAATATTTGATATTGATGTGATGTATAATATTCAAATCCATAATTATATAATATTTTTAAACATTATTTTTAATCATCTAATAGAAATTATTCTTGAATCGATACGATGGGGAATGAATCTCATCGTGTTCGTGGAGACAGTAATCTGTACGTACGCACGAGAAACAATATCATTTTTTATATTAAAATAATTTATATTTGATGGTATATCATATATACAGAATAATTATAATGTTATATTTATAATTTACTGAAATAACACATCATTATTATAACAATCCAAATAATAATGTATTAAATAACGATTACACCACGACGTGGAGATGGTAAGTCGTAATTACGCACGTATGGTGACATGTCATTCAAAGGATATATAAAATAATGTATTTGATTGTACCATATTTATAATAAAATAATAGTATATATAAGATACTAGAGTTATTATTTTAGAAAGGAAACAACAATGAAAAAGGAATTGGAAGAAGAATGGAACTTATAAGAGGTGATGGAAGATTTAACTCTTCTTCAGGTTCTTCCTTTTGATATGATCAAAAGGGCTCCATAGGTAGACATTGTGACTAATTTAATGCCTCTAGGATGAATATAGGATAGTTTATAGGGTATTAGGGTAGAGTTTTGTAGAGCCAAATAGTTTTGAAGGTGTGAACTATAGAGAAGGTGGAGTGCCCTTTTATAAGAGTGGTGAGGGGAACCATAGGAAAAGCTAGAAATAATATTTTATAATAAAATAATTTTCGGTTCTTAATGGTTAAAAAATAGATTATTTAAAGTATAATGTGGGGATGGGACTAATACCATTCAAATAAATGTTCTAGACTGGTTTGAGTCACTATATTGACTTTATCAAATAGATTTAACTCTAAGTTAAATTGTTTGACATTTATCATGTCTCTTTTTATTTTTATATTATATAGTTAATAAAGATACTATATTACTCCAAGAGTCACCCAAGTGGTACATTAATGATACACCTATCATTATATAAGTCCTTTGGCCGATCCTTAGATTTTTAGGAATAGAATATCAATTAATAATATAATATTTTTTTTAAAAACTCTTTTATGTCAATTTTGACACTATTTGGTATTTTGTTTTTTCTAAATTCATAACAGCATTATTACTTAGAAGAAAATTCCAATAACCAACCATAACACGTAATATTAACCTATAAAATTAGTGGAATTCATAAAAATTCTGAAATTACTTATATTTGGATATTTATAATATGAATTATTTTAATATTTCAATAATTATACAATTACTGCATCATCATTGTGTCATAAATAAAATAAAATATTTAATTTCTATAAAATATAAAAAATAACCTTATGTAGGATATCCATTTATATTTATAATTTATATTTATAGTCAAATTTATCTATTGTATACCCCTATATTAAATATGTTTTAGTTATTAATCGTTGATTGAAACTCTTTTAACTATTCATTGAATTAATTTTTTTTAAAGGTTGTGTAATAAAGACCTCTTTATTGAAAAAGAAAGAAAAGGTGTAACATCCAAATACAAAAACAAAATCATGTCACTCGGGAATGAGTGCTCATACTGTGGTGGGGGGATCTACCACCCATACCTCGAGGTGGACGTCCCCGACGCGATGTTCTGGCCTACTACCAAGGACCACCTCCATCGTCAGGAAGATCAACATCCATTGCAGTGGTCGTCTCCACTATGCCAGACACATGTTTTTTTGTCCTGTTATACTTATCCAATAGAATTAGGACATGTGTTAGGGTAATAATAATATCATTTTTACATTTAATTACCCTATTTACTTTCAAATCTGGTAAATAAAAGTAAAAAAGTTACTATTCACCAAAAATTATTTCCATCTTATTGAACCACATTTTACTTACTGATATCAACCATGTTTCTTTATTTTTGAAATTTCACTCACAGAATCAGTAAAATTAATTTTTATGTGAATATTTAAATTCTCCTAGGAGGTTGGTAAAAGACGGTGAAATTTTGAATAAAATTATTATATATCTAAAATTATTATAAACTATATCTAATGAATTAAATTGAAATTATATAGGTATTATGTATCTACATTTACCTAAAATGAATTTAAATAAAACAAATAATTATTTAAATAAAAATTCGGTTTTAAACTATAACTTAGTCTTCTTCACTATTCCTTAAAAAATGAATGTTTTCAGAAAAATCCAAGAACATGCCCTAAGATAATTTGGATATTTAGAATAAAAAATGAAGACCATTTTGAAACATAAAATTTATAAAATTTCAAAAAGGGTGTCTTACTATTTCTAACGGCTAGTTTGATTTGTTGCGGTGTGATAGAATCTTGATATTGCGTATAATGCAAGCTATTACATCATTCCAAGATAAACGTACCATTGAATATTGACATGTTATAGTAGAATATGAAATTAAATTAAGAGATGTACTTTGAGAATGATACTTCTTGAATATAACCACCCTGAAGGACTACTTACGGACTATGGAATTTTTATTTTGTGGAGACAATAACGACATTTTATGCAATGAGAGTTGGAATGAAATGGTTCATAATATATTTTTTCGTATCATTTGGTATTATTAGAAGAAAGTTGGTGGAAATGAGATATATTTCTACTTGAGGATTGGTGTTATAATGTAATTAAATAATGATTAGTTTATATTTAAAATCTACCACATTAGGGGTGCATTAATTCCAAAAAAATAGACATATAATTAATTTTTTAAATAATCATACGTTTTATCATCACTTAAAAATCTCATTTAATGTATTAGTATTTTATAGTTTCATAACTATACATTATTACATTAATCTGTTTCATTATTTTACTTATACTATGATAAATATATTTTCCACACCACAAACAATTTTATGCCTAGAAATTAATATGAAAATAATCAAATATTTTTAGCATCGGATTATAAATATAGAATCCATTTTACCAATTTAAAATAAATTAATTTTAATAATTAGGCTTAAAATCCGATTTAATAAATGAAAATGAGGTTTATAATAAGTGTTTTATTAAAAAAAGATATGATTTTATGATAATTATATGTCAGATAAAAAACATTGTTCGAAATTAAATTAATATTGATATATATATATAATATTAATTTAATTTAGAACATTAACCCTTAAGGATTAATTTTTCAAATTTAAAAAGAGATACATTATTTACAATAAAATAGTTTTCACAAAACCCCATTTTAAATAAAAAACTCATTATAAAAGAAAATATATAATTCATTGAAAAGAATTTAAGTGGTTTAATTGTAACTAAATAATAAATATTTTAATTAATAACATATTCAAATCATAAAATATACATTCAAATTGGTCAACTTGTTTAATATAATGGCATTTTTTCAAAAAAATCTATTTTTTACTATTCATTAAAAACCTGGTATTTTTTTTAAAAAACACATAATTTAACCAAAATTAAACAGTGGAATTATTATTTAAAAAATACTGGAAATTTGATGAAATTTATTTTCTAAATGTTCTAAAAAATAATTAATATATATTCGAAAAATGATGGAAAATCCATTTTATTAAAAATATTTTTGAAGAATAAACCAATATTACTAAAAAATGAGTGATTATTTAAAATAAATTAACGATAAATTTATAAATGAGTATAAATCTTATATCTTCCATAACGTCCCAAATATTTTTTTACTTTTGATTTAATGTATTCGTTATAATAATAACATTTTAATAGTAAGATTTTGTAGTTCATTTATCCTTATTGTTATGTATCTTGTATGTCACGACCCGCCCTCAGGGTCCGTGCCGTGACTACCCCAAGCCCGCCTTCCATAGGCCAGGGGCTGGCGACTAGCACCAAGGCGTAAATCCCGGAAAAAGGGAAGGAATTTCCTTTGTAAATAAAACGATCACACAGAGTACAAGCGGAAGAAGTAAACACTGAATACAACAGTAAGTGCGGAAAGTAAAAAGGGGCCGGAAATACAAGCCCAACTGTAAAGTACAAATCGAGAGGGAAAACATCAACTAAAAAGTAAAGCTGGTATGCCGAGCTGTCCACTGGAAATCCCACCTGAAGGGTGGGTACAGATAGCTCCTCTGCTCCTCGGGTCCCGCCGTCCGCTCCGAGTATGTCCCGCCCAGTGGTCCACCTCCGGGTACCGCCTCGTCGTCATGTCCACCTCTGGGTACTGTCCAGTCCTCGAGCACTCGGCCTCTGTCAGCATTACCCGTTGTCTGCAACCAACACAATGAGGTGCGGGCATAGCCCATGCAGGGGTGAGTATAACGATACTCATTAGGGATCCCGAGACCCTCAAGGTCTCACTAAACCAACAAGGATAACCACAAAGAAGATCTCAACAGATAACCTCTACTTAGGAATATGCCCATACATATACCTATGTTATCAAGTGACCCATATCAATCATGAGGTAAACACAAAGGTCATGAAATCAATGGATAACTACTACTCAGGTATATGCCCATACATATACCTAAGTTATCAAGTGACCCATCTCAATCATGAGGTAAACACAAAGGTCAAAAGTCTCAGCTCAAACCAGGATTTTCATTATCGAAACCATAACTGTTGAAGAGCTCCATCTATGGAGTGTACAGTGGTCCTGTCACAACTCCAAGGTACTGCTCACTAACCTAAGACTGCTGAGGTGATCCTCCTGATGAGAACCGCGGGCCAGCTGCTACAACCAAGCGCTCCCATGTACCGCTACAACCAAGCGCATCTCTGTCGTGGGTATGCCGCTACAACAAAGTGCTCACATGTGCCACTACAACCAAGCTCACCTCTGTCGTGGGTCTGCCGCTACAACCAAGCGCTCCCATGTGCTGCTACAACCAAGCGCACCTCTGTCGTGGGTCTGCCGCTACAACCAAGCGCTCCCATGTGCCGCTACAACCAAGCGCACCTCTGTCGTGGGTCTGCCGCTACAACCAAGCCCTCCCATGTGCCGCTACAACCAATCGCACCTCTGTCGTGGGTCTGCCGCTAAAACCAAGCTCTCCCATGTGCCGCTACAACCAAGCGCACCTCTGTAACACACAGGGTCGTCCGATCAGCAGTCGTCGGGTCTCAGTCAGCTACCCGGTCTCCCTACTCCGCACGCTCGTCTCCGGGAGGGTCTGCTCCACGAGCTACTGGTTGATACTCCAAGTATCTCAAAGTCCTATGAAGGTGAATCTCAAAGGACCGTCTCATCATAGGGGTCTCAACGCAACAGACGGCGCGTCGATCGGACGCCCGGTCTGAGAGTTATTGGCTTTTTCGTCCCAGGGGCCCGGTTGATTTTTAAGGCAAAACCAACCCGACCGTACTCCACCTGCGTCCAAACCTCGGTCGGAGTATGCCAAAAGATCTTTCTCACCAAGAGGAACACAACAAAGCTAATGACACGTCAATCGGACGTCCGAAGCTCATGATATGAGCGTTTCCGCTCCGAAGGCCCGGTTGGTTTCGTGAACGAACCAACCCGGCCGAACTCAAAGTATTCCGAAACTTTGAGTGTGATATACCGAATCGACCGCCTTGATCCAAGGATCGCGTAGCCGCTGAAGGATCGTCAATCGGAGGTCCGTGGCTCATGTTATGGCTAAAAGACCGAAGATGATTTGAAAACGGGGGGTCCGGGTCCGGGCCGACCCGGCCCGGCCGTCGGCGGTCCGGCGCGGCAACGCAGACGGGCGCGGCGGCGCGGACCGGGGCGGCGGCGCGGTCTGGCACGGCGGCGCGGCCCGGCCGGCCGCGGCGCGGCCTGGTGCCGCTGGGTGCCGCGCGCGGGGGGCATGGCCCCCGCTTCCAGCTGGCGGCGCGGCTTAAGCCGCGCCATTTTGGAGAACTGGCCCCCTTCGTGGGGGCCTGCTTGAGGGAAACTGGGGGGCCGCCTGCCCCCCTCATAAATGGAGGGCATTTGACTTGGCCAGGGGAATTAAATTCCCCCGGTATTTGACCTTCCGACCGGCCACCTGGACGACCGTTTTTTCTTCAACGGGACCGGAAAAGCCGGTCCCCTTCCGGTTTCTGACACCGGCAGCCCGGCGAACCGCCGGTCTTTCCGTCCCGCCGCGGCCCGGAACTGGCCGCGGTGTTCGTCGTTCGGCGCGGTGCAATGGCACCGCGCCTCTCCGCCGCGGCCCCGCTCCGGCCGCGGCGCCTTCGGTTCCCTTCGACGCGGCGCGACGACATCGCGTTCATGATAATCCATCCACGGCGCGACGCGACGGCGTCGCGTAAACAAGCCGGGCGATTCCCACGTGGTGCGACGTCACCATGCCTTATCATTCATCACAAGATTATGTAAATAACCAAGAACAAAGGATGGGGGAATTTGGCCGTGTTTGTGCGGTCCGACCCACCCCCCTCTCGTTAGATGATAACTCTTAAATATTTAATCACAAGATGATCATTCTAGAACCAAGAATGAGAGTAAGGAAAATAATCCACAACAAACCCCTACCTTGGTTCAAGATCGATGATCATCAATGATCCGCGGAAGACAACGTCACGGAGGTCGGGCGTCGCGGTAATCGTTCGTCAAATCCGTTGAAGAAGAGGTATGTCTGAAGAGGTACGTCGTTGGCGAATCTTCGTAAGCCGACGAAGGATGTTCGAGGAGGAAGCGGCAATTCCTTTCGTTGACACGGAAGACGCCGTCGATCTTTGGAGACAACCGGCTACAAAGAAGAGAGGAGCGGTGTTCTTTGTTGGAGCTTCAGTGTTCATCGTCAAAGTTTGAAGAAGAAAGAGGAGCTCTCAAAACCTCTCAAAATGGCTAAACAAATCTAACCAAATAAAATAAGCTAAGGGCTTATTTTATTTACTCAACCAAACCATTTGAATTTCAAAGGATTGAATTAAGACAACTCAACCCATTAAATAACCCAACAAATTTAAAAAGGGGAGTTTAAGGGAGAAGATGAGGGGATGGGGTTCGTGTGGGTCCCACCACACTTAATCCTCCCAAGGGAGGTTAAGTGGATGTGGGTCGCACCATTAACACCCTTTGGGAGAAGTTAGCCAACAAAATAAAAAAAAGTATTTCCACATTTTTATTTAACTTCTTATGATTTCTTCCAAAAACTAACTTATAACCCGCAATAAACGCAACCTCGGAAAAGGTCCCCTTAAGCGAATATCGGAGCTGCGGTTTCATCGGTGCCCTCGGAATTTGATTCCGGGAATCAGTTCAAAAGTTAGAAATTTCTGGCCGTTCATTCACTGAACGTACCCGAGCCAAACTTCGGAAATTGATTCCGGGCACTCCGGGCCGCGAAATCAGGTGCCGTCAGAAACCGCGCTCTTCTAAAATTCCAAAGAAAATTAAGAAAAAATTTCCCTTGAATTTTTAAGGGTCTTTACATTACTCCAACCTCAGGGATTTACGTCCCCGTAAAGATACATCAAAAACTAGGGAAACAAATGAGGGTACTGAGCACGCATCTGAGCCTCCCACTCCCATGTGCTCTCCTGGAGGTTCCCGTGCTTCCATCTGATGCGCACAAGAGGAATCGATCGCCCATGTAGGACCCGCTCCTGTCGATCCTCTATCTCCACCGGGACCTCCGTAAAAGTCGCCCCATCGTCAACGTCAATCTCCCCATGGTCAATAATGTTGCGTCGGGTCGTGCACGTATCTCCTCAGCTGAGTCATGTGGAAGACATCGTGCACCCGGTGCAACTGAGGTGGTAGAGCCATGCGATAAGCCACCTCGCCAATCCTGCTGAGGTCCTGTAAGGGTCCGATGAAGCGCGGAGATAACTGGCCGCCTCGGCCAAATCTCTGAATACCACGTCGAGGTGAGACCCGCAAGAAGACGTGGTCACCATCCTCGAACTCTAGTGGCCTCCGCCTCCTGTCAGCGTATGACTTCTGCCGGCACTGAGCTGTCCTCATCCACTCCTGGATGACCTGGACCTTCTCTGTCATGGCCTAGACCACCTCTGGTCCCACAAGAGCTGCTATGATTTCTTCTTTGCCGATAAGAGAAATCTGGTCTCATTCCCTAGATGAACCATGTTCTTCGCCTAATATTGTCAATCCCGACATGGATGATACTAACCCATACCAAGGATGATGTCGTAAGGCCTCAACGCTACTACAAAGAGATCCAACCGTTACTCTCGCCTCCAAGGGTTGAGTCACACTGTCGGCATCAGTGTGTGGTAACTGGGTCTCCTCCAGTAGGTACTTCTCAAGTGACGGTCAAGTCAACGGTATAATCCAGAACCTCTTAGAAACAACACAAGATAGGACAGGGAAGTAAATGCCACAAGAAAAGGTGTCTTTTATTACTGCAGCTCAAGTACAAAGACACAAAGAATCTACAAACATACATCAACAAAACTAGAAGCAACATGAACAAAAGTCTCCAGGTCTGTAGCTAGTCCCGCTCCTGTCCATCTGCTCCTGGAGCCCCATGATCGTAGGCCTCAACTGCCTGAAGCTGAGCTCTCCCATGTCCTCATGTCCCCTACTTCATCCGTCTACTGCCCGATGCAGAAGACTCTACCGCATGTTGGTAAGTGGTGGGTCCTGCTGCTGGAGACTGTTCAGCAAGGAATCTCTCCACTAAGAGGGCTCGCTCCAACACCCCTTCCTGAGTCGGAATGTTGAGGGAGATCATCGAACCCTGATCTCATGCCTCAGTCCCTGCTCGAAGGTCCGGGCCCGGAAGAATGGGTCCCGTACCATGTCGGTCGAGTAGCATGAAAGATCAGTAAATCTTGCCGAGTACTGGGCTACTGTCATGCTGCCCTGCCGCTGCTGTAGTAGCTCCTGAATGTGCACCGCTCAGAGGGTGGCTGGGACGAACTCCGAGCGGAAGATGCTCTCAAAGTCCGTTCGGAGAAGAGATGTCTCGTCATGCACCTGGAGCATCAAGCTCCACCATCGGCCCGCTGCTGCGTGAAGTAGGCTCGTAGCGAGGATCACCATGAGATCTGCTGGTGTCCTCACTAGCCTGAAAACTCGCACGACTGCCTCTAGACTGTCCTCAGCTGCCTGAGGGTCCATCTCCCCGTGGAACCTGGGCGGTCGCTGGCGCTGAAACTCATGCAGTGCGCTGAGGCGACGTGCATCGTCAGCGGCTGGTGCTGGAATTATTGGGGGCTCGGCAGATAAAACTACCGCCGGTGCCACTACTGACCATGGGTCCTGCACCGAGGCCTTGTCGCTCGGTGGGCTGTCGTCACACTCGACTCTCGGAACCCTAGCTGGCTGCCGTCGTGGGGCCATCCTGAAAAGGAATCAGGTGTGCCACGGTCAAACAGTATACCTGATGAGCTGATACAAGTAATCACAAAGAAAACTTTGAAACACACACGCAATCAATGTTTTCGTGCATTAAGTCGGAAATCAGAAGTCAGGGTCCTGGTGTACGGATACGTCGGCCGCCGCACCAACACTGGATCCCTGGACTGATAACCACACGCAATACGCTAAACATTATTTCTTCACATAGAAAAGATCAGAGTTCGCGGTAGAACCGAACTCCTCTGATACCAATATTTCATGACCGGCCCTCGGGGTCCGTGCCGTGACTACCCCAAGTCCACCTTCCATAGGCCAGAGGCTGGCGACTAGCACCAAGATGTAAATCCTGGAAAAAGAAAAGGCATTACCTTTGTAAAAAAACAATCACACAGAGTACAAGCGGAAGAAGTAAACACTGAATACAACAGTAAGTGCGAAAAGTAAAAAGGGGCCAGATATACAAGCCCAACTGTAAAGTACAACTCCAAAGGGAAAACAACAACTGAAAAGTAACGTTGGTAGACCGAGCTGTCCACTGAAAATCCCACCTGAAGGGTGGGTACATATAGCTCCTCTGCTCCTCGGGTCCCGTCGTCCGCTCCGAGTATGTCCCGCCCAGTGGTCCACCTCCGGGTACCGCCTCGTCGTCATGTCCACCTCTGTGTACTGTCCAGTCCTCGAGCACTCAGCCTTTGTCAGCATTGCCCGTCGTCTGCAACCAACACAATGAGGTGCGGGCATAGCCCGTGCAGGGGTGAGTATAACGATACTCAGTAGGGATTCTGAGACCCTCAAGGTCTCACTAAACCAACAAGGATAACCACAAAGAATATCTCAACAGATAACCTCTACTTAGAAATATGCCCATACATATACCTAAGTTATCAAGTGACCCATCTCAATCATGTGGTAAACACAAAGGTCTTGAAATCAACGGATAACTACTACTCAGGTATATGCCCATACATATACCTATGTTATCAAGTGACCCATCTCAATCATGAGGTAAACACAATGGTCAAAAGTCTCAGCTCAAACCAGGATTTTCATTATCAAAATCGTAACTGTTGAAGAGCTCCGTCCCTGGAGTGTACAGTGGTCCTATCACAACTCCGAGGTACTGCTCACTAACCTAAGACTGCTGAGGTTCTCCTCCTGACGAGAACCGCGGGCCAGCTGCAACAACCAAGTGCTCCCATGTACCGCTACAACTGAGCGCACCTCTGTCGTGGGTCTGCCGCTACAACCAAGCATTCCCATGTGCCGCTACAACCAAGCGCACCTCTGTCGTGGGTCTGCCGCTACAACCAAGCGCTACCATGTGCCGCTACAACCAAGCGCACCTCTGTCGTGGGTCTGCCCCTACAACCAAGTGCTCCCATGTGCCGCTACAACCAAGCCCACCTCTGTCGTGGGTCTTCCGCTACAACCAAGCGCTCCCATGTGCCGCTACAACCAAGCGAACCTCTGTCGTGGGTCTGCCGCTACAACCAAACGCTCCCATGTGCCGCTACAACCAAGCGCACCTCTGTAACACACCGGGTCGTCCGATTAGCAGTCGTCGGGTCTCAGTCAGCTACCCGGTCTCCGTACTCTGCACGCTCGTCTCCGGGAGGGTCCGCTCCACGAGCTACTGGTCGATACTCCAAGTATAACAAAGTCCCACGAAGAAGAATCTCAAAGGACCGTCTCATCATAGGGGTCTCAACGCAACAGACGGCACGTCGATCGGACGCCCGGTTTGAGTGTTATTGGCTTTTTCGTCCCAGGGGACCGGTTGGTTTTTAAGGAAAAACCAACCCGACCGTACTCCACCTGAGTCCAAACCTTGGGAAGAGTGTGCCAAAAGATCCGTCTCACTAAGAGGAACACAACAAAGCTGACGGCACATCAATCGGACGTCCGTAGCTCATGATATGAGCGTTTCCGCTCTGAAGGCCCGGTTGGTTTCGTGAACGATCCAACCTGGCCGAACTCAAAGTATTCCGAAACTTTGAGTGAGATATACCGAATTGACCGCCTCGATCCAAGGATCAAGTAACCGCTAACGGTTCGTCAATTGGAGGTACGTGGCTCAAGATATGGCCAAAATACCGAAGACGATTCGAAAATGGGGGGTACGGGTATGGCGCGGCGCGGCCTGGCGCCACTGGGTGCCACGCGTGGGGGGCATGGCCCCCGCTTCCAGCTGGAGGCACGGCTTAAGCCGCGCCTTTTTGGAGAACCGGCCCCCTTCGTGGGGGCCTGCTTGAGGGAAACCGGGGGGCCGCCTGCCCCCCTCAAAGAAACCGCCCCCCTCATAAATGGGGGGGCATTTGACTTGGCCGGGGGAATTAAAGTCCCCCGGCCTTTGACCTTCCGGCCGGCCACCTGGCCGGTCGGTTTATATTCAACGGGGCTGGCAAAGCCGGTCCCCTTCCGGTTTCCGACACCGGCGGCCCGGCGAACCGCCGGTCTTTCCGTCCCGCCGCGGCCCGGAACCGGCTGCGGTGTTCGTCGTCCGGCGTGGTGCGACGGCACCGCGCCTCTCCGCCGTGGCCCCGCTCCGGCCGCGGTGCCTTCGGTTCCCTTCGACGCGGCGCGACGACTTCACGTTCATGATAATCCATCCACAGCACGACGCGATGACATCGCGTAAATAAGCCGGGCGATTCCCGCGTGGTGCGACGGCACCACGCCTTCTCGTTCATCACAAGATTATATAAATAACCAAGAACAAAGGAGGGGGGAATTTGGCCGTGTTTGTGCGGTCCGACCCCCCCCCCTCTCGTTAGATGATAACTCTTAAATATTTAATCACAAGATTATCATTCTAGAACCAAGAATGAGGGTAAGGAAAATAATCCACAACAAACCCCTACCTTGGTTCAAGATCGATGATCGTCAATGATCTGCGGAAGAAAACATCGCGGAGGTCGGGCGTCGCGGTAATCGTTCGTCAAATCCGTTGACGAAGAGGTAGGTCCGAAGCGGTATGTCGTTGGCGAATCTTCGTAAGCCAACGAAGGAAGTTCGAGGAGGAAGCGGTGTTTCCTTTCGTTGACACGGAAGACGTCGTCGATCTTTGGAGACAACCGGCTACGAAGAAGAGAGGAGCGGTGTTCTTCGTCGGAGCTTGAGCGTTCTTCATCAAAGTTTGAAGAAGAAGGAGGAGCTCTCAAAACCTCTCAAGATGGCTAAACAAATCTAACCAAATAAAATAAGCTAAGGGCTTAATTTATTTACTGAACCAAACCATTTGAATTTCAAAGGTTTGAATTAAGACAACTCAACCCATTAAATAACCCAACTAATTTAAAAAGGGGAGTTTAAGGGAGAAGATGAGGGGATGGGGTTCGTGTGGGTCCCACCACACTTAATCCTCCCAAGGGATGTTAAGTGGATATGGGTCCCACCTTTAACTCCCTTTGGGAGAAGTTAACCAACAAAATAAAAAAAAGTGTTTCCACATTTTTATTTAAGTTCTTATGATTTCTTCCAAAAACTAACTTACGACCTGCAATATACGCAACCTCGGAAAATGTCCCCTTAAGAGAATATCGGCGCTGCGGTTTCATCGGTGCCCTCGAAATTTAATTCTGGGCACCGGTTCAAAAGTTAGAAATTTCCGCTCGTTCATTCACTGAACGTACCTGAGCCAAACTTCGGAAATTGATTCCGGGCACTCCGGGCCTCGGAATCAGGTGCCGTCAGAAACCGCGCTCTTGTAAAATTCCAAAGAAAATTAAGAAACAATTTCCCTTGAATTTTTACGGGTATTTACATTGTACACTATTGGACAATGTCATTCCTTATTAAAATCTAAGGATATTAAATAATCCCCCAACATTAAATAAATTGTGTCCCTTAAATTTGTACTCATGATCGAAAAACATAGGGTTTGACTTTTAAAAATTTATGTGTTGAAATCCCACATTGTAAAATGGATTAGTAAAACCTTCAATTGAATATTATAATGGAAAATTATCAAGGTCATTTTTAATAACATATACTAGTATGTATGAAAACATTGACATGTTAAGGAATATATTCATATTAGGGAATGAAATTCAATTTTAGAGATCAGGGTCCTATGAAAGTAAACCATCATAAAACAGAAAATCTATGATTAGTTAAAATCCCATTGATATCTAAGTTTGAAAAGTAATCCGATAAAGTTTATTCAAAATAAATCTTCAATAGTTTATAAATTCATTTACTACCTATATAGTAATGAAAATGAAATATACATAGTTTACAAGATTAATTGCATGTTAATCGTTTCTCTTGTTGATGATTATTCAAGATAGTTTTTTTAATAATTTGACATAAGAATTGATTTCTATGGATCAGAAAATCAAAATAAATATTTATTAGTCATTTCAATCATTAGTAAGAAAAAACCAATTTCGATTGGACTATATATTATATTTTCCCATTTTAAGAAAACCTTCTATTCTATAAAAACAAATTTAATATCCAAATTATAACATTAAAAAAATGTTCGACAATGATCATTCAAAAAGTTATAATCCAAAAAATTAAAAATATTATTCTCTAGATTAATATTAAAACTAAAAAATAATGTGAATTTTATTATATATCTATCCAATGAAAATTTTATAACAATCCTTCTAATAAAATCAATAACTCTAAAAGACTCATACTAAAAATTAATTTCCCTAACCGTATAATGTAGAAATCAAGCATATTAATATTATAAATAACCTATATCATTATAAATGATATATTATTATTAATTATAATTAATTATTTATTCCTAAAATAAAATTACAATGTATTATCTTTAATATGTCATATTTGGTTCCCAAAATAGTAAATTTCTTGTAAAATAAAATTATTCACATAATCCCCAAGTCATTTTTAAAATCCCATAGATATATATAGGATTAAACATATTATCTGATAATGAACATAAAAATAATCTCTCATATTTTTTAAACAACTAAAAAAATTAATACTAATATTGACATCATGTATTCCGTTTATAGGTGATACACACTACTCATCCTTCTGTTTTTGGTTCATTCAACGTAGCCCTACCAGATGTGAAAGGATTTAACCCATCCTATTGGTTTTCGATTTTCAAAAACAATATTAATATATTAAGATTAAAATAAATAATATTTGAGAAACATCGTATAAATTACATTAATATCATCATTTATATAGATTCTTTTTAACCATAAAGGTTATCCCACAACTATAATTTTTCTTCCCAAAAATTACAAAACCCATAGTTTTCTAAAAATATGATATCATATAAATAAAAACAACTTCCAAAAACTTTTAACATATTTCCAATTAATGTTAATTTAAATTTCTTAAATATCTTATTTATTTCATAAAATTAAGGGACACATGTACCTCAAACATTTATCAAATATATATAAATATCACTAAAAAAATTCACATTTACATGGATTTTGAAAGTTATCATTTACATCATATATATGATTCCATATTATCAAAATCAAAATAATGTATAGAAAAATACATGGGTGCACAATGATTCCCATTATATTATTAAAATTCCACTATATCATAATATTAAAAACATAATGCATGAACACATAATTTATTCATATTCCTTATTAACCCATTAACCATCTCTCATCATATTATTTAATAATAAGTCCTTAATATAATAAATCATATGGATTATATCAATATGATGCATCAATATCCATGAAAAATATTTCAAAATTATAACAGAAGAAATTAAATCCTACCTTAAATCCCGACAACAATATTTTGTTGATATCACCTTTATATTATAACATGATATGACACTTCTAGATGATAAATATTCATTTCCATTGTAGAATTTCTTTTCTCGAGAGAGTTGGCAATGTTGAGATTTTTAAATAAAACTGAAAAGGTACCATAAACCTTAAAAAATTTTCAGAAACAAAAATGTGATAGATGTGTCAAATACGTTTTTGTAGGTGATTTGAATACTCATAAAGATGTCAAAATCCTCATGAACAAGATTTTGAAATTGAAATAATAATAAAAATCATCTAAAATTGATAAATTTTTTGTCAAATATTTTATACTTCCCTCTGGATAAATTATCCTTATTCTGTATAAATTCATTAAAACATGAACTGAATTATTATATGTCAATAAAATGAAAATAGTAATTTTAGAGAATATACCCTTATAAACTCTATAATAAATTATGGTCCCAATAAATGAAACCTAAATATTTTTACTCTCTATATATATGATCCAAATATAAAATAAATTTAATACTCCATGACTTTACAATATTTTCATATTAAAATAAATTTAATTTTATTGATAGCCTCCAATGCAAACAATACCGAATTTAAACAACACAGTTTTTAGTAATCTATTTCACAGTCATTTAGAATCTTTCAAATTTGTATAATTTATATAGTAAATTTATATTTTATATATCCCTTGAAATATTTGTACATTCATCAAATATAATTAATATGAATAAGATAAGAACAATCCCAATTTTACACATAAAACCCTTCATTATTATAATGGTTGTTTTAACACCTTTTAATGGAGCACATATTTTAAATTTGAAATATAGGTCATTAAAATATTTAATATGAAAACAATAAAATTTTGAAATAAATCATTAAAATTATAATGCGTTTGTTTTTTTGTATGTTTATGTATAGTTTCATTGTTTGATTAATAGTGAACAATAGTGAATTTTAATAAAACACTGCTTTCTAATCTAATTTATTTACATAGTTAAATCATATTATAATTTTTTTACATTATAATTAGTTAAATTATAATGTTTTAAATCCATTTTATTTAATTTTAGCCAATTTCACATTGAAATTTTATATAAAACATTTCAAACTATTGTTCATTATTAATTTAAAACCCAGTTTTATCGTCGTGTCTATAGGATTAAATATAAATTAATTTCAAGAAATTAAATTATTGGAATTTGGAAATTGGATTCCTTATTTTTAAAAAGAATAATTTATAATGACTATTTATATAAACATATTTATTAATGAAAAATATGAATAAGATTAATTAAAATGAATTACAATGATTATGAGAAGAAACAAGATTTACAGGTAACTAACCCTTAATATTAAGGAGAAAAATATCCTTGAAACATGTAACAAACCCATTTTATCATGATATTTAAACTGTACCCCCCCTTTTATATAATTTTGTTCATTATTGTAGGATCATTATTTAATGGATACCTCAAAATATTATTTCATTTTAATATTTACAACAATCTCACCCCACCTCCACTATAAAATTTCACTAACCCATGCCATTTATTTTCTACCCTATAATTATTTTGCTTATCCAAGACATTCCAGAATTCACTTAAAACATCAATAAAATCACCATAGAATCCTCAATTTGTTTTTAAATAAATTATGGATGTATTTATGTATAATCATAAAAGAGTTACCAAAATAAGAGGTAGCATTGTTCAATGATCACTTTTTTTCTTTTACTTATACACAAATAGATTATTTTTATATCATAAATATATAATAATAACATTTTCTTAAATAAATTTAGTTATTATTATTATAATATATTGACCTAAACAATCACACACATTAATTAAATGAGAAATGAAATCAATATTGTGTGTACGCTGGACTAACTACTCCTGAACTTATATTGTTTTTCCTTCCATTATGACCTATAAATGTTTGAAATAAGTTTTTATTTGTAGTTTTTATATATCACAAATGATATTTAAAATTTATTAATCATTATTAATATTTATATAATTCGTACCTATATGCTTTCATTTTTTTGGGAATACTATAACATCGTTTTTGGATGTGTAGACTACCGTCACGTCCAATTTATGTGATTGCCTTACAACATACATGGAAAGTATTATTTTTTGTTTTTAATAATTAAAAGTTACATATAAAATATAAATATGACACTTTAATGATTATAAATAGATATATATCACTTTATTTTAAAAAATAATAATGCAATAGAATTATTATTCATGTATATGTACGACTTACCATCTCCATTAAAAATTCAATTAATTTACTATCTAAAAACGTAACTGATTATTATGTATAAGTATATAAAAAATATTTATGATAATTATTTAATGGTTTATATATTGGATAGGATGTAATTAAGATATATGTTTTATGATCAAAAAATAACAAGTCCCAAAATACTGAAAAAACCAATCAATTAACACAAGAAATATTGATGATTATAAAATATGAATATCAAATGGGTTATAAGATATCTTTAAATGATCATATAATATTTAGAAATAAAATTATTAAGGTTATGATATAAACTATTGAACAGTTTAAAACCCTTATACAGGTGGTTAAAAGTTGTTCACCCAAACAGAAACCCTAGGTAATGTATTTTCATCTACCTTTTTACATCTGTGGGATAAATTTCATATTCAAAACCTAATTATTTTGTGTTGTGAATATACTAATACTTTTAATATATTATATAATGAAACCTTTTACCTTAATGGTATATAATTATTTACTTTTAATTATCACTTCTAATGGGTTTTTAATTTAAAATTACCAAGTATTAAAAGTTATGTTTTCAATATCACTTTCAATTGTGAGAGATATATTTATATTTAAAAACTAACATCATTATGTCCATTTCTCATAAGAAGTAACATTTATTTATGTAATCTATACTCTTATGAGTTGGGTATAATTTTTTCGGGAAACATGTACAATTTAAAATAAAACGAGTGTACTTGATGATTATTTTATTACTAAGGGAAAAATTCAACAATTATTATCTTTTATTGAAATCGAATGTTTGATAAGGAATATTGTTTAAAAAATAAATAAATCATTAGATATATGAGGAATTGATTGGATATGTATGACATAGTTGTACCCCAATTATTGATATCCCTCGATACATCAGTAGTCACATGAGAAGAATCAATTTCAAATTATATATGATTTTACCTAATATCTTATAAACAACATTGTGAATGGTCATGATGATAAGGGCACGAAGTACATATGAAAAATCATGTTAAATACATTATAATTTCACTTATTTATATACATGTATTATATATCTTGTAGTTTTTTACTTAACCCTATTTGTGGATGATGTTCATTCCCGGTTTATAGATAAGATGTCATGTGTTTCAGTTACATAACATATCATGTTTATTTTTTCATATCTAATTATAGAAATGGAATGTGTGATCAATTTTATATCATTCTATATAGATTTTGTTTATTGATTTATTACAGCTTATTTTTACTTACCCTTACTAGGCATTGGATATCACTCTTATTTTATTCATTTCCCCATGATGTGACATGGATTCCTTTTAATGCATTTATAGGATGTGGTTATTTTTATTTTTCAAGTATAATTTTTTATATCCAATTTCCAAATGTACTATGTGTATCATGTATGTGATATAGTATTCATACAATTATAAATTGATTAGAGCTTTGGTATTTAAATCTGTTTGATCATGCAAATGTTATAAATTAAGGCATCATATCTTGGGATCTAGGTTCAATAAATGTAGTAGTTATTATAGGATGTTTATTAGATACCTTGGAAACAAGATTTTGGAAACTATAGATTTGATAAAATAACCATATGTAATATTTTGGGGATAATTTCAAATGAAAAACATAGAATTTTGGTAAGGTAGATATTAGGTCAGTCTTCATAGAAATAAATTTGTGTATGGAGACTACATATGCACATTGTTGTATAAAATAAGTACCTAGGGGTAATCACTCTATCTGTTTTGTTTAGAATGACTCAAGTGAATCATAGTAAACAACAAAAACTCAATCACAATATCTGTTGTGATACTCACTGGTGATTATTTTTATGTAATTAAAAAGTACATTAACACTATTTGGAATGAATCAAAACTAAATCTTTCTGCAATGAAATCATGTTTATAACAATGATATTTTTATAAAACAATTATTTAATTTATGATATCTATTTCATTAGAATTTTCAATAAATTATGTACAATAAATTTATGATCTAAATGAGTATATTTAAATGTATATAAATAGTTCATCTAATAAATTATTGTATCAATACTCATGAGAAATGTAGATTCTTCCTATAAAGAGAGCATATATAGGTTGTATTATCACTAAGAAAGTTCAGGATATATTAGAGAATCAGAATCAGTTTATGAAACATAAACTTTCCTAAATGGAGAAACCAATTCCGTAATGATATTCTCCAATGATGAATATATTTATATAGTAGAGGCCCACATCATTTAGTGGGGTTATTAACCAAATTGCGGCACAGGAAAGGATTAATTCTTTAGAGATGATATTCACAGAAATGCAATGTGTTGAAATGGGAATGGTTAGACTTTTACTATATTATCTGAATGGTGATGTTGATCAATATTTATCATAGATATTGAATAATAGGAAGGAAGAGGAAATAGAACAAATGGAATAGAAATTTTTAAATTAGTATTTTTTCAATAATATTTCTCTCTTGATGAAAAAACAAATATAAAGATAATTTTCCAGAGATTAATTAATAATGAGGAAATATTTTTCACAAAGAATGAAGTTACATTTACCAGTATTGAAATGTATGATATAGAATTTATATGCAATAGAAAATACATGATCAATTGCTACATGTAATATAATAAGCCATGTATCTAAAACCTGATGTTGTATCAAAATTTTTATTGACACGATTACATATTTGAATGTGATATCAAGAAAGAGGAAGAATTAAATAATTCTATTACATTAAAAAGGATGAATGAGACGAAGGGGAAGGAATATAAAATAACAAATAAACTATTGAAGTGAAAGACAGATTCTCAAAAATGTGATAAATATTGATATAGTATTCCTGGGAAATGATTTAAAGGGTTTATATCATTTTTAATGGTGGATAAAATGGTCACCAGGAAATAGAATGATATGGAAAAAATGGATAATTTATTTATTCACTCTTATTACAATTGAGAGATGAGGAATTATGAAAAATATTTCCCAAAGCGTCAAAGACTTATACCTAAAAAGAAGATAAGGGGTCATGGTCAAGAAGATATTATTAGAACAACCTAAGTAGAATGATTAAATTTTTTTATATTTTTTAATAATGGAAATATGTTGTAAATGTATTTTATTTGAGATTTTATAATTGTATTATTTATGAAATATATAAAAATTATACTGTAGTACATTTTCATTATTGATTGGAAATGATATTCTCAATTTTAAAATGAAAATTGACTCTGTAGAAAGTAAATCATTTTAAAAAAACAGATGGATGAGTGATATACAAACCGTAATATTTTACAAATAATTTGATAATGATGTTGGATAAAGGGAATATTTTTGATAATAATTTTAATTGGATACTACTAAAATCTATAGATATTGTACTAATGTGTTGTATTAAAATTTCATTTAATGATTACCAATTTATGAAATGTTTTAAGATAAAACTTGGATGTTGATTTTGAGATTTATTTATTACATCTCCCCTGATGAAACTTGTGCAATGAGATAAACTATACGTAGTTCAGCGAATAAACAATTGATAGTTTATTGCTTATAAAATACTATCATATAAAGTAATTATATTTACATACATTCCAGTAGATAAAAATAATTCATTATCTTTTGGAAATTTGTATTGAACCAAAAATTATATCCTATTATATTTATTTTTTTGTGATATCATTATCATTATTTCAAACCATTAGTTTATGTATTTATTTTCAATATACTTTTTTGAACATGTTCTATATCACTCTCAATTAGAACAATATAGTTATATTTCTTTTTCATGTCCAGTTTTCACTAATTTCCTCATAATTTAAAACCATTTTTTGTGTTTACCATTGCAATTTCCTTTCCCACTTATGAAGAATTTTTGTGACCAAACCAATTTCCAATGTTGGTTTTTCTGAATTTGTTTTGTTATTTGATATAAATCCTGGTATTACCAAGATGGTATTTAAATTTCTACAACACACTATAATTATGGTTTGGTGATTTTAACACCCCATGAATTTACTATATCCTCGTTTCGAAATGATTTAAATTTTTTTGATATCTTACAATCGAGATAACACTATGTTTAAAAAAACACTATTCATTTACATTTTTCCAAGTCAATTAAATTCTATCACGTTTAGAGAATTAAAAGTGTAAATTTACATATTTAATATCCAAAAAAATATACATTTATTCATCCAATATATGTGATATAAATAAGAAAAATCTAATTTTCCTATAAACCCTGTAGTTTTATAAAGTCACTTCTCCACCTTTTAATGAGGCTATAATTTAATATCAAGATTTTGAAAATTTAATAAATTTTGTATGGTAATATGAACTCCATTTATAAAAATGAATGATCAAAATAATATTAGGGTGATTTTTTTCAATATTTTTTGTAATGTTTCATTTTTTTGATTGTTATTGAAAAATAATGTTTTATAATTGAAAACTACATTTAATATAATATATTAAAATAATTAAATTATATATGTTTATTTAAATTATATATAGATATGTTACAAAATATATAATCAAAGTTATTTCATTTAAATCAATTTTATGATTAATGTTTGATATAAAAACATTTAAATATATAGATCATTTTTACATAAAAATTCTTTTGTTATCCTCTCTATGGGTTTAAATTTAAATTAATTTCTGAATCATTTATGATTGGAAATTCAGAAAAATGGATACCATATTAGGAATAAAAATAGTTTTTTATTTTATGTAATGTCAATGTTATTTTTGACCAAAAATATTAGTGGATGTAATTAAAATTCATTATTTTGATTAAGAGAACAATTAGATTTACACGAATGTAGACATTAATCTTGTAGGGAATATAACCTAGACACATGTCTCAAACCCATTGTATTCATGTTATTATACAATATCATCCCTTATATCAAACTTGGATCATTATTGGTGTCACGTGATTTAATCGATACATCTCAATTGTGTTTACCTTTTTATATTTACACAATGGCCACTCCTCTATAAAAAGCCACTCATCACTCTAGCTTATTCACTCGTCAAAGTCTATTTGGATCATCAAAAACCAGCCAAATAATCACCCCACTGACTTACCCTCATCCAAGGATATCATTTTAATAATCTATTCTAAAAAATATAAAATAAATATATGCTGCAATTAATTCACGATTTACATTTTATTGATGATGAAATCATAATTTATTAAATAGGAACCACAAATGAAAAGTCAAAATATAGTAAAAAAACTAAATTATTATGATAATAAATAATGGAAATAATGAAATATTACTTTCAAATAGGTAATAAAATATCATTGGATGATTATATTGTATATTAAAAAAATATTATATTTGTTATTGTGTAATTATTATTATTTTCAAAACCATTGTACACGATATTAATGGACATCCAGGCAATGAAAATGTTGGTATGTGATTTTCATCTCAATTTTTACATATATGTGATAAATTTCATATACAGCACATAATGAAGTGATTTGTGTTGCATTTGTTGTCAATGAGGCATGAAGTTGTCTTGGAATGAATGGATGTCAAGAATTGTCAAGATGTGAATGCCAAAGGTTGTGTTGGTGTTGGTGATGAAGAGAGAATGGCCATAGTACTAAGATGAATGTCACTTAGGAGATTCACTAAGTGACATAGGAGATGATGGTTTGAAACATTCTCTAAGTACATCTGACGATTGTTGAGCTGATCTTTAAGTACAAAGAACTTGTATCCTGATGATACAAAGTCACAACATTGATTAAAGACCATGCATTGTCTTCACAATGCATGAGGAGTTGAAAGGAGTTCCATCCACAACTACTAAGTGGATGAAGTGGATTAAAGAAGTCCATGCACTATCACTTAGTGCATGTGAATTTGAAGAAGATCCAATTGATCTCTGATTAGATCAATGAAGAATGTTGAAGAACATGTGTGATTTATGAGATTCAGTTGAAGAAGTCCCTCCTAAGTATTGAACACATATGGAAGAGGAGATGAAGAAGATTAAGAAGAAACCTTTTGAATTCCTTATACTGAGTGAAGATTATATGTTGAGGAGGATTAAGGAATTCTTAAGAAGTAGAGAAGGGAAGAAATGGAGAAGAAGAATGAATTGGCTTGGCATTTAGAATGGGTATTTTTCATATGGAGTACTTTGTTTTTGACAAAGTCATATTCTGTCCTTTGCCAAAAAGTAGGCCATCTCAAGCCAGCCTTAAGGGTTCAACCCTCAAGGCACATGTGGGCCTAAGGCGCCACGCCCAAGGGGGGATCCCATGTGGCCAGCCCGAGAGGCAGGGGGGCCGTATATAAGCCCCAAGGGCACGCAGTGGTGAAACCCGCGCACCCGGAGAGCATAGTGGGCGCCAGAAGCGCGCCCGCAGGAGCAGAGAGTGGGCGCAGAGCGCGCCCGCAGGGAGGACACAGTGCGGGGCGGCACCGTGAGGAGGGAAGTTCAATTGGGGTGTTGCGGCAACGGCATATTGATAAGCCGCGTGAAAACCGCGCCCCGTTTCGATGTGGGACGCGGAATTTTCTCCCGGGAGCGATCCTGGCCGCACGATCAATCGCGCGCCAGATCTCGGCCGCCCATCTAACCCGCCGCGGCCCATCCTGATCGCGACCGTCCAAATCATTGATCCGACGGCCGTGGCTCGTCTTCAACCTCGAGCCATGCCGAAGCCTCCCCGCGAGCCTCCGTCGAACCAGGAGCAACCCGACGACGGTTTTTGAGCTCCCGGCCACCTCTGAGTAAACCGAAGCCACCCTCGTGCTCGTCTGGCCATAACGAACAGGATCATGCCTAAAAATAAGCTTGCATGTAATGTATGGAGAATTTCGGTCGAGGCCGAGGCAAACGAAGTTGCCGAGGCACCGGGTTGATGTTTTGCATGAGATGGGCTTAAACAGAGCCATGCATGCGTTCTAAAACTCATGTACGTGGAGAAGGCCGAAGGTGAAGGAACCCGCGTGAAATAAAAAGAGAAAACAAGAATTGGAGAAAATCTTAAAGATCCGAAATCTTCGAGAATTTGATTTATTATCACGCGGATGATGCGAGGCAGCCTCTGCCTATAAAAATGAGGCCGAGCCCTCTGTGCTGGTTGCTGAAAAACTTGGAAGACCCGCGAGAGATCCTCTGCCTCGCGAAGTATTGTTCCGCGCATCACTTGTGCGAAGAAGCCCCGCGCAAAGAACTTGCGCGGCTGAAGGTTCCGGAGCCACCCGAGGCTTCGAAGGTCCCCTGCGCGCATTATTTGCACGACAGGAAGAGCTCTCCCTGCCCACATACTTGCGCGGCAGGAGTAGCTTGCGCGCCCAAGGTGTTATCACCCTTGTGGCTTGCACGCCTCGTGGTGTTTCATGCTGCACACCCGAGTGCTGGTGCACCTCGCGGAAGTGTTGAAGAAGAGAAGTCGCATCCTTGCGCGCCTCCTTGATGATTAAGTTCGGGTGAAGAATATCTCACCCACGGGTTAAGTGTGTGCAAGGCAGTATACCACACTTTGTGTGTGTGTGAGGTGAAGAAGGAAGGCCGAGGCCTTTGAGCCTTGTGTGCAAAAAGAACAAGAGAAGGTCGTGGCCGTGTGTGTGCATAAGGAGGAAGAACACACTTTGTGTGTGCATTTAAAGAAGAAGGTCGTAGCCCTTGTGTGGGTGCACACATTGAAGAACAAATTAAAGAATATTATTTGTGTCTGCTAAGTGAAGAGGAAGAGCACACTTGGCCGTGTGTGCATTTGAAGAGGCCGAGGGTTGTAACCTTGTGTGTGCACCAAGTGAAGACACATTTTGTGTATGCAAAATTGAAGAACAACCTACGGGTTAAGGGTGTGCAACAAGAAGAGGGAAGAGGCCAAAGTCAAGTGTGTGCAAAACAAAGAACAATTTATGTGTACATGAACAAGTAACAAAGAAGGCCGAACCTATGTGTGTGCTCTAAGTGGAGTGAACACACTTAGAAGAAGAAGAAGAAGACTCACACAAAGTATAACACACATTTAAGTGTGTAAACACATTGAACAAAGTGTGAAGATCAAGTGAGAAGGTGTGTGCTATAGTTGACTACACCCTCTGAGGGTTTATCACACCAAGAAGCAGGAAAGGAGAAGTGCATGCATGCATGCATGCACGTGCACACGTGAACAGAGCCAAATCAGTGGTGTGCATTTGAGTTGTCCAAGACCAGGACTGAGACTGAGCCAGACTGAAGTTAAAGAGATTGGTTGTCTGAGTTTTCAGTAGATTGAGAAGATCCTGATCATCACAAGTGATCAGAGGTACAGAGCAAGGCCAGCAGTCTTTATCCCAGACTGCTGAAGATACTTGAAGACCTTAAAGTGAAGAAGAGCTACTCGTGCGACTCGAGGAGCCAAGAGAAGACCCTGTGGGACTCAGGGAGAAGAAGTCTTCAGTGGGATTCTGGAGCAGGCCAGTGGGACTCTGGTAACACTGTGGGACGCAGTATAAAGACCCTCCTGTGGGACTCAGGAGAGATACGGTGGGAAGTTGTATCGACCATTGTAATACTAACAGATTATAATGGGAGAATCCATGCTTGGAGAGCATGGCAAGGATGTAGGCCTTTGGTGCCGAACCTTGTAAATCCTTGTGTCCTGTGCCTTTTCATTACTGCATTATCCGGGAAAGGTTGAGAGATACAAGAAGAGTGGATTGAGGCTTTAACCAGCCATAGAGGTTTAATTGATAAGAATCAATTAGTAAAAAGTTTTAAGGGATCACTGATTCACCCCCTCCCCCTCTCAGTGATTCACACTGATCTGGGCACTTCAATTGGTATCAGAGGGAGGTTCCCTCTAAAAGATCCAGGGGAGTCTTTATGAAGTGCAGATTTGAGGAAATGAGTGACCAGCCTCAAATGGAGATATCTGCCAAGACTCAGAAAAATAGAAAGAAGAAACAGGCCAAGAAGATGAAGAAAGCCTGTCCTAGCTGTGATGAAGTTGAAATAATGAATGATCTTCAGAGTGCACTCAAATATCTTCAGAAGACAGTTCCCATGGAAGTGGCAAAGTGTATAGCTACAGGCATCCATGATCTTCATGAAGAAAAATCACAGTTAGAAGAAGAAGCCAATTCTCTGGAAGTCCAATTGGCTAAAAGGGTTGGCATAACCAACACTCTCAGAAAGCTGGTAAATGCCAAAGATGAAACATTATCTCTTTGCAATGAAATATATGAAGACACTGCTGAAGAATTGCAGAGAATCCTTTCTGAGAAAGAATTATTTAAAGTAATAATCAAAGATGTTTTCCATGCACTGGAAAAGAGGCACAAAGTGTCAATGAATGTCAGAGATGCTCAACTCGAAGACAAAGTCAAGATAGTGAAGGAGCTTGACAATTCATTGCTAGAATTGAAGAAGGTGCATGAAGACCAGATAAAACAGCTGGAAGAGAAATGGGAAGGAAGGCTAAGAACTGTTGAGGATGAGAAGAACTCCCTCAATATGAAATGCTTAGAACTAGAGGTGATATTGAAAAATCTGCAATCACCCAAAGCTGAAGCCTCCCAGTCAGCTGAAAGATGACATGTTGCTACTCAAGTATGCTTTGAGCAGGATGATTCTAAGAGAAAGACATCCTCTAATAAAAGTGCAACATCTTCTAGAAAGAAGGTACCATCCATACCATCTTGTACTGATGCTTCTAATTGTGTTTCCACAAAAAGTGCAGGATGGAAAAATAATTCCAAACAAGTATGGATGAAGGCAGTAAAGAAGAAGAGCTCTCCTGAAACAGCACAACAGGTCATGAAAAGTACCCTACAATCAGAAGGACTGAAAAGGTCAAGATTCGTGGGACAATGCTGGTGTTGTAACAAGTATGGGCATTGTGCAAAGGATTGTTGGTACAATCCACTCAATGTCAAAGCACAAAGGAAGCCCATGCCAAGGGGGAGCAAGCCAGAAGAAAAGAAGCAGCATCCACAGGTCCAGAGACATCTGTTTACTGCTAACAGATTTGGATTGCTTGACAACATCTGGGATGTTTGCAAAAGTGTTCAAAATGATACATGTCAATCTCCAACTGTATCCAGAGCTCAAAAGAAGAAAAGATCACAGAACCTGGCTCAGAAAGAATCCTTGGGAAGCAAGAAGAAAGTGGAAGATGCTCCCAAGAAGATTTTGAAAAAGGAAGAGAAGACCTTGGAGTCTAAATCCAAGAAGGGTGATGCATCCATAAGGACCACCAAGAAGAAATGCTTCTACTGTGGCAAGAAAGGACATATCATGGATCTTTGTGAACAAGCCATGAAATTCAATAGAGGCAGACCGAACTCAAACAGACAATCAATCCAAAAGAAGCAGAAGGGATTGATTGAAAACAAGTTGCCTAAGAGAGGTAGCTTGACAGCATCAAAGGAACCATGTGGAATATCCAGAACTGAGGCCACACTTCCAAATGATTTACTAGTCATATGGCCAAATCAGTTGCAACTTGCCAAAGATCTGCAAAGAGCTGAAGATGAAGTTCTGGCAATTGCTAAGGCAAAAGGGAAGAAAAATATTTCACATGAAGATGTATTGAGATCCACAGCAGCACAAACATCATTGAAGATCAAATGTGCAAGTGTGAAGACTGGTGAAAATGGGACATCTCGGTTGAGAGAATCTTCTCAACCTTGTTGTTCACATTGATGAACCAAGGAGGTTCCATCTTATTCCCTTATACATTGGTATTTACATGTGCTAACATTGCAGGGAATTGAAGATGATGATCATTCTCATCTGGAGGATGGTTTGGAAAGAATGGAGTGCACCCCTTGAGGGGGAGCTAATCTGAAGAAGATGGGATTCTTAGATTAATACCATCTTGAGAAAAGTGAAGGTATTCCAATCATACTTTCATCCCTTGTTTCTTAATTGAGTTTATCTTGTCAATTAAGGGGAAGTATGGATTGAAGACAAATGGATGAAAGGGGGAGCTTTATCTTTGCACTGAACTTTCAAATGAGTTTTGTGAAGTATGTGCAGGATTTAGCAATTCATTGGTATATCTGAAAAATTTTCAAACCCCTGAAGCATGATCTCACATGTATAGTGAATGTTGGACAGCATTGAGTTCCTTGGTTACATCATTCTTGTTTTCTACACCGGGTTAGCCCAAGTAGACTTAGAGTTGATCTACTAAAGGTTCTTTGCTAAAGAAGAACATGTGACATCATCCCTCTCTTAGTGTTTTTCAAGAGAATACTATTCAATGGGAGGAAGTGATATTTTGAAGAGAACCACACCACACCTTTGCATTTGATTGCCAATAAGGGGGAGAAATATTGGAACACATATTGACCCATTCATATGTGCTGAAGGAGTGTATTGACAACAAATACAAAGGGGGAGATTGAAGTGCATTGTGTTGCATTTGTTGTCAATGAGGCATGAAGTTGTCTTGGAATGAATGGATGTCATGAATTGTCAAGATGTGAATGCCAAAGGTTGTGTTGGTGTTGGTGATGAAGAGAGAATGGCCATAGTACTAAGATGAATGTCACTTAGGAGATTCACTAAGTGACATAGGAGATGATGGTTTGAAACATTCTCTAAGTACATCTGACGATTGTTGAGCTGATCTTTAAGTACAAAGAACTTCTATCCTGATGATACAAAGTCACAACATTGATTAAAGACCATGCATTGTCTTCACAATGCATGAGGAGTTGAAAGGAGTTCCATCCACAACTACTAAGTGGATGAAGTGGATTAAAGAAGTCCATGCACTATCACTTAGTGCATGTGAATTTGAAGAAGATCCAATTGATCTCTGATTAGATCAATGAAGAATGTTGAAGAACATGTGTGATTTATGAGATTCAGTTGAAGAAGTCCCTCCTAAGTATTGAACACATATGGAAGAGGAGATGAAGAAGATTAAGAAGAAACCTTTTGAATTCCATATACTGAGTGAAGATTATATGTTGAGGAGGATTAAGGAATTCTTAAGAAGTAGAGAAGGGAAGAAATGGAGAAGAAGAATGAATTGGCTTGGCATTTAGAATGGGCATTTTTCATATGGAGTACTTTGTTTTTGACAAAGTCATATTCTGTCCTTTGCCAAAAAAGTATGTCATCTCAAGCCAGCCTTAAGGGTTCAACCCCCAAGGCACATGTGGGCCTAAGGCGCCACGCCCAAGGGGGGATCCCATGTGGCCAGCCCGAGAGGCAGGGGGGCCATATATAAGCCCCGAGGGCACGCGGTGGTGAAACCCGTGCACCCGGAGAGCATAGTGGGCGCCAGAAGCGCGCCCGCAGGAGCAGAGAGGGGGCGCAGAGCGCGCCCGCAGGGAGAACACAGTGCGGGGCGGCACCGTGAGGAGGGAAGTTCAATTGGGGTGTTGCGGCAGTGGCATGTTGATAAGCCGCGTGAAAACCGCGCCCCGTTTCGATGTGGGACGCGAAATTTTCACCCGGGAGCGATCCTGGCCGCACGATCAATCGCGCGCCAGATCTCGGCCGCCCATCTAATCCGCCGCGGCCCATCCTGATCGCGACCGTCCAAATCATTGATCCGACGGCCGTGGCTTGTCTTCAACCTCGAGCCATGCCGAAGCCTCCCCGCGAGCCTCCGTCGAACCAGGAGCAACCCGACGACAGTTTTTGAGCTCCCGGCCACCTCTGAGTAAACCGAAGCCACCCTCGTGCTCGTCTGGCCATAACGAACAGGATCATGCCTAAAAATAAGCTTGCATGTAATGTATGGAGAATTTCGGTCGAGGCCGAGGCAAACGAAGTTGCCGAGGCACCGGGTTGATGTTTTGCATGAGATGGGCTTAAACAGAGCCATGCATGCGTTCTAAAACTCATGTACGTGGAGAAGGCCGAAGGTGAAGGAACCCGCGTGAAATAAAAAGAGAAAACAAGAATTGGAGAAAATCTTAAAGATCCGAAATCTTCGGGAATTTGAGTTATTATCACGCGGATGATGCGAGGCAGCCTCTGCCTATAAAAATGAGGCCGAGCCCTCTGTGCTGGTTGCTGAAAAACTTGGAAGACCCGCGAGAGCTCCTCTGCCTCGCGAAGTATTGTTCCGCGCATTACTTGTGCGAAGAAGCCCCGCGCAAAGAACTTGCGCGGCTGAAGGTTCCGGAGCCACCCGAGGCTTCGAAGGTCCCCTGCGCGCATTATTTGCGCGACAGGAAGTGCTCTCCCTGCCCGCATACTTGCGCGGCAGGAGTAGCTTGCGCGCCCAAGGTGTTCTCACCCTTATGGCTTGCGCGCCTCGTGGTGTTGCATGCTGCACACCCGAGTGCTGGTGCACCTCGCGGAAGTGTTGAAGAAGAGAAGCCGCATCCTTGCGCGCCTCCTTGATGATTAAGTTCGGGTGAAGAATATCTCACCCACGGGTTAAGTGTGTGCAAGGAAGTATACCACACTTTGTGTGTGTGTGAGGTGAAGAAGGAAGGCCGAGGCCTTTGAGCCTTGTGTGCAAAAAGAACAAGAGAAGGCCGTGGCCGTGTGTGTGCATAAGGAGGAAGAACACACTTTGTGTGTGCATTTAAAGAAGAAGGTCGTAGCCCTTGTGTGAGTGCACACATTGAAGAACAAATTAAAGAATATTATTTGTGTGTGCTAAGTGAAGAGGAAGAGCACACTTGGCCGTGTGTGCATTTGAAGATGCCGAGGGTTGTAACCTTGTGTGTGCACCAAGTGAAGACACATTTTGTGTATGCAAAATTGAAGAACAACCTACGGGTTAAGGGTGTGCAACAAGAAGAGGGAAGAGGCCAAAGTCAAGTGTGTGCAAAACAAAGAACAATTTATGTGTACATGAACAAGTAACAAAGAAGGCTGAACCTATGTGTGTGCTCTAAGTGGAGTGAACACACTTAGAAGAAGAAGAAGAAGACTCACACAAAGTATAACACACATTTAAGTGTGTAAACACATTGAACAAAGTGTGAAGATCAAGTGAGAAGGTGTGTGCTATTGTTGACTACACCCTCTGAGGGTTTATCACACCAAGAAGAAGGAAAGGAGAAGTGCATGCATGCATGCATGCACGTGCACACGTGAACAGAGCCAAATCAGTGGTGTGCATTTGAGTTGTCCAAGACCAGGACTGAGACTGAGCCAGACTGAAGTTAAAGAGATTGGTTGTCTGAGTTTTCAGTAGATTGAGAAGATCCTGATCATCACAAGTGATCAGAGGTACAGAGCAAGGCCAGCAGTCTTTATCCCAGACTACTGAAGATACTTGAAGACCTTAAAGTGAAGAAGAGCTACTCGTGCGACTCGAGGAGCCAAGAGAAGACCCTGTGGGACTCAGGGAGAAGAAGTCTTCAGTGGGATTCTGGAGCAGGCCAGTGGGACTCTGGTAACACTGTGGGACGCAGTATAAAGACCCTCCTGTGGGACTAAGGAGAGATACGGTGGGAAGCTGTATCGACCATTGTAATACTAACAGATTATAATGGGAGAATCCATTCTTGGAGAGCATGGCAAGGATGTAGGCCTTTGGTGCCGAACCTTGTAAATCCTTGTGTCCTGTGCCTTTTCATTACTGCATTATCCGGGAAAGGTTGAGAGATACAAGAAGAGTGGATCGAGGCTTTAACCAGCCATAGAGGTTTAATTGATAAGAATCAATTAGTAAAAAGTTTTAAGGGATCACTGATTCACCCCCTCCCCCTCTCAGTGATTCACACTGATCTGGGCACTTCACATAATTATTTAGTGTGGTGTATATAATACCATTTATTAAATAGTATATCATTAGTCCTTTCATATTCAGATTATTTAATGTCCTTTTTTGCATTATATCTTCTAAGGGGTTTTTTAGATATGAATATTACCATGTGGTAAAATTAATCTTTTCAATATCATTCTATTTTGTGATTCTTAACATTCTCATAAAAATTCCACTTATTTATGAACATATTACGTTGTAGATTAAATTTATTTGAGATATATATACTCTTATGTGATGGGTATAATTATTTCCAAAAAATATATACCATTTCTATATACAGTGAGTTTTAATAACTCTATTTCTCTATGATTTATTTTTAGAAAGTCTTTAGGAAAATTTTAAGTCCAAGTGCAGAGACAGCATGAGATTATTGGGAAATCTATGATTTGAATGATTCATATAAAGATGGTAATTTTATATTAGTATTCATGCATTACATTTCTAAAATAGTGAAATGAATTTTCGATGGTGACAATATCAGAAATATGAGGGCACCGTTGAGATTAAAGAACTGGATATACCCATGGCATGATATTACATTAGTCAACGTGATTCTTGATTGAAAAAAATGAGAAATATTTAACTATAAATAAACTAATTAAATAAAATGATTTTACATTTCAAATCCAAATAACTCATAAATGGAAACACAGATTAGAAATCTCATACCACTATTGAGTTTATAAGGGGGTTTTTCCATTGGAGAGGGCTAGAATTGGTTTGCACGAGTTGGTAGTGAATGTTATGGTTTGGATGTAAACATCATCAATATATATATATACAAATATATTTTATTCTTTACACAAAGATGTGTTTTCTTTTAAAATGTTTTTTTCATAGAATACCGGGTTTCCCCCATAACCTTTTAATTCATCTATGCGAAGGAGATAGAGATCTCTAGATGAACAATGAAAGATCATGGATTATAAATTATCGATGAACCTTAGATTCGAAAGATCATCACCTAGGTCAACAACATGGTGATCTTTCTTCCACAGATATAATATCGAATCATGTTAGAAAAATTGTGGTTTTATTTTTTCCATATTAATTATTCCATGATGAAAGAGGATGAATCAAAAAACATATTATCCAATAGATCAATCATTGTCGTATTATGGGCCTTACCATTGTATGCTTTTTATGATAGAATGATCATCGGTTTATTTGTTGATTTATGATTATCATTCTAACAGAAATGTACCATGTTTGACATGAATTTCGATCATGGTTTGTTACTATTGTTTGATTTATTGTTTTCTCTATACGTTTGTTGTTTTTCAATGGAATTTATTGTGTGGCCCGTGACTCTACATGTTTTAATTGATTGGTCGTTTCATTCTTGATCCATGGTGTAATGATCTGATATCGTCGATTTGGGATCGACATGGCATGATGAAAATGTGATGATTACGGTGATGGTTGTAGCAATGTATTTCAAGTAATATATCTGTTTTAGTTACTTTTCGTCCAAATGGATCAATAAGATTATATAAGCCTAGGTAATTTAAAAAATAATCCCAAGGATCATATGCATGCATTATTTGTTGAAAACATTGCACCAGTTGTGAACAAGATCCCCGTGAAAGGGTCCACCTGTGCAATGGCAATGGTTGCTACGTGAGAAAGAGAACACATACACTTGTGGTGCACATTGCAACAACACCATCCATATTAGCACATAGTGGGTCACCAAATCAACAATTGGGGTACATGGCTTGGGCAGGCTACATGCAGTGAGGGGGGTGGGACCAGATGCATGCGGGCCAGACTGGATGGAGGTGGATGCTCCAGTATCCCGTAGGCTAGACCCAGCAGCCCATGCCAGTTCGGGCTTGACTCGACCAGGCCGAGTTGACTGGACAGGGTTAGGTTTACTGGTAGGAAAAATCAGGTTCGGTTGTTCTCCTAAATGGACATATCATTCCACAGGAGTGTCTTATTAATGATCCATCAACAGTGTTTTGACACTTGCTACAATGAATTCATATTGAGATGGCAAGGTGGGTTTTGTAGGATCAGAAGAGTTATAGAGTGCACCCATGGTATTTTTATAAGAGGGTTTGATATAGGATCTCATACCCATCACAGGTGATGACCCGTATTCTAATGTCAGTTTTATTATCCTAGTTTTTAATGTTGACTCAGTGGGTTGCTTCATATATCACACAAGGAGACCCAACCAATCCTTAATTTTTTCGGGCACCTTATATAGGGCTTCTGGACAACTTGTGAACAAAATTTACTTTAGATCCATTCCCTTATCTAGTATTATGTTTCCAGTAGGGAAAGGAGACCCCCTAGTGAGTCGTGGGCATTGAGGACCCCTTATCTACATATCAAAATCATATTATTTATATTCTACACTACTAGACATTATGTAGGTTCTTTGGAAAGTTGATAATTTATGGATGTGACTTGGTGACTACATGACTTGGGAGATGCATGACTTATCAAAACATCATGTGTTATCGATACACAATGTGTTACTAACACTCCATTTTTTACCGAAACTCTTTGTTTTATCAAAAATAAATTTTATAGAGAGACATGATGTATCTGGGAAACTACCAGACTAGTAAAGACAATGTGTCTCATGGATACTTTTAGTATTCCTATTCTATGTTCTTTATGTCAGATAGTTTGTGGAGTGGTATCCCCCACAACGAGTGTGATATGAGCAGAACCATGTACCTGACATTTGATTATACCTTGATTCATGGAATCCATTATGAATATACATGGATGTTCTTGTAATATGTGTATTAAAAATATTCCTTTGTTTAACTGACTGTATTTTCTTGGGGATGTTTTAACTACGGTCTTTTAAATTATGTTTCAGTATGTCCAACAAATTATTTTTTTACTCTCACTTTCTTGGGATTTTTAGTCACATGTTGTGTCTTGTTCATACTGTTGACACTTTAATAGAATCCTTGGTGGAATAGAACTTGTTGTTGCATAGAGAGAGACCATTCAGTTGAGGTGGTCTCATGGTTCATCATATCGTTGTTCCTGTTACTACCCTTCTAGTGGGGATTTCAACATATAGGTTTTAATACCATGGGTTATAGACTCTTTCTTTTTTATTGGATTTTATAGTAGACCATTTTTAATTTACTTCACTTTACATTTATATTTTACACTGTATATGGTATCAATGTGTATGCATATATTTTTTACTTAGTGTTTTTAAATTTGTGTATTTTTTTATTAGAGATTTATCCGTGTGTGCATTTACATAGGAAAATGCCACCAATTTGATTGATATTCCTACTCAATCAAAGTCTTCATCCCTTTGGATTTTTGGTGGGGTGCTTGGTGTAGTCAATTCACGTGACCCTCTAGGACAGTTCATGATAGAGTGGTATCAGAGAGTTCAGTTCTACATTAGGAATAGGAGTTTGTGTGAATGGTTTGCTAAAAAAATGTTAACTGTTTTGATTTTTTAATTCAGACTAGGGACTCTAGTGTTGGTGGGACATCCGACTTATCCATACACCATGACTCTGAACACCTTATTTTCATCATGGATATTGAAAACAATGATTTCATGGAAAAATAAATGTACATTCATCATATTAGAATGGGTTGTGTTTTCCATGTCCTTCATCAAATATCCCACTAGGTATACTATTTGGACCATGATACATCTTGTCTTCTTCTGGATGTATTCATAAGGCCTACTAGTGAGGTTTCTACAAAAGGATCTTGTGTTAGACCTGATGATTCATGATTTATCCCTTTATGGAGCCTTTTATAAAGAATTTTATCTTCAGGATGGGTTTTAGGTGGTGTATTCTCAAATTGACTAGTTTGCAGAAACAACTCATGTGGTTCAAGAGGATGCAGATTTCTTGGGGGAGTCATGGAAGGTTGTTTTGGTGCTGTATGTTGATATACAGGGTCCAAACGTATATTATAGTAATATATAGAATCAATCACCTAATATACAGGGTCATCAGGGCCAATACATAGTAGCTACATAATCAAATATGTAGAACATGTGGTTTCATTATGTGATTGTATTTATGTTTTTGAATATTTATTTTAATATTAAATGATTTTTATTTTTATAATATATTAGAATATTAAATGCAATATTTTTGACATTAAATTGGTAGTGGAGGCTATTGTGTATTATGAAATAAATATTTTATGGGTCATATGATAATATATTATTTTATGGTAGAAACTCCTAATTTTTTTATATGATGTAATTTATAAAATTGATGATGTTAATGCAACTTAATTATAAAATAATAATCATTCATAAATATTCAAAATATTGTATGGACGACATAATGAAAATTATATTAGTAGCATCTGTAGTTCATTTATTGTTTTTATTTAAATTGGTCATATTATGTATTTCTATTATAGGTGGATCACATAAGGATTTAATGGTAACCCATAAATTACATATGGGAAAATATTTTTTTATGAACACATTTCTATTTATATCCATTTCCTTGCATTCTATTATCATAATCCCAATAAAAATTAATAAATGAAGAAGACCGTTTTTCATTTGATAATAAATCGACTGTGTGTAATAATTATTATTAGATAATAATTTTATGCGGGATAAATTGTAACAAGATATGAGAGGAAACACAATAAAAAATTTACCTATAAGAATAATAAACTACATTATTGATGTATAAAAATGGTTAAAGTGTAATTCATGATGATTAGGCTTCAAAAAACCTACAAAAATGTGGATGTGATCATAGATTTTTATTTAAGATAAGATTATGATACTAAATGGGAAGATAAACTAGGATTTAATGATTTGTAAATGGTCAAAATATAATTTTTTTTAGTCTTAATATTAATTATTTCATAAAATATTTATTTCATATGTTTTTGAACCATTGAGATGTTTGGTTGAAAACTCAACTTACCTGGTTTCTTTGATAAAAAAATGGGGTATCCTTGTGTGGTGATTTATTTGTTGACATTAGAGTCTGAATCCAATGTCAATACACTATCGGGAAAGTGTCATTAGAATAGGATTGAATTAGAATTTAAGTGGATAATGATTAGTTAAAAAATATTAATTTATATAATATCATATTCAGTATGTGAGTTAATTGGTTAAGTCTATAATTATTGTTTTCATGTTATTTTAATTTTAATTTTTTTGGAGGGTTTAGGTTTTGTTGATTTTTTTGATTTCATAGATGGATTTTCATTTAGACTATGATTTTCATGAATGTAATATATTGGAATATTGTATTGTTTAGTGTTGTTGGTCAACCTGTATTGATGGAGATGATATAGGTAATTTTGGTAAACCGAAGTAGAGTGACTGAGTGTAATGAATCTACATTTTATATATAAAATTCCCATTTTGTTTAAGTTTAGTTTCTTATTATGTATTATTGTTATACAAAACAAACATAGTTCTGGGGTTTTATTACATTTTATTGGATTTAAGTCCCCTTTAGGAATCTTAACAATTGAATCTATACCCACTGAATAGAGATAATATGATCAGTATAAATATAGGTTTTTGAAAAATCCAATTGACATTGGAAAAGTTATGGCATCAACCTGTTGGATCTTACTGAATGAAGAAAATATATCAATGTATCCATGGGATAGAGAATTAATGGGATTTTACCTTTACCTTGACTTTAATATTATCTAACATATGAAGAATGAATGAAACCATTTTTGAGATATGTTCAAGATCATTGAGAGAACCACCCAATCCATGTATTCCAGACCACACCATGACAATCTCACAATCACAAACCTTACCCTTATGTTGTTTTTAGGATTAATAAATTATTATTTTTCAAGACAATAATAATATTAATATGTTTATTTTATAGAATACATGATTATATTTACATCATATTATTAATAATTTGTAAATGGGTTTGATATTGATACAATAAAAGAAAAAAATTATTTTTGGTAATAATAAAAATAAATTAAGGAATATATTTTCATGAATTAATGTATTTTTGAAATAAAAAATATTTTTATCGAATATTATTAATATATAATGTTTATAAATGTTAATATAATCTTTAGGATGTCAAATGTAATTTATGTAAGGGTTCAAAAACATTTATTATTAAAAAACATAGTATTCCTCAATAAATGAGGCTTCAAATTTCAAATGTGAAAATTCAGATATTATATTTTTTTTGATAAAATGAATATTTTCATGGATCAAAACATTGAAATTATCCAATAGTAAATTTTTTTATAATTTTCTAAGAATGTTGAATTTTTGGGTATAAATTAAATACGGTATAAATATAATGTGTATTATGAAAACATATTAAACAAAAAATGATATAATAAATATGATAATGGGTATCCATGACCAATTATATGTTTCTTTTTTAAACTAAATTAATTTAATGTTAATTTTCATAATTTTATAATTCTATTTTGACTCCTCTAAAACATATAATATATTTTATGATTTTAAAATAATTTCATTAAGAACATTACTCATTTACACATCACCATGGATAATATTATAATTTTATTTTCCAATATAAATATAATATAATAAAACATATCCCACATTGGATTTAATAATTACAAAAAACAAAGGTACAATTCGTTTTTTTGATTACTTATGTATATAAGTTCAAAATCCAATGTTGGCGAAAAAATAATGAATTCCCCAATACTTTCCTATATAAAAAACCCCATATCACTAATAAAATCACTCAATAACCCTAAATAAAATCATCAATTTATCCTACATTCTCTATATTCCTCTGATGGTTCCCCTAAGCACTCATGTAGCTCCTTAGATTCATTTGATATCACCCTCTATTCTTTTTATTTGTGTGTGTATTTTATGTTTTGACTATGAAATTTCATTTTTTTCATGATTGGGGTTTGTTTTTATACATTATTTTTACTACAAATATCAATTACATGTTACGAGAATTCCCTTTTACACTCATTTGTCCCTCCAATGATCCGTTATGTACACTTGTTAGCAGGCTACAATTTAGTAAGTGATCTTCTAATTCTTCTCTTTTCTCAAGTATTTCCATTATATTATGTCTTTCATGTCCATTTTATAATGTTTTTATATATTCCACTATACTACCCTAATGTTAAATTTTATTATAATGTAATTATAGAGACATTTACATTCACTTAGACAACCCGTGTAAATATTTCCACACTCGTTATGCTGTAAAATTTTTAGGAAGATTTTACACGCTAAACAAATGTGTAGTGTATACCTGTACAAATTTTCATTCAAGTGTGTTCATCTTTATCAATATCAAATTTTTTTATTAGGTACTGAATTATATGTCTTCCAAATTTTTTATCATGGAATAATGTTTGATGATAAATGTATCTAGGTTGTATGATCTATCTGGCATGCTTATACATGTGAATGAAGTAAAAGTGACTATTGGGCATAAAATTATATTTCACTCTAGTGAATTGGGAAATTAATTAGTCTCATGATACCTCGTGAAATTGAATATAGAGTTAACCTAACCTATCATATTAATGTTTCTATTTTTATTTCATTTCAATTAGCCTTGACCTATGTTTATGAGGTCAGGTTTTATGTGGTTTCCGCATTTCTCATGTTGGTGTTATGTTGTCGTGTTTTATCTTTCCCCATTGTTAATTTTTATGTTTCTATTCACTATTATGTCTCAATTATAACCTATTTTCAATAATTTAATACTTTGTTCCTGTTATTCTAGGATTTATCCCTTACAAGAATTTATATCCCACTTGTTTCTTATGTATGTCCCCAGGTTATCTAATGAGGTTTTAATTAAGAAGTAATATTATGATAATATTAAGTATGTTATTGATAATGGAGATGTATTCCCAATTTTAGGTTGTTATTTAATATACATAATTCCAAAATACACTATAAACCTCATCCTTCTAGTTTATATTATGTGTAATCTTATGTAATAAATTTTAATTAAATTTGTAAGAAAGATAAGGGTTGTCATATTTGGTATTAAATGAAGGTTTCAATTTTTGGATTATTATTAGAAAACTGAAATGAAATCTATAGGGAAAATAATAGAAATAATAAAAAATCCTTATATATTGTTAATGTGTAGATAATGTGGTTTCCAATCAAATATATCACATTTTTGATACTACATGTTGTTATGGATTTGGAAAATATGTTCATAGTGATAAAACCCAAAAACTCAACATTGAGATAGGCTTGAATAGAAACTTGTGCATAAAAAAGGACATACTAAACCCCTGGTTTGATACTCTTGGATAAATAATTTGGTAAATTCAAAATTTCATTACGAATCATTACTGCAAGAACAATATATTTACATAAGTGTCTATGTTAGAAAACTGATCATATATTTCATATACTGAAGCATTGAAATTCATAAGTTGTGGAATAAATGTCACGTATGGGTTATACATTTAATTACATTAAATTAAAATTTTTGTGATAAAAAATTATCATCACATATTTTCAAGTTATTATAGACAATTAATTAGAAATGGAGGAACTGTGTAAAAAACCAATGTGAAGGGAAATGGTATGACTACCCAAATGAGATGTCCAAATAGATGTGAGTAGGAATAATGAAATTTTTTTCAATTACCTCATAGTTGATTTAGATTATAAATAGTATCATAGATAGGTAAAAGCACCCAAATTCCACTAAAAATGAAGAAGCTATAATGAAGACCATTATGCGAAAAAGATCATTAACATTCAAAGGATAATCTAATCTTTTAATCCCTAATCAATAGATCAACACCATTATAAGGATATAATATATCCTTCATTTTTTTGATCTAGGGAATGTTATGCTGGTTGATTATCATATAAAAGGTTAATTTGATCAGTTTTGGAAAATGTTCAAGAATACAAAGTCTGAGCATGTGACCAATGTGATGGGGTGGAAGTAGTTCTGTTATAAAATCGATTAATATTTTCCTCACACTCCACCTTAATGTTGAAAGGGATTCATTGAATCAAGAAAAAATAAGATGAATATATCATGGTATTTAAGGGAAAATGCAATAAAAATTCCTGATACGTATTCTCCATTGTTCATACCCATGAATGCAATGTTTACTATTTCTTTTGTGAGAAAAAATATAGTCTATAAAAAGCCACGACAGTCATAGATATTTATAGTTTGAGTAAAATTTCTATCATTACCTCAATATTTAAGGGGATATCAGTGAATATCAAGGGTATTCGAGGATAATGATGTAGAAACTATATTTTATTAATAGTAGTGAAATGGATAAATAATATCATGCTATAGAATTCAATCATCAAACTTGTCAAATGTGTTGAAAGAAGAACCCTTGAAATTTCTTATCGGGGATGACTAATGAATTCTATGCAGGAATGAAGAAAACCTACTGTGATATTTGGGATATCAAAAACCTACTAATGGGATGAACGAAATTAATGATCCTTTCAACCCACAGTTCATTGTTCATCATTTCAATTACAAGATGAATCGTCTTTTTTCAAACCAATTGAATAAACAATGTGTTTCTAAAGACAACCAACAACCACCAATGTAGTAGGGGTGGGTATATTCCATCTCATCCAAGGAGGTTAATTTTTATAATATAGTGGTGTGATGAAAACCATTTTTCCATTAATGAACATTAAACATATATTTTATTCTAATTACACACATTCCTTAATATCATTCAATATTAGTATAACTTTTCAAACACCTCTAAAAAATAATTGATGTAGAGATGTCAGTGAAAATGGGAAATTAGAAAATTATTTCATTTCAAGTATATAAATAATCCCCTATCATATTTTGTGGGAATAATTTCTCAAAACACCATATAATACTCCACTTATTGGATGTTGAACAAATTGTGGGTATTGATAGGAATTCCTATTATGGAGATAAAAAAATTGTGACAAGGAATGATTCCTTTTATCATGAATAGGCCCTTAATTATACACATGTTCAAATATGAGGACGAATCAACGTTAAAATAAACATCTAAAGAATGGATATTAATTACCAAAGAAGAAGTGTATCTATGTCAAATGACTGAGTAAAATGAAATTATCTGACACTAAACCATTACATTTTTTATGTAATATGATGATGTGTTTCATGAATATTTCATTTTCTCTTTCTTAGATGTGAGGTTAAATTTTCAATCAATCTTATGCATGGGGCATTAAAATTATCCAATAATGTGTATAAAATTACAATTTTGAAACATGAGGAGATAATGAATCCACTACATGAGAATATAGATAATGGGATCATAATGAAAATTGGTTCAACTTGGGGTTCCCTAGTCCACTTAATCATGAAAACGGATTGACTATGGTGAATATTCATAGATTATCAAGAGCTCAAATAGATCAGGATAAATAAAAAGTATCCTCTACCATGTCTTTAAGACTTATTTGGTTAGCTATTTATAGAATAATACTTCTATATGGAGAATCATTGACATGGATATTATCATTTATGTGATATAAAGGAGGATATCCCCTAAAGACTTTTCATTAAATTTATGTGATCTATGATTTCAATGTAATATGTTTTGAACAATTAAATTTTATATAGATATTCATGGGAATAATGAATTGTTTCTTTAGAGACTACCTCTATATTTTTTAGGTAGTTCTTAAATATTAAATTCTAGTATACTCCAAAATCATGAGGATAATAAGGAGCATCTAAGAACTGTGATAAAATATTTATTTATAGTGAATATTTATGAAAAGTAATGAAATTGTGATTTAATTTTGGGGGAATATTATAATATAAAATTGGATATATATTGAGCCTTTAAAGACAGATGCAATTTGAGGAAGTCTATGGCCAAAAAATATGATAAAAATACCTAGTTTCCTATGGTTTGTTGGGACTATCATATAATTGTGAGATATTTCTCACAATTGAGATACCCTAAAAAATGATAAATAAAATGAAATTTTATATTGTTTGGAACAATTTATGTGAATATATATTGAATGAGATGATAAATATGAATATCAATTCACTTTTACTTATGCCACCCCAATATGGGGAACATTTCATATTATACATTAATTGATTGATGAAGGGTCACAGTTGCATGTTAATATAGAATGAAAAATCGATAGCCTATTCATCATGGAAATTGAAAGCTAATTAAAAGATTTATCTGAAGAAATATTTTTATTTAGTTTTATTTACCATTTCATTGAAATTTTGGTTTCCTTTTCTATTATTGTTGAATTATGAAATATATAGGGTTCACTATCGCATCAAGAATATATTTAAACAAAATATAGCTGAATATGAACAAAATAATATAGTATGAGAAGATCAAGGAATATGACATCTCAATCCACTACAATCCCAGTATTGAATAATATTTTAATGACACTCATTGTAGGATAAATCTATTAATTTAATAATTGATTATAGTCAATAAGGATGCTGTAGACAATGCAATCAAAATGGAACATTCATTACCAATCCTTTCACAAAAGATCTCTCAGTAAACCATTCTAGATAAGATAATGGATTCTCAAAGAGTTGATTTTAGAATTCATAAAAAAATAGTATCTATATGAAAAGGTAAGTACTTATATATAAATGTTAATGAATAATGACATTGATATTTGTGTCAAACAATTGTGTACCATCAAATCATTTGTTTTAGAAGGAGCAACTTGATGACACTTCGTCCACAACCTTGTCCATAATCAAAGGATCAAAAATATGTATCTAGAAATTGGTTACCACTATTGGTGGGACAATATGAATATTGTGATCATATAATATACATCAATATGTATTGTATGTCACTAGTGAACAATGAATGTAAAAAATTTAATGGGATGCTGGAAACATTGCCTATTACTATAGGAAAATTCAAAAACATTACAATGGAATTTATACAGTGCCCCTGCGTTTATTACATTACTTTTACATCATTTTAATGATAATAAAAATAAATAATTAAACTATTAGGATCCAATGTTTTAGTCTCAAAAGAAAAATTGGACCATACATGAAATTTACAAAATAAAGAAAACAAATTTATTTAGTTCCTTATTCCCTAACTTCTTATTAGATATTGAATTCTCCGCAGTAGATGTAGTAACCTGAGGATATACATAATATATGGGGGACATAAAATCACAATAAGAGGATATGTAAGAACCTCAAACAATGTAACATGGGGTGAGCAGTACATCTTCATCATCAATAAATAATTAGAGTAATCATTAGGTAGTGGCATGAATTATGGATACACACAAAAATAGAACATATGGTCTTAGTGGTCAAAACCACACATGGTTATAAACATACATATAATAATGTTCATGCATCATTTCAGTTTAACCCTTGATATTATACACATTACCCAATTAATTGGAGCAATATATAATTCCGGGCACACCCAGCACATTCAAACAATTATATTCAACATTATAATTTTGGGTGCAGCTATAACATCATAACATTTTCATTATAATGCAAGCCACATAGAATCTATATCAATCATAAAAAAATAACCCTAGGATATAATGTGTTCTATCTCATCAGATCACCTTCCAAAACAATGGGTTTCCAAAATAAAGAGGGAATATCATTCATGATAAAAGAACATTCAACCTTCAGTGAAAATAAAAAGGTCTGTTTTTTGAAAGAATATTTCTTTTGGGAAGCATTGTGTTGGAAAAAAAATCTACTGTCAAACTTGTATATCAGAAAAATGTTTGGATAATGATTAAAAAATGATTTTTATGGAGTAACCATATCAAAAATAAAGTTATTGAGGGAGAAGCTGAAGAATGAAATTTGGGTTCGAGATTTCCCCATACCTAGAATCTGACCGCTTCCATCACATTATATTCCAATATAAATAAATTATATACATTAATTAAAAATTATAAAATATTTCATAAATGAATATTCTTTCTTTGGATTTAAATATGTTCTTTTTGGGCATTTTGATAAGTTATAGAATTTAAATTCATTGTTCGAGAGTGTAAATTTTCATAGTTTTCATGAACTGTTCACATGTACACATGAATGGAAATTCTTGTAGAACATGGATAAAAAAACTTAACTAATATAACAAGTTTTTAATGATAGTCAAGGAGATTAAATGATCTTTTGATGAATAATTTTATATAAAATGTGGATGAAACATTATTTGAAATTTATTGATGATCATTTTTTGTTTTTTCGGACAGTTTTTTGATCACAACGAACTTGTTTTGTTTTATCAACTAGTATTATGATATAATGTTGTTTATAGAAAATATTATTTGTTACAAAATAAATATCAAAATATAATTTCCACCATTTATTTTTTTTCATTAATATCCTTGACTTATTTCTTGGTAAATAGAAGAGTATTTCCAATGCTATAGGTAAATGAACTCATAAGGGGAATGAATATTATTTTTATAAAAAAGGGAGGGAGGGAGGATTATAATGAATAATATTTCATTAACATGATATATTACTAGTATATCATTAATACTAGAGTAATCATGGAATTTAGATAAGAGAATATGATGATAATAAAATACATTAAATGATATTTCAAAGGAAATTGAGTGAAAATATAGTGAAGTTACCTATTGAATATATCTTCTTTGAGAGCCACTTTAGGGAGGAGGTTTTGGTTTTTAACCAGACCAAGGGATACTAGAGGAGGGGGAGGGGCTAGGGAAGATCATTGGGTAAAATTTTGAAAATGAATGACTCTTATGAGGTGTGATGAAATGAGGGTGTGAGGGGAGGTATTTATTATGGAAGGTATGAGGGTTTTCATGGTATTTTATTCATTAGATTAATATTTTTTCATAAAGAAAGAAATAGTAATGATTCTATGATAAATAATAGTAATAAGTGCTTGTGAATTATAGATATGGTTTATTACATCATTCATGATGTTCGGAATAGTGGATTAAAATTATAATATTATATATGATAAATTAATGTATTTTAATATTCATTAAATATTCAATTATTTCATAAAAATCTGAAAAAATTATCTATATTCAATTTTCAATGTCTAAAATCCAATGATGATCTCAATTTTATGAAAATAATTTTCTAAATATGTTTAATATAACAAATTATTAAAATGATAGTTTACTAGAAATTATCAAATTTTGATTTTATAACTAATTTTATAATGAATTTAAATGTTACATAAGTTATTATTAAAATATATGTCATGACCCGTCCTCGGGGCCCGTTCCGTGACTACCCCAAGCCTGCCTTCCAAAGGCCAAGGGCTGGAGACTAGCACCAAAGGCATAAAATCCCGATATCTGGGAAGGCATTGCCTTTATAAAAGAATCCAAGCACCACAGAGTACAAGCGGAAGCAAAACGCTAAGTACAAAGGGAGAGCTGAAAATTAAATGGTCCAGAATACAAACCCAAAAGAAACTAAGACTACAACTGTACAAGGTACAACTTAAAAAGGTCAAACAGCTGGAAGAAGGAAGCAGCTCATGGTTCGTCCTCCTCGAATCCTACCTGAAGGGTAGGTACAGATAGCGCAGCTCCTGGTCGTCCACCACGGATCCTACCTGAAGGGTAGGTACAGATAGCCTCCTCCACGCTCTCATCCGTCAACCTCCTCTGTGAGTCTTCACATCGTGTAGTCCACCTCCGGGTACTGTCTCATCATGTAGCCCACCTCCGGGTACCGACCAGTCCTCGAACACTCGACCTCCGTCAGCACTGCCCGTCGTCTGCAACCAACACAACGAGGTGCGGGCATATCCCATGCAGGGGTGAGTATAACGATACTCAGTAGGGACCCTGAGACCCTCAAGGTCTCACTAAACCAACAAGGACAACCACAAAAAGATCTCAACAGATAACCTCTACTTAGATATATGCCCATAAATATACCTAATTTATCAAGTAACCCATCTCAATCATGAGGAAACACAACTATTGGGAAATCAATGGATAACCACTACCCAGGTATATGCCCATACATATACCTAAGTTATAAAGTGACCCATCTCAATCATGAGGTAAACACAAAGATCAAAAGTCTCAGCTCAAACTAGGATTTTCATTATCGAAACCGTAACTACTGAAGAGCTCCGTCTCTGGAGTGTACAGTGGTCCTGTCACGACTCCGAGGTACTGCTCACTAACCTAAGACTGCTGAGGTACTCCTCCTGTCGAGTACCGTGGGCCTACCACCTCACACAGTAGTGCTTCCCGCCGGGGTTTGCCACTCAAACACAGTAGTGCTCCCCTCTCATAGCCTACAGAGGTACTCCTCCTGTCAAGTACCGCGGGTCTGCCACCTCACATAGTAGTGCTACTCTGTTGTGGGTCTGCCACCTCACAATGTAGTGCTCCCCACTGGGCTACGTAAGTCACTCCGAATCGAATCGGACAAGCAGTCTTCAGGTCTCTGCAGGCTATACGGTCTCCGTACTCTGTATGCTCGTCTCTGGGAGGGTCCGCTCCACGAGCTACAAGTCGATACTCCAAGTATCACAATGTTTCACGAAGAAGTATCTCAAAGGACCACCTCGTCATAGGGGTCTCCACGCAACAGTCTGCGCGTCAATCGGACACCCAGTCTGCGAGTTATTAGCCTTTTCATCCCCGGGGCCCGGTTAGTTTCGTCTGCGAACCAGTCCGGCCCTAACTCAATTTTACCCCGAACACTCATAGGGTATACTCATAGGGACCGTTTCTCAGTGTGATCAACAACGCCGCTGACGGTTCTTCAAACGGACGACCGGTCAGAAAGATATCAGCTTTTCCGTTCCAGGGGCCCGGTTGGATTTCGGGTACAATCCAACCCGGCCGTATCTCAACTGCATGCCAAACTCGGGTGAAGTATGCCAAAAGTCCCGTCTCAATAAGAGGAAAACAACGAGACAGACGGTGCGTGAAACGGATGCCCGGTCTGTGAGTTATTGGCTTTTTCATTCCAGGGGCCCGGTTGGATTTCAGGTACAATCCAACCCGACCACACTCTGACGACATCCAAACCTCAAGCGGAGTAATCCAAAAGATCCGTCTCACTTAGAGGAAAATCAACAAAGTCGATGGCACATCATTCGGACGTCCAGAACTCAATTTACGAGCGTTTCCGCTCTGAGGGCCTGGTTGGTTTCGTGTACGAACCAACCCGGCCGAACCCAATGTTCTCCGAAACCTTGAATGCGATATACCGAAATGACCGTCTCGATCCAAGGATCGCGTTTCCGCTGACGGAGAGTCGTTTGGAGGTACGTAGCTCAAGTTACGAGAATTTGACCGAAAGTGGCCCGAAAACGGGGGTATGGGCCCGGAGCGACCCGGCCCGACCCCCCCCCCCCCTGGGTCGGCCGAACGGGTCGACCCGACCCGGGTCCGGCCCGGCTGGGCCCGGCCCGGCCCGGCCCGACCGGCCGGCCGCGGCTCAGCCAGCGTGGCGGAGCCGAATCGTGGGTGGGGTGCGCGGATCCCCCACCCTTCGCCGTTAATTGAGGCCGGCGTTTCACCGGCCGCCCCTCTTCCGGCGGCGCGCCGCCGCCGCCTTCCGCGGACCACTGGATGCACTCCGGTGGTCCGTTCCTTCTGCTGTCTTCGCCTATGGTCCCCCCGGGACCCCACCATCACATCGAAGGGATTAAAATGCCCAAACGGCCTTCTTCGTCATCACCCGTCAAACCACACGTCAAAAATGAAACGTGCAATCTTCGTGGTTCTCCGGCGCGGCGTGCTGGCGCTGCGCCCCTTCGCCGTGGCCCAACTCCGTCCGCGGATGTCTTCGGTTTCTCCGACGCGGTGCGACAGCGTTGCGTCCTTGTTATTTCTTTTCACTGCGCGGTGTGACAGCGTCGCGTAATACTTGTCGTGTGATTCTCGCGTGGTGCGACGACACCACGCCATTCCGCTCCATCCACAAGAATCAAAGATGAACATAGGAGGGGGGGTTCAGTCGTGTTTGTACGGTCCGACCCCCTCGCGTTATTCGATAACAAAAGGTTTTAAACCACGAAGAATCATCATGTCGGAATTCTCGAACAAATATAAACAATTGAAACAAACCCCTACCTCAAAATTGTCGTTCGTTGACAATCTCGAAAAAAGGGCGGATATCGATTCCTCGATTGTCGTGTTCGTCACACACTCCCAATTCTCACGCTCAAGTGTCAGAAAGGAATAAAGTAACTCATCGTTGGTGGACGAGCGTTCGGAGGTGACGTCTTCATTGACGACGTTCTTCACAGGCGACGTCTTCTCCTTTGACGCGGATGAAGGTCGTTGGAGATGTCGCGGGCGTCTCTTCCCTTTCCTTGCCTCGGTTGAAGAACGATGGGGAACTTGGCGTCATCGTGCTTTAGTGGCGGAAGAGACATTCTTCGTGTTCTTCGTCGTAGAGAATGAAGGACTCAGGATTTCCTAAGCTTTTTCTCCAAAGGCTCCCAATCAACTAAACTCCAACCCAAATAAAATTAGTTCTAAACTTATTTTATTAACACAACAAATCATTTGAAATTCAATTGTTTTAATTTCAAAAACCTACAAGTAACTCACCAAATTAATTACCACATGTTGTCAAATATTACAGAAGGTGATTTAATGGGGAGTTGGAATGTGAGGGGTTAAGAGGGGTTAGGAAAGTGAGGTATTAAGAAGGTTAGAGAGTTTAAGAAATTTGAAATGGTGGGAGGTTAATGTGGGACCCACCCTTTCAAATATCCACACTTGGGAAGTTGGATGGATGTGGTCCCACCACCAACTTCCCATGGGAGAAGTTAACCACACAACATGAAATAAAATTGATTCAACAATTTTATTCACTTTATTTAATTAATCCCCAAAAATTAACGTCTTCTTCCGCACAAACGCAACTACGATAAATGTTCCCTTAAGCGATTACCGGCATTGCGAGTTAATCGGTGCCATCAGATTTCAATTCCGGGAACCAGTTTAAAAGTCAGAAAAACCCGCTCGCTCGTTCACTGAACGTACCCGAGCCAACCTTCGGAAATTAATTCCGGGCACACCGGGCCTCGGAATCAGGCACCGTCAGAAACTGCGTTCTTGTAAAATTTCAAAGAAAATTAAGAAAAAAATTTCCTTGAAATTTATGGGTCTTTACAATATATTAGAACCAACTAATATGAAATTTTTAATTTATTAACGTATTTTAGGAAAATAAATTTTTAATTTCATTAATTTGTTATAATTATTTATTTATGGCATATAAATATACCAATAATTTTACAAAGGGTGTCTTTTTAAATATATGATGCAAAAATATTATTTATATTTTAATGGGTGAGGTTACTGTTCTTTTTTATGATATATTATTCATAAAGGTCATATTATAGTCGAGAAGGGTATGTTAATATTTGTAACATCCCAGTTCCGGGTGCCACCCAAATTTGCCTCATACATGGATGGTCACATGGCCTCATGAAAATTTCCCCGAATGTCAGAGAATACTGACTCGGAGCGAGGGCTTTGGTTGTGATAGTGGTGAAACTATGCATTCATTGTTAGTGTAACACTATGGAAACAAATAGTAAATTGTAAAAGAAATTGTAATACCATCCAATTGAATTATATAGAAAAAGGATGATTGTATAAACAACTAAAACAAATATATAAGTAAATGATGAATGTCACATATATCTATGAATGCTGCAAAAAAATCAAAATTCTATAAATACAATACTAAAACAAATATACATAAATGTATGTAAACTCCAACAGAATCACAAACTGCAGCTTGGTCTCATTCTCTCCTGTTGCAACAAAAATCATGTCACTGATGAAGAAGTGTTATTTTCCATATCTACACCTACAATCAATAATCTCCTCGTTCCTAAAGCATTACCTAAATTGGGTGTGAGAAGAATCGTAGTAGGAAACCAACAAAAGATCTATGAATATATGTTAGTGAAAATATATAGTAGGTAGTATGAAAACACAATGTAATAAAAAATGAAGTACTCTAAATTAAACAATCCAAATGTTTCATATTACTTTTATAAACATTTATTAATTATTCAAACCCATGAGTAAAATAATCTCATGATATATCCTATTCTCTGTATACAACTGTTTAATATTATCAATAGATGTCTCATAAGCCCATCTAAACAAACAAGTATGGCTAAGTCATGTATTGTGCATTGTCTTGGTAGACTCATCATAAAAATTCATTTATTCATAGAAATCCTCTATTAAAGCACACACGGTATAACCCCTTTTGTTTAACATACCACTATTAAAAAACAAACGACCTCCAGGGAAGCTCTCACAGTCAATACATGTGGGTCAATATGGTGTCAATAAAATATACAGGACCACTAGGTCTCTCTCATAGTCAATACCCCCTATGTATATGTAGTATAAATAATCATAAACAACCTCTTGGGTTGTTCTCACAATCAATACCCCTAGGTCAATGTCTTTACCAAGGCTCTCACTGTCTAATGTAAATAATCATGGAAACCCCCTCGGTTTTTCTGGTCCAAGTCTCCCAGTGTCCAAGGAAGATCAGGGAACATACAACATTCATTAACGGCTCTATAATTAAATTCAAACTATTGCAAGGCTCAATGTTACTCTAACTATAAAACATACATTATATAAAACCAAATAACACCATTCTTAAAAACTCAAGCAATGCATAATATGGTAATCCTTGTAGAAAACCTAGTGAAAATGGATAATTATTGTATAACATGGGAATGAACCCATTGGGTTTCCCCATAAACAAGGGTATACAATATTATGCATATGAAAACCCTTAATTAATATGGTAATCCTGGAACATGCGTCGATGATGTACAATGAGCTGCCTGGAACGTCATCACTTGAACATGATAATAATTCTAAAGATGTACAAAATCCTAAAAATCCTTTGACGTTAAATATCTAAAGAGATATGTGAAATTAGGAAGAGAGGCACTACGAGAAGAGAGAACACATCAGTGTGAATCTAACTCACATAGAGGCGTCTCAATCCGATCATGTACGAAGGAACTGTATTGGATTCAATTTATCATCTATTTCTAAACTCTCTTGGATGAAACACGAGAAGAAGAAGATACATCAAGAGATATGATCTCACCTCAGTAATATTAATTAAAAAAAAGAAATGTACTTGTTGGGATCATTTAAGGTACACTCTGTATACTAGCCTCTACTGGACCCCCTTTTAGGTAGTCTTTCAGGTCACCCCATGGTCCTATACTTGAGCATTCCACAACAAGTACACGGATACATGTGGAAATGAGGTACATGATGTGTACACAATATTACATGATGTGTACTCAGAAAAATTCTGAAACCTCCTTTTTCATAAAAAACAAACTGAATTAATGATTTGTACATAAAATGATTATCTAGTTTTTTACATACTTCCCCCCATAACGAAATTAGTCCATGAATTTCCCTTATAAGGGAGGATAATAATAAACCTCAAACAACTCTGGCCACTATGATTGTATGTCTGCATCCCTCTCCAAAGTTAAATTTTGTACACGCTCATGATATCATAGCACCCATACAGGGGGAACAAACAGGCCACAAATATCATTTGTACTACGTTCCACAATTAGTATAGGATGCTTCTCAAAAGATGCATCCACCTCCTACTAAACCTCCTTGGGTTGAAAAAAGTGTGGCGGGTCTGAAAAGTAATGTGGTAACTGAGAAACATGGTAGACGTCATGCATTGACCAGTACCTCTGAGGATACTGTAACTGATAGTCAATCAGCCCAATGATATCCAGAACCTCAAATGTCCTGACGTATCTCATTGAAATCGTTCATGTCTCCCAATTCCCTTATGTCCCAACCTCGGTGTGAGATACACGAAAAACTAATCTTTGACCTCAAACTCCAGAGGTCATATCCATCAATCAACATATGATTTATAGTGATATTGTGCACTGCACATCCTCTTCCAAAACAACTACACATTCTCATAGGCCTTCTGGATAAGAGGAGGTACCAGAGTAAATGCCTCTCAAGCCTCCAGCAAACATATGAGTGATCGACAGAGCCCTATATACAAGGCCTCGTATGGTTTCATCTGAATCACTGCTTGGAAAATATTATTGTATGAAAAATCCACATGGGATATGTGTCTCATCGATAGATCCCCTGAAATCCAAGATGCGTGCTTGAAGCATGTCCTCCAACAAACCCTAAATGTGTCTGCGTACTAGCCATATGATTGGAGATGGAAATTTGTACTCAGAATTATTTATTTTCCCAAAGCCCGATGATATCAATTTGTAACATTATAGTTCCAATTCATGCCTAAATGATCATAGGAACTAGTTAGTCACTTTCCTCAAGCCCATTTCCCCGAATTTTACAGGCTACTGATTATCAACGAGTGTTATGGGTGTGATGGTGGGGAAACTATTCCCTCATTGGCAGAGTAGCACAATAGAAAAAAATAGTAAACTGTAGTTGAAACACTAATACTATCCAACATAAGTCAAAATCATATGACAGAAATTATAAACAACTACAATATATATATAAGTAAAAGATTAATGTCACAAATATTTTGGAATGATGTCAAACAAGTCAAAATGATGGAAATTAAAAACTTAAACCAATGTATTAAAATTTTTGTAAACTACAATAGAATATTATGCCGCATCTTGGTGCCATGATCTCCAGGTCCGACAACAATCGAGTACCTGATGAATATAGATGCTTTCACTTTTCTACACCTGCAGCCATATAATCTGTTTGGGTCCAAATTCCTAACACATAGAGAGTTTGAGAAGAATCCCAGTAGGCAACCAACAAATGATTTGTTCTTAGCAGTCAGTAACTATATATAGTAGGTAGTATTAAAAACAATTAAGTAAAAAAACAAAGAAGTATTCAAAAGTAAACAATACAAAAAATTTCAATAACATTAATTTTCATATATTAATTATTCAAACTATTGAATAAATAAACTCTGGATCTTTCCTAATCAATGTATCCCCCTATATAATAGTTCCAATATTCATCTTAGAAGAACATATAATAAAACAATTAAGACTATGTCCAATCTTGTTCTTTATCTTGACTGACCCATCACAAACATTATGTTATTCACAACAACAATCTTGGAAAGATCTAATGTTATATCCCCATTGGTTTAACATATAACTAATCTAAAAAACGGCCACATAGGATGCTCTCATGGCCAATACAACTAGTTCAACATGGTATTAATAAAATATACATGTCTTCTGGGTAGCTCTCACAGTCAATACCCCTTGAGTCAACATAGTATAAATAATCATAAACAGCCTCTTGTGTAGCCCAAACATTCAAAACCCCGACATCAAAGTCAACAAAAAGGCTCTCATGGTCCTATGTATATAAACATGGATACCCCCACAAATTTCCCAGTCTAGGGCATTCATGGTCTAAGGAAGATCATTACTAATACAACATTCGTTGAAGGGTCTACATACAATTCAGACTATTACATGGGTAGGCATTACAAAAAGAATAAAAAATTCATTATATATAACCAATCAATTCCAACCTGATGAACTCATGTCCTAGATAATATATAATTCATGGTAGTAAACCAAGGCCATACATATCATAATAGTTAACAAGTTAACTCGCACATTGTATTCCCCATAAATAAGGGTACCCAATCTTATGAATAGTCAACAACCCTTAATCAATCAACCCACCTATAAAAGGTGCTAAACAGTGTCAGAATCAATAATATTCAAAATCCTAACATGGGTATTTGACCCAAATAGGCATATATAATGCAATAAAAATCAATGGAAGGAACAATCCACCTAACTCTATATTGTACGATGAACACTCTTAAATGTCGGCCCATGAATCGGCTTAAACATCGTAGATGTATAAAAAGGAAAAAAATGAATAAACTTGAAGAACTCAAGAGAAGAGAAATTGGAAAGAGGGGATCTAGGGGAATAGGGAACTCACTAGTGAAAATTCAATGCACTAGAAAACATCTCCGTCAGAGCTCGGACGTAGGAACTATATGGGTTAGTTTTTCTTGGTCATCTCATCGCTCTCTTATATTATAAACTGGATGAAGAAGATGCTTATGATTATTTTATGCAACCAATATTTTATTAATCAAATAAAAAAAATCACATGATTTGTTCATTTAATTTACACACTGTGTACTGGCCTCAACCGAACCACTCTTTGTGTAGTCAGATAGGTCACCAGCTTGACTTGTATTCAACTATTTCATGGCTAGTACACAACTACATGTGACAACCGATGACATGGTGTGTACTCAATAGTACATGTCATGTGCTCAGAAAATATCCAAAAAATCATTTTTCTTCAAAAGTATCCAAAACTAAAGATCATTACTTGAAATGATGATCCATGTTATTACTCTTTTAATAATTGTAGGTTGCTATTGACAAATAAATAATTTATTTTTATCAGACTCCAAACATCTTTCTGAATGAAACTGTGTATGTTAGATTCTCTAAATTCAAAAAATATAATTTTAAAATTAATGATTAAAGGTCACATAGTATATCATGTATGCATGATGTTTTATCATGTTTCATGGAATGATATTAAATTATTATAAAATTACCACAATAAGGGACAATTTCATTGATAAAAGTTTGGGTCATTACAATTTCTCACACATATTATGAAACCATCAATAGAAAATTATGTTTTATGGGTTTCAATGGATCATCTAATAATTACTACCTAATTAATTGTAACTAAATATTACTTTTCACATGGCTAACTTGCAAGGGTTTAGATTAGATAAGTGGTGAGGCTGTTTAGAACACCACTATCAATTATATCTAATCTAGAGAAATAATATAGCTATATGTTTTATAAGTGTCCCATAAATTATTTAACACAATTTTTTACTTATGAACATCTTATCACCCTAAAAAATATGGGTAATCAATGTATACTATCCAGTAACTTGAGGAAATGTTTTTGTATTGAAAAATCTAATTCAAATTATGATGGGATCAAAATAATCTTCTTGTCATGTTATCCTAAAATTAAATTTTCCACACAACAATAAAAATGTATCCCTTTGTAGAACATTATGAAAAGGGATATAGAACAACTACATGTAGAGATGATGTTACTGAAGACAAAATACATGTCCTCAAATTGCTTAGGATAGGGTTGAAATAGTTAAGACTGTTCACCACCACATCAAGGTTGATTAGAGTAAAACAAGATCTATGATGATTATAGTATATGAGAACTAGAATGTGACATTGAAGAAAATGTGTTCCTCTTCATATCTCAATGGGAGAATGTCTTATGGTTTTGGATGAAGAGAATTCTTATTAAAAGATACATCAATCCCGTTGATATCCTTAATCTCACCAAAGTTGGGTCATATTGACTAGAAAACTCACCTAATCTATTTCAATTACCTGATTTATTCCCCAAATCACTCAATAAAAACAACATATTATACCCCTCACATGTACTTAATCCAATACTGGTACCATTGAAGAGTAATCATTACAATGAGGATAAACTAGAAAAGATATACGTTCAGATATACAATTCTTTATGAAACAAGAAAAATAACCATGTTAATGGGAGGAAGAGAAACCAAAATTTTGAAGAAGTGACATGGATAATAGAGGAGGTAATGTAATAGAGTTTCCCTGATATGTTTTATTTTGTTAAAAGAAAATATCAAGGATGAATTTTATGATGGAAGGGAAACTATAACGAACATGGATTATATATATATATATATAATTCAATTTTAAGTAGAATTAAATGTCTACTTTCGTATTATAGTTTTAGAAAACACAATTACTTTTTTGGTTTTATTATATCCTATCAGATTTCAATGACCTTTAAAAATCATTACCATTGATAATATATCTATTGAATAGTGATCTTATTATTACTATTACTATAATGCTTTGACATATCTAATTGACAATTAAAAATGTTTTTATGAACTCAACATGTGGGATATTACCCATTGATTCCCGTCTATCAATGATTCAATGAGAGATATAATCAATGGACTTTTCCCTTTTCCATTCCCATGTTTAGGTCCGACAACATATGTAAGAGAGAAATTGTTTATAGTAGAAGTTCATGATCATCACGATCACATCCCAAACCATTTACTTTGAACAGCCTCATGAATTCCCCACCATCACAAGCATTACACATAAGGATTTTAATATCATAATAATGGGATGTGTTTCAAGACCCTGGTAATATTATTCTTTAAATTCTGTAGATTAAATGATTATATTTTCATCCTATTATTGATACATTATAAATTATTTTATTTTTGATATAATAAATAAAAATTTTCAATTTTTGGTAATAATAAAATACAATTAAAGAGTTTATTTTTATAAATTAATGGTTTATAAAATAAATATTATTATTAATAAAATAATAATATTATTTTTTATAAATGATCAGATAGTTTTTTACGAAGTCATGTGTATGATTTATAACGGTTTGAAAACATTTTTTTTCAAAAACCCCATCATTTGCCATTAATATTTTCTTATTATTTTAAAATTTAATTTTCATACTCTTACATAATTAGTTAGATAAAATGTGTTTTTTTTGGAATCCAAACATCAAAATTATCCAATAGTGATTTTTCCATAATTTTTGAGTTTGTCGAATTTTTGATTAAAAAATAAATATGGTGTGTATCATGACATAGCAACAACCCAAAAATGATAAAATAGTTAATATAAATTTAATCCATGACTATATATATGTTTCCCATTAAATATTATGTAATTTTAGTATTATTTAAATATTTTATATAAAACATTATGAATCCTCAAAAACCGTTAATATATTTTTAATGTTATAAAATCATTTCTTAAAGGAGACGAATCTCTTCCACATCGCGATGGGTTATATGTTAAAATTTTCTATCATTTTCCTTATAAAATAACGAAAATCACCCATTGTGAAAAACTACATTTGGATAACCCATGTTTTTTTATGGTTTGGACATATTTTTAATATAGATTCCAAACCAATAAAATGATAAATAATAAACAATTCCCCACTGATTTCCTATATATTCCCACACACCCTCTAGTTTCCCTTCAGTAATAAATCATACAAAACATCCATACTCTAAAATATCATCTATAATGTCAAAATGAGTTACCCCTAAGCTCTTATTTAGCTCATCCCAAGTATTTATAATAACCAACACAATGTGATTGATCTCTCCCACTTATTTTCATTCAAGTGACACTTTTACATTATGCATATTAAATTCCTGTTGTTAAATTTTTGTTATGTTCTATGAATCCCTATTAATTCCTTTATTATTTCAATTAAATTATATTCCCATTTTACTCTCATTAATACCACCAATGAACATTTATGTACAACCATTATTGTGCCAAAATTTTGTATGTGATCATCTCTTTCTTTATTGTATTCATGTATGTTAAGTATATTATGTCTTTTATCACTAAATTATAATATTGGTTTATGTTATTTAATAACCTCATTATTATCCATTTTATGTCTAAATTATGATAGACAACAATACCTGTCAATAAACCCTTCAATGAAATTTTTTATACACATGTTATAGTGTAGAAAGATTAGAATAAATTTTTTCATACCTAGAAAATGTGTAGTGAATACCCATACACATTTCCAATAATTGTTTTCACAAATATAAATTGATACATATTTCATTTTTTAAATAAATTTATCTAATATATGGTCATTTATATTGGAATAAAATTGGATGTTAAATTACACCATGTAATTTGATTTATGTGAAACATATTAGGTTGTGAATGAAATGGAAGTGAAGGGTTTACCAAGAATTATATAGAGATACAATGCATTTGGTAATGATTTAGTCCCATGAATACTAATGAAATGGATTAAGGAGTGATACTAATCCATCATGGTAATTTTTTCATCACTAATTAATGGATTTTATCTTTGACATATATTTATTATTTTTATGTTTTCTGTTCTTACCATGTTCAACATGATACCTTTACATTATCATGTAAAATCTGTCTGTATTGTTAATGATTATGATTTTAATCACATTAATGTCTCATTAAGATGTGTAATGTTTAATATGTAATATTTTCATAATGATAAATTATTTTAACACCTTTATTGGACTTTATATATCACCTAATATTTATATAGGTGTCTAGGCCATCCCATCTGGTTTTATGTAAAACTTAATATAATATTCTTATTAAGGATGTTTTAAAAATTAGAAACGAATTCACTATTTTATGTTGTTATATATTTTACCTAAATTCCATTTACACAATTATTCTTGATCTTCCAGGTTTCATTTTGTCTAATCATATGTATTAATCATGAATTAAATTGTAATAATATAAGTGTTTTCATTATGGGGATTTCTATGGTGACCCTAGGCCTAGTCTGATGATAATGGATATCGAAATTACAATGTGATGTTAGAGGATTACACTAAATAACAATTAGTTTAGTTTGATAAAATGATGATATTTTTCCATTAGTGAGTAAATCAATGTAACCGCAAGCCAATTTGATAGTGGATGGAATGGTTGTTGAATAAATAGATGAGGTTATTCATCTTCATGGAAAAGATAAAATGGGGGTACAAATATGAAGTATAATTAGGTATAATTCAGAAAATTAAATAAATATAAAAATTTCAATTTTCATTGAGTAGAATGATATAATAATGAAATGGTATCGGTGATTCTAACATAACAGATTTATGTGAAAGATATAGATATGTTTTACCATGATAAAAAATTATGAATAACTATAATGATGGCTGACTAATTATTTAAGGAATGTATACATGTTTAATAAATTATTAAAAATGAAAATAAAAAATAATTGAATAAAAAAATATTTAAAAATATTTTTTTGTGATTATGATGGGGAATTTTGTAATATATAATTTTTTTTCATCAGGTGAACTAAAACATAGGAGGAAGATGTGAAAATCCTTAATGTGAACTGATATTAAACATGTGTCAAGTTTCATTTTAGTGTTTATATGAGAATGAAGAACAAACTAGGGCATGTCATATTATTCTATTTTTTTAGATTCATCGAGTTTAATTATACATACACTAATGATCAACTATAACTCCTAACACATTGACCATGAAATGGAATTATAATTGTCAGTTTTTTCTATATAAATTTTTACTATGGTCAACTATAATAAGTGTTCCCCAATAAATTTGGATTTTATTTTATTTGTTCATATCTCCCTATATTTATTATACATTTTACTGTAACTGACTTTTTTTCTTCAAGGACCATGTGATCTATGTCATTTTTTTAAAGAGCCAAATTTTCATAAAATCGGAATGAGATAAATAATAAGTGACTTAGATTTATAAATATTTTTTATTGATATATACATATCGTAATGTGATTTTAGTGGAATTTATATTATTTTTCCCATGTTGTTGCTTAAATTGAACTATATAGAGTTTTCTTGTATATTCATTAAATTATTATCCATTTTTTTTTGTATTATGTTATATGATGGATTATAACAATGTCTGTTATGTTATATAATGAAATTTATATTCCCAATTTTGTTCGATTTTCTTACTTTTCTAAGGTCTATGTGAAATAATTTCACTATTTGAATGATATTAATGATTGATAAAATATGATAACTCTCTTATTGAATTAATATAGTGGTAATTATGATTTTTTAAGAGATCGCTAAATATTTTCAAATATAATTCTCTTATAATATCTATTTTATATCTAGGTGTTTTTTGTTTTCTTTTTTTATTTCATTAAATTACATTAATTTTCCTTAATATATAATCAAATATATAAGAATCCATATATAAAACACCTCCCGTTTTATAATTTTTCTATTATAAAGATGAAATAATTAAAATTGACATAAATAATTTTCTATTTCATTTTCATCCATTTGATATACCACAATGTTTTTCCATGATGGTTCATTAAATATATAATTAATAAAACTATTTAAATTATATAATGAAAAAATATCTATAAAACCCATCCGTGTAAATAAATCATAGAAGTTTCTAGAGATGTACAAACAAGAATAGTTTTATTAATTGCATGAAAAAAATTAAAAGATGTCAAAAAATCAATGATTAAATGGATTTGACATTAAATCAATAAAAATTAAATATATAAAAATAATTAAAACATAAATTGAAATCATTTGAATAAATCTAAGTCAATTTATAAACAATTTTATATTTTGTTAAAAAAAATCAGTTATAAAATAAAACAAATAAGGTTACATATAAACATTTATTAGATTTATATCATTTAATTTCAAATTAGAATGGCTGAATTATACAATTTATATTAATATTATACAATTCCAAAATTATCTTTTTTTAAGTAAATCTAATATTATACACAATTAATGTAAATAAATCAAGAAAAACGATAATCAATAAAAAACATCTAATGTATTTACTAATGAATGATTATATCATAGTCACTAACCTATTAACATCATTTTCAGAATTACAGAAATTAAAAAATCCACATCTTACACTAATGGTGATGAATCCTTCAATTCATACACATGATTGAAATTGATCATTAATTTAAATCCAAAAATAATTAATAAATATGAAGTCACATCCCTAGATAGAATTTGTATATATGACATCAAAGGAATTAAATATATAATGAATAATTATAAATATCCATTGAGACATCACAATTGATTTTATGATTATCAAATCAGTAATTAATTTAAAATAATTTTTCATTATAGGAGAAGTTTCAAAATTTCCTCTATGATACCCTTCAATAACAAAAAATGATATATTTGTGATAATTTAGGTGTAATGATTCAAATTGGGTTTAAAATAAATATCCACAAAATAATTCCTAATACACATTGTTCAATATCATATTTAGGAAAACTATTCAATGTTATTAGATGTATTTTTTTACCACACATGGGTAGAATAAATGCTTTAGATAACTTATTCATTTTTAAAAATTCCATATTTTCACCCAAAAACCACCAAAATCATTATGTATACATACAATTAAAATGAGGGCCCTCCCGAATCTCACCATTATAGGAATTGTTTTCACAATTTTCTTACTGGAAATAAATTTTCTTGAAATGGATTTGTCATTAATATGTCTTCATTGCCTAAATATCATTGATTTCTCTTATTTAATCATTGCATGTTTAAACACCCCAAAAAACAACTGAATACTCCTTACCAAAAGAATATTCTCATGATAATCAATTACAAGAATAAATTTATTCATGTATGTAGCATTATGTTCGCAATTAAAAATCTATTATCCCAAAAAATGATTAAACCCAACAAATAATTTATCAACTATAAACTAATAAATTTTTTTTAAAAATTAAATAACCATATAGGAAATACAATCTACAGTACACATTACTTATATACTCAATGATATTGAATTTTTTTAAATAACGATTAATTAACTTACATTATTTCAATGGTTTCCTGTTTTGAAGTCTAGGATTAACTTCTAAACGACATTGAAACTAATGGATCAAATCATAATGTTATTTCCCTATAATAGAATAAGACTTATAATGATTCCAAGATTAAATCATTTGTTTCTAATACATTTAACCAATTTAGTTACCTCCTAAAATGTTCTTGGTCTCTTAAAATTCCATTCACCAATATCATCCCAAGAAAATGGTGAGATGAAATGTTTTACACATCAATTGTTAAAATATATATCAATGATTTATTATTATTATTTTTGAGAAAATACATGAGTATAATATTCATTTCCATTATCGCATAATGAACATGTAATGTGTTTGGTTAATATCCTATAACACCTAATTTATATGACTCATCATTCAATTAATCTATGGTTGAAACATTAATCTCATATTTAGTTATACCATCATATAATTTTGATTTTCCCCCCAAAATAAAAATATAAACTGATAATTCATTTCACATAATATATTCATTATTAGTCCATGAAGTCAATGTATCTCGTCTATATAATACCTTTCTATATTAATTGTCATGAATTTTTCTTATATCTGTATGAAATTCAAAAATATTGTGAGATTATATACTACAACCAAAACATCATCATCCATTCAGGGTAACCTTGATAGTCCAATCATTAATTCATTGAAGAATTGTACATCATTTCATTTTATAAGTAGTTAGAGATTAAAAATGTATATTCATTGATTCTCAATATTTACCGATTGAAAAACTATGTACTGATAACCAAAATAACAAACATCTATTTTCAAAATTAAAATATTGAATTGTAATCTGATTTCATGATCTATCATAGTATCTTCTAAATGTAAAACTATAATAAAATGATGAAATGTTCAAAAGGTTATTCCAAATTTCAATAATAACCACCATTCTTCTTCTAAAAAAGTATATAAAATTACATCCTCAAACACCCATCAATGATTTCACTATTATTTAGGGTTTCACTTATCTTCTATAAATACTGATATGATAATTTATGATATTCACTTTATAACCCAATATTAATGGGCCATTGAAAAACATAAAAAATTGATATCTACAAAATTTATCTCTTCCGTGTAGTCTCCACCACTATCACCACCATCACTCACTATTCACCAACATCCAGTTTCATTTTATTTTTATTTTTATTGATCAACATTACTACTATTGTATTTTTGTTTCTCAGTGTATACAGAAGCTCAAAAAAATTAATATATATATTCAATACACCTATATTTTTTCATTAATAGGTCACATAGATATAAATTTTATTTGACACTGTATCAATAAATATATGTTTGGAAATTCATTCCATAAAGGTTATGGATCTTACTATTTTAGGAATAAAAACAATAATTATAAATATTTCAATTGTAGGGTACATCTTTTCATGAGGCATCAGCTATGTACATCGATAGTTCGTAAATTTTATTCCCTAAATCCACCCATATCCAAAAACAATTATTCATATAATACAATATTTCTTATAACCGAAACCTATTTTTAGAGTAATTAAAATATGAACTAATGATAATATTATTTTAAATGCTATAAATACGTCCTGAAATTTCCCATTGCATTAAAATTTAAATTTTTTCTATGTTAATGATAATTATGAATGATAATTACAAGAATATCTATGCAAATTTGTGATAAATCCATCCATTCAAAAGAAACATTAAATGTGGAACAAATCCATCATTCACTAGAGTGAAATAAAATCCCTAACTATCTGATAACTTCCCAATATTCCTTAATTGAAAAAACATGATAAATAAAGATCTATTATTGACTACATAAATTTTTTTTTTTCATTTTCATAGATACTTTTCTCACAAAAAATATGTAAAACAATTTTTATATCAGGTTTATTATCTTCCTCTAAATTTTTTTGAATAATGATACAATTTAATAGTTTTAAAAATAATGATTCCAAATACTTTATGAAAAACATATTCACCAATTCCATAATGAATTTTATTTCCTTGTTAACCAATAATTATTCTTATCACGCACAAGGTACATATAAATATTAAAATTTTAATTTTCAAAATATGTTTATTATCACCCTCAATGATATCGAATGTGATGTTCTATCATGGAAACCAATGATAACATATTTATTAGTCAAAAAATAAAAAATGTTTCAAAAAATATTTATTGACTATGATTATTTATTTCATTTTATTGTTTTTATATAAAACATTTAATTATAAAATTATTTATAGAAAATGTAATTTATGCTTCCCATGGATAAATAATCGAACAAATTAATTCATTGTAATTATTATTATCTAGCTGCATCATAATTTATATTATCTCCCATTATTATAAAAAATTAAATAATAATGAGATGATATTATTTCTAGGAAAAAAATAAATGTAAAAAATCTACATCCATCATAGTTTTTAATCTAATTATTTATTCAAGAAAAACATACAGGTATTAGTCTGCTACCATAAAAATTATCTTTTATTATTATCATCAATATACCCATGAAATTATCCTTTCAAATAGAATGGAAATTATAAAATATGTCACATATATGGACATTTTCCTATTTTGAGAATATCCGAAAATAACATAATGTTTGGATAATCCCTATCAGGTGTCGTAAGCAGAAAATTTCAACCATAATTGTCTATTTGATAATTGAGTTTTATATATAAATTAATCATAAAAATATAAAAATGGGTTCATATATCGTGAACTAATACATAATATTCGATTTGCATAATATATATAACCATCATGCTTTTTGGATGCCAAAATCCTTGATTAGTTCTCCGACTATATTGAGTATCAATTTTCCTTGAGTGTTTTATTTACTCCATGTACATCAAAAAATGATAAAAATATAAATATAAAAAGTTGTATTATTCATTATAAAACAATATAGTCATGAAATATGAAGCTATTTGTATAGTAATCCAATATTGATATCTCCTTATTATCATCAACCTCCATTGGTGCCCATTTAGAATAGAATTCTTCCCCTTTCTATTATGTAGTTGAGAAACTTTCTTATGAATATATCATTACATTCTTCCATGAGTCCCATTTTTATTATATCTATGATCATAACTATATATCATGAATCTATATTCATGGTAAGAAGATCAACAATTCACATTCATAAGAACCGCATTCACTACATATTCATGTTTCCCAAAATCATATATTGGAAACACATGTGTTGGGTATTTGATCACATCATAATTGGGTATACCACTTTTACTATCTATAATACCTCTTTTAATTGTTTCCCCTAGGAAACATAGTAAAAAAACCTTGATAATTTACCATAAATTTCATTAATTTTTTTGAACCACTAATTGATTAATTTCGACTACCAATCCAAAGATGAAATGAACTAATCTCTACTATGTTGTCTATATCATTATCTCCAAAATATACCATATTAACCACATATACATAATCTGACATATTCATAAATATAATCCTCATCCAAATCTCTAAAAATAACTTTTTTTTAAATAATGTTTTCTGGGGACATTGATTTATTTCTTTACAAAAAATTACTTCAATTACTAATCCAAATTAATTGCATACTCAATAATAGAATGATTTACCTAATTAATATGTTGGAAAAATAGGGAATTATACTACATATAATAAAATGGTTAATACTATGAAATAATTATTTTTTAGTTTCCATTCTATTAAAGAGATATATAATACACTTCCTCTTTAATCAATTCACACCATAATCTATATATTCCATTGAAAAATAAGAACTAAACTAAACCTCAAATGTAAATATTTTTCTAAAAAACATTATGACATAGTAAATATTATACATTAAATAATTTATATTCTCTTGTATAATGTCATTATAAATTAATATAGGAGTTTTCATTATGAAGAATGGGGCCCTATCAAACTATATTATCTACTGTTGATCAATTCCCCTAAAAATCTCCAAGATCGATTAAATGATAAAACCAACAAAATGAGGGTTTATATGATCATATACAAGAATTTCCCATTCAAATAAACATCAAACTACTACAAGACATGAGAAAATATTTTATAAATAATAAATAATACTTTCAAAATTGTATAAAGTATTCAACATTCATCAATCATAAATTACCATTCATTAAAATTTCTAGGTCGATTCATATTCCTTTTTATAATTTCACTCTAACTGAATTATAACAATAATTAATTAATTTCCCACAAATATTAACATCAAAAATTGATTTTTAAGTACAAATATTTATACCATGAAGTAATTATGAAGATATTTTCATACACGTATACCCTTTTTATCAAAACCATATCTTGTGATACATCATATACCATGACTACCATAATGTATAAACACATTCATATTTCAAATAATAATGTGATAAAATAGTATAAATATTATCCTACAAACACTACTGAAATATGGGCAATTAGAGAATATCTTTTTGTGATGGGATCCCATCGAAAATAGTCCATTACAAAAAATGGCATCGCAACTAGTACTTTTTGAGATGTGCTCATCACAAAAAATATTACATGCGACCAGAAGCTATCTCATCGCAAATTGATCTCTGATTTAATACATTATATATACATGAACCTGTTGAGATAGGCCCACCACAAAATGTAATTGCGATGGGATGAGACCCAGTCGTAAATAGATTGATGTAATAAACATGTTGCGATGGGCCCGTCGCAACAACGTTTTTAGAGCGGTAAAGCCACCAATGGAAAAATAATTAATATATATATATATAATATATTTGTGATGGGGTCCCATTGAAAAACTCCCAATCGAAAATACTTAATAAATCTAAAAATATAATTATAATTAATGAAAAAAATAATATTAATATTATTATAATAATAATAAAAACTTAAAATTATCAATAATCGCAAAACAATAAATAAATAAAATCAGAAAATATTATTATTATTATTATTTTTAAAATAATAAAAAATTAAAAAATATAATACTTATAATAAATAAAAAATAAAAAATATAAAAAATTAAAAAAAATATGGAATATTTACACCAATATACAAGACAAAAAACATTAAATAATTCATATTACAACAAAATTTCAATTAAAAAGTTTTTAACAGATATAGAAACATTGGGGTATAGTCTCTTGGTGGAGATGGAGGTGCTAGAGGATATGGTGGAGGAAACTCTATCACAAATGTATGAGTCTGATAGCACATGTACTCTATCTACTCGTGTTGATGCTTCTACCATCGACGCTTGTCTTCCACATACAATTGACACATCTCTTCTTGCTGCTTCTGCAAAATCTATATAAACTCAATTTGAGTTCAAAAGTAATCTTGATACTATGAGCAAGAAGATGATTCCTCCCCATGAGCTATTATTAAAATGGATACAGACATCGCAATAGTACTATAGTAGGTCCCATTAGTTAAATGAGAGCAGATATCAAGTACTCATCCTTTCTGGAAGGAACACTGGGATGCATGAATTGATGTCGTCTCATAGAAATGGTTGGAACTAGTTTGATTACCCATCATGGATAGACTCTTAGCCCGTTCCTAAGAGTTTGTGGCTTCATATGACTCCTTCAGTTTCTATTTGAAATTAAAATACTGAAAATATTATATGCAATTAAGTTTCAAATTGAAAAATAGTAATACTGACTAGAATAAGATGCTGGTGATAACCTCTAATATCTCTAGTGGCTAGATCACTATACATCCTCCGATAAATGTTGTACTCTGTAATATTGGCATGCGATACTGCATATATGAATTTAAAATAAACTATTTATATTTAATGTTATATAAAATATTCAAGAATGATACCTACTAGATTCTCTCTATGCATACAGAATGTACGACTACCAGCTCGATGTGTCATCTCCTATCTCCCCTAGATCTATTGGACCAAAACAGATCTCCTCTGAAATCCCCATCTCAACCAGTGCGAAAATAATCCATCCAAAATATGATATAAAATGTACTATGGTAGGTGGAATCTGTAAGAATCTTCACATACCATCAATCCTTCTTTTCCAATGGCGGTCCGTCTCAAATTGTTCAAAAACTAACAGAAACTCTCACACATAGACACCTCTCATGCCTTGTGGACATCTCTGCACATGCTATCATCGATGGGATGCCATAGAACCTACATGTATTTTATAATATCATCTCATTAAAGAACTAAATTTCAATATAAATATTATTTATTTACTTACCAGCAAATGATTTAACATTTCATGTCATACATCAAAAGGAATATGTCCCCATGTGATCAATGTCTAAGAAAAATAATTGTGCAAGATTGCTCTCCCCTACCCAATAGTTACATGCACTAACAAATAATCAAATAATTAGTATATAAATTAATTAATGAATGCATAAAAAAATACACTCGTAACCATACCTCCACGTGAATGTAGCGAAACCAATGTGTGGACATCTTTCAAGGATTGGTCAGAAATCATTAGTCGCTCAAAACTGCACCCCCTATGTGCACCCCCTGATCCCCAGTACACTGAATGTCAGATGATCCAAAATCCACCTCATCCAAAGGTATCTGAACATCATCCAACTCACGAAATAGATTAGGGTCCATCTAAATCAAAAAATATTATTTTATGTAGATCATTTAAAATAAATATTATATATAGATATATATTAGTTGGGATTATTACCAATATTCAACTGTGTCAATGTTCACCTTCATCATCATCTTCATATCTGAGAACGAAAATGTCTCCATATTCATCATTGGAATTATCAATATCCTTATGAGTTTCATTTTCATCCTCAATTCCCATTTCAAATTCATTTGTAACATCATTAACATCATCATCACTATATAACCATAATTGTGGGGTTTCATTATCAATATTCATGTTTAATTGGGAAAAATATGGATTAGGAGTAGTCTCTAGAAAAGTTTCAACTCATTATACTTCATGGAAACCACATTTAGTTTGAGTAAACAAATTTTCATGAGATATAATTTTTATTTCTCTCTACCAATCGCTTAGATCACATTAAGTAGCACAATACATTGAATAATATATTTCATGTACCTATTGAGATAGTATAAATTGTTCATTTATTACAAGAGGAATTTTATATTTATTATCAATGATACCATTAACCAGTTGAACATTCTATCCTCGCTCAGTATCCAACCACCAACTTTTAAACATTGTTATGTAATTTTCCCTAGATAATAGTGTTAAATAATTTCATCAGGCATGCCGTAAAAGTCGAATTCATTTTCTCTATGAAGCGATCCACTCAATAAAACACTATTGTTCATTTTTTTTTGATTCCACCTATGTACGTGTATGAATTAGAAAACCATTCCACACATATTTATTATATGACTTAACCATTTCGATTGGTGGGTTACTCAATACACAAAGTCGCTTATCAATTTTATTAGCATGTTGAGACACATGAAATTTTTTTAAAAAAATTATCAATATAATAAATAGTAAACCAAATTGATATATATAAGCATCAATAATTTCTGTTACCTATTTCTGATACCATTGAGAAATGTTTTATTGTCAGTTTTCTTCAAGAGTAGCTGCTGTAATTTGTGGGAGCAGTTTCTTGATACGATTTTCATAAAACCTAAATATAAAATAAGTTTACATAATATAACATAAATTGTTGTATATGTTATAGAAGCACCTACAATAGAAATGATGCCATTTCTTCATAGCTGTGTAGAACATACCTATGAGCTCTGTGAGGTTCATCATCTAAAATCCAACATTTATGATCTCAACCGATTATAAGATCAGGGTTGTCAAAAACTAATAATTGATTATCCATTTTATTATCAACACTCCCCTAATTCATTCCAATGTTCTTGAGTTTTTATGGATATTCATATTTATAATAATGAGAGAAGAAGAAAGAAATTTCCTCTTTGAAATATGTTTCAACCATTGAGCCTTCAACTAATACTTTATTACGTACATTTTTTTCAATTTTATGATGAATCTATCTAAAGGGTACACCCATCGAAACTATATAGGACGTCTACATTTAGCATCATGTGGAAAATTTAATATCAGATGATCCATAGAGTCATAGAAATCCAACAAGAATATTTTTTTTCAGTTTACCACTATTGACTACAATTTATTCAACATGTTTACATAGTGCATCATAGTTTGTTGTCTCCACACAAATGTCTTGAAAAAAGATGATAAGTCTGTAATAAAATTCCAAATCACAGAATTCAACAAACCTACGAATCCAATTGGCATATTTCATTCAATTATATCATGAAAATCATGACTTTTAATCTGGTAATAGGACCATTATTAACAAAACATCACAAATTGGAAGCATAGCCATCAAGGGACTCAAATTTGAAATCCATAGAAAAAATAATTAATGACTCTCTTTGGATAGTGTATAAGATACTTTTGACTTCATTAACTTCTGTGATCTAACATTTTGAAACAATTCAAATTGTGGTCGTCTACAAATCTGGGCATGATATAATTGTGCTTTTTCATTATCTTTGGTCTTACATCGTGTATCCAAAACTATATGAAATAAATTATCAAAACTGTTTTTCTCAATATGCATGACATCCACCATGTGGTAGACCATCAATTCAGACAAATATGAATGATCCCAAAAAATTCTCTGTTTTATCTGATTGTGTTCTTCCCTATATCCATTAATTTTTTTTGGGTTTAATGTTTTCCAAAATGTTATGGGTGGTAATGAAAATACTACTAATTTTAACTTTGTACCAGATATCATTTTTATAGGTTCATTTCTTTTAATTGTGACTTTTTTGAAATTAGATTTGTTCATCCAAAAGGGATTAATAGTTGGAAGAAATATTAGATGACAATTAAAATAACAAGGCTTTTTCCATTAACGAGCATAAATGATTTTTTCCATATAGTAATGACAATATTTTGGACCATGTGTATTCTATCAAGATAACATTTAATGTGATGAGAAATCATTAATCATCCAAATCAATGCAAATTTTAATATGAAATTTTGTTTCTTAGCAACATCATATGTGCTAACACCATTACTCCACAATGATTTCTAACTCATTTATCAATGGATTTAAATAAACATCAGTATTATTTTTAAGATGTCCTATGATTAATAAGGTCAAAACGATATAGGTATCCTTCAACAACATCCAAAGTGATTAATTGTATAGAGTTATAATGATAGGACAACATGAATAATAACTACCATAACATCCAAATGGATAGATACCTTCTGTAGAATGACCCAATCACACTTTTCAGGATTTTAAATAAAAAGACGGATGTTGTCAGTCATTATTTTTCCATAAATCACCATCATATAGATGATTTATGTTCTTATCAGTTGAAATCATTTTTTTATGGCCTGAAATCATTGACGTTGTGTTCTGAGACATAAATAAACAATGCAACCTGGGTGTAATGGGTAGAATTTCAACTGTTTTATAAGATTTTTCCAGACTACCCAAGTTTATCTTCTTTATACTTCGACTGTCTAAATGTTGGAAAACTATCCAAAGACTCATTTTCACCAGAATATAATATGCATTCATTCACGAATGAATGAATCTTCTGATAACGAAGGCCTAAATTACTAATCATCCTTTTTATATCATAGTAATTACCAGGAAATACATTTCCTTCAGGTATCATTCTTTTAACTGTGGAAATTTCTGATCAAAAAAGTTGTTTGACATTGCATTATCTTATTTAATAGCAATAATTTTTGCAACTAATTCTTATTTTTTTTTATCTTGCAACCAGGATATAATGAATCCTCTGCAAACCGTAACAACTCATAATATTTGGATGGTGGAAACTTATGTGTTAAATCAATATCATCATGTGTTTCAGTTTTTTGAAATGATGGACCTGCAACATCATGTACTAAATTTTGAAATCGTGATGGATCCAGAATCAGGTTATTAGTATCTTATCTGGAACTTCTTTCTCTATGTTGATACCAAAAAACAAAATCTGGTTGAAAACTGAACCGAAAGATATGTCCACAAACCTTGTCAAATGTGTCAAATGTTCTTAGAGCACATGTTTTGCATGGACACTTAATTATGCATTGTAAAACAAATTCTATTTTTTATTATGAAAATGTTTTGAGAGCTTCAACCCTCTCAATATATAAAGTATTTAAACCAGAACTGTTTTGATATCTTTGCGGATTTATCTAAGCGCGATAATCTAATATTGACTGTTGTTGACTTCTGTGATCAATATTTTACTACAAAATATAAAATCATTAATTTTTTTGAATAATTTTAAATTCTAAAAATATTATCAAATAATAATAATTACATCTAATTCTTAATAATTACACTGAATTACAAGAGACACAATATTCAGTGGATTAATGACTACTCTTTTTCTGAACTGTTCATTTACATCCAACATTGTCACACTAAAATCACAATAAAGAATCTACTCGGTGGAAGGATTATTCATTATCGTGATTACAATAATGTATAAGCGTACCTCTGAGAAGATTCTTCATTGTGATTTTCGTGTGATAAAGATGCATGTAAATGACCCGTCAATCAAATGAGATCCCTCTTCATTGATGAATCGTCTTCTTGTAACTAGCTCTGCCTGAAAACCTTAAAAAAATATGGTACTACGAATTCATATTTAAACTCATGCATATGAGATTGGTTCTGCATAAATAAAAGAATACTTTTCATAATTTTGTGAGTGAGTGAGAGTTGATAGGAGATGAGTCATCAAGAAAAAGGGAGTGATATCAATCAACTAGAAATTGTTCCATGTTTTTATAATTTATTATAATTTATTTAATTCATTTTTAAATCATATATATTTTTATTTATTCTTATTTATTACTAATTATTACTAATTATTAAGAGTTTTTACAAATTATTACTAATAATTACAAAATATTACTAATTATATGTAATTATTCCAAATTATTCTTAATTATTCACAATTATTTCTAATTTTTCCTAATTATTACTAATTATTGCTAATTATTCATAATCATTCGCTACTTTTTTTTCTATCTTTCCTCATTTTTAACAATATTCTTAATTATTCCTAATTATTACTAATTATTACACATTATTACAAATTATTACTAATTAATACTTTTTATTACTATGTATTACTATTTATTGTCATTTATTGCTATATATTTATATTTATTGCTCTTTATTATTATATATTCCTATTTATTGATATTTATTTATATTTATTCATATTTATTGATATTTATTCGTATTTATTTCAATTTATTCCTATTTAGTTATATTTATATATATTTATTCCTATTTATTCCTATTTATTAATAATTATTTCAATTTATTAATAATTTTTCCTAATTATTCGTAATTATACCTAATTATTCCAAATTATTCTTAATTATTACTATTTTTTTATAATTATTCCTAATTTTTCTTGATAATTCACAATAATTCATAATTATTTCTAATTATTCTTAAGTATTCATCAATATTCGCAATTATCCCTAATTATTCGAAATTATTCCTAATTATTCTTAATTATTCCTAATTACTCTTAATTATTCCTAATTTTTGCTAATTATATCTAATTACTACAAATTATTACTAATTATTATTAATTATTACTAATTATTGCTAATTATTACTATTTATTAATATTTAATACAAATTATTAATATTCATTACAATATATTACTATTTATTACTAATTATTTCTAATTATTCCAAATTATTCTTAATTATTCATAATTATTCCTGACTATTCCAAATTATTACTAATTATTACTAATTATGAAGTATTATTACAAATTTTTACTAATTATTACTAATTATTACTAATTATTTCAATTACTACTTATTACTAATTATTACTACTAATCACTAATTATTTCTACTTATTACTACATAATACTACTTACTAATTATTACTATTACTACATAATACTACTTATTACTACTGATTACTATTTATAAATACTTATTAGAAATTATTTCTAATTATTGTTATTTATTACTAATTATTACTAATAATTATTACTTTTTACAATTTATTACTATTTATTTATATTTCATACTATTTATTTCTAATTATAACTTATTATTACAATTTAATACTATTTATTAATAATTATTATTAATTATTACTATTTATTACTAATTATTAATAAATATTACTAATTATTCTGAATTATTACTTTTTATTACCTTTTATGACTATTTATTACAAATTATTACAAATTATTACAAATTATTACTAATTATTACTATTTTTCTATTTAATTCTATTTAATACTAATTATTTCTAATTATTTCTAATTATTAAAAAAATTAACTAATTGTTACTTATTATTAATAATTATTACAAATTATTACAAATTATTACTTTTTATTACGTATTGTTAATATTTATTACTATATATTACTATATATTACTATATATTACTATTTATTATTATTTATTACTAATTATTAGAATTTATTACTAATTATTATAATCTATTATTAATTATTACTAATTAATACTAATTATTGCCATTTATTAATATTTATTATAATTTAGTACAATTTATTAATATTTAGTAGTATATATTAGTATTTATTAGTACTTAATACTATTTAATACTATTTATTAGTATTTATCATTATTATTTACTATTTATTAGTATTTATTTCTACTTATTAGTATTTATTACTAATTATTGCTATTTATTAGTATTTATTATTCATTATTACCATTGGTTACTTTTGGTTATAATTTATTAGTATTTATTAGTATTTATTATTATTTATTACTAATTTTTGTATTTATTATTTATTATTAGTATTCAATACTATTTATTACAAATTAATTCTAATTATTACTAATTAATATTATTTGTTACTAACTAATATAATTTAATACTAATTATAAATATTTATTACATTTTTTTATAATTATTTCTATTTACTTTTAATTATGTCTAATCAGTGTTAATTACTATTAATTACTACAAAATACAGCTGCTAATTACTAATTAATGATAATTATTTATATACATTATTAATTATCGTATATAATTATTAATTATTATAAATAATTAAGAATTAGTACTAATAATTTAATTTAATTTTTACAAATATATATCGATGGGAAAAAAATTTAAATCTAACATAATTACAACTAATCAATAATAATTAAAATTAATATAATGAAATGAAATATATACAAAATTAAAAAAAACATAAATACCTTTAAAATTGTTCCCATATAATTGTAGGCGGCTTTACAACTTCTGTCTAAAGTAAAATGACTCTGAAAAAATTTATCTCTAAAATTAATGTTTAGAAAAGTTGAGAAATAAGGAATTCATGAGGAGAAAAAAAAATTGAATGGGGTTTATATAGGTTAGATTAGTTGTGAAGGATCTATTTGCGAGGAGGCCCATCGTAAATTACTTCGGCCACATTAATTACAGTTATCTATTAAAAGATTACTTGTGACGAGGCCCATCCCAAACGGTAACCTGCCGACACACGATTTGTGATTAGACAACATCCCGTCGCAAATAGATTTTATAGCCTTTAATTATTTACGATGAGACCCCTCGTAAATACCCTATGAGGGTCAATGTAGTTCTGACTAGATATACACCGTCGCAACTAGTTCTTACCATCTCTTAGTATTTTAGACTTGCGGGGCATGCCCATCACAAATACTATTTCGCGTGGATTGGCGCGATTTTCATGCCAAACTGTGGAAAAGAATTTGTGACAGGGTGCCTATTCCTGTCGTAAATAAGTGGTTATTTGTGATGGGTTTATTTTCCCAACACAAATTACCCGGCGCAAAAAACTGTTTTTCCCATAGTGAATGTCATCACTGACATATCAATTTACATGATTCCCCAACAACCCAGTTTTCCCTATAAAAATATTTTCTATGGAAATGTTTAGTACATTATTCATTCTAAACACTCTATTCAGAATTCATATTAATCATTCCATCACTCATATCCCATATAAGATTTGATTTTGGAAACACCCCAACTATAGTGAACAAATTCACAATACAGTTCATCATATGGCCTTATGCACATCCTTGGATTGAAATAGGCTACTTAGATGATTGGTGGATTGAATGAAACAACATGAACTAATAAAACTCATGAATAAAATATCCACAATATATACTCATGTAAAACTGAATAAAATTGTAATCTATTTAAAATTACAGTCACTATCAAAATAACATCTTTTTACTGAACAACCCATCGATGACTTTTGAATGAAAAAGGTGAAATAATATGATATCATTTTTTTAAGGAATAAAACATGAGCCACCATATCCTTTTATATTAATAAGATATAGAAGTAAGGCTTACAATAGAAGGAGAATGAAATATTCCCTTTACCTTTGTTATTTCCATGTATATGTTTATATATAATTGAACTTATATTAATATGTATGGACTTGGTATAATCAAAATAATAAATCCATAATGATTTAATACAACTCCATGCTAATGATATTTTAATATCGAACTCCTATAAACCATGATAATGATAAAATAGTTTTGAAAAAATATAATATAAGATAAAAATTTATTAAAAACAATTTTTTTATAATAATTACATAATTTTTTAGTGTAGAAATTATTTAAAAATTCATCAATTCAACAAAAAAAATTTCTTACTTAAAAAATTCATATCACAATGTTCAAATTTTCCCTGAACTCCTTAAAAAAACTAATCTTCAAATATTGATATAGAAATCTATTTTACCAAATCCTATGGAATCTCACTATTTCCTATACTTAAAAATCAACTTCTAAAGGATTTTCAAGCATCTCAAAAAGAAAAACCCCTTATATTTTTACATAACAGTTCTATCTATTATTCTAACTGATGAACATTTTTCATACTTTAAACTAACATTGAAGTGATTCCACCCATTTGGACAAACCTATACCAACAATTGTCCTCATTAAATTGATTCACTAATAAACACATATTTATTGATGAAATAAAAGTTTTTCAAATATTGCATCAATAAATAATTTTTAACACGTCGAAGAACCTGGTGTGAAATTCCCTAAAATCCATAATTGATGTATTTTTTCGATCCATTCAAATATAATTTATTATGAAAATTTGAATAAAAAATTTAGTGTTTTAGATAAATATAAATCACTCTTCAAGGCAATAAATTTCTATTAAAATAATACTTTTTAAATTCAATAATATATAATATATGTTAAATTTAAAAATTATAGTTTTATATTCAAATTTTTATATAAAATCATAGTAGTTAAGAAAACCCATGATTCTCAAAAATTTCGATTAAGCCAAATAATACCATTTATTACATATGTATAAACCAAAAATATATTAATAAAAATAAATCCTCACTAAAAACTTTTAAAAATCACATTGAATAAAATAATTAATTATTTGAAGACGCCAATTCTTGATACCTTGTCATTGAATGCAAAAAAATATCTATATTTACAAATCACTATATTTGATTAATAAAAATTATTCATTACAATTTCGAACATGATTAACTTATTTGATTAATTTTCCTCTTTAAATAATTTATAAATTTTATTTCAAATTCATTATGTCATGGGGTATATAATAATTTACATATGAAAAAGTGAGATTCATGATATATAAGAATCATGGAAACCTAATCATTAATTCTGTGATTATTCTATCAAACTATGACATAATATCATTTTTTTAATTGAAGCATAAAAACAAAATATTCCTCTATGATGAGATAGAATAAATATATTGGAATTATAGTGGGTGTTTAAAGAGTCAAAAAAGGGATTAAATTTTAATTCAATCAAATAATTCACGATATGACTATTTAACAGAAATGACTAAGTTATTTTTGAGTCTATCTGTGTGAAGCTTCAAGATAAATTTCAAACAATGAATTATTATTTTGAATGATTAAGCTAATCATGAACCTCATTGATCTACTCATTTAGATTATTCAAAGATATACATTTTCATTATGATACATCAAATAAATTTAAGGAAAATTCATATAAAATCAATTATCTTGCGGGATAAAATTTTCTCATACCTAAAAAATTTTGGAACTATATGTTAAAACATAACTAGATACTATTATTGATTATTTAAATAAATATAAAATAATATGGGAAATAATATTTCATATTAACGGGAAATTATGATTAAGAAATCAATGTGTTTTTCATGTAAATTAAATCCATTTCCCAATGGTAATGTGTTCATCAATATTTCTAGATATACAAAAGAAAACTCACATAATAATTGATTCTCATTTAAACACACCCTAATATTTGAATTAATATGAAACAATTAATAAAGGTATGTGATGATATAAAAAGAGAAAATAATGATAAATTAATTTAATATAATTATTGTACCTGACCACATTCCTAGGGAATTATATAATCAAAATATAATTGTTCTATATCTCATAGACATATTCCAATGTTCTGTAAATTCCAAGAGATGTTTTGGTAAATACAAGTTGTGACACAATGGAGATCAGAGAGTCAGTATTTGAAGAAACATAATATATATTTAAAAAACACTATAATATATCATTAAATTAAAATAAATCAAAACTGTGAATAATATGTATTTTTATATACAATTATTATTTATATGATACTGGTGAATAAATAAATGTAAAAAGTCATGATCTGATTTTTTTATTTTATATTATATATTTTAATCTAATAAGGCTAGCAGTTCAGATTGAAAAAAATATCCACTACCATTCCTACTAATGTAATTTTATATTTTTTCATTAAGAGTTATTAAATTAAATTTTCAATATAGTTTACAAGTGCTATAAATAATTTGGGAAGTATAAAAAATCAATGATCAAGAAATTCACGTTATACCATTCTTACTAATATCATGGACAATAATAATTTTTTTAGATCACCAGACATGTGCTCTCGAGTTATGTGCTAAAAACCAATATTTTTGTAATTTTTTTGAAGGAGAAAATAATATATTGTAAATCATCTATATACAAATTAAAAATGAAAAATATAAAAGAATAATATAATCTAGATGTCCCGTAAACACCACAAAATCAACCCAAAAATTCATGAATATAATTTATATCCCTAGAAACTAAATAACAAATATATTTTTGAAAAGTAACGTCCTTATCAAAAATAATAGAATATTTGTACCGGAAAATTCACGGATTTTCATTCTTGTAACCATGAGAAATAATGAATATTTGGAAATATAATTTTAAGATTCCATTCATCCACTCGTGGTAGGAATAAATATCTATACATGAAAGGATTTTAATAACCTAAACAACTATGGTGTTGAAATTCATAGAAAAACATTTTATGATATATTTCAATAAGGGTACCAATATTGTTATGCAAAAAAATCAAGTCCAAATTTTATTCACACCATGTACAATTCTGTTGGTATTAATATTAACCACTCGTAAGAAAGGTCTAAATTAGATAAAAACATATTTTGAACCTCCCTTAAGAATCTACATGTGTTATCAATCATCCAAATAGAAAACAAAAACATTCATTTATTAATCAACACCATTTATTCAAATGATATGTGTTTAAAATTTAAATTATTTTTCATGAACGACTTCATCAAATTTTGGTCACATAAATTGAAAAATAATTTTAATAGAATCTGATAAATCTTGACTTCATATTATATTAAATTTGTAACATCTAATGATTTTATGGTATATTTCCCATTGAATAAATTTATTCTCATTGATAGATTATAAAACTTGTATATATAAGTAAAAAATGATCCGAAATATTTAACACCATTATAACCTAGTCTCTAAATTTTTAGAGTGATTTTGAATAACCTAATTTTTAAAGTAGTTTTTTAACTAATTTAGATACAAAATATATATTGATAAATTAGTACTCAGGTTTTATTAATGGTATTATATTATTTAAACATACTTGTTTCCTAAAAAATGGATTTTATATCTTTTTATAAAAAATTAATATAAATAATTCATTCCAATTTAATTATTTTTTGTGAAAAAATAGAACATTATTTTTACAATTTTCATGTTAACAGTTTCATAGAGTTATATTTAAAGAAATGATTGAAATTATTCATTTTTTGATGAATAATGTAAAAAAATTATTGAAAAAAAACTATTTGTTTAGTATATTTAATATGATACTTAATTTTTTATAATGTATTTAAATTTAATATATGATCTTTGGTATTATTAATAAACAAATAAAGTTTATTTTAAATAATAATATGTTGGATTTTTTTAGAAATTTTTTTTTTCATAGGAAAATATTATTTCTGAATTACATCTTTTCGTCACATTTTCAGAGGTTCATTTTAAAATAATTTTCAGCACTTCTTTTAATTGAATTTCAGTATATTAATTCCAAATTTTAAATCATCCATTATAAATTTCATAAATTGGGAAGTATATTTTTTGGTCTTAATGAATATTAGTAATAGTAATAATTGTATCACCATTGTAAGAGTATAACAAGTAAAATAGGATAAATCCATTTCTATAATGCATTAGCATTTCAATCACAATTTCTTATACAATATTCTATTAGTTTATTTCATCAATTATCATCCTTTTATTATGAATATATAAACATTGTTTCTTTTTTATTATTATGACCATTATATTATATTATGAAAATAATAATTACATATTTTAAAATTCATGAATTTAATATCTCTAAAATGATTCCATGTTTATATAAAGAGGATTAGTTAAGTTGTAGATGATAATATAAAATGCATGTGCAGAAAGTAGAAAAAACATTTAAATACTTTTTAAAAGTCTAAAAATGATTTTTTTGTGCTATATTGTTCTAAAAAATGTAAATATAAATATAACATATTATAAATATGTTAAAGGAATATATTCTAATTAAACTACCATATAAATGAATTAATGAAATTTTAAATGAACAGTTATCAAAAAAACATTAATTTTTGTTCATAATAAAAATATTTTACTAAATGATATAAATTTAATAAAATTAATATCATAATAAAATTAAATGTTATATGGTTGAAAATATATACCATAGGATAGTTACTGGTTATTATTACATTTATTTTATTATTATTATCCATTTAAGCAAAAAAATTGTTGACATTACAGTAATTTCCAAATGGATTTACAATGGTTAATACTGAGAGATAAGACTCAAAAAATAACCTAAACATAACAAATTTTATTTAATGGTATTATCATGATATCTTACAATTTTTCAAAAGGAATAGGTCACGCCAACTGTGGTATATAATAATGGGTCTTAAGCCAAGTAAATTATACATCATCTCATATGTTCTTCATAGAGAATTATTTATTCAGCCATGTCCTAACAAGATTTAATATTGATATATCATTTCCAATTTGTAATATATTTTAACCATATACTATAATGATAATGATTCCACTAACACCATGGATTTGTTAGGAAGAAGGATCAAATTCTTTTATTATGATTCTAAATTTCCCTATTGGTTCATGAAATCAAAATATCCATTATCTGAATTCTTGTTTCAAACCATTAATGGATCTATGAAACTTCAATACCTTATTGGCCACTTCATTAGTCCCAAACTCATTTGGTAGTTCTAAAAAGTAATATTCCATATTGTAACTAATAAATAATTCAATTTAGGAATCTATTTACCAAATCTCATAACCATGGTAATGTTTTATAAAATTTATATTTTTGATATATTTCACTATAGAAAAAGGGAAAAATTGTATTGTCAAAGTAATGGTTGTGACTCTATTTAAACACATTGGAAACCAATAATGTATCATATGTATTTATTTACATATCTAAGATAATTTTTGTAAGAAAAACACATTTATATGAAGGGGATTTTAGTACTCTGGGAGATCTATAAAAATATATACATAAATTTCAAACATGTAATCTATAATAAAATTCATAGAATCTTGTCCTATAGTGGATTTTTTTTTCACTTACTGCTTCCTTATAGGGATCCAATTCTTTATTATCAAATAATATTGATTCACCAATAGTGGTGACTAAAAATATATCAGTCTAGATCTATAAAATCGATAAATATCCTATATACTACTTTTTTCTCTGTAATTTACTATTCTGTAGGTATTTGTTGAATTTTTTTATATACCACATAATTTAAACATTATCCAAGATTAGATTTCCAACTATCTCACTATCAATATCTATATTAGATATGTGTTACCTATTATAAAACATGTTCTGTATGACCATTATAACAAGTTCTTATCAGGTGTTGAATATTCAATATTACATATTTATTATTATTTTTTATAAATATACATTTTTTTCATTCGGGTGTAGGTTTTCTATAATAAGAGGCCATAAAAATACAGCTCATACAAAAAAATTAAATTAAACAATAAGAATTTTTTACTATACAATTTTTAACAAGGAATTTAATTTCCCACATTATTTTTTAAAAGGTTTATTTTATGATTTTTCGATATCACACTACCTAAAAAAGGATAATGGTCGACGTTCCTTACTCATCCCAGATATTACCATGTCTAATTATGTGTCATTTAGGAACTAATTCACATTGTTCCATTATAGTTCATATAGAGGATTGAAATGGTCACATGAGCCTCATCTTAGTTGGTGAGGACTCCTTACGTGTATCAAGGTGAACTATGATCGAATCCGAGCGGAGGCATATTTCTGCTATTATAGCACTACTGTAGCAGATACTATAGTAGGTATTGTTTGACATTGTAGCATTTGGGACTATTCCACCACTTGGGCCTTAGGGATTCAAATTTTTTCCATGTGCCTTTTAAGGCCTTTGGGACACTCCTGCCTTTACGTCAGTAATCCATACAGGCCACCTCAAGGCCATTGGTCCACCTTAAGTGCAGATGAAATCTGGACACCTACAAGGAACCAGTTCTAGAATGAGGATATGTTATGAGATTTCACTATAGAAAAAATATACACAAATTTCATGAATGAGAGGGTATGGAAACTACCATCTGGACAAGCTTATACATACACAGTAAATCCTAGCCAAACATCCATGCCAAGTTGAAGAGATGATTTCTCAATTAAGATGTTGGGGAGGAGTAGTTACAAGTAGTTAGTATTGTATGAATGTAACATTTGAATCCAATGGGCAATGAATTCCTATTATGCCTACAAGACAAATAATACATATGCCTACGAGCGTTGTAATGGTTCCTCCTCACCCCTTGAATGTTCGATTTTCAAAAATAAATAAAAAATTAAAGAATTTGGTCCATTAGAGGAGGATTGAATTTAAATAATATCTCAAAAACTAGTAGATAATAAATTGATTCATTCTTAAAATATTTACTACCATTTTGTGAGTGGATTTTCTTTTTATTTTTACTATTTTGGATCTCAAATTCAATCATTTTATCTATGAAATTTTCAATGAAATCTATCTTATACCTCATTACATAGACATATCTATATCTATGAAATTCATATATATATATATATAGTTTGTGAGTGTTGAGTATATATCCATTACATCAATAATAAATAGATCACAAACATTTCTATGATCAAATTCAAAATGCATTGCGGCCCTATATCCATTTCCACTAGATAAAATTTTGGCCAATTTTAATCATAATAAACTAGGAAATATAAATAATTCATTGTTTCAAAATAACATAAATACCACCCTTGATATAAAATTTTCATGTTCTATTTATTTACACGACTTATCTAGTGACTCTATTGTTGAGTGTGAAATGATTCACGAGAACTAATTTTTTTCTATTAACAGTACATGGTATTCATATTTGAAAACATAAATTCCATTAATTATTTGTGGCATACATTAAAATATGATATCATTATTGATATTCCATTTTTTATTTTCTAATTTAAAAATTAATACATCTATTTCATCTAATGATACAATTTTTGTTTTAAATCATCTAATATACTAGTATTTCAATAAAACAAACATTGATTTTGTTATAAATGTGAGGTGATCGTATCTATTACCCAATTCTGTTATACTATATCAATTAGATAATTATAGAAATACCATTTTCCCAAAAAACATTACTCTAAATAATTATTCTTCCTATAGTTGGATACAAATGTGATCCCCACTATCTCTATCTAATTAATAATTTTTAATAACAGAATGATATCACATGATAATAAAATAACCCAAAATATCCCAATGACTTCATTTTTTAGAGTTATGTTATTCTTCATAATGACCTTCGTTCCACCTGAACAATAGATTACATCAAACTCTATTGACTCCCTATTGATCATGATAACATTTTTGATGTTTGGGAGAACACATTGATTTAGTATTTTCCTTTGTCCCTATCACCATTACATTACACGTTTTCACTATAAGTACATGAATTTTCTCATGATTTTATTTGTTTCTATATAGAAAAAGTAGAGTTTATGGATTATGGAGAGACTTCCTAGTATATTTCATTTTAATATTTATGTGAAATCTATTGTAATTATATGTGAGTGATGAAAATATGAAATTGGCGCATAAAAAGTATGGATATATATAACCTAGAATGTCCAGATTCCCAAATACTATAATAAATATAATCATGTGATGTATTTTAAAAAAAATCAATTCATTTATTCATGTAATGTGTTCCTTGGATATCTCAGTTTTCTATCATATAGATCTCTCCTGAAAATGACCACAGTGTAATTTCATAATTATATTTGAAACCATGTTCTCATTTTACTTATGGTGTTCATCTATCTTGAATGATAACATCACACACTATAAATATTGTTAATTATCTAACTTTTTCATAATCAAAAATTGTTTATTCACTTTCCTCCATTAAAGGGAGATCCTAATCTAGGGATTAGATTATTTAAATCATTCATTCAAATCATTTCACAATATAGATTCATATGTACCACTGTTTGAAGATTTATATTGTTTCGGGGGCTTCTCCAATATACATTTCATGCATATTGTGGAAAATGAACAAATATTTTTCTAAAAAAATTAAAATAATATCTTATTTATTTTAAAAATTATTTTGAAAATATATGAAATGAAATAATTTTAGTTATTTAATTATCTTCACTATTTTATCTGGTGCAAGTAGTCATAACCAATAGATTTAGAATATAAAGGCTCCTAGAAAATCTATTATAAAGGATCCATGTTTCCCATATTATCTATGATAAAACGTTATTTCTAATTAATCAAAGGTATTTAGGTATTTAATTATTCTGGTAACTAGCTCACAACACACATATCTATTGAAAAGATCTATAAACCTAGAATAATGATTAAAATTTCATCAAAATATTCCTCTACAATACACCAAGTCTAACAGGGACTATTATTATACATTTTTACCAGGTTATGTGTTACCAAAACAATCATTATAACCCCAGGATAAAACTGGGGTCCTAAAAGGTTGTCAAATCAACACTCAGTTTAGTAGTTCCATTATAAATCTAGTAAATTTTGGATTTTGGATATAATATTTCAATGAGATAATTTTTTTTAGTAAATTAAATAATTTTATCTTTAAAATTACATAATATTTGTTTTCAATATATTTAATTAAACATGAATTTAAAAAATAAGTGATTCATATTCACTTTGTTTTACATTATCTCATATGTCGTGTTTTGTTGTTTTTTATGGTGTTATGATAGAAAATTTATCAACAAAAATCATAAAAAATTTATTTAAATAAACTTGAAAAAAAAATAATTAGTTTAACATGATCATGGGAAATATATTTGTTGGATTATTGATTTGTTGATAAATAAACCTATTGCCATAGTAGAAAACACTTTGATGAAGGTTCTCTTGAGTTTTTTCAATCCTATATTGATCATTGTATTTTAATGGTTAGAATCACCTCAACTCAGGTTCCAAAAAGTCACTTTTTTTGAAATATGCACTTTTCAAGTTTCATACTAGCATACAACCCCAATGTAGGTGATAGGGTGGTAATGTTTTGTGGGGTGAAGTGTTGGTGATGAGGTCGTGTCCTTGGGCCTAAAAATTTACATTAATTTTTTCTTTTTCACAATTTTTCGCAGTGGTAGTTCTAATTGACCTAACGTATTCACACATATAGTTTAGGAAAGCAAGGGTATGGGATAAAAAATTAAACTATGGGAATGAATGTTATATTTAATATTTTTGGGATATATGAAATAAATGATGTCAAATTTTATTTAGTAAAACACCATCACTAAAGAATATAAAATAATAATTTTATGTTAAAAATAAATCCAACACATAGATCGGATTGTAAATCTCATTAACATAAAAATACAAAAAAAATACACATATAAGTAACTAGATTTTATTCATTTCAATTTTTTTACATTGTTAAATTAACTAAATTATTAAATTAATTTTCATTTTAAATAAATAATTTATTTATATTAATATCTACCAAACTGTCTTGATGATTTGAATCCACCGAAATTTGAACTAAATTTTATTATTTATTTTTATTTAAAATAAATCAATTATAAAATGTTAATATAAAATAAAAAGATTGTGTTTTATTATGAAGTAATCATTTTATTGTTATATATAGCATATACCGATGAATGGTATAATACATGAAATTTCATGTAGTTATGATGTATCTACCAATCAATTCATGACCCAAAAGTAGTTGTGAATTTCTTAGGTGTGTAATAATTTTTTATGCACAAAAAATATAGTGTATAACATCATTAGACGACGGGTAGTTTTGAATTTAATAAGTAAAATTATTTATCATATAATATTTATTAAACCATATCATATAATGTGAATTTGTAATTTTTGTCCCACATATAAGTTTTAATATGGATTAATAGTTCAAGGAATTTTATTTTGAAAATATTTAATTAATTTATGTTTAGTATATCTTGTTATATATTAAAGGTAAATTGGTACCTAATTATATATTTATGGGTTACACAACATGTACTCAAACTATGTTTTTGGAAATTCAATCTGGACCATTATTTATGGCATTAATTCCTTTCATGCCTTGTAATCAGTTTATAAATTGTATATGACAAAAAATTGTGTTGTATCTAATACTGTATACCATGTAGCACTGGTTAGAACATGCTCATGAAGTAATGCCACTTAAACCCTACAATACATGTCATGATAACTATTATTGTGTTTCGGTATGGTGATTGTGTGTACAGGAATATAATTTGTTAACATGTTTTACAGTCCCACATCTTCCAGATAGAGTCATTGGAACTTATAGATTAGTTTGTCATCTGTTAAATACTTTTCATTTCTTATGTGATGTAGAATTAATATGATATCACAACATTGATATAATATAATAATAAATAATAATTTAACAATTAATTAAAAATATAATTTATAAAATAGTCTCTATTTAACATATATGGGTCAACCTAAACATTTAAACAATATTTATCACTACATGGTTTGAGGGGTACTTCTAATCACCTCGTGATATAAATAATGGAAAATATATTAAAATTAACAATGTGGTAATATTTTACCCACAAAATATGAATAAAAAAATAGATTACAACCAAAACTAATGCATGATATGTCCATATATAGGAATTTCAATCACAAAATAAGTAGTTTCTAAATAAAATAGGTAGAAAAAAAAGAGAACACATATTATAAATAATAACCATCATCCAATATACGTGTTAAAATTCGATATAATTTGAACAAGAAAATTTAGATACATCTTTAATATAAAATAAATCAATATAAAACATGGTCGATTACACCATCATAATAAAAATAGTTTCACAAGAAACTCCAATTTTTTTAAATATACTCTTATCATTACTCATGTCACCACCATATACCAATTGAGTTATGATGATTCGAACATGCATGCCTATATGAGATTCCCCCCCTTCATTTACATGAATCTTATTACACTATGATTTCATTCAACTTGTGTAATATGTAATGTGTTAGTAAAATACTAGTATAATACCATAATGAATCTATAAAACATCATTATCATATTATACTAGTAGTTTTTGTTTGATTAAAACATTATAAAATTCCGATTGATTTGTTAAAAATTTATTGGAAAAAATTTAAAAATCCTAAGAATTTATAAAATCAATACATATTCCTTAAATATCATGGGATTTGAAACTACATTTCAATTGATGTAAATATAGTTTCATCGTAGTTTTTATTACCAAATAATGTAAAAGAGTTATAAATAATATAATGGATAATCAAGAAAAAAACCACATATTTTTCTCTAACCATTGGCCTAAATGTAACTATGACTCGCAAAAGGATAACTCCCAAGAATATATGAACCAATGATGGCACCAAAAAATGCGTCAATGTAATTATGTGAATTATCTCGAACATGACTTCACAGTGTATCTCATTTAGAAAGCTCAAATTTTACTGTTCATGGAGCCCGAGCAATGTTACAGATCAGAAGTTATGGTTGTTCGATGTCAGGCTGGTAGAAATGGCCATCCAAGACAATTTTAGGGAAATGTATGGCTTTGCACGCAATAATTAAAATCATGAACGTAAGATTGGATGTATTTCACATAGGAATGCAATCTTGTGTGAAATAGTAAAATCGTGTGTGCATCATGTTGCACAATCCATTTACGTGGCCAATGAGATGTCATCTTCTGCCCAGGACACCTGAAAAACATCTATGGAAGGTGCACACTGGATTGGAAAGGTGCACACATGATTAAAATCGGCGCGCAAGATTTTTACACGCCCAATGTGAAGTCAAATTCACCTTTGCACACACACCCACAATAGGGTGCGTGTAAGATCTCTTCGGCAGCCAGAATATTATGTGCAATCTCTCATGTGTTCCCTAAAAATACAAGTGCAACCCCCTCCCCTTGGAGAGGTCTCTAAAGGTCAACCGCCACTCTCCTGCTTGTAGGACGGCCTTTTCTGTGCTCGCACTGATGAATTGAACCCTCTATATGAGATCATTTGCGATATGTCTCATATGAGTCCGCATTTGTGTGGGCCCACAATGATTTGATCCTCTCCAGAAATATTTTCTAATTATGTCATGTGTTCACACGATTCCAATCATGTGCCCAAATATTCTAATCCTCTACGCAAAACAAAAATCTTACGCACAATAGTGCATTCGTGCCAAATTGCATGCGCCCCTTTGTCGTACAGTCTAATCTAGCACACTGGGCATCCTGCACGTATCCCATCTTATGAGAAATAGTATACAGGCCTTCGCCCGCTAGTCCATACCGCGGGGGCTGTGCCACTACACCCACATTAATATTAGTCCTGAGATGCAGTCTCAGCCATCTAAGCATGTCCCTTCCCAACCATCACTGATCCCCATTAAAAATGGAGTGTCAATATGTGAACTTTTTCTGCTGGGATGTCGACATTTTCCCTTGTTCCCTTATGGGCACCCTCCTTCAACTTATGGAATCCTGTGATTTGAGATATTCCTCCACACACCTTCAAACACAATGAATCGACATATTCCCCTTGGTTTGTTGTCTCGTGTAGTGAGTTGTTATTTTCATCATCTATTCCTCAATTACCATGAGTTAAACCATTCCTCAACAAACTCAACCAAACCCCATCACCAGAATCCTATGTATGGTTGAACCAGAAAGGGCCCCCAGGCATAAGTCCCAATACCAACCATTGCAACGAACCTTCTTCCTAATAGTCCTATCTATATGACAGTAAACTATAGTATTACCTATATGACAGACATATGATTCCTCTTCCTCTAAACAAAGAGAAGCCTTATACGCTATGCATAAGATGGTAGCAGTCCACTCTACATGACTACAGACTGTAGTATACCCTATAATTAAATAATAAGACTCCTCTTCTTCCATATAAGAGATTCCTTATGTTCTAAGAATATAATGCATCATTCCATGGTTACAATGGAGTAATTTAATGAGCACTGAAATCTGTTCAAGAATTCCATCATTCCACCTCATGATTTTTGTGTCCTACATTTAGATCTCCATCCTTTTTCATATCTAAAGAAACCCCCCATAACGACCTTGTCCCTTGGTGCATAGGATCACCTACCATTCTAGGCCAACGCCCCTAAAGTCATTTGACAAAACATCGAGTCAACTCCTATGTTTCGAACATGTTCAATAGTAGACCATAATTTTTTGTCCCCATTTATGGCTAACACGATATGGATAATGTGTTTCGATAATGGTCAATATTTATTATCCATTGGGACACCACCCTCACTGCATTGTGAATGTTTTTCTTGTCATTCAAAACTTTCATCTTCCTTTGTTTGGATTGATTCGAACACCTTTGGTGTTGTCCCACTTATGAACATTAACATAGGTGTGGCCCTAATTTTGTGCATAAAAAAAGTGTGATGGGATGCCCTCATGGAATGATATGAGGTATAAATTATGTGATGCTTCTATGTGTAAGTCATATCAACCATTATCACTCCTCCGTGATAACTAGGTTGCTTCTATGCATAAGTCCCGCACAATCCCTAATCGAGAACACTAACAACTATTTATTCTTCACATAACCATGCAAATATGGGCCACTCAGTAGATAACTACACAACAACCCCCACCACGGCATTGCTAATTCCTTCCATTCCCCCAGGGCTGGTGGGTATCATTCATGTATGTCCTAGGGGTGTAGAGTGACCCAACCTCGTCCGAGCAACATGAATTTAAACATCCAAGCACCATCATACTTAGAACATGACATTAAACTGTGACCTCACCCTATGAATCATACATAGGGTTACCCATATCAGAAATTCACTACACCCATTTGTCACCATGGGAGTGTAATATTCCCCAGATGGAATGGGGTTTGCTTTTTGAGAGCAGCGTTTGTCTATAGGGGAAGGGAAACTGCCTTGGTGTAAGCACCTAGCCTTTCTTGAGAAAGGCAGCATCAATGCTCCACCTATCCTCTTCATGGAATATTTCAAGAGAGGGGGTGATGGTCCCTAGTTCCCTTCGATCTTCCATGCCAAATCCTTCTCCCATTGGGTTTTGTCACCATAAGGCCTCCATCCATGTGTACGTTCCATTCTTCGTCTCTTTGGGCTACGAAACACTCATCTGCCCCTATTTTTTCATTGCGTCGCTAACCACGTGTAATCCCCAATCCACTTCCATGGGAACACTATTGGAAACTTGATCATCAGGTCATTGTTGCATATTTTTTCCCACACCGAGCATGACTCACATAGGATTAGATAATGTAAGAACCATTTCATCATTCTATGGGCAGCCTAGAGTGTAGGCACCAAACGCCCTCTCCAGAACAAAATGGACATTGATATTTTCCATAGCATGGTATGTAAGAGGCCTCCTTGAGGTTCAGGAACACAATCCATTTGACCCGACCATCTTTACATCATTTCACCAACACATCCAGAACTCTGGGGACTTTGATCCTTATCATGTCAAGGTATGTAGGAAGCCTCCCTGAGGTTCATTCCCACCACTCATTTATCTCGACAATATTCACATCGATTCACCTAAACCGACCGAAGTACATGAAATTTGATCCTTGCTAAGGAAAGGTAAATATGAGGCCTCACTAAGGTTCAGTCCAAACAACCATTGGTTCTGACCCCCTTCACATTGGCACACCGAAAAATCTGAACTATGTTGACATTTATCATTTCCATGGAATGGTATGTAAGAATCCTCCTCAAGGATCAATCCCAACACCTACTGGTCCCAACCAATACATATCGGTCCACCCTTATCCTTTATGACATTAAACTGTACACCCCTTTTGTCTTGCATGACACTAACTATCCCCCATCATGTGGTTAGCTGTTTTCAATCCCTTTCCAACAGTAAGATATTGTAGTCCTCATCCAGTGGTAAGCTATTGTGCTCTATGATCGATAGCAAGTTGTTTTTGTCCCTTTGTTGGGACCCACTTCTTTGGTCCACCCTAGTGGCGTCATACCAACCTCAGGCAACAAGCCATGTATAAGAAATAGTATATAATCTGGTCCATGTCCTCTATGCACACCACAATCCTATTCCCCATCCTGAAATACATGGACATTGATTTCCTGCCCTCGGGATACGTTGTAGGTCTCTTTGATGCTCAATACAAACATCATCGTTTCCATCAATTCTACTTCATATCATTCTCCATCCACTACACTTAACCATCCATTATCCATCTATATTCTTAACTGTTCTACCCCATGCTGTTGTGATCATGTCATTACAACTCCTAGCATCTGTGTTCCCTCTATGGGTTGCACCAATCTAATCGACTCTAGTCAGTGTTCTGATCTGTCCAATCTATCTCTAGTAGACGTTGAACTCACATCATACCCTGTGTTAAAGATGGGAGGCTGAGGAAATCCTCAGTGACATGCCTAGGTCATATGATTCGCTACATTCGATGTGGGATTCCTCAGGCATATTCTCCCTTGAGAAGGCTTATAGTAAGGGAAAAAACCCAAACGCGTTATTGTTCTAGTGTCACGACGTGCCAGTGATGTCTAACGTGACTACTCTCCAAAACAAATGTTTCTACCCTGACCGGACCCATTGGAATGTCTTGACTGATGTACTATAATTAACAGGTATCCATGATGATATGACCCCGAGAAGAGTTTCACGAATTGTGTCTTAATATATTTGGGAGACCCACACTATGTGATGATTTTCGAGGAGGAACTGACAACCCTTCATGTCATTTTGATCATGGAGGAAACGTCTCTAAATAAGCGACAGATGCTGGCCGTGTTTGAAAAGTAGGAATGCAGGGAAATAGTCAGCACAACCTTATTGTCCTCAAATAGACATATGCACGCACCCCAATGAAAGTGTCATGCACAACAATATAAATCCAAGTTACCTGAAGTCTCTTTAACTCTAAATTAGCCATCACATTGAATTTTGAGAAATTAAACCCCCATTCCCAATGTACTATGAAATATACCACATGGTTGATCCCGTATATATTTCACATAAACACCCAATGTCTCCCATATACCACACATAACCTTTTTAATTAATAAATAATACCATTAATTTAGTAACCTAATAAATAATAACTTTTTAAATAATAAATTAATACATATACAATTACATCCCATCCTTAATTAATCTATTAAATTAACAAAATTATTTAAAACCCAGATTATTTTTTTCAAATATATTGTTTAAAGATGAATATTTATTTAGTTAGAATCAATTAAAATGCCAAAATGATCCTCACAATCCGCAAATAAAATTAAAAAAATATATATAAAAATTAATAATTCATTCAAAATGTAATTTATCAATTTAAACTAGGTTAAAACTAGGAACTCTATGTTTTCCAATGGATGGATGGGTAAAATAAAGGAACATACAACAAATCAGATTCAACCTCATTTTTATCGCCTAACAACATTAGAGATAATGAGGAATGTTTTTTATGAACACGATACACCAAGAAAGATCATTAATCCCCCATCAATAATAATATATTCCACACTCTTTGAAAATTAGTGCTCCAATATTCAATAAAAATGGTAGAAAAAGGAGATATATGATTAGAATGGGAGAAATACAAGGGAAATCAAAAATAACCATGGAAGAAACGACATGTATCAAGGAATGAATAAAAATGGTTAAAGGAGGAAGAAGATATCAATGAATGGATCACTTACATTACACATACGAGTAGGAAATAGGTGAGGAGGAGGATATATTTGAATGGGTAATGTGGTTATTTCCCCTTAAGAAATTTATTTATCTTGTTTCCCAACACATTCATGTTGATCATGACATTGATGCGTCATTATCGGTAAAATAATCGAATTGTTCATGGAATATGACCCAAGGTATCTTAAAATTTAAGAAGGTTCAACAAATTGTAAGATCCCTTCCACAACACAACCACTTATAATACAACACAGTCAATGGTATCACATAACCATCTCATGGGGTAGACTAAACTACATTAAGATGACCTTCCCCTTTCCCATGGGCCCCAATCTAAATTTTTTGTGTTGTATTAGCCTGCTGATGTTGATTCTCTCCACAAGAGTACCACATAGACCACCTCAATTGGGATGACCAGTCATGCTCCAACTGCCATCCTTATATGGGATAACTAACACCCATCCTAAAATTTGAATCACATATGATCAGCTATATTTTCCCAGCATTCGATGGTTCCTACAAAACCTCTACACATGGCCCATTCCAGCACACACTTGGCACTCAACTGATGGTCGAGGACACATGATACTCATGAAACATGTCCATAAACACTTCTAGAAAAACAATTTATTACTACCGTGAGAGGCTGATCCACACATCTAGAGACCTTTAACATTTCCTACTTGATGAAGATTCCGGAAATGATTCATCCCACCCTCATAAGTAATAAAACTAGTCCATCCATCATGATCCACAAAATCACCACATAATGCTTCCTATAAGTTCAATTCTAAAATAATTGTTTGATATGCCACATATGTTTACATATGTAAATGGAATATGTTCACATATGACTTAATATCATGAATATGTCTATCCAAAATGAAACTTCTCATTGATACCTCATCCCCTTCCAACATCAAGGAAAAATGTCACAATTTTTTTAAATGACCAATTGAATCCATCACTAACATCATTCCTTGGGTCAACATCATATAATACATATCTCAATCTTGCCTCTATGTCTATGTATAGAAATAATCATTAAAATTCTCATGGTTTTCCTTCTATAACATTCCATCATAAAACTCTGTCTGATCTAGAATATTCAACCTGTGTTTTTCTTATCCCTATAACACTTAGAGTGGTAGCTTGACTCTTTTCTATAATAGAGAAACCAAGTGATCCAAAATAATTTAGATAGAATCTATCTAGAACTATATATTCTCAGGCCCACCCTCTCTGGAAAACAATGGAGTGTTATGCGTCTGAAATTATATGGTCATATTGAACATACTCGACAAGACCTTTACTGCTTCTCATTCCATCAGCTGCATAAAATGAGAAAATTTGTCTTATAAATTCTCTTATAGTCGATTAATTTGGAGAAATATATTTACATTATCCTCTACAAGTCAATCATACTCAGTGATATCATCTTTTCTCCCAACCAATACACGACATTGTTGTGGAATTTATCAACAATTCCAAACATATATCATAGATCACATAACATAAATATTCCATAATTCATAAAAAAATTATCTACAATAGTTTTAAGAAACCCATTTTTATACATAATCCAAACAAATATCACCACAGATAGAATACAAACATGACTATCTCTGCCATGTGTCATGACCCAGAAGGGGGGAACAAATAATCCTAGTCACTAATCTTCTCTATGAATCCCTTTTTAAATCCATATCCACTTTTATAAACTAACTCTATTCTTCTAATACATAATTAACTATTTTTATAACTACATAAAACTATCATATTAACTAACAAACAGGCTTTAATTAACTATAATTATTAAACCATTATTTACAATATATATTTTTCCTTTTTCAATATCATTATTAGATTCCATTTTCATTAAATTTTAATGGAAGTGAAATATGTTCTACCCTTTTTGTCACACACACCCATCCAATGAGCTCCAATAATGATTCATGTATCATATATCCCTAGGTGAATAAAACGATGCATGAATGCACAACCTAAATCCATTACACACATCATTAATATATCATAAAATAATTATATCACATAAAATGTGTTTCAACTGATGATTAAATATCATTATAGTCTAACAAGACTTATCAAGAACAAAAATTCCCACAGTGGGTACATGGATTTTCCATCATACATGGGTGAGCTACTCATATGCACAAGATACTTTCTATGACCTGAGACATCGAAATCTATCTTCTACCATACCTAATAATAATACCATAAAATATAACACCAAAGATACCACTTTGTAAAATCCATGTCCTCGAGCCAGTAAGAGGTTCCCTAAGATGGGTCCCCTCATGACCTCAAGTGTGCCTCCTCATATTACAGAGGGTTCCAACTACCATTGAAGGTCATATAAGTCTTTTGGGGAGATTATACACCCCATGCCTTAGTAAACCTCATCAGATAACATATAAATTAATTGAAAAATTAAGAAAACAACTAAAATAAGGCTTTACTAGTCCTTTCACAAAAGGATTAAAATCATAAAAAAATATTAAATATGCCATTTCATGTCATTCATGAAATAATTGATGAACCAAAAAAACTAGAAAAGAAATGAATCCCCAAAATTGGTCTTGAATACATGTCTAGATCCTTATCTATGATTATTTGAATACCAAATCAACTACATATAATAACTCTCATTCCCTATCTTAACTAGAACCATGAAATCTGATTGAGTACTCTGTGGAGGCCTGAGAATGGAGTGGGTACAAGTCAGTAATACACCACTAATGGTTTCCACAAAATATCCAGTGTAAATAGATTGTGCACGAATGTAATAAATAGGGGACATGGAAAACAACATATTAATCAGGTTCCATTAGTTAACATTAAATTCATAATCCATTTTTTTCATGACATCCATTTAATCAATTAAACTAAATTTATTAATATGTTCATACTTATCTGGTGTTCCACAGGTTAGTGATAACATAATTTACACTATATTATAATCCGGTCAATTACTCTACATATGTGTATATGTCAGGTTCCCTATATATATAGGGATAACACATCACAAATAATTTCAAGACATTTACTATAGAGACTATTATATTCTTACATTAAATTTTCAAAATTTTAATGATAGAAAACATAAACAAAAATCACCGAAATGAACAAATGGTTTAGTGTCTTCCAAAACTTGGACCATACATAACTCTTTCAAAATAATCATAAACATTTATTTAATTCCTTCTACTATATCTTCTTTTTGTTTCTTGAATTCTCCTTAGTACCAGTAGTCACCATAGAATATAAAAAAATTGGTGATCTAAATACATTATAAGAGGGTATATATTAACATGAGACAACATAACATACGGTAAGATCAATAATTTTTAACATTACATAGTCATATGATCATTATCATGAGAGGAAAAATTAAGAGAAGACTTGGAATGTGGGAATGCACTAAAATAACACATCATGTATTAGTTTTCAACTACAATATATAGTTTTGAATAAATATATCATCATTCTCATGAATAAGTAACATTATTCATGAGGTTCATCAAACTAAACAATGAAATGAAGCACTATATAATTCTGGTTTAAACCATCATATCATAACATTAACATTATCTTGCATGCCACACATAACATATGTCAAACATGAACATATATTAACCCATTTAAATGAATGTGTTTCATTTCATAATCACACATTAAAATAAACTGTGTTCCCAAATTAATGATGGAATATCAAACTTGATTCCAAAAAAATCAACCTTGAGTGATCGGTAAAATGTGTGTTTTTGAATGAATAGTTCAATTGGAAAACATTATATTTGAAATAAACTATGGTTGAAAACATTTATGTCCCAAAAAAGGCATTACAATAATGTTTAAATTATATCTATGGAACAACCACACAAAAAATGGTGTTAATGTGGTAAAATCCAAACAATGAAAGTTGGGTTCGAGAATTCCCCTTACATTGTGTCTGAACACTTTCTTCAATTTAATGAACTATATGATAACATTAGATATGTTAATTAACAATTAAAGAAAAATTAATATATGGAAATTATTCATTATGGTATTATTATGTTTTTTTGGGCCATTGGATGAGTTATAGAATTCAAAATCATTGTTTTGGTGTGTTGTTTCCTGTATTTTTCCTTAATGGTTCACATGTAAAAATGAATGGAAGTTCATGTAGTACATGGATGTACATAAAAAATGACATTACATGAAATTAATGATATTAAAAGATTTTAAATTAGTATATATAGTAATGTGTGTGCATTAGTTCTGACCAGTGGCAATTTACATCATCCATCGCTCAAGCATGATGCCGAAATTCATTTATTTATCATATTTTTTCATGATAGAATTTCACTATTCACCAAAAATTCATGTATTTCAGAAAAATCCAAAAAATTCACCATAACCATTTATTTAAATGTATAATTCAATAATGAACTCAATTTTATGATTTTTTTGAATATATGATTAATTTGCTATTTTATGAAATTAATAATATACTTGAAAATTACATCAAATTGAAAACGTCTTTTTTATCAATTTGTACCTCTAATTATGGCCTAATAAAATTATCTTATAAATATTATAAATATAAATAATAGTTTACTAACAAAATATATGTAAATTAATTTAATTTCAAATTATTTAATTAATTGTAAAATATTAATGACATAAAAAATTCCAACACTATAATGTAATTATATCATATTTCACTTATAGGATGTATGAAAATTATTTATACTTCCACTGTTAAGATTCGAATTGTCATATCAAATTTAAAATTTATAAGGGTTATATTCCTATTCATAAGGGTAAAATTACATATCATTAGGGTGTGTTACTATTCATCAAAAAATAATTTTTTCCTGTCATTCTCCTATAATCGTACTAATCGCAACCGTGTATGTCATATTTTTGAAATTTAAATAAAAAAAGTGTATAATTTATGTTTAAATGTTACATGGTAGTTCATTTAAACATGATGTGAAATTGTGTTTCCCATTGTAATTTTATGTGATTATGACATTATTATATTATAGAACGAATTTCAGTGATAAATGCTTATGTCGTTACATTCATCCACCCATTTGGTATTTCTCCAATAAAATTTGGTTTTACATAATTTTGGGATGGTACGTCTCCTTCATCACATACTGTGGTTCACATGTTTCCTATTTATACTTATGGTTCCCCCACAAGTCTTTGACATGGAGTATTGATTTTCTATATATAACTTGATCTCTCTAGTCCAAAATCATTACTGGCTTTTCCTTATAAGAGTGATCATCATCCAACAATAACACATCTGAGTTTTTCACATGGGAGTGATCTGGTATATAATTTCTTAGGAGTGATACATGAAACAAATTTAGAACATGAGACATATTCATTATATAGAAAAGTTGACAGGACATGTCAATTATTCAATCACGGATCTCAAATGGGATAATGTACCTTGGAATTATCTTCCCTTTCTTTTCCAACCGCATGAAACTCTTCCCTAGTGGTATTCAATGGAAGACTTTATATCGAACATATAACACCAAATCCTTTCGAAAGTTATCATCATAGCTATTTTTATGACGTTCATAAGATTTTATATGTTATTGGATGATGTCAACCTTTTCTTTCATATCTTGCACAAGAGAAAGTCTATGTATCTTTCTTTATCCATGTTCATTTCAATTGGATGATGATTTACATCACATTCCCTATAGAGGTTCATATTGATCTATCTAAATGGTCGAGGGGATGATATTATTGTATTAGAAATGAATAAATGGGATTTGAAGATATAATCATCCTTTAAAATCTAAACACCATACTCTTAGCATTTCCTCACGAATCTAAATAGTCTATTCAGGTTGGCCTTCAGTTTGGGGGTGATCGGTCGTGGTGAAATTTAGTTCAGTACATAAAGATTGTTGGAGACTCCACTAGAATATATATGTGAAACATGGATCACTATCAAGGAGAATTGAGAGTGGAACTCGAGGTAGTCTCACCACATCCAACATATATAACTTTGTATGTTGTTGAAGTGTGATATCTTCCAGAATAGTTATAATGTGGGTAGTCCTATTGAACATGGTGTATCTCATTTATCAATGTCTCAAAAACAATGTTTTGATGTCCTTTATTTTCCTCATGGATCATGGATTAAATGATAATATCATTAATAAACACTGCCAAAAACTTTTTGAGGTAATTTCTAAAGACATTATTCATCAAATATGTGAAGATCGAAGGGGGGCCAATACATCTGAATGGGATCACAAGAAAATCATCTTGGCCAAAAAATTTATAGGCTGGATAATTTTAAAATCTTCCTTCAACAGATATTTTAATGATTTAAAAATAAATATTCTCCTTCAATATCTATTGAGAAAATTTTAGATGATCGAACAACTCATCAAACCTTGGGGAGTGTACTCATTATCTATAGTGATTTTGTTGACTAACTACTAATTGATAAACTACATCGTTTATATATCCTTCTTCTTTACAATGATCAATGGAACACCAAAAGGTGATTCACTAGTGTGTATGAACCCTTTTACAAAATTATCTTTCAATTTCTTCATTAAATCATCCAATAATATAGGAATCATCCTTTAGGTACACATTGTGATAAGAGTAGATCCATGTAAGAGTTGTATGTAGAGATATACCTCATGATATGGGGGATGTCTGGGTAACAATTTTGTAAATACATCACCATACACCTTCATGATGATCATTTCTGCTAAGTTGACACATTCTGTTGACTAATCCATTTTAGTGAGGTATGCATTTTTATATGGAGTCAACTCCATAATTATTGAATGATTTTTCAATGGAGATTCATGATCTTCATTTCATTTTTCAAAGAGCATGGTATGGTTTTAAATATTAAATTATATTTATGTATCCTGAAATTTGATATGGGACCAATATATTGAGTGAAAATACATTCCAATTATAGTGTCAAATTCTTCCAAGCGATATATCTAAATATTCTCTAGAATAACCTTCCCAAATATACCAACATGAGACCTGTACAACACTTAGTTTTCAATGATTTTACCTCTTGGTGTTTTTACTTATATATATATACTTCAATCATTAAATTCTATGATTAAATAGTTATAGAAAATGTGTTAGATATAAAGAAATTCCTAGAACAAAAATCAAATAAGGCATTTTACATTGTTGAGTGAATATTATGTGTATCTTGAACGACTATATTTTCCTACTCAACTTCTGCAGGAGTGGTAGAAAAATCCTTCTCCTTCTCCTTTGGATATAATGTCTGATGATATTGATTATTATTGATGGCATGAGGTTTCATGCACTAGTTTTTATAATTTCCGTGTTCGATATAGTTTTAGAATTGGAAAATCGGTGGTGCTCTCCATTCCTCAGTTACATTCTCATTCCTTTTAATGTACCTTCAAAATGTGTGATCTTTTTGGCCTTCTCTCAAACATTTGAAGCGTTTGCCCATTATTTTGAGGAATTTACTATGATACTTCTTCTAAAAAAATTTACATGTGGGTGGTAGAGTTTTCATTCCATCCTTCTTCTTAGATACTATAGAATAGAACCACCATATTTCATTTGTCACCATCATTTCATTGAGTCCATTATTTAGACTCCATAACAACATTAAGAGAACCTCGAACATATTCTCCATATCTCCAAATGCATCAAATTATAATAGACTTATGAACATGTGGTTTTAATCCAATAATGAATATATCCATTTTTCGATCATTATTGATAAAAATTCTAAATGAATAACTTGAAAGACTTGTGAAATTTACTTTAGAGACTATGAATTATACCCTAAATCTTTTCTATAGATATATTAATTATCTCTCCATATTAGTATGAAGATTTATTTTGAAATAATTATTAAGAAACATTATTATAATCTCATCACATTGTCTCTTCTATTTCATCTTCCATATTGGTGTTGTTTAGAAAAAACCACCAATGGTTACACACTATATCAAGACAATACATGTCCTGAGTCACATTCTCTATCTCATAAGAGCGAATCACAACAAATATCTTCTTCATTATGTTGAACCACTATCTTCCAACTAGTGTATTAGAAGATCCACTACATGTTGGTGGTCGTTGCTGCATAAAAAACATGATAGCATGTTTATCCTTATTCGGTAATGGAGGATATTCCAACCTATCCACATTATTATTCAAATCCTTAGACAAGTGTTTAATCATCTACATTATTTTTTGAAATCCACCCCCAAAGAATTGTATATATCATTTGGGATATCAATGAATTGTCCCTCGCAGGAGATGTTGGCCTGGTTTCTCCTCGTTCCCACCATTTTCTAAAATTGGAATGGTTATAAGAAAACATAATTCCTCAAGTCATTAATACATATTTTATTCATGGTGAAATTTAAACTAATATATTATCTTATTGGATCCTTAGGTTTAACAAATCTTATTATTTTCTTACACATACCTAGTCTCATACTATGGTTTTCACTAAGGTTCCTTAATCCTAATTACCGAATTAACTAAATCATGCCTCTGATACCTAATATAGAGACCCTACATTTATTATATTATATTTTCATTATTTTAATGATAAAGACAAAAAACATATGTCATCACAATGATTCAATGGTTTAGTGTCTTTGGAAAACAAGGACCATACATAACTTTTACAACATAAAACATAATAATTTATTTAATTATTTCATATCCTATATTCTAATTGGATATTACCAAATACATTGTACATGTAGTCACATGGGGATATAGATAAAAATGGGAGATCTAAAATCTTAATAAGAGGATACATTATATCATGAAACAATATAACAGGGGGTAAGATGAATCATTGTCCTCATGGCATAAGCATAAGAATATAATCATTAGAGGAATCTTTATGTGAAGACATTGAATGTGGAAATGAATAAGAATGAAATATAATCTATTAGTGGTAAACTAACAAATTTTTTTTTGAACAATGCAATCAATATTTCCACACATACTTTATATTACTCAGGAGGTTCCTCACATTACCCAATGCATTGGAGTTCTTTATAACTCGTTGTGCACCCATCACATCACAAAATGTACATTATCATGCATGAAACATAGAACAATTGAATATGTTGAACATATAGTAATCCATGGAATTAATAAGATTTCCTTTCAACATAATATATTAAAAAAATTGGGTTCCCAAATAAAATTTTAAATATCATACATGATACAAGAATCATAAACATTGAGTGGGAAGTAAAAGGTGAGTTTTTGAAAGATGGTTTCATTTGGAAAATAGTATGTTTTACATAAACTCCATGGGAAAACATGTATGTCCTTGAAATAATAATATAATTATGAAGAAATTACTTTTATTGAATAACAACACTACAAATAGAGTAAAAGTGGGAAAACCAAAAGAACAAAAGGAGGGTTCAAGATTTCCACTTAACTAGTTAATGATCTATTTCGTCACTTTGATGACTTATATAATGAACATAGATTTGTTAAATCACTATAAATATGTAACATCCCAAGTAAGTAATTAATAATATATATTTTTATCTATGTCTATTAATGATTAAGATAGTGTTATAGAGGCTTAAAATGAAAATAAATACAATCTTATTCATGGAATACACTAATATTCTTACAAGATTGTTTTAGTGCCTTTTGATGGCAAACCATTTTTGAATCTATATTTTGACAATTTTATAAACTATGTTTGTCAAAATAAACTTATTCTTTATGATTGGGACATCAAAATTTACCTTGTGTGATTTTTTGGTATTTTTCTGACAATGTTCATTTTTTAATGAATAGTGAAAAATACTGCATTTTACATCAAAACTGCTTTTTAATATAATTTATTTATATTATTAGATTATGCTTTGAATTGGTTTTGAAGTGAAATTAAAATATATTTTTACCATTTTATCCAATGGTGGTCATTGGAATCAATTTCACTTTGAAATTCGATTTAAACTGGTGTCAATCTTTTGATACTTATTGTTTTGTAAAAACACGCTATTTGCTCTGGCAGCGGGAATTAATTGTTAAATTAATTAATGTGACTTATATGATTTTAATTTTGTAAAATAGAATTCATTTTTGAATTCGGAATATCAAATATTGCTTCGGGTGAATTTTTGGTAATTTTCTGAAAAACTTCAATTTTTGATGAATAGTGAAACCACTAAGTGGTACTTATAAAAATTGATATTTCGTTTAAATGAAATTTTTCCATCATTGTGTTTTGAATTTCAAAAATCTGACATACATGGTTGTCATTAATAAGTAAAATGTGGTTCAATGATATTATAATAATTTTTTGGTGAATAATAACTTATTAAGTTCTTAATCGCGATTAGTGGTAATTAGTGTAGTTTAAGGTAAAAATAATGCTTTAATAAAATAAGATGAGCTTGACACATGTCCTCCCCTCATTGGTTGTGTCATGGCCGACCAAGAAAAGCCATGGGTAAACTTGGGGACCCCATGGATTCTCTTTGGTTGGGAAATGACATAAATTACTTTTTATTTAATGTAAAAGTAAAAGTGACACAAACATAATATGTTTTACAAAAAGAATTTTTAAATGGGGTTATAAAGATCAGATTTTTTATTATAAATAGTCATTGGAAAGATAAAAATATTTCCTACATCATAGTATTATTTTTATAATTTTTAGAAATTAAATAAATTAAATTATTTATGACATAATAATGATGTAGCGATGACATCATTATTTGATGATTTAAATAAAATGAAATGATAATGTAATATCTATGAACTACACATGTCCAAAACCAATTGGATGAGTGGATTTCGAACCCTTATAACCTTATACACGAATTATATTAATGTGGGACCTTTTAAAACCGAAACACATTTTCAAATAAAGTAATATTGCTTTACTTTCAAAAAGTGCCCCTCCTCTCCTCTTATAAAAGGCCCCCACCTCTACCTCATTTCACACACTCCTCAAGCCTTTGTCTAGGCCAAACTCTGCCCATTTACTCTCTCCACATCCCTCTACTCATCCTATAGGATTCCCTTTGGGCAGACTCCTTTCAAAGGAAGTCTTTAGGCTCAAATCAAAAGGAGTTACACTTTTAAAGGTAATTCATTCTCTCATGTTCATTTGTTTTATTGTTTTCCTCCAACCCCCTAAACTATTTTTATTTACTTATTTTGTAACAAAACCAGTATATTCAATATACTAGGATGTTGTTATAATATTTATTTGAGCTACACTCTCACACAACTACATCAAATGGTTAAAGAACATACGGTTTCCGTGGATGGCGAAATTCTGCCTCCCGAAATGATGATTATTCAATACTCATTTAGCACCTTCAAAGGTGGCCATTATGATGTCACTATTTTTATATATGATATATAATATTTTTATGTTTTCCTTAATCTTCTGTTCTTTTCATTTTGGGCATACCTTTATTGTTCCCATTATGGGTAAACACGATATCATCATTTTAGGAAGTGCGGACTGCCGCCCCCTGAAAGTGATTTGATTCGTTAATACCATATGTGGGATGTGTAAAGGATAAAGATATTGATATTATATATGTTATTATACTGGAATTATAATATACTCTTATATCATTATGATTCCATTCCAGAAAAGACGAAATAGAAATGGAAGTAGAGTTCATGCGTAAGTACGGCTTACCGTCTCCATGAACGGTGCATTTCATTTCTTACCTCTAAATGTGATGAAATATTATAAATACATGTATATGATGAATATATATGAAATATATGTTGTCCAAATCATTAATATCATTCTGGATATAACGAACCTTTGACCAAATTAACAACATGTAAGTGTAAGAAGTCTATTTCTGACTTAAGAACCAAATACCGACAAAATGAACATTATTAACTTAAATGATTACATGATGTTCATAAAATGGTATAAAAGGAATAATGAACTTGAAAAAGGTTCATAATCAAGTATAGATTAACTCAAGTTTATTATTCAGGAGATTAAAGAATAGCCGGGTCAAGTCGGATACGAGGTATGGGACTTCGTCTCAATCTCCTTTCATTGAGGCATATTTTATTTTATACACAACCTTTTTTATACGGTGTATAAACCCCTTTGACTTTTACGTTTATTCAAAAGGAATCTTTTTATACGAAGCGTTTACTAAATGACAAAAGGGAATGTTTTTGTCATACGTATGCGGCGACAATGACTTCTCCGCTGTCGTGACCGTTATTTGAGTTTCGGCTTCCTCTACAAGCCATACCTTCTTTTTAAAAGAAAAATAAATACCATGTTTTACTTTTCTTTTATTTTGGTATGGAAAATGGTTTTCACAATGTTTTTTGTGTTGTATTGATATCTTGTGATTGAAATGTGGAAATGTTATGTTTCCTTTATGCATGATTTATGTGATACGATTATGCTATGGTTCTTGGGAATTATTATGAAGACGCGTGGTTCCGTGATAAACTAAGGGCGGGTGAGCCCGATATAGCTCTCCAATGTATTGGGTAACGCAAAGGAGTGAAACGTTAAGGTTTCTCCGAAGAGATTTAGGGAATATACTGTGATGGGTATTCCAAACATAACCAAGAGGGTTACTCCCTACGTAAGAATGTTATGAATGCCTCAAGTTACCTTTATGTCTTATGATTTCTATGATTTATTCATGATTTTATGAGGTATGTTAAAGTGCCTATGTTTTATGGGTAAAGTATGATTTCATTCTTATTTATATATGAACTCATATTTCTTTTCCATTTTTTTTATAACCCATACTGTGTTTTTATGCTCATCCCAAGTTTTTGAAATGTTTTTCACAGGTCACGGGAAAGGTACATGATAAGATGATAGAGTCAAGGATGTGTCAAGAAATAATCCATGTTTTATTTTAAATATGTTTCCATTGATGGTAATGAAGAATACTATATTTATGTAACCACTTTGTTTATATGTGGAATGTAATGAAATTTTTATGATCTAATTCTCTAAAACTCGAAACCTGAAAAGATCCTCAATGTGTAATCTTGTAATAACTCAAGATTTAAGTAAGGTTTAAGGTTGGGGCATTATAGTTGGTATCAAAGGTCGGTTTAGATAAATTTAGGAGTTAGAATTCTGTTACATGATTATCCAAAAATATTTTTTTTAAATGATATAGTATTTAAGGATTACCATGTTTCTTCATCTAAGACATGTTTGTTCAGAATGGTTTTCCGTAGAGGAAACAGGGAAGCAGTGCTAGGAAGGCATACAGAAGGAAATAACCTTCCGAATCAGCATCCCGATATGGTCGGAATTGGAACTGAACAGTTTGTTGCAGTAATGGCGCAGTTGACTCAAGCAATAAATGGTTGTGGTATCGATGCACGAGATCAGCCAGATCAACTGCAGAGGAACATGTCAGTGGTGGAACATTTCATGAGGCAACATCCCCCATCATTCAGAGGATCATCTGACCATGTGCTAGCTGAAGGGTGGATTAAAGCACCGGAGAGGATTTTTTGATGTCATGGGGTGTTCAGACAATCAAAAGGTTAGTCTTGCTATTTACCGTTTGGATGGTGAAGTAGATCAGTGGTGGTCTATGGTTAAAAATATCAGGGACGCCGATGAGATTGATGCTCTTGACTGGGATGAATTCAAAGGTATGTTTTTGAGAAGTATTTTCCTAAGGCTGTTTGACTTAGGATGGAAAAGCAATTCTTGGAATTGAGGAAAGTGGAAGACTCAGTGGCTGCCTATGAAGAAAGGTTCACTCGATTGGCAAGGTATGCTCCAAATTTTATCCGAGACCTTGATAGTAAAATCAATCATTTTTACTCAGGATTAAAGCCAAAATATCAAAGGGAATTAGCTTCTCGTGAGTTTAACAGTTATGAAAAGCTTGTTCGATGTGCTGAGAAGGTGGAAATGGAGTTTGCCGATGACCAATTGTTCTATAACAACCAGCAGAAGAAGAGACCGAGGTGGCAGGAGAAAGGTAAGAATCTTTCAAAAAAGTCTGCTGGTAAGAAAACTAAGTTTCCAGTTTGTGATAAATGTGGAAAAAGGAATGCAGGGGAATGTCTTCTGAATTCTGGAAAGTGCTACCGATGTGGGAAGATGGGACATAAGGCTCGTGATTGCACAGAAAAGGATCAAGGTGAAGGTAAGAACAAATTTGATTTACAGTTAGTGAAGTGTTATAAGTGCAATGAGATGGGTCACTATGCAAACGAGTGTCCGACGAAGAGCTTGAGTGATGGGAAGTAGTTAGACTACAAGAAGAAAGGGGCGGTGAAATCCTTTGAAACTACATCAGCAGATGGAGGGCCATCAAATGAAGTTGTATCAGGTACATTGTTTGTTTGATCAGCTCCAGGGAGCTCAGTTTTTTTCAAAGATTGACTTCAGATCGGGGTACCATCAGTTGAAAGTAAAAGAAGCATACGTTCCGAAGACCGCGTTACATACGAGATATGGCCATTAGGAATTATTAGTAATGCCTTTTGGGCTAACCAATGCACCTTCTGTATTCATGGACTTAATGAATAGAATTTTCCATGAGTTCTTGGATAAGTTTGTGGTGGTTTTCATTGATGATATTTTGGTGTTTTCAAAAAGTAAAGAGGAGCATGAAAGTCATTTAAGGGTTATCTTGAAAACCTTAAAAGAAAAGAAACTATATGGAAAATTCAGAAAGTGTGAGTTTTGGTTGCAAAAAATTTCCTTCCTTGGTCACATTGTTTCTAAAGATGGAATAACTGTTGATCCTGCAAAAAAAAAGTTGTGGAAGAATGGACAAGACCCACAAATGTAACCGAGATTCGTGGCTTCCTTGGTTTGGCGGGCAATTACCGAAGGTTTGTTAGAAATTTTTCACGGTTATCTAGTCCAATGACTATGCTAACTCGGAAGGGTTTTAAGATTATCAGGACAAAAGAATGTGATGATTGTTTTCAGGAATTGAAAAGAAGATTGGTGAATGCTCCAGTTTTGGCACTACCTTCCCGGAATGGTGAGTTTGTTATATACAGTGATGCTTCATTGAAAGGACTTGGTTGTGTCCTAATGCAGAATGATCAGGTAATTTCTTATGCTTCACGACAGTTGAAAACTCATGAGGTAAATTACCCTACACAAGATTTGGAATTAGCTGCTATTGTTTTTGCTTTAAAAATTTGGAGGCATCATTTGTATGGAGTAAAGTGTGAAATATATACCGATCAAAAAATTTTAAAGTATATATTCACTCAGAAAGAGTTAAACATGAGACAGAGGATATGGCTAGAATTAATCAAGGATTATGATTGTACAATTCATTACCATCCGGGAAAAGCAAATAAAGTGGCCGGTGCTTTGAGTCGAAAAAGTAATGCTTCATTAACAATGTTGCGTTTGGAACGTGATCCTTTGGTTAAGGATTTGATGAACTTTGGAATAGAAGTTGTTGGTGCAGGACGTCCTTCTGTTTTGTTTCAGGTATCAGTGAGATCATCTCTATCATATAGGATCAAGTAAGCACAGAATCAAGATAGTGAGTTGTAGAAAAAGGAAGAGTTGGTTCAGAAAGGTAAGTTGCCTGAATTCAACATTGATAATGATTGCGTTTTGAGATTTGGGAAGAGATTGTGTGTGCCTTGTGATTCACAGTTGAAGAGAGAGTTGTTATGTGAAGCTCATAGTTCTCCATTTTCAGTTCATCCGGGCAGTACTAAGATGTATAGAGATCTGCGGAAGTATTACTAGTGGGATGGAATGAAAAGAGATATTGCTGATTTTACTGTGAAGTGTTTGACATGTCAACAGGTTAAAGCAGAGCGGAAGTTACCGAAAGGGATGCTTTAGCCTTTACCAGTGCCAGAGTGGAAATGGGAGAATATATCCATGGAATTTTTTGTTGGATTACCGAAGACATCTCGAGGTAATAATGCAATCTGGGTTATTGTTGATCGCCTGACCAAATCTGCTCATTTCCTTGCTATACGAGATACTTTCCCTCTTGATCAACTTTCCCGTTTGTATCTTAAAGAGATAGTCAGGTTACATGGAGTTCCTCTATCCATTGTATCGGATCGTGATCCCAGGTTTACTTCTAACTTTTGGAAAGGCCTTTAGAAGTCGTTGGGTACTGAATTAAATTTTAGTACAGCTTTTCATCCTCAATCAGATGGGCAGTCAGAATGAACAATTCAGACATTGGAGGATATGCTACGAGCTTGTTCTATGGATTATCAGGGAATTTGGGACCAACATCTTTTTTGGTTGAATTTTCATATAATAACAGTTTTCATTCCAGTATACAGATGGCACCATTTCAGGCATTATATGGGAAGCGGTGTCGAACTCCACCTTTCTAGGATGAAGTGGGTGAAAGGAAGTTGATGGGACCAGAATTGGTAGAAGAGATGGCAGAAAAAGTTCAGCTGATTCAGAAACACATGAGAACAGCTCAGAGCAGGCAGAAAAGTTATGCGGATACACGGAGGAAGGATCTATCTTTCGAGGTAGGTGATCATGTTTTTCCCAAGGTTTCTCCTTGGAAAAGTGTGATGAGATTTGGTAAGAAAGGAAAGTTGAGTCCAGGGTTCGTTGGACCATACGAAATTCTGGAGAGAGTTGGATCAGTTGCATACCGAGTGGCTTTACCTCCGAGTTTATCTCAGGTACACAATGTTTTTCACGTTTCAATGTTGAGAAAGTATATGCCATATCCATCTCATGTTTTGAGTCTAGAGGTAGTTCAGTTGGAAGAGAACCTATCTTATGAGGAACAACCGGTCCAGATTCTTGACCAGAGAGAGCAAGTGTTACGGAATAAGGTGATTAAGCAGGTAAAGGTTTTGTGGAAAAACCACATGATTGAAGAGGCAACATGGGAATATGAAAATGCAATGAGGGATAAGTACCCCCATTTATTCGATAAGTAAATAAATTGCGGGGACGCAATTTTCTAAAGAGGGGAAGGATGTAACATCCCAAGTAATTAATGAATAATAGATATTTTTATCTATGTCTAGTAATTATTAAGACAGTGTTATAGAGGCTTAAAATAAAAATAAATACAATCTTATGCATGGAATACACTAATATTCTTAAAAGATTGTTTTACTGCCTTTTGATGGAAAACCATTTTTGAATCTATCTTTTGACAATTTTATAAACTATGTTTGTGAAAATAAACTTATTCTTTATGATTGGGACATCAAAATTTACCTTGTGTGAATTTTTGGTATTTTTCTGACAATGTTCATTTTTTAATGAATAATGAAATATACTGCATTTTACATCAAAACTGCTTTTTAATCTAATTTATTTATATGATTAGATTTTGTTTTGAATTGGTTTTGAAGTGAAATTAGAATATATTTTTAATATTTTATCCAATGGTGGTCATTGGAATCAATTTCACTTTGAAATTAGACTTAAACTGGTGTCAATCTTTTGATACTTATTGTTTTGTAAAAACACGCTATTTTCTCTGGCAGTGGGAATTAATTATTAAATTAATTAATGTGACTTATATGATTTGAATTTTGTAATATAGACTTCATTTTTGAAATTCAGAATATCATATATAGCTTAGGGTGAATTTTTTGTAATTTTCTGAAAAACTTCAATTTTTGATGAATAGTGAAACCACTAAGTGGTACTTATAAAAATTGATTTTTCGTTTAACTGAAATTTTTCCATCATTGTGTTTTGAATTTCAAAAATCCTACATACATGGTTTTCATTAAGAAGTAAAATGTGGTTCAATGATATTATAATAATTTTTTTGGTGAATAGTAACTTATTAAGTTCTTAATCGCGATTAGTGGTAATTAGTGTAGTTTAAGGTAAAAATAATGCTTTAATAAAATAAGATGAGCTTGAAACATGTCCTACCCTCATTGGTTGTGTCATGTCCGACCAAGACAAGCCATGGGTCAACTTGGGGACCCCATGGATCCACTTTGGTTGGGAAATGACATAAATTACTTCTATTTAATGTAAAAGTAAAAGTGACACAAACATAATATGTTTTACAAAAAGAATTTTTAAATGGGGTTATAAAGATCAGATTTTTGATTATAAATATTAATTGGAAAGATAAAAAGATTTCATACATCATAGTATTTTTTTTATAATTTTTAAAAATTAAATAAATTAAATTATTTATGACATAATAATGATGTAGCGATGACATCATTATTTGATGATTTAAATAAAATGGAATGATAATGTAATATCAATGAACTACACATGTCCAAAACCAATTGAATGAGTGGATTTCGAACCCTTATCACCTTAGCCACGAATTATATCAATGGGGGACCTTTTAAAACCGAAACACATTTTCAAATAAAGTAATATTTCTTTACTTTCCAAAAGTGCCCCTCCTCTCCTCTTATAAAAGGCCCCCACCTCTACCTCATTTCACACACTCTTCAAGCCTTTGGCTCGGCCAAACTCTGCCCATTTACTCTCTCCACATCCCTATCCTCAACCTAGAGGATTCCCTTTGTGCAGAATCTTTTCAAAGGAATCCTTTAGGCTCAAATCAAAAGGAGTTACACTTTTAAAGATAATTCATTCTCTCATGTTCATTTGTTTTATTTTGTTTCTCCAACCCCCTAAACTCTTTTTATTTACTTCTTTTTTAACAACACCTGTATCTTAAATATACTAGGATGTTTTTATAAGATTTATTTGAGCTACAATCTCACATAACTACATCAAATGGTTAAAGAACATACGGTTTCCGTGGATGGCGAAATTCCGCCTCCCGAAATGATGATTGTTCAATACTCATTTAACACCTTCAAAGGTGGCCATTATGATGTCACTATTTTTATATATGATATATAATATGTTTATGTTTTCCTTAAGCTTATGTTCTTTTCATTTTGGGCATACCTTTATGGTTCCCATTATGGGTAAACACGATATCTTCATTTTAGGAAGTGCGGACTACCGCCCCCTGAAAGTGATTTGATTCGTTAATACCATATGTGGGATGTGTAAAGGATAAATATAATGATATTATATATGTTATTATACTGGAATTATAATATACTCTTATATAATTATGATTCCATTCCAGAAAATACGAAATAGAAATGGAAGTAGCGTTCATGCGTACGTACGGCTTACCGTCCCCATGAACGGTGCATTTCATTTCTTACCTCTAAATGTGATGTAATATTATAAATATATGTATATGATGAATATATATGAAATATATTTTATCCAAATCATTAATATCATTCTGGATATAACGAACCTTTGACCAAATTATCAACATGTAAGTGTAAGAAGTCTATTTTTGACTTAAGAATCAAATACCGACAAAATGAACATTAATAACTTAAATGATTACATGATGTTCATAACATTGTATAAAAGGAATAATGAACATGAAAAATGTTCATAATCAAGTAGAGATTAACTCAAGTTTATTATTCAGGAGAATAAAGAACGGTCGGGTCAAGTCGGATACGAGGTATGGGACTTCATCTCAATCTCGTTTCATTGAGGCATATTTTATTTTATACACAACCTTTTTTATACGGTGTATAAACCCCTTTGACTTTTACGTTTATTCAAAAGGAATATTTTTATACGAAGTGTTTACTAAACGACAAAAAGGGAATGTTTTTGTCGTACGTATGTGGCGACAATGACTTCTCCGCTGTCGTGACCGTTATTTGAGTTTCAGCTTCCTCTACAAGCCATACCTTCTTTTTAAAAGAAAAATAAATACCATGTTTTACTTTTCTTTTATTTTGGTATTGAAAATGGTTTTCACAATGTTTTTTGTGTTGTATTGATATCTTGTGATTGAAATGTGGAAATGTTATGTTTCCTTTATGAATGTTTTATGTGATACGATTATGTTATGGTTCTTGGGAATTATTATGAAGACGGGTGGTTCCGTGATAAAATAAGGGCGGGTGAGCCCGATATAGCTCTCCAATGCATTGGGTAACGCGAAGGAGTGAAACGTTAAGGTTTCTCTAAAGAGATTGAGGAAATATACTGTGATGGGTATTCCAAACGTAACCAAGAGGGTTACTCCCTACGTAAGAATGTTATGAATGCCACAAGTTACCTTTATGTCTTATGATTTCTATTATTTATTCATGATTTTATGAGGTATGTTAAAGTGACTATGTTTTATGTGTATAGTATGATTTCATTCTTATGTATATATGAAGTCATGTTTCCTTTCCATGTTTTTTTATAACCCATACTGAGTTTTTATGCTCATCCCATGTTTTTGAAATGTTTTTCACAGGTCACGGGAAAGGTACATGATAAGATGATAGAGTCAAGGATGTGTCAAGAAAGAATCCATGTTTTATTTTAAATATGTTTCCATTGATGGGAATGAAGAATACTATCTTTATGTAACCACTTTGTTTATATGTGGAATGCAATGAAAGTTTTATGATCTAATTCTCTAAAACTCTAAACCTGAAAAGATCCTCAATGTGTAATCTTGTAATAACTCAAGATTTAAGTAAGGTTTAAGGTTGGGGCCTTATAAAATAAACCACTTATACATGAAAATTATTCATTATGGACTTATTATGTAATTTTATAATCCTTTGTATGATTTATAGAGTTTATGTTCATTATTTGGGAGTGAATTCTTATTAGTTTCCATGAACGCTTCACCTTTACACATTGATAGAAGATCATGTTGAACATGGATAAAAATACAGAACTAATATTAAATTTTATTTATATTATTATAGTATTATAAATGATCTTGTAATGAATTGTGTTATATACCATGTGGGTGAATAATTATTCAGAATCTAATGATGATAGTTTTGGTCAGTATGGGTGGTTTTTTGGATCACAACGAACTTGTTTTGTTTTATAAATTAGTATTAGGTATAAATTTTTTTTAAATAACATAAAAGGGGTTACAAAATATTAAATGATTATTTCAAAAATTTCATGTTTTTATTGATACTATTGAAGGATTTGATGGAATATGGAAGTGCATCACCTAATTTTTATGTAAATTAACACTTCACAGGCTCTGATATAATTTTTATAAACAAATGGAGCGAGGGGGAGTATAATGAATAATATTACATTAAAATTATATAACACTAGTATACCAATCATGATATAGTTATGTATACATTTGGATAAGTGATTTTGAAGATAATAGAAGAAGTGAAATGACATTTGAATGGAATCCGAAAGAAAAGAGAGCAGGAGAAATTACCTCTGGAATATATATTCTTTGAGAGCCTTTTTTATGGTAGGGGTTAAGGTATTTATATGTGAGAAAGGGATGATAAAAATTGTATAGGAAATTGGGAAGAGAATTGAAAATAATATGGATTAGGCACATGGCATGAGAGGTGTGAGGAAAGGAGGTTGTGAGTGGTGGTATTTATAGTTGACGAGGGAGGGGTTTTATAACTATTATATTCATTGATATATTATTTCTCTAAAAAACAAGAAATAATGATAATTTTTGTGACTAAAAATACTAATAGGTTCATGGGAGTTAGATCCAACGGTCATTTACATTAAAAATTACTCAAGAATGATGCGGAAATTCTTTTATAGAGAATATTTTGTAAATTATAGAATTTGACTATTCACAAAAAATTCATGTATTTTACAAAAATTACAAAATTCACAATATCAAATTTTATAAATTTATATTTAAAAAATGAACTACATTTTAGGAAAATATTTTTCAATATATTAATAATTTAATTTTTAATAAAAATTATAATTTACGTGAAAAACAAAATTCATTAAATTAATAATTTTATTTCTAACACTTTGAATAATTATTTGTGGTCTCATAAAATTATCATATAATCATACGAAATATAAATACTAGATTATAAATGAATTTTAGGAAAACAAACATTGTTTAAAATCAATAAATTATTCATTAAATATTCATGACTTAAAAAATACCAATAATATATTGTAATTGTATCATATTGTCACATATAAAATGGTTGAATTTTATTTATGTTATCTTTGGTATGGTTCGTATTCATTTAACCATATTACTATTCGTATTAGTCATATTACTATCCAAAAGGGTCACAGTTCTGTTTATAAGGGTATGTTACTATTCACAAAATAATACTTTTTTCTATTTAGACTACAAACATCTAAATGATCACAACTGTGTATATTATATATTGAATATTCAAATCAAAGTAGTGGGGAATTTGTATTTAATGGGAACATAATAGTTCATTTTAGCATGATGTGGCATTGTGTTTCAAAATGTTATTTTATGATGTTATGAAATTAATATGAGAAGGGTGTTTTCATGGATAAATGACCGGGTCATTACAATTACCTAGAATCCTTGGTCAATATAGTCTTATTAAATGAAAGAAGAAGGGAAATCCATAATCTGCTCACTTCCATTACACATGATTTGTGGGGTGGGGTTAGATCCATAGTCTTTACTCAACATGTGGCAGTAGATACTCTTTTAAAATACCCCCAACAATCAATCCATGTGCACATGATTATTTATCCATTACCACATGGATAATACCATAATCCATAGAAAATTAACTATATAAAATTCACATTTCATAATCAGTCAGTATGTATTATTAACATAATTCCTAAAAAATTACATTTAACATTTTCATTTCATAGCCCATTTATCCCATTTATTTTCATTATTCATTAACCACTGAAGCATATTCCACTATTCGTATTAATTCTCTCAATTTAACATAATTTTCAATTCCAGCATGTTATCCCATTTAACCCATATATCATCATCTAAAACTTTACCACTAAACATATTTATCATTTCACATGGATTGGGTCACTTAAGTATTCCATCCATAATTCATAGGTCACATAGCACCATCACGGTATTACCTCTAACCACATTCATATTATAAAAACAATCCCTTATTCCATTATCAATGTGTGGACACAACTATCCACATTCCATTTTAAATTAAATCAAGGTTGATTGGATATATTAAATCACCATTGTAGTGATGTATAGGAAAAACATTTTATAACACCCTGATATATTAGTGAAATAAATATTTTCAAATAAGTTTAATATTTTCAATATTATTCATTACATAAATCACTGATATTGAATTGTGTTAAATGAAACATCGAGGATAGCTTTTGTTACAGAAAAACTGATTGTATCTTTTGTTACAATAAATAAAAAATATAAATTATATGTAATAAAATATTAATTTTTTTTATTAAATATGATATTAATCACCATGAAATTGGAATGAAGGTTATAAATAATAATAATAATAACTAATATATAAAAATTTATGTATTACACATGGTTATAAAATTAATTATTTGGTGACTAATTAGTTACAAATAAAAATCAAAATCCAATTGAAAATAAATAAGACCATTTTCAAAAAAGTTATTATTATGCACAAAATGTTGATTTACATAAATAAACAAAAAAAAATCTTTTGGTGAACCTTTGTGATGAAATTTATATATAAAAAATTTAATACAATGTTTTATAAATAACTAATGTTTTTTCTTGTTAATAAATAAAATAAATCAAATTTTTCCATTAAAACAGTAATTTTTTAAATGAGATGTTTTTTCTCAATTGGAACATATATAATGAATTTAATATAGGAAATTTTTGGGGAAACATTTCAAAATATAATATTCATTTTTTATATCATCAGGCATAATTTTTATTTTGAAGAGTTTGTTTTTCTTTTTCAGAGATGATAAATTTTTTGATGAATATTAAAACATACTAGTAGTACGAATAATTTGTATAGAATTTACGTATTTATAAACCTGAAAATACGAAGATAAATTCCAAAAAAATTACTTAAACTGTATATATATATATATATATATATTAAATTCATGTCATTAAAAAAATATTTATATTCAGTTTTGATATAAAATTTATTTAAATTTATTTGAAATTTTCTCTTTGAAAAATCACATTATCTTCATGTATAGTAGATTAATATTATATGATTCTTACGAATTATGTAAATTATATTTGAAACATGGATTTAATATTGGGAATAATAATAAATTATTTTGTCTAATAATTCCAAATTAGTTTTTAGAAATATAAATTATAAAATGATTAAAAAGTAGTTAATGAGGTTAAGGTAAAAATTGGTTTACTATGGGTTAAACAAAAACTATAAGGATTAAAAATTACCCAATATTGAAAAAACACACTTTTTATTGCCATATTTTTACCTTTTATCTATGAATTTCAATAATTTTTCTTTTTGGAACCTTTTGAATTTTAAAAAATGTTGTTACACAATTTTTTTAATAAAATTATAAGTGTGCCACAAACATTACTTCTAAATGTCCACTCCATTTCCTCTCATATTAAAATGTAAGACCCCTTTATATTAGATTGTAACTAATACCATTACATCTTTAATTACGTCATCTTATCATAGAATCCATAATTTAGTCTGAAAAACATCCTAATATGCCATTTGGATCATAATAAATAATGTAGGGTGAGGAAGAGGTAACATTCGTAATGATAATTTTTATTTATTTATAATGCCAAATAAATAAATTGATATTAAAAAAATATGATATAAATACTATATTATATTATATTTATTTATATATTATTATTGTAAGGATGTAACTTAAATCATTCTCCACTTCAATCAAATGGGATACATAATCATAATTCTTGTGTCCGACAGATTACCACCTCATGAACCTATGTCATACATTTTTCCATTACCAAATCTCCAAGATAGATATAATGATGTATTTAATATTTATAAATTATAAGTGTGATAATTTTATAACTCTATACTAATTATACAACATCTACTTTTTACTTCCATACTCATTTTAAGTCAGTAATTTCATTCTTTTTTATAACGAACTACCACATCACATTCAGATATATTTGGTTTTTCAATTAAAATTTAAATGGATGGTAATAATGAAACAGTAATTTAATATTTTAAATATTTATAATTATTAAATTATTAAATCATGATTAAATTTTAATTTTCATTCTGTGGGAGATATGATAACATCATTCGCATGTACATCTGGATGCTACCTCACGAAGTAATGTGATTTGTTAATCATATATGCTCTACATGAATGGTAAAAAAGAAATGTATAAATAATAATATTATATATATGTGATAAAAAAATTTATTCTCTAATTTTATGTTATTATTTATGTTTATTTCATTTAATCCATCGACAAAGTGGAAACAATATTCATGTGTTTGTATGACCTATAGTGTCCTTGAATGGTGTAAAAAAATTTCTATATATAAAATTTATGGATTAATATATATACATATTTAAATAATATGTAAGTAATTTATGACACAGATAAAATTATATAAACGATAGAACCATTAAAAATTTATGAACACTCAAAATATAAAATTAAAACATCCACGAAAAATAATGGAGATAAAAAAATAAACAAGAATTTGACATGGTATTGATAATAAATTAAAAATAAAATGTAATTAGTAAATCGTATATGGAATGATATATAAACATATAAAACAATATTGTTGTTGAATAGATTTATAATGAACTCAAATTTATTATACAGTTGTTTTGAATGTGTATTATGGAATTCAAGACATAGGGTAACATATTTCCATCAAACTTTTTTATGAGTCCCATGCCATATTAACAATGTTTTTCTTTTATGTGGTGTATATAATTCAGTTGAATTAATTTTAAAATCCTTATTAATAAATTTATGGATATTTATATGTCCATTTTATGATATCTTGATAATGGGTTTTATTAATTAAATTTTTCTAATATGTTTGAGGAATTTTTTACTAAATTTTCTATGTTGATTAAACAACTCTATTATTAATCTGTCATATTTTATGAGGATTATAAAGTGACAAATTGATATGTAATATTAGTAATTTTTTTCTTCTAATAGTAATTTATGTTTCATTTTATTTTATTTTATTATTTGGATTATGATTTAAATTTACCTCTGTTGTATAGGTTTAATGAAACAATCTATATTTTATAGGTATTTTGTATGTTTATACATCCAATGATTAAATAATAAGATCCATAAATTATGAAATAAATTAATGTTATACTCAATTTATATGATTAGAAAAAAAATAACCTTCATTTCCTTTCATTTTATAATCTTGAGTTAATAATAATTCATTTATGAAAAACTATCATTATTTTTATCTTCTTTCAAAATTGTTTTTTGACCGATATCCATGTTTTTTAAAAATATTTCAAAAATTTATTAACATTATAAAATGTATTTAATAATTAAATATTTAACCAAGATTTAATTTTTCAAAAAATTTAAAAAATCCATATCCATGTATTTTCCAGAAAAATGTCCCAGTTAGATTTTCCTAAAAATGTTAAAGAAATATTTTTTTGACATCAAATAGTGAACTATATTTCCCTCTATATTTAACAATAAATAATTTAAAATTTTGCTTAAAATTATTCAATGATATGATTAATGAAAACCTTTTCATATATACTTAGGGTATTTAAGATTTTGAATAAATGAATTCATATAGAAAAGGTATTATCATAATGAAATTATTTAAAATGGTTTTTATTGAATGAATTTTAATATTTCATGTATATTTGCAAACAAACAGATTAAAAAAATTGAATTTTCTAATCAAGATTGATTTTCAATGAAAATTTTTTTATCAATAAATTAGCCAAGTGTTCTGCCAAATCATTTTCCATCTAATATGATTTCTTTTTCTGTTAAACATTATTTAATGTCGATATAAACAAATTACCACTTTCCTATTTCTTTTTAGAGTGAATTTTGTTATGTTGAAAAGTTGTATATGAATCCCATTTCACTTCAATTAGATATTATATGATTAAATTTCAATAAAAAAAAACTTCAATTTTCATGGATTTAGATGAAATGAGGAATTTATTATGAAACCATATTTTTTATAGGATATTTATGAATGAAATGTTTTCAATCCCATTTCCCCTCATTGATTTTGATATGATGAATATTATATAATGTTGTGGAAAACATATGTATGATGTTCAACATGTGATGGTGGTTATGTTATAAGTTTGGATGGTGGGTTCCTTTTAACTATGGTTCATGTATATATTTTAACCAAGAAGAGTGGGACATATATCTCACTCTAATGTCATGGGTAAATACTAATATCTTGTGAATTCAAAAGGTATGAAATATGGTGTGAATGTAGTTCAGTATGGGATATTGTCCACTGTGATAGTCATGGGAGACAACCATCATTTCTATTATGACTTAGGGAGTGAACTCATTCATCTATAATATTTTTGGTAATGATCTTTAACTATTTTGAAAGTGTTTTTCTATTCTTATGTACATTTAATACACTGTTGTCAAATATAGATGTTATATTCACATGGTTTGTGTTATTTTGTTACATTATGAACCATGTATTATGAAACAAAATATATACCATGATAATTCTATATGATCTATTATATCTAAGAAATGGATTTAAAATATTTTACCCATGTTATCCAACCGTTATTGTCCTGATATTTTGATATCACACTTTTTTAACCTCATTGAGAATCAAAGCTCGCTGCATATTTTGTTTCCTTTACCCATGATATGAAAAACGTATTTTTAATTTTTTGAATAAGAATGGTTATTGATCTAAATATCATAGTGGGAGATAATATATATCAATTATGGGATAATTTTATTATGTGTCCATATATCCAATGTAAATATACATAAAATCATCAAAATTAGAATGTTTTGTAATTTAATGAATACACATTTAATATTATGTAATATAATTGTTTTTTAACATTAGTTCCACTAAATTTAGTATTATATAATGGTTTAGTTATCCTTTGGTAACTATGATGGGAAAAAAGTTATATCCATTGCTAAATTTATAACGATATTTTTGTGGATATAACTATGGATAAGTATTTAAATGAGTCAATGTATAAGAAAATGTCATATAATTTTGTAAAAAATAGGTTTAGTGTCTTACATGTAATTATATCCATTTCTAGATAACTTATATGTATGTTGATCTATCATAAAGGTACTTCATGGTTATTATTATAAAATGAAATCATTGATATGGAATCATGGTTCAACAGGTTCACAAGAACAGACATTGTTTCACAAATGGTTTTACACTCATGAGGTGTATTCTATTAAATTTCACAAAATCATTACCATCCATAATGAAGTATTAAAATAGATATTGAATATGAATGATCTATGTTAAACCCAAAATTCGACTAATGTAGGTGTCAGGACATATAAATCCTATAATTGGGTTTTCATGACAATGCGGTTTTTTGACATTCATTATATTTTCCCACGATATGTCATCTTTATTTTTGTAAATATCTATAACTATAAGGAATAATATTAACATTAAATATGATGTAAAATTCAGGTACTATGTGAAATAATATTTTATAATGGTTGGAGTGGCATATATTGTGATTATTCCCAATAAACCACACTAATATATGATTATAAAAATGAATTTTGGTGAGTTTCCAAAATTCATCAAATTATAATAAAATAGAATATTCTGAAATTTAATGTGGTAATGCACATAGATGAATAAATATTCAACTTTCTACAAGTAAAAAATTGTTTCAATATGAATATAAAATAATATATTAAATGCAAGGGAATGTGATTTCTATATTGAAATGAATGTCATAGGGAAATGAGTTTCTATGTAATTCAATTCCTTATATATGGTAAACCAATTCATTATCTATTTCAATGCACTAGACATTGTTTCATCCACTAGAACAATGAATTAAATATATTATATGACCCAATTAAATAATAATATTAGTGTGTGAATTTATTTAAATTCATAATGTATGGTGTATATGTTTTTTAAATGCGGTATTTTTTATAAGAATCAGTAAATATATAAGTATCATTATATTTTTGAAGAATATATGTAATCCTACAAGAAAATCATTTTAGTTATGGATACCATCATGAGATTATGAATTTATGGTTGATCATATGATCAAAGACTTATACAACCCTTTTGATAGTTTATGTTATATGATATTATCAGTATTAATGATATTTTGAGAGATATTTATGTTAATACAACTTTTTGACTATGAGGAAAATTGACTTTAATGAACATATAATTAAAGGTATTGCTTACCTACAGGGTTTGTAAATTCATTGATGTTAAAGAATTTATGGGTTATTGTAGTTTTATAATGATATTACTAACATATTATTTCAAAAGGAATTACCTAAACGCTGGGTAACATCCTCTTTAATTTGGAAATCCCATAAGGCTGGAACCCACCACCTGAGGCTGATAAGGGTATAATGAATACCACTATAATAAATTATTAATAATTTATAATTGGAGAACATAAATAGATATATTATTGACTATGTATTCTGATTCGTAGTGAATTTGAGATAAAATTCTAATATACAATTTTCTAGAAGTATGATATGATATTTATCTATAAAAAAATAGAAATGGAATGAAATCACAAAGGGTTTTTTCACCAAACTCCCAAAATATAAAAAATCTAAAATACTCTATGGTTTATATTTGATCATGATAAATTTTCAAGACACTATATATATATATATATCAAAATTTCTTTATCATTGGATAATATTTTCATGATATACTTAAATGAATTATTAAGTATTGAATCATGCAGAACAGTATATCATATATGATCTGAATGTGATGGTTACCCAGAAGATTGAGATATGAATCTACCTATTACTATTATGTATCATCATTAGATAGATGGTCAAAAATATATAACAAATCAAACCATACAAGATATACTATGACCAATTTGAATGAAATTAAAAGGATTTTTGGATCATCACCTTTATATAGTTCAGTTATCTTACAATAATAGATTTAAATCATGATTTCATATTTATCCTCATGAAACCAATTATAGAAATAAGTGTAGAACGTGATTGTTCCTTAATAATGTTACATCGATAAATATATTGGGACCTGAGTTGGCTGATGAAATTGATGAGATGGTTAGATCCATTTAGTAGCACATATGAGTAGAACATTGTTAATAGATGGGTTATGCTGATAATCATAAATTCTAACTATAATTTAAATATGATGAGAAGGTGTCTCCTCAAATATATCTATCGGAGAAAGAAGGGAAAACTATTCCCTAGGTTGATTTTTCCCTTTTTAATACTTGATCATTTCAGGAAGGTAGATTATAATTTGGTGATTCCACTAAAACTATCCATAGATGAAGATTTATTCCAACTATGTCTCCTAAGGATATACATCCCAACTCAATCACATGTATTGAACACTGATTTTTTACCATTAAATCATTTCCATTCTTTTGAGGAAAAACAATTGGATATTTTCGATCATATAGAGAATGTTTTAAGAAAAAATACCACTCATCGAGTTGATGTTTTCTATAGAAAAAAATCTCTTGATAATGTAACATTTGACAATGAGAATGTAATAATGTAGACGTATCGTTAATTTTTGGTAAAAATGTGATGAATTTATAGTGTGATATTATTTTTATGTGGGTAGAATATAACACCCCATAATTTTTCTGAATTTCTTTTCATGTAAATTTAATCACCAAAGATTTGATTTGGATTACGAATTACTAAATATAGCTTATGTAATATTAATATGTATGTTTATCTTATGTTATACCCCACTTTTTGGTTATCTTATGTTACACACATTACTTTGTCAAATAAAACATGAGATACAATTAAAATACTATTTTTTAATAATACTATTTTTATCACCATGACATTGAAATTGAAGGTATGGATAAGATTAAAAACATTAGGAATATATATTCTTTATTCATGTATATAAAATTATTTATTTTGGTGAAAATTAATAATATATATAAATAAGTATAATTTTAAAATGAAGAAAATATTTTTTCCTGAAAAAACCATTGTATTCAGACAAAATAATCATAAATAAATAAAATAAAAAATCAATTATGTAGAATGATTTCAATGAAATATATATATATATGTGTTAAATTAAATAAAAAATTTATTATTATCTTTATGTGTTTTCAGTATAAGATATAAGAATAAATCCTAAATTATGCTTAAAACTAAATTATTCTAATGACTAATTTTGTCATATGTTTCTCACTTCTTCTGAATTTAACATTTTTTAGATTTGGGAAATTAAATTGAAAAAATAACACCAATTTTAGAAATACAATTTCTTATATAATATTATGTATAATTTTGGTCAATTTTATGAAAAGTTATTTTTTTATGAATAGTTAAAATAATTATTTCTATACTAAAATTTCACTTATATTGAATCATTTAAAGAACTAATTTTTTTAATATAATTTTAAAGGTATAATTAGTTCAATTATATATCTATTTATACAAGTTATCTCATTTTAAATAATTACGTAATTTGATTTTATGTAAAAACATTTTAATATTTCAAAAATTTTATATTAGAAAATGGCTCTCTCATCATGTATGTGGGATTAATTATAAATTATAATTTTAGACATTTATAAATGGAATTTGGAAAAAATAATTAAATACATGAAATAAAACAATTAATATTAAATATTATGTTCAACTGATGTTGACAAAATTATTAATAATAAAAGAAGTAAAAAATGATTCTGGATGTTAAGGTAAATATGTGTTTAATGGGAATTAAACTAAAAATATGGGGTTTAAAAGTGACTCAATACTCCTCCAAACCCTATTGTATTGGATTATATACACCTTTTGTATCAATTCATCTATAATTTCCCATGCTGGATCATTTTTAATTAGAAAATCCTAAGTATGAATTTTACTTTCAAAATTTAAAGGTGTCTTACTCACCTCACTTATAACAGGCCACCCCTCACCTCCCAAAATATCATATCTAAAAACACATAGTTTACCCAATATATAACAAATAAAATTATAAATCCCCCTTAAAAGAAACATAAATAGTGTATTTCATTTTAAATAACTATAATTTATATTTCTCTCTAAATAGATATATAATGAATATATACTATATTTATATCTTGATTACAAATTTTATGATTATGGACCCATGACTAATTTAATAGGATAAAAAATAAAAAATATCAAAATATTTGATAGAAAAAATGATTTTATTTCTCAAAACTTACCATTAACTTGGAATTGTTAAAAAATGGGAAATATAAAGTAATAAATAAATAATATATGGTATGATACATTTAAATATATATATATATATATGTATTATTCTAAAATATAATAAAAATTATATTATATATATTATACCATAGGATTTAATGTGTATGAAGAAAGTTGATACTTAAGGTAAGGGATATCTATATAACTCTTATCTAGTTTGAGATACATTCAATATCCAAAATATCTTTCATTTATATGTTTTGTATAATTACCATGAATATATATTAGGATCACTATTCATAAAATTATGTCTATTTAAATTTCTATATTTAGTATTTATCTTTCTTGGGGGTTATAGATCAAAATTTAATAAACATGTATGTTTTTTTGTCTCAATATGACTTATTTGGGGAATATGTTTTATTATGAAATTATATTATATTATGAGGTATAAATTATAAATATTAATCATTAAAAAGTCACATAATGATAAATTTTAGTCAACTTAATACATTATTACACATTGAGGATCATTTCAGGTATGTATCAATTGAGAATCAAGATATCTTATATAGGAAGCATTCCAGATTCACACGAAGAGGTTATTAGAAAAAACAGTATCCATTTTCTACAATAAATAATGAAAACAAAAAACATGATTTCATAATGAAAATCCATATTCATTCAACATGACTCCCTTATTTCTCTTAAAAATACTTATATCAAATGGAATTTTTTTTTAATATCTGGGATGAGTATAATACTTAGAAAAGGATATAATAAAAGAAATTGTTAGTCATGTGATAACATAAAGACTAATAAAACTTATAATCACAAAAAATCAAATCCACAGAAACATCACGTGGTTTTCTTGGTACATATTTATCACATGACTCTTACATTAATCCTTACACATGGAATAAACTTGTGGTCGACTTTTATCTCTGGTGTACCCAATGCATTGGAGAGCTATAATGGGGCTCACCTGTCATATCTTGAGATATAATTGGCTCAACCCAACATATAATCTGCTATAATGGGATAAAACCTACATTACATGGGATATAACAGGATCAACCTAACAAAAATACTTTTCAAGGAACATTTCATTGATAAAACACTTCATAACATATTTACACCCTTTGGAAAAACACAATGACAATTACAAATACACAATTTTCATATAAAAAGTGTTTCAGAATATAAACATCACACACATAATAATAAAATTATATTATTAAATAACCATTTAATCATATAATAGGAAATGTTTATAAGAAATAACAAAAAATAAGTAGATATTACTCAAGATATTATGAAGAAGATCAATCACTGATAATTTCATAGTGGAGACATTTTAATGGATTTAAGAGGTTTTTTCTTGACAAATACTATAAAATTGAAGAGAGAATTGATTAAATGATGGGATTATGTATATACCCTATATGTAAGCATAATTATATATAATATTTTTTTTTTATTTTCACATAATCTTAACATGATAAAACCAATTGATATTATTATTTATCCCAAAGAATTGGAATTTTGTTTAGAATAAAATTATGAAATATTGGCATGGTAGTGGATGTACAATAGAGTGATTAGTGAGATAAAAATGGGATATTCCATCATTAATATATCATAAGGGAATTATAAAGAGGTACAAAATAATAAACCAACATTATTAAATAAAATTTAAAGAGTATAACATAGGGATTAATACTAAATACTACTGAGAAAGAGATGATCCCTTACCTTAGGGTCGTCATCACTCAAACATGTTTAAACCACATGTGTGAAGGTTAAAATAGAGTTATTAATATTTTAAAGAATAAATTTCATTATTATGAAACCTTTAATGAACATTTTATTACATCATTCTAAAATTCATTAATAATATTTTCTTAATTGTATTGTTTTCTGGTGCGTTCTTCACATGGTTTCCCTGACTTGTTCATGATGGATATTCTTACCAATTGTAAGTAAAAATCCAAAATTGGAATTTAATGGTATCTAAATATTTCCATAACAATAAAGTATACCATTTATTAATTTTAATTCATATATGAGTATGATTCCTATGTTAATACATTTTGGTATTTGTTTAGGTCATTTTGGTTATTCCTCAATCTTAAACAACTCATTTGTAATATAAATGTATAACATGTGTAAAAAATGATTCCATAACCATATATAAATTATAATAAATAAATATTAAACTCCTTAAAACATAAAATAGATTCACAAAAGGCATTTATGGAATTAAACAAAATTGACATCACATCATGCATGATGTCAATAAATTGACACATCTCAAACTGTGTTTTTATTTCAAAAATTAAAGAGAGACGAGTAAAAGTATAATGGTTAATATTTCACAAACATGAATATATAAAAAATAATTAAGATAATGGACAACTACATACACTTTGGATAAGGGGAAGTGACCAATGAAGAAAAATTAAAAGGAAAATGATTCCAAAACAACGAAAACAAAAGAGGATGTTTAACTCTTGATTTATTCTCCATGTGATTCTTCTTGAGGACCTTGGTTTTAGATTCATCTTGATACCAGAAGGTCTGGGAGGTGGGTAAGGGTCTTGAGAGGATAATTTTGAAGAACATAGGCAAGGATCATATCCCGAGTGGTTTAGGAGGAAGAAGGGGTAGTTGGTTGTATTTATAATATAGGAGATGAGGTGTTTTACATTATTTTTATCCTTATTTTATTATTTTTCCAGAAGTCAAAAAATTTGTATGATTCCAAGAAAAAATTAGTAATATGTTCATGTTAGGCCAAACTAATGGTTTCTTATAACTTCAATGTTTTAGGGAATAGTTTATTTTTCACATAATGTATTTAATCTTTAGTTACTATATATTACTATTCAACAAAAATTCATGTATTTTAGAAAATCACCTGAAATATACCCTACCAGTTTTTCAATGTGTAAAATCCATAAATAAACACTAATTTATCAAAAAAAATTTATAAATATGAGAAATTTATTTTTTAAAACATAATAATTTATTTATAAAATAAAATTTGTAAAACATTTATTTACTTATTTCATGACCATGGTTTATCATACTTTTAATTAAATCTTATATATATACTATCATAGTTGATGATACTATTCATTATAATATTTTACTATTAATAATTTTAAAATTAATATTAAAAAATGTGTGTTACTATTCTGAGAAAAATTAAGATGTTCTTATCTGTTACTAAATAACTTAGAGACTAAAACCGTGTAGGTCTGTTTTTTGAAATTCCAAACATGGAAGTGGGAACATTATGTTTAGTGCTAATTATAATAATCTAATTAAAAAATTAATTACATTCTATTGACATTTAAAACATTAGAGTTTAATATATATATATATAGATCCATTAGAATGAAATAATATGAATTTAATTATTCTAATGAGTTTATTGTATTATTTAATGTTATTTCATCACAAGACATATGATTCATTGATAAAAAAGTGATAAGGGTTGTATGATGCAATCTAAATATTTATCAGGATAGTTTATGTTTAGGTTAATATTGATGAATTATATTATCAATCACTTAATAAACTCATCAATTTTCTTCTTATCTAGTATTTTATTTATAATAAATTTTATCATTCATTTTATTCTGTTTAGGTATTCATGATTTCATAGAATGTTTGTATGAAAAAATGCATTATTATCCCCTTTGAAAAAAAATTACTATATTCTTACACATCCATGTTTTATAATAATGAATTCAAAATATTTCTATCATTAACCAAAATATATATTTATGAAATGTTTGAAATTCGTGTAAATTTTTAAAAAAAAATTAAAAGAATTGTTATGTTGTTTTCAAAAGAAATGAAAATTTTCCATTCACTAAAAATATAAATTTATTTTTTAAACGTACACAATAGGTGAATTTTTTAAGGTTGTAATTAATACCCATTTATTTCATGATTCCCATACATTTAAAAATGTTTATTTAAAAAAAATGATTCCCTAATATTTTGGAAATTTTATTATTTAAAAAATGAATTTTGATTGATATCATATTTTCCTCCAAAAATTTATAAATTATTTTTAAAGAATCATTTATATGTTTTCATGTTTAAATTAATTTCAATGATTTTACGAAATTTTTTATATGTTTTCTAAAATATAAAATTATTGAAATGTAATTTTCCACAATAAATATTACAATTGATGTTCAACATAATATTACATAAAATATTACATGCTTTGAAAATACTTATAACTTACTTGGGGTATAATACAAGCATACCATTATATTTCCATTCTAAATAGTTTATATTTAAAATATTAATGTGTTTATTGAACCTATTTATCTTCATTTTCTTATAAAATGATTTAATTTATATAAATCATGTATCTTTTTCATGGTTATTATATAATGAACTGGAGAAATGAGTGTGAATCTTGTTCCATTTAAAAAGGTTATCTTATATTGAGATATTTTTTAAGCCCAATACATTTAATTGATCATGATATGATGAATTTTGTATGATATTTACACAACTTGTAAATATGGTTTTCATTATGTGATGTTATTTATGTTATAACCATTGATATTGGTTTTGTTATAACCAAGGATGGTAGTCAAATTATAAACCTGAGGGGTGAGAAATATATATACCTTTAATCAATTATTTAATTATTTACATGTTAAGAGATAAAAATAACTATAATGGTGTTGGAAGTAATATCTATTGGTGAATATATAAAATATTAATGTCTTTTTAGTCAAAAACGACTACTAGGTTTGTTTGGGTAGTGATCCAATTCCACTAAGATATTTTTGAAATTATCTCTAACAACAATGTAAATATTTTTTTTATTATTTGTATGTAAAAATTAAATTTATAATGACCTTGTTAATTTATCATGGAACAACTTATATTGTTCCATTTTAATCTGAGTCTTATTAACATCTATGGTTTATATCATCACACATGTTTAGGATCTTTGATAGATAGGACTTGATTATTCAATGTTATTTTAATGTTTTTCTTCCATATTCTCATGGTATGTGGATATCTCCCTTGTCTTCCCTTAATAATCATTGATGCTACCCCTCTCTTGAGATTGATATCCCCATGTTATGAACAACAGTATTATGTATAATATATATAATAAGGATTCACATTATTGAAAAATTGTGGTAGATAATGAATCTCACATATAGACCATATGTTTATGTGTCCGCATTTCCAAGAGAACAATACAGAAATGATATTATAAAGGGTGATTTTGTTATATAAAGAATATTATTATAATATGATGAAATTTTTAGGAATGAAATTTTTGGGTCCTTACAAATTTATCATTTTATTTTTCTATCTAAACATAAAGGACATGAAAATTGTAATGATTGAGATATAAAATGAATAAAGGATTAATAAACTACAATTGAATAATGATTTTACTAGGAAATAATGGAATGATCTATGGTTATACCAATTTTCATTTAATTGATGCTAAAATTGAAAAAAACTATCTTTTTTTACCATATTCATACATGATAAACATGATATCAACAAACTCATATCATTTTCTCTTTTGGATACTACCCAATTCCCAGCAACAGTACATTAAATTGTGTTTCAAAAATCATTTTCCTAACATCCCTTCGAATAGTGCGCATGACATAAATATAATGTAATATTAATTGATAATTAAATTAATAAGTTTGATATTTAAAAAAAATACTGATTTATTTAATTCATCATGACTCTTGGAGCTCAAATTCCCTAGTATTCTATCTCATGAAAAATTCTTTTTAGTATTAGTACCATATACACTACCAAATTACATACAAGGTGTTCTCCCCTTTAAAACATACAAAAAAATCACAAAATATACTTTATAAGTATTCTATATCCCTCTATGTAACCCACTATGATTTTTTAATATATATATATATATATTATCAAATATATGTGTTTTATTTGATTTGTTTATTTACATAGAACAAATGTTTTTACATACCGTTAAAATTGATTTCTTATTATTTGATAGTAATACTCTAACCTTAGTATTGGATTGTATGAATTAAAATAGCCAAATTTTAAAAAATATATTAATATTTTGTTAATTATATATGTATTGAAAATCACTTCTGATATAAGTACTCAATTTTGAGTAAATAAAATATAAACATCAATATTTATTTTCCTAAAAAGGTTTTTTTATTTCATTTTTTCATTGATATTTTAATTAATATTTTCCAATGATAAAAATTTAATTTTATAGAAAGTATTTAATTTTCGTAATATACTTTTAAAAAATATTTTTTCTCAATTTATTGGATAGTTATAAAAATATTTATTTATAAGTCTGTGGTAAATATTTTCATTATTTTGTTAAAATTTCCATTTATTTTCATTAAAATTAATATTTATATTTTATGTTATACTATGTTTTTATTTTATCTGAAATTAATTTTTTTTAATATAATTAATTCTATTATGATCAACATTTAAAAAGATTTTTCAAAATTCTATTATTTTGTTAAAAAGTAATTTTTTTAGAATTTTGTTTTCATTGAATTATGATGATTTATTTTATAATTAAATTTTGAATATTATAGAAATTGAATTTATAAAAATACATTATATATATTGGGTTAATATTTTGTAACTAGTTTCCTTTTATTTTTTGTTCTTATGAATAGAAAATACGGTAAAATTTATCAACTTGGCAAGGGTAAATAGAGTAATTGAGGTTTATAATTTGTTATAAAGCTCTATAAATTTATAAAAAACACAAATTAATCTAATTGGGATTGATATATTGTACTATCCATATAAAATTTTAATATATATGACATTTTGGTGCCATATTTCTTTCATAATGTTTTTAAATATATTTTTGAAGATGATAAATAAAAAAAGTCAAACTACTGACATTAATTTCATCTATATGATCTCATTGGGATAAGAAGATATTATAAATGATTATAATGTTTATTGAAAACCTAAATAATTTTAAATTATTATGTAATATATTTTAAAATATTAATTATTCTATAAGTACATTAGACTCTTACATAATATAGACACACTTCTTTGCAAGTAACTGCAAAATCGAAAATAATAATTTTGAAAATATTTATAGAGATGATATTATGTGGATTATAGTTGAAAAATAATTTTATTTTAATAATAGTATAATATAATTTATTAAAATGAATAAATTTTATTTCCATGTTTTTCTTGATGTCTTTAAAGTCAAAATAAATTAATAGTTGGGAAAAATACATTAATAATATTTTATGAAAATTAATATTTTTATAAAAAATATAAAAATCATAAAAAGATTTAAATAGAACAATTATTATATAAAATGGTCTAATATTTAAAACATTTCCCATTTATGATATAATTTTATCCATTTATGATAAATTATTACTCATTAATATTGAAAAGGTCCTTAATGTTGTTAAGGTTTAAATTGATTAATGAAATGGTAAGACCAAAATATAATATTTCAAATACTACTAAAAAATAAAATATTTTATTTTATTAAATATATTAATCCATATAAATAATTTTTTAGATTATTGCCACATTATACTACTTTTACACAAATGATATTGTTTAATATTTAAATCATTGGATTAATTCTTTAAATACGAATTAATTTTTTATAAATGTAATCACCTCTAATAAAATTTATTAACCACACAGAGCTTAATATATCTAACATGACCTACCAAGAAACAAATAAAAACATTATCCATGTACAAGAGGATTTTTTCTTCCAGAAATTCTAACCATGTGTCTTTTAAGTGGAGATATAAAGGACTTCTTTCCAAGAAGAGATAATAATCTTCACTAAGCCCATTCATTTCTCTAATCCATTTACCACCATAAATCATTTTTTAACCATATTAATATAATATAATGTTTATTTAAATACTAGTGATATGTGTTTATGTCTATAAAATAATATATATCATTATCCTTCTACATTAAATGGGAAACAGGACCATCACTTGAGTGTATAGAAAACAACATCGCCAAGGACTGAGGTAATATTTTTCCATTGACACATCATATTACTGTATTAATGGTAGAAATAATTAATATATATGATAATATTTAAATAATTATGATTCTATAATAAAAGTATATAATCTAATCATTTACCCTCCAACCTATTAGAAATGATAACATCGCTCATATATATTACGAACTATAATCTCCGCAATGAATTGTGATTAATTATCATATTCTTTTCCTAAATATAATTTTATATATGTATATAATGACTGATAATTATTTTTAAATCATTTGTAAAATTCAACAGATTATATAACCATGATCTACATAGATGGGTCGTAACATCTGATTCAAATCATTCAAGAAAAATGAAGCAGTTACCACCAGAAACAATGATCATAATAATATATTATTATCAAACGGGTTATAATATATTATAAATTGATCTTTTATGGTAATATATATGTGTTTATTTTTATATAATATTGTTATAATAAAACAAAATTTATTATATTTGTGTTTTAAAGAACATAAGAGGATAGTCAGACATAAAGTTTGGGATTTGAACTTAATTTTTATTCCATTAAGGCATATTTTTTATTATAAACATTTTTATTATATCTGTTGTATAATCATACACTTTTAGAATTTAAAATTAATATCTATTTAATATTATTGAATAATATTTAAATTCATGTTTACTCTATCATGGGGATATAATTTAAATGTTTCCAAATAAATGTTAATTTATTACACAATCCCATTTCTTTGGAATTATTTTATTTTCATTGGCTGAATATTAAAATATATCCTTTTTAGAATCTATAAAATATATTATCCTATAGATATTTAATGGTTCCACATTTTATATTCCATTTTTAATTTTTTCAATAGAATTAGGAAATGATATTTTTAAATGAAAAACTACTCTTATGTTACATTTCGATGGGTATATTTAATTCAGTGTCTAAAATATTATATTTTTTTTCACAAAATATCATTTTATTTACTAAAAATATTTATTAATGATGCCATATTTTATATATTAATTCTTAATTTTTTTTGAATTGAATAATTATAATGTTTTATGAATGCTTTATTTTTAAAATTAAATAATAAATTTGAAAATGAATGTTCCCTTTTAAGGTTTATGTCAATAGTGGATTTTACCACATCCAATATTTTTTTTTCATTTTAGATTCTTCGATTAGTTTTCAATAGTTTTAAAATAAAATTGACGATTTTTTTAAAACATTATTAACATTTATTTTAATATACTCTCTAGTAGAATTGATTCTACAAAAAAATATACATTTCATGTGAATTAATTAACATCTTATATCTCGTATTTGTTTTTTGGTCATTATCATTCTAATGAAAAATATCACATTATTAGTAACATAATTCATTGGAAATCAAATTTCTCCAAAATATAAATATTATTAGTAACATGGAAATGAATTGTTTTAGACTCTATATTTCAATTCAATATATTCTTTTTCTCTATGATGGTTAATTAATTGACTGGAAAATGATTATATTACCTATTATATACATAATATGGATAATATTTTATAAGTAATAATGGTAATAATTTTATTTGAACATTGAATATTAGATGAATGAATTAGATAGGTAGCCATATGTGTGCATACGTTATATATATCCCCTCGAGAGAGAAATTGGAGTAAGAAGTTTAACCATTTCACCAAACATATTAAATTATTTTATTAATACCTACCCATCGATTAAATTATCCCAATAAAAACATTAATAGTAAATATATAATGATTTTTGGGAATTCAATTATCATTATCCATGAGATCAAATTATTTATATTATTCATTGATTTACTTTGGACTGATGTTATTGATTCAATATTTTGTGTATTTAGTGATTTTCTTTACCATACTAATTATACCAAATTTAATCATGATAAATTACATTAGATATAAATCTTACTGAGAATCCAATATCCGCATTTAAATTTTTTATTCTCTATATGTTGTGAGTAAGGATATTATAAATAATATCAACGGCCTGATAATAAATTTTATTATATGGTTTTTATTTTAAATGTATCATTGGAATCATGTATATATCTATTTTTCCGGACCACTAAACAAATTGATCATTAGGGATGTGATCTTTCATATCTTATGATTATGTAATAATGTTAAAACCAGATCAATGTTACTAGATATGGGGTTGTTATAGTCTGTATTAGATAATGTTTAGTTGGAACCATAAAAATATATTTTCAAGGAATGTAACTAATATAAGAATAAAGTGAATCATTTTTAGTATTTAAGAAACATTAAAATCATATGGATTTTTATGTTATTGATCAATATTCAAGATGTGTATGAGAAAACCTAGTTTGTTCAACTATTCTATAAAATAGAAAAATTTATGAAATGAAATTGAAAATCATAATCAATTTTTGGATTTCCCAGATTAGTAATCTAATAAATATGGCGTTGGAACTGAGAATATTTAGGCCATATTAAAAATTTGTACTCTCGTTATGTTGAATAATCTATAAAGTATGGATAAAACTAATGTCAGAAAGTGTGATTCACCTATGATTGATCACAAAAATTGTTTGAAGGACCCATATTTAAATGAAACTAATAATACACTAGTAGATAAAGAATTTATTAATTTATTCTAAAAATATAACTCGAATTTTTAAGTAACATTAGATATTTAAAATGATCCTATAATAGTACATTGGTTTGTGGATGAAATAGATTTACCAATTGAAATTAATTCCTTCATATGGGTTTATCTACATATTCATGAGGGATTTTTACATAAAATGTTTTTATAGGAACTTAATATTAATGATATGATAATTTTATGAGAGTATATTGATGTGTTTTGATAAGATTTTCCATGTATTCCTCCTAAAGTTTAAAAATTATTTATATATAAAAATCATAATTGGATATTTACTTTTTTTGAATTCTCCATATAGAATGTCTTTGACTGAGTTATATGTATTTAATTAGAAAATCATAGATAATAGATATAAGAAATTGATTACTAAGACTGTTTTATTGTGGTTTAAATCACTTCTGTTTTATAAAAATAAAGATTCAGATATTATTTTTTTCATTAATTATTTTGAGTATAAAAACAACAAATGGGAACAAGTTTCATCAAACTCTTATTTATGAGTTTATTGATAAATTATGAAAAGGTAAAAAAATTTAGTTTTTGACCATTGATATGGATATCTTCTTCTAAGGATCGTGAATGAAGATACACAATAGAAAATAATACATATGATGTATAATGATTGATAACTTTTTATTCTACTTGTACTTAAAAATAATAAAATTATCTTCATGGTTTTAAGGAATATAGAGATTTGGGATGACCTTGAACAGTTTGTGGGTTTTTTTTAGATGAATGTTTTATAAAATAAAAGTTAAACTGAGATCATGGAGAACAATTGAGGATAGTATTGATGACTATAATGAGGTATAATCTATTTTAAAAATGTACCAATTTTTTATTTTATGTTCAAAAAATATCTTTTGTAGGTATTATAATTTAAATTCAGGGTATATTGGTGGATCCTTCAATTAGCAATGTTATTATGAAATTACAAAGAGCAGCCATAGAAAACAATATATTTGATTTTCTTTATATAGAATGGTAATACCAATATTTCATGATAAGAATATCAATAATCTTTAATCCAGTCACCATATTCACCATGGAGGGACCCATATTCTAGAGTGTACATAAATGTGAGGAGAATTTCAACGAACTAAATAGAAGGTCAGTCCATGATCCTATCCTTAAATCACCTTACAGATTCTATAGTTATTTGATATATATTTATTAATAAAATTAGGTACTATGATTCTCACTCATGAAAAATTATATGGTGATACATTATGCCTCACTCTAATATGAAATTTATGATAAAAATCACTCAAATCATGATTTGTAACTGGAATTAGTAGTTTTTTAATTTAATAAAGGAGGTATTTTATTGATATATATATTGATAATAAAATATTGATATATATATATATATAAATGTGTATATATAAGCACATAAATATATTTGAACATTCACCAATTAATATAGATTTAGTGGATTAGAGATTATGACTTATAAATACCTTACCACCATAGGATTGTGAATAATGTGTTCGATTCACTCTGTCGAAAATTCCATGATACATCTTTTATTTCCATGATTTAAAAAGATATAATTTTTTGGATATAGATATTTTAGATCATTGAATATTTAGGAAATATGATATATATTATCTTTCTCTATTAAATATTATTCTATCCAATTATGAGAGTATTAAGACGGAATAGAATGATGATGTTGAATTATAAATGATGGTGAGGAATGTTCTTCAGTTTTACCATAATCATACTAGAATAAAAATTTTCCAAAACTGAGTGTGTGTTATTTGAATAACAAATATCAATAATGGGTTATTGGATAATTCCCATAATTAATAATTCTCTATTAATCCTATATATTGGATGGTTTATTGGGATTTGAATATGTATTTTTAGTTGGATAAAATGGAATGGGGATATTGTGGAGTATTTATCTTAATTAATAGTGTTCCAATTTGGGAATTATAAGACAAATATCGTGAATGGAATGCTATAACATTTATCCACACCAAAATATAAATTGGAAAACAATACCCTACATTTCATCATCATGCTCTATAAAAAAGAGGAATGGATCAATTTTAAGACTGTTAGGGAAGATTTCATTAGTGATCAACTTACACAGTTATACAATAATGGAATTTTTGATTGAATAGTGTAACAAAATCAATCATACCTGATTGGATTATGATTTTTACCTCAAATTTACAAATAACCTTAATAAAGATATATATATATATATATATTTGATTTTGAGTAATCATTATCAACATAAAATATATGGCTGATCATATATTACCATTCTCAAACTAGAAGACATGTTGTAATATTTATATATGTATTTAAAATGATGTAGGGATCAACACCTTGTATTTGTATAATTATAATTTTATATTATCATTCATTTAAGAATATTAATGTCTCCCTATGAAGCCGTATAACGAAGGAAGTTCAAAAATACAATTTGATTTATAAAGACGGATAGTGAAAGAAATTGGGACAAAATATTTATAATGAAATTAATGAGGAGAATATATATATTCAAAAAATATTAACGGCTACTCAGAGTTGTCCAAGCATATATGCAGGTAATCATCAGTGACATCTAGAGGTTGAAGTTGGTGACAAGGAATTATTATAAATATCTCATGGGATAAAAGATATAAGATTTGGAATAAAATGGAATGAAATGAAAAAGTTATATAAGTATTTTTGAAATTTTTTATTCTATAAAGATGGTATCTTATCACTTGGTTATTAGAAAAAATCACACCCATTTTTATGATGTCTTCATTGAATATATCCTGGGAAAGTGCATCTCATATCGATATCATTAGAGAAATCACAGTTCATACTCGTAGAAAAAAATTTACATTATGGTGAACAACTATTAGATAATTTTTATTCTAGTGAAAAGGTTATATGATGAAGTGACAATAACTTGTTCAATGGTTTATCTATAAATTAAAAAATTTAAGAATCTATGTGGTAACCTGAGGATGTGATGAGGAAAATGTATCCACTATTTTTGTATCAATGGGATAAAATTTCAATGATGAAATTATTATAAAGAGGTATAATTGTAAACACTAATATTTAATGATATATTTATTTGTTGAATATTCTAATTTCATTGATATCTATAATGAAAAACAACAATTGTTTTAAATAAACTACGAAAACTGATGATAAATTATTATATTATAGTTATAATCTTCAAATTTCATTTGTGGCTATGAATAAGGTTATTTAAACTATTAAAAAACTTAATATATATTTTATTAAATATAAATTTATTGATTATCCCTTATAAAATAAGTTCCCAATTTCGAGAAAATAGTTTTATTCATCAAGAAAATGTTTATTCAAAAAAATAATTTTATTTGATTTTTGAGAACAAAAATGATAACAAAAATAATCCAATATTAGATAATATATTTAAAAAATGGAATTAATTTTTTAATTTATAATTCCAATATTATATATTTTTTAATTTTTTGGTTTTCTCTAAAAAGATTAATTTTTATGTTAATATTTAAAAATATCGCCTTTGTAATGCTTCCATTTATTAGATTAATTGAAATGTACAATTATATATTGAATTTGGTATTAGGAAGATATTAAATCAATTTTAGTTATAATTATATAATTAATTCAATCAGTGTCATTATTTTATTTGAGTGTGATAAAAGATTATTTTTTGGACAAATAAATATAATCATATAAAAATATTTTCAATATTTTTTTTAGGATTAATTTGGATATTTTTTAATTAAAATACTGATATTGATGTTATAAAATGGATTTTAGATATGATAACCCATTGTACATATTTTTTATATATACCCATTTTAGGTATTTTGAATAATGTCTTTGTAACATTTATTAGATAAGTGAATAGTAAATCAGATTGTTATATTTAAAAATAATGTTTTACGCATTAAAAAATTTATCTAACACCTCCCTTATTCCGACTAGTGATATATTTTTACAAAAATATTCCAATATTAGAATATTTCAAAAAAGTTTATTCTTATTTTATAATTACATATATTATTTTTTTATAAAAATATAATAATTAGTTGCAACTCTCATCAAATTAATTTCCCTTATATAATCAAATCTGAACAAGAAGACCTAACATAAGAATATAAGTGTTTAGTTCCAACATAATTAATTTCATTTTATTATGGTAATTTATTTCAAATACCTATTGATTGTATAATTCCCCTAAAATCATAAAAAACATTGACATAGTACAAGTGAATGTATTTGAAAATAATTGTAAATAATTATAAATATATTTAAATTAATTTTTATAGTAATTTTACATTTATAATATATATATATATTTTAATAATAATGAATTATTTATAATAAAAATATTTTCATTTGAATTCCAAATTTTTTTATATCTTTAAAATAAAATTTAATACATACTTTCAAAAATGACATTAGTAATATTTTTAAACATTAATATTGTATTAGATTATTTAAAAAGCATAAAAATATTTTAAGATGGATATTTGGATCATAAATTGTCTCCAATATCATCAAATTGATAATATATTAGAATCCATGAACCTTATATGTAAAATAATAACCCATTATCATTGAAATAGTTAAAATTGTTTAATAATAGTGTTTATCCAAACTGAATGGCTTAAAATTTCACATAAATTTGTATATGTTTTATTGGATGAAAATATTTAAACCATATACTATATTATCTGATAAATTATGGAATCATGGTTCAACATTAACATGAAAATGAATTAATTTTACTTAAATCTTATTATTATTTCCGTTCATGTTCATTCGTTCAATAAAAAAGCCACCACATCTCTTCTCTTCTATACACAATATAGAAAAACATATTTGACCAGATAAGAAAAATTTCTTATCTATATTATTATATTATTTCTATAGGTTTTGGGATTCCCATAAGTTAAACTATGGGTCCCTTAATTGAATATCTAAAGGTTCTTTTTCAGTGAAGAGTTATTCATAATCAATGAGAACAATAATTTATGGGATTTTGATATGTTTATGGAATAAAATTTATCTATCTTCTTCGCCATCAAATGAGAAAAAAATATCACTCCTATTTATTTTGTTTTATCGCCTCTCAATTCAATATAATATTATTTAAATTTCCACAACACATGAATTTTCATAATGATTGAATAAATTAATATATAAGATATTTATTAAAAATTGAATATTTTTTATGATTAATATATTGTATACATCATTACCTTTAAAAATATTAATAAATTATTACGTCTTTTGTGAATACATGTGACCTACCATATCAACAAACCAATGTGGATCATTTTTCATGTCCATTTCTCTTTAGTGATTTTAAATACTCATATAATTAGTATTTATGAGTCTTTAATAAGGATTTTAGTTTTCTTTTCTCTTACATCCATGTTTAATATACATGGTTAATAAAATGTGAATAAAAAATACATAAAAAAAATGAAGTAGTTACCCAAAATACAATAATAATAATAAAATATTTTTATCAAATAGGTGATAAGATGCTATATGTAGATCATATATAATGTTAAAAAATTTATATGGTTTTTGTTTATAAATAAAATAAATCAGAATTTAATATATATATATATAAGGATAAATTCTCTTAGGGTATAATTTAAACATGTGATAATAGATTTCATCTTCATTTCCACTCAATTGAGAAATATTTGTTATTATAACTTTATTTATTGTTATATAGTTTATATACTATATATTTTATCGATAAATATATATATATGATTTCATGATTATTAGATATTTAAATCTGCTTACTCATTCAATGGGTTATGATTTAAATGTATCCAAAGATTTAAGATTTTATTTTTCAATCTCATTTTTATTGATTTATCTTACTTTAATTGAAGGAATACTAAAATATATCATTCATAAAATCAATTTATTTTCTAATCCCATAGAAAAATAATTAAACACGGGGTTGTATTCCATGTATTACCCTATATTTATCATTAACGAAAAAATATCTCTTTAAAAGAAAATTATATCGTATTTCTCCCCGGATCATGTATGTTTTTCTTCATTGTCTGATTTTATTTTCTATTAGAAAACTAATTTTTTATAAATAAAATTGTTTATTAACATCATTTAATATTTTCCTATTACAAGTTAAATGGGGTTGAATGAATAATTTTCAAAAACCATCTTCAAATTTCTTTCTAAAATAATAAAAATGATTCTTCTCTTAACATATATATAAATAACTAATTTCCCCACCACCATTAACATTTTATACAATTTATATTTTCCTATAATAATTCATTTAGCATTATAATTTATATAACATAATGTAAATTTAATTTATTTGTTTTACTTTTTTTACTATATTTTCTCAAAGAAAATATTTTTAAGACAATATAATTTATGAAGAATTCATTTTCTAGTTTTATGACAATTAATTATGCGTCCATTATATTTTCTTGAAAAATTGAAATTATATTGATCCATTTTAATTGGATATAAATTTAATCTTATATATAAATATTATTTGTATCATAGAGGTTACTATGGCATAAATCATATTCCTTTACGACAATTTTTTTTTACAACGAATAATTTTTTATTGAAAAATGAATCCTAATATTCCACATTCTTTACTCAAAACAGATATTTATTGATAAGGAAAATTGTTTTCGAATTAAATATATTATTCAATATATGAGTAAATCATTGGTAATGTAGTGTTATGTGGGTACTGGTCATAATAAAACCCACAATTCTCTGATAATTCCCAATAGGCAATCTAGTTAGACATTCATATTAAGTTTCATTTTTCTGTACCCCCACCCCCATCAATTATAATATCATTAAAAAATGCCTTGATGATAATGATATATTTATTTTTAATATAATTATTTCAAACATTAATCATTTCCATCAATTTTAATTCATTTATCATTATCCATGACTATATTAGATCGATATTATCCATGTATTCATTTCACGATGAAGGTACTTACTATATAGCATGTGTATTCCGTTATTTACCTCTAAATTTGATTACAGATTATTAAATAATGAAATGATTCATTTAATCTATCTATTAATAAGAATCTCATCACATAATTTAATTGTTTTATTTTCCCTAGAATATGAATAATGATTTTATGAATAATATAATCGATGCCAGAATGCTTCTTATGGTACATTTCATTGTATTTATAATATAATATCAAAAAAATATAGCTATATTGAGCTTTATGGAAACTAAACAAATCAATTATTCTAGATGTTATCCATTTTATCCTATTAAAATTAATTAATAAATACTTTAACTTTTTATTATCATCATTGGGGTATTTTCAAAATTATGTTTGAAATAAAACCTGACTCAGCCTTATTAACCCTTCCAGATATAGGCCCCTCTGGGGGATAAAATTTATATGTAGGCTAGGGTTCCACCTAAAATATAGTAGGGTGAAAATAAAATATTTATTAAGTTCTATCAAAATTTATCATGAATTAAATACATGTAATAACAAATTGATTTCGAGATTCACTTCTCCCTTTACACATTCAATTTTTAGAGGGAACACCCATCACATTGAATATTTATGAATAGAATAACCATAGTCTTGAGACCAATCATTATTGAGTGTATTATTATGTATAATTATAACATTTTCAGTATCATAACATGAATTTATAATTAATGATTTTTTAGTTAGATAATCAGGGATAATATTTAATTTAGGCTTCACACACTGATGTATATTGTGTTCAGACTTCACAAAATCATCTCAAAACCATTCCACTTCATAGAAAAAGACATGCAATTTCATTTCTAAATTTTAATTCCGTTACAATTATTTTTATCATTATATTTTCTTCATTTTTAATATCTCCCCTTGCTGAATAGTATCTTTAAATCTAATTTTGTTTTATGTTTAAAATGTAACAACCCTTGTTTTTAGTATATTATTTCTGTTAAACAAGTAAATTTTTTAGATAACTTTGTCAACAAGAAAAAATATAATTTAATGTCAAAAAGATATTATTAAATCCTTATTAATGATTTATAAGTAATGAATTTGAATAATCATTTTATAAAATATTTTTATAAATAAAATCAATTATATAATTTATATGAATTAATGGGTTTTTATAAATGATTAAGAAGTTAATTTTATGAGTATAATTTCATTTTTCTAATAAATTTTCTTTTAGGACAAATTGTTTTTTATCATTAAAAAATTACGATTAGTTGATTTTAAAATATTTTGATATTAATAATTTGATAAAACTAATTTAATAAAAAATTAAAATAAGAATAAGAATAGATTTTGTTTTAAGAGGTAATTTTACAGAAAAAATAGTTTTTCATTATATTTTAAGCCTTATTATAATAATTTTAGAATTTAATTTTTAAAAAATTAACTTAATTTTCCACTATTTATAGTTATATTTGATTATAAGGTTTTTTTTTATTTTTCATAAAATATTTTTTATGTAGGATAAAAAATTATACTTCTTTTACAAATAAAGGGATTCCATGAAAATATTTATACATAAAAATGTCATATAAATTTTTTATTTCTTTTTAAATAGAATATTTTAATTTTTTAAGGGATATTATATTTCTAAAAATATTGACTCTATTTTTCAATAATGTCTTACAAATTTTTAAACATTAGTAATATTTTTTCATTAAATTGGTTTTAAAATATTACACAATTAAAATTTTAATATTAATCTTTATCACTTTTAAAATTGAAAAAATAAAATTGATTTAAAGATATGATTCATTCAGAAAAGTATGTTAAAATAAATTTTTTATTTATTTCATAGAGTATGAATTAATTAGTAATAAACTAGTTATTGTGGTGAAATTTAAAACTGCAAAAGAGGGGTATATAATATTAAGGAGTTGAAAAAATGTTCAAAACATGTGTGAAATTCAATGGGATAAGATTTGTCTACATTTTCATTTCCTTCACTCCATTATTTCTAAATATTGGATCCCTATACCTTGTTACTGGGTTCCCATTATTAAATAGTTATTAATATTTACAATATATGTAAATTTTTTCAATTATAATGGGCACAAAAACCATCCCATAAATACCACTACTAAAATTTGATTTCCTCATTAAAACCATTTTTTTCTATATTATACATGAATGTTCCTCCATGATATTATAGTCAAAATATATTATCTGAAACTCCCCTTCTCAATAGGACTCTCTAATGAAAACTCATAGTTATCAATGGGGGAAATAATTTTTCCTTAATTATTCCATTTCAATAACAAAGTTACTATTAAAAATGTGAAATTCCTATATATTTATGTAATTAGAGGTATGAATATGATGTTATTATTCGAATTTAACAAAAATTAGCTTATTATTCCCACATACCTTATGGATGACAAATAACATGGTTCATGAATATGTTTTGACTACTACCTCCACGAAGCGACATGTTAATTTTCATTCACAACCTAATGTTCATGGAATAAAATTAATTTTAATAATTTTTTTTATATTTTTATCTTAATAAATATTATTCATTATAAACATATTTAATCATTTACCTCATTCAATAAAAATTAATTCATCATCCATGTAAATGTGTGGACTAATAAATTAAGGGAATAGATAATTCTTCCATTCATTACCATCATTAATGGATTTTCCATAGATTTATATTAATGGATATTTTTTTTAAATATCATTAATTTTTTTTGTAGGAAGATTAGATAACCTATTATGGATATGATACATAATCAATAATTTCTAATTGAATAAATTAAATTACGCATATTAAGAGGAATTTTATTAATTCTTTTTGATAAATATTTCCATATATGTAAATTATTCATATATTTTCTTAAAACAATGACATTTTACACCACTAAAACCATATAATATCAGTATAATTAAAAATATAATTATATTACATCTAAACCACTATTTAATCATCTATTAATCTTGGTATGCTTTTGTTTGGTTATGTATAACAACCTTCTAGAACAATTATTGGATTTGATATCATGGATGATTCAAAGAATTTAATTAATAGTATAATATTTTATAAATATGTAAATAATTTTTATCTTTTTTTATCTAGTAACAAATTATTAATAAATCCATTAATTAAGAATTCACCATTCAAATGTAAAAAATTATTGAAACAATATAATCAATGAATTCAACATCATTGATTTTAATCAAAACTAATATGGATTGAAATTATAACATTGACAATATAGTTGAATTAGAATTCTATTATCATTAGTGATATCATGATGAATAACATTGTAATGATAATGAAAACAACACCATTTTTACTAAAACTGTTTGATATAGTCATGATTACACAAAACTGATATAAAAAATAGATAGAAAGTAACTAATATTATTGGAGAAAATAATTATAAATTGATTTTATAGAAGGTTAAAATAGTGAGAAATGTTCCAAATTAGGTGTTCAATATATTTAATGTTTTATATAGATGGTTATAGTGCAACTAGACATTGTATGAATTAGGTAAATGGTTTTCTTGTCATAATTTTTTACACCTTGAGGCATATTTTTTATTCTGAACCATGTTCTACACATAATGGAATATATACACCCCCTTTAATATTTTTTATCCCAAATATTAAACTATTAATTGTAAATAAAGGTTAATTTTAAATTATATCCTTCTTGTGAGTATTGATTGGGATATTAAAAAATGATATATATAATCATGGTCTCAACTCTTATTCTCTGATATAAGTTACTTATTATGAAATATGATTAATTTTTACAAGGATGTATTGTTTTTATATATGGTTAAAGTTCTATAGATTTTTTACCTGTAATTCAAGGAATATATTGAGCTTAATTGGGTCCTTTTATTTTAATTTATTTTAACTCAAGTATTACCCAAGTAATAAATATTTTGGATAACTCAATTTCCAATCATTTACCTTTTATAATTATAATGAAATTATTTTGTATAAGTTTAGAACATTCAAACTCTAATATTATTATTTGGTTTTCTATCATTGTTATGTACATTTAAAATTCCTACATCATTACTCTTTATTAATTATTTATTACCATATGGAGTTTGTTTCCTATATCAGATATTGATATCTCAAATCACCTATCATTGAGTTATAATGTTTTTTATTTTACATTATTCTTCCATTATGGGGTTATCCCATACTATTATCTTATTTTATTTTATTTTATATTTCATGTTTGAAAAAATATTTTTTAATTTAGAAGGTAATTATTAATCTATTAACAATGTTGGCTTTCAATAAATGAAATTTCAATGTATTATAAAGGTTCCATTCATTGTCAATATGATGTTGGGAATTTTGTTTTGATGGGCTATTAAGCTCCAACTCTCATCGGTTATTGCATCAAACATAGAAATATAACCATTTTAAGGATGCCTATACATACTAATTCATTTGAATATTTTGAAGCATGTTCATTATATATGCTCAGATTTTTTAGAAGAATAGATAGTTTCAAATTCTCATTCATAGTATTTGTAATACTTTATATAGTTTTCTTCTTATGTAATCCATGCCTTTTTTTATTATGAACATTGGTAATAGTATTCCACCTGTGATCATTGTTACGATTGAGGGATTCCATTTATAAAAAGATAGTGAATATGAAATGTTTGATTGGGGACGTCTGAATATAAGATGATATTGATGATCATCATATTGTGGGGTATTGGGGATTAGAAAATAGAGTTATTATGATCATTATACAAAGGCAAACTATAGACAGAAAGATAGTGAATAAATAATCTTCTAATCAAGGGATTTCCTAGTAAACAAAGACAAACATTACTATATGTATTAAAAATTGGATACCTTTAGTCATTTTCATTTAATAACTTTCTCTTATAGCTAAAAGAGTCCATTTTTATATAACTATTAACTTATTCATAATTTTGTTATACATATTATCGATTTTTGTAAAATTATCAATTCTGTAAAATTATAATAAAATCTACTTTTTAGATTCATATTTCCCCATTGTTTTTATCAATATTACTACAATTATGATAATAGAAATACATTGTCTTAATTAGATCCTTCATGAGTACATTTATTCTATTTTAATAAATTTTATCCTCAGTGATTTCAATATTCAAATTGAAATAATCAGACTATTCCTAGTTCTGATAATGTGACATTGTTAATCAAACTAGGCCCGAGTCGTATAACTATACATTAAGAGGTTTGGGTATTGTTTAGTTTAATTATATTCAACTATTATAAACCCAATTCACACCTATTGTATATATACCAATCTTAGTTAATACATACAATTCTATAACAAAGACTATACACAAGGATAAAAAAACTTAAACGATACCTATTTGTTCTTCATGTGAATGATCATAAAAAACTGTACGACCTCTCAGTTCAATACATTTAATGGTACATATATATTATTCCTTACTTGAAATACATGAAACACATCATGAACATGAGATAGATTCATTGGAAGATCCAATCAAAAAGATACCATGATGATATGATGATGAAATTCAAAGAGAGTTATATATATAGTGATCTGTTATTTCTTATTTCAAAATCACATCTCCCAATTAAAATTATATAATCATATGGATACCATTTAATGAAATTCAAAAAATATATCATTCTAGTGATTAAAAAAATATTTGTCGACATTGACAATATCTTATGTTATTGTCATGACCCATCCTTGGGGCCCATGTCGTGACTACCCCAAGCCCACCTTCCATAGGCCAGGGGCTGATGACTAGCACCAAAGGCGTAAATCCCAAAAGAAGGGAAGGAATTTCCTTTATGAAGTAACATACAAAACAGAGTACGCAAGTGAAGTAAGCACTAAGTAAAACCGAGTACATGGCAAGTGCTGAAAAGTAAATGAGACAGTATACAAACCCTACTGAAAGTACAGTACAACTGAAAGGAAAGTACAATAGAAGTAAGTAAAACAGCAACACCGTGTCGTCCTCTGGAAATCCCACCTGAAGGGTGGGTGCATATAGTCTCCTTAGCTCCTCGGGTCCGGCCATCCGCTCCGTGTATGTCCTGCCAAGTGGTCCACCTCCGGGTACCGTCCAACTCCACAATCCTCCATCTCGATTTTTACTGTCCGTCATCTGCATCCAACACATTGTACTCGGGGCATATCCCGTGCAGATGTGAGTATACGATACTCAGTAGGGACCCCGAGACCCCCGAAGGTCTCTTAGAATCGACGAATGATAAACCACTGAGAAAAGATAGAATCACGAAATATCAATCAAATCTACTTAGGTATATGCCCATACATATACCTAAATCATCAGTTACAAAACAGCTCCAACTCTTGAGCCCAAGCATAACCCAATCCACTTTGGAAAACACAACCCAGTCCACACAGTAATGCATGTCAATCACATCGATGATAATGATTGATAATCAAGACTCAACTCACATAGTTATACACTTCATAAGGCGATAGAGATGATCAGAAGTAGCTACTGATTCATCTAAGCAGTCGGACCTACATAGGATACAAGAATAGCTAAGCCGTCGGACCCATAGAGGATAAAATACCAGCTACTCTACCGGACCCACTAAGGATACAAGTATATAGGTCAAATACTTCCATACACACATAGGATACCAGAATAGTAGTCATCTCCGTTGAACCCACAGAGGATCCTATTATGATCGTCATCACTACCGAACCCACAGAGGATCCAAGTACAGTCGTCCTCGCTACTGAAACCACGGAGGATCCAAGTGCAGTCGTCATCGTCGTAGTCGCAGCCAGCTCTAGGGTTTCCCCACACAACATTCACGATTCACGGAGGGTCCGCTCCTCGAGAAAGAGAGTTGATACATAAACTATCATGAAGTCTAGTGTCGATGTATCCCAAAGTTCCGACTCATCAAAAGAAACCCAACGCAACAGACGGTGTGTCAATTGGACATCCAGTCTAAGAGTTATTGGCTTTTCCGTCCTAGGGGCCCAGTTGTTTTTTAAGCTAAATCCATCCTGACAATACTCCAACTACGTCCAAACCTCAAGTGGAGTAATCCAAAAGAACTGTCTCAACAAAAGGATATCAACGCAAAAGACGGCATGTCAAACAGACTTATGGTCCTTAAGATATAAGCATTTCTGCTCCAAAGTCCCGGTTGGTTTCGGGTTCGAACCAACCCGAACATACCCAAACATTGCAAAAACTTAGAGTGTAATATACAGAAATGACCATATCTATCCAAGGATTCCTACGCAACTGACGGTGTATCGATCGGAGGTCTGTAGCTCATGTAATGGGCAAAAGACAGAAAATGGTCCGAAGTAGGGGTCTCGGCACGGTCCGACCCGGCCCCACTCCCCCCCAGGGTCGGACCGAACCGGGTCCACCCGACCCGGGTCTGGGTCTGGACCGGCCGGCGTGGCCCAATCCATGTGACCCGGCCCAACCCGGTCAGGGATAACGCCAGCTCCGTCAGCAAGCCGAGCGGGGGGGGGGGGGGGGGGGGGCAAGCCCCCACTTTCTGTGGACGCGGCACCGGGGTGGTGCCGCTGCTCCCCTGGATCCCGCACGGCCGCGGGAACCAGCCCTCACCGCCACGAATTCAGCCACGGTGGGCTCCTAAATGCGGTGCGCCGGGGCGCCGCCGAAGACTTGCACGGGCCACCAGAGTCATTCTGGTGGTTTTATTTTTCTCTCATCTTTGCATGTGGTCGCCTCGGGACCCGTACAACACTGCGAAGTCCTCCAATCTCCATTTCGGTCCCACTTTTACATCTCCATGTAATCTGTGCATCAGGAAAAAAATAGCGGTGGGTTCGGACTTGTTTGTTAGTCCAGACCCACCGCGTTAATGGTTCAAAACATCATCTAACAATTACCTGCCATGCCGAGGGTATAAATCACTTAATGAATATCTAAAAAAAATCCCCTACATCAATAACTGATGTCGAACGATGGCATCACGGTAGACGACTTCGTAGGGAAGAGTATCGTAGGTGTCATCAGAGTGATCAAATGAGGAAGCAACATCAACTCTTTTTCTGCATAGAATAGTAACAGTGGCGCATCATTGACCTTCTAGGAACTAGCGTTCTTCGTCGTTCTTCGTCGGAGGCCGGCGTTCATCATCGTTCTTCGTTGGATAGTGGTATTCTTCCAAAATCATCAAAGCTCTCTCGATCTCTCCTGCACAACGAAGGCTCTTCCCAAATTAAATAATATGTTCCTCCTATTATTTAATTACACACGCAAGATACTCCCAGAATTAAATCATCACATTTAATAAAACGTGTTTACAATTTAATTAGGGAAGGGAGAGGGAAGGTCCCCATTTAATTTACGTGTTGGAAAATGAAAAGGGGGTTGCCAAAATAATGAGGGGTTCTTAATGAGATTCAGGGAAATTAAATGGTGGGGATAGTGTGGGCCCTACATCTCTGACATCCATACTTGGGTAGTTAAGTGGCTGTGGGCCCCACCCTTAACTACCGATGGGAGGGAATAACAACATTATAAAATAAAAATTGTTCCGACAATATTATTTACTTCATAAATAAACCCCCAAAATTATCTTCTCCTCCTTTGAGAATGAAACTATGCTATGTGTCCCATTAAGCAATTATTGGGGCTGCGATTTCACTGGTGCCCTTGGATTTTAATTCCGAGCACCAGTTCAAAAGATAGAAAAACCCGCTCATTCGTTCACTGAACATACCCGAGCTAAACTTTGTAAATTGATTCGGGACACACCGGGCCTCGGAATCAAGTACCGTTAGAAGGCACATACTCTTAAAATTCAAAAGAAATTAAAAAAATAAATTCATTGAAATATTTGGGTCTTTACATCACTCATACCTCAGGGATTTGTGTCCTTGTAAAGCTACAACATAAACTAGGTGAACAAATGAAGGTACTGAGCATTCATCTGAACCCCCCGCTCCCATGTGCTCTCCTAGAGGTTCTCGTGCTTCAAACTAATGCGCACAAGAGGAATAAACCACCCACTTAGGACCCACTCCTGCAGATCATCGATCTCCACCAGGACCTCTGAAAATGTCGCCCCGTCATCAATTTCCAGCTCCCCGTTGTCAATGATATGAGTCTGGTCAGGCACGTATCTCCTCAGCTGAGATACGTGGAAGATGTCGTGCACCCGGTACAATTGAGGTGGAAGGGTCAGGCGTTAAGCCACCTCTCCTATCCTACTGAGAACCTGAAATGGTCCGATGAAGCATGGAGATAACTTTCCGCCCCGCCCAAATCTCTGTAATCCACGTCGAGGTGAGACCCGTTAGAAAATGTGGTCGACATCCTCGAACTCCAGTGGTCTCCACCTATTATCAGCATAGGACTTCTGTCTGCTCTGTGCATTCCCCATCCACTCCTGGATGATCTGCACCTTCTCTATCATAGCCTAAGCCATCTCTGGTCCTATGAGTACTGACTCCCCAGGGTCATTCCAGCATAGAGGTGATCTACAAGGTCATCCGTACAGTGCCTCGTAAGGTTCCATCCCGATGGTGGAGTGGTAGCTATTGTTGTACGCAAACTCCACCAAGGGTGGGTGATCCTCCCAAATGCAACCAAAGTCAAGGAAACATGCACGGATCATGTCCTCGAGTTTCTGAATGGTCCTCTCCATCTGGTCATCCATCTGAGGTTGAAATGCAGTGCTCGGGAATAGATGCATCCCAAAAGCCTACAGTAACCCCTTCCAAAGACGGGATGTAAAGACAGTGTCTCGATCGGAGACAATAGACGATGGATCACCATGAAGCCGTGAGATCTCCAGAACGTAGAGGCATCCCACGCTCTATACTAAGCCCTGCTCTCTAATCAGTAGGAAGTGGGCTGACTTGGTGAGTTGGTCTACGATCACCCAGATGTTGTCATGTCCTCTGGATGTACGTTGAAGTCCCATCACGAAATCCATGTATATCCAGTCCCAATTCCACTCTGGGACCTCTAAGGGCTATACCAAGCCTCTAGGTACCTAGTGCTCTACCTTCACTTGATGACATTAGAGGCATCGAGAAACGAACTCCGCCACAGCCTTCTTCATTCCCGACCACCAGTACTGTCGTCTGATGTCTTGGTACATCTTCGCTACCATATGATGTTCTGCTAGAAGGGAATTGTGTAACTCCCTCATCACATCCTCCTGTATTGAAACTGGTACCATGGTACGTCCTCGAAAGATGATGACGTGCTCCCCACCTTTATAAAATCCATCAGGTGCTAGCCCTGAGGATATCTGAGCATGTCACGCCTCACAGTCAACATCCCCATGATGTGCCTCTCTGACTCGTTGAAGAAGTGGTGGAGTGACTAGGAGGGACTGTAGATAGGTTGCCCCATCTCTATCCATGAAGGATATCTGCAAAGCAGCTAACTACTTTGTCACCTCCCCATGTAGCTGAATTCCAGATCTCTTGGTGAGAGCATCAGCAATAACATTCCCCTTCTGAGTAGTATAGAAAATCTCAAAGTCATAATCCTGGAGGAACACGAGCTATCGCCATTGTCTCAGGTTCAGGTCCTTCTACAAGAAAATGTACCTGAGACTCTAGTGGTTAGAGTAGACTGTAAAGTGCTTGTCCATCAGATAGTGTCGCCACATCATCAGGGCAACGATCACTACTGCCAACTCCAGGTCATGGGTAGCGTAGTTTTGCTCGTGCTGCCTCAACTACCATGAAACGTAAGTGATCACTACTCTCTCCTACATTAGGACACACCCAAGTCCGGTCCTTGATGCGTTGCAGTAAACTACGTACACCACGCCCTCCTCTGGTAGCCTCAAGATGGGCGCACTGGTCAATCTCTGCCTCACCTCAAAAACGCTATACTGACATCTTTCCGACCACACGAAGGGTTTCCCCTTCTTCATCAAAGCTGTAAGTTATGCTGAAACTCTGGAGAATTTCAGAACAAATCTCTGATAGTACCCAGCCAGACCTAGGAAACTCTGCACCACTGTCACGCCCCTAGGCGGCTCCCAAGAAAGTACGACCTCGACCTTCGCGTGATCCACTGCAAATCCCGCCTTTGAGATTACGTGCCCCAGGAAGTGAATCTCTCAGAGCCAGAATTGGCACTTCAAGGGCTAACCATAAAGATGGTGCTCTCAGAGTGTATCCAGTACAACCCTTATGTGGTACTCATGCTCCTCCTCGGTCGTCGAGTAAATCAATATTTCGTCAGTTAAGGCTTTGACAAACTGAACAAGGTGGGGCTAGAAAATCATGTTCATGAGACTCATGAACACTGCTGGAGCATTGGTCACACCGATGGGCATGACCAAGAACTCATAGTGTCTATACCGACCCCTGAAGGCCGTCTTCGGAACATCCTCATCTCGATCTAAGAGATGATGATAGCAAGACCTAAGGTCTAAATTCGAGAACTAAAGTGCTCCCTTGAGCTGATTGAAGAGGTCGTCAATCCTCGGAAGCAGATACTTGTTCCTCACGGTCACCTGGTTCAGGTGACGGTAGTCAACACATAGTCGCAAGTTCTCATCTGCCTTCTTGGTGAAAAGAATCGGAGAAGCCCAGGATGAAACACTGGGTAGGATGAAATGTTTCCCTCTGTAAGTCCTCTAGATATACTTGCAGCTCACGACGCTCGGCGGGAGACATCTGATATGCTGAATTGGATATCGGTGATGTCCTGGGGTATAGGTCTATATAGAAATATACCTCCCTAAGAAGAGGTAGTCTTGGAACATCTTCAGGAAAAACGTCTGCATATTGAACCACCACAACAGGAAATCTCAGACTCTGCACGTCAACTACTCCGAGGATGATACTAGCCAACTGATGTGTGTTCGGCTACCCTCTCCTCTGCGTAGGTCCATCCTATTCTGTGAAGGTACCTTTCTCGCCGGTGAAGGGGACCTGGTCCAATGCATGCAGACACACCGCACCTTGCGCCTAATACAGTCGATCTAAGAATGGAGTGTAGATAACAAGTCCATACCCAATATTACATTGTAAGGCCTCGATGCCTCTATAAGAAGATCCCAGCCAATGCTCTCATCTCCTTGAGTAATCTCACACTACTAGGAAAAGTGCGTAATCATTGAGTCTGCTCCTGTATGAGTCTCTAGCTATAAGGATCGAGGCAACGGCTCCGTCGGAATCTCCGAACTCCAAACAAAGGCAATGAAAATAAATGAATGACAATCTCTTGTGTCTATAAAAACTGAAACAAGGGTGGAGTAGACACAGATAGTACATCGAATCACCTCAGGTGTGCCGTGGTCGTAAGCCTCTGCTGCCTGGAGCTGAACCTACCTCTGCCTGCTAGCTCCCTATGGTTGGGGTGGACCTCCTGGGGGGTGGTGGTGATAGAGCCTCAAAGCGTCGTCCACCACCGGTTGCTTGGCCAGCTCCTCTACCTCATATGCCTTCTCCCTGTGGACCGCCACGGTCAAACCTCTGCATCTACCTAGGAGTTCCCTCCACTATCTGATACTCGTCTGCATGGCAGGTCAGGCAATCACGAGCCATGTGGCCTTGCTCGCCGCATGCATAGCGCTGTCTGCTCCTCGTAAGTCTGGCTCTGTTCTGTGTGCCCCGCATAGCTGAACCCGTATCCTGAGGTCGGCCACCTGACGGCCTGGTCCACTTGGACCCCTGCGTCATCTGTCAACTGTGGTGGGCCTCACTGCTAATGTCTGCTCGGCGAGAAATCTCTCCACTAATAGGGCTCCCTCTTGTACCCACGCCTGCGTTGGGATACTGAGGGGAATCATCGACGCTCTGATCTCATGGCTCAGTCCCTGCTCGAATTTCTGGGCCCAGAAGAATGGGTCTTGTACCATATATGTGGAGTGGTGCGAGAGGTCAGTAAATCTCACCAAGTACTGGGCTACTATCATGTTGCCCTGCCATAACTATAGTAACTCCTAGATACACACTGCATGGAGGGTGGATGGAACGAACTCCGAGCATAGGAGGCTCTCAAAGTCCGTCCAATATAGAGATGACTCATCTTTCACCTAGATCTTTAGGCTCCACCATCTACCTGTTGCTGCTTGCAGGAGACTTGTAGAAAGGATCACCATGAGGTCTGCTGGTGTCCCTACCAATATGAAAACTCTAACAATAGACTCCAGCCAATCCTCGGCTGCCTGAGGATCCATCTCTTCGCGGAACCTGGGAAGCCTCTATCTCTGAAACTCGTGCAATGCTTTCAGGAAGAATGAACTCTCATCCACTCGGGTTGGTAGCATTTGTGGCTCAGTAGGTAGTGGTACCGCTTGTGCCACCACTATAATGGGGCCCTGCACCGAGGCCAAGTTGCTCGATGGGCTTCCATCCCGCACATAACTACGAACCTTGGCTGGCTGCCTTCGTGGGGCCATCTTGAAATGAAACAGGTATGTCACGGTTAAACAGTATACCTTGTGAGCTGTAACAAAGTAATCACAAATAAAACTTTTAAAAGGAAATAAACATGATATCAATGTTTTCGTGAACTGAGTCGGAAATTAGGGGTCAGGGCCTTAGTGTTTGGATACGTCATCCACCGCACAAACTCTGGAATCCTTGGACTGAAAACCACAATCAATACTCTTAACACTATTTCTTCATTGAAAGGAAAGATCAAAGTTTTGAGTTCTGTGGTAGAACCGACTCCTCTGATACCAATTTTTCATGACCCATCCTCAGGGCCAGTGCCGTGACTACCCCAAGCCCGCCTTCCATAGGACAGGGGCTGGCGACTAGCACCAAAGGAGTAAATCCCAAAAGAAGGGAAGGAATTTCCTTTATGAAGTAACATACACAACAGAGTACACAAGTGAAGTAGGCACTAAGGAAAACTAGGTACAAGGTAAGTGTTGAAAAGTAAATAGGTCAGTATACAAACCGAATTGAAATCTCAGTACAACTTAATGGAATGTACAATAGCATAAAGTAAAACAGAAACACCGAGTCGTCCTCTAGAAATAACACCTAAAGGGTGTGTACAAGAAGTCTCCTCAGCTCCTCGGGTCTGGTCGTCCCCTCCGTGTACGTCCCGCCAAGTGGTCCACCTCCAGGTACCGTCCAGATACACAATTATCCACCACGATTAGTGTTGTCTGTCATATGCATCGAACACAATGTAGAGTGGGCATATCCCATGCAGGGGTGAGTATATGAAACTCAGTAGGGACCCCGAGACCCCATAAGGTCTCTCTGAATCCACGAAGGATAATCCAAAAATGGAAGATACAATCACGAAGTATCAATCGACTCTATTTAGGTATATGACCATACATATACCTAAGTCATCAGTTACAAAACAGCTCCAACTCTCGTGCAAAAGCAAAACCCAGTCCACACAGGAAAACACATCCCTGTCTAGACAGGAAAGCAAGTCAATCACATCGATGATAATGATTGAGAATCAAGACTCGGATCACATAGGTATACATTTCGTAAGGCGAAAGAGATGATCAGATGTAGCTACAGATTCATTTAAGCTTTCGGACCCACATAAGATACAAGACCAGCTAAGCTGTCGGACCCACATATGATACAAGACCAGCTAATCTGCCAGACCCACTAAGGATACAAGTACAGAGGTAAAATACTGCCGGACCCACATAGGACACAAGAACAGTAGACATCATCGCCAAACCCACAAAGGATCCTAGTATGGTCGTCATCGCTACCGAACCCACTGAGGATCCAAGTGTAGTCGTCATCATCGCAGTCGTAGCCAGCTCTTGGGTTTCTTCAAATAGCATGCTTGATTCTGGGAGGGTCCGCTTCTTGAGAAAAGGAGTAGATAAATCAACTATCACGAAGCCTAGAGTTGATGTATCCCAAAGTTTTTCTCGTCAAAAGAAACCCAACACGACAGGCGGTGCGTCAATCGGCACATGGTCAGAGAGTTATTGGCTTTTCCGTCCCAGGGGCCCTGCTGGTTTTTAAACAAAAACTAACCCAACCATACCCCAACATCGTCCAGTCCTCAAGCGGAGTAATCCAAAAGAACCGTCTCAACAAAACAATTTCATCTAAAAATATGGAACGTCAAACGGACGTCTGGTCCTTAAGATATTAGTGTTTCCGCTCCAAAGGCCCGGTTGGTTTCTGGTTTGAACCAACCCAGCCATACCCAGACATTCCCAAAACCTCGAGTTTAATAAACCGAAATGACCATCTCTATCCAAAGATACCTACGCAACTAACGGTGCATCGATCGGAGATCTGTAGCTCATGTTATGGGCAAAAGACCGAATATAGTCCGAAGTGGGGGTCTGGGCCCCGTCCAACCTGGCCCGGCTAGGGGGAATACAGTCTCGGCTAGCGAGCTGAGTGGGGGGGGGGAGCGGCACCCGCTATCCACGGATGTGGCGCCAGGGTGGCATCACTGCTCCCCTGGATCCCATGCGGCCGCAGGATCTAGCCCTCGTCGCCGCGGCTTCCGCGGCCGCGGGCTCCTGGCGGCAGCGCGCCGTGGCGCCGCCACCTCCTGGTGGGCAGTCGGTGCCGGAAGCCACCTCTGGCTGCCAGATCCACCGCGCCGTCGGGGACTTCTACGGGCCACCGTAGTCATTCTGGTTGTCCGATTTTTCTCCTGTCTGCACCTGTGGTCGCCTCGGGGCCCATACAACACTGTGAATTCCTCTATTCGCCATTTCGGTCACGCTTCGTCGTCTCCAAGTAATCTGCGCATCAAGAACGAAATAGTGGTGGGTTCGGAGTTGTTCCTTAGTCCACACCCACCACGTTAGTGGTTCAAAACATCATCTAATAATTACACACCATGCCGAGGGTATAAATCACATAATGAATATGCAAAAAAAATCCCCTACCTCAACAATTGATGTCAAACGTCAGCGTCGCGGTAGACGACGTCACGGGGAAGAGGATCGTAGGTGTTGTTAGAGCACACAGAGGAGGAATCATCCTCTCCTCTATTTCCGCGGAGAAGAGTAAGGGTGGTGCGTCATCGACCTTCGAGGAACCTGCCTTCTTCATTGTTCTTCGTCGAAGGTCGGTGTTTTTCGTCGTTCATCGTCGGAGACTGGTGTTCTTCCAAAATCTCTAAAGCTCTATCGAGATGTCCCTCAAAATGAAGTCTTTTCCCAAATTAAATAACATGTTCCTCCTATTATTTAATTACACATGCAAGAAACTCCAATAATTAAATCATCACATTTATTAAAACGTGTTGACAATTTAATTAGGGAAGGGAGTGGGAAGGTCCACATTTAATTTTCGAGTTGGAAAATAAAAAGGGGTTCACCAAAATAACGAGGGGTTCTTAATGATATTAGAGAAAATTAAATGGTGGGGGTCGTTCAGGCCCCACTTCTCTAACATCCACACTTGTGTAGTTAAGTATCTATGGGCCCCACACTTAACTACCCATGGGAGGGAATAACCACATTATAAAATAAAAATTGTTCCGCCAATTTTTATTTACTTCTTAAATAATCCCCCAAAATTATCTTCTCCTCCTTTCCGAACGCAACTATGGTAAGTGTCCCCTTATGAAATAACCGGCGCTATGAGATCATCGGTGCCCTCAGATTTAAATTCCGAGCACTGGTTCAAAAGTTAGAAAAACCTGCTCGTTCGTTCCCTGAACGTACCCGAGCTAAACATCATAAATTGATTCTGTGCACACCGGGCATCAGAATCAAGTGTCTTCAGAAGCCATAGACTCGTAAAATTCCAAAGTATTTAAAAAATATTCCTTGAAATTTTCATGTCTTTATAGTTATAGTTAATGGATATAACCATCTCTAAAAAGTCCTCAACTCAGTTGGATCCTAATAAATTTTGTTCTCTATATTCATTCTCAGACATTTGAGTTATTCACTTCATTCCATAAATGTCTTTCTATGGAGCCATGTATATTATTGGTTGATAGCTATTGCTATATGAAACTTCTCACATATAATGTTTTTTATTACCAATAACATTGATATACATAGAGTAATATCGTACCGTTTCGTAAAGATTTTAAAGGGTTCCCTTTGACTAATCATCCATTTTTGGATAATAAGTAGTTCAAAAACTCAACTCTTTTCCAAAATCCCATTGATGAATTATTGAAAACATCAAGTCAATCCTTGGATTTTAATTAGATTCAATAGAATGTGTTACTCCCTGAAACCATTAACCATCATTAAAATAATTTTTTTTTAAATATAATCTTGACTATTCTCTTTTCTGAAGTTAATAAATTTTAATTAAATAAGAAATGGATTGAATATAACCCATATAGAATTATTTACTTGATATATTTTTGGGTGTCTTACTATTAAATAAATAGTTATATTTTTCGATTTTAATTCATATTTAGGTAATGAATGTAACAATCACTTATATTTCTATCACTCTTAGCATTAACATATTGACAAACTAAAAAAAATTAAATTATTTTATATCTCTATAAATATTGTCCTGCCATTAATAAAAAATCAGAAATCTATACAGATTCGTATGTAGAAGATGAATAAATAATTAATATGTCTGAGATGCATCCAATGGAATTGTCTTAAAATATTGTACTAATGGGAATCATAGATTATAAATAAACCAAAACATTGTATCATAATAAAGTTTGAACTCAGGAACATTTCGCATACTCTTTTTCTTCTCCACATCGTCCATCTTCCCCACATTAATCATCACATGAGTAGATGATTATATATTCATTTTATAATGAATTTCATTATTCCAATAAAATAATATTTATGGATCCAACATATTGAAGGGTACAAATACTATATATTTTGTGACCCTAGTTATACAAATTTTATTAAGATCCTTTTGACTTAGATCATTTGACATCATATTCATTTTTCCTCGTACTCATTTTAGTCAGAATTCAACGTCATTAATCAAATATATCAATCTTATATGGAAAATATTCAACTCTTTATAAGTGTAATTCTATATTTATCATTTTTGATCTATATATATTCCAAGCCATTCTCATAAATATAATATCCCCATTTCAATAATGCTAAAATTATGATAGTTAGCTACAAATCATGTGTTGGGTAATTTTTCAGTTGGACCATTATTTTAAATGAAGCATGAGATACTATAATAACATTTTGTACAAAGATGAATCTCAGTCCATTATTTTATGCATCACTACAGATTCTGAACCCTTCTCCACTACATGGTATTGTAATCACAATTTTTGAACTAACCCTCTCTTCAATTCCTTGATGTTTTACTTATATTCATCATTAGAATGGAACGTGTCTCCCATCAATTAAACAGGGTGAGTGGAATTTATAATAATGTTAAATTCTAAAAAAGTCAATAATAATAATTTGAAAAACTAATATATATAAAAAAATATTGTTTAGGGTTCGTCTCGTCAAATTTTCAATATCATTTTACATTTAAGGATCTATATAATTTTCCATTATTGATTTTATGTGACCAAAAAATAATATTTTTAATAAAAAATTCACACATTGTAAATTTGTCACATTGAATTTAATTATTTATAGAATTTAGTAAAATATCATGTAATCATATTGATTTTAATTTATATCTAAATATATAATAATTTCATCTATAATGATCACTATAAACTAATCATGGAAATCACTAAAGTCTATTTTCATAAAACAATTATGATAGTAGGGGTATTGCTGATACTAAATGGAATAGAAAAAAATGTATAAGGTATATTCCTTATAAATAATGGTATATTAGGTATATACTATATCATAGATAACAATTGGTGATATCAAAAATAAAGGCATGTTATGGAAAACAATTTAGATGAATACAATTTCTCAAAAATATCCATAATTTAGTGTATAATATGTCCGTTAGTCATGGTGATCCTATTATGTTATCAATAATCAATCAATTGATTCACTGATCCATGATTCATCATAAAAAATAATGTGAAAACCCCATGATGATGTACATTGCTGAATGAATATCTTGTAAATATCTTTTTATTGTTTATTCATTTACATCTATAATTCAATTATATTCCATATATATATTAATTAAAATTTGTCTATCACCCAGAATGAGTTTTATTTAAAAGTAAGCTTCATTATTTGGTGTAATACCATGAAAAAAATAGGAAATACATTGAAAATATTTCTCATTATAAAAATAACATTGATATATAACCTTTCCATTCTGTAGGAAATAAATATTATTTTAATAAGGATTTAAGTCCAATATAATTTATTTTCATTATACTTTTATTTTTAATGTTACATTGATATAATATCATATATTGGATCATAATATCAGCCATGACATTATTTTCATAGTAATTTACGTGTAGTTTATGTTAATAAATCCATTCCATTATTTTGATATTTACAAATTCAAATTGATGATGAATTAAAAGACATACAAGAATCATGTTCCCATAGACATCAATCAAAAAGGAATTATACTATTACATTGAAACCATCATACCATTTTGTGATAACACTACGAAAACATTATATAATCATTTATTTTTTAATATGATAAACTTATAGAATAATTATATATAAGAAATCAGGTAAAACCATAATAAAATAAAATATTATCTATTCTAGTGTGAATGATATCTGAACCTTGAACAATTTCATTAGTAATATGAATGTCAGATAAATAAATTTAATAACCATGACCTTCTCCTCATTTATTAATATTTATTAAGTTACATTAATTCTTGAATAATTTTAAAAAAAAATATCAACTCATTATAGTTAATTTACTATAATTAGATATATTCACCCTTACCATTTAATTGAAGATCATGATGGAGTTTTTTTCCAAATTTGAATAAATATCCACATCCTTTTAATCATGTAATAATGGGTTTCTATCCAAAAGTATCCCATGTTGGAAAATTTGTCTATATTTTTTTCATATCCATTTTTTATCTATACTATTATTCGACTCATTATTTACATAATATCAAAAAGGAATGTAAAAAAATTCCACTACATTGATATAAAATAATACTATATCCTAATATGAAGAAAATTATTTTTTGAGTAGTTCCATTCAATGGATTGGATTATTCTAATAAAATAAATTTCCAAACATTCTCTTTAGATTTCTTATGTAGTTCGTTACATTCTACTCTACCCATAATTGGTTAGATCCATACATAGAAAGGTTTTTTTCTTCCTTTTTTATCAGACATTAGTATTTCATTTCCATACTCACTCATTCTTCACAAGTAAAGTAATTTTATAAGAAAATTTCACTATAAAATTCTATTTTATGATTTATATTTACTCCTCATCCATAGTGTTTTGTTTGAATGGAATCCACTGATTTACATCACTAGATATTTGATTAACATCCATGAAAACCATCCGACAAACATTTTTTCCTTATTGGATGAATATCCTCTATATGGAACACATCCATTTCTAATATAAAAATATATATTTTGTCCTATAGAATGATTTAGGTTTTAGGCATATGAAGTGGTCTATAATTTTCACAACGTACTATAGATAGAAAATTCTACATAAATGAATTATTATTTCACATAACATGGGTCATATCTATAATATAATTACAATTCATTCATCTGTAGATGTATCTCAATCTCCATCTTTATAATCTTCTATTGGAGGGAAATCCATACCTAGATTATGTACATTTATATGATTCCCATTACTTATTCTATGCAGTATTTCTAAAAAATTTCACATAAAAGATTATATGACAACATTCAAAAACATAATGATTAATTCCAAAACTGGTTTAACACATTACATGTATTGAAAAATTTATGCATATATAATGTCATTATAATAAACATGGTATCCTTGTGAATATTGTCAAAGTGATTAGTGGTGATATGTTTCCTAATATCTGTTTTCATAAATATTGTTCTAAATTATATACTAAACTTTCTTTGATAGCAACTATAAATACCCTAAACCTAGTAGCCCATTGTTAATGGTTACATTATTAAATAGACATTTAATAAAATAAATCGAATCCAAAGGGTCAAAATATATTATTAATTTATGTGAACATGGTATATAAGTTATCTCTATATTTTTATTTGAATACATGAAATACAATATAGAATTTGTTTTTATGGAAATCACAGATCCCTTTAGAAAATCCCTACATATCAATCATAAAACACATCCTCATATCATATGGAAAAGAAAATAATAATGGGGTGGTACTAAATGATTTTTTTGGTCTATGTACTCTGATTGGAAAATAAGGCATGCATAATATGGAAGGAAATAAAAATTAAAAAATAATACAACATAAATAGTATCATGACATAAAACATATAAATATATATGAAAAATGAAAATAATGACTTGGACATAAATAAATGAGTACATAATTATGAAATAAAAAATTCAATATATCTGAAAATTACAATAAAGTCCCCATTCCATGATATAAAAAACATACTATCAAGGCCTTATTACAAGCCGTATTATATAAATAGGTATATCCTAATTGAAAAACCCATAATATTTATTCTCAAAATACATACTTATTCATTTGTATGTTATTTTATTAATTTCCCCATACATCACTTAATATGTATAATGTATTTATCATTTATTAAAAATACAAATTAATCAACCACTATAAAAATCAATAATTGTCTGTATAGAAAAAACAATCCAATATAATGTTAATAATTTATCTAGTAAAAATCTTATTAAACCATACACAAAATTATGTGATTCATATTATACGGTAACTTCATCAATAAATCAACATATTCAACTAAGTTAATTTAAATTTATGAATGTACATTAAAATGATCATTGGAAAATTCTGCAAGAAAATGACATTTCACTTTTAAGCCCTTATTTAATGTCTTTTCATATATAATGGAAATATTATAATTCCAAAAAACTTTTATAATATTATTTTATGATTCAATGAAAATATTATTTATGAGGTAAGTAAATTTTATTCCCTTACATACATGTCAAAAAAATTCCTTCATACTTTTATGAAATTGTAAGAAAATACCTCATTTGGAAAAAATGATTATATTACTTTAAAAATATTTAAATATTATATCATAAAAAATTAATTCATTAATATAAAATTTTGGTAGTCGTTAATATTTTTTATTTTTTTATATAACATGTATATATAATAAAATAATTTCATCAACTATGACTAAAACATAAAAAATACCTGAATAATGATATTATTATAAAATGTTCCCTTACTAGTTGCGTATCATTAGTATCATATGTACCATTAAAGAAAAAAATAAGTATAAATTTTAAATACTATAATGAAAAATATAATAATTATATAATATATAAATGTGGATGTATATATAGTAGATTATTGATGTTAGTGGTGAATACTACATATGTATCACAAAAGTAAAATTGAAACCAAAAAACATTACACCATGTCCAATTTCTTTCATACATATTAGAACTCGAAATATAATAAATATTGATTTATTATAGTCATATTATATAATCATACATACATATAAATCACAGAATATGTTATTTTCTTATAACCATCAATCTCCCATTTTTTAATAATTCAATAAAAAATCAGGAATCTATTTGAGAAATGATTTTTTCCCTGTATTCTTTGTTTTGATAGATTTTGTCACAGAACATTGATTGGGCTTGTATAATATCCCGAATGATAATCATGATATGATTCTAATTTATATACATGTTATGATCTATGGAAAAATTTTATAGATATAAGAATGACATATACATTGCATGGAGATGGTATGTTGTGGGCACTAATGGAAGATGGTTTCCTTTTTTGATAGATGTAAAAAAAGAAATTAAAAATAATATTTATAATTTCTTGAATATTTATTATATAATAAAAATCATATATATTCCTTAAATTTACCCTTATTACCATTGATGAAAATTTAAAATTAAAAACATTTCACATCTCTTCGTAAGGTTATAGTCCACACGTACGCACGAGAGACGTTATCATTTTTCAATAGACTACATGATAATATGTTGTATATGATATTTTATTTCAATAGGAATTTCTATTTCATAAATATTATATATATAAATTACTTACATATATATATAACCATAAATTTTTAATAGAGATGAAAAATGAATTATGTCACCATGTGGAGAAGGTAAGCCCTACAAAACCACGAGAAATGTTTTCTCTTTTCCATTAATAGAATAGAAAAGAAACAGGATTTAAAAATATTCAATATTACATCTGAGAAGATATATGATACTATATAAATTGTATTAGTATGATTAAAAAACATTCATTACATATAGAAGAAGAAATAAACTCAAAGGACTCTTCAAATACGATTTCAACTTCTTCTGAATACATCCGTTAAATATATTATTCTTGCACATAGTGTACATATTTAGTACAAAAAACATAATGAAATAGTATACAAATATTTATAATACTAATTTTAAGGGGCTTTTAATTTATATGGTTCATATCATTGTAATGAAGTGATGTATGTGGTTCCCTATTATAATTGAGGTGAGGGACACATTTGGAATTTTATAAATGATTTCATTATAATGAAGTCATTATGAATCCAAATACATTGAAGTGTACATGTGTTCAATCCTAGAGTAGGATTATTCTAAAATATCATTATATAAATTACATTTTGACTATTTTTGTGTTTTTTTAAACCATATAATTTTGTTTAACCACTTATTTAACATATTTAACATTAACTGTAGTAACATATTTTTTCACACTTAAAGAGATATAATTTTAAATATATGGTTACTATTTTCTTATAAATGGAAATTTTATTTCATTATAGACCATATCATACACCATTTATCCTTTTCAAGGATTTAGTGATTTTCAGAAAAAAATTATATAATATTATTTTGATATGTAATCCATAATTTAAATTTTGACACAGTTATATTAATTTGACATTAATTAAATAAATACAATATTGGATATAAATTCATATTAAATTACACATCACTAATATGTGTTTTAATCTTTTTTCCACCAAATAAATTACTCAAGAACTATCTTTAAAAATATTTTTAATATCATTTTATTTTATTTTTCTATTAATTGATTAGATTATATATTATTGTTTCATAAGAATAGAAGATAATTGTATAAATACTACAAATTTGACATAAATTATTATCATGATTATAATTTTATTATTGAAATTTTATCCATTTATATAAATTTATATATATCTTTTGTCTTAATGTGGAAACCTAATAGTTATTTAAAACTATGACCATGATTTTTGTAAATTTATTCTATTTAAATATTATATAAGTTATTTTCATAATAAAGATTCCATTAAACATATCTATTGCATTCATTATATGATAATGTTCAAAATAAATTTATTTAATAATGATATTGTGGTATAAATTTAACTGGCTTAATTTGTATTGACCTAGCTTGTACTAATTTATCAGTTACCATGGTGATAAATTTTACCACAGTTACTATTTATAGGGACAAAAAATTTAACTTTCTATTTAACAAATTTTAATATACATAATAAAAATATAGAATAGAATTTATCAAATTCAATACTCATAGTTGTTACAAATTAATTATAATATATGATAATAAATTACAATGAAACCTGTTTTTATAATAGTACATTTTTTATTCCTAAAACAACATTCATATTATGTTCAACTTCATTGAAATAATACTATATCAAGGATAAAACATTCTATTGTATATAGTATATAAATTTAATTTAATTAATTAACCCAAAGAATTAAATTTAATTCATTAGTGTAAAAACACTTTATGAACATAAAATCAATTTATTAGCAAAACAACTCCTTCATTTTTAAAATGATTTTAATTATCACTAATAATAAAATGATAAATAATGAATTTATTTTCTACAAGAGTAGACCATATATGTTTCATAATTTATATTTTTATATTCACAACCACTAACCCATGGTGACGTGATAAATTTTAAATGATATTTAATAGAAAATTATTGTTTTCTTAAACTCGGTTTTTGTGTAACGCAATATATTGAAGAAATATAATTATTTAATTATAATTATATAGTAAAATATTATTATATTACACAATAAACCTGTTTGGAAACCAAAAATATCTAATAATTTTAATCTTAATGGATTTATTTCTATAACGTTATAGGGATTCACTAACTCAAATGTGAGATAAATATAGTTTTGATATATTTATAGAACGAGTTGAAACGGTGAGTGTATAGATGATTATTCGCCATAAAATATCGAAATAATATTATAGAAGGCCAATATGATTTTAAATAATCAGTATGAATATTGTATGGACACCTAATAAACCATTTGAAGAGAAGAAAATAAATGGAAAGAGAGGATTAAAAAAATGAAAAAACCTCATCAAATGACCTATATAAAATCAATAAAATAATAAAGATTTATGACTTTGAAAATAATAAATATGTATGAATGAATGACACAACTTGTTCCCCTTAAAAATAGAACATCTTGACCCAAAAAATGGTGTAATCATGTTTATCAGACAAAAATTCGATGAAATTATTAATATTATCAAATAATAAAATAATATTATTTAATAATTACAATCAAAAAATCAATAAAATTTAAGGAAAAAATTTTGTGAAAATAATTTTTTATGTTGAAATAAAAATAACACTAACAATATTATTTCAAAAATTCTTAAGCATTAAAATCATCACAACCTCATTCATCGTCATATGTACATATATTATTACAACTATTTGTATTAAATACATGTACTAGTAGATATACTAATGTACTTTTTTAAGATAATATATTTTAATAATAAAACATGAATATATTGAAATTATAAAAAATATAAAAAATATTTTTCCAAAAAATAAACAAAATATCCACTAAAAAACCAATCATAAAATATATTAATTAATAAAGTATACTAAATAGTGTTGGAACACTAGGAGAGAGGATTGAAAAACATTAAAAACAACAGAATAAACACTCAAGGAATCCCCCTCTTATTTTTAATTTCAAAACATGAATGACCATAAATGTGATTCTCTCTATTTATGAAGTTGATCAGAGAGAAAAATAATATGGAATAGATAATTATAAAATTAATGTAAATAAAACGAAATCATGTAATGTATGAGGTAATGTGAGTTAGAACAATTAAAATTTTCCCATATATAATATATTTATACATATGAGATTAGAAAACTATTATAAATTTTTTATCTTAAATAAATGGTATGAATAATAAAATCATTATTTAGACAATAAATAATTTATATTAATAATTTTATTGAATAATAAACAAGTGGTTCTAACCTATTAAATTAACTCACCATAAAACTATGCACTCTCAATTTAAATAAAATATATAGAGTATATAATTATTATTGAAAATAATTATACCCCTTATTTACCCACTCAAAATATGACATTGTTGTTTCATCTCCTAAATAATACCAATTATACCAATTTAACTAAAACAATTCCATTTATTCATCCTTGGATATTACTCCTATTTTTTATACATTGTATTTTGAAGTATAATAGAGAATGATTATTTATAACAATAAAAAATATTTTATAATTCATTTATGTAGTTTCACCATTTTAATTCATTATATCCCATTTTCTTCTTCCCACATATAATCTACCCCAAAATATTTTATTGATTTATTAATATTACTGATAACTTCTCTTCTATTTCAATTGAACCATAATCACTGGATAATGAACAATAAGGGTTAATGGGAGTTAGAAAAGAAAAACTCTTCCTCTAGTCATTATTCACATTATCCATGTAATTCAATTCAACATCAAACTGTAAAACATAACCTCTAATTTCATCAATGTAATACCCATTAAAATCATATATTTCATTAATTGTTACATTCTTATAATTTCAGTTATTAGGATGGTATTTCATGTTTTATTCTAATAATACTTAATAAATTATAGTTTCTTCTGTGGTTAGCCATGTTATTCAAAATATCAGTGATTCATTGATATATTTTATTAATAAATTGATTTTTTAATAATTTAAAACCATTATATTCATCATTGTTCATTCAAATAATTTCTATATGATACATATCAATGAATATATTAGTGACATTAAATGCCTTTCAAATTTCAGGATTATTTTTTTAAAAATTATTTCTGACAATAAATAATATTAAAAATTGAAAAATATACATAATTTATAACTGTATAATTTAATATATATTTTACCACGTCAATGAAAAAAATATCTAAATCATATTCATGAAACTCTATTAAATAATCATCATTTTTATCAATTCCACCATCGTGTATTTCATGAATCTATAGTCAATACCATTTATATATGGAGGTATTAGTGGTTTTTTATTATTCAAAATCATTGTACATTACATAAAACGGTATTTCCCTTAGCATATAACATATAATATAAGGATAATCTAAAAACTGATTCTATTCATAAAAATATAAATATTAAATGAAATTATATCGCAAAAATAATATTTCATTGAAATAAAAATTTAGATATTTGTTGCGTTGACCATAGGAGAAATGTATCAAAAATGAAGGTTCTACTACAAATTGTTATGTATTCTATAGTAAGGAATGGATATGAAGTGGGGGGGGATGAATTATCATAATGATAAATATGAGTGCTTTTAACATTCATAAAATATTTTAGATTGATTATGAAATATTCTAGGCTATTAGAACCTTTATAAAAGTTTTAACTAAGTAACTTTCCATCTGTCTTCTAAGAAATTTACACTAAAATATTTATGAATTTTATGAATGAGTCATCTTCAATATATTTTCATCAAAAAGGTTATTTATGAGGGGAATTATTTTCTATTGACCTATCATAGGAAATCTCCTCATAAGTATTTTTATTTTCAATTGATCATCGATAATAATCTTATGGTCTTAGTTGCTATGGAAAATATTTCTATCATTCTAAAATAGTATCTGTAACAAATAGACAAGCCCAATGAAAATAATTTTATGATTAATAAATTTCTAAAGATTTATAAATTTTATATTATTATTATTATCTAATGATATATAACTTCATCAAAAGAAGGGTAATTATAATGAAGTTATAAATCCATATAAATTAAATGTAAAAAATAAAGAAAAAAATTTATTATAGAAGATATCTATGAAAATAATTTTATAATAAAAAAATAGAAAAATATGTTATAAACTATAATGGAACATTAAAACAATTTCATTGAGGGAGATGGGAACTAGGCCTATTTAGGGGAGGGAAATCTATCAACAATCTAATTTAATGAGGAATCGTATGCTCTACCACCCAGTCAGGCTACTACTCTGCATACGTATTCTTTTTTAAATATCATTAGTTCTCCCTAATCAATCTACATACCATCTCAATAACATCATATATGGAATCATCAATTCCATGTCTGAGAATTATATAGCCTCACAGACAATTAATCATATTTCAGAGGTTTATGATATTTTGTGAGGGCCTATAATATGCCATGGGTTAACTATAAAAACAATTTAGAACAAATAATTATAAAAATAACCATATCATATAACTCTAAAATTAAAAAACTGATTTAAAATGTATCAATTAATATAATTATATAATAAATGATGCCTTTAAATCTATTGAATCCACTAACCATTCAACATGACAATCAAATATATATATATATATATATATATATTAATGAAAACGTAAAGAAAAATCATAATAGAGACTCAAGGAAAACATTTTTTCCATTAGAATCATGAACTCTACAGAAACACCGAGTTAAGTAAGGTCAAACCACTACACATCCTGATTATAAACACAAAATAGAAGATATATAGCCTGGATAGACATACAGGTTACCGTGCAGGGTGTGAGCATAGAACCCTAGGATAGTCCCAACAAACACCCTCTATTAATAAATTCATATATAAATTTTTCAGGGAAGATAAACTCACAAATAATTAATCAACCCTACGTGAAAAGGCCATGGGTTAACCATTCCACCACAATTCATAGAAATACATAATTTGGTTCCGTGTAATAAAGATTAAAAATACATCAGATGTGATAAGTAACTAGACTCAATTATAATAATCATGTATCCTCTTATCATCATGTAATTGATTCCAAGTTCGGTCCTCAACGATGATATATGAACATGTACACGATATCCACAAGGAATTTAGTTCTTTCATTTTACGCAGTATCCACAATTCATTGACATTATATTTGGACCACAAGGCTAAGATGATACTCCCATGTTCATTGGTGGATCATCATCATTTTTTCTTGTCAAGTGCATGCCCTCTCTAAGGGATAGTAAAATCATGACTATGCACTACTTCCATGTACCAAAACAATTCATCTAAAGTCATTTTAATACATAAAAAATAGAAGAGAGTAAAAGGAGTCATAAATAATGTCATCAAATAATTTCTTATGAAATATACATTAAATTGTGATCATAATATAAAATTATTACAATCCATATAACAATACTCATGGAATCAAGAATCTAGTGTGGTCTCATGAGACACACATGCACATAAGGTACCATGTCAAACATCATCTCACCATTACATAAACATAAAAACTATAGAAAACCATGATTTTTATAATGAATCATATAATCTATGGATATTAATATTCAATACATTACAAAATTGTATTCTATCGTAGCGGAATAGTTTAGTGGTCTGGAAAACAGAGAACAAAATCTTTTTAATTATTAAAAGATAATCAATGTACCCATAATGATCTTCTATTTTAGTACTGATCTAAAAATACCACACATAAATCATTTATTCAATACATGGGGATATGAAATATAAGAATGGTTATTTAAAATGTTTAGTAATGGAAAACATGAATTTATTTAAGAAAAAAATGAGAATAAGGGTATCAGAACATGTGAATATGTTTGGAAAATCATTAAATACATATCAATGATAAGAAAAAACAGTCAATAAAAAACCATTTGTAGTTCATATGGAATTAATCCTTAGTAAATCACTATATATGATCTATGTGATCATAAAATTTGAAGAAGTCTTGGAATTTTTGGAATAATCATACAGATATAAAATTATTTCTATATTAATTAAGGAACACTACCATGTCAATCATAGTGTAATGGTTTCACAACAAAAAACAATCATATTAGTTAGGGTTCACTCATATGACCGTCAAAGTAGAAAAAGTTCATTACTAGACAATATTCACTCCTATATCCTGATATGTATATCTCATGATATATAAATCATTACACAATTCAATGGAGGGGGATATCTACCCCACCCATCACATAATGGAAATAATATAAATGTTTACCACATGATCATAATACATTAATCATATATTGACCAATTAATTGAAATGGGATTCATAATAATATAGAAATATAATAAACTATAGAAATGATATAGGTTTCATAATCATTTCAGAATTACATCATAGAAGAACCAATGGTAAAATAAAGCATGTTTCATAAGAATGATATCATAGTATAACCCATAAATGAGAAACAAATATAATAATAATCAATACAACAACACATAAACCATTTAGTGAAATAAAAAGGATGATATTGTTTGATCATATCCCAATAAATGCATGGATAACATAATAATATATTTTTTTAATTGAAATAAATTTAAAATATTACATTGAACAGTTGTTGACGAAAAATGATTTTCATTGGAAAAAAGATATTACTGACATAATATATTTGGAAAATAATTATCACTGGATATAACCTTGATACTTTCTAAAGGAATATATAAAAAATTTAAACATTTCTATTTGAAAATATTCTTTCTTTATTTTGAAACAGTTATTAAAACATAATACACATTCAAAATTATTATCCTAATCAAATTATTATTTAGAAATAAAAAATGTAACAAATATTATGGAAATTATATGATTCCAAAAAAAATTGACAAATTTTAGAGGACTAATTAAATCATTGAGTGTATGTGAAGGTGGTAAATACTTAACATGTTGTTCATATTAAAAATGGTTTTTCTTTTCAAATATACTATAATTTAAAACCCGGATTTTTTTTGGGAAAATTAAAAATTAAGTATTTAAAACATTACATAAAAATTAAAATTGAGTTAAATGATCATCAATAAAAATATTAATAAAATTAAAAGTAGATTTCCAAAAAATTTTAGATCGAATGGTTTCATATAAAATGGTGTTTTTGACTGAAGAGATTAATTTTCATAAAAAAATCTTTTTAAAATTTTTAGTATTAAAAGAGATGTAAATAAAAAGAAAATATATTATTATGAAAAAACAATAGGAAAATAAAATTTATGACATTCATGATATATATATATAATAGTTATTCATAATTTGAATTTTAATCATAAACTATCTTGATAAAGGATAATATTGTATCATGAACCACTTACTACTTTGGTATCATTGAAACGTATCTCCCCTGAAGGAATAACATTAAATGAATCCTAAAATTACATGGTGGTAAATAAATTCATAATAATATTTTTCAAATTTAATTTATATACACATAATATAAAAATATTGGAACATCACATAACATATGTCTCAAATAAGGAAAACTAAGACAAAAAACTATTCCAATATTTTATCATTCGATTGGTAAACCACATGAATTATTAACCATATAAAGGACATTTAAAACCCAATTTTCATATGTATATGAATAATAATAAACATTCCTACATAATATATTAATTACCCAAGATAAATAGGTGGGGAATATGATATATTTCTCATATAATTGATAAGTAACCAAGAAATATTTTACCTTATGTATTAAATATTATTGTAGTCATAATACCATCAATTATAATAAATATAATTTTATTATAAAAAAATTTTAGAATAATAATCAAATCTATATTAATAAATATTATTTTATAATGATTTTTTATTTATAATTTATAAAAACAAATATGTCAAACACACATTTCAGGTAGTAGATACTTTGTTTTTCTCATGTCATTTAACTTATTTTTTGGTCCCCTTATTATGATCAAGGTTTTATAACATGAAAAATTAAAAATTTATATAAACATCATATATATTCATTACTTATGTTTTTTAAGTAATCTAAAAAATTTATTGACTAAAAATAAAATACACTATTCATGAACATTGTGTGTTGTTTGAGAGGATAAATGTTGTTTCCATAATTTTGATGGATTGAAAAAATTGAATAAAATTATATATATTATCATTATTTAAATTTAATTTTTCCTATAAATCATATTGTTTCATTAAAACCATCCTCAATATCATACATATAATTAATTAATGAATAACATCATTTCACAACGTGGTATTCTATTGTACACACGACCTACATAATCATATTCCAACAACATAAAGAGCATGATGGTATTTGGAAAATAATAATTAAAAAATAATATTAAAATCGAAATCGTCATATGTTATATATATATAAAACATTAATCATTATGTGTATCCTCATGTGGTGGTGATGGAGATGTAATGACATGGAAAGTTCAAGGATTTTTTTTAATCCATGGTAATTTTACGAGTCCGAAGTTTCTGACGGCGCTTGATTCAAAGAACCAGTGTGCCCAGAATCAATTTCTGATGTTTCGTTCGGGTACATTCAGTAAAAATACGTGCGGTTTTTTCTATCTTTTGAACGGGTCATCGGAATTGAAATATGAGGGCACCGTTGAACTCGAAGAGCCTTTTTTCGATTAGGAAGACATTAACCTTGATGTCAGTTGATCGAGTATGAGAGTTGGTTTTTGGTTTTCACATGGATTAATAAAATAAAATATGCGACAACTTATTTTATTTTTGTTGAACCCATGCCATGTGGTAAATTTGGCTTAAATCTCTACATGGGAGTTGGTGGTTGGACCCCCACACACTAAATTATCATGGGGGGATAATTAGGGTGGGGACCACCCGAGCAGCATAACCTCAAGTGAGTGGTTTTGACGTGAGTTCCACATGGGGATTAACCCCCCCCCCATTTAAGTTGAGGGGAAGAAACCTCTAATCTATCCCTCATTAATAAGGGAGATCCTCTTGGTCTCTAACTCCCCTCTTAATGGAGGAGGCTAAAACCTCATCTGACCCCCTCAAAACTCCCCAAATTTAATATGCCAACCTCTCATGCTATTAAATTTGGTGGAGCATCTCCTCTATTATTTTTGAATTTTGAATAATTGTGCCAATGTCATGAACATAATTAAGTGAGACCCAATTAATTAGTTCATTCCAATGTGAATAATAGATTAAAATATTTTAATTTGGAACGTTTGTTCTCTCTTTAGTGGAGAGCTTGAGAGAATGGAATCCTCCAACTAAGAACTCGATGACACCGGTGACACCGCTTCTTCCTCGGAACCCCCCTTCTGTCATGGGATCTCTTCGATGACCCTACATCCTTCCACTTTTTCATCAACAGACCGACGCACGATCTTGGAAGTGGATGCATACAACGAACGACAACAACATCATCTTCCACCACGATGAATGAACGCGTGACGATTAAAATGTTGGGGGTGTGTTTTAAGTTGTTTAACGTTTTATCCTCTCTCGTTAAATCAACTTCATCAGCCACTTGCTATCGTTCTAACGTGGAGGGTTCAAGCCAAACGAACACGGTCCAACCCCTCAACAAATTTTATGTTTTCAGAACCATGTATCGACGATGAAGTAATGACGACATGGAAAAGTAGTGATGGCGAAAAAAATGGAATATAAAGGTCACACGACCTGTGGCCTCCGCGAACCGCGCCGCCGGCCGAGCGGCGCCCAACCAGCCATCCCGCGTGCTACTCAGTGTGTGCCCCAGTCAAAACCATGGCATTCCATGTTCACCGGAACCCTACCCACGTGCCCCAAACTTTTACAGTGCGCCCCGCGCCCTAACCGGCTTCGTAGCTGCTAGCCTGGCGCCCATGCCACCTGCCTGGTGCCCCCCTGAAGCCCAGGCCGCCTTCCAGGTGCCCCCCAGAGCCGTGGCCACCGGCCCGACACCCCTCGGGTGCCCTGCCCAGCACCTGGGCTACCTGCCCGATGCCCTCGGCCCCCAGGCCGCCAACCCGACACCATGGGATGCCTGCCCGGTGCTCCACGACAACCAGTCCGGCACCTCTGCGACCAGGCCACCCTGCCCGGTGCGTCTCGGCACCCAACCCGTGCGCCCCACGCCCTTCTTGGTGCACCTACAGGCTACCTACACCCCGCACGGCCTGTCGTGGGTCTCTCCGACGGCGCCGCGCCCCTCGCGGTGCTGACCGAACCTACCACTGACCTTCGGGCCGAGTCGCCCACGTGGCGACTTCGGCCCGAATTGTCCACGCAGTCCGCTGGGCCAGGCCAATCAGACTAGGCCAATAATTTTGGATGGACCCACCCAACGGCATGAGTCAGACCAATCAAGTCTGACGGGATTGAACCAGACTGGGTGTGGCCGAGTCGGTCCGACCAGGTAGGACCGGACCCAGGCCCACTAATGACCCATTTCGTACTTTGGCCATATCTTTGACACCGGGCGTCCGTTTGGCGAACCGTCAGCGGCGCTGGTAATCTCATTGAGAAAAGGTCCATTCAAAAATACCCCATTGAAGTTCAGGGTATAGTTGAGATACAGTGATTTTGTTTCATACATGAAATAAATCGGGCCCCTGAGACTAAATGGGTAATTACTCACAGACCGGGCATCTAATTGACTCACCCTATGTTGCGTTGAGACCCCTTTGACTTGGTGGACCATTGAGATAATTCTTTGTTGGAATTCATGAAACTTGTATTATTGGATTTTAGCTCCTGGAGCAGACCCTCCCGAATACCAGATAGCAGAGTACATAGACCTAGTAGCTGGCTGAGACCTGATGACTGCTTGGCCGATTCAATTCAGAATGACTCGACTAGCCCAGTGGGGAGTGCTACATTGTGAGCCGGTAGACCCATAGTGGAGGAGGGCTACTGCATGAGACGGCATACCCACGGTACTCAATAGAAGGAGTACCTCTATATTATATTAGGGGGTGAAGTACTATGTTAGGTGGAAGACCACAGGTGGGAAGCATCTCTGTGTGACGTAATTGTACCACGGTACTCGACAGGAGGAGTACCTCAGCAGTATATGGTTATTGTGTAGTGCCTCAGAGTCATGATAGGTCCAATGTACTTGAAATAGGTGGAGGTCTCTAGAAGTCTTGGTTTTGTTAATGAAATCCTGGTTTGAGCTGAGTCAATGACCTTTGTGTTTTCTTCATGGTTGAGATGGGTTATTTGATAACGTATGTATATGTATGGATATATACCTATGTAGTGGTTAACCTTTGAAAATAATAATTTGTGGTTTATCCTTTTTGGATTAGTGAGACTTTGAGGGTATCGGGGTCCATACTTAGTATCGTTATACTAAACCTTGCAATGGATATGCCCACACCTCATTGTATTGGATGCAGATGACGGACAACACTGGTGGGGGCCGAGTGCGCCAGGACTGAATGGTACATAGTGGTGGACCTCATGACGAGTTGGTACTCGGAGGAGACGGACGGACGTGGAGCGCTGAGGAGGCAATCTGTACCTACCCTTCAGGTAGGATCCGTGGTGGATGATCTAGGAGGTTCTAGACACCTTCAAACTATTTTTCTTTTAGTTTTATCTATTTTTTCTTTCCCTTTTACTTTACTATTGGGCTTGTATTTTCGGCCCCTTTAGTTTTCAGCACAACTTTTGTAAACAGTTTTTACTTAGTTATTTCTTATGCATGTACTCTCGTTGCATGAGTTTAGGTTCTATAAATGCAACTCTTTCACAGTTTTAGGGAATTATGCCTTCGTTGGTAGTCACCATCCTATAGCCTATGGAAGGCAGGCTTGGGGTAGTCAGGATGCGGGCCCCGAAGGAAGAGTCATGACAAAATTGGTATCAGAGGACATCGCTTCTACCTCAGAACATAGAAAGTTGATATTTCTTTTATGTGAAGCCATAGTGTTAAGGGTAATAAGTGTGGTTTTCAGTTCAGGAAATCTTGTGATGGTGCAGGCGGCCGACGTATCCATACACCAGGACACTGAATTCGGATTTTCTACTCAGTGAACGAAAACAATGATTGCGTGTGTGTTTTGAACAGTTTTTTAAGTCAAATCAAACCAGGTCATCTCACCTGGTATTATCTTTTGACTATGTCACATGTGTTTTCATTCAGGATTCCTCCCCACGGAAAACCAACTAGATCCCCAACAGTTTTACGTATTGACCACCCGCCAAGCGACAAGGCCTCAGTATAGGGTCCTCTTCCAGTTGAGGCACCAATGGAGGCACCAACTGTACTACTTCCCATTGGGCCACTGATGACACTATCCCTAGAAGCATACGATCCATGCCGCTTGAGCACGTTGTATGGGTTCCAGCGCTAGAGGCCACCAAGGTTACAGGAAGAGACGGGCCCGCAGGCCGGTCTAGATTGACTGGTGGCTGTGCTGAGAGTCTTTAGTCTGGTAGGGATGCCAGTAGAATACATGGCGATCCTCGTTGCCAGCCTCCTTCCGTAAGCATCATGCAGATGGTGGAGATTGATGCTCCAGATGCATGATGATTAGTCGCTTCATTGGGAAGACATTAAGAGCATGTTTTGGGCGGAGTTTTTCCTAGACACCCTTCAAGCGGTGCAGATACAAGAGCTACAACATCTACAGCAGGGTGTAATTACAGTGGCACATTACTATGCGACGATCTCTGATCTCTTATGGTACTCCATGGATTTCATACGAGGCCCTTTCTTCTGGGCCTGGACCTTTGAGAAGGGACTTAGGAGAGAGATCAGAGCTTTAGTTATCTCTCACAGCATCCAGACGCAGACGGTGGTGTTGGAGAGAGCCCTTCTAGGGGCGAGTTACCTTGCTGAGCAGTCACCAGAAGCAAGACCCACCACTAGTCAACATGTAGTGGAGTCTTATATAGTTGGCAGTAGACAAATTACATAGAGGTATAAGAGGACCATACCAACAGGTGGTCGACCGAGTGACTCAGGATTAGTAGTATGGGGAACCTAGAGTTGATATAGAGCCAGACCTATCATGTTGTGTTAATCATGTGGCGGTCAGGGTCACATGGCACGAGACTCTCTGAATTGTTGTACAGACGATCAATAGTCAGTTGAGGGACCTCCCACGTAGAGGGAGAGGTTCAATCGAGATGGTCCATAGGGAGAATGTGGATGTGGAAGAGGAGCTAGTTGTGTAGCTGGTGGTGGTTGATGCTTCGAGGTGTTGCAATGAACACCACCTAGAGGTGCACCCCGATTGCAAAGAGTAGGTGGATAGGGGAGATGACAGCTTCAGGATGCTGAAGCATACGACCATGGAGCTCTAGAAGTAAGTGGACAGGAGCAGGACTAGTTCCATGCATAGGGGCCATTATTCATGATGATTCTAGCTTCGTTGATGTCGTTGTTTGTGGTTGCTTTTTTGTCATTGTACATTGAGCTAAAATAATAAAAGACACATATCCTTGTGATGTTTTCTACCCTTCATTTTGGTGTGGTTAATACTAAGAGGCTCCAATTAAAACAATTTACATGACCCTCACTTCCGAGTTTCCTACTGGAGGAGAACCAGTGACCACACACTGATGCCGACAGTGTGACTCGACCCTTGGAGGTGAATGTAATGGTTGGATCACTTGGTTGTAGCTTCAATGCATTATGATGTCGTCCATGGAATGAATTAGTACCATTCATGTCAGGATTGACTGTATTAGGAAAATTATGTGGTTCATCCCGGGGATGAGACCGAATTTATCTTATCAGCAAAGGAGAAATCGTAGAAGCTTTTATAGAACGTAAGAGAAGAAGGGTGAAGTCTAGTACTTTACAATTGGCCAGTCTCACCCATAGTTTGTTGGGAGAATGTTTTTCAATTTACTATGATCATAAGAGTCTCATTTATATCTTCTCTTAGAAGGACCAGAACCTGAGACAATGGTGATGGCTTGAGTTTTACCCGGACTATGACTTTGAGATAGTCTATACTCCTGGGAAGGGGAATGTAGTAACAGATGCACTCAGCAGGAGATCAGTCATTCCACTTATAGGTGAAGAGATAGAGTAGCGGGAAGCCATACAGTTATCCTTTGTAGGTAGGAATGGAGCAGCCTATCTATAGTCTCTTACAGTCACTCCCACAATTTTTCAGCAAGTCAGGGAGGCACATCTTGGGGATGCTGACTACGAGACGCAATATGCTCAGATATCCATAGGGCAGGCACCTAAAAGATTTTTTGATGGTGGGGAGCACGTCATCCTCTACAAAGGATATACCATGGTATCGGTTTCACATCAGGATAAGGTGTTGATGGAGATTCAAACATCCCCTCTAGCGGTGCATCCAAGAGTGGAAAAAATGTATCAGGTCCCCAGACGACAACACTAGTGTCCATATATGAGGAAAGTAGTAGCAGAGATAGTCTATCGGTTCCTCACTTCTCAGAAAGTGAATGCGGAGAAACAGGTTTCAGCAGGCTTGGATCAACCCTTAGAGGATTCAGAGAGGAAATTGGATGGTATATCCATGTATTTCGTGATGGGACTTCCACGTACATCTAGAGGACACGACTCTATCTGGGTGATCGTAAACCGACTCACCAAGTCTGCCCACTTCTTACCGATCCTAGTGTAGGGCTCAATAGAGATCATGGGATGCCTCTACATTCAAGAGATCGTACGGCTTCATTGTCTTCCATCGACTATCATCAAAAATTGAGATGCTCATTTGACATCCCGGTTATGGAAGGGGTTGCATGAGGTTTTTCGGATGCAGCTTCACTTGAGAATTTCCTTCCATCTGTAGACGGATGGTCAGACGGAGAGGACCAATCAAACTCTCGAGGACATGCTCTGTGCATGCTTCCTAGACTTTGGTCTTAGCTGGGAGGATCACTTACCCTTGGTAGAGTTTGTGTACAATAACACCTAGCACTCCACTATCTGGATGTCCCCTTACGAGGCATTGTACTGTCGACCTTGCAGATCACCTCTGTGCTGGAATGACCTAGGGGAGTAACCACTTGTAGGACCAGAAATGGTGCAAGCTATGATAGATAAGGTGTAGATCATTCAGGAGCGGATGAATACTGCACAGAGAAGACATAAGTCCTATGCTAATAGAAGATAGAGACCACTTGTGTTCAAGGATGGTGACCACGTCTTCCTACGGGTCTCACCTCGAAGAGATATACGGAGATTTGGCTGAATAGGAAAGTTATCTTCGCATTTCATCAGGCTTTTCCAATTCCTCGGTAGAGTAGGAATGGTGGGTTGCCACCTTTCCCTTCCACCTCGGCTACATAGGGTGCACGACGTCTTCAACATATCTCTGGTGAGGAGATACGTTCATGAACCATCCCATGTCATCGACCATAGGGGGCTATACATCAATGATGGGGTGACTTTCACGGAGGTCCCAGTGGTGATTGAGTATTGACAGGAGCGGGTCCTGCGTGGATAGTCAATTCCTCCGGGGCACGTTCGCTGGCAGCACGAGATCCTCCAGGAGATCACTTGTGAACGGGAGGCTTAGATGCATGCTCAATACCCCTTTCTATCCCAAGTATGTGTTGTAGCTTTACGAGGATGTAAAGCCCAGAGGTGGGGGTAATGTAAAGACCCGAGAATTTCAAGGAAATGTTTTTTTAAATACATGGGATTTTACGAGTCCATAGTTTTTGACGACGCTTGATTCTGAGGCTCGGTGTGCCAGGAATCAATTTTTGAAGTTTTTTTCGGGTACGTTTAGTTAACGTATGTGAGTGTTTTTCTATATTTTTAATGGCTTCTCGGAATTGAAATATGATGGCACCGTTGAACTCAAATAGCTTTTTTTCTGAGGAAGACTTTCACCTTGATGACAGTTGATCATGTATGAGAGTTGATTTTCGGGTTTCACGTGGATTAATAAAAAAATAAGTGACAACTTATTTGATTATTGTTGAACCCATGCCATGTGGTATTGTTGGTTAAAATCTCCACATGGGAGTTGGTGGTGGGATCACCACACCCTAACCTCCCATGGGAGGACAATTAGGGTGGGGACCACCTGAGTATCATTACCTCCCACGAGAGGTTATGATGTGGGGTTCACAAGGGGCTTAACCCCCCATTTAATAGGAGGGGAGGAAACGTCTAAAATATCCCTCATTAATGAGGGAGTGCCTCTTGGTCTCTATATCCCCTCTTAATGTAGGAGGATAAAATATCCTCTATCCCCCCCGAAACTCCACATATTTAATATGCCAACCTCTCGTGCAATTAAATTTGGTGGAGCCTCACCTATTTATTCATTTGGAATTTCGAATAATTGTGCCAACGTCATGAAATTAATTAAGTGAGACCCACATCATTAATTCATGCCAACAGTCATAATTGATTAAAATATATTATTTTGGAACATTTTTTCTCCCTTTAGTGGAGTTCTTGGGAGAATAGAATCCTCCAACGAAGAACATGAAGACGCGGGTGACGACGCTTCTTCCTCAGAACCCCCCTTCCGATGTAAGATCTCTTTGATGACCTTCATCCTTCCTCTTCGTCGTCAACGGACCGACACACGAGATCGAAAGTGGAATCATACAGAGAATGACGATAACACAATCATCCCTATAGATGAATGAACGTCCGACGATTAAAAAGGTAGGGGTGTGTTTTATGTTGTTTAACGCTTTAACCTTTCTCGTTAAATCAACTTCATGAGCCGCTTTCTATTGTTCTAATTTTGAGGGTTCGGGCTAAACAAACACGGCCCTACCACGCCATAACCATTATGGTTTTGGATCCTTGGATCGACGAAGAAGTAATGATGGAATGGAAAAGTGGTAACTGTTACGAAGACGAAAAATAAAGATCGTGCTGCCTGCAACCTCTGCGAACCGCACCACCTAACAAGGGATTCCCAAACAGCCTGCTCTCACGCTGCCTGGTGCGCGCCCCAGCCGAATCCACGGCCTTCCCGGCCTAACTCCATCCTGCCCACGCACCCCGCGCGCAGCCGGCGCACCCAGTGCTGTGCCTAGAGCCTCGACTCCCTGCCCGGCGCCATGGCCACCTGCCCAGCACCACCCCAGCGCCCCCCGATGCCCAGGCCGCCTGCCCGACACCCCCTAGTAACCTGGCTGCCTGCTCGGTGCCCCCAGCACCCATGTCGGCCACCCGACCGGCACCCCCGCACCTAGGCCGCCCTGCCCAGCCTGTCCTGGCCCCTACTCGCGCACCTCATGCACTACCCTGTGCACCCACTTCCATTTGTTGTCCTCTCGGTCAGAGCCTCCCGATCTGCACCCCTCGCGGTGCCGGATGAACCTGCCATTGGCCTTCGGAACGAGTCACCCACGAGGCGACTTTGGCCTGAATTGTCCATGAAGTCCGCTGGTCCATGAACAGCGGACTGGGGAAAGCATAGCGGGTTGACCCGCCTAAAGGGCCGAGTTAGACCCAACAAGTCAGACCTGGTCAACCCAGAATGGTTTGGGCCGCGTCGGTCTAACCGGGTCGCGTCGGACCCAGACCCACTAATGACCCATTCCTCACTTTGGACATATCTTTGGCACTGGATGTCCGTTTGACAAACCGTCAGCGGCGCAGATAATCGCATTGAGAAACAGTACCTTCAAAAATGCCCCATGGGAGTTTGAGGTATAGTTGAGATACGGTCTGGTTGGTTCATTCACAAAACCAACCGTTCCCCTTGGGACTAATAAGATAATTACTCACAGACCGGGCGTCTGATTGACGCACCATCTATTGCGTTGAGACCCCTTTTACATGGAGGACCTTGGAGATACTTCTTCATGGGACTTCATGACACTTGGAGTATCTGCTTGTAGCTCATGGAGTGGACCCTACCGGAGACGAGCAAGCATTGTACGGAGGCCTAGTAGCTGACTGTGACCCAATGAATGCTTGACTGATTCGATTCTGAGTGACTCGACTAGCCCAGTGGGGAGTGCTACTGTGTGAGGTGGCAGACCCAAGGCGGTGGAGCACTGCTATGTGAGGCAGCAGACCCGTGGTACTCGATAGAAGCAGTACCACTGTAGGCTTTTAGGGGGAGAACTATTGTGTGAGGCGGCAGACCCCAGGTGGGAAGAATCTACGTGTGATGTAGCTGTCCCATGGTAATCGACAGGAGGAGTACCTCAGTAGTATAAGGATAGTGAGTAACACCTCAGTGTCGCGACAGGACCACTTTACTCGACAGAGGAGGATTTCACCAGCAACCGTGGTTTTGTTAATAAATATACTAGATTGAGTTGAGTCAATTACCTTTGTGTTTTCCTCATGATTGAGATAGGTTACTTGATATATTTGGTATTTCTATGGGAATATACATAATTAATGGTTATCCGTTGAAATCAAACTTTTTGGTTTATCCTTATTGTATTTGTGAGACCTTGAGGGTCTCGGGGTCCCTACTGAGTATCCTTATACTCGCCCCTACATGGACTATGCATGCACCTCGTTGTGTTGGATGTAGACAATGGACATTGTTGACGGCAGCCGAGAGCGCTAGGACTGGACAGTACCTGAAGTTGGACCTCATGAAGTGTGGTACCTAGAGGAGACGAATGGACGTGGAGCACTGGGGAGGATATCTGTACCTACCTTTTAGGTAGGATCCGTGTTGGACGATCCAGGTACTACTATACACCTTATAGTTGTTTGTCTTTTAGTTGTACATGTTTTTTCTTTTCCTTGTACTTTATAGTTGGGATTATATTTTTGGCCCCTTTACTTTTAAGCATTACATTTGCATAGAGTATTTACTTAGTGTTTTCTTCTCCTTGTACTTTGGTTGTGTGAGTTTATATTTTATAAAGGAAAAACCTTCCATGTTTTAGGGAATTACACCTTTAGTGCTAGTCGTCAGCCCCTGGCCTAAGGAAGGCGGGCTTGGGGTAGTCACGGTGCGGGCCCCAGGGGATCGGGCGTGATAGGAGAAATGAATGACATCGGTACATGAAGCAGTAATCCAACATATAAATGAGTGTTTATTACGTATCCCATTAAATTGATGTGGAGATGGTTTTAGGTGATAAATTAAATACAAAACATTACATAGTTTGCAATGAAACGAATTTATTATATAATCATGGTATATTATAAATTTAATAAGTTGGAAAAGGTTATAAAAAATGATTCTTATTGAAAAATATTTCCACATGATCATGTATTCTCAATAGGTTTACTCTTAATCCTTCTTATGTAAGATGTCATGAAAATATTTGTAATATTGTATGAGGTTAGGGATGTTGAAATGTCTTTTGGGTATGAATTTCCTAATCTAAATAGGGGAAAATGAGTGATGAAATGTGGTGAGGGTAGTATTTTATACGTGAGGGAGGGGAACACATGATATTTTTAAAAATAATTGAGTTTTAAAAAATGATTCATCTATCACAAGGGTAAAATAATTAGAAATTATAGAACCTAATATATTCAATTCAATAAATATTCCTAGGAAATAATTATTTAGAAAATTGTATAATTAATTTTAACTCATGTCTTAATAGTTTAACCCCCCATCAAACCAATTTTTACCCTATCTTATGTAATTAAATTTTTTCCTCCACTATTTGTTTTGTTAAAAAAGTTTAACTTATAAGATAATATAAGTTATTATGATACCAAATATGGAATATATTTTTCTGAAATCATTTTATAAAATTGTAATTATTTAATTAAAAATTAATATTTGAGATATGCTCAGACAGTATGTTTTAAATGAGACATTTTTTATAAGATTACATTGATTTTAAATCAAAATGATATATTGAAATTGTTGTAAGGAGATAAATTGTATTAATTTTTATAATATAGAATTAATTTTACATTATATCCAATTTATATTTATATTTATAATATGTAATTTCGTCAAATGAAAATGTATTATTCATATAATATTCATTATTTTTCATCATTAAACAAAGCATTAAAATTACACAAACAATTACAAAAATTTACCAAAAGATATTTTTTATATAATAATTTTAAAATTTATGTTGTTTTCCCAATGAATATTATATAATAGTAAAAAATTTATTTTAATAATGATGTTTGTAATAAAAAAGAAACATTCCTTTTAAAAAAATTCAGGTGTAAAATATTATTTATCCTAAAATAATATCTAGAAAAAACTTATGATTAATATTAAATATTTTAATGAATATATACTATATACATTTCATTTAAATAATTCACAAATATGGGGTTTTTTATTGAGTTATGCCAAACTTTCTCAAAATAAATTTCCTAAAAAATTATTCATCATTTTCCAATTGTTTTCATTATAATTTAATGATAAATGTTCACCAAATTTTTCATTATATATAATTTTTATACAATGTTTCAGTATTTTATTTAATCATATTCATACCATAAATTACAATATCTAGGTAATAACACTAATATTAATGGATTGTATTTTAATTTTATATCAGTTCTTTGATTTAAATCTGTGTTTCATATCATGTAACCTATCAACTCATTTAATATACATGGAAAAAATATTTCTTAAAATATAATGACGATAAATTATACACCGTTTAAATTTAATTTCTCCTTCCTATGTTACTCAATAATTGATGATTTATAAATTGAAAATTCATTCACTGAATCTCAAATCGTACAAATGAATAGTAATACATTATTTTAAAATAGAAATTTTGAAACATAAATGTTACATAAAGTAACACATAAATAGGTCTCCACATAAAATAACATAGGTGGAAAGAGGAAACATGGAAATATTAGAGAAAAAAAACACACACATACTTATATAGAGTGATATAAAACATTGATCATATAAAAGTGATCGATCTATAGAAGGTTAAGCAAAATAATAGAAAATTCCATATAGGCGTAAAATAGGTCATTGATATCATAAAAATGTGTATAATAGGAAAAAATATGTGTGAATATCTCTTTCAAAATCATGATGAATTTTGATAAGAATCTATACGTACTTGATTTCATTCGATCTCATATGCATAATATCACTCTTTGGTTGTGTCTTGGTCAACATCCACATCGTCTCTTAATTTATAAAATTTATGTTAATTTATTATTTATGAAGAAATAATGGATCAAAATATATATAGATGGAATGATAAACCATTCCATCAATCATTTTTTATTATCATAAATATTTTCTAGTACATGTTATATGATATGAATAAATCATCAAATGGTGTAGTAATACATTAATATATAAAATAATTTTTAAGGATCATATTAAACCCACAATAAATAGAAAACCATAAAACCCATAGAATATATTGAAATCTAATCCATTTTATGAAGGTGTCTATATTTAAAATATGATCATATACTTAATCCCCTAATGAATGTAAAGTATCCCTCAATTGTCCCATACCAAACATGTGAATACTATTATCATGCATTTCCAAGAAACCTGGCAATAACCTGGATTACTATAACTTCTTATTGAAAACAAACAAACATCAATATTCATTACTTTAAAAAATATTTTTCTATTTAATTATTTTAATCCAAAATGACTTACAATCCATCGATGATAACGTAATCCTTTTATCCATATAACCATAACTTGTTTCAAGGTTATGAAGACAATATAATATACATTATTCATAATAATCATCTCATTCTATAAACTAAACTCAATTTTCTCTTCATTAGAAAAATATTAGAGGGTAACCTAACCTTAAAATAAATTTCCTACTAAATATATCCTTCCCAATAAATAACATTTCTCATCCATCCACACAATTCCAGATATTTTTTACAATACATAAATTAAAATATATATTTAACAATCCCTATATATTTCCTTATTCATATAACCTAATCCTTGGATTTCTAAACCAAATTAATTCAATCATACCACTTCCTTCTAAAACTAGTAATTGGGATATAACATATTAATTTACAGTAATTATTTCCTATCATATGTCATTCATATCCAATTCCACATCAATATCAAAACAATTACTCATACAAGCATTCAGGGTCACATATTGGGACATCAATATAAGAAATTTTCTTTGAAAATTCTCATTAAATACACATTTAAAACATTTCATAGTCGACAATACCTTAGGAATATCATTATTCTCATCCATTATGTTGAAAGATTTTTTAAATTTTCCCCAAAAATTACATGCTTTGTGTCCTTCTACTACACACTCAAAACATCTCCCCATTCTTGTGAGGCATTAAATTGTGTTCTTCTTCCCACATTATAAAAAAATAGGGAGTTTATTTTTTTTATCCATGGTCTAAATTAATTAAACATTCAAAGAACTTCAACCTTCTATTTTTGGTATGTTTAATGTTCATTTAATGTTCACATTGTTAATAATTTTCCATGATAACTATTTAGGAATTATATTAATATTCTCTCATCTTTTAATTATTCCATTTACATACTCATTAAAAAAATGCATCACATTCAATGATATACTATTTCATTAAAGTTAATTCCATTGACTATAACCAATAATTTTTTTTGAACAATTCTAATAAATGTTTAAAACAACATAATCAAGAAAAAATAACTTTTTTATGTCTAAATCATGACACATTCATTTAAATATATTATAGATTAGGTTATTACAATTTTATTTATATTCATCATCTATATAAATTATTTTTAATGGTTTGAATTTTTTTTGTGATTTTCAAAAGAATATCCCATGTGAATGTCAAACGAGGTGTGTAGAAAAGCTTTTTATCATACCCCAGGTGAAAATCAGATATAGTTTAATGCATCATTTTCATATTTATTACCCAGAATACATTTCCTATGTAGATACATATACTTTTAGTATACAAAGAAGGATTTAATTTCTTCAAAACCAAATTCTCTAAGGATTACTAATATTCCTCAATATTTTCCAAGACTTTGACTCATCTTATGAATTTTCCGTAGATACATCCCCAGATATATCTGTTGAAATAACCATAGGGATCTCATTATGGTTTTCTCATCCTCATTTAAATTGTTTAACTAATCATTATCTTTGATACCATATATATATACCCATGACTCTCATACAAAAATATTCTATAATTTTTATGGATATACAATACATTAAAAAAATTCATTCCAAAAAGTTATAAATGATTACTTACATTAGGAAATTAGAACACAATATTCTTAGTTGTTGTAATATCTTTAATGTATTCCTTAAAGATACTCCATTTTAATTCTCATAAAAAACATACCTTAATTTAATCCATTCTTAGTAACTATGGGAATGAAATCATAATAAATTGTGATATCAAATTTTTATTAGGGTAAACCAGGAAGATGATTTAGAAGAACATGAAAATATCTTTATGATAATATGGTAATAACTTTAGAATACCATACATTTCTTACCAAATATCATAAAATATAGTCATCGAATAAAATATAATATTTTAATAATGAATGAACAATATAGTAATATAAGACAAATATTTGTGAGAGTATAAAATTTCCATAAGGCATGGAATTTATAGTATACATATAAGCCTAGAATATAATTTCCAAACTATTCAAGGATTACTTACAAGGTTATAATAGTGGAACATGTAAATATGGCTTCGAACATAATATTTACAAAATATTAATATTTGTTAATAATGTGAATTTAATGTCAAATGATGATTTATTCAATTCAGTAGAATTGGTGAATTAGGTCATAACTCAACATAACAACTTATATATTATAATCTATACAATTATACTCACTATTAAATTTTTTCCTAAAAAAACATTTAAAAAAGAACACAGGTTCATTTCTTATTTAATCATAATAACTATTCCTAGATCAAATCTATGAAATTATTCCCCTTTAAAAAGTATAAAAATAATTTCAAAACATTGGATGTGAATAAAAATATTTGCATGTGATATAAAAAATAAGGGAAACAATTAATCGTGAAAAAACAAGAAAACCATGAATATTTTAAAATAATGCAATACTTTTCACCATTATGAATTAGTAAATACTCTTCGCTGAATAAATGCTCATATCATACACTTTTTGAAATAAACATATTACCTTAACATTGATATAAAGCACATATATAATATAATGTTTACTTGGGACACAATCATACAAAAATGGAATAGCCATACAGTCTAATTCCACACATATCACTCTTATAAATAGAATAATCATACAACCGACTTCAATATCAAATTAATTGTTGTTTATAACAAAACCACATATACATGGTATATTAAGTATCCCCCAGTATTTGTATTATAACATAACCACCAATCATTGGACTATTATGTGTCCACACGTAAAATGTCCAAGTACCTATATATATTCATAACACATAAGGATTGGAATTATCATCATTTTACTATTAACATTTCATTTTCAATCACAAGAAATAAGTTGATTATATTCATCGAATATATAACAACTCAATCTATTTTCAATAAAAAAATAATTGTATAAGGAATATGGTATTTATTTTTGTTTTAAAAACATTATGCCTTATAAAGGGAGACAAATACTAAATAATGGTTGCAAGGACAAAAATGTATGTGTCGCCACATACGTTAAGAAAAAAATTCATTTTTTCATTTAGTAATATCATTCATTAAAATATATTCCTTTTGAAAACCTTTTAATTAAATAAAAAGGCAATGGTGATTATTATAAACTGTATAAATATGGTGGTGTGTATTACACAAATATGATTCAATGAAAGGAGATTGAGACGAAGCCCCTTACCTTATGTCTGGCATGTCTGATATATTATTTATTTTCTTTAATAATAAATTATGGAGAAATTATAAATTTTTTTATCCTTATTAATGTATATTATTTGTTTTGAATCAATTATTACCATGTTAAAAAATTTACATAACAATTTATGTTCATATTGGATTATTTTTTGATATTTGTTACGTGAGTCAAAATTGAACTTGTTTGGATGTAAATTTTCTATGTGGTCAGAAGTATAACATTTCACTAATAGTATTCATAAGTTTAATATAATATATATCTAGTATATTGGTATTTACCGTATTCCATTATATTTTGAGATAGGAAATAAAATGGATTGTTCGTGGAGATGGTTTTTAATATGTACACATAATCAACACATTCTGTTCCATTTCATATTAAAAGAATAATAATTAAATGGTGTAAATTTATTATATTAGGGTAATATATTTATCATTGGTTTAATAATACATTCTTTTATATGTTTCATGTATAGAATTTATGAGTCATATTTCATTGAGTGGGTGGTAGTCCACACTTTCTCAAAACAAATTACTGTATTTTCACAACATGGATATCATTAATTTATTTTCTAAATAAAAATTTAAGAGTATTATATAAAATATAAATAAACTATATATAATATGAGAAAGTAGTTTCCATTATTATTGGAACCATGAGAGGTGGTTGGGAAAAATTAAACAATCATCATTTCGGGAGGCAGTAGTTCTCCACTCATAGAAATAATAGGTTTATTACACATTAAATGTATTTATATTTATGTGTAGATAAAAACAATAGAATAAAAAATAATATTATATTAAGGATACTATTTTGTTTATTTAATAATTCAATATGAAATGTTTATGTAATAGTTAACAGAAATGAATCTAAAAAGCGTGAGAGAAGGTGTTACCTCATAATCTGGTAACATCTTTTGGATTATACTAAACGGTTTTCATTGGGATGTTTTCATCCCTAAGAGAGGATTATATGATAAGGGGAGGGTTAAAAGGATGTTGATTGGGTATTTAATGGCTTAAATATATGTTTGTTCAAATGTTAGTATTAGAGAATAAATGATTCATTTTTATATGAGTGGGAAGGGAAACCCTTTGAAAATCATAAATTAGTAAATTGAAATTTTTTTTTATCAAAATTGGAAAATAATGAGTTATTTAAAATAAAATTTGAGAATAGTTCTATATATTTCCTTATGATTAATTTTAGACTTGTATAGAGTTTTTTTTTAAACTATACCTTTTCACCTTACCCTTAGTTATTCTCTTTTAATTTTCATTGTGGAAACACCATTTTAATAGTTAAGAGGCAATTATTTTTACTTATATATGTTAAATTTAATGTAATTATATACATAATTATGATGTTTTTATTATAATATCATCTTTGTGAATTTAATGTTTTTTTGGATTTTAAGAAATTTATAAAATTACTATTTTTATAAAACATCAATTGTCTAAATTTTTACCGTACTAATTTTTTAAAATTTAAATTAAATATAAAAATAGAGATAACATCAAACCAAACCATTTAATAGTTTAAATATATTTCATATTAACCTTTAATAATATTTTATAACATAAATTATGCCAAATATTATATATTTTAATTTTTTAAATAACAATTATTTGATTCCTTCATTAATAATTCAATAATTTCATCATCATTGTGTCATAATTAAATTTAATTATTTAACTAATAAAATATATAAGAAAATTACAAGATGTAGGAAATCCATTTATCTTCTAATGAATATTTATTTTTTAAAACATCTCTTATATGAACCCATATAATTTTTTTAGTACGACGATATATGTTTGAAAACTGTATTCTATTACTATAAAATAAATGTTAGAAGTGTCACAATCACACCTTTGTGGCTTCCAAAGGCCCAATTTTAGCCCATTGATTTTGTTGGTCAGTCGTATGTCATATAATCATATTAATACATGTTTTAGGGTAGTTTTATATTTTTATAATAGTATGTTTAGCATACAATAAAGAAATAATTACAAATTTTATTATTCATATTGACCTAAAATAAATAAGGGAACTATTTACATAATTTGGAGAATATGATTAAAAATAGGGAATATAGTTTTCCAAATTCAAAACCGATAAGATTTAGAAATTAATATAAACATATTTCTCATTGTCAAAAGTAAAAAATGGGGTTTCTATAAAGTAAAAAACATCAAAATATTGACATATGTTTATATCAAATTTCAAAGTTAAATTAATACAAATGACCAAATTTGTATTATATATTAAAAAATTAATCCAATTACACTTTAAAACCCATTAAAAGATCATTATAACTATATAAAAAATTAGATGAAAAAGCAGTTTTGAATTAAAAGGCAATATGTTTTACTATTAAAAAAATTTTCATTTTATGTAAAACAATTAAACCAATTTAAATTTTGATCCCGATTTCAAATAAAAAGTTTATTTTTACTAATATAACATTTAAAATTTTTAAATAACTACATTTAATATGGTTTATTCATCAAAAGGAATAAAGGAACATTAAAAATATATTAGAGTATTTTATGCTTAAAAATTGATTTATTCTCATTTTAAGCAACTGAAATTCATTAGATGATTGTAAAATAATTTACTAAATATGTACGAATAAAATATATTTATTCTTAATCATTCATGTTAGTACAATTTCTTGGTTTTAACTATGATTTAAAATAATAACAATAATATGGTATAATATTTTGGTATATCTCAGTCTTGTGTGAAACATTAGAGTTTAGTCAAACTAATTGAATCATGTTGTGTATTTAATCTTACATATTTTCCTATTTAGACAAAAAGTAGTATCAATTTCAAAAATATTAATAGATATGAAAATTTATTATTTTATACATACCTAGGATGTTACATCTTTCCCCCATTTGCAAATTACATACCTAAAATTTTATTAACATATGAAATCAGTGGGGGTATTTACCCACCATTGATTTTATAGATCCCCATTTCCCCTCTTCAACCATATGGTTTTTTCACACAAACTTAACCTAACAAATAATGATATTCCACAATACACACACTATGTGGTTATGAATCAAGACTGCTTGTTCCTATCATGACCCGTCCTCGGGGCTCGTGTCGTGACTACCCCAAGCCCGCCTTCTATAGTCCAGGGGAAGGCGACTAGCACCAAAGGCATAAATCCCAAAATAAGGGAAGGCATTGCCTTTATGAAGTAACATACACAACAGAGTACGCAAGCGAAATAAACACTATGAAAAACTAAGTACAAGGTAAGTGCTGAAAAAGTAAAAGGTTCAGTATAAAAACCCAACTGAAAGTACAGCAAAACTGAAAGGAAAGTACAGCAACAGAAAGTAAAACAGCATCACTGAGTCATCCTCCGGAAATCGCACATGAATGGTGGGTACAGATAGTCTCCTGAACTCCTCGGTCTGACTGTCTGCTCTGTGTATGTCCTGCAAAGTGGCCCACCTCCGGGTACAATCCAGCTTCACCAGCCTCCACCTCAATCATTTTTGTCCGTCGTCTGCATCCAACTCAACGTAGTGCGGGAATATCCCATGCAGGGGTGAGTATATGATACTCAGTAGGGACACCAAGACACCCGAAGGTCCCACAGAATCCACGAAGGATAAACCACAACGGAAAGATACAATCACGAAGTATCTATAACACTACTCAGGTATTTTCCCATACATATACCTAAGTCATCAGATACAGTTTGGATAGGCTCCCGAGCCCAAGAACAACCTAGTCCACATAGGAAATCACAACCCAATACACTTAAGAAAGCACAACCTAGTCCACATAGGAAATCACAACCCGGTCCACATAGAAAGAACGACCTAATCCAATTAGGAAATCACAACCCAGTCCACATAGAAAAGCACAACCTAATCCACACATGAAAGAAAGTCAACCACATCAATGATAATGATTGAGAATGAAGACTCAGCTCACACAAGTATACACTATGTAAGGTGGTGGAGATGATAAGATGTAGCCACTGATTCAACTAAGCTGTCGGACCCACATAGGATACAAAACCAGCTAAGCTTTCGGACCCATAAAGGATACAAGACCAGCTACTCTGTCGGACCCACATAGGAAACAAGTACAGAGTAAAATACTTCCAGACCCACATAGTATACAAGAACAGTAGTCATTGCCATCGAACCAACGAAGGATTCCAGTACAGTCGTCGTCGCTGCTGAACCCATGGAGGATCAATGTACAGTCGTCCTTGATGCCGAACCCATGGGGGATAAAAGTACATTCATCCTTGCTTCCGAAACCACGGAGGATCCAGGTCTAGTCGTCCTCGTTGTCGAACCCATGGAGGATCCACGTACAGTCGTCATCGTCGCAGCCAGCTCTAGGGTTCCCACACACAAAATGCTTCATTCCAGCATGGTCTGCTCCACGAGCCAAGGGTCGATAATTCAACTGTCATGAATTCCAGAGTTGATGTATCACAATGTTCCACCTCGTCAATTGGAACTCAACGTGGAAGAGGACATGTCAATCGGACGTCCGGTCTGAGAGTTATTGCCTTTTTCATCCCAGGAGACCAGTTGGTTTTTAATCTAAAACCAACCCGACCATACTTCATCTGCATCCAAACCTTGAGCGAAGTACACCAAAAGAACCATCTCAGAAAAAGGAATCCATCAATGTCGACTTCACGTCAATCGGACGTCCGGAGCTCATTTTATAAGCATTTCCGCTCTGAGGGCCCTGTTGGTTTCATGTTCGAACTAACCCGGCCGTACCCAAAGTTCTCGGAAACCTTATGTGTAATATAATGAAACGACCATATCGATCTTATTATTCCAATGCAACTGACATTGTGTTGACCAGAGGTCCGTAGACCATGTTACTGGCATTTGAACGGATTTGTCTGTAAATAGGGGGTTTGGGCCCGGTCCGACCCGTCCCAATACCCCCTAGGGCGGACCGAACAGGGTCGATCTGACCCGGGTCCGGGTCCGGCCTAGTTGGGTGTGGCCCGGCCGGAGGCGGGGTGCATCCCGGCCCACCGCCGGGCGCGGTTCGTCCCGCGGCAGGGCGTGGCCTTGCGGCCCGGCTCGGGGCCGGCCGCGGGGTTCGAAGGGTGGCGCCGCATCCTCTTAGAACCGAACGCCAGACCCAGTGGGGTCCGCCTTGTTTGATGGTTGGGGTTTCGACCCTTGGTTTTCCTCGGTAACGGCCGGCCTTTATGGCCGGCCGATTGAGCCATGCGAGACCTGCGGGGGTCCTGCCCCCAGTGTGTGCCGGTGGCCGGCTCAGCAAGCCGCTCCTATGAAACGACGCAGCTATAGGCCGCGGCTCCTACCTATGCGGCACAATGCGATGGTGCCGTGCCCCTCCACCATGGCCTGCCCCGTCCACAGCTTCTTGGTGCTCCGGCACGGCACGGCGGTCTCATGCCACAATGCCGTGGCCCGTTCTTGGTCGCGGCCTCCTTCGGCCTCACCGATGCGACATGACGGCGCCGCGCACCTCTGCCGCAGCCCGCTCCGACCGCAGTCCTTTTCATTCTCGTGTGGTGAAACGGCACCGCGCCGCCTTCGCCGCACGTTCAACGATAAAAAAAAGAGAAGGGGAAGTGAGTCGGCCATGATTGTGTAGTCCGACCTCCCCCCATTATATTGATAACATACGACCAAATGAACGAGAATTCTCAACGAAAAACAAGCACAATTTTAATTTAATAAAATTGAAGTTAACCACTACCTTGATAAGTCGTCGCACATCGGCGAATCACGGAAGACGAACGTTGCGGTGATCGAGCGTCGCGGAAGATCGGAATCGTCCAACCAACGTTGGAAAGGGAGGATCCGAGGGTGGCGTCGGCATTCTTTGTTTTTTCGCTGGAGGAAGATGAAAACTCTCTAAGTGCTGGGTGTCTTGCTTCGCTGCCAGCGTTCTGCCACTTGAAGAAGCTATCCAGAACTCTTCCCCAAGCCTCCTTTATATATGAGTGGGAGGGCTCATAGTTGGCACTAAAGACCTAAATGGATGATTTATGATAGAGGGCTTCACCCAATTAATTTGATGTGGTGGCGCATTAAATTGGGGAGATAGAAGGTTACCCATTATTAAATGAACTAGATGTTAAAAATAAATAGTGGAAAAGAGTAAGTTTCCTCATTAAATTATGGGTTGACATAATTTAATGGATTGAGGTGACATTAAAATGAGGATTTCCAATGAATGAGGGGATGTTATGGGAATATAGGGAATTAAATGGTGGGGCTCATGAGGGCCTCACCTCTCTAACCATTACACTTGGGTAATTATGTGGGTGTTGGACGCACACTTAATTTCCCATCGGAGGGAATAACCTCCTTTATAAATAAAAATTTTTCCGATAATTTTTATTTATTTCTTAAACAAACCCCCATAAATTATATTATCCTCATTTGCAAACACATCTACTGTAAGTGTTCCCTTAAGCAATTACCAGCTCTACGAGTTCATCGGTTCCCTCAGATTTTAATTTCGAGCACCGGTTCAAAATATAGAAAAACTCGATCGTTTGTTGACTGAACCTACCTGAGCTAAACTTAAAAAATTTATTCCGGGCACACCGGGCCTCAGAATCAAGCGTCGTTAGATGACATAGACTCGTAAAATTCCAAAGTATTTGCAAAAACAATTCATTGAAATTTCTGGGTCTTTACATTACTCCCACCTCAGAGATTTACGTCCCCGTAAAGCTACAAAAAAAACTAGGGGAACAAAAGAGGGTACTGAGCACACATCTGAGCCTCCCGCTCCCATGTTCTCTCCTCGAGGTTCCTGTGCTGCCATCAAATCCGCACTAGAGGAATTGACCGCCCACGTAGGACCCGCTTATATCGATCCTCGATCTCCACTGGGACTTCCACAATAGTCTCCCCTTCATCGATGTCCATCTCCCCATGGTCAAAGATATGCATCGGGTCATGCACGTATCTCCTCAGCTGAGATATGTGGAAGACATCTTGCACCCAGTGAAACTGAGGTGGAAGGGCCAGGCAGTAAGCCAACTCGCATACCATTCTCAGGACCTGTAAATGTCCGATTAAGCGCGGAGATAACTTGCCACCGCGGAAAAATATCAGCCACCCATGTCGAGGTGAGACCCGTAATAAAACATGGTTTCCATCCTCAAACTCCAGTGGTCTCTGCCTCCTATCATCATAGGACTTCTGTCTGCTCTGCACAATCCTCATCCACTCTTGGATGATCTCCACCTTCTTCATCGTAGCCTGAACCATCTTTGGTCCTACGAGTGCTGACTCTCCCGGGTCAGTACAACACAAAGGTGATCTGCAATGCCGGTCGTACAATTAATCGAATGGTTCCATCCCGATTGTGGAGTGGTAGATTTTGTTGTATGAAAACTCCACCAAGGGTAGGTGATCCTCCCAGCTGCGACCAATGTCATGGTCAAATGAACAGAGCATGTCCTCGAGTGTCTGAATGGTTCTCTCTGTCTGGAAATCCATCTGAGGATGAAAGGCATTGCTCAGGCATAGCTACCTCCCAAACGCCTCATGCAACCCTTTCCAATGACAGGAAGTAAAGCGACCATCTCGATCAAAGACAATAGATGATGGAACACCATGAAGTCGTACGATATCCTGAACATCGAGGCATCCCAATATCTCAACTGATCCATGCTCTCTGATTGGTAGAATGTGGGCCGACATGGTGAGTCGGTATACGATCACCCAGATGGTGTCGTGTCCTCTGGAAGTATGTGGAAGCCCCATCACAAAATCTATGGATACCCCATCCCACTTCCACTCTGGGACCTCTAAGGGTTGTACCAAGCCTGGTGGTACCTGGTGCTCTTCCTTCACTTGCTGACAAGTGAGGCATTGTGAAACGAACTCTGCCACAACCTTCCTCATACCTGGCCACCAGTACTGTCGTCTGTGGTCCTGGTACATCTTCACTACTCCATGATGTACTGCTAGAGGGGAAGTGGGGAACTCCCTCACGACCTCCTACTGTAGTGAAACTAGTACCATGGTACATCCCCTGAAGAGGATGACGTACTTCCCGCATTCATAAAATCCATCGGGTACTATCCCTGAGGATATCTGAGCACATCAAGCCTCACAGGCAATGTCCCCACGCTGCGCCTCTCTGACCCGCTGAAGAAGTGGAGGATTGATTGTGAGAGAATGCAGATAGGATGCCCCATCTCTACTCACGAAGGATATCTTCAAAGAGGATTACTACTCTATTGCTTATTCAAGTAGCTGAAAGCCTGATCTCGGGTGATAGCATCAGCAACAACGTTCCCCTTCCCAGGAGTATAGACAATATCAAAGTCATAATCCTGGAGGAACTTGAGCCATCACCGTTGTCTCAGGTTCAGGTCCTTTTGATAGATGATACACCTGAGACTATTGATTTGGATAGAACTGCAATCCATTCACACAACGAACAATGGGTGAGGCTAGCCAATTGTAAGAACTCATCTGCACCCTTCTTCGTCTACATTCCACCAAAGAGGAGCTGAGATTTCTCCTCTGCCAAAAAAAAAATTTGGTCTCATCCACTGGATGAACCAAGTTTTTTTCCTAATATAGTCAATCCTGACATGAACAGTACTATTTTATGCCATGGACGATGTCGTAAGGCCTCGACGCTACTACCAAGAGATTCAACTGTTACTCTCACCTCCAAGGGTCGAGTCACACTATCAGCAGCAGTGTGTGGTCACTGGGTCTCCTCCTGTAAGTTTCTTGAAAGTGAGGATCATGTCAACAGTTTTAAACTAGAAACTCTTAGTATCAACCATACAAGTGGGCAGGAAAGTAAATGTCACAAATATAAGTGTCTTTTATTATTACAGCTCGTAGTACAAAGACACAAAGTAATCACAACAGCGAATACATGGAAACTAAAACACTGAGAACAAAGGCCTCTCTTCCTAGTCCCTCTCCTTTCCACCTTCTTCCAGATTTCCGCAATTGTATGCTTCATCTACCTGAAGCCGAGCTCTCCCATGTCCAGCCATTCCCTGTGGTCGAGGAGACCCTCCTGGTGGTGGTGGTGGTGGTAGGGCCACAAAACTTCCTCCACCATCTACTGCTTGGCCATCCCCTCTGCCACATCCGCCTGCTCCCGACAGACCACCATGGTTGAACCTCTGTCTGGGAGGTCCCTCTACTACCCGCTGCTCATCTGTAGGCTGGGTTGAGCTGTCTCGAGCCATGTGACAATGCCCGCTGCATGCATAGCACTGCCTACTCCTCATATGGATGGCTCTGTGCCGAGTGCCCCGCACAACCGAAACTGTATCCTAAGGTCTCCCACCTGAAGGCCTAGTCCGCATGGACCCCTGCATCTGATATCTACTACCAGCTACAGAATACTCCGCTACGTTCCATCCTGTGGAGGGTATTGCCACTGGTGATTTCTCAGCGAGACAACTCTCGACTAGATGGGCTCTCTCTAGCTCCCCCGCTTGCATCGAGATGTTGAGGGAGATCATCGAAGCCCTGATCCCATGCCTCAGTCCCTGCTCGAAGGTCCGGGCCCGAAAGAATGAGTCTCGTATCATGTCTGTGGAGTAGCGCGAGAGGTTGGTAAACCTTGCCGAGTACTGAGCTACTAAAACGCTTCCCTGCCGCAGCTGTAGTAACTCCTGGATGTGCACCGCACATAGGGTGGATGGAAAAAACTCCGAGCGGAAGAGGACCTTGATGTCCATCCAAGGTAGAGATGCCTCATCGTGCACTCAGAGCATCTGGCTCTAGCATCAACCTACTGCTGCATGCGGGAGACTCATGGCATGGATCACTATAAGATCTGTTGGTGTCCCTACCAGTCTGAAGATTCTGACGATAGCCTCCATCCAATCATCGGCTACCTGAGGGTCTGTCTCTCCACGGAAATTGGGCCGCCTCTGACACTGAAACTCATGCAGCACACTCAGGTGTCTTGCACTCTCAGCTGTTGGGGCTAGTGGCATCGGTGGCTCGGCGGGTAGAGGTACTGCCGGTGCCTCCACTGAAATGGGGCCCTGCACCGAGGCCTCATTGCATGGTGGGATGCCATCTCGCACAATGCTCGAGAACCCTAGCTGGCTGCCGTTGTGGGGCCATCTTAAAAAGATACAGGTCTTCCACGGTTAATACAGAATACCTGGTGAGATAACACAAAGTAATCACAAGGAACACTTTTGAAAGGAAACACACATGCAATCAGTGCCTTCATGCACTAAGTCAGAAATCAGAAGTCAGGGTCTTGGTGTATGGATACGTCGGTCGCCGCACCAACACTGGACTCCCTGGACTGATAACCACACTCAATACCCTTAACACTACTGCATCACACAGAAGTAAGATCAGAGTCCTGAGTTATGTGGTAGAACCGAACTCCTCTGATACCAATTTGTCATTACCCATCCTCGGTGCTCGTGCCATGACTAACCCAAGCCCACCTTCCATAGGCCAGGGGATAGAGAATAGAACCAAGGCGTAAATCCTAAAATAAGGGAAGGAATTTACTTTATGAAGTAACACACACAACAGAGTACAGAAGCCAAGTAAACACTAAGAAAAACTGAGTACAAGGTAAGTGCTGAAAAATTAAATGTCCCAGTGTACAAACCCAACTGAAAGTACGTTACAACTGAATGAAAATTATAGTAGAAGAAAGTAAAACAGCAACACCGAGTCATCCTCCAAAATCCCACCTGATGGGTGGGTACAGATTGTCTCCTCATCTCCTCGGTCTGACCGTCCGCTCTGTGTATGTCCCACCAAGTGGCCCACCTCCGGGTACCGTCCAACTCCACAAGCCTCCACCACGATCAGTAATGTCCGTTGTCTGTATCTGACACAACGTAGTGCAGGCATAGCCCATGTAGGGGTGAGTATATGATACTCAGTAAGGACCCCGAGACCCCCGAAGGTCTCTCAAAATCCATGAAGGATAAACCAAAATGGAAAGAAACAATCACGAACTATCAATAACACTAATTAGGTATATGCCCATACATATACATAAGTCATCAGATACAATTTGTCTATAGCTCCCGAGCCCAAGCACAACCCAGTCCACATAGGAAATCACAACCTAATCCACTTAGGAAAGCACAACCCAGTCCATAAAGGAAAGCACAACCCAATCCATATAGGAAAGCACGACCTAATTCACTTAGGAAAGCACAACCCAGTCCACATAAGAAAGCACAACCTAATCCAAACAAGAAAGAAAGTCAACCACAACAATGATAATTGTTGAGAATCAATACTTTTCTCATATAGGTATACACATCGTAAGGTGATGGAGATGATCAGATGTAGGCACTGATTTATCTAAGCTGTCGGACCCACATAAGATAAAAGACCAGCTAAGCTGTCAGACCCACAAAGGATACATGACCGGATACTCTACCGGACCCACATAGGATACAAGTATAGAGTCAAATTCTGTCGGACCCACATAGGATACAAGAACAGTAGTAATCATCATCGAACCCATGGAGGATTCCAGTATGGTCATCGTCGCTACCGAATCCACAGAGGATCCATGTACATTCTTCCTCGCTACCGAACCCACAGAGGATCCAAGTGCAGTCTTCCTCGCTGCCGAACCCATGGAGGATCTAGGTATAGTCGTCCTTGCTTCCAAACCCACGGAGAATCTACAAACAGTCATTATCGTCAGGCCCAGCTCTAGGGTTCCCGCAAACAGCACACTTGATTCCAGGAGGGTCTGCTCCACGATCCAAGGGTCGATACATCAACTATCATGAAGTCCAGAGTGGATGTATCATAAATTTCCATCTCGTCTATAGGAACTCAACGCGACAGACGACGCGTCAATCGGACACCCGGTTTGAGTGTTATTGGCTTTTTCGTCCCAGGGGACCGGTTGGTTTTTAAGCTAAAACCAACCCGACCATACTCCAGCTGAGTCCAATCCTTGAGCAGAGTAAGCCAAAAGAACCTTCCCACTAAGAGGAATCCAACAATGTTGACGACATGTCAATTGAATGTCCGGAACTCAAGTTATAAGCGTTTCTGCTTCGAGGGCCCGATTGGTTTCACGCTCAAACCAACCCGACACTACCCAATGTTCTCCGAAACCTTATGTATAATATACCGAAATTACCATCTCAATCCAAGGATCCCAATTCAACTGGCGGTGCGTTGATCGGAGGTATTTATACCATGTTATGTGCGTTTCAACAGATCTGCACGTAAACAATGGGTTTGGGCCCGGTCCGACCCAGCCCTATACCCCCTGGGTCGACCTGAACCTGGTCGACCGACCCAGGTCCGGGTCTGGCCCAGTTGGGCGCAGCCCGGCCCGTGGCTGGGCGTGTCCCGGACCGTGGCTGGGCGCGGCCCGGCTCTGAGCCGGCCGCGGGGTGCGATGGGGGGAGCCACCCTCCCCCACTTGGAACCGAACGGCGGACCCGGTGGGGTCCGACCTATTTCTTGGTTGGGGGTTTCGTCCCCCGGTTTTCCTGGGTAACAGATGTCCTTTATGGCCGGCTGACTGAGCCATATGGGACCCGCGGGGGTCTCGTCTCCAGGGTGTCCCGGCGGCCAGCTCAGCCGACCGTTCCTCTGAACTGTCGTGGCCATAGGCCACGGCTCCTGCCCGTACAACACGAAACGTCGGTGCCGCGCCCCTCCACCATGGCTCGTCGCGGCCGCGGCCTCTTGTTGCTCTGGCGCAGCGCGACGGTGCCACACACATCCGCTGTGGCCCGCTCCGGTCGCGGTCCTTTTCATTCCTGTGCGGTGAAATGGCACCACGCCGCCTTCACCGCAAGTTCAACGATAATAAACAAGATAAGGGGAGGAGAGTCGGCAGTATATGTGCAGTCTGACCACCTCCCATTATGTTAATAACATTTGGCCAAAAGAATGATAATTATCAATGACAACAAAGCCCAATTTTAATTTAATAAAAATGAACTTAACCCCTACCTTGATAATACGCCGCACATCATTGAACTGCGGAGGACGAACGTCGCGGTGATCAGACATCGCGGAAGATCAGCATCGTCCCATCAACGTTGGAAAGGGAGGATCTAAGGGTGGCGTCGTCGTTCTTCATTCTTCACTGGAGGAAGAGGAAAACTCTCCAAGTGCTGGGCGCTGTGCTTCGCTGCCAACATTCCGCCGCTTGAAGAAACTATCCAGAACTCTTCCCCTAGATTCCATTATATAGGAGTGGGAGGGATCTTCGTTGTCACACAAGTCATAAATGGAGGATTTATGACAGAGGGATTCACACAATTAATCCGCTGCAGTGGTGCATCAAATTAGGGAGAGATAAGGTTCCCCATTATTAAATGCGCTGGCAGTTAAAAATAAATAGTGGAAAAGAGGAAGGTTCCTCATTAAATTATGGGTTGCTTTAATTTAATGGATTGAGGATACATTAAAAGCAAGATTTCCAATTAATGAGGGATGTTATGGGATAAGAGGGAATTAAATGGTGGGTCTCGTGAGGGACCCACCTCTCTAACCTCCACAATTGGGTAATTAAGTGGTTGTGGGCCCCAACCTTATTTACCCATGGGAGGGAATAACCTCCTTTAGAAATAAAAATTATTCCGACAATTTTTATTTATTTCTTAAACAAACCCCCAAAAATTATCTCCCCCTCTTTTGAAAACTAATCTACGGTAAGTGTTCCCTTAAGAAATTACTGACGTCGCGAGTTCATCGGTACCCTCATATTTTAATTTCGAGCAACTGTTCAAAAGTTAGAAAAACCCGATTGATCGTTCACTGAACGTACCTGATCTAAACTTCGAAAATTTATTCCGTGCACACCGGGCCTCAGAATCAAGCACCATCAAAAGCCACAAACTCGTAAAATTCCAAAGTATCTAAAAAAATATCCTTGAAATTTCTAGGTCTTTACAGTTCCTCGTAAGAATGACTCTAATCCAACTAAACTAAATATGTACTCAATCAAATGTGATGGATAAAAAATATATATTTATAACATTGAAACATGAAAAACTATGTAGAAATAGGATAAACAATGAGGTAATGACACTCTTTAGGCAACTGATCTAAATTTCCCTATAGGTTCATAGGGTCCAATTAACCTCAGGCTCAGCTTTCCTTTATTTGCAAAAGGCGTCACACTTCTCCAATGTGAAAATTTTAGAATGACATGATCCCTTATCTCAAAAGAGAGTACCTTACTCTTATTATCTCCATATCATTTCTTTATACTATGTGATTTACTTATATGATACGATTTCATCTAAAATAGATCTTCTATGTCTCTTACATATTCTGGTTCCAACAACATTCATTCACCTAATTTATCCCTAAAAGATGGATATCAACAAAGATTTCTATATAATTCTTAAAATGGTTCCATCATTATAAATTATTAAAAACATTTATTATAAGAAATATCAACCAAATAAAAATGTTGATCCAAAAATCCTTGGTAATAAGTATAACAAGATCATAGAATATCATCCAAGGATTTAATTGTTCTTTATAATAGTACATCTGATTAAGAATGAAAAGGTGTACTAAAATTTAATTCAGTACCCAATGACTTCTCAAGGCCATTCAAAAAGCTAGACGTGAACATGAGATCATGACATGATATAATGTACAGACATAATCCATGTCTTAGAACTATATATTTAATATGAAACTGAGACATTTGATCTGTAGAGAGATTATCTCAAATAGTATGAAAATGATAATATTTAGTCAATCGATCAATAATAACACAGATCACATTGTTATGTAATGAAGCCTTTAGTTATCCCAGTATAAAATCCTTGGATATACTTTTTCATTTCCAATTTGGAATTAAAAAAGGCTGAAGCATCACTTTTGAGAACTACTAATCTACTTTATCCTGTTGACAAATCAAACATCTCAGGGTACAATCATAAATATGTTTTTTAATTAAATATGACTAGTAATTTTCCCAAAGGACTCTATATATTTTATTACTACCAATATGAACAGAAAATGGAGAAACATAATCATCATATAACAAATATTTCATTAACATTGAATCATTAATCTTGTTCTAAACCTCACAACGCAATCATTATCAATGTTAAATTTTGGCATTTTACACATCTGAACATATTATACTTTTTATGCCACTCGCTGTCTTCTTTAGAATATTTCTTATTTCTGTCTAATAGATATGATTTAATAGACACTTGAAACAAAACATATTAATTTCCTACTCCAAAAAAATCAATCCAAAATTCTTCATATCATAAACCAAATGATCTCTTTCAAAACATAGAATAGTTAATCTAGACCTACTTTTCTGACTCAAATCATCAGAAAATTTATTTTATTTTCAACATTTAATTAATATTACAATCATAATTATTGATTAGTTTCCTCCATACCCTCTATTTCGTGTTACATTTTTTCTACATGAATATATATATCAGAATATACCGATCAGTATATATTTCACACATTTATCCAATCAAATGATGCATCTAAATTTTTATATCAAAAACTAAAAATCTATTTCTAAATCATGTGTAAGGTAACATTTATCATGAGTTTTCAACTAACATGATGAATATAAAATTACCTGATCATTCATCCTTTGGATAATACTATGTCCTTTCAATGAAGTATCACTATAGATAAGAAATTCACCATTCCTGGAAGGCATTGCCAAAACTGAAGCATTTACCAATTTTATTTTTAGTTCCTAAAATCAATAAACACATACTTTATTTAGTTGAACATAACTCCCATATATGATAACTTAGTTAATTAGGATCAATAAATAACAAATTTTTTTAACAAACCATTGGTAATGACATGTATATCTTTGAAAAATTCGAATCTCAGGGACATTGATCAATCATATCCACTCTTCATCATCTTTTTTTAGAAGTGTCAACAGTTATGAAATCTGTAGATACAATATGACCAAGGAAAGAAATTGTATGTAACCCATATTAACTCTTAATAAACCTTAAATATAGATTCATTTCTTTTATGGTTCTAAAAACAATCCTTATGTGGCATTCATGTTCTTATTGAAATTTAAAATATACAAAAATGTCGTATATAAACACTACCAACTATTAATAATAAACTAATGAAGGACTCCATTGATGAGATTCATAAATATATATGGTGCATTAGATAACTGAATGTGTATAACTAAAAACTAATAATTCAAATATCTCGTTCGGAACACTATATTTGGATTGTCATCCTACTTCACCATTAGTTGATTGTATCCGAACCACAAATCAATCTTCGAAAAAAAACTAATCTCCTTAATGCTGATCACACGAATAATTAATATGAGGAATCAAAATTTCTTATATGTTGTGTGGTTATTCAGGGGTACATAATCAAAATAATATCTCATAGAACCAGAATTCTTTTAAAGATATAATAGAAGAGAATCCCATTGTGATGTGATAGGTCAAATGAAACCTTTATTAAGAAATTCATAATATTATTTATTAAATTCCACCAATATAACAAGAGACATTCAGAAAATGGGTTTAGAAATGGGCTTAAAATCATTCACATAATTAATAGTAAATTGAACCTCCCTATAATATACAATACCATGTAAATTAATCATAAAAAATATCTATGAATTCATTATGTACTAAAACGTCCCGAATCAAAATTGATTCCTTATTTTCAAAAACATGAGCTAGATAACATTAACTACCTTCATTAATTAAATACTCTGATTCATGCTATGTAATAAATTTTATGCAATCATTTAATAAAACAATATTGGAATTATAATATATTTTATCAAGTTAAACTAAAATCCAATCTTTATCAAAAACGGTATCAAATTCTTCTCTGGGAAGTTCAACGAGATCTGCAGGAAGTATTATCCTAGTAATGATAATAGCAATATTCCCATAAATCTTGGTTTCTTTAATACATCCACCCTTTGTATACTAAATAGTTATTTATGGCATTCATGAGGATATATTTTAAATTTAATAGCAATGATCTTCGAAATGAATGATTTTGATGATCTAGAGTCTAATAATGTAGTGGAATATATTAAAAAATCATATAAAAAAATAACACCACTTCATTTAATTGTACAGTATCATCCATTATAGTAGAAAATGATTTTTCCTCTCCTGTCTAATATTGATCTTGCTAGATTCCTCCCTGGGAAATCAATTTTGGACACACATTGGCTAAATTCTCTAAATAATTACTATAAATCAGCTTACAACTTGTTTTTGATTACCTGTATGATCATTATCCTTACAATTATAATAATTGTGACTTGTCTTACAACATCATAAGAACAACACATACATTGGGAGAAAATATCAAGGATGTATTTTACTACACATCTGATATATTGAAAATTTAGTTTACATACCTCCAGACTTCTTCAATAAATGTGTTTCCATTTCCTTCCAATTGGATTGCTTCATCTAATTTCTCTCATGGAACACTAGATCATTAGAAAATTCAATTTTAACCTTCTCATCACATTTGACATGTTTCTCGTAGTATTTTTATTTCATAAAAAGCTAATGCCCATTAATATTTCAGCTTCAATCCTGATTACAATAGATTTATCTTACTATAAAAATCTCGGATAAAATTTTGGATGTAACTTGAAAAATGGTTAAAATTATCATTATATAAAGTAATATAATCATCTACCACTGGTCTCAGTTCAAATTATTTATTTTCCACCCTATGTCTAGAATAATTATGAAGATAGTTTTCAATGATGATATTATTTAATTCATCCCATTACCTGGAATAATTCTCTTCATATCTTCTGTTATTTTTTATCATTTACACCACTGATCTGCTACACCATCAAAATGATAAAAAATGAGACAAACTTTTTCATTGTATGAACACCCCATTACATTAAAAATATTTTATTATTCCTTGATCCACAATATGATTCCATAGGGTTAGAAGATCCTCGGAATGATGGGGGATGTTGCCTCATGAAATTACCCATTACCTCCATATTCCACTATAGTTGATCTGGTTGATCTCGTGTATAGAACCCACCATTTAAAACCATAGTCAACCATTCTATTTATGTAGAAAAATATTCAGATATGATTTTTTCCATCTCTGGATGATGATTTGGATTTTTTTCCTTCTAAATGCCTTCCCATCAAAACTACCATTTTTATAATACGGAAAAAAATTCTAAATATACATATATTAGATGAAAGAACATTATAATCATTAATTGATGTATAATTTAAATTTGACCATAATTTAAAAATAATTTATAAATATTCAATAAAATGTTATCATAACCCTTAATTTTAACCATACCAACCATTGATACAAAATATAAATCCCCAACCTTGAACATTACAAAATATTGATATAAATTACAAACGTTACATTAACTCACTTTGAGGATATTTTCATGTTTATAGATTTATAGAAAAGGTCATTAATCAGACATTAAAACATTTATATTACATAGAATAAACTTTTACTCACTATCAAATTTTTTTCAAAAAGAAAAAACTATTAAAAAGAAATTATCATATTTAGACATGGAATAACCGTATAGCTAATTTAAATACCTAATGCATTGGAGGTTATAATGTAAACATATGTACTTGAATTACCATAGAACCACACATATTGTTTTTATTATGTATACATGAATATTTGGTTTATCATGTTACCACCTGTAAAATTTCAAAGTACCATTATATAATCATAAAACATACATATTAAAAATATCAATATTTCACACATAACATTTCATTTACAATCAAAAGTAATAATTACAGTATATTGAAATAATAAATACCTTCTCAAACTATTTTCAATACCAAAATACACAAAATGGGAATATGGTATCTATATTACTTTTAAACTTATTATTTCTTGTAGAGGTATCCAAAAATCACATAATTGTCACAATAGAAAAAATGTCATTGTCACTAAGTACATTAAGAAATAATTTCAAATTTTAATTTTGTTAAATTATTTGTAAATAAATATAAATTTTGAATACAATTGATTGAAATTAAATGTCAATGTGGTTTATTATAAACCATATAAAATAATGTGGTGAATATTATCAAAAAATGCCTCAATAATAGGAGATTGAGATGATGTAACTTACAATGAGTCTAGGTTGTCTCATACATTTTCTATTTTCATGAATAATAAACTTAGGTAACATTATACTTGATTGAGAATGTTTTTCAGGTTTATTGTTCATTTTATATAACTTATTACTATGTTATAAAAATTATATAACAATTTTTGTTCATATCCATTGTTTTGTCAATATTTAGTAATTGTACCAATAATGAACTTGTTTCGATGTAAATTGTCAATGTGTTAAAAATTAAATCACCTAAAGAATTGTATTCATGATTTAAATATCATATATATCTATCATATATATATTTATAATAATTCATAATATTGTATGATAATAAATGTAATGCACCGTTCATGGATATGGTAGACTGTATACACGAATGATCACTACTATAATTTCATTCAAATAATAAAACAATTATTATTAAATGATATAAATGTATTATAATATTGAAAAATATGTCTCAGAGGTCTAATAAAACCATCCTTTATACATTTTATGTATAGTGGGAATGAGTCATATCACATTGAGAGGGTGGTAGTTCACTATTTCTTAATTGAAATTATCATATTTACACAACATGGAAATCATCAAGATATGTTATAAATGAATATTATATAAGCATAGAGAAAATATAAATATATTATTTTTCATATTTAAAGTTTTTTTCCATTATAATGTACACCCTAAGAGTTTCTAGAGAAAAATTTAACAATAGTTGTTTCATGATTCAGTAGTTCTCCGTATAACGAAATAGTATGTTCGTTACCTATTAAAATGAGGTGTGTGTAAGTGTAGATCGAAACCATAGGAGAAAATAACCCTATTATATTTAGGATACCATTTTTGTTTCTATAATCATTGAATTAGAAGAGATTATGGAGTGTATAATTGAAAGGAAACTAAAATGCAGGTGAGAAGGTGTTACCTCTTAAGAGGGTTACTTATTTTGGTTTATAACAAATTGATTAATTTGAATGATTTCATCGATATGGAAGGCTTATAGGATTTGTGGAGGATCTCAAGAAAGTTTATTAGTTTGGGATAGTCAGATAAAAAGTGTTATGGATTTGTGATTATTAAAGATGAGAGGGTATCTTTTAATAGGTTATGGAAGGGGCACCCTTGGAAACTATTAAATTATTGTATTAATATAAATATTTTTTTCAATATTTATGGCTCCAAATTTTTATACATATAAGATAATAAAATTATCATTCTAAATCCTCTCATCCAATAATTTTCATATATATATATTTATTTTAGTTTAAATATACATTATTTGGATTACACTTAATTATTTTCATTAGATATAATTATGGTAATATAATTTTATTTATTAAGAGGATATTAATATAAGCTATATTGGGTAAATTTCCATTAATTAAAAATAGAATTAATATTTAGAAAATATAATATTCACCTTTTATTCATAATTTATTATTAATATTTTAAAAAATTTAATAAATTACCCTTTTTATAAAACATCAATTTTGTCAATTTTTACACTATTTATTTTATTGAATTTAAATAAAATATTAAAATATAGATAACATCAAACTAAACAATATAATAGTAATTAAACATTTCATAATCACAAAAATAATTGTTGCTGACATAAATATGATTACATAATTTTTGTTTTATTATTAATAACATCAATTATTTATTTTCTTCATTAATAATACAATCATTATATCATCATTGTGTCAAAATTAAATTTAAATATCTATGGTCTAAAAATTATAAATAAAATAACATGATTTAAGAAATATTTTTAAATTTAAAATTAATATTTATAGTCGATATATCACTTATACAAACCCGTGTTAAAATCCTTTTAGTTACATGAAATATTAATATAAAATATTTTCTGTAATATTAAATTGAACCTTATATGTGTGAAAATTGCACCCATGTACATTCCAATGGTGAAAGTTTCTTACCAAGGGTTGTATTGGTCTTTCTTCTCTCATACGTTATGATTAGGACAAGTTTTAGGAATGTTTTATATTATTATATTATTATTTTACCAATATTAATTATATTTACACTTTACTTGTGTTAAATAAAAATACTTACTAATGATACTATTCATCATGTCCAATAATAAAAGTAACCTATTTGAAAATTTCGATATTTTGATTGAAAATATGTAAAAATATTTTCTAAATTCAAAACCCAAAATTTGATGTAATTAATATTAAATTATTTCAAGTTGTCAAAATGATAAAATGGGTTTTTTAAAAGTAAAAACAATCAAAAGATCAACACATGTTCATATGAAATTTATTTGTTAAATTTCCCCTAAGGAGAAAAACTGAGCTAAATTATTAAAACCTAATAGAATTAAAATTTAAAACCTTAAAAAGGATAATATAACTATATAAAAAATTAAATGAAATGGCAGTTTTGAAATAAAATGCAGTATTTTCCACATTACATTAAAAATGAATTTTATCAAAAAATACCAATATTCAATGAATATATATTTGATGCCATTCATGTAAATAAGATTATTATTTTCTCAAATAGAACATATTAAATTGTGTAAAATTATATTTAAAACTGGAATTCCATCAACATTTTGTAAAACTGCCCTTAAAAAATATTTGATTTTTTAGGATTAAAATTGGATTTATTGTCATTCTTGACACTGAATTTTTAGGATGAATCTAGAATAAATTTAATAAATATTTATAAAAAAATATAATTATTTATGATAGATACCACCAATACATCATCTTGGACATAAAATCTAATTAAAAAATTAAAATTAATATCATATTAATTTTCTGAAAAACTCAATCTAATGAGAAACATACGATTTCGGGGAATCTGATTGTGGCATTTTGGGTAAGCTATCACACGTATTGTCCACATTAAACTAAAAGTATTATCTAATTAATAAATATTAATAATTATTCAAATAAATTATTCTATAATTACCTGGGATGAAATAGCGTTCACTCCCCAAACCACCATATTAGTCAAGGTTCACTTCCATGGACATAATATCATAATGTTTCCCTTAATAAATAGGGTTCACTACCTTTTACATTCCTATCTATATAATGAGATATAATTCAATACCCAATGTATTAGTCGGACATATAGGTATCACCCATCCCATAATTGAAATCATATACCTATGAGCCAAAAATCATAAAACATTTATCATATCATAGCCCATTAAATAGAACGAGTTTCATAAATATTCAATCATATAATACCATTTAGGAAATAGATAGGTTTCATAAATATTTTGTAATCTTATCAAAGCATACAGATTTTAAATTGAATATTGATTCAAAAGAATTTTATAATGGTATAACTTCTTGAAGAGGAATGGGATTCAGAAACCTCATTCCATTAGTACATAATCTATTCATAAAAATAAAATAAATTGTGTCTTGGGATCATATCCCCATTAAGGAGTGAAAAAAATCAAGAGACTTAAACATAGAAAAAAAAATTGATGTATTACATTGGAAATTTTAAGATATAAATATATTTTCAGTGAAAATAAGTATTCCAAAAAAATGTATAATATCATTTTATTTGTTAATAAATTATAAAAATATAAATGAATATTTAAAAAATAATCATTTCATGAGGAAATTTAATTTTCAATTTAAAAAAACAATTTCAAACATAAAACAAATTTTTAATCATTTATAAGTAGAAATTATTAATTAAAAAAATTACAATAATTAATGAAATCATCTTATTTCAAAATATAATTGAATATTTTTAAAATTAATCTTAAAATCATAGAGCCGGAATGATAGTATGAAAAAAATTTCATGTTTTGCATTTAAAAATAATATTGTTTTTTATTTTTGGTAAATAAAAAAAGAGAATTATTTTTGGGAAATTAAATGAATATTCTTTTAAAATAAATTTGTAAAAATTAACACATGGTAAATTTTATTTAATAAATAATTTTAGTAATAATAAAAATATTATTGACAAAAAATTTTGAAAACAAGTTTTTTGATGAAAAAGTGTTTTCAACAGAAAATATGATTTTTTATTAACATTGTCTTTAATGAAAACCTAAGTACATAATGGTAGAAAATTGATGGAAAAAAATTCTCCTGAAATATCAATTGGATAATGAATTTCATTATTATCTTGGTTGATTTATAATATGATTTCAGCATTAGAAGAAGAATCATAAAAAATCTTCATAAAGGATGAGATTGTGATATAATAATCATACCACATATGTAACTCTAATAACTAACACCTATGAATGAATAAAATTAAATAATAAATTTAATATCATGGGGATAATTAAATTAATTATCTTAAATATCATAGTTTTTGTAAATAAACCTCATTATGGATAACATTATCGTTACACAATTTATGTCTCAAAGAATGAAAATTAGAATAAAATATCTGTTACTATTTGTTAACTTCTGAACTATAAAAGTCCTAGATGAGAAAACCTAAATTGGATATATCAAACCTAATATTTTTAGGAGAAGGATAATAATTTAAATTCAAGGGTAGTATTTACACAACATTAAATAAATATGTGGTGAATGTGACATGTTTCTCACAGATGTAAAATATGATATGGAAATCACATACCTTCTATCCTGACTTTGGTCAAACTTGTGAAAAACTCATTTATAATAAAATATGTTTATTATACAAATATTAAAGATTTATAATCATAAAAATTATACTATAAATTATTTTCATAAGAAATATTATTTCATTCCTGTTAAGAGCTCCATATTATTGTTAGGTAAACGGAAATAACTACTTTGTTGTTCTCATATTCTTTAACTCATTATTTCAGGCTCTACAAACATCGATCCTGGATTAATAATATCCAGAATCTAAAAAATTAATAAATACCAAATATATCCACAATATATGTATATATATATTAATTCATAGTTTTTTATATGAACTGAAATATGTCATTTATGAAGACGGTGGGAGACACATATACATGAACATTGAATCCAATTTATATCGATTGATCTGAATGTAATTTGATGTAAAATATTATAATTATAAAAATATTTTTTATGATGGTTATAAAACACATGGTAATTGAAATAACTCTTATTATCTTCCATGTAAATTGTGAATGGATCTTTTCTCATTGTGATGTGGTAATATTCTGCACACAAGAGAGATGTCATTTTATTCCCAAAAAATAGTGTATTAACGTATGCATGATATAACAATTCTATTATCAAATATTTAATACCAAAAGAAATTTTGAAATATTTTTTTCGAATTAATTTTATCATTTTTATATTTTTCATTTCCCACAACACTGAAAATAAATTATTTTAAAATAAATCACTATGTTTGGCTTCCATTATATGCATCAATAAGTTAATTATTAACAAAAAACTAAAAAACATATCTTTACCAATATGTAAGACCGATGCTATCTTACATTACACTCATGACTAACACTCCTCAATGGCTTGCGTTACATGAATGATCATGTTTTACCAATCTATAATTCATTATTAATATATAAGTATTTAATAAGATTAAACATATATATTAAATTGAAAATTCTATGACTAATAATCATATGAATATAAATTGTTTGATTTATTGAATACCCATTTATTAGAAAATAATATTGAAACCAAATGTATATTTAGGGAATGAATTTATAAAATACAATTTTTATTAAGGGAAAATGATTTATCATAATAAGAATAATTAATTACTACTTTTGAATGATATGAATTAATTATTATTTTATATATCAAAAAATAAATATTACATAATTATTCAATATATTTTATATGCATAGGATGTGAACAAACGTAATATTAAAAATATAAACCTATTTTTATATAAATGAATTTTTACAGCCATTTAATGGTGAACCTATTTAAAATATATTTCTTGTAACATTAATAAATATATTATATAAATATTAGATTCACCCTTAAAGTAGAAACATTTATATTAAGTTAGGACAAATTTTGGTTCTTTTTTATGATGTTTTATTTTTTGATGAATATGGAAAAAATCAAAATATTAATTGAAGAATAATTTCTCTTTTAATATATTTGTATGTTTAAATTATATTTAATTTTTTAAAATTTTTCGTTATATAATATTTTATCAATTAATCCATTATTCTACATTGGATTCAATTATACATTGAAATTGAATAAAAAATCAGAGAAAACATCTGAATGATTTATTATTAAACCTCGAATTTTCAACTCGTCTGTGGAATGAATTTTCAATTAATTTCTACAAATTATGTGATTATATTATTGAAAATAGATTCCATATTGGTAATAAAAAAATTATAATTTATAATAAATTCAAATTTTTTTGACTAAAAATATTGGTGACTATATTAAAAATTAATTACCGTAATAGAGGTAAGACAAACCATAAAAGAAAAATAAACACTAAAGGCGGGGGTAATATGACCTATACAGTACTAAAACAGACATTATGTTGATATAATTAGGACATGAACCTTCCATTAATGATATTATGGATTTATAATAATTTTTTAGGTAAAAACATGTGTAGACCTAATATCTTTTCAAAAATTACAATTATATCATTTCCCCTCCCAATAAAAGGCTCCCACCACTCCCACTTGCTCACACCTCAAAAACCACTAAGGTTTTAACAAGGTATTACCAATAAAATTCCCATGAAATCTACCTTCCACTGTTAATAATCCATTTGGGAAGAAATACATCCGAGGAATCCCTTTGGATCAACCTAAAAGGAGTATGGTGATTAAGTGGTAACACCCTCTCCGAAGATCCTTTCATTTATTTCAGTTATACACTACATGAAAGAATACATTGGATGAATTTATAAAACAATTATATTCCATATAAAATGGTATTTTTTGTTTAATTATTTTACCTATACCTACACAAAAATTCGGATATTTGATTGAAAACATACTATTAAAATTTATGAAGAACTACCACCTCAAGAAACAATAATTGTACATTTTCACATTTTTGCCTCTCCCAGTGGAAATTATATTGAAAAATTTATTTATCTATCAAATATATTTTATTTATAATTTCATTATTATTATGAAATTACCATTTATAACAAACCCTTATTCATTCCATCTTGCGTAAATGCTATAATTTTGTTTGCAAATGTGTGGACTAGCACCCCTTAAAGCGATGTGATTCATTAATCCACAACCTGGAATGTATTATGATTATTTTTAGTGAAACTATTTGATATATAAGAAATAATAATTTTATTTTGATGATAATATAGGAATATATAAATATACATATTTTTTATTTTATTTTTTTTCAATACATCAATAAAACGGAAGTATCATACACACGTACGTTCGATCTACCGTCTCCATGTACTACATATTCAAATTCATAAATATATATGATATTGATAATTATAATAACCATATAATTAATATAATTTGTTTTTATATGATTTTTTATATTTTGTTAATTTTTATTTATTTATTGGGATCAAACATATAACAAATTACGACACAAGCGAAAAACAAAATGAATAACACCAAAAACGTAATCATAACATGAAATTGTTTACCAGTGGGTCATATAATGTCTCTATAGATCCATATACGGTACTATATATTGGAATAATTTTTTGTTAAATGATTTATTAAATAATCAATTTAATTATATATGATGTTTTAATGAGTACAATGACTGCCAAGACAAAAGGTTAGAGAATTTCATATCACTTTTTATTTCCATGATATATGTGTTTTATTCAGCACCCCTTCAATTTTAATGTTGTCTATAATTCCCATAAATGTATAATATTTTTCTTATACATAATTTTTTGGGTGTTTAAATATCCATTTTATAATCCTTATTTCACGGGGATTTTGTGACATAATTTACCTAATCTGTAAAGTAATTCTGTCAAAATTTTCTTTTATTGAGACAATTGCTTCTAATAGACCAATATTATTCCATGAGGATTATATAATACCTTTTACATGTTATATTATGAATCTCATTGCATTGAAGATAATTTAATCTTCATGTAATTTCACTTTCATACATGGGGAGTATGATTCAATGGTACTTAGTGAAAAAATGTTTATTGAAATAATCTCATCATTTATCGAGACTAATTATTATTATACTTCCATTAATGAAATATTATGATCTGACATTGAAGAACAATCATGAAATTTAATATACTCAGGTTATTAATGATATATTCATGAATTTTTACCATTATTCCACTCTTTGGTAAATAATTTATTTATGTTTTTTTCATGAAAACCCGAATTTATCCTCTCTTTGGTAGGACATCTGTGTTCATTCAATATAATGTTTTATAAAAATATTTTCAAGTATTATTCATAATTTATCAATGTATTCTAAATTAATATGTTTTATTGGAATTATTTATATAAATTCAATATATTTTTAATTAAATTTTTTCTAAATCATTTTTGTTCTTCTTTTACATGTTTTCAAGCAAAATGGATTTCGAATCATTTTTAAGAATTCATTATAAGTTTTTGATGTGTTCTCAAGAAAATTATTTTGAAAATGTTATCAAGAATATATTATATTTTTTAAAGGGAAAATTTGATCAAAATTTTAAGGAATATTATTTTTTAGTTTTTATGGGAAAATGATTTCAAATTGATTTCAAGCATACATTCTATGTATTCATTCAATATTCAAAAACAATTCTAATGATTTAATATTTTCGAACTACATTTCAAAGTACAAAAAATACTTGTCTAAAAAAATTTATTCAAAATATCTTAAATGTCACCATCCATCCCTGATGACATACAGTAATGTTACTCTATTCATTTTTAAAAATTTACTAAAGGATCCATTTTTATTATTTCTTTAATTTTTTACATTTTAATGTAATGATTCTTATGAGACAACTTCCCCTTCGAAAAATTTTATTCTTTTGAGAGCCTCTTCATTTCACAGATTATTATATGATGAGGTAATTATGAATCATATATCTTTCCCATAGGATAGGATGTGATGCAATGATAATGATACCCATTTCATTTCTTGGGTTATGATATGATATTTACAAAATCCATCTCTTTTTATGTGTCATGGTATGATGAATGTGTTTTTATCATGTGGAACATGTATCAATTAATTTATTATAAGTGGGGTGAGACTTATATATCCATCAAATTAAGTTGGTAAATATTTATATCTGCTGATATAATGAGTAGAATTAATTTTATGGGGTTGGGATACATTAGTAAGATGGGAAAACCAGATCCCTTGTATGGAAAGGACTATGACTAGGGATGGTGGTGTGTCCCACACAATAGGTGTAGTCACCATAAATATGTAATTTTGGGAAAGTCGATTGACTGTAGGAAGATTGGGACAGTCATTCCATTATAGGGTAATTGGGAATCTCGATCCCTTATAAGGAAATGACTACAACTAGGTATGATTGTTTGTCCTACATGGTAGGTGTAGTTCCCATGAAGTTACTTGATATATTCAAGAAATTATTCCTGACATTTTGCGAATTATATCATATTTTTATGTATATCAAAATTCAATGTATTCTAAATATGTTATGCTTTATTTTTTTATTTTCTTTATTTCCAAGAGATTCATTTCTTATTAACTTTGAATCTCTATTCCACTATTCATGTTTATGATATTTGATATGAAGTGTATGATCTACAAATGTTATGATCATGATATGATACACCTATGATCATTTTTATGCTCACATGGATACCTTGTTTACCCATACTAAGCATATGAACTCATCTATTTTTGGATTCCTTCACCATGATATAAAGATATGTATCATATATAATTTCACTAAGAAGGTTGTTAGATATAATGAACAATGTAAGAGAAACTTTAGATCACTAATATACCATTTTTTATGTTTCTATGTTTCCAATCGAAATATACAGATATGGTATTTCGGTGACATTTTTAACAATTTTCTAAATATTCCATAAAAGTGTTGTAATGTACACATACATTAAGAGAGGGTTGTTATATTTATTATCAAAGTTATGTGAAATTTAATCTTTGGAAACTATGATGACGAAACAGTATAGATGTATCGAGAGATATTTCAAAGAATATATCTAGCGATGTCTATAAGGATAGTTTAATGAATAACTCATGTTTTGGGGAATTTCCATGAATTTTGGGATAGGAAAGAGTGAGTTGTTTCCTTGAATTAATTTATTTTTCGATGCAACTAGTGTATGTGTCTCTAGAATTGATGTACATAAGGGTAACAACTGCGACATGATGTCGCATTCCAAATTCATGGTAATATTGTACACAACAATGAGCCTTTCTACATATGTAGTTGGAAAGTCATGGAGGTTATGAATTGGAAATTCCCAAACTCATCAAGAATTATTATAATGGAATTATATATAATATAATTATGAATTAGACAGGATAATTTTATGGTATTATAGATTAGGGAATTTTTCATAACATAGACATAATATATGTAACTTTTCATTATTATGTGGTTCCTCACAATGATAATAGATTCTTATTAAATGCTATCTGGTTTTAGAAAATGTATGGAATTATATGAAATGTGATTACAGTTTAATGAGATTTGAATTTTTATTAAGATATGTCAAATGAAATGACCATTTGAGTGATGGGTGTTGTGATCATGACTAATCTATTTTCATGTAACGTGATAAAAAATGTGTACCTAAACCCACACTCAAACTTACCAAAGAAGACAAAGAAGAGGATTGATGGGGGTTCAGGTAATGAAGATTATGTAGGAATGAAAAAAATTCTTTTTTGTCAATAATTTGAAATTAATCACCTATTTGAATGTATTCGTTGACTAAAAAGGGCTTTTTATATTATAAAATAAATACACAAATAACGTAATTACAAATGGAAAATTAATATATAGGTTTGCACAGTAGATGATATTTTCGTCCTCAATAATGTATTATCAATTTAGGATTGTTTTAAATGTGTAATGTATGTAAATTATGAAAAAAATGTCTTATATGGAAGGCTCGTGAAGGGAATCAGCAGGGTGGTACAAGTAATGGTTTTTCTATTGATGATGAAGATACCATGATTAACACATATATGTAATGATTTGTTTTAATTGTAATATTGATATGAAAGATTACATTGATTTTGATAAACTTTAAGACATGATTCATAGTTTATATTCATTAAAATAGGTATTTAAGAATAATTTGATAAATATAGAGTAACGGATTAAAAAATTAGTTGGATTATAATAGCGTATATGTTATATATTTCAACGATTATGTTATAAGAATCATGAAATATATATGTATTTTTAGAATAAGTTCTTTAGAATTTGAAAGGATATATTGAATGGTCCTAGTGAATTAGAAATGTTATTTCATATAATAGTGATAATTTAATTAAAGGTAGGTAATCCTTAATATGTTACTTATTTTGAGACAATGATTTTTGTATTAAGATATATTGGATATGGAGAAGTAAATTTACAACACCCCAAGATTTCATAATACATTATCTCTTTAATTTAATTCAATTACTTGCACTACATGCATCACTGATTTAAATCACACCACGACTGAACAAACTAGCCATTAAAAAAATAGTAATGAATTGTATTAAATACATTTTGAATTTTATATACTCCTTATAATTGTAACATCCATATTATGTGTGTCTTAGACATAACATAGGAACAAATTCATTTTTTCAGATAAAGGAAGTATTTTTCAGAAAATGAAATTTTACTTCCTTTTAATAGAGAACCATTTTTAATTCCAATATTTGACACTTTTTTATATTTAATTTGACAAAATATACATATTCATTGAAACCGGGACATAAAAATATAGTTTTGATAATTTTTTTCTTCTTTTTCTGAAAAATTTTATATATTTTTCAATTGTGAAAAATACCGAATTTTAATTGAAAACAACATTTTTTATCAAAAAAAATATATTGTTAAATTATACATTTGAATGGTTTGGAAGTATAATTAGATTATATTTTTATCATTTAATACATTTTATGTTATTATAAATAATTTCACATATTAATTGCACTTAAACAATGTCAATATTTTGATAGTTTTTACTTTTTAAAAACCTGTTTTTTGGTTTTGACAATAGAAATCAATTTTAAATCAATTAATGAAACTTTTATGTTTTTAAATTTGTATAATTTAGTTAAATTTTGTATTTGGAATTTCATATTTATCTTAGGGTAAATTTTTGGTATTTTTCTGAAAACATTCTCTTTTTGATGAATAATGAAGAACATTGTGTTATTGTTAAAAACCACATTTTTACGTAATTATTTATATTATTTAAGATTAATTTTTGTCAATATAGATATATAATACCTATATAAGTTCATTTTAATTCATTGGAGTCATTTTAAAAAACAATTAGATGTATAAAATTTTATTGAACGTTTTATCTTCTTTTACAAAACTTCTAGGAACCTTTGAAAATTTTAATAAAATGTAATTTACTGCTTCTGTGAATTGAATTTCTAAAATCCACAGGACATGGTTGAAATCAGTAATTAAATTTTACATCAATAAGATAATTTTTTTGGGTGATTAGTATCTTTTGACTATTATTTACAACGGTTAAATGTAAATAGGGTAATTAAAGGTAAACATACTATTTTAATTACCCTAACACATAACCTAATTCTACTAGATAAATGTATTTCAACCCAAACAAACATTAGGAATAAAATTTGATCATTTTCGTCCATATGGATTAGATTATGACATTTATTCATATTTTATTTCCAGAAGAGGTAAAAGTGTTAAATTCAATGTTAAATAACTAAAACAATTTTAATATAGTGTTATACATAAGATAAATTTAACTATATATATTTATTATAAATATAAAAAATCTTCCTACATTATGGTTTTTTATTTATGATTTTTAGATATTATATAACATTATTTATTTATGACATAATGTTGATGTTGTAGTTACTTAATTAATGAATAATTAAAATAAATGATATTATAAATATGAAAATAAATGTAAATTTATATTGTTGATAACATACCCAAATTATATATCTGAATAATACATGATATTATTGATTTAGTTTTTTTATAAGTAATCAAATTGTTAGGACTTTCAAAAAAAATACCAAATAGTGAAATTATTGAAATAAATGAGTTTTTAAAATAAATAATATATTATTAAATGATATAATAATCCAAAAACTATAATTTTCGGACCAAGTACTAATATAATAAACTATATCTCTTTAATGAACCACTTTAGGGTCTGTTGACATTTTAATGTATGTTTGTGAACCCTTTATTATAATAACACATGTGGACATGATAAAGTTCCACTATTAGAATAAGAGTTAAATATAAACGATAGGGTTAATATACAGACCTAAAAATGTCTAAAACCTATTGGATGAATAGTCTGAGTCCCATCTTCTCCTTATCTTAGAAATTAATAAACAGGGTTCCATTAGACACTGAAAATTATTTTATAATAAGATAATATTTCAAACATTTCCTTAAGTGACTTTCACATCTTTTTTAAAAGGGTACATCCCCTTATCTAGAAATCACACCTCCAAATCAATTTGTCTCTACCAACACCTGCCCAAATATCCTCCCAACATTCCACACGTCAACTTGGAGGCCTTCCATTGAGCAGAAATCCAACCTATTGAGCCCTTTTAATACAATCAAAATAAAACCCCAAAATAAGAGATATTATTTTTTCACCACTTTCAATTTTATTTTATTCTTCAATATTCACATTAATTGTTATTTAAATACCAAAATAATAAACCTAGTACAATATATATAGTTTTATTTTATTATAAATATGGTACAACCATATTTATTATTCAATCCATCCTCTGAATGATAACATCACCACGCGTGTGTACGTACAACATATTGTCACCACGCCATGGTGTAATTGGTTATTAAAAACTTTGTTATTTGTATGGATATAATAATTGGTAATATGTATATATATAATGAATATACCATAATAATTTGTTTTCAAAATAAATATAACATCGAATTACACACCATAAAATCTTTATGTAATTGATATCGCCGCTCGTATGTACGTACGGCTTACCGTCTCCACGACACGATGAGATTAATTTCCATGTTTACCATTCAATGATGAATATAAAAATATATATTATTTATAAATAATTAATAGACTGGAGATATATAGATGTGTGTGCGTGTGTACATACATATATATTATTCAGTTATTTCTGTTCAGTACGATATGAAAACGGAAAAATCACTTATGCATATGTACGGTCTACTATCTCCATAAATGGTGTTTTATATTTCATATAACTATATAATATAAATATATATATTATAAATATATATGATATATAAATCATGTCTTATATTCCGGATGTGTTTAAATCATTATCTAAATGAAAAGATCAAGAATAACAAGTTAAAACACGTACGATAAATAATGTGATTATTACTCGAAATGTTTTTTTAACAAGGAAATGATTATTTAATTTATTGTATAATGTCACTAATTAATGATTAATGATATAAAAAGTATGAATATGGTTCTATTATAATTTAATAACATAGTATGGTGATTATACAAGAGGTCAAATGTACCCTTGACCAATGGAACGTGCAAGGTAAGTGTTAATTCTTCAATTTCGTTATTATCCGATACTATTTATGTTAAAGGTTTTTCTAATATATTTTTATTATCTGGGACCATGATTCATAAAAGAAATATCAAAATTATTATTTTAAAGTACCCTTTGACTAGATCATCATTTTTTATGTTTCAAATATTTATTCTTCTAAATAATTCTCATTAATTTCCATGTTTTCAGAATATTATTAAGGATTTATTTATAAAAATATGATTGTTTTAAAAATTTAATACCATTCAAATGTTCCAAAGATGTATGAGACTCTATTATTCAAAAATATCTTTTAAATTAATTCCTTTATAAATGTGAGAATATTAAATGATTTCACAAAAACGGATATCTCTCTCAAAAATATTTACTGATCATTTTTAACAATGTCAACATCCTATACTGAATGTTATTCTTGATTAAAGATAATTTATTATAAAACAATATTCCTTGTTTTATTGAATGTGTTATCATATGTTTTTATTAGGGTGTTCTATTTTTTTTACCATTAATTGTTTATGATTGATTTATTGGAATTTGGTATGCTAGTGTTAATACGAATTTTTATGTTATGTTTCAACATTTTCATATGAGAAATGTAGTTGACTTAGAAAATGATGTGTGGAGTCTGCTATATCACCCTTATGCGTCAGTAAGTAACATGAAACTAATTAGTGTCTCAACACTATGTCTTGAAAAAACTTTTATATCTAGTCTTGTCTTGAAGCCTTGAATATGTGGTAATGATTTATAGCATTAGGCATTCATTCATTATGGAATTAATTATTTGATGTGATTATTAAACTAATTGAATATCGATGTGTATGTTTATATGGTAATTCTTGATCTATAATCTACATATTATTTTCATGTTTTGTTGAAAAGGTATGTGTTTTTATTAAATATCTTTCCATAAAATTTTATATCTTCTTTTAAATTATTTACTCTTACTGAGCATTTAACCTCACCCTTTTATTATGTTTTATTTTACCAGGATTTCAGAAATTGTTTTGCGACTAATATGTAGGGTTAATCTTGGGGAATAATGGAATCCTAAATGAATTATTTATGTTGTGATTTATTTTATAATGAGTAATATAACATTCATGTATGTAATCTATTTTCCAAAACAACTAAACAGATCTGTCCATTGGGACTTGATTGCTTGTAATCATGCCAATGTATTATACTAACAAACTGACTCTGAGCATCTGGGGTTGGGGAATTATATTTGGTATCAGATGATGTTTAGAAACCTCTATGTAAATATATTTAGATAAACTCATATTAGTGAACATTTACCTAAGATATGTTTCCAATATTAGTATATAATAACATACTCTAATTTTATTAATTTAGTTATTTGGTTAATTATCCATAAAATACATCCATGTCTAGATAAAAATAAGTTGAGGAGGCTCTGTCACAGACGTAAAACAGAGATGAAACACTAAAAAAGTGTGTAGAGCTGAACCAGGATTTCTTGGTACACAACAATGGGTCTTGATTCACTCTGGGTTACGACACTCATGGGGGATATGCTTACGATAATTCATATTTTATTTACAAGACATTATGAAGGATTTAGGAGTAAATATTTCCCTAATAAAAAGGTTTTTTAATGATTATAGATTATATGAATAATATTTCCAATTTATGTAAGGTATTTTACAAGTTTAGAAATATGAATTATGAGTCATAAACTATCCTAGAGTATGCAATTATTTACAAATGGTGCCCAGTATAAGGAATGAAAACTCTAACAACATGCATGATCCAAAGAGAAAGGAATAATATATCATTAATTGTATTATGCCATAATTTATAAAGGAAATAGTCTCCTACATATTCTCATAATATTATTAAATAATATCATTTTTTAATAAGATATGTAATGAATTATTTGAGTCCTATGACTTTAAATGGAAACTAGAGAATAAAAGAATGGTAGAGAGAATGATGGATAAAGGGAAGAGGGTGATGAATGATTTTCCTATATGTGATAAATGTGGAATGAATAACCTTGGTAAATGCTTTAAGGTAATGAAATTTTGTTATAAGTGAGGTTAAAAATGACACTAAGTACATTATTGAATGTATAATAATAATGTTGCAAATGTTCAATGCTTCATCTGCAAGGAGTTGGGACACTACACGAATCAATGTCCCAATCATCAGAGTATACCCAAAATGCTACTATTTCTAAATAATCATGTTATGATACTAACATAGATGAAGATGAATTTTTAGTGTTATTATGATTTTATTAATTTATAGTTTTATTTGAGTATTTTATTAATGATGTACAAGATATAAGAATTTTAATTTATATAAGTATTGTACATCAGTACGTTTTAATTAAGGATTTGATATTTTATATTACCAATTAATGTGACAAGGTTTCATCTTAAACATTTAGGAAAATATATGGTATGGGGAAACATAACCCAAAATATGTTTCTGAAACCAAAATAATGATTTTGGAATAATAAATAATTGAGTTGTATAATGTAAATTGTATATTATTAAATACATTTGAAATAATTATTTATTTGTTTATTCCATTATTGTTGGAGATTACCACATTTTTTTGGATATAAGGATAATATATAGTATTCTATAAGGAATAATGTAGCAAGAATTCAATCAATAAAGTTTTATGTCAATTCAGTGTGTTACCATGTATTAAAAGAATACATGATGAAGGTACTCATATGTTACTATGTGTAAAAAGATATCTTCATTATGGTTACCTTCCTTATAAAATTTAGACTATGAGTTTGGACATATGTATTTTTGATATGTCTAAATATTTTAATGAATTATTTTGAAATTTGGATTAAATTGTTCAATGTTAAAACATTTCATAATATTTTTTTTATTGTTATAAAAAGGGAAACCTGGAGGTTAGGCGACAACCTGTTGCGTCCGGCAAGGCCACGAGACTTGATATAAGGCCACGGCCTTAAACATTACTTAATATTGAATTAAATTAATAATTCACATTGAGGATCTTTTAATGTTTAGAGTTTTAGAGAATTAGGACATAACTATTACATATCAAAATATTACAAAGTAGAAACTTCTATTAAGTTTCCATAAAATAAAAACTCTTAAAAAGAAACATGTCTAGTTCTATGTTTTAGGTAGCATGACTTTCCCTTGATCCCATCCTTGACCCTATTCCACGTTAAGTCCTGTGAAAAAAATTTCAAAAACTTGGGATGAGCATAAAAAGCTTAGTAAGGGATACACAAAGAATAAAAACTGTTAGTTTTTTAAAACAACAAGTAAACCATGTATACTTTATCAAAGTAATAATTATCACCTTTTCGAAGTAGTAAAAACTCTTCACTGAAAAAAAAAGTTCATTACATACCATTCTGTAACCAAAATATTACCATAAAACCCATATAAAGATCATATAACATATAAAGGTAACTTGGGACATAAACATACTTAAGTGGAATAACCATAAGGTCGACTTCCACACATATCACTTAATGGAATAGCCATTCGGTCAACTTCCATACATACTTAATGGAATAGCCATACGACTGACTTCCATACCCAATGCATTGGAGGTTATAACGTAACCACCCGTCCTGGTATTCATGGCACCACCCGTCATATGGTTTATCACATAACCACCCGTAAAATGTCCAAGTACCATTATAAAATTATAACACATAAAACCAACATAAAGCAATGATAACATTTACACATTTCAATCACAATATATCATTTAAATATACTGACATAACAGAATCTTTTAACAAAACCATTTTCAATACCAAAATACAAAAACATACGTGGTATTTATTTTATTTTAAAAACATTACGACTTGTTGAGGAAGCCAAAGATCAAATAATACCTGCAGCGGCGGAAAAGGTCGTTGTCACCGCGTACGTAAAAATAAACATTCCTTTTTGTAGTTTAGTAAAATGCTTCATACATAAAAGATTCCTTTTGAATAAACGTAAAAGTCAAAGGGCTTTATACACCGTATAAAATAAGGTTATGTATAAAACAAAATATGCCTCAATGAATGGATATTGAGATGAAGTCCCTTACAAAGACGATATCCTTGCATTAAGGATAAATAAATTACATAATTATGTGTGACAAATGAATACACCTAATATGGGTGGATATTATGTGTATAACAATCAGAGGTTATTCACACATATTCACAAAATGACATATTCAAGGAGTACAAGATTATCCCAAAGAATCAAATTTGGGTTAAGAAGTTCCCTTTCTAAAAATTTGACGGCCTAACGGCGTCACTACAAAATTCAGAAAATGATTTGATGAGAGATAAAAAGGGTTATCTCATCACTTGGACATAAAATTTAAATCATTAAGGATATATAATAACATATCCCTACATAATATTATGTGAATTAAAAGACATGACAAAAGAAGTCTTTTACAAAAAGTGGAGGGTGAAAGGTTCCCTTACCGAGATGGGTAACTTTCGAGACATGCACCCCGTGAAAGAAAGACAACACAACATTGATGTAAATACTCATAAATGACAGTATATTACACAATGAGTAAAATAATGGGCAGTACATACACCACTCAATGGAAATTGTGGAAAATGTAGCATAAATCTCACGGGAATAAAAGTGAGATGAAAAATCCCGTACGAAAACCCGGCAGCCTAACAGCGCCACATAAAACATGAAAAAATCGATTGATGAGATCAAATAGGGTCTCTCATCTTATTAACAAAAATTTTACAGAAAGAGGAATATAAAATAACATCCCCCGAAATAACAAAGAGGATCATAAAAGAAGTTACATAAAGGAGAGTACTTAAAAAGAAAGAGAGAGGTTAGATCTCTTATGAAAATTCGGTAGCCTAAAGGCGCCACTCAAAACATCCAAAATGGATTGATGAGATAGAATAGGGGCTCTCATAATATGAACATACAAATTACAGTAAGATTAATATAAAAGAATATCCCAATAATAAGAAAGACGATCTTTAAAAGGAATGACATAAAAGTGTGTACTTAAAAAGAAAGAGAGGAGTAGGATCCCTTACCTCGGGTCCGACTTGACTCGATCGTTCTTTAATCTCCTGAATAATACACTTGAGTTAATTTATACTTCATTAAGAACCTTTTTAAAGTTCATTATTCCTTTTAGATCACTTATTACCATGTCATAGACATTATGTAATCATTTAAGTTAATAATGTTTGTTTTGTCGATACTTGGTTATTAAGTCGAAAGTGGACTTCTTACAATTATATGTTGTTCGTGTGGTCAAAGGTTCATTATATCCAGAATTGTATTCATGATTTATATAACATATATATCATATATATCAAGTATATTCATTCATTTATAATATTACATAACATTTAAAGTTAAGAAATGAAATGCACCGTTCATGGAGTCAGTAAGCCGTACGTACGCATGAATGCTACTTCCATTTCTATTTAATATTAAATGGAATTAAAACATAATGATACATAATAGTATTTTAATTACAGTATGGTATCATATATAATATCATTAAATATATCTTTTATACGTACCACATATGGTATTAACGAATCAAATCACTTTGAGGGGGCGGTAGTCCGCACTTCCTTAAATAAAGATATCGCGTTTACCCATAATGGAAACCATAAAGGAATGCCATTAATGAAAAATACAGAAGCTTAAGTAATACATAAACATATTAGATATCATATATAAATATAGTGTCATCTTAATGGCCACCTTTGAAGGTGTTAGAAGAATATTGAACAATCATCGCTTCAGGAGGCAGAAATTCGTCATCCATGGAAACAGTATGTTCTTTAACCATTAGATGTAGGTGTGTGTAAGTTTAGCTCTAATACTTATTATAAAAACACCCTAGTATATTTATGATACTGTATTTTTTACAAAATAAATTAATAAAAAGAGTTTAGGTGGTTGGAGAAGAAAAATAAAACAAAAGAGCACAAGTGAAGACATTACCTTAAAATCGGGTAACTTCCTTTGATTTGAGCTCAAAGGCTTCCTTGGAAAGGATTCTGCCCAAAGTGAGGCTTCAAGGAGTTATAGAGGTATTTGGAGAGATAAAATTGGCAGAGGTTGGCAGAGCCAAAGGCTTGAGATGTGTGGTTAAGGAGGTAGAGGTGGGGGCATTTTATAAGAGGAGAGGATGGGAACTCTTTGAAAGTAAGAAAATGTTACTTTATTTGAAAATGAGTTTCCGATTTAAAAGGTCCCAAATTGATATATTTCGTGGCTAAGGTGATAAGGGTTATAAATACACCCATCCAATAGGTTTTGGACATGTTTAGTTGTTAGATATTACATTATCTTTCCATTTTATTTAAATCGTTAAATAATGAGGTCATCGATGCATCATCATGATGTCATAAATAATTTAATTTATTTAATGTCTAAAAATTATAAAAAAAATACTATGATGTAGTAAATCTTTTTATCTTTCCAATAACTATTTATAGTCAAAAATATGACTTGTATAACCCCATGTAAAAATTGTTTTATTAAAACATCTCATGTTTGTGTCATTTTTACTTTATCATTAAATAAAAAGGTATTTATGTCATTTTCCAACCAAAGTGGCTACATGGGGTCCCCAAGTTTACCCATGGATTATCTTGGTTGACCATGACACATCCAATGAGGTTTGGATATGTGTATAGGTCATTTCATTTTATTAAAACATTATTCTTACCTTAAACTACACTAATTACCTCTAATCGCGATTAAAAACATAATAAGTTACTATTCACCAAAACAATTATTTTAATCCCATTGAACCACATTTTGCTTCTTAATGAAAACCATGTATGTCGGATTTTTGAAATTCAAAACACAAAGGTGGAAAAATTTCATTTAAACGGAAAATCAGTTTTTATAAGTACCACTTAGTGGTTTCACTATTCATCAAAAATTGACGTTTTTCAGAAAATTACCAAAAATTCACCCTAAGCTATTTTTGATATTCTGAATTCAAAAATGATGTATATTTTACAAAATTAAAAACATATAACTTTAATTAATTAATTTAATAATTAATTCCATCTGTCAAAACAAATAGCGTGTTTTTATGAAACAAAAAATATCAAAAGATTGACACTAGTTTAAGTCTTATTTCAAAGTGAGATTAATTCCATCGACCACTATTGGATTAAATGGTAAAAATATATTATAATTTCACTTTAAAACTAAATCAAAAGATAATCTAATCATATAAATAAATTATATTAAAAAGAGGTTTTAAATTATAATACAACATTTTTCACTATTCTTTAAAAATTGAACTTTTTCGGAAAAATACCAAAAATTTACACAAAGTAAATTTTGATGTCCCGATTCTAAAGAAGAATTTTATTTTGTCAAATATAACATATAAAATTTTCAAAAAGTGTATTTAAAAGAGGTTTGCCATCAAAAGGCAGTTAATCGACCTTTTAAAGAATATTAGAATGTCTACGCTTAAAATTGGATTCATTCTCATTTTTAATCCTCTAACATTTATTGTAAAAAGTAAAAATATTTGACAAACATATATAATCATTTTTTAGTTAGTTCTGTTCATTCCCTCCATTACAACGGCTAGGCATTAACTACCATTTAAAATAATATTATTTTACTATTAGAGTGCAACGTATGATTCCTAAGAAACTCGTTGTTTCGTATTGGGTATGCCATCAAGAATATAATCCCCTTTAAAGTAATATTAACATCTGATTCACAAATATGGATAAATATAAAGATGTCATATTCTTTATTTACCTGGGGTGTTACATGCTTCCCACCTTTTGGGAATTATGTCCTTGGAATTTTAAAATTGGGCTTGGAAACATCCTTGAAAGTCCCAAATCGGAACAAGAGTCGGTAAAACAATCACTTTAAAATAAATAAAGATAAGTAAAAAGGTCACCCAAGTTAACCCATACTAGGATTCCAAGTATGAAAATATGGACATGGAGGAAAAAACAATGGGTCATCTTCTGATGGAGAGTGATAGAAAACATGTTTAGGAGAAATTTAACCAAAATAAAATCACAAATTTATGATGGAATAAACGGTATTCGATTCCCCAGTAGGAAAAGTTAGTAGAAAAAATTTTTTAAAGTTAATTTTTATTGAGGAATTTATTCATAAGGAAACATAATCACTTATCATGTTGACTTTCAAGTTTTTCTCCAAAAAACGAGTATTTAGGAAGACTTGTTCACATTAAGAGTACTATAATCAACTTCTAGAGAATCACCGAATCCACAAAAGAGAACTATATACATCCCATGTCTTTAGACCAAAACCAAAACCAAAAAGGGTAGTACAAGATCAGATAATCCAGAAAAGGATAACCCCTTATAAAATGAAAATCTATTCTTAATCTCCAAAATTTGTCCAACAAACCCCAAAGTTCAACGAGGACCATTCGATAATCAATTTGTCCCTAAAATTCTTCAAAGTAAACCAAACTAAGATTGAAACCCAAATAGTTGAGGGATTTAGTCACATATTCTACCAAGTTAAATCGTAACATTTATCTCCAAACAACATCAGTTGCTCTTAATGTATCGTATTGAAAAGTAAATAACCTAATCACATATCCCCCATGATAGGTTAATAAATATCCATATATAACCCAAAATCAACTTACTCTTAACTCATAAAATCATCTAACTAAAAATAATCAGTCCAACTAACCAGGGACTTCACGTAGTCTAGTGGTAGGTGATAAATACCAGTTGCACTTTGGTTGTGGGTTCGATTCCCGCAGCTTTGTCCGACGCGACGGGTTGTCACATGGTCTGCGTGTTGTCCTTTTTCCAAAATTTTATAATTCTCAAATAATTCCCCAAAAAGAGATAAAATCATCAAAAATAACCATAAAATAATTTAACCTCAATTTTATCTCATGCCTTTCACTTCTATCATAACATATAGTAACCCATAATTACCTCAAAAGTAAGGATCATATAAACTCTAATGGTTACCTTTATAATTATTACATGAACATCCACATCGATTGGTCATCTCATACATGATGCATTACAGAACATACCAAGGTTCAAGTGGTTGATCATGACTCCTTGATAGTTGGTTTAGAACAACTATGTGTTTCCTCATTGAATCCTCCATTTTATCTAGTATCTTAAACAGAGAACCACCACAATTTCCTTCAAACATGTTGTCTCTTTGGTGCCTGCTAGATCCATCCATTCACTAAAAAAAGAAAGGTCAGTGTGAGTATATCAACATAACCATCATGTACTAATGAGTGAGATAAACACTAAGATACACTTACTCATTCACTTTATCTAAAAACTATGACATTTTCTAAAATCCTAGCCAATATGGTAATGTCACTTATGCTTAAAGAATACCCTAACCTCTAAAGTTATCTAAACCGACCTCTGATACCAACTATAAGGCCTCGGCCTTAAACCTTACTTAATATTTAATTAAATGAATAATTCACATTGAGGATCTTTTCAGGTTTAGAGTTTTAGAGAATTAGGACATAACTATTACATCTCAAAATTTTACAAAGTAGAAACTTCTACTAAGTTTCCATAAAATAAAAACTCTTAAAAAGAAACATGTCTAGATCCATGTTTTAGGTAGCATGACTTTCCCTTGATCCCATCCTTGACCCTATTCCACGTTAAGTCCTATGAAAAAAATTTCAAAAACTTGGGATGAGTATAAAAATCTTATTAAGGGTTACACAAAGAATGAAAACTGTTAGTTTTTCAAAACAACAAGTAAACCATGTATACTTTATCAAAGTAATACTTTTCACCTTTTCGAAGTTGTAAAAACTCTTCACTGAAAAGAAAGTTCATTACATACCATTCTGTAACCAAAATATTACCATAAAACCCATATAAAGATCACATAACATGTAAAGGTAACATGGTACATAAACATACATAAGTGGAATAACCATAAGGTCGACTTGCACACATATCACATAATGGAATAACCAATCGTCCAACATCCATACATACTTAATGGTATACCCATACGGCCGACTTCCATACCCAATGCATTGGAGGTTATAACGTAACCACCCGTCCTGGTATTCACGGCACCACCCATCATATGGTTTATCACGTTACCACCTGTAAAATGTCCATGTACTATTATAAAATTATAACATATAAAACCAACATAAAGGAATGATAACATTTCCACATTTCAATCAAAATATATCATTTAAATATATTGACATAATAGAATCCTTTATCAAAACCATTTTCAATACCAAAATACAAAAATATACTTGGTATTTATTTTATTTTAAAAACATTATGGCTTGTTGAGGAATCCAAAGATCAAATAATACATGCGGCGGTGGAAAAGGTCGTTTTCACCGCGTACGTAAAAATAAACATTCCTTTTTGTCATTTAGTAAAACTCTTCATAGATAAAAGATTCCTTTTCAATAAAATTAAAAGTTAAAGGGGTTTATACACCATATAAAAGAACGTTATGTATAAAACAAAATATGCCTCAATGAATGGAGATTGAGACGAAGTCCCTTACAAAGACGATATCCTTGGTTTACGGATAAATCAATTACATAATTATGTGTGACAAACGAATACACCCAATATAAGTGGATATTAAGTGTAAAAAAATCATAGGTTATTCACACATATTCATATAATGACATATTCAAGGAGTACAAGATTATCCCAAAGAATCAAATTTGGGTTAAGAAGTTCCCTTGCAAAAATTCGACGGCCTAACGGCGTCACTACAAAATTCAGAAAATGAGTTGATGAGAGATAAAAAGGTGTATCTGATCACTAGGAAATAAAAGTTAAATCAATAAGGATATAGAAGAACATATCCCTACATAATATTATGTGATTTAAAAGACATAACAAATGAAGTCTTTTACAAAATGAGGAGGGTGAAAGATTTCCTTACCGACATGGGTATCTTTCGAGACATGAACCCCGTGAAAGAAGGACAGTACAACATTGATGTAAATACTCATAAATGACAGTATATTACACAATCATTAAAATAATGGGCAGTACATACACCACTCAATGGAAATTTTGGCAAATGTAGCATAAATCTCACGGGAATAAAAGTGTGATGAAAAATCCCTTACGAAAACTCGGCAGCCTAACGGCGGCACATAAAACTTACAAAAATGGATTGATTAGATCAAATAGGGTCTCTCATCATATTAACATAAAGTTTATATAAAAAGGATTATAAAATATCATCCCCCAACATAACAAAGAGGAGCTTAAAATAAGTGACATAAAGGAGAGTACTTAAAAATAAAGAGAGAGTTTAGATCTCTTACGAAAATTCGGCAGCCTAACGGCACAACTCAAAACATCCAAAATGGATTGATGAGAGAGAATAGGGTCTCTAATCATATGAACATAGAAATCACAGTAAGAGTAATATAAAATAACATCCCAATAACCAGAAAGACGAGCTTTAAAAGGAATGACATAAAAAGTGTACTTAAAAAGAAAGAGAGGAGTAGGATCCCTTACCTTGGGTCCGACATGACTCGATCGTTCATTAATCTCATGAATAATAAACATGAGTTAATTTATAATTCATTAAGAACATTTTTAAAGTTCATTATTCCTTTTATATCACTTATTACCATGTCATAGACATTATTTAAACATTTAAGTTAATAATGTTTGTTTTGTCGATACTCGGTTCTTAAGTTGAAAGTGGACTTCTTACAATTACATGTTGTTTGTGTGGTCAAAGGTTCATTATATACAGAATGGTATTCATGATTTATATATCATATATATCATATATATCCAGTATATTCATGCATTTATAATATTACATAACATTTAGAGTTAAGAAATGAAATGCATCGTTCATGGAGACAGTAAGCCGTACGTACGCATGAACGCTACTTCCATTTCTATTTCATATTTAATGGAATTAAAACATAATGATACATAATAGTATTTTAATTCCAGTATGTTATCATATATAATATCATTAAATATATCCTTTATACATTCCACATATGTTATTAACGAATCAAATCACTTTGAGGGGGTGATAGTCCACACTTCCTTAAATGAAGATATCGCGTTTACCCATAATGGAAACCATAAAGGTATGAAATAAATGAAAAATACATAAGCATAAGTAAAACATAAACATATTATATATCATATATAAATATAGTGTCATCTTAATGGCCACCTTTGAAGGATTTAGAAGAATGTTGAACAATCATCGTTTCGGGAGGCAGAAATTCCCCATCAACAGAAACAGTATGTTATTTAACCATTAGATGTAGGTGTGTGTAACTGTAGCTCGAATACTTATTATAACAACATACTAGTATATTTAAGATACTGTATTTTTTACAAAATAAATGAATAAAAATATTTTAGGGGGTTGGAGAAGAAAAATAAAACAAAAGAACACAAGTGAAGACATTACCTTTAAAACCAGTAACTTCCATTGATTTGAGCTCAAAGGCTTCCTTGGAAAGGATTCTGCCCAAAGTGAGGCTTCAAGGAGTTAGAGAGGGATTTGGAGAGATGAAATTGGCAGAGGTTGTCCGAGCCAAAGGCTTGAGATGTGTGGGTAAGGAGGTAGAGGTCGGGGCCTTTTATAAGAGGAGAGGAGGGGCACTCTTGGAATGTAAGCAAATGTTACTTTATTTGAAAATGCGTTTCGAATTTAAAAAGTCCCAAATTGATATAATTAGTGGATAAGTTGATAAGGGTTCTAAATCCACCCATAAAATATGTTTTTGACATGTTTAGGTCTTAGATATTACATTATCTCTCCATTTTATTTAAATTGTTAAATAATGAGGTCATCGTTGCATCATCATGATGTCATAAATAATTTAATTTATATAATGTCTAAAAATTATAAAAAAAATACTATGATGTAGTAAATCTTTTTATCTTTCCAATTAATATTTATAGTAAAATATCTGACTTGTATAACCCCATGTAAAAATTGTTTTAGTAAAACATTTCATTTTTTGTCATTTTTACTTTATCATTAAAGAAAAAGGTATTTATGTCATTTTCCAACCAAAGTGCCTCCATGGGGTCCCCAAGTTTACCCATGGATTTTCATGGTCGGCCATGACACATCCAATGAGGGTAGTACATGTTTCTTGGTCATTTAATTTTATTAAAACATTATTTTTACCTTAAACTACACTAATTACCTCTAATCGCGATAAAAAACTTAATAAGTTACTATTCACCAAAAAAATTATTTTAATCCCATTGAACCACATTTTACTTCTTAATGACAACCATTTATGTCGGATTTTTGAAATTAAAAACACAAAGGTGGCAAAATTTCATTTAAACGGAAAATCAGTTTTTATAAGTATCACTTAGTGGATTCACTATTCATCAAAATTGACGTTTTTCGGAAAATTACCAAAAATTCATCCTAAGCTATATTTGATATTCCGAATTCAAAAATGATGTCTATTTTAAAAAATTCAAAACATATAAGTTTCATTAATTAATTTAATAATTAATTCCCGCTTTCAAAACAAATAGCGTGTTTTTATGAAACAAAAAGTATCAAAAGATTTACACTAGTTTAAGTCTGATTTCAATGTGAAATTAATTCCATCGACCACTATTGGATTAAATGGTGAAAATATATTCTAATTTCACTTTAAAAATAATTCAAAATATATTATAATCATATAAATAAATTAGATTAAAAAGTGCTTTTTAATTAAAATACCACATTTTTCACTATTCATTAAAAATTGAACTTTTTTGGAAAAATACCAAAAAATTACACAAAGTAAATTTTTATGACCCGATTCTAAAGAAGAATTTTATTTTGTCAAATATATCACATAAAATTGTCAAAAAAGTGGATTTTAAAGAGGTTCACCATCAAAAGGCGGTTAATCGACCTTTTAAAGAATATTAGAATGTTTACGCTTAAAATTGGATTTATTCGCATTTTTAATCCTCTTTCATTTATTGTAAAAAGTAAATATATTTAAAAATAATAATAATTTTGTATTTAGTTATGTTCATTCCTTCCATTACAACGGCTAGGCGTTAACTACCATTTAAAATAATATTATTTTACTATTAGAGTGCAACGTAAGATTCCTAAGAAACTCGTTGTTGCGTATTGGGTACGCCATCAAGCATAACATCCCCATTAATGTAATATTAATATTTGATTCACAAATATGGATAAATATAAAGATGTAATATTATTTATTTACCTGGGGCGTTACACTTGAACCCACAACAACAGGGCGACAAGGGTGCATCACCTACCACTGGCCTACATGATATCCAGGTTTGTAAAATGTAGTGTTTTATATAGTCTAGAAAATAAATTACGAAATCATAATTTTTGGAACCATAAATGATAATTATAAATTGAATATTTTTGAATTCTATTATCATTTGGAGTGATAGATGAGTTTGGGGTAGTAATTAGTTGAAGGATGAAATTCTACTTATCAAATATATTTTTTCCGATTATTATATAAATAAATTAGTTCTAAAAAATTAGGGAAGGGATATTAAAAAAAAGTGTTATCCTAATACATTATCTTTTGATCAACCGATGATATTTCAAATCATCATAGATTGATGGGTTTGGGACCCTCAATTTTATACTTATTTATCATTGATGACCTCTATAAGGCCCCAGCCTTAAACCTTACTTAATCTTGAGTTATTACAAGATTACACATTGAGGGTATTTTCACATAACGCCCCGACCCCAGTTACCTAGAGTCGGTGCATTATTGCGTAACATTGGAATGATCAGAAAAGATCAAGTCTCGAAATACCGATTAGTTTAGTAGCATTGGAAACACTAGATACATTCCTAAATGTTACATTACATCATAAAGTGAAATACTACAATAACAAAGTTTCTATAGTCCACACTCATATCCCTTTCTGAATATCCCTACAGGTCATTCATAAAATATTTCTTCACATCCTGGAAAATATTAAAACATTGAAAGGGGTGAGCTCAGATGCTCAGTAAGGATAACAATATTGTGGAAGCTTTCGAAAATAAACATTAACATTTAAGGCAATGTATAACTAAAACAAAAGCCTTTTTAAACATTAACTCCAGCATAATACGGAAAAAATAAATTTTTATAATTCCATTTACTTACTCACATGGATATTCTACTAGCCGAATAATCACATGCAATATCAATTACCACTTTCATAATGATGGAATGCATAATGCCAGACTATCATAACCACGTAGCAAAGGCCTTGTGCCAAGACCACAAATAAGATTTTGTCAAGGCCTCGTGCCAAGACACTAGTTTTTCTCATGAGACCTATCAATGCATCGAGGAGCTATAGCGGGATCCACCCGTCACTTATTAAGTCCAATACATTCCTCATATGAACAGGTATAAACATATCATAAACCACAACATAATTGTATCACATAAAACATGCATAAAGGAAACATAAGATTCCCACACTTCAATCACAAGATATCAATACAACACATTGATGTAAGAAAAACTTTATCAAAACCATTTTCAATACCAAAACAAAAGAAAAGTAAAACATTGTATTTATTTTTCTTTTTTTAAAAAAATTATGGCTTGTAGAGGAAGCCGAAACCCAAATAATGGCCATGGAGGAAGAGAAGTCGTTGTCGCCGCATACGTACGACAAGAAAAACATTCCTTTTTGTCATTTAGTAAAACACTTCGTATAAAAAGATTCCTTTTGAATAAACGTAAAAGTCAAAGGGGTTTATACACCGTATAAAGGAAAGTTGTGTATAAAACCAAATATGCCTCAATGAAAGGAGATTGAGAAGAAGTCCTTACAAAGATCATTTTTAAAATAAAATTGATCTATTATGTGTATTCACTATAAGTACACATAAAGAAAGTACAAATACAAGATATGACATAATAATATCATGACATAATATGAAAGTAGGAGATTAACCTAAAAATGGAAATTGGGTTAAGAAATTCCCTTACCTTGTGTCCGACTTGACTCGATCGTTATTTAACCTCCTGAATAATAAAATAGAGTTAATTCATATTTAGTTAAGAACCTTTTTCATGTTAATTATTCCTTTTATATCACTTATTACCATGTAACGAACATTATGTAATTATTTAAGTTTATAACGGTCGTTTTGGTGATCTTAGGTACCTGAGTCAAAAATAAACATATTATAATTACACTTTGTTCATGTGGTAAAATATCCATTATATACATAATTATATTCATGATTTATACATCATATACATCATATATATCCATTATATACGTTCATTTATAATATTACATAACATTTAGAGGTAAGAAATGAAATGCACCGTTCATGGAGACGGTAAGTCGTACGTACGCATGAACGCTACTTTCATTTCTATTTCTTATTTAATGGAATGAATTTATAATTATATAAAGGTATAATATAATTACAGTATAATATAATGTATAATACCATTTACTCCATCCTTTATACATCCCACATATGGCATTAACGATTCAAATCACTTTGTGGGGGCGGTAGTCCGCACTTCCTAAAATGAAATTACCGCGTTTACCCATAATGGAAATCATAAAGTGTTCCATAAATGAGAAATACAGAAGCATAAGGAAAACATAAACATAAAATATATATCATATATGAAAATAGTGTCATCAAAATGGCCACCATTAGAGGTGTTAAAATAATATTGAACAATCATCGTTTCGTGAGGCAGTATTTCGCCACCCACAGAAATAGTATGTTCTTTAACCATTAGACGAAGGTGTGTGTAAGTGTAAACAAAATACATATCATAACAAAATCCTAGTATATTTTAGATACTGGTTTTGTAACAAAATAAATGAATAAAAAGAGTTTAAGGGGTTGGAGAAGCAAAAAAAAAAAGAAAACAACATAAGAGAAGACATTACCTTAAAATCGGGTAACTCTTTTGATTTGAACCAAAGGCTTCCTTGGGAAGACTTCTGAACAAGTTGAGGCTTCTAGGAGTAAGGGAGGGAAGTTGGGAGAGTATTTGGGCAGAGGTTGGCCGAGCCAAACGGCTTGGAAGGTGTGAATAAGGTGGTAGTGGTGGGGACCTTTTATAAGAGGAGAGGAGGGGTACACTTGGAACTCATGAAATGTTACATTACTATGATATGCTTTTCGGATTCTAAAGCTCCCACAATGATATATTTCTAGGCTATGGTGATAAGGGTTCGAAATATTTTCATCCAATAGGCTTTGGACAAGTTTAATGCTTAGCTTTTACATTATCCTTCCATTTTATTAAAATCGTTAATTAATGAGGTAATCGTTGCATCACCATGGTGTCATAAATAATTTAATTTATTTAATGTATAAAAATTATAAAAAAACTTCATGATGTAGGAAATATTTTTATCTTTATAATGAAAATTTATAGTAAAAAATATGACTTGTATAACCCCATTTAAATGTTTTTTTAGTAAAACAACTTATGTTTATGACAGTTTTATTTTTTACTTTAAATAAAAAGTTATTTTTGTCATTTTCCGACCAACGTGGCTCCATGGGGTCCTCAAGTTGACCCATGGATTTTCATGGTCATCCATAACACATAAAATAGGGGTAGAACAAGTGTAAAGGTATTTTCATATTTTTATAATATCATTTTTACCTTAACTTTCACTAATTACCTTTAATCGTGATTAATTAAACATAAAAGTTACTATTCACCAAAAATTATTTTCATCCCATTGAACCATATTTTACATCCTAATGACAATAGTGTATGTGGGATTTTTGAAAATCAAATCACAGAAGTGGTAATATTTCATTTAAATGAGAAATCAGTTATTTAACTACCACTTAGTGGTTTCACTATTCATCAAAAATTGAAGTTTTTCAGAACAATGCCAAAATTTCACTCTAAGATATAATTGATATTCCGAATTCAAAAATGATGTCTATTTTACAAAATTCCAAAAATATAAGTTTCATTAATTAATTTTATAATTAATTTCCGCTGTCACAACAAATAGCGTGTTTTTAAGAAACAATATATATCAAAAGATTGACAATTGTTTATGTCCAATTTCAAAGTGAAATTAATTATAATGAACACCATTGGATAAAATGGTAAAAATATATTCTAATTATACTTTAAAACCACTCAATAGTATAACTTATCACTATAAATTATTTTGATCAAAAAAGTTGTTTTTAGTATTTTTCACTATTCATAAAAAAAAGAAGTTCTCAGAAAATTACAAAAAATTCATCTTATGATAATTTTGATATTACGAATACAAAAATGAAGTCCATATTGAAATATAAGATTTCCATAATTTTAAAAAGTGGGTATTACTATTCATAACGGCTACTTTGATTAGTCGCGGTGTGTTAGAACTCGAACTTGTGTACAATAAAATCTACTGTATTATTGAATGCGAAGTGTATAGTGGATGCTCAGGGTGTTACATTCTCCCCTCCTTCAATAAATTGTGTCCTTGCAATTTGAAAATGTTCTTCGAAAGTAAAAGGTTGAAAATAGAAAATACCTTTGTGGAAAACCCACATCAGAAATAGGGTTAATAAGAATATAACCTTAAAATAAAGAAAGAGAAGTACAAAGGTCACCCAAGATAGCCCATACTAGGATTCAATGAGAATATAGATATGGAGGAGAAACAGACCATCAAGTTCTGATGAAGAGTTGTAGAAAACAGGATTAAGATAATGTTAACCATAAGAAAATCACAAACTTGTGATTGGTTAAACAGTCATTGAATCCCCAGTTGGAGAAGTTAACAGACAACATTTTTGTTTTAAGTTACCTTTCATAAAGTTGAGGAATTTATTTAAGAGATTTACTAAGAACATATGGAAATATACTTACTTGTCATGTAGGCTTTCATTATTTAATAAATTTTTACCACGAACCCATCTTTCACTCCAAAAGGTAATAGATTTAAAAAAATATTATATTTATCCTAATCTTACAAAGTTAAAAATATTAAAAAAGACCATTTAAATTAGGAAAACTATTTTTTAATAACCAGGGACTTCTTGTAGGCTAGTGGTAGATAATAAAGGCCTATCAAACTATGGTTGTGGGTTCGAATCCTGCAGCTTTGTCCGACGCGATGGGTTATGCCCCACCCTGCAGGTTGTTCTTTTCCGAAAACAATAGTATTATAATATTCCAAAAATAATCTTTATAAATGTTTTAACAATACTATCCAAAGATCAACGTAATCCATTCTATCCTTTATAGTTATCCAAAATACCTCCGTCCAGACTTTATCTAAAATGTCCTTAAATTCCAAAATCATTTGCAACATCAGATTCCCCAAACAATGTAAAGTTTCTCTTATTTTCACATACTAAAAATATGATTACTTTCATCATATTAAAACCTTAATTAAAAAAAAGTACTGTAGTAAAATCCTTATATATATCACATTATTATTATAACCAGAATATAATCCGTGAGTCCAAAAGCCCCAATACATTAATTATTCCACTTCAACTGTAGTAACAGCATAAGATTGTCCTTGATCCCTTGGAATTTTCTGAGGTAAGTTTCCCTGACGCTTAGGAAATTAATTTGCATAATGCCCCATTTCCCTACAATTGTAGCATTCGACATTAATAGCCTCTTTCTTCCCTTGCAATCACGTGCCTGATGACCTTTTTCTCCACATTTGTAACAAACTCTCATTCCCTTTAGGCAAGTACCAGGGTGATTCTTCCCACAATTATCACATAATGGAAAATCCTTCTTTCCATTTTTCCCTTTACTTGTCTCTTGTTCCACCGTTCTCTTCTTCTCTTGCTTTACTTTATTGTCATAAGATTTAGAGAATTCCTTTTCTGTCTTGATAGGACACATGACTATATCTTTGTACGTTGAGAAATATTGTGATACTAAAGCTCGATGGAGAAATGGTTTTAACCCATCAATGAAACGATCAATCTTACTTCTTGGGTTACATATATAATCTGCAGCATGCCTTGCTAACCTTTTAAAGTTAGCCTCATACTTTGCGACATTCTCATCCTCCTTCTGCCTCAGACTCAGAAATTGCCTGTCCATATCTGCTCGATGGTCATGTGGAAAGTATTTTTCTTAGAAAATATCTTTGAACTCTCTCCATTCCATATTTGATACTTCTTCAACTTCCTTTGTGTTTTGAATCAGCGACCACCATTGATCGGTATCTCCAGTGAGGCGGTAGACTTCCATGATAACCTTCTCCCTTTCGCTACTCCCCAAGGCATGGAATATTTTCTCTAAGAAGTTTACCCATTTCTCAGCTACTAATGGATTTGTAACCCCATTAAATGTTGGTGGTTGTTGCCTCATGAAGCGGTCTAACATTGATCCACCACGTTGCGGATCAGGGTGCTCCATACGAGTAAGGTTATTATTCATAACCTGAGTGAGTTGTCCCAGTATGGTAATAAGTAGATCAGCACCAGTTGTATCTCCAGATCCACAATAATTATCCTGAGCAGGAGGGAAATCCCTACATAATGTGCATGCATTGATAAGGTTTCCATTCCTTCCACTAGGCGCCATTTCTAAACAATGGCATAAACTAGATTAGTTTATTAATCAAAATATATAATTCCATACTTGTAAAATACTTAACATAAATTGAACTATTTATAGATACAATCCATAATCATAAAAAAAGTTTTCTTTGAGGAATTATATACTCATAACCCTTCATAGTGGTTTGTAACGAAAATGAGAATTATCCTAAGCATATCCCCTGGGAGTGTCGTCACCAAGAGTGCAGTAAGGCCCATTTTCGTGCACCAGTTCCCATTCGAGTTTATCTCACTGCGGTGTTTTCGGGTTTTACCCCTAGGTACATCTGTGCCAGAGCCGCCTCTACCTGCTCGTATCAAGACAGGGATGTATTTCTCGGAAAACTCACAAATTCTCTAAAACAACAAAATTCTAGGAAGTTCTTCTATACAAATCCTCAAAGTCTATCTTTGGGCTATGTGATCTAATTAGATTTTATCTAAATCTATCTTCCTAGGTTACTACTAACCTCCCTCTGATACCAACAGTAACGCCCCGACCCTAGTTACCCAGAGTCGGTGCATTATTGCGTAACATTGGCATGATCACAAAAGATCAAGTCTATAAATACTGATTAGTTTAGTAGCCTTGGAAACACTAGATACATTCATAAATGTTACATTACATCATAAAGTGAAATATTACAATAACAAAGTCTCCATAGTCCACACTCATATCCCTTTCTGACTATCCCTGCAGGTCATTCATAAAATACTTCTTCACATCCTGGAAAATATTAAAACATTGAAAGGGGGGAGCTCAGATGCTCAGTAAGGATAACAATATTGCGGAAGCTTTCGAAAATAAACATTAACATTTAAGGCAATGTATAACTAAAACAAAAGACATTTTAAACTTTAACTCTAGCATAATACAGCAAAAATAAAATTAAATAATGTCACTTACTTACTCACATGGATATTCTACTAGCTGAATAATCACATTCAATATCAACAACCACTTTCATAATGATGGAATGCATAATGCCAGACTATCATAACCACGTAGCCAAGGCCTCGTGCCAAGACCACAAATAAGATTTTGTCAAGGCCTCGTGCCAAGACAATAGTTTGTCTCATGAGACCTACCGATGCATCGAAGAGCAATAGTGGGCTCCACCCATCACTTATTAAGTCCAATGCATTCCTCATATGAACAGGTTTAAACATATCATAAACAAAAACATAATTGTATCACATAAAACATGCATAAAGGAAACATTAGATTCCCACACTTCAATCACAAGATATCAATACAACACATTGATGTATTAAAAACGTTATCAAAACCATTTTCAATACCAAAAGAAAAGAAAAGTAAAACATGGTATTTATTTTTCTTTTTTAAAGAAATTATGGCCTAGAGAGGAAGCCGAAACCCAAATAATGGCCATGGCAGCGGAGAAGTCGTTGTCACCACATACGTAAGACAAGAAAAACATTCCTTTTTTCGTTTAGTAAAACACTTCGTATAAAAATATTCCATTTCAATAAACGTAAAAGTAAAATGTGTTTATACACTGTATAAAGGAATGTTGTGTATAAAACCAAATATGCCTCAACGAAAGGAGATTGAGACGATGTCCTTACAAAGATCATTTTTAAAATAAAATAGATCTATTATGTGTATTCACTATAAGTACACATAAAGAAAGTACAAATAAAATATATGACATAATAATATCATGACATTATTTAAAAGTAGGAGACTAACCCAAAGAATGGAAATTGGGTTAAGAAATTCCCTTACCTTATGTCCGACTTGACTCGATCGTTCTTTAACCACCTGAATAATAAACTAGAGTTAATTTCTATTTACTTAAGAACCTTTTTGATGTTCATTATTTCTTTTATATCACTTATTACCATTTCATGAACATTATGTAATTATTTAAGTTTATAACGGTCGTTTTGTCGATCTTAGGTACCTGAGTCAAAAATAAACTTCTTATAATTACACTTTGTTCATGTGGTAAAATATACATTATATCCATAATTCTATTCATGATGTATATATCATATACATCATATATATCCATTATATACGTTCATTTATAATATTACATAACATTTAGAGGTAAGAAATGAAATGCACCATAATGGAGACGGTAAGCCATACGTACGCATGAACGCTACTTTCATTTCTATTTCTTATTTAATGGAATGAATTTATAATTATATAAAGGTATAATATAATTCCAGTATAATATATTGTATAATACCATTTACTCCATCTTTTATACATCCAACATATGGCATTAACGATCCAAATCACTTTGAGGGGGCGGTAGTCCGCATTTCCTAAAATAAAATTACCGCGTTTACCCATAATGGAAATCATAAAGTGTGCAATAAATGAGAAATACAGAAGCATAAGGAAAACATAAACATAATATATATATATCATATATAAAAATAGTGTCATCAAAATGGCCACCATTAGAGGTGTTAATAGAATATTGAACAATCATCGTTTCGTGAGGCAGTATTTCGCCACCCACAGAATCTGTATGTTCATTAACCATTAGACGAAGGTGTGTGTAAGTTTAAACCAAATACTTATCATAAAAACATCCTAGTATATTGTAGATACTGGATTTTTTACAAAATAAAGGAATAAAAAGAGTTTAAGGGGTTGGAGAAGCAAAATAAAACAAAACAACATAAGAGAAGACAATACCATAAAATCAGGTAACTCTTTTGATTTGAACCAAAGGCTTCCTTGGGAAGAATTCTGCCCAAGGTGAGGCTTATAAGAGTAAGGGAGGGAATTTGGGAGAGTATTTTTTCAAGAGGTTGGCCGAGCCAAATTGGTTGGAAGGTGTGAATAAGGTGGTAGTGGTGGGGGCCTTTTATAAGAGGAGAGGAGGGGCACTTTTGCAACTCATGAAATGTTACATTATTATGATAGGCCTTTCGGATTATAAAGGTCCCACAATGATATATTTCAAGGATAAGGTGATAAGGGTTAGAAAGATTCCCATCCAATAGGCTTTGGAGAAGTTTAATGCTTAGATTTTACATTATCTTTCCATTTTATTAAAATCATTAATTAATGAGGCAAACGCTGCATCATCATGATGTCATAAATACTTTAATTTATTTAATGTAAAAAAAATATAAACAAACTATCATGATATAGGAAATCTTTTTAGCTTTCTAATGAATATTTATAGTCAAAAATATGACTTGTATAACCCTATTTAAGTTTTTTTAGTAAAACAACTTATGTTTGTGACATTTTTATTTTAACTTTAAATAAAAAGTTATTTATGTCAATTTCCTAGAAAAGTGGCTCCATGGGGTCCACAAGTTGACCCATGGATTTTCATGGTCGGCCATGACACATCCAATAGGGGTAGGACAAGTGTAATGGTCTTTTATGATTTTTATAATATCATTTTTACCTTAAATTTCACTAATTACCTTTAATCGTGATTAATTAAACTTAAAAGTTACTATTCAGCAAAAATTATTTTCATCCCATTGAACCACATTTTACTTCCTAATGAAAACCATGTATGTCAGATTTTTGAAAATCAAATCACAGAAGTGGTAATATTTCATTTAAATTAAAAATCAGTTATTTAACAACCACTTAGTGGTTTCACTATTAATCAAAAATTGAATTTTTTCAGAACAATGCCAAAATTTCACCCTAAGCTATAATTGATATTCCGAATTCAAAAATGATGTCTATTTTAAAAAATTTCAAACATATAAGTTGAACTAATTAATTTTATAATTAATTCCCGCTGTCACAACAAATTGCGTGTTTTTAAAAAACAATATATATCAAATGATTGACAATTGTTTATGTCCAATTTCAAAGTGAAATTATTTCTAATGAACACCATTGGATAAAATGGTTAAAATATATTCTAATTATACTTTAAAACCACTCAATAGTATAATTTATCAATATAAATTATTTTGATCAAAAATTTGTTTTATGTATTTTTCACTATTCATAAAAAATGGAAGTTCTCAGAAAATTACAAAAAATTCATCTTAGAATAATTTCGATATTACGAATACAAAAATGAAGTCCATATTGAAATATAAGATATCCATAATTTTAAAAAGTGGGTATTACTATTCATAACGACTACTTTGATTAGTCGCGGTGTGTTAGAACTCGAACTTGTGTACAATACAATCTATTGTATTATTGAAAGAGAAGCGTATCATGGAATCTCGGGGTGTTACATTTTGGGTTTAGAGTTTTAGAGAATTAGATCATAAAACTTTCATTACATTCCACATATAAACAAAGTGGTTACATAAAGATATTATTCTTCATTCCCATCAATGGAAACATATTTAAAATAAAACATGGATTCTTTCTTGACACTTCCTTGACACTATAATCATATCATGTACCTTTCCCTTGACCTGTGAAAAACATTTCAAAAAAGACTTGGGATGAGCATAAAAAGCTCAGTATGGGTTATATAAAAAATATATGGAAAGGAAACATGAGTTCATATATACATAAGAATGAAACCATACTTTACCCATAAAACATAATCACTATAACATACCTTATCAAATCATGAATAAATCATAGAAATAATAAGACATAAAGGTAACTTGAGGCATTCATAACTTTCTTACGTAGGGAGTAACCCTCTTAGTTACGTTTGGAATACCCATCATAGTATATTCCCTAAATCTCTTCGGAGAAACCTTAATGTTTCACTCCTTCGCGTTACCCAATGCTTTGGAGAGCTATATCGGGCTCACCTGCCCTTAGTTTATTACGGAACCACCCGTCTTCATAATAATTCCCAAGAACCTCAACATAATCAAATCACATAAAACATGCATATAGGAAACATAACATTACCACCTTTCAATCACAAGATATCAATACAACACATTGATATAAAAACATTATGAAAACCATTTTCAATACCAAAACAAAAGAAAAGTAAAACATGGTATTTATTTTTCTTTAAAAAATGGTATGGCTTGTAGAGGAAGCCGAAAATAATATAATCGTCACGGCGGTGGAGAAGTCATTGTCGCCGCATACGTACGAAAAAACATTCCCTTTTGTCGTTTAGTAAAACGCTTCGTATAAAAAATATTCCTTTTGGATAAACGTAAAAGTCAAAGGGGTTTATACACCATATAAAAGAAGTTTGTGTATAAAAAAATATGCCTCAATGAAAGAAGATTGAGAGGAATCCCCATACCTCGGGTCCGACTTGACTCGATCGTTCTTTAATGTGCTGAATAACAAACTTGAGTTAATTTATACATGCTTAAGAACCTTTATTAAGTTCATTATTCATTTTATATCACTTATTTCCATGTCATAAACACTATGTAATTATTTAAGTTAATAACAGTCGTTTTGACGATCCTTGGTACTTGAGTCAAAAATAAACCCTTTATAATTACAAGTTGTTCATGTATCCATTATATCCTGAATTATAATCATGATGTATATATCATATATATCCAGTATATATATGCATTTATAATATTACATAATCATTTAGAGATAAGAAATGAAATGCACCGTTCATGGAGACGGTAAGCCGTACGTATGCATGAACGCTACTTTCATTTCTATTTCGTATTTTATAGAATGGAATCATAATGATATAAAGGTATATTATAATTCCAGTATAATATCATATATAATATCATAGTTCCATCCTTTATAAGTCCCACATATTGTATTTAACGAATCAAATCACTTTGAGGGGGCGGTAGTCCGCACTTCCATAAATGAAGATATCACGTTTACCATAATGGAAACCATAAAGGTATGCCCAAATTGAAAAATACATAAGATTAAGGAAAACATAAACATATTATATATCATATATTAATATTGTAAAATCTTAATGGCCACCTTTGGAGGTGTTAAATGAATATTGTACAATCATCGTTTCGGGAGGCATAAATTCACCATCCATAGAAACAGTATGTCCTTTAACCAGTAGATGTAGGTGTGTATAAGTGTAGATCGAATACATCTTATAAAAACATCCTAGTATATTTAATATACTGGATTTGTTACAAAAGAAATTAAAAAAAATATTTTAGGGGGTTGGAGAAGAAAAATAAAACAAAAGGACTCAAGTGAATACATTACCTTAAAATCAGGTAACTCCCTTTGGTTTGAGCTCAAAGGCTTCCTTGGGAAGACTTCTGCCCAAAGTGAGGCTTTAAGGAATAAGAGAGGGATCTGGAGAGACAAAATGGGCAGGGGTTGGCCGAGCCAAAGGCTTTGGAAGTGTGGGTAAGGAGGTAGAGGTGGGGGCCTTTTATAAGAGGAGAGGAGGGGCACTCTTGAAAAGTAAGGAAATGTTACTTTATTTTCAAATGGGTTTAGGATTTCAAAGGTCCCGCATTGATATAATTCTAGGGTAATGTGATAAGGGTTCGAAATCCACCCGTCCAATAGGTTTTGGACATGTTTGGGTCATATATTTTACATTATCATTTCATTTTATTTAAATCCTTTATTAATGAGGTAATTGCGGCATCATCATGATGTCATAAATAATTTAATTTATATAAAGTCTAAAAATTATGAAAAAAAATAATATGATGTAGGAATGATTTTTATCTTTCCAATGAATATTTATAGTCTAAAATATCATCTATTTAGACAAAATTAAAAATCTTTTAATTGGGTGATACATTCTTGTTATATTTACATTCTTAAAAAAATAAAAAGATAACAAGTCACATTCCACAAAAGTGATTCCATGCGGTCCCCATGTTTGGCACAAGACATCCCAGGGTCAGACATGAGACAACCAGTAGAATTAGGACACATTATGGTGTCATTTTTTTTATTATTATGATATTATTTTATTATCCTTAACTACCCGATTACTCATTAATCAAGATAATTAAAGATAATTACCGTCGTTACAATTCATAATGTAAAAAAATAAAAGAGTCTTTATTACATAATTTGGTCCTTATGATTCCAATTATGTAATCCATTTTACCAAATTCTAAACACATAAATTCCAAAAATTGATTTAAAAATAATTCCCATTGTCAAAACAAATAGCGGGTTTTTTTGAAACAATATCTATGAATAGTTTGGCATTAGTTTATGCCCAATTCCAAAGTGAAATTAATCCTAATGACCACCATTGGATTAAATGGTAAAAATATATTCTAATTTATCTTTAAAACCAATTAAAAATATAATATAATCGTATAAATAAATTATATTAAAAAGCAGTTTTGATGTAAAATGCAGTATTTTTCAGTATTCATTAAAAAATGAACATTGTTAGAAAAACACCGAAAATTCACACAAAGTAAATTTTTATGTCCCAATAATAAATAAAAATTTTATTTTGGCAAACATAGCTTATAAAATTGTCAAATTATTGATTTAAAATTGTTTTCCGTTAAAAGTCAGTAAAACAATCTTTTAAAAATATTAGTGTATTCCATGCTTAAGATTGGATTTATTTTCATTTTAAGCCTCTAAGACACTATCTAATTCACTAATAGACATAGATAAAAATATATATTATTCATTACTTACTTGGGATCTTACATCCTTCCCCCCTTTAGGAAATTGCGTCCCTGCAATTTTGTTACTTATCAAATAAATGGGGGTACTTATCCCTCATTGCATTTTTAGATTCTCATGTTGCCTCTTACATCATGTGGTTTTTCCAAAAAACCATTACCTGATTAATCACCTTATTTCGTAACACTTGCTCCCTGTGGTCAAGAATCTGGAATGATTTTTCCTCATAAGATAGGTTCTCCTCAAGTTGAACTACCTCTGGACTCAAAACATGAGATGGATCTGGCATATACTTTCTCAACATCGAAACGTGAAAAACATTGTGTACCTGAGATAAACTCGGAGGTAAAGCCACCCGGTATAGAACTGATCCAACTCTCTCCAGAATTTCATATGGTCCAATGAACCTTGGACTCAGCTTTCCTTTCTTACCAAATCGCATCACACTTTTTCATGGTGAGACTTTGAGAAAAACATGATCACCTACCTCAAAAGTTAGATCCTTCCTCCCGTTCTCTGCATAACTCTTCTGCCTACTATGAGTTGTTCTCATGTGTTTCTGAATCAGATGAACTTTTTCTGCCATCTCTTCTACCAATTCTAGTCCCATCAACTTCCTTTCACCCACTTCATCCCAGAAAGATGGAGTTCGACACCCCTTCCCATATAACGCCTGAAATGGTTCCATCTGTATACTGAAATGAAAACGGTTATTATATGGAAATTCAACCAAAGAATGATGTTGGTCCCAACTTCCCTGATAATCCATCGAACAAGCTCATAGAATATCCTCCAAGGTCTGAATTGTTCGTTCTGACTGCCCATCCGATTGGGGATGAAATGTTGTACTAAAATTTAATTCAGTACCAAATGACTTCTGAAGGCCTTTCCAAAAGTTAGAAGTAAACCTGGGATCCCAGTCATATAAAATACAGAGAGGAACTCCATGTAACCTGACTATCTCTTTAAGATACAAACGGGAAAGTTGATCTAGGGAAAAATTATCTCGTATAGAAAGGAAATGAGCAGATTTGGTCAAGCGATCAACAATAACCCAGATTGCATTATTACCTCGAGATGTCTTCGGTAATCCCAAAACAAAGTCTATTGATATATTCTCCCATTTCCACTCTAGCACTGGTAAAGGCTGAAGCATCCCTTTCGGTAACTGCTGCTCTGCTTTAACGTGCTGACAAGTCAAACACTTCATAGTAAAATCAGCAATATCTCTTTTCATTCCATCCCACCAGTAATACACCCACAGATCTCTGTACATATTAGTACTGCCAGGATGAACTGAAAACGGAGAACTATGAGCTTCACATAACAACTCTTTCTTCAAATGTGAATCACAAGGCACACTCAATCTCTTCCCAAATCTCAAAACGCAATCATTATCAATGTTGAATTCAAGCAACTTACCTTTCTGAACCAGCTCTACCTTTTTCTGCAACTCACTGTCTTGCTTCTGTGCTTGCTTGATTCAATCTGATAGAGATGATCTCACTGATACCTGAAACAAAACAGAAGGACATCCTTCACTAACAACTTCTATGTCAAAGTTCATCAAATCCTTAACCAAAGGATCAAGTTTCAAACGCAACATCGTTAATGAAGCATTACTTTTTCGAATCAAAGCATCAGAAACTTTATTTGCTGTTCCCGGATGGTAATGAATTGTACAATCATAATCCTTTATTAATTGCAGCCATCTCCTCTGTCTCATGTTCATTTCTTTCTGAGTGAATATATACTTTAATCTTTTGTGATCAGTATATATTTCACACTTTACTCCATACAAATGATGCCTCCAAATTTTTAAAGCAAAAAACAATAGTAGCTAATTCCAAATCATGTGTAGGGTAATTTACCTCATGAGTTTTCAACTGATGTGAAGCATAAGAAATTACCTGATCATTCTGCATAAGGACACAGTCAAGTCCCTTCCACCAAGCATCACTTTATATATCAAACTCACCATTCCTGGATGGTAGTGCCAAAACTGGAGCATTCACCAATCTTATTTTCAATTCCTGAAAACAATCATCACATTCTTTTGTCCAAATAAACATAACACCCTTCTGAGTTAGCTTAGTCATTGGACTAGATAACCGTGAAAAATTTCTAAAGAACCTTCGATAATATCCTGCCAAACCAAGGAAACTACGAATCTCGGTTACATTTGTGGGTCTTGGCCAGTCTTCCACAACTTTTGTTTTTGCTGGATCAACAGTTATCCCATCTTTAGAAACAATGTGACCAAGGAAAGAAATTTGTTGCAACCAAAACTCACACTTGCTGAATTTTCAATACAGTTTCTTTTCTATTAAGGTTTGCAAGATAACCCTTAAATGTATTTCATGATCCTCTTTACTTTTAAAAAACATCAAAATATCATCAATGAAAACCACCACAAACTTATCCAAGAACTCATGGAAATTTTTATTCGTTAAGTCCATGAATACAGTAGGTGCATTGGTTAGCCCAAAAGGCATTACTAAAAATTAATAATGGCCATATCTTCTATGAAACACAGTCTTCGTAACATCTATGTCCTTTACCTTCAGCTGATGGTACCCCGATCTCAGGTCAATCTTTGAAAAATACTGAGCTCCCTGGAGCTGATCAAACAAATCATCGATATGAGGCAAAGGATATTTGTTCTTAACAGTGATATTATTCAAGGCCCTATAATCAATGCAAAGTCTCATTGAGCCATCATTTTTTTAACAAACAAGACAGAAGCACCCCATGGTGATGTGCTAGGTCGAATGAAAACTTTATCTAATAACTCCTGCAATTGATTCTTTAGCTCTAAAAGTTCAACATGAGCCATTCGATAAGGGGTTTTGAAATTGGCTTAGCATCAGGAAGTAAGTCAACAGTAAATTCAACTTCCCGATCTGGTATTATTCTAGGCAACTCATCAGGAAAAACATCAGGATACTCATTTACCACTGGCACATCATTAATCTGAACAGTTCCCTTGTTTTCGACAATATGTGCAAGGTAACATTTATTTTCATCTTTTAAAAGTTTATCAGCCTCTTGATATGTTATCAATAGTAAGGGTTCATTCCTGTACACAAACTGAAAGTCTTTCTGAAAAGAAACTTCTTTATCTCTACAGTAAATCTTAGCATGGTAAATAGATCAAACTCTACTAGAGGTAGAACAATAAGGTTTTCAAGTAGGTTCTTTCCACAGATATGGATAGGAAGATTCTTATAAATTCTATTTGCCTCAACATTTCCCCCAGGTGTTTTCACCGAAATTTCAGGAGTCATTTCTTGATATGGTATTCCCATTTTACTAGAAAAGGTTTCAGAGATGAAAGAATGTGTAGACCCCGAATCAAACAACACACTAGCATAATCTAAAAAGACAAACAAAGTACATGATACAACTTTATTTGATGGCCTGACATCTGTTGAAGTAGTTTCAAAGGATTTCACCACCCCTTTCTTCATGTAGTCTAACTGCTTCCCATCACTCAAACTCTTTTTCAGACACTCATTTTCATAGTGACCCATCCCATTGCATTTAAAACATTTCACTAACTGTAAATCAAATTTGGTCTTACCTTCACCTTGATCATTTTCAGTGTAATCACGTGACTTATGTCCCATCATACCACATCAGTAGCACTTTCCAGAATTCAGAAGACATTCTCCAGCATGCCTTTTGCCACATTTATCACAAACTGGAAACTTAGTTTTCTTACCATCAGACTTTTTTGAAGAATTCGTACCTTTCTCCTGCTACCTCGGTTTCTTCTTCTGTTGGTTGTTATAGAACACTTGATCATCGGAAAACTCCATTTCCACATTCTTAGCACATTGAACAAGCATTTCATAACTTTTAAACTCACGAGAAGCTAATGCCCTTCGATATTTTGGCTTTAATTCTGAGTAAAAATGAATGATTTTACTATCAAGGTCTCGGATAAAATTTGGAGCATACCTTGCCAATCGAGTGAACCTTTCTTCATAGGAAGCCACTGAGTCTTCCTCTTGCCTAAATTCCAAGAATTTCATTTCCATCCTAAGTCGAATAGCCTTAGGAAAATACTTCTCAAAGAAACATACCTTTGAATTCATCCCAGTCAAGAGCATAAATCTCATCGGCGTCCCTGATATTTTCAACCATATACTACCACTGATCTGCCTCACCCTCCAAATGGTAAATAGTAATACTAACTATTTTATTATCTAAACACCCCATGACATCGAAAATATTCTCCAGTGCTTTAATCCACCCTTCAGCTAACACAGGGTCAGATGATCCTTTGAATGATGGGGGATGTTGCCTCATGAAATGTTCCACCACTGACATGTTCCTCTGTGGTTGATCTGGCTGATCTCGTGCATGGATACCACCACCATTTATCTCTTGAGTTAACTGCGCCATTACTGCAACAAACTGTTCAGTTCCAATTCCGACCATCTCGGGATGTAGATTCGGAAGGTTATTTCCTTCTGTATGCCTTCCTAGAACTGCTTCCCTATTTCCTCTACGGAAAACCATTCTGAACAAACATGTATTAGATGAAGCAACATGGTAATCTTCAAATTCTATATCATTTCAAAAAAAATATTTTTGGATAATCATTTAATAGAATTCTAACTCCTAAAGTTATCTAAACCGACCTCTGATACCAACTATAAGGCCCCAGCCTTAAACCTTACTTAATCTAGAGTTATTACAAGATTACACCTTGAGAATCTTTTCGGGTTTAGAGTTTTAGAGAATTAGATCATAAAACTTGCATTACATTCCACATAAAACAAAGTGGTTACATAAAGATAGTATTCTTCATTACCATCAATGGAAACATATATAAAATAAAACATGGATTCTTTCTTGACACTTCCATGACACTATCATCATATCATGTACCTTTCCCTTGACCTGTGAAAAACATTTCAAAAAAGACTTGGGATGAGCATAAAAAGCTCAGTATGGTTTATATAAAAAAAATATGCAAAGGAAACATGAGTTCATATATACATAAGAATGAAATCATACTTTACCCATAAAACATAAGCACTTTAACATACCTCATCAAATCATGAATAAATCATAGAAATCATAAGACATAAAGGTAACTTGAGGCATTCATAACATTCTTACGTAGGGAGTAACCCTTTTGGCTACGTTTGGAATACCCATCACAGTATATTCCCTAAATCGCTTCGGAGAAACCATAACGTTTCACTTCTTCACGTTACCCAATGCATTGGAGAGCTATATCGGGCTCACCCGCCCTTAGTTTATCATGGAACCACCCGTCTTCATAATAATGCCCAATAACCTCAACATAATCGTATCACATAAAACATGCATATAGGAAACATAAAATTTCCACCTTTCAATCACAAGATATCAATACAACACATTGATATAAAAACATTATGAAAACCATTTTCCATACCAAAACAAAATAAAAGTAAAACATGGTATTTAGTTTTCTTTAAAAAAAGGTATTGCTTGTAGAGGAAGCTGAAACTAAAATAATGGTCACGGCGGCGGAGAAGTCGTTGTCGCCGTATACGTATGACAAAACATTCCCTTTTGTCATTTTTTAAAACACTTCGTATAAAAAATATTCCTTTTGGATAAAAGTAAAAGTCAAATGGGTTTATACACCATATAAAAGTAGGTTGTGTATAAAACAAAATATGCCTCAATGAAAGAAGACTGAGACGAAGTCCCATACCTCGGGTCCGACTTGACTCGATCGTTCTTTAATGTCCTGAATAATATACATGAGTTAATTTATACTTGCTTAAGAACCTTTTTTATGTTCATTATTCCTTTTATATCACTTATTTCCATGTCATGAACACTATGTAATTATCTATGTTAATAACGGTCGTTTTAACGATCATTGGTACTTGAGTAAAAAATAAAGCCTTTATAATTACAAGTTTTTAATGTATCCATTATATCCAGAATTATAATCATGATGTATATATCATATATATCCAGTATATACATGAATTTATAATATTACATAATCATTTAGAGGTAAGAAATGAAATGCATCGTTCATGGAGACGGTAAGCCGTACGTACGCATGAACGCTACTTTCAATTCTATTTCGTATTTTATAGAATGGAATCATAATGATATAAAGGTATATTATAATTCCAGTATAATATCATATATAATATCATAGTTCCATCCTTTATACGTCCCACATATGGTATTTAATGAATCAAATCACTTTGAGGGGGCGGTAGTCCGCACTTCCTTAAATGAAGATATCACGTTTACCCATAATGGAAACCATAAAGGTATGCCCAAAATGAAAAACAAAGAAGCTTAAGGAAAACATAAACATATTATATATCATATATAAATATAGTGACATCTTAATGGCCACCTTTGGAGGTGTTAAAAGAATGTTGAACAATCATCGTTTCGGGAGGCATAAATTCACCATCCACGGAAACAGTATGTCCTTTAACAATTATATGTAGGTGTGTGGAAGTGTAGATAGAATTATTATTATAACAACATCCTAGTATATTGGACATACAAGACTTGTTACAAAATAAATGAATAAAAATAGTTTAGGTGGATGGAGAAGAAAAATAAAACAAAAGGACTCAAGTGAATACATTACCTTAAAATCGGGCAACTCCCTTTGGTTTGGGCTCAAAGGCTCCATTGGGAAGACTTCTGCCTAAAGTGAGGCTCCAAGGAGTAAGATAGGGATGTGGAGAGACAAATTGGGCAGGGTTTGGCAGAGACAAAGGCTTTGGAAGTGTGGGTAAGGAGGTAGAGGTGGGGGCATTTTATAAGAGGAGAGGAGGGGCACTCTTGGAAAGTAAAGAAATGTTACTTTATTTTAAAATGGGTTTTGGATTTTAAATGTCCCACATTGATATAATTATAGGGTAAGGTGATAAGGGTTATAAATACACCCATCCAATAGGTTTTGGACATGTGTGGGTCATTTATTTTACATTATCATTTCATTTTATTTAAATCCTTTATTAATGAGGTAATCGCTGCACCATCATGATGTCGTAAATAATTTACTTTATTTAAAGTCTAAAAATTATGAAAAAAATACTATGATGTAGGAAATATTTTTATCTTTCCAATGAATATTTATAGTCTAAAATATCATCTATGTTGACAAATTTAAAAATGTTTTAATTAGGTGATACATTCTTGTTATATTTACTTTCTTTAAAAAAAAATAAAAAGATAACAAGTCACTTTCCACAAAAGTGATTCCATGGGGTCCCCAAGTTTAGCACAAGAAATACCATGGTCGGCCATGAGAAAACCAGTAGAATTAGGACACATGTTGGTGTCATTTTTTTATTATTATGAAATTATTTTATTATCCTTAACTACCTGATTACTCATTTATCAAGATAATTAAAGATAATTACCGTCGTTACTATTCATAATGTACCAAAAACAAAAGAGTCTTGATTACATAATTTGGACCTTCTGATTCCAAATATGTAATACATTTTACTAAATTCCAAACACAGAAATTGCAATAATTTAATTAAAAATATTTCTCGTTGTCAAAACAAATAGCGGGTTTTTTTAAAACAATATCTATGGAAAGTTTGGCATTAGTTTATGCCCAATTCCAAAGTGAAATTAATCCTAATTACCACCATTTAATTAAATGGTAAAAATATATTCTAATTTAGCTTTAAAAAAAACTCAAAAGATAATCTAATCATATAAATAAATTAGATTAAAAAGCAGCTTTGATGTAAAATGCAGTATTTTTCACTATTCATTAAAAAAAGAGCATTGTCAGAAAAAGACCAAAAATTCACACAAAGTAAATTTTGATGTCCCAATAATAAAGAATAAGTCAATTTTTACAAACTTAGCTTATTAAATTGTGAATAGATATATTTAAAAAAAATTCCATTAAAAGGCAGGAAAACAATCTTTTAAAAATATTAGTGTATTACATGCTTAAGATTGGATTTATTTCAATTTTAAGCCTCTAAAACACTATCTAATTCATTAATAGACATAGATAAAGATATCTATTATTAATTACATACTTGGGATGTTACCTCAGTCACTCCCTGTAAATATTTACGTATTCCCTTAATTATGTGTTTCTAATTTCCACAAATGTTCTCCTAATAGAGATACTAATTTGGTGGTGACTTTTTAATTTCCCTTTCCCTCTTTTAAGACTAAATGCTTTTAACCCAATTTCAGATGTGGGTTTTCCACAAAGATATTTTCTATTTTAAAACTATTATATTGAAAGAAATATTTCAAATTGAGAGGAATCAATTTATTGAGGGAGGGGAGAATGTAACTCCCCAAGATATCATAATATGTTATCTATTCAAATTAATTCAATAACATGTACTACACACAACCCCAAGTTGGGGTACACCACGACATACAAATCTTGATGTTCAAAAAATTCTTATGAATAGAATTATCTTCATTTTAAATTTTACATACTCTATATCATTTTAAAATCCATATTAGGAGTTTCTTAGACATTAAATATGTTGAAAGTCAATTTTTCAGATAAAGAATGCCTTTTTCTGAAAATGAAATTTTACTTCCTTTTAAGGGATAACCCTTTTTATATACTATTTTTTACACTATTATATATTAAATTTGACAAAATAATTATCGTATTTAGAATAAAGACCTAAAAATTTAGTTTTTATAATATTTTAGTGTTTTTCTGATAACTTTAATATTTTCGTGAATATGGAAAAAATACTAAATTCCAATTGAAAACAACTTTTATAATAATAAAAACCCGTTAAAATATAAATTTGAATTGTTTTTAAGTATAATTAGATTATATTTTTATAATTAAATACAATGTTGCTAAATATATTTAATTTCATATTTAAATTTAACATAAAAACATGTCAATATTTTGATAGTTTTTACTTTTTAATTGCCCATTTTTTGGTTTTGACAATGGGAATTCATTTTAAATTAATTAACACAACATATATGTTTGAATATAATTAATTTTTGAATTTTGAATATCAAAATTACCTTGGGGTGAATTTTTGGTATTTTTCTGAAAACATTATATTTTTTATGAATCATGAAAACAATTGAGTTATTGTATAAAACTACATTATTATTTAAAAAAATTTATATTTTATTTAAAATTATTTAGGTAAAAATATATATATAATACCTATAAATGATAAATGTAATTCTTTGGGGTAATTTTATAATAAAATTGGATATATAAAATTCTATTGAACTATTTTACGTCATTTACCCACCTTCTAGACACCTTTGCAAATTCGAATAAAACATAGTTTTACTGCTTTTGTGAATTGAATATCAAAATTTCAAGAGACATGATTGAAATAAATATGTAAAATTCGGTTCAATAAGATAAAAATAATTTTGGATAAATAGTAACTGTTGAATTTTAATTAGCACGGTTAACAGTACACAGGGTAATAAAATGAAAAAATGTTATTATAATTACCAAAACACATGACATAATTCTATTGGATAAGTTTATTTCAACCAAAAAATCCTAAGTAATAAAATATTATCCTTTTGGTCCTCTTTGATTAGATTAGGATATTTATTATTATTTTATTTAAAGAAGAGTAAAAAGAGTATTAATTCAATGTTTAATAACTGAAAAATATTTAATTTAGGAATGTAAATAAGATAAATTTGACTAAAATATTCATTATAAATCTACAAAGATTTCCTACATCATGGAATTTTATTATTAATTTTTATACGTTATATAATTAAATTTATTTATTACATAATTATGAGGCACTAATTACCGTAATAATGATTGATTAAAATAATTGATATTATAAATATCCAAATAAATGTAAATTAATAATTTTGATAACATAAACGAATTATCTAGGTGAATAAGAAATTTTTGAGTGATTTAGTATATTTTTTCAATGTAATAAAGTTGTTATGAATTTCAGAAAAACCAAATACCAAATATTGTCAAAACTGGCATAAATGAGTTTTTAAGACATACACTATATTATTAAATGATATAATAATACTTAAAAGTTATGGATCAGAAAATGGACTTCTATAATGATATATATGTTATTAATGAACCACATTAAGTTATATTGGTTTTATATTGTATGTTTATCAACCATTTATTAAAATAATACAAGAGGAAAATGTAAAAGATAAACTATTTAACTAATAGTAAAATCTAAATGATTTAGTTAATATGGTGACTAAAACATGTCCAAAATCATTATTTTGAATGGTTTCTGACCCATACCCACCATATATTTGATATAAATCAATTTTAAATCTATATAAATCGTAAATTAATATAAAATTGAATAATATTTCAAACTTTTCCTAAAATGATGCTCGCCTCTCTAATAAAAGGGTACACCCCCTTCTATAAAAATCACTCCTCCAAATCCATTTATATATTCCAAAAACTAACCAAATATCCTCCCAACATCCCTTAGTTCATCTTTGAGATCTTCATTTGAGCAAAAATCCATCCTATGGAGCCCTGTTGTTCAAATCAACAGGAAACACCCAAAGAAGAGGTAATTATTTTATCAACTATTTAAATGTTCATTTCATCATCCAATTTCTCTTTCATTGTTATTAATATACCAAAATTATAAATCTAAAAACATCTATATACTTTGATTTTATTTTAAATATGGTACGACCAAATTCGTTATTCAATCCATCCTATGAATGATACTGTCACCATGTGTTCATACGTACGACTTATCATCTCCACACCGTGGTGTAATTTTTTATTCTATAGAATGTAATTTTTATGGATATAATAACATTTAATATGTTTTTAAATAATTAAAATAACATGATAATTGTTTTTAAAAATTAATATATGATCTTATTACACACATTTTTATCATTATGTAAATGATATCATCGCTCGGGTGTACGTACGACTTACCGTTTCCATGACGTGGTGACATTCATTTCCAAGTTCACCATTCCAAGTTGATTAAAAATATATATACTATTAAAATGTCGTAACACTATTGTATATATATATATTTATTTATTTATCTATGTACAAACATATATCTAATTTACTTTTGTTCACTACGATATGAAGACACAAACAACATTTATGTGTTTGTACGATGTACTGTCTCCATAAACAGTGTTTTCTATTTCATATATCAATCTTATATATATATTTATATACATAATATATATGATATATAAATCTTGTTTTATATATTGGAAGTATTTCAATCAATATCGAAATGAGATAATCAAGAATAACAAGGTAAAAACTGTACGCTAAATAAAGCTGTTATTAATAAAAATGAAAATTTAACGTGGAAAGCATTATTAAATGGGGAGTATAAAGTCATAAATGAATAATTCATAAAATAATAAATATTAATATTGTTCTGGTATAATTAAATAACATACAATATTAATTATACAGGTTGTTAAACGTACCATCGACTAAAGAAAAGTGTAAGGTATTGGTTAATTCATCAATCTCATTATTTTCCGAGATTGTTTACGTGTAATCATTTTCTGGAAATATTTATTATCCAAGTCCATGTTTCATAAAATAAAATTACTAATGATTATTATAAATTACACATTAACTAAAACCTCATTTTAAATGTTTTAAATTTTTATTCTACTAAATCTTTTTCATTAATGTCCCAGTTTTCAAAATGGTTTTAAGGATTCATTTATATAGACATGATTGTTTTAAAATGTATATTCCTTTCAAAATATTAAATGTGGTATGGGAACCTATTATTCAAAAGTCTCTTTCAAATAAATTCCTTAATAAATGTGTGACTTTTAAATTATTTCACAAAAACGGATATTTCACTCAAAATGTTTTACAGACATTTTCAACTATGTCATCATACTTTACTGAATATTATTATTGATTAAGGATGATTTATTATAATATAGTATTATATATAGTATTGAATGTGTTATGATATGTTTGATTGTGGGTGTCCAATTTTTATACCCTTTATGGTTTATAGTTGAAGTACTGGTATTTCGTATTCTAGTATTAATATAAATGTTTACATTATGTTTTCCCAATTTCATATGAGTAATGCAGCGGGGAAAGTATGTGATGGGTGGAGCCCACTATATCTCCTTGATGCATCAGTAGGTCTAATGGGACAAATTTGGGTCTTGGAACAAGGCCTTAATAAAATATGTATTCTTGGGAAGAGGCTGTGATATTGTGGTAATGATTTCTTGTGTTAGGCATTCCCTCATTAGGAAATTAATTATTACATGTGATTATTCATCAAGTAGAATATCCATGTGCATGTTTATATGGTAATGTATAATTTATTTTCTACAAATTATGTTCATGTTTATGTTTAAATGGAAGTTATTTTTATTACACATCTTGCATTAAAAGTTTATAGCTTCTGGTAAATTATTTTCCTTTACTAAGCTTCTAAACTCACCATTTTCTAATGTTTTATTTTCTATGGATTCCAAAAAGTGTATTGTGATTGATATGCAGGGTTAAGTGCAGAGAATAATGGAATTCTCAAAGGATTAATTATGTTGTGTTTTATGACTGAATGAATACTGTAACATTCATGTATGTAATCTATATTACTAAAAAAACACTAAATGGGTCGGTCCTTTTGGTTTGATTCCTTATAATCCTGCATATGTATTAAAATAATGCACCAGCTATGGGCTTCTGGGGTCAGGGAATTAAAAATTGGATGATTTTGACCACCTTATAATGGATAGAAGATTTATTGAATGTGGTTTATACTATCAGGGATGGATAATACAACATGTACTTATATATTTATGTAATATAACCAATATGTTTTTGAATAAGGAATGATGCATATTTTTAGAAAGTATTATTGTAATTTAGGACATTTCTATGTCTCATTGAATAATCGATGAGGATTTTCACCTATTTGGAGTTTTACAACAAAGACCTATGTTGTGATATATGATCGATCAATGTTAATATGATTATTTTAACTTCTATATAATACATTTTATTATCACCTATCATAAGTTTTTTAATGTTAACCATTAATGAAATTTTTATGTTAATCATTTAATGAATTATTTAGGTATTGATATAGTTTTCAAATCATTAGTTATAAGGATATTTAGAGACTAACCATATTTTTGGAATTACATCATATTTTATAAATTATAATATATTGAATTTATACATTGAAATCATGTACTTCAGTTGTCAATCAATCATTTCTGGCAGGTTTGCGGGTCCTGAACCAATTTCTGAAGAACAATATGGGTTTTGTGCCTACCACTGGCCTATGCGATGTCCTGGATAATGTATATTTATTTTTTATGAATTAATATATAAAATTAAATAGTAGTGATAATTTTTATGTGTTCATATTAATGTATTATAAATAAATATTTTTAAGGATTGTTAGAGAGAAAGAGTTATTATATACATTGTTTTATGGTACATAAAAGTTTATAAAAGTGTGTTTTAGTTCTTCTTGCATGAATCATAATTTCATGACATCCCTTTCTTAGTGTAATGGATGAATTATAAATATATAAAATCATAACCCTGTAATGATTTTTTTATAGAATCATATCGACTATTTATATTATCTTACATTATTTGACAATAAATTAGCAAAATTAATGATAATTATTAAAAACATGTGTTTTCTTAATAAATTAATTTTTAATGAACTAATATCATTTTAAATTATAAAAAATTTACAACATTGTTTCCCTAACCATTTCATTAATCATTCACTTGTTTTTATCAGGTGATAACAATAAATCCCTATGAATATTTATGTTTTCCTCAAAGTCATTGTTTTCAGTTGAAACTAATGTTCTCCAATGTGAAATGCTAGTTATATGTTACCTTATGTAACAATTATGTTGCAAAAATACACTTTTAATAGGATGTTTTACGCTTTAGTTCTAAAAAGTGGATTTATATGATAAGGACGTTCTAGTATGATACCTTGTACAGACAATATGTATTTTTAGAATGAGATTCATTTTAAGGAATGTTGAATGTGACACGTTGATATTTTCTGATTTTTTATTAATTTAATATATTTTTTTATTTTTCATCTCCCAAATCAATGGAAATTTATTTTTTATATTGATGCATATATATCACTTTAATTATATGAAAAACATGTGAATCATGGAATAAACACTTAATAAATTTTATCTTACTCTACACGGAAAACTGAGGATACCTTAGGATACATGAAAGACTGAATTTCCTTGATGGTCTCCATAATGGCCAATACCAAATGTTATCAAAAAATAATTCATTATTATGATATTATTATTAGTAATATATAACGTATTAAAGAAATCGATGATTATACGATTAATAAAATTATGAAGATATATAGTTGAATTTATTATTTACATATTATATAGAAAATAATATAGAATACTAATTTATATAAAGGGAAGGATTTTATAAAAGGCCATTTTGATGTAAAAAGTAGATTTATCTTAATATGTTAAATTAATCAGTGCTAGTAATTGATAATAATTAAATTTACATGTTAAATATTTGAAATAGATAATAATAATACAATAAATTTTATATTCATAGGATTAGAACAAACTTGATATTTTATATAAAACCATATATTTTTATAAAATCCAATTACACATCTTAATTATAAACAAAATTTTAATAAAAATTTTATAACATTAATAAATTTAGTATTTAAAAATAAACATCATATTTAAAATATAAATATATATTTTAGGTTAGGATAATATTTTTCATGTATTCTTTATAGTTTCATTTTCTACAGAATAGTGAAAGATATTGAATTTTAAAAAAATAACGAATTTTAATAATATATATATATATATATATATATTATTTTAATTTAGTTTAATATATTGTTTGATATATTTTTTATAAATTAAGAAAACTTTGGTCATTTGAATTAATTTCACAATAAAATTGAATATAAAAATATAGGATACATTAGAATTTTTTAAAATTAAAAATATACATGGTCACCACGTATAACTGATTAGTATTAAATAATGTCCTACAAAAAATTTGATTTTAATTTGTAAAAAAGTATTTAATATTTGTAATCATAATAATTTATAGTTTCTAAAAAGATCAACTTTTTTTGACCTAAAATATTAGTGAATGTTGTCAATATTAATTTTATTGATTTTGGTAAAATTATTTTTAACTTGGGAGTAAACTGTAACCGTATGGGCTCAAATGACATATCCACTAGTCTAACACAGATTTTCATGCAAAATTAAGGCAATAAAACTTCAATTATTTATTTTTGATGGTTTTTATGAAATTTTTAGGTACAAATATGGGTACACTAAAATTTCATTCAAAAATGTCATCTATGTCATTTCCCTTTTATATAGAATGCCACCACCTCTCCCACTTCCCCACACTTATCATACAATATAGGTGTTTCATAGGTTTTCACTGGGGAGCACATCTTGCTGTTTTAGTGGACATGCATCAGTTATCCTACATTCCCAATTTCGAAAGGCGTGAAGTATCCATTTTTTTAGGGACATTTTCTCCTTCATCAAAACATGATGATGGGGTGTCGGTTCCTCCTTCCATGAATTCTTCCATGGAACTCGTTGCCTATTCTGTGTCTTCCTCATAGACTTAAGATGTTGATCAGGAAAATCTCACAATTTCCATGTCTTGAGGGACTCTTGTTAATTAGGCTGCTTTTTTCAGGACATTCTAATGGGTCACGTCAGGGAACCAACCTTTGGTCAAGGGAATAATCACGTTGCACATTTTTGGTGTCTCTAGAAACTTGAACACAAGCTTATCTTGGATTATTCCCCTTATGATAAGGTTTGTCGAGGGCATAAGAGCATGAGTCATCTCACATCGAGAGTGTAAAATTTAATGACATAGGTATGTATATGAGGTTTTCCTCAGCATCACAAGTTTAACATAGGCTATTCTATGCATTTGACGTCTGGAGGAGATATATCAGAATGATCCAAAAACGGAAGAATGAAGATTAGATTAGTGAAACCCTAGGAGGGAACATTGATGTTGGGGATAACATGTGGTTAGTAAACCAATTACTAGTAGGAGCAGTGAGAATGTGGGTGACATTATCACACCAGGATGTCACGGCCCGGGTGAGAATGTTGATGGATATGGACTGTTTAGAGTGGATAGAGTGTGGGATGATGTCGATGCGAGGGATACAGTGATGTTGGGATTGATCATAGAATAGACTTCCTACGTATATATGTGTTTGGGAATCAAAGTCCACATAGTTTAGCAAGGAGATGGGACACATGAGGAGGTGTCCCGTGAGAATCGACAAATGGATGGGACATGAAGGATGTGAAACCTCCGTGATAGGGCATGAATGTCCCAGAGAAAGACCAAGATTAGACATGGGTGATAGGTGTGATCCTCCTAGAGGATTCTTACATATCTTTGTAGAATGGAATCAATGTCCACATAGTTAAAGAATGGTGTATAGAATCTGGTTCTACGTATAGGACAACTATTAGAAAATATAATGGGGTATATGAATGGTTAAAAGCATGGGTTGGTCTGATGCTAGAGGGGAAGACTAGAGATATGGGTCCCAGTGAATGTGTTTACAATGGCCTATAATTTATTTTGGAATGAAATGGATTGAGACTGGATGGGGTGACAAGGTCTAACAACTTATTGGGGAACACAATGATATACCGTCGATTAGGGATCACAATGGCTTACCATCGATTCGGAAACAAAATGGAATACATTAGATTGGGGATATAAATAGTTTATTTCTTATTAGGGATCCAACAACTTACAATTTATTGGTGAACCCAATGGCTAACCGTAGATTGGGTATCACAACAGCTTTCCATCAATAGGGGTTGGACCTCAGGGATCTTTCTTACGTACTTTGTCCGAGAGACAAGGATCAAATCCCACGTAGTTAGAATATGTACAGTCTAATGGCTTGCAGGATGAAAAGAAGGAACACAATTTAACATCATGTTAGACGAGGGTGGACCGATGTGAATTGGTCGCGGCTGATGGGCGTTAGGCTTTAATCTAATTGAGGCATCACTCATACCCAACCTAGTATATAGGGATCAATGTAATCATAGTTCAGAATGGTGGATGTAGTTGAACAACGTGCTGGATGAAGGTGAACCGTCATGAAGGGGGTCGGGACAAGTAGGTGTTGGCAATGAAACTCAAGGAGGCTTCAATCATACCCATCCATTGAGATAGGGATAAATGTAAAGACCCTGAAATCCCATGGATTTTTTTAATAAATGGGATTTTTACGAGTCAGTGAAATCTAACATTGTTTGATTCCGAGGATCGGTGTGCCTGGAATCAATTTTTGAGGTTCTATTCAAGTAAATTTAGTAATGGTATGAGTGGGTTTTTTATTAATTTTGAACCATTTAACATAATTAAAATATGATACCACCATTGAAATCAAAGCATTGGTATTCACTTAAGAATAATTTCACATCGACGATAGTGAGTCGAGGAAAAAAGTTATTTTTTGGGTTTTCGTGTGAAATAAAAAAATAATGTAATATCACTTTATTTTATTTTTAATCACCATGTGGAGTTTGGATGGTAAAAACCTCCCCCCTGGGAGTTAGAGTTGGAACCACAACACCCTAACCTCCCTTGGGAGGTTATGGTGGAGGGGCCCACCGAAGCATAACCTCTCATGAGAGGTTATGACATGGGGACCACACGAGGATTAACCCCCTAAAAATGGAGGTGTGTAAAACCTCCTCAAATCCCCATTAAATGAGGATAAACTGCTTGACCATCTCCACCATAATGGATCCGACCCCCTTTTAATTTAATTTGTGCCACCTCGAAAGTATTAATTGGGAGGAGCCACTTAATTTAATTCTCCAATTTGAATTGTTATGCCAACTCTACCCCATTAACTAAATGAGTCATATCATTTAATTAAATCACTAAATTTGAATTTACGCTAATGAAAATAGTAGATTGTAATCTATTATTTGGATATGGTTTCATTTTTGGTAGAGTGAAGAGAAAGGAGTAAATTGGGAGAATTATTGGTAGAAGGCTCCCAATGAAGAACACCTTGGAAAATGGAGAACTATCTTCCTTGACTTTTTTCATCGGAACCCCATTTGATGTGAGACGTCTTCGACCGATCCTCCCTCCTCATCATCTTCAATGAACTGATGAAGGAGCTTGGAATCGTAGAGTGAGGCAGACACGACAAATGATGAAAACAACGTCGTCTTCCTGCGACTTCATCATCAAGAAATGATCAAAAGATTGGGGTTTACCTTGATTATTATTCTTTTCATTGTTCTCATCTTCGTTTAAAAGGAATCGATGCGATGTATTGTAAACAATAGTTTTTCATCTTTTTTACTCTTTGGTGAACCAATTATTATATTCCCTAAACGCAAAGGGTGTGGGCTAAACTAAAATGGCCCGACACTCTCCACCGATCTCGTTGAAAAGTTTCTTTTGGAATGACGATGAATCGTCCACGAGGAGACGAAAGCGCAAACAACAAAGGTCGTGCTACCCACGACCTCCATGAAATGCACCGCCCCCAGGGCACACCAGTGTTCTCAGCCGAACACAGTCGGCCCGCGCAACCCTAGTTGCACCTACCCGGCCTGGTCGACCTCCACCAGCCGCCAGACCGCTTGCCCGCGGCCAGACCGAGTGCAACCCCATGCCCCGCCAGCCTACCTACGTGCCCTGCGGCATACTCATGACCTGGCCATGCACCCCACTGGCCTCACCGTACCATACCCAGTGCGCCGCGACATACCCGCGTGCCCTGCTGGCCTGCCCGCCTGCTGCCAGGGCTCCGTGCGGCCTACCCTCTGGTGGCCTGAATGCCTCCCCGGCCTGCTCACACGCCTCCTGCACCCCACGCGGCTAGCTGAGCCCTTCTCGACACCCTATCGACCTACCCACGCCCCGCACGATATGCCTTTGCCCTGACCGGTGCCCCAGGAGGCCTTCCCGCACTCCAGCTCCTGATCGAACCGACCGAGCCGCGCCGGCCACCCTAGCTGGCCGACATCATTTATTGTGGCGGCGCTGGCCGAACCAGGATGACATTCTTGGATGAGCCTCTAGAGTAATGTCCCATGTGATCCTAGCCAAACTGGCCACGACCTCCAAGCCGAGCCACCTACGCGGTGACCTTCGGGCCGAACTACATCTGCAATCTGCTGGGCTGGGCCTAGTTTGTCAGGCCAAACCTAGCGGGCGGACCCGCCTAGCGGGATGGGACAAACCCATCGGGTCTGACCAGGTCGACCTAGACCGCATTGGCCTAATCTGGGTTAGGCCATGTCGGTCTGTCCCGGTCGGACTGGGCCCATGCCCATTACCAACCATGTTACTTCCTTTGGCCGTATCTTTGGCATCAAAAAACTATTTGAAGAACTGTCAGTGGCACTGGATTTCATGGAGCACGACAAACCATTTGAGTATACCCCACTAGAGTGAGGGGTAATGTTGAGATACAGCCAGGTTGGATCATACACGAATCCTACCCGGGCGCCGGGACTAAAAAGCTAATAACTCACAGACCGGGCGTCCGATTGACGCAAATTATAATGTGTTGTGACCCCAATGATAAGAAGGACCTTTGAGATGATTTTTAGTGGGAAATTGAGGATGTTGACATGTCAAAACTTGTCTTGAAGAGTGTACCCTCCCAGAATAAATCCTGTTTTGTGAAAACCCTGTGGCTTACTGTGCACTGCCGACTGTTCTAGGATCATCTGCTAGTCTGAGAGTCCTGACTTCTTTTCCTAGATCATGTGTTCATCCGAAAGAATAGTTGGTTTTTGGGTCATATGTTGGTCTGGCATCTCTGACGACTGTTCTTGGATCATGTGTAGGTCTGATAGTTCTGACTTCTGTTCCGGGATTATGTGTTGGTCCGACAAAATAGCTGGTTTTGGTTCATGTGTTGGTTCGAAAACTCTGACTACTATTCCTGGATCATGTGTTGGACCGACAGTTCTGACATCGGTTCATGGATTATGTGTTGGTTTGACAGAATAGTTGGTCCTAGATAATGTGTTTGTCCAACAACTCTGATGATTCAGTGGCTATATTTGATCATCTTTATCTCTCTACATAAGTTGCATACCTGTGTGAACTGAGTCAGTAACTATTGTGTTTCCTCATGATTGAGATGGATTAATTGATAACTTATGTATATGAATGGGAATATACCTATTTGGGGTTATCTGTTGATTTCATTCTTTTCGGTTTATCCTTGTTTGATTTTGGGAGACCTTTGGGCTCTCGGGGTCCATGCTAGCTATCGTTATACTCACCCCTGCACGGGCTTTTCCCGCACCTCATTGTGTTTGTTGTATACAAGGGTCCATGCCAACCAAGGCTGAGTGGATAGGACTAGATGGTACCCAGAGGCGGACCACACGGCGTGCCGATACTCAGAGGAGATGGACAGACATGGGGTACTGTGGAGGCCTTATATACCTACACATCATGTAGGACTTCCCGGTGGACGATCCAACAGCTATTTACCTTTCTTCATGTGTAATTATTTTTCAGTTTCCTTGTACTTTACATATGGGTGTGAATATATGGCCCCTTTTAATTTACATCACTCCAATTGTATACAGATTTTACTTAGTGTTTGCATCCATATTGAACACTGATTGTGTTTGTTTACTAATTATTAAGGAAATACCTTCCCATATTTGGGGATTTAAACTGTTTGTGCTAGTCGAAATCCCCTCGCCAATAGAAGGCAGGTTTAGGGTAGTCACAAAACGGTCACCAGAGGATGGGTAGAGACAAATTGGTATCAGATGAGTCTTTTCTACCATATAACATAGGACACTGATCTTTATTTTCTATGAAGCAAAAGTGATAAGGATATTGAGTGTGGTTTTCAGGTCAAGGAGTCTAGTGTTGGGGTGGAGTTCGACGTATCCATACTCTAGGACCTAGGCAACTGATTTCCAACTCAGTGAACAAAAACACTAATTGTGTGTGTATTTTAAAGTGTTTTGATTTGTGATATCTTGAGTCATCTCATCGGGTATAACATATTGACCGTGGAGCACCTGTTTCGTTCCAGGATGCCTCCACGTAGACAGCCAGCCTGGGTTTCGAGAGTTGTGCATACGAATAGTCCATCGAGCAACGAGGCTCTGGTGCAGGGCCCTCTTACTATGTTGGAACCTTTGGGTGGTGTACCAGCACCACCCCCACCCATTGGGCACCAGATGCCACCAGTTGGACTGGTGGATGGTACATGCTGACTAAGCACGTTGGACGAGTTCCAGTGGGAGAATCCTCCGAGGATACGAGGCAAGAAAGATTACCAAGACGTAGAGGACTGGCTGGAGGCGATTTCATGAGTTCTCTGCATAGTTGAGACACCCGTAGAGAACATAGTTATCTTAGCATCTATTGTTTTCTAGTGAGTGACCATGAGGTTATTCCATATAGTGATGAGGCTTCGGTGCATGGACCGTTTCCTGATAATGTACCTTTAGGTAGTGTGTTAGCTATATCACCGTCTGTTGGTTAGCTGTTATAACTGTCAGTACTGGTAGATGAAAAATTTAGGCTTAGTGCCTTACACAAGTTTGAGTATCATATACCCCTCAAATTCTTAGGCAAGCCCGACTCACAAGCATCTAAGGACTGCCCATAGGAGGGGGATAAGAGTTATCTAGAGCTTATAAAGCTTCATTAGGACGATATGATGGTAGCTGATAATTCATCGAGAAGTACCGATCGTTCCTGGTACTTGCAAAAAATGTTCTGATCCATGCTTTGGGGCTCTGAATTCCTAGTGAAGTGTATTTTAGGAAATATGAGCAAGAACCTTTTCTCTAGATTCCAGATAGAACATTTGCGGTTGAATATTCTTTAGCTGACCGGATACATCTAGTGAACATTACTAGTGGGAATGCATGAAACTAATGCCAGTCTCAAAGACATGGGCATGTAAGAAGTTTCAAGAAGAATATGTGATAGGGATAGATCAATCTACAGGGCAGAAGACCTGGAAGTAGAGCTAGGAGAGCAGCATGTGGTGGAGTACATTTTTTACATGTTACACCCACCATCAATTGTAGTCCCCGCCATGCTCAGGGAGCTGGAGGGTTGGGGAGGACAGTAGCTGCATGCAGTCAAGGAGTTTGACCCAAGGGCTCTAGGAAAAATTCTAGGTTAGAACTGTGTCTACTAATAGCTACTGTATCAATACACATAGGTACCAATACCACCATCCTTCCATGAATCTTGACCAAGAGCTTGAGATTCTGTTTAAACCATTGACTTGACCCCACGTCTGGAGATACCTTTGGGAAGAGACTCGATAATCACACATAGGCCGATGCTGTGATCTGACCCTTATGGTGAGATTTTCAGTTGGAATCTCTTGGTGGCAGCGTCGAGCCCTTATGACGTTAGTTTGGGTAGGGACTGGGAAACTAGAATTCATACACAAATTGATTGTATTAGGAAAAATGGTTGTGGTTATATAAAACGTTTGGATGAGGTTTTCCTTAGCGAAAAATGAAACCCAGACAGCACTAGTTAAACTCACTCATTTGAGGGTGCATCCAATCACTCTTGAGTTGTCTAGCATTACCCTCAAGGCACCAAGATATTTGATTTTTCAGTTCTATGAAGGTGTGATATAACACTAGGACATCTTTTAAAAAGATGTTTCTAGGATTTCCCCCCACAAAGGGGGGGCATTTTCTTTGGCTGGATACTACCAGAGATTTGTTCCAAACTTCTCTAGAGTTGCAGCATCACTATCAGCCTTGATAATGAAGGGGAAACCCTTCATGTGGTTGGAGAGATTCCAGAAGAGCTTTCAGGAGCTGAGGAAGAGGCTGACTAGTGCCCCCATCTTGAGGCTTCCAGAGGAAGGTGTAGGGTATGTTTTCTACTACGATGCATCAGGAACTAGACTCAGGTGTGTCCTGATACAGTAGAGAGTACTGATCGCATATGGTTCTCTGCAGATGAGACAGCACTAGCAGAACTATGATTTCCATGACATATAGTTAGCATTAGTGGTCTTCGCCTTGAAGATGTGGTGACACTATCTGATTGGAGAACATTTATCCATGTACTCTGATCACAAGAGACTTAGATATATCTTCTCTCAAAAGGACCAGAACCTTAGACAGTGGTGATGGTTTGAGTTCTCCAGGACTATTCCTTCGTGATATTATGTAATCTTGGGAAAGGGAATGTTGTTGCAGATGCACTCTGTAGGAGATCTAGTATACCGCTGCTAGGAGAGTTGACAGAGCAGGTGGCTTCATTATAGATATACTTTTTGGACTGAGATATATAAACCTTTCTTCAGTCTCTTATAGTCACACCCCCACATATTCAGCGAGTCAAGGAAGAATGTCATGGAGAGGCTGACTATGAGATACGACGTGCTAAGATATCCTTAGGGTAGGCACCAAATGGATTTTTTAAAGCTGGGGAGCACGTCAGCCTCTTCAGAGTACGTACTATGGTACCAGTGTCACTCATAGAGGAAGTGTGGAGAGAGTTCCACAGATCCCCTCTAGTGGTACATCATGTTGATGAGAAGAATTATCAGGACCTCAGACAACATCACTGGAGGCAAGGTATGAAGAATATGGTAGCGGAGTATGTCTCACGATGCCTCACTTGTCAGCAAGTGAAGGCGGAGCACCATGTACCAGTAAGAATGGTTCAGCCTTTAGAGGTACCATAGTGGATGTGTAATGGGATATCCATGGACTTCGTGATGGGACATCCATATACATCCGAAGGTCATGACTCCATTTGGGTGATCGTAGATCGACTCACCATGTCAGCCCACTTCCTACCGATAAGAGAGCAGGGTTCAGTAGAGAGCGTGGGAAGCCTATTTGTGCAGGATACTATTCCTTTACATGGAATGCCTTCAACAAATCTCTATGATCATGATGCACAGTATACATCACGTCTATGGAAGGTGTTGCAGGAAACTTTCGGGACACAACTACTTCTGAGCACCGCCTTCCATCTTCAGAAAGATCGTCATACTGAGCTGACAATTCAAACCCTTGAGGACATGTTACATGCTTGTGTCCTCGACTTCATCTTAGCTTGGAGGACCACTTACCTTAGGTGGAGTTTTCATACAACAAAATCTATCACTCCATCCTAGGTATGACACATTTTGAGGCATGGTACGGCTGACCTTGTAGATCACCCTTGTGTCGGACAGACCCTAGGGAGTTAGCACTGGTGGGACCAGTGATGGTACGAGCTACCACAGAGAATGTGAAGATCATCCAAGATTAGAAGAAAACTGCACTAAGTAGGCAGAAGTCGTATGTCGATAGGAGACGGAGACCTCTGGAGTTCAAGGATGGTGACCATGACTTTTTATGGGTCTCACCTCGACGAGGTCTACGGAGTTTTGGGCGAGGCGGCAAGTTATCATCGAGATTCATCGGACCATTCCAGGTACTCTGTACAGTAGGCCAGGTGGATTACCGCTTTCCTCTTCCACCTCAGTTAAATAGGGTGCACTGCGTCTTCCATGTATCTCAGCTGAGGGGATACATGCAAGACTCTTCTCACATCATCGACCATGGAGATATGGACATTGACGATGGGGAGACATTAAATGAGGTTCCATTGGAGATTGAGGATCGATGGGAGCGGTTCCTATGAGTACGGTCGATACCTCTAGTGTGCGTTCGCTGGAAACATGGGAACCTCCAGGAGAGTACATGGGAGCGGGAGGCTCAGATGCATGCTTAGTACACCCAATTGTTCCCCTAGTTCGAGTTGTAGCTTACGGGGTCATAATGCCCTGAGGTGGGGAGAATTTAATGACCCAAAAACCGTATGGAATTTTTTTTAATACATGGGATTTTTACAAGTCAGTGAAAACTAACGGCACATGATTATGAGGTCCAGTGTGCTCGAAATCAATTTCTAAAGTTTTTCTCAGGTACGTTAAGTAAACATATGAGCATATTTTTATAATATTTCAATCGGTGCTCGGAATTGAAATTTGAGAGCTTCGTTGAACTCGCAATGCTGGTATTCACTTATGAAGACTTTCACTTCGACGACAGTGAGTCGAGGATAAAAGATAGTTTTTGGGTTTTTGTATGAAGTAATAAAATTATGTAAGCTCACATTATTTTTTTTAAATTCCATGTAGAGGGTGGGTGGTTAAAACCACCATATGGGAGATGGAGGTGGAACAACCACACCATAACCGTCGTTGGGTTGTTATGGTGGTTGGGACCACCTGAGCATAACCTCCTGTGACTGGTTATGACGTGGGGACCACATGAGTATTAATCCACTATTAATGGAGGAGAGTAAAACCTCTTCTACTCCCCATTAAATGGGGATAAACCCCTTTACCTTCTCCACCTTAATGGATCTAACCACCCTTTAATTTAATTTGTGCCACCTATAAAGCATTAATAAGGTGAAGCCGCTTAATATAAATCTCCCATTTCAATTGTTATGCCAACTCAACCCCATTAATTAAATGAATCAACTCATTTAATTAAATCACTCAATTTGAATTTATGCCAAAAAAAACATAGATACTAATCTATTATTTAGCTACGATTTCATTTTGGGTGGAGTGGAGAGAAAGGAGGAAGTTGGAAGAATTATTTGTAGAAGGATCCCAAAGAAGAACACCTTCAAAAATGAAGAACGTTCTTCCTCGACATTCTTCCTTGGAACCCCCTTCAATGCGGGACGTCTTCGACTAACTTTCCCTCCTCATCTTCTTCAACGAACTGACGCACAAGCTTGGATTCGATGTCCGTGGTTGAAGTGACGAACGACGACAACATCGTCTTCTACCAATGACTTCATCATTGAGAAATGATCAAAGGTAGGGGGTTTACCATGAGTATTACTCCTTTACTTCTTCTCTTCTTTGTTTAAAAGCAACTGATGTGATGTATAGTAAACAATTGTTGTTCATATTTCATCATCTTTGTTGAACCAATTATTACCATCCCTAAATGCAGAGGGTTCGGGCCAAACTATCTTGTTCAGACTCTTTCTGTCGATCTCTTTGTGAAGTTTCTTTCAGAATGGAAACAAGGAGACAATGAGGGGTTGAAGGCACCAATGACAATGGCCACAAAATCTGTGGTCTCTGTGAACCGCCCTGCCCCAGCTGCACATCGGTGTTCCCGGCCGAACACCGCTGGCCCCCTCCGAACTTAGACGTGCTGAACCAGCCAGCCGGCAGCCATCGACTGCTGGTCCACCTTCCCGTGGCCTGACCGCATACTGACCCATGTGTAGAGACCATAATCTTGACGTACAAGTACATTACATTACTTTTTCGGAATAATTAGTACATAACAAAAACACACACACAAGGACCGTAATAGTTTAGTGTCTTTGGAAACTCGGAATATAATCATCTAATCATGGTGAAAGATCTCCAACATCTCCCATAAAGATCTTCCTTTTTAAACCTAAATCCTTTCTTTATATCCTGGGGAAAAGAAAACATAAAAGGGTGAGCTCAAATTCTCAGTAAGGGTAAACAAAAGAAATATCAATCACGTCATATTCATAAGAACATATATTTTGGAAATCTTAACCTTCAAAAGAGATCAAAATTTCATAACATGTGAAAAATCATAGTAGTAAAATGTAATCCCAATAATCATAACATAAAACATGAAACTTTGTGGCATACACACATAATCATAGAGAATCATTTCAAATTAGTCAAGACTCATTGCCAAGACTATCTTAGTGGACAAAGTCCCTTTCTGAACCGAGTTCACTCCTCGTTTCAGTCTTGTTTCACTGAACTGGTTTAACCTGCCGTTCCAGCCATGTCTATCTCATGAGATATACAATCCTTACCCAATGCATTGGAGGGAGATATAGGTCCCACCCATCTCATAATTATACCATTCTTATGTGTGCCACAAAATCATAAATCATACATCATTGCATAACCCATGTAATAAAAATGGGATTTTTAAACAACATCACATCATAAAACAATTCATATAAGATAATGGATTTCATAAAAATAATTCAATCACAACATAATCAATTAAATTTAATAATAGGGATAAAAATAGAACCCTTTATTATCTTAGATGGAAAATTATTTTGATAAAACACTTGAACTCCATTCTTGAGGAAAATATCCTTTCTACTTCAAAAACACTTTTCCTTTCTTAATATGTCATAAAATTATAAACTAAAAGAAGTTGATTAAAAATATACATGAAAACATGTAAAGGAATCTTCTTGGAAATAATGTTTTTAAAATCCATTCATGTCGTATATGTTAAAAAAACAATCTTTTCGTACTTTTGTCGGAAAAGTCAAAAAAGTACCTCGTATGAAAAATGAAAAAAGATTCCTTTCATATATTTTACTAAAAACTCACCAAAGGATAAAATAGGATTTGAAAAATCATAGGTGGATGGAAATAATATTACATATTGAGGAAACATGGATGTGGATGATAAAATACACCCCAGTAAATACCAAAGTATAAACAATCTCTGATAAAAATGAGATTGTGATATTTCCCTTACCTTAGGTCTGATTTTCTTCGTAAGTGTCCGAACCTCCGGTATAATTATTTAAATAATGTCATTTACTTATTCCAGAATCATACTCATTGTTATGATATCATATATGGTTCACTTATGACTTTATTTTACCCGTCCTTTTGTAAATTCCATGTTAAAGAGCGTTTTGGGTAAAATCGTTTCATTTGTCGTTCGTGTTTTGACTTGTAATTATTCATATGATTACATAGATCATGATTACTTAATTTCAGAATATAAAACATGATTTATATATAATATATATTCAGAATATACATATATATAATAGATCAATAAATGGAAATAAATACACCGTTCATGGAGACGGTAGGCCGTATGTACGCATGAACGATGTTTTCATTTCCTTATTGAGTTGAATGGAATTAAGTAGATGACATACATATATATACACATAAATACAGTATCATTATTATGTCATATATTTCATGATTACTTATTATTTATACTTTATAATCATGAATGGTTAACGTGGAGAATGAATCTCATCGCGTCATGGAGACTGTAGTCCGTACGTACGCACGAGGGATGATATCTTTCTCATGATCGTGGAATTGTATTGGAGTGTATGTATAATATTTCAGAATCAATATCACTTTACAATAATCAGATATAGTTATTATTTACACCATTATACCTATCCAAGTAAGGTGGTGGTGGAAAATAGATTTCACCACGGCGTGGATACGTTATTCCGTACGTACGCACGCACAATGATTTCGTTTTCCGTAGGATGGATAGATAGTGAAATAGGGTTGTTTCATACTTATAATAACTTATAAGTATATTAGTGATACTTATTTAATTACTTCATAATGAAACAACCTAAGAAGAAGAAGTGGAAGAAGAAATAAAGTTGAACGAATCGGTAACGGACATTACCACTTCTTTGAAGCGCCTCTTTGAGTCCTCATCTTAGGGCACTAAAATTGGTCTTTGAAGAAGACCAGGACCACTAGGATGTTTCTAGGGAAATGGAGAAAAGAATTTCGTAGGGGTTGTATGAGCTTTATGGCTCAAAATGGTGTGAGGAAGAGAGGGAGGAGGTTCCCTTTTTTAAGGGAAGAGAGGGGCACCATTGGGATTCATAAAAATATTAATTTATAATAAATCTAACCCCACTTAAAAACATCCAAAAATGACTCATATTCAAATTTTAGATGAGTTAGGGTTGTAATATCATCATAAAATCAAATTTAGACATGTTTGGATCTTATTTTAAACCTTATAATTTTGATTTATCCTTATTTAATTTATTTATGTTTATTAGTGGTAATAAAATTATAAATTTTAAATTATAACAAATAATTACTTATTTGTTGTGAATTTTCCATAATTGTTTACTTTATTAAATTATAGACCATATAAATTTAAATTTATAATTTTTAAATATATTTTTGATTTTTAATCAATTTTATAACATGTCATTTTTATAAAATAACAATCGTGTCAATTTTGACACTATTCATTTATTTGAATTTAAATAAAATATATACAGAATATATATTCAAACTAAAAGATTTAATAGATTTATAAAAGGTAATATGTATCTATAAAATTAGTGGAGAACATTAAATAGTTTATATAATATTTATTTTATTATTTTTAAAACCATTTATTTGGTTTATCTCTTAATAAAATAATTACTACAACATTTTTGTATAATTATTTAATAAACTTATATGTTTCATAAAAATTAAAAATAAAATCCTATGATGAATATAAATCTATTAAGTTTCAAAATAAAACATTTACTAGAATTTATCATCCTAAAATAACAATAATTAAATTGTTATATTTATTAAATTATGAAGGTGACAACTTTGGCATCTTTTAAAATAAAATAATATAAGTGTCATAATTGCTTGTATAAGACTGAAAATGGTCAAATATTAGACCATTGGGTGATTACAGTTTAAATTGACATGACAAATAAGTTTTGGTCATGGTTTTGTGCCTTTTATGGTCACTATTAGTTAAATAAAAACTATATTCTTGATTTTTCACTAGATAAATAATTTCTGCATCACTATTGTGTCACAATTAATGATAATTATTTAATCCCAAAAAATTCTAAATAAATTCTCATGATTTAGATAATTTTGTTAGCGTTCTGTAGACTATTAATGTTATAAGTTTCATGAAGTTTATCACTAACTTAAAATTATTATACTTATAGTATTTAAGATAGTGACATGTTGTCACTTTCTTTGGTTTTAATAATAATTAAATTATCTTCATGGAAAAAAGTTCATTAAATGAATCTAATACGACACTTAGGTGATATGGGTCGACTAATAGTCATAAAATATGATTTTTCCAAGTGTTAGGATAATTTTACAATCTTATATTTACCTTTAATTACTCGATTTACCTTTAACTATAGTAATTGTTTTTAGCGTAGTTACTATTCACAATGCCCAAAAATAAAAAGTAGCTTATTAACATAATTTGGACCCTATGATTCCAAATATTTAATCCATTTTTCCAAATTCAATACACAAATGTTGCAGAAATTAAATTAAAATTAATCCCGTTGTCGAAAGAAAATGGGTTTTTCTTTAAAACATTGCAAAAGATTGAATTGATTTAACCTACGAATTCAAGGTAAAATCAATCTAATGACATACATTATATTAAATAGTAAAATTATATTCTATTTATACTTTAAAACCATTCAATATTATAATTTAACCACATAAGATATTACGATGAAAAAAGTTGTTTTTAATTAAAATATAGCGTGTTTTTACTATTCATTAAAATATGAAAGTCATCAGAATAAAATGAAAAATGTATCCAAAGTAAATTTTTATTTCTTGATTCTAAAGAATAATTTTATTTTGTAAAATAGAAGTTATAAACATTTCAAAAACTAGATTTAATGTGGGTGCGCCATCAAAAGGCGGCAAAACTGTATTTTTTGAAAAATACTTATTTTACCTGAAAAAATTATTTTGTTCTTATAACTTGTTCAATAAAATGTGTGAGATGAATAATAATCAAAATTTAGTTAATACAATTCATAACTTCTAGTTCATAATAATATTATAATAATATATCGTTGTTTAGTAACACCTGGTATTGCGTACAACACATGCTATCGAGGAAGGTCGTGATTGCGTGTAATGAAAGCCAAGTCAGGGTTACGTGTTGTGCAAGAATCTTTCGTTGTTTCGTATAATAGAATCCAACCATATTTCATTTATACAGTGAATATATATATATATATACTCAATGTTGCGTAGAATAACTATTATCAAAATTGTGTGTAACACGATCCAAGAATAGTGTTGCCTATACTGCAAGCTAATACGGTGTTGCGTATAGCACAAGGTATTCTTGGTGTAGCATAAAACACAAGACATTATTGAAATTAAAAGAATATTTTTCATAAAATCTCAAGGTGTTACATTCTACCCCCCTTAAAATGAATTTCTCCCTCGAAATTCGTCGGGGTTATAAATGGTTTACTACTCAAAAGTTTGATTAATAGAAACCCACATCGTAAAAAGCAATACCAAAACATGGCTTTTAAAAACTAAAGTATGACATGTAACGGTTACCCAAATTAACTCATCAAGGGTTTCCATGTAGGAGAACATAGGTGAAAATATGGATATTGAAGAAAAATCTAACCATCATGTTCTGGTGGAGAGTGGTAGAGAACATGGCTATGGAAAATCCAGCAATCACAATGCCATAAATTTGTGACGATCTAAGGAACCATATGATTCATCAAATAAAATGGCACTAGGAAAACATTTTTGGTTTTCAAGATAATTTCCCTAATGTTTATGAAATTGGAATTAGAAGAAATGCTTTCGTGATTTTGGTATAGTCTCACCGTTAGTCATTCTTTGGACAATTTCCACTTCATCTCTTAAAGAAATGAAGTTGAATTTGTCATTTGTGATGTGTTAGCAGATCATGTGATAGAATGAGGGGTCATTGCATCTGTCTCAAACAAATGGTTAGAAAAGTTATCAAAAAATACATAAGTCCATCTATAGTGAGATTAATAATATATGGTTCCTAAAATGGACTTATACTTCTTATATTATACTGCTTAATATAATAAAACTAGTTTATACTAAATAGGGTCTTCTTGTAGGCCAGTGGTAGGCGATAAAGGCCAGTCGTACTTCGGTTGTGGGTTCAATTCCCACATCCTTGTCCGACGTGATGGGTTGTCGCCCGTCCTGCAGGTTGTCCTTTTTCTAAAGCTATATTACTATAAAATCCCATCAACAATATCGAAAAAAGTTTTATCCTTAAACAATACTAACTTATGTCCAACATAATCCATTCCAATCTTTAGGCTTATCTAAAATACTTCGGTCCAAGCTCATAGTATAAAGAAAATTATTACTTGAAATGTCATCAACCAAGAATGTGAATACCATCATTTATCCCCCATATATCTTTTTGGTCACATTACAATCATGTGAATACCTTAATCATGTATTCTCTTAAAAAATGAACTCCCATTAAACCTTAGTGAAAACATGAATTCTATAAAAAGTTAACACTTTCCACATACCAAAATCCAAAAATTCTATATACACAAACCATGATATAACCTTATCCTTATATCAGTCATGAGCTCATGAATACTATAAAAAATTTATTTTTCTCCTTATCCCTTCATTAAGCGCATATCATCTACATTCCAAAAATATCTGAATAACCTTTCATGGATACTGGTACCATTAATCATACACTTTCAAAACTCAAGGAAAGACAACACTGTAACAACACTTAGATGTCTCTTTATTCCATAGTACCATGAGGTTACTTATACAACATTACACATGATAAACACGTAATCATTCCACTACATTCTTAAACCATTGACCGAGCTTCAACAATTCTTTCATATCACATATCATTTGTAGTCTCTTCATCATCATCAATTTAAATACTACCCATACGACCATACTTATTCTCTTCATGAGACTTTCCCTTAGGGCATTGTTTTGCATAATGCCTGTACATTCCACATTTAAAACATTTAACCATTGTTGATGTCATAGCAATACCATTATCCTCATCCCTGGTGTTAACTGAACATTTTCCTTTTCACTTACTGGCTTTGTGTCCTTATTTTCCACACCCAAAGCATCTTCCAGTTCCTTTGAAACATTCTCATTGATGCCTCTTTCCACATGATTTACATAGGGGAAATTGAACTTTCTTTCCTCTATGATCATCATGAAACTCCATCTTTCTCTTATTAGCCGAGTCAGGAAACATAACAAATTTTACTTTATTGATCATATTATGAGATTGCTGATTTAGAATAATAATGATGTTTGGACTTCCAAATCCAATTTCATTTGGTTTCTCATGAAGAATATCATTCCATTGTCCATCATATCCTCCATTATCGTGAATCATCTTGTTTCCATCCATTTTCTAAAACCCAAAAAGAATACTGTGAGAGGAAAAAGTAATAATAAAGGGGGAGTAACATCAATATCTAACATCTTAGGTTTAATCTAATATCGTTACCATAATTCTAGGACTATAACATATACTTATACTTAACCTTAGGAACATCCCTAGACATACCTTAGAAATATCTCTAAGGATCTCACTAACGTTTTTGCATCCTAGTTTCCAAAGGGTAACTAAACCTTTCCTCTGATACCAACTGTAGAGACCCGAAGCATGACGTACAAGGACATTGCATTACTTCTGCGGAATACTTAGTACATAACAAAAACACACACACAAGGACCGAAATAGTTTAGTGTCTTTGGAAACTCGGAATATAATCTTCTAATCATGGTGAAAGATCTCCAACATCTCTCATAAAGATCTTCCTTTTTTTACATAAAACCATTCTTTATATCCTGGGGAAAAGAAAACATAAAAGGGTGAGCTCAAATGCTCAGTAAGGGTAAACAAAACAAATATCAATCACGTCATATTCATAAGAACATATCTTTTGGAAATCTTAACCTGCAAAAGAGATCATTATTTCATAACATGGGATAAATCATAGTAGTGAAATGTAATCATAATAATCATAACATAAAACATGAAACTTTGTTTCATACACACATAATCATAGAGAATCATTTCTTATTAGTCAAGACTCATTGCCAAGACTATCTTAGTGGACAAAGTCCCTTTCGGAACCGAGTTCACTCCTCGTTTCAGTCGTGTTTCACTAAACCGGTTTAACCTTCCGTACCAGCCATATCTATCTCATGAGATATAAAATCTTTACCCAATGCATTGGAGGGATATATAGGTCCCACCCATCTCATAATGATACCATTCTTATGTGTGCCACAAAATCATAAATCGTACATCATTGCATAACCCATGTAATAAAAATGGGATTCTTAAACAACATTACATCATAAAACAATTCATATAACATAAAGGATTTCATAAAAATAATTCCACCACAACATAATAAAATAAATTTAATAATAGGGATAAAAACCGAACCCTTTATTATCTTAGATGGAAAATAATTTTGATAAAACAGTTGAACTCCATTCTTGAGGAAAATATCCTTTCTACTTTAAAAACACTTTTCCTTTCTTAATATGTCATACAATTCTAAACTAAAAGAAGTTTATTAAAAATAAACTTGAAAACTTGTAACGGAAGCTTCTTGGAAATAATTTTTTAAAAATCTATTCATGCCCTATAAGTTAAAAAAACATTCTTCTCGTACTTTTATCGAAAAAGTCAAAAAATTACCTCGTATGAAAAACGACAAAAGATTCCTTTCATATCATTAACTAAAAACTCACCGAAGGGTAAAATAGGATTTGAACAATCATATGTGGATGGAAATAATATAACATATTGAGGAAACATGGATGTGGATGATAAAATACAACCCAGTAAATACCAAAGTATAAACAATCTCGGAAAAAAATGAGATTGTGATATTTCCCTTACCTTAGGTCCGATTTGCTTTGTAAGTTTCTGAACCTCCTGTATAATGTTTTAAATAATGTCATTGACTTATTCCAGAATCATAATCATTGTTATGATATTATATATGGTCACTTATGACGTTATTTTACCCGTTCTTTTGTAAATTCCATGTTAAAGTGCGTTTTGGGTAAAATCGTTTCATTTGTCGTCCGTGTTTTGAGTTGTAATTATTCATATGTTTACTTAGATCATGATTAAATAATTACAAAATATAAAACATGATTTATATATAATATATATTCATAATATGCATATATATAATAGATCAATAAATGAAAAGAAATACACCGTTCATGGAGACGGTAGGTCGTACGTAGGCATGAACATTGTTTTTGTTTCCTTATTGAGTAGAATGGAATTATGTAGATGACATGAATATATATACACATAAATCCAGTATCATTATTATGTCATATATTTCATGATTACTTATTATATATAATTTATAATCATGAATGGTTAACGTGGAGAATGAATCTCATCGCGTCGTGGAGACGGTAGTCCGTACGTACGCACGAGCGATGATATCGTTCTCATGATCATGGAATTGTAATGGAGTGTATGTATAGTATTTCAGAATAAATATCACTTTACAAAAATCATATATAGTTATTATTTACCCCATTATACCCATCCAAGTAATTTGGTGGTGGAAAATAGATTTCACAACGGTGTGGAGACGGTATTCTGTACGTACGCACATGCGGTGATTTCGTTTTCCATAGGATGGATAAATGGTGAAATAGGGTTGTATCATACTTATAATAACATATCAGTATATTAGTGATACTGATGTTATTACTTCATAATGAAACAAACTATGAAGAATAAGTGGAAGATGAAATAAAGTTGAAAGAATCGGGAACGAACATTACCTCTTCTTTGAAGCGCCTCTTTGAGTCCTCCTCTTAGGGAACTAAAATTGGTCTTTAAAGAAGACCAGGAACTCTAGGATGTTTCTAGAGAAGTGGAGAAGAGAATTTTGTAGGGGTTGGCCGAGCTTTAAGGTTCAATGTGGTCTGAGGAAGAGAGGGAGGAGGTGCCCTTTTATAAGGGAGGAGAGGGGCACCTTTGGAATTCTTAAAAATATTAATTTATAATAAATCTAACCCCTCTTAAAAACCTCCAAAAATGACTCATATTCGAATTTCTGATGATATAGGGTTGTAATCCCATCAACAAATCAAATTTAGACATGTTTGGATCTAATTTTAAACCTTATCATTTTGATTTATCCTTATTTAATCTATTTAGGTTTATTTGTGGTAATAAAATTCTAAATTTTAAATTATAACAAATAATTACTTATTTGTTATTAATTTTAAATAATTGTTGACTTTATAAAATTATAGAAAATATAAATATAAATTTTTAATTTTTAAATATTTTTTTGATTTTTAAACAATTTTATAATATGTTATTTTTATAAAATAACAATAGTGTCAATTTTGACACTATTGATTTATTTGAATTTAAATAAAATATATACAGAAAATATGTTCGAACTAAAAACTTTAATAGACTCATAAAAGGTCATATGTATCTAGAAAATTAGTTGAGAACATTAAATAGTTCATATAAAATTTATTTTATTATTTTTAAAACCATTTATTTGGTTTATCTCTTAATAAAATAATTACTACAATTTTTTTGTATAATTATTTAATATACATATATGTTGCATAAAAATTAAAAATAAAATACTATGATGAAGATAAATATATTAACTTTCACAATAATACTTTTACTCGAATTTATCATCTTAAAATCACAATAGTTAAATTGTTATATTTATTAAATTATGAAGGTGACAACTTTGGAATCTTTTAAAATAAAATAATATAAGTGTCATAATTGCTAGTATTAGAATCCAAATAGTCAAATATTCTACCATTGGATGATTATAGTTTAAATTTACATGACCAATAAGTTTTGGTCAGGGTTTTGTGCCTTTTATGGTCACTATTAGTTTAATAAAAACAATATTCTTGATTTTTCACTATATAAATAATTTCTGCATCACTATTGTGTCACCATTAACGATAATTATTTAATCCAAAAAAATTATATATAAATTCTCATGATGTAGATAAATTTGTTAGATTCTTGTAGACTATTAATGTTCGATGATTCATGATGTTTATCACTAACGTAAAATTATTATACTTATAGTATTTAAGAGAGTGACACGTTGTCATGTTCTTTAGTTTTAATAATAATTAAATTATTTTCATGGAAAAACTTTCATTAAATGAATCTAATCCGACCCTTATGTGATATGGGTCGACTTTTAGTCATCCAATAAGATTTTTCCAAGTGTAAGGGTAATTTTATAATCTTGTATTTACCCTTAATTACCTGATTTACCTTTAACTATAGTAAATAAAATTTACCGTAGTTACTATTCAAAATGCCCAAAAATAAAAAGTCACTTATTAAAATAATTTGGACCCACTGATTCCAAATATGGAATCCATTTTTCCAAATTCAATACACAAAAGTTGCAGAAATTAAATTAAAATTAATCCCATTGTTGAAAGAAAATGGGTTTTTCTTTAAAACATTGCAAAAGATTGAATTGATTTAACCTACAAATTCAAAGTAAAATCAATGTTAAGGACATAAATTATATTAAATGGTAAAAATAAATTCTATTTATACTTTAAAACCATTAAATATGATAATTTAACCACATAAGATATTACGATGAAAAAGTTGTTTTTAATTAAAATATAGCAAGTTTTTACTATTCATTAAAATATGAAAGTCATCAGAATGAAATGAAAAATTTATCCAATGTAAATTTTTATTTCATGATTCCAAAGAATAATTTTATTTTGTCAAATGAAACTTATAAACATTTTAAAAACTATATTTAAAGTGGGTGCGCCATCAAAAGGCGGCAAAACTGTATTTTTTGAAAAATACTTATTTTACCCGAAAAAATTATTTTTTTTCTTATAACATGTTCTAGAATATGTGTAAGATGAAGAATAATAAAAATTTAGTTAATACTATTAATAACGTCTAGTTCATAATAATATTATAATAATATATCGTTGTTTAGTAACACCCGGTATTGCGTACAACACACACTTTCGAGGAAGGTCGGGATTGCGTGTAATGCAAGCCAAGTCAGGGTTGCGTGTTGTGCAAGAATACATAGATGTTTCGTATAACATAATCCAACCATATTTCATTTATACATTGAATATATATATATATATATACTCAATGTTGCGTAGAATAACTATTATCAAAATTGTGTGTAACACGATCAAAGAATAGTGTTGCGTATACTACAAGCTAATACGGTGTTGCGTATAGCGCAAGGTATTCTTGGTGTAGAATACAACAGATGACATTAATGAAATTAAAATATCATTTTTCATGAAATCTCAGGGTGTTACACCGTGCCCCGGGGTTCTAGCCGCGCACTTCCCGTGCGCCCCACTACCTACTAGCACAATGTCTACGCGCCCCACCGACCTTGCTGCGCCCTGCGCGGTGCCTCGCAGCCTGCCCGCACGGCCCGCTGGCCTGTCCGCACACTTCCCGTGCCACACACGGCCTTCTTGCACCCCGTACGACTCCCTGCTAGCCTGCCCGTAGCCCGGAACCCGGCTGACCCGACCGAGCTGCCCCGACCACCCGAGTCGGCCCGTAGTGTCCTTCGTTGCGGAGCTAGCCGAACTGGCTCGACTATCCTGGTTGAGTCTCCAGAGTCGTGCCCCACGTGATCCTGGCTGAACCTGCCCTGGACTCTGAGCCAGGCTGCCTACGCGGTGACCTTCGGGCCGAACCACCCCTACAGTCTGCATGGCCAGGCCCTGTAGACTGAGCCAAACCTAGCGGGCTGACCCACCTAGTTGGTGAGGTAAGATCTAGTGGGTTAGACTGGGTCAACCCAGACTAGGTTGACCCCGACCAGGGCGACCCCATCTAGGTTAGGCCGAGTCGGTCCGACCGGTTCGGACTGGGCACATGCCCTTTACCGACCCTGTTACTTTCTTTGGTCATGTCTTTTTCATAAGATGACGGTTTGATGAACCGTCATCGGTGCTGGTTTTCTTGGAGCACAATGTTCCCTTTGAGTATACCCACTAGAGTTAAGGGTAATGCTGATATACTGTCAGGTTGGATAGTACACGAATCCAACCGGGCCCCCAAGACTAAAAATCTAATAACTCACAAACCGGGCGTCCGATTGATGTGAAGTCTATTGTGTTGAGACCCCTATGACGTGACAGACCTTTGAGATACTTTTTCATGGGACATGGTGGTAGTTGACAAGTTGACACTGGGATAGAGGAGTGTACCCTCTAAGAATCAAGTGTTCTTTGTTGAAATTTTGTGGCTGGTTGTACATTGACGATTATTCCTGGATCATGTGTTGTTCTGACAGTTCTGACATCTATTCCTGGATCATGTGTTGGTCTGACATAATAGCTGGTGATGGATCATGTGTTGGACTGATAGCTCTGATGACTATTCCAGGATCATGTGTTTACCCGATAGTTCTAACTTTTGTTACTGGATCATGTGTTGGTCTGACAGAAGAGATGGTCCTTGATCATGTGTTGGTCCAATAGCTCTGACGACTGTTCCTGGATCATGTGTTGGTCTGATAGTTCTGACTTCTGTTCTTGTATCGTGTGTTGGTCTGATAGAATAGATGGTCCTGGATCATGTGCTGGTCCAACACCTTTTTTGATTTAGTGGCTATATTTGATGATATCTATCTATGAACATAATTTGTATACCTGTGTGATCTCAGTTAATTAATCTTGTTTTTCCTCATGATTGAGAAATATTACTTGATAACTTAGGTATATGTATAGGAATATACCTATGTTTGGTTATTTATTTATTCCATACATTGTGGTTTATCCTTTTTTAGATTTTGTGAGACCTTGAGGCTCTCAGGATCCCTACTGAGTATCATTATACTCACCCCTTAATGGCCTTTTCTGGTACCTCGTTGTGTTGGTTCCAGATGACAGGAATCGCTGACCGAGGCTAAGTGGAGAGGAGAGGACAATACTCAGAGGTGGAACACATGACATGACCATACTCAGAGGATACATATGGATGTGTAGTGCTGTGGAGGCCTTATGTACCTAACCATCAGGTAGGAAATCCAGGTGGACGATCTGGCTGCTTTTTACCTTTTTTCAGTTGTACTTATTTTTCAGTTTCCTTGTACTTTACATTTGGGCTTGTATTTCTGGCCCCCTTTACATTACAACACTCCATTTGTATACTGTTTTTACTTAGTGTTTGCTTACAGATTGAACTATGATTGTGAGTGTTTACTAATTATTAAGGCAATGCCTTCCCAGTTTTAGAGATTTTCACCTTTGGTGCTAGTTTCCAACACCTGTCCTATGGATGTCGGGCATGGGGTAGTCATGGAACGGGCCCTATGGGATGGGCTGTGACCATCAATGTCCATGTATATTAGTATAGAGGTAGGGATAAAACATTAAGATAACATATAGAGGATTTCATGGATGATTCATACTCTAAGAACACGTGTTTAATGGTTGGTTTAAGAAATAATGGGATGAAAAGACTTAAACATATGGTTTTTAAAGGTTCTGCTGTGGGTAGTGTAGTGAGGCTTACATGTGTTTAGTATCCCAAAGAGGAGATAGTGGCTTACGCATAGTCACCAGGAATGGGGGATGGTGATTGAGACTTTTTCCAGGATGAAGGCCCGGCGAAGACAAATATTTGAGGGAGAGGGATGGGATAACAAAGGTCCATGATCCCATCTCTCCTCTAATGTTTGGAACTAAAGAAGAAAAAATCACAGTTTGTGCTACCTCATTCACGAATGGTTAAGAGATTAACCTAATTTGGTTTCCCTTCCCTGCAAACATTAATCATTTCAGTAGAGAGGATCTCATTCCATGTGAGGAAGATCACACTACCTTGGGGACATGAAATCATAGAGAATGTATGAGATGGAACACATAATGTATGGTTAAAAAGGATAGGCCACTGTTTAACATCATGTGTCGGGGATTATAGCTCTTGACAGTTTAATGTATTGCTACTCGAATGAGGTGGGGTCACTCCGTAACCCTAGGACTAACATAACTGATACCCACCCAACCATGGGGAACAGAAGGTATTTGCAATGCCATGTATAGGGTGTGTTTTTGAGTGATCCACTATCGGTCTCATGTTAGTGTTGATATGAGATGATGAAAAAAATCCATCAGTGTGCCTGGGACCAGGTAAATAGTAGAAATGATGAATGGGTCTTACACATGGAATTGGAACGTAATGTATACTTCATGTCTGGACATGAGGGAGTCCCAACATACTGGTGGGTTGAGGCATATAATCGGGGGAACACCTGTGCTCTAGTGGACAAGCATGATAATTCCACTGGTGTTGGATTAAGTTCAAAAAAAGGGAGAAGAAAACTGTGAATCACATGCATCACATTCCCAACGGGGAGAGGGTGGCATGACGATGGATGAAAAATATTGATAGGTTTCAAAAAAACACATCCAAATATCTTTATCTTAAAATGGTGATAGAAAAATGAAGTTTGACTTGTGATCATGTTAGAAACACAGGACTTGACATGTAGTGTCATCTAATGTCTTTCAGAATGTCGGCCGAAAATGGTAGGTGAGCCGAGGTAGCGTAGACCAGGCCATTAGTGGGTTCCTTCAGACATGAAAGAGGATGAAGTTCCAATGAAGGACATAGGATGCATGTGTTGGAGTGGTGGAATTCTTCAATATATTACAACGCTAAATAAATTACACCACTCTACTCATTTTACAAGGCATCTGATGATTATCACATAAGGCATCTCTAATTTGGAACAAGAGGCATCTTATTATTGAATGATATGGAATACTAAAATTTTGTTCTGCTACATAAGACTATTAGAATCAGATTCTTAGTGCATAAGGCATCTCTTGTTTAGAGCAAGAGGCATATTTTTTTGTCACATAGTGTACTGCATTTTAAATACAGAATGATAGAACTATTATAATTCTAATCACAGAACATAAGTAATATCTTATTTTCCGTGAGAGGCATCCCATATTTTTCACATGTGGAGTACTACTGTTTAATGTCATGTAGAGAGAACTGTTAGAAGTATGGCACCTAAATATGGCTTGTTTTGGGTCGTAAGCAAGAGAGACCCCTTTGGGCTTAACCTAGAAGAGGAGTCAAGTGATAGGGTGTGGACGACTTACTCGAGGAATGGATTGACTCAAGGTACTCAGGGAATTGGTGATGAGAATCCCAAATCATGACATGGGAAATGGACCATGAGGAATAGGTCGACTAATGGTGTTTCATGGTGTGCGGAAGATTATATGAAATCAAGCTATTTCATAGGCGGAATGTGGGTGTGCATAAGGGAGAAGTGTAAATTGGAGACATCCCAAATAGTAAAGTTCGTGGTGTGACTCTCAATTATAAATGTTTGTGAGTGATGGAACCAAAGGGATTGAGCTAGATGACTGAGACCATATACCATAACTGATATGGAGTAGTTGCATATTCCCCATGGTATAGAATAACAGAAACAGGTCTGGAAACTGTTGTGCGTAAGATGGGATACACGTAGGATGGACTACGTGCGGCGTTGGATAGTAGAGCACAGGGGAGTGGAAAATTGGGCCCACTGGCACTGTTGTGCACAAGAATGGAATCCTTGTGAAAACAATTAGTGTTTTTAAAGCAAGAGGTGGTTTTCTACCCACATACTTTGGGCATAAAAGGGATTAGGTGAGGGTCAAACCACTATGGGCCCACACAAATTTCGACCCATATAGATAATTTCCCTCAAAATCACCCATGGAGGGTTCCCCATTTCCAAACAGACACGAATGTGGTGGTCTTACATGCATTAGAGTGGAGCCTAACCATTGGAACCCCCATGGATGAAGTGGGTGCACTTTTATTTGTCAGATAAACCCTAAAAGGATTTGTGCAAAAAATTCGGAGTGCACAACTGGTTTTATGCATGAACTACAATTAGAGTGAAAACCAAGGGGTGTTTGATGTCACATTTGTCATGTAATAGGATTATGATAGGGGTTTCATGAAAAATTTCTTTATTTCATGTAAGATTTTGTTCTTCCATGCAAGAATCCATTCTGCACACATGATTCCATTTTTTTGCAGGCTACATTCCATTTTTGCAAAAAATCCATAATTTTCCCCAAAAATCATTCTAGATGGCCATTTCTATATGTCTTCCATCAAAAGACCATACGATTTTCTCTGTAACTGCTTTCAAGCTCCACCACTAGTCAAATCAAAGCCTATGGAATGATCTTTGGTCCAAGATCATGTCTCGAAACATTTATTGAATTATATGGATGTGTTTTCAGGTTCCAACAACAAGTTCCACTAACACATGCCTAACATCTTAACTATCAACCCTCATATACTCCATTAAGACTATATTTGAGAATTAATACTTCTATGGAATCTCTATGGTGAAAATCAAAAGGAGTTACACATTTAAGAGGCGACACTCTCCCTAAAGATAATTTCTTTTATTTATTTTATCCAATACCTATAATATTTATTTATTAATTTTATGAAAAACATCCATCCAATATATAATAGTAATTTTTTATGATTTGTTTAACACCTACACATACAAAAAAATTCTATATAATGGGTAACAAACATACTATTTATGTGTATGGTGATTTACCACTTCATGAAGCCATGATTGTTCATTTTTCCCATACCACCTATCAAGGTAGAAATGTTTTTGGACAATATATTTATATATGATATATATGATAGCTAACCATAATTTATGATTCTGTATTTTTTATTAAAATTAATATAATTTTACACATCTTGTATAATTATGATAATTTCGTTGACATGTGTGAACTACAACCTCCTCAATGTGATGTGATTAGTTCCCACACAACATTGAAAGAATTAATGATAATTTTATTGAACCAATATGATATATATGAAGTAATAATGATAATTTAGTATTACTATATACATGTATATGTTTAGAAAAATATTTCATTTACATTCCTTCTTTGAATACATCAATAAACCAGATGCAGCGTTCATGGGTACATACAACCTTCTCTCTGCATGAAAAATGTATTCCATTTCATACATATATGTTATATCGATTATTATAATACAAATATACATAATATAAATGATATTTATACAATGTTTTACATTTATTAAATAATAATATATGTATATGGACCAAAGATATTATAAATTAAGACACAAGAGAAAAACAAGACCTAAATTACCTAAAGCGTAACCGTAACATTAAATTGATACCAAGAAGGTAATATAAAGGAATAATAAAACAATATATGTTATTATAAATAAGAATATGGTAATATAATATATTTATAATAATCTGAAATCTATTATATACGAGGTTTGAATTAGTTCAATGATATTCTAGACATAAGATAAGGGAATATCATTTCAATATTTATTTTTGTGAGATACCAGCTTTATTCACCACCCATTCCTTTTGCATGGTATGTATACATACAATATATATGTTCTATTATTATTATAAATATATTTAAGTATGTATACATATACATTTAATAATAGTTAATTCTTGGTGATTATGTTTCTATAGATACCAAATCAGAAATGTTTTTTGTCTTAATTTTCCTTCTTTGAGACACATGCCATGTTATGAACATACATTTTTTCATTAGATGTATATACTACCTTTGAAATGTTATATCCGGTATATCATTCATGTAATGAAATTTTATTCATTATTTAATATAATTTTATTATATGAAGTGTTTGATTTTATGATACGATGTTAAAGGATGTTTTCTAAAATATTCTTATCATTTGTCGATATTTTTTATGATTTTTCTTTAATTGATGAAATATTATGATCAATATTTAATGAAAAATAATCATTTTAATTATAATATGGAAAATCATGATATATTCATGTAGTGGTGTCATTTTTCAACTCAATTTTACATAATATAGTCAATATTTAGTTTTTATGAAAACTTGAATTTACCTTCTCATTATTCTGAAATATGTGTTCTTTCTGAACAATGTTTTATAAAAACATATTTAAGTATTCTTCATAATTTTCAAATTTATTTTTAATAAAAATGATTTTTCAAAAGATATCATGTATATTTTATATGTACTAAATTAATTTTTAAGGAAATTGATATAATTATTTATCAATATTCTGTTAATGATTTCACGGAATATGGTTATCAAAATATTTTAATGATTTCATTGTAAATTATCAACATGTTTTCAATGAAATGGTTGTCAAAATTTATTGAATATTATTTTATAATTTTTCTTGGAAAAGGGTTTTTAATTTTTTTCACGATTCTTTTATACATTTTCAATTAAAAATGATTTCCAAATGATTTTAATCATATTATGTATGTTTTCAACACATTTTAAAAAATGGGTTTCTAAAGGATTTATCATTTAAAAATAATTTTATTGAATAAATGAGATATTACACAATAAATATTTTCAAAATATTTTTCCATGTAATTTTCCATCTATGATGACATCTACTGATGTTACTAAAGACTTATTGTAAATGATCTAAATGTTATATTCAATTTCATTGAAGAATGGTTAATGTTTTGATTGAATTATGATTATGAAACCTGTTTCTATTACAAGGGTTATAATATTTTTAATCCTACTTCTATTCATTGGTTTTTATATATTGAAATTATTATGATACCCATCTATTTTAAATTGTTTATTATGTGATTAAATTTTAATTATACTCATTTTATTTCATTGTTTATGATAGGATTTTTACAAAACCCAAATCTTTCTATGGGTCATGATATGATGAATGTTTTATTATCTTATAGATCATTTATTAAATGTTTTTTTATGAGATTGTTGGGACATATATATCCCACCAATGCATTTTGGTAATTATTTATATCTCATGAGATAATGATGGTAATCAAATCTACATGATTGATCCATTATGGTAAGATGTGGAAACTAGATCCCTTAAAAGGAATGTACTACAACTGGGGATAGTGTTGTGTCCTGCCTAGTATGTGTAGTAATCATTAATATGGAGGATTTTAAAACCTGATCCACTATGAGATGATGGGTAAATCCGATAAATTATTAGAGGATTTGAAATACTGATCCCTTATAAGTAATGTAATGTGTCCTTGTATGGTGGTGTGTCCTTCCCAGTAGATGCAATTCCCATGACATGCCTTGAAATGTTTATTAACATATATGGTATGATATCAATTGCTTATGCATACCATAATTCCATTTCTTATTCATATATTAGGATTTCATGGAGTATTTTCTTTATATCCTATTGATTCGTGTCATGTAATCTACCAAATTATATTCAATTATTAATGTTTATGATCTTTGATATGTAAGTAATTATATTATAATGTGATGATCATGATCACATACCCATATTAACATGTTTATGCTTATATGTCTCCTTGGATTACCCTTACTGTGCATCTAGGCTAACATCTTCTATGGTTCCTTATATAGGTTATAGTGGTATGTATTGATTATTATGTGTCTATGAAGGGGTATAGTCATGTAGAACCTATTGGGAGATAATTTTTCTCTCTAATGTACCAGTGTTTATTTTTCAATTTTTACAAAGAAACTAATCTCATACAGTATTTGGGTGTCTATTTTTATGTTGTCTTAAGATTTTGGTAAATGTGATGTATTGTCTACGTAATTTAATATTAGGTCATTGTAATGTTAATATAATTAAAATAATATATATATATATATATAATAAGGAAATAAATATTTTAATCCACTAATGGTGGTAATGGAGAAATTAATGGCATCAGTTCGTGAGGTGGTAGTCTAAACAATTAATGAACAATGATTATATAACCCATTTAATAGAAGTTGATATTATATTAGATAATGAAATCAACTTAAAAAAATATAATTATATATAATATAGTTTAGTTATTATATACTAATGGTATTATTATAATTTAAGAGGGTTTAGAAGGGAAAAATCAATGACGCATATTGATGAACATAACCTCTTAATTGGGAATTATCAGCAGGTTTTCAATAAATCATTCTCAATTTTGATTTATACCATAAAAATGATACTATTGATATATATATAACATATTTTTATTTAATCATGTATTTATTAAATTCCATGAATAATTTATGTGAAAAATGAATCAAATCATTTCATTTGGAAGAAATCTATCAAACACAAGGACAAAATTATCATATCCCCCACCAAATAGAATGTATAAATTTATAAGATATATACTAATATAGAATTATATATATTCATAAAATATAATATATAAATATAAATTACATTCATCATCCTAACCTTTCATGAGAGGTTTTTATCGATAATATGTCACAACAATTCTTGACGTGGTAGTCCTTCATTCAAATAAGTGATGTTATATTTTACCATTAAATGGAAGAGGAGACTGAAGTAATTAAAATATTATAATAGTATAATATAATATGTAATAAACGTAGATTATTATATATTCGTGATTTAATTATATTTGTAGGATTATTGTAATGAAATAATATAAAACACTCGGTTTTGGACATTACCTCTTCTTCGGATAATATATTTTTGGTATGATCCAAAAGAATTTGTATGATGGATTTCTAAACAAATTATTATAAAATGAGAGTAGGTATGAATGTAATACATATGGTTTCGCATTTGATGAACCAATTTTTTTTTATGCATGATGAGAAGATGATATGGGGTGGTGTTTTATATGTGAGTTGATTGGCACACTTGTAATGTTTGAAAAGAAAAAGGTGTACCCATGTTATTCCTAATCCAAAAGGTTAAAATGTTTAACATACTAGTATAATAATTGTAATATGTATGATTTAATTATAGAAAATGGGTTTATGAATAATTTATATAAATAATATTAACAAGTAAATGTTTAGTTTAACTTCTGGTAACCCATTTTATCCATAACCATAGTAATAAATTTTTACCCAATTTTTTTTAATAATGGTACAAATATAAATTTAACATATTATATAATATAAATTTTTATAAATAAAAATTTGGAATCCTTTTTCATAATATTCATTCACATATGTAGAAAAGATGAATTTAAATTTAATCATACAGATGGGAAGGTATTTTATTTTCTCGGGGATAAAATATTCAAATTTAAAAAATTAATAAAAAATTAATAATAAATTGTTTCAAATTGAATAAAATTGAATAATAGATATAAATTAAAAAAATATTCTTTTTAAACCCTCTTATACTAATTTTCCATGTCTTTAAATTCATTTAATGAAATGATATATCTTAATGAAAATCAACATTTTCACTATTCAACATTAAACATTAATTTTCAGAATATTATGGAAACTTATCACTAAAATAATTTTGATAGAATAATATAAATATTTTATTTTATCATTGAAATAATAATATTAATAGTTCAAAATGATTATTTTTAACATAAATGTCAAAAATTCAAGAAAACATTATTTTGGAAAAATACATTTTTTTGTGGAAAAATAGTTTTTTCGTATTTTCTCTATAAAAAGAAAATAGAAACAATGTTAAATATTTTCTAGATTATATAACATTAAATTTTATGTAAAATAATTTTTCAAAGGTTATTTATCTAATTTTTAATGGTAAAACAAATTTCTGAAAAAAAAAGTTTTTTAGAAAAATGTTTTCTTTATTTTCATATAGTTTTTATTTAAATTCATACATAATTGGTAACCAAAAATTTCATTATATATAATTATTTAAACTATATATTTTAATAATTTAGTTAATTATATTTTCACCCACCATTCCAATATCTATGAGGAACAAAAAAAATTAAATAATTTTATCTTAATTGCATATTTTGTTTTGTTAGAACACAATATTCCATGTATAGTAGTCTTAAATTGTTGTAGAAAGTAATGCATTTTATAATAAGTGTTATATATCACTCAAAATAAACATGGAGGTGTGTGAATGTAAATATAAACATTTTTTTGCATGTAATGCATGATAAACATACAACTGCAAGTAACACAAGATAAACATTGTTTTGGGTTTAATGCAAAATATCAAAAACATGAAATTTATTTGAAAATTTTTATTTTGTCAATTATCATAGTGTTAAATTATAACCATATAAAATTATTTTCTCACCAAATATTCATCACATTGGATACAAAAACATATGAATTATATAACTCCTTACATCAATAGATACCCATGTATGTTCTTCAAGATATTCATTCCACCAAAATATAATGACAATGTGAGTGGTCATGTTTAGTAAAAAAATTAATTTTATGATATAAATGTTTTATCTGTTGTTCCTAATAATAATGGCCATTCTACAGTGGTTCAAACTACAAGTTCAGTAAATTTTATGGATTCAAGAAGTACTTCTAGCTAAAAGATACCTGGAATACATCATTAATGTTGTATATGATTTTTGAAAGCATCATGCAATAAGGTAAGGTCATGATATAGTGCAGAAATTGAAAAGGGATAATAAAATTAGGTCATAAATTAAACTACATTATTTTATTGATATATTAATAGATACACCACCTTATAAACATAAAATTCTATAACATGTTGAAATTTATCATCATAAAATTTCTGTTAACATTGTTCTTTCCTTTCATGTCAATTACTGGATCATTGCATATACTCCATCTGACTAACTATCATTGGTACAAATAGGTCTGTTCTAGATCTTCAATATATTACATTGATGTTTTTTAATTCATTCCTTATATGGATACACACGGATACATTAAAATGGTCTTTTAAAATAAATTGTTATAAGAATATTAAATATGAGGACAGTTTTTGATCCCATCCACGTTGAAAATCTATAGAACAATATCTTAGCTTATTTTTTGGGTTTGAGTTGTTCAATCACACTGACCATCTCTCTATGGATGATACATTGTTATCAAGACAACATATATATCAACTTAATAAAAAACTCCCTAAATCATTGAGTTAAACCTAGAATCATGATCATATACAATTTAAATTTATAATCCATGAATCCTTTCTACTTCCTCAATATATATCTATGAAGTGGGGAATGGGGAAATATTCTCTAATATAGACTAAGTGTACATAATTGGTAATGTTATAGAAAATAACACAAAAATTCTTCAACATTAGTGACATGATAAACCTAAAGGGTAAGTGTACCATAAACCATATTTCCACAATGTGTAATGGCATTACAAAGCTATTAGAAGTTCCTCTGAAATTTAGATTGGTTGATTGAATTATGATTTTAATGACCTTATGATATTTTGGAGCTTTGGTGTCTCAGGTAGGATAGACAACCAATGGTTTTGATGTCAATCAGGTGGATTCCCATAATCGTTTCTTGGGTGAACGTTAATGTTGATGGGACATCATCTGGGGCACCTAATCCTGCAGGTTGTGATAATGATTTCTAGACCTATCAGGTCATCGTTAAGGGATGTTTCTATCATTACATTGGTCAAGGATCTTCCCTTGATGCTAAACTCTTGGATATGATTAAATCCATCACTTATTTGGTTCTTCATGGATGGAATTTTCTTTGTCTTTAATCTGATTCGATTGTGAATGTTGATATTCTCAGGAGGTGGTAGAGGAATGTACCTTGGATGATTCTCTCTCCTTAGGATGAATTTCCTCAACTCATTGGGGGTATCACCCTTAATGTGAAACATGTTTATTGGGAGGAAGATCAATTTTATAATTCATTGTAAATAAATTATATTTTATATTAATGTTCATCATTGTCATTTATTGTGCTTGATTACTATTTGCATTTTATTGAGGTGTATGCATGGGTAATTGTCTATACTATACCATCTAGAAACCCCTTGCGAGGTTTTCAATATTGACATTATTTTTATTAATATATATTTCTAGGAGTGGGGTTTCATTGATCTTGGAGTATTAGGTTATCCATATATTTCACTTAAAATATCCTTAATATTGATAAAAACTAAACAAAAAAAAATCCTAAAAAGGGGATTCAATATCATTGAAATTATGAGTATCCATAAACTAATAAACCCATAATTGAGTCCATAACCCTCAAATTGTTAATACAATGAGACATATAAACCACCAATAGCTAATTCAAAATTCATTATTTACATAAGATCTTATCTTATATTAATATTTCATTAGAAGAATAGGTTCATCCTTGTACTGATAGAATATGGAATTTAATTTCATTATTCCAAAACAGATGTAGAGGTAGATAATAAAATTAAATTTCACTAAATTATGAATAATTGATTGGGATTATTCATAACAAATCAAACATGGAATTCCAAAAATGTAGAGGGGATACGCATGCACTAATTATCATGATTTACATCATCCATTTTATTAGAAAATCATTCCCTGTTGTTTTTATCCTTAGATGTTGTTGTGGATTACAATCCAAAATATCCCATGGATTATAGAATTGAATTGTATTATTCCCAAAATCTATACACATGAATCACTAGAGTGTGGGTGTTTAATTATAATTAGATATATTCTACATTCATTTCATTAATTGACTTATTAATATCACTTATACCCAATTTAACATTATATCCAAGAATCCTAAAATTTGGACTCCCTCTTGTTCCATTAATTCATTCAGTTGAGTTAAAATTCCACCGTTTATTGAATTTTTTTTACTTAAAGTTTCTTAAACAATGTGATTTATTTGTGTACTCATGAGGCTCAATATTCATTTTCAGATGAAAGGCTTGGGAAATGAAGAAATCTACAATTTACAAATCTCAATTTTGTACACATAGAATGATTACATCATACGTACTAAGGTATCTTATATCCAAACCATTAAATAATTTTGTCTTAATCCACCAAATAATTGATCAACATTTTTTTGTGTAAGGATAAATAAACTAGAATAAAAGCATGAACAACTTTTAAATTTGGCTTCATATGATCTAATTGATTCACCATCAATTTTATTTATCTCAAAAAATTCCTTCTAAAAACTTTTTCATAAAATATGAGGTTAGTAATAACTGAAAAATTACCTCACAAACACATCCAATTACATGGAGTCAATTACACACTATTGACTCAAATAATTTATAATTTTCTGCAATTTTTCTACTTAACCATCCAAATTATATACTTCAAAAAAACATTCACGCTCCAAAAATTAGAGAATATAAAATATATTCTCAATGTTACATGTCCCATTATTATTTACTTGTGAATCAGTGGACAGACTAGAATATAGTAGATGTTTTATTCAAATGGATTTTATATAATTTTGTTCCCACATTTCATAATTTTAATGCTTAGCATGATTGATCGGTTTAGAATGTTTTATGAGCATATAAATTTGTATTTTATTGATATCACTAATAATATTTAGTTTCTCAGATGGAGATTCATTAAATTTTATATTCCATTCATCATTACAAATATTTATCAATATTTTATTCATTGAATAAAAAATTTATTCATAGTGTGAGATAAACTAATCATAGTGGAAAATACCACATTAATGATAGAAATTTTATTTTATATCTAAATAATTACATCTTATTTTCCAACTATAACACCTTTGGATTAAACAAGGTTATCCATAGTAAATATTAAAATCCATATTGATGGCTTATAAAGAGATTGTGATTTCCCAAAACATGTCCCCCATGTTTATCATACAAGTTGTGTAATGCCGATTATATTCTTACACTATGTAATGATCAAGCCCAACTCAATGAAACCAATTATGATTTATTACCAATAGACACATCTATTCAAGATCAACATCTACCTAGAGTATAAATAAAAATTGTTACATTTTTATTGAAATCAATCAATATACTAGATTCAAATTTTTATGAAATTTTTCAATATTATAACTCTAATATATACATGTTATTAGTCATATCCCACGAAATATAAATTAAAAATATACCTAGGTTTATGAATTAAATTTATCAAAACATAGTTTCCAAAGGATAAATAATAATATTAATTGATTCCTTTTATAGATACACAATCTTAATATACAAAGACATCTCTACTTAATGGATATATGTTCATTGAATTTCACAAATACCTCCTATAGAACAATAATAGTTCAGTGCCTTTGGAGACTACGAATATTATCATCTTATTTTTTAAATGATTTTATACATCTCTAGAAAAAAATTCTCATTTTTTACTCATCATTAATGGAACAAAATTAAAAAAAACATTCTTTAAACTCTGGGAAAGGAATAATAAGAATGGGTGAGATGAAATAAATAGTAAGGGTAAAAATGGGATATACGTAACATTATGTGAGATCAATTGTATGAAAGCATGTTAATACCAGATAAAAAAAAATTAAAAATCATACCAAATATAAAAATATTCTATCAATGAATTAATATTGGTAGTTAATAAGACATGAATCATAATGGAATCAATGAACAAGATCGGTGGGAACATGAAAATGGAATAATATAAATATTTATTTCATTGACATAAGATTTTAAAATATTGATAATTTATAAATAGAAATATATAAATTCCCTAACCTAAGCAATAAAAATTAGGACCTTTGATAAACATATTTATATAAAACTCGGTCTATGTATAACCTTATGGATATTCAACATAGGACCACACATAACACTATGAACATGTATCTCGGTTCATAAAAAACATTGTGAACATTTTATGACGCTCATCCATTGAATTATGAACATGTAATCATGTTTAGGCATAACATATTTACTCAATAATTATCCATATTTACCCAATTCATTGTATATATTTATTTCTCTGTCCCATATTTATTTAAAATTTAATCATCATCCTTAGTTATTTTATTAGCACTATAAAATAAAGAAAACCATACATATGTGTGCCATAATATTATAAAAAATTATTTATATCAGAATTGATGTCGATAAATTTGTTTTATAAATCATTCGTCATATTAAAACCCCTAAAAATAAGTTGTTTTCTTAATCAATTTCATCATAGAGAAACCCATATAAATTTAATTTATTTCATAAAAAAATTCATCATAATCATAACCAATCTGATGAATGAATAAAATAGAATAATTGGATCATATATCCAATATTGATTTTGTGACATCATATGATGTCATCGTAGATGGAATATTATTCAAAAAAGAATAATCTTGGGATGTTTCATGAGAAAAAATATCCATTACAAATTAAAAATCACCTTTAAGTCATTATACATTTGAAAAATATTTTTCTTCTAAAATAATATTTGTAAAATGTAATGTAATAGTTATTATTTATTTTAATCATTTTCAAGGGAAAAAAACTTATCCATGAAAATCAATTTTTAAATAAAAAATTTCATAAAATATTTTTGAAATAAATTAATTTTAAAATTAACCTCAAAAAACATATAAATAAATTTTTTACACTTTTTTAATTCATGTAGGTGTGTAAATTTGTAAATTTATGTCACATTAAAATAGAGAATCCTTTCAAATTCATAGAAAAAGAAAAATGAGGCTATTTTAGAAAATTAAATGAATATTTACTCGAATAAAATTTCTTAAAACAAAAAACTATAGTTAATATTTATTTAAAAAAGCATTTTTAGAAATAGAAAAAAAAAATTTGAATAATTTTTTTGGAATATAAATGTCTTTCTACTTAAGAGGGAAATAAATTAAATTTTATTTAAAAAGAATATTTTGGAATTCAGTACATAATGAGAGGCAAATTAAAGAAAATATATAATAAAATAAAATTACCTATGAAGATTTGTATAAATTAGTTTCAAGGGAGACAAATAATATGATTTCATTATCAAAATCATAAATATAAACAATCATGGTAAAGGAAAGGGGTCCTTTCATAAATCCCCTAACACATTGGTAGTATAGAAATATATTCTTCAAGAAGTTTCAAAATTTAGTATAAATAAAAATATTATGATACATTTTAAATTCATTATTTTAGATGTCAGATAGGTTGTATATATAACTAATAATGTAATATAGGTGCACTACACTACATATGTCTCAATGAAGCCAAATTGAGTCAAAATTCATTACAACATTAGAAATGTTGTGAATTAAAAAAAGATAATAACAATAAAATTAAATTAAACCTCAAATATAATTAATATAAGGAGATAAATTGTATATAATTTCAACGGGTCACTATACACATGAGAAAAAATAAACAAGTGTCAAATTTTTATATGCCTCCTCGAAATAAAAGAGGGAACAAAAATCTATTAAAATATATATCCACTTATTTCGTACATGTTGAAAAAACATTAATAATAAATATAATATTTTTATATATATAAATAATACCCATAAATATTTATATATAACTCCATATTTGATTTACTTATGATGATTTATTATCTTTTTATAAATAATTCCTTGTTAATATGACGCTACAGGTAATAACTACGTTGTTTTTAATGTTATTGTTGATTTCTTATTTTACATCCACTCACAAGAAAAAAAATTCTATCATATGAAGTTTCATAATAAAGATATAAAGATCATATATATTCAGTATATATATATTTACATTAAATCATAAAATTTAGAGATAGAAAAATTAAATACACTATTTATAGAGATGTCGGGTCTTACGTAATCATGAATGTTGTTTCCATTTTCCAAAACAATTAAACTATAAAAATTTATGTAATATAATAAATTCATGAATTGTTTTTTTAATGATTGCAACATATTTATATATAAGTATATCCAAATTAAATTCATTATAAATAACACATGAAGAATGAATCGTGTCTCTTTGTGAGGTGGTAGTATTCCCTACCCATGAAATACATTATCATATCATATATGGGACGAAATACAAGAATTTATAATTGATATAACATTTCAAAATTATATTTATGTTAAAAATATCATATACATGTATATATATATATCAATCATTATACATATCCATCAGAGCTATTGATGTGAAAAAATTGAATCAGTTCTTGTGGTTGTGGACCGTCATACATAAGAACGATGACATAGTTTCCCGTTTATGAGAATGTGAATTATATATTGTTCATTAAAAATTATTACAACATTATATAATAAGAAATATACAGATTGTATTATATTATTATTGTTTGATAACATTTTATTTATTGAAAAGAAGAAGTCAAATAAAAATGCTATGTTTTGGGAATTAACTCTCCCTCATATTACGTCATTGTTTTGCACAAAAATGCATCCTAATTTGGATTTATGAAAAAATTAAAGATTATATGATTATATGTGGTCCTTAAATAATAATATTTCTTTGGATTCAACTGAAAAAATGGTTTTGAAATCATAAAGAGGGGAGGATAGGGGGTGGCCTTTTACAAGTAAGGTGAGTTGAACCCCTGTAATTTTTTGAAATGAAAAATTTATACAAAAGATTATAAAGTAAAAAAGGATCCCAAATATAAATTTCTAGATACATATATGTGATACTGTATAAAAATGGGAAAAAATATGCGTTGAAAAAGTTTTTAGTTAATTTTTTCAACTATCATTTTAGTATAACCCTCTATTAATCATTTTTTACATTAATAATGTTAATTATTTTTTCCTATTTATACTATTCATAATGTCCAAGTAGTATGATGAAATAATAATTTTATATTAACAATTTTTATTATAAATATTTAATCTATTATACCAAATTCAATTATAGAATTGTAAAAATTTAATTTAATATTAATCTGAGAGACACGATTAATTGTTTTCTAATGAGAATAAATTAAAAAAATGTACAATATGTTTTTATATAAGAACTCAAAAATGAAATTTATTACATTTTCCAAAATTAGATTTTCATATATATTATTGAAATAATTATAATTTTATACCAATAGTAATGTCATTATGTTTTTTTTAATTCATTAAATTAAATTACAATTATTAGAAACCCAATATTTTTTCCCATTCATCAAAATATTTACCAATTTAGAAATTCATGAAATATTCCACAAAATATTATGTAGACATGGGGAATTATAAAATGTTTTTTATTTTATGAAATAATATTTTTTTAAATCTTTAAAAATAAAATTTTAAAATATATATGTTAAAGGGAAGAAAAATACATTTCTATAAAATACTGTTTTAACAATAAAATTGAATTTATATTTATTTCTTGTCTAGAAAAAACATAAGATGAATGTTAAAATTTATATTGAATATATAATATTAAAAACTAATTAAATAATTCCTAAAATTTTTATTTAAATATTTAGTTTGAATGTTATTATATGCAAAAAATAGTTATTTTTGAAATATATTTCCTTTGTTTTGAAAAAATGTATTTCTAGTTATAAATTATTTGAAAACAAATAATTCAGTATAAATTCTTGTGTAAAAAAAAATTCGTATTTTAGAAAATCATATTCATACCATCCAATCCACCAGCAAGATTGTTACAATCAAATTAATTGAGAATAATTTAATAAAATATCATTATTTGTTAAGACATGTCTTTATATAGATTGCAGGATAATCTAAGTGTTGCGTTTAATATAAGAAACACTTAGTGATTCATTAAATAAAAAATACCAAAAAGGAAAATATTATTTTTATGAAATATTTCCCAAAAACCAATGGGTGTCGCATATTGTATCAATTCCAAATAATGAATTATGTTTCATTCTGAAAAATATATAAATGTTAACTCTATGTGTAATAATGAAATAACATAATCATTTTATTGAAAAAACACTATATTTCCATGATAAAATTCATTATTGAATGATTGTCCACATGTTGTATAATTTACATATAGCTCATACTCAAAATAATATGTGATCCAATTATTAGACCATGATCGTATCATCTAATAAGATAAACCCTTTTCATGGAAAATGTTTTTACATTCATTGAAATTAAAAGGAAGATCATTTCTGTTAGGTAATAGAGATTTAATCAAAAAATTATTTAGTAAATAACATATATAAAATCTAAAATATAATTTAAAATATAATTTGACATATTTTATTTTTCTAATCCTATATATAGGATATAATCCCTAATTTTTATACTTTCATAGATGTTGAAATTGGGTTGGAATCAATTCATAGAATATAATTTAGAGTATATGATTCATGGATTGATGGATTTAAAACCCCATGAATTTTATTTTGAATGTGTATTCGATTTAAAATATAAATATGAAGGATTAACTATTAATTATATTACCTATATTAAAACAAATAAAAAATATGTTCTATAATACCATAACATAGTATATCAACACTAACTATATCAAACATTTCAAAGAAACTAAGATCACATCTCATTCAAGGATACATAATTGTTCCTTAAGAAAAAGATTCGAGATTTTATGATGACAATGTGGTAACTAGATTATTCCCCAAAATTAATAAATGAATCACACCAAACCCAAGTAGATTTTTTTTATTATTGAATTAAACCATAGTTTTCTTATAAAAACATGTTATTATTTTATATGTCCATATTTTTTATGAAAATATAAATATTATGATTAAAAAAATATTTATTAAATTATTTGTGATAAAATTATTCGTTGACAATTATTATCATTATTGAAAACATTATTTATTATTTATTAAATTATTTTTTTATTAAATTATTTTTTTATTAAATAATTTTTATAATTGTTTAATATATATATTTTTACTATATTATAATTATCTTTTTAAAATAATTTAATACTTTCTATTGTTGTTATAAATATATAAATCATTTTTTAAAAAATTCAGAACTCATATATTTTATATTTTTTATGTTATGTATAGTATTAATTGTTTATTATTAATTTCATCACTTATTAATTATTAAACATATATATATTGGGCATTAAATTTTTTTTTTATTCCAATTTTATATTTTATAATCATAAATATAATCTTATGTAAAAATAATTTCAAAAAAATATAAAAGTTTTTTTATTTGTTTATTTATTTCTAATAATTGTCAATAATATTTATTAAAACATTAAATTTATATTTGAAATCATAATTTGTTCATATTTATTTTATAATTTTATTATTATTAATTTCATAAAACTATATCCTTGATTTTTAAATATTATGTTAATTTTCGAATTAAATTTAATATTATTAATTATTACATTATTAGTTTTTTATTTCTCAAATTTTTTTATGTTATGTTTAATTAATAATTTATATCATGTGAAATTGTTTCTAAAATATAATGATATTTATGTATTTTATAATGTAATTATTATTGTTCACCATTATACATTATTATTCTTTTTATTTCATAACATTTAAGAAAATTTTAATAGTTTAAATTTCATAATTATTAATTATTCTCTTTATAAATTAGTATTCTTACTATTTTAGGGTAAAATTAATTAAATTTAATTTATAAAAATATTATTTTCAAAAATATAAATATTATTATCCTTACCCTCATGATAGGTTATGTTGTGATTATCCTAGCCCATATTGTTGTGATGAAAACTATAAAAAAATTCATTCAGATTTGATATTATAGATTTACATTCACTATCCATTTCTTATGAATGACTTATATAATTGGAGTTGTTCATACCAACCTATACTACACCAATCATTATAGCATGCTTCAGAAAATACAAAGATGAATTAAATAGTTAATGACGAAATTCCTAAACCAAGATTGATACTATATTCAATGGATTATCTAGTATAAATATATCTAAAATAATTATCTATTATCTATCTTTGTTATTTTCTTCAATTAAATCAACATGTTATCCATAAAGTGACCTGATAATTTTTTCCACTATTTTTCATTAAAAATTTTTTATTCAGGTTTATATTTTTATCTCCAATCAGTTCTTTTGGGATGTGGATAATAACAATGCGTTTCACCCATTCAAGGAGTCCACTATTGACCATAACATAAGTCCCTAAATGCCTAATCTTCTTCTTTCTATAATGGGTACATGATTTTTAAATATTTATAATGAAATGACCACAATCCATTTTGATAAACATCCATTGAATAATAGTGGGATATGGACTCAAATTAACAGGCACATCGTGATGACTTCCAAAATCCAAATAGTTGTATTTAATAAATTTTTTAATGATATGAAAATTACCAAAATAATTAGTGTGCATTGTGTCAAATTAAACCATTATAACTGAAATATTTTTGGTGGATATCATAGTTATCACAGTATAGAAAATTCTATATGTTTTTGGTTGGGTTGGATTTCCCCAAACCATCTAACAATAGAGGAATCTATAGTAAAAATTGGGTTTTTGTGTTGGTAAAAATTAAGGTTTTCAGTTTTTATAAATTGGATGGAGATTGAAATATGGGATATTATTTATGTAGGATTACAAATGTTTAATTTCAAATGGTTTGACCTTTATATTAAAAATGACTATATAATGGTTACTAAATTTGATAACCATAGATCATAAATTTTAAAATGAAAACGCCCTTTTACTTGGAATATATTGTGTGATTATATTTCAATGGCATGAATCATTTTTAATCACAATTAATTGGAAGATAATAATGATCCAAGTGAACATTCAAATTGGGTTGGTATTTTATTTTAAGTGAGGAAATTTTACCAATTGATCACTCAAATGTGTTGGGTAATATTTATAGTCACCTCTCATATAAATTATATATTTAGGCATGTTATTTTCATTTATTATGATGTAATAGGCCTCTTTCCCATGCCATTAGGCGAGTTGAATTTATTTAGTGTATTATTACATAATTTATTTAAATAATATTTCCCATTTAGATAAATATGTATACATTTTTTAATATAACTATGTATTCATATTATTTATAACAAATTAAATTAATATAATAATTTTAAAAATGATTATTTGGATGTTATATCAATATTTATAATTTTAATGATATTTAGTAATAAGATATATTTACCTCTAATGAATTTGTATTTGTATTTTTTTAATCCTAGATTCAATGATTTTTACTTATCTTATAAATAAAATTCATAAAAAATTAAAATTCATAAGTAATTTTTTAATTTATTATAATTTATTTCTTTTATAAACTATTATTTTTACTATTTAACTACATTCAAGAAATTTTTCTAATTTTTAATTTATGAAAATAAATTTTATTTTTAATGGATTAGGATTTTTGTATTTCTATTGTGTTAAATTATTGAAATATAATTTATAATATAATTTTTCTTATTGGTTATCCTTCTCCATTTTTAGGTTACTAATTTAATATATGTTTAACATTGATGTTTATATTTTCATATTCACCATGTCAATATGTTCACCCCAACATAATGTTGGTTTTACCCCTATATTAACACATGTTACTTTGTTTTACACATACGTATTGTTACCCTCTCCTTTACGTAGCTCAGGTGTACCCTTCTATGGATTCATCCATTATCAATGTATTATTTTAGTCATGGGGTTTAAATTTATATAGCCTTAGGATTACTAATCCATAGTGGCTTACCTAACTTTCTATATACTAGTATTTTTACCTGTAACATTCTACAACTATTATATGGACCTCATAAAAATCTTCTCGTCACCCTATGTAACCTAGGTGTTGGGGTCAATATCTTTATGTGTGTGTATTTTGAATTCCCATCATATCGAAGGTTTTATCACTATTTTGAGACATTTTTTATTCAATTATGTATTTTTTATTACCATCTATCAATTTCATTTTGGTTTGTTCAGGTAATTTCAATTGAATCACATCATCTTTGATCCTTGAAGGTATTTCATCCATTTCATTTCTAGATTGAAGCATTTACTGATTGAAATATTTTGAGGTATGGTTCATCTAGTCAAGAATTCTACACTATTTTGTGAGAGGGATATGGCTAGAGAGAGTGGGTTATAGAGAGTCCATGGGAGGAAATTTAACATCCACGAACCTCAAATTATCTATTTGTGGTGTGATTAGGGGTATATTTCCACTATATGGATGAATATGATTTCCTAGGTTTGGTATTTTATTGAATTTGGTGTTTCTTTCATATGAATCTCCAAATTTTACATTGATAGACAAAATACATGGAAATAAATTATCTGGTGGATGTCTCCCATTGATGACATAGCAATTAAGAAATCATCACCCGACATCAACCCTCTTATTTAAAAAAAGGATTGATTAAAAATTTGTAATAGTGGGATTGTTCATATTTCTTTTTTTAAATTTATTCATACATTTTTAGGTTGATTTATCATTTCTTCTTGAATTTTACTTTCTGTTTCATGTATTTGTTTCCATGTATAATTCTTTTTATGCCTTCTTATACACTCTTTGTTTTCTATAGTTATAACACGTGATTATATTTCATTATTTGTATCAGAAAATTTAATGAATAATATATGACAAAGTATATATATATTATTTAAGGTTATTAATTGTTAAATCTTGTAATTGTTTAATATTTCTTCTTATTTTTATAAAAAAAAAATTATTAATTTCATTGATATTCATATTGTATCACTTTTTTAATACTTGTTTTTCTTCTTATTAGAATGTGTGAATCTAGTTTCGAGTTCATGAAATCTATCTTATTCAGCTATTGTTTTAATCCTATTTCCACATAATATATTTTCCTCTATAAATTGAATAAATCTCATAGATATGATTATTTATATTCTATATCTTGTGAAATTGTTGTAGAACTATTTATATATTATTTTATAATACCTTAATCTCATTATTTTATTTAATTTGTAAAAAAATAGTTTTCTAGAACATTGGTATCAGCATATGATAATTTTTGAATGATTTTATTTGATGTGTTTCTTCGAACACTCCTCCAATGTTGATTCATTGGTGTTACTAATGTTTGAAATTTTAATTTTATGTTGATACATATTTGTTATAAATAATTTCATTTTTGGGTATCATTGGTTGATAGTTGGAATTTGGATTTCACAAAACAAATTCAATGCCTAGTTGATAATGGATATTGAATTTCCTCTTCAAGGATACATGCAATAGATAGTAATAAAATTAAATTGGGCATAATTTTCAACCATAAAATTTGAAAAGAATTTTTTATTTCATATGTTGATTTAATCATTAATTGATTATCAGATCATTGTTTGATTGATTCAATCACCTGTGTAGTTTTACCTCAATATGGTTGTAGTAATACATTATTTTTCTCGTTTTTGATTCCATGCCATTTTCCTTAATTAATTATAATTCAAATCCTTATATCCCAATTTAATGTTTTTGAAACTATATGTAACTAGTTTAATGGTATGAATTGGTTCTCCTTGAGTATGGACAATTTTTGAGAGCTTGTTAAGAGTTAGGTGTTTTAGCATGATCTTGTGTCTCTAAATTCAATTATTTTCAATGTAGTAGGGAATATGTATTCCTAGATTTGTTCATACATGACATCTGTCAGTTATTAATTTAGGAATTGACTAATAACTAATTCATTATTTTGGATTCCGTATTATGTGGGTTCAATGTGTCTTTTTATTACATAGTGGGCAATTGAGAATAATGAAATTAATTATTGACCCATTTAATGGTTTAATTTTGGTTTCGTAGTATTTTTATCCTTCAAATTATAAAAATATAAACTATAATGTATGTTTTCCATTGTCCATTATCATTATTATTCCCTATGATCTCAATTGTCTATCACAGTTTAGGTCTATCATAGGATGTTGAAAATTGTGACATGCTATTTATTAGTTTCCCTTTATTTTAGGACCTCTCCCATTATATTTTTAATGTATTCTTCTTCATAGGTAGTTATTCTGAATCCATCCATTTATGTATTATTTTATACCAGGGATGAATAGTATCTATGTTTAGGGTTTTATGTACAGTGTCTCATTTTTAGATATTTATGTATTGTGTTTCAGTAATTTTCTTTTAATGGGACTAGGTAGATACATATACATATTTTTCTTGTTTTCTATATCTCTCTCAATGTATCTTCTCATGTTATTAGTTAATTTTTTAATTTGTAGTCGTTTTTATTTGTATTCATTATCAGTTAATATAATGTTTTATTTCCAAAATATTCTTATGTATAAAGATTCTATAACTGTATATTATTCTGCACTCATAGAACTAATCAGTTCTTGAAATGAATTATTTTTCTGTTTAAACGATGGTTAATGAGTATCAGAATGAACAAAAATTTATTTTCATATCAATAATGTTCATAAATAGTCTAGCTTATTTCATCAAATTGCACAACCCTACTCAATTTTTCATTTCATGAAATTAAAAATGGAAAGGGACACGAAATGAGATGAGAGAGTATAGAAATGAATTTTTGTAAGGACTCTCTCTCGCTCACACTAATTCAGATTCATGGTATTCTAAACATAAGAAAAAAATGACGATCGTGGTGATGATTATATCTCCAGGTTGCATCAGGTATCACTACATAAATCATACCCCACAAATTAGATCTCCATAACATGATATTTTATTTTAAAACACAAAGAATAAAAAAAACAAAACATCATAGTAGAATTTAAAAAATAGAGAATTATAATGATGGAAAATACAGAACATTAATGAATATAAAAAATAGAGAAAATGGATGATGGGGAAGTGGGATTCCCTTCTCCAAAAATTAGAGAGGTTTCATATGACTAGGGATGTGGTGATACCCATAAAAGAGGAGGACAAGTATTCTATTATTCGTAACACAAAAATGAAATGAAATGAAGACCTAACAGATAGTATATCCATGTTGATTTCCTTCATTTTCATGTCACCATCCATTGGTGATAACTCTTTGAAAACTCCAATACAATTGAAATTACACCAACTTACTCTCTCATGTTCCTATTCCAAATAAATGAATAAAATAATAATACAACAAAATTATAAATTTAACTGTAATTATAAAAATTACATAATTCTATTTTAGCTATAATTAAATTATAAAAAGTTTATAAAATAATATACGAATACATATTTAAAAATAATTATTCGAATTCTTCTATACTAGTTATATATACAAACAATAATAAATAAAAATAATATAAATATTTATTTACATATACTTACTATTATATAAATTACATAATATAATAAACGTATTGTATATGTATATATATTTATTCATATATATATATATATATAAGACTAACATAATTAAACTATTTGAAAATATTACACTATGGTTAAAAATATGTACTATTAATTATATTATTTAAAAAATATATTATAGTATAGACCATTATTATTATATTATATATTTTATAATATCATTAAATTAAAAATAATGATGAAGAGAATGGGTCTCGGTGAACGGAAGAATGAGGGGGAGGGGGTCGGGGCAGAGCAGATGGGCAATAGGGGGTCATGAAGGTTATCGTCATATGGAGAAGTAGAGTATGAGAGCCAAGTGAGAGGATCTCGGTATTCATGGTTAGTAGAGGAAAGATGAAGCTCAGGTCTGGTGAAATGGTTGGTGATCCTCCATCAGCATATCTATTGATTAAGGCAATGTGGGTCTTTTGGAGCGTGATAGCGGTGGGATACAATGACTCTGAGCGGTGGATGAACATCTTCTATAGTTTCGGTGAGTCGTGGTGCACCAACAGTCATGATGGGAACGAATGGGGATGAACCCCTCACACAATTTCTATAAATTAGATGACACTAAGGTTACAGTGGTACTCAGGAGTACATTATTAGTGGATCAGTGTGGGTGTGATTTGGGTATTTTGATTTTATACAATTTCAAATCATTGGTGTCTCTTTAGTTGATAGTTGGTTCTATGGTGATTCTTTAGTTTGAATATTTCTATTGATTTTCTTATATTGACAAAAATTATTATTATAAAATAGTATTTTTTTAATTTTATTGTATTTTTTTATAGGATGGTGTTGTTGGATGTGTGACATCATAATTCCAGTTGCCACATAACCCGTGCCCCAAGCCTGGATGGCCACATGACCCATTTCACATCTTTATAAAATCAAAGGGATACCGATTAGCATTGGAGGTGTGATGTTAAAACATTTGGGATTCCATACCACCATGTTATAGTACACAACAGACGTAATGGAGTTATGAATAGTAGTGGAATCATAAAAATCAATGATATAATAAGTAATAGAAGCAAAAATAGATATAAGGAATGTCTGAAGAAGAGATAAATATTTCCAAATGTCTCTAATGTATTGTTTGATACAATCACATATGCATGGATTTCTATTAGAATAAGAAAACATTAAATGGGCTACATGAATGCTAATAATATTTACAAAGGTTAAAAGTTTCGAAAATTATTATTTCATATCATCTCAAACCTAATCCTGATTTACTATTCATAAGCTAAATTTTAGTAGTAAAAATAAACAATAGAAATGTTTTTACCTTATCCAAACCATTAGGAAAATAGTCTTCATGGGTTCCAAAGGTGGCCAGAGTAGGGAGTGAGATAAACATCTTAGTAGATCATTAGCAATGATGACTACATGTTATATGTGTAGGAGCACATTACTAATCATTGTTCATGGAATGTACAAAAATTAGAATAAATAAATAACATCTGACACACATTCCTAGAGTACACCAGGCAGGTCTACTAGATTATGATTGTAGTGGGTGTGTCAGATCCAGTCACCTTATACACATTAACAAACAAATGTGTATATAATATAATATGAACGCAGTAATAATTCCTCCCACCCATACATGTATATAGTGATTTCAACTATCATTGGGTAAGCATGCCTCCCACCCATACACATATAATATGTTGGAATGCGTTACAAATACCTCACATCCAAACATGTATGATAAAAAATAATGGGGCAAGAACACCTCCCACCCATATGTGTAGAGAGATTTCAACCGGCGTGGGGCAAGTATACCCCCACCCATATATATATAACAAAATTGAATGGTGTTTGAATCCCTCCCACCAATTAACATATAATAATCACATTTGCATAGATAATGCATATCCATTTATATCACATGAGATAACGAAATACCTATAATATAATTTCAATTTAAACTATAACAATTTCATGTAATTCATTTTTATAATAAAAATGAAAGATTTAATGGCCTTGATATCCCTTGAAACCAACAAATTTTAACAAATTTATTTAGGAGGATAATGACTTCTCACCATATCCTACATATAGAATCCATATATGATATTTTCATTACATGGAAAACTCACCCAAAGAATGGTTTCAAGGCCAATGTGTAAAGATCAATTACCCACCTTCCCAATTAAGTCCATTCTAATTCAAATGGGCCTTTCTGCCATTGGGTATCATTATTATATATCAATTAAAAATAAGATGAAGGCCAATTCAGTTAAATTATATGCCCAGAGTCTATTTGGGTTCCATGAATTTTGTACAAATGGCACAAAATGACTACTTTCTCTATGGAACACCTAAGGGTGTCCACATAGATTAAGGTGGTCTCAATATCCTTTACCAAAACTAAATTCACAAAAATCAAGGAACGAGGGTCATTTAGACTTGATGGAACAAACACATCTTAGGAGTATGGTAAAGGCACGTTCAAAAGATCATAAATAAAATACAAAATTACCTAAACACAGGTTGAAAACTATGTGACTACCTACCATAGGGCTGTAGGAAAATTCTTTCTTGATATCGACCTCAGATTCAATTAATATTGGAACAAATTTGAGTTTCTGTCCAATTACCTAATAATAGGGCATTTAATCTTAAATTCAAAAAGAAAAATTGATGGATGTAAGACCATTGATTGTAGTAGAGAGACTTGGGAGCCTTACCATTACTGATCTAATGATTCCAACAGTTTTGAGATTAGACCAACGATGGAAACATTTTAATATATCAAATCCAAGGATGGTTTGACAGATTCTGGAGGAGGAAAGGGTGGTTCTGACCACAGGTGGTGGAAGAAAAGGATTTTATAAAATATTTTAGAGAGTGGGGGGGATAGTCAAATTTTCAACAAACTTGTCTCGTGTGGTATATGCCCATAGTTTTCCAAACTGTGAGAAAATTGCATCAGATAGCTCATTCCACCATATACAAGATGTTGCATGGTTTTGGGTATGGTTTTTACAGTTGTTGAAAAATATAGTGGACTTGCAAGATCCCATGTCTACAACCGCATAATTAACCCAAAATATGAGACCTGGGTAAAATTATTTACAATAACCATGTATCCCAGCCTATATCCCTCTATTACGGACCGCGAGGCTATGATCCAGCCCCATACACTCCTCAATCATTCTCTAGAATGTAATATAACTTTTTTCCATTATTAAAAGCATGATTGGAAATTAAAAACCAATGATCTGTACATTGGACTAATTATTGTTCATTACAACCACCCCTCCTAATAGAAACTCATCCCCGAGTTGTGCTTCTGAGGGTAAATAGGTACATCTTGTAATGATTTCTAGCCATAGAGATTGAATATCATCTTCTCTCTCCTAGGTCACATATTGCACCCATATGTGCTTTCATATCACTAGTACAAGAAGAATATACTAAAAATGATGTGTATTCATGCTTCTAACAGAAATACGAATTGTATACTCGCCAAGGGATGATTCCATATCCATCAAGGCCTCATTAGGATGAATTTAGTGAGATGGGTGTTGATAATATCAGCAATGATAAGATACATGAAATACATCATGCATGGGACATTATCATTGAGTTGTTCCAACTAGTTAGCCACTAGTAAAATATGCTTCACAACCTCAAAGTGACAAATAAAATCAGGGTTATAGCTTACATTCCTACCAAAAACAACATTATAATAACCAGAGAGAAACATTTGAGAAATCCAAGTCTCAAACGACAAACTCAAGTGATCGATGGCATTTGTTGGAATAATATAAGTTTCTATATTGAGATTTTGACATACACATACTGATCAACTAGACAGGTTTTGACGTCTCCTACCAGTGATGAGGCCTAAAACAGTATCCTCCCCTACCTCTAACAAGAACATAGGTGACCAAAAAAGGATACCACACAAGTCCTCCTAATGATCTATCTTAATGGTAACCTAGAATATATTTTTATAAGAAAAAATGATGAGGGGAAGGTGTTTCTCTCATGATACCCAATTTAAAGATCACAAACATGTAGCATATCTTCAAGAACATTAATTGTATGCTCTATCTATTATTTAGTTTGTGAGTAATAGGCTATGTTCTAATATACATATATACCCAATTAATTATATATTCCCATCATTAATAGTGATGTAAATTGAGTTTCTCTATCAGAAATGATAGATTGGGGTGCTCTATAAATTCATACAATCACCTTGACTTACAAAATACCCATGTCTTCATCTGAAACAGTCACTCGTATAGGTATGAGGTGTGATACTGTCATCAAATGGTTAATAAAAACCCACAGTTTGTTATTTACACATGGTTATTTGTCTAAACCAATCATGAAGCCCATTGAAACATTATATCGTTTAACCTTAGAAATAGACAATGGAAAAAATATCCATAAAGGAGGTTGATGTTATGCCTTCACCTAATAACAGGTGGAACATCACGTGAAGAAATTAGTAATGTTCCACTTCATGTTTGTTCACCAATAGAATCGTTGTAGATATAAATACATTACGGTTACACTAGGTTGAACCACCGATATAGAGTCATTAAAATCCCTCATCTTCACCACTCTGATGACTATAGGGACCCATATACTCCCACAAAATATAGAATATCATCCATTTTAACTGTCCAATCAGAAGACATATAACCAAAAGTAAAACATTTTCATTGGAAATGGTTTTATTTATTATATATATGTCTCAAAATTATTTGTTCCGTAAGAGATTATGTCACCGCTAAGGCTGAGAGAATAGCCTGACCATGGTCATTTAGACCCTCAACATTAATATATGAGAATATGTCTATCATCCTCCATTCATCATGGGATTCTTGAACAACTTGAGTCCAAGAATTTTGAATCAGATCATATGTTACCAAATTCCCATTCCATAATGTATAGAAATTTTTTTTAAAAATGATTTCTGGTACCTGACCCACCTACAGTGCTTGAGATTCAGATCTTGAGGAGTGAAGATTTAATTGTGGATTTTTCAGTCTATGAACAGAACAAAATGATCTCCTAAAATATAATGTATCACATAGAATATGGCAGGAACAAACATATTATTCTAGGGGAAATTCGTCGAGTAATTACCCACATGGGTCTGAACTGATGACAACCATTCACAACAACTCGCTTATCCTACATAAAATCATCTCCAAACATAACACCTCATGTGTCATTATTGAATTCAGAAGCCCTAACTGGTTGTGATAGAATCAGTATCAATGTTAATGTATGTCTTCCTTTATACTCCTTAATGGCCGCATCACAAGATTCGGAGCATTCAAATTGTACTCCTATCATTGTCTAACAAGAAAGAAGATGTTCAGGTTGTGAGAGATCCTCAATGAAATGAATGTAATATAATTAAATTAGTATGAAAATCCAAATATAATATATGTTCCTGGGATTCTCCAAACGAATTGTGTCTCTCACTCTTTCAAGGACATAAAATACTATCGACTTCATGATTATATGACATAGAAAGTGGAAATTATATATCATGAGGTGGAATTTTCTGAGGGCATCAAAGTGCATATTCTCTCTATATTTATTTATAATGAAATCAATATGTGTTTCAGGGTCATTTCTGCAGTGAGATTACATCAATATATCATCATTGAAGATAACCAGAAATGAATATAGATATTGTAGAAAACCTGATTCATAAGATCCCTGAAAACATATGGTGTGTTTTTGAGTGTGAACCTTATATCGAGGAAAATATAATGATCAAACCTTTTGTTAAAGGGTTTTTAGGTATGTTTGACATCATGAAACACTCATTATGGTTTCCCATCCTCAAATCTATCTACGAAAAAAACCATTCTCCTCAATTCATGTCAAATAGGTCATCAATCCTTTTCTTTGGATACTAGTTCACGATATTCTAATGACTATATCTATTAAATTCCAAACGATGCTTAGGTGTACCGTACTCTTTCCTGGAAAAGAGGATAGGTGAATCCCATTATGATATGATGTGGCATATAAATCCCTTAACTACTAGATCCTCTAGCTTATTTGTTATCACTAAATGCTCCATATGTGCTATCTTATAAGGAGGACTAATCACAAGTGCTACTCCAATGATAAGATCAATAGTAAATTGTAATTATCACAATGAAGGTATACCAGAGATGTTTTCAATAAAAAATTATATAAAATGGTCCACTCTAGAAGGAAAAATATTAGGTTGTAACTTATTTTCAACTAGATAATGAATAGAAACATGTGTTTTGACACCACACAACCTCTATGGTTCGGGACTTTCTCATGTCTCACTAAGCTCTCATTCTCTTTTGTGCATGTGAATAAGTACCAATAGTTCTGTAAATGTCACCATCCAATGATAGCTGTCAACACATTAAATATATGGAACAAACTATTCCCTCTTAATAATTACATGGAATCCTATCATGTTTAGACTAGATGATTTCCATTCGAAATGGTAAATTCCTAACTCGTGGTGATAATTATGAAGATAGAAAATTCCATTTGAATGGGTTCCTAACTGTTTATATGTCATCATGGCTCTATGATAAGATTTAATGTTGATGCCCATACTCTCAATAAAATAATTAGATATAAAAGTGTTAGAGTATCTTCTATAAAAAAAGTAGACAATAAATTAGAGGCTACTAGAATAGTACAACATAATGTAGATAGTCTGGAACTATGCACCTGTAACTTGGTCTGGGATGCCTGTAACGGGATTTTACCATGGCCCTAAGTCACTACCAGACTGCCCTATGCAGGCCCTCACTTTTGAAATAATGAATCCTAATTCTTGTTGTCTCTACCTCAACTACCACCTTCACCTGATAGAGTAGTGGTATTGTAACTTCCTATCAGTCATGACACTGCCAGCCCAGCTTATTACCATGGACTAGGTGAATATCCCTACTAACTAGGCCCTCGAAGGAATGTCCTAAAGAAACAATAGAGGGGATCAATCCTTCAACAACCAATGCACTGAATTTGATTTTGTGGACACAACCCTTTAAAATTACATGGTTATTCACTCTCATAACAGATATGAGAAATACCTACATTGGGAGCTTGGCCACTTCTACAACTAGATGATTTCATGATGTTCCGTTTTATCATAGAAAAATATCTATTGTAAGCGTTAGGTGCTAAACCACCCTATATCTCACAATCAGTATCCCTTAAATTTCTCTCTGTAGTTAGGGGATGGTTAAATACCTCTGAAATTATTGTCATCCTGACACATTGACCTTAGATCCGAGGGTGTATCACTACCCATCCTCAAATAACATATCCAACATTAGAACAAAAAACGATATAGAATGAGAAATTTTTTTAGCTCACTGAAATGTATTGAGTAATCCATAAATGACATGGTACCCTATAATAGATTCCTTAACTATCTATCTTTGACTTCCCTCAGATTGTGGGGAATGAATTTTTCATTGAATTTGTTCTTAATGTTAGACCAGACCATAACCCTATATTAGACTACCTGGGGGATGCCATCCCACCTCCTCATGGATTTATCAAATATTATGTAAGACCCTCATCTCTGGTCGTGTCTCTACTTTTTCAATGATAAATATGACCACTTTGATCCATGAATCTACAACAAGTGATCCAGAATCCCACATAATAGTATGAGGATGATGGTGATGAAACTGGACTGTCAACTCTTCCATGCTTGGGGATGGTCACACTCTACCATTCATATTATTTATCATATGCATTATTCCCTCTTGGAACTAGGCCATGAATCCCAAATAAGGCATTGGAAGAAGATCCATAGTTGGATTGAAGGGAAGAACAACAAGCAGCTCAAGGCCTGTGTCCCCAGTAACATGATCATCGCCACCTTCCGGGAGTACGACTTGAGCATGCCATGGAGGAATAATGCTACAATGCCAAAAAAATCTCAATTGGTTCATGAAATGTAATCATACTCCCAATATTATCAACACTAATAACTTCACAAAATATGTGAATCATTGAATGGTGAAATCAAATAAACTGTAATATTTATAAACATAATAAAAATTATTCAAGAAACATGGACATTAAACTGTACATGGTTTTGTGACACTAAAAATATCTTGTGACCATGTCCCTAGTATTACTAAACATAATTACATTATATCTGAATAGTAATGAATAAATTAACTCTTCTGATACCACATTGTGATGTATTCAACCCAGTTTCCACTTAAATAATGCTTCGAGACCAGTTGGAAAAATGACCACAAGTACATATTCCAATAAGTCATGGCATACCGACATGAAGAGTTGGTGTTATGGTAAAACAATTGGGTGATTGTACCCCCTCATGTTAGATTGTACAGAAGATGAAACAAATTTATTAACAGTTGTGGAAGCCTTATGAAACAGAATGATTCAATAAATTGTATAAGAATTAATAAATACATTGGGAGCCTGAATAATTGATCAATATTTCCCGATGTTTTATAAAAAGTGTCTGATACTGACATGTATTCATGACATTATAGTTCAAAAGGAAAATAGAATATAGTCAACCATCATGTTATTTAAAATAAAAAAAGTGTATAAATTAAAAAAAGTTACTCCATAACATCTCATTCTAAATCCCAATACTCTCCACCAAACATCCTATTATGCCCTAAAAATAAATATCCAGAAGAGTGGTGTTTTCTAATACTAAAAACTACATTTAAAAAAAATTCGGGTGGGAAATATAGCCAGAATATGGTGTGAGCTAAACTTCTCAATTCGCCACAACCAATGGTGTCTACATGTAATCTGAGTAGGATCTCATAAGTGAATAGCATCAAATGAATGTTATAAAATGAAGAATAAATAAAGTCACCCTACATAGGTCCCTAATAAATACATGGCAGGGCTACGTACTTAATCCTCTTGCTAGTGTTTCAGATCAAGCCACTCTATACAAATATATAACTGGAATGGGGTAAGAATTCATCCCATCCATATATGTATATATATATTTCAACTAGCTTGGCAGTAAAAATGCCAACAACACATAAACATATAATGAGTTAGAATAGGGTAATAATTCTTGTAATCCATACATGTATTATGAGCATGCATGGGGTAAGAATGCAACCCATCACCATGTTTATAGTGATATCAACTAGTGTGGGGTATGTATGCCTCCTACCCACACATATATAACAATATATAATGGGGTATAAAGGGATCCAACCCATTAACATAACATAAATTCATAATAATTGAAAATGCATATCCGTTTATAACACATGAGAAAAGGTGAACTATATTATATCATTTAAATTTAAACAAAATCAATTTCCTGTAATGACATTTCAAAATATAATTAAAATAGGTAATGTTCAAGACATTCCCAAAAACCAACTAATTTTAACAAAATAATATCATAGGTTATAGTTATATTACCCTATACAACATATAAAATCTACCCTTAATATATTCCTAACATGGAAAATTCATCCAATGAATGGTGTCAAGGTTCATGTGTCATGATCAATTACCCACAAACCCATTTGGACAATTTTAATTCAATTGGGGAGAATAACTAGTGGTGCATCATGGTATATATCAATTAGGCATTATATTAAGGGTGATTTAATTTAATTTCAAGCTGTTAGTCAATTTGGGTTCCATGAAGTTTTCCCAATTTTCCCAAAACAACTGTTTTCAATGTGGCACAAATAAGGGTGTCCAAATAGATTTTGGGTGGTCTTTAAACCCATAAGCAAAAGAAAAACCCAAGTCCCCTATATCAAGGTATAATTCTCATTTACACATGATGGAATCAACCCATCAAGGGATCTTGGAATATGTTGGCTCATAACCCAATAGATTAAATGTTTAGAAAACATTCATCAAGGTAGCATTATAGCATTTTGGGATGGTTGTGTTTATTGAAAAACCAGGTTTTCATTTTAAAATTCTGAGTTTTAGAGATATTGTTGATGACCATTGTAGATATAAATCCACGTAATGGGATTTGATGATATGAATATAGTAAAAAATGAATAGTTACCAGGTGGTATCGTTTTCATGTGTTTGCCAAATATTTGGGGTCCAAAATTTTGAATTTTGTGAGAATCGTGAAACAATGATTTCTTGGACTATATCATTAAAATATATTAAAGAAATTAATTTCTTGTAAATTGTGCTCTGGAATTGGATTACATAGAGACATGAAGAATGTTGATAGAGATCTCTATGATTATGACGAGCATTGTGAATGGTAAATATGAAGAGAACTGTGATAGAGCATTGTGATAATATAATAATTTTAATTAAATTCTCTATGATTATGATTTGAATCGTGGTAGAAGGGTAATGTAATTGATGAAATTCCATATTCATACAACAAAAATTGTGATCTAGAATATTGTTGTAGAGCATCTCTAAATAGGTATAATATCATCTGAAATTTTGGACCACTACGAATGGGATTACGTAGTGATGATGTGGCATGGAAGGTTATGGAGTGAGTAAAAAATGACTGTAATTATGCTTCCACCACTAATAGAAGAAGGTAGATACCAAAAAAACATAAGGTTCTCACATCATGATGGATTTTTACAGAGGAAATTATCTTTATTAATGTATGGGGGAATTTATATAGGGCTATTATGCTCTATGAAAGAATGGAACGCCTTGAGGGATAGATCATCATTGAAAACTATTTTTTCAATTCAAAAGAATTTTTGATCTTTGTGAAATCACAAAGGATGTTGTTCTCTGCGATAGCATGCACTGTAAAATGGAATGATCTCTTCAATGTGATGTGATCTATGATGTAGTGTGATCAATGAAGCAGTGTTCTCTTCCTAGGTGCTTGAATTTTGAAGAGAAAAGAACTTTGCTCAGTATTTTTTAGCATTGAAAAATATGGTGTTCTGAAAAGAAGGGATTATTGAAAATTTATTTCGATGGTTATAGGTTAGTGTTTAATGGGAAATAGTTGTTCATTAGTGGATGAATATTGTAATTCAAAACAACATATACATTTTGTGGAGAATGAAATCATTAGAGATAAAGAAATGAACTACAAGACTTTAAACTGGGAGTGCACATTCCAATGAATCAGTGATCACCCATTATTTGAGAGATAAGTGATATTTCAAATAGATATTTTTTGTAAACCTAGAGGGACAATTAGTCCTCTTTTATCTTATATGTATTAGTGTTTCTATGGTGGATTTGGTATATCTGCATATCGCGGGGGTATGCTTCATGGATGTATCACATTGATGGTGAACCATGTATATTTATTGTGTCGTGTACATGCTTTAAGATTTTTTCATTCTCTGCAACAGGAAGGAGATTGAAGATAGTTTGTAATAACTAGAAAACTAGATCAAAATGGTGAGTTATATTTATATATCATACCATTCCCCCACCCCCATCAGGGAATCTATCAACGTGTACCTAACAATTGTTATCAGTTGAAATGTTTTACATCAATAATCCTATCTCAAATGGGGGTCACCAATCCTAAAGGGATTATAATCATTGACTTGAATAATTTTACGCAATCGAATAATTGGATGCCACACTACTTCATATCTGCAGGATTGGATGTGTTTATAGTAGAAATGCATAATGCCTCAGCCAACATGAATAGTCGTGCATTATCAAAATATTAAAGAAGGAAATTGGATTCTGATACAAATTGAATCAATTTCATATGGATGGACCTATAAAATGCTATATATATGATGGTAATGTTATGAAAAATATCACATCCCACATAGTAAAATAAAATGAATATAAATGAATAAGATTCTATTGTAAGATATGGAAAGCTATAATTTTTTTACAACAAGTATGAAGAACAAAAAAGAACTCAAATGAATCTAAAGATGCATTCATTTATAGGGTAAATATTATAGTGAAGGACATATGAGTTCTCGGAAAATCCATTGAATACATAAATATTGTGAAGATAATCATGAGGAATCTTCCAACTCTGTTCCATATGAAAGTCTCTGTAATTTAATATAATGATCTGAATGATAATACACTCAATAACATTCATAGTACCCTTGTGTTATATGAAATGATAAAGGAATACATCAATGTTGTGGAAAAGTATAAATCTAAAGTTGTGGAAATCAGGTCCATGAAGAAGATAAAATTGAAGAATCTTAGGAGGAAGAATAGATATATGTGATTATTTCATTCCCTTTATCGAATTATAAATGAGGAAAAGGAATGTTCCATGGGAAACCTCCATGTATTTTCTTTGTATGTGGATGGGTTGGTCATATGGAAACAAGGTTCCTAAAGAAGATCCCAAAATATGAGTACGATGAAATTGAATTTCCAAAAAAAAAGTTTTCATTTAATATAAAGGCATCGAAATAGTTCAAGAGAAATATAGATAATAAAAAATAATATTTTTTTAAATGAATGTGATATTTCGGATGAATTTGAGGAGGTGGAGTTTGAGGTAATTGAGAACAGTAAAGATCATGGATAGAATTCTATTGTGGCATTTAACGGTATTTCATAGGATAAAGAAGAAACTAACACTGATGAACAAGAAGAATAAGTTGCTGTAAGTGTTGAAATGGAATCTGAATTAAAAGAAGCTCTTGAGAAGATAGATGTTTATTGAGAAAAAAAAGATTAAATCCAAAATAGTGGTACGTGATGCCATACTCTATATGAAATAGTAGGAAGAAGAAAAGTCTGATTTGATGAAGGAAATTGAACATCATAGGTCTTCAGAGATATTGGATTGAGGAAATGATGATGAGTTAAAAATCATAGTTGAATAATAGAGAAGTGGAATAAATGGTTTAGATAACATAACCACAGAACAAAAAAAAACGCATTTAGGAACATGAAGATGTTGTTTTCAATGGACGGCAAAAAGATATGGATCACGGAAAAATATTTACTCCAGATATGACATCAGCAAAGAAGATCACGCTGAAGATGGAAAGGATTGATGTAATTCATAATGGTCCTACATAAAATAAGAAACAATAACGTTCAGATGGTAAGACAAATTTGAGGACTGGCCAAAGTAAAAAAGATATGAATGTTGAAGTCATACTGCCTGCATCTGTTCCATGATTAATGGATGATTTGGTAATGAAGAAGAATGAAAAAAACAGAATCATAATATTCCATGAGAGAACGCGACATCTAGTAGTCAAGAAGTGACACAATATAATTCAGCCTATATAAGATATTGTTGTTATTGAATGATGGAATGTTCATATAATGTGTGTTATATTGAAAATAGATACTGATGTCTATACGACCAATAGTGGCAGCCAAACAGAGCTCGAAATTATTGAATGTCTATTGATGGAAATTGTTTTTGGGGCGGAGGATTTGGACACATGGGTAGATATTTAACATCAACCATGTGGATAAATGTTCCAAAGTAGAACAAAATATCTTCCAAGAAGTAAACCATGAAATCAACAAGTGAGATGAAAACACAAAATGGTTTGTAGATCTATAGGATGAAGTTGGTCCATCATATTCAGAAGATGATCAAGGTCATCAATCTATAATGAGATCGAATTAAAAACATGGATAAGTAAAGAAAATAGTTGGGATGTTAATTTTTGTAAAAAATTATATTAAACAATAATACTGTTTTGGTGTATGGATAAATGAATGTATCTGTGTATCCTATATATAAGTAATAAGGATCTTTTTGTAGGAATAATGTATGAAAAATAATGAGTTGTCTAATTTGGAAATAATAAAGGCCTGAGGATATTTGGGTTGGGAAAGGATATGTTTTTGGGAAAAGAGATGATAATTGATAATGTCTTAATGATAGAAGGGCTCAATCACAGTCTGATTAGTGTCAGTCAACTATGTGACTAATAGAATTCAATATGATTTACTAATAATAAATTTATCATCAATGGAAGGGATGATGTAGTTTTCATAAAGGTAAAAAGGAAAAAGGTAAATCACTAAATTATAAGTGGAGAATACGAGATGTTATTTATTTATAGAGAGGAAGAGAACAAGAAGTGGCATAAACGACTAGAAAATCATTGAAATCAATCCACATCAGATCTGTTGATGTGTGATGTATCTACTGACATCTTTAATATATCATGCTACCGTACTCAGATGTACGATGCATTTTAAAAAGGAAAAATAAAATGAAAAATGTATATGAATAAGGAAAAGAATTCAAAAGTGTTTTGGAGTTGGTGAATGATGGTGTTTTTGGACCTATCTCAACAATATCCCTTTATTGGAGGAGATTTTATTTTCATTTCATTGTTGAATATAGTATAATGGCATGGGTATTTATCATTTCCAATATGATTGATGCGTTTAGCTTCTTACTATATTATTTGAGGGTATCCGAAAGGAATCTTGGGTAATTTTTTTTATGTTTCCTAAATATAATGGAAAGAAATTCACAAACAATTAGGTGGAGGACTATCTCTAGAAACATAGTATAAGGCATCATGATTATTTTGTGAGAACATCCTGAATGAATTAAGTTGTTGAGTGGACAAATTAGATCACTAAAAACATAGCCATAATGATGCTTTTTGAGAAAGACCATCCAATGAAATTTAAGAAGGAAGTAGTTTTGACATCAGTCTATATTTAAATCATGGAACTATTATGTCCAATGGAATGAAAGACTATGTATGAGATGTGCTACAGCATGAAGTCCATATTGAATTACTTTTGAATATATTGTAGCAAATGATTTATTCTCAAAAAAAATTAACAAATTTGATTCACCTGGAGTTGATGGGATATTCATGGATATCCTGGAAAAAATTAAAGCATATAAATCATTCAATAAAGGGATGAATAAAGCTACTAAGAGAAATGATTTCACTATAGTGGAAAATGAGGAGAGTATTCAACCACGTAGTAAACTGTTTGTTGATGAATCTAATGAGGATACAATCAAACAAAGCTAAGAAGAAGTGGCAGATACTTACTAATAAAATGATAGTGACTATGATAAAGAATATTACAAGACTATATTTGCAATGAAGCCAAATATTATATCTAAAATTGATAGGAAATATATCATCTATGATCAAAAAACGACTATTCAAAAAAGTAGAATGAAGTAATTATAGAAGAAATCATCCTTAACATAGGTAGAGATAAAATGTTTTTTCGATGTAGCTGCCGATGGGAAATAGGTTCAAGATAAGAATGACTTGCTAGATCAGATTGATAATAATCAGAGGTGGGAGATAGTATCAAGGACAAAATATATGAATTTTATTATGATGAAATGGGTATTTCTTAACAGGATGAATAAAGATGCAAATGTTCTTGGAAATGAAGCACAACCAGTGTTCAAAGGGTACTCCCAAATAGAATAAATTGATGTCGATGAAACATTTTCACCTATTTCAAGGCTTGAAACAATCATATTATTCTTGGCCATTATAGTTTAAACGATGTTCCTGGTGTTCATAGATAAATATTTGAATGGGGTTCTAGAAGAAGAATTTTATATCGAACAGCAATATGGTTTCCTCATTCATGATAATGAGAACAATTTCCATCATTTGTAGAAATTATTATATAGGATGAAACAAGCCCTAAGCGCATGGTACTTGAGGATTGATAAAAATTTGATGAAACCTGTCTTTTAGCAATGTGGTGATCATTACAAACTATAGTTCAAAAACAATAGTTTTCAAATTGATCTGGTTCTGGTTTATTATGATGACATAATATTTTTCAGATCAGACAAAGCTAAGTGTGGACACTTTACTGATTTCATGAAAAATGTGTTCGAAATGACAATGATTAGTGAGATGATTTTTTCCTTATTTTACAAGTGAGACAATGAAGGAATAGTACTTCCATTTCTCAACACAAATATTTCACGGAGGATTTAGGAGGATTTGGAATGTAAAATTGAAGGAGATGAATATTCCAGTTTTTACTTGGATGAAATTTCCAAAATGAAATGATTACAAGCCAGTTAATATCACATAATACAGCCAGATCATTGGTATTTTACTATTCCCAATAGCGATAAGACTTGATATTTTTTACACAACATTCCATGTAGAAATATACTGAAGAAATACCAAGTAATTCTACATGAGTTTAGTACAAATAATTCTTCATTATATCATTTGAATTTTAGATTTAGTTTTGATGAACGATGATAAATATATAGTGGAGCTTTTGGGATATACATATGCAGATTGGACAGTTTCAACAGATAATATGAAATAGGTGTTGGGAGGTGATTTATATATTAGTGGTTTGCATATTTTTTGTCTAATCAAGAGGATGTATTTCATTTAATTTTTCTATATAAGAAGCTATGTATATTTCCTCTACTTAAGAATTCCCATAATTATTGTGCATAATGGAGAGACATGATGACATGGGAATGAAGTGAAGACCCTAATCAAAATCCATTGTGATACTTTTAATGAAACTAATCTTATAAAAAATATGGTCCATCGCTCAAGGAAAGAACACATTGAGATTAATTATCATTTTTTTCAAGGAGATGTTTGATCAAGGGATAGTGGATTTGGTGTACATGCATACAGAGCTACAACTTAAAAATATTATTACAAAGATCTAACCCAAGGATCCTTTTTAGAGACATCGATTTCCCTTGGGGGTCAAATCATATCCCCATTCTTGAATAGTGTGGATTTTGGGGCCCCTCTCCCTGAGGTATGATGTTATTTCCCCTAATGTATTAATATTTGTTTTAATCATATTTCATACTAAAAAGGACTGATTGTTGGGTTCATCCTCAAAGGGGGGATGTGAGTATTCAAGGGGGGAAATGGTGGATTATTATTCTAGAAAATTTCATAGACAAAGACCTTGGTAGAATCTGATAATTGGATTATTGAGATAAAGTAGAGTTTTAAATCTGATGATTCATGAAATGAATGATCTATGATTAGATATCATGGAAGAAGATGTTCATAATGAATTAATAAGGTTGGTGTTGGAATGGTATCAGGAATTGGGGTCCGAAATAAAGTGATTCATTGATGAAATCTTAATAAAACTCTTGCTTCTCACGCTTAGCATTTCTAATGTTGGATTAGAGTATGTGTTGAGTAATTGATTTACTGAAAACTCATGATCAGGATGTGAATTTTGGATATGTTTTATGAATATTTATTGATGCATCAATGTGCGATGAATCATTATAGGAAGAGTCATCACCAAACACATAGGGGGATTTTGTTGGGAAAATCCCTCAAAGAAACATTGTAGCATTTTTCAGTTAGATGTGATTGTGGAAAAATAAGGTTTTCCTTTTGAAATATAATGATCCATAGATATTGATGAAAACATTTGTTGAGAAATATCCATGACAATGGAATGGAATATCTGGAGGCGTCACCAAATGAATAGTTACCTGGTGGTGTCATTTTCTAGCTGTTACCAAATTAGTGGGGTCCAAAAATAAGAATTTTATGAGCATTGAGAAAAGTGGATTTAATTAATGATTTCATATAGATATTTCAATCGAAAAAATTACACACTCATGAGAATCATGAAGTGGATTTCAGAAAAACATGAAGAATGGTGATGTTCAACTCTGCGATTAGGTCTAGCTTCGCAAACAACATAGATGAAGTGCATTGCAAGGGAGAATTTTGGGGGTGGAAATGTTTGATAGAAGTACTTGTTATTATTATGAGCATCACTGTGGAATAAAAATGGAATTTATGGTATTCTAAGTCATTAAAAATATCTCTATGATTAGAAAAATTCATGTGTAGGTTCACAAAATAGAAGGAATTCAAGCAACAATTTTGGATCTTCATGATTTTGGATTATGTGGTGATGACATTGATGGATGGTTATGGGGTCAGTGGGAAACACATATAAGAAGGTCTCTGCCCCCCAGATAAGAAGAGTGAGACCCAATGAAAAACATAACGTTCTCGCATTGTGGAAGAGGTTCGTAGAGGAAGTGAGCTCTGTGAAAGTATAGGGAATTCAGAGAGGCTAGTTTTGATCAGCCAAACGAAGGCACAATGTGATGGCTTGATCTGATTTGTGGAAGATGTGTTATTTTCAATGTCTTATTTGAGGATTGAAAAATCGCAAATCTATTTATGTTTTGTGAAATCTTGAGCTCTACAAAACCTTCAGATCTATGAAGAAGTGGGCTCTATGAAGTACCATGCTCTGCAATGTAGGGTGTATTGTGATGGTGTTTTCTTTTTGAAGAGATAGGAACACTGTGATGTCTAGTTTTAGCTTTTCAAAAAAGGCATCATTGAGATGTGGTGATATTTTCAAAATTATTTTGATGGTTATCTCCTATTGTACATTAGAAATGCGATATTCATTAGTGGATGAAGATTGGACATCAAATGAGCATCTACATATATTAGATATTGCATTATGTAGTGAAACTAAAATGAACTACAATTATTTTAAATATGATTGGTTCCTATGAAGAGGTAGTGAGAACACATCAGTTGAGAGAGGAGTGAGCATTCCAATTATTATTGGTTTTAAACCTTGAATGAAAGTGATTCCACTTCGAGCATGTAAATTGTACTGAACTTATAGATAATTTTGAACATTCATACATCATTACTGTATGATCCTTGGATACATCCTAGTGGTGGTGAAGAAATTAAAAAATTGTTGTCTTGTTCTTACCTTAAGGTTTATTCATTCTCTGTAATGTGAATAAGATATAAGAGAGTTTTGTATACCAACAAAACTAGATCAAAAGGGGAATTTGTTTTAATTTATCCTACCCTAATCCCCCCCTCCTTCACAGGGTATCTAGAATAGTAGACCTAACATTAAATATGAAATGAACAAACATAAAATTGAAAACTATCGTACCCCAAAAATTAGGCTCATAGATGAGGCCTCACTTGATATCGACAACATATTTTATGGAGGATGGAAGAGATATGAGTTTCATTCCAGCACCCTAAATATAGAACTTATGACTCTAATGCCATATAGTGAAATTGACAGATTGATGGTTAGAGATAGACGTAGAGAGTCTATGGAGCCTTACCATTTTGGTTCCAATGCTTCATGTGGATTAGAGGTTATACCACGTATGGAGGAGTTATCAATAATCCAAGCTTGGGAGGGTTTTAAAGATCAATGAATATGAAAGTATTGTTCCATTTCTACTACTTGTGGATGAAAAGGAACTTATAACATAGTTTGAGATAGGGAAAATGGTCATTTTTTCCCAAAAATGGGCATGCGATGTTATGCACACGGTTTTCCAAACACTGCGCAATCTGTGATGGATGCATTTCTCCACGATCTACAGTTGAGTTCATGGTCATGCATCTAGTTTCCATGGTTTCATACAAATTGTGTGGAATTAAATTTACCACTTTCTGGAACCACATAGTGTACCCAAACATTGAAAAATGGGTATCATGGTTTTTACTAACAATGTGGCCAATCTTACAACCCTCATTTATAGAAGTCCATGCTCTGAACAATCCCCTAACCCTCCATGAGACTTTATAGGCCATGGTATACCATTATCATGATCAAAAAAAATATTCAAATTAAAAACTGTGTGATCTGTACCTTCTGAAAAATTTTGGTAGTCATAGGCTTAATATGGATGTCAATATTGTTATGACAACATTGGGTTAATGTCTAGCATATGTAGAGATCTGCGGTATTGACTCTTTGAGTAACCATTATCTGTTTGGAAGGAACACACATGTAAGAGTTGGTATTCTAGAACATATTCTATGTACATTGATAAGATGAATATTTAAGATTTATAAATATTAAACATATTATAACATATTTTATATTATTCTACATGACCATAGTGTAACAATGTTTAAGAGTATTTGTCACATTGACAAGGTTATTGTTGTTCCACTGATATGATGAGAACCTTGAAGATCTATAACAATATTCAACGAAATTGTTTCATGATTGGACAACATGCTATTATAGGAGTCATAGTATACATAATGTATTGTGAGATTTATCATAATAAGATGATATTTTTTTCTCATGAAATTCTCATTTGGTAATAACCAGGATGGTAGATTATGAGAACATACCCATCAATAGGAATTCCACATGTTTTTGTGTCATCACAAATTACAATATGAGAGTGTGTGAAATTTTCCATTGGAATTTATATTATCATTAAAATGAGTCACGACTCATACTCATTGATATAATGATGAAAACATTCATGTAGATTGTTAGTGGGAAGCATGGTATACTGGGTGTATTCGGATTGACATTTTATTAATGGATATGTTAAAGAAGTATTTGTCCCTTAAATTTTTGGAAGTTGATATCTCATCATTGTGATTGAAATGGAATCGTTGATTGAAATTCCATGGCCATTGTGGATCAACGATTTTATATTAGGTACTCATAGAATGACATATCAAGAATAAAGGTTGATGACACTATAATAAAACCGTCTTGGCGAGATATAGAGAAAAAATGATTATATTATATAGTGAGAGTTCATATGTGGATGTCGGTGTTTCAAATTATGTTCATTATCATGTATGGATTGAACCATTTATAGATAGTTTTTGTAGTCATTAGGAATGATTTCCTAATTACAATGAGTAAGAATCCTAGAGGGTCACACACTATGTGATATCGGTGGTCTCAGTTAATTTTTTTGAATTTAATTAATAGAATAAATATTATTCTCAAGAGAGTGGTATAATTTTATTCAAGTTAAAATAATTATAATAATTTTAAAAAATATTTATTCACATGATTTAGAAAAAAAATACTTATTTATTTTATGAAACATTTAATAAATATTCATTTACTAGGTTATAATTAAATTATTTATTTAAGACAGTAAATTATTTATATATTTATCTCGGAGTGTAATTAATGGTAGTGGAGTTTCATCTATCCATGGTCAATCCGGTAGTAAAAAAAGTATTTACATGACTAAAAATAATTATTTAACTAGATAGCATAGGAACCATATAAAAATAACACCATTATTATTATGTGTCATGGAATTTCATTTATAATTCTATTTTTATCAAGTCGGTGCCCCAAAAATAATGACTTGGTTATTTGTAATATGTAGAATAGATTTTCTCTTAGTTTATGAAGGTATTTAATTTTAGTTATGAAAATATATTTTATAACTGAATCCCCAGATCAATAAATATATAGGTATTTTTATTGTGCCCTGGATGAGAAATATGTTATGCAAGAGAAAAATTACATGATTTCATGCTAAGTAGAAGTCTATACCACATGGTTACATGCTCATTGGCATAAGAGTAAGCCAACATATATTTTAATTATTTAAATAATTCATTGATTTTTTTAATAAATTTTTTTTCGAATTCAAGGACAATCATTCATGTAATTTTGATTTAGAGATATTTTTTCACTCTCTTCATTTATCGAAGATTTCATAGAAATTAATGATTTTTATTGATTAAAAATAAAACTGAGAACTCATGAGGATTTGCCGAAAATTCACCGCAGGTGACAGAAATGGACACATCATCAGCTCGTACAAACCCATCATCTTCTCTTCCGTACACATCTAGTAATCCAGAATACACGTTGTGTAGTCATGTTAAGCACATTAGGAATAATTTGTAAATTATTCAAGCCATGTGAATATATGTTTTGTGGTTCAGTTAATTCGACATTACATGTTGACCAAGATAGCAAGACACATGCTTACTAGATTACATGTCGCGTGGCCCAATACACACGACATTTACTAACTTTGGGCTAGGGGAAAAACCATGTATACCATACATGGATGAACCGATTGGTAACTGGGTAATTCATAAAAACCAGATGTGTATGCCACTATAAATTTCATGTACTACCAAATTTATGAAGTATGTTTTACATTCTGTGTCCCCAGACATGTACTTCGGGACATAAGGTGAAGGTAGTACACACCGTGTAGTCGGAACTACATGAAATACACATTAACAAATATCACAAATTTAAAACATTGATGTTTGTGTAATGTTCAGAACTATATATCATTTATAGATCATACTATAGTTTGTTACTATATGGATTGAAACATCTTTTATGTCATATTTAATTAGATTAATACAATAGGTGAATATAATACATGTTGTGTAGATTCGAACGAATATTCTACAGGACACCTCTAAGGATAATTTTTGTATGATGATGAGAATCCAATTTAAATTAAGAAAAAGAATTAATATAAAACGATTGACTAATTACAGATTACAATTATTTGATCAACATTAGATTTATCTTAATATGAATAGTTAATTAATATAATGTTAATTTTATTGAATGAGTATCTTGTTGCATGTATGTGGGTGATCACAAGCCAGACAATGACCTTCATATGGGATTAGATTCATTTTAATTTATTTGTCTAATTAAATTGTTGTAATATGATCCATATCTACTCATTAATATGTAGGACCTATGTTCCAACGTTTATTTTATGTAATCCTTTTATTACCCCTCAGAAATGTGCGAGTACAAAAATTATATTTATGGATGGAGGTCCCAAGATGGTAGAGGTGGTCCATGTCCGGAGATGGAGTTACACCAATCCAAGGGGATATAAAGGTGGACATGTGGAAATGTGGAAACACGAAGGCATTTCTTTACTTGATTATGGTTAATTTTTTAACTCATACTTAACAAACCATTATAAAATATTCTCATGATCATGGCCTTTACATTATTTTATTTCATTTAGTTCCATGGTTTTTCATTCTGGATGTGTTGTCACAAATACACAATTATTGACTAACAAGCCTGCAAGATGGATCTAAAATAATCCAGGATTGTCCAAAAATATTATCAAGTAATAATTAAAATAGTATGAAAGTTTCACTTATTATTAACAAGAATGTGAAAAAGATAATAAGGAATTTATGTAGAAGAGATAAAAATCCCCAAAGATATTGTTAAATCAAACTTGGCCTTCTGATACATGGTTAAGGAACGACTATATTAAACTATATGTTTGAAAAACACTTTTTGATTCACATACATTAATACAGGAACCCATTCTGAATTTATCAGTTTGACTTAACCATATTACATCATGAGTATTAACCCTTGCACGACATGGTGTATTATTGGAGGCAATTATTGGGGAAATCAAAGTCAGTATTTCATGATTGGGGAGTCCAATCAACAGATCAGGGAGCTAAAAATATACACTGAGTAAAGACATACCTACCTAAATACAACCAAATTAGTTGAGTGACCCTTGTTTTGGATTGGAAATGAATAATAAAGAGCTTCTGAACTACAATGTATTGGAAACTGGACATTACAAGTTCAATGGTGTGGGTCATTGAGACTTGATGAAATATTTGGATACATAATGAAATTAATTTATTATTTCTCAAAAAATGTATTCTTGAATAAAATAATCATCTAAAAATTTATTTTTAGACTAAATTGACAAGCTCGTTAACCACAATATCTATGGGATCAATTCTTGATAAAGATATCATCCTCAGAAGTCGTATCATCCAAGAATGGTTTGGATACTATTGAGATATTCTACACCAAGAACAAAAGATATAGAAGATGGAGTCAGTATTAACTGATCTTACTGAACATAAGGCGAGTGATGAAGTGTTATTGGTCTATGAGAATCATATGAACGACATTGTCTATGTTCAATATTTTATATTACCATCAATGTACAGTGAGATCGTGAACTCTCAAAAAACATGGATGCATATAGAATACACAATGACCTCTATTTATTTTTCCATGAGAAAGAAAGACAAGAATGGTTTGAGATCTCCATGGCACTATTTTATAGTTAGCATTGAGAGGGAACCCCAACAGGGCCTCATGTAGTCACGATCATTGGGTTCATTGAGCACCAGGATGTTATATGGTTTAAACACCTAGATGCACTAGTCAATGATCGCATTATTCTGTCACTCCATTCAAGCTTCTCTAGTTTTGAAGTTAATATCAATATTAATAACATTTATAAGTCACATCTAATATTATTGACAAAATTATCCATGTGGACAATTATATGAACCATGAATAGCCTTATGTCATTATGGTGAATTATGTGGGAAGTGAAGGTGAAGAGATTTATGACCAATGCATTTTCACACCCTTCCATGAAATGGATGATCAAAAGGAAGGAAAGGGTAACAAGAAGCTATTTTTTTTGCATGTGGAAATATGGGATACTAGAAGATTAATTGATCCCAACCTAATAAGTGAAGGGAATCATTGGGTGTATTTTATTTCGAATGTGACCTATCTGTTACCAAAAATTTAGTATTAGATACAAATTTCATTGCTCATATATTTATCCACCTTTATGAACCAATTAGATTTAGGGTGATTTTCCATGTGGAGGTAGATCAACGAGTAGATAATGGATCCAAACTGGTTGCCATAGTTTTCCTGGACAAAACCCCACATTGCCAAGTGGGATGGTCTTAGTGTTAACAGGTTATTAATATGAGTAATTTTTTACTAAAAAATTATTTCTATATCCATATTAGATACATATTAATATGTTTTCAAATTTGGAAATTATTTTTTCTTCATTCCCTAAGACATCATTTGTTCTTGTGGTGCACAATTATATAACAGTCTTTTCATGTTGGATTACACAAACCATTTAACGAAAATCGATAACAATGATAATTTTTTTGACTCCTACCACACCAATCTATGGATTCACCGGCTTAGTATTGTAAAATCCAAATTATTGAAAATGATACATCATGATGGATATTTTTATTCTTTCTAACTTACATCACTTGGATGATGTCACACATGATTACAAAGATAAATGACAAAATCCTCATTTAGTTGGACTAGTGAAAGGGCTAACGATCATCTTAAATTAGTTCACACTAATGTGTGCGGACCATTTATATTTGATTAATGGGGTGTGTACTCATACATCAAAACTTTTGCGGATTATTTTAGTGGGTATGGATATGTCTACATAATGAGGTATATGTCTGATTATTTTGATATTTTCAATGAATACCAGAATGAGGTTCAGAATCATCTTTTTTAGAATATTAATAGACTCCACTATGAACGAGTTGAAGAATATCATTATCAATAATTCATTGATTACATAAAAGAGTTTGGGATCCTATACAAACTCAGTCCTCCTTACACGCCCTAGTGGAATGGTGTGAGACAAAGGAGGAACCACACCTGGTTGGATATGGTTAGATCAATGATGAGTCATGAAATTCTTCCATTATATATTTGGGTTTATGTGTAAGAAACAACTACGCACATACTAAAACATGTACCTAATAAATTGATAAATTTTATTCCATATGAGTTCTATAGTTGAATGAATTCCATGTTATAGAATTTACATGTTTGGCGAAGTGAAGGTTTTGTTATGGCCTTATAATTTAAAATAATTTCACCCCAAGGAACAAAGTGTACCATTATTGGATACCCAATAGAAACAATTTGATATTACCTCTACAAAACCGTAGAAAAAATGTTTATTTTAGAACGACATGCCATGTTACATGATGGGGAGAACATATCCAAACTAGATTGTGTGAACGAGATAGATTTCGATGAAGTTGAGGCTCAATGTATACTAGAGTTGGTATATGAATATATTCTAAAATACCCCAAGGAAGAAAGAAATGTTCAAGAGACACGATAACTACCTATAATTACAAGAGAGGTTATAGAACTAGAACGGTATGGTTTTCTAGTTACTGAGGATGGTGAATAATTAATAGTTTATAATAATGATCATATAACCTATAAAGAAGAAGTAAGGGTTGGATATTGTATCATGTGGAAAGAAGCATTAGATTCTGAAATTGATTCCAAATACCAAAACCCCTTTTGTATTTTGGTAGATCATCCTGTTTATATATATAATTATGGTTGAAAATTTGTATTCAAGAAGAAACTGGACATGGAGGGACAATTCGGTACCTATAAGGCACAACTGGTTGAAAAGGGTCTAAGAAACATCAATTCATTGACTACAATGAAGCCTTTTCAGCATCTTAAATGATAAAATCCATCATAATTCTACTTCTCATTACCACATACAATGACTATGTGGTTTTGAAATTGGATATCCAAACAACATTCTATAACAATAGTCTTCATCGAGAAGTCTAACTGACACATCCTGAAGGGTATATATCTACAAAGGATATCAATAAGGTATGAAAGTTTCAAAAATCCATTTATGGATTAAAGAAATAATCAATGTCATAGAACCTTAATTTTGATGAATCGCAAACGAAAATTTGTTTTATCAATATTAAATGTGTTCTTTGAATCTAGGAACAGTTTTGTGGGAGTGGTTTCATTTTTATAATAATATATGTTGATGACATATTACTTATTATAAACTAGATACCATTCTTATAGTCTACTAAGATATAGATAAATCAATAACTCTCCATGATGGACTTGGGTGAGGCATTATGTATTCATGGGTTCAATATCCATCCTGGTAGATCCAAGATATTGTTTGGGCTAATTGAATGTAAATAAATTAAAAAGATATGAAAGAGAATCAATACAGATCAATCCAATAAGGGATTGTTTCCAATGAAACATGGCTTTAATCTGTCTAAGAAAATGTGTCCTCAATCACATGAGTAAATAGTGAAAGTGTCAATGAGCCAATATGCATTAGCGGTTGGGTCTGTCATGTATTTTGTTCTATTTACTAGGCTGGATTTCGACTACTCATTGAGTGTGGTAGGTAGATATCAAGCTAACCCAGGTGACCACCAATGGATGGAAGTCAAGACTAGCCTAAATTATGTGAGGTATACCAAGGATATGTTCCTATTCTATGGAGGTGATGTGGAACTATTCATTATTGGATATAAAGATTCTAATTTCTAGACTGATCAAGATGACATAAAGTCACAAACGAGAAACATATTCACTTTGAATGGAGGTGTAGTGTGCTGGGGGAGCTCAATGTAGAGTCTGGGTGTAGATTGTATAGCAGAATCTGAGCATATCATAGCTTCTAAGGCATCTAAAGAAAATGTTTTTTATGTGAAGATTAATCAAGGAGTTGGATGTGTTCCCTAGAAGTAATGATATCATAATACTTTACTATGATAACAGTACCGCGATAACTCTCACAAAATATCAAATGGAACATAAGTGGGAGATGTAGATACATCGTAAGTACCATACATTGATGTATTTTTCTCATAAAGGTAATGTTGCAGTGAAATGTATTTACATGGAAGAAAACGTGGTGGACCCCTTGACTAAATCCTTCACACGGCATGAATATGATCATCATTAGAGGTCTATCTGACTGAATGTTGTAGGTAGTAATCTATATTCCATGTGGGTGTTTGTAAGAGATGGTGTCCTAGAAAAAAATATTTTTAATCTGATTAAATTAATATTTAATATATTTATATATTACAAATATTATTACGTATTGTTAATAGTTCTCTATAACTATAGTGTATCAAATTCCTGGAGTATTTGTTACTTTGAAAAAGTCATTGCAGTTCCCCGCTTTGAAGGGAACCGCGATGTGATATGAATATATTCATTTAAATAGTTATGTTGTTAGATGGAATACAATCATGTAAAATATATTATACACACCATATGATGGAACTACTCATAAGAATATGAGACTTCTTCTCATGATGTTTTCACATAGTAATCTCTATGTTGGGAGATTATGAGAACCGATATATAAATAATAATTCTTCATGTTTTAATGTCATATAATATTATTATATTTGAGAATGTGTAATGGTCCTTGGACTTATGAATATAATTAAAATGTGTCATGACAGGTTCAATTTAATTTCTAGACGAAAACAGTCACACAGATAGATGGTGATAGGTAGCGTACATTGGGTACGTCATGAATGACATGTTTTTAATGGATATACTGAGGGGGGATTTTTATCTTCCACTTTTAAATGTTGATATCTCATTAATTGGATTGATATAGAATAGAAACATTAAATTCCATGTCCCTGGTGCAATTATGAGTTTATTTTAGATAGTCAAAGAATGACATTTCCGGCATAAGGGATGATGACATTATCATGAAACCAGCCTGATGAGATATGGAAAATATGTATTATATTACATAGTGATAATTCATATGTGGATGTCATTGTTTAGACTTTAATTAATTCTTCATCGATGCCTTGAGCCATTTCTATACAGTACTCTTAGACTTTAGGCAACCTTCCAAACACCAATGATAATGAATTCTAGAGGTTCACACACTAAGTATTTCTAGTGGTCTCGATTAATATTCTATTTGAATTTAATTATTGGTATAAATATTATTCTCATGAATGTTGAATAATTTTATTCATTTTTAAATTATTGCATAAATTAAATAAATATTAATTCGTAGGATTGTGAATAAGAATATATTTATTTATTATATTAAAATATTAATAAATATTTGTTTATTAGTTTTTAAATAAAATAATTTTTAAGAGAATAAATTATTTATGTATTTATTCAGGTGTCCAGCAAATAGAAGTGGGGTTCAAGTAGACTAAGGTCAGTTTGGTAGTAAAATAATTTTTTCCAAGATGGTAAATAATTATTTTATACATTGGAACTAAAAAATAACAATAACATTTTTATAATCATGTAGCACATGATTTCATTTATTATTACATTTTCCACTATTTTTCCCACACAAAAAAGTACGTGGTTATTGTTATTATGTATCATGGGTTTCTATAAGGTTATGAATGTATTTAACTACTATTACACAATTAGATAATATAACTGAATCCACATGAGATGAAATTGATTGGTACATCTATTGTGCCATTGATGGGAAATCATTGATGCATGAGAAATACCATTTCATGAATTTTATCTCAATCCATCCCCTCTCTCCCACTAATTAATGAGAGAAATTCTTTATGACCGAAGAATAGGCTATCAAGAACGGTCGACAATAGATGCTCACTTTTCTGCACTAGCACCTGGAAAGCGAGTGGTGTATATCTGAGTCCATTGGAGCAAGTCTGGATCACAACATTAGGGAATATAGTTTGTATCCTAGAAAGCGCAATAAGACAATCCAAAGGGGCCATCGTGTTTTATCAACATCATCAAAAAATAATGTACCAAAAAACCAAGTATTTTGTTTTTTAGAAATTAAATTAAATTTATTTATAAATATGATGTTCAAGACCCTTTCTAAATGTTTCAAGCATGTTAACTCTTTATCTAAATCATTTATTTTTTTCTTGTTGATATAATATTTCAACATCTTAATAATACCAAAATAATGATTGATTATAGTAATAATTAATATTTGGGGTCAACCCATACACACTTCCACTACACATTGAACCATTATCATTTGATTTTTCTATTGATGTGATATGGTTGGTATGGCATGATAGCATGTGGCGCCTATAAAATTACCGAGATAGAATTAAATTTAATTCACAACAATAAGTCTATTAACTAAAATAACAACATCAAGAAAAATTGTAAAACATTGACATTCACATTTTAATTTATTATAAACCAAATTATCAATGTTAAAATTATGAAACTCATTATTTAAAACATATTTCAATTTGAAAAAAATATATAAAAATTAAAACATATTTATTTAAATTTTTAATTACTTAAAATAGTTAAAATTCAATGGTAATTTAATTTTATTAGTTAAAAATTTAAAAAATTTCACACATTTAATAAAATAGAACAATTAAAAATTTGAAATTAAATATTTAAAATACAAAAACTAAAATGAGATTTATTTATCATCAAATTAATAATATGAAATAAATGAATTGATAATTTAATTGAATAATTAATAACATCTGAAAGTAAAACAAGTGATATTAATTTTAATTAACTTACATAATTGAATAAATTTAATATTACCTATGTATATTATGATTATATAAATCGAGAAAAAATTAAAAAAAATTAAAAAAAATAAATGTATTAAACATAAAAAAATAAATGATAATTATAGAATACTAAAATGTAGTTAGATTATAATTAAATAAATAATTTATAATTTTTAAAAATAAAAATATTAATCACTAGAATACATAATTTCAACCAAAAAATAAATTTTTTAGTTGTTAGATACAAAAAAAAAATTTGAAAATTATGAAAAAAATACAATACATTAATAATAGAAATAAAATTAAAATACAAAAAATTATTTGGAAAAATGTGTTGAAAACATGTCACATCAATATCCCCAACATTTATATGTTTCTCCTAAATAATTCATGATCCTATCCTTTTAAAACTAAATTATTTTTTCTCAAATTCAGTTCCAAAAAATATTGTTAATATTTTAATAATAGAAGTAGAAATCAATGTGAGGATTTTTCAAGAATTCTAAAAAATTTGTCATTCCAAACATCAACCAAAGATAACAAATCAAGTCCACAAAAATTCATTCACAGACATGGATTTCATGACTTATATATGAAATCACTTACTTCCATTATTCAATTCAAATTCAATTTACAATTCATAGTGTGATTACATGTTATATAAAGTGGAATTAAAACAATAACAAAATTCGCATTAAATTTTCAATTTTTATAGGTTCAAATACTATTTATTTGAATTTTCAATTTTTTATTTAACTTACTGATACAATTCAAATGATATTTATACAAGTCATTCTTCCATTTCCTCGCATCAGTTCAAAATTACTCTCACATAGATGAACACATTTATTACCACTGTGAGCCTTATTTTGTTAATTAACCAACTATGTATGTGTACAGGTCACTTTTAAAATTAACATACTAATATGTGCATAGAGATAAAAAAATGCACCTACATCCCGGAGTCTAATTTGTTCTCTATGGGATCCAATTTTTTCATTTTAATAATGTTTGAAAATAATTCTATGATTACAATTATAGTTGGATCATTAAGGTGATTATTTTCAAAAAACAACATGAGTACCAAAGAACTGTGTTAAAATATCTAGTTTCCTAAATTCATTATCTAATTTAGACAAAAATCATCCAATCACACTCTATTCCTTTATTTTAAAATATAAAATATGGATAAATATTCTACTACTATAATCAACATCCATACATCCCTAATAGTTTAACACACAGTGAGACCACTAGAAACTATTAGGTTTTTATTAATTAGGATAGATTGATTTTTTTTGTAATTATATTCTGATGATCCCTCACATTATGAAATAATTTTATTTTTTAAAAACAAATAATAAAAAGTCCTATAGTGTGACAAAAAAATAAATGGGAATTAGAATTAAGATAAATACCCTTGTCCCCCACATGAAAAACTCTTCAATATACCCATAATTGACACATGAGGTGGGAGATTACTTAGTTTAATATATATGGGAATTTTGTTCAGAAAATATTTGTGAAGCGGTAACAGTGAATATTAAACAAATTAACATTCAAAAAACTACGTACAATAAAGAGAAAAAAAAATGAAAAACAAGGGCCCCACCAGCCTCCACTAAACAATCATGCCTTTTTTTTATGTTCATGATTTATGATTTGAATAATCAAAAAAATATATGTTAATTTATATCAAATAAGATCATGATGAACTATAGTGTAAAACAACTATAGAATGGAAGAGATATCAATTATAACAATATTTTTTATATTTAAGGAGAACTAAATTATCAACATAGTAAATTTTAATTTTTAATCAACCGTGTTGTCTATATAATAAAATTTTATAAATTATTTAGGGGAACTTCCCCACACATTGTTCACAATAGAATTAGACAACAATGAACCAATGTTTAGAATAAAAATTTATATCATTAAAATAACACATTGTTGACTGTGTACATTTCTATTTATAGGTTCTCCATAAATTAATTGTTCCATTATTTTTTTTGTCTCGATATATTGATAATTCATTAATTTTTCAATAATTTGAAATAAAAATTACATTAATCTTCCTTAATTTTATGCTCCATATAAAATAAAACCATATTATGAGTTAGAGAGTGTTATCAAATATTTATAGAGTGCATATCCCTTTGGTATTGAATGGCTACCACATGGAATTATTTCATTTTTATTTCTTAATAATATTAAAAACCCTAATTAAAAAAATTATCATTATGAAATTTAAAATGAAAATAAAAAGATATAATTTTGGGAGAACCACCTAGGGGTGATGTATTATGACAATAAATAGTTGGATAGTCAGTTGATCAACTCCATTTTGATAGGGTATGTTTCTTCCAATAGAGGTTCAACTAAATGATATTCCTCAAAACATAAGAGACTTTCTTATTTTGGAAAACCCCTTGTGAAACATTGATCATGCCACTCTAATTAATAGTGGACCACATATTCAGGATTCATAGATAGGGAATCAAAATATAGGAGTATTATTCCTCCCCTAAATCATGAGTTTGTTGGGACACATAGAGTAGAAAATAAAATGTGGGATAATAGTTTTCTTCCGGTTAATTAAAACTCATATATACCATTATAACTTTTGGAAGTGTGTTGACACACCATTTATCAATTGTTAAAAACTCCCTACACTCCCCTTCTTTATCTTTATGGGATTATTCTTCATGACTCTCTTCGAAAGCATGTAGCTCAACTGACTCATCAGAACCAACACATGTAGATTCAATATAAGCACCATCTATAATAATGGTATAATGATAAAAAATAAAGGCATTCTAAAGTAAATGAAATTCTCTCTATGATTGGCCATCATCATCTTCTCTAAGAGTTTTCAGTGATAATGATTGAAAATTAAGGTAGGAGTGAGGTAGTCAACCTCCACCAGTCATTCTTCAAAACACACCACCTCTATGTTTTCTTCCTCCAATGAAAGGGGGAGAAAATAATTCAATATCTCATTATGTTGAAATATTTACAAATAAATTAACCAATTAGATAACATAAAATCATCATATGAAGTGTTTTAAATAAAATAATGATCTATATTATTCCGATGTTCCTAAATATCTACATATCTCGTATCTTACTATCGTATGAAAACTTTTTCAATATGTGTATCATGAAACTCAAGATGTGATTACAAGGGTAGTCCAATTTCAAATTAAGGAATCTCATGTTATCCAGATACATAGATCTTAGGGAATATGTGATAAAATTATTTATGTTCCTAGAGTAAGGATTAAAAATGTTTGGTTCAAAAATCACACATAAATTATCAATTTTTCCTATTAAATCATAAAGATGAAAATTGTTGAAAAATTATCTAATTTATTATTCAAGAAACCTGAAAAATCCCTATGAGGGTTGGGGTGGTTTCATCCGTATTTTGGGATCTGTTTAGTGTTAACAATTTTTTAATAAAAATAGAAAACACCACAATGAAATATGTATTTTCCCTGAAATAGGGACAATATTATATAGTGTCCTTTTTCCGAGGATGGTCAAGGATGCATTATAAGATCCATGATATGACATTGTGGCATACCATGTGGCTAATATCAGGGAATCAGTATCAAGAGAACTAGGTTTATTTCCAACAATTATTTTAATTATTTAGTATTTTGAAAAAATCCAAAGAAAACATGAAAAAATTGTTATGAAAAAAATGTGACTGTGAAACAATGAATGAACAGAAGAAACAAAACAAAATAAACAAAGAAGAAGAAAATGAAAATACAGAATGTCATGGAAGGTAATCAGTATAAACTTATAACATTCCAGGTGGATCCACCCTCAACACTATATCATTAATTAAATTAATAATAAAAAAACTCTCAATATAACTCAATGCCTGAGTAATGGCTCAGATCACGCACGTATATAAATAAATAATGAACAATAAAATAATGAACAATAAAATAATTAACAATAAAATAATGAAGTTATTTTGGGCTCGGTTATTCATAAAAATTAAAAAATTAATCCCCAAACTGAATCATTCTTACAATAATGTCATAAGACATATTGGTCTAGCTAAATTCGTCAGTTCGTACAATCCAAATCAATTGCTCGGTTCAAGAAGTTGAATAATTAAGTGGGAATAAATAAGATGACAGGGTAGAAACTAGATTTTGTGGAAGGATTCCATATTTCAGGCCATAATTCATAGTAACATACTAATAAGGTTAATAAAAAGATGATGATTTGAGTGAAGATAATATCTCTATGTAGTATCAAGTTCACTACTTGAATCAAGCCATGTGAGTTAGATCACTATTACTAGTGACATGATATCATAATAAAATGAGGGAAAAAGAAGAAAAAAACATCACAACATAAATATCCAAAGAGATAATTACACTCATAAATATTATGTAACTAATATGAAAAATAAAATAGAGAAAACAGAAAATGGAGGGGCGGGGTTCTTATATTCAGGAGTTGGAGAGGGTTCTTGTGTCTGGGGGTGTGTAGTTGAATGACAAATAAAGATGACAAGTATCCTATTATTAAAAAGGAAAAACATAAAAGAAATGATGTCCTAAAAGAAAAATAACCCCTGATGCATTCCTTCATGTCCATGCCACCATCATTCAATGATAACTCTGTGAAAATACCAGACCTTTTGAAATAACCCCCCACTTCTCATCACATTTTCCACCCAATAGTTTTTCCTTTGTCCCAATATCACATCACCCAATTCGAAATAAAAAAAATTTATACCACAATAAATTATAAAGTCACTACAATTAAAAAAATATATTAATAAAATTAAATATATAGTCTATTATAATAATATTTGGAAACCAATATACTAGTATATACTTATAAATTTCTATAATTTATTTTTGTTTACATAGTTATATATATATACAAAAATAAACTGAAAAAAGTACATATATTTAATATTATATATATTAAATAATTAAATAAAAGTATTATATACCTATATATAGGTTATAACATATATATAAACATAACATAATTTATTTCTTGAAATTAAATATTCTATTTTTATAATTATTTTTTATAAATTATTATTTAAATTATATAATGTTCTATTATTATTATATATTATATTATATAATATTATTAAAATAAATATAATAATAAAGAGTATGGTGTTTTTTTAGATAAAAGAACAAGGGGGATGAGGTCGCGACAGAGATGATTGGAAATGGGGGGTAGCGCGGGTGATCGACAAGTTGAGATATATAGATTGCGACGCTAGCAAGATGAGCACAGCTCGTGGTGTTGATGGAGGAGGAGGGATCTCAGTTATGGGTCACTATTTGGCTATCCTCTTTTAGTATCTTCTGTGAGACAAATGGTGTAGGTGGCATGGATCATTGTAGTGGTAGTACACAGTAACTCTGATTGGTGGCTGGTCCTCTTATATAGATCAAATGGGTCGCATGTCACCATTGGTAGCTGATTGAAATGAGGGGATGACACCACCAACTCAATGGCATCACATCAAGAGGCAAAAAGGTTCATGTACGGTTTAGGAGTTCTTTAGTAAATGCTGAGACTGGGTCTTATTTTGGTATTTTTATTAAACGCAATTTCATATTTCTTGTGTGTTTACAGTTGATATTTTCTTAACTAGTGATTTTTCCCTTTTCATCTATCATTGGAAATGCTTATATTTGTCTAAATTATTGTGTTTATATTGTGATTTTCTGTTTTTTCTACCATGGGTTGTGGGTTGGACACAGTGGCCAAAATTTGAAGTCATCCTTGTAGTGGTAACAATGGGTGAAGGTCCTATGTATGGTGATAGCTATGGTGGTGACTCATTGATTTACCGTTGGGTGTCTGGAGGGAAACATATGATTTAGAGCTATATGTGTTCCTGTGGGTATCTATTAAATGTAGATGGCATCAAACTAATTAACAATAAATATATTAATAAATAAATTACAGAGAAAGAAATAAATTTATTTAAGAAAAAGAAATAAATCTATAAAAAATTTAAATCATAAATATTACCATTTTAAATAATTAAAAAAAATTATAAGTGGTAAAATTATTAATAACAAAGTTTAATACACATTTAAATTTGATTAATTAATTATAATATTTAAAAAAAATTAATTAATAAACATAAATTGACCAAAAAAATAAAAATTCAAAGGAATGTTATATTTATTTATTCGTACAATCAATTCATTACAAAAATTAATAACGTAAATGAACTAAATAATAAAAAATCATTTATTAATATAAAATAACTAATATGTGATTTACTAAAAAAATTTAAAATTTTGATAAAATTGAATTGATAAATTCATTTAATAAGAAACATAACTTATTAAAAAAATGAAGAAAATGATGAAATAACTAAAATAATTAAATAAATATTATATTCGGTTTGTAGAGTAATATTAATTAAATTTAGAAAATATTATAATAAAAATTATTAAAAAAATTAATTAATTAAAATATTAAAAATAAAACATAATAATTTAATATAAAATCAACAAATAAAATATGGTATTAATCACAGTAAAAATTTACAAAATTACAATTATTCAAAATGGCAACATTAAAGAATAAAATGATTAATATTACCCCAAATCATATTTTTTGTAGGTTGATACAAAAAATATTACAAATGAAAATTAAAAATAAAAATAAATTATTTTAATAATAAAAATACAATTAAAATAAAACAAATGTTGTATCAATATTAATTGAAAAATATTCACTTCATATAACCATGGAAATATAAGCATTATTCCATTTCTTTTTCTATAATGGTTTTGATGCCCAACATAATGATTTAGGAGGTGTAATATTATTTTTTGGATCAGAAATTTAATTTTCTAGGAGGTTAAGTGTGATGATGTAGCACATTAATTCCTTTTTAAATATCATTTAGATGGTAGATATTTTTTTATCAAGGTTCCCCATTTTTGTGTTGTTAATTAAATGTTTATTAATCATTCATCGTTCATGCTTTCCTTATCACATTTTCATTGTATTCACACTTTAATTGTTAGGGATTTACACTTATATTCTCTTCTATTTCTTTGTTTCACACTCAGATAACGGTCTATGAAAAATTACATAAATCAATTTTACCCTTTTGTGGAGTCTAAATTACCCATACTTATAAATAATTTTTTGTAGTCAACCATTATGTACTTTTAGGTTTACTAATATATATTAGCATGGTGACTATTCTGCCTCATGTTGTATCAGCATGTTACATCATTATAATGATGGGAAGACCCTTAAATGAATCCTCTCATTAACCACATGAAAATAGTCCATTGAGTTCATAATCATTATATGGTGAATTTTTAATGAAATTATAATTACTTATTGATATCCGTTATGTGGGTTTCTTTTCAAGAAGATAAGGATCAATAATTTTCTTCAATTAATTCCATTTAGTTATATTAAATGAAATATAGTAGTTGCACATATTATTCCTTTGTGTTATTTTTACCCTCTCTCTCTTAGAATGAAGAATCAATCTATCATGAGCATAATGAGGCATAATACAACTACTTTGGAAGGATCATTTGTGCTCTTAGATAGGTGGTGAGTAACTCATTGGGAAGTAATTTAACATCTGTATATCCAGGTTTTTCAATACTCATTTTGATAAAATTCGTATGTCATCACCATTAAAACAAGTGTCATGAAAAATTTTGTATTCTAGAGATTTTCAATCCATTCCTCGCAAGTACCTGTTAATTTTTAAAATAAATAATTTTAACATAGATGATAAAAAAATTATTGAAGCATCCCTTTTATGATTCCATAATTATGACTTCAGCACCCTCAATTGACTCCATATTTCATTAATGGTTTGATGGAGCCACCAATAGGGGATTATCGTTCCAATTTAAGGGTTGTTGTTTTTTTGGTATTTTGTGATTTTATCACTGATGGTTTAACATTATTGTGTGAATCATGTATATGTTTTCTTATCTATTAATATTCATGATCCCATATCCATTATTTTTCATAGGGCAAACGCATATTGATCATTTCATGTTAATTTATGTCAATATGCTGAGCTATATAAATCCATGTGAGTATTTAATAATTTCCATTTCTTGTCTCTCTTCCCATATTAATGTTGAAATATTTTATGGATGTTATAAAAAACAATTTTTTTTAATTTGTTTGGTTGAATATAACAATGAATTATGTTTTTATACACCTACTACACTTATTATTGGTTTGTGTGAATATAGTTTACTTATTATTACATTGGTATGTGTTTTTATTCTTTTTATTTCATATTAGACCCATAATAATTTCATATTTTTAAATTATTATTTATTATTTTGATTATTTTCTATGTATGAGAACAAGTCTCTTGGTTGTGGAATTATTCATATTAGAATATGTATTTATTTGTTATCATTTATTTATTATTGTTGGAAGAATGTTGTTGTAAAAATGTTCTTTCTATTAATGATATATTTTTATTGCTTTCATAGTTCTGTTACCACATCTACTAATATAGTGTCATTTTACTAGAGTTATAGTCATTGTGGTATATCTAATGATGGAAATTTTCATTCAAACATTTTCCATGATAGTTGGAATAATTTATAATTTTAGTTTCTATCGCTCAATTGATAGTTTCATATATTGGAACTATAATAATACTAATAGGGACACTGATTCTTGAATGTGGATTGCCTCTTATCATTATCCCTCAATATTTTGAAAAACTGAAATATTAATTGATTATTATCTACGATTATAATTATTAAATTATAGTAGTGTTTTTATTATTTTTATTATATTTCTATTTAATTAATAAAAAAATAAATTTATATAAATAATAGAAATTAATGTAATGTCGAAGAATGAAAAATTAATTTCAATAGCTTATAATAATTCCGTAATATAAATATTATATTTATAATTTACTTAATAGTGTAGATTTCATTTTTAAATATTAACTTAATTTATTCATATATTTTATATCCTACTAAATAAAAATATATTTTATAATATGATAAAATGAAATAATTTTTTTAAATGAAGTAAAAATATAGTAGGAAAAATTAAACATAGAAGAATACCTTTTTATTGAAGATATTATAACCTTATTCCAGGATTGGGGGGAAAATATAAAGTACATGCTGCTCAAATAGTATTAAGGTACTTATTTATCAAATAAAATTAGAGAATAAAAGAGATATTATATTCCAAGTAGGTTTGAGCATGTTATTTTAAATTCAAATATTTTTTAAAGTAATTTACAATGTTAAAATTCATCATAAAAATATTTCTTCCGAATAATTAATTACAATTTTTTTTTGATGGAATTTTTATTAGAGATATATCTTATTTTGATAATGTATTAATCTCTCCAAAATAATTGTTGTAATATTAATGTGTTATTCCTTCTTTAAAATTTGTTTGTGATGGAATAAAACCATTAGAAATAATCCTCCACCATATAAAGTGGATAATAAAAATAAAATTTGTGACAACATTTATTTTTGTAAATATTTTTCTCCATGAATGGTATAATTTTATATCAAATTTTATTACACAGAACTATTTTCAGATAAAACTTGTCTAACACAAATTATCGGTATTTTTGATGGAGTCTATAATTTATTCAAAAATATTTCTTTCATAGATGAACAATTTATGATCAAATTATTATTTTTATATAAACTTTTTGTTTATTCTAATCAACATCTATTTCATACAAAGGTATTTGTGAATAAAATTTTTTCTTGTAAATGTACATAGAAAATAATATTATTTTCAATGGAAAATTTATTTTCATAATATTTTTCTTCTCGTAAAAAAATTTGTTTTGATGGGTTGTGAATTATCACAAAAGTCGTGATTTTATAGTTTTTACTAGGTAAAAATTCTCTAGAATCATTCTCTTAATAATTATAGTAATAATGGTTTATAGGTCTTCAATGGATTCCAATTAACATGATGTGAGGACCTCAGTATTTTTCACTGATTAAAAAAAGTTCTTGTATCACAACTCTCAAGAATAAAATAGCCATATAACCTACTTGTATTCTACATGTTTCAATATACCACATATATATCCATGCTAGAAAACATCCCTAAAACATTATATTATTTTTTTATTCTCATTATATTCCCCCTTACCAAATCATATATTGAACAATGGTATTAAGGACATATTTGGGAATTCTAATTGGGCAGATGATCACATATTAGCCTTCCCCAAAATTAGGGGATCCTAGATGTCATGTTATATACCATCTCCAAAAAGTAAATTTCATATTTTAGGTATTCATGGATTCATTAGGGTATTGAAATAATAGAGTTTTAATTTGAGTTGACGTCTATTCTAATATGGGTATTTCATAACATGATCATTAGAATTATAGTGCGAGACAGTTGGAAACAATTGAGTTTCAATCAAAAAGAAATCAGTCCTGATGAGATATTTTTTTACAATGTGGAGTATCTATATTTATTTATAAGGTTCTTCCATGTGAGTTTTTATCATGTTTTTGTTTCATGTGGTTCTTCGTGTTGTCCAGGAGAATTAAATTTCATGTTCATTTAAGTTTTGGGTGGTCACCATGTTCCCATAAAGGTTCTTCGTGTGGGCCAAGATAATTGATTTTATATTTTTTCCATTTTGTTGTGAAAAACTAAATATTTTGTTTATGTGTACGTATGACTTATAGCCTCTTTGAAAAGATTAAATCATTTCAATGTATCTATATTATATGTATGATTATAACAATGTATATAATTAATATATATTATTTATATATAATAATTAATTTATGGATATAACGGAACCATGACAAACATATAAGGAAAAGATATGCTGAAATGATTATTTTGTTAATGTATAGTTACTAATGGGATGTTAAAATGTTATAATTTGACCATATATTACATAATATGTTTATAAATTACTCTAATATAGAATAATAATAATTTTTAATTTTTTGTACTAGAATTTAAAACACATTTGAATCATGTCAAACCAGAGTTTTCATATTTATATTTCTCTATAATTTACATCGTAAATTTTTATGACTTCATATCCTATGAAATAAATTATATGCCTTTTTTTATAAACATATTTAATTTTATTCCAATACTTTTACCCAAGTGATTTTTAATTAATAGTAAAATTTTCCTCCATTTGATAAATATTGTTTAGGGGAAAATGTTTTTAAGGTAAACATACTTCATCCACATTGGTCAGAATGATTTTTCTTTTATGTACCCATTTTTTAAATGCTTGGATTATCTTTTTATAACAATCGTATGATTTTTTTAATTAATTTTTATTGATGTTTGAAATTGAATAATACTGGTATAAGGGACTATTATTATCATTTTCATAATATGGTAAATTGGTATTTTTAATGAAAATGTGAAATGAATCATTGTTTTTACCTTAACAATGTCAACAAAATTTACCTCCATCATAATTTTTAAATTATTTTATGCATACATTACATGTTTACTTGTTTATTTTAATTGAAAATGTTTTCCTTCAAAATTAATAAATTATTATTAGATAAATCAAATATTTGAATATGATAATTTTATTTTCCTCTTGAAATGTTCAAGATATATTTATAATAATATTTTTATCTGTGATAACTTTTTTTGGAATTACATTTTATTAACTAGGGATAAAATTGAATGATATAAAATTTATTATTTTCATAGATGGTTTATGATTATGAATATGAATTATTTATGACTCCCATTTTCAATATCATGTGATATGTTATGATTAATACTTTTAGGATCTTCTAGAATTCAGATGAATGTATTTATGAGTATGTGATGGGTGAGCCTTACATTATATATCCATATAATGCATTGGACAATTATTAATGTTCTTAAAGAACTATGGTTACATGTGAGGTTTTCCAATTCCTGAAATAAGGTATATTTGAGGTAATATTAAACCCCAAATAAGTTATAAAAATGGTTATCTAAAGAATTAATAATGTACATGGGAGGATCTCCAAATCCTAACACATTACAAATGTCTCGAATCAATGAATTGACATAATACCTCAATGATTTTGATTATTCGACATAGTATTCAATAATTTTATGAAAAGGTCTTATTCCAAAGTCAAATTAAAATTGATCATGTTATATAATTCCATTATGATTTATGTGTTATGAAGTACCATGACTTATTCCATTACTCATATTTATTATTGAAAAATTATTGGGTATGTAATTTAATGTTTATGTTTATTTTATCATAGTTTTATTGATATATTTAGTTTGAATAATCATTAATAAGTCTTTTATTAACATTATTGAGCATCTTATCCCAAACATTACAATGTTTTATTTTCCCTCATTAGTAAATAAAGGTTTTAATTATGTGGTCTCTAATAAGGGTACTAGTTATGATGAACTAAGTAAGAGATGGTGAAGATGCATTCTATATCCCTTTTTCTGGTTTCTCTTTTTCCAATGACACTATACATTTTTGGATCTCAAATGTATAAATTTTTTTTGTTATTTTTATTCATCAAATAAGATTGAATATATATGTATGATATTCTAAGGCCACTATAGTTTGTATCAGATAATTTTTTAGGTATTTTTAGAATCTAGGATAAGAAAATGATAGTGACAACCCTTAAGATAAGCGTAGTTATAATATTAAATCCTATGATATGTTAAATAATGAATTTAGTTTCTCTTATGAAATGAATCTATTTCTGGACACTAGAAATTGGATATTGTTGGGATACATATTCACTTATGGGAAAAAAGCCTCGATGGGGCGCATTGGGTATTAACTCAATAATCAAAAATCTACAGTTATTTTTTTAAGAGAGCCCACCTTGATATGAAATCCATTAGGATATTCTTGGGTTAATTGAAATTTTCATTACGAATCATTATTTAGGATTTTAATAGATGACCCTATTTATACCAAGAATTATATAGATTAAATTTATTGTGTCATGATTTATAATTCTCATAAATATTTTTTCATGATTAATCACATTGATTAATGATTCACAATATTCATGATATAAATTTTGGTTTTAGTATAGGATTCATAATTTAATTATAATGTTGAGGTGGTTACATGTATGATCATAAATTAATGTACATAATTTTCTCTTAGATATAAGAATTATAGTACATCAAAAAAATTATCATGAAATACTAATTTAAATTCAAAATGAGTATATGTTGATATAGTAGTATAAAATATTTATTTTAGGATGATGAAATCTCAATCCTATGATTATTCACCGATTGAAATGTGTTCAAATGTTCATTATAAAAATATCTTTATTGTTCATGTAGATGAATTTGATGATATTTTTTGAATGAATTGGAATAATTTATGTAATTATTATATGAATTTATAAATAAGTGAAGTCTAATTCGATATTCAAAGTCAAATTGTTATGATTAATAGTGTGATGATAAATATGAACATTCGATTTATATTGTATCCATTGTGTGGGTATGAATACATATTCAATATCAGTGTTTATTATATATGAATGGGGCGAAAATCATCATCAAATATATGAATATATTATGTTCATTTTTTATGTATTTTTTGAATAAAATTATATTATTAATACAAATCAGGAAGAATATTTTATAATAAAACACATTTATTTTCCACATCTATTTCAAATAATCCATATAGAATATATAAAATTGTGTAAAATGATATTAAGAAGATTCTTTAGGAGAATATTCCTAACTAATTCCTTCATCCATGTACATCCCCATGTTGTTCATCAATTCTTATTTTTAAGAAAGAATATGGATCAATGAAAATATTCATTAATTATCAGGTACATAATAAGTTAAAAATAATGTATATGAAATAATATACCACGTATTGATGATTTTTTATGTCAATCACAATGATCATGATATTTTAACTTTATAGATAATAGATTTGGAAAATAAAATTTGATGATCCAAAGAGAATACATATTTAACACGACCTTTTGTAAAAGGCATGGAAACTATGATTTTCGTTTGATTCCATTTTTAGTAATTAATATATTATTTTAATGGATTTAATGAATTGATTCATTAAATATTACCTTGAACAATATTTTCCTGTCATTAGAGATGATATTGAAATATATTCAAAAATAATGGAAGATAATGAATATCATATTATAATTATATTTTAGATAGTAGAAATAATTATTTTGATGAACAACATAGTATGTTTTATTTTTTAATTTAGAAAGAATTGTTTTTTGTTCTTGTAATCTCATGAAATGTTATATCAATGGATCCATGAATGATGGATGTTATGGAATGATGTATAGGACCAACCATGGATACTATAATCCATGATTTTTTTTCATTTGGGTGGGTATTGTTATCTATTCATGTAGAATTTCTCAAGGGGATCTAATTCACACAATAAGTTCAATCTAATGGTAGTTAGGATCAATTAGATAGATGAATGTGTGGAATATTTCAAGGAAATAAAGGGAAGTTTAGTCATATAAAATACTCTTACATTTTCTTATATTTTAGAAGGGTTCATGATCTATAGTGATTGTAACATCCTGAAATAGAATCCACTAAACTGGTGCCCTGAGCTAGTGGGTCACATGGAACCAGGCACACCTTCATGTACACCAAAGGCTACAAAATAAAATATAGGGATTAGGGTTTGACATTGGAGAGACTATGCCTTCAAGTCATTGAATAGAAAATTGGATAAATAATATAAAATAAATTGTTAATATACATTTAAATAGATGTAATAGTTGCAAAAAACACCAAAACAATAATTCTAGTAATCAATCAATGTGGATGCATGATGTAGACACACTTGAAAAAATTATATTCAAAAATGGAAACTAAATAATTTGTTAATGATGATGATAATGTGTTTTAGTGCCCAACAATATTAGATAATAGGTATACATGGCTATTGAAATACCTAAAATAATTAAAAATATGCCAAAAACTATCTAGATTCCTAAGAACTATCATGGTCCTCATCTATGAACCTTTGTCATAAAGAAGGAATTAATGACCAGGTTTTCAAATAAGGGTTACTCATCTTATTAACAAATTCATACATATAATCTTTATGGGTACCCATTGAAACCCTGAATGTGTGTGATATAAATCTATGTTATCCACTGCCAATGACATTTATACAATCTAGTATGTTAATATAAACTAAAAATGTGTGAAGGTATATATAAATTTAATGAAATTCTATACATAAAACACATAAAATCAGTTTCATAAATTGGAAATTTCATTGAATAAGTACCCATTATTTAATCCATTTGTGTTCATTTTATATATATAAGTCATGTGGGTTGTAAAAACTCTAACTATATTAAAATACAATCATAATAATTAATCTAGTAACATATAAATCATCCAGTATATTAATACAAAATAAAACGTTGTGCATGTATATATAAATTTAAACCAATTATATATGGAAAAATAATAACTTAATTATCCTAAATTTGAAAATTCATTGAATATGAAACCATTTAATTAATCCATTTGTGTTTATTTTTTATTAATAAGTCACATAGTTTATAAAAACATTAACTATACAACATGCTAATAATAATTATGTATCAGCGGTTTAATAAGCTATGCTATGATGATGATAGTAATGAAAGAGGATCCAAGGTAACAATGAACAAATATTTGACATTATGGATTTATCCAAGTATGTAATATCATAAAACCTGGATATAAGTGTTTTGAGTGTAATCCAAGGGAATAAACCAATTAATTCCACAATAAATAGTTACAATTGAGTCTATGGATGTCATCCATGGTAAAATGGGAAAAGACTGACAGGGCTAATTGGTTGAATCCATTAACCCAAGTGTTAGGAGATATTAAGGTGTATCCATGGTGTATATCCAAGGAATCATAATATTTATAAGATAGTGAAGGGATCCTATGACTACATGCATTGAATTATATAGTATCCAAGGAACAAATTCTATGATAGGTATCTTTATTGGAATGTAACTCGTTGAATCTGATTTGCATTCTCCATGTCTAAATAGAAATCCCTTAGGAATCCAAGGCTAGCTTATGTATCACCACTTCTATAAAGATGAAATTGTCCATATGCAATAGGGACCTTTTACATAATAAATCATTTAATTTAGGCCATCTAATAGTCATTAATTTTTATAAGTAATTTTTTTCATTCCATTACATTCCATACATTGTGAAAATGATAAATATGACTTGAAATTTTTTACTACTTTAATAACATAATAATTTATTACATTTAATCCATCACATTTCCTAAACATGATAAGGAACGAAAAGGATATGAAAAATTTGAAAATATCAATATAACAAATAATAAATCAAACTATTATCTATAAATATAAAATAAATTTAAAATTTAAAAGGTTTATTAATTAATTGGAAAACAAGACTTTAAAGGATAATGGGAAAACTATAATATTCCAAGTATAATCATTTAACAATAACATATCAAATTATTATAACATAATAGTAACATTATAAATGTAATGTCATTACCCACCCAAATGGTTGAAAAATGTCATAAAATTTATTAAATAGATAATAAAGAGAATAGAATAAGTGGGGGGTAAGGAATTATTATTTCAACCTACAATACATTGAGGAATAATTATAAAAAGTGATCTATAATAAGAGACAATTTATTATAATCATAGAATATGAATTCAATAAGAAATCACAGATGAAATCATTATGATAAAAAATAGGTTTTAATAAATGTTGATACATGATGGATGAGTCATATATCTCCTACCTCATGAAGATATAATTCTCCTCATCATGTATAATACATTAGTTTATCCAAGATCTGATGAAAATGGAATAACATATCAATACCCTGAAAATATGGAAAAAGATCTGACACCTAGATAGCGCAAAATCTATATTGATAAACAATAAACAGAGGTATCAGATCATAGATATTAATTAAACAAATCCAAATTAGGGATAAATAATTTAGTCAAATACTATAATTTTAATCATGATAAAAAATTAGGAAATGGGTTTTTGGTCCTCCAATGTGATGAATATGGAATCCATAAAATTAAAAATAAGAGAAAATGTAGAAGGGTATGGTTTAATTTGGTTTAACGGAAAATTGTAAAATACTACATAGAAAAATATGGTCTCATAGTTTGTCAACACGGTTGGAAACAAAATTCACATAACATGTTCAAGGTAGTCTATCCATGGGGACAACACAATGTTAGGCCACATAGTCTAGGTAACTATTCTCCAACAATGATTTATAGATCTATTAAAAATTGAGACCAACTGCATGGTTGTGCACTATTAGAAAGATGATTTACTCAAACATAGTGTGGTCTTGAAGGCCACATTACCTCCCTTGAATAATTATGGAAACCACACTGATAGGATCCCAGATTTCAACTAAACATGTTTCCTAGTCTTTTTCTCCACCGGTTTGGGTTTAGAACTCTGAAAATGCCCTAAACACCTCTAAAAATTTAATACTCTTAATCTATCTAAATCTGGTATAAATTAAGAATTTAACTCAATACCTAATGGATCCATACACTATATAAAAACTAGGTTCATACAGATTTCCCCACATAAATGAAAAAAATTGGCGAGTTCTCCTTTCAATGGTGGAAAACACCAACTAAGAAAAACACTTCCCACTAGGAACATACGATAACCTCTTATTCCCATGTCTCATCCTATATCCGGAATTTCTACCATATCCCAATATAAAAGGGATAATACAACATCATAGAGCTATAATTTTCTAGCCAATGTTGCATATAGTTTACTCCTAAAAGGAAGCATCTTCATCCCATTCAACCTATTTGGGGTCAAAAGTATGGGACATTCCATCCTGATAAAAGAGAATATTTGAAGCCTGGATGGAATCACTCTTGGAATGGTTCGTCTAAGTTAATATAAACAAATAGTCTACCTACCTGAATCAATATATGATATATGAAGTCCCATCAAAATTTTTATATAACATTAATTTCCTTGGTTTCCATCTATTTTTTAATTATGGTGATACCCCATAGAAAAAATTATACCAACTTCAAACTATAGAGATCATCGATGATGTCCAGCATATGATTTTTGTCTATACTGGGCTACAATAATAGACTTTATACTCACCTGAACCCACTCTAATGTCCATTGACTGAGATAGGGACCTACTAGTTATCCATCACATTCTATTAAGTAGTATAGTTGTAAATGGTATGACCTATTTCAAAATTCCTCACATGTAACCTATTTAATTACCTCCTAAAAAATATATTTGATGTAAAATTAAATTATTGGGTTGTGATTCTACTATGAGCCACTGAATTCAAGGATACATGATCAGAGAATTTCATGTAATACATGTATCATCCTTTTAGGTAGGACATCCGTCTGATAGTGAAAGCATTTTCAAAGAAGCACTTATGTACGTGAAGCTATCTTTATTACTAATGTAAACATGATATGAAACTAGAATCCCTATGTGGATTGATAGTATGTGGGGAATCAATTCATCTTTTGATCTATCAGATGTAAAAGTTTCCCAGTCCATTATTTTACGAAGACATCTACATGCGAAGTTAGTGAAAAACTTTCATCAATCGATCCATGAAAACCCATATCACATCACTAAATTGAGTTGTCCTTGGAAATATGGCTACCAATTACATGGAAAAATATTCCCGTTTTTATTTTTGATTATTTAATAGCTGTAAAAATCTATAAGGTCACTGGAACAATATAGAGGCCATGCTTGTTTACACATATCAATACATTATTATATATATATTTGGCATTAAAATACAAACCATGGATCATAATTTCAAATGTCATTGTAATATTAGATACATAATTAGAAATCGTGATACAAAAAACATCTTTCATATAAACATTATAATGAGCTCCTAACACCATTTGAGACCTTATATATTCATAGGACAGTCGGGGGAATACCTGAACAAAGGTATGTGCTAAAAATGCATGTAGGGGAATAAATATAAGAATAAAGCATATCTAATGGGTTAGAAAGAATAACATAACGATATAAAATTAATTTTAACATGAATAACCATATAGAATAATAAAATATAAACCACAGGATTAGGTAATCGTGGAATAATATTGAAGTGGAAGAAAAATAAAACATGACATAAGCATGAGTCAATTCTTCTAGTTTATGGAGGAGAATAATTCAAGGCTACACACCTAGACTGTTTCCCCTAGAGCAATTGTTAAGGCTAACCACAAATACTACTTCACATGCTATCTCATGTGACTAAATATTTCCAAATTAATTAGTGTAATATCTACTTGTTCCCATTATAACATGTTCATGAATATGTGATCCACAAAATGATTCATACATAAGGAATAGAACATAAACATAAGTGTTACACATGGAAATAATTGAGATTCATAATCATGTAAAATGGTACAAAAAAAGGGTAAATTATAATTGTTTTATTGAAAGAATGGAATGAAATAATTCATGGTCATTCATAAGGGAAAATTGCAACAGTTCATGATATGTGATATCAAAATGAAGCTGGAACATGTAAAATGTGTGTTTATGAATCATTATAAATAAAACATTTTATTGTTGATTGGGGAATATTTTGAGGATTCATCAAAATGGAAATGGAATTATTTTTTTTTATAAAACAACATATGAAATAAGGGATTTTTTCATATTAATTTTTTTATTTGTGAAAAATAATTGTATCTTAATCCAAATTGTGTAGTGCACATGAAAATGGGTAAGAAATTATGAATTCTCCTTTCATTAAGCTAGCTTATTGGGAATAATTGAGAAGGGAACTTCAAAAAAATGTATTTTCCCCTAAATGAGTGAAGAGTTGACCTAGGAACTAAATACGGGAACATAGGAAAAAAGTATATGATGGGTACCTATTAGTAATAAAGAATAAAATTGGGGTAAAGATAGAGAAATTGTAGCCTACATTGAAAATGGGGGATCAGAAGGAATCTCATAGTTTTTATCCAAAAGTTTTTTTCACTAGATCTTAATGTCTAATATATTAAAATTTAATCCCTGAATAAATTAATTAATAACTATTTATTCAATTATTTTTTTTATTATAATTTTATTATGTTCATTTATGGTTTTTTAATGAGTTATAATATAAAATTTCATCGTTTATGAGTGCTCAATTACATGGTTTTTATGATCGATTCATTTTTGTAAGTGAATGAAATATCTGGTAGAATGGGAATATGTTTTCCAAATATAAATGATATATAATTAATAATATTATAGCATTTTATATAGTCATAAATAAATTGTTTAATATGGTATGATGTATAATCATTATATAAAATTATAATGATAGTAGTGTAGATTAATTTGGACGTTTCTCAATCATCACAAAATTGTTTTGCTCAATTGTATAATATTAATTATATTAAATGGATTGAAAACACTAAACAATTATAATAATTATATTATAATAATTTTTATCAAAACAATGTTTTTATTAGAATCTGTGATGGCCGTATTGAAAATTTTAAACCGGTCATCCTTAAATGAGATAAATTTACCCAGCACAGATGATGTTTCAATTTTTGAACAAAACGTTGTAGAGAAGTTATTTTTTGATGAATTATTCCATTAACATGATAAAATAATAGTACATATAAGAGAATTCATATTTTATTTCACTTGGGTGTTGGGAGGTTATGATGGAATAAAAAATTAAAATAAAATTGAAAAGAATTAAAGTAATCAATGTGAGTTTTACTTCTTTAATATCCCCTCCTTGCACACCTCCGTAGGGAATAAGGATTTTTACTTTATTAAGACTAGGGGTTCATGGAAGTGGGTTATACTCTTTGTAAGAGGATTGGGAAGAATTTTTACAATGCTCAATGATTGATATGTGTGAGAAAATAGAGGTTGAGGTGTGCTATTTATAGTGGAGTGGTATGGGTTTTTTGATTATTTAATTAGGTAGATTATTATTTTGTACCAATACTATGAATAATATTGTTTAAAATGAATAATTATATTATCTAATCCATATTATTTCAACCAATTATCATTTTTATCATACATGACTCATGAATGACTCAATAATATATTTATTTACATTATAGTATAAATTACAGTAGTCAACTATTCACAAAAAATTAACTTTTTTAGAAAAATAATAAAAATTTACCCTTTACATAATTTGATGTGTATAATTAAATAATGGCTGCAATTTTTTGAAAATAAATTTCTTAATATGATAAAATTAATTTTCAATTAAATATCATTATTTGGTAAAATTTACACTTTTTAAAATTATAATTTATTTCCATAAACATTGTCAAATTAATTAAGATATTATAATATTAATTTATAACTATGAGAAAAAAATTTCAATTTAGTAATATGTTTAATGAAAATATATTTTATTTTATGTAATTAAAGTATTTATAAAATTATAAATAATCATTTCTGTTTTACAAAAATACCAATATATAATTTTTATTTTTCAAAACATTTTTTAAATATAATATGATTTATTTATATTGTATTTTTATTTATAAGATGAAAGGATTTTATTTCTAATTATATTGGTGAATTTACTGTTCTATTGATACTATTACTATTTTTAAGGGTTACACTACTATTCTGTAGGTCATGATACTATTCCATTGGATTAGGTTCCTTAATTTTAGAAAATAAATCTTATTTCCTTCATTATTCATTGATAAATATTCTATTATGTTATATATGTTATTTTATTAGATTTATTCTATATAAAATAATTATTGGATAAGAATTTCATTGATAAAATTATGGGTCTTTACCTTTAGCATCCTTGTGAAATTTCACCAATGAATTATCATTTTAATAACTATGGGAAAAATATGTAAGGGTACATCACCTACATCATTTCATTTGATTCCCATATTTCTTCTTTGTAGTTATGGTTCGTCCATAATAGATTGTACATGAGATTGGTCATACTCTATTGAAACTTATCTCTATGATCCAATATCATCATTTGATGATCCTTTTAAGAAAGATCAATCTCCAACTATACATCCTCTGAATTCAGTACCTGTGTGTGATCTATTATTCACTTACTCATAAGGGATATGTGGAATACATCATGTACAAGATAAATGGTTGGGTAATGTTCTTGTAGATTGTCCATATATCCTAAATGATTAAGAATCTTTAAGGGGATAATTTACCAGGGACATATTTTTCCATTCTTCCAAATTCCCATTATCCAATTCAGAGAGATATGTAGAGGAATACAACGTCCAAATCCATAAATATCAGGTCTCATCGATGGTTGAATACATATATCTCAATCAACAGTGAGAATCCTCAGTATGATTCTGAAATGTTTTTACATTTTGAACAATTTTATTCATCCATTTCATGTCCTATAATCTTACATTCCCCATCATCATCCCATCATCTCAATGTATTATATCTTTTCCAATAAAAGGCTTCATATGGATCCATTTATATTATTGATTGGAAACAATCATTGTAGGTGAATATTAATAGAGGTTGTTGTTGAACACATCATGCTTTGATTTCTACAGAAAAATCTCTCATCATGTCTTATAGTTTATGAATTGCATGCTGTGATTGAACATCATTTTTATGATGATATGCCTTTTATATGTTCTTCTAATTGTTTATATCATGATGGTTACATTTCCATAACTTGAAATTGAATCTCATAGCTTCATTTTATAATATAAATATTGTTACTCCATTAAACCTTACCACTTCACTAATTTACATCCATGCAAGTTAATACATGTATAAGTCCTTCTAAATTGTGATAAATTGATCTATATTTGTATGGTTCTTCACAAAAACTGATATAACATTTTTTTTCTTTTAAATGGCTTTAAATGTTCGATGACAAGGTCCATTGTGATATTTTCCCATTTCAATGTTTGTATCAGTAATGGTTTCATCATCCCTTTATAAATATTACATTCATCGTTCACTTTCCGACACACCAGGAACTTTGAGGTATATTTAGAATCCTCCTTCATCATATTTTCCCACAAATACTTTTCATATAGATCTTGATACATCTTGGTGCCCCATGAGTTAATAGAGAAGGTTATTTTATGTGCACCATTAAAAACTATTTGTATACCTACATATTATATGGTAAAAATACTTATGTACAAAATCTCATTATTCCTTCCTCATATATTTTGAAATCTAATGTTTAACCTCTCTGATATCGCCTTCCTTTTTCAAAATTTTTACATCATCTCATTGATCATCACTTTTTTCTCCATGAGGGATGGTTGAGAAATAATTTTAGAAAGGTTTTATAAAGTTCAGTCCTAAAAAAATTCTATCGTCATTCCATTTTAAGAAAATGATTATTGGATCATTCTTAATAATCATCATTGATAAAGATACATGATCCTTTAAACATAGAGCATATTTCACATTTTGGTTCATTTATAGGATGGTAGTGGATAATGTAACTTTAATAATTCATGATATCTAACCATCTACAATTGTTTATATTAAGATAATGTTATTTGAATATATAGTTATGTATCTCAAGATCATAATATATCAAATTGTTCTCCTCATAAAGATAATGCCGCCAGATATTCAACTCAATGATCACAACCCCAAAATCTAGATCATTTTTTGGATAGATATTTTCAAGTAACTCACCAAAAAGGTTGTAGGTGATCAATTTATCATTTCTTAGTACTACACAACCTATTATATTAAGTAAAGTTTTTATTTAAACTACAAATATTTACTCACTTATTTTTAGTGTGAGCACTGGTGCAGTTATAATCCTCTTTTTCAAAATTTTAATCTAGTCTTCACATTAATTAGTCTAGAAAAACTATTCACCATTCCATGTTAGAATGCTTATTGAATTTGAAAATTGTGATATATTCTTCATAAATTTCTATTAATACCTAGTTGTAAAAGGAAACAACAAATTGTTGTTAAAGATATTGTCCTGGACCACTATTCATTTGCCTTTATCGGGGAAAGATCAACATATTTCCATTTGATGATGATTACATTACCTATGAATGATACTTCTCCCATCCAAAACTCAAAATAACAATATATTGGTGAGATTTTCTAACTTTTAAATTATTTTATCATTTTATTTAAATTCATTTCAGGTTCTTAAATTCCCTTGGAGTATATCAGAATATAATCAATAAAGACTACCATAAATTTGTCATGGTATTGTGTAATCTCCAAATTTATTGAATCCATAAAAATTTCTAGTTAATTAGTGAGAATAATTGGAATCACTATGAACAGAATGTTTCCATACCTCATTCAAATGGCAGTATCTCTAATATCTTTAATCTTGACCTCTAGTTGGTGATATGTCGACCAAAGGTCCACCATAGATAAATAAGTATCCCCACATAGTTGATTGAACAATTAATTAATCCATGGAAGGTGATACTTGTTATTTATTTTAATAATTTTTAGATAACAATAATCAATATAGAGGCACATTTATCCATCCATATTCTTGATGAAAAATTCTAGTGGACCCCATGGGTAAGCACTCTGGTATATAAAACGCTCTTCTATATTATCATGTATTTTATTATTCAGTTCTTATATCTCAATACTGGACATTTGAAAATTTGTCTTTGATATATGGAGAGTTCTAGGAATACGTTCAATTTAAATTTCAACCTATTGATCTGGTGGGATCCCAAATAATTCCTTGGGGAACATATTATTGTAGTTCTTCACAATGGAAATTTAATTGAAAATGACTCTCTACATTGTCTATTTCATTTTAGCAAGATATTCTTTCTCATTAGAAAATAATATCCACAATTGAGATTATTATTCTAATGAAGATTCAGTATCCTCCATACATTTTCACTGGATTGGAGGATTCCTTAGGATGTGAAGAGTGATATCCCTTTTCATTATATTAAATTTAATTATTGTTTAAAGATAGAAAATTGGTGCCCAATATAGCATCAAAATCCACCAAAGGAATTAAAAATAAATTTTATTTTATATTTAGTAAACAAAAATTATATGGGGAAGATTTATATACATTTCATGAAATAATTTCAACAATTTATGTTCTAACTAATAACCCAACCAAAATATTTTGAGGTAGTGTTTGAAGATTTATTCTAAACTGACAAGATTTGAAAAGAAGGATAGAATTCGAATCCAAAAGTTCTATATATATTCTTGAATGAATAACATGTTAAACTATCACCATATCATTATGGGGATCCACCTCAATCGTAGAGATATAATTTACCCATCATTTTTTCTATGGAGTTTGCTTTTGAAAATTACCGCCAACAAATGTTGTCTTAGGAAAATGGATCTTATAATTACCATTGCCTATAAGTTGAAACACATCACTATTGGATGTGTATAGAATTGAACCATCCAATCATTTCCACATTAAATGGATTCTTCATATCCCTTCACAAGTTATTATATTGATTCCCAATTATTCCACCATTGAAGCATTCCCTGGTTCCCATTATGTTGTTTCCAGGATGCTTTTTCCACACTATTGATTAGTGTGATGTTGTCTCTTACATCCATCATGGTATTGATATGTTGTTCAAACCATATTAAATTTAATTTCCCTCCCTTATAATTTAGATCCATGAGACTACTAATTATCTCTAATAAACATTTCAATCAAAATGGTAGAACATAAACTATTCTCATTTCTATCAAAGAGTCTAATTTATAATTATTTTAATAGAATAATATTTAATCTCCTAAATAAGTGATCTACTTTGATATTGGTGTAAATAAAAAAACAATTTTGTATCGTTCAAGTGTTATGTAGTTCTCTCCATACACCCTAATGGAATCATCTATATTTTTCTCCTGACAAAGGAACACCCTCTCCATCATAAGATAGATAGTTTTGGGATACATTTAGTGAAAAGTATTTTCATAAAATATTCCCATTACACGGAATCAATTTCTTATTTGTTATTTGGGTTCCTGATATGTGTCCAACCATGATTTTATTCTTCACCAAAATGATATTATTCTTGTACAACTTTCTCATCATATGATCACATGTTGAAAAATAATCTATTTTTAATGGAGTTATTCAATTTATTTTTAAGGAATGGATCATAAGATACACTAAAAGGAGAGGCCTTTGATATGTAATAGATTCAACAAGAACGAATACATTTTCTGGAACAGAAGTGTGTCATAGGGAATTTAAGATATTATTAAAAACATGAACTACTTTAAAATGTGTTGTCATGATTTGTAAGTAATTGTTCCCATAAAATTTGGCATTTTATTAAGGGAAAAAATTTCCTATCACGTTGATTATTTGCATGTGTTCTCTTTTAAAAAAAAATCAACTATGAAAAGAATGAATAATTAGGGGGGATTAATCCTAGGCTAGTAGTCATATAAATATGATACTTTTCATAAATAATGACAAAGATGAATATGAAAAGTATATCTTAACGTGTCATTCCATATGTTTCAATTTTTTTTATCTGTAGTTACCTAATTTTCCATGGGGTTCATATGAATGTGTTTTAGACTTAATCTTAAAAAATAACTAGACCTTGCTCTAACACCAAATATAGTAGACCTAACCTTTTTCACATATTGTTAAATGATTTTAATAATAATTATATTTCAAATACAAGACAAATATTATAATGTATGCTGTCTTTGTGTGATTATATACATAATTTGAAAGCATGAAAAGAAATTGAAAATATATTTTATTTAGTTTTAATAATGATCTAGTAAAATTATTTTTCACATACATATCCATTGGATAACATAGGTAATGCAGTACGAAGGGATGAATAAAATATATCAATATGGTAATATAAATATACATAATGCATAACACATGGGTTTGAATTCATATCGTGATAACATAAAAAGGAATTGAAAAGGAATAATCATATGGAAGCATAACATATAGAAAATGGGATAATGTAATCATGGAATAATAGTAATTTGGATGAAACATTAAGCATAACAGCAGCATTTTTCAAGGTTCATTGCACATTCATGAGCATGAGTCAAGGATAACCACCATGACCATAACACATGGAGCATGATGCATGGATAACTACGAAGGAAGTTGCAAAAGAAGTCTAATGAGACAAAAACAATTACCCAATGAGTTGGAGTGTTATATAGGAAGATCCATCATAACAATTTCCTGAATATTTGTGCCATCTAATGAATCAATAAAATGTAATCAAACATAAATATAATGTTTACCCATCGATGGAATTGGGTATCATGGTCATATCAAAAGCCATATCTATAGAGAATATCATAAAGGCGTCTGTGAAATAATGGATCTGAATCCTATTTGGACATTAAGAAGTAATTCTATGAATATTTCATGATATGTTTTGGAAAATGTTAAGGTGTAATCATTAAATATTAGTGATTAAGAGACCATATAAATTAAGAAATTAACAATTATTTAAATGAATATTTTCAGGATTATTTCAAATTGAAAAGACAATTTTTTTCATAAAACAGCAAATTTGCCTTGATAGTTCTTCATGTTGAAATTATTTATTTTACAAAAAATTGTTTTCTCTAAAACAATTATGTAGTGAACATGAAATATTTTAAGAAATAGGGATGTTCACATTTAATGGGCTTGGTTATTAAGATGTATTGCTATAATATCCTTATAAAACGTTAATTTCCAATCAATGATAGATTAATTGAGAAATTTAAATATTTTATAAACAAAATAGTGTTATTTATTAGTAATAAATAATATTAATTATGATATTAATTGGCATAGAGAGAGATAAAGCATCACTATAATGAAACATGGGGGTTAAGAAAGAGTCATTTACCTTATGTCCTAATGTTTTCATTAGATGATCTTAATGTCAATGATAGTAAAATTAAATTAATTAAGTAAAAAGTACAAAAAAATTCTAAAATAATTTAATATATAATAATTTTATTTTTTTAAGTTATGTCCTCTTTTATGTTTTATAAGATACAATTTCATTGATAAGGTGTGCTCTATTCCTTGGATTTCATGATAAGTTCATTTGTATGTCTGTATGAATGATCATATTTAAAAGGAAAAGTTGTCAAAAATTGATATTATATGTTATTAAATGAAAAACATAGTCTATTTTTTCCTATATATAAATTGATATATCTTATGAGGACGAATAATTAGATAAAACATTAATGATGATCATTTAGATTAATTTGGAGTTGTCTCGATCATCACAAACTAGTTTTCTTCAATTACTTAATATGTCTATATATAATTGTTCAATAATATTAAATAAAATATAATTAATAAATTATAAATAAAATTAAAAAAATTGGTTTATTAATAAATTTTATGGTTTTAATGGAAATTGAATACTCGTCATCCTTCAATGTGAAAAATTAACACTTCACAGATGATATTTTCATTTTAACCGCAACAAGGGCTGAAAATATATATATAAAGATGAATTATTAACATTACATAGTAAAATTAAATTATATATAAGATATTATAGTTTAAATTTCACATGGATAGGGAGTGGATATGAGATAATGAGAAAATAAAACAAACATGAAAAGAAATTAAAAGAACATTAAATAGGATTTTACCTCATGAATTTCTCCTCCTTGAGAACCTCCATCGGTAAAACGTGTTGAACTTTTATTGAGACCAAGGGATTTAGAAATTGGTTTAGAGGATTAGAAATAATATTTTTTTAAATTTGGATGAGGGTAAAATCATGAAATATTTGAGTAAAAGAGGTGGTGATAATTAGTATTTATTGTGTTGGAGATGGGTGTTTTTTTATTATTTAATTTAGTAGTCTTTTATTACTAAACAAGATTATAAATAGTGTTGAGTATTCTGAATATTTCATTATAATAATTAATTTATGTTCAAACTGATGACCACTTACATCATTCATGACTCAATCATGTCTCAAAAATACATTTATTTACATAGTACCCTTAATTATTGAATTCCACTATTCGATAAAAAAATAAAAATATTTTAGGAAAATAAAAAAAATTATGCATAACCTTATTTGGAAATTATAAATTAATAATTGGAATCCATTTAAATAAAATAATATTCTAAATACATTATATTTAATATATAATTAAAATTTATATTTACTTATAAAGTATTTATTTTAAAATTTTAAATGATTTTATAAAACCATGAAAAATGTATTCAAATATCATAAAATTATGTTATAGTCATTAGAAACAAATAACAATTTATTAATATATTTTATGAAAATTATTATTTTTTTAAAAAAAATTATTAGTTATAAAATTGTAAATAATTATTTATGTTTTATAAAATTAGAAACACAAAATTAATAATTTTTTATAATATTTATATACAAACACTATGATATAATTTTTTCAAATTTGGATTTATAAGAGGGATAAATTTAATTTATAATTCCATAGGTGAGGCTGTTATTCTACGGGTCTAGTAACTCTTCTTAACGGTTATATTACAATTCCATAGGTTGTGTCACTATTACATTGTTTAGGTTACTTATTTTTAATGTATAATTATTATATCATTAATAATTAATTTATAATGTTTTATAGTTTTATATGTGATATTATATGATTTATACTATATAACATAATTATATGAAAGAAATTTTCATTAATAAATTTTTGGGTCTGTAAATATTTCGCCTTCACTTGCTGATAGGTGGATCCCAAAGTGATAAAACCATTTATTTCATGTTTTATCTATAACCGTGAAGAAATGGGACTCATAGGTTGATATATCTTAGATATACTAGGATGAAATGAAAATTGAGATGTTTTGGACTCTTGGATCAGTTCATATCTCATATCTTTTGGAACTCAAACACAACCTTGTACACAAGAGATGTCGTCACTCCCTACAGAACAATCCAATGTATGGTCATCACTAAAACTACTTTAATTGAGAACAAGTCCTTCAGGATTAGAAAATTTATTAACTTTAACCTTATCATGGATGAAATATGAAACAATAATAGAGGAAAAATAATATTACTCATTATTATCATGAAACATCATATGAATCTCTATAAATAAGTCCATAAATATACATAAATCACAATCTTCATGTACAGTTCGTGCCAAATTATTTATACTCGGCACATCTGTTACTACATTTCCCTTTTTAATCACATAGGTGAGAAACAAAATCAATGAATAGAATTTATATGACCCATCTCCACTGTCTGTGAATCATTTAATTCTATATTATGATATATTTGAGGCTTGTGTGGTCTGAATACACCACAAATCACTCAGCCAATTGATATTGTATCTAGAAACAGAAGGAGTGGAAAAATACTACTTTCTTGAGATCATGAGTCATGAAATTTTTCTCATCAGAACTCAAATGTCGAGACCAATATGAAAATAATCCATCCTCAAACATCTATACTTCACCCAGGATGATTTCGGATTCATAACAAAACACATTATAACCACTTCCAAGGTATGGAATAATCAATATCGGTGTTGAAGAAAGACTTCAATTTAGATTCTGAAAGGTTTTTTTCACACAATTCATACAACAAGAACATAACACCCTTATTTGGGTGACTAGTAAGAGGAAAAAAATCAGGAATAGTTTTTTATGAAATTCAGGTAGTGTCCAAACACCCCCATGAAAATCAATATATAATACACTATATTGGAAAACTTGATAGAAACAACAAAATTAAACTTCCTAGGGTCAATCAATACTTTTAATTCATAGATGATCTGACTGAAGAAGTGATCATTTTCTATCTCAAACTGTCACATAGAAAAAATAGCCTAAACATATTCTTTCTTAATATATTCATAATTCTATCAATATTTTTATCATGGTCATCCAATGTATGTGAATACACCATGATTTTTCTACAAAACTCAGGATAAATAATTATGATTGGGTTGTAAAAACCTTTTCATCAAACCATGAAAACATATGGTTCATTCATATGACTAATGGAAATAAAAAAATACACATTCATACCATGCCTTCAACATAAATAAATATGAGGTATGTCTAAATGTATTACTTGCACATGATGATAAAATTATCTCATCGTTGATATGGGAGAAAACTCTTTCTCGTCTCAGATACTAAAAGAGACAATCAATTCAAAGAAATGAATACATGTTCCTAACCATATGTTTTGTAAACAATTGGTAATCCATGTAAATCCAAAGGCTTTCATCCCACCCTAGAAGAATAACTAATGGGTAACCCCATAGATTTAGTAATATGGTTGATGAACCATTTATAATCCAGATCCTTCATATATATTTTGACTCCTCGAGCATAGTAGGATCCAGCCTATACTACAGAATGGAAACTACATATACTAATAGAAAAATATCATTCATAAAATATAACTCTCTCTAATGAGGTAATCCAAAAAAAGTAGTAAATATGCCAATAAAATTATCTACCATTGGAGGTGAAAATATCATATGTACTCACTAAACCTCCTCAGTGTGAATTGAAATAGGGGTGGCCACACTACCTAAACTTCGATGATATTTTCAATTTTTACCATCATAAACATCTAAAACACCCATGTATTTATAATTTTTTCTGTATACTTATGTAAACAACACCCTATGGAAATATATTTCTACATCTATGTAATATGTAACCAAACAATTCATTCAGAGAAGGAAATGAAAACCTATCATCCCAAGTACAAATATGTCCCATATGAAGGGATAACTTCTTATCTGAAGGGGGAATTCCATGAATTGGAGTATTCTCAATAACACCGCTCAAAATATTGTGTCCATGGTCATCACACCATTATAATAATATATTTATAAACAAATAATTTCATAAATGATAAATATATAATGTAATGTAAAGCACTTACTTAAAATAGAGAAGATACAATAGTGTAGGATATTATAATATTACATTGTACTGTAGGGGTATCTGAACTCTGATATTTAGGTATCACTCAAAAAACAAGAAAATTGAATGAATCATGGCCATGTGCTATATATGGACTAACTTATGCTAGTTTTCTCTACTAGAACTAATAATAAGATGTCTAAATACCATGGACATGACCCCCTCCTTGTCCATTCCTACCATTTCAACTCTAACTCCCCACCTTACAGGATTGAAAATTTCCTTCATGTAATGCCCTGAACCCAGTTACCCATAATAGGTGCATTATTATATAACATTGGAATGATAAAAGGAATAATGTCCCAAAAGAACGATAAGTTTAGTATCGATTGAAGTACTGTATAAAAAAATATGTTTTACATTACATCATTAAATAAAAAAACATTGCGTCCGCTTTGAAAAATCTTATATTCCTTAGACTATTCCTCCAGGTTATTCATATTATTATACATTGCATCCTAGAAAAAATATAACATATGAAAGGTGTGAGCTCAGATGCTCATTAAGGATAACAATTGAGTGAAAACATTCATAAATATGCATAAACATTTAAGGAAATATAAAAGACTAAAACAAAATCCTTTTTAACATAAACATCATCATAATATGGAAAATATAAATCAAAATAATTCCATTTAATTATTCACAGGGATATTCAACAAGTCGAATAATCATAAGCAAAATCAATAGCGAATTTCTTAATGATGGAATGTGTAATTCCAGAAATCATAACCACATAGTCAAGGCCTTGTTCCAAGACTAAAAATAAATTTTTTCAAGGCCTTGTGAGATGACACTAGTTTGTCTCATTAGACCTGCAGATGCATCATGAAGCTATAACGAGATCCACCCATAAAATACTAAGTCCAATGCATTATCGTATTAAAATGTTTAAACATAACATAAATATTCGTATTAAAACTATCTTACTAAACTTCAATACTATTAGGACCAATAAGGGCCTACATACCCTGAGAGGGGGGGTGAATCTGGGTATGGATATTCTTTTTCAAAATTATTTCTGCCCCACTGGATCATGACCTTTTTATTACAAGGGTCACTTTGTTTTCACTTGGGTGTTTTTTATGATCAAATACTTCTTTCTTTACCTGATGATGATTCTTTAAATGCAATGTAGGAAAATAAGCAGGCAGACGGAGAGATTTTTACATGGTTCACCCTCTCTGGGCTACGTCCAAGGAGCATATGCTGACAAGTTGTCGGTCGTACCAAATTCCTCTAATCTTCATTAGAGGTGGATACAAAGTTAGGGCTACATCACTTCTATACCTAGGATCAGTTCCTTAACAAAGTTTAGGGTTAGCTCACTGCTTTCCAAAGGGTCACTACCGGTTTCTCTCTCTCTGGCTCACTACCGGTGGAGAGGATCACCTTCTTTCTCTTCCTTTTCTCACTGCTCTTGGAAGGAATCCACTCAAAGTTTATAGACCTGTAGGTCTCTTAATTTGCATGAAAGAATGCATCTTCCTCTTTATGTAGATGCTTTATTTAAGTACAACTTTCACCCATAGATGAATATCTCTTTGCACTGAAGGTATCGGGAAAACATCCAGCTTCCACGCAGCCCGAAAATCACTGCTGGAAATAAACCTTACTTGGAGCGCATGTCAATCTCGGTGCCCAAGTATCGGTGCGCAAGTCACAACGGGCGCACACGTCCTCCTCAGACACTTGCGCGACTCAAGCTTCCTCAACTCCAAACATGAGAGACACACTTCCTTTTACGCCAAATCCAATATTGGCATGAAACTCCACACTGGCTTAGAGCTTCAGACACTGGCGTGGAACTGTCACCCTGGCGCGCAAGTCCTACCTGCGCGACCACACACACCACTTGCGCGACCACCACACATGTGCGACGGGAGCTCTGATTTTTCAAAGTGTTGAACTCCGGTAATTAATGAAGAGGTGTGGTCTAGTATTTATAGGCAAATTGACCACCCTACGCGATGGCACGCAAGTCACCTGCGCGACCCAGTCTCGGCGCGCAAGTACTCGGTTCTTTTAGACACTTGCGCGACCAACCACCAAACTTGCGCGAACCTATTTCCTTAGCCATATTTTGGTCTTCTGATATTCAAAAACATATGGAGTGAAAGTTTCCAATACTCCAAGTCCTCGGCACGCAAGTCCCTTTGCCAAAAACACTTTTCTTCATTTGTCGATTTTCAGGCCCAAAAATTTGGAAAACACTGGAAAATGGCGCCACCTTGTATCTATTCTTTTGTACTGCCTCCAGATCATCCATTCTTTTTGCCGATGTTCTTGAATCAAACATGGATTGTTGAACTCAACTCTTCAACTCGACATTCCATCATAAAATCCTCTTTGTCAACAAATTTGTATGTCATTGTTTTACTTTGTCAACAATCCCCACTCAGATGTCCACTTTGTCAACAAACACAATCACCTCAAAAATGATTCAATGATGCATTGAGGGATTTTTTCCCAACAAATAATTTATCCATAAACCATTATTGGTGTAAAAATAACACATCCATAATCAAAACTATCACAGAACCTTCAATATAATATGTATGTTTTGTATAATAAATCAATCTTTATTAATAAATATATCCCGTAATGGATGTTTACATAGTTGAAAATGATCAGTAAAAAACATTGAGAGAAATATCCTATTTTCATGAAAACATTTAAATGTCACACTACTTATCAAAGAAGTCATATAAAAGATATTTTTGAATCAAAGTGTCCCATACCACATTGAAACATTTAAATGATATTTTTGTTTCATAACATTTTTGTCCATAAAAATAAATACATAGAACAATTTTTAAAACATGGAAATTAATGAGAATGATTTAGAATATGTAAATGGAATATATATAGAACTTGTAAAAGTGGATTGGTTCACAATGACAAAGAAGTATAAAAGGAATGTAAATTAAGACGAAATACATTATAAAGACTATATCCTTATATTAAGGATAAATCAATGGAATAATTGTGTGTGAGAAATATAAATACACTCAATAAAATTTGATATTAATTTTAAATCATTCATATTACAGTCACACATTTTCTTGTAAAAACAAAACAAAGGACTTGGATGTTTATCTCATTGAATTGGTAATTGAGTTAAAATTACCCATAAAAAGGTAATATCAATGGAAATTGAATTTATCAATGGGGTGATTATGTGTATCAAAGGTATATCCACCGGAAGGGTATTTGATATTAAAACATAAATAATAAATTATGATTCCACACATGATTTCATGTAAAATATTCAATGAATTATGCTAAAGCCTAGTGAGTGTAAATTGAAAATAGATGTTCCCATACATATTTGGTAACATACAAAAAATACACTCCATAAAAAAAGAATCATACAATGAATATTTAAATACAAATATATTATGGTATGTTACACAAAGAATAAATCCATGGGAATTACATAAACCACAGAAAAGGAAAAGGTGGAAAATATAGAATGAATCTCGCGGGAATAAAAGTGTGATTAAAACCCCTAACAGTGTAATTTTCCATAGTAAAGGGTATGTTAACCTCCTATATAAAATTTAAATAATTTTTATTAAATTATAAAAAAACCAAATTCACAAATATTATATCATATATGATATTATAATATTGTTTTTCTAATAAAATTTTAGTAGTATCATTGTTTCCGGTGTTAACTGATTCATTTCCATTTATATATTTTGTTATGTATGTCTTTTTTATTATCGATAGGATGTATTTTATTCATATCAAGAATAATATTAGGCCTTTAAAATGTATTTTTTATCATCAAATGAAAATTCGCATGAATGGTTACGATGGGGAATGACAACTCATCGCGTCGTGGAGATGGTAAGCCATACGTACGCATGAGCGAAAATAACATTATTTTGAGGGTGAAATCACATATATTCTATGTTTTATCATATATAATGAATAATTAACATGTTAAATTTATTATTTAAATCAGTTATACTCATTATTATACTCATCTAAAAAATGATGTTTTTGAATAAAAACTACACCACGATGTGGAGACGGTAAGCCGTACCTACACATGTATGGTGACATTGTCATTTGTAGGATGGATTGAATAATGAATATGGTGGTACCAAATATATAATAACATCACTTTATGTAGGAGGTACTAGATTTATTATTTTGTTTTGGAATCAAGAATGAAAGAGGAATTTGAATAAGAAAATAACTTGAAATAGGTTGGTGAAATTATTACCACTTCTTTGTGTGTTTCCTTTTGAGTTGTTCAAAAGAGCTCCTTAGGTTGGATTTATGATCAATTTATGGACACTAGGTTGATTTAAGGGATATTGGGAGGATATTTGGTCAGGGATTGGATGAGCCAAATTGCTTTGGAGGTGTGAGTTTGAGAGAACAGGATGTGCCCTTTTATAGGCAGGGTGAGGGGCACTTTAGGAAAAGCTTGAAATATTATTTTATAATTAAATAATTTTCAATTTTTAATGGCTCCAATATGATTTAATTCAAGGATATTATGTGTATGGGTCGAATAAAAACTCATCAAATAGGTTTTATCCTGGTGTAGGTTATTATATTAACCTCATATTTATTATTTAACTCTTAGTTAAATAGTTTGACATTCACTATGTCTCTTTGTATATTTATATTATATTGCCAATAAACATACAATAACAAGCTAAGGGTACCCCGAAGTGGTTCATTATTTTTATTGATAACCTTATCTATGTACTTCTTCTAAGCATTAGATTTTGAGGAATATTATATCAATTAATAATAAAGTATTTTTTTTAAACTCAATTATGTCAATTTTGAAACTATTTTGTATCTGAATTTTTCTAATTCCATAAAAACATTATAACTTAGAATAAAATTTATATAATAATCCTTAACAAGTCATATGAACCATGAAATTTTGTGTAATTCATCAAAATTCCCAATTTCCATTTATTTGGAAATTTATAATATCTATTATTTAAATATTTCCTTAATAATGTAATTACTGTATCATCATTGTGTCATATATAAATTAAATTATTTAATGTACAAAAATTATAAATAAAATACCAATATGTATGAAATCATTTTATATTTCTAATAAATATTTATAGTCTAATATATCTGTTGGGACCACTTTGTATATGAAGATTGTATTTGTTGTCAACAGTTGTCTATGCTGGTCAAAATGAAGAAGGATATGAAGAAGAACTCCAATGTTAATGGAGATCGGTTGAAGTGAAGTTGCATGGAGAATTGTTATGGAATCATAGCATTGGATTTAATAATTGAGAAATTCTCTTAGACGATAAATTCAGACGATTGTTGAGCTAATAGTAAGTTCAAAGAACATGTGTCAATGGTGACACATTGTTTTCAACAATGAAGAATGGAGAAGTATCATCCATTTGAGGATGATTGGAGCAGAATGGTGAATTATCATCTATCTAAGGATGGTTGAAGAAGAATGAGGATTTGAAGAAGACAATGCAATGATTTATGATTGCATGTGAACCATGCAAGAGCTTACTTGAAGAATGGAATCATATGATTTGCAGAATGATGGTTATGAAGAAGAGAAAATGTGGAAGGGCTTGACATTCTGATGTAGACAGGCATTTCACATTGTATCTAAATCAGACGATGCTTTGCTGGTATGTATTTCACACAAATCATGAGTTAGGAGAACTTGTGATGCAAGCCTTATGAAGGAAAGGGGGAGAAACGATGATGCCAGTCATATAATGTTATGATTGGAAGGAATGATGCTGCTGGAAGATAGGAAAGATTCAGTTCCCATTGCAACTCTGACGATGCTTAAGCTGATCTATCAAAGGATAAATATCACGATAGTGGGATTCGTGATAAAAGCAGAAGAATGGTTATGGGAAGCAGTAAAGAGATAAAATGGCAAAGCAATAGACAATCTGGGGATGGCAGAAAAGCACAGTTTAAGGTGGCGCCATTTTCCAGTGTTTGCCAAATTTTAGGGCCTGAAAATCGGGAGATGAAGAAATGTGCTTGGCAATGGATGTTGCGCATAAGATTGAAGATGGTTTATACGTGGAAAAGAGTTATTCAAGGTCAGAACGTTGAAAAATGACAAAGGAATGGAGTGCACAGAAATTTAGGCACGTTTCGCGCAAAAATAAAGTGGTGCGCGCAATATCTGCGGGATGCGCGAAATAGTAGCGGGTTGCGTGAAAAATCTGCGGGATGCGCGAAATATTGGCATGGTGTGCGAAATTGAGGAATGAAGTTTTCGCGCAAATGATGGTTCGAGATCAGAAGATCAAAAATTGGCAAAGGCATAAAATGCGCGAAATATTGGAGTAGTGCGCGAAATCTGATGTTGCAGGAAAGATTGGGTTTGCGCGCAATATGGAACACGGTGCGGAATTTTGCGCGCAATTGGTGCTTCATGCTTAGAAGGATGAAAAATGGCAAAGGCATGAGGTGCGTGAAAACTTGAAGCATGGCGCGAAATATGAAGTTTCATAAAAGAGTTTTTACGCGCATGGAGGAGGTTTTACGCGCAGGAAGAGGTTTTTATGCGCAAGGTCAAAACTGCCTATAAATATGGGGTGAACCCCTCTAATTAATAGAGACTCGACACATAGAAAAATCTTGAGCTCTGACGCGCGGAAAAATTGAAGTATAGAGTATTGCACGAAAAGAAGAAGTGCTGCGCGAAAAAGGAACTGCTGCGCGAAATAGGAAGTTCTGCGCGAAAAAGAAGAGTTGCGCGAAAAAGTTTTTTCGCGCCAAAAGGTGTTTTTCCGCGCAAGGCTTGAATTTTATGTGCAAGTCACCTAGAAGGGTGCGCGAAAAATTTGACGGTACCGCAGGCCTTCGATAGGTGCATTGCACTCTCGAAGCAGCTTTGTGAAGAAGAAAGAACTGTGAACCATTCGGTTTCACAAAGAGAAGTTGAACCGCACTCACACGACTGGTGTTTAACACTCTCGTTGTGATTTGCGAAGTGAAGAAGAACTAGACGTGCAATTGAACTCATATCTGCACAAAGGAAGAATTCAGTATACCAATACACTCAGGTGTTGGTATTGAGAAGAGAAGGAAGAAAAGAAGAAGAATAGAGTATGCCCAACTAAAGGCTGACAATTATTCAGTGCAGTTTAATTCAGATGATGCTTTGTGAGAAGATCTTCAGTGTTTGAATAATCACATTGGTGTATGTGATTCTAGCTAAAGAAAGAAGGTGATTAGTGCAGTCAGTTGTTGCACTAAGAGGAAGAAGGAAGAAGAACTAGTGCAGTTTGTTTTTGCACTAGAGATGAAGAGAAAGTAAGAAAAGAATTGCTTGCCTACTGCTTTGCAAGTAATCAAGTGAAGATCACTACACTAGATCAAGAGCAGAACCAACCTTTTGAAGAAGGAAGAAGACTGTCTCGATAGGCAGTATTAAGAACCAGCTAGAGGCTGCAAGTTGGACTTGGCTTTCACCAGTCCAGGGAAGAGGATTGTTTCCCACCCCCCTCCAAAGTGTAGGGACACACACTGGCTAGAGGATTGTTTTCCTAGCCACTCCATTGTAACAACATTTTACTTTATAGTGGAGAATCCATGCAGTGGTCATATCCATGCATGGAAAGGACGTAGCTACTCTTATTGAGTGGTGAACCTTGTAAAAATATCGTGTGCACATTTTTACTGCTTTCTATTATTGCATGCGACAGGGAAAAGAGAATAAGAGAATCAAGATCCTAATAGGTCTAGAGGTATAGGGATAAAAAGTTGGAATTGGTTTAAAAAGTCCCCAACACTGATTCACCCCCCTCTCAGTGTTAGGTATATCCCAAACTGGTCCTTTCAATATCTTATGTGTAACCATATATTTAATATTGTTTAGTTATTAATCATTGAATTTAAAACTTTTATCTTTTATTTAAATAAAATAATAATAAATGTCTTAATAAGATACAAGTGAACCAAAAAGGATCATATTTTATTCCTATGGTTTTTTATGGTCGAATGACACTTATCCAATAGAATTTGGGAATGTGTTAGGGTCATTATAATTTCATTTTTACCCACAATTTCCCTATTTACTTTTAACCGTGTTAAATTAAAGTGAAAATATTCTATTCATAAAAAAAATATTTTCATCTTATTGAACCAAATTTTACATACTAATGTTTACAATATCTCTCTGATTTATGAAATTTAAATCACATAAGTGGTAAAATTATGTTTCATGCAAAATTAAAAATTCTCCAAGAAGGTGGGTAAAAGATGGTAAAAAGATCAATAAAATTTTATATATCTTAACATATTATAAATTATCTCAAATAAATTAAATTGAACATATATAGGTATTAAATATCAATTTTGACTTAAAATTAATAAAATAACTAATTATTTAAATTAAAAGTTGTTTTTAAACAGTAACGTTAGGTTTCAGTATTCATCAATAATTGAATATATTAAGAAAAATACCAAAAATCTAACCAAATATAATTTTGAAATTCCAAATTAAAAAATTAATTCTATTTTACCATATTAAAAACATAGAAGTTGAATTAATTAATTTTAAAATAATTCTCATTGTTAAAAACAAAAAGTGTTGTTTTTAAAAAGTAAAAACATTCAAAAGATTGACCAGTGTTTATGTCAGATTTAAGTGTGAAATTACATATAATTACCTACATTGAATTAAATGATAAAAATATAATCTAATTATACTTCCAAAACATTCAATATTATAATTTATCACTAAAAAATATTTTTATTAAAATAATTTGTTTTCAATTAAAATTTAATATTTTTCAGTATTCAACAAAATATGAATGTTATCAGAAAAGCACAAAAAATTTATCCAAAATAAATTTTTATGTCCCAATTCTATAGAAGAATTTAATTTCATTATCATAAATATATAAAAGTGTGAAATATTGGTTTTAAAAATTGTTTTCCATTAAAAGGTGGTAAAATTACATTTTTTGAAAAATAATTCTTTTATCTGGAAAATGAATTTTTCTAATACTATGTCAATGAAACAAATAATATGGATTTTAAAATTATATTGATTGAAAAAAAATTAAATTTTGTTAATACTCTTCATAACCAATTTTAGAACGGCTTGTTTGGGAAGTCATGGTGCGCTCAAACTCGATGTTGCATGTAACAAAATCTATTGAAGTACAATATAGAAAATAACATACTATGGAATCTTGGGTTGTTACATTCTTCCCCTATTTTAGAAATTGCATCCTCAAAATTTAATAATTTGGCTTGGGAACTACATTTAATGTCCCTCTTCAGAAAAAGAGTCAATAAAACTATAAATTTAAAAGAAAGAAAAAGAAGTACAATGTTCACCCGAGAAAAACCTTACTAGGATTCCATGTAGGAGAACAGGGATATGGAAGATAAATTAAGTGCCCAGTTATAATGGAGTGTGATAGAAAACATGATCAGGATAATGATAATAACAAGAAAACCAAATACTTGTGAAGGGATAAACCTCCATTAGGTTCTTAGTCGAAAAGTAAATGAACAATGTTTTTTGTTGGTTTTATATACCATTTCTTAAAGATGAGGAGTTTAGTTATGAGATTAACTAAGAACATAAAGAGATATAGTTACATTTTAAGTAGGGTTTCATACGTTAATAAATTTCTACCATTAACTCATGTTTTTTTTCAAATGATGAGTGTTCAAAATGACTTGGTCAAACCTGATGTGTTAGAATCAACTTCTAGAGAATCACATAATCCAAAAAGGATAAACTATATATTTATCTTCTCTTTAGAGATTAAACAAAACCAAAATGGATTGTACAAGATCATTTTATCCCCAAAAATCATAATCCTTTATGGAAAGAAATACTAATCTTAATTTCTAATATTATACCAACAATACACAATGGTCAATAAATACCATTCAATAAACAATAGTTCTTAAAATCCATCAAAATTATCCAACCTAATATTTAAACCCAAAAGATATAAGATTTTTATTACATAGTCTTCCACATTAAATTTAATCTCCAAATAACATCGACTACTCATAATGTGACAAACATAAAAGTAATTAACCTAATCACAAACATTCTATGATATGTAAATCATTTCCATAAATATCCCAAATTTCTATAAATTCACAATAAAAACAAATATAAAAATTCCCCATATCTCCTCAAATGAAATCACATAGTATTCTATTTTTCATAGGCATATAGTGTTATCAATAGATTGAATATCTTCCAAAAATAACATTATCTCTTAATCACCAAATAATTTTCCTATAATACAAATATCCATTTGATAAGGAATAAGTTCCCGAATAAAATTATTATTGATCAATAAAATAATTTAATTAAAAATAATTGGTCCAACTAACCATGGAATTCACTTAGTTTAGTGGTAGTTGATAAATCCCAATCGCACTCTGGTTGTGGTTTTGATTCCCACAGCATTGTCCGACGGGACAGGTTGTCACAAAGTTTGCATGTAATATTTTTAAAAAAACACATTTTATAACATTCCCAAAATAAGATATATTATTCCAAATAACCAGAATATAATTTCACAACAAATATTATCTTATACCTCATATTTTCACCTAAAATATTTAATAACAGGTAATTGAATCAAAATAAAGTATCATATAAACCAAAATGGTTATTTATCTCTATATAAATTATAGAAAAGACAGTTCTTTTTAAAATTGAATTTTCACATAACATACAACATGATTACACATACAAGAGGAAAGTCATAAAATGTTATCCCATCAACAAAGATCACTAATACATTCAAACAATTAACCATCCATTTATTTGAACATTGTTTCTTCATCTACCATGAGTTTATTCTTTAAAATAAGAAATTCACTCGGGTATTGCCCATGACAAATACATTTATGGAAAATGAATGTAAATGGATTTATGGGATCATTTTTATTTTCTTCTACAATACTCCTCATTTTTATTTGGCAATAAATTAATTTAGGTCCTTCTATCCCACACATAATGAATTTCTTTGTTCGATTGAGACACTTCTCTATGTGTCTCCTTCCATATTTTCTACATGATGGAAATTGAGTTTTCTTTTCTTCATGGTCTCCACTATATGATCTCTTTTCATTAAAAACAATTCAATTCTTTGATTCATCCGGGAGTTGGTTAATATATATTTTGTTGATCATATATTTTTAAAACTAATGCGTCATGAACACAATATCTTTTACACCGATCAAAATTCAATTTCATAGTTTGTTTCCACCATCGTTCCCACCTTTTACTTCATGATCAATGTTACTATGACTTCCATGGATTCTAGTAATTTAATAACACAAGAATGCAAAGTATATGTAATAAAATCATTTTGAGAATATCATACCACCTTATTTTCAAACTAAAACAATATTGGATTAACCAAGCGATACTTATTCTCATATTTTATTAAAATCGTTCAAATTGGGTTGTAATGATAATGTGAAATATTCTATGCATATCCCATGGGAGTGTCATAAACAAGAGTGTAGTAAGACCGGTTGTCGTTTACTTGGAAACCCTTAGTCATGCCCGAAACTCCTTGTCAGAGTTTTCACTCCTATATACATCTCTGACCGAGGCGCCTCTACCTGCACATACACAGACATGGATGTAATTCATGGAAAACCAACATAATATTTACATTACCAAATTTTTTGGATTTCCATAAATAATAATCCACAAAGTCTATCTTAGGGTAGAGTTTTCTAATTAGAGTTTTTCTAAATCTATATTCCATGATTTTTACTAAACATCCTCTGATACCAACTATAATGCCCCGACCCTAGTTACAAAAAATTGGTGCATTATTACATAACATTGGTATGATAAAAGGAATTATGTCCCGCAAGAACGATCAATTTAGTAGCCTTAAAAACAAATTTTTGTCCCTTTGAACACTCTTATATTCCATATACTATTTCAGCAGGTTAATCGTAATACACTTCTTTGCATCCTGGGAAAAATAATACATATGAAAGGGGTGAGATCAGATGCTCTGTAAGGATTACAGTATAGTATAATCTTTCATAAAAAAGTATAATCATTTAAGGAAATGTATAATACTAAAACAAAATCCGTTTAATCATAAACATCATCATAATATGGAAAATAAAAATAAAAATAATACCTTTGGATTATTTGCTTGGATATTCTACTAGTCGAATAATCTTGTGTAATATCAATAGCCAATTTCATAACGATGGAATGCATAATGCCAGAATTAATAACCACATAGCCAAAGGCATGTGCCAAGTGTAATGCCCTAACCCTAGTTACCCAAAGTCAGTTCATTATTACATAACATTGGCATGGTCACAAAAGATCATGTATCGTATTTATGATTAATTTAGTATCCTTGGAACTACTAGATACATTGAAAAACTTTACATTACATTATAAAATTAAAAACTACAACCACATTGTTTCCATAGAAAACACTGAGATCCAATAGACTATCCCTACATGTAAGTCTTCATATATTATTCATATCCCGGGAAAAATAAAACTTAGATAGGGGTGATCTCATATTCTCAGTAAGGATAGAAATATAGTGAAAGCATTCATAATTAAGCACAAACATTTAAGGAAATGTATAAAACTAAAATAAAATCTTTTTCATGATAAAAATCATCATTATATGGAAAATAAAAATCAATATAATTCCATTTAATAACTCACATGGATAGTATACTAGTCGAGTAATCACATGCAATATCAATAGACTCATTCATAATGATGGAATGAATAATTCCAGACTTTCGTAAACACATAGTGATGACCTTCTGCCAAGACTACAAATAATATTTTGTCAAGGCCTTGTGCTAGGACACTAGTTTGTCTAAGGAAACCTATCGATGCATCGAGGATCTATAGTGGGATCCACTAGTCACTATCTGTGTCCAATGTATACCTCATATAAAAGGTTTAAACATAACATAAAAATTAGTATTAAAACTGGCATATGATATGTCAATAATTTATCCATAAACAATGAATGGTATGAAATAACACATCCACAGTCAAACATATCACAAAACCTACAATACAATATGGGTGTTCTTTATCATAATAAATCAACATGAAAAAAACATATAATCCATCAATGGATGTTGAAATATATGAAATCCAAACCTTTTTAGAGAAATATCTCTTTCTATTTTGAAATCATTTAAATGTCAACTAATGATAATGGAAAATATTTATATTTGAAAATATTCTTATAATATTGTAAGGGACGCTTCAACAATGTTATAACTGTAGAAAATAGCAACACCCTCCGTATATGTAAAAAAATATTCATATATTAATTTTCTGGAAAAGGTCATAATTTACCTTGTTTGGAAAACGACAGAAATATTCCATTCCAAACATTTAAGGTTAAATAAGGGTATAAATTACATTACCCCATTGTCTAGTAAAAAATGGTTTAAGTATATTTTTAGGAAACATGGATGTGGATAATAAAGAGGACCCCATAGATACTTACGTAAAAACAACCTAGAATAATAAAGAGATTGTAGAAATGACCCTTACCTTCTACTTTTCCTTGGTCGAGAGTATGTTAACCTCTTGTATAATGGTGAAATAATTGATATTAAATTATACATGAAGCATATAAATTAATATGATATCATATGTGATCTTCTAACATGTCTTTGATAATAATAACTCATTATTATCGTCGTTTCGGGTGATAACTGATTCGTTTTCCTTTATATGCTTTGTTGCGTAAGAAAGATTTTTTACGGATAAGATGTATCTTATTCTTATTCAAAATCATATTAAGTCTTTAAACATTATTTTTAATCATCTAATAAAAATAATTCTTGAATAGATACAATGGGGAATGAATCTCATCATGTTCGTGGAGACTGTAATCCGTACGTACGCACGAGCAACAATACCATTTTTTAGATATTAAAATAATATATAATTGGATGTTATCTCATAAATACAGAATAATTTTCAGGTTATATTTATTAATTACATCAATTAAAAATAATTATTATACCCATCCAAATAATAACTAATTGAATAACCATTACACCACGACATGGAGACGGTAAGTCGTACGTACGCACGTATGGTGACATTTCATTCAAAGGATGGATAGAATAAGGAATATGGTTGTACAATATTTATCATAACATCAAATTATATATAATATACTGGAGTTTTTGTTTTATAATGTAAATTACAAAGAAATAGGAAGCATAAGAAGAAAGGATCTTGAAAGAGGTGGTGAAATATTTACCTCTTCCTCAGGTTCTTCCATTTGATTTGATCCAAATGGATCCATAGGATTGCTTTCTGAATAAAGGAAGGCTTTTAGGATGAATAGATGACTTTTTAGAGTGTATTTGGGCAGGGGTTGTTTGAGACAGATGGCTTTAAAGGTGTGAATTAGATAGAAGAGGGATTTCTCTTTTATAAGAGGGGTGAGAGGCACCTTTGGAAAAGATTGATATATTATTTTATAATAAAATTATTTTCAGTTATCAATGAATTGAAAATGATATATTTCAAGTATATGGTGAGGATGGGTCGAAAACGACTCAACAAATAGGTTTTAGATAGGTTTGGGTCTCTATATTAACCTCATCTTTTAGATTTAATACTTTGTTAATTACTTTGATATTTACCATGACTCTTGGTATTTTTATATTATATGTTTTATAAACGTAAAATAAACATCCAAGAGAAGATCAAGTGGTTAATTAATGAAATATATAATATTATTTAAGTCCTTTGTCTAATTCTTAGTTTTTTGGGAATATAATATCTATTAATAATATAATATTTTTTAAAAAACTCTTTTATGATAAATTTGAAAGTATTTGATATTTTGTTTTTGTTAAATTAATAATAACTTTATTATTTCGGAAAAAACTCATTTAACAAACCCAAAAATTTCATATTAAAGTATAAAAGTAGTGTAATTCATAAAAGGTCTCAAATTACATTTATTTGGATATTTATAATATCATTTATTTTAATATTTCATTAATTAGGTAATTACTGCATCATCATTGTGTCATATATAAATTAAATTATTTAATTTATTAAAAATATCAATAAAATACCATTATATAGGAAATAATATTATATTTACAATGAATATTTATAGTCGAAATGATGACTTACTGAACACTATGTAAAAATTGATTTCTAAAAGATATTGGTTTGTGTCATTTTTGAGTTTACATTATGTTAAATAAAATAACGTTTTATTATCATTCATAAGTGGCTCCATGCAGTCCTAAAATCACCCAATGATACCCATTGCCGGCCATGACTCATCCAATAAGGTTATGACAAGTGATAAGTTAATTTTTTATTATTATAATATTCGTTTTACCTTGAATTACCCAATTTACCTTTAACCGCGGTAAATAAAAGTCAAATGTTAATATTCACCAAAATTATTTTCATTTTAGTGAACCAAATTTTACATACTGAGGTCAACTGTGTCTCTCATATTATTTAAATTCAACTCAATGAAGTGGTAAAGTTGTGTTTTATGAAAATTTTCGAATGCTCCTAGGAGGTGGGTAAAAGACGGTAAAAAGTTCAATAAAATGTTTATATATTTAAAATTATTATAAAATGACTTAAATTTATTATATTGAACATATATAGGTATTATATATCTATTTTGACCTAAAATAAATTTAAATAAAATAAATAATTATTAAAAAAGTTGGTTTTAACTAACAACTCAGTGTTTTTCACTATTCCTTAGATATTTAATGTTTTCAAAAAAATACCACAAATTCACCCAAAGCTAATTTTGATACTCCGAATCCAAAAATATAGTCCTTTTTGAATGATAATATTTAAAAAATTTCTAAAATTTGGTATTACTATTCATAATGGATAGTTTTATTTTTTGTTGTTTGTTAGAACTCGATGTTCCGTACAACACACACTATTGCATTATTCAAAGATAAGAATATCGTGTAATCTTGGGGTGCTACATTCTCCCACACTTAAAATATTTTAGTCCTAAATATTTCTAAAATATTTCTACATAAAAATACTCGGGTGGTTCTTCATCATATGTTTCCCGAGATCCCACATTACCTCTTCTATCTTATGGTTTCTCTGTAGAAATTTTAGTAGACGAGTTGTACGGTTTCTTAGCACTTATTTTCCTGAATCATAAATATTGAAGTTCTTTTCATAATAAGATAGATCGGGTTCCAGTTCTAATTCCTCATAGGAGTGTACATGTGTTGGGTCAGTCATGTATTTTCTCAACAGTGATACCTAGAACACTTCGTGAACTATGGAGAGAGTTGGCGGCGTTACCAAACTATAATATATAGCCCCAATTAATTCTAGAATATTGAATGGTTCGTTGTACATGGGGCTCAATTTTCCCTTCTTAATGAAATTTATAACACCCTTCCATGGAGATACCTTCAAGAAAACATGATCTCCTACCAAAAATACCATATACATCAATCAGTTATCGGCATAGCACTTCTTTTTAGATTGAGCTACTTTGATGTGGGTTTGGATTAACTTCACCTTTTCAATTGTTTCATCCATATGTTCTGGGCCTATGAGCATTCATTCTCCAATATCATCCCAATAGGTTGGTGTGCGACATCTCTTTCCCTAAAACGTTTCATATGGTGCTATATGAATACTTGAATGGAAGCTATTGTTAAATGATAATTCTATTAGAGGGAAATATTGATCCCAAATACCTTGAAAGTCATGTGAGCATGATATCAACATGTCTTCTATAGTTTTAATTGTATATTCTGATAGTCCATCAGTTTGAGGGAGGTAGGCAGTGCTCAAATAATGTTCATTATCCTGGGATTTCCGAAGACTTTTCCAGAATCATGATGTAAAACGTGGATCATGATCAGAAACAATAGATAGTAGTACTCTAGGAAGTCTTAAAACTTCATTAATATATAGTATTTCTAGACATTCAAGTGGTAAATCATCTTTTATAGCAAGAAAATGCCCTGACTAGGTAATATGATCAACAATGACCCATATTGCATCATTCTTTCTAGGATTCTTTTGTAGTCCCATGACAAAGTCCATTTTAATATTATCCCATTTCCACTCAGGTATGGGAAGAGGTTGCAAGACTCCTCTAGGTTGTTGCCTTCCAGATTTCCCTTGTTGACAAACCAAACATCTTGACACAAAATCAGAAATATCACTCTTTATGTTGTCCAACCAAAAATGTTTCTTCAAATCTATATACATTTTGGTTCTCCAAGGGTGTATAGAGAAATTTGAGCTATGAGAATCATCCTACAATTCTCTTTTTAGATCAGGTATATCAGGAACATAAAGTCTCTTCCAAAATTTCAAAATTCCATCTTCACACATAAAGTCACTCAATATCCCATCATTCACATCTTTAATCATCATTTGAAACTCTTCATCACTGTTATGTGAAGTCATTATCTTTTATAGTAAAGATGGTTTGGCAACCATTTAGACAATTATTGATGTTTCACCTTTCATGGTGAATCTCATATCCATCTCTACTAGGTGTATATATATATAATCATTTTCAACTCTTATCTTGTCCAAAACTCCATGATCCTTTCTACTCAAAGCCTCTGCCACTATATTTCCTTCCCCGAGTGGTAGTGTATAGTGAAATCATAATCCATGAGTTGTTCAAACCATTACCTTTGCCTCATGTTATGTTCTTTTTGTGAGAAAATATACTTCAAAATATAGTGATCGGTATATATCTAAAAATTTTACCATATAGATAGTGTCTACAAATATTCAAAGCAATGATTACAGCTGATAAATCAAGATCATTAGTAGTATAGATTTTCTAATGAATTTTTAGCTATTGTGATTCATAGGCAATAACCCTATCATTCTGCATAAGAACACAACCAAGTACTTTCTTTGAAGCATCACTATAAATAACCAACCCATCATTCCACGATGGTAGAGTCAATATTTCATCACTAAATAATCTTTTCCATGGTTCTTAAAAACATTGTTCACATTCTTTGGTACAAACAAATTTAACCCCATTAAGTGTGATCATTGTTTATGGGTTTGCCAATCGTGAAAAATTCTGGATGAACCGCTGATAATAACATGCTAAACCAATAAAACTACATACCTCAAAGATAATTTTTGGTGATGGATATTATTGGATTTCCATGGTCCTAGATGGATAAATATATATTCCATCCTTGGATACAATATTGAAATGAAATGAAATCTTCTGAAGACAGAATTCACACATTCTAAACATTCCATATACTTAATGACTTCTAAGAATCTTTAGGATAATGCGCAAGTGATTTCTTGATCTTCGTATCTTTTGGAGTATACCAATATATAATCAATAATATACAACTACAAAGACAACATGATATTACTTGAAAACTCTTTTCATTAGATCCATGAAGATAGATGGTTCATCAGTCAATTCAAAAGGCATTACAGTAAACTCGTAATTCCCATACATGGATTGAAATGTTGTATTCATAATTTATTCCTTCTTCACACATAACTGATGATATCCACATTGAAGGTCATTCTTTGAAAACTATTGAGCTTTATTAATTTGGTCAAATAAATCATCAATGTGAGGTAGGGGATACTTTTTCTTTAATGATACTGCATTGATCTCCCTATAGTCAATGCACAACCACATAGATCCATCTTTCTTCATAACAAAAAGGACTTGGGCTCCCCATTGAGAAACACTAGGGAGAATAATTCCCTTATTCCTCAATTCCTATAGTTGTTAATTTAGTTCCATAAATTCCACCATGGACATTCTATAAAGGGTATTCGATATTGGCATTGATCGATGAATTAAATCAATGGAAAACTCAATTTCTCATTCTAGAGGATGTTCAAGTAAATCATCTGGAAACACATCAACATATTCCTTCACAATAGGTAAATCCTCTATTTGAACATTCATTTCATCACCCACATTTATTTAGTTTTTTTCCTCCCCAATAAGTGGATTTAGTTGAGCTACTGGGGGTGAATCCAGATACGAATCAGGTGGTGATGATTTTTCTCTAAAGATAAGGTGTTCTTTATCATTGTTATCGAATATCGTAACCGCCTTCTTCATATAATAAATTTTCACATCATAGTCTAAAATACAATCCATAATGAGGATTATATCAAATTAAATAATGGGTATGATGATGTGATCAGTAGATAATGATCATTTATATTCCCTAATGGGGACTGATTCAGAAAACTTTGTTACAATGATACTTCAATTAGGAGTTTTTATTGACAACTACCTTGTTAAATCCAATTGGAAATATGAAATTTTCTTAGCGAACTGAAAATATATTAAACAATTCGATGGTCCAGAATCAAATAATGCATTTTCTAAACATGACGAAACCATTAAATTGCCTGCCACTATATCTTTCGGAGCTTCAACCTCAGCAGTAGTGATATCATAAGCTTGGACTTGATCCTTTGGCCTATTCTGAGGTTTTTTCACCTAACACTTAGGATATTCAATCACATAATGCCCCATTTCTCTACAATTTTATCATTCAACATCAGCAGCCTCTTTTTTCCCCTTGCAATCATGAGCTTGGTGGCCTTTTTCAGCACACTTGTAATAGAATCCCTTTCCCTTCTGGAAAGCACCATGGTGTTTCTACCCACATTTATTTCTGGATGGATATTCAAAATTTCCCTTCTTCCCCTTAATTCCATTTCCATATTGTTCATCAGATCTCTTCTTCACTTTCCTTTCTTTAAAGTTGTAATACTTAGATAATTATTTTGTTGTCTTGATATCACTTGAGATAATATCTTCGTACGGCGAGAAGAATTGTGAGACTAATGCTCGGTGGAGAAATAGTTTTAACCCATCCGAGAGACGATCAATCATAATTCAAGTCTTACATATATAATCTACTGCATGCCTCACTATCCTTGTAATGTTAGCTTTATACTTTGCAACATTCTCATCCTCATTTTCCATCATTTCCAGAAATTTGCATTCCATATCCACTCGGTGGTCATGAGGAATGTATTTTTCTAAGGAATTATCCTTAAACTCTCTCTATTCCATATTTGATACATCATCATCTTCTTTTATTTTTTTAATCAATTACCACCATTGATTATAATCTCTAGTGAGGTGGTAAACTTCCATGACAAATTTCTCCCTTTCACTACACCCCAAGGCATGGAATATTTTCTCTAAGGATTTTATCCATTGTTCATCTACTAATGGATTTTGAATCCCATTTAATGTTGGTGGTTGTTTCCTCATGAAGCTATCCAACATTTATCTTCCATTCTACAGATCAGGGTGCTCCATATGGTAAGGTTATTATTTATAACCTGAGTGAGTTGTCCCAATACAGTGATAAGATGATCATCACTTGTTGTATCACAAACTCCCTTAAAATTATCTTGAGCAGGAGGGAAATATTTACCAACAGTCCATGCATTGATATGGTTTCCATTCGTTCCACTAGGATCCATTTCTAAATAATGGCATAAACTAGATTATTTTATGAAATAAAATACACAATTCCAAATGTGTAAAACAGTTATCATAAATTGACCAGTTTTTGGATATAATCTATAATCATAAATAATGTCCTCTTTGAGGAATTATATACTCATAAACCCTACATAATGGTATGTACAGAAAATGAGAATTATCCTAAGCATAACCCCCAGGAGTGTCGTAACCAAGAGTGCAGCGAGGCCCATTTTCGTGCACCTATTCTCGTTCGAGTCTAAATCACAGTGGTGTTTTCATGTTTTACCATTATGTACATATGTCCTGGAGTTGCCTCTACATGATCATATCCAGATATGGATGTATTTCATGGAAAACACACAAAAATCTCTACAATACTAAAATTCAATGATGTACTTATATACTAATCCTCAAAGTCTATCTTGGGTTAATGTGCTCTAATCGGAGTTTATCTAAATATTGATTCCAAGGTTTGTACTAATCTTCCACTGATACAAACTATAACGCCCCGACCCTAGTAACCCAGAGTCGGTGCATTATTATATAACATTGGCATGATCACAAAATATCAAGTCTTGAAAGAAAAATTAGTTTTGTTTCCATGGAAGTACTAGATACATTCATAAGGTTTACATTACTTCATAAAATGGAAAACTACAATAACATTTTTTCCTAGAAAATACTGAGATTCCATAGACTATACCTGCTGGTCAGTAATAGTATACTTCTTCTCATCCTGGGAAAAATAAAACGTAGAAAGGGGTGAGCTCAGATGCACAATAAGGATAACAATATAGCAGAATATTTCATAAATAAGAATAATCATTTTAGGCAATGTATAAAATTAAAAAAATGCTTTTTCAACATAAACTTCATCATAATATGGAAAATATAAATCAAATTAATGAAATTTTCTAACTCACATGTATATTCTACTAATCGAATAATCACATGCAATATTAATAGACATTTTCATAATAATGGAATGCATAATGTCAGACTTTCATAACCACATAGTCAAGGCCTGGTTACAAGACTAAAAATAAGATTTTTTCAAGGCCTTCTGCCAGGACAGTAGTTTGTCTCATGATACCTACTAATGCATCGAGGAGCTATAGCGGGCTCCACCCATAAATAAATAGGTTGAATGAATTCTTAATATGAAAAGGTTTAAACATTACATAAAAATTTGTATTAAAACATGCATACAAAATTTCAATACTTTATCCATAAACCATGATTGGTATGAAATAACACATCCACATTAAAACATATCACAAAACCTTCAATACAATATGGATGTTTTGTATCATAATAAATCAACTTCAAACAAACATAAAATCCACCAATGGATGTAGATATAGATGAAATCAAAACCGATTTAGAGAAATGTCTCTTTATATATGGAAATAATTTTAAAAGCCATGTAATTATTAAAGAAAACATTTATATATGAAAATATTCTTATAAATATGTAAGAGAAGCTTTGATAAAGTTATAACAGAAATAAAATATCTGCACCTACCATATAAGTAAAAAAAACATTGTTATCTTAATTTTAACAAAATGTCATAAAGTACCTCGTTTGAAAAATGGTGGAATGATTCCTTTAAAAGCATATAAGGTCAAATAAGGTTTTAAATTACTTTACCCCATTGTCTAGAAAAAAATGTTTTGAAATACATTTCTTGGAAACATGGATGTGGGTGATAAAGAGGTCCCAGTTGATACATACGTAAAAACAACCTAAGATAATAAAGAGATTGTAGAATTAAAAGGAAATTTTTTAATGGAAAGGAATTTTATCATCCAAGGTTGTTTTTACCTATGTTTGAACTGGTTTCTTTTATGTATTAATCGAATAATCACATCTAAGGTTGATTTTACATATTAAAAGGCATTTTTTCATTTTAGGCAATGTATAAAAAAAAGCATTTTCATAAAAAATGCATTTTCATCATGTAGTAAATCTTTTTTTCTTCCCAAATAATATTTATAGTTGAAATTTTTACTTATATGACCCCAATGTAAAAATTTGTTTACTAAAAGAGATTTGTTTCTTTCATTTTTTCCTATACATTATGTTAGTTAACATAAAGTTTTATTATCATTATAAGTGGCTACATGGGGTAACAATATTGAGAAAAAGATGCCCTTGGTTGGCCATGAATCATCCAATAATGTTAGGACAAGTTTTAAGGTAATTTGGAATTATTATAATATTCTTTTTACCTTGAATTTCCCTATATACCTTTGACCGCTTTAAATAAAAGTCCAAAGTTATTGTTCACCAAAAAATATTTTCATCTTATTGAACCTAATTTTACATAATGAGGTAAAAAATGTCTCTCAGATTTTTGAAATTCAACCCACAGAATCGGTAAAATTATGTTTTATGAAAATTTGCAAATGCTCCTAGGAGGTTGGTAAAAGACGTTAGAATATTCATTAAAATTTTCATATATCTAAAATTATTATAAAATTATTTCAATTAATTATACTGAACTTATATAGGTATTATGTATCTATTTTTACCTAAATTAAATTTAAATAAGATAAATAATTATTTAATTAAAAAGTCGGTTTTAACCAATAACTTATTGTTTTTAACTATTCATAAAAATTAATTTTTTTTGAAAAATATGAAAACATCACCCTAAGATAATTTCAATACCCCGAATACAAAAATGAAATATATTTTAAAAGATAAAATTTATAAAATTTCGAAAAGTGGGTATTACTATTCATAACGGCTAGTTTGATTGGTTGTGGTGTGTTAGAACTCGAAATTGCGTACAACACACACTATTGTATTATTCAAAGAGAAGAGTACCATGGAAGCTTGAGATATTATATAAAGACTAAATATAAGATTTTTTAAAGACCTAGTGCCATGAAACTTGTTTGTCTCACTATTCTTACCGATGCATCGAGGAGCGATAGAGGGCTCCACTGGTCACTTATTATCTCCAGTACATTCCTCATATAAAATTATTTAAACATAACATAAAAATTCGGATGAAAACTATCATATGAAATGTCAATACATTATCAATAAACCATGAATTGTAAAAAATTAACACATCCAAAGTCAAACATATCACTAAATCATCAATAAAATATGGATGATTTGTAAAATAAATCCACCTTGATTTATAATAATATCCCATCAAGGATATTGACATAGTTGAAAATGATCAGTAAAATTTTTTGAGTGAAATATCCCTTTTTCTTAAAAACATTTAAATGTCGCACTATTTATCAAAGAAGTCATATAAAAGTGATTTTCAAATCAAAGTGTCTTATACCTATTTGAAACATTTAAAATTATTTTTAATTTCAAAAAAATTTTGTCCATCTAAAAAAATACTTATATTTTTTTAAAACATGGACATTATTATGAAAGATTTAGATGAATAAATCTTTAAAACATTTAAAACAATATTTTAATTAATGAGTTCATAACTAAATAAGGGATTCTTTAATACAAGTGATAGAGGAATAACATTAATAAAAACATAAAAATATCATGTGAATAGAGAGATTCTATATATAAAATTTTTAAGGACTATATGTACACCATGTAAGAGAGTATTGGTTCACATCGATAAAGATGTCTCAAAGGAATGTAAAATGAGAAGAAATACCGTATAAATATTGTATCATTAAATTAAGGATGAATAAATGTAATAATTATTCGGTAAACATATAAATATAGTCAACATAATATGATTTAAATTGTAAATCAATCTTATTAAATTAACCCATATTCTTGTAAAAACAAGACCAATGTCTTAGATGTTTAACTCAATGAATGGAATTTGAGTTAATATTACCCTTAAAAAGAACATATCAATGGAATAGGAATTTATCAATGGAGTGATTATGTGTATAAAAGTGATATTTACTGAAAAGAGGGTTTAAATTACTATATAAATAATAAATATGGGATCCACACATAATCTTGGAGTAAAATAATTTATGATTTATGCGGAAATCCCAATTAGTGGAAATTGAAAATTGAAGTTCCCTTAACGATATGTTAACATAAGAAACATGCACTCAGACTGAGGGATCATACAATGAGGATGTAAATACTCACATATTATGGTATCTTACACAGAGAATAAAACCATGGGCTGTACATACACAACACTGCAGGAAAAAGTAGAAAATATAGCATGAACCTCACGAGAATAAAAGTTAGATGAAAACCCATTGCCTTGTATTTTTTCATAGTATAGGGTACGTTAACCTCCTTTATATTTGTAAAATAATAATAATTAAATTATAAAAAAACCACATACATAAATATGATATCATATATGATCTTTTAATATTTCGTTGTTAGAAATATTTTAGTAGTATCATTATTTTGGGTGTAAACAGATTTGTTTCCCTTTATAAGTTTTATTATGTAATTCATGTTTGTTATATATATTTGGTATTTGATTCATTCCACAATGATTTAAAGTATTTCAAAATAATTTTTAATCATCCAATTAAAATAATTGTTGAATGGTCACGATGTGGAATGACATGTCATCGCATCTTCGAGACGGTAAGGCGTACGTACACATGAGCAACAATATCATTTTTAGGGGGAAATCATGTATAATTGGATGGTATATCATACATAAAGAATCATTAAAATGTTATATTTATTATATACATCGTTTATACTCATTATTATACCCATCCAAATAATGATGTTTCTTAATAACAAACTACACCACGACGTGCAGACGATAAGCCGTACGTGCGCACGTATGGTGACATTTAAATTTATAGGATAGATAGAATAATGAATATGCTTGTACCATATTTATAATAATATCAATGAATGTATAAGGAACTATATTTATTATTTTTGTATGTAATCAATAATGAATGATGAACTGGAAGATGAAAAGAACATAAAAGAGGGAGGTGAAATTATTACCTCTTCTTTGTGTGTTTCCTTTTGAGTTGATCTAAAGGGATCCATAGGATGGATTTATGATCAATGTAAGGACAATAGGTTGATTTGATGGAATATTTTAGGATAATTGGGATTGGTGTGGCTGAGCCAAAGGAATTTATTGGTGTAATTTTGAGATAAGGGGATGTTCCCTTTTATAAGAGTGTTGTGGGGAACTTTAGGAAATGTTTGAAATATTATTTTATAATGTAATCATTTTCGGTTTCTAATGGCTCCAAATAGATTTATTTCAAGGGTAAGGTGGGGATGGGTATAAAACCTCTCAAATATGTGGTTTTAGATAGTTTAAGGGCCCCATATTAAAGTTATCTTTTGGAATTAACTCTTATTTAAATAGAATGACATTTACCAGTCCTCTTTGTATTTTTATATTATATGGTTAGTAAACATACTATAAAATGAAATACAAACCCCACGTGTTTCATTATTAATATATATAACCTTATCTAAGTCCATTGGATGAAAATTATATTTTTAGGAATATTATAAAAATTAATAATATAGTATTTGTTTTAAAAACTCAATTTTGTCAATTTTGACACTATTCTGTATTTGATTTTTTTGAAAGTCATAAAAACATTATCACTTAGAATAAAATTTATTTAATCAACCCAAACATTTCATATTATCCTAGAAAATTAGTGGAATTAATAAGAATTCATATTCAATATCATTGTTTATCTTAGATTATTGAGGTGATTCTTGACATCAAATATATACTTGTTTTATGTTCATTTTTTTATTTATTTTTCAAATAATGTTATATTATTCATCCAAATCCGGAAGATTATTTTACCATAATACACATTTATTTTTCAACATATTTTTCAAATACTCTATATAGAATACACCCAATTGAGTTGAAGGAGTTTAAGAAGAATCTTTAGGAGAATATTCATAACTAATTCCTTCTTCCATGTACATCCCAATGGTGTGCATCTATTCATTTTTATAAGATGAAATATGGATCCATGAAAATATTCATTAATTATCAGGTACATAACAAGATCAAAATAATGTATAAGAAATAATCTACCAAGTATTGATGACTTTTTGAGTCAATCAAAATGATCTGGATATTTTTAATTTATAGATAATAGATTTGGAAACTAAGAATTAATGCTCCAAAGTGAATACACACTGAACACAACCTTTTATAAATTTCATGGACACTATGATTTTCATTTAATTACCTTTTTTAGTAATTCATCATATATTTTAATGTATTTAATGAATTTATTCATTAAATTTTATATTGATCAAAATATGGTTTTCTTTATAGTTGATATTTTTATATATTAAAAAATCATGGATGATCATAAATATCATATTATAATTATATTTTAGATACTAAGAATGATAATTTTTATGAACAAATTACTATGTTTTATTCTTGGCTTTAGAAAGAATCATTTTTGGTTAATATAATCTCAAGAAATGGTATATAAATGGATCCATCAATGATAGAGGTTATAGACTGATGTATAGGACCTACCATGGGGACAATAATCTATCATTTTCTACATTTTGGTAAATATTGTTACTTATTCATTCACCAACATCATCCCAATAGGTTGGTGTACGACATCTCTTTCCCTAAAACGTTTCATATGGTGCCATATGAATACTTGAATGGTAGCTATTGTTAAATAATAATTCTACCGGAGGGAAATATTGATCCCAAATACCTTGAAAGTAATGTGAGCATGATCTCAACATGTCTTCTACGGTTTGAATAGTCTATTCTGATTTTCCATCAGTTTACGGGCGGTAGGCAGTGCTCAAATGATGTTCATCATCCTGGGTGTTATGATGACTTTTCCAGAATCATGATGTAAAACATGGATCTTGATCAGAAACAATATATAGTGGATCTCCATGAAGTCTCACAACATCATTAATATATAGGCTTGCTAGACATTCAAGTGGTAAATCTTCTTTTATAGTAAGAAAATGTGATGACTTGGTAAGAAGATAAACAATGACCCATATTGCATCATTCTTTATAGGATTCTTTGGTAGTCCCATGAAAAAGTCCATTGTAATATTATCCCATTTCAACTCAAGTATGGGAAGAGGTTCCAAGACTCCTCTAGGTTGTTGCCATCCATCTTTCAATTGATGAAAAAACCAAACATCTTGACACAAAATCAGAAATATCCCACTTCATGTTGTCCAACCCAAAATGCTTCTTCAAATCTATATACATTTTGGTGCTCCCATGGTGTATAGAGAAATTGGATCTATGATCATCATCCTACAATTCTCTTATTAGGTTAGGTATATCAGGAACACAAAGTCTATTCCCAAATTTCAAAATTCCATCTTCACACACAAAGTCACTCAATATCCCATCATTCACAACATTAATCATCATTTGAAACTCTTCATCACTGGTCTGAGAAGTTATTATCCTCTATAGTAAAGATGGTTTGGCAACCATTTGGAAAAGTATTGATGTTTCACCTTTCATGGTGAATCTAATATCCATCTTAACTAGGTGCATATATATAGAATCATTTTTAACTCTCATCTTGTTCAAAACTCCATGATCCTTTCTACTCAAAGAATCTTCCACTATATTTCCTTTCCCGAGAGGTAGTGTATAGTGCAATCATAATCCTTGAGTTTTTCAAGACATTTCCTTTTCCTCATGTTGTGTTATTTTTTTGAGAAAATATACTTCAAACTCTAGTGATTCGCATATATCTCACATTTTTACCTTATAGATAGTGTCTTAAAATCTTCAAATCCATGATTATAGCTGCTAAATCAAGATCATGAGTATTATAGATTTGTTAATGAATTTTTAGCTATCGTGATTCATAGGTAATAACCCTATCATTCTGTATAAGAACACAACCGTGTACTTTATTTGAAGCATTACTATAACTAACAAACCCATCATTCTATGATGGTAGATTCAATATTGGATCACTGACTAATCTTTTCCTTAGTTCTTCAAAACATTCTTCACATTCTTTGGTACTAATAAATTTAACCCCATTACGTGTTATCTTGGTTTATTGGTTAGCCAATTGAGAAAAATTTGGATGAACCACTGATAATAACATGCTAAACCAATAAAACTACATACCTCAATTATACTTGATGGTGATGGATATTAATGGATTGCCTTGGTCTTAGAAGGATAATAATATATTCCATCCTTGGATACAATATTGCAATGAAACGAAATCTCCTGAAGTCAGAATTCAAACATTCTAAACATCCCATATATTTAATTTCTTCTAAGAGTCTTTAGGATGATGCGCATGTGATTTCATGATCTTCAGAACTTTTAGAGTATACCAAGATATAATCAATAAAATACAACTACAATGTCAACATGATATTCCTTGAAAACTCTACTTAATACATCTATGAAGACATAGGGTTCATTAGTTCATATCTGGCCTCCAATAAAGGTGTCTCCTAGCCCGGTATATCATAGATATACCAGGATGAAATTCCAATTGACATATTCGGGACTCCTTCATTAGTTCATATCTCATATATTTAGGAACTGAATCACAACATTCTACACATGAGATCTCATCACTTCCTACAGACCAATCCAATGTCTGGTCATCACTAAAACTACTCTCCTAGACAAATAGTCTTTCAAGATAATTTTTTTTACCATTCACCCAATCTGGGATGGAAGAGGAAACATTCAAAGAAGAGAAATAATTCTACTCATTATTTCCAAGAAATATCACATGAATAACTATGAATAGGTCCATCAATATACATAAATACCTAGCTTCATGTACAAATTGTGACTTATTATTTAAAATCGGCACATCTGTTATTACATTTCCCTTTCTAAGAATATAGGTGAGCTAAAAATCAATGAATATAATGTATATGACCCATCTCCACTGCCTTTGAATTATGTAATTCTACATAAAGATATATTTTAGGCATGTGTGATCTGCATGAACCACAAATCACTCACATAATTGGTAGTGTCTCTAGCTATGCAAGGAGTGGACAAATACTACTTTCTGGAGATCATGAGTCGGGAAATTTCCATCATGAAAACTCAAATGATAACATCAATAGGAAAATAATCCATCTTCAAACATATATACTTCACACAGGATGATGCCAGATTCATGACAAAGCACAATATATCCTCTTCCATGTTATGGAATAATCAACATCGGTGTCGAAGAAAGCCTTAAATTTAGATTCTGAAAGGACTGTTCACACAATTCTAACCATAAGAACTTAATACCCTTATTTGGGTGACTAGTGAGAGGCAGAAATATCATGAATAATTTACTCTAAATTTCTGTAGTATCCAACCAACCCCATTAAAAGTAGTATATAAAACACTGTGTTTGTATACTCAATGGAAACAACAAAATTAAACTTCATGAGGTCAACTGATACTTTTAATTCATTGATTATATGACCTAATAAGTGAACATTTTCTATCTCAAAGTGTCACATAAAATGAATACCCATTAACATATGATCTCTTATTATATTCAAAATGATACCAATATTTTTATCATGGTCACTCAATGTACAGGAATTCATAATGATTTTTCCACAAAACTCATGATAAATAAATATGATGGGGTTGTTTAACCCTATTCGTCAAACCATTAAAACATATGGTGTTATGGTAAGACTGAACAAAAAAATATATACTCATGTAGACCATACATTCTACAAAAATCAGTATGAGGTATTTCTAAAAGTCTTACTTGCACCAGATGATAACATGATCACAAGTTGATATGGGAGAAAACACTTTTTCCTCGGAAATTCCCAAAGAGATAATCAATTCAAGGTAACACATACATGTTTCAAACAACAATTTTTTTCAACAATTAGTAATCCATGTATTTTCAAAGGCGTTCATCCCACCATTTAGGAATAAATAATTGGTGACTCCATAGATGATGTAATCAGTATGATAAATCATTTATAATCCAGATCCACTATATAAATTTCAACTCTTCGAGCTTTGTAGGATCCAACAGATATGGAGAAATTGAAACTAGATATACTACTAGAAAAATCCCTTTCATAATATATAACTATCACAAATGAGGTAATCCATCAAAATCATTAGTAATTATGTTCCTTAAATTATCTACCATTGGAGGAAAATATATCATAAGTATTCCCTACTCTTATGCAATGTGACTTGAAAAATGGTTGGCCACTCTACCTAGACTATGATGATATTTTCATTAAATACCATTCTAAACATCCCACACACCCGTGTATTTATAGTTCCTTCCATATAATTATATAAACAACTCCTTATCGAAATAGAAGTCTATATATGTGTGATATGGATCCAAAAAATTCATTCATAGAATGAAATTAGAACCTATCATCTCAAGTAAAAACTATGTCACATGTGAAGGGATAACCGCCTATCTGAATAAAGAATACCATGAATTGTAGTATTCCCTATAACCTTAGTGAAAACGGTGTGTCTATGGTCATTACACCATTATAATAATATATTTCAAAACAAATAATTTCTACAAACTATAAAAATATTATGGAGTTTAATGCACATATTTCAAATCGAGAAGATACAATAGTGGAGATACAATAATAGTACATTATATTGTAGCGACTTCTGAACTCTGATATTTTGGTATCATACATAAAACATGAAATAGGAATGAAGAATGGCCCTGTGAAATATATGGACTACCCTGAGCTAGTCTTCTCTATCAGTAATAATAATAGGATGTCTGAATACCATTGATATGACATCCTCCTTGTCCATTATTACCATTTATAATCTAAATCCCAACCTAACATGGTATTAAATTTCATTCATGTAATGCCCCGAAACTAATTACCCAGAATATGTGCATTATTACATAAAATTGGAATGATACAAGGAATCAAGTCCCAAAAGACTGATTAGTTTAGTATCCTTGGATGTACTAGATATATACATATGTTTTACATTTTATCATGAAATACAAAAAAAACATTGAGTCACCTTTGATAAGTCTCATATTCTATAGCCTATTCTTGTAGGTTAATCATAATATACTTTTTTGAATCATGGGGAAAAATAATCACAAGAAAGGGGTGACCTCAGATTCTCAGTAAGGATAACAATACAGTGGAAACATTCATAAATATGCATAAACATTTATGGAAATGATAAATACTAAAACCAAAGTCTTTTAATCTTAATCATCATCAAAATATGGAAAATATAATCCCCTAACCTTGTACTTTTCCATAGTCTAGGGTAAACTAACCTCATTTATGAAAGATAAATAATTGATATTAAATTATAAAAAAACCACATACATAAATATGATATCATATATGGTTTTCTAATATTGTTTTGTTAATAATATTTTAGTAGTATCATTGTTACTAGTGTTAACTGATTTGTTTACCTTTATATGGTTTGTTATGGATGTCATGTTTATTATTGATAGGATGTGTTTAAAAAATTTCTATAATGATATCTTGTCTTTAAATATTATTTTTAATCATCAAATGAAAATTAGTCTTGAATGGTTATGATAGGGAATGACATCTCATCGCATCGTGGAGACGGTAAGCCCTACGTACGCACGAGCGACAATATCATTTTTTTAAAGGTGAAATCGTATATAATTGAATGGTAGATAATATATAAAGAATCATTGACATGTTATTTTAATTATTTACATTAGTCCAACTGATTATTATACTCATCCAAATAATGATGTTTTTTATTAATAAACTACACCACGACGTGGAGATGGTAATCTGTACCTACGCACGTATGGTGTAACACCCCTAGATTTTAGGAAAAATATTATTTTTAATTTCATTAATGTCTTGTGTTGTATGATACACAAAAAGGAGCTTGAACAACATGCATCCTTGACATGCCTTTCATTACACGCAATCACGACCTTCCTCGATAGCGTGTGTAGTACGCAATAACGAGTTTTACTAAACAAAAATATGCTATTAAAATATTATTAAAACTAGCCGTTATGAATAGTAATAACCACTTTTTGAAATTTTTTAAATTATATTTTTCAAAATGGACTTCATTTTTGGATTCGGAATATCGAAATTAGCTTAGGGTGAAATTTTGGTACTTTTCGGATTATTTTCATTTTCTGATGAATAGTGAAAATGACTAAATTTTAATTAAAAACATCCTTTTTAATCGAAATAATTAATAGTGATAAATTATTAATTTGAGTGGTTTTAAAGTATATTTAGAATATTTTTTTAAAATTTAATACAATGTTGTTCATTGGATGTAATTTCACATTTAAACCAAACATAAACAAGTGTCAATCTTTTGATAGTTATTATCTCTTAAGAACACGATATTTGTTTTGGCGACGGGAATTAATTTTTAAATTAATTAATGCAACTGATATGTTTTGAATTTGGTAAAATAGACATCATTTTTGAGTTCATAATATCAAATATAGCTTAGGCCTAATTTTTGGTATTTTTCTGGAAACTTTCATTTTTTGATTAATAGTGAAACCACTAAGTTGTAGTTAAGAAAAATGAATTTTTCATAAAACATAATTTTACCGCTTCTGTGAGTGGAATCTCAAAAATACGAGATACATGGTTGATGTAAGTAAGTAAAATGTTTTTCAATGAGATGAAAATAATTTTTGGTGAATAGTAATTTTTTACTTTTTTTCCCACGGTTAAAAGTAAATAGGGTAATTAAGGGTACAAATGTTATTATTATTACCCTAAAACATGTCATAATTCTATTGGATAAGTTTAATTCGACCAAAAACAACCTTATAAATAAAATGTGACCATTTAGGCCCAATTGGATTAGATTAGGACATTTATTATTAATTTATTTAAAGAAGGGTTAAAATAGTTAAAATCAATGTTTAATAACTACATCATTTTTAATATAAGGTTATAAAAAAGATAAATTCTACTATAAAAATTAATTAGAAATCTAAAAAGATTTCCTACTTAATGATATTTTATTTGTAATTTTTATACATTAAAAAAGTTTTTTTTATGACACAAAGATGATGCAGTAATTATCATATCAATGAAATATTGACATAATTGATGTTATAAATACCCAAATAAATATAATTTGAGACTTTTTATGAATTCCACTAATTTTATAGGTTAATATGACATGTTATTATTGATTTAAGTAACTTTTTTCGCAATAATCATTCTGTTATGATTTTTACAAAAATCAATTACTAAATAGTGTCAAAATTGTCATAAAATAGTCTTTAAAACAAATATTATATTATTAATTGTTATTTTATTCCTAAAAATCTAAGGTTCATCCAAATTACTTAGATAATGTTATATATATTAATAATAAACAACTTGGGGTTCTTTTGGATGATTATAGTAAGTTTATTAACCTTATAGTATAAAAATAAAAGAAGACACGGTAAAAGTAAAATTATTTAACTTAATGTTAAATTTAAATGATAAGGTTAAAATAAGAACCTAAACTTGTATAAATTCTATTGGATGATATGATTTCGACCCAACCCCATCTTATCTTCGATGTATATCAATTTTGAACTATTAAAATCCGAATTTGAATTTATAATAAAATAATAGTTTTTGTTATTCCAATGGTACCCCTCTCCTCCCTTATAAAAGGGAACCTCCTCCCTCTCTTCCTCACACCACTTTGAGCCTTCAATCTCGGCAAAACCCTGCCAAATTCTATTCTCCACTTCCATAGAAACATCCTAGAGGTTTTGGTCTTCCTCAAAGACAAATTGTATTGCCTTAAATGGAGATCTCAAAGAGGCGCTTCAAAGTAGAGGTAATGTCCGTTACCGATTCTTTTAACTTTATTTCTTCTTCCACTTCTTCTTCTTAGGTTGTTTCATTTTGAAGTAATAACATCAGTATCACTAAAATACTGATATGTTATTATAAGTATGAAACAACCCTATTTCATCATCTATCCATCCTACGGAAAATGAAATCACCGCGGGTGCGTACGTACGGAATACCGTCTCCATGCCGTGGTGTAATCTATTTTCCACCACCACCTTACATGGATGGGTATAATGGTGAAAATAAACAACTATAAATGATTATTTTAAAGTTGTATTAATTCTGACCTAGTATTCATACACTCCAATACAATTCCTCGATCATGAGAACGATATCATCGCTCGTGCGTACGTACGGACTACCGTCTCCACGACGTGATGAGATTCATTCTCCACGTTAACCATTCATGAATGATTATAAAGTATATATAATAAGTAATAATGAAATATATGACATAATAATGATACTGGATTTATGTGTATATATATGTATTTAATCTACTTAATTCCATTCAACTCAATAAGGAAACGAAAACAGCGTTCATGCGTACGTACAGCCTCCCGTCTCCATGAACGGTGTATTTCTTTCCATTTAATGATATATTATATATATGTATATTCTGAATATATATTATATAAATCATGTTTTATATTCATTAATTATGTAATCATGATCTAAGTAATCATATGAATAATTACAAGTCAAAACACAGATGACAAATGAAACGATTTTACCCAAAACTCTCTTTAATATGGAATTTACAAAATAATGGGTAAAATAAAGTCATAATTGAACCATATATGATATCATAACAATGGGTATGATTCTGGAATAATTCCATGACATTATTTAAATCATTATATAAAATTTTTGGACACTTACGAATAAAATCAGACCTAAGGTAATGGAAATATCACAATCTCATTTTTGTCCAAGATTGTTTATACTTTGAAATTTACTGGGATGTATTTTATCATCCACATACATGTTTCCTCAATATGTAATATTATTTCCATCCACCTAAATTTGTTTAAATCCAATTTTACCCTTCGGTGAGTTTTTAGTAAAATATATGAAAGGAATCTTTTGTCGTTTTTCGTACAAGGTACTTTTTGACTAATCTGACAAAAGTACGAGAAGAATTTTTTTTAACTTATACGGCATGAATAGATTTTTAAAACATTATTTCCAAGAAGTTTCCTTTACAAGTTTTCAAGTTTATTTTTCAACTTCTTTTTGTATAAAATTGTATGACACGTTAAGAAAGGAAAAATGTTTTTGAAGTAGAAAGGATATTTTCCTCATGAATGGAGTTGAAGTGTTTTATCAAAATTATTTTCCATCTAAGATAATAAAGGGTTATGTTTCAATACATATTATTACATTGATTTTATTATGTTGTGATGGAATTATTTTTATTAATTCCTTATCTTATATGAATTGTTTTATGATGTCATGATGTTTAAGATTCCCATATTTATTACATGGGTTATGCTATGATGTATGGTTTATGATTTTGTGGCACACATAAGAATGGTATCATTATGAGATGGGTGGGACCTATATCTCCATCCAATTAATTGGGTAAATATTTTATATCTAATGAGATAGACATGGCTGGAATGGCAGGTTAAACCGGTTCAGTGAAATTGGACTGAAACGAGGAGTGAACTCGGTTCAAAAATTGACTTTGTCCACTAAGATAGTCTTGGAAATGAGTCTTGACTAATTAGAAATGATTCTCTATGATTATGTGTGTATGACACAAAGTTTCATGTTTTATGTTATGATTATTGGGATTACATTTAACTACTATGATTTATCCCATGTTATGAAATTATGATTTCTTTTCCAGGTTAAGATTTCAAAACATTATTTTCTTATGTATATGATGTGATTGATATTTCTTTTATTTACCCTTACTGAGAATTTGAGCTCACCCTTTTATGTTGTATTTTCCCTAGGATTTAAAGATAGGTTTTAGGTAAAAAAAGAAAGATCTTTATGGGAGATGTTGAAGATATTTCACCACGATTAGAAGATTATATTCCGAGTTTCCAAAAACACTGAACTATTACGGTCCTTGTGTGTGTGTTTTTGTTATATACTAAGTATTCTACAAAAGTAATGTAATGTCCATGTACGTCAATCTTCGGGTCTCTACATATGGTGACCTTTTCATTTATAGGATGGGGAGAAAAATGAATACATTTATACAAACATTATAAAAACATCACTGAATGTAGTTGGTACCAGATTTATTATATTTTTATGGAATCATCAATGAAAGAAGAAGTGGAAGAAGAAAATGACTTGAAAGAGGGGTGGGGGTGGAATTATTAACTCTTCATTGGGTGTTTCATTTTGAGTTGTCAAAAGGGATCCTTATGATGGATTTCTGGTCAATGTAAGGACTCTAAGTTGATTTTACGGAATTTGGGACAATATTTGGTTAGGTCTTGGATGTGGAAAAGGGATTAGGGGGTGTGATTTTGAGGGAAGGGGATGAACCCTTTTATAAGAGGGGTGATGGGAACTTTAGGAAATGGTTGAAATATTATTTTATAATAAAATCAATTTAGGTTTCTAGTGGTTCTAATATTATTTATTTCAAGGGTATGGTGGGGGTGAGTTGAAAAACTCTCAAAAAATAGGTTTTATATATGTTTAGGTCACTATATTAACTTTATCTTTAAGATTTAACAATTAGTTAAATTGTTTGATATTTACCATATCTCTTTGTATTTTTAGATTATATGGTTAATAGACATTCTATAACATGCCTAGACCCAAAGTGGTTAATTATTAAAATATATAACCTTTTCTATGTCATCTGGCCAAACAATATATTTTTTTGAATATTAATTCAATTAATAATATGGTATTTGTTTTAAAATCTCAGTTATGTCAATTTTGACACTATTAATGTTTGATTTTTTTGGAAAGAAATAAAAACACAATTACTCTGAAAAAAACATTATTTAATCAACTCTAACATCACATATTAACCTAGAAATTTACTATAATTAATTAAATGTCTCAATTTACATTTATTTGTTTATTTATAATATCAATTATTTTAGTATTTCATTAATTAGGTAATAAATACATCATCATTGTGTCAAATATAAATTATAGTTTTTAAAGTATAAAAATTATAAATAAAATAACATTATGCATGAAATATTTTTAGATTTATAATGAATATTTATAGTAGAATTTATCTTATGTGTAATCATATATTAATGAAAATTAGTTATTAAACATGGAATTGAAAACTTTAAACACTTATTTAAATAAAATTATAACAAATGTTCTAATCTAATCCAAGTAGACCAAAAAGGATCATACTTTATTCCTAAGGTTTTTTATTGTTGAATTATACTTATCTAATAGAATTTGGACATTAGTTTGGGTAATTATAATATAATTTTTAACCTCAATTTCCATATATACTTATAACCGTGATAAATAAAAGTGAAAAGTTACTATTCCCCAAAAATTATTTTCATCATATTGAATCAAATTTTACATACTAATGTAAACTCTGTCTCTTGGATTTATGAAAGTCAACTCACATAAGCGGTAAAATTATATTTTATTCAAATCATCAAATGCTGCTAGAATGTGGGTAAAAGACAGTAAAAAGTTCAATAAAATTTTATATATCTAAACATATTATAAAATGACTCCAATTAAATAAATTTAACATTAAACTGTATTAGCTATCTATTTTGACTTAATATAAATAATAAATAACTATTAATATAAAAATTCAGTTTTAAATAATAACTTAGTATATCAGTGTTCATTAAAAATTGAATGTTTTCATAAAAATAACAAAAATTGACCATAATATAATATTGATATTTCGATTTCAAACATTAATTCTATTTAACCAAAATATAAACATATAAGTATCATTAATTAATTTAAAATTAATTCTTCGTTGTCTGAACCAAAAAGTGGGTTTTTTAAAAAGTAAAAACTATCAAAATATTTACATATTTTTATATAATATTTATATGTGAAATTACATATAATGAACAATGTTGTATTAAATAATAAAAATATAATCTAATTATTCATCCAAACAATTCAAATGTTTATTTTATCTCTAAAATTATTTCGATTAAAAAAGTTGTTTTCAATTAAAATTTAGTATTTTTTAGAATTCATTAATATATGAAAGTTATCAGAAAAGTACCAAAATTTTATCCAAAATAATGTTTTATTTCTTGATTTCAAAGAAGAATTTAATTTCATTATATTGATTATGTAAAAGTGGAAAATATTTGTTTAAAAAAGTGTTTTCCATTAAATGGGTGTAAAATTACATTTTTCGAAAAATAATTCCTTTATCTGTAAAAATTAATTTGATCTTATATTGTGTCTATGAAACACATAATATGGATTCTAAAATTATATAGATTATATAAAATTAAAAATTCTGTTAATACTATTCAAACCCACTTTTTGAACTGCTTGTTTGATAAGTCGTGGTGCGCTCGAACTCAATGTTGCATGTAACACAATCTATTAAATTACATTAAAGAAAATTACTTAATATGGAATAGTTGGGTGTTACATTCTTGCACCTTTTGGAAATTTCATTCTACCAATTTTGTAATTGGGCTTGGGAACTTCATTTAATGTCCCACATTAGAAAAAGAGTCAATAAAACTATCAATTTAAATGATAGAAAGAGAAGTACAAAGGTCACCCGAGATAACCCCTACTAGGATTCCATGTATGATAACATGGATATGAAAGATAAATTAAGTCTAAACTTTTAATGGAGAGTGATAGAAAACATGATCATGATAAAGTTAACAACAAGAGAACCACTAACATGTGATGAGTCCCAGGGACAAAAAGTTGTCAGAAGTGCTGATTCTCTTGACCCTTCCACTAGGCTGGTGCCCCCTATCACCCACACAATTAGAGGTGCTACATGGTCATGATATGATCCCAATTACCAGAATGGAAAAACCAATTCTTTGTTGGCTTAAGCCTTTGCCGAGAGAAGTACCTCCAATAATATTCTGGAAAATTCAATGCCGACATCAAAAGAAAAGTAGATTTTGAGTGTGAAAGACTCGTATATGCTACCCTCTAGAATGCAGGATGCTGCACAGCCTATCCCAAGGCAGGAAGCCTCCAAACAGAGCTCAGATAACTTAAAATAGAGGGTGTATAATGCTCATATCATTGCTGAACAGGCGCTGGACATGTCTGGAAAATCTAGTATTGCATAGATCACTACTGAACAGGTGCGTGATATGACTGGAAAATCTAATGCTACGGTTGAAAGGACCCCCATATCTCCATCTAGATTTATGATGGAACCCTTCACACTGGATACAGATGGATCTGGGCCCACTGATGTTCATATAAGGATTCCTCAACCTCCTTGCGAGGTTTCTAATCAATTTCATGCTGTTGTAAAGCCGGAACTCAAGCAGACATTGGCTGACCACAGGAAAGTAGATGTTGCATGGGACTCTGTTGGATAGGGTATGAAGAGGAAGGGGAAACCCAATGCAAGAGCAGGAACTCTCCCAATCTGAAGTCCTCTCTCTCAGCCTGGAAAGGTGAAAATTCTTCTTAGTATCTCTAACTTTTTTGATATGATCACTGCCAATAGTAGTGACGATGATGAATCTAAGATAAATGAAGTATATGGGCCTAAAATCATGAAGATCGATGCCGATGAGTATCTTGGGATTATGGAAATGGTGCATGGATGCTAGAAACTACTGGGAATGGGAGACATACTCACAGTAGGGGTGGATGACATCCTCATAATAGTATGAGTACCCACTCTAGAACGCGTTAGGGACTTCTGTTCCGATTATTATGTTGTTTCCTCTGTTGTATTTTTATTATTATTTAATAAAGAGTCCTTTGAGCCTCAACATTTATAAAAAACAAACTTGTGATGTGATAAACAACAATGATTTTACCCATAAGAAATGTAAAGGGACAAAGTTTTTTGTTAGTTTTATGTTCTATTTCATAGAGTTGAGGAATTTACTTATGGGACTAACTAAGAACATAAATAAATATATTTACTTTTTAAGTATAGTTTCATCCATTAATAAAATTATACCACTAACTCATCATTTTTTGCAAACTACGAGTATTAAAAATGACATGGTCACACCTGAAGCACTAGAATCAGCTTCTACAGAATCACATAATCCACAAAAGATAAAATATATATTTACCTTGTCTTTAGAGATTAACCAAAACAAAAATTCGTAGTACAAGATTAGATGATCCCCAAAATTGACAATACTTTAGATAAATAAATACTAATCATAATTTATAAAATTAAAACAACAATACCCAAAATTTAATAAATAACATTCAATAAACAATTGTTCATAAAATTCTTGAATATAATCTAAACTAATATTGAAACCCAAAACATAGAAGAATTTGATTACGCAGTCTTCTACATTAAATTGTATCCCTAAATTACATCGACAAATTTTAAAGTCACATACTTAAAAGTAATTAACCTAATCACATGTTCTCTATGATAGGTTAATCATTTCCATTAATAACCCAAATTTCTATAAATCCAGAATCAAAACATTGATAAAAATCAACCATATCTCCCCAAATTAAATCACATAGTATTCTATTTTCCTTAGTAATATTGTGTTCCCAATAGAGCGAACATCTTCTAAAATAAAATTTATCACTTACTCACCAAATCATTTTCCTATAAAATAAATATTCATTGGAAAATAGATAATTTCCAAAATAAACATATTATTGATCAAAAAAATACTTTAACAAAAAAGAATTAGTCACATTAACATGGTACTTCACGTAGTCCAGTGGTAGGTGACAAATCCAAATCACACACTGATTGTGTGTCCGATTCTTGTAGCTTTATACAATGTGATGGGTTGTCACACAGTCTACTTGTTGTTCTTTTAAAAAGACTATATTTTATTACATTTCCAAAATGGGATAATGTCTTCCAAACAACTATAATATAATTTCACCACCAATGTTATCTCATAACTCACATTTTCATCAAAAAAATTAATAACTTGTATTTGATTCAAATTCAAGGATCATATTAACCCAAATGGTTATTTGTAACTATATCAACTGTAGAAATGAAAATTCTTCCTAAAATAGCATTTTCACATAACAAACAACAGGGTTACGCATACATGATAAAAATCATCCAATGTAATCCCATAAAAAAGAGAATTATTACTTTTAAACATTTTACCATCCATTTATTTCCTCATAAGTTCTTCTTTGACCAAGATATTATCATATAGAGTAGGGAATTCACTCGGGTAATTCCCAGGTCCCCTATAATTACAGCAAATAAATGTAAATGGATTCATGGGATTTTTTTTTATTTTTATTCCATAGTAGTAATCATTTTTCCTAAGAAATTATTTACATTATGTCCTTCTTTCAAACTCATAAATCATTTCTTTGTTCAATGGAGACATTTTCCTAGGTGTCTCCTTCCATATTTTCTGCATGATGGAGATTGAGCTTTCTGTTCATTATGGTCTCCATGGCTGGAGCTCTTATCATTCACTGCCAATCTCTTCTTTGTGGAGTCTAGGAGTTGGGTAATATATATATTGTTGATCATATTTTTGGAAAAATGATTTAGAATTACCAAAATATCTTTAAAACTTATCATCATTCAATTTCAGTACACATTTCCACCATCATTCCCAACTTGTGCATCATGATCAATGTTACTATGACTTCCAGGGATTCCATCAATTGGAAAACACAAAAAATCATAGTTTGATTCATAAAATCATTTAGAGAATATCATAACACCTTATTTGCAATCTAAAACCCATTAAGGTTATCCAAGGTTATTTATTCTCATATTATAGTAAAATCCTTCAAATTGGTTTGTAAAGAAATTCTGAAATAGCCAAAGCATATCCTCAGGTTGTGTTATAAACAAAAGTGCAGGCCAACCCATTGTCGTTTACTTGGATACTCTTGATCATGCCCGAATGTCCTTGTAATAGTTTTCACTCATAGGTACATCTTTTAGCGAGCCACCTCTACCTTATTATATCCAGACAGGGATGTATTACTTGGAAAACCCACATTATATTTATAGTACAAAATTTTTCGGATGTTCTTCTGTACCAATCCTCAATGTCTATCATATGGGTGAGTTTTCTAATCAGAGTATTTCTAAATCTATCTTCTACGATTTCTACTATACTTCCTCTAATACCAACTATAACGCCCTCACCCAAGTTTCCTAGAATTGTGCATTATTACATAACATTGGAATGATACAAGGAATCATGTCATGAAATACTAATCAGGATAGTAGCTTTGGATGTAGTAGATACATACATATGTTTTACATTACATTATTGGATAAAAAACAACATTGGGTCCCCTTTGACCCCTCTTATATTCTGTAGCCTATTCCTACAGGTTAATCGTAATATAATTATTTACATCCTAGGAAAAATAAAACATATGAAATGGGTGAGCTCAGATGCTTAGTATGCATTACAATATAGAGGAAACATTCATAAATAAGAATAAAAATTTAATGAAATATATAAGACCATAAAAAAATCTTTTTAAACTTAAACATCATCATAAAATAGAAAATAGAATTCAAAATAATACAATTTTGTTAATCACATGGATATTCTACTGGAAAAATAATCACATGAAATATTAATATCCAATTTTATAATTATGGAATGCATAATTCCAGACTTCATAACCACATAGTTATGGCCCTCTTCCAAAACTATAAATAAGATTTTGTCCAGGCCTTGTTCCAAGACACTAGTTTTTTAAAGAGACCTATCGATGCATCGAAGAGCTATAACTAACTCCACCCTTCACATACTACGTCCAATTCATTCCTCATATGAAGAGGTTTATACATAAAATTAATGTTCTTATTAAAAATAGAATAACAAATGTCAATACTTTATCAATAAACAATTAATGGCATAAAAATAACCCATCCACAGTCAAACATATCAAAAAACCTAATTTCAATATTGAGGATTTTTAAAATAAATCAACATTGATTAAGAATAAAAACCCATAAAGTATGTTGACATTGAAGAAAATGATCAGTAAAAATCTTTGATAGAATGATCCCTTTTTCTTGAAAACATTTATATGTCACACTATTTATCAAACAAGTTGTTGCAAAGAGATTTTTCAATCAAAGTGTCACATGCCACTTTGAATCATTTAATAGAAATTATAATTTCCAATCATTTATGTCCATATAAATAAATACCTAAATCAATTTTTATAACATTAACATTAATGAGAATGATTTTGAATAATAAATCATTAAAACATTTAAACAATATTTCATTTAAAGAGCTCTTAACCAAATAATGAACGCTTGAATACAAGTAATTGAAGAATAAAATTAGTCAAAACATTATAATATCAGGAGAGTAATGGGATTCATGATATAATATATCAAATGACTATATATACACCATGTAAAAGTGGATTTGTGTACAACGACAATGAATTCTAGATGGAATGTAAATTGAGACGAAATACCATATAAAGACAGTATCCTTCGATTATGGATGAATAAATTGAGTAATTAAGTGTGAATGATACAAATACACTCAATATAATTAGATATTCAGTGTAAATCAATCAGCTTAAATTCACCCATATTCATGTAAAAACCAAACCAATCACTTGGATGTTTAACTCAGTGAATGGAAATTGAGTTAAGATTACCATTAAAAAATCATTTCAATGGAATGTGAATTTTTCAATGGTGTGATTATGTATATCAAAGATATATCCAAAGAAATGGGAGTGGAAATTATTACCTAAATAATAATTCATAATTCCACACATAATCATGGAGTAAAATAATTAATGAAGTATGTGAAAAGCCCAATTAGTGGGAATTGAAAATCGAAGTTCCTGTACTGATTTGGTAAAATATGAAACAAAAACTCCATGAAAGAATGATCATACAATGAAGATGTAAATACCCATATATTATAATATGTTATATAGATAATACAACCTTGGGCAGTACATACACAACACAAAAGTAAATAGTGGAAAATATAGCAAGAATCTCACCGGAATAAAAGTTAGATGAAAACCCCTTGCCTTGTACTTTTCCTTAGTCGAGGGTCCATTATCCTCCTGTATAATAGTTAAATAATTTTAATTAAATTTTACAATAACCACATACACTTATATGATATCATATGTAATCTTATAATATTTCATTGTTAATAATATTTTACTCGTATCATTATTCCGGGTGTAAAGTGATTTGTTTTCCTTGATTTGTTTTGTTACATAAGTCATGTTTTTTATCCATAGGATGTATTTGATTCATAAAAATAATGATATCAAGTCATTAAAAATTATTTTTAATCATCAAATAAAAATTAGTCTTCATGGGGAAATGGCATCTCATCGCATCATGGAGATGGTAAGCCATTCGTACGCACGAGCGATGATATCCTTCTTTTGATGGTGAAATCATATATAATTGGATGGTATATCATATATAAAGAATAATTAAAATTTTATATTTATTATATACATCTGCTATTCTCATTATTATACTCATCCAAATAATAATGTTTTTGAATAACAATCTTCACCACGACGTGGAGACAGTAAGTCGTACGTACGCACGTATGGTTACTTTGTAATTTATATGATGGATAGAATAACGAATATGATTGTAACATATTTATAATAATATCACAGTGTGAATAAGGTACTTGATTTATTATTTTGGTATGGAATCAACAATTAAAGAGGAAGTGAATGATGAAAAAAATGAAAGAGGGTGGTGAAATTGTTACCCCTTCTTTGGGTGTTTCCTTTTGAGTGTTTCAAAAGGGCTCTAGAGGATGGATATATCATCAAAGTAAAGACTCTAGGTTTATTTGAGTGATTTTGAGAGGATATTTGGGAATGTTTTTCAGGATTAAATGGCTTAGGAGGTGTTATTTTTAGAGAAGCGGAAGTTCCCTTTTATATGAGGGGTGAGGGCCACTTTATGAAATGTATGAAATATTATATTATAATAAAATATTTTTTGGTTTATAATTTCTCAAAAATGATAAATTTCAAGTATAATGTGGGGATGGTTCTAAAAACACTCAACAAAGAGGTTTTAGATAGGAATAGGTAACAATATTAACCTTATCTTTTAGATTTAACTCTTAGTTAAGTAGTTTGGCATTTACCTTGTCTCTTTGTATTTTTATATTATATGGTTAATAAACATACAATAACATGACAATAGAACCCAAAGAGGTTAATTATAAATATATATAATCATTTAAATGACCTTTGTTCAATAAATAGATTTTTTGGAATATTATATCAATTAATAATATTATAATTGTTTTCAAAACTCAATTATGTCAATTTTGACACTATTTAGTATATGATTTTCTGAAAGCCACAAAAAATTTATCAATTTGAAAAAAATTTATTTAATCAACAAAAACATTTCATATTATCCTAGAAAAATATTGTAATTCATCAGAAGTATAATTTACATTTATTTGGATATTAATAATATCAAATAATTTGATATTTCATTAATATGGTAATTACGGCATCATCATTGTGTTTTATACAATTTAAATTATTTTATGTCTACAAATTACAAATAAAATACCATTATGAAGGAAATATTTTCAGCTTTCTAATGAGTATTTATAACCAAATTTATCTTATGTGTAACCTGATATTGAAATTTTTTAGTTATTAAACATTGAATTCAACACTTTTAGCTCTCCATTAAATAAAATAATAATAAATGTTCTAATTTATTCCTAGTGGACCAAATGATTATATATTATTCCCAAGGTTGTTTTTTTGTAGAATTAAACTTATCCAATAGAATTAAGACATGTGTTAGGGTAATTATAATATTATTTTTACCCTTAATTACCATATTTACTTTTAACTGTGGTAAATGAAAGTCCAAAGCTACTATTCACCAACAATTATTAACATCATATTGACGAAAATTTTACATAGTGATGTTAACCGTGTCTCTATTTATTTTGAAATTAAACTCACAAAAATTGAAAAATAATGTTTTATGAAAATTTTCCCATGCCCCTAGAAGGTGGGTAAAAGGCAATAAAAAGTTCAATAAAATTTTATCTATCAATACGTATTTTAAAATGACTCCAATGAATTAAATTTAACATATATATGTATTATGTAACTATTTTGTCTTAAAATAAATAATTATTTAAAAAAATTTGGTTTTAGACTATAACGTAATGTAACACCCCGAGATTTTATGAAAAATATTCTTTTAATTTCATTAATATCTTGTGTTTTATGCTCCACCAAGATTACCTTGCACTATACGCAACACTATATTATCTTGCAGTATACGCAACACTTATCTTGGATCCTGTTACACAAAATTTTGATAATAGTTATTCTAAGCAACATTGAGTATATATATTTATATATTCAATATAAATGAAATATTTTTGGATTATTTTGTACAAAAAAATGAAGGATTATTGCACAGCACGCAACCCTGACTTGGCTTGCATTACACGCAATCGCGACCTTTCTCGATAGTGTGTGTTGTACGCAATACCGAGTTTTACTAAACGACGATATATTATTATAATATTATTATAAACTAGCCGTTATGAATAGTATTAACTAAATTTTGAATCTTATAACATTATTATTTGTCTTACACATTTTCTAAAACATTGTATAAGAACAGAATAAATTTTTCGGGTCAAATAAGTATTTTTCAAAAAAATGTAGTTTTTCCGCCTTTTGATGGAACACCCACTTTAAATCTAGTTTTTGACATGTTTATAAGTTCAATTTGACAAAATAAAATTCCTCTTTGGAATCATGAAATAAAAAATTTACTTTGGATAAATTTTTCATATTTTTCTGGTAAGTTTCATATTTTTATGAATAGTAAAAACACCCTATATTTTAATTAAAAACAAATTTTTTCATCGCAATAATTTATATGGTTAAATTATAGTATTGAATTGTTCTAAAGTATAAATTGAATATATATTTACCATTTAATATAATTCATGTCATTAGCATTGATTCAACCTTGAATTCGTAGGATAAATCAATTCAATCTTTTGCAATGTTTTAAAGAAAAATCTGTTTTCTTTCGACAACGGGATTAATTTTAATTTAATTTATGCAACTTTTTTGTATTGAATTTGGAAAAATGGATTCCATATTTGGAATCATTGGATCCAAATTATGTTAATAAGCTACTTTTTATTTTTGGGAATTATGAATAGTAACTACGGTAAATTTTATTTACCACAGTTAAAGGTAATTCGGGTATTTAAGGGTAAATATAATATTATAAAATTACCCTAACACATGTCAAAATCCAATTGGATGACTAAAAGTCGACCCATATCACCTATGTGTCGGATTATATTCTTTTAATGGACTTTTTTCCATGAAAATAATTTAATTATTATTAAAACCAAAGAATGTGACAACATGTCACTTTCTTAAATCTTATAAGTATAATAACTTTAATTTAGTGATACAATTCATGAAACTTCGAACATGAATAGTCTCCAGAAAGCTAATACATTTGTCGACATCATAAGAATTTATTTATATTTTTAGGGATTAAATAATTATCATTTATTATGACACAAAGATGATACAGGAATTTCCTTATTAATGAAATATTGACATAATTGATGTTATAAATACCCAAATAAATGTAATTTAAGACTTTTTATGAATTAAAATAATTTTATAGGTTAATATGACATGTTAGTATTGATTTAATTAACTTTTTTGTGAACTAATAATTATTTTATGATTTTCAAAAAAATCAATTACTAAATAGTGTCAAAATTGACATAAAATAGTTTTTAAAACAAATATTATATTATTAATTGTTATTTTATTCTTAAAAATCTAAGGATCGGCCAAATGACTTATATAAGGTTATATATATTAATAATAAACAACTTGGGGTTCTTTTGTATTCTTATAGTAAGTTTATTAACCTTATAGTATAAGAACACATGAAGACACGGTAAAAGTAAAATTATTTAACTTATTGTTAAATCTAAATGATAAGGTTAAAATAGGAACCTAAACTTGTATAAATTCTATTGGATGATATAATTTAGACCCATACCCACAATATCTTCTAGATAAATCAATTTTGAGCTATTTAAAACAGAATTTGACTTTATAATAAAATAATAGTTTTAGTTATTCCAAAGGTACCCCTCTCCTCCCTTATAAAAGGGCACCTCCTCCTCCCTCTTCCTCACACCAATTTGAGCCCTCAAGCTCGGACAACCCCTGCCAATATATCATCTCCACTTCCATAGAAACATCCTAGTGGTTCTGGTCTTCTTCAAAGACCTATTTTAGTATGCTAAAAGGAGGTCTCAAAGAAGCACTTCAAAGAAGAGGTAATGTCCGTTACCGATTCTTTCATCTTTATTTCTTCTTCCACTTCTTCTTATTTAGTTGTTTCATTATGAAGTAATAACATCAGTATCACTCATATACTGATATTTTATTATATGTATGAAGCAACACAATTTCACTATTTATCCATCCTATGGAAAAAGAAATCACTGCGCGTGCGTACGTACGGAATACCATCTCCACGTCGTAGTGTAATCTATTTTCCACCACCACCTTACTGGGATGGTTATAATGGTGTAGATAATGACTATATATGACTATTAAAAAGTGATATTGATTCTGAAATAGTATACATACACTCCAATACAATTCCACGATCATGTGAACGATATCATCGCCCGTGTGTACGTATGGAATACCGTCTCCACGATGTGATGCGATTCGTTCTACATGATTTTCATTACATAATGATTATATAAATGAATTGAATGAATGAATATGATATATATTACAATAATACCATTCTTTAAATGATGTATCTATAACCTAAAGATACGAATAATAATTTATTTGACAAACACGCATAAGAACAAAAAAGTAATAAACACCCGAATAACAAGTAGTAATGAAATATTACTAATAATAAGCTAAGAATATGACAATATATGATATCATAACAATAAGTATGATTCTGGAATAAGTCAATAACATTATTTAAATCATTATACAGAAGGTTTGGACACTTACGAAGCAAATCGGACCTAAGGTAAGGAAAAATATTACAATCTCATTTTATCCGACATTGTTTATACTTTGGTATTTACTAGGGTGTATTTTCTCATCCACATCCATGTTTCCTCAATATGTAATATTATTTCCATCCACCTAAAATTTTTTAAATCCAATTTTACCCTTCGGTGATTTTTTAGTAAAAGATATGAAAGGAATCTTTTGTCATTTTTCGTACGAGGTACTTTTTGACTTTTCTGACAACAGTAAGAAGAATGTTTTTTTAACTTATACGGAATGAATGGACTTTGAAAACACTATTTCCAAGAAGCTTACATTACAATTTTTAATGTTTGTTTTTAATACACTTATTTTAGTTTAAAATTTTATGACATGTTAAGAAAGGAAAATGTTTTTGAAGTAGAAAGGATATTTTCCTCAAGAATGGAGTTCAAGTGTTTTATCAAAATTATTTTCCATCTAAGATAATAATGGTTTCTGTTTCTATCCCTATTTTTTTACATTTATTTGACTATGTTGTGATGGAATTATTTTCATGAAATCATTTATCTTATATGAATTGTTTTATGATGTCACGATGTTTTAGATTCCCATTTTTATTACATGGGTTATGCTATGATGTATGGTTTATGATTTTGTGGCACACATAAGAATGGTATCATTATCAGATGGGTGGGACCTATATCTCCCTCTAATACATTGGATAAAGTCTTTATATCTCATGAGATAGACATGGCTGGAACGGTAGGTTATACTGGTTCAGTGAAACAGGACTGAAATTAGGAGTGAACTCGTTTCAGAAAGGGACTTTCTCCACTAATATAGTCTTGGCAACGAGTCTTGACTAATAAGAAATGATTCTCTAGGATTATGTGTGTATGAAACAATGTTTCATGTTTTATGATATGATTATTGGGATTACATTTAACTACTATGATTTATCTCATGTTATGAAATTATGATCTTTTTTGCAGGTTAAGATTTCCAAAAGATATGTTCTTATTAATATGATGTGATTAATATTTCTTCCGTTTACCCTTACTGAGCATTTGAGCTCACCCTTTTATGTTTTCTTTTCCCTAGGATATAAATAAAGGATTTAGGTTTAAAAAAAATAAGATCTTTATGGGAGATGTTGAAGATCTTTCACCATGATTAGAAGATTATATTCCGAGTTTCCAAAGACACTAAACTATCACGGTCCTTGTGTGTGTGTTTTTGTTATGTATTGAGTATTCTGCCAAAGTAATGTAATTTCCAGGTACATCAAGCTTAGGAAATATACAGTTGGTATCAGATGAATGGTTTAGTTAACCTTTGGAAACTAGGATGCGATAACTTCAATGAGACCCCTAGAGATATTTCTAAGGTATGTCTTGGGATGTCCCTAAGGTTAAGTATACGTATAGGTTATAGTACTAGAATTATGCTAATGATCATAGAATTAAACATAAGATGATAGATATTGACGGTACTCCCCCTTTATTATGTTGTTTTCCCTAGCATGATTTTTGCCTCTCACACTATTCTTTTTGGGTTTTAGACGATGGCTGGAACCCGAAGGAACCGTGTTGATCAATGTAATGGACAATGAAATTATTGTCCTCCTGAACAAAACAATGTTATGGGAGATGGATTGCAGAATCTTATTGCTATACTTACAAAATCTATGAATCATTCTGGACTTCCAAATGAGTAGATAAGGGAACAACATTATATTGAGTCCTTTATGAGGCAACGTCCACCTTCTTTCAGTGGGTCTTCTAATCCACTTGTTGCTGAACAATTAACCAGTACCACTAAAAAGATATTTTCAGTTCTTCAATGTTATGAACATGATAAATTCATCTTAGCAATATATCGTTTGGAAGGTGAAGCTGATCAATGGTGGAATATTATCAACAATATGAGGCAAAAAGATGAAATTGAGTCCATGGAATGGGACGAATTCAAGAACTTATTTTTCAATAAGTACTTCCCTCGTATTCTTTGAACAAAGAAGGAAAAGGAGTTTCTTGAACTAAAGCAAACGGATGATGAATCTGTTGGTATATACAAAGAGAATTTTACAAGGCTTGTATGGTATGTATCTGGATTTATCATCCAACCTGAAAGTAAAGTTGATAGATTCTTCAGTGGCTTAAAACCAAATATTTGAAGGGCATTAACTATAATAGAAATCAGCAGCTATGAAGAAATTGTGCATTGTTCTATCAAGGTAGAAATGGATGTCGGTGTTACTTATCCATCTCATAGTTTTGACAAGAAACGAAAGACGGATTTCAAGGAGAAATCTCAGAATAAAGGTGAAAAGAAGATGAATGTTTCCTTATGCTCAAATTGTGAAAAGAAGCATGGTGGAGATTGTCTTAAAGGGACAATTAAATGTTTCAAATGTGGAAAGGAAGGTCATCGTGCATTTGAATGCCGTAATGATTGTAAGAAGATGCCTAATGATGCAAACAAAGGAAGGGATACATAGAATGAACCTACTACACTTCAATGCTTCAAGTGCAAGGAAATGGGGAATTATGCTAATAAATGACCTAATCCAAGGGTTAGTGATGATCGACATGAGCAACCACTTAAGTAAATGGACAAAGGGAAGTCACATGTGATCACCATTGGTGATGTTGAATATGAAAACGATGTGGTGGAATGATTAAGTGTTTATGTAATGGGATTCCCGAATAATGTTGTATATAGTATCATGGAATATTGGAATATATATGTATTGGTCTATTGTGGTTTTCAATGGTACCGGTAACTATAGAATGTGATTGAGATATTTTTGGAAAGAAAGATGGTATGTGCATAATGAAAGGAAAACGAGAAAATGAAATGTTTGACTGTATTCATGAGCTCATGACTGATATAATTAGAAGGTTATATCATGGTTTGAGTATATAGAATTTTTGGATTTTTGAATGTGGAAAGAGTTAACCTTTGACTGCATTCATGTTTTCCCTATGGTTTAATTAATGGGTATTCATTCTTCAAGAGAATACATAATTAAGGTATTCACATGTTTGTAATTTGACCAACAAGATATAACTTATGATATATGGTGGATAAATGATGGCATTCACGTAATTTTTATGTGACATTTCAAGTAATCATTTTCTTTATACTATGATCTTTGACTGAAGTATTTTAGATAAGACTAAATATTAGAATGGATTATGTTGGACATAAGTTAGGATAGAATGTTTTTTGATATTATTGATGGGATGTTATAGTAATATAGCTTTAGAAAAAGGACAACCTGCAGGATGGGCGACAGCCCATTGCGTCGAACAAGGCTATGGGAATCGAACCCACAACTGAAGTGCGACTAGCCTTTATCGCCTACCACTGGCCTACATGAAGTCCCTGGTTAGTAGAAACGAGTTTTATTTTATTACGCGGTATGAAATATGAAGTATAAGTTCATTTTTGGAATCGTATTCGATTAACCTCACCATAGATGGACTTATGTATATTTGATAACTTTTTCTAACCTTTTATTTGAAACAAATGGAATGACCCATCATTCTATCACATGATCTATTAACACTTCATGAATAACAAATTCAACTTCATTTATTTAAGAGATGAAGTGGAAATTGTTCAAAGCACGAACAACAGTGAAATTGTACCAAAATCATGTAAGTATTTCTTTTAATTCATCAAATTTAGTGAAATGATCTTGAAAACCAAAAATGTTGTCCTAGTTCCCTTATATCCGATGAATCAAATGGTACCTTAGATCATCACAAATCAATAGCTTTGTGATTGTTGGATTTTTCATATCCATGTTCTCTACCACTCTCCATAAGAACTTGATGGTTAGATTTTTCTTCCATATCCATATTTTCAACTATGTTCTCCTACGTGGAAACCCAGTGATGAGTTAATTTGGGTAACCGTTACATTTCATACGTTAGTTTTTAAATCCATGTTTTGGTATTCCTTTTTACGATGTGGGTTTCTATTAAACAAACTTTCGAGTAGTAAACCATTTATATCCCCGACGAATTTGGAGGGCGAAATTCATTTTAAGGGGGGTAGAATGTACCACCCTGAGATTTTATGAAAAAGGTTTTTTTAATTTCATTAATTTCTTGTGTTGTATGATACACCAATATTACCTTGCGCTATACGCAACACCGTATTAGCTTGCAGTTTACGCAACACTTTTCTTGGATCGTGTTACACACAATTTTGATAATAGTTATTCTACGCAACATTGAGTATATATATATATGTATATATATTCAATGTATAAATGAAATATGGTTGGATTATGTTATAAGAAACAATGAAGGATTCTTGCACAACACGCAACCCTGACTTGGCATGCATTACACGCAATCGCGGCCTTCCTCGATAGCATGTGTTGTACGTAATACCAGGTTTTACTAAACAACGATATATTATTATAATATTATTATGAACTAGCCATTATGAATAGTATTAACTTAATTTTGAATCTTATAAAATTATTATTCATCTTACACATTTTCTAAAACATGGTATAAGAACAAAATAATTTTTTCGGGTAAATTAAGTATTTTTTAAAAAAATGCAGTTTTGCCGCCTTTTGATGGCGCACCCACTTTAAATCTAGTTTTTGACATTTTTATAAGTTCAATTTGACAAAATAAAATTAAACTATGGAATCATGAAATAAAAAATTTACTTTGGATAAATTTTTCATATTATTCTGGTAAGTTTCATATTTTGATGAATAGTAAAAACACGCAATATTTTAATTAAAAACAACTTTTTACATCGCAATAATTTATATGGATAAATTATAATATTTAATGGTTTTGAAGTATAAATAGAATATATTTTTACCATTTAATATAATGTATGTCATTATCATTGATTCTACCTTGAATTCGTCGGATAAATCAATTCAATCTTTTGCAATGTTTTAAAGAAAAACCCGTTTTCTTTCGACAATGGGATAAATTTTAATTTAATTTCGGCAACTTTTGTGTATTTAATTTGGAAAGATGGATTAAATATTTGGAATCAGTGGATCTAAATTATGTTAATAATCTACTTTTTATTTTTGAGAATTATGAATAGTAACTACGGTAAATTTTATTTACTATAGATAAAGGTAAATCGTGTAATTAAGGGTAAATATAATATTATAAAATTACCCTAAAACATGTAAAAATCCAATTGGATGACTTAAATTCGACCCATATCACCTAAGGGTCGGATTATATTCATTTAATGGACATTTATCCCTGAAAATAATTTAATTATTATTAAAACCAATGAATATGACAACATGTCACTTTCTTAAATATTATAAGTATAATAATTTTAATGTAGTGATACAATTAATGAAACATCAAACATTAATAGTATCCAGAAAGATAATACAATTATCTACATCATAGGAATTTATTTATAATTTTTAGGGATTAAATATGTATCATTTATTATGACACAAAGATGATACAGTAATTGTCTTATTAATGAAATATTTGAATAAGTGATGTTATAAATACCCAAATAAATGTAATTTAAGACTTTTTATGAATTAAACTAATTTTATAGGTTAATATGTCATGTTATTATTGATTTAATTAACTTTATTCGAACTAATCATTCTGTTATGATTTTCACAAAAATCAATTACTAAATAGTGTCAAAATGGACATAAAATAGTTTTTAAAACAAATATTATATTATTAATTGTTATTTTATTCCTAAAAATATAAGGTTCGGTAAAATGACTTATATAAGGTTATATATATTAATAATAAACAACTTGGGGTTCTTTTGGCTTCTTATATTATGTTTATTAACCTTATAGTATAAGAACAGAAGAAGACACGGTAAAAGTAAAATTATTTAACTTAATGGTAAATCTAAATTATAAGGTTAAAATAGGAACCTAAACTTGTCTAAATTATATTAGATGAGAAAAGTTCGACCCATACCTACCTTAGATTCGAAATAAATAAATTTGGAGATATTTAAAACCGAATTTGACTTTATAATAATATAATAGTTTTAGTTATTCCAAAGGTACCCCTCTCCTCGCTTATAAAAGGAAACCTCCTCCTCCCTCTTTCTCACACAACATTGAGCCTTAAATCTCATCCAAACCCTGAAAATTTATCCTCTCCACTTCCCTAGAAACATCCTAGAGGTTCTGGTCTTCTTCAAAGACCTATTTTAGTACCCTAAAAGGAGGTCTCAAAGAAGCACTTCAAAGAAGAGGTAATGTCTGTTACCGATTCTTTCATCTTTATTTATTCTTCCACTTATTCTTCTTTAGTTGTTTCATTATGAAGTAATAACATCAGTATCACTCATATACTTATATTTTATTATAAGTATGAAACAACCCTATTTCACCATCTATCCATCCTACGGAAAAAAAATCACCGCGTGTGCGTACGTACAGAATACCGTCTCCACGCCGTGGTGTAATCTATTTTCCACCACCACCATATTTTAATGGGTATAATGGTGTAAATAATGACAATATATGACTATTAAAAAGTTATATTGATTCTGAAATAGTCTACATACACTCCAATACAATTTCACGATCATGGGAACGATATCATCGCTCATGTGTACGTACGGAATACCGTCTCCACGATGTGATGCGATTCGTTCTACATGATCTTCATTGCATAATGATTATATAAATGAATTGAATGAATGAATATGATATATATTACAATAATAATATTCTGTAAATGTGGTATCTATAACCTAAGGAGAAGAATATTAATTTATTCGACAAACACCCATAAGAAGAAAAAACTAATAAACACCTGAATAACAAGTAGTAATGAAATATTAATAATAATAAGATATTAATATAACCATATATAATATAATAACAATAATTATGATTATGGAATAAGTCAATATCATTATATAAATCATTATACTGGAGGTTTGGACACTTACGAAGCAAATCAGACATAAGGTAAGGGAAAATATCACAATCTCATTTTATCCGAGATTGTTTATACTTTGGTATTTACTGGGGTGTATTTTATCATCCACATCCATGTTTCCTCAATATGTAATATTATTTCCATCCACCTACAATTGTATAAATCCAATTTTACCCTTTGGTGAGTTTTTAGTAAACGATAAGAAAGAAATCTTTTGTCGTTTTTTGTATGAGGTACTTTTTGACTTTTCCAAAATAAGTACGAAGAATATTTTTTTAACTTATACAGAATGAATGGACATTTTAAAAATTATTTACAAGAACCTTACTTTACATGTTTTCAAGTTTTTTTAATCAACTTCTTTTAGTTTAAAATTTAATTCCATGTTAAGAATGGAAAATGTTTTTGAAGTAGAAAGGATATTTTCCTCAAGAATGGAGTTCAAGTGTTTTATCAAAATTATTTTCCATCTAAGATAATAAAGGGTTCTGTTTCTATCCCTATGATTTTACATTTATTTGACTATGTTGTGAGGGAATTGTTTTTATTAATTCCTTTATCTTATATGAATTTTTTTATGATGTCATGATGTTTACGATTCCCATTTTTATTACATGGGTTATGCTATGATGTAAGGTTTATGATTTTGTGGCACACATAATAATGGTATCATTTTGAGATGGGTGGGACCGATATCTCTCTCCAATACATTGGGTAAAGATTTTATATCTCATGAGATAGACATGGCTGGAACGGTAGGTTATACCGGTTCAGTGAAACAGGACTGAAACGAGGAGTGAACTCGGTTCAGAAAGGGACTTTGTCCACTAAGATTGTCTTGGAAGTGAGTCTTGACTAATAAGAAATTATTCTCTATGATTATGTGTGTAATCCACAAAGTTTCATGTTTTATGTTATGATTTTTGGGATAACATTTCACTACTATGATTTATCCCATGTTATGAAATTATGACCTCTTTTGCAGGTTAAGATTTCCAAAAGATATGTTCTTATGAATATGACGTGATTGATATTTCTTTTGTTTACCCTTACTGAGCATTTTAGCTCACCCTTTTATGTTTTCATTTCCCCAGTATATAAAGAAAGGATTTAGTTTTAAAAAAAAAGAAGATCTTTATGGGAGATGTTGAAGATCTTTCACCAAGATTAGAAGATTATATTCCAAGTTTCAAAAGACACTAAACTATTACAGTCCTTGTGTGTGTGTTTTTTTATGTATTAAGTATTCCTAAAAAGTAATGTAATGTCCATGTACGTCAAGCTTAGGGTCTCTACACATAATGTTTTCATTATTTATAAAAAATTGAATGTTTTTAGAAAACACCAAAAATTCACATTATGATAATTTTGATAATCCGGATTCTAAAATTAATTCTATTTTACCAAATTAAAAACACATATTTTTAAATAAAAAATTTAAAATTAATTCTTTTTGTCAAAACCAAAAATAAGTTTTTTAAAAATAAAAACTATCAAAATATTTACATGTGTTTATGTCCAATTTATACTTGAAATTAATTACAATGACCTTAAAATCATTAAATAATAAAAGTACCATTTAATAGTACATCCAAACCATTAAAATGTATAATTTTACACTAGAAATTATTTCGATTAAAAATGTTCATTCTAATTAAAATTCATTATTTTTCAGTATTCATCGAAATATAAAAGTTATCAAAAAATTACCAACAATGTTTCCAAAATAAATTTTAATGTCACAATTGAAATGAATAATTTAATTTTAATAAATTTAATATATAAAACTGTCAAATATTGGTTTAAAAATTTGGTTCCATTAAAAGGTTGTAAAATTGCATTATTTTCAAAAAAACTTTTTTATCAGAAAAAATGATTTTGTTCTTATATTATGTCTATGAAATACATAATATGGATTCTAAAATTATATGGAGTATTTAAAATTCAAAATTTAGTTAATACTAATCATAACAACTTTGTAAATAGCTAGTTTGTTAAGTTGTGGTGCACTCGAACTCGATGTTTCGTGTAGCGCAATCTATTGAATTAAATTAATGAAAATAAATTACTTTGGAATCCTCGGGTGTTACACTTCACCTATATCTAGAGCATGTGTAGAGCCTCTTCCACAAGAAATATATAGAATGATCTGACAAAATCCTCGAAGAATCTCAATATGGTTGTAAGAATGATAATCCATATGGTCTATATGACACAGAAGTATAAAATTCCACTTCATACTAAACCGTTGTAATATAATTGAGCTTCTAGTGTAAATAATTTTTCGAACAATTCCTTGACAAGAAACCTCAAAGATATGCTTCCTATTACTGGAATAACTACTACCCTATCTCAGCCTTGACCCAATGATCCCATAACTATCACCTTCTATCATGTTTCAATCAGAAATTACGGCATGATTCATGATCATATAAAAGAGAGGTAGGAAAAATACATTCACCAGAACACATGTGGCTTAACTGAGCCAATCCATTATTTTTCTATCAGATGATAGCTCATAACCAACTAGATATAGGGCCAAATGATGAAAAACTATAAAATGATACGAATTGTCCATGAATGAAATTTATCCCTTGTATTGTTGCATAAAACCTGTATCTTAGTTATCTGTTATTTTTTTATGAATGAAGTAGTCATAAAAGATGTTCAGGAAGTAAGAACAAAACATTACCTAATAATAACTATCATGGGTAAACAAATCCCACCTATTCTTGGTAGAATCACAGAATATGTATGATGAAATAATAATCCTTTTCTCTGGTGGAATCGTTATATGCTCAAAGATTAATAGAGTGTCCTTCATCCAAGAATCAACATCCAGTAGAATGTAAACCCCCTAAAAATATGGGACGATTATTCTTTTAGAACTCAAATTTCAGATCATCCATAGTAGTTATTGGTCATGGAGAACCCTTTATAGACTGAAACATGTGTTGAAAACGACCTCTAATTAAAGAATCACTACCCAATTCAGGTATAATATGTAGTGAATCATGTTTAACTCTTGGAGGTATGACTATTGGATCAAGGCCCACCATATAAATAGTGTGGTAGATTCCACCTTCCCAGCACATGAATATATAATGGTTTAATGCTGATAGAGGAATCAAAAACCATAGAAGATAATAATGTCTACTCAATAACCAACGTACTACCCCAACTACCCACTAATAAGGATAGGGTATTGGAAAATATATAGGATTAAATTATAGTTTTTTCATTTGATAAATGGGCAACTATTCCTTATCACTTCATTTAGAGGGAAAAAAAATTCAATTTCTAGTACATTTATTTGATTAAAATTTTTATTATCTTATATACATATATTAATGTATGATTATAATTGATCTATATCTCCATTGAATAATGGTACATACACCATGTATCTGAAAAGCCATATAGATTTAGTTTCTATATGACCCTATCTACATTTGATCATATAATTTAATGGATCATATATGTTGGCTGGCATTGTTAATGAACCCATTTTGATCCATGAAAAACCATAAACCACTTGAATTGGAAGTGGTGATCACTAAATCTCGCATGAAGAGCATCTCATATAACGTGACGTACAAGTTTTTAATGGATCAAATTATCTATTTAATGTGACACCATTATCCTATGCCTGAAAAAAATATTTATATTGATTCTTCCACATTAAATCAATGATTCCCTTCCATGTAGTAAAATTTTATCTGCATTGACAGAAATATAACAAAAATAGATCACTTATTTTTAACAGGAAACATAAGACATGATATTCTGCAATATTTCCTGACATATGTGTGGAATGTGAATTTTATGTTACTATAATAATTATTTTAATAGTGATCCTTTCCATAATCTAATTAGTCCAAGATAAAATTTCAAATAATCACATTAATAATCATAATTCTTCTGCATCACCTATCCATGAATTTATATAATCTATAAAAGATAACATAAGGAATAATAAATTTTATTTCATGATACATGGTATTTACCCCAAGCATGGGATAGCTATGCCCAAGCATGGATTATAATAGATTAGTATTAATTACCCATCTTGTGTATATTGTATCAAAATAGTAACAAATTAAAAAAATCCTTTGAAACCACTTTGTGACATATCGACCTGTATGCCACTAAACAATTTCTCTAAGCCGAAGGGCCACATGTCCTTAAGCCCGACTCTTGGTGCTCCAAAGTCTTTAGACTTTTAGCTGTGGAATATGATATATAAATTGGGAGATGATCCCTTCAATTTATACAGGATCACAATAGATAATTAATAATGGAATATTTGAAGAAGAATATGAAAACATAGGGAACAATGGAAACAAACCCCATAACAATAAGTCTAGTAATCCATTGTAGTGGAATCATGGTATAAACTAACTATATGGAGATAATAAAAATATATAGGTATATAATCACAATCAAAATATAATAATAATATATTTCATGTCATTACAAAACTAGAAAATATGTCTGTATGGATGTTGGAAATGTATACTATACAAAATAATAAAACTTATGCCACAAAACATTCTAGAATTTTAGCATTGGATTGACCATATTATACCAAGATCCATGCTGATGAAATCAATCAATAAAAAGTTTCCATATTGGTATTATTCCCCTTATCAACAACTGCATATGTATAAATTTTGGATTGCCAATGGTGGCCTAGATAGGGTGTCAGATAAATCTCAATAGTGCACCACCAAAAGAATTTATACCATCTATTCAATAAATATAAACAATAAATTTTTGTATGTATATAAAAATGTAAATCAATTCTATAATGATAATCATTATATTCTTCTTCCTAGATGGGTAATATATCTAAATAGATTATCATATAGTTAATTCAGTTAAGTTCATATTATATAAATATGTTACATGAGGTATACCAATACATAAAAAATAACATGTTAATAATAATAGAGGATATGATGTATAATAAGGAATATTGTAACAATGACAGTAATGATAGGGGATCCATCGTTATAACCATGGAATCCATTATCTCAAGGGTCAATCCATCTCAATAATAACATGAAACCTACCTATAATCAGTTTGAGTGTAATCCAAGGGGAATCAACCAAGGTATTCCACTTTTAATAGGTCATACAGAGTGCATGGATAATGTACAAGGTAACACGAGATATGAATGACTAGGACGAATGGGGTAAATCCATGGATCCTTATCTCCAAATACATCAAGTTGGATATAATGATTTTATCAAATGAATCAAAATATCTGAATGATAGTGAAGGATCCTATGAAATCTTGTCACGAATCTGATAGTTCAAATGTTCCAGGATACAATGTTGTTTTGTGTCATGGAAATTGACTGTGTTATTTGGAATGTTGTCCTCAGAGTGCTCAAGGAATTCCCACTATAATCCAATGTGGGATCATGTCTAGACATTCATTTAAATATGAAAAGTACTAATTGGAATATGCATCTTATATATAATTCATTTTTAAATTTAGGCCATGTAATACTCCATAATTTTAATAAGTCCATTGGTTCAGTGATTTACATTCTATACAATGTGGAAGGCATAAACAAGACATGAAAAATTTTAATTTATTAATTACTTAATCACTAGTTATCTTCATAACATTACATTTTCATATGCATGACATGGTGGGCTAAGGACATGTTGCCAAGGTCAATTCCAAAATAACATTTAATAAGGACAATAAATATCTATAAATATATTTTCCAGTTAAAATTTAATTTTTTTTTTAATTAATTGGAATTCAAAACATTTTAGGGTCAAGTGAATATATATATATATATATATATATATATGAGATAGTCAATTAGAAATTAAGGATCCATTGATTATATAAGAAAATATTCTATAGATGGGTCATTGATAAAAAAACTCAAATAGTGGTCTAGTCAGTCAAAAAACATTATTTAGGGCATAATAAATAGAATACCCTATATGGGTTATAATTCGTTTAGATTCTCTCAATTATCTTTTATTTTTTGTTGAATGATGTAGTCATAGAAGATGGTCAGGAAGTCAGTACAAAACATGACCTAATAATAACTATCATGGGTAAACAAATCCCACCTATTCTTGGTAGAATCACACAATATGTATGATGAAATAATAATCCTCTTCTCTGGAGGAATCTTTATATTCTCAAAGATAGATATAGTGACCTTCGTCCGAGAATCAACATTTAGTAAAATGTAAACCCCCTAAAAATATGGGAGGATTTTTATTTGAGGACTCAAATGTCAGATCATCCATAGTAGTTATTGGTCATGGAGAACCCCTGATAGACTGAAACATGTGTTGAAAACGACCTCAAATTAAAGCATCACTACCAAATTCAGGTATAATATGTAGTGAATCATGTTTAACTCTTGGTGTTATGACTAGTGGGTCAAGGCCCACCATATAAATAGTTTGGTAATTTCCAAATTCCCAGCACATGAATCGAGGATGTCATAGATGAATATATCTAAAAATTCAATGAATTCAAATAATATCATGGTATAATACTGATAGAGGAATAAAAAACATAAGAAGATAATAATGTCTACTCAATAACCAATGTACTACCCAAACTACCCACTAATTAAGATAGGGTATTGGTAAATATTTAGGATTAAATTATTGTTTTTCCAATTGATAAATGGTCAAGAATTACTTATCACATCATTTAGTGGGAGGAAAATTCATTTTCTAGGAAATTTATTTGATTAAAAGTTCTTATTATCTTATACAGATATATTAATGTTTGACTAAAATTGATCTCTATTGCCATTGAATAATGGTACATACACCATATATCTGAAAATCCACATAGATTTAGTTTCTATATGACCTTGTCTACATTTGATCATATAATTTAATGGATCATATATGCTGGCTTGCAATTTTAATGAACCCATTTTGATCCATGCGGAACCATAAACATCTTGAATTGAATGTGGTGATCACTAAATCTCACCTGAAGAGCATCTCATATAACCTGACATATATGTCTTTAATGTTGGAAATTATCTATTTAATGTGACACCATTATCCTATGCATGAAAAAACTATTTATATTGATTATGCCACATTAAATAAACGATTCAGTTCCATGTAGCAAAATGTTATCTTCACTGACAGAAATATATAAAAAAATAGATCACTTATTTTTAACAGGAAACATATGATATGAGATTCCGCAATATTTCATGAAATATGTGTGGAATTTGAATTTTATGTTACTATAATGATTATTGTAATAGTGATCCTTTCCATCATCTTATTAGTCCAAGATAAAATTTCAAATAATCACATCAACAATCAAAATTCATCTCCATCGCCTATCCATGAATTTATATAATCTATAATAGATAACATAAGAAATAATAAATTTTATTTCATGATACATGGTATTTACCCCAAGCATGGGATAGATATGCCCAAGCATGGATTATAATAGATTAGTATGCATTACCAATCTTGTGTATGTTGTATCAAAATAGTAAAAAATAAAAAGAATCATTTGAAACCACTTTGTGACATCTCGACATGTAAGCCACTAAACAAGTTCTCTAAGCCGATGGGCCACATGTCCTCAAGCCAGACTCTTGGTGCTCCAAATTCATTTTACTTGTAGCTTTGGAATATGATATATCAATTGGGAGATGATCCCCTCAATTTATACTGGAGCACAATGGATAATTAATTATTTAATATTTGAAGAAGAATATGAAAACAGAGGGAACAACAGATACACACCCCATAACAATAAGTCTAGTAACCCATTGTAGTGGAAGCGTGTTATAAACTAACTAGAAGTAGATAATAAAAATATCTAGATATAGAATCACAATCAAAATATAATAATAATATATTTCATGTCATTAAAAAACTAGAAAATATGTCTGTATGGATGTTGGAAATATATACTATACAAAATAATAAAAATTATGCCAAAAAACATTCTAGAATTTTATCACTGGAATGATGATGTTCTACCAAGATCCATGCTTATGAAATCAATCAATAATAAGTTTCCATATTAGTATTATTCCACTTATCAACAACTGCATATGTATAAATTTTGGGTTACCAATGGTGGCCTAGATAGGGTGTCAGATAAATCTCAATAGTGCTCCACTAAAAGAATTTATACCATATATTCAATAAATATAAACAATAAATATTTGCAAGTATATAAAAATATAAATCAATTCTATAATGACAATCATTATATTATTCTTCCTCAACAGGTAATATATCTAAATAGATTATCATATAGTTAGTTCAATTAAGTTCATCTTATATAAATATTTTACATGAGGTATACCAATACATAAAAAATAACATGTTAATAATAATAGAGGATATGAGGTATAATAAGGAATATTGTAACAATGAGAGTAATGATAGTGGATCCATGGTTATAACCCTGGAATCCATTATCTCAAGGGTTAATCCTTCTCAATAATAACATGAAACGTACCTATAAGCGGTTTTTGTGTAATCCAAGGGGAATCAACCATGGTATTGCACTTTTAAAAGGTCATAAATAGTACATGGATAATGTACAATGTAATACGAGATAAGAATGACTAGGCCGAATGGGGTAAATCCATGGATCCATATCTCCAAATACATCAAGTTGGGTAGAATGATTTTATCCAATGAATCAAAATATCTGAATGATAGTGAAGGATCCTATGAAATCATGCCAAGAATCTGATAGTTGATATGTCCCATGATCCGATGTTGGATGGTCTAAAGGAAATTGATTGTGTTATTTGGAATGTTGTCCTCAAAGTGCTCAAGGAATTCCTAGTATAATCCAAGGTGGGATCATGTATAGCCACTCATTTAAATATGAAATGTACCAAATTCAATATGCATCATATATATAATTTATTATTAAATTTTGGCCTTGTAATACTCCGGAATTTTAATAAGTCCATTGGTTCAGTGCATTACCTTCTATACAATGTAGAAAGGATAAACAGGACATGAAAATATTTAATTTATTAATTAATTAATCACTTGTTATCATCATAACATTACATTTTCATATGCATGACATGGTGGGTTAAGGACATACTGCCAATGTCAATTCCAAAATAACATTTAATAAGGAAAATAGATATATATGAATATATTTTCTAGGTAAAATTTAAAAAATTATTTAATTAATTAGAATACAAAACATTTTAGGTTCAAGTGAATATATATATATATATGATATAGTCAATTAGAAATTAAGGATCCATTTATTATATTAGAAAATATTCTTTAGATGGGTCATTGATAAAAAAACTCAAACAATGGTGTAGTCAGTCAAAAAACGTTATTTAGGGAATAATAAATAGAATTCCCTATATGGGTTATAATTCGTTGAGATTCTATCACATAATAACATAATGAAACATTATAAACATGGATCTTGAATACAAGCATAATTATTCTTATCCTATAATATTAATTTAATATGTAATTATAGATTAAATTGACATGAAAAAATGAAAGAATTTTAAAAAATAGAGATACTTGAGGGATTATTCTTTAAGTTTGAACCTCAAGGTTATAAAAATATCCTAGTCTAGTATCAACCATTAATTTTTCATGTATTGGGAGAAAACAGATGAATGGACAAATGACCCGAAAATGGGTTGTTGGATCTGGAACCAATATAGTGAGAAATCGTTAATGTTAAATTCTAAAATTAGATATTGGATGAATTATATTTCATGGATTAATAAATAGATATGGATAGTGTTTTGATCATAAATAGGAAGAATAATTTGAATCAAAATAATTGAAGGGGGTTTGGGTGCTCCAACATAATGAAAGAATACTACAGGATACTGGAAGTGGGAGAATCATGATATGGGAAATGATTAATTTGATTTAGGTGATAATTTGATATTTCATCCATGAAAAAGTGGGTCACATAGTGTGGCTGCATGTTTATTAAAATTTTTGGTCAATAGAATGCATAAAATGTCCTTAAGGGGGGAACCCTCATAGTTAGGATGCACTGTCTACGAAACTGTGTGCCAAATATGTTTTATGGATCTATTAAAAATTATAAACCAACTATACCGGAGTGCACCCATGGATGTATAATTTTCTAATATGGTTTCATCTCATGAATCCAATTTTCCATCCCTCGTATTGTTATAGAAACAAAGCTGACTAGCTTGAATGGTTTATAAAAACTACAAAACTTAGTCCTTTTCACCATCGTTGGGGGTTTTGAGATCTGAAAAATCCTAGGACACCCCCCAAAACTATGGTGATCTCATTATGTATCCATATATGGCCCAATTAAGAAATTCTCCTAACATTTAAATGATCGATATCTATTAGATATATCACGTTCTTATATGGATAAATCAAAGAATGGAATCAGATGCATCGTCATATAGAATGATTATTTGGTAGCTTATTCTTCTTGTAAAATAACATTCCATGAAAACATATAATCCAAATCATGATTCAGATTTATATTAGGTAATTAGAACATTAATAACATTTATGATTTATCTTTGTCAAAAATTGTGTGAAAATACACAGATTAGAAAAGTAAAATGTATAAATTCACTAAAAAATAGTGGAATTTGAGCCATAGAAGATGGTAGAAGTTGATTAAGAGTATAACTACCCAATAAACTATGATCATCAGAAAGAGAATAAGGTGTTAGATGGTATTAGTACAAATTTTCATGCAATATTATCTATTATGTGGATTACAAACGTTCTAGTATTTCTATATTTTAAAAGGATGGATCTAGAAATCATAAATAATTGTGTGAAATCATATATTTATCAAATGATTCATCAAACATCTATCCTACTGAAGATTAAAGATTAAGTGTAGGAATATGTAGAATTAAAAAATAATTTGATAAATGTTGATGTGTTTTACAATGGTTATGATTAAATAATAATTTATAATAATCTATAACCACTACATGAATGTTTTAAACTACTATTTTTTACACACATCCTCCATACATAAAATGATTCCTCGTAGTTTTTAATTTCGAATTTGTAAATTTCTATTTTGGTCGATATTTTATTTACAAAAAAAATTAAAAAGTTAAAATGTTGTTATAAGGATTTTTCTTTAATAAGTGTATTATATTGTTTATGAAAATCATCATGAACCCCTCCCCTAGCCCACTCGAAACACTCTCATACATTTCTTCACCTCAACACAACTAGAACCTACTAAAACCATCTTAGCCATAGCCTCCCCCAAAACATTTTTAAATGTTGTTCTAAGACTATTGAACCTTACATGGACTCCCCTCTTCACCGATAAACAAAAAAAACCTCTTGGACTTCCTTTCCCAAGCCCCTCCCTCAAATGATACCCCTACATGGATGGAAATAATGAATTTGAGATAATGACGCCTGAGTCCCACCTCCAATAGGCCACAGGATGGCAAATAGCACCAACAGTGTACAAATATCAAAATATGGGAGGAAATAATCATTATATGAAAAATGATAGGGAGATAAAATGATTCATCCACAACAACTCGAAGACATATATATTAGAAATAATTCCAAAAACTATCCAACATGCATTAAAAATTTATAACTGGTACAAAAATGTAAAGTATCCAAAGTAAATACCCAAAACTAAGCTAAATTAGTGACATAAAACCCACCTCAATGACTGAGCTACTAACAACTAGTGTAGTACAAATAGTCATTCTAGAATCTGAAAATTGGTAATATATAAGAATAGTGATAAATGAAGTATACTCAGAAAGAAATAAAATATCTATCATGAATATATCAAAGAATAATGCTAATGCCCCCATGAGGAAACAGTATAACAAAACATCACTAAAACTGGTATACAAATAAAACCCATACACACCTAGGTACAGTCTCAATATATATCACATCATGTAATAGAATATGTTTTAAAGAAGATGGATGATAGGGATCTTTACCATCATTTCCCACTGGTATGCCTCTATCACCCGACATCGTTGTTCCAAGAGCTCTTATATGTTCTATATACCATATCACATCCTTCCCACACACACATGGGCCTCAAAACACCTCCCTCGTGCTCACAACTATGACTCACAAAACATAAAATCACATATCATCTTGAAGAATCCATTTAAAAAACATCACAACTCATCCGTAAGTGACCTGAGAAAATAAAACCTCACGCACAAACACCAATGATATCTCATCACTCCTGAAGACACCTAGGCCACAAAACACCTCACCCCCAAACACCTAGGTAATCAAAACAACCATCTAAAGTAGTCGTATACCTCCTTCTATATAAGACTATTCCATATATAACTCACCTTAAAGAGAGAGTGAATATAAGATGATTCCAAGACATCTGTACTCCACACTAGATGTTAGGGAATGCTCCCCCATAGGACTATATGTGTGTTCGGAATATAATTCTCAACATGGGTGGGCATGTATATAAATCACAATAATATACAAATATATATAGAATATCAAACACATTGGCACAAAATATGGGATTACAAGAACCATAACCACCATAAAACACTATCACTTTTGTTACAACCTCTAAATACACTTATTAGCACATATACCCATCATTACAGATGTTGGAGAGAACTGATGAATTTTAGTGGCTTCACAGTACCTATACATTAAACACATTTTCATTTAATTTTTTCTTGTCAAACATATTTAATCAAAAAACATTCATTTAATATTTCTTTAACAACATTAATCTCATTTACCAAGACAACCTATGTACCTATAAGAATTATTGAACAATTATTCATTTATTTCTTCTCTACCCATGATAAAATATGGTAAAAAAACATTATGAATAATAGTAAATGACATTAATGAGGTGAAGAACATAGAAAAATTGACACACATTACATTAACGGAACATCATACCATGGAATATTGAAATAATGTACTACTTAATGAATGTTATTATTGGAGAAGATTATGAAAATTATCCACTAAAAAACTACATTCCTTCTTAAAACACATATTCCATGAAAATACTTTTAAAAAAACCAACCCACCAACTCATAACCACATCTAAAAACATATAATAGCACAACCATATTCTTCTTACCTACTTCCTAATCAAATAACACCCATCAAAACCACACATTATAATCACATTTCATTCACTTCCCCCATACACAAAAGACATTAAAATTCCACACATCACATTACCCCATGTACCAGAGTAAAAACACATCTTTAGATTTAATAATTCATGCAATATTTAATTACTCTAGTATATTTTTTGGTTCTATAAAAACTATTTAATCATGTGGAATCCATTTATTAGTTCAATATATGCGTTTAACAAATTTTTATATATAATAATTCAATAAGAATCCAAAAAACATGAAATAACAGCCATCTCTTTCTGTAAATAAGTACCCTAAATGTACAAGATTATTAGTGGGTCGTTATCCTATACAAATCATAAGAGGTTAAAAAACCAAAGATACATAAATATCTAGCAACACTTTTCAATATCCCCTATATATTGATTTGTAAAAGAATTTAATTATCATTATTTATTTGAAACCAACTATCTTCACAAGAATAAAAATAAATATACTCATGCCACATGATTCAAAATTTTAATGGATGAAGGAGACACCAATAGGGAATAAGAATGATAGATACTTCCTGGTTTCTCAAAAAATAGTGGTGTGCCTATAGAAGGCGACTCTATCGGAAATCACGATCCAAACTCCAAATATCTATTCAATGAGAAAACCATTGAGGATAGTATGGATTAATAGAAAAGAGATAGTATGGGTAATGTGTAAGATATATCAACAATTGGATAATCATTTCTGATTTAATAGAAACTAGATACATTTTAATATTTCCATAAAAGATAGATCTGAGCCAGACTACACTGTTTGACAAGTTTAAAGCCACCAGAACCTTATGAAAATTAACACATAATTTATCAACATTGAATATATATCATAGAATATTAAATTTTCCCATAAATGTTTTTTACATAATAGAAGAACATAAAAAAGAAAAAAATTGGAAAACTGGAATCACAAATCATGAGGCACCACTAGAGAGACACTGTCAGATGAGCCACTCTTGGACGTGACAACATTAGAGAGACACCGCTAGATGAGGTACCACCATAAGAGTTAACACTAATGATGTTACACTAAATTAGGGACCACCAAATGATTAAATATGAGGATAAACCACCCACCACCTTCAGTGATACACCCATAGGTGAGACCCCACTAGAAGAGGCATCATTTGGATGAAATATCTGCAAATGCTAGCGAGTCACATCCTAATACGACACCACTATTCAAGACATCACAAGATAAGATGCTTCTTTGGTGACCTAATATTAGGATTGAGGCACCACAAGATATGACACCACTGGGTGTGTGATCGTTAGGGCAAGACACCCCTATGGATCCACCACCAGGGTGACATGCCGCCAATAAGCTACTACCATAGAGATACACATCCAGGGTCACACAATTCCATGGTGATACATGGTCGGCATGTGACAAACCCATCACGAGACACAGTTGATGAAAAAATCCCCCAACAAAAGACAATGTTTTCATGAGACACTATTGGATGATACATCACTAGAAAATATAGAAAAATATTAATTTTTACCAATTGTTTAAAAGAGTCACCATGACATCCCAGTACCACTCAAAAACCCAAATTCTACCTATAAATAGACTATAATGGTCTAGTACATTACATGAGATTCCATGTAAACAATTATTTCACTCAATAATTAAAAAATTCATGAAGGAAAGGAGAGTAAGGATCTGAACAACCAACTCCAATGATACCTCTCAAGTATCTCATCACAATCGAAACACTACTATCAAGAAACACATCAACGTTCAATGATAAACAACATTGTGTTGTTTGAAACATGGTGTGTAAACCTCTACAAAAATGAAACCCCTATTGAAAATTGATAAGTAGGCCTTTTCATCATGGTTTTTGACACATTAACCCAAATTACCCCAAAATCCATTTTTGATAAGTATAAAGCACCACACCATTTGAACACACTAATTAGGGAATTCCGTCATTTATGTCAATGTAATATCCCCACTGGGTGGAATTGAATCTCAGGTATTAATTTAATTGCTTCACATTTCAAATGTATCGACTATGAATCTGGTCCTCCATATTTTCATATGTCCGGACATTATCAAACATCACAAACCACTGAAAATACATTTTATAGTAAAAAATTTTCAAACATAATGTCAAGAAGAAAAAAATTATAAATTAAAAAACTCAAAATGACTATGTTTAGTGGAAACACATTTATGTATCTCAATCCCAAGTAATCTCCTTCTAGAAACCATGCCTCCACAACAAACGAACCAAAGGAATGGTTTGTCCATGAAGCACCTTCCCTCATCAATCCCAGATATCTACTAGCCACTACAAAAATGTTTTATCACCATTAATATCTATACCTCTATAGTCGATTACATGGGAGTAATCCTAATTAAACAGAAGAGGATCAGATATGTGAAATACATCGTGTATCCTCTCTAAACATATTGGAGGTGCATGCTAATACACCAACTTTTTTAACGCACCCAAAAACCTAAAAAAGCTGAATGAAACTAGAGAGAAAGCTTACCCCGTACGCCAAACCTCTAAAACCTAAATATAATATAATTCATGAAAAAAATATGGTCCCCAATTTCAGTCTACAATGGACTACATCTGTGATTGGCATAATACTTCTATTGATAATACACTTCTTTCCTCCTCTGGAAAATAATATAAACATTCACTATCATGCTATACACCAAATTGGGAAAACGAATTGTTGCCTTTTAACATCTATATAGCACAGTGGAGAATGAAACATTTTCTCGTACAAAGCCTTAAATGGAGCCATGATAATGTAAAAGTGACATATATTAATATATGATAACTATAACAATGGTATGTGTTATACCACATATCCATGAAAGTGTGAGACGCATACGTGTAACATATCCTCAAATATTTGGGTAGTCTATTTTGTTTTCCCATTTGTCTATGGTTGGATAAATGTTCTGAGACATAACAACAATCCAAAATCAAACTATGAAACCCTCCCAAATCATGAGGTAATGAATATGTCTGGATCCATGAAAATGGTATTAAGAACAACATGCACCCACACTACTTCATCCATGTACTTCCTAGCCAAATAATCCACCATGTTTGACACCTTGATCCCTAGGAAGAGTGAAAATTTCGTCAATTGACACACAATAACTCATATAGAATCACAAAATAACCGAGTTATGGGTATAACTATTATGAGATCCACCAATAATTCATATCATTTCAACATGGGACATCATAGGGGTGAAATAAACCACAAGGAACACGTTGCTCAAACATTACTTGTAGAACACCTTTCTCTTTTCCACAGACTCTCCCACTTCTTTATTCCTATTGGGCCACCAGAACTAAGCCTTATGTCATGTTACATATTATAAATTCCTCTTTGTACCACCATATGTGAGTTATTAAACTCAGTAATTAATTCAGCATGCATCTCATGTAGAATAAACAATTTTTCATGAAAAAACATCTAGTTCTGGCAATCATCTAACCATCCCATTGGACCATCTCCATTGAAAACCTGATCGCACAACAACTAGGCCTCCATGTATACCCATTAAGACTCCTCCACCCACAACATACGATAATATTTCCCCATTCTTATAAACAAATATATTGTATCACTATCTATGATGACATCTAAGTGAATGGCTTCCTACTCCCCCATTAATCACCACGAATCTGCAGATTAATGAACAATGTCATTGTATGACATTATTCTTAATGAATAGGCCATGAAGTTCCTTTTTTGAGGTGTAAATTGTCATGACCCGTCCTCAGGGCTCGTGCCGTGACAACCCCAAGCCCGCCTTCCATAGGTCAGGGGCTGGCGACTAGAACCAAGGCATAAATCTTGAAAAAAGGGAAGGCATTGCCTTTGTAAAGTAAACCACAAACACCACATAGCAAGCATGCAGAAGTAAACACTAAGGAAAAACTGGTACAACAGTAAGTGCGGAAAAATAAGTGGGCAAGTATAAAACCCAAACTGAAAGTAAAGTACAACTGGAAAGGGAAAACAAAAACTAAAAAGTAAGGCCGCAACGTTGAACTGTCCATCAGAAATCCCACCTAAAGGGTGGGTACAGATATCCTCCACTGCTCCTCGGGTCTAGGCGACCACTTCAAGTACGTCCCACCCAGTGCTCTACCTCCAGGTACCGTCCTGCTTCGCAAGCCTCAACCATGATCAGCGCTGTCCGTCGTATGCAACCAACACAATGTAGTGCGGGAAAAGCCCATGCAGGGGCGAGTATAAGCTACTCAGTAGGGACCCCGAGACACCTGAAGGTCTCCCAGAATCCCCCAAGGATAAACCACAAAGGAAAGATACAATCACGAAGTAACTTTTGACACTGCTTAGATATATTCCCATACATATACCTAAGTCATCAATTCTCGTTCGGATCCAACATTCGGGCCCATGTACATCCCAGTCCACACAGGAAAGCAAAATGTAAATTCACACAGGATAGCACAACACAATCCACAAAGGAAAGCATAACAGGATTTAAGCTCACACAGATATACTTTTTTATATGACGACAATGATGACCAGATATTGCCATTGATTCATCTAAGTCGTCGGACACACAAAGGATCGATAGGTACTAACCCCCGTAATGAACCACAAAGCATTTGACCCACATAGGATTGATTGATAACTAACCCCTGCAATGACCCACAAAGTATCTGACCCACACAAGATCGATAGGTAACTAACCCCCGCAAAGACCCACATAGGATCGGACCCACAAGGGATCTGTAGGCACTGGCCCACACAGGACCGCTGAGCGGTATCCCACAAAGGATCGGACCCACACAGGATTGGTAGCACTGACCCACAAATGATCACTGAGTGTTGTAGTCGTCACCGTCGAATCCACTGAGGATCTCTGTACAGTTGTCGTCGTCACAGTAGCAGTCGCAGCCAGCTATAGGGTTCCCGCACACAACAAGCTCGTTCGGGAGGGTCCGCTCCCCGAGCCAAGAGGATGATACATCAACTGACACATAGTCCAGAGTTTATGTATCCAAAAGTTCCATATCGTCAACAGGAACACAACGTCGCAGACGGCGCGTCAATCGGACGCCCGGTCTGAGAGTTATTGGCTTTTTGGTCCCAGGGGCCAGGTTAGTTTTTATGTCAAAACCAACCCGACTGTACTCCACCTGCGTCCAAACCTCTGGCAGAGTAATCCAAAAGATCCGTCTCACTTAGTGAAATCCATCAAAGTTGATGGTACGTCAATCGGACGTTCGAAGCTCAAGATATGAGCGTTTCCGCTCCGAGGGCCCGGTTGGTTTCATGTATGAACCAACCCGGCTGAACCCAATGTATTCCGAAACCTCGAGTGTGATATACCGAAATGACCGTCTCGATCCAAGGATCGCATCGCCACTGACAGCCCGTCGATCGAAGGCCCGTAGCTCAATATACGGCCAAAAGTCCGAAAAGGTCCGAAAACGGGGGGGTCTGGGCCATGACCGACCCCGCCCCACTCCCCTGGGTCGGCCCGAATCGGGTCAACCCGACCCGGGTCCGGATCCGACATGGACGGCGCGGCGTGGCCTGGAAAGGTGCCCCCACCTACACGGGGTCCACAATGTGATACCCGGACGCGGCTTAAGCTGCATCCCTCATCCGCGGTCCCGCGCGGCCGCGAGACCGGCTAGCGCCGGCGGGGTCTTCCGCGGACCACCGGATGCGCTCCGGTGGTCCGATTTACGCGTGGTCTTCTCCAGTGCTCGTCTCGGGACTCGTTCTTCACTACAAAGCCTTAAAAATTAACTTGCGGCACCATTTTTCGTCGCCCGCCAATCCGCGCATAACAAACAAAAAGGGCGGTGGGTTCGGACTTGTTCGTTGTTCCGCACCCACCGCATTAGCGGTTTTTAATGTCTCACAACAATCATATTTAACAACCGGGGATATAAATAACAAAGATTTAAAAGGAACAACTCATACCTTGTCGTTGTCGTCGGACGAGTTCTTCACAGAATTGACCACCGTGGAAGAAGAGGATTGTCGCATCCTCGCGGTTCATGGAATCGCGTCGAAGATCTCTGAGGGTTAAAGAAAACACACAGATTTAATTTCACGAATTAAATCCATGTTGAGGATAAAATCCACAAAGGAAAATTAAAAGATCCATAATCTCCTACCTCAAGCAGTTGACCGATGATTTGTCGCGGGGAAGGAACATCGCAGAAGAACGTCTGGGGAGGAGAATCGTCGGCGTCGCGGTACACAGTGTCGCATCATCAATCTACGAGGGATCGGAGTTCTTCGTCACCTTTCGTCGAAGGTCGGCATTCTTCGCGTTCTTTGTATTCTTCGTGTTCTTCGCGTTCTTTGCGTTCTTCGCATTCTTCGCGAAGGAGGACGAAGATACAATTTCACCAAATCCTCTCAACAAGCAACCCGTCAAAAAAAATGGTGTTGGTCGTTTTTATTATTATTCAAATAGTTTGAAAAACAGGTTATGAAATGAACCATTAATTTGGTGAATTAATGGTTATGACTTAACTGTCCATTTAATAGGGGCGTTAAGAGTTTTAGAAAACACACCAGTTGACTTTCATTAAAGAGGAGTTTCCGCAGGTGCATTACTTAGAGGAAAAGAAACGGTGGGGCTCGTGCGGGCCCCACCTCACAAATATCCTACCAAGAGGGTAAGATATTTTGGGTTCCACCCTATTCACTTCAACTTAGATTACGTGGCTTTTAAGTGGCTTTAAGTGGCTTTAAGTGAAATAAAATAAAGTTGTCGCACCACTTTATTTTATTTTCTTCACATAACCCCAAAAATTAAAAACCACACCCAAGAAAAATCAACTTTGGAATAGGAATTTCTAAGAAAGTACAGGCACTGTGATTCCATCGGTGCCCTCAGAATTCGATTCCGAGCACCGGTTCAAAAGATAGAAAAACCAGCTCGTTCGTTCACTGAACGTACCCGAGCCAAACTTCAGAAAATGATTCCGGGCACACCGGGCCTCAGAATCACGTGCTGTCAGAAACTGCGTACATTTAAAATTCCAAATGAAATTAAGAAAAAAATTTCCTTGAAATTTACGGGCCATTACACCACTCCAACCTCAGGGCTCTACGTCCCCGTAAAGATACATCATAAACCAGGGAAACAGATGCGGGTACTGAGCACGCATCTTAGCCTCCCGCTCCCAAGTGCTCTCATGGAGGTTCTCGTGCTGCCATCTGTTGCGCACTAGAGGAATCGACAATCCACGTAGGACCCGCTCCTGTCAATCCTCGATCTCCATTGACACCTTCACAAAATTCGCCCCATCATCAACGTCTAGCTCCTCATGGTCAATGATATGTGTCGGGTCGTGCACGTATCTCCTCAGCTGAGATACATGGAAGACGTCGTGCACCCAGTGCAACTGAGGTGGTAGAGCCAGGCGATAGGCCACCTCACCAATCTTGATGAGAACCTGGAATGGTCTGATGAAGCGTGGATACAACTTTCCGCCTCGGACAAATCTCCACAAACCACGTCGAGGTGAGACACGTAAGAAAACGTGGTCGCCATCCTCGAACTATAGTGGCCTCTCAATCCTATCATCGTAAGACTTCTTCCGGCTCTGAACTGTCCTCATCTTCTCCTGGATGACCTGGACCTTCTCTGTTATGGCCCAGACCATCTCTGGTCGTACAAGTGCTGACTCCCCAGGGTCTGTCTAGCATAAAGGAGATCTACAAGGCCTGCAATACAATGCCTCGTATGGTGCCACCCCGATGGTGGACTGGTAGCTGTTGTTGTACGCAAACTCCACCAAGGGTAGGTGATCCTTCCAGCTACGACCAAAGTCTATGACACATGCGTGGAGCATGTCCTCGAGAGTCTGAATTGTCCTCTCCGTCTGACCATCCGTCTGAGGGTGAAAGGCGGTGCTCAGACGTAGATGCGTCTCGAACACCTCCTGCAACCCCTTCCAAAGCCGGAAAGTAAAGCGAGCATCTCGATAGGAGATGATATATGATGGAACACTGTGAAACCGTACAATATCCTGAACATAGAGACGTCCCAAGCTCTCCACTGAACCCTGCTCTCTGATGGGTAAGAAGTGAGCCGACTTGGTGGGTCGGTCGACAATCACCCAAATGGAGTCGTGACCTCTGGAAGTGCGTGGAATTCTAGTCACGAAGTCCATAGATATCCCGTCCCACTTCCACTCCAAGACCTCCAAGGGTTGTACCAAGCCTTCTGTTACCTGATGCTCCACCTTCAACAGCTGGTAGGTGAGGCATCGAGAAACAAACTCTGACACATCCTTCTTCATGCTCAACGACCAGTGTTGTCGTCTGAGGTCCTGGTACATCTTCGCCACTCCAGGATGTACCGCCAAAGGAGAAGTGTGAAACTCTCTCAGCACCTCCTCCCGTAAGGCAACCGGTACCACGGTACGTCCACTGAAAAGGACTTCGTGCTCTGCTCCAAGGGAGAAACCATCAGGCGCCTGACCTAAGGATATCTGTGGACGTCGCGTCTCACAATCAGCGTCCCCACGCTGTGCCTCTCTGACCTACTATAGTAGTGGAGGAGAGACTATGAGAGACTGAAGAAAGGTTACACCATCTCAATCCACGAAGGATATCTGCAAGGCGGCGAGCTGCTCTGTCCCCTCCTAAAGTAGTTGAATGTCCGTCCTCCTACTGAGAGAATCAGCTACCACGTTCCCCTTCCCAGGAGTATAGACTATCTCAAAGTCATAGTCCTGGAGGAACTTGATCCATCGCCGCTGTCTCAGGATCAGGTCCTTCTGAGAAAAGATTTACCTGAGACTCTTGTGGTCATAAAAGATTGTAAAGCGCTCTCCCATCAGATAGTGTTGCCATGTCTTCAGAGCGAAGACCACTGCTGCTAACTCCAAGTCATGGGTAGCGTAGTTCTTCTCATGGGGACTCAACTGAGGTAATCCATAGGCGATCACTGCCCGCTTCTGCATTAGGACACATCCGATTCCGGTCCCTAATTCATCGCAGTAGACAACGTACCCTACTCCCTCCTCAGGAAACCTCAAGATAGGGGCACTGGTCAATCTCTATCTCAGCTCTTAGAATCTCTACTGACATCTTTCTGACCACACAAATGGTTTCCCCTTCTTTTTATGTCTTGAGAGTGGTGCCACAACTCTGTAGATGTCTGTCACAAATCTCTGATAGTATCCAAATAGTCCCAAGATACTACACACCTCTGTCACGCTCCTGGGTGGCTCCCAAGCTAGCACTGCCTCGATCTTCGCAGGATCCACTGCAACTCCCGCCTCAGAGATTACGTGCCCCAAGAAGTGGACCTCACGTAACCAGAATTGACACTTCGAGAGCTTTCCATAAAGCTGGTGCTCTCGGAGTGTGTCCAGTACAACACGCAAGTGGTAGGCATGCTCCTCCTCAGTCGTCGAGTATATCAAAATGTCGTCGATGAAGACCACGACAAATCGATCAAGGTATGGCTAAAAGATCCTGTTAATGAGGACCATGAACACCGCTGGAGCATTGGTTACGCCTAATGGAATATCCATGAACTCATTGTGGCCATACTGACATCTGAAGGCCGTCTTCTGCACATCCTCGTCCCGAACTCTGAGTTGATGATAGCCTGACCTGAGGTCTATCTTCGAGATCCATCATTATCTCTTTAGCTAATCGAAGAGGTCATCAATCCTCGGTAGCGGATACTTGTTCCTCACAGTCACCTGGTTCAGGCAATGATAGTCGACACAAAGCCGCAAGCTCCCGTCTACCTTCTTGGCGAAATATATTGGGGATGCCCAGGGTGAAACACTGGGTCAGATGAATCCCTTGCCCTGCAAGTCCTCTAACTGTACCCGTAGCTCTCGAAGCACAGAGGGTGCCATCCGATATGCTGGAGTGGATATCGGGTTTGTCCCAGGGTATAGATCAATATAAAAGTCTACCTCTCTGCGAGGAGGTAGTCCTGTAATGTTGTTGGGAAAGACGTCCTCCTACTGATCCACCACTGCATGAAAACTAGGACTCCGCACGTCAACTGCTCCTAGGATGAGGCTAGCCATCTGATGAGTGATGGGATGTCCTCTCCTTTGCGAGAGTCCATCCTGTCCTGTGAAGGCTCCCTTCTCGCCGGTGAAGGTGAACTTGCTCCCGTCAGTGCGTACACATCGCACAGTGCGCCTAATACAGTCGAGCTGAGCATGGATGGTAGACAACCAATCCATGACAAAGATGACGGCGTAAGGCCTCAATTCCGCTACATGAAGATCCCATCCGAAGCACTCGACTCCTAGAGTAATTTAACACTGCCGACACCAGTGCGTAATCGTCGAGTCTGCTCCCGTAGGAGTCTCTAGCCATACGGATCGAGCCAACGGCTCTGTCAGAATCTCCGATCTCCGAACAAGGGCAGCAGCTATGAAAGTGTGACTCACTCCTATGTCTATAAGAACTATGGAAAGGGTGGAATAGACACAGATAGTACCTAGAATCATCTCGGGCACACCGTGGTCATAGGCCTCCGCTGCCTGGAGCTGTGCCTGTCTCTGCCCGCCCTCTCCCTATGGTCGGGGTGGACCTCCCGGTGGTGGTGGTGGTAGGGTCTCAAAGTATCTCCCACCACCTGCTGCTCGGCCAGCTCCTCTGCCTCATCCGCCTCCTCCCTTCGGACCGCCACGGTCGACCCTCTGCCTCTTCCTGGGTGGCCCCACAAACGTCTACTGCTCCTCGGCATGGTGGGTCGGGAGTCACGAGCCATGTGACCCTGCTCGCCGCATGTGTAGAACTGTCTGCCTCTCGAAAGACTAGCTCCACGCTGTGTTCCCTGCACTGCTGAGCCAGTGTCCTGAGGTCGTCTATGTGAGGATCTGGTCTTCCTGGACCCCAAAGTCATTCGTCGACTGCCTTCCGCAGAAGACTCTCCTACGTGCCGCCCCGCGGTAGGTCTCGATACTGATGAAGGCTCAGCAAGGAAGCTCTCAATCAAAAGGGATCACTCCAGTACTCCTTCCTGAGTCGGAATATTGAGGGAGATCAGCAATGCCCTAATCTCATGTCTCAAACCGTGCTCAATGGTCCGGGCCCGGAAGAATGGGGCCCGTACCATGTCTGTCGAGTAACGCGATAGATCAGTAAATTTCGCCGAGTACTGGGCGACCGTCAAGTGGCCCTGCCGCAGTTGTAGAATCTCTTGGATGTGCACCGCATGGAGGGTTTCCGGGAAGAACTCTGAGTGGAAGAGGCCCTCAAAGTCTGTCCAGAGAAGAGATGCATCATCGTGTACCTCGAGCATCAAGCTCCACCATCGGCCCTCTGCCGCGTGCAGTAGGCTCTCCGCGAGGATCACCATGAGGTCTGCTGGTGTCCTCACTAACCGGAAAACTCGTACCACTGCCTACATCCAGTCCTCGGCTGCCTGGGGGTCCATCTCCCTGCAGAACCTGGGTGGTCGCTGGCGCGGGAACTCATGTAGTGCACTAAGGAAACGTGCATCTTCAGCAGCTGGGGCTGGAAGAATCGGTGGCTCGGCGGGTAGAGGTACCGTCGGTGCCTTAGCAATTAAAGGGCCCTACTGTGAGGCCTCATCGCTCGGTGGGCTGTCGTCACGCTCAACTCTCGGAACCCTAACTAGCTGCCGCCGTGGGGCTATCCTGAAAAGGAAACAGGTGCGCCACGGTCAGAACAGTATACCTGGTGAGCTGACACAAAGTAATCACAAAGAAAACTTGAAACACACGTGCAATCAATGTTTTCATGCATTAAGTTAGAAATCAGAAGTCAGGGTCCTGGTGTATGGATACGTCAGCCGCCGCACCAACACTGGGCTCCCTGGACTGAAAACCACACCCAATACGCTTTTCACTATTGTTTCACAAAGAAAAAGATCAGAGTCCAATGTTCTGTGGTAGAACTGAACTCCTCTAATACCAATTTGTCACGACCCGTCCTCGGGGCCCGTGTCGTGACTACGCCAAGCCCTCCTTCTATAGGCCAGGGGCTGCCGACTAGCACCAAGGCGTAAATCCCGGAAAAAGGGAAGGCATTGCCTTTGTAAAGTAAACCACAAACACCACAGAGCAAGCAGGAAGATGAAAACACTATTTAAAAACTGGTACAATAGTAAGTGCGGAAATGTAAGTGGGCCAGTATACAATCCCAAACTGAAAGTAAAGTACAACTGGAAAAGGAAAACCACAACTGAAAAGTAAAGCCGCAACGTCGAGCTGTCCACCAGAAATCCCACTTGAAGGGTGGGTACAGATAGCCTCCACTGCTCCTCGGGTCCAGCCAACCGCTCCGAGTAAGTCCTGCCCAGTGGTCCACCTCCAGGTACTGTCCTGCTCCGCAAGCCTCAACCACGATCAGCGCTGTCAGTTGTCTGCAACCAACACAACGTAGTGGGGGCATAGCTCGTGCAGGGGTGAGTATAAGCTACTCAGTAGGGACCCCAAGACCCCCGAAGGTCACCCAGAATCCACCAAGGATAAACCACAAAGGAAAGATACAATCACAAAGTAACATTCAACACTTCTTAGATAGATTCCCATACATATACATAAGTCTTCAATTCTTGTTCGGCTCCAACATCCGATCCCAAGTACAACCAAGTCCACACAGGAAAGAAAAATGTAAATCCACACAGGATAGAACAACACAATCCACAAAGGAAAGCTAAAACGGATTTCAGATCACATAGGTATACTTCTTCATATGATGATAAAGATGACCAGATATTTCCACTGATTCATCTAAGCCGTCAGACCCACAAAGGATCGATAGGTAATAACTGCTGAAATGACCCACAAAGGATCTGACCCACACAAGATCGATATGTAACTAACCCTTGCAATGAACCACAAAGGATCTGACCCACACAGGATCGATAGGTGGCTTACCCCAGCAAAGACCCAAACAGGATCGGACCCACACAGGATCTGTAGGCGCTGGCCCACACAGGACCGCTGAGCGCTGACCCACATAGGATCGGACCCACACAAGATCGGTAGCACTGACCCACAAAGGATCGGTGAGTTCCGTAGTTTTCGTCGTCGAATCCACTGAGGATCTCTGTACAGTCATCTCCGTCACAGTAGCAGTCGCAGCCAGCTCTAGGGTTCCCGCACACAGCAAGCTCATTCGGGAGGGTCCGCTCCCCGAGCCAAGAGGATGATACATCAACTGACACATATTCCAGAGTTGATTTATCCAAAAGTTCTGTATCGTCAACCGGAACTCAACGTCGTAGACGGCACGTCAATCGGACGCCCAGTCTGAGAGTTATTGGCCTTTTCATCCCAGGGGCCTGGTTGGATTTTAAGTCAAAACCAACCCAACCGTACTCCACCTGCATCCAAACGTCGGGCATAGTAAGAAAAAAGATCCATCTCACTTATAGGAATCCATCAAAGTCAACGGTACATCAATCAGACGTCCGAAGTTCAAGATATGAGCATTTCCGCTCCGAGGGCCAGGTTGGTTTCGTATACGAACCAACCCGGCTGAACCCAAAGTATTCCGAAACCTTGAGTGTGATATACCAAAACGACCGCCTCGTACCAAGGATCACATAGCCGCTGACAGCGCGTCTATCAGAGGCCTTTAGCTCAATATACGGTCAAAAGTCCGAAAAGGTCCGAAAATGGGGGGTCTGGGCCCGGACCGACCAGGGTCCGACACGGCCGGCACAGATCCCCCCCCCCCCCCTGTGCGGGGGCCGCTCCGTGACACCTGGACGCGGCTTAATCTGCATCCCTCCTCCGCAGTCCTGCGCGGCCGCGGGACCGGCCAGCACCGCCACGGCTTCAGCCGCGACAGGTCTTTTTGGAGGCGCGCCGGGCGCCGCCGCATCCTGGCGGTCGGCCGCTGCCGGCCGGGGCTTCCGCGGACCACCAGACGCACTCCGGTGGTCCGATTTGGGATCGGTCTTCTCCAGTGCTTGTCCCGGGACTCGTTCTTGACTGCAAAGCCTTCAAAATTAACTTCCAGCCCCGTTTGTCATCGCCCGCCAATCCGCGCATAACAAACAAAAAGGGCGGTGGGTTCAGACTTGTTCGTTGGTCCGCACCCACAGTGTTAGAGGTTTTTAAATTCTCGCAAAAAATAATATTTAACAACCAGGGATATAATCACAATGATTTAAAAGGAAAAACCCACACCTCATCATTGTCGTCGGACGAGTTCTTCGCAGAATTGACCGTCGCGGAAGAAGAGGATCGTCGAGTCGCGGAAGGGGCATCACGTCGTCGCGGTACATGGCGTCGCGTCGACGATCTCCGAGGGTTAAAGAAAACACACAGATTTAATTTCACGAATTAAATCCATGTTGAGGATAAAATCCACAAAGGAAAATTAAAAGATCCGTAATCTCCTAACTCAAGCAGTTGATCGGTGATTTGTCGTGGGGAAGGAACGTTGCAGAATAACGTCGGGGGAGGAGAATCGTCGGCGTCACAGTACATGGAGTCGTGTCATCGATCTCCGAGGGTTCGGCGTTCTTCATCGCCTTTCGTCTAAGGCCAGCGTTCTTCGCGTTTTTCACATTCTTCGTGTTCTTCATGAAGGAGGATGAAGATACAGTTTCTCTAAATTCTCTCAACAAGCAACCCGTCAACAAAAAGGGTGTTGGTATTATTTTATTATTATTCCAACAGTTTGAAAAACATGTTAAGAAACGAACCATTAATTTTCTGAATTAATGGTAATGACTTAACTGTCCATTTAATAGGGGCGTTAAGATTTTTAGAAAACTCACTAGTTGACTTTCATTAAAGATGAGTTTTCGCGGGTGCGTTACTTAGACGAAAATAAATGGTGGGGATCGTGCGGGCACCACCTCAAAAATATCCTACCAAGAGGGTAGGATATTTTGGATTCCACCCTACTGGCTTCAATATAGCTTAAGTGGATTTTAAGTGGATTTATGTGGCTTTATGTGAAATAAAATGAAGTTGTCGCACCACTTTATTTTATTTTCTTCACTTAACCACAAAAATTAAAAACCACACCTGAGAAAACGCAACTTCGGAAGTGGAATTTCTAAGCAAGTATCGGTGCTGCGATTCCATCGGTGCCCTCGGAATTAGATTCCAAGCACCAGTTCAAATGATAGAAAACTCCGCTCATTCGTTCACTGAACGTACCCGAGCCAAACTTCAAAAAATGATTCCGGGCACATCGGGCCTCCGAATCATGTGCCGTCAGAATATGTGTACTTGGAAAATTCCAATGAAAATTAAGAAAAAACCATCTTTGAAATTTACGGGTCCTTACATCACTCCCACCTCAAGGCTTTACGTCCCCGTAAAGATATATCATAAACTAGGGAAACAAATGCGGGTCCTGAGCACGCATCTGAGCCTCCCGCTCCCAAGTGCTTTCCTGGAGGTTCCCATGCTGCCATCTGATGCACACTAGAGGAATCTACCATCTACGTAGGACCTGCTCTTGTCGATCCTCGATCTACACCGGGACCTCCGAAAAAGTCACCCCATCATCAACGTCTAGCTCCCCATGGTCAATGATATGTGTCGGGTCGTGCACGTATCTCCTCAGCTGAGAAACGTGGAAGACGTTGTGCACCCGGTGCAATTGAGGTGGTAGAGCCAGGCGATAGGCCAACTCTCCAATGCTGCTGAGGACCTTGAATGGTCCATTGAAGCGTGGAGACAACTTTCCACCTTTGCCAAATCTTCGCAATCCACGTCTAGGTGAGACACGCAAGAAAATGTGGTCGCCATCCTCGAACTCTAGTGGCATCCGCCTCTTGTCATCGTAATAATTCTGCCAGCTCCGAGCTGTCCTCATCCGCTCCTGGATGACATGGACCATCTCTGTCATGGCCCGGACCAACTCTGGTCGCACAAGTGATGACTCCCCAGGGTCTGTCCTGCATAAAGGAGATCTGCAAGGCCTGTCGTACAACACCTCGTATGGTGCCATCTGGATGGTGGAGTGGTAGTTGTTGTTGTATGCAAACTCCACCAAGGGTAGGTGGTCCTTCCAGCTGCGACCAAAGTCGAGGACACATACGCGGAGCATGTCCTCGAGAGTCTGAATGGTCCTCTCCATCTAACCATCTGTCTGAGGGTGAAAGGCAGTGCTCAGACGTAGCTGCGTCCCGAACACCTCCTGCAACCCCTTCCAAAACCGAGAAGTAAAGCGAGCATCTCGATCGGAGATGATAGATGATGGCACACCGTGAAGCCGTACAATCACCTGAACGTAGAGACATCCCAAGCTCTCCACTATGCCCTGCTCTCTGATGAGTATGAAGTGAGCAGACTTGGTGAGTCAGTCGACAATCACCCAAATAGAGTCATGACCTCTGAAAGTGCGTGGATGTCAAGTCACGAAGTCCATAGATATCCCATCCCACTTCCACTACAGGACCTCCAAGGGTTGTACCAAGCCTGCTGGTACCTGATGCTCCGCCTTCACCTACTGGAAGGTGAGGCATCGAGAAATGAACTATTCCACAGCCTTCTTCATTCCCGGCCACCAGTGCTGTCGTCTGAGGTCCTGGTACATCTTCGCCACTCCATGATGTACCGCCAAAGGAGAAGTGTGAAATTCTCTCAGCACCTCCTCCCGTAAGGCAACTGGTACCAAGGTACATTCTCTGAAACGGACATCGTGATCTACTCTAAGTGAGAAACCATCAGGCGCCTGAGCTGATGATATCTGTGCACGCCGCGTCTCACAGTCAGCGTCCCCACGCTGTTCCTCTCTGACCTGCTATAGTAGTGGAGGAGAGACTATGAGAGACTGAAGGAAGGCTGCGCCATCTCTATCCATGAAGGATATCTGCAAGGCGGCTAGCTGCTCTGTCGCCTCCTCAAGTAGTTGAATGCCTGTCCTCCTGCTGAGAGCATCAGCTACCACGTTCCCCTTCCCAAGAGTATAGATTATCTCAAATTCATAGTCCTGTAGGAACTCATGCCATCACCACTTTCTTAGGTTCAGGTCCTTCAGAGAAAAGATGTATCTTAGACTCTAGTGGTCAGAAAAGACTATAAAGCACTCGCCCATCAGATAGTGTCGCCATGTCTTCAGAACGATGACCACAACTGCTATCTATAGGTCATGGGTGGCGTAGTTCTGCTCATGTGGCCTCAACTGACGTGATCCATAGGCGATCACTGCCCGCTCCTACATCACGACACATCTGAGTCCAGTACCTAATGCATCGCAGTAGAATACATACCCTACTCCCTCCTTAGGCAACCTGAATATAGGGGCGCTGGTCAATCTATGTCTCAGCTCCTGGAAGCTCAGCTGACATATGTCTGACCACACAAAGGTTTTCCCCATTTTTTGTAAAAGCTGAGAGTGGTGCCGCAACTCTGGAGAAGTCTGGCACAAATCTCCGATAGTATCCAACTAGTCCCAAGAAACTCCGCACCTCTGTCACGCTCCTGGGTGGCTCCCAAGCTAGCACTGCCTCGATCTTCACAGGATCCACTACAACCCCCACCTCAGAGATGATGTGCCCCATGAAGTGGACCTCACGTAACCAGAATTGAAACTTCGAGAGCTTTCCATAAAGCTGGTGCTCTTGGTGTGTGTCCAGTACAACTCGCAAGTGGTAGGCATGCTCCTCCTCAGTCGTCGAGTATATCAAAATGTCTTCGATGAAGACCATGACAAATCGATCAAGGTATTGCTGAAATATCCTATTCATGAGGCCCATGAATATCGATAGAGCATTGGTTACACCGAATGGCATAACCATGAAATCATTATGGCCATACCAACATCTGAAGGCCGTCTTCTGCACATCCTCATCCCGAACTCTGAGCTGATGATAGCCTGACCCGAGGTCTATCTTCGAGAACCACCATGCTCCCTTGAGCTGATCGAAGAGGTCATCAATCCTCGGTAGTGGATACTTGTTCCTCACCGTCACCTGGTTCAGGCGACGATAGTCGACACAAAGTCGCAGGCTCCTGTCTGCCTTCTTGACGAACAATATTGGGGAAGCCCAGGGTGAAACACAGTGTCGAATGAATCCCTTGTCCTGCAAGTCCTCCAACAGTACCCAAAGCTCTCGAAGCTCAGCGGGGGTCATCCGATATGCTGGAGTGGATATCGGGTCTGTCCCGAGTTACATATCAATATAAAAGTCTACCTCTCTGTGAGGAGGTAGTCCTGGAAGGTCGTCGGGAAAGACGTCTGCATACTGAGCCACCACTATAGGAAAACTAGGACTCCGCACGTCAACTACTCCGGTGGTACGATTTGCACGCGGTCTTCTCCAATGCTCGTCCCGGTACTCGTTCTTCACTGCAAATCATTTTAAATTAACTTGCGGCCCCATTTTTCGTCGCCCGCCAATCCGTGCATAACAAACAAAAAGGGCGGTGGGTTCAGACTTGTTCATTGGTCCGCACCCACCGCGTTAGCAGTTTTTAAAGTCTCACAACAATCATATTTAACAACCGGGGATATAAATCACAAAGATATAAAAGGAAAAACCCCTACCTCGTCGTTGTCGTCAAACTAGTTCTTCGCGGAATTGACTGTCGTGGAAGAAGAGGATCTTCGAGTCGAGGAAGGGGCGTCGCGTCGTTGCGGTACACGGCGTCGCGTCGATGATCTTCGAGGGTTAAAGAAAACACACAGATTTAATTTCATGAATTTAATCCATGTTGAGGATAAAATCCACAAAGGAAAATTAAAAGATCCCTAATCTTCTACCTCAAGCAGTTGATCGAAGATTTGTCGCGGGGAAGGAATGTCGCAGAAGAACGTCGGGGGAGGAGAATCGTCGGCGTCGCGGTACACGGCATCGCGTTGTCGGTCTCTAAGGGTTCGGCGTTCTTCGTCGCCTTTCACCGATGTCCGGCGTTCTTCGCGTTCTTCGAGTTCTTCGCGTTCTTCACGAAGGAGGATGAAGATACATTTTCTCCAAATCCTCTCAACAAGCAACCCATCAACAAAAAGGGTGTTGGTCTTGTTTTATTATTATGCCAACAGGTCGAAAAACAGGTTAAGAAAGGAACCATGAATTTGTTAATTTAATGGTAACGACTTAACTGTCAATCTAATAGGGGCGTTAAGAGTTTTAGAAAATGCACCGGTTGACTTTCATTAAAGAGGAGTTTTTGCGTGTGCGTTACTTAGAGGAAAAGAAACGGTGTGGCTCATGCGGGCCCCATCTCACAAATATTCTACCAAGAGGGTATGATATTTTGGGTTCCACCCTATCCACTTCAACTTAGCATAAGTGGCTTTTAAGTGGCTTTAAGTGGCTTTAAGTTAAATAAAATAAAGTTGTCGCACCACTTTATTTTATTTTCTTCACTTAACCCCAAAAATTAAATACCACACCCGAGCAAATGAAACTTTGGAAGAGGCGTTTCTAAGCAAGTATCGGTGCTGCGATTCCAGCGGTGCCCTTGGAATTCGATTCCGAGCACCGGTTCAAAAGTTAGAAAAACCCGCTTGTTTGTTCACTGAACGTACCCGAGCCAAACTTCAAAAAAAGATTTCGGGCACACTGGGCCTCAGAATCACGTGCAGTCAGAAACTGCGTTCTTGTAAAATTCCAAAAAAAATTAAGAAAAAAATATCCTTGAAATTTATGGGTCTTTACATAAATGGTCTCAAAATCATTATCCTAATGAAACGTTATCCACTTCTACTACTACATGTTCAGATCACACTGTGAAAAGTTATACATCTAGATATTTTAATCCATGAAGACCACAAAGTGCTCCCCATTGAGATAACTCCTCCATAACATTAGTGGAAACACAACAGAATATAGATCCATATAATAGATGAAATAATTCTGTTGTTATGGGAATCACTCCATACAAAAATAAGATATAACTTTCTTCTATTAAATCACCATGAATCCATTCCTAAATTGAAAATGTCCCAATGCACCTTGAACCATACCCCTTAGTAAACTGGAGCATCGATGCATTGAATGACTTCCCCTTCAAAAAACTGAACATTGCATGGCACTGAATTATCCACACAAAATATTTTTCCTTCATAGTCAATGTTATTAATGGGTAAGAATATTGGGATAAATTGACTACAAACCTCTAATAATAGTCTGAGAGTCCTAGGAAACAACAAATCAATTCCACATTCTTGGGCACTTACATAGCAAGAAATAATTCAGAAATTGATAAATCTCCTACCATAATCTAATAAGATACCACATTCACATGTAAATTCACATATCCGGTTTAGTGCATACAATTGGACAACATCCCATAGAGCTGGTGGTGTCAAAGAACATGAAATAATGTTGTAAGATACTCATTGTGCTCCACCTATAATTCAGTGTAGATTATGATATCATCAATGAATAAGTTTTTTATCCAATATAGGAACATAAAAACCACATAATTCACAATCCCTAATAACACATTTGTTGTGTTCGTAACCCCAAATTTCATGACTACAAACTTGAAGTGACCATTAATGTATCTGAAGGTAGTCTTTGGGATATCTCTCTCCTTCAACATAAACATGTGATATCCAAACCACTAGTGGATAATAGAAAAATATCATTCCCCTTTTAGCATGTAAAAATGATCTTATATCCTAGAATAAGGTAACTATTTTTACAATCACCTGATTTAACCTTCAGTAATCTATGCACAACCTCTGACCATCATCTTCCTTCTTTGGAAACAATAGTGGAGCTACCCATGGAAACACAATATGATTAATAAAACCTTCTTTATCAGTTAATCTATCTAAATCATTAAATCCTACAACACATAAGGTTCAATCTGATAAAAATCAATCAAATTCGATTAATCAACATCCAGCAATACTATCCTGAACAAAACATCACGTCAAGGGGTGTCATCACAAACGCCGCAAGGAAAAAGTCCAGGAAATCCCCAAAAAACCTATGACCCTATACCATTTCAGTGTACACTGATTCCACCAACAAATCATCAAACAGAGAAATAAGGGTCTCTATACATCGACTTCCCACAATAAAACTTATCCCTTAATTAAAAAAACCCTACCATGGACATCCACTTTGAAAAACATTACTGTACTAGAGATTTAGTCTATAATAGAACCTATAAAATTCAAATAATTTATGCCAATAATGAGATCATATGGGTTCATATATACCAAGAATAGATCCCCACCAGACCAATGCGGTCGCAACATCTTTCCTCACACCTTGACAATCATCATACAAGTTGTTCTAACATCTGAGTGGCATACTCAATACTAGTGGAATGAGAATATATTATATGTTTTGTACTAGAGAATGGTCTAGATGGGAGATTCAATGGGTTGAAAAGATCATGAATCATACAAGGTATAAAAAATGGTAATAAACCAACAGATCTTACCTCTGATGATATCTGGCCCTGCAGGTACATCGGCTTTTCTGCATGTAACTGAAAAGGCTTGTATCCTCTACCTCAATGACGATGACCACCTCCATGACCATACATTGGTCATGGTCCATGAAAAATATTTTCGTCATGCGATCATCCTCTAAATAATCCATCTTCCCTCAATGGTGTAAAATACAACTTCCCATGTAGCTGAAATGGTCTCAATAGTAACTACTATTGGAGATAATGAAGTGCATGTCCAACTCAACCAAACTGAGCTCATGGAACAATGGGGTAATTATTCTTGTAATTACCATGACCCCCACCCCACAAAAAACCCATGGTGAAAATTACCATGCAAAATCATGGTGAGTAGTTGAACTAGATGGTAATAAAGGAATTTTTTGAGGTCTACTCCCTTCTGGTAAAATCCAAAATGGTCTAAGTGCCTTAGGTCTTACACTAATATCTCAACCTATCAATGAACTTTGTTCTCTCTGGTATTCTGGTAGACCACCTAAAGAGTTCATCCAATTGATCACCTTTGTCTTCTTCTGAAGCTCCAAATACGATTCAAACATAAAAGGTGTGAAAACATTGTAGATAGATGGACATAGTGCCTCTTCAAGATGTCTAAATTGAGAATCCTCATCTCAAAAAATTTCTAGAAAAAACGATGAATTCCCATGAACCTGATTTCATGATACCGCATTAAAATATTCCCCAGTTGAAGGGAGAGTAGTGCATACCTCTGACTAGTCTTCATGGTTGATGAAAGGAACATTGGCCAGAAATCCTTGTAGAATTCATCCATCAACAAATCTACCTCATTCCCCTCTCCCAGATACAATTTCCACCAATGACGTCCATCAACCCACAAAAAATGATTGAATAAGGGACCCATGACTTCATCTGGTCTCATATTAAATAGAATGTGATCTCAAGCTCCCCCAGCATTCTCTTTGTCTCGATGACTGAAACACATCACTCATTATTCTCCAATCCTCCCTCTATAAAGTGTGAAATATATTATACCCTTGATCCTCTTCCTCAATTGGATCAACCTTATAGAGATTATCTAGATAAGCCTCTGGGACATCAAATACCTAATTTAAACACATATAATGACTATGATACATAACAGAAATATTTAACTTACCTTACTACATACTCCATACTATATCTCGACTATCACAATTTGCACCACTCATTCATGACCCCTACATCCAAAGATATCCCACTAAGGCTTGAAATTAAGAAAGAGATAAAATGTCCCCTCAATCATGCTTCGAGTATGACACCGTGTAATGATTAACATAAAATTTACTGTCTTTGAGTCAATATCAATTCTTTTTAAATTTGGCCTCAAATTAAATTTATATTAATTAATAATGTAATAAGGGAAAAAATGGAAGAACCTGAAACATTACAATGAGGAACATAAAACTAGACACCATTAGATGAGGCACTCTCAAATGAGGCACCACTAGTGGAACACCAACAAAAGAGGCACCAGCAGATGAGGAACTATCAGCGAGTCACCTCCAGATAAGAAATCGCCAGATGCAACAATATCATGATGAACTGTGTACCAAAGTATGTGAGTCACCTCCTGATGACTCACAACCATATGAGGCACCATTATGCTAATATGACTACTTCCCTTAGTGAGTCCCTACTAGGTGATAAACATCCATGTGATAAACTACTAGATGAGACACAATAAGGGTTATTGACCTCCAGGATTGAGGCACTGATATATAGGACACTGATAGTTGAGCGACAGATTGAGTGAGACACCACGAATGAGACACCTCTAGGGTGAGATTTCACTTGTCAGCTCTAACTAGGGTGAAACACCTAAAATGTGAGACACCACTAGGTTGAGACACCATTGGTGTGAGACACTAACAGTTTGAAACATCATTGGCATGAGACAACATTTATTGAGACATCACTAGAAAACATGGAAAACTGGTTATTTTCAAAAAATTATGAAATGAATCACTGTGACATCCTAGGACACCAAAAATAACATGTTTCCCAAAAAATTAAAGGGTTACAAAGTTGTTTTCCATTACAATCCCACTTACAAATTCTCAATGTTTGACTAGAAACCCTTTAGGACACTATGCCAGATTTGGCATCCTTATTCCCTCCCTTACTCTATGATAGAAAACCATCATGATGATATAGGGTGAACTCTATCATATTTGTTCATACTAATCATATATTGATTATTTGTTTTATAAATTTTGTGAATAATTGACCTATATATTTATGTTTTGTAAAATACATATTCTATCTCTCCTCAAATTGTACTAGTTTTTTAGATTTATGATTTTTTTTTGTTTTTAGGGTTGTTAGAGATACATTCTTCATGGAGATACTTTTTTAAATTTCACATAGGTTAACTCAATGATAATATAATATTTATATTGATGATTTTAAACTAAATTTGAAATACTCTTACATTAAAATTGATAGTGTGAGGTTAAGGATTTGATAATTTTTTTAAAGGGTAATTAATGATTTTACATGAAATCACATCTCATATGCATTATATATGATGTTTTTTTGGAGGAATGGAAAATTAAAATACTTGTAAAAAAGTTTTTTATTTGCTTAAATTGTGAACTAATTTCTGAAATTTATGATAACATTATTAGAAGAATTAATAATAATTTTATGTGTGATTGAATTATTTATTATTGTTATTTTTTTTATGTTATATGTGTTTATGAATATTAATGGTGAAATAAAATATGAAATGAGTTTTTTTTGTATAAATTTTATGTATGAATTCTAGATATATATATATATATATCATTTCATATTAGTTATAAAATAATTATTAGTAGATTTTGAAATAAAATTACTTTAAAAGTAATACATTATATGTCCTAATATGATTAACATAACATTAAAAATTAAAATTTCTAATCATTTTGGAATTAAATTTATTTTATATTTAAATATAATAATATAGTTATATTTTTTATATGGCACTGTAGGATGTCGAGTATATAAGGCATAAATTCGGATTAAATTTCTTCAAAACACATCATTATATATTATTATTTGTAACATGTTTTTATATTTTTCATTTGAAAACTGATCCATGGATTGCATAACAATATTTCAATTCCCTAATTGCAGATTGCATAACAATATTTCAATCCTTTTGGGACATTATGTTGTAGAATAAATTTTGGTCTTGTAATTACAATCCTTATAATATATTTTCCATGATCTATATGAAAAATGATTCAATAATAGTATTAATGATTATTTCAAAAAAATAAAATATTTAGAAATGACCTTGAGGACTACCTCCAACATATATTTAATGAATAAATGGTGTTATATAATTATTTTTTAGAAACATATGATCTATCTATCATGAAAATTATTAAAATTTATTTATTAAAATTTTGGGTATATTTTTTCGTTTGAATGATACAAAATTTTTCTTGTTGGATTATACACACTAGTTTGGAAGGTAATTTTTATAACACAATTTTTGAGTCTCAATCTGTACCTTCAAGAAGAATGTGTTGTTTCATTTTCCACCATCGCATCCTTGATACCTCTAATATATTTTGTAATAATAATTCCATATTAAATGATGAAAAGTATCCATGTAATAAATCAAAATTATTATCACTTTTAAAGATCATGGAAAAATTAATAATCGATGCTAATGAATTTTGAAAGGTGTTTAAGTTTAATAAATTTAAAAAAACATTCTGAAAACCTTTATTAAATTTTTGACACTAAAGTGGAATAAAATTATTTTTTTTCAATATTCAATATTGGGAATATAATTTTTCTGTTATAGTCTTTATGTTATTAACATGGATTGGAATGTGAGTGATAATGTGTTATTTATATTACATAATTTTTTTAGAAAATAAATGGATCATTTAAATGATTATATGGACATAGTATAAGTAAATATAAAATGTGATATTTGGCCATATGAGAATTGGAATAATAAAGTAACAATTTTTGATGAAAAAAAATTATAATGATTTTTTCCTTTTATTATTCATAAATGTGAAAGATCCTGGTGGATATTATTTTAATATTTTTAGTCGGTTTGATTAGAATTTCCACATTATACATAGATTAAAAATTCAATTTTCAGAAGTATTGTTATAGACATTAATACCATTTTAAAGTGTTTTTTTATGTAAAAAAATATCCATTCTAATTGAGTTTCAAATTCCTTAAATAGCTTTATTAGAAGTCATGTACCGATATGAATTGGAAAAAAATTAGGAATGAATACTATAGCTACAATATCAATTTGATATGTTCTTTTATCACTATTTTAAAATTTTATGATATATTAGAGGGAATATTTTTCCATAACAATAAAAAATTGTAGGGCCCATACATTATCGATGGATATATCCCAAAGTGTTTATTTTTTAATTGATGTCATGTTCCTAAAAAATATTATTTTATTTATCAATATTAGATAACATTATTTATTATTTAATTTTTTATCATTAGGTTTCCTGGATATTTAAAGTCACGTGTGATGAATAAATCCATAACAAAGGGTAAAATTGTTGAAATTTACATTAATGAATAGTGTGTAAAATTCTATTCATGGTATTTCAATTTGATAGAAATGAGATTGAACCGAGTGTGAAGTTTTGATTATATTCCATTTCAGTTATCGTATAATAATGATTCATCAATATATAGAATATTAGGTTTAGAGGATGGAATAATATATTAATTTTCGTCAAAATATATGATGTTAGGAAAAGAATAATTATATCTGATACATAATACTGATATTAGTGTACCATACCTCAATGAATTTTGGAAATATAAAAAATGATGCCAAAGGAGGAAAACACTAAATTCAAAAGAATTAAAAAAAGTTATAACCAATGAAATTGATGAATGGTTTTCTATTAAGGTGTGTTCATAATCTAATATGTATCATGAATATATTGAAATGTAACTAAACTATTTATCAATTTTTCGTATTAAATTTTTATAGTTAAAGATTGTTCATAAACCTGCCGAACAATCTATGTAACTGATTGTTTTATCTTTAGGTCCATTGAATATAGCTAAGAGATTCAATCATTAAAATATTGGTGGTTTTAAGCCACATAGTATTTATCAAAAGAAAGGTTTGAAAGAACAACAAAGAGGTATTATCACTATTTTATATCAAGGATGAAATATAAATATATTTTATATATTTGTGTCAACATATCATGGAAAATTTTATGTTTTGTTATTTAAATTCATCTTTTTCAATATATATACAGTTATAATGGATGATTCACTAAAATTCACAAATGGAAATTTCAATTGGATGATTGATACTAGTTTGGTGGAAGAAAACAATATATATATTTTGGCTTCCTATGAAAAATAGTAATATTATGTATATTATGTATTGGATGATGAGTGGAGTGTAGTTGTCTGAATGAAATCGAGAGATATGTATTATATGAGTGATGAATGTGAAGAAATTTTTGACAGTGAACCCCCTAAAGATCTATCTGAAGTGTTTGTACTTGAATATAGTGAAAATGTCAGTCTTATAAGTTAGTATTAGAAAGAATAAGAATAATGATAATGTGTATAAGATGTGGAATAAATAATGTTGAAAATGGATCATGATAAAAATATGACCAATAAGGAATATTTTTATTTTTTTCTATATAATAAAATTTAAGGAATGTTATTTTATATTAGAGTATTCATGGAATATTTATTTCTATACTAGTAAATACAATAATTGATTTTTAGGCATGTTACATAGGATGGGGTTTGGTGAGAATACCCACAATACATAACAAGGTTATCATTATCCTTATATGATATAAGTTATTATTCATCACATACCACCCAAATCTTTTTGATACCATTAGATATTATATTTATATTTAATCATTCATAAGTATTAATTCTAATAATTAAGTTATGGAATCATATTCACTCATAATTATTAGTAATCAAAATTAGATAGTCTATTGGATATTTGTTTTGAGAAGATGATATATGGTATTGATGATGATGTAGAAAATTCATCAGGATTAAAGGATAATTCAATTTCATTAATTTACACTCATATTTTTCTACTATGTAATGATATTTTTATTCTGTAAATATTATATATAAAATGACAATAAATATATATTTATTATATAACATATAATATTTTCATCAATTCATTGAATAAGACACATTTTAATCTCGAGATAATTCTTCTAAAACAATGAAGTCCAATATACTGAAAAATTTCAATTAGTATTATTTTAAACAGTATGATGAATTAATAACATAATATACAAGGAACAACCCCTAAAATTTTAAATTATAAAAGGGAAAAGGTACAAGGAATAAAATAGAGTAGAGGAAATATGATAAAGGAAATTTATATAGTGAACTACATAAGAAGAAAATAGTAGAGGACATGTGAATCTCCTGTAACAATTATCACACAATCAATCAGAAGTGACATGGTGCAAGAGAATCAAACGAAACATACATAATGGGTAGCCAAAGATGCAATAAAATCTAAAAATTTATTTCTATCATTCCATATATAAATGAAATTAGTGTGGTCTTATATCAAACCACTGCCTCTATAGATTAAATAAGTTATTGACTAGGGAGTTATTCTTGACCCAAGCATGGAGCTATGATTTTTGGAGGTGTCCACTCCCACTACAGAATGATCTCTATTATCCTCCTAGAATATATGAAGACCTTCATGATATGATGAATGTTCACTTTAAAAATTCTTTGACATCCAACATTGAGTACTAAAAAACAAGAATTTAGATTATATCCATTGAAGCCATGTTCATAGAGAAAATGACAAGGAAATGTGATTCCAAAATATAGGTGGGATTATATGTCATTTAATGTCCAAACAGATATCAAGGCTATAGGAAATCTACAAATCCAAACTAAAATATGTGATTTAATCTTCTCTAAGGGTATTCTACAGTAGTAGAATCGTGATAGCATAAGGATACTCGTGTTCTTAATTTTGTAATCGATGGGGAGATCCTTGTTCTATTCTCGCCAAGTGAGGAAATTTAACCTATCAAGAATCTATGAGACAACATGGAAACACCTTAGAAATCCACATCACTAAATACCATAATCACTCTATGATAATTCTTATCCAAAAAGGATCCTCTAGAAGAACCATTAAACACACATCGATTTGGCTCAGAGTTGAGCATAATGATGTCAAAGGTGTTATGCTGATTAGCATCCATTGTTTCAAGAAAGAAGCTTGGGGATCTACATGATTTTTTGAATGTCCATAATGAAGCTGGGAAGGTTGGAAAATATATATTTTATCCTACCCAACTATAGAACAAAAAAATTGATATCTATGCTATCTACAAGCCATAGATTGTGGGTCTAGATGATTGTGAGGTGGTGTTGAAGTATACGGCATAGGGAGGATGTGTTTTCTCACATTAAGACCATTTCATTATTGTATTTATCATCCATGAGTCATATCATGATTGTGAGGTGATCAATGATATCCCATTCAATTTCCACTTATGGCCCATTAATAGAAATAGAAAATTTTCATATGTTAATTCCTCCCTCCCCCACCAGTCTATCCATCATACTCAAATAGATAAATTATTCCTCCCCTCTAACTGGGTATCATAGATAAAGGCTTCCCATATCTATTCAATTACATAGAAGACACCCTTCAGAACCTGAAGAGCTGACATGAGATTCATGAGAATAGTTGATAAGAAGTTATTGACCAAAGTGATTCTACCTCTAAAGAAAAATCAATAATTCTTCCATTCCAAAATTCAACCAATAATCTATCCAATGTGTTTATCAAAATGCTATATACGTTCAATTACTGTTGAAATCGAGGCATAATAAAACTTCTTCCTGAATTTATTCTTATGGATCCACTAGTTTCATTGAAATATATTAATACACCACTCTGTGAAATTAGACAAAATGTACAATATGATCATTGCATTATTTGACTCCTAACAACTCCAGATGTAGTAGATCACAATTATTTTATTAATGAAATGAATGGAGTTCATATAATCATTGTCCAAGATGAAGGTGTCATCCATAAACATGTGGTGGTAAATTCTAGTTATCATAAATCTAAATCAATAAGGGATGATACCTCTTTATAATACCATACTATTGATGAGGTATTTAATGGTGCCTTGTGAGAGGATGAAACAACTTGGGGATAGTGGGTCTCGTTGTATAAGACCCTAAAATGTCATAAAAAAACCATTATTCCTACCCTGGATAGAAATAGAGATCCATGTAAAATATAATCATCAAAATATATATGGAATTTTAAAACCAACACAAAATTAACATGAAACTAATTAGTCTCCTTGTTTAGTATTTCATGAACAAAATTTAATTCACTATATTTTTTATCTACCACAAAATAGTATCTGATTCTATATGACATGGAACTCCACCAGATACAAAATCTATCCAAAAGGCTGTTCCCAATCACTACATGGTGGAATCTACTGTCATTCATCATTGAATCCAAGTAAGACTGATTTCAACCTATCAACCAAAATTGAATAAAAAAATAAACAGATTTGTCATGAAATATTTACCAACAACTTAATCATAAATGAATATAATAAAACTACTCAGTTATAAGATAAAACAAAAAAATTTCCAAACCAAATAAAAAAACCAATACCATCTCAATATCCATGTGAGAACAATGTAACCCAAATAAACATGGCCGAATTACTCCAAGATCCTTCCCAAATAGAAACTTTTAACAAGAATTTAATCCTAGAAAAAATTCAGGTAAACTAACACCGAGTGGTACAATTAGGGTGTGGAAAATCTTGCTCAGTAGGCAACCAACAAAGAATCCATTCATTACCTTTACCTAAAAAAATCATAACCTATAGTTTGAATCAAAGACATGATGATATATTTTTCAACATTTAATAAAATACAACAACATGTTTAACTTTTTTCATAATGAACCATGTCACATTCCCATTTTCAAAAAAGCCTCACCTTTTAGAATCCAAATACAATGAATAAAATACCACATGATGTCACTATTTAAGGATGAATGTAAATTGATTAAAAAAAAGAAAACATGTACAATAAAATTTAAACAAAAAATCTTTATATTAACCAAGGGAATTCTTTAAAATTCATAACGAATTATCAGGACCTACTGGGGTAAGAACCACAAATCAGAATATCATAATGCACCCTAGTATATAACCGACATACCACTCACAACTAACCAATCTATTGGAACAACCAACCAAGCCTTCCAACAATTCTATGGGTTACCAAACCTTATAATTAGAGATGGTAGGAAACCATTATTCGAACATCTAAAATATTCCCCAAAACCCATTATATAAGTATATTGTGTCAGTAGGTGGCCCTCAAATACATAACTCAACTTACCTATTGTCACCATATGTTCCTACCCCAAACTTGGATACCGCCAATATGATAACCTATATAATTAAATCTATAATAGGTTTTCACATCATAAAATGAATCATTTACATGTTCCAGTCAGGCTGTCATGTAACACACGCATTAAGTAAAATTTCACAAAACATTTAAAAGATGCCAATTTAATTCACACCATACAAGATTTAAAATTAATCTCCCAAAGCATCTATAGTGGAAAAAATTCCATACACATCCAAAAAAAATAAAATTACAAAAATTATTCCACATTATTTCCAAAGGTCAAAAAACAGAACCATTAAATATACAATTCTAAATTATATTTTTTCCCTTTTGAATCTCTAATGAATTCAAATTTCAAGGCCAAATTGGACAATCCTTGATGATTATATTTAATGTTACATTTTTAAATCACATTTAACAACAATTTTCCAATTACAAAATCATAGAACCATATTAAATAAAATTTGGGGTAAGGTGAAATGATTTTTTATGTAAATGTGTTTTAGGGTCCCACATTCATTTGAATACACATTAAAGAGTGCACCTTTTTCACCCATGGATGTTCCGACATCCAATGGAACCCTAACACTAACCATGCCTTCACCCCAAAGACATTTTCATTTAATGAATCAAGAAATTATTTTTAAACAAAAACCCACAACTAGATTAAATTTTAAAATCATAAAACTACTCTTTTAAAAACATGATAATTCAAAAAATATATTAACAACATCTATCAACCCCTACATAATACCAATTCACAGAAAATATTCTGACCCCACAAACCTACCAATTTTATAAAATATTTCTTAGGGAAACATCAACAAAATGATCTAAATTTACCATTAAAACTCAAATAAAAATTAATGGAAGGAATTTTTCATTTGAATATTATGTTATATTTGAAGATTCCCATAGAAGTAAATTTTAAAAAAAATCTTTTATCCTGAAGACAGTAACATAAAATACTGATGCCTGTTATGAAGGTAAAAATGTGATCTAAAACTTATTTGAAAGCACGAATGAAATATATTTATTGATTCATAAGGGATAAGCATAGAGACACCTACATGAAAGATGTGAGAAAGTGATGATACCTTCAGAGAAGAGATAACTAAGGCTCACATACTATTTTCACACCGTACAATCCATTTTAACCCAACCCAATCACAAACCCTATACATTAGGGTTTCTCAAAGAGAGATACCTCAAAATAAAAGCAAATGAATCATCAGAGTATAAGGGAAAGAGGAATGAATGGTTCCAAAACCCTAAAACCTCACCTTGAGACATCATGGTTGGTTCTATGGGGGAGGATGAGCTACGGATAAGAGGTCATGGTACTCCATTCATAATCAAACAATTACCAAAGAGGATGGGAATGATTTTGGGATAAAAAAGAAATAGATATAAAAGGGGGTGTTTAATTTTTAAAGACCATGATATATCACACAGTTTGGATGTAGGGTTTACCAAACGTTTTTATAGCCACTGCCCAAAATTTTATCGACATAATGACAAACCCACACAGTTTGATGGGACATGCTCAAAGAGTGTGGTAACATCTATCCAACACCAAGACCTAATTCATTGGTACCTTGTATGAAGTAAATGGATTCCACTAATTGTATGGTTCCTCTCCATATGCTTGAAATCAACATGAACATCCAAAAATTAAAAAAAATTACCGTAGACCTATTACTAAACCCAACTACAAATATACTAGATCAATAAAATTATAAAATAAATGAACGTCCAAGGTCATAGTGTAACATTATCATAAGGATAAATATTTCTCAATTTCCATTTAATATCATAAATTAACACTAAAAGATACTTATAGAGTATAAATCATGTTTGTGATAAAATAGGGGTAGATGAGGTGTTTGATCCAAATGTAATAATTTATATAGATATCCACTTATATTATTCCATGTTGACAAAATTTGATAGCATGAAATGAATTGTTATTGATATCATACAGTCTCTATGGAATTAATTTTTTAGTTTATGAAATTGGAAAAATTTTAAGAATATATTTATTTAGATGACATGATCTCTTTATGTTTTGATGATATTCAAATAAAGGACTATTAATTCTATGTAAATATAAATAATTGATTATTTAGTGTTACATATGATGTGATTATTAATGATAAATATGATGTGGTATACCAAAGGGAAAACAATTTATTTTTGGCGATGTTAACATGAGAATTATCATTAGCTATCAATATATAAAATCAACAATGAGTGTAATTTTATTGTTTAAATATATTTTTGATAAAATTATATTGATTAAAAACATGTTTATTATATGGAGTGTTTTTATTCTTATGATGATTGAAAAAATATTATACATTGAAAAATTGAATTAATTAATTATAAAAAATTATTGTTTGAGATTGAAAAAGAACATTTTTAATAGAGTTCGGTCTATGATCAAATTATGATAAAAATTATAACTAATAGATGAGATAGAAAAAATATTTTTCAATTGTTGTGGGTATGTATACAATTGGTTTGATGATATTAAATATCTAATTTAATATAAAGATGATAGATTAAATTAATTTTACTAGTTTACATAATGAATATATAGTACCAATGCTAGAGTATTCCCAACTCAACTGAGGTTATAATATATAACAATAATATAATACTAGTTTTTGAACCCATATAATATCATGTATCTTCCAAATTCAGAAATGATATACTATGTTACAATAAATCATGAAATTCATATGGTTACCAATTATTCATTATTATACTATTATATTATCATTATTTTGATCAAATAATATATAATTGGAAATGAATATAATTTATTTTTAAATAAATTCCATTAATACATATTTCTAGTTATGTATAGTTGATGAAAAAAATATGAGACAAGTGGGGAAGGAGGTTTTGTGTAGAATCATAACCATGGAATGGTTGATGATGGGCATTCATCATAGTAAAGTAATGATGACTCATTTTTGAGTTAACATTTCATAAAACATGAAATTTTGTCAATAATGATGTAATTTAATATTATTGTTTTATATATAGTTTAATGTATATTGATGTAAGGAAGATAATTTTACTTATAATGTACTGGTTGTGTTATTTTGTTATATATATTTTTTGTACATGTTCAATGTTTATCATGTGGAAAAAATTTATTCTTTTTCCAGAACTACATAACTAGTAACAATTTATTAACCATTATGAAATTAGGTATAATTTTAATCACTCTGGAAAAGTATATATTGTTAAAACCACCATAAAATATGGTAAATACTCATAATAATTAGTGGATTGAAAAACATATAAATAATTTTTTTTTAGAATAAAAGCATAATTTTTTTATTACAATGAAAAACCACTTTTGGTTGATTCTAAAACGCATCTAAAAATAGATTTTACAAATGAATGATGAAAATGTTATGAAAAAAGAAAAAACTTAGTTCAATATTTAATGAAAAACAATTTCATAGTGGTTTTAAAATACCACCACTGAGTCCCATAAAAATTATGGTATCTTATATTTTTAATATTGTCAATGAGTTCCGGAAATACAATAGATAATGAATGAGTTGTTGGATAATGCTAAAAGTTCATCATAACATATTCATCTTGTGTGTAAACAGATGTATATAGATATGGAAAGGTATTTCTAGTGGTGACCATAAAAAGATATATTTTACTCTATGTATCATTGTGAATGGTATGTTAGATAGCGAAGGTTGATAAAAATATGACTAATGGAATGTTATTACAATTTCCTAGACCTAAATATAAATTATAAAAATCATCCTAGATTTTTTCGTCAGTGTCCCCAAAACGTTTACTTCCATAATATTATTGAGGTTATATTAGAATAACTTATGATTTCCACACACATTATTTATATTAAAGAGTATTTAAATCATTATCAACATTCAATAAAATAAATTAATGATGTTTTGTGGTTGTATGAAGTAACACATTGTATTATCTCTGATTGGGATTCTATGATTACCTCAATGTTCTAGAAATGATTTCTACATTCTTTGGAATCAATGTTTTTTAGTACATAATTTCATTTTAAGAAATATTATTAGTCTAATACAACCGATTAAACCATGGATGTTATGATGAGGTATTTTTCATAAAATTTTAAAAGGGGATGGTATCAAAACAATCCACTAGTCAAATTTATTTTCAAAAATACCTTCCACTCGCGTAATGCGATGAATCCTTATGAATCAATATATGGAATGATGATAAAGAATGACATTAGTACTTGTTAAAGATAAGTCAATAAAAGAAAACATAGATATATTTAGTAGGAAATCAATGAAACTCTGATTCTACAAAATCACATGTTAAACCTTTAATATGATGCTAGTGATATTATTGTCCTATAAATTTATCTATGAATGATTATAATGCAACTCAAATATAATGGAAAACTGACCACCATGTATATTTTCCCATTTGTGATCATGATCGAGGATGGATGATAGATTATCTCTTGTAGAATCCACTGAACCCCTCTGCAGTTCATGATATCTCACAAGAAAATCTCTTATGGAAGTAAATACATACTCTATTATATTTACATAACTCAGATATTTTACACCCGAACCATTTTCATTTCTATTTTAAAAAACCATTAGAAATTAGGGATCATAGATATAATGGTCAATGTAATAGGATTACTCACATGGTTAATGTTATGTTGGAGATTTTGAAACTTGATGAAGCTATATAGGAAACCAAGAATGTGATAAAATAGAGGAATCCTCGTGTTTATATTATTGTAATTGAATTTATATAGTGAAATTAATTTTAATGGGATTATAAATATACACACCAATATTTTATCATATATTTATATTAAAATAAATTTAATTTCCTAGTGTATTGTGATATACACAACCCATAGACAAAATAAAAATGTAATATAGTACATAGTTATAAAAAAATTGTTAAATTGGTAGTGTTAAAAAGAGCAACATAATTTTGAAATAAACATTATTTTAAAATTTTTGATATAGAAACATTATATTCTTAGATATATACTTAATTTTCATAAATTCATTACATCCATAATAAAAATCTCCCTCAAAATAAGTTCTAATTTAATTTTGAGGTATAATAATATCACTAAATTCTAAAAATTATTTAAAATTACATTGAAGATATTAATTGAATTTTTGAAATCAACATATCAATGTCATCTTAGGATGATTTTTTGGACAATTTTCTAAATTTTTTTTTGATGATTACTGAAAAATAATTTTATTTATTTAAATATATTATTATTTTTAATGAATTTAGAATTATCCATTTTTTAATTTATTTATATTTAAATTTAGTTTATTAAATTGATTTATAATCCAATCATTTTCATTTTAAATAATATTATGTAATATTTTATATTAAAATCATTTTATACCTAGTAAAACATTTTTCTGGAAAAATACATTTCATAGAATTTTCTATGTTTTGTTTTAGATTATATTCTTCCACTTCAGTGAAAAGAATATGATAAAAAATATTCCAAATATAGAGTAACCATTTATTTATTTTTTTTATTTTTACCACATTTAATTTTTTTTTGATTAATACTATATTTATTAATATAACACTACCATGATGGTTAAAAATGATTTATCGTGGGATAAAAAACTGGGATATGGTTTATTTTTAAAATTTAGCATCTATAAATCCATTTTTATTGTATTATTTTGAGATAATTCTATACCTATATAATATATATATATATATATGAATATTTATATTACTATTTATTGGGTATTACAGTATAATAGTTTAATCTTTTATGATATTTATGGTGTATCCTCTCCCCTACATATAAAAGGACACCCCTATATTCTCTTCATTAGACCACATTGATGCTTATTTTATATCAAATAATTAAAAATAAGATTATAAACATATCAATATGCTAATTTTTATTTATTTATTAATTAACCATTTGAACAGTCTATAATAATGGATTTAATTATAGCCTAGCTAGGAAAAGGTAATCAACCTCCCTGACCAATTTCAAAGTATTTCTTCTTGTACATCCTCTATATCAGTTGTATTAATTCTAAAATAGTAAATAAATTCTCATAATAACAATAAATTTTTATTATTACTATTGAAACACCATTAAGATCCCACTTTTCAATCAAATGAGATGTGATGGTATTACTCAGTTGTACATGTGGTACACCACCTCCACATAAAGATACAATTCATTTCCCATCACCATATATAGTGAATGGTAATTATGGTGGGTTTATATTTTACATTTTTCGATTATTAAATCATTACTATTATGGAATTATTATATATTATCTACCTTAAATTTTTATAATCCCTTGGAAGATGATAATGTGGCTCATTCGTACATGTGGTCAACAACCTTCACGCAGTGATTCGATACATTTTTCATTTTTTGATTTACATGGATTGTAATATGAAATGTTATAAGTTATATATATATATATATATTCTATTTATTATATAATAATTTTAATAAAATTATAAAATATTTTTTCTTTTTTATTCAAAATTTTATAGAAAACAAAAATAGTGTTCCAGAATATGTAAAAACCACGTTCTCCAGGAACTATGTAATTAATTTTTATTTCTATAACATTTATAAATGATTATAAATATTTTTATAATTATTATATATTATATTTCTATCATAATAATATTTTGGTGAAAATTCAACAGCGATCAATGTTTAAGTATTATAACATTAGAATCAAATCTTTAAAAAAATGAACGGGTAAACACATGAAAAAACAATTTTAATAAATAATTTATATACAATGGGTAATAAAATGTTATAAGTGGATAATTAGTGATTTTTTACATTTGTAAAAAATTTATTTATATAGTTATAATAAATTTTAATTTATTATAATGGGGGTTATTATGGTTTTAAAGCAAGTCATATATGAAGTAATAGATTTATGTTCACACTCATTTTAATATATACAGTTTATTCGTTAATTTACATTATTGAAAATTATATGATAAATTATTGATAAACCAAATTAAATTTATTTTAAATTGGTTATACATTAAATTTTCATGTCATTGTTTCATTTTACACACTTTTATACATAAAATTTCTAGAATTATATTTTTTTAAATAAAGTCTTTAAATTCATATTTGGTCAGAAAAATTTTTCCTCTTCATCAATCTTTAATGTTATATGTTTCAACTAATGTTTTCTGTATTATCATATATTTTTTAATTTAAATTTTAAACATGATTTTATTTATATAATATTGCTTCAATTTATTATTATTGTTGTTTTCTAAATGTTGATCTTTGGAAATTTTTAACGAATACTTGGAATGAATATTTATTTAAATTTACATGGAACATACATGATATCCCACCATCATGACCATTTTTATGAAGTGTCTTTTACTTAATTCCAATTATTTTATTTTATTAATATGAAAACTATATTATTTTTGAAATTTATGGATTATAATTATGACTTTTCAAGATGAAAATTATATCCCCCCTGAATGATTCTAATGATATTATAATGTAATGTTTCATATTATATAAAATACCTTGATATTAATTTAGATTTACTATTTATTTGATCTAATAGTTCATTAATTATTATTTTTTGGAATATTTTATTCTTATGATGATAAGAATCATTGTCTCCCTTTCTTGTTTCCATAAGATATGTTATGATAATTGTTTTTATGATGTTGATTCATACATATGAATGGACATAAGATTATGTGCTGGGTTGGACCGAAATTAAATAACATACAATGCGTTGAGTTATGATTAATTTTTTATGAGCACAATTAGTAAATATAAGTTTAACTAATGGTTTAACAGGGGTACAAGTGAGGTTATACCCAGATTAAAATATGATATATGAGATATTATCTCACTCACATTTTAGGTACATGGATAAATAGTAAAATCCAAACATGTTATGAAATTCTTGGTTGGTGGAAATGACATTATATTTTTATGATTACCATTATGGAAAAAACTATTCTTGTTTTTTATGAAAATATCTCATGAAAATGTTATGATTTCATGGTTCATGTTCATTGATTACTTTATGATCCTTGTCTTATGATGGGCCACAATTTTATCAATGACTCATTTTTATGATATAAGAATTATTGGGTATAATATTCAATGGTTAAAATCATGTTTTAATACTCTTATTGTCACGATATGTTTAATTGATTATTGAAAAAAATACATTTTTACCTTATTGAGTTTCTAAAATCACCCATAATGTTTTTTTATTTTCACACGGATAATATTGAAGGATTTATATATGATTTTTCTATGAAGGGTTCTAGTCTTTATGTAATAAGTGGGAGATGATGTAGATCACTAATGTACATGTTTTTTTAGATTAGTGTTTCTAGAGACACCAATCCTTTATGATTTTGGCTAGTAACATAATATTTTTTAATGAATATTCATTTATTAAAATATGTTATATTTTAATGAAAATTATAGATGTTAATAATTCTCATTTGTGTTATATAAAAGATGATATTGATTCTTGTTAACTGATTATTCCCGAAATCATTGTTTATTTTGAATTTAGTTTATATTTCTATGTTTTGATTTCTAGAATCCCCAATTATAAAAGTATAAAACAAAAATTTATTGAAAATCCATTTGTTTTTGAAATATGGATGTTATTTATCAATGATCGTCTCAGTTATTTTGATCTACTGTGACATCACATTATTTGGAATCTGTGGGTTTGAATTATTGATTTGATTATATGTGAAAATTGTTTTCTCCCATATATCAATGTTGTGACTTTTTGGGTTGGTAGTATATAGTTATTGTAGTTGTTTTTTGGATGATCATGTTTTTGGTTCTATTATTTTTCATGTGTTAGGTAGTAGGGATATGAATAGTTATAGTGGGATGTATATTGGGTAGTATATGAAGGGAATGGATGATTATTATTAGGCTGTTGTGGCGCCCAATGGGACTCGAGGTGTGGGGTTTGGAATATTTTTAGTAGTGGGGATGTTATTTATTCTCAAGGGATGTGTTCTTGGAAAGCATTGTGGTTATTGGTTGGTTATGGTCAGTTATTGTCGTTCCAAAGGGAATGTGTTTTTGGGATTTTATAGGGTTAATATTAATTAAATATAGGGATGATTTAATCCCTACATAGAATATATGTAAATGGATGGTTGATATGAATCTAGTAATTGTTCATAGGTGAAACTAAATAAATCATAAGTCTAACTGGAAATGTGGATAATTTAATTTAACAGGTATATGGTTGAGAATAAATATAAGAAGTAGCTTCTGATGGGTTATTATTAAATATGAAATGCAACAGCTTAATGAACCTAATTTTTTTTCGTAAATGGTAAATCTAGAAACTTTTTGACTGCTTGATCAAAAGTGGTCTTTTGGATGTTTGATGTGGTTTTTTTCTAGGGGAAAATTGGATGGTATGGGGTGATATATTTAGGGAAATTGGAGGTATGTGGTGTTGGTAATTTTATGATGGTTGTTAATTGTTATGGTGTTGTATTGGTAAAAACCATTTACATTGGGATTATAGATTTCATTGTGCATATATATATATATATAATGCATTTCTATATTTTTGAACCACAACCAAGATGGATCACCTTAACGATTCCAATATGATTAGAGTTTTGAGATTTTACCCAAGATTAGTGTTGGTGATGGAATTAATTTTTAACTAACCTATCATTCATGAAATCCCATCCTTGATTGTTTTTTGGGTTGAGTTTTATAATATGGGGGTGACACTTTTTGGTATTCATTCTTAGTAAAATTAGGTAATTAGGTTGATTTCCTTCATGTTCATGGTACCCTACTAAGATAGATATGTGATGTGATTTAAGTATGATATGGAGATACTCATATGTGATATTTCATGGGGGTTATGGTTATTTTATGGAGGTAATGATTCTAAAACAATATCATGGAACATGTGGTAGGCTGGGATTATTAGGGTTTTGGTCTAACCCACATAAGATGTGAAAGGATTGTAATGTTGGTTTGTAGAAAAACTATTGAAGGTTTAAAAGCATTTGATGTTTGTTGTGGATGTGTGAGATTAGAAAATGATATGTGTGAATTTTTTTGAAACTTGTTTATGTTCCTGTTATTGTTTTATTACGCATTGATGTACTATTTAGTATGTGGTTCATGGAGAGTTTGGGTGGTAACTATCCAATCCAGAGCATGTTGGTTCTTCTCTTGGTCTACTCAAGTAGCATTTTTCTTCATCGCACTATTTTAAGAGAGTTCTTTGGGTTGATCTTACTTAACATACAATTTATTATCATTCAGAAACACACACACACACACACACAGATATATATATATATATATTATTTTTTTAATTTTCCATGGTTGGATTGGATATTGGGAGGGATAATTATATATCAGACCCTAAAGTTGTAGTTATAGTTCCTAATAAATGTTTTTCTAGGAATTTTATTCTATTTATTTTATTGGTATGATATATCTGGCATTGTGGATTATTATTACATTTGGTTAATTTTATAGTATATTATTATTTTTGTGTTTTTTGTTGTGTTCCTAGGATATATGATGTAAATGCCTATAAATATTATGGTTTCTGAATTTGGTGGTAGTTTCTAACTATTTTCTTATAAGAGACGGGTGTCAAGGGTTACTCTCTCGTTCATTATATGAAAATAAGTGTTACCTAATGGAGGTAGTTATAGAAATATTTTTATCAAATTATTGGATAAGAGTTAGGATGGAATTATAATTTAGGAACTCATGAGTATTTGACGGTGTTATGAAAACAACATCAATTAATACGAATTCATAATATAAGAATTAGAAACTGAAAATCACATAAGATTTCATGGCCCTATCTGATATGATGAATGGATCATTCGATCATTGGACATTCTATGATATGTGTTGAAACATATAGAGTAGATACATTTTTTTGGAACATGGATCATAATTGTATGTGTATTGATAAATTTTGGGAAATAGTTGGTGTAACTATGAATGCATCTTATGATGCGGATTATTATAAAAAATATTCTACAAGGATTCATAGTTCTCATCCATGTTTGAAGAGATATCTCTTAGTCAGCATCAATGAATTGTTTTGGTTACTGTGGTTCGGTAAGGTGGACAGAAATAATACATTAGGGTAATCGTAGTAACGTAATATGATCATTAGGGGATAATTTTTTGTAATTTCTATCATAATGGAATGGAAATGTACAAGGGTTATATCAATTATTTAGATAAGTAGAACTGGTTGGAATATAATGATGTTTCATTATGGTTGATTTTTTCAATGGAGGATTATCATGTTTAATTCAATGATATTTTTATGTAGTTAGAACCACATCAATAGTGGATCTTTATTCAATATTTTGTAGCCTAATTTATGTTTGTTGTAATTTTTTTTGCACAGAAGAAGGCTGAGTTCATTGAGATGAAGCATGATAAGACGGGGATATCTATAGAAGGGATCCATTATATTTCCTTGAGGTGCATTTTTATCATTGGAGGTTCGTTTTTGTAAGGTCAGTAGTTGTTCTGACTTGATGGGATTCAGCATTAGTAGATTTTTTCCTCTCATTTATCTAGGGATATATTTTTTTCAATAGAAAAGAGCATTATACTTCTGTTCATTACCTACATAAGTCATATTCAATGTAGTTATTAGTTCCCAGCAGGCCATGGGGCTCTATATTTAATGGGATGAAATGTACATTTTAATATCTAGTAGTTATTGTTTAATCAAATATAACTTCAGTAGAAGGGAATGAACATTTATATTCAACTAACATTAAATATATTTGGTGTTGTTAGATCTATTTTTGTCATGAATACTTTGGGAGAAAGGAAGGAGCTTGTTCATCGAGGAGGTCATCAACAAATAGTTTGTTGATAATGACATGTGTAGTTTCATTATTTAGATGTTCTAGTGCTTGGTGGGATATTTTTCATATGAGTAATGATTCATTTATCGATAACCTTGGATTAATTTTTTATTCTAGAGTTAAATTATCATTTATTTCACAAACATTAGTATGTGGCATGGTACTCATGGTTGAATGGTGTCTATTTCTCACGATATTAACTAAATTGGATAGATTTTAGTTGAATTTTGTTTATGTTTTTTAGGTTTTTTATTTGATGATGAGGAAACATTGTATTTCTAGGGATTATTTTCTTCTATATATATGGTTGTATGATATTATTCATGGAATCAACTAGTTTAATTCTATCTTTATGGTTATTTACATTTTTCGAGGGAGGGTTTTGATATGTAATGTGGATGGACAACAATTGGTGTTTTTAGTGATATAATTTTATATAATATAGATTTTGAGATCCATTTTTGTCCCATATAGTATCCATATCCTTGGATTACATAGTGGTTCATGTGATGGATTTCTTTAGATTCATAGGGGAATTTAAAATGATTTTTCTCAATGACTTTTTTTACACATAACCCTTTTAAACATACTATAAATATTAAAAATATTTTTTATATTTAATTAATTAAAAATATATATTTTTAATAAACTAAAATTAAATAATTTTGATGATAATTAAAACAATGTAAATATTAAATTAAAATCAATTAAAAGAATTTTCCTTAAAAATTTTATTTTTTAAATACCAAAGATAAAAAAAATATTACCATTCCATGAAATATTATTTATATTAAATTATTGAGTTAAAAAATATAGATTTCATATTTATAATAGTAATTAGTATGCCTTTATAATTTTTAAAACTATAATATTTTATTAAAAAAAATTATTTAAAATAAAGATTAATATAATTAAAATTTTCATTTATAAAAAAATTAACAAATTTCAAAATATTATCTTCAATAAAAATTATTTATAATCCATGGTAATTATAAATATTTACCTTATGAGTAGTAAAATAATTATATGATATTTCTAAATATTCTAATTAAAGGTAATTATTATTAATATGTTTCTTGTAAAATGTTCTAAATGTCACAACCCATCCCCTCAGGCCCATGCCATGACTACCACAAGAAAGCCTTACATAGGCAAGGGGTTTTTGACACGCTTTAGAAATGCATGTCTCTAAAATGGGAATGAATTGACTTTAAACCTATACAATCACAATATCCATGAAAATAACAATAAGAAAAAGTTATGTAAAATAATGTAGTAAAAACTGTACTGACAGTTATGTGGGTGAAATACTAGCCCAACTAGAAAGTACAAGTACAACAGAAAATAGAAAACAGTTGTTGGATCGTCCACTGACGATCCTACATGAAGGGTACAAACAAATAACGACCAGAAGTCATTGCAGCAGGTCTTGTCAATTAGTCTACCTCTAAGCACCATCCAGCCCAGGCCCCCTCAGCCACGATCAACTCTATCTATCGTCTGCACAAGAAACATCATGGAGTGGGCATAGCCCATGCAGATGTGAGTATAACAATACAAATTAGGGAACCTAATACCCCCGAAGGACTCCCAGAGTTCCACAATCGAAAAAACACAAAGAAAGACTACAAACAAAAAACATGAAGCAGACATTATCTCTAAATAGGTATGCGCCATACATATACATATGTTATCAAGATGTAATCGTCTCATAAAAGAGAAAACATAAGGTTCCAAATTTTAAGCCTTAATCACAACTGATCCATGAGGGATGAATAACACAAATGAAACACCATGATGGTAACACCACAAAGGTAGCACCATGATGGTAAAAGCACCACAATGGTAACACCACGAAGGTAACACCACGAAGTTAAAAGTTTCACAAAGTTAATCTTATGATGATATCACAATGGACATAAAGGTAATTCAATGGTAATGACTCATCTCACACAAGTAATATAACTCAATTATAGATTCATAGATGAAATGTTATAATTCAAGATCATCTTATTATGTCAAGAGGCTTTGACGCTGACCCACAAAAGATCACTCGGTGCTAACCCACAAAAGTATCGTACAATGCTGACCCACATACGATAAATATGTGTTGACACACACATGATCAATATATACTAACCCATATAAGATCGCTATTTGATGTCCCAAATATGATTGATAGATAAAGACCCACATAGGATCGATGTTCTTTCTTCACGATACTACAAGACACGATATTCTCACACTAAGCACACTTGATTCTGGGAGGATACCCTCCTCAAGAGATTCATCAGGCATCAATATCCACAAATATCTAAGATTATGTTTCCCAAATCACCACAATTTCGTAAGGGTTCCTATGTGATAGACGGTGCGGAAATCAGAATCCCGTTCTGTGACGTATGCGCATTTTTGTACTGAGGGCCGGTTGGATTCAGGTTCAATCCAACCCAGCCTTACTCCAACCTTCTCTGAAACACATGTGGAGCATACCAAAATGATTCTCTCCCTCCAAGAATCCTAATTCCGTAGATGGATTTTCAATCAAACCCATGATTCAAAAGTTATGGTTGTTCTTGCGAAAATGGGCTTCGAAGGGTCCGAGTCTAGTCTGACCAGGTCCGACTAACCCGACCCGACCTGGGTCTACATCATACATATATTTTCGAGTTGGTTAATGTTTTTATTTGTTTATTTATATTCAAATCCGTGTCAATGTGTGAAAAAATGTTTTTTTTGTTCTTTTTTGGTAGGATGCAATAAAATTTCGAAAATGGAATGAAATGGGGTCTAAATATGAGAAAAAGGGAGCGACACAATAGTTTTTAGGAATAGTTAATTAGAAAATTATGGAAAAACATTATTACACATCGTGTACAACATGTACATGTTTTTATATCCACGAAGAAGTAGGTCACCTCCAGATCAAGCTGTTATGGGAAAAACAGTGTGAACATCTCGTAAACATTGTGTTCCTTAAGTACCTGATGTGGGAGTAGTAAACAAATAAAATTTATTTTTGATATTTTTGAATGATTATAATGGGAATAGAGGTGATACATAAAATGTGTTCATGACATATAGTCCACGTACACGTTGTGTATGTGGTCATATTTCTATACTCTCAGCCGATATCGTCTCACACATCACTCAAATTCTCAAAAAGTGTATCTTTTATAGACAACATGAACACCAAGTACACAACGTGTCAATAATTGATCTGAACCATTTCAGTGCATAAAAATAGTGTCTCTGGCTACACCTTTGGAGCATTTAAACTCCATTAGAGACTAACACTGGGAGTGAAGTAGATGCACGTCTACATGTTCATTCCAATACTTAGGTTTCATTTTCTCCATCCAAATTATTCCATTATCATTAGAATGAGGGGAAAAACCTCCACTTCTAGGGTGATGTAATATATTTGTGAAAAGTTTGTTGTATTTAATTAAATTTATTAATCATGTAGTCGGTTTTCATAATTTCATTATTCAATTTCTAATAACATTATTTTTGTTTTATCATGAACTGAATTAAATCAATCAAAAAGAACATTTGAATTGTTCAACTAACTACCCTAGATATGGCATGACTATTGTAATCATTGGGGGAAATCTGTTTTAAATATGTTATCGGGACAAACTTGATTCGGTGAAATATTATATTACCGGAACAAGGGAAATAAGATATTACAATATTAAGGAGGGAGAAATAGGACTATTAGATCCCTCATGTCTTATCTCTGACAACAATAATTTATTAAACATCATATTTTCTGAAATCTAACCAAACATAAAACAAGAAATTTCATTACCCTAGAATGCCTTCAAATATATTGACATCCCAATTTATCTATCAATTTCATTCTCTTATTTCTTTCTTAATCAATAAATTCACTCTCCTCCTCACCAAATTCATTAATAAAATAATTTGAAAACAAATTAAAACAAAATAATAATCTCTGTGGATTCACACATAAACACACCTAATAATAAATTTTAATTAATATTAAATCCTTTTTTGGAGTTTATAAAAAATATTTTAGTATAGAGATGTTGGGAACTAATGACTCCCAACAAGGCTATCACCTCAATACCCTCTTTCTCCTCAATAATCATTATGATCCTACAATTTCTAATAAAACCTCTCTTATACACTCTCCCAATATCCAATTTCATCTTTTATCACAAAATACCGATTCCAATGTCATTAATGGATCCTTCTAGGAGGTGATATTCCAGAGGAAACATTTTCAAATCACATCACTCAGTTTTTCTTCTTCTATTACATTCTCCTCACCTATATCATCCATCATGTAATAATAACTTCACATTAATTTATATACTATATTTTTAGTTTTATATTTTAATATCTCATATAAATACTTAATTTCCACCTCTTATGAAAATAAATTAATCCATTATACAAATTTTTTTGGTATATTGTTTTTATGATTAATTATTTTTCATTTTATATTTCCACATTCAACTCTATTCATAATATAATTATTAAAATAATAAATATATTAATTGGTAAATTATGACCATTATCAAATTATAAAACTAATAAATAGACAAAATAATAAATAAACTAAAACTATTTTTTAATGGTTGGAAGAACAAACAAATTAAACTCAACAATTATCATTATCATTTCATTAAATGAATTATCTAAATTTCATAAATAAACATGATATATAGGAAAATTTAAACTTTTTAAATTGAATTAATACTTTTTTTCAAATCTAGTGTTTTATTATCATTTTATATGAAAATTCTAAATTCAATACATTTGAACCAATGACGAAAGAATGAAATAGATACACACGAATCAATGACAATCATGAAATATTATTAATGAGTGGGAGGTAAGATGTTATAAAAATATAATAAAATATATAATATATTTAAAATATAATTCTATAATGAATTAATCACATCCTTTATGAAATTATACATGAGGTTAAATTATGCACGAATAATGGTTAACATGAAGAAAGGGTTTCTTATCTATCTTCTTCCTCTCTAATATTTATTCGTTATTCACAACTAATTTTTTGTATGTGGTGTATATAATTCCCTCTGATATGTAATAAAATAATTCCTATTATTTTAATATTATTTAATTTCTGTTATGATAGTTATTAATTTTACATGGAATACAATTCCAATGATTTCAAAATGAAAATGGAATTCTTATCTAAATTTTCATTCTTGGGATTCACATTCTACATAAATTTTTATGTCATTCTATGATTTTGTGTGCCCTTGAATTTTATTATCTAATGTTTATTTTTGTCTTGTTTAATTTCCATTAATAGTGAAAGAAATATTCCTCTAATTTTATTAAATATCACTTAAATTGTATGATATTAATATGGGGTTTAGTCTGAAAAATAATCATCATTTTAATGTTCATTGAATACATAATTTTTTACATGCCTTTTTTTTCAAATAAAATCCATTTTTTTACTATTAAATTATAATTTTTCAATTAATTTTAAATCATGATTTTATTTTTTAAAAATTTTGTCAAAGGATTTATTTTTAATTTTCTATGTGAGGTTGTTATGAAATTTCTAAAAAAATATAAAAAAATATTTTTTAACCTATACAAAAAGATATGATTTTCCTTTAATCATAATTATAATATTCCATTAATATTATTTTATAATATTACATGATTAATTTAAAATAATGTAATATATTTTCTAATTTCATTACATTTTATTATAAAATTATTTTATAATTTAAAGCGTATATTCCAAAATTATTTTTTGAAGTTATCTTTCAAAATTACATTTATTATCTGAAAACATTATTAGATGTTACCTGTGTTTTTATGGGGATATTATTCAAGGATACTATCCTAATTCTATTAATAATCTTTTTATGTTTATAATTTAATGATTATTTTGAATCCCATTTAATTTCGATGAGTTATTTTTGAAAAAAAATATTATTTACATCATTTCATTACATGGGTTCTAATTTGATGAAGAATCTATGTTCTTATAGAACACATTTGTATTGTTTTAATTTTGTGATGTTTTGGAGCTATATCTACCTTTATTAATTTGTTGAATAATATATATCTCATTGATAAATATTGTACGCATGAACCTGATTTCAGGTTCACAATTTATTTTCCATAAGTGTAAGCATAGAACTAGTTTTCTTTTATTTAATTTGTTATGTAGTTCATGAATAGATTTCAATTATATTATTCTTGTACCTTGTTTTGGGTATATACATTTATGAAGGGGTATAATTTCATGTCGTTATCTTAGTGAGTGACCATGTTCCTATTTATACATTTTCACATTTTTTTTAATTTTTTATAGATTCCACATTTTCATGTTTCCTATAAATATTATTCTCTCATATACTATTTTATTTTATTAAATTGTGATTCATGTATTTTGAAATTATAATAATCAATCCATGACTCAATTTTATATCCATTGATATGGATGGTATAATTACCAAATTTTTAATTCATATTATTATTCCCTCATCCTTATGTTATGATTGATATCTCCAAGGTTAACCCATACTGATAATCTAAGATCAGACTTCTGTAATGTTTCTATTCCCGATGAAACAATGGAACGAATTAAGAATGGAATTTAAAAGAGGGTTCTAGTTATGAAGGAATTAACAGGAGATTATTCAGATATTTTCTAAACCAGTGGTTTATGTTTCCCTATTTCCAATGGAACTAAACACATAAAATTTTAGTGTAATTTTGTTTTAATATTAATATTTATCAATTTATATTTAATATCTATGTATAAAAATATTTGGTCATTATATTTTTCATTAGAGAATTTTTTATATATCCTTTGTTTACTAGTATCGTAAAACAATTGTTAGAGCCTTATGGTTATGTCTAGGTTAGAATCCCTGATTTTTGGTAATGATCATTAATAATATATATTAAACATATGGATTAAAATATTGAAATTTTATAAGTAATATCTCTTTATTAATTTATTTTCTAACTATGATTAGTGTTTATCTTACTGTATTATTTGGTTTTTACATATTGGCTGATACCAGGAGGATTCAAGTTAATTGTGAATATTATGGATAATGGAATGATCTTCCTCATGTGAAACGTAATGAAATGGGTGTTAAAAAATGAAACTTTATTGGTATTATTAATTTTCAATCTCATAATATGATCTATAATATATATTTTATGATATTCCTAACAAATTTGATAAAACAAATAAATAGTTTCATGATGACCGAAGAGGAACACTTGTTCAATTTTCTTCTCGTAAATATTTTGGTAAAAGGTATGAAACAGAATGATTCAATGGAAAACAAATATTATTTGGGAGTTAAATAGATGGACACAATAAAATAATTTTCATAAAAATATTAAGGGTTCAATTAATCCAATATATATGAATACAGGTAATCCAAAAGAATCATTGAGATTTAAATGTTTTATATGTGGAATGTCTGTGAATTATGTCAATCAATGGAAACTTCCATTAAATCTATCTCAACATTATGATGTGTTCCATGTGTCTTAGTTGTTTTTTACATTCTATATCCTTCGAATGTACTTATATGAGTGTTCATAACAATGGAGAAAGATATTTCTTAATATGAAAAAATTGTTGAGATTATGGGTCATAGATATAATGTTGTACAAAACAAGACCACTCCCCTCGTTAAAGTTTTATGGAGAAACCAACAATTGAAGGAAGCTAAATTTTACCAGAGTATGTATTAAGGAAGAAAATTCTCTTATAAATATATTTGATTTTTGAATTTGAAGGTTGAATTTAAATTTATGAGTGATAGAATGTAAGACATATGGATTTTAGGGTATGTATTTTTTTGAAATACATTTAATGTTTTTTGAAGATAACTTTTCCAAAAATAAACCATGTATTAATGAACAACACTATATTAATATTTAAATACTATAGTTAAAAAAACCATTAGAATTGATATAATTAATGTGTTTATAAAATTAGGAAAAATATATAATTCAAATGATTATAAAATGATTAAATTTGTAACTAATTAATTGTAAACTATAATAAAATCTATTTGAACATAATGGAAGTGTTTTAAAATAACTAATATTATACATAAAATGAGATTTTATCATAATAAATTAAATTAATTACTATTAATGACTGATTTAGATGAAATATATATGTCATATTTTCAAAAAATGAATATAATTAATATTTTCTTAATATAATAATTAATTTTATTTTAGGATTGAATGCTACATTTTTCCAAAACGTAGTTTTCTAGCATTTTAATTGAATTTTTATTTCCAAAAATAACACGTTTATTGATATTATATAAAAAAATTAAATTAAATTATGAAGAGATTAAATCAAAAAATAACATAGGGTTATTTTTGGTATTTTTAGGAGATGTTTCATTTTTCATGATTTTTAAAAAATATTGAATCTTAATTGAATAATAACATTTCATCTTAATAAATTATAAAGTCAATTTATATTTTAAATTGGTTTTGAATTCAAAATAGTAAAATAATTAATCATGTAATACTATTTGGGACATTTAAATCAGAATCATATTTATATTTTTAATAAAAATATTACAATCATATCAATAATTTCAAAAATAAAAACATGTGTTTTGTAGTCATTTGATGAATGAATTTTTAATATCATTTTAAAAATAATTTGAATTGAATTTTATAAATTGGATCCCTATTTTGAATCTAATCTCCTAGTTTATCTTATCTGGTTATTTTCACTTTGTTTTATAAAAATTTCACCATGGTAAAAAAGTGATTCAATAGTATGGGTAAAATAATTTAAATGGTTAATGTTAAAAAGTAAAAGATTAAATTATATAATAATAAAATATGAAATGATTGGATAACGATTTTATAATCCACAAAAACCAATTAAAACATAATTTTTTTTCAAATTTGTGTTATTTAATGCCACAAAAATTTGGCTATGTATTTGAATAAAATAATCATTTTTTAGTCATTGAATTCCAGCCCTCCTCAAAAATAAATACCGCCACTCACCACCCCATTTCCCCTCAAAAAAGATGAGGATCCACAAATATATTTATAAATCTATAAAATAAAATATTAACATCCATATTTTAATCATTTCACACAAATATATAAATTCATATGACTTCAATGGATCATTCAAAGAGGTGATATTGAAGAGGAAATTTTTTCAAAGCACATATATTATTTTATTTTATTCTCATACCTTCTGCACACCTACATTATACATTAGGAAATAAATACTCTATAATTATTTAAATACTTAAATTTAATATTTCTAATGGAATATATTATATTCAACACTTTTATTTTCTAAATTTTTTCTAATAAATGAAGCCATTGTACAAATTGTTGTAGTTTTCCGTTTCGGTGAAGAATGCTTTTTCCTTTTCCCTTGCCACCTTAATATATAGTCATAAAAGTTTTATTAAATGTCAAGAATTATTTTAAGTGAAATGTTAAAACCTATTTCATGCACTGGAACTAATATATAGACATGATAATTAACAAAATGAAACTTGTTTTTTATGGTTAGAAAAAGTCGCCAAATTAAACTATACATATTATATTATCATTTTCTCTATAGAATCATCCTCATGCTTGAATTAAAAATGATATGTGGGACCAATATAACTTATTTAAGTACATCATTACCATATCATTTCAATTATGTTTTTTATTTTTATTTGATAATAAAATTTATAATTATATTCATATGATCCAATGACGAAACCATTTTATGAACACACCGAAAACAATTAAAATCAGGGAATATTATGACATAATTGATGTTAATTTCTTATAAAAATATTTCACAATGTATTATAAATACTAATATGGTTCTTTAATTAATTAATAAAATCCATTCCTACTTTTCTATAGGATTTTGATTTTTAAAAAACTAAAGCGAAATACGAGGTAATGATTTCTCAAATCACCTTTTCTTCTATGAGATTTGTGATTTATTTATAATTTAATTCTTGTGTGTGGAATATATATTTACCTTTGATATATGATATCATGAATCATAATATATTAATTTTATTAAATGGTTTATTTTGTAATTATTAATTTTAAGTGGCCTTTGATTCGTTTTATTACAATGTGGTAAGGTTGATTTGAACCCAATTTTTATTTTTTGGGTTAACCATCCACTTCATTGATTATATAATGATATTATTATATTTAAGAGGAATTTATATTTTCATAAGCTTCATTTAAACTCTTTTTTTTATTTATACATTATACACATAATAAGTTATTTTTATTAATTCTCACATCAATGATATGAAATTTATATGTGATTTTCACTAAAAAAATTATCCCTTGCCTGTATCCTTTAAAACTCTCTTCTTGGACCATTACCATTATATAAAAACAAGTTTACAAAAATATTTTCAATTTTCTATTAATCTATTTAATTTAATTTTTTCAAATTTTTTTATTCTTTATAAAAATTTGAGGATTAATCTTTTCTATCATTATATGTGCAAGATTCTATGAGACCATTCTGAAAAACATATTTAATTCATATATTTTTCAACAAATATAAAATAAGGGTAATTTCATGTTTTCCTGAATATTTACTTCCTTGATTATTAATTTAAAATATTACATGTTAATTTTAAAATTAAAAAAATTAATTCAATAATTTCATGATAGTTTTTTACAATTTCTAATCAAAATAGAAATGATATTATCCTAAAAAATAGTTTCAAGTGATTGTTCAGAATTAATTTCTGTCTAAGATAATGTTGTATGATGTTACTTATGATTCATTAGTGATGTAATTTAGGCATACTATCATAATTATTTTCAGGTTTTGTTTTAGATTATGAGGACATCATTTTTATGAATCTCAATTCTTCTCAATGACATAGCTTTTGGTAAAATGTTTATAAAAATCATTTCCTTACACGGGTTCCAATAGGATAATGACTTATGTTGATTGGAAACACATATGAATTTGCATATTTTATTACAAGGTTTATATATATCTTCTTACAATTCATTGGGTAATTATGGATATCTCATGAGGTAAATATGTTATGCATGATTCTGATTATATGTTTAAAATTTAATGCATGTCATAGATTTTTTGTACATACTTTATTTAGGGGTCTGGATTTAATATCCACTAGTTTATAAATGGATCCATATTTCAGGACTATAATTTTAAGTAACATATTTTTTATAACCACATATTTATTAACAGACCTAGATTTCTTGTCTATAATATAATGTGTGGACATAGTCTTGCGTCCATAAGTTTATGAATTGTAATGGTCTCATATCATTAATTCAATTAGTTAAAATGTTTAAATTTTTACATTTTCACCATGATATATGAATATTTATTATCATAAATTTTGTGTTTCATGTCAATAATATGATCTTATGGAGTATATTATTTTATTTTTGTATGATTAATGTGCTATTATCTTTTATGATTTATTACATGAAAGAAGAATATTGTTCATTGATATTGAGGGTAAAATTATCCAACATTTTGATCACATTCTTATACCCTTGTGAATATATTTTTATTGATATATTCATTGTTTATCCCCTTACTGACTAACCAATCTCAACCATATATTTTGATTATTTTTCCTAGTATTTTAATGAATAAAAAATGTATGACCTGAAAAAAGTTCTTTAACTAAGAAGGAATAAAATGCAGATGATGTAGATTTTTTGAACCAGTATTTTATGTTTAAATGATTAAAAAGGTTGTACTCCACTCTGATTTTTGAGTGGTTTTATTATGATATGACTATTTACCTATTTATATGAAATATATATATTTACGAAATTATTGGGTTGTTATACAGAAGTCCTTGGTATACATGTGGTTTAAAAAAAACATATAAGATTCAAACAGTACTGAAATATATCAAGGAATAATATAACTATAATAAATATTCTATATGAGGGTGCATGACACATTATAAGTTCTAGGAACGATACCATGTGTTCATGAGTGATTCAAATAATCATGTAGAGAAGAACGATGGTTGATGGATTAATTTATCTCTCCAGTTTTTTACATCCTTTTGAGTTGTTGCATCAGGTTTTCAATTGGGTATCAATTAGACCTCCCTTTTTAGCTGGTTTGGGTTAAAAATTTGTTTATTTTGTTATATATTTGTCACTATATTTATTATAATTGTGATTTCGTTGATTAGTGAGAGTTGGATCTTCTAGAAGTCAGGGTATTCTTGAAATTACTAGTTGAGATTCATGATATACAATAGAATATTATATGTGGAACTATTATCTATCTGGTTATAGTTCTCAACATGTATTATAGTATAGTGTAGATTTATTGGGAGTGGGAGTCCAAAATGTGCACACAATATCACATATTTCTTCAAACTATTTATTTCACATTTTATGAAATGATTGATTTTGTATAGAATTATATGAGATAGTTAACATGAATTAATTTTTGTGTATTCCCTTAGGGTTCTTTAATGCGTGGTTGTTTCATTCTACATGATAGGAATATCCAAGTGAAGGTTAGTTACAGGTTTATGTGAGTCTTACATATGGGATTGGTTTTGATTCTTCAGTATGAGAATATTTTGAGAGGTATATAATGTTATGGAAGATACAATACTTCTGCATTACGTTTCATGGTTTTTGTGTTTGTTGTGTCAGAAGGATATTATAGAATGGGTGATGAAATGGGAGTTTAAATTCAATTTGTGATTGGTATATAGTGACATTGTTGTTGGAAATATTGAATGATATGAGTTTTTATTTTAGAGACAAAATCTACAAATCACTTTTCATAATGTGAGTGTTTACTATCTATATTTGTGTCTCTATAAGAATTTAAGTGGGTTATCCTTATTTTTGTTTGTGAATGTTTAATATTCGACTGTGTCATGGATAGTGGTCCTTTAAGATGATAATATTGGTTCAACCATTTTTTGAGACATATAAGGCATATCCTTGACACAACGTGAGGTAATAGAGGCCATGTTTTGATATTCTATTTTGGTTGATATAGTTCTTTAAATATTTTTTCATGGCACAACCCTTATATCATTTTTTTAATTTAGAAATTTTATTGATTATTGGATATTGATCATATAATATGATTAAAATAGTTATTTTTTAGGATTAGTTGACATGATATATCCTAGCATGATGATGGATTTTTATGCAATAAAAACCTATTTTCAATCAAATTTATATATTTGGAAGTTCATTTGATATAAACCTAACCTCTTTAATTTCATCATTTATAATGATTATTAGTGGTGTGCATTTTTAATTCATTATTCCTCCATTATTTGGATTTATCCCCCATTATCTATAGGTCATATATTATATATTTGAGTTGAGTTTGACACATCTTCCCCTATATATATCTTCATGTTATTCATCTAGAAATACAATTCTAAATTGTTTGGGTGTTTTATATAGATGTTTTAGTTAAATATTTTTATGGATAATTTTGTGTTCTTGGTTTAAATTTACTTACCCCTTACGTGTTTTGGTTCTTTGGTCGTCTCTTTCTTGGATCCATATATAGATCATTTTTTATTATTGGTGAAGGAGGGGATTTAAGATGTTTATTAATATTATTGTTTAATATTGAATTATTATGATCTTTCTTCTGTTGGGTAGATTGAGAAGATTAAAATAATTAAGATAAAAAACTAACATAAATAAAATGATGGAAATGTGCAGAATTAGAAGTTCTCAAATATCTTTTGTGATATTACTTATGATATTGATTATTTTTCACTGTTATTGCCAGAAATCATTGATGTTGTTAAGATTTTGTTAATTATTGAGATTATGTATTTGATATTTCCTATCATAAGAGGCCAAATACTATTAGATAGAAATTGATTTATTTTTTTAGTTATTGAATTAATTTATTTGTGACTCGATAAGAGATATTGAAATAATGAGACCACATATTAACATAAAAACATGGATGTTCATTTTTAAATAATTTAGGGAAGCAATATTTTATTGGATTTATACTTCCCTTTTTTTGTATTTGGTTTGGGATATTTATTGGGGTTAGTATCAGGTGATCATGTTGTTGGTCATTTTATATGGAATGTTTTTTTTGTAGATTTCATATTTTTTCAGTGGATGCATTCTGTCCTACTTTTATGATAGTCGGTGGATGGTTGGTGGTTTTTTGTGATTTCTAAAGACATGTTATGTGTAGGGATTGATTTGGGGGCTATTTATGCGACATAGTATTAATTTTTTCAAAACTAGATTAATTTAGAAATAGATTTTTAATTAAAATATGTAAATTGGGTGAATTTAAAACTAATGAAATAATGGATCTAACAAGAAATATCTATACTACAATTGAATGGAAAAAATATTGGAAAAAATATGGAAATATTTATTATTGTTTCTAATTAAAAATAGAATATAATGTCTTAATGTACATAAATTTCATTTTAAATAGTAATATAAATTTTTTATGGTCTGGCCATATAGTAACCTTATGATTTTTATTGTGTATAATGTTTTTTAGAAAGAGGGAGTGTTTTTTATGTAATAGGTGGAATTTTCGATGGTGTGTGACAATGGTAGTGTGAAGATGGTTTCAGGTTATCATAATTTTGTATCAGTGAGAATATATTGTTTGAGATGAGGTTTACCTACGTGTATACATATCATTAATTTTAATTCTATTTTATTCCAAATAATAATTTTGTCAGATAACTTTATTAACACCCAAAAGTTTAGGTTCCTTTTTTTCCCAATCATCTAGCATTGTGAGGTGATCAATGAATGAATAATCCATGTTCCCCTATATCAATTCATGGTATGTAATTGTGGATTGTTTAGGTTGTTGTGGTGATGGTACGTGGTTGGTGTTGTGCATTCTAGGATGTGGCTCTGTGGTTTATTTCCTTCTTTCCTAGGATACCCAATTGAGATGGATATATGGTGTTGGTATGATATGTAGCGGTTAAGTGGATATTTTATATATGCTGTTTTTTATTAATTGAATGGATCTAATGATTCTAATACATTATATTAGAAAATTTGGGAACTTTGGAGATATAAGGATATGGTCTGATGTATATCAAATGTGAAGTGATTGGTATAACGTGTAATATCACAACAATAAAATAGATGGAGGCACAATACATTTGATATTGATGTGTTAGAGGAAAAAAAATATAAATATAGTTATGAGGATATTTTTTTGTTAGGTTTTTGTTATTATTTTAATAAAATTGGTTGTTATAATTGTGGTGGGGGTGTTAGTGATGTTGGTTGGTAGCTGACCTATATAGTTCATTTAGTTAGATTACTTATTAACTGAATCTTCTGTATGTTTTGTCCACATTATTCATTGGAGTTCTTTATTCATATAAAACTAATTATATATTATATTCTCACACCTATATACATAAAAATATTTTTATGTAATCAAGGAATATAAATAGATTGATATGGAAAGTTCCATTATAAAACATGGAGCTATGGTTAGATTTGTTAGTTTAATGATTTGTTAATATATTATATGGATACATTTAATTTTATAATATATCCTATATAATAGAATACTATAGGTTTTATTTATTTTATATTTAAATTTTAATGGTGTGACTTGTATATTCATGTGATATATATGGGTAATGACACCTATTTTCACGTTTAAGACCCTCAATTATAATCACTAACACAACACCTATTATAGGTTAACCATGGGGATCAATATCTCCTTCACAACAAGCCAAAGTGGGGATCCCAGTGAGAATATATTATTTTATAGGAATTGTCTTGAAATTTAATCTATATAACACTATATCATTTTCAGCACTAAATTGTAGATGTGGTTTTTGGTTTGAAATGTATGCATTACAAATCACACATGATCTTTTTGAACTCCGAAATCCTTTAAGAACATGATTTGGAGTATTTTTACAATCACTATTACTATACAAAATGGAAAATTATTAAACATTCAATAGAGATTTTTTATCTTACTAAATAACATTATCTATCTTCTATGAACCCAAGATACAAACAATGATAATTTTCACATCCCAACGAACTCTATGAACCAGAGGTTTTGGATTCCACAATAGTAAGGGATAAGTGTCTTACTCCCCCATATCCTTGTTAATATAATATAATTTTCTATCCTTCCACATTCCCCATAAATTTTATTAAGGTAATAATTATTCTAAAAACCTCAGATACACCCCCATTCATTATTTATCAAATTTATAGATAATAAATCAGGATTAGGTCAATTTCAAATTATATTTTCGTTTGATATATGATTATAATTACTTGATTTCCATGACAATCTCAATTATAGATCACCTTTTCAAATCTTCTCAATGGTCTATAATGTATAGACGATTACCTAATTTTTCACAACCACATCATCATAACCTCAATTATAAATTATTTAAAAATCGATATCTAATTATAATCCCTTGATTTCCAAGGCATTCTCAATTATTGTTCAAGTTATAAATAGTTCTCATTAGTCATGAAATTATTGTGGAAATGGAACTATTGTTCTATAACATTCCTATCATATCAGTACCACTAAAATTATCAAATTTTTTATATTGAATATTTAACACTCAAAATGATGGGCACTTTAAAAAAGTTGATTTTCCATAAGCTTTCTTAAATCTCACCCCATACTAATTCCACGTAATTGATTTTCCTAAATAGATAGAAAGGGGGTTGGGATACCTATCAGGAATTTATTCTCTCTATGTACCTTCCAAAGGCTATGTTATTGATTTTATGGTTTTGATAAAACCAATGCATAACTATGAAATCATAATGGAATCCTCTAGGTAAAATAATTTTCTAATTTTTTCTTCACATTGACCGAACTATTACCCACATCTAAGTATTGCTTCTTTATAATAACAACAAAAATGATGAAATTTTAAATTCATATAATCAATATATTACTATAGATGTTTCATAATCTACTATTATCATCCTCTATAATATTATGTTTTATATTAATTTTTAATAGAATATCTATATTATAGAGATATTTTTATGATTTTTATCAATTTTTTTGTCACAAAAATTTGAGAGCGATTTTAAGAGAATCACTTCCTAATTGAAAAGAAAATAAAACCCCTTTCTATAAATTATACATGGATGAGTTGAGTGAATTTAGGGAGATAAGAAATTATTTATATATGTTATGGGGAGAAGAATATACTTTTTTGGAAAAAAATTAACGAACATAACATTAGTTAGACTTGGTAAATTCCTTATAAACATCATATGTGTCATCTTTATTCCGGATCATAAAATCTATCACCTCATGTGACTAATGTTACACAGCACTCCCATCAGGTAATGAATTTTTAATTACATTAGAATGATGCATTTTTTATACATCATGAAATATTAGGTTCTTGTCCATAATTTCAACTCAATTATTTATATCTCATGGAATAAAATTTCATTAATTCCTCTATGGATGATACTTCACTAAAATTTCAGAAGGGTATAACAATTACACTGGGAATATGTGATCTGAAATAAAATTTTGTTTTTAATATTCATTGAAATCTACAATGAATTTTGGATTTTGATCCTTCCCATCATGAATTAATGGAATATCAAAATAGTAAAATTTATATAATAAATATTCATCTAAATTGTTATAATATAGTACATATTATTGCACATTATAATTGTATTTCCCTATGGATACATGAGGGAGACCCAGAAAAAATTTACTAACATGATTTTTTCAACGAAATTATACATTATATGAACCCAAATCATTCAATGGAATATGTATAATTTGAAAAACAATAATCTATTAACATTATAAACTGAGTGTTTAACTTAATTTTAAATGAATGATATGAAAATTCATCATTATAAAATATTGTTTTTCTTCAACACCAATAATTTATAATATTCAATCAAATTCCTCTTATATTTACATATATCTATGACTAGTTAATGTATTATAGTCAATTAAAGGAAGATATTAAAACAGTTGTGTACGATATTGGGCTATATATTTGGCCTTTACTATATATCATTATGGGGTTGTTTACTTGAAATCTATTTCAATTATCGAGGATGATGTAACTATATATTTTGGGAATTACATCTTGAGTGAAAAATACCATATTATTGGCTTTAAATTCATTCATTCCAATACTTAAAATACCTGAAATATTCACCATCTTATGTTTTTTATTTATTAAAAAATACAATTTTTCATTCAAGATAATTTATAGTTGATTAGTTTTTTAAAAAATTATATCAATGTTTTCCAAGAGGCATAATATTAATGTATGAACCATTGTAGGATATTGGTCACCCATTCCATTCTAGTATAATTATAATTAAAATTGATATGGATAAATACTATGAAAAAATGGACTAGGGTATAATACTACAGCCAGTTAAAACCCTTTTCGTAGAATAATTTTGTTTACAGGACTACCGGTGCACCACATGCCCTTTTTTCAATCTCTTTATTGTTAATCATTTTATGTTTCTTCAAATTAGAATGTGAAATACTCTAAGGATGCCCAATCTTATCGAATAATTTTATCATTTATCAGCAGGTACACAATATAAATAATGATAATATTATGGAATCAAGTTTAATGAAATGATTTAGAGATTGATATAATTCATAGGATATCAAATCTCCTCATTGCTGATAATAGTTTTGTTATACATAAATGTAAGCCCATAAATTTATCATGAAATAATAAAATATTGTCATATTATGGTGTATGGAGTGGTCAAAAAATAAATACTTGAAAAAACTATTTATTCGTAGATATTGGGTTATCAAAATGATGGATAACATTGAATGAATAGTAGTAAGGATTCCATAAAGTAGAGTTTTTATTTGTTTATTTGGGATGTCATCTGATCCATTGGTGAATTAAAATATATATATATATATATTTAATTAGAGGGATAATGTTTGCCTCATATATATTAATGAATAAAAATGACATCAGTTAAGGTAAAAATTAACCATATTTATAAATATGTTGTTCTTGAATCAGATATATATTTTATCTACTATGAGAATGAATAAGGCATCAATAATCGCCATCGGAAAAATTATCTTGATATTTCTATAATTATTGTTATGGGAGAAACATATTCACTGTATAAAATGGAAATGCATGGAAGTTCCAATTTTAAAAAATGAAGCAAACATCATAGCCTTTCTGAATCCTTTAATTACATTAAAGGTAAATAATTGTGGGAGTTTTAGGCTAGAGAAACCTAATGGACATTCTTATTGTGTTCAAAGTATGATCACATGATCGACTTAAATAAAATAGATCCATTTTACTGAACATTATATTTATAGATGATGGATATCTCATCAATTGAAATCAAGCATAAAACTTTTAGTGGACTATTGAGATTTTGAGGATCTTCTTCTAGATGGAAAAATAAATGAATTGTTACCTCATCTTACCATGTTACCCATACCTAATCTTGATGTAATAACCAGTATTAAGTGAATTATATATATTCTATGTAATTAAAATAGACAATAAGAGGCCTCCAAAACATGATGCTACACTTATATATGAATATGATAAACAATTATTCTTTTAGAGGGTGATAGAAAAATACAGATTATTGATAATTATCTAATGTTTCAATAATTTGATGATTATATCTAGAAATCATGAATCCAAATATTTATGAGTTTCATTATTTAGATTATCATTAAAAATTGTCATCCATTAGATATATTCATAAAGATGAAAATCATTTCCATTTGTTGGAGTTTTTTGATTCCTTGATGATTTATTCTATATTATGTATTTTTATTTATATTGATATAGTGTATTCATTTTGGTCTGATGTATTTATAATGATAGTAATGATATATGATTTTAGTTCTTTTATCATCAACATTAATTATTGGCCTACTGTGTTTTTTATGAACTCATAGAAGGTGTGGCTTCATCATATTATTTCCATATAATCGAAATAGTCCATCTAGAATTGGTGTAATGACCTTATTAACATATAAACTTGAATGGAACAAGAGGTACATTTTTCATTTTTCATGATTTATTGTCAAGAATGGGTGGTGAAAATTACTAATGATGATAATAAATATAGATTTTATCATATATTAGGTAATGAATCTACAACTTCCAAATATTAACATTTGAAAGATAATCATGGAAAATGAATCCTCTATATTATGGTCTACTGTTGAACATGGATGGTTCCTGACCTAATGGTTTCATGGATGGTGGAAGAGTAGTGAGGGATTTACATTGGATGGTAATTTTTAGATGTTCCATTCCACTGGGTATATGTTATTCTCTATTGGATGATGGTAGGTAACTTCTTTTAATTATCACTATTTATATTGAAGAAAGATTTTATTTTTCACCATTGTGTAGTTTGATTCACGGGTAGAGTTGAAGGTCCTGATCAATCTGGAATCACCTCTACCAATAATATATACGTATTATAATTTTTTTTGATATCGTAGTAAACTTTATACATCAATTCAATACACTTTTATAGAGTTTTAAAAATTTTAGATTCGATGTACATTTTTATCCACTCCAACATTATTTTAAAAAAAAATTAATTTGTTTGTTCCATTCTAAAATGATGTAAATTTTTTTCTCCTAGATTCTTTAGCTCAATACCTTCTTAAAACACCTTATTCATGTGACCAATTATTTTTTATTTTATTAAAAAGGGATTTCTAATTATATTAATATATTTAATTGAATTGTAAGCATTATCATATGTGTATTATGGATGATATTATAATTGGATTACATCATACTATTAATAAACATCAAAATGCTATAATGGGTGGCCATGATGTGCCTATTGTGTTTATAGAGTATAATCCTATGGTGAAATTATATTACGATATTCAATAAAAGTCATTGAGTAAACATCATTGTGTAAAGGAACATAAAGACCAAATATCTACACTTCATATAATGTTGGGATCTTTATATTATAAAAATTATTTTATGTAATTACCATGAATGTATATAATCACAAGTGATTTCATCATACTATCCACATAAATTTATATCATTCACATATATAACTCTATTCCTTGTAAATAATTATCATATATATATTATAAAATATTTTAAGTAAAGTAATATATATTCAAAACTACCCATGAAAATATAAAATGAATTTAAAAATAAAATTAACATAGAAAAATTAAAAATGTTGTATCATTAAATAAAATAAATAATCATATATTAATTAATAAAATTTATTACAAAATTAAGTCACGCAAATTGAGGAATTTGAAATTTAATGAAACAACACCAAAAAATTGGACGAACAATAATTATACCACCAATAAAAATGTTTTGGCCATTTCATTTTCATTTTGAAACATTAGATTACATATTCATGGAACTAAATTCAGTATTCCTCTATCTATTCTATAATTGTGTATTTAATGAATAAATATGATAATAATAAGAATATAGTGAGATGATGTTGTCTCTACATCAATTTGATATAGAAATATAAGGTAAATTTGGAATGGAAATGTATTTGATAGACCATCTAGAAAGATTACAAATATCTAATGTGGATTAATAATCACATAAGACACCCTTAAATGTGTCAGTTCATGTTAAAAAATATACCATATTTTAAAATAAATCACCTAGTATTATAATTTTTTAAATTAAATTTCACTTCTCAAGTTCCATATAATCTTATTAAATAACATAATCTAATAAGAAAATATGAATCAAAATATTTTGTGTAGGATGATCCATATCTATTCAAACGATTTTGTGATTAAACTATCGTAATTTTCCTTCACAAAAGTAAAGAACATTTTAGCATAAATTCATGTCACATAATCTTCTATGGAGGATAAATTTTAGCAAAAAAATGGAATGAATGTGTTTGAGTCTAGAAGTAATTGACCATCAATATATAAATATTGTAATCAATTATTTAATATTTGTATGAAATATCAAATAATGAAGAATATATCTAAAAATATGAAATACCATATATTCTATCAAACTATTTATCAAAAAATATTTGTGTAGTGTATACTTTTTATAAGTCATTTTCTAATATATTTTTGATAATATTATATAATTCATGATTTTAACAATGTGTCAAATTATATTAAAGTATGCCCCCAAAAAATGATAACCAAAATATTTTTTATTAGTTCACCATGACTCATATCAATTTTAGATGATTTATTATAATAGAAATAATAAATAATAAATTGAGTTAAAATCCTAATAGACTTATAGATTCATAAATGAGAATACATGGAGTGAAACATATTAAATTTACACCATCCCACCAAAAAAATGATACAAAATACAAAGGATCAAACTATGAGGTAATGAAGATCATAGATAAATCATTCCTTTATAACAAAATATTGTAGAGAAAAATATTAGACGACACCTTATGGGATAAAAGGGATACTCATAATATTCCTAAAATAATGACTTTATATTGGATAGTCATTAGGAAGAGTTACCAAATTCCTACTAATCTATAATATTGAAAATTATCGGAGATAATGAAACTGAACATGGAGATACATGAGGAATATCATATGAAATAATATATTCATATTATTAAGAAAATATAAAGTGTCATTTTTTTCGAATTTAATAATATTTCATGATAATGCAATGAAATCATATGAAAAAAATGATTCAGATAATATAATATTATTGAGGTTGTAGAGACAGTAACCCTAATAGTCTAGAGTAAGTGCATTCTATTCTACATTTCATAAGTTTAGCAATAATCAAATATTGATGTACAAATTTGTTTATTATTACTGGTAGAATAGATACCTAGATGATATCATTATTACCATTGAAAAAATAAAACATAATTTTTTAGAATAAAATTATTCAATAAATAATATCCTTGTATATAAATCATATTAAACATTAGGGATTCTTATAAATGTAATATTGTATGGGAAGGATCAATGACTTGTTAAGGGTTATATACATTGGAATCTATCATGAATATATGAAGAACAAACAATAGTGAATGAAAATATGAGAAGTTAGATATCTATATTTTATTTCTATTTAAATAAGTAACATGAGTAATCAATGAAAAGGTAAATAAATGAAAAACATTCCTTTAAGACAATAAATTGACTATCAAAACTGGATAAGACTTAATCAGTATGACAAGGTAAATTACTGAAAACACATAAAATTTAATCAAAAAAAATTGAATGCAATAAAAATAGATATAATATAATTGTGAAAATAACATGGTTAATAATGACATAATTTTTAAAATGGGATATTGTTATTTATTGAATTCCAAGATATCATGAATCCTGATACCACTGCTATCAATACCACTAACAAGTTATTTTAAACATCTGGGTAAAAATCCATTGGGTTTGGCCATCATATGAAACAAATCCTTCTTCATTCACCTCATAGTACTTATGATGCACTAAGGGTTATCATTAACTAAACCCCACATTTTTCATTCATGTCCAAATTATTCTACATATATCAAATAATTATATTAATTCATAAACAATGTGCCTCATCAAAAAATATATGCATTGAGTAATGAATAAATACTTCTAAATATTTACCATCTTATATAATTGATTTCAATGCGGGATATCATATTTAGAATTTCATATGGTTTAGTAAATCAATATTTCCATGATAAATAATATGGATATTTAGAAAAAATTTAATATCTAACAATAACACGAAAGTGAATAATTCATGGAAAAGTGGATGACTATAAAATGAATCAAGGAAATTATATTCAATAATTTCTGTTCTCAAAATCATCAAAAACCATCTAGAAGAAGGATAATGATGGTACTGATATAATATACACTTATTGGAGTAATAATAATGGGATGATGTATTTGATGAATAAAAATACCATTAAATTATTTTTAAAAATTTCTTTTGTAAAATATCCTATTCATTATAAAATTAACCATATTAAAATGAAATTTTATAAAAAATATTGAATATAAATTTCCATTAAAATAATATATGAAACATGTAAATTATGAATTCAATAAATTTAGGAGTCATGGTAGATAGATATTTTATTCATACAATACATGTTTAAATAATTATTCAATCAACTTTTTCGATAAAATCCAAACGATGATTTTTTTTAAATGACAGGAAGCATCTTTCAAAAAAATTATTATTTAAAAATAATTAATTTTTTATTCAATCATTTGAAAAATTAGAAAAATAGTTATGAAACCATTTCGTTAAATAATTGTTTTGGAATAGAATAGATTTCGAGTAGAAGAGAGAATCAAATTTCTATTTTCTAAAAAATTATTAAATCTTTTAAGTAAAAAATTTTGAAAATGGTACTCATACCATAAAATATTTTGAGTAATAATATAATAGGAAAATTAAATTATTTTATTTAAATACATAAAACATATTTTCCTACAACATTATTTCTAGAATAAATATTCCCTACTAGAATTTGATGGTGAAATAAACCATTCAATGACCATAAAATCAAAGTTGGAATTACTCAATTAATTAATAGTTGTAATAAACTATAAATAAATATAGAAGTAATGAATATAAATTTTGAGATAATAAATATTCATTATTAACATATATTATAATATCAAAGGGAATTATAATAGGTGATGATGTGCTCTCCCTCACGACGATTACCTAGTCCTAATGTCGTGGATCTGTGACCCCCCTCTCAATCATTGGGGGATTTTTAAAATATAAATATAATTTAATGTGTAGTTCATTCATGTGGATCTCAAATCCTTATTATCATCCTCCCTTCCAAAGGATTCATCTTTCTCCGAAAGTATCTGATCTCTTCTGGGAAGCACCTTAGCTTTCTATTTCTCCGGTGGAGATCAATACTGCCACTGACCTATGAAAAAAATCTCAGGTGACTTGTTTTTGTGTTTAAATTACATCTTTTTATGAGTTATATAGGTTCATCTTCAGTTCATGGGATCTTCATGAGCACACATTTGTCAGTTTACATGATGATAGGCAATTTAGGATTTAGTTTGTGTTGGAAGCTGATTCAAATACCTGCTTGTACAGGCCCCCTCAAAGATGAAAATGAGATAATTTTTACCTATTTCAGTTGATTATAGAAATATACATGTAGAATGATACATCAATGATGCCGACTTGGGTATTTTTTTCCTGGGTTTCAACATTGCATTTTAAATCCCTCCCTTCTGTTTCCTATCGGGAATATGGTATGTTTGTACCTCTACTATGATCATTAAACGAAGGTGGTATGTAATCTTGTATGTAAATGAATTGCTGGTGTGGTTGATGTTACGATGTCACCAGTAAATTAGGTCTAGATAATGGATTGTAAAGAGTTTCACTGAATGTAGGAGGTCATAATTCAATTGTGTATTTTCTGTGGTGTTTCTTGTGGTTGATTTGGTCAGGCGGAATTGATATGTCATAGAAAAGGCATGACTGAGACCCCACTGGGGTGATGAAGATGAGTAATGGTGTCTGTGTTTCTTATGATTATGCATTGCCGCTATTGAGGGATTAGCACGAGGGTATTCCATGATGGTGGGTTTCTATGGAAGTCTTTCTTGAGATGGGAGTGTGAGTGGAGGAGAATTCATTTGGACATGCAATGGTTGAGAATAAACCTCAAGAAAATAGGGAGTGGGAGGCGAAGCATGCTGATCATGTTGGGGTGAATGTGCGTGTAAATGTTATAAAGGATCTTCAATAGAGGCCACCAGGTCAGATAGTTTCTTGGGGTTTTTAACCTAAAATTGTTATATTGGTATTGAGAAGGCACCTCCACTAATAAATACTGTAGGAAATTTCCCCCCATGGCCAGAGCATGTTAATGAGGATACCTCATAAATTTTGTTGTGTGAGGATGGTGTATGAATCAGGGCTTCCCAAGAATTAAGCGAATAATTTTTCTCATATCTCCTGGGTCTCCAGATGATTGTTTAGGAATGTTGGAAGAGAAAGTTTATGTCGATGGAGGTTTGATGATCATAATACCAACGTAGAACCAATTTATAGAACTACAACATGATATAATGTCTCACATAGAGTATCATCTTAAAATGAATGAAGGTTCCATTTTGCACCTTGATATCACATCTTTAAATGAAGTAAATGTGGAAGGAGTAATGAGGAAGGAGATACATGATCGTCATGATACTATGTAACACCAATAATGTTTATCCATGATTGATTCTATCAGACAATATCAAGAGGACCCGTGATGGAATGAAGGTTACCAAAACATGTTTTTCATTTGAAAATGGAGAGATATATCTGATAGTGTCAGTGAAAATGATTATTTCCTATTCATTCCATAATATAGTGAAATTTTTCATGGTGGGAAAATAAGTTTTCAGGAAATGATGAATTTATGACTACCCCAACAAGAAAAAGGTTGAGGAAAGACTAATCTTTTTCACCGAAGCCCATGTCCATCATGTCTTTTGTCAAGAATGAAAGCAATGATTTCCTGGGTTTGAAAGAGTGTAATCAAACATTGGAGGAGTTCATATAAATTGAGGAATTAAATATTAGAAAGAATTATGCAATGCTTCTGATGCAGTGTGAAATCTCAGAGTTGGAATCAACTAATGCAGATGAAGAAATCTAGCATGGATGTGGTGATGAGTTTGATTTTTTGTCCTATATTAATCTTTTCTAGTTTGTTGAACATTATTTCAATAAATTTAATTTATTTTAATAAAAAGACAAACGTTCCTAATGACTATGACTTTTTGGTATAATATCAAACACAATAATGAATTACTATAACCAAATGAAATGATATTGAGTTATGAATTTTTTTACGACGTGGAATTTTTTTATTCAAACAGAATAAGTAGAAATAATTAAAATTTAAAATTAAATTCCATTAACAATTAATTAATCATGATGTTCTATTATGAACTATATTTAAACACTATATATATAATAAAATGGGTTTATGACAATACAAAATGCCTCAATGAAATGAAATTGAGATGACATCCCATACACCATGCTTGCATTTCGTTATAGATCATTTAACATCTTGTATAGTGGTTTCAAACATGTTATTAACTTATATTATGATAAATTTTAAATTTTTCAATACCATATTTCAACCTTTAATGACATCATATCTCCCTTCCCATATTAATATTTTAGTATTTTTAGTGGTGTGTGTGCTGATTTCCATTTTTTCTCATCTGTGTTTCATAATAGAAGATATAAATCTTTAGTATATTACAAAGATAAAACACAACTACAATTTTAATTTGAAATTAGATATCATATTTTTAATTTAAAAACATTATGTAATTGGTTTTGAGATATTAATTTTGTTAAGATCGTGATGATTATAGGTCTTACCTTTGCATGAGTGGCATTTCCACTTTCAAATGATCATTAAGGGATGAAGGTGAGTAATATATTATCATCCAAAATAGATCATGAAATCATATAAAAAATATTATTTCATTAAATATACTAATTATTAATCCGGGTTCTGCATCAATAAAAAGGGATTCATATCATTTCGTGATGGTGGTACTCCATATGTACAGAAACAATGGTGTAAATTTTCATTAAAAAAATGTATGAAAAAATGATATATTATATATTTTTAGAAATAAAATTACTTCATGAATATTATAATTATTTAATTTATATCACATATAACCATTAAATGTATTCTTATCACCTTCCACGTAAATCATTCTTGAATCACGTATCACATTACATTGTTTGGCGGTAGTCCTCCATACACTTGAATGGCATTATTTTATATCCAACAGAATGAAAATTTAATTGTAATTATAAATCATATAATGTATACATAGGTATAATAATGTAATAAATATCATATATATAATTTATATCCATTATCATATGAAACTGTGAGAGGCTGTAATGGGAGAATGAATGGCATTGGTTCTCGAGGCAGTAGTCTGTTGTACACATGATTACTGATTTTGAAAAACATTTGATAAATGTAGTGTTATTTTCGCTCATGAACATAATATAAAATATTCTAAAAATAAAATATATAATGACGGTATTATAACATCATGTTTTAGTAATAACTGAAGGACGTGAAGTAAGAAATAATTTAAAACATGTGTTCAATAACAATACCTCTTCTTTGGGTATCCACATTATGATTTCCCTAAATCCTCTCTATGTTCGATCTCATCCAAAAATATGGATTCTAGAATGATTTAAGATAACATTAGAAGTGCATTTGGTATTTAAGATTTGAACTATGTAGTTTTAATTGTGTTATTAAGGGAAGAGAGAGGGTTTCCTTTTATATGTGAAGTGGGTGGTACCCATGTAATATTCCAAAATAATTGAATAATACCCATGTTTTTAAATATTGAAAAGCAACAAAAAGTATCCATTATAAAACATAGAATATATATGGAATAAATATCGTGGCAAAATATGTGCTGTAAAATATTTTTGGTTATTTTTAACCCTTATTCTTATAGTTTATCCCTCTGGTAAATCGAGTTTTTCCTTCACTAAGATAATTTATTTATTCTGTTTATGTTATTAATTTATTTAAAAAGTTAATTTTATAGATATTATCAATATTTCTTATAAAAAATATATAATAACTTATTTAAAATTAAATTCACATAAGTGGTAATATTTTATTTAAAAATAACTCCTAGAATAATGAGAAAGCCTACTTTAAAGGGATAAATGGTTAATGGTTTAAATTGTTTTAACAAAAATATCTATTTTAAAATTATTACTATAACTAAAATTTTATAAATTGAATTAAAATTTATCAATTTTTAATTTAAAAATAAATAAAGATAATAATTTAACATTATAAACAATTATAAGGAAAAATAAGGTTTTCTATTAAAATATATTAATTTCTCTTTTTATTAATATATAATTTTTTTTAGAAAAACAATAAAAATTACTATGATATATATTTTATTAATATTTTAAAAAAAATTATTTTATATAATACTTTCCAAATAATAATTATTAGTTTGAAATAATGCTTTAAAATTGTGAGTGGACTGTCTTTTAATGAAAATAATGTTTTTCAGAAAGCATTTACTTATGTACAAAATGATTTTAATTTTATCAATAATAAATACATGACCATATTTTTTATAATTTATTGATTAATATTTATACAAAACATTCCAATTTCTAGGTGATAACTATTATATTAAATAATAATATTATAATGACATTTCAAATTTCCATTAAATTTGATGATGTGTGTGACATAAGATAAATTTAGTATTTCATGTAATGCATGTTATTGATAATAATGCAATATATTTTTAAATAAATATATGATAAATTATTAAGGTGAAATATTTTACATTATTCCTAGAGTTTCATGTAACGTATTTTTCCAATATAACCTCGTTATTTCAAAATTTTGGGATGTAACATAGGTATTCAAGTGATATGTTATACATTGAGACATAAACAGATGACTAGTGAACATATTTCTGAATTAAATGGAAATTATTTAGTTACAAATTTCCATACATTGCTTATATATAAAATAGTTGGGGAGGATATAATAAATCACCAACTATGACTGGTCAAATTCTTATTAATTAACATGGGAATCTTCCATAAGAATTGATGGTAGATATCACACCACTCCAAACAACTTATAACCAAATCACTAAGCAATCACTCTCTATTATATAGTTTTTATCCTATATATTTGGTATAACCATGATATATATATATATATAAACTATGCATTTTTTAGTCATTATCAATTAATTATAGTCATGGGGTGACATTTGTAAATATTGAATTTTTTTTATTTATATAGTTTTTCTATATTTTAATTTATTTTTTTGGTTAATTATAAAAAAAATTCTGATGGATTATTTTTAGGTTACGTTTGAGACTCATTTCATATGTTTTAAAATTATGTAATTCATGTGACCAAGCTTAAATGAATGCTAAAATTAATTAGAATCCAAATTAAAATTTTGAAACATTCATCAAATTTCTAATTCTACAATCGTACCATGCACTGGGATATTTTTCAATTTTAATATATTACTTTTTATATTATATTTGACATTTAGAAATATTCTTTCAATGCATTTATTTCTATAGAGAAGCAAGGCAGAGCCAAAGAAAATTTTTTTAGAAACATTAAAGAAATTATTAAGAAACTTATCATGATGAATAAGGTATTAAATAAAAATCATTTCTTTTAAACTGAACTTGTAACCGTCATTGAAATAAAATAAATTTTAACCAATATAATCCATAAAAACCTTGTTTTATATCCACCCAATGAGCCAAAATCCCAAAACTTTATTCTTTAAATGTAAATTCATTATCATAATTGTTCTATATTATAGGGAATGAAATATTGCATGTGTAGATAGAAGAATCACCATATTGGGGTAATGAAAATTGGGTGACAATTAATTTTTTAAGTGATTTGAATTAATGAGATACCACTCAATCTCTTAAAAATTTTCATTACAAAAAATAAAGAGTGTTAATGAAAAATTATTATAGAGAGATATTGTAATGAAAATAGGGGAGACATATATTATTTCACAATGATGGACAATGTGTTATCCTCAAAATGAATAATGGAATGAATTTTGTAGGATGATCATTAATTATAGAATTCAGAGATGAAATTTTTAAGGAGTATATAATTAAATGATTAATTTTCATTCAATTGATTCACACCACCTTTTTTATCCCATTCATTAAAAAAAGTATCTTTAATACATTAAAACAATAAACATATAAAAAATGTATTTATGATTTATATTTACACATTAAATTGGTAATTATATATCCTAAAGGCACACCAATATTCTATTGACCCTCGAATGAGTTATAGAAATTGAAAACATTATGATGTTTTGTCATGATGGTTAATTACATTTTTTATAGGAACATACGATTATATGAGAATGTGTGTATAAGAAAGAAAATAATGAACTTAACTTTTCAATGAAAATAATTACAATTTTAAAACATGGATGAAGCATGATACGTTTTTTGTAACAATGTCTCAAGATTGTTGTATCTCATTGAGTTGATCTAAAATATTACAAGGCTAAACATTGACTGCTTAACCATGTGTGAAAACAAATTAGTGTGGTTGAATTGAAAAGTGAAAATTATTTAATATATTACACTAAAGTGTAATTTATTTTAATCACCAAATTTTTGAAATTTTTTTATTTTTGTATGTTTTGGATTTTATTCTTAATGCTAGTTAATTTAAATAATAGTTATTAAAATTGATAAATATGTCGACATATAAGATAAATTGATATTTGAAAAAAAACATTCATGGGCTTAAAAATCCACTGTTTTAGTTTGTTGTTATTAAAGGGGGATCTGATGAGTATTGAATCCTTTGAAAATTCGTTGAGGTTGAAAGCTCATATAATAAAAAAATTTACTACATGGTGGAAAATTATTTATGACTAGGTATTGATAAGATCTCATTTGTATACAATAAACCATATAGGTTGAGGTACATCCATGTTGGGAACTTTAAAAACCATTATAACTATTTAACTAATTACCTATTGAACACATTTTGTTCTTAATTCATAAAATTACCTTTTCATAGTGACCTTAATAATATGGTAGTAGAAAAGGATATATCATAACGTTGTTATAATATCATTAAAAGATGATTGTACCATATCCTTTCCCAATATGGTTATAAATAGTACACTGATTCTCCATTATAATGTAATGTCTTGTTACTGTGATGTTGAAAAAAGAAAATATATAGCTAATATGAATCCCTCATCATTTGGATGGGGACAAAAAAAATTATTCTATTATAGAGATGAGATGACATAGTACAACATTCATATTCCATATTTTTTTATACTATATAAGATGATAGTCATTACATTTTACATTGGTACATTGTTTCATCAAAAATGTATTTCACTGCATTATAATTATGTTTATGTCATAATTATAATTTTTCATTCAACTAACTTCTTCTCACATTGTTTCATTCATATAAGTTGATAAGCAACTATTATTTTATTCTAATCTCTATCTACATTAGTGAAAATATAATACTGTAGATCTTCAACATTCTAACTATAATAAAAAACCTACATGATGATTATCTAATCAATTTATGATCCAAATCTCATTTTTTCAATTACAAATCTTTATATTTCTTAATCAATATGAATAATATTAATATGTAATATACTAAATCCCTTATAATTATTCTCCAACCTAAATTATAATAACTAAATAAATATTGGTATATCACTTATTTTTTGAAACATAATATATTTTATTGGTGAAAAAGTGTCTATTTTTGTTCCATTGATATACAATGTCAACTGTTGTTCATGTAAATATTCACAACTATTTTACACAATAAATATGGAATATTGTACAATATCAGCTTCCTAGACAATCATGTTCTTGGGAAACTTTTTCTTCCTTTTACTAATGAAATTTTTTCGTCATTAATCAATATGAAATCAATATTTCTTGTGAAGATAACTTCATTAAATTATTTCATGGAACATTCATTACAACCATAGAAAAAATAAAATATAATTCATTGATATTTTATGTGTCGTATCTCATTTCACATATATGTGATACAGTAAATCCTATACACATGCATGAACTATATTATTCATATAATTTTAATCATGTCAGTTCACAAGCTTATTTATTGTCACAAACTATATTAGAGTTAATATGGATATGTTTCTTGGCATAATTACCATTATTATAACAATAATTAATTCATATAAACTCTAATATTATTCTTCTTATAATTTTGGGAACACATATATTTATTGAATCATTTTCATTTATGGTTTCCTATGATAAATAACATTAAATAATTCAATTTTATTGAACAACTCAATCGCTTGTTTAGATATCATATTATTTGGAAAAGTAATGAAAATCTGGAAAAATCATGTAAATAGGATATGATTATCTATATTACTATCATCAGTGCCTAAGTCACATATAAAGAGGTTTAAAAACATAATCATTATACATTATTGCATTATGGAACACCTTTTTAATACAAAAAGTATATGCCACTACCATTATTATCTTTGTTGAGAGGCATGTTGGTTTCATTCCTGATACCATTCAAAGAAAACTAAAAATACTATTTTAAGAGAAACATATTTCTATAAATTGATAATTTGAATGGAATATATTTTTATTCCATAAAATATTCAATAATTATATGTATGGATCGATACATATATATCATTTATCCACTGAATAATATTTCATAAAAAATTATATGATAATAAAAATATATAAATTCTGAAAGATAACCCCATTTAAGCATATTTTACCATGGGATTCTTTTTTGGTGATTCCAAATATAATGGAATATTTTCATTATAAAATGAGATTATTCTATTTCAATAAGACCTCATTATCATTAAACTAATAAATGATTCATGGATTTTTATGATCAAGTGTACAAGATGGGTACAATAACATTATTTCTATCTTAAAAATATTATATTCATAGAAACCCATATTTATTAACATAATAATATATATTCAGTTCAATCCCTATGGTGTTTATATCTCAATAATGTGATGTATCAAAGCATCTGTTCATGGTTCATTAATTATATAAGAACTTCACTGAAGGATTCCATCGAGGGACATGGGTAGTAGGTGAAGAATAAACTAAATAATCATGTTGTCTTAATCTATTTCATAGAGATGTGTATGTTACATCTTTATTATTATTTATATAAAGAAAAAATATTTCTTTATTTTGATGTCTAACATCGATTGTATCCTTAATAGAATGATACCTTTTATATTATATCATTTCATCAGCCACTAGTGATAGAAATAGGGATTACACTTGGACAACATTTCACATCACGCAAACATGAACCATGCCACTCCAGTTTTCATTCAACAAACTCCCATAATGGAAATCAATATTCCCAATCGCACATCGGCTTTTATAAGTAGGAAATCATTATTTATCCTCAAGCTCCCATATACCACAACCATGTCTGGCTGAGGGTTGATCTTACCCACCAATGTTTTGTCTATGAGTTCTGTATGGATAGATTGGTTTTTGGAAATTCTTTTTACATAAAGTTCATCTATAAAATATCTTATATTTAAAATAAATTTACATTCCATATGTCTTATTGTTATCATCACCAAATTCCATGCCACAGAAATTCTGTCACCTATCCATATACATTCCTTGTGCAATTAATAAATTTATTTCATGGTGTTATTCATTATTGTGGAAAATGATATTTTTCATTATCTTCATAAATTTTTTCTTCAGGAAAATTAATATTTTCATGCTCTTCAAATATATTTTCATATGGTAAATAATTTCAAGTATTTCTCTAATTCATATTCAAAAAAATAGAAAATAATTTCTAAATAACATTTCAACATTTAATAATCCTTCTTCATTGAAGTCATATATTTTTATAGTTATATTAATTAGAGACACATGTTATTGACAAGAATATTAATTCAAAAATATTCATAGATATAAAAAAATTATTAAATATAATTTTTTAATGATAATAACACTTGAGTATATTCTACATCTTTAATTCACCTATGATCAATTAGCCATGATATCATGATGGGATATCTTGAATACTTATTTATTAGAAACACATTTATTTCAACAATCATAAACATATTGACATCATCACTTAAATATTACTATTTCACAAAATACAATTTAAAAAAACAATATAGAATAAAATAAAACTAATAAACAAAAATATATCCTTAATCACACCTTTGATTTTATTTGTAAATACCTTTATGTTTCATTAAAAGTTAATATTTAAATATGGTAATCTTTGGTATGTTCATTTTAAAACATTAATTTCACTTTATCTCCCCATTATTGAAAATGAATACAACATTTATTTGAAATTTTTATCATTCCATACTTAATCCGTGTGAATTCTATCATTTCTCTATTAGTCTACATGATATATACTCGGTGTAGAAAATAAGAGTATATTATTAGCATAAAAATTATATCTTTACCCAACTAATCATGATACCATATAAATGGAAAAGTCATTTATTTTTTTTATTAAGTGTTATCAATATTAATACTTAGAATAATATAATTAATATGATAAGAATCATTTTTATGAAAAATAAATCTAAATCACATGGATTCAGATTAATAAGACATAAAAAAATTCATTTACTATATGAAAGATATGTCGACATGGGTAAAATCCTTTATTATATTTTTATGACATCTATAGTTTTTATTAATCCACCTTTTTTGTCAGGTATGATATTTATGATTAAATTTTATGAGAGACAAGGAAGAAACACACATTTTTCTATAACATGATTTTCAAGAACTTTATAAAATAATTTAATTTAAAACAAATTGAATTGATGATTATAACCGTAACATTAGCATTTAACATCTTTCCCACCCTAAGGATAAAAATTTATCATCATATTTATACTTGTGGATATCATTAGGAGGAAATTTCCTGATATTCAAATTTATAGAATACATAAAATTGGCTATTCAACCGTTGATTTTATTAATTTGAAAAATTGAAAACACAACTAGGAATTATCTCCAACACTTATTTTGGATACCAAATATATGATCATACCAAAATTTTATTATCTTTATCCATATTTTCGTGGATATTATAGCACAATCGTAAACTTCATCAATGAAGATCCTCAATAACAATTTTTTAGTGAAATTTAAGGAATCATTCATGTGTGCTCACATAATAACATTATTATCAATAATTGAAGACACTCTCATCTTATCGAGTTCTCCCCGTTATAATTTTCATCTAATTAAATTATTTATATTATTATGAAAAATATATTCCATAAATATAATATGAATAAGAGGATTTTCATTTCTTAACAATGTATACAGTAAGGTTGAGATAGTAATTAGAATAATGTTTCTCCATTTTCCTCAAGTATTAATGCTTGTACATTTAAAGATATATTAAAATTTATTTTGTGTGAAAATTAATCTATTTAATTTTTAATAATTTATATATAGAATATATGTTCTTAATATAGTTAATGGATGATTAATTATTATATCATTTATGGCATTCTCCTTATTCTAGTATAATGGTTACACAAGCATTTTCTCAATTTCCCAATTTTTTAAATCTCTCAATAATAAATTCGTTATAAAAACAGTTTTATTTTTATAAAAACACATCATTTTATTTTTATTCATCATGTTTAAAATGTTATATTCCATTTATACTTGAATTAACAAGTTCATTTTCCATTTTCCACATTATTTTCAAATCATCTATCCAGATACAAACATGTTTTTAGGGATATTGATAACATCTCTAATACCCCGGATCCAGTTACCCAGAGATAGTGAATTATTACAGAACATTGGATTGATTATAAGGAATCCAATCCCTAAAGACTGAATGGTTTAGCAGTCCTTGATATAGATTACATACATCAACATTTCAAAACTATTTCAAACATAAAATAAAATATAGATTGTTCTTTGAGAACATCATTATTCCCTTTTAGATTAACACTTCATATCAATAAAAATAAACATCATGGAAATCATAGGAATATAAAACATATGAACGAGGTGAGATCAGATATATAGTAAGGGTAAACAATTTATTGGAACATAATATAAACAATAGGAATGGTGAATAATTGAAAACACATTCCTCTACAAATAAAACATGAACACTTTATGGTAGAAATATGAGTTTAGTAAATAATGCCATAATAAATATAGTTATGGGTATTGTACTAGTCGAATAAACACTTCAACCATTAATATTATTTCATAATGAGGGAATGTATAATGCCAGACATTCTGAAACATTTTATCAAGGCATCAGCCAAGATGTCTAAAAATGATTAAGGCCTCGGCCAAAACCATATATCAAATTGTGAAAGGCCTCGACCAATTCAACATCTAATTGTCTCATGAGACCTAACGAAGCATTTAAGATCTATAGAGGGAACCCCCATTACTTACTATGTCCAATACATTCTATATATGAAATGGTTGAAACAAAATGTAAACATTCATATTAAAACTAGCATATGAAATATAAAAATTTTATCCATAAACCATGAATGGTATAAAAATAACACATCCAAAATAAAACATCTCACAAAACCATAAATACATTGTGTAATATTTGTATCAAAATAAATAATCTTTAATAATTTTTAAAATCCATCAAAGGATGTTGATATAGGTTAAAATGATTTGTAATACTCATTGAAAGAAATATCCATTTTTAATGAAAGCATGTAAAAGTCACGCAATTTAGAAAGGAAGAAATCTAATGGAATTTTTGAATCAATTTTTCTCATAAAACATTGAAACTTTAAAATAGAATTTACATTTTAAAAACATTCATGTCCATATAAATAAATCCTTAAAAAACAATTTTAAAATATGGACATTAATGAAAATGATATTGAAAAATAAGAATTTAAAACATTTAAAATGATGTTTTAATAAAATATTACCTTAAAAATAATCCCTTTGAAAACACTTTTATGAAACATGGACATGTATAAGAAATTTTTCCTATTTAAAACATACCCATAATCAATCTCAAATTATAATGAGATTGAGGATTTAACCCTATCCTTACACATTCATTTGGGAGAGGGTACGTTTATCCTCCAGTATAATGACCATAGTATGTTATTAAATTATACCTGAACCCTATTCATATTTATTATATCATACATTAATTATTTATGACATTATACTACCCATTTAATAATGAAATCCATTTTAAATTAACATTTTGGGTATTAATATATTTTACTATCGTATGTGATTTAACTTGTTATTATTGATCGTATAATTTATATCAGGATTTAAATACATACAGAATATAAACCATTATTTATATATCATATATAATTAGAATATAAATATTTATAATAGATGTATATATGAAATGGATTGAATAATTTATGGAGACGGTAGGTCGTATGTATGCATAAATGTTGTTTACGTTTTAATATCGTATTGAACAGAAGTAAGTGAATAAGATATTTTTAAGTAAAAACCTACAAACATATATATATATATATATATATATATTAGAAATATAATTTCATATATTAAAAACTTATTAATAATATATATTTTTATAATCATCGTTGAATGGTGAACGTGGAAATGAATCTCATCACATCATGGAGACGGTAATCTGTACGTACGCACAAACGATAATATCATTATATTGATTGGGAAATAGTATGTAACGGGATGTTATATCATATATACAGAACCAATATCATTATATATTTATTATTTACATTTGTTATACTCATTATCATACCCATCGAATAATGAAGTGTTTGAATAACAAACTGCACAATGACATGGAGACATTAAGCCGTACGTACTCATGTATGGTGACATTGTCATTTATAGGATGGATAAAAAAACATGGTTTTACAATATTTATAGAAACATCACAATATCTATGATTTACTGGAATTACTATTTTGGTATTGAAATAAAAAAGAATGAGGTAGTGGAATAAGAAATTCCTTTGAAAAAGGGTGGTGAAATTATTACCTCTTCTTTGGGTGTATCATTTTTAGTTGATCAAAAGGGCTCCATAGGTTGGCTATATGATCAATATAAGGACTATAGGTTGATTAGAGGAACATTGGGAGGATATTTTGGTAGGTTTTGGCTGATCCAAATGTCTTTGGAGGTGTGAAATCAATAGAAGGTGGAGTGCACTTTTAAAAGGTGGGAGAGGGTAACTTTATGAAAAGATTAAAATATTAATTTATTATACAATGATATTCGGATTATAATGGCTCCATATGACATTAATCGATCCTTTGGTTGTTATGGGTCTACATACTCTCAACCAATAGGTATTATACAAGATTAGGTAACCATTTTAACCTTATCTTCTATAATTAATTTTTAGTTAAATAGTTTAACTTATACCGTGTCTTCTTGTATTCCTACACTATATGGTTAATAAACATACTATAAACATTCATTATAACCTCAAGTGGTTCATTGATGATATATTTAATATTATTTAATCCCTTTTTTAGAACAATATATTTTTAGGAATATTATATAAACTATAATATAGAGTTTGTTTTAATAATTAATTTATGTCAATTTTGACACTATTTACTATTTGGTGTTTGTGAAAGTCCCCACAAGATGATTAATTCAAACACAATACATTGAATCAAAACTAACATGTCACATTCACCTATAAAATTCGAGGATGTCATAAAAACATTGAATTTGTATTTATTTTAAAATTTATAATATCATTTATTGGATTCTCTTATTAAAAAAATATTGTATCACTATTATGTCACAAATAAATATATTTATATTATTCCAAAAAATTATAAATAAAATATCTTCATGTAGGAAATATTTTTATCTTTCAAATTATTACTTATTGTCGAAGAGAAAAATTATATAACCCCTTATAAAAATGTTTTACTAAAATATACTTTCTTTTGTTATTTTTGTCTTTACATTATATTAATAAATATAAAATGTCATTATCACTCCCATATAGATTTATGGGCTCCAAAAATTGACTCATGGATGAAAATTTGCGGACAGGAATCAACCAAAATTGTTAGGACACCTGTTAGGGAAATTTATTATTATTTTAATATTATATGTTTACCCATATTTACTGGATTTAAAATTTAACCATTGTAAAAAATAATTCCGAAGTAATTATTCATAATGTCTAAAAATAAAATTTATCTATTTAAAAAATTTGGACCAACATATTCCAAATATAGAATCCATTTTTCCAAATACAAAATATAGAAGTGACAGAAATTAATTTAAAATTAATTCTATTAGTCAAAAAAAAACTTGTTTTTATGAAATTATAACTATAAAAATATTGAAACTTCTTTACGTGCAATATAAATGTAAAATTTCATAAAATAACCTAAATTATATTAAATTATAAAAAAAATATAATGATACTTCAAACCCAAATGAATTTATAATTTAATACTATAAATTGTTTCGATTAAAACAGTTGTTTCTAATTAAAATATAGTATTTTATGAACTATTAATCAATATATGAAACTTATCCGAAAAGTTCTATAAATTAATCCAAGATAATATTTTTTTCCCACATCTAAAAATAATTTTAATTTCACTCTATTGAAAATATTAACTTTTCAAATATTGGATTTAAAAAGGGTTCTCCATTAAATGGAATAAAAAAACATTTTTGTAAAAATACTTCTTTTATCTTAAAATGAATTTTTTTATATTATGTCTAAAAAACAATAGATGAATGTTAAATTTATATAGGATATATAAATTTTAAAATGTGTTTAACACTATTCATATCCTATTTGTTTGAATGGCTATTTTGGTATGTTGTGGTGTGCTCGAACTCAGTGTTCCGTGTATCGCAAGTTATTGAAATAATTTGAAGAGATAACATACAATGAAATATTGGGGTGTTACATTACCACCTACAATAATAAATTGTGTCCTCGCAATTTGAAATCATTTTTTGAAAATAAAATGTTAAAATAGAAAAATACCCTTTTCAAAAACCCACATCAGATATTGACTTGTTAAAATTTAGTCTTAGTAAGAGGGAAAGGGAATTGAAAAATCGCCACCAAATATTGATCTCGATTAAAAGAAAATTGTTGGAAATTATAGAAACATAATTGGAGGAAAAACATGAATATTTATAGGGAGTGATGGAGTTCATAAATCACAATCATGTGAAACATTAAGGGCCTCAAATCCCTCGATCTATGATGATTTAAAATGTTGTTGGTTCAACAAAACATAAGGTTTTAGGAGAACACATTTTAGGTTTTAAGATCACTTCCCTAAATTTTAAGAGTAAATTTATTCATAGAGTAAGTGGAAAATATTTACTTGACATGTAGAGTTTCATGATTCAACTAATTATAACTAAAAACTCATCATTCACTGCAATAGATAATACAATTAAAAAATAATCAATTTATCATAATCCTATAGGGTTCCAAAAAAATGAATTTATATTTCCTTTGTCATGATAATTTAAAAAACTAATAATAAAAACCAGGACATTACATATGGCAGTGGTGGGTGATTCACCTTTTTCACCCATCGGTTGCAGGTTCTAGTCCTCCAGCCCTACCGGATGTGATAGGTTATTGCCTGACCTCCATGTTTTCTTTTAGTAAAAATCCAAAAATAATATTAAGAAATGATTTAACTATAATAATTGTATCCACTGTAAAAAATATTCCATTCCAACCTTTACACTTTCCCAAAATACATCTATCCAAATTCACAGTAAAAACTTTATATGGAAGATAAACACAATGAATATGTTTCTCCACGTAATAACATGTGAATACCCTCACGTTGTATTCTTTTAAAACATTGTAACATCCTGAATTACCATAAAACCATATTGATTACATTAAGGTTGCCATTATCTTTATTGAATATTGGATATACTCCTTATATCCAAAAATGATGTAATCACCAACAATGATGAAAAAGAAAAATCATTAATCAGTTACAAGGTATTCATGAATATGCAATATAATTGATCCAAATAAATCATATATTATCTCAAAGTAACTATATCAATATCAGAACCATATTATGGTTTATATTTCTCTCACTTATATATTTTCCATAATATATTAACCTCTTATTGAGTCACTTTTCTTGGATCCATAAAATCTCATGTCCATAATGAAATACAGCTGCAGTACAATCCATATATACTCTATTATTCATATAACATGTACATCATTAATAAAATATTCAAAGGACACAATATTTCAATAACAACATATGAACAATAATCATTCCTTTACATCTATGGTAGAATCATAACTTTATTATTATCCAATAGCTGCATTTTGGGTATACTCTGATGATTGGGACATTTCTTTGCATAGTGTCCCAACTCTTTATAGATGAAGTATTGAACATTTGAATCCTTTTTTAACCTTGCAATTAGGTACATGGTGGTATTATTCCCCAAACATATAACAAACTCACATTACTTTCAAACATTTACCAAGGGGACTCTTTCAACAATTGTCACATATGGGAATATTTTTCTTTCCCTCTTATCTTTATCCAACTTTCTCTATTCTATCCTTTTCCTCTATTGATTCCCTTCAAATCCATGGGACTCGGAGAATTAATTACTTATATTATTAACACATGATATTATTTCATCATATTATGATAATAAACGGGAGACTATTTCACTTTTAAATGTTTGTTTAATACAATGATAGAAATGAACATTCTTAATCTTCCAATAAAGAGTATTGATGGAATTATCATTCCTCCTACTAGACACCATTTCTAAACATTAGCATACACTAGGTTAGTTTATAAATAAAAATACATAATTTTGAACTTGTAAAATACCTAACATAAATTGATAATATTAAAGATATAATATACAATCATAAAATGTTTTCATTGAAGAAATAATTACTCTTAAATCCTATATAATGGATTGTAATGAAAATGGGAATTATCTAAAGAATATCCACAGGGTGTGTCATAACCAAGAGTGCACCAAGGACCATTTTCGTGTACTAGGATACCTCGAGTCAAGCACCAAAAACCATGTTAGAGTTTTTAAAGGTAGGTATATCTGTCCCAGAGCCACCACTACCTGCTCGTATCTAGATAGAAATGTATTTCTTGGAAAATACACAAATTCACTACATTAACATAATTCTAGGAATTTATTCTATACTAATCCACAATGTCTATCATAGGGTAATGTTATCTAATAAGATATTATCTAAATCTATTTCCAAGGTTGTTTAAAAACATCCTCTGTTTCCAATTGTAACACCCCGACCCCTATTAACTAGAGTCAGTGCAATATTACATAACATTGGCATGATTACATGGAATAAAGTCCCAGAAAACTGATCAGTTTAACCGTAGTGGAAATTGATAACATATATCAAATTTTCATTATAATTTCAAACATAAAATAAAGCATAGATAGTTCTTTGATAATTCCATTATTACAATTTATCTTAACCTTGTATATCAATAATAATAGACTTATTAAAAATCCTTGGAAAAACATAAGGGTTGATATCAGATGCTCAGTAAGGGTAAACAAATTTCAGAAGATAACATAAATAATATGAATGGTGAATAATTAAAACCATATTCCTTTACAAATAATAAACTTGAAAACTACAAGGAAGAAAATTGAGCTGAGTAAATAATGTCATAATAAAACATAGTCATGGGTATTTTACTGGTTGTATAACCACATGAACATCAATATTTTTTCATAAAGAGGGAATGTATAAAGCCAAACATTCTGTTACATTTTGATAAGTCCTCTGCCAATACGTTTAAAATGACTAAGGCCTCGGCCAAAACAATATATCAAATTGGGAATGTCCTCAACCAATGCCACGTCTAATTGCCTAATGAAATCTATCGATGCATCCAGGAGATATAGTGGGCTCCACCCATCTCTTAATATGTCCAATACATTCCTAATATGAAAAGGTTGAAACATAATGTAAATATTCGTATTAAAATTATCATATGAAATGTATATAATTTATCCATAAACTATTAATGGTAAAAAATAACGCACTTACTGTCAAACATAACACAAAACCTTCAATAAAAAGTGAATGATTTGATTCATAATAAATCAACTTCAATCAATATAAAAATCCATCAAAGGATGTTGACAGAAGTGAAAATGAATTCTAAAACTCTTTGAGAGAAATATCCTTTTTTCATGAAAATATTTAAAAGTCACACAATTTATAATGAAAGACACTTAATGAAATATTTGAATCAATGTGTCACATACGAATTTGAATCTTTTTAATAAAATTAACATTTTAAAAACATTTATGTACATATAAATAAATCCTTATAAAACATTATGAAAACATGGACATTCATTAGAATGATTTAGAAGAATAAATATTTTAAATCTTTAAAATAATGGTAAAATAAAATATTACCTTAAAAATAATCCCATTGAAAACCCATTTAGGAATCATGGAAATGGATTTTAAATCTGTCCTAGTAAAAACATACCCATTAACAATCTCTAATAATAATGAGATTGAGGAATTGACCTTTACCTATCACTTTCTATCGGTCGTGGGTACGTTAAACCTTCTGTAGAATGACCATAGTATGTTGATAAAGTATACTTGAACAATATTCATATTTATTATGTCATATATGATTCGTTTATGACTTTATACTACAAATTTAATTATTATTTCCTTTTTAAATTAACATTTTTTGTAATAATCGCTTTCTTTATCGTATGTGTTTTAACTTGTTATTCTAGATTTTATCATTTAGAACATGATTTAAATAATTACAAAATATAATCCATGATATACATATCATTTATTTTTTAAATTTAAATATTTATAATAGAAGTATATATGAAATGGAAGGCACCATTTATGGAGATCGTAGGTCGTACGTACACATAAACATTGTTTCCGTTTTCATATCGTATTGAATGGATGTAAGTAAAAAAAGCAATGTGTAAGTACATACATACATATATACATACACACACACACACACACACATATATATATATATATGTATTTATCTAGTATCATTATTATGTCATATATTACATTTTTATTAATAATATATATTCTTATAATCATCGTTGAATAGTGAATGTGGGAATGAATCTCATCGCATCGTGGAGACGGTAATCCGTACGTACACATGTGTGACAATATCATTATATTGATTGTGAAATAGTTTGTAATTGGATGTTATATCATATATACAGAATCATTAACATGTTATATTTATTATATACATTATTTATATTCTTTATTATCCCCATCCAAATAGTGATGTGTTTGAATGACAAACTACACCTAGACGTGGAGACGGTAAGCCGTAAGAATACATGTATGATGAATTTCTTATTTATAAGATGTATAGAATAATGAACATGGATGTACAATATTTAATGTAACAAAACAATATTTAGGATGTGGTGGAGTTATTATTTTGGTATGGAAATAATAAAGAAAGAGGAATTGGAAGAAGAATAAAACTTGAAACAGGGTGGCGAAATGATTACACCGGTGATTCATTTTGAGTTGATCGAATGGGATTCATTGGATGAATTTCTGATCAATTTATGGACTCTAGGATTATGTGAGGGACGTTGGGAGGAAATTTGGTCATGGGATGACTGAGAAAAATGGATTTGGAGATGTGAAATTAAGAGAAGGGGAAGTGCCCTTTAATAAGAGGGTGAATGTCACATTAGGAAAAGATTAAAATATTAACTCATTATACAATTAGAATAATTTTATAATGGAACCAAATGAAATTAATTTGATACTTAGGAGGTTATTGTTCGATATACTCTCAACCTAATGGTTACCTTTTTAACCTTATCTTTTAGATTTAACTCTTAGTTAAATAGTTTATCTTTTAACGCCTCTTCTTGTATTCATACACTATATGGGAAAAAAACATACTATAAAAATCCTATAGAACCTCAAGTGGTTCATTAATGAGATTTATAATATTATTTAAGCCCATTATTATAACCTTATTTTTTATGAATATTATATAAACTATAATATAGTATTTGTTTAAATAATTAATTTATATTTATTTCGATACTATTTAGAATTCGGTTATTGTGAAAGTTATCACCAAATGATTAATTGAAACACGATACATTGAATCAACCGTAACAGGTCATACTCACCTAGAAAATTCATGGATTTTAAAAAGACATTTCAATTATATTTATTTTAATATTTACAATATCATTTATTTGATTCTATTAATAATATGGAAAATATTGCATCAATATTGTGTCATAAATAAATAAATATATTTTATGTCAAAAAACTATAAATAAAATAAAATAATTTATTACATATTTTTTAGATTTCAAATTAATAATTTTAGTTGAAGAGATCATTTATATAACCCCTTATAAAAATATTTTAATAAAATATAAATGCTTTTGTAATTTTTGTCGTTACATTTGATTAACTAATATAAAATATCATTATCACTCATATGTTGCTCCATAGGGTCCTAAAATTGACTCATGGTATTCCATGTTTGGACATGTATCAGACAATAACGTTAGGACACTTTTAGGGTAATTTAATATTGGTTTAATATAATTTTTTCCTCATATTTTATGGATTTATAATGTCTAAAAATAAACATTACATATCTACAAAATTTGGACATCCAAATTTAAATATGGAATCCAATTTTCCAAATTCAAAACACAGATGTGGAAGAATCTACTTTATAATTAATTCCCTTTTTTAAAACAAAAAGTGTGTTTTTATGAAATAATAACTATCAAAAGATTGAAACTTGTTTATTTGCAATATAAATGTAGAAATTACATCCAGTGACCAAAATTATATTAAATGATAAAAATATAATCTAATGATACTAAAAAACAACTCAAATGTATAATGTAACAATATAAATTATTTTGATTAAAAAAGTTGTTTTTTATTAAAATTTAGTATTTTTGTAACTATTCATCAAAATATTAATGTTATCAGAATAGTACCAAATATTTATCCAAGATAAATTATAATGTCTCTATTCTAAATATGAATGTAATTTCACAATATTTAATAAATAAAATTGTAAAATATTTTATTTAAAAAGGGTTCTCCACTAAAAGTCATAAAACTGCATATTTTTAAAAATACATATTTTATCTTAAAAATATTTTTTTTTTATGCCTAAGAAAAAAACATTTGAATGTTAATTCAATATAGGATATATAAAATTTAAAATGTGGTTAATACTATTCATATCCATTTTTCAATGTCTAGTTTGGTATGTGGTGGTGCGCTCGAACTCGGTGTTGCATATAGCGCAAGTTATTGAAATACTTTGAAGAGATTACATACTATGAAATAATGGGGTGTTACATTAAAAACATATTCAATAAATTGGGTCCTCACAATTTGAATTTTTTTTTGAAAATAAAAGGTTAAAATAGAAAAATACCATTGTGGAAAACCAACATTGGAAATTGGGTAAATAAAATTTAGTCTTTATAAGAGGGAAAGGGAAATGAAAAAGTCACCACCAAATATTGATCTCGATTATGGGAACATTGGTGCAATTATAGACAAATAATTGGATGAAAAAATTAAATATATATAGGGGTGATTGATGTCATATATCACAAAATATTGTATAATTGGGGTCTATAAGCCATCAATCTATGCTGATTTAAAATATTACAGGGTAAACAAAACATAAGGTATTACGATAACACATTTTATGTTTAATGATCCCTGCAATAAAGTTTAAGAATTAATTTATTCTTAGAATAAGAGGAAAAAATATACATTACATGTAGAGTTTCATCCTTCAACTAATTCCTACAACAAACTCATCATTCACTTCAAAAGAAAAGAGAATTAAAAAATATTCAATTTATCCTAATCGTATAGGTTTCCAAAAATATATAATTTCAAATTTATTTGTCTGACTATTTAAAAAAACAAGATTATACAAACAGGACATCACATATGCCAGTTCTAGGTGATCTACCCTTATCACCTTTCAGTTACATGTTCAAGTCTCGTGGCCATGCCAGAAGCGACGAGTTGTCACCTGACCTCTAGGTTGTCCTTTTTATAACAATCCAAAAATAATATTATGAAATTATTTATCCTGATTAATAGTATCCAATGTCAAACATAATTAATTAAAACATTTATAATTACCCAAAATACTTCTGTCCCAATTCATAGTCAAAAATTTATATAGAAGGTAAACACAATGAATACTCTTTTTCGCCACGTGATAACATGTGATTACCTGCATCATGTATTCTTTTAAAACATTGTAATATACTAAATTACCATAAATCCATATTTATTACAATCATGCTGCCTTATTACTTATTGAATATTGGATATACTCCAAATATCCAAAAATGTTATAAACTACAACAATGATGGTAAATATAAATCATTAATCATTTTAATGGTACTCAAGAATATCAAATATAATTTATCCAAATTAATCATATATTTTTCCAAACATACTACCTAAGTATCAGAACCATATTATTGTTTATCATTCTCTAAACTATATATTTTTTAAATAAAATTATCATGAGGTTGAGTTACTTTTCATGGCTCCACACACTCTCAAGCCTATAATGAAATAGTAATTCAGTACAATCCTCATATAATTTATAATTCCTAAAACATGTAACACAATAATACAATAATCAAAGGACATAATACTTTAATATCAACATATGATCTCTAATCATTCCATGTCATCTACGGTAGTATCATAACTTGATTATTATCTAACTATATCATTTGGGGTATACACTAATGATTGGGACATTTTTTCTCGTACTGTCCCAACTCCTTCTAGATGAATCATTATACATTTGAATCATTTTTTTCTTCCCATTAAATCACGCACATAGTGTCTTTTTTCTCCACACTACAAGAAAACACCCATTCCATACATGCATTTACCAAGATGAATATTCCCACTGTTTTCACATATAAAATATCCTTCTTTCCCTCTTCCCTTTATCCATATTTCTCGATTCCATCCTTTTCTTATCTTGATTCCCTTCAATACTATATGACTCAGATATTTCTTTATTTATATTATTAACAAATGATTCCATTACATCGTATGATGGGAAAACATATTAGACTATTTCCCTTTTAAATGTTGGCATAATACAATGAATGAAATGATCATTCTTAATATTTTGACCATGCATATTTATGGAATTCCCATTCCTTCTACTAGGCACCATTTATATGAAATGTCATACACTAGGTTAGTTTATAAATCGTAATGCACAATTCCAAACTTGTAAAATACAAAATGAAAAAAGAAAAGATTAAACATATAATCTATAATCGTTAAATGTTTTAGTTAATAAACTATTTAATCCTAAATCCTCTATAATGGATTATAATAAAAATGTGAATTATATTAAACATATCTCACGAGAGTGTCATAACAAAGAGTGCAGTAATGATCGTTGTCGTCTACTAGGATACCCAAGGTCGAGCCTAAAACTCATTGTCGGAGTTTTCACTACTAGGTACATTTGTGGCAGATCCACCACTACCTGATCGTATCCAGAAAGATATGTATTCCATGGAAAATACACAAAATATCTACATTACATACATTATAGTATGTTCTTCTATACTAATCCTCAATGTCTATCATAGGGTAATGTTCTCTAATTAGAGTTTATCTAAAACAATTTACAAGGTTGTTTCTAATATTTTTATGATACCAACAGTAACTCCCCACCACCAATTAGCTAGATTCAGTGCATTATTACATTACTTTGGCATGATTACAAGGAATCATGTCCCAGAAGACTGATCGGTTTAGGATTCTTGGAAATATATTACATATATCATCTTTACATTACAATTTCTAACATAAAATATTCCATATATAGTTATTTAAGAATTTTATTATCTCATTTTAGCTTAACCCTGCATATTAATGATAATACACTTCTTAGAAATCCTCGGAAAATAAAACATAATAATGGTGTGAGCTCAGCTGCTCAGAAAGGGTAAACAATTTATCATAAGATAACATAAACAATAAGAATGGTGAATAGTTGAAAACACATACCTTTACAAATAATGAACATAAACAATTTATGATAAAAATATGATCTATGTAAATAACGACAAAATAAAACATAGTCATGGGGATTCTACTAGACGAATAACCACATGAACCATCAATATTATTTTCATAATGAGGAAATGTATAATACCGGTCATTTTAATATATATATTCATGGTCATATCCAAGACCTCTAAAAATGATTAATGCCTAATCCAAAACCATATATAAAATATGGGAAAGGCCTTGGCCAATTCAATGTCTAATTGTATCATGAGAAAAACCGATGAATTGAAAAGCTATAGATGTCTCCACCCATTACATATTATGTTGAATACATTAATCATATGGAATGGTTGAAACATAACATAATCATTCTTATAAAAACTAGATTACGAAAAGTCAATAAGTTATTCATAAACCTTGAATGGTATAAAAAAACTCACCCACAGTTAAACATATCACAAAACCTTCAATACAATGTAACATTTTTGTATCATAACAAATCAACTTCAATGATGTTCAAAATCCATCAAAGTATGTTGACATATGTGAAAATGATTTGTAAAACTCATTGAGAGAAATATCCCTTTTTCATGAAAAAATTTAAAAGTCACACAATTTAGAAATGAATACATTTAATGTTATTTTTTAATCAAGGTGTCCCATACCACATTGATAATTTTTAAGGAAATTCAAATTTCAAAAACATTCATGTACATATAAATATATAATTAAAATCATATGGAAAACATGGGCATTAATGAGGATGATTTAGAAGAATAAATATTTAAAACATTTAAAATGTTATTTTAATAAAAAAGTCCCTTATAAATAATCCCTTTGAAAACTCTTTTATGAAACATGGTCTTGGATAATAAATATTTCCTAGTAAAATCATACCCATAATTAATGTTGAATAAAAATGAGATTGAGGAATTAACCCTTACCTTGCACTTTCCTTCGGTCGAGGGTACAGTTAACATCCTGTATAATCACCATAGTTTTCTATTAAATTATACTAGAACCATAGTCACATTTATTATATCATAAATTATTCATTTATGTCTTTATACAACCAATTTAATAATTATTTCCATGTTAAATTCAAATTTTGGGTAATGATCGCTTTCGTTATAGTACGTGTTTTAAGTTTTTATTCAGGATAGTATCATTTAGATCATGATTTAAATAATTATATAATATAATCCATGATTTATATATAATATATAATTAGGATTAAAATATTTATAATAGATTTATATATGAAATGGAAGGCTCCGATTATGGAGACGGTAGGTCGTACGTACACATAAACGTTGTTTCAGTTTTCATATCGTATTGAATCGAAGTATATGAATAACGTATATTTAAGTAAATATATATATATATATATATATATATCCAGTAGAATTATTATGTCTTATATTACATACTTATTAATATTATATACTTTTTTATAATCACTGTTGAATGGTGAAAATGGGAATGAATAACATCGCATGGTGGAGATGGTAATCTGTACGTACGCACGAGCAACAATATCATTATATTGATGGTGAAATAATCTATAATTGGGTGGTATATCATATATACCTAATCCCTAACATGTTATATTTATTATTTACATTACTTATACTCATTATTATACCCATCCAAATAATGAAGTGTTTGAATGGAAGACTACCACACGACATGGACACGGTAAGCCATACGTCTGCACGTATTATGACATTTTCATTTATAATATGGATAGAATAATGAACATGGTTGTACCATATTTATAGTAACATAATATTATTTAGGAGATACTAGTGTTATTTATTTTTTATGGAAATAACAAAGAAAGAGGACGTGGAAGTGGAAATGAACTTGAAAGATAGTGGTGAAATTATTACCTCTTCTTATGGTGTTTCAATTTGAGTAGATAAATAGGGCTCCCTAGGTTAAATTTATGATCAAATTAAGGACTCTATTCTGATATAAGTGACATTTGGAGGATATTTGGTCTGGGGATGGCCAATAAAAATGGCTTTGGAGGTTTGAAATTAATAGAAGGAGAATTTCCCTTTTATAAGGGGGTGGAGGTAACATTAGGAAAAGATTAAATGATTACTTTATTATAAAATCATATTCAGTTATTAATGGATACAAATGAATATCATTTTAGCCTTATGTGGTGATGTGTTGAAATAATCTAAACCAATAGGTTACGATTTTAAACTTATCTTGTAAATTTAATTCTTAGTTATATAGTTTAACTTTTACCGTGTCTTCATGTATTATTAAACAATATGTTTAATAAAAATACTATAAAAATACAAGAGAACCTAAAGTGTTTTATTAATGACATATATAATACTATTGAAGCCATTTTTTGGAACTTTATTTTTTAGGAGTATTGTATAATCAATAATATAGTTTTTGTTTTAATAATTAATTTATGTCCATCCTCATACTATTTAGTATTTGTTTTTTATGAAAGTCATCACAACATGATTACTTCGAACACGATACATTTAATCAACCCTAACATGTCATATTCACCTAGAAAATTATTTTATGTAATAAAATCATTGAAATTATATTTATTTTAATATTTACAATATCATATATTTCATTCTATTATTAACAAGGATAATATTGCATCAATATTGTGTCATACATAAATATATTTATTTTATGTCCAAAATTTATAGATAAAATATCATCATGTTGTATGTATTTTTTGATTTCAAATTAATATTTATATTCAAAGTGATCAATTATATTACCCCTTATAAAAATGTTTTACTAAAAGATACATGTTTGGGTTATTTTTGTCATTAAATTAGATTAGTTATTATAAAATGTCATTATCACGCTCATGTGGCACCATGGGGTCCTAAAATCGACTCAAGGATTTCCATGGTCGTACATGTATAATCCAATTGGTTTAAGTCAACTTTTAGGTAAATTTAGTATAATTTTAATATAATTTTCTTAACCATATTTACAGGTTTTACCCTTTAACCATTGTAAATAAAATATTTACCGAAGTAATTATTCATAATGCCTAAATATATAAGTTACCTATTTACACAATTTGGACCTCCTGATTCCAAATAAAGAGTCCATTTTTCAATATTCAAAACAAAAAATTTGTAGATGTTAATTTAAAATTAATTTCCGTTGTCAAATCAAATTGTGTGTTTTTAAGAAATAATAAATATTAAAAGATCGACACCAGTTAATGTCCAGTCTAAATGTGAAATAACATCAAATGACCTAAATTATATTAACTGATAAAAATATAATCTATGTACATTTAAGAACTATTCAAATATATTATTTATCACTATAAATTATTTTGATTAAAATTGTTTTTTGTAATTAAAATTTGCTATTTTTCACTATTCATCAAAATATGAAATTTATCAGAAAAGTACCAAATATTTATCCAAGATTAATTATTTTGTCCCTATTCTAAAGATGAATTTAATTACACTAAATTGAATATATATAAGTGTCAAATACTGTATTTAAAAATTGTTCATCATCAAAAGGCATAAAACCTAATTTTTTAAAAAATACTTATTTTATCATAACAATTTGATATTTCATATAATAGGTGTAAGAAAAAGAAAAGATTAATCTTAAAATTATATAGTATCTATAAAATTTAAAATTTATTTAATATTATTAATAACCTTTTTTTGAATGGAATGTTCCATAAGTCGGGGAGTGATCGAACTCAGTATTGCGTGTAGCACATGTTTTTGAAATTCTTTAAAGAGGTAACATAATATGAAATCTAGGGGTTTTACAAAATGGTTGGATAATCCACTTCACATAATTTGAGTTCCATTTATCACATGATTTATTTTAGATGATAAAAAATTATTTAGATTCAAAGGTTTTAAAATAATTTTCATCCCACCATTCATCACGGATACCTTCTTTGGGTAATTTAGTTTTACAAAAATCATTTAATTTCATTCCAAAGTTTTTTTATATTAAATTCATTTACAAACCTTTAGGTATTCCATGATCCTTATTTTTATAACCATTAAGTCATTTATGGTTTTTGAGTCATTTTGATATATTTTGGATAACATTTAAAGACGTTTTGGATTTTCATAGTTAGTGACTTGTTAGGAAAAACCATTTTTCTCTGACTATCAAACCAAGTGGCCATTTATTGTTCTCTAGAGATGGCCATATTTATTCCAAATAGAGCATCATGGACCTAAAGGGACTGAATAATCATCAAGGGTTTATTTTCATGGATGTTTCATGGTTAACCAAATCTTGCTCCCACCTACAAAAAATGCACACCCATAGAATGTGAGGCCAGAGGGGGTGCACGGGTATGGCACATAGTTTTTCTAACTGTGAAACCCTTGCCATGAAACTGTGTACACCAAATTTAATTCCCTTGAAAATTGAATTAAAATTCAATAACCCTAAAATTCTAATTCATAATCACCCATCCATCCCTAATATATTTGGTTTATCATTGGGGGAATCCTAGTGATGATTATGGATCCTTCGACCACTTCATTTGGGGAATCATGGTGTTGATGGATGAACTGACACCTATTCGTTAGTTGATCATGAATCTAGATCCAATTTGTCGATATTCATCACCTTGAATTTGATATATCATTCTCAATAATAGTGTCAATCATTTAATGTATATAATTAAATGATGAGTTTTCATTGAGATTGTCCATTTCATTGAAATCCAAAAATATATAACATTTTTTTAAATATTATACAATTGATTTATGAAATAATTTTGGATATGATTTTGGAATTTAATTTTAAATGGAATTGATTCTGAGAAGACACCCAATTCCATTAGAATTCGAAAGGTTTGGTGAAATTCAAAAGTAATTGAATTAATTAAATTATTTTAGAATTATTTTGACACAATGTCTCAAATTGAGATGATGAAAACCAATGATTTATTTTATATTGAAAAATAAATGAAATGATAAAAAACCTATATTTTGGATTTCAAAATGAATTGTTATATTTTAATTGAAAATTAGTTATTTTGATTGGAAATGATAACAAATTTGAAACTAAATGATTTTCTAATTTATTATCACTTGATTGAGACCATATGATACTAGGTTGTTAGTGTCTTATTTGGGATAATCATGATCAGATCATGATCTCCTTGTTTTTTGATTGGTGATGAAAAGTATAACAAAAAACATGTTCAATATGACTACCCCTGACAGGATACTATTGAGGCCTATTAAATTTCATCCAAATGGTAGAGTTAAATCGTGTTTACATGGGATCACATATTTTATATTTGCGAGGGATATATAGACCTAAAATAATTTTCATCATAGTAGATTAACATGGTACTTTATTGGTATAATCTGATTATATATCACATTATTTTTAGAACAATTTTAAACATTTATAATTGATTAATATAGAATATTTTTTTATAAAATTTTAATTTAATAAATTTTTGTAATTTGTTTCATCCTTTCAACTAAAATAATGTTTTTTGATTATATAAATGATGAATTATATCATTCCATATTAATAAATAAACTCTTTATTTTTTATTTAGTATGGAATCTATTATGGAACACATGATGAGACCCTGCTAGGATTTATACCTCACACCCTATCCATACCATCTGGCATTTATATATTTTGGTATTCAATGTCTACGAAAATGTGAAATATCTTCTTGGATGTGGTTTATATTCATGATTCATTGGACCATGGATTGGTTATTGTGACTGGTGGAGTAGTATTCCAAATGTTACATAGGGATTTATGGGATCTTTTTTTTGTAATGACATGGTAGTTTCCATTGAGTTGTTTATCTATATTTTTGGTGATTTTTTACCTGAATAACTTATGAAACATTCTCTATGAGGAGTGTGGATATAAAATATTATATAATTTCATAATCTTATATATTATCGAAAAATTAATATTTTTTTTAGTTCCAGGTGCTAGTTTCCACCCTATGGGTATCATGAACACCCTTCAGGATATGTCAGTGATGGACTAGGTATCGTGATATTTTAGTATCTCGGAATGAATTTGGAAAATTAATATTAAATGTTGGAGGTCAATAATATTTCATTGAATGAAATATTTATTCTATATTTTCATGGAAGATAGAAGGTATGAATTATGGGACTTTTATGTACTTATTAGGATGTGATTGGCCATATCTAATCATAATTAGTCTTTAGTACCTTTTGTAGAACTGTAAAAGTGTTTTTTGTGATTATATTGAATTAATTATAGTCGTTTCCATATTTTATTAGAGTTACATAGGAAATCCTATTCTCTTATCTCCCATTTAATTTTCAATCATAACTCCCTTAATAATGGTTTCCATGATTTATATTTATGGGGTATAGCCTCATAGCATTGATAAGATGTTTGACCCAGCCTAAAGGGGGAGATGATGATGAACTATTGAATGTAAACCACCAAGTGGATGAAAATTTCTTTTATATAGCGGAGTGCGTTGTCCATGATCTGGGATAGGTATCCAAAATCATTCCCTTCCTATCTCAACTTTTGGAACCACGAATGGATGACTCTATAGATCATGTGAAAGTGATTATTCACAAGTATAATCCATATTTTCAAGAATCTATGTAACTAAAAAGGATGAAAATTTATTTAGATTAATTGATAGGATTTTGGAGTTATTAGGGACACCAAATTCAATTAATGTGATGTATGATAAACTAACGATTATGTGGCCCAATTGAAGGTTGTGGGATTCAATAGTGATAGAGAAAAAGAATAATATTATGGTTTGGAAAAACATAAAGTAAATTTAATAAAATTAATTTATATTTAATTATTTTAGATATTTTAATCGTGTTTTATAATATCCATTTAATTGAAATGTCAATAAATCATTTTTAAAACTACATTGTTGACATGATAGATTTTTTTCTTCATATTATGACAAAAAAAAGATAAAAGAACCATGGTTTGAGATGGGATATCATGTTGATAATATATCCTATGTTTTAATCATAAGTATTAAATATTATTTTGATCTTCAAGACAACTCATTGATGGATGTGCTTTTACTGGCTAGTAAGTTGGGTTTTTGAGGATTCTTTTTTAATATTTTCAAAAATTTGTGTGTCCCATTAAATTAAATAGGACGTGTAATGACACTTATTATCGATATCAATAGAAATATTATTCTAGACCATTTATAGTTCCTATAATAGACCTTATAACATTATTTTAGTGTTTTCATTTTTGGAATATAATATATTTTTTCACTGAGGAACCCAAAATTGACAATTCTTATTGATAATCAGGTCACTTGCTAAAATTACGATACAATTGTTCGGATCCAGGTAGTTGAACCAGACCCCATGAAACAAAAATTAATTCAGTGAAATTAGAAAAATAAATTATAGCGGATTTATAGCCATTTGATTCTTGTATAAATCTATATCACATTGTGGACGTGTCTCTAGAAGAATTTGATACATGTACAAAAATTGAGAGAGGTTCCATCAGTATTGCCTCATCCTTTTAGAAAACTTTATTTTATACCGGTAGATATAAATTTTTTATGTCGACACATGTTTTTTTATTTTATATCCCTGAATATAAATATTTTATCATATATAATGAATATCAATACACCCTCCATAATAAATTGAGAGAAGGGTATCAGTTATCTTGTTTTCTCTCTTTATTATGGAATAATCTTGAAAAAAAAATTATATTTCATGATAAGAAATCTACTAAAGTCTATATTGGTATGGATTAGATGATCACTCTACAATACTGGTTTCACTATAATGTTGTATGAGTATCCATTACAATACATAATGGGGTGGGTCACCTCATTCATGGTAAATGGGGATAGATATCGAGTAGAGAAAAACATTATTTTCTATATTTTGGTAGGGAAACATAATTGTTTTCTTAAGAATGGATTGAATAATATATGATTGAAAATATACCTCCTATTTTTTATGTTTCCAAATGTTTATTATAATAATTTATTTGGATTTCCACCAGAAATAGTCGTTGAGTTATCTATTTATTTAGTAACATATCAATCATTATTCATTTTAACTACATGTCACCAGTTAAAATAAAATAATTGAATACTATTTTTTATGATTTTATTCAGAATGGATATATATATGTCTGAGTGTGTCAGCATGGGTGATAAATGTTCTCATGGAAAATAAATATCATGGCTCAATCAATCAACCTTTTCAGATAATGTTTTTTCCTTTATTCTGATCACAAAATCATTAGTTACATATTACCTCAAAAACCAATATCCATCACATGCATTGTTTGGGGTAGTATAATTGGATTGATTTTGACATTTCTTGTTCCCAGGGAAAGGGGAATGAAATTAATAATGAATTGAGTTGGAAACGTCCAACCCACACTATGAATTATTCATTAGAAGAGTATATTGTATTGCATCTCAATCTAGGTTTTCTTTTAGATTACCAATTGATTGAACCATTTTTTATTTTCACCAATGATAAGTTTATCTCCTCTATTTGTGGTATTATTCTTTAGTGTTGATGGTACAATGAAGAATTTTGTGGTATTTTGAACTCTATTTATGGTGGGGAGACCATTGGTGTTTTTTTGTTCTCAATAGACATTATTATGTATTTATAAAATGGATATGTTTTTCCATTTTCATTCTAAATGGAGTTTTCTATTTTACATGTATGATATGGGACATCACTATTTTGTCTCCTATAGTAATTCCTTCCAAAAAGTTACGGTTGAGCTCTAATGACCTTCAAGTTTGTTTTATCCCCTTCCTGTGAATACATAGAAATGGGATGAGATATATGTTGTCATTGTGGTGTGACATGTTTTACCTTTTGGAGGAATAATGTGAATATGGTTTGGATCTATCTAATTATCAAATTGGATCACCTTATACAAATTCATGATACAAACAATGTTGACGACATTGGAAACCTATTCATACATGTGGTTTTTATGTTTCATGTTGTCGCACATGTGATGTTCTTTAATAAAGAACCCTATTTTCATATCTTATTCTGCGAGGGCACCTGATGATAGTGTTATATATGATTAGTATGCTAATCGATTATCATTCATAGATATATGGAAAACATAATGTGATATACCTATAATTAAAGACATTCAATGTTCTTTCATCTTAAAGATTGGCAGGTATTAGGATAGACGATTGCGACTGGATTAGATTTCCTATGACAATAGTTAGTAGTCATTAATACTTATAGATCGGATTGAGACCATTTATGGATTCTTCTATAAATACTGATTGTGTTAATCAAATATTTGTGAATTTTCGCTAGTTGAACCATTTTTTCTCTAGGAGATAAAAATTATGAATTAGGTGATTCATTTCTTAATTGTGATAACACAAAATTATTATATACCTTTTAATGATCATTATTGAATACCATTTTAGTTATCAGTTAGTGACAATGTATTTTTTAAGGCCTCATCTCAGGAGGATCATTAGAGGATTTGGTGGTAGAAAATCATTTGTTGTGGTTTATTTTACCCTTAGAGGATTTTGAGAAATTGTGGAAATAGTCTTAAAATTTTACAAATCCACCACTGCTGTTGTTTTTACATAATTGTTCCACTAATATTTTGTTTGGAATCATTATTATACCCCATATCATATTCTTGAAATGGATGATCTTGATGTTCAACCTGATTTATCTGTTATAGAGAATCTAATCAGGACAATTGATTTTGAGATAGATTAACTTCATGGGAGGATAATCCTTCGGTCCATTTACTATTTAATCTTGGTTCTGTGTTTTATGATATGTTTGGTATATAGGTACTAATGAGAAAGAAGTGGAGTGATCAAATTGATTTTTGAACTTCTTGACAAGATTTTCTTGGACCAATGTATTCTATGTTATGGAATTTCTAACACCCCATTACACATTTTTAGGTTTCCAACGATGTATGATTTGAACTTCATTATGTCGCGTCCAGTTTTGAGGTCATTTCGAATAATTTTTCAGACTTTTGGAAGCCATTTGGGCTATATATGGTTAGGGAAAACAATTTGGTTTACCATACAGACCATGTTCCCATTGATAGTTCATTAGAGGGGTTGGGGTTTATGGTTTGTTCAAATTGTGCATCTATAACCTCCAAAAAGTGTGGCCTCAAGTTGGGGTAATTTTTTTGTTGGTGCTTTATTAACCAAATCATTAACCCACAATGTAGGAAACCATAAACTGTGAAATTTTGGGTTCATAGGGTGTACAATGATTGGATGTATAGTATTTTTCACTGTTTATCCCTCCCCAGTAAACCATGTTCTCATATTTATATTCCCATTAATAAAAATTTATAATTCCCAACACCCCCATTTTATGTTATTAGTCACCACAATCGACCCTTATCTAATTTCATCATCCTTAGAGCCTTAATAGAAGATATTTTATCTCGTAGAACCTATTCATTTGGATAATATTTGTTTTGGTTAATGATATGATTCATCTAGGGTATGTGGATCTCATCATGGATATAGTCTTATCGTATTTATTCTATACTTATAATAGAGTATTATTTCATCATGATTTTGAGGGATAAAAAATCAATTTTTATGTATCTAATCATTTAACTTTTTCATATTGATTCTATATCAGATTCATGGACCTTTGTTTCATATTTTTTCATTTTCATTCACATTATGGGTGTTTATTGATTAATATTCATGACTAACAGAAGTTAGTTACTTTTTCGATTTATATATAATTGAAACCCTTAAATAAATGATTTATTTAAATAAAATTCAATCAATTTATAAAAACATTATTTGATATGATTTGAAATTGGAAATTAAAATTTCATGGCTTTTAAGAAAAAATCCACAAAACAATGGAATTTATCATGTTGGGTGAACATTGAAAAAAATTGAGTTAATGAAAGGATTGGAATTTTTTTTTGAGAAAATGGTTTATACTTATAAGATGAAAAATTATGAGTGGTTTTATATAAAAAATCATAATATGATGAAATAAATTAGTTTTGTTTTTCAAACAGAAATGGAATATTTAAAATGAAAATTTGATGATTGAATTGTAATGTATGATTTATTTGAAATGATCTCAATTTTTCATTAATTATTGATTTATTGATTACATTTGATCATACATAGGTAGTGGGTAATTTGGAATAATAATTCTACGATCTTGATCCGACAAGAAATTAATGATGATGTGAACTCTAGAAAATTATTTTTAGGCATGATTATCCACAATTGGATATTGATTTATCACATTTAGCTTGATTCTGGGGGGACGTGTGCACACATTTATAGTTATGATCAATGATTCGATAAGTGTGATTAATATATAACAAGAAAGTAATGCACATTTGGTATGATGAAAATTGTTCTCATTGTATATGATCTAAAAATATATTCCACTTATTATATAAACTAGTACTTACTCGTGCATTCACAGGGCAATACGTTCAATTCTTAATTATAGAATACAAAACTATACTTAAATATTAATAAAGAACATCAATATGGTATTTATTGAAAAAAAATAGTGAAAATAAATATTGAACAGTAATTGGAGAAAATATATAGAATTGAATACATAACAAAAGAAGAAAAAGAAACCAAGTTACATGTTTCACTGTCAAATGAATCCCAAGAGATTCAATTTAGGGATTCTGACCTTTAGGCATGAAAACACACATGAAATACCATAAAAGAACCCAGATATAATGAACTGCATTCAGTCATTAAACTAAACACAATCAAACCTAAAAACATACATGAGATAAAAATGTTTCCAGGATCACAGTATTACATAGTAAAAAATCACAAAAAGGAAAAAGAAATAACGGCTTCATAAGAAGCAGTTCCTCAAATAGTACTCTGTCTTTCATATGCTCATAGATATAAATCAAAGGAATAAAAATCTATTTCTAATATTGGGAAATAATATATAAGAAGTAATAGACTTCTTGGTGATCAGAATTGGTCCTAGTGAGCCACTCCTTGGCAACTGGATTAATTTCATGTCCATCTTAAAACAATGTTAAAAAGAGTTAATTTGATAATAAATGCAAAATAAACAAACATGATAATGATAGAAAAAAACACATGTTTAAGGCAGTATTAAAGTCTACATTGATGAAATTGAAAATTGAATCATTATTCATTCAACATAATATATTGAGAAACTTCACCAAGAAAATGTGAAAATGATCCTAAAAACAAAATCACAGTAAGGAGAAAAATAGAATTTTCAAAGTCAAAGCTATGAAAAATATTTCAGTGTTGATTATCCCCAATTTCCCCTAGAATTTTGTTAATAGGACTCATCCTTCCATCTATAAGATTATTTAGTTGGCTCCCCTCTTTAAAAAATGAATTTTCAAAATAATTACTTCTGCTATCAAAACCACCAAAAAAGATAAAATGAATTCCATCTTTAGCTATATATATAATATTCATGAAACAATACAACCAATTAAGGGACAAATAGAAACATCTTAAACAAAACATAGAAAAAAATAGCAGAATGTCCAGATCATTGCAGTTTTCCACAAAAAAACTATTGTATGTAAAAAAAATATGACAGTAATTGTTCATAAAACTGTTGTATGTAAAAAAATATTGGGTAAAATAAAGTAATCAAAAGAGCCTAATGACTGCATACGCAAGAGCTTACTATTTGACGATGAGCTGCCTACGTTTACCACCCGAAATTGAAGTGAATACCAAAATCGTTAATAAAATTTCATTTGGAAGAAGCTTCATCAGTTAAATAGTATTTACATAACAGTAAATGAGCAAAGTTTCGGGCATGACCATAATTTCTAAACAATACATGTTGCAATAAGGCATAACAATACAGTTGACAGTAAGGAATAAGAAATTCTGGAACAAAACAGATGTTGGAACATTACATATTGTGGAATTAACATTTTTTTTCAGCAGTATGAAGTTTAAGTGACATATCTGCAACATTCAACTTCAAGTTATTTGTTATTGATGAATATTTAGTAATAGCATGAATAGATTAAAAGAGTTGAATGTTGAAGTAAATAGTCAATAAGTTCAGTTACATTTACCTGTATAGAAAGAGGTGTTGCTGTACTAGAACACTGAAAAATAGGGCCTGAAAAAACAAACATTTCAATATAAAGTAACTGGTTTATAAATCAATTCTTGACAAAAAAAATGAATGACATGTCTAACATAAGACAATGATTATAAAATTAAAAATGACAACTGTGAAAATGAGTGAAATAAATATGATAAGATGAGAAAACCTACAGAACTTAAACTGATGAAAATCAGTCCAGTGATACATAATGCACCTCACAGGCCAGTGATACCTATTTCAGCTCACAGGCCAAAAGTGCAGACAATAATTAATGCAATGATAGAATCAGATCACAAACATGGACATCTTTATTCTCATTTTACTGACAGTTAATCAGCCAACAGGGCCTACAAACTAAAAGTTGAAGATAAAATTGGTTCCAAATAAATGGTACCTCAAGCAAGACAGTCAGAGCTTTGAAAAACCAGTCACACTCTATCAAAGTACACATAGTAATATACTCCTTGCCGAACTGTAACCAATTACATCAGCTTCAAGGGGAGAAACAGAGAAAATGTAAAGGAATAATCTGAAAAGACCACTTGTTAACAGCACTGTGTAATGTATGTATTTATTGAAATATATGGCTATATTTATAAAAATCTATTTCAAACATTAAAATTAAAAAATTTCTGTCTATACAGAACTTTATATGTACTATATACTATCAGGATACATACAACCGGCTATGTGTACTGTATTCATTTGTATAAGTTCAATAATTATAAAACTTCACAGTGTATACAGCACTGTGTACTATAAGCAGTGATTGAAATTCATAAAAATCAATTATATAAATCTGTTTCAAACATGAGAAATCTAAAAGGTCAGTGTGTATAGAATATATGTAATCATTTTTGAGCTGAAAACAATTCGAGGAGCACATATTTACATAGGAAATATTCACCAGAAGGAAAAAAGAAAGTAAGGTACTATAATATTCAGTACTCGCATTCCTATTTTTTCCTACAAATGAAAAATGGAAGTGCGATTACAGTTTGATGATGCACGACTGACGTTCATAGCACCACCATAAATTTAAGTAGAAGCCAAAATGTTAATAGAAACCTGGGAACCTAGACCATATCAAATTGAAGCAACAGGAAACCTATTAGATGAAGAGATTCCACCAACGTTTGATGATCAAATATAAATAAATTAAAAAATTGATAAAATACAAGGTTCAATTAGACAAATATCATGAAAATAGAAACTGGGTTACAAGTATCACTGTCAAATGAATCCCAACAGATTCAATTTAGGGATGCTTAGCATTAGGCCTGCAAACAGCCATGAAAAACCATAAATGAACCCATATAGAAATAAATACAATGAGTCATGAATCTGAACATAATAAAACCTCAAATATTTCCTTCGAACAATGAGCATTATCATATGTTATAAGTTGTACCGGAATAGTTGAATATAATCATAACATGTAGTAAACTGTCGTGTCAATGCTTCCACATGATGGCAGATGCTAGTGTTGTCCTTCCATAGGAGTTGAATCTTTACATAATGCAAACACCCATGAAATACCATATTTTTCTTGTAAAATGATTCATTTATCTAATAAAACACATGAACACTGTTTGAACATAAAACATGATACAATACCCCAAAATAATGCATGAATCACATGCTGAAACAGTGTTAGTCACATTAAAATGAATATCACTCTTAAAAACTGATCTATTTATTAATCCAATGTACTTTAAACTAAGTAATTCTAAACACTACTATGTAATTTATGTATTAGAAACCCCAATCCATGAATGTTGTTTGGTCTAGAATATTTGTGTGCAAAACCAGAAGGTCAGAATGTTTTATAAGACAATCTGAATATAACCAAAGGATAATAAATACAACTAATTTATCAAAGTGAAACAGCCATATGTAAACTAAATTTTTAGAGTGGTCATACTATTCAGGTAGAAAAATGTATGCACTATCTCCAAATATGGTTGTAAATGGTACCTCAATGCAAAAGCCCTGTGAAAAATATGGCAAACGACAAGGTATTAAAATGATTTAGTATTCAGAAAACATGTTTTGACCTTAGAAGAATACGATGGAATGCACCCTGAAAAATAAACCATAATTAATTTTTACTATCATCCAAACAGCAATTTAAAACATTAATAGAGAAACATATCCATAAAGATCCTTCAAAATAGATACGACAATGTATATATAATACATAACAGTCATGTATCCAAAAAAACCACAACGTAGTTTTTCAACTTAATATGCTGAACAAAAACTTCATTGAAGAGGCTTCAGGGAAAAGTTGTCTTTGGCATTGGTAGACATCCATATGAAGAGGCAAATCCACACTGCAGTGCAGACTCCCAATTAATCACCAATTACAAACAGCAAACATTACAATATAATTAATTAAAGATACCTCGAAATGAAACAAAGGTAATAAAAAATCGATATTCTGCATATCTCAAGAATGAAGAAAACCTTATTCATACAGCAGACAACATTGTACATGACACAAAAATGCTAATGAATGACACTAACTAAACATAAGTAAACCAATTATATTGTACAGAATACAGTAGTTATTTCACTTTTGAGATATAAAAAATAAACAAACTGACACGGAACACTGACTGACAAATGGTTTACAAACAAAACGTTAATAATGTTTAGAGACTTCGCATGAATTTTTTATGGAGTAAAATTTGTAATCTAATTTTCAAACAATTAGATAGAGTTAGTTTTAAAAATTAACTTTGGTTAGGAATAGATACATTTAGTCTATTTTTTCTATTTTTTTGTTTCTCAGTTGCACTTTTTGGAGATGATGTTCATTGGAAAAAGATGATGCAGGTTTCGAGTCTTGAGACAGGGACCCTTCCATAGTATCTTCAGCATCGAAGTTAGTCATCAATTTTTTCTACATGATATTTGAATTTTAATGAATGAGAAGAATCCAATACGTATTAGTAATACTAATGTAACTTGAAATTATTTTTGAACAGATGAAAATTCACCAACAGTAGAGTGTAATGAAGATTATAGGAAATGGGAAAAAAAATATGAAGAAAGATACTGAACTGTATTGAAGATTTACACCATCAGTGTTACAGAGTTCGAATTTTGATAATTTATACCTGGGTTAAAGAGACAGCAGTAGTACTTATATCAACAACATCACATATGTTCAAGCTGAGTCCTAAAGAAGAAGCGCTTTGATGTTCATAATAAAGATGGTTAAAAGAGGTTAGAACATTTCAAGTATGTGTTGTATGTTTTCATAAAAAATTGAATTGTAAAAAATTAACTATATAAACATTGTTTTTATGTAATCTTCAGCATGCTGACTTGAAATTGATACGGAACTTGGAGACAACGTACCTAGTTGTGTTTAGAACTCTGATTAGAGTTCATTGAAGTGCATTGTGTTGCATTTGTTGTCAATGAGGCATGAAGTTGTCTTGGAATGAATGGATGTCAAGGAGTCAAGATGTGAATGTCAAAGGATGTGATGGTGATGGAGATGAAGGAGAATGGCCATGGTACTAAGATGCATGTCACTTAGGAGATTCACTAAGTGGTATTGGAAACTGTGGTTGAAACATTCTCCATGGACATCTGACGATTGCTGAGCTGCTCTTAAAGTTCCAAGAACTTGTATCAACTGGATACAATGTCACAACATGATTAGAAGACCATGCATTGTAGTGACAATGCATGAGGAGTTGAAGAAGCAAGATGATCCATCCACAACCACTGAGTGGATGAAGTGGATTTAAAGAAGTCCATGCACTATCACTTAGTGCATGTGAATCAGAAGATGTTCCAATTGATCTCTGATTAGATCAATGAAGTTTATTGAAGAAATTTTTGATTCAGGAGCTCGGTTGAAGATGAAGAAACCTTTTGAATTCCATATCCTAAGTGAAGATTATATGTTGAGGAGGATTAAGGAATTCTTAAGAAGTAGAGAAGGGAAGAAATTGAGAAGAAGAATGAAAGGGCTTGATATGGCATTTTACATGGAGGACTTTGTTTTTTACAAAGTCTTATTCAAGACTTAGCCAAAAAATTGGCCAGCCCGTGGACACCTTGAGGGTTCAACCCCAAGTCACATGTGGGCCTAAGGCGCCACGCCCAAGGGGGAACCCGTGGGGAGAGTCCAGGGCGGCAGGACGCACCCAAGACACCGCTAGGCGCCTGGGGCACGCCCGGAGGAGCGCGGTAGGGGCGCATGAGCGCACCCGCGAGTGTCACAGCTTGCATAGTGGGCGCCAGTGGCGCGCCCGCAGGGAGCATAGTGGGCGCAAGAGCGCGCCCACAGAGAGAACCCGGTGCGGGGCGGCACCGGGAGGGGAGAAGTGCAACTGATGGGAAGCCGGCAGCACCAGGGTGATAAAGCGCAAGAATTCCACGACCCGTTTCGATGTGGGACGCGGAAAAATTCCCGGGAGCGAATCTGAGCCGCTCGATTGATCGCGCGCTTGATCTGCGCCGCACGATCCATCCACGGCGCCACGATCTAATCCAGGCCGTTGAAGATCTGATCCGACGGCCCCGGCTTCGTCCTCAACCTCGAGTCATGCCGAAGCCTTCCCGCGAGCTCCGCTCGAACCAGAGGCAACCTGAAGATGGTTTTCGAGCTCCCGGCCACCTCTGAGTAAACCGAAGGCACCCTCGTGCTCGTCTGGACATACCGAATCCATCCATGCAATAAAGAGAGCATGCATGCAATGTTTGGAGGATTTTGAGTTCGGCCGAGGCAAGAAAAGCTGCCAAGGCCACGTGGTTGGTGTTTTTGCATGGGATGAGCCTAAACCGAAGGCCGTGCATGTGTTATGAGTCGCATGCACGTAGAGGAATAAAAAATAAAGAACCCGCGTGAAACAGATGATAAAAAACAAGATTTAAGGAAATCTTGAAATCCCGAAATCTTCGGGAGATTAAAAGATATCCCACGCGGATGAACCGAGGCTCTCCTCGCCTATAAAAGGAGAGTCCGAGGCCTTGGAGTTGCTTGCTGATCCTTTCTCAAAAATCAGAAGACCCGTGAGTGCCTCTGCCTCGCGAAGAAGAAGCCTCCGCGAAAAGTACTTGCGCGGCTGAAGATCTCGGTGCCACCCGAGGCTTCGAAGGTCCCCTGCGCGCTAATCTTTGCGTGGCAGGAAGATCCCGAGCCGCTTGAATTTGCGCGCTCAAGGATTGGCACCCTCACTGCCCGCATACTTGTGCGGCAGGAGGAAGTGCCCGCCGGTGCAGCACTTGCGCGCCCCGCGGCAGGAGGAGCTTGCGCGCTCGAAGGCTTGTGCACCTATGGAGCCTTGCACCGAGACACCTTGCGCGCCTCCTTTGAAGGACAAAGGAATTCAAGTGTGTGCAAGAAGAAGCCAAGAAAGGACGTAGCCTTGTGTGTGTGAAAGAAGAGAAGGAAGGCCGTGGCCGTGTGTGTGCATAAGGAGGAAGACCACACTATTTGTGTGTGTGCAATTCAAGTGAAGGCCGAGACTTTCATGCCTTGTGTGCATAGTGATGATAAGACCCTATGGCTTTGGTGTGTGCAAGGAGAACCCAAGGCTTGAGCACTTGTGTGTGAAAAGTGAAGAACACTTAGTGTGTTCAAAGAATCAAAGGAGGCCGAGGCCTTGCCTCGTGTGTGTGCCAAGTGGAGAAGAAGAACTCGAGGCCATGTGTGTGCACAAAGGACAACACCAAGTGGTGTGTGCCAAGTGAAGTGGAAAACCACACTTTGTGTGTGTGTAAGAATTGAATAATCCATAGTCTTGCTTGTGCATTTGAACAAAGAAGAACACACTTTAAGTGTGTGAATTTGAAGAGGCCGAGGGTTGTGACCTTGTGTGTGCACACTTCGAAGAACAAACTAAAAGAACACTAAAGTGTGTGTGTGCAACAAGAAGAGGAGGAGGCCAACTCATGTGTGTGCTAAAGTGAAACAATTGTGGGCAAATTAAAGAAGTGTCCGAACCTATGTGTGTGCACTAAAAAGTGTATACACATTAGAAGAAGAAGAAGAAGTTCCACACTAAAGTAAAACACACTTCTAAGTGTGTGAACAATTTGAATATAGTGTGTGAAGATTGTGGAGAAGGTGTGTGCTATAATTGAATACACCCTTTGAGGGTTTACTGCACCTAGAAGAAGAACAGGGAAGGGCATGCTTGCATGCATGCACATGCACACGTGAACAAAGCCAAATCTGGTTGTGTGCATCTGAGTTGTCCAAGACCAGGAGGTTCTTGAAGATTTGAGAAGGCCATGCAGTCAGTGCATGAGGAACCAGAGATGCCATGCACTCAGTGCATGAAGTTGATGTGAATTGAGACTGGACCAGACTGAAGATAAAGATATCAGTTGTCTGAGCATTCAGTAGTTGAAGAGAGAAGCCAGGTCATCCTGAAGAAGGAGGTAAAGCCTGAGCTGGACGAGAAGCCCTGATCAACAACAAGTGATCAGAAGAGAAGAGCAAGGCCAGAAGCCTTTATCCCAGGCTGCTGAAGTTACTTGAAGAACTTAAAGTGAAGAAGAGCTACTCGTGTGACTTGAGGAGCCAGGAGAAGACCCTGTGGGACTCAGGGAGAAGAAGTCTTCAGTGGGATTCTGGAGCAGGCCAGTGGGACTCTGGTAACACTGTGGGACGCAGTATAAATACCCTCCTTTGGGACTCAGGAGAGATACAGTGGGACTCTGTATCGACCATTGTAATTCTAACAAGTTATAATGGGAGAATCCATGCTGGGAGAGCATGGCAAGGATGTAGGCCTTTGGTGCCGAACCTTGTAAATCCTTGTGTCCTGTGCCTTTTCATTACTGCATTATCCGGGAAAGGTTGAGAGATACAAGAAGAGTGGATCGAGGCTTTAACCAGCCATAGAGGTTTAATTGATTAAGAATCAATTAGTAAAAAGCTTTAAGGGATCACTGATTCACCCCCTCCCCCTCTCAGTGATTCACACTGATCTGGGCACTTCAATTGGTATCAGAAGGAGGTTACCTCTAAAAGATCCAAGAGAGTCTTTATGAAGTGCAGATTTGAGGAAATGAGCAACCAGCCTCAAATGGAGATATCTGCCAAGACTCAGAAAAATAGAATGAAGAAACAGGCCAAGAAGATGAAGAAAGCCTGTCCTAGCTGTGATGAAGTTGAAATAATGAATGATCTTCAGAGTGCACTCAAATATATTCAGAAGATAGTTCCCATGGAAGTGGCAAAGTGTATAGCTACAGGCATCCATGATCTTCATGAAGAAAAATCACAGTTAGAAGAAGAAGCCAATGCAATGGAAGATCAATTGGCAAAAAGGGTTGGCATAACCAACACTCTCAGAAAGCTAGTAAATGCCAAAGATGAAACCGTTTCTCTTTGCAATGAAATATATGAAGACACTGCTGAAGAATTGCAAAGAAGCCTTTCTGAGAAAGATTTCTTTAAAATAATGGTCAGATATGTTTTCCATGCACTAGAAATGAGGCACAAAGTGTCAATGGTTGTCAAAGATGCTCAACTAGAAGACAAAGTCAAAAGGGTGAAGGAGCTGGACAATTCATTGCAAGAATTGAAGAAGGTGCATGAAGACCAGATGAAACAACTGGTGGAGAATTGGGAAGGAAGGCTAAGAACTGTTGAGGATGAGAAGAACTCCCTTAACATGAAATGCTTAGAACTAGAGGTGATATTGAAAAATCAGCAATCACCCAAAGCCAAAGCCTCCCAGTCAACTGAAAGGAGAAATGTTGCTACTCAAGTATGCTTTGAAAAGGATGATTCTAAACGAAAGACATCCTATAATAAAAGGGCAACAACTTCTAAAAAGAATGTACCATCCATCCCATCTTGTACTCATGTTTCTAATTGTGTTTCCACAAAAAGTGCAGGATGGAAGAATAATTCCAAACAAGTATGGATGAAGACAATGAAGAAAGAAAGCTCTCCTAAAGAAGCACAACAATTCAAGACAAGTACCCTAAAATCAGAAGGACTGAAGAAGTCAAGATTTGTGGGTCAATGTTGGTGTTGTAATAAATATGGGCACTGTGCAAAGGATTGTTGGTACAATCCACTAAATGTCAAAGCACAAAGGAAGCTCATGCCTAGGGGGAGCAAGCTAGAAGAAAAGAAGCAGCATCCACAGGTCCAGAGACATCTGTTTACTGCTAACAGATTTGGATTGCTTGAAAACATCTGGGATGTTTGCAAAAGTGGTCAAAAAGATACATGTCAGTCTTCAACTGTATCCAGAGCTCAAAAGAAGAAAAGATCACAGAACCTGGCTCAAAAAGATTCATTGGGAAGCAAGAAGAAAGTAGAAAATGCTCCCAAGAAGTGCTTGAGAAATAAAGAGAAGTCCTTGGAGTCTGAGTCCAAGAAGGGTGATGCATCCAGTAGGACCACCAAGAAAACATGCTTCTACTGTGGAAAGAAAGGACACATCATGGACCTTTGTAAAGAAGCCATGAAACTAAATAGAAGCAGACTGAACTCTAAAAGACAATCAATCCAGAAGAAGAAGGGATTGATTGAAAATAAGTTGCCTAAGAGAGGTAGCTTAGCAGCATCCAAAGAACCATGTGGAACTTCCAGAACTGGGGCCACTCTTTTAAATGATTTACTTTTCATATGGCCACATCAGTTGCAACTTGCCAGAGAACTACAAAGAGTTTAAGATGAATCTCTGGCAATTGCTAAAGCAAAAGGGAAGAAGAAGGTTTCACATGAAGATGTTTTGAGAACCACACCAGCACAATCATCAATGAAGATCAAATGTGCAAGTGTGAAGACTGGTGAAAATGGGACATCTCGGTTGAGAGAATCTTCTCACCCTTGTTGTTCACATTGATGAACCAAGGAGGTTCCATCTTATTCCCTTATACATTGGTATTTACATGTGCTAACAATGCAGGGAATTGAAGATGATGATCATTCTCAACTGGAGGATGGTTTGGAAAGAATCTTGTGCACCCCTTGAGGGGGAGCCAATCTGGAGAAGATGATATTTTGGGATTTAACATCATCTTGAGAAAAGTGAAGGTAATCCAATCATACTTTCATCCCTTGTTTCTTAATTGAGGCTATCTTGTCAATTAAGGGGGAGTATGGATTGAAGACAAATGGATGAATGGGGAAGCTTTATCTTTTCACTGAACTTTCTAATGAGTTTTGTGGAGTATGTGCAGGATTTAGCAATTCATTGAATATCTGAACCCCTTAGCATGATCTCACATGTTTACAGTGATTGTGGACAGCATTGAGTATCTTGGTTACATCACTCTTGTTTTCTACACCGGGTTAGCCCAAGTAGACTTAGAGTTGATTTACTAAAGGTTCTTTGCTAAAGAAGAACATGTGGCATCATCCCTCTCTTAGTGATTTTTAAGAAGATACTATTCAAAGGGAGGAAGATATTTTTGAAAGAGAACCACACCACACCTTTGCATTTGATTGCCAATAAGGGGGAGAAAATATTAGCACACATATTGACCCATTCATATGTGCTGAAGTGGTGTATTGACAACAAATACAAAGGGGGAGATTGAAGTGAATTGTGTTGCATTTGTTGTCAATGAGGAATGAAGTTGTCTTGGAATGAATGGATGTCAAGGAGTCAAGATGTGAATGTCAAAGGATGTGATGGTGATGGAGATGAAGGAGAATGGCCATGGTACTATGATGCATGTCACTTAGGAGATTCACTAAGTGGTATTGGAAATTGTGGTTGAAACATTCTCCATGGACATCTGACGATTTCTGAGCTGCTCTTAAAGTTCCAAGAACTTGTATCAACTGGATACAATGTCACAACATGATTAGAAGACCATGCATTGTAGTGACAATGCATGAGGAGTTGAAGAAGCAAGATGATCCATCCACAACCACTGAGTGGATGAAGTGGATTTAAAGAAGTCCATGCACTATCACTTAGTGCATGTGAATCAGAAGATGTTCCAATTGATCTCTGATTAGATCAATGAAGTTTATTGAAGAAATAATTGATTCAGGAGCTCGGTTGAAGATGAAGAAACCTTTTGAATTCCATATCCTAAGTGAAGATTATATGTTGAGGAGGATTAAGGAATTCTTAAGAAGTAGAGAAGGGAAGAAATTGAGAAGAAGAATGAAAGGGCTTGATATGGCATTTTACATGGAGGACTTTGTTTTTTACAAAGTCTTATTCAAGACTTAGCCAAAAAATTGGCCAGCCCGTGGACACCTTGAGGGTTCAACCCCAAGGCACATGTGGGCCTAAGGCACCACGCCCAAGGGGGAACCCGTGGGGCGAGTCCAGGGCGGCAGGACGCACCCAAGACACCGCTAGGCGCCTGGGGCACGCCCGAAGGAGTGCGGCAGGGGCGCATGAGCGCACCCGCGAGTGTCACAGCGTGCATAGTGGGCGCCAGTGGCGCGCCCGCAGGGAGCATAGTGGGCGCAAGAGCGCGCCCGCAGAGAGAACCCGGTGCGGGGCGGCACCGGGAGGGGAGAAGTGCAACTTATGGGAAGCCGGCAGCGCCAGGGTGATAAAGCGCGAGAATTCTGCGGCCCGTTTCGATGTGGGACGCGGAAAAATTCCCGGGAGCGAATCTGAGCCGCTCGATTGATCGCGCGCTTGATCTGCGCCGCACGATCCATCCGCGGCGCCGCGATCTAATCCAGGCCGTTGAAGATCTGATCCGACGGCCCCGGCTTCGTCCTCAACCTCGAGTCATGCCGAAGCCTTCCCCCGAGCTCCGCTCGAACCAGAGGCAACCTGAAGATGGTTTTCGAGCTCCCGGCCACCTCTGAGTAAACCGAAGGCACCCTCGTGCTCGTCTGGACATACCGAATCCATCCATGCAATAAAGAGAGCATGCATGCAATGTTTGGAGGATTTCGAGTTCAGCCGAGGCAAGAAAAGCTGCCAAGGCCACGTGGTTGGTGTTTTTGCATGGGATGAGCCTAAACCGAAGGCCGTGCATGCGTTATGAGTCGCATGCACGTAGAGGAATAAAAAATAAAGAACCCGCGTGAAACAGATGATAAAAAACAAGATTTAAGGAAATATTGAAATCCCGAAATCTTCGGGAGATTAAAAGATATCCCACGCGGATGAACCGAGGCTCTCCTCGCCTATAAAAGGAGAGGCTGAGGCCTTGGAGTTGCTTGCTGATCCTTTCTCGAAAATCAGAAGACTCGTGAGTGCCTCTGCCTCGCGAAGAAGAAGCCGCCGCGCAAAGTACTTGCGCGGCAGAAGATCTCGGTGCCACCCGAGGCTTCGAAGGTTCCCTGCGCGCTAATCTTTGCGCGGCAGGAAGATCTCGAGCCGCTTGAATTTGCGCGCTCAAGGATTGGCACCCTCACTACCCGCATACTTGTGCGGCAGGAGGAAGTGCCCGCGGGTGCAGCACCTGCGCACCCCGCGGCAGGAGGAGCTTGCGCGCTCGAAGGCTTGTGCACCTGTGGAGCCTTGCACCGAGACACCTTGCGCGCCTCCTTTGAAGGATAAAGGAATTCAAGTGTGTGCAAGAAGAAGCCAAGAAAGGCCGTAGCCTTGTGTGTGTGCAAGAAGAGAAGGAAGGTCGTGGCCGTGTGTGTGCATAAGGAGGAAGACCACACTATTTGTGTGTGTGCAATTCAAGTGAAGGCCGAGACTTGCATGCCTTGTGTGCATAGTGAAGATAAGACCCTATGGCTTTGGTGTGTGCAAGGAGAACCCAAGGCTTGAGCACTTGTGTGTGAAAAGTGAAGAACACTTAGTGTGTGCAAAGAAGCAAAGGAGGCTGAGGCCTTGCCTCGTGTGTGTGCCAAGTGGAGAAGAAGAACCCGAGGCCATGTGTGTGCACAAAGGACAACACCAAGTGGTGTGTGCCAAGTGAAGTGGAAAACCACACTTTGTGTGTGTGTAAGAATTGAATAATCCATAGTCTTACTTGTGCATTTGAACAAATAAGAACACACTTTAAGTGTGTGCATTTGAAGAGGCCGAGGGTTGTGACCTTGTGTGTGCACACTTCGAAGAACAAACTAAAAGAACACTAAAGTGTGTGTGTGCAACAAGAAGAGGAGGAGGCCAACTCATGTGTGTGCTAAAGTGAAACAATTGTGGGCAAATTAAAGAAGTGGCCGAACCTATGTGTGTGCACTAAAAAGTGTATACACATTAGAAGAAGAAGAAGAAGTTCCACACTAAAGTAAAACACACTTCTAAGTGTGTGAACAATTTGAATATAGTGTGTGAAGATTGTGGAGAAGGTGTGTGCTATAATTGAATACACCCTTTGAGGGTTTACTGCACCTAGAAGAAGAACAGGGAAGGGCAAGCTTGCATGCATGCACATGCACACGTGAACAAAGCCAAATCTGGTTGTGTGCATCTGAGTTGTCCAAGACCAGGAGGTTCTTGAAGATTTGAGAAGGCCATGCAGTCAGTGCATGAGGAACCAGAGATGCCATGCACTCAGTGCATGAAGTTGATGTGAACTGAGACTGGACCAGACTGAAGATAAAGATATCAGTTGTCTGAGCATTCAGTAGTTGAAGAGAGAAGCCAGGTCATCCTGAAGAAGGAGGTAAAGCCTGAGCTGGACGAGAAGCCCTGATCAACAACAAGTGATCAGAAGAGAAGAGCAAGGCCAGCAGCCTTTATCCCAGGCTGCTGAAGTTACTTGAAGAACGTAAAGTGAAGAAGAGCTACTCGTGTGACTCGAGGAGCCAGGAGAAGACCCTGTGGGACTCAGGGAGAAGAAGTCTTCAGTGGGATTCTGGAGCAGGCCAGTGGGACTCTGGTAACACTGTGGGACGCAGTATAAATACCCTCCTGTGGGACTCAGGAGAGATACAGTGGGACTCTGTATCGACCATTGTAATTCTAACAAGTTATAATGGGAGAATCCATGCTGGGAGAGCATGGCAAGGATGTAGGCCTTTGGTGCCGAACCTTGTAAATCCTTGTGTCCTGTGCCTTTTCATTACTGCATTATCCGGGAAAGGTTGAGAGATACAAGAAGAGTGGATCGAGGCTTTAACCAGCCATAGAGGTTTAATTGATTAAGAATCAATTAGTAAAAAGCTTTAAGGGATCACTGATTCACCCCCTCCCCCTCTCAGTGATTCACACTGATCTGGGCACTTCATTCATGATAAAATCTTCATTATCATTGATAAAGAGCACCATGTACGTGTTCTGTTCAGAACTGCAATTTCGATTTTGAATGTTGTACTCATTCACATCAAGTGAGAGAAAAACTTTCGTTGATTTGAAAACATTTAGCTCAGGGGGAAACCAAACTCATCATGGTCATATGTTATAATAAAATGGGAAAGTGGGTTAAATAACATTTTTTAAATGAAAAAATAACAGAAATATGAATAAGCATACTTGTATCATATCATTCTCAACTGTGTAGCTGATTTGCTTATAAATTGCATGACTTTCTTATCAAAGAGAACAACAGATAACGAGTCTATGTCATCTTTAATTAGCAGTTGTACTCTAAACCTGATATATTTATATATGTGTACTGTCTTTACAACTTCTGTCATATAAGAACCATATTAATGAATAAATAGTTCGAAAATAAGGTAGAAAAAAATGAATACCTTGGAGTAGTGAAGTTTGGTGTTTTCTTACTACTTTGGCACCAAAATTTTCCATCGGATACTTGTATTTTTTTTTGTGCATGAGTTGCACGATTCAAAGTCCCAGTGATGAGTGCTTTGAAGTTTTACTATTGTTGCATCAATCAGACACCTTTTCGGCTATGAAATAATTAATAATATTAATAAAGTTATCAAAGAAGTTATTACATGTATTGCATTATAATTGACATCTTGAAATAATCAGCAATGGATACTATACTGACCTGCAGCAGCTGTTTAATATCAGAAATGCATTTTTTGTTATTCCAATAAGGAATCGTTGTAATGAAGTTGTTTGATCTTGTTGATGGAGGAATTTGAAACAGGGAATGACTTATGAATCTAGTTCTGATTAATGAAGTAAAACGGTTATTATGGAACATAAATAATGTTAATTTTATACATATCGAACTTCTTTGAAGGCAGAGTAAGTTCACAAATAATGGCAGTTGATAGTTTACCTGCTCCTAAACTCATGGACTACTGGGATGTCATGGTTGAGTAGTATTTTCAAAGCATTAATTGAAGTGGTGATAATAACAGATTCTAGGAAATGTAGAAAAAAATGTGAAGGAAATGAAGTTTTCATAGTAATAAAAATATAGTTCATTAAGATAAACATGCACAGAATTTTTTTTAACACATAGATAGATTTCTTACATGTAAACCGCTTCGCCCTGACCAACTGCAAGATCATTACTGTAGAGGATTCAATGTTGTTATCCAAGTACTCTGACATGATTTTTGAAAACTCTCCCCGCAAGCTACAATTTATTTGCAATCCTCTGCAGGAAATCATAGTAGATGCTTTGTTAATAACAATAGTTGTTGTCTATTGTAGTGGGAAGAGAAGATTGCAAACCTGACATCCTCTAAAATGACATGACACTTTTGTTTTGTAGTACTAGCAGAATGTTTGGGGTATGATTGTCGTAGATGTCCAATTATTTCTAAAACAGGAATGAATGATTTTGAAGGAGTAGTTTGTCAAGAAGAGTGCTTTATTGTTAAGTAATGTATCTATGAAGACTATAGAATATAAAGAGATTGAATAGAATTACAAACAGAATATTCTGTAAATACTAAATAATTTTAACATGCAGGAACTGATGTCTTCTGAATCATAGACTAAAATAAAACAGTGCTGTTATTTAATGTACCTAATAGATGATTTTCTGGAATGGATTTGTTGATGATGTCATCAAAATTGATGAACTCGAAATAGAAGAATGGTAACTGAGCATCCGTAGGTCGAACAAACTTTTTTGTTGTGAAAAAAAATCTGCAAGCATGTCTTGCCCCCATGTCACTTCCTTGATTAGGAGCAATCTGTATGTTCTATATAATGTAGCATAGTCCTTCGCACATGACTGGTTTGTACTTGTTAATCGCATGGAGGTTGTTTATTGTACATTGTATTTTTGTGTCCTGCGTAGAACAATAAATTTTCAGGGTGAATATTTAAAATCCAGCTGTCATATTCATGACACATGAAATAACCTACTACAGAATAAATACATACAGTTGGTGTTATAGAAATAGTACATGAACTGTAATTTTTACAATGGATAAACTCACTGGGGCATCACAGATAATGAGATCAACAGCCACAACACCGTATTTGGGTGAGGCGTTCAACCACAAATTCAATATACGCACTTCTATTTTCAATTTTTCGTCCGCATCAACAGTAATCTCATTCAGAGGAGAGATTCTGCGTGACATGCTTACAGTTCTGCATGATTACAAATATTGTACAGATATGACAGTTGAAGCATCCATTATAATGTTGTGTGATGATATATAAGAAAATGATCGAAGAATCGAATTTTATTAATTTATAATGAAAATATACCTATCATAGGTTATCAAAAATTTCCCTATAGACAACGTTTTCTGTAAAGTTGGTGATGTGTTTTTCTCTATCATCAACTAAAATCTTCAAACCACCAATTGACGTCACTCTAGATATGGAAAAATATAGTTGTCCATGACAAAACATAGTTTTGAGAAGATACAAACATACAGAAGATAGAGACTGGCCTTGACTTTTATTAATATTCATTGCATAAGAAACAGTCAAAGGATATTGTCTTATTTGTAATTTGAAAGGCCATATGATGTCATTGTGTGTCATATTTATTCATGGGATAAAAGAAAGATATCCTGAATGAAAACCAGTTAAAATCTCTGCTCCAATGACATGGATACCCAAATTTCTAATGATAAGACGTGTACCATTGCATAGCCACACTGATTGGTCAACATTTCGAAGCAACATAATGGGTACTCCGATTTTCAAAATATTTTTATGTCTTGGTAACCCAGAGGTGGTGATACCATTCAAAAAATTAGTTGTATATATGTTCTCTGGCTGATCTGTATCAAAACTGGCATTGCAAACAGAATCAGAGGTGAAATAATTTTTTCCTTCAGAAGTATTAAGAGTTAACAGGTAGTCATTGATTTCTTGAACAATGTCACTTGTTTGTGCTAATATAGCACGACCTTTCAAATATGAAACATCTGAATAGTTTTCAATGAAATCCAGGTAAGAAAATTCTAAAGATGCAGTTAGAGTGGATTTATCTGTTGTAAGAAGGTAGGTGGATGGTATTTCAATGCATGCGACCCCATCAGCATGCATTCCAATGCGACCCTCGCCAATGTCCAAAATCCACTTTGCAAAATCTTGAACTTTGGTAGGATCGTCAACAGTATCGGGTGATTTCAACCTCATGTTATGTGTCAATGTTAAATCCTAACAGTGGTTCCATAGATATGATGATCATATACTTTCAAAGATAATGTCACTTCTCTCTCCTCTAAGGATCACATGTAGTATTTGTCTGAAATCTCCACCCAGGACCACAGTTTGACCACCGAAAGCTAAATATGAAGAGTTGTCATTATTTAATGACATAATATATCTTAATTTTCGATCAAGTGCTTCAAAACAGTGTTTATGAATCATTGGAGCCTCATCCCAGATAATCATTTTGGTTTGCTGTAGTGGTTGTGCAACATCACTCCCCGGTTGAATGTTACAGACTGAATGGTCGTTTATAGAAATTGGTATTCGAAATTTTGAATGATCTTTTCTACCTCCAGGTAAGAGTAATGAGGATATTCCACTCAAGGCAATAGCTAGAACAATTTTTTTCCTTCGGACCTTAGTAGACATGTTAAAACTTTACAGATGAAAGTTTTTCCCGTACCTCCAAATCCATGCAAGAAAAATAATCCACCATCAGGAAAAGATAACGCAGTCAAAATTTCTTGAATTACATTTCTCTATTCATCAGTAAGCATTTTGTCTAATGTTGTGTATTCAAGAAGCATCTTATCTCTATCATAATTAAGCTCTTCCGCAATAAGTCGATTCGGTTGAGGAGACACTGTATACTCTGGAAGGGGAATTGGAGGATAACACTGCAGAGATTTTCCATTGATGCGAAGATTGTTGTCTATTTTAGACAGTGCATACATTTGTTTTTGATGCTCTGTCAATGTCAAGTCTAGAAGATAGTGTAATAATGTTAGAAAGTAGTGGGAAAATTTCATTAAATTAGAGTGAAGTGATTAAGATGTTTGTACCTTGTATTTGTAGTCACTGTTATTGGGCATTTAAAATGTCTTCTGTTAGGATTTTCCAGGTTGCAAACCAAACAATGTCAGGTCGAGAAACAGAATTTGAGAATAACATTTAGGCGAATAGTCTTCGCAAAGAATATCCCATTCCCCAAGAAGATACATCTTGTAGTGCTTGTACGAATTCGTTGTCTTCAGATAAAAGTCCCATTGCAGAACATGTTTCTCTGAATGTAAGATGAGTAATGTTTTTCACTGTTCTGATAGATTCATACGATATTGATCCTCTGACCTTTGTTAATAGAATACACAAGTAATGTAGTTCCCCAGAAGAGGGTGTGACATAGTAAAGTCTCCCAATACTGAAACCATGTTTTCATGAGTACCATTTCTTTTCACGACAGTGGTAGACAAACCGTGTTGGAAATTTGGCATAAGTAAGATTTCTGCCCTCTGGATACAGTTGATTTGCATTAAACCATGCTATGAACATGGTATCAGAAATGTTGTCCTTATTCAAGATATCTTCAATTTTATCACAGTCTGCATATGTGACATTGTTTTCTCCTGTTAAATGAAATTGCAGTCTATCAACTAGAGGATATCTGTAGTGGATATCATAAGAGAAAATCCTCCATGAAGCTTCACAGGGTGAGATGTACCGGCAGTCATAATACATTTTTATCTCATCGACACCCTTGTCCTGATGATCTTTATCGCTGCTGTCAAACAGTGTTGCGGTAACACGATCGTGCCCCTTGCTAATATATTTGAAAAGGTATGTGATTGATGAAGATTGATTTCAAACATAGATATTCAGGTGAGATTTATATTTTAAGAGAAAATTTGGATTGTACGGCACCACAAACTGATTGTCTAATGCTAAACCATTTTTGAGAACAGTACAACCTGTATTTCTACTCTGATAGATGACATAACCTTCTTCATTCAAATTTTTCTGAGGAGAAAATTTCATTGGATAATTCATTGAGCATTTGACACTCCTCATACGAGGCGAGTGACGTTTGGCTTCACCACAAGGTCCATGGATCATAAAATAGCCAACCACTTCCTGTAGTTTTGGGAAGTCACATTTGTTTGATATTTCTGCAGAAACAATCCTGTTAATGTCTGATGGAGTGACGATCTTGCTTCCCTAACTAAGAAATAATAGAATGTGCACATGCGGCAATCCTCTTTTTTGAAACTCTTCTGTACGAACAACTACATTGAAAATTATACAAAAGAAAACAAATTACAAAAAAATTTATCCAATTCTGGTTGATTTAGTAATTAAAAAATAGGAATAACTTTGCGATTTAGTTACACACCTGCTCGAGAATTTCCGAAGAAGGATCCTTCTCGTAAATCTTTCATGAGTTGTTGGACCTTTATGTTGAAAATTCGCAACAATATTTGAGGATAGTCCGATGGGAGTAGGTTTTTTACTTTAACATATCGATAAACTTTAAGCCACATTGGATTGCATGTAAATGTTAAAAAAATATCGGGATACCCTGCCTAATTACATATTGACATTGCATCTTGGTAATTCTGAATCATATATCTTTTTCCGCCTGTAAATGTTGAAGGTAAAATGATACGCTTCCCACATAAGGAACCATCCCGATCACCCCTATGGAAAGAATCTTGCAACCCATTGTATAGTTCTGCCCATAATCGCTTATGGTTGTAGCGAATAAAATATAATCTCTGAGACTCAATCATTGTGTATGCATCTACAATTAACTGTTGAAGAAGCCTCCTAGATAATAGAAGGCTCGAAGACTCATTGGAATGGGAATGGAGGTGAAAGGATAAATACTCTCGCATTATAACATTCCTGACTTTTGCATTGTCATTAAATGTTGTAGTGTGATGGGGTATGTTGTCAACATATCCGTCATCTCCACCTGTGAAAATCAATGGATATTGAAGAGGAAGGTATAGTGGGTGAATCTCATCAATTAGCTGGTAGCCTCCATCATTGCCTTGAATGATGATATATCTTTCATTATTCTGATCCTCAATGTCGCCGACAATGAGCATTGCAACCTCAGAAGTAGTTGGTAAGTTGTATGTCTGTGCATCCCTTCCTCTTCTTCTAAGTAGTCGTATTTTTAAATTTGTAATGCCCTGCGTCTCAATAATAACCCTTGCTGTTCTGAAATGATGTGATAAACTGTTATGTTGATAAAGCATATTCTGTAGCTTTTGAACAATATTGACATCAATATTAGACTATTTGTTTTTGTCATCAAAACTGCATAAGATAGTGTCAAGTAGTGGTCAGAAAAGCAAGAGACAATGTTTATGTATTACTATATATGTCATAACAAACCTGATTTCCCGTACTCGATTCTGAGCTTCATTTGCAGTATCATATACATATAGTTGAGCGAACATGGGTGGTTGTCCATCGGAAGGACACAAACTACCAATACGATGGTAGTTTGGTCCTTTTAATCTAAAAATATTTGGAGACCCACCACAGTTCAGAGATTTGTCTACTTTTCCTCCCAAGGATGTGAATTCAAACATAGAGTTGTATACGTGCATGTGATCTTGGAATGATTTAGCAGTTGGATAGATTTTACTGAATAGCAAAGTTCTAAGGTATAAGGGACATGTAAGAAAAGGTTGTAAAGATATTTTTCCCAGTGAGCAACATATTGTGTAACGGGGGATATGTTTATGGCTATATTTTTTATTCCTCTCTTCAAAACAGAAGGTATAACAGAAGTTTTCACATATGTTCGAAGGATCTACACAGTCGAAATATTCTGAAAAAAAATGGATTGGAATAGATAATATGAAATGAAAAATATATATTTTGTTTAACATTAAATCCCATAAGGAATATGTGTAGTAATTAATGATTTTAGTTAATGTAAACCACCTTTCTGTTCAGCAGTTTGATTATGTATTGGCATAGCTGCATCATTAATCATCAAGTTAGTTGTTGCTGTTGGATATTTAGTATTATTATATAGAGTTAAAAAGTGTACTATTGGAAATAGTATGTCCAAGTTGACATACCTTCGTCGTTGATTGCAGGAGATATCTCACACATCGTTGAAGGAGTAGTATCCATGTATATACATATCATTGAAACATGATCATCTGTTGTTTCTGTGAATCCTGCAGGGTTGGTAATATCTCCTTTAGATGAAACGATATGTTAAGATGTTATATGATATAAAAAAGGGCGTATATATGAAGGGATTTGTACATAATAAAAGTGAGACAAAAGTTCTAATGTGAAACATCATTGTGGATGAAAAATGTATACATATTTCATTTGCAGTATAATTAGCTCTGTTTGAAAAAGTATAAGTATTCATTAGAATGAATATTTTACCGTATAGAAGACTGCAGGTAGTGAATTGTTTGGTGCTTAATGTGACGAGGATGCATAATTGGACCCCCTAATAGTACAGCCATCAGAATCCATTCCTTGTAAGATTGTTAGTAGGACTGCATGTTGTGAAAATGTAGTGTATATTATTCACAATAAATGTAAAAGAATTTTAAATGCGGAGATGATTACTGAATGGAAGCCCATGTCTTATCGTGGTATTTGGTCATTTTTTGGTCCTTTGAGCCGCCATATGTCGTTGATAGCTCTGAATTCTGTTGTGGGACTATGGAACAGTGAACGACATAGTTGTACGAATACATGGTTAGTATATTTCCAAATAGTAATCCTAAATAATTCAATGGGAGACAATAAGCAGAACTAACCGTTGACGGATATAGACGATAAAGGAATGCGGCGAGGTAATATAGTGTCAGTACCTGGTGTGACCAGTTCTGGGGTAATACAATTTCCTATAGGCATTATTAACATAAAACTGTAACTACTGTAAGATTATACCCTTTCATACATAATCAAACTTGTTTAAACAGATTTAAGATAATGTTTGGTTATATTGATTAGAGTTGAAAAAGTCGTGGAAAATGAAGACATACCACTTTGTGTTTGTCTCCGCTCATTTGGTGTTATAGGTTCAGGTGCAGTAATGTTATTAGTGGTCATTCTACCTGTCGATTTGGTAATATAGTAAACATGTAAGTTGTTGATTCTTATTTAAAGAAACTATTTAAGTAGTGGATAGTATTTAGAAGACAACCAGATTGACGTTGTTTCCATAGTAATCTTCATTGAAATTGTGTGTCTTTATATCTTGACGGCGAGTGCATATTTGTTCAGTTTATATATTTATTTTCATGTTAAGAAAATGAACAGGACCGCGTTACCATAACAAATAGTGTTGTCATCTCTAAAAGAATAAGCATAATACGAGAAATATAATGTAAACCATTACAGTAACAGTTTTTCAAAGAAAAAAATCTTTGGTTCAACAATTTTTGTATAATTATTTGTTCTAATGTGCATATAGAAAAGTTCATGTAAAAATCAGCAGTCAAGTAGTACTTAGAGTGTTCTTGTATTAAGTGCTAAGGATAGTTGAGTAGTTGTACTCACATACTTAGAATATAAGAACATAGATGCCTTAAAAAATGAGACTTAACCAGCTTCTAAGAGCAGAGTACTTTATCAGGCTTATCGTTAGTTGTGTAGCTGACTGAATTTCTGCTGGTCAATTTATGAGCGCAGACATATCAGTAATGCACTGTCATCCTCATTTGCATACAAAGAATGTTAATGTCCTAGTTGTGTTGCTGTTAAGGTAAGAAGAAATGTAATGTGCAATAAATAACTAATTACACAGAAGCTATAACAATAGTTACAGTACAGAATTTAGACTCTTGAAACAGAGAATATGGCATAATGGTTAGGTAATATTATTTCGCAATAGTTGGGAAACAATTAAAACGGGTTAAAAAAACAATGTACTTGGAGAAATTAAATTTTCCGTTGTGTATACTGAGGTATACTCAAAAGTTATCACCATAAGCTGCCAGGATGATGATTTTGTAAGTAGTGAATATGGAGGTACATAAAATAAATTCAAACTATAGCTTTATGACGGGTTAACCAATTACAGAATCAGAAATTTGTCATCTGTGCGTAGTACACGCAGACAGGAGGAGGAGGAATGGAGGACAATGCGAGCTGTACCTTACCACCTGCTGAAACCACGACCAAATGTTTCAAAATACATATCGCAGAGAGAAACATATGATATGAAACAATGGGATAGATTTTAGATCATACCATTAACGCAGAGGTAGCCACAGATATGCAGTAGCTGGATTTTGAAGGATGATATGAAACCCTGTTCGCCGGGCACTGGATACGCCGGGGGTGTTCCAAGGGGACTAGATACGCGGGGGAGGAGAAACCCCATACGATGCCCAGCGCATACGATGGAGCTAACCGAAGGGCATTGGATAGGTGGATAGTGGTACTTTGACAATGACGAAGAACTATACAAGTTGCAGATAACAGATATTAGGCAGAGGTACCTCGCGAGAGGGTTGAAGATGAAGAGGACGGAGTAGGCGTGGCGGATGGAGGTGAAGAGTGTGGAGGCAGCTATAGATGGTAGCCGCGAGCGGGAGCGGATGAAGAGGAGAGTTGAAACCCTAGATGAAAGGGAACAGAAATGTGAGTGGTGGAATGCGGGTGTCGGGGTGCGGAGGGGTTTGTGAGGATGGAATATAGGATTTGGGAGACGTTGCCTCCAAGTGTGGTGACACATAAGCAGAAAAAAGCCAAGTTTAGAATAGATATAGATGTTTTATTCATTCCACCTAGTTTATATAAATGATTACACATTAAATGTTTATTTAATACATGTTTTAAATTTGTATTATCTATTAAAAAGAAAACAATCTTTTATTTAAATAATATAATGATATATTGTCCCTTGACCTATTTTATTTAAAGTTAAATCATTATTGGTTTATTGTTATGGTATCTGTTATGGAAAAAATAGTGATTTTTTGGGGATTTATATCTCCCACACTAACCATATCCTTGGACAGTTGGATATTTTCTTATGATAGATTCATGAATAAAGAATGTGATATGTTGATTTGTTTTGATGTTTGTGATTTTCTGGACCATATTATGGTTATGGGGGCTGGTCGATATATTTTCCAACAATTACACTGGAATTTTTGTGCTTTTGGTTAATTTTAGCATGATTGTTTCCTACTAGTTGTATAATTATATTATTGGGTAATATTTAATATATTTCACTTATAGTACATTCTCATTGATGAGTGTTGATATAAGTACATGTATCTTGCAATATTCCACTGTTTTGTGGAAAATGCATGGCTTATTTTTTGTGGTGTAATGCTTGGTGCTATTCTCTAACCTGTTCGGATAAAAAATAATCTTTTGGTTATGTTAGTTTTGGATTGGTTGTAATGTTAGTAGATCATTAAGTCTAAATCGTGACATTTTCTATTTCATAGAAAACTGTTTTTGTATTCTTTTCTCATGAGAATTAATAGTTGTCGAGATGATCATGCATCATTCTCGTGACCACATCTATTGCATAAATCACATATATATTCTATTTTTCAAAATATGTTTGTAGTATAATGATTTTTCTTCACATGAAGAGGTTTATTATTATTCTCTCTCCGTATCCCCCTTCATATGTGATTCCATTGTGATTTTTCACTCAATTTTTTGTACAAATATTATAATTAAAATATCTCAGATCTATTCACGCACCAACATTGAACCCCAAACATTGTTCTTATTAATAAATAAGTATAATGTTTTGGATATTCATTATAGCTTTCTGGTATCTATGGGGTGAACTAGATTCCAAAATCTTTTTCACATCCACCATAATCCTAGTGGTAGGATTCTTCTCTCTTTTATTCATCCCTTATTGATCAATTTATTTTGACATATACTATAAATTATTATGGATTTAGAATCATTATTAACGGATTATATGGATGATACTTTTATCTTCATTGACATAAGAAATAAATTGTGGAATAAATTCACAATTTTACTATCACATCTTATAGGTATTACAAACAAAAATTACTCTAGTGATAATTCAGTACCTAAAAAAACTCTCCCTGTCTCTTTTGATGTCTCTGTAATTGACATATCATGTTTGGACAAATGAACATCCAATTCTAGATATTTTACATTATGGATGATTTTATGACCTTTAATAAAAATCACATTCACTGGAAAGTGCTTCTTTGCTCATTTATCTTCATCTCAAGGAATATTTACATTATTTTTTTAATAAATTGTCCAGTTCATTGATCATATTTTATTTATTATCAAAATTTGAAATCCTAATATCAAATATGTAATTAAATTTCATTATAACCGCATATATCTTTTCATAATGATTATTTTGGGATCCCTCACTCTTAAAATATCAATGATCAAATTTAAGAGCTTATTTCAAGATACATTATGGTATCTTCAAAGGATCCAACTGGTCAAGAGAGAATTGATCATTCTACGATTTATTTTTGAAATAATTATACCTTACTTATGATTCTTCTATGAAAAAACAATATATTATTGCATTCATCAAAAAATATGAATTATATTTGTGACTAATTCATTGGGATTTCAATGCACCATATTCTATAATTCAACAAATGATATATAAACAAAATTTTATCACAAACATTATGGATTATATCTTCATCAATATAGTTATAGGAGAATAATAACATACATATTCATTAATTGAGGTAGATAGAGTGTCCATCACCTTGGTAGAATGTTGATAAAACTTATCTTTATATTCCAGGATTGATATCTCCTCATTTTTTGAATGTTAAGGAGATAAAGATAATTCCTCTTGTTTAGGTAAGATTAAATTCATCGTTAACATTCATTTCCATTTTTAATTATTTACATGGTCTTATTTAAAATAGAATTCAAATAAACAATAAAAATATATTCATCAAAACATATCTTCATTGGAAACACATTAATGAATCTAAAATAATCAGAAGAGAATATTTATAATGTATTTAATCCAATAGAGTTCAGCCATGCATCTGATACTAATTGAAGGGACCAATTTGTGATACACTACACACAATGAGGGGGAGAATTATTATTAGTGGATTTTTAACGAGTTAAAACTTTTTATCTGTATTCTAGTTAGACCTATTAGGATCTTCATTATCACAATATATATTTATTATAGAAAGTATGTATATAATTTCTTTAATGTGTAACACAAGATTGTTTTACAAGGTTCACTATCCCATGTGGGTATATTGTCATTTTTGTGTATGGTTATGAATTGTATATGGATTCTCCACTATAATGTGATATCATGTTACAATGATGTGGCTAGAAGACATTCATTATAAAGTGTGGGTCCCAAAAATTTATGATAGGGGATGAGAATAATTCTTCTTTCCTCGAATAGTGATTAATGGTTCCTAATTATAGCTTCTCACTTGTTTTTTGTACTTTCTCTAAATATATTCATCACGTTATTGTTTATTAATTATTAATAAAAAAATTATTCACCCTTATGATACTTTTTTTGAATGTTATAGTTCATTTTTATATTGAACTAAATACTTCATCTAGTTGTTACAAGAACAACATCATACAAGAACCTCTTAATCGTCTTCTTCCCATATTCTAATTAAGATCAATATGGACAGAAATTGTAGATCTTCTTTCAGGATATAATCAAAATATTCTTATTTTATTATCTGAGCAATTATTTTTCATCTAAGAATCATCCCAATAACTTCTATTATTATATAGTATTCATAAGAATAATATCAACATGTAGAAGAATAACTATCTCAAAATTTATATTCATCCTAAATAATGATCATGAAATAACTATTGTACACTAACTTATTCTTCTCCACACAATAATTTCCATTAATACACAAGTTTCAAATTCTTTTTCTTTGATGTAATATTATCAACATTTTCTCTATTGTAGATTCTATTGATGTTTTACGAAAGAAATATATAATAGTGTTCAATATTTCCTCTATGTCTATCATGTTATTATGAAGATTATCTTCCTTATACTAATAAAAAAATTTCCTCGGTTAATCAACAGAAAATCAAAATTCTATATGATTTTAACATCATGATGTTTTCCTTGTCCCTTTATGGAAACCCTAGATTATATAGAGTATAATTACTTGATATTTTATGTGATGTGTACTAATTAGTTCTTTTATGTATTATAAAATTCTAAATGAATGAATGAAATTTAATGTTTACATAAGGTTTTGCATGTCAGTTCACAACCTTCTTCCTTTGAACAAGCCAAGTTGGATTTTAGATTTCTATGGTCCATTTTACAAGCACCGTTGTGATATACAAAATTCGGACATAGAGATTCTGACTTTATATTTTCTGTACGTGAGAATGTATTGAAATTGATTCAATCTTTTATGTGTATGTTTTAATACACTAAAAACACCACATAACATAGTTTGAGTGAAAGAAATCAAACACGAGTTTGCAGAGCCAGTTTTAGGAGAAATTATTGAGTATGTGATAAACTCTAGTGTGTGGTATCTCAATATATTCATGATTCTTCTGAGAACACAAGACACATATCATGTGGTCCAATAACATCTAAGTGAGATAAGGGTGCTTCATGGATCTCTACAATATAACCTGAAGTATACAACAATATTATTGTTCGCTTTGATGAGTGGTTCATAGATATACATTCCATAAAATATAAAAGAAATCTTTGAGAATACACAATTTTTAAAATATGATAGTTCTAAGTGAATATAGTGAATGGAATCAATCGTTTATTCCTCCATGATTCATTATTTATTGGAATGGAAAACTGCCTCAATTTCATTTATTTATAGGCTCATATTCTATAATTTATTCAATGTGACTATATATTAATAATTTCCAAAAGAGATTATAGTTTTGAAAAAACACTTCATGATTATTTATTCGTTGAAGCATAAGATAATGGTGTATTTCCTTCTTTGTATGAGATTATTTTGTTTTTGAAAAACCTCATTAGTGTGAAAAAAAAGGAATGATTCATTCATGTGAATGGCTGAGTCTATAAAAATTTTATATAACGTCATTTACATCTCAGCAATACAATGTTTTTCAAACAATATTTTATGAACACATCATTATATAAATTCATATCAATCTATCTTGTGATTTATGTATCAATGGGAAGAAATATCTATATGATTGAACTTGGATCAACTTCCATAGATGATGGTCACTAAATTATGATATCGATTGTGGAAGTAGTTAGAAAATGGACGAATAAAATGATTGGATGGTTCATATGATTTTGATAGAGCTACATATGATATGTCCATATTATTTTGATCAGTTAACAATATTTTCTTCTTGGCCATCCCATGTCAATTTTCACCTTGATCAGGTGGTAAATTTTATATATTATTGTGTCATCAGCAGAACGAGCTATCAAAAAGGGTTATCAGGTGAAACACATTGCACATCATGCCTTCACCAGCATCACCATTTCATTTTATAGTCCATGTGGTCCCATATGGGCGTGCTATGCACCAACTTGCACATTGGTCTACCTATAAAGGAATATTAGATTCATTCTCGATCTCCCCAATAGCTCCACCATTTATAGATGATGGTTTTCCTTACCCACCTATGCAATGGTTTTTAGATCGAATTTAATAACAAGGTAGTAAGAGATAAATATAACATAATTTCCAACTAAGAAATATATGATCATTAAAATAAGTCCATTCAATATGTCTTATAAATCTCAAAAGAAAATACTAAGCCACATAAATAAATTTACATCTTTAAAATTATTCCTCAGGAAAGTAATGTTTACATTGAATTGTCTTATTCATCATCATGAAAAATGAAGCATTATATTTTTTTATTAGATTATTAATTATGGATATAAATATTTTCATTCTCTTAATTTAAGATCCTCCTGAAATAAAAAATTATTTAAATTTCCACAATTCATATTCATCATATTTTCTAATATCATTTCTATAGAACTCAACCACAGAAAATGATTGGTATTCATTGTTTTAAACAATGTTTTAAGTCAAATCACATAGTGACATCATATTTTGACATATAGACCAGTTCATAAAACATTATAGTTATAAATTAAAATCCTTCAAAAGAACATCATTAAGATAATAATACATGGGATCCTTCTCTAACAACCATTCATCGAAGCTGTATTCACTTGGATATCAATCTTTGATATGATGGATACTTATTTTCGATAAACATTAATCATTATAAAATCATCAACATATTGACGTAATTAATGAAATAGTGCATTTCATTGACTTCCATTGACAAAAAATAACAACCATCTCCAATAAATACAACTCATACAAATGAGGGGTATTTGTGTATATATTTATAAACATCATAGAGGAAAAGATAAAATATAAGTTAGGCCCTGATAAAGTTCATGTTTGATTATATAAACTTTTAGTAAGTCAAATAATGACATCTAGGAGAACCATAACCTCCCTGATCATATATTTTCTCGAGTCATTATCTACATCTCAATCATGGATGCTACTGACATATGATTTGAATTTTTTATATAAGAAATTGATAAATTGAATACATTAAACCATCTATTGTATTAAATACTCAAATACAATATGATCATTTTAGATGTGCTAATAAATAAAAACAATGAGTAATCCACTGCCCTTGATTAAACAAAAAAGACATGTGGATTTCTTATGAAGACCAAAGGGATGAAAATTAAAATTTACAACATATTATATAACCAATTTTTTAAATATTTTACCAGATCCAATACATAGGAATGAAGAAAAATATTAAAAATTCTAGTATATTGGTTAATGTGCTGTAATATGTGGGAGTGTAACTGTATGGGGTGATCATACAAAATGTCAAATGAATCGATAATACAATTTTGATAGGTGGAATTATTTTTGATGACTAAGCATGCTTTATTTAAATACGATGTTCATCTCAAAAGATATAAACAATATTTACATTTAAACTACATATATATATTTTTCAGTTAATATTAGTTTTACTCCACAGGGTTATTATCCTTCCAATGTGTGGGTAAAAACCATTTATATGATTAATTCAGTTATGTTTATTCTTTTTTAATCTAGTCTCTTAATTTCAGTTATAATCCTTACTAAAATTTGGTAGTTTTTTTTAACTTCAAATGACTCCATTTTGAACCATTTGAGTTTAATTTGATATAGTTATTTTATTTAATTAGTAGATCCATCATATATAAGTGTAATATTTTCTGTATTGGTTTTTTGGTTCTACATAAAATACTAGAAAAATAATATGTATTCTATGGTTAAAATCATATGTATGTGGGATCAATCTATTTGTTCTACATGTACTGGCTATAGTGGATGTTTTTTGCGGTTATAATTTTATGCAAACAATTAAGATTTTATGAAGACTATTTTTTTTATAACTATTACATATAATATTTTCATATTAAATTTTCTTTTAACTATTTTATCAAATCTCAAATGTTCTTAGATTCATTTTAATATTTTTAGGTAGTGTTATTATTGAATGATGAATCCATCAGAACACTCCCAATATAGTATATAAACACTATGTAATCACCAATGTGGCTTAGATAGTCAAAAACATGACTCATCATCATTCCAATGAATATAGAAATAATAATAGATTTTAAAAAATGTTTCATATGAAATATAAGTAATAATCCAAAATAAGGAACATTTCCTAATATTTTGAGAGATGTATAACTGTTTTTTTCTATAGGGGTTCATCATTTTATCCTTATATATTCAATTTATTTATCAAATTTCAATATTATTAAGATCATATTTAAGTTTCCATAGTTTATTTATATGAATAGACTATTTTTATTTGATTATTTTTAATTAATGAAGGATTTATTGGATATATTAGTTTGGAATGTGACATTCAATATGAGATGATGATGAACATTTTTTATCAGTACATGAATAATAGACCATGCAGGTTGATCACAAATTCTAGAATGCAAATTTAACTTATAATCCTTCTATCAGTTATTTATTTATTTGGTTAATATTTTTATTTTTCTATTGTTACTGGGTATTTTTATTTAGAAAATTATGTAATTTTATGTATTTTTGTATGATTTTATAACTATTTTGGAATTAGTGTTATCCATATAGAATTCTATATGGAAGGATCAATATTATTTAGAAAATCGATTCAAACTGGTGAAATACAATTTATTAAAAGGTGTTTAAATATTATTCACGTCTCCAGGTGTGTTTAGAGGTAGTTACATAGTTGGCATATCATTTTTCTAACAATTCTACAAAACTATTCATCCTTACATTACTTATAAAAATTGTGAACTTACTATCTAACCTATATTGAATTATAAATTTTCAACACCTCATATCACTAGATTAAAAATACTTAAACCTATGTAATACAAGGGAGGTTATCTACTCCATTTCAAATTTTAATTTGAGGATACTCCATTAATTTGTGGTTTTTTGAAAAAAGGTTAACCCCACGTAATCATTTTTTCTTCCATTGCACTGAATTTTTCATTATTAATTTGATTAGTTGGATGGTTTGTAAAAATAATAGTGGGGTTTGGTTCAAAACATATATGGATTTAGTTATTTGGGTTTGAAAAAAAATCATCGACCCCTTTTCCTCTTATTTCATAATGTTTTCACTTCATCTTCATTTCTTCAATTCATGTGTTTCAATGATTATTTCATTTTCATAGCCATACATAATGTCCTTGGAATTTAAAATCCTATATATATTTTTATTATGAAATACTGATTTCAATGTTTTGAAAATGGGTTCTTTAATGAGATGGTGTTTTCAATAGAAATTCCATTATTTTTAGTGTTTACTTCTATTAATTACAATCGGGTTTACTTGTGAATTTTTTAAAATGGAATTGTTTAAGTGTTTCAAATTATATTCATTTTTGTTACTTATTTTACATGTTTTTATTGAATTTTTAACACTTTAATGGGGGTTTTCCTTAGATTTTTATTGTTTTTATATATTGTTTTTGTTTAAAAATTGAAATTTTTATTATTTCCATGTTTTTTTAAAGTAATTTCATATAAAATGTGTTTTAAAACGTTTTTTGAGAAAATTATTTATAATGTAAGAGATAAAGGTATTGATTATATTCAAAAAGTTATTTTAGTTACCATGAACATTAAAATATTTTAGAAACATAGTCATTAAAATTATACTAATATTTTTTAAACTAAATTCCTAGTTAGAAATTCTTAAAATTGATTCTCCTTCTAAATTACAAATACACATACCTTATTCCTCAGTCACATATTTCTGTAAATTATTATGATGAATGATTTGATCATTGTTTTTATTGATACAACATGGAATTGAGGACATTAGTGAGGTGTGAGTGGGTGAATGTGGGTATAATTTTATAATTGGAATGTGTTTCCATTTATTCTTTTACAAGATTGTGCCTACTACATGACACATCATTCTACACCCTCTATCACTAGTTTCATGGGGATCCTAGGAATCATCGCGATAGATTAACAGATGTTTACTATCTTTTCACAATAAGATTAACTAAATCCCTCTTGATATGGAATGTGATTCAGCCTAGGGGGAGTTTCACTACAGATAATAGTTAAGAGAAACATAGTTGTTAATGATTAAAAATTCCTTATTTGGATTATATATGTTTCCACCCATGCATTTATAATGTCTCCTACGTAAATTATTTGGAGTTTCCTATGACTATATATATATTCATTTACTTTTATATTTTTTTAATTCATTTACAATATATTTAAATTCATATACTATATATGTGGTATATTGGCCTTTTATAATTGATTCCTTATTTTGTTACTTTTTCAAGGAATGTTCTATTTTTTATACTTCATCTCCACTTTTTATTTGAATTTATTTTCTTAGTTAATTATTCATTTGAATTTTTTTTTCATTTCATTATAGTTTTTTGACGAATGTATCTATAAATAGGATATTAAATATGGATTTAAAATTAATATATTTATTATATTTTTCAATATTTTTTAATTCTCTTATGTATTTTAATATATTTTCGTAAATGTATATGAGTTCATTATCTTAAATGAATAAATAATTATTTAAAAATAATTTCTTTCAAACTAGTGTTTTGGAATTGTTTTGAAATTGTAAAAGAATATACTATGTTGAAATAGTAACATGAGATTGGATAACAGCATTTATGAATAACATAGTGTTATAAGAACATGTCGATTTATTATAAATTACTGTTATAAAATTAGAAACACTCAGGGAATAAGGAATTTTTCTTAATGAATGGATATTGAATTAGTGTCACATTGAGATTGAGTTGTCTAATATCCCATGATTGAGGTACCTGGAAATTACATTTCATTTTCATAATATATATTACATTACACAAATAGACGCTCAATGAATGTATTATTTTTGTGTCTTTAAAGACATGGAACACATTCTTCTAGCATGGGTAATTTTCTTAAACATATCTTATAATGATATTCACCATTATTTTTCCAAACTAAAACCTTTCTATATTTCCTGGGGAAAATAAATCATAAATATGGTGAGCCGAAATTCTCAATAAGGGTAGCCATTAAGAAAAGTAAACAAAAAATTAAAATATGGATGTAAAAATAGGATATTAATTTTTTAATATCAAAATAATGAGTCATGAAGTAAATCGATGAAGTTTGTAAGGGGTAAATCATAAATGAACTTGAACCCTGATAAAATAACCAATACTTAAAACAATTAATTGTGGATAGTAAATAAGCACATAATATGATTTCCATATTATCCTAGGAATTGTTTTCATGACCATCATAGTGGATAATGTCCATTACTGAATCAGGTTTATATGATGTTCTAGATACTTATAACCAAACTATATTTACTTTTTGTTCTAGAACTGTACTTTTGAACCATATTTACTTGTTGTTCCAACCCTGTGATTCTATTCTAGCCTTGTATTACTTAACTATATTTACTTGTTCTTCCATCCATGTATTATAAAAAAATATTTTCGTGTTATTCCAGTCATTTATATCTAATGTGATAAAAATATATAACCAATGCATTGGAGTGAGATATATGTCCCACCCAAATCATAATGAAATCAATCTTACATGTTCCACAAAAACATAAAAAATTTATCATAGTATAACCCATGAAATAAAATGGGTTTCTTAAACATAATTCTATCATAAAAAATCCATATAAAATATAATTTCATCATTAAGAAAATATATTCATAATAATAATTTTGGATGGACCATAACCCTTCTAATAGTGGATAATCTTCAATGGAAAAATTATTTTTATAAAACACTCGAACATGATTCTTGAGGAAAATATCATTTCTTCTTCCAAAAATTTTTCATTGCCAAAAATCCAACACAGTTTTAAAAGGAAATAATTTATTTGGAAATACATATGAAATATCAAAAAAAAATTCATGGAAATAAGGTTTCTTGATGATGTAAAAATAATTTCATGCAGGGTATGTTAAAAATACATTCCCCTTCTACATTTCCTAGAAACTTCAAAAAGTACCTCACACCAAAAAAAAATACCTTTCATACAATTTAAAAAAACATCAATGGATAAAATTGTCATAAAATTATTATAGGAGGGTATAAAGAATATTTTGGAATTATAACATATTAAACATGGGTGTGGATGATAAATATAACCTATTAAATGCTGACAAATTAACTATCTCAGATAATAATGAAAATGGAAAATTATCAATTACCTTAGTTCTGATTTCATTCGTATGAGTATGAAACATCATGTATAGTGTGTTTAAAATTATTATTAACATGTAAAAAAATTGTATTTATGTTATCATATAGTATTAACTAATTCCTTTATATTACCCATTTATTAATCAATTCAATGTTAATGAGCCATTTTGGTTAATAATCGTTTTATTTATTATACGTGTTCTGACTTGTTATTCTATTTCAAATTAATTTTATCATGATTCAATTATGTCCATAATTTTAAAAAAATTATATCAAGAATATTCAGTTTTTAAAATATATTATAGATTGGTAAATGAAATGGAAGACATTGTTCAAAGAGACGATTGACCATACGTACACATGAACATTTTTTCCACAAAATTATATTATTGAATGGATGAAATCAAATGATATGTATATATAAATCAAGTATAATTATTATTTAATTTAATTAATTCATATGTAGTAGATATACATTATAATAATTCTTGATTGGTAAATGTAGAGAATAAATGTCATTTCTTCTTGGAGACGGCAGGCCATATGTACTACGAGCAAAGATATCAGTCACATAATGGATAAATATTATAAAATTGGTATGTATATTAATTATAAAGAATAATTATCATTTAATATTAATTATATAAATCCATTATTCTCATCATTATACCCATAAAAATTATATATTATTGAATAACAATTTAAACCACACTGTGGTGAAACAAAATGGTGCATTCCCATGCACGGTTGTATTGTTAATAATTGGATTGATAAAAGGAGGTATAATGTTAGACCATTATAAAAATAACATATAATAATGTATAATATATTTTATATTTTATTTTAGTATTAGAACAACATAATCTGAGTAATTAGAAGAAGAAAATAATTTTGAAAGAGGTTATAAAACAATTACCTCTTTTTCGAGCATCTGCTTTTGATTTGAATAAAAAGTATCTCTATGGTAGATTTATACTCATTGTTTGGACTCTATAATGAATTTAATGATGTTGGGAGGGTATTTTGGTAGGTTATATATGATCCAAAAGGATTTGTATGTGGGAATATATGATAAGGGGAAGTTCCCTTTTAGAGAAGAGGTTATGGGAACATTAAGAATGTCTTGAAATATTAATCAATTATAAAATAACATTCAATTTATAATTGCTCCAAAGTGATTTATTTCATTGATAGAATTATTTACAGTCAGAATACACATAAATAGTTGGTTTTAAATATGTTTAGTCTACAATATTAACCTTATCATCTAGTTTTAACACTTTTTTAAAAACATTTACTCTTAACATATATATTGAATTTCCATGATATATGCATACTATATTTACAATATATTTCCAATAGAACTATAATTTGATAATTAATTACATTTTAAATATTATATAAGTCATTTGTATGAATATTATATTATTATGACTTTTATATCATTTAACAAAATAACATCTGTTTGAAAAACTCATTTATATAATTTTTGACCTTATTTAGTAATTGATTTCTTTTAAGTCATAAATATTTTATTCCTTCGAAAAAAAGAAATTAACACATTCACCAATTTTAAATGTCATCCATATTTTTTTAATGTAATCAAAACGTATGTATTACATTTATTTAAATATTTATAATATCATTTATTTTAATATTTCATTAATATGGTAATCAAAACATAATCGTTATGTCATATATAAATGTATTTATATAATGGATTAAAATAATAAATAAAATACCATGATGTAGGAAATATTTTAATATTTATAATTAAAATTTATATTCATAACAATCAATTCTATAATTCACCTTAAAATTGTTTTATTATAAATATACAATTTATTGTTATATTTCTCTTTACATAAAATTAATTATTATAACATGTCATTTTCATACAGAAGTTGTTCTCATGTGACAAAATTTCTTCCTAAGGAATGTTTTGGTCTCCCATTAATCATCCAAAACGGATTTGGACACAGTTTAGGGTAGTTTTATATTATAATTATCTTATTAATCTACCCTTATTTACCTGATTTGTTATTTAACCATGGTAAATAAAAATAATTAGTGTTAATATTATTTATAATATCCAAAAATAAAAGTGTATTATTAAACTAATTTCTACCATAGTATTGAAAAGATGGAATCAATATTTCTAAATTCAAAAAAATGAATTGCAATAAATTAATTTAAAATTAATTTCTATTGGCAATACTAGAATGTCAGCTATTTAAAGTATAAACTATTAATATATTGACATTTATTTTTTAACAATTTACATATAAAATATCTTACAATGACCACAATATTATTAAATGATAAAAAACCAATTACACGTTAAAATAAATGAAAATATAGTATAAATTTTCATATAAATTAGATAAAAAGGAAGATTTGAATCAAAAAGCATTATTTTTCTCAATTCCATAAAATATCAATTTTATGAGACAATTACAAAAATGTCACGAAAAGTAAATTGTGATGTCCTTTTTCTAAGGAAGTAGATAATCTTTTCATATATAATATATAAAAGTGATAAAACTATATTTAAAATGGTTGTTCCATCAAAAGGGTTGAAACTACATTATTAAAAAATATTTCTTTTATGTGAAGAATAAAAAATTTTCATATATCAAGTGTATTAAATATATAATATAAATTTTAATTTTATATAAAAGTAAATATGTGTCCAATAAAATTCATAATGGATAATTAATATGCCATTAATACTAATATTTTAATAATATATCAGTATTTAGTGAAACTCGATATTGCGTACAACACAAGCTATCGAGGAAGGTCGATCCTGCATGTAACGCAAGCCATGTTTGAGATGTGTTTATTGAAAGAATCTGATAGTTTTACCTATAAAATTATACAAAGAAAATTATTCTATACATTGAACAAAATCTATAATCATTTTTGCTTGTATCGTACACCAACTCGGTGTTCCGTGTAACATACAAATATTCAGTTTAGTGTGGAATGAATGTTTGAGTTAGTTCATTGTAAGATATAAATGAAAATTTTAATTAATTTGAACAAAATGATCCTGAAAAAGTAAGGGTGTTACCATATACCCCCTAAAATAAATTTCTCCCTCAAAATTCATTGGGGTTATAAAAAGGTTTACTACATTAATGTTTCACTCAAGGAAACCCACATCAGAAATGTAATAATAAAAAATAATTTTAAAATATGAGAGTTAGAAACATAATGGTTACCAAATATATCTCATCATTGGATTTCCACATTGGATAATCTATGATGGAACTGAAAACATGGATATAAACAATATTCCACCTTTCATGTTCTGATGGATAGTGATAGGGAAAAATGTTAGAATAAGGTTAACAACCAGACAACCATTATTCTCTAATGATTTAAGGAGACTTATGATTAATCATATAAGAAGGTACTAGGAGAACATTCTTTGTTTTCTAGATCATTTTCTTATAGTTTAATAACACGATAATAAATACATATTTTTTTCAGTACAATATCTTTAGTGGTCTTACCCTAATAAAATTCCAATTCATCTTTTATTCAATTAAATGTAATAGAATTTTTCATTGCTAATTTTTTTGAAGATCAAGAGATTCATAAATTGAATTATAGGTCATTCAATTTGTCTTTATGAAAAACATTTATCAGAAGTTATCAAACATGCATATGTCCATATATGGTGAGATAATAATTTATTTAGAAAAATATCATTTGATGGTTAAATATTCCAAAAATTGGAAAACCATTTAATCCTTCTGAAATATGAAAATCCAAAACTATAGAGATAGGTTCAAAAATTCATCTTAACATTTATCCCCCACATGTCATAATAAAATATTGGTAGGTCGCAATCTAAACACGTGAACACTTTCATAATGTATTCTCTTGAGTCAGGGTAACAAACTGAATTATCAGATATCCTTATTCAAAATAGTCATTTTATAGTTTTCAAACACTTATTCGATGTATGAAGTAAGTCCCAAAAATATTTATACATCATCAACTATATCATAGCCCCTTGTTAATAACTACATATTTAGATCTCAAGAAACTATCATCCTCCAAATTACTTATGCAAATCCCTCATATCACTAGAAAAGAATCATTATATTAACATAAGGGGAAAATTAAGCTTTATCTTCCCATTTATCATGTGTTCTCAATTTATATCCCCTTACTCTTAAATATCATTTCTATCTACATTAAACTAGTCAATATATCCATTCAAATCCTTAATTAAAAATTTATGTTGAAAACACTTAAATATTTCATTATTTATATATCAAATCTTTCAAATCTAAAACATATACACCATAATCTTACAAATTTATTCTTAAACCATTACTTTTGATCAATAATATATTTCATTTCTAAAATATTAATCAATTTTTATGGTCTCTCAATCGCATGATTCATTTTTTAATGTAATAATTACTGGAAGAATATCACATACCATTTAAATGTTGTTTACAATCATATTATCTACAATAGAATGACAAAAACATGTACCATCGTCAGGATTCTCTTCAAGATATTTCCTCATAAAAATCAATAAACATTAGTCCCATAATTTCCAATATTAAACAATCAATTTTTAGTCATATTCTATGTTGTTCTGTCTACTGACTAAGAAAAGAATCAAAATTGTGTAAAATATAGAAAAGAGATCAAAAATACATAAGTAACCTAAACTATATATAATGTTTCAATCAATGATATCTTAGGTTTGTTCTTAGGAATTATCACAAAAACTCTAGGATTGTATCCTATGCATAACTTATCCTTATGAATATTTAGGATATATCCATAGAAATATCTCTTGATATATCACTAATGTTTTTGAATCAGAGTTTCCAATGGTTGAGTGATCTTTTGCTCTGATACCAACTCTAATGGTCTAGAATTATATCTAGTAGAATAGAATTGATAGTTATCATAAAATTCCATGGGTGTCTACAACCCACATATGTGGGAAACACAACTATCTCTAGTGGTAGCAATTTCCTCATAAGGCTCTTAAGTAGAGAGATATGCTTTGTCAAATGTTCACATGTGAATGTTCCCAAGGATCGGATATATTCCAACATAAATGGTTCTAATAAATAATCAAGTAGCCCAATATTTCCATACAAATACCTTAGATTTCTTTTGAAGAATATAGAATATATTGCACAAATAGATTCCTAAAGATCATATTTCTTTAATGACATTGAAAAACACAGAACATGTTCTTCTATATTGCTGAAGGTTCGTCAACATATCCCAAAAATATCTTTCTGATTTTTTTCCATACCAAAAACCATTCGTTATATCTTAGGGAAAATAAAACATAAAAAAGTGTGAGTTTAAATGTTTAGTAATGGTAAAAATGAAGAACATTAAACAAAAAATAGGTATTAGAAAGTAAATCCATGAATATAAATTGAGAATATCAAAATTTTGAGTCATGAAATAAATTATGAATTTAATAAGGAATAAATCATAATGGGACAAGAACCATGATAAAATATCATTGACATAATACATGGAAGTCCAGAAAGAAAATAATCAAACAATTTGATGTCCATAATATCATAGGCATTCCCACCAAGACCATAATAGTGGACAATAACCATTAATAAACTGGGTTTACTATTCATTCCATCCATGTATTACTCAACCACATTTAATTATAATTTAAACTAGTATTACTGAACAAAATTTACATTTCATTCCATCCCAGTATTATTGAACAATATTTACATGTCCTTCCATCCCTGTATTACTGAACAAGATATTCATTTCATTCCATTCATGCCTATATAATTTGATATAAATCCTTACCCTATTCCTTCTTGGGATATATATGTCCCACTAATTTAATTTTTGAATCATTATTTTCCAAATAAAAACATAAATCATTTCTCATAGAATAACCCAAGATATAAAATGTTTTTCGTAAAAATTATTCTATCATAATATAATCCTTGTAAAATATAATTCTAGCATTAAATCAATAATATCATCAAAAATGATAGGGATAGAATCATAAACCTATTTAAATAGAATTATCATTGATAGAAAATAATATGGATAAAATAGTAAAACATAATTGTTGAGAAAACTATCCACTCTTCTTAAAATGAAATTTCTTTTCCCAAAATGCCACTAAATTATAAAATAATATAATTTAGTTAATAATAATCTTCAAATCATGTAAAGGTAGATTCACAGAAATATACTGTTTTGAATATGTAAAAATATGTTCATGCCATGTTAGTTAAAAAGAACATTCTCTTTATAGTTAGCTGGTAATGGGAAAAAATGCCTCCTACGGAAAATGGAAATATATTTTGATCATATCATTTAAAAAAATTTCAACAATGTGTAAAATTTCCATTAAAATTTTATAAGAGAATATAAAAAAAATTTGGGAATAAATAATTAGGAAAAATTTAATTGGAATGAAAATAAAACCTAGTATGTACATATGAATAATCAATATTAAATAATAATGACATTGCAAAATTATTCTTTACCTTAGGTCTAATTTCATCTGTATGTGTCAGAATCATTTCTATAGTGGTTTTAAACATATTATTAACTTTTTACATAACCATAATAATATTTATGATATTATATATGATTCACTTATTAAAATGTCCAATTATTCCATGTAATTTTTTTAAAATTACATGACATTATTTCTAGATTGGAGATAAGACGACGTACGATTCTGGGGTTTGGAGTGCTAAGAATAATCCATCAGAAAATGTTAATTATTAAATATCACACGTGGGTAGTTTTCCTAAAAATGTGGAATCACACATAAATAGGTTCTTGAATGTGGAATATTTGGGTACAGTTTTCTTAAGATCCATGGTTATTCCATAGGCGTGACATAATATTAATCATCCCAGGTTATAGATGTGAAAACCAAAAAGTGGAAAAACCCATAAATAAAATACTTAAATAATATCATATAGTTGTTTAAATCCTAATAACTCTCTAATGGTGTCCCATATTCAAAATATGTTACCACCTTTGAGCTTGTGAGGATGTGTTCTTTCTTTAGGCAGAGCCAAACATTTCCCCACGCATGCCAAGAGTGGAAAGTATTTATTGTCCGTAATGAAAATAATTTTATAGAGATTATTTTATTTAAAATTCATTATAACCCATTAACGGTAACTATGAATGTAAAATGGAGCTCATGAGGGTCTTCTTCCAATACACGAAGCCTAACATCGGCCGGTGCGGGCCGACTATGAATGTGGTTTGGTGGATGTAGCCATAAATAAATTAATTTAAATAAAAAAGAATAATATATTTTCAATTCCATATAACTCATGAATAGTAAATGGATTGAAAATTCAATACCAATGTTTATTTTTAAATGAAATATTCCCCTTATGTGGGGATGAACCTCTACTGGAGTGTGTCGAGGGTAAAATTAATATTTTGGGCATTTTTTAGGACAAAAATAAAGTAATCATTTGAAATTTTATTTTATTCAAAAAGTTGGTTTCACTGGAAAACAATGTGGAGTGATCTATTTCAATTTATAAATGAAACAGGGTAACAACATTGAAACTCAAGTATAATAGAGATGTTATTTCATAAATAAAATAGTTTAACGATGCTGTTGCACAGTGTAAAAGAAATTTTGAATTGTGTTTCATCCTTTAATGGATAAATAGATATACATAATCTAGTAACGACACATGAGATTCCTTGAGAATGTGGAAGAATTATTTTAGCGAGCAATGAACTATGATGAACAATGAATTTCCAATGATGACATATCATGGATCGATGGTCAACAAGATGATGGAGAATGACGTCTCTTAAAAAATCTCCAGTGACAAATGAACCCCGACGCTGTCCATTCCTATTTTCCGGGAAGGCGTTCAAATATGATTTATAGTATTTCCCATGTTATTCAGTACTAAATGAAGAACATGGATAAACACACTAACATGGTGATCTGCTAATTATTTCTTGTTTTTGGATTGGGAATAAATATTGTGTGATGGTGTTGGGGATAAAAATCAATGTGATTGAATTTTTCTTTGTTACACCATTGAGTAAAATAGATCCAAGCCAATATGAACTATGTTCAGGATTGTTATTTGGGTGTACATTGTGATACCCTGTCTCTCTCAAATTGAAATTCACTGATGGAACAGTGACATTATCATTTCCTGTGGGGGTTCCAAGACAGTCTAGATAAGAAAATTGTAGGAACAAATGGAAAAGAGTTGACAATATTTATGGTGACGCCCCATGAAGCTGAGAGGAGAAGGCAGATCGGGAAACGGACCAATGGGGCGAGTTTGGTGGCCCACAGAAGAGACATCTGGCATGTTGGTACTGCCAGTGGTGGCCGCGGGTGAGAGGAGGAATGACCTCGAGGTAGAGGCCATGCCCAACCAATACGCAACAGAAAAGGGTGGCTACACTAATCGACGTCACGCCATTGCGGTTAACCTGCCAGTTGACCATAGTCCATGCATTGCACATGATAGATTGAGCCATCCGACCATAGAAGGTTGTGTGTGGCACGAACAAGACACTAGAAGGTATCCAGGATAGTGGAGCCAACTGGCCCACTAGTGCATGCTAGGCCGTTGGAGGGAACTCAGACGATGGGCGGCCCGGGATGGGGGAGAATCTTCTGACCTTTATTGGATGTTCCGAATAGGAAACGAGGTTATGGGGTGGCCTCATTGGTTAGAAATGGTCCGACTAAGTTTGATCTGGCTAGTTAAGGTCTAGATCGCTATGTGACATGACAAACATGACCCACAGCCCTATGGGCCAGTTCTAGCAAGGCCCAATAGACAAAGCCAGACCAGGTCATCCCAAACCCTACAAGTTAGGTTCGGCTGAAAAGTGGTCAACAATGCGGGACCCAATGCGGGTTTTATTCGGGTCATTCCAAACATGTATGACCAAATCCGTATGCAACCAGCCCCTATTAACTAAATGACCATTATATTTCAGACCGGGCGTCCATTTGAGCCACCTTCGGTCTTGTTGGGATCCTTGCAGCGAGTCATTCCTTTTTGTATACTCTGGTAAGTATAAACTATTAGAGTTATAGTCCTAGAACCATCAACCATGAATTTTATAATAAACTTGTATTCATGGATTTAAAAATTAATATATAACTTATCATATCAGGATTGTTCTTCTACAAGATCAAGCATGTGATAATATACAAAAGATAATTGTTGCACTAATGTCTCATATTGGATCCCTGCTATGACATGATCCATAAATTTCCTTAACACTGTTCTTGAATATAGGTTCTATAGCAGGTTGATCTTATTGGAGGGACAAAAATAAAAAAGGCCATTAGTGAAAAAGACCCAAAAAATTTGGAGGCACCATCTTAAGGTGTGCGCCCAAGGAACTATCCAAGTGGATATTATGTGAATGAGATCTTCCATTAGGAAATCCAAATTATGTTGTGTCATTGGATATTCTTATCAATGGATGTGTGTATTAGTACATAGAATTTAATATTGATATTAATGTGTATTATAACTCCTGGAATTTGATGTATTTATTATACTTTTAATGATATATTATTCTTAGTGTGGTAGGATATGTTGGGTGCATCATGAATAATATTACACTAATAGATAATGAATGATATAATCTGTACTTTATTTTCCAAAATAGAAGTTGATATCTCATGACCTATTATGTTATTGTAATAGCCCAAATTAATCCATGTCCATAGTGAGGAATGTTCATGTTCAATTCTGGGAGGTTAATGATCGACTTAAAGAGCAAAGGGGTGGATGACACTAGCATGCAACCCAATTTATTCAGGATATTGAGACAAAGGGATTACATTAAAGGATATTCGTCTATAAGAAGTGACTTATCATTTCAGTGTTAACTACATTTTATATGAGTTCCATGGCGTGTTTCTAGACATTATCCTTGGACATTAGGAAGGCTCTATGTAATTCCACTATGAAAGAGGCCTAGAGGGTTACACACTAAGTGTATCGATTTATCTGAGAAAAAATATTCATTATACAAGTTCAATAATGATTATTTATGGTTGTGGTTTAATAAATAATCAAGGATGCCTCATCACATTTATTTCTATGCTAGTAATTCAATAGAATATATTGTGGGAGAAATAATATTTTTATTAGTAAATTATGCAGTGATATTTCTTTATTAAATGAATAGTCATTAATCAAGATCTAATATACATATTGGAGGAAAAAATGGAAAAAAAATTACACAGTGTCTATTAAAATACACACCATGTAGTTTTTCTGGGTATTTGTGGGAAATAAAATTATTTATTTAATTAAATAATATTAGATGATATATTTTGGTCTCATGTAAACTGATAATCAAATTTTATTATTAGACATGATGAATTACTAAGAATTAAATTTAATGCATAAATGAATTTAGGTAATTAATTCATTTTATAATTCTAGGAAATATAAATCCCAATTACATTATTCTCATTAAATCTAACCAATCCTTGAAGTTTTGAATATTAGATATGGTGAAAGATCTAAAGAAAATACTGAATTCTATTTCTTTTAGAATGTTCTCATGTTAGGAGAGAGATCCTCCTCCACCAGATCATGGAGAGAACATTGGAAGTGACTGTCAAGGTGAATGAAGGCAAGAAACACAGTGTATATTCTTCATCACAACCCATGTAGTCATATTTAGATTCCTCAGTACTGGTCTGCCAAACCATGCCATTTGTTCGAATTTATCTAAGTCATTATGACTCCGTGAGTTGACCAAAAATAGGTGGCATATAGTTTTCAGATTACTTGTTGTGTGGCCCAATAGAGACGTCATCTATTACCTTCATGATAGGGTTACACCTTGTAACCAATACACGACTATCACGGTCGGAGACCATGTTACATGGATACTACATTTTGTGTGGCACACTGGACAGAACATGTACACCGAAGATATACAAATTACATATGCATGTTGTATCCCAAGGTTTGTACTTAAGATGGATAATAAATGATAGTAGACACCATGTAGAAACATATACACACATGGTACACATCCAAATAACACAAATTTATTAAAATTTATTTTTATATTATATAAATCTTTGAAACGTGTCCCATGGTGTGGGTGTATTGCTGGGCACAACATTTCATAGGTGCTTTATATATAATCGTTTAATTTAACATCGACATAATAATCTTTTCTACTCAGTTGGTTATTATGAATGGGAACTGGGTTTCCCTCAGGGTACAAGTTATATACAACATTAATTTTAAATTAAGTTACCTATTAAGAATTATGATGGATGACAATCTAATTGAAATATAGAAAAGGGTTTAACTAAAAATTATTTATTAATTAAATATAATTCTTATTTGATTCTAGCGTGATTTATCATAAACCTAAAATATTGATTAATTGAATTCTACTTTTATTTATTCATAAATATTGGTGCATATATAGATCATCATGATCTAGGCCAAGACCATTGTATATGGTTTATTCATATAAATTATTTATATAAAATAAATCAGTGGTCATGTGACCCTTCTCCCAATTAATATGTTTCCCCTGCGTACCCATGGATTCATTTATGTAAAACCCCATTTACCCAACACCAACACGTTTTATAAAATCTTATATAATGGATGTAGCTCCTATGCTAGTATAGGTTGATCAAGTAACAATCCAAGGCCAAACCAATCCAAGTATACATAGAGGTGGATAGGTGGAATGATGTAAACACGAACCAAAAATCATCAATGTGTTTTCTACCATATCGCATTGGTTTGTTTATAAACATCTAGATAAAATAACCAATTGAACATGTTCATGATCATTCCATTTATTTTATTTCTGTTACTTTCACGGTTTAATTATTGTGGTGTGTGGTTGAGATCATACAATTATTGAATTTAAAAACCATGAAAGATAAAACTAAAATAAAATATAATTATGCATAAATATTATCTTAGACATTTTCAATCACATATTTATATCGAATGTAACATTAAAAAGACATGAATAATGATTATAAAATGTAAATTTATGTATATGGATAAAATACCACATGGAAATATTAATTTACTATAGCCTTCTATTATCAAGAATAGAACCAAACCACAGTTCACTGTTCTTGATCAACCCTTTTTGGGGTGCATTAAATATAATGAAATTATAATTCGAATTTTTCAATAGAATTAACTTGGATCACATCAATGGTTTACTACAACTTTATTAAATGGTGTGAAAAAGAGGAAAATATTGAATATATCCAAAATAAAATTATTTTAGGATTGGGGAGTCCACTCAGTAAATCATGGAACTCCAATTTAATATAGTTTTCATTTGGAATGCCAACCTAAAACCATTAAATTTGTATGACCAATCTTATTTGGGGTAATGCTAAGGGATATATGAATCATTACCAATAGAATATTTTGAAAAACGACATTATAATGTCAATGGTTTGGGCTATTGGATTTTGAAAAATTAATAGGAGACTAATACGTATTAGATTATTAATTTCTCTCAATATTTCCATGACAATGAACTGAATCAATGATCATCATAATTTTTACAAATGGAATGAAAAAAAAATCAAACATATCATTTTGAACCATACTTTAGAAAGTATCCCATATCATTGAAACCCATTCATGGATTGGTAGAGGCGTTTACTTGTTATCCATCACCATTAAGAGAAATTGCATGTTTTGGAGGAGCATGTTCTTGTTGCGCCAGGAAATGTGGCAAGTGATGAGGAAATATATCACTATATGAAACATTTGGATGATGAAAAAAATTCCAATTTTTCATTCTATCAACGATTTCTAAATAACTCTTGATGTATCATGAAAACATGGATTCATATTGCATGATGTCTCAACTTAAAGATTCCTATCTAGAGAAGGAAAGATATGAGAGATATCAGATATCCAACTCATTATTAAAAACTATGCTTCGAGAGTTTAATCCAAATGGAGATAATGTAGTCAATATTATTTGATATATTGAACACCCATATATCTTATTTATTATGTTCATGGATCAGTTGCATACAAATATTATCCTATCATAACTTCCCAAGTCATTCTCAAGCATTATTGTCTACTAAAATATGAGAAAAATTTAGAAGAGTTCATCAGAACTTCTGACCATGATTCACCATGAATATAAGGATACGGGGCATGAAAATACCATAGTCCTTATGGTGAATAAGATGAAGAAGGGCAGGAAAAAGTGGCCAAGGTTTTATAAATGATCTAAAAACCCTGAGCATTGTCCCTCTAAAAAGTGAATGATTGATAGGTAGGGAAAGAATGGGACAAACTGCAAATTGGGTAATACAAGCAAGACACTAGAAGAAGAAGTTCTCTTATAAGGATGTAGACACTAAATGAGAATTTGTTATCAAGTATAATCATTGAATTCAACACATTGGGTATTTGATACATCTTTTGGGGATCACATATATATTCAATGAATGAAGAAAGTATTTTTAGAATGATTTATTGAGGAGATTTGGATCCCTGAGCTTCCAATGTCGTAAGGCTCGCTTTGTTTTCCATTGGAAATTTACATATATCATTTCCAACTGGGATTATTTTTATGTTACATAAATATTATTATGTACACAGTGATACAAATAACATAATTTACATATCATATTGTGATATAGATAGATTTATTTTCAAGTTTTGTTTCATTTATAAGAATAACGCGTGTTATGGTATGGAGAATTTATATAAAAGTTTTTATATACTAAATTACGTACACCATGTGTTGGAAATTGATAATGAAACTAACTCACATGACTCATTCAACACACAGTTGAGGAATCATCATCTCAGTCATGTCAATCAGAAGAACGTCAAAATGATTTGATAGGATGGTTATTTAGACTCTAGTGAGCTAAATCCACTTAATGGATGTCATGCATGTTTACAAGGTAAAATGCTGAAACCTCATTTCGATAGACATGGTGAAAGGGCCACAATGTTTATAGGATTAATACACACTGAGTTCTGTAGACCATTTCTAGTAGAATGTAGTGGTGGATATTCATACATCAGTACTTTTACTAATGATTTATGTAGATATGGATATATCTTCATAAATATGTATAAGATATATTCCATTGAGATATTAAGGTAATTCATGAATTATGTATTGATGTGGTTAGGTATGATGATAAAGAATATTTAATCTAATCGAGGTGGATAATATTTGAACAAAGAGTTCTTCAAACATTTACTAGAGTCTAAGATTTTATATGAACTCATCCAACTGTATAGACCACCATATAATGGTTCTAGTTAAAGGAGGAACCAAACCTTTGTGGATGTGGTGAGGTCAATGAGGAGTCATCCAGATCTTTCCTTTTCCATTTGGTGATATGCATTAAAACTATAGCATACAAATTAATATGAGTACCAACTTAGATAGAAAATGAAATTCCCAGTAATTTATGGAATCGAAAAAAACCCATTTTGTCACACACAAATTCAATGGGAAACAAGGACTATTTTAATTTTTTAATTAGGAAACAATATAGTAGCTCAGGGAAAAAGGTGTATCTTTATAGTATTTACAATGGAAACAAAAGGATATTACCTATATATCCCGTCAGATAAGAATGTGATTGTCTCCATAAAAGACATTGTCCATAAGAGAGAGGACATCCTTAAAAGGGATAGTGAGGGAATGATTGACTTAAATAAAATTGTTGCTAATGAAACATAGGGGTTGGTACAAGAACAAGTTCCACAAGTCCCTATGGAAGATGATCTAAAAATACATGTACTGTGTATGAGCTCAAGATAAATAAGGGAACCATAAAGATTTGGTTTACTTGTCACAGAGGATGGTGAATCTTTATTATAGGACAATGATGAACCTCTCTCCAACAAGGAATAATTAGAGAGCATAGAAGATTCAAAATGGATAGAAGATCGGAAATCACAGATGGATTTTATGTATCGTAACCATGTCTAGGTTTTGGAGGATGTTTCAGTTGATGTAATGCATGTTGGATTCAAATTGGTGTTCAATACAATGTTGTACATGGATGGTAATGTCAGCATCTATAAAGAAAGTCTAGTGATTAATGGATTCAGGAAACATCATGGAATTGACTACAATGAGTTATTCACTCCAGTTTACATGGTTATATCCATAAGAATCATAATTTCCATAGTATCTTACCATTACTATGAGATTTGAATGATGGATGTAAAAATAGGATTCTATGACATAAATCATTAGGATGGTGTATATATGACACAACCAGAAGGGTTTGTGACAACAGGAGAAGCCAAATTGGTTTCCATGTTGTATAAACTCATTTATGGATTAATGCAAGAATCCACATTTTGGAACATACGATTTAACGAAGCCATAAGGAAATTTTGATTCATTAAGAATGAATGTGGTCCATGTATTTATAAGAGTTTTAATGGGAATATAGACATTATCCTAGTTAAATAAGTTGGATCCATACTATTAATTGAAAACGATGAACCAATCATATATTCTATTAAGGAATGGTGGAACAAGTGTGTCTCCATGATGGACTAATGCAAGAAGCATTCATTCTAGGGATTGAGACCATTTTTTATAGATCCAAGAGGCGACATTGAAGTGTTATGATATTTACATTGACCCAATACTAAAGAGATTCACTATAGAACAATCCAATAGGGGATTGGATCTAGTGTCACATGACGTACATCTTTCTAAAAACATGTGTTTATAGACACAAACAGAGAATTATATGATGTCCACGATCCCATATGATTTGTCTATAGTATCCATAATTTATTTTATGTTATGTAATGGGATTTATGTTGCATATGCACTGATCATGGTAGGAATATATATATATAATTTCAAGGTGACCAACATAAAACAATTTTTAAGACTATCCTAATGTATATAAGAAGAACTATGTATATGTTCCTAGTGTATGGGTGATATATGGAACTTGTCATCAGATCATATCTAGATAAAGGTTTTCAGACAGATTAAAATGATCTAATTTCAAAATCAATATATTTTTTCTATCTCAAAGGATTATCTATGGATGGAAGATTTCATAGAAGTTAGTAATCGACGATTCTACAGTGAAGTAGGATTATATAGGGTCTTCAGATGCAGCCTATGAAGTCTTCTAGATTCAAAACATTGTTTATGAGCTTATTGGGGTGCCTACCACTAGAGGCCCTATCACATTTTATGGTTATAATAATCAAGCGGTGGCTCATGAAAAATTTCAAAGGTCACATAAATGGATAAATAAATTTTGGAAGTATGATTGATTTTGGGATTTCCCTCAATGGGGTGAAGTTGTAGTGAGAAGAGTTACCATGGAAGATAATGTAGAAGGAAACATTAATAAAATCTTATCTTATCAGAAGCATGAATATCATGTGAGAACTATCTTTTTAAAGTTTTTTAGCAATCTGCTCTAATCTAAGTGGGATTCATTTGGTGTTGGTGTTCTAGAACTAACAAAATTTTAAATTTTGAAAAAACAATCATTCATGGTTTTAAATATTAATAATTAATATATCACATAATGAATTTTCTTGAGAATTACAATGCGTGTAATAATGTCCTAAGGATAGTTGCTTCACGAAATGGTTTTAGTAGATCACATCTATGATAAGAACTCATAAGTTCCATAACACTGTCCTTGAATATATTTTCTATGTCCATATGATGTTATTCAATGGGAACAAATATGATAGGACAGTAGGGATGAGGACTCATGAAACATTGATGTACCTTATCATGGTGTGCTCACTTGTTAAAATCTAGGATGATATTATAAAAATGTGACCCACCGGTATAAAATCTGCATTTCATAGATTCATTGTATTTTTATACCTACTTTATTTAAATATTTAGACAAAATGATTAAATTATACAATTATCGTTCGTAGGTGGTGACACATCATTATAGTGGTAACTTTATTCTATATGGGATCCTTAGCTTATTTCTAGACATTAACATTGTACATTAGGTATGCTCCACCAAATGCAACTTAGAAAGAGTCCTAGAGGGTCACACACTAAGTGTATCCATGTATCATTTTTAAATACATATTTAACAAGTTCATTAAAGATTATTCCTAGTGGTGGTTTAAAATGAAATCCAGGATACCTGATCGCATTTATTTCGAAACTAGTTATTTGATAGAATGTATTTTGAGTAAAATAATATAATTATTAGAAAATAATATAGTGATATTTTTTTAAGAAATAAATAGTTATTATTTAGTGTCTAATAAATGTGGTTGAGGTAATAATGATAATGGAGAATCAAAAAATAATTCCATGTTCAATAATATAAATGTTGTGAAGTTTTTGGGGGGATATTTGAAATGTAATAATATAAATTTAATTAAATAATATTAGTGGTAATTCATTTGGTGCATTTAAAGTTAAAATCAAATGTAATTATTAGACATGGGGTCTTTCTAAAAATTAAATGAAATGAATAAATGAGTTATGATAATTAATTAATTTGATTATTCTATGTAATATAATTCTAAATTAAATTATTCACATTAGAGCTATCCATTCTTTGTGGTTATGCAAAATGAATATAGAGACATCAGTCATGCCAAGAGAGAATTCCTTTCCTCTAAGAATTCTCTCATGTTTGGGGATAGATCCTCCTTCCCCAGATCAGGTAGAGCAGTTTTCCAGCGTCTCTCAAGGTAATCAATGGAAGACATCGCATGTAATTGCTCTTCTATGCTCTCACCCATACATTCCTTCGGTGAATTCTATAGATACAAGGATCATGTGTGGATCACCACTACCGAAAGAATAAAATTGTCTTCTGATATGAAACCACAAATCACATTGTATTGTGATCGAAAGAATCAATGGATCTATCAAGGAAATTATTGTATTTTAATTATATGAATTACCACCAACATATGAAGATCTTCTCTAGGGATCATGGAATTCCCTTATTTGTTTTCATTCTTCATTATGTTATAATGATCCAGTGTTTTATCATCATGATGGATCATGGATTGATCATTGATAAGTGTAAAATTAATGTTGGTTACATCAATCCATGCACTTCTAATACACCTAGAACCTACACGATGAAGTCAGACTGGGCATGGATGCAACATGTACCAATTTACTAAAAACCAATTTATTTCAGAACGAGTGTTTGTTTGATGATCCATCTATGATGTTGGGACCCTTGTAATGTGGGTGTCCATTAACTATACAATATTTACGAATTCGAGGAAATTGTGACGACACCAATGGCTTGAAGAGTTGATTCTCCCACAATCAAATGTTAAATGTGTAGGAATCATACATTTTTCTTTTAATTGAAGGATATGATGAGAGGGACATTTGTGTCCCAGTAGTGGAGTGGACCTCAGTGGTCCAATATCAGTGTAGTGATCAATGATCCAATGGCCAATCAGACCTTAGTTGTCCAGAAATAGAGTATACATTAGTCGTCTAGTGGACGGGCTGACTGTAGTGGTCCAGTAGGAGAGGAAAACTCATTGGTCTAGTGGGTGATCAGACCTCATTGGTCTAGTAGTAGAAAATACCTCAGTGGTATTGTGGATGTGCGGACATTTGTGGTCTAGTAGAAGAGAAGACCTCAGTAGTCTAGTTGCCGAGAAGAGCATAGTGGTTTAGTAGCAGAATAGACCTCAATGGTCTTGTATAGGAGAGAACCTCGGTGGTTCAGTAGAAGAGTGGTCCTCAGTGGTCCAGCAGATGAGTATACCTCAATTACTCATCTAGTATGTGTCCCTAATATGTATAAGTTGATTATTATTTATTACTAATAATCATCATTTTTATAGTTTATGTCATACATGGTATGAGCTATATTTGAATTGTGGGTTTTCATTCGGGTCCCCCTACGTGGTCTTTCCTTTTGGCCTGCCTGTATTATTTGGGGTCCACACATAGTAATGTGTTACTCTCCCCTACAAGGGAATCACCCATACATCTCATGTCTTGTGCTGGTGATCAATGCTTTGACAAAGAACACGGTGGTCCAGGATCATGTGGTACTCATTTGGACAAGACATACATGGATAATTCTATGGCAATAGGCAGAAATCACTCACATACTCTTCAGGTAGGGTCTCGAGTAGATGTAATGTGTTTCATTTGTGGTTTTAGACTTGTATTCCGGACCCTTTGTATTTCAGTTTTTAATACACTCTTAGTATTTTTCTTGGTTACAGTTCTGTTTTTCTTTGTGTTTACTCTATATAGTTTATGCTTCGTGCATGTGTACCATTTTAATGGAAATGACTTCCCTTTTTTTTGATATGCCTACTCTATGTTAGCTTCTAGACCCTAGCCTATGGATGGTGAATTTTGGGTAGTCTAGACACATGAACTGTTGGATGGGTCATGGTAAAGGGGTATCATAGGAGGTTAGTTATTCCATAAGAACATAGAGTCTATGAGTTTCGTATGGGGAAACCATGTTATGTGTTTCAATATTGGCTTATAGGCCATGGAACCTAGTATTCGAATGGAAACTGACGAATCCATACACCCAGACCTTGAATTCTGATTTTTGACTATGTCAATGAAAATAGTGATTTTAGGGATAAAATGAAGGTTCATGCATCGTATAGTAATTAGATGAGTTTTCCATCTCCTTATTGAGTCATATAACTAGTTATAGTCTATTGAAAATGTAACACGGTGTTTTCTTTCAAGATAATTCCACATAGATTGGTAGTCAGGATCCCACTCCACAATCATGAGGATGATCTGTGGGTTGACGATATTGGTTCATGGGTTCATACCATAGAAAAAACAACCTGGTGGTGTACTAGTTATACCACCATCAGTGTAGTTGCACACGATACATATAGTAACATCGAAATAGATGTGTAGGCTAGGCACACATCATGAGTTTCAGTGATAGTGACCCCTTAGGATCTGAGGAGAGCCTGATTCGCAGGCATCTAAGGATGACCATTAGGGGTTCAATTTTTTTCATCCATTCAGGACAGTATTATATCAGATAGAGGTCCAAGAAGTGGGCCTTATACATGTCTTATCATGCCAATGGCTGGGTTTATATTAGCCAATCATATGATGAGTTGACGTTTCACAGGACAGATCTTGAGAACATTTCACAAAAAAGGGGATCAAGCCTTATAAGGTATGGTCTTTGCATTCCAAAGAGCTTATATATCTTCTATAAGACAACATTTTAGTAGTAGAGTATTCAATGAGTTGTACCGAACTATGTAAATAATCCCTGAAAATGATATGATCAATACTTCAGGGCTCAGACCTACAATTTAAATTGGTTTGAGACCTAGAGCTTCTTGTTGGACCATTGACTCGAACCATATTCTTGTAGACACCCACAAGAGAAGAAAAACTGATCAAAAATAATTATCTAAAGTGTGACTTGGTCCTTAGAGGTGAGAGTTTCTGTTTGATCCTCTTGGTGGTAGTGTTGAGACCTTACGATGTCATTCTTGGCATGGATTATATATCATTGATCCATTCTGATATTGACTATTTTATGTGAAGGGTGTGGTGTGTTCACAACAATGGAATGTAGTTTCCCATTATTGGTCAAATGGAAACCATGGATGAGTAGGATGGAATTATGCATATGATGTTATAGATGATTAATCATATGCTGGCTTGATATACCCTTAGAGCAGTATATGTTTTGAGTTTTTAGTTCCTAGTAGTATTATCGAAGTACATAGACGTATTCCCTAAGGATGTTCTTGGATAACCTCACCATTAGGATATAGAATTCTACATTGACATACACCCTAGGACAACATTGATATTTATGCTAGCATATCAGATGGACCTCACGGAGCATCATAAGATGTGGGTGAAGATAAATTTCTTTCATTGGAATGGCTTCATGAGACCTCATGTTTCACTTTGGGTGGTCCTAGTTTTGATTTCCAAAAATATAGATGTGAGCTTGAAGTGGTGTGTGGACTGCGGAAACATGATCCAGTTACCGTGAAGAACATATATAAACTATTTTTAATATATAAACTCTTTGATTATTTGAGAGAGATGATATGGTTCTCCATGGTTGTACATAAATAAGGATATCAAAAAAAGTATCTGGGGAAGGATGATGTACCAAAAACCTATTTTAGATTCAAGAATAGTCACAATGATTACATGGTGATGCCCTTTGGCCAGAGGAACACCCCAGCAATGTTCAAGGAACTTAAGAACTGGATCATTCATCCTTATAGTGACCGGTTCATAGTACCCTTCATCATTTTATCCTTATGTACATGACGTCCAAGGAGGAACATGTGAGACTCCTAAGGATGGTTATATACATACTCAAAGTGAAACTACATTATGTGATACTATCAAAGATCCTTTTCGATAATCTCATCATCTATATTCAGGGACATATTATATCAATGGATTGAGTGGTAGGGGACCCAGCCAAGGTGGATATAGTGTTTTCATGGGAGTCACCTAGGATCATGACAGACGTTTAGAGCATCCTAGGGTAGCAGGATTTTTCTAATGATTAATAAATTATTTATGAAGCTTATCAGCACTGATAACATCCTTGACTCAAAAGTGGATGCCTTTAAACTATACATAAATTCCTAGTATGAATTTCAGAAGATGATGAAGAGTTTGATGCATTTTCTAATCTAGATATTTCTGAAGGAGGGTGTTGTGTACACAATGTTCTATGATGCATTCATACCAAATCAGTTTTTGTCCTAATGTTGAGGTATGTAGCGATAGCCTATAGTTTGAGTGAGTTGATAACTCTTCATAATAACTACAGCACACATTATATTTTTTTTCATTGGTACTCATCACATTGGTGATGTTGAGATACTACCTATTGGGAATGCAGTTTATCAACTACAATGATCACATGAGTCTCTTTTATATATTCTCTCAAATGGATATGAACTTGAGACATATGTGATAGAGAATTCCTCGAGGACTGTGACTTTGATATTATCTATAATCATATGAAGGGAATGAGGTGGAATATTCTCTCAGTAGGATATTCATTTTTTATTTTTTTTAATGAGGAAGAAGATAATTCGTCTTTATTATATTTATCATTGCAGTATAGAGATGGTGAAACATACCTCTAATTGATGGTTTTCACCCCTCAAATCTTTTAGCGAAACTAGGAGGCATATCTGGGGGATACTTTCTTCGAGACTCTAGGTGTTTAGTTGTCCACATGGAATTATCTTCATTGATATACGCATGATGGGGATCACATATTGCTTTTGAAATGATGTAATGTTTTGCCCATGATGCCGTGGGAGGAGGTTCTGTGGGACATGCATATGTCCCCTTTGGAGGAACATCCTAGAGTGGATACGATGTTCCAGGACCTCTAAAGTCCGTTTTTTATGGATATAGATGATGTAGCCAATGGAAGATTTCATTTATTGATGCCTTACCTGCTAACAGGTGGAGGATAGAACATTGATCTAGCAGCTTTAGATCAACCCCTTGAGGTGTGAGAATATAAGTTGTATGGGATTACAATGGAATTAGTGAAATGTTTACCATGTATTTATAGGGAAATGATTATATTTGGTTGATCAATGACCTACTCACCAAGCCATCCCACATTCTATCTATCCACGAGTAGTGTTTAGTATAGACATAGGGATTCATTTATGTTCAATACATAGTTTTACACCATGGATCCCCATAGATAATCATTTTTAAACATGATGATATTTTTACATCCCAGATATGGAAGGGATTTATGGAGGCCCTTGGCACTCAATTACACTGGATAAAAAAAATTCAACCTGTAGATAGATGCCCATATGGAGAGGACTATAGATGTTTGGGAGGACATTCTATATGATTGTATCATGGACTTCATCCTTAACATGGAAGACTATCTACAACTAGTGGAGTTATCATATATCAATAAATACCATTCCACCATTTGTATGGAACAATTCAAGAATTTGTATAGTCTACTAGGTATGTCACCCCTTTCATAGACTCACCCAATAGAGGAACCACTCATGGTCATGAAGATAGTCAATCTACCACTAAAAAGGTGCAGATTAAAAAGGATAAAATAAAGAATTCATGTAGTTTTAATAAATATTATGATTATAGGCGTCAAAGGACATTTAATTTTGAGGAAGGAGACCTTTTATTCCATTGATTTTCACATTCAAGGGGATTGTGTAGATTTGGAATGTGATATTTGTTATATTCATTGTTTATTTTCTCTTTTTAGATACACTTTTGAGTTAGTGAGGTTGTGTACCACTTATCTCTACCCCCGTAGTTAAACCAGGTATATGACATCTTCCACATGTCTCGTCTCATGTGTTACCTTCCTAACCCATCTCATGTCCTCGATTGCTGAATGATGTACATAGATGATGTATTGAAATTATCTATGTATACAGTTGAGGATGAGGATCATCTAGATGGGATCTTAAATGGGTGAGTGATTTCTTTAGTTTGTGTATAGTGGTAGCACATGAATCTCAAGGAGAGAACATGGGAGTGGGACTCATAGATGATTGATCAGTACCATCATCATTTTTAGTAGCATTTGATTTGGATTTTTTGAGGATTTAAAGAACTAATGTGTGGATAATATAATGTCTTGAACATTCTATTTATTATTATAAAATATTTTATGCATTGAATTCGACACTATATGCTGAGACAACATTTGATTAGGAGGCCTAATGTTCCCGAAATAATTGTTTGAGTAATACTAAAATTTATAAAGATGATTCACACACATTTTTCCATAAAAATATGAGTAACATCTATGAAATTTTCTAGATCAAAAATATGAGCGAATCGTTTCATTCATCAAAACTAATTTACCATAGGCGAGGCCTATCGTTGGCCGACATGGGTCAGAAGTGAAAAGTATTTTTCATATATTTTTTTGAATAATATAAACTGAATATTTATTTTATTTCATTCAATTTAATCAATGAAATGATTGTTTATTTTAAATAATCCTTGAGGAATGGATCCAGGGTTAATATAATAACCCTATAATTCACTAGTGCCCTTAAAGAGAGAACATAATGATTTTTCTTTTCTATGAATGATGATAGAACCTTGGATTGATGATAGATAGATGTTGTTCATAACAGATCTCGCCAACTTTGACAACACAACAATAAAAATTCTATAGTGAGAGTTCCAATAACCAAGAAGAGTATTTTTATTTGGAATTCATACCTTCTTTTTAGAATCAACGATTAATGCGAATCAAGGAAAGAATAGGATGACTCATCGATCGATCATTCATGTGAGAATTGTTTATTTTTTGGAACTATCGAGGTTTTATATAGTGATTAATTCGATTATAATATATTTATTTAACTTATAGAAAAAAATCATGGATGGAATGGACAATATAGGAGGTTCATTGATTAGGTTTTTCATTATGATGTTTCCAAACTGTTATACTATTCATGTTCTTCGTTCTTCATAGTTTGTGAAAAAATGATCATTGTGCTTTCTATCATTTCTACAACATTCCACAAATAAATATCCTATATCAGGACGTCCTAGAAGTGTTGCGGTGAAATGTTGATGGGAGAATCAATTTTATTCTGGAATACTCATTCATTTGGTGATTTATGTGTAGTTGATCAGAATCAGATTTCATAGTTGATCGGTGGTACAAAACTCACTAATTCGTTCTTGTGATGATGAGCCAAGACTAGATTTGTGATTTTGAGGCAAATAGATTACAGAACTATGAGTATATTATCAATCGAGGCGTGCATAAGATTAATGATAGATAATGAAAAATCGCAACAAACATAGTGTGTCCTAGGGTAACACGGTTTGTGGCCACCACTATGTGGTGGAAAGGGTTTTGGGAGTTAAATAAATACTACATCTGGTGTGACCCTATAACACATTGTTTAGTCCCTTCTCGGAGACTTTTCATGTATCTCGGGAGATACATAGAAATAGGGTGTAGTAGACGGATTGCCTATAAGGTCTGTACCCCACCACATGACTTTTCCGGACAACTCACATAGGTAACCCACTTTACTAGTTCATGGGTAGGCAGACATGTGTTGACACCGTGTAGTGTCACGTTTCTAGAGTTCATTGGTGGACCCTAGATTGAAGGTCATGGTGTGTATGTCTTTCTACACACTGTGTACACCCTTTTTTACTTGACATGTAATTTTGACATGACTCACTGTACACATGTATTACCTAGGGAGGGGGGACACAATGTGGACCCTACAACGTACCATGTAATCTATTATACATGGATTGATCTACTTTTAGACCATATCATGGATAGGTTTCACTAAGGGTTTGATCTGATATCCTTCTTCTAATGGTTATTTGGAATCCTTTCCTACACATAAGATTATTATAACCTCAACAAGAATTTAGGGATATAGTTGTTGGAATCCCTTCCAAGATTCTTGAAGAAGTATCCTCTGTTCATTCGTCAGGCCCATGTTATAGTATATAATATCAAAATGAAAAACATCACTAAATTTTGGTCCTCTACAAAGTTGATTAAACCAGATGGAATTTTTGTATCACCTTGTGCCCCTACATGGTATCCTCATCGGTGGTATCATATCTCACTATATCACTCTATATTCATGTATATTAGACTATATATATCATGATTCTTTTTTATGAATATTACTACTTGTAATGATTTCATCATTTCTATAATAATCGGGAGTTTATTCTCCTGGATGAGTGCTTCATTGAGTCTTAGTGGTAAATTTGAGGTGCTGGTATACGGTAGTTGGTACTTACCTCCAGACTGGGTGTCTCTCTTTGAGTATTATTGGAGATTCATCATAAAGGTATTGTATAAATATACTATGTAGAGGTGATTGTATCTTTATTTGTTTATTTCTTTGTCGTTATTGGGTGACATACTGAGTATTTTTATACTGAACCCTTCATGAGCTTTATCTACACGTGTTTTGTCTTGTGTAGAAGGGAGACCTTTTGATGGAGTCCTGGGTTGACAAAGACTGGGGAGAGATTTTTTATTTCTTGATGACCGGGGTGTTCTGAAAAATTTGAGTATCAGTCCGAGTAAACATTTTTTAGGTTGGAATTAGTACTTAATAAATATTTTTTTTTGGAGGGCATGTATTTTATCCCAGTTTACTTTAATATACATTAATTTTTTTTTCATTCATAGTTGGTTGGGATATTGGTATAAATGAATTGTTTTTTAGTGGTTTTATGTTTTCAAAATATTGTGGTCATTTAGATATGATCCTGCATGAAGGGACATAGATAATTCCTCCAATGATATTGATATGCCTACTCAATTATAGTCCCCGTCCCTTTGACTATTAGAGTTTGGTATAAGGATTCATGACACGTGCCTGCATAGATATGGGTCATGACACCCCACACTAGTGCTTCAAGTGGAATAATTTTGATCATTAAGAAAATAAATACCACAATCCGTGGTCAAATGAAGATGATAATCGCGAAAAATCTCAAAAGACATTGGAGGAAGTGATATCTTATGTAATCAAAATCGATAAATTAAGCCACTATAATTTGAGGAAAATGAATAAGGACACCATAATTAAGAATTTCATTTGCAATTTATTATGAATGATCTCTATAGAAATCATATTTTTACACTTTAATTACATTGTATTTGATTCTAATCATTGATTATATCACTATTCATTGATTTTAGAATAATGAAATTACATTTTATATTAGATCGGTGTATAGATAAACCCATGAATCAAATTGAAATGTTTTTTCATATAATAATTGAATATTCATGGAATCAATTGCTGAATAATATGTGTATAAGATTCAAAAAAACATAATATAAAAGTAATAAATAAATTATATTTGGGTTATAAGATTCATGAATCATCTAAGGATTGTGTTAATTTTGAATTCATATATCTCTAAATGTATGAATATTTTTAGAGTTATATATACCATTATGGGTTTTGGAGTATATGTTTGATCATAGTTTAAATTTTGTAGACACAACTATATATGTTATATGTGATGAGTAATTATCAGGATTAAAGATATTTTGGGATATTTTATGAATATAAAACCATTTAGTTATGAATATAATTTAGTGAAAATGATATTTAAGCAATAATTCCTTTGTGTTTTGGGGAAAATATTAATGGTATTGGTAACATTTATAGTATATATTATTTTTTATTTTAGGTAAATATTTGTTTCTGAAACTTGGTAATTATATTAACATCATTTTTGAAATAATATAATCTCTTTTTTGTTGATAACCTTTCTCATTTAGTGAAGTAGTGGGGCTTTAACCCATAACTGAAGGATGATAAGGGTATCAAACGTACCACTAGACAATTTGAATGAATTAATCTAGAGGGAAAATATGATGGGAAATATTTTTTAGAGTTTATCATAGTGTTTGAAAAGTATTAAAGTTGTCTCCAAGAAAAATGGTATAGGTTGATGATTTAACCATTATCAATAACAGAATATAAGAAGGACAGAATCACCATATAATTGGTCATCAGACTCCCCAATATATCTAATCCGAACAATATTGTATTAGTTGTAATTTAATTCCATAAAAATTTTATTAAATCACTATCATAGAATATTTATCCCAATATTAGATTCAGTGAATTTATATTTTTAAAGTAGTATAGCTGTATAGAGTACCACATTCCAATGTTTCTGATCTGGTTCTGAGTTCTACATCAATGTTTTGGAGAAGCCTTAATAAACTCTTGATATAAAGCTGAGATTTAGTACTCTATATCATCCTATGACTGATGTTCAGTCTAATGAAACAATTAAAACCATTTATAATATTCTAATATGATATTATATGGATTTCAAATGTAGTTTGTATCAACACCTTCCTATAGTTTACTTTTCATACAAATTGTTTTTCACTTGAAGAATTAAAATGATTCCTTGTAATGACCTATATGGATGTGACTATATAGTTACAATGTAAAAGATGATGTTCTAGACTGAAATATATTGATAACTAAGATATATAATCAAACTGAAGATAAATATAAAACCATTTAGTAGTACATTATGGTATCCCAAATGGGTAAGAAATGATCAGAATATAATCATCAATGTGATCTATAATTTGATGTTTTAAAAAATCAGTTTCTAATAATTTCTCTATGGAAGAAGTCGATTATGAATGGAATTAAGGAGAGACTATGAACTAGGTATATTTTTCCCTTAAAAAGTCATGTTTGTATGGGTATAATATATTTTCATTTAGTGCTTCTACTACTCTTATCTCATGTTCAAGACATGTTCAATGTATCTCTTCTGAATAAGTAAATTCCAGATACATCAGATTTAAGGAACAGAATGTTCATATCACTAGTTCATGACCGTTCACACAAGGAAAAACATATAGAGATTCTATAACATAGATTAAATGTTCTACAAAATTAATCTAGTCATCCAGTCAATATTTTGTTGAAAACTGCCTTCTTTAAGAAGCTATGTGTGAACTAGATGATATAATAACACAACAATATCTTATGTTTTTCTGTATTAAATTGATGAAATTTTGATTGTGAAATTCAACTTAAGGGCTTTTTATTGACACAACTTTTAATTTAAGTTATTTTTTTTAAATTTAATTTATTTCATTTCTAATGCTAAATGAAACAAATACGTTCAATAACATGCATCATAAAATTAAAATAAAATTATATAATATGTAAGCTATCAACCCTCTGCTCGAATGGTGGTTATGAATGGGGTTAAATAAATTATGAAATTATATGGATTACACATGTATATAAGAAGAATTATTTTTTGACCAATTATTTATAAATAATAATATGAACCATATGAAAATAAAGAAATCCATTTAAAAATACTAATTTTTTACTAACAAGTGCATTTTATAAAATTAAATTAAATTGAACCGTTTATGTTATTTATATTATGAAAATTTATATATGACATATTAAATCATATGTTTAACATTAATCATAATTTTTTTTTAAATATATGAGGTTACAATAAATTCAATAATATACTTAAAATTTTTTCTCTCTAAAAATCAATTCTTATTTTTCAATGTTTTTTTAAAATTAATTTCTAATCATTACAATTTTTTTAACCAAATAAATTTAATTTTTATGTAATAATATCTATATCATTATGCTGCTATTTTATAATAATTTGATGACATGTTAATTTTTTCATCAAATAGTGAAAAATTGTGGTTTTATTAAAAACTCTATTTTCATTCCTTGCTTTTACAGGATACCATTAATTTTTATATGGGTTTAAATGAAAAAATAGTTAAAAAATATATTTTTATTCTAATTTAGTTCATATGAATGATTTTTTATTTATTTTTTATTTGAAAAAAATCTACATGTAAAAATTTATCTTTGGAAATAGTTTTTTTCTTCGCATATATGGGTTTAATTTTAAATTATATTGGGCTATTTTTGTGTAAGGAATTTAGGAAAAAATTACATATTGATAATCACCATCACTAAATATTAATATATTTTTGACCTGAATTCCTACATTAGTTAATATAAAATATTATAAAAAACATTTCCATGGTTAAGGTGAAAATGGGTTTACTATGGGTTATCTTAAAAGGATAAGGGGTAAAATAACCTAGAAACATGTCCTAATACAATGTGGTAGAAACCATTTTGCCTTTCCACCAATCATGTTATACAATTGAAATTTTGTGATCCTTATTTAATTTAAATATCATATATAGAATTTATTCTTTAAAAAATTAAATCTATGTCCTCTCTCAGGCATATAAAAGGCCACCCCTCTCTTCTCATGTTCACATTTCAGAAAGAAGTTCATTGTCTAGTATACAAAAAAATCTATAATTCCATTAATAAATCCCAGGGGAATTATTTTTATATGGAATACATCCTAGGAAGACTATTAGTGTAAATTATAGGGATCCTCTAGGAAAGAGACATAGTCCTTAAAATTTCATTTTCATTTTATTTTTTCTTCTAATTACATTAAATAATAATCAATTATAAAGATTTAATTTGTATATAATTTACACTATATTGACATGTAATTTCATTAATTTAATCACCAATATCCATAACCACTTCAACTAAATGGGGAATGAAGCTTTCTGTCATGTGTACATCGAACTACCCACTACTGAATAAATGATATTTATTTTGAATCCCTAACTATCTCAGAGGGATTTAATGAATAATTTCATCTTAATATAAGATATATATGATATGTTAATACATTATAGTTTATAATCACAAACCTAACAATTGTTAAAGCAAACCATTGAAAAAAATGTATGTTCGTTCATGAATATGGTGTATTACCACCTCACGAACCAATATGATGTGTTTTTTTCATTTCGAATTTACATGGAGGGAAATAAGTAAATTTTTAATGAATATATAGGATAGTTATAAAATAATTACTCATCTATAATTAAGATGTCATGTATAACTTTTTTTCATTACATTCCTTCTGTGATATGATAGCATCACTCATGTGTACGAAAGATTACATCCTAGTGAACAGTTGTGATATGTTTCATCATTGACCCATTGCATATAATTTACGAAGGGTTATCTAAAAAAAGTGATTTATATGACAAACAAATATTCTTAAAATTTAATATATAATTTCTCTTTATTTAATTACATCATTTAGTAATATGGAAAAAACGTTCATGCGTACATATGGCCTACCATCTCCATGAATGGTGTATTTAAATTTTTTTCACTAACTTTTATGGATAACTGTAACATCATATATACATGATATATATGATAAATATTTCATTTTTTTCATTTTGGATATTAAATAGCTTTTATCAATTTATGGTTACTTGAAATACATAATCAAAACATACACGAAAAAAGAAATCATTACCAAGCAAGTAATTTTAATATAGAATTTTCAATAAATGGGTAATTAAAGGTTATAAGTGTGTAATATAGGGTATAATATATATAATTCTGGAAACTAAAAATCATTATAAAAAAATTATATTTTATATCTAAATTTTTTAAATTTTTTTTCAAGGATCTCAACACATAATCTAATGGATCATCATCTCAAATTTATTTGCATTGGACAAATTTCATATTCACCACTCTTTTCATTTTTGTGGTGTAAATAAATAACAAAAATCATATTTTATTATTATAGAAAAAATTATAGTGATACAAATATAAATTTTAATATAACTCATTCATTGGTTTATAATTAAAAATGCACTAATGTGGTTGGAGATTTTATTTTTAATATGTTTTCCTTGAGACATATGTTATGTTATGAAGCTGTATTAGTTTTTGAGGTGTATAAAACACCCCTTATAAATTAAATACAGTGACATTATGAATCATAAATATATTTTAGTATTCATTTTATATTATTATTTATTGGGGATTATGATTAAATTTTACCATAGTTGTGAGGGTTTTGTGTTACAATGTCATTATTTATGAGGATTTCTTGTGTTTTTTCTTCAGATGATAGAATCTCATGATCCATCTCTCAATAAATTCGTCAATTTTTTATAAATCGTTTAATTAATTACAATTCATACATTCTTATATTTTTAATAAAATTATCTAATCAAGAGTTTCATGTAATGATTATAAAAAATCATTGTTTCCATCTTCTATCATAAAACTATTGTATTTGTAAATAATTTTTAATAAATTAAATTTTTTGATAACATACCGAGAAATATTTTTTAATAAAATTTTACCCATTCATATATTTTAAAAAAAAATTATAAAATTAATTTTCTGGTCATTTTCAATAATAGATTATTATGGATAATATTTAAACTTCTAGTGGAATATTTTATTTGATTTACTCATAAATTTACGAAATTTCCCACTTTAATGATAATTATTTTATTTTAATATTACTTTATATGTTTTGAAGGTTATTTTCAATATAAAATATTTCAACATTATTTCACGAATTTATTATATTAGTAATTTTATTTTCAAATAATGAGGATTTAACTTGTGAAAAATTTCAAATTATATATAAGTATTTATTAATAGGTTTCTTGTATTAATTAAAATGGAATGATTTTTGAAACCGTATCATGTTTTAGAAATATATATTCAATATAGAAAAGACATTATCTGAAAAAATTGATCCAAATAAACATTCAAAAAAATTTCCTATCTAAGATGACATTCTTTTTGTAAATAAAGATATGCTAAACATATGATCCAACGATACCTACATTATTCAATCTCTGATAGGGATATATTTATGATGACTAAATGATTATAAATCCCATTTCTTTTCAATGTGTTATTTTAGGATTAAATTTTTCATTGAAACCAATTATTTTCAAGGGTTTTTATTAGATTAATGTTTCATAAAGCCCATTTCTTTTCATAGGTCTGATATGATGAACTTATTTATAATATTGTAGAATCCATAATTATGATATTCGTCATGTAATTGTTGGTATTTTATACCCTTAAAATTCAGTTAGTAATATATTATATCTGAATTGATATAACGGAAAGAAATAATGTCTTAAACAAATTCAATAAGTGTCTCTATCTACTATGATTATTGTGCGTGTGAATCATGACTAAAATCATGGTTTAGAATGTGAAAAAAATACACTATGATATTTTTAGATGTGATCTATGAATAATATTATTTCAAGGGAATTGAACTAAATCCACAAATATAGTCCTAGATTTGAATCCTTAACTATTAAATAAATTATTTTCAATGCTTATGTTTATGACATAATTTCTAGTCTTAAAAAATGTTATGCGTTTTTGAATCATGTTCATTTATTTACATATAATTCATTCATTATGAAATACCAATATTTATGAAATTAATAAGGTTCTTGTTATTTGATATTTAGACTATTGTTTTCATATGTTACTCTCATTCTATCATCCTTATAAGATCACATTATGTTTACACGATTGCAGTGTTTACCATTACATTGTATCAGAGATAATTATTTCTTATTTATATTTTCAAAATGTTATGATGATATGTATTTTATCTGATATATCTATGAAGGGGACATGTATGAGGAACTATAGGGGAGATAATTTAGAGCACTTATACACTAGTTTTTTATGATTCCATGTTTCTAAAAGAATTATACCATTACCATTCTTAGACATGTGTTTGTGAAATGTAATAAATATTAACCTAAAGATATATAATATATAGGTATTAAAATATTAGGTTGTAATATATATACAGATAATCCAATAATTTAGTTATTTAATTAATGGTAATGATGAAAATTATGTGGCTCTATAATTTTTATTTAATTTAGTATAAAGTTACTTTGTAAGTTGAACTACTAATGTAATAGAGTTTGGAAACAATGTTAAAGTAACTCCAAGAATATTCCATTCATATAATTGTAATGATGGAAATTAGATGGCATATAAGGGTAATCCTAAATTTATGTATGGTTATGTCTACCAACTATAATGATGTGTCAGGATATGGTGATTTTCATGAAATCATTTCTAATGAAAATAGATATTTACATACATTACTTAGATTAATTATTAGTTGTAAAAAAGAAAGATCATTCACAATGATAATGATCCTTCATAAAAATAAAATTCAATCCATACCCAAAATAACAATAAAAAAATATGAAATTAACATTCATGAATAAATGGGATAATATATAGATTTTAATTATGTTTAGAATACAAAAATATAAAATATTTGTAGTCATTTTGAAGGTCATGGTGAGTTTTCAGTCCAAAAAATAGAATTAGTAAAGTTCAATGTCACAGGAAAATTAATTGTTTTACATGAAACAAGGAATACATGGAGGAAATTTTAATATAATGGCTTGTTTTCATTGATATGAGATTTCATTAATGATTCATTATAAAGGAAAAAACTATGTCATCATGAAAATTTATTAATAATTAAATGTTTTGGATATTGGTGATGATGAAAATGAAAAACAACGGTATCACATGAGAAATGTTTGAATCCAAAAATCCATGGAAATATAAATGATAATACATATTGGTTAATTTTTTGAGTTTTGAATGATATTTAAAATAGAATATTTACCTCATTTTAAAATATAATATTTGGAGTTTAGAAACTATGTTTGATTGTTACAAATAACCATTTCAAAAATAATTTATATATAGTATTCATTATATTATGTATATATAAATAGTTTCATGGCTAAAAAGGAATAGTGGAAATTATTTAATACTCACAAAAATATAGTTTGAGATAATTCTAAGATCTTGATACAAATATTTATTGTGGAGAGAGACAGTGTTCAATATTATGAGCCATTCCAGGATGTGGAAGTCTATTGTTCAAATATTATCAATTGGATGAGAAGAAAAAAATCATTCAAGGAACTGAATTGTTGATAATGGAATGTGTGTACATCCTAAATATGTCCTAATTTTCTGGGAATTAGTGAATTTTATATGGGAAGACCTTCTCATACCTATTCTAATAGAGGGGGACATGAATTAATTGGTAAAGAGTACATAAAAATTATATTTCCAGTATTTCATTGTTGTTTATTTATTTTTGATTTTTTTTATTATCATCATGTGGAATATAGATATTTATAGAGCATAGTAGACTATGTTTTTTAGATGATTGTTGATGATAATGGTTGAATTCAAGATTAAGGGGATAAAAAATCGTTATAAGAAGTTGGGTATTGTAATTACACCCAGTAAATAGATTTTCATACTCTATGTATTAATTATATACATAGTGCATGGTTATGAGAAATTGTTTTTTGAATCCATTATCATAAAACACTAAATAATTTTAATTAAAAATTTGAATTGATAAAAATAAATTGTTGATTCATTCCCCCCAAACTCTTAGATGTCCAACAGTCCTAATCACCACAATTGTTATTAGATAAAACTTATATTCCCTCAGAAATAATAATTGTTTTAAATATATTTTTTAATAGCTATAATGTAGTTTAAATTATATGATTTATTTGCGATTTTTTTGATGGATAAACAAGAAGATACTCATAGAAGAAAAAATTAAGTTATTTTTCATGAAATAGATTAAAATGAGAGAAAATATTTAATGAAGTTGAGTAGGAAATCAAAAGTACACAGTGGAAGCTACACTAATTAGGGTAACCATGATGTTACTATTAAAAATTAATTTGATTATAATTTTTTTAAAATCATTTTCATTTTCGGGTGTTGACATATCACATAGAGTTAATTATTAAAAAATTAAACAACATGTACAAAATAATCTAAAAAAGTGGTCATGTGATTATTTGATCTATTAAATCAAATAAATAATGAAAAACCACATATTTATGGTTTTATTTAAAAATTATAGTATATATTTGTTAATAAATTTTTATAGTGGATTACTCTATAAGTCCATATGTAATCTAAGGAGAAACCAACATAACATTTCAATATTAAATTTTCTAATTAAGAAAAAAAAATTAAAGTTATGAATATGAGAAATTTCATTTGAAATTTATTATTGAGTATGCTTTATATGAAAATGTTCTATAGAACAAAACCTCAATAAATAAAAAAATGCACAGTTGGTTGATTAATAAAAAAAATATTTGATAATTCCTTACATGATTTAATAAAAATGCTTGATGAAAAAATCTATAATATATATGTGGATATGGAATAAAGACTACGATTAGTTGATGACATGAATAACTAAAAGAATAAAATATTCCTTCCACATGGAGTAGGACTGATAAATATAGAATCTTTACAAGATAGAAATTGGTTAAAAATTGTGTTGAATTATTATTCCACACAAATTTCCATTTACTTCCACAATTACATGAATTATAATTTGTTTAAAATAATTGTCGGAATTTATTACCTAATCAAAAAAACAAAAATTCAATCATATAAAAATATGTTATTACTACTACATATGTTTTTCTCTATAATGAAAATATTTAATAAAGAACTATATTAATCGGGATGACTATATACCTTGAGAAATCAATCATTATGTTATTATTGGTAAGAAGAGTGTGTATATAATCCATTTCCACAAAGGATATAAATAATATATAAGACTTGGAAAATTTTAATCTATTATGTTTAGATATTATGTAATTCCTAGAAATAATTAAAAATTTATAGTTAATATTCAGGGTCATATTAAGTTTGAGGAATAATAAATGGAATGTTGGAATAACAATTAAATAAATGAAAATCATATAGGAAAAAAACATGTAATAAGTGATTTTACGGGAAAATAATCTAGAGAAAATAATAATGAAGTTGAATGAAAATGATGGTGAGTATCCCTTGAAAAGTGTAGGATGAAGTGGAAAACCAATAGGGTAGTGGAATGAGTTTCTAAATAAAATTTATATTTAACCAATAAAAAAAATAAAATCCAAAAATGAAAATTATACTTAGTAAAATGGTACTATATGTAAATAAATTTTAATTATTTTGAGTATCCTATATAACATTTGACCAAAACTCTCCAAGAATAATAAATGAATTATTACATGTTGATATTACTCTACTTATACTAAACATTAGATGTGTCACATGTTTGGTCTATCTATCAATGTAAATTTTCATTAAATATATTTCATAATAAGATTTAAAAATAGTGAAAACAAAACAGTATAACATAGAGGAATAAAAATATAAGAGGTTCGGTCTCAATGCGAGACTTAATCCTCCCTAATTTGAAATCACCTAATTCAAAAAATAGTATATTATAAAATAAACATGATCTAAAACAAGGATTTTTTTACGTAAATCTATATGTAGATATTCAGAGATATAGAACCTCTTCCATAGTAATCATAGGATATAAATGATTAAACTAAATACTAGAGAGTGTCAGAGTAATTTCCAAACTATAAATAATTTTTTTAACAATAATTTTTTTTTATTAAAAGACCAAATAAATTTATAGGAAAAGTAGAGTAAGATAAGTAATAAAAAATTCAATATAAATAATGAATTTCAGTATTTTAGTAAATGATTATTCGCATATAAATATCAATTATTTTTGTGTGACAATTTACAGAGATTTGAGGAAATACTATTACTCTCATTGAAGATGGGGTGAAAACATAGTCATAATAGATAAAACTGAAGCACTTATTATTTTATTATTCTCTTAAAAAAAATATACGTACACACAACTTTTTTATTGAATATCTCTACCATATATTCTATAGTATTCAATAAAACCAAGTGATTTATTTAGAATAAATTGTTGACAACCCATGAATAGAAATCAACACACAATGCATGAAAATTGGGGCAGTTAAATTTATATACGTATTATTCAATTCAACATCTAAATTTATTTCCACAATATAATTATTAAATATAATTAAAACATTATATGTTGCCTATTCTAGTGTTCCTCATCACCATTCATTGTAACTTCAACACAATATTATATATTAAATCAGATATCTTGAAAATGATCTATGGTCAACCACCTTCATATTACAATATATCATGTGAACTTATGATCGATCACATTGAATTTTTTTGAATTATTCCCATTTTCACTTCAAATTGTCATGTGGTCACACATCTCTTTTATTGAATTCCAAAGTGTTATATAGTATCCTTCCTTCATTATGATGTGAATTAGAATATTATCGACTATTTTTTAGGTTATTTCTAAAATACATGGTGATGTTTTAGTATATATATGCTCAATTCTATATGTATTTTCATTTATAAGGTTTATCGTGTGGTTGATCATTGATTTAGTGAGAAAATATCAATGATTGAGGACATAGTAATGTATTTGATGCTCATATTGTGTGGTCGATCCATTATCTATGTGGTTAGTCCACATTCCCTTCAATTGGACTAATTTTCATATAGTCAATCCACATCCACTGTTGTCCTTCCACATTCCTTTCAGTCGTTATTGTAAATTGTAAATTTTCCACAAAAAACACATTATTTATTTTCAATCTTACAAATCATTATAGTAAATTATGGACATTATAAAAAATGTTTATTTTCCAAAAATTGAGTTAACATTCATAAAACATAGAGTGGAAATGAAACCATATAAATATGATTTCTTGTTAATGAAATAATGAATTTATGGACTAATCCAACAATAACTTCTTTTTAAAGAGCACAAATCATGGGAATGTAAATAATTAAATAATTATGAAACAAAGGAATGATAACAATATATAGTAACATGAATTTGGATAAAACATATAAAAATTCTATTTTTGATAATATTCCATATTTCACACCACCTATTATGGCTATATTAAATAATTCACTATGTGAGATAGAGTAAAAATAAAATAAAATAATATTGTGAAAATGGAGAGACAAAAAATAGTGTGAAATGATATTTAATAATTTTAAAAAATAAACTGTGGCCCTAATAGAATAAAAAATTTGATTTTAAATCCCAAGGGTATAGAAGGGTATATTCTACAAAGCGGTCTATCGTTACACCAAAAATTAATGGGGAAGGTGTGGGATGAAATAATATACTACCCCGATGACTTTTGAAACTACTAGTTTTGACTAATATACGGTTTTAGAATAGGTAATAAAAAGTGGCAATGTGGGAGCTGAAATATGTTAGATAGATGTTGGAGTGGAAGATGTTATATAATCTAAGGATTATGCTACTATAAAATCTTTTTAAGGAGATGGAGATATTCTAGGAATATTTTTAGTTGGAGGTTCCATAATAGTTGAATTTGAAATTTAAGTAAATAGCCCTAAGATAGGGGTAAAATTGGTTATATCCAAATATCCATATTCTATAATCTAAATTAATTCATCCTTTTATTATAAAAATTGGTTGAATTAAGGTTTTATAAATAACATATTCTCTATAATAGTTTGGAATGATGTAGTCTGTGATAGAATTTTACGGTCTCCTTCTAATGAAAAAATTGACTATTGACATAAGACATGGTGATATTTTATCTTTGATAGTGGATGATAGTTCCCTTGATTACACAATTTCCATTATAAACCATGACTAATTAATCTCTAATAATTCGAGACAACATATTACCATATATAATGACATCTTTTTCAATAAATCGATATCTCCTTCCAATTATGATTAATATTCTAAATTTCATCATTGATTAATCTAAAAATTAACTTCCTCGATAGATAATGGGGTAGGAGGATTTTAGAAAATGGTAGAGGGCCTAGAATCGCATAAAATATCAGAGAGGTACATTCTATTCATTTTAGCTGGTATGTCCATCATCTGATCTTAATGATCTCTTATACGACCTCCTAAATCTTCCATTTCAGGTACAAAACTCATAATCTCTTGATTTATATGATCTTTCATTAAAAACCGGTTAATCTATATATGTGAAATTACACACTAATTAATTATGAATAATCTTCATCTCTTTATTAATTATATTCCCAATTAATCCAAAAATATACTTCTTTTCTAACTATTATAATAACATTCTAATTCACTAGGAATGTTTTTTTAGTGATAACTAAAGGTTGAGAAAAAGTTTCATCATGTTGTTAGGGAGAAGGAACTGATTCCAGATATAAATTAACAACCTATGAAGAGGCAAGTAATATTTAATGAACTATTGTGTGATGTTCCTCTTGAATGTTCTTCTATAGGATTGAAAATAATATTAGGTCTCTTAAAATTTTTATGGATGTATCTAATATTAAAATGAATATTATGTATCCAAAACATCTATTCATGATGTAGAATGATAAAAATTTAATAATTCAAAAATATTTTTTTTAATAACAATCCTCGAAGTAATGGATTATCCAATAGTCTAAGTAGATCATCATATGACTATAATATGATATTATTTTATAGAACTAATGAAGAATATGTTCTTGTCATAGTATGATCGATTAGACTTAAGGAAAGAAGAATTGTGTCACCATCTAGATGTATTGTATATCCATAAACTTCAACACTATCATCCTTATCACCATCACATTTTTCAACATCATGAGAAGAAGATAGATAGATCTATTTGACATAAACGGTCATCTAGTGGCGAGTCATATTTTAGAGTTGTGTAATCAAAATTGGATGTCCCCCAATCTCAACCATTAGATTCATATGACCAATTGTATTAGCTTCCTTGTGACTCTCTAAATCATTGAAAACATGTCTAAATAATAAGTTATAGGGAGTTTCATCCCCCATTGTTGTTACTCATTTATTAAATGTTTATCCTCAAAATTGATTTCATATACCTTTGAATCTTATAGAACATGAGATTCACTAATTATTTTTTCATAAGATAGTCTTCATTAATTTTAAATTTCATCTATATATTTAATTATTATTTTTATTTAATGTGTAATTTGAATAAAAAATATGACCTAGATCCAATAATTAATAATTATATCTGTTAGTCTTGTCAAGAAATTCACTAGACTGAACAATACAGAATCATTTCCTTCATAAGTTATCAACATCACCTATCGATTATTCAAATTGATTAAGATATATGTGAAGTGGTTTGGTAGAAATTGACACCACTCGAAGATTTTATCATCTCTACAATGTTAGTAATTAGCCTTTTATATTATATCAAAATCAAAATTATGAGGAGGTATAAAATAGTGTAGAAATTTGGATAAGGTTTACATAGCTCATCTTTGTTCCCCATCGTAAATCAATGAAAATATATTTGAATATAGTTTACCATAAGGATTAAAATATCAATGTGCATTATTGTGAATATATTACCATTGTGAAGGTATATTGTTTATTGAATAAATAGAAAATGTATTCTAAAATATGTTTTTTACTCATTATATCATAGAATCCTAGGGGTTTTATCACCGGTCATCTATTCTAATGCATTTTCTATCTTATAATATATATAGATCAAAGGATACATGGAATGAATGATCCCATAGGGACCTATTCCGTAACAACATAATAATTCCTCCTATAGCCTAAGGGATATCTAATAGTTCCAAGTTGTAATTTAATTGTCATAAGAGGCCATAGCCTGGAAACTGTGCACATGAACGCATCTCCAGAACTATACAATGTTAAAATGTAAATGAACTGAATAACCATGAATGAATATATCTAAATCCTATAACTAGAGTACTAAATGAAGTAAAGGAATGAAAACTAGGACAAATATAAGCCCACCACAATGATTCTAAAACACTATTCTATCCAGAAACTAATTACTGGGACTACTATCCAAATTCTATAGGAACACACCTATGTCTATCTGGTCTCACTATGAACCATCTACTACTAGTATATTTATGATTTTTTAATGGTCGATCATCTGCACAAGACATGAATGGTTCGAGAAAATATGGACTAGTGGTGTGTATAAAAATATTTATTTGGACATCTAGAAACTAGAAAAAAACATAAAATAAAGGAAATACACATAGATATGCACTAGTATATGTCTATAACACATGTAACAAAGAATATCACAAAATACTCCACAATGATAAAAAGTATTACAAGTAATGTAACAACCACATTATACTATCCTCATACTTCCGTTTGACGAGTCCACATATCACTCTTCTAGTAGAACACACCCCTATATCTAATAATGATTATGATTTCTATCTGATAGGTAATGATCGTCACTTCTCACCAGTAGATGTACAAGATGAATGTTTGAATAGATATGAAAAAAATGAGGATCTCCCCAAATCCCATGGGGTATACCAACTCCTGAAATATGATTATCATTCAATAGAGAGGATCACCATCCATGTATTATTGGTCATGATGATACCAAGAACTCTACATAGTGAATGAAAATGAACAGTGGATCTCACTGTAGTCTTTATAGAGGTTTTGGAACGAATATATCTGTGATTTCTGGAAGAAGGGGTCTTAGTCCGATGTGAAAGATATGATTATATACAAACCCATAGGAAAAATTTTAACGGGAACAAACACTAAATTTTTCTCCCATGATATAGAGGATTTGGGATCCAAGCCATGTCTATGAATGTATATGACATTTAGAAGGGTTACACATGGTGTCCCCTGACCCCATGTCCTACTCATGTAAAAAACATTTGTTTCTTTTTGTGATCATGTAGATGTACATGGTGTGTCATATGCCCATATAATATATACATTCTATTCTACACAAAATTTCTTATATACTTTTTTAGGCCATTTCCATTTAAGGAAGTACACAGTGTGCTCTATCTCATGTTTTCCAACCCTTGTCTGTGTACCCGCCATGGTATATGCCATATATCAAAGTAGATACCACACACTATGTCATAATATCACACACTGGGTGATACTTATGTATCTTCAGAATCCCTAGAGGCCACATGGGGGACCACATAGAATGTGGATCTAGGTTACACGATAAATACATAGGTTTTTCTATTAATCATGATTGGGTTATTCGTGTCCTATTCATTCCTTAGGATGTTGATCTAGAATTAGTTTCCCCACAATTTCCTATATAGTGTTTCATCAAGTCATTAAATTATTGATTAACAAATTTTAGAATTCATTCCACTTGGAAAATGGGATATATTGACATTCCTCATTGTACACTCAAGAATAAAATTTTTTGGTATCTACATCTATTGATCCAATTATTTTACCATGTTTTAACCTATATCATGTAATTTCATTCCTGGATATATGATTTTGTATTTCTATGATATGAAACGGTTGTGAAATGATAGATTCCATCGATAAACATCGACCCATTGTTCAAACAAATAACACATGTGGTGAATGGGAAATCAGGGGAGAGAAGAAAAATAATAAAAAAGAGGAATGTTCCTTAGTGGATATTCATGTTGAAATCAGTTCGTTTTAATTAGAATAATAATAATAAAAATTAACAATCAATAGAATTATCCATATAAAATCCATATAATAAAACCCATTTCTCAATTATGCATGATCCACAAATCAATTTGATCATCGATAAATTCGTGTTTATCATAGGAATTAGGATTAGGGAATAAATAAAAAGAATTCCTTACACTGATTCAAATCGATCACTGATGAAGAACAGTGCGGCATCATGATCATTATCGAGATCCATAGTATCTGTTGTTCATTGATCATTTGTCCATGACCTGGTTGCCATTTTTTATAAATAGATTCTCCAAATCACTATCCATATCCTCTCTAACACTTCATAGTTTATGTAGATAGACCAAGAAATAATACATAATAGTTTATTTAATGATTCTCCAATCACCGCATTAATGAATAGAATTAACATAATTTATTTGACTATTTTATTCAATTCTGCACCTATGATGAATTTCACAAAAATGAAATGCTCCAACAAATGTTATGTCCTGCCTAGTGAAAACCTATTTTCAAAACTCAATGGATCCATAAAATTTCAAACACATGAAACTATTTATATGCTATTCTACTTTTCAAGGAAATAGTTCAAACAGTATATTTAATATATTTAAAAAATTTATTTCGGGAACAGTGGCCAATGTAATCAAATGCCTTCTTAACTCAAGGACTTAAAAATAATCAATACAAAATAAAAAAATATACAATGTGAGTCATTAAATTCTCCCCATATTGGGGATTTACAAACTCAAAAATCGAAACAAGGTCTACACAATGATATGTTAGTATTAAACCTAAATATGATCCCCCTCTACTATTTTCTATCATGAAGATTCTCATGATTCCACTAATCATGCACTAAAGGAGTCACTCTACCATAAAGGGTCATCTTCTATAAATCCTTGATCTATAATATGTATTTATAAAAGGATATTACATCATCTATGACTAGGTCTCCCAAGATGATAATGTGTGATCGGTCATGCACATACCTTTTTAGATGGGACACAAGGAAGACGTTGTGTACCTGGTTTAATTGAGGAGGTAGATACATGTGTTATGACACATTTCCAACTATACATATTATCTGGAAAGGGCCAATAAACATCAAGGATATCATTCCACACTCACCAAATCTCTATAACTCAAGTGGTATTTAATCCTATTGGAATATATGTTCAACATCCACAATTGTAGAAGTCATGTTTCATTTATCTTCAATAAACATTTGATGGATATGTGAAATCTTCACCCAATCATGGATGATATTTAACTTCTTGGATATTTTATAATGAAACTCTTGCCCCATGACTACTGACTCTCCTTGGTTAGTTCAATAAATTGTAGAACTACAGGGCCACCAATGCAAAGAATCAAATGGTGAAAAACCAATGGTGGAATTGTATCCGTATTTTTATGAAAATCCCACCAGTGGTTGGTGATCCCCTCTACTATGAAAAAAATTCCATTGTCCAATACCACAACTTGTTCTCTATAACATGAATTATATTCACATCCTGGACATTAATTTGGTGGTGAATCTTTTGTTCTGAATCACAACTGAGTCCCAAATTCCTCAAAAAATTCCTTCTTTAACCAGGATGTGAAGCAAGAATCATGGTCCATGAAGAATTTAAATGTAACTCCATGGATTAATACATTCTCTCATGAGTATAGGGGTCCATATACCTATACTAAAAATGTTCTTAGATGGGTATGAAGGGGCCGACATGGTGAGTTGGCTTATAATCACCCGGATGTAATATTTTACACTGGATGTATGTAGTTATAACATCACAAATTTCATGGATATCTCATACAAATTACAGTCTAAAACATCATGTGTTTGAGCTAAATATAATAAAACCTTTTGGTGAGCCTTAACTTCATGATATTTATGGCATCAAGAGACAAACTATGTCACTCCTTCCAACATCTATTGCAACCATTAATGATGTTGGAGGTCCTGGTACATCATTTTAACATTGTTATATACTTATAAAGGATTCATATGAACCTATATTATAAAATACTTACATAAAATCATCCTTATAACCATGCATCCATGGAAAAAATAAAAATCTCCACAACATTAGAAAATGTATCAGGAGCTTGTCTGGGGGTTATCTAAGTATGTAGGGTCTTATATATGGTATCCCCTAGTTTCCCCTCCTTGACTCACTGTAAAAAAGAAGATCTAAAAACCATTAAAATAGATAAATTTCTCCATCTCTATACCTAAAGAATAATTGAATCAAATACAACAACTTTGAATCGGTGTTCTGAAATTACAAACAAGATCTCTCACTGAGAGAATATAGAAGTATGATCCATTCAAAATAGAATAGAAAATTATTATTTTATAATCCTAGAAAGCTCTATCCATTTCATTTATCTAAATGTATGATCATTTTTACAAAAGATATACTTGAGCCTCTAGTAAGCAGAATAGATAAAAAACTTCTCATTTTTTCTCATAATTAGTGTGAAGTCTAATGCTGTTAAATTATTATCAAGTGTCACGTAGTTTTGTTCATGTCTTAAATTCTCCAAAGGGAATCATTTCTTGCCACTATTTCAGAAGAAAAAAGGTACTACTTCCATATGCGTCAATTAATACTACATTCTAGACACCATCATATAAAAATTTAACAAAAGGAGTGGTCATAAATTTCAAACTCAACTACTAAAAATATAACTGTAACTTCTCTTTCCATGTGAAATTCTTCCCCTTTAATGTTAAAAATTTCAGGGGAGGGGATATTATGGATATACCAATAATGAATCTTCGATAATATCCTTCCATCAAAATAAATCCCCACACTTTTTGAACTCTATTTGGTGGCTCCCAATCTGACACTACCTCAAACCCAGCTTGGGAAACTGCTATTCCATAAGATAAGGTGTCCAAGAAAGTGGACTACCTTCATCATGAACTTACACATTGATATATTTCTATAAATATGGTTTCCTCGTAGTACGTCTAGAATCATCCTAAAGAGTCTCATGTGATCCTACTATGATTCCAAGTACCCATGGATATTATTTCTGAATATTTAAATAAACTAGTCGATGAAATGATAAAATATCAAGTCTATACGTCCCATGATCACCAGTTGGGAATTATTTATTCCAAAATGCATCCCCAAGTGCTCATGGTACCAGTAAAAACATCTAAATATCTTCATCATTATATCCTCATCCCATACATGTAGCAACTTATATCATAACTTGATGTCAAACATCAAGAACCATATATCTCATATTAACTAATCATGTTGGACATTAATCATTGGTAGTGGATAATCTTTATTCACGGTCACTTGGTTCATGTTTTGGTAGTCCACATACAACCTCATCATCTTGTCTTCCTTTTTTAAAAACCATACTGGGATTTTCCACCGTGGAACAATGGGTCTAACAAATCTCTTCCTATGATAGTCCTCCAAATGAACCCTCATCTCACGAAGCTATAATGGATCAATACAATATGCTGGTATGGATATCAACCATATCCTTGGGTGTAGATCAATATAGAAGTCTATATCTCTGTTGTGAGGTACTCCTTGACAATCCTCGATAAAGTCATACTTGTACTCCACAACCACTTTATGAAACTATAAACTCATAACATCTACAACACTAATGGTTAGGACGGACAAATGATAGGTTATAAACTCCATCCTACTTTACATGAATCTATACTTCACTATCTGGATTTCCTTTTCTCTAAATAATGTGAAATTGATTACATCATTTCAGACACACCACATCCAAATCCTAGAATTGTCAAAGTGGACATTAATCATTGATTACCATCCCATGCCTTGGATTATGCCATAAGGATTAATTGATGCTACAATTTGATCCCAATAATATTTCATTCCTTCATGAGTCATGTCAAACCTCCAGAACAAGTGTGTGATTGATGTGACTCATACATTAGGAGTCTATACAGGTAATGCTTGATCCACGGTCTCAACTAGAATATATATGTCTTATACATGGGATGTGAAAAAAAGGAATGAGTAGAACATGTGTGTATCAGTACAATAGTTATAGTATGAAATACATATATCGCACCTGGAATCGTTATTGGATCCTCTAGTTCCTAATCATCAATTGTTGGTAGTTGTCCCTTCTCCTATCATCACACATCATAATCCTGGAATCGACCACCTATGGGTGTCAGTGGTTACATATCAAATTGTCAACCACCTCCTCCTAAACTCTGAGAACCACTTCTATATTTTCCACCTTGTGAACCTCCATACCCCAACCATTGTCTCCACATAAGAAGCCCAACCAAGGTCTTTTTATCGTTTTTTGGTGGGTATGTCAATCACCTTAAGGATGTACCCTACCATAACATGAGTTGAACCACCTATCCCTATGCATATTCATCCCACTATAAGAGCTCTTAACTATATATACATCATCATTGGAAATCCTCATAAAATTTATCACACGTCCATTTCCCGGAAACAGACATCAGATCACTTCTTCCAAGGTCTCTGATCTAGATTTCTTCATACTGGAAGCCACTAGTTGTATCTGCTCGGCAAATAAACTCACTACCACCAAAATTTACACTAGAACCTAATCAAAACTAGTAATTTAGAGAGTAATAATATGTAATAAAATTTCTCCACACAGAACTCGCTCAAAAATCAAAGCCATAAATAATTGGCCACAATCCATCTCCAAAGAATACCTAGAGTGGTTGGTAAACATCAAGGAATACTCATCTACAGTCATTATGCCTAGGTGGAGCTGCATATATTCTTGGATACGTACATCCCACATCATAGTTGGTGATTAATTCTTTCTAAAAATGTACTCAATATCTATAAATTCTAGATTCCTTGAATCATGTCATTGGTTCAATAATCCCTACCATCTCACTTATAATCCATAATGAAGGCTCGCTTACAGGGCTACCATATGATCAACTAGTGTCCTAACTAGATGTAATGATTGAGTCACTACCTCAAGAGAGAGATCATCTGTCTATGTGTCCAGATTAACTCTTAACTCGAGAGTATATATCTCTAAAACTCATGATGTGTGCTCATCCTTCTCACCTCATCCACTAGTACTGATTGTACCACATGATTCTCTAGAGGTGGTGGTATAGATGGTGCAACTCCCAGAAGTAACATATTGGGAATTGGTCTTTGTAACCATGTTTCACTATTAATGGGATCATCTTCTTTATCATGATGCTGAATCGAATATAGAATACACCATAGAGGAATATTGAATGTAAAAATGATTTAAAACAATGAATGAGTATATCTGAAAATCTAAATAATGATGTATGGGAAATTCACCACCTTTTACTATATGATTCATGTTCCATTGTTGTTTTATGAAACCAATGGACTCACCTTCCTTGTCAAAATGTTTTTAATCATACTCTTTGTGTATAAATATTCTAGCTTCTGAACTAGCATTATAGTCCCAGTCCTGAATGTCAATCATAAAACTCATAACACTGATTCCCCAATCCAATCTCACATACTCTTAATCCTAGGGTGGAAATAAATGCTCTGATATCTATCTATCAAAATATGTTGCAAAGGGAACTATTATTGGACTCCCAAAGCCCGTATCTTTTAGGAAAAGGGTTTGAGACTAGCATAGAGTAGGAATATCACTAAAATTAGAGGCCTTAACCTTTGTACCAATACACAATTACAAGTATCTAGGCCTATAAAATTTGGAAATTTAAAAAAACTAAACAACCATTTGTGTATAAAACTGAATCTGAAAACCAAATTATGATAGTAAGTAAGGGATATTATAAATGTCCAAACTGAATCCCAAATCAATGAGTGTGAGACAGAAGTCAAACATGAATGTATGTACTATTTACTACTGATAAAAAATCCTTAGTAACACACCTCTCTAAGTCTGATCCCAAAATGAAAATTATGGTCTTGGTCTCTCTATGAAACTTTAAAAAATTTGAATATCTCCACAAGACATGGCATGTGTGAGAATGTACCATACAGGGGTGAGTATAAAAATACTCAATAGGACACCTAAAAACCACAATACATACAACATATGAAATACAATAATCTCTATATTGGTATATGTCTACATCACATAAAATAAAAATATCAAGTTAAACTCAAAAAAGTCAAATTAAAAAAGTTAAGTAAAAAAAGTAGTATACTAGACTACGATTATGCATCAAATATTATATAAATTAGAAATCTTGGATTAAACACACCTTATCCAGATAACATTGAAGAAATCCATCTAATAGGTAATTCTCATTTGGTACCTCTATTAGATGTACACTGTGAATGTCTCAAGAGACACGATACACAGATGAAGGTCACTCTTAAGAAAATGGGCTATACCAACAACTCAATATGGATTATCCTACTCATGATATGATCATTTCCCATGTAGGTTTGTCACAACGATACAAATAACTCAACCTAGGCCATGAATATGAATAAATGATCTCACTATAGGCCACATGAAGGGATTCTGATGACTCTATTGAAGAAGTCATTCTAAAGGGATCATATTACAAGGTGTATAATATAATCACATTCTAACCCTCATGAAAAATGACAAGGTGAACTCACCGCAAGGAATCATTTCCCATATAAATAGGAAGCAGTCTTGAAACAATGTCCATGAAAGTACACTTTTGTAGAAGGGTTTACACACCCTATCAATTGACCCTGAGTCTTGCCCATGTAAATGAGAAGTGTCTCATTACCATGACTATTTATAAGTATCAAACATGTTAGATGTTACTATACACTACTAGTGTACCAGTACACAGCATGGCCCATATACATTTTCAGGACGTTTCCATGTAATGGAGTACATGATGTTCTCCAACCCATATACAACAACGTCTATATCTGTACCCTCTGAGGTACATGATGAATCTCTGATGATTTACCACAAGCAATGTGACTGGGTCACTAATTATGTGATTAAGTAGTATCACCCAAAACCCTAGCATCCATATAGTGGGGCCACATGGTTGGTGGATCCGGGTTACATGAAATGTACTATGGATTTTTTCAGAAATACATGTCTGGTTAGCCATGTCTACGACATTCCTCCAACCATTGATTCAACAATTTTTTTTCTAAAAAATATTAGATCACACTGCATAGATTAATATCATAATCTATTACTGTGTTTCAGCCCTTCAATCCCCTTATATACATGGATTATACTTTTTTCATCATTATGTTGCCAAGAACCTAATAATCTGGTATCTACATGGCCTGATCCACTACTACTACCACTCTCACACCTCTATCAAGTCATTCTAATCTCAGATCTACAATTTCAGATCATTTCATAATGAAATGGGGTTTCAATGATTAATTTCCATAGTAATCATGTTAAAACATGTGAAATCAAGAATACCCATGATGAACATAAAATCTGTGTTGAAAATAAAAAAATTCAAAAGGTACAAACCTCGATCAATGTTTATGCCAATCTTTGTTAATTTCAATTATATTTAAATTGAATAATCAATAATCCTATATAATTTTCATAACAAAATTCTCATAATAAAATTGGTCATAAAATTACACATGACCAAGGAAGCAATCTGGTAGTCATTTGACTTGTGTTTTTTGTTGGAATGAAGAATATGGGAGAAATCCAAAAATACAATAACCCTACATCGAACCATCTTAATCACCGACGAAGAATGTGTATGCACTATGGTCACTTGAGAGATCCATTGAATGTTTTCTATGTCGATCATTGATCCACGATCAAGTCATCATTCTTTTGGGAGTGATGCTCCTTTTCTCCCTCTGATGGATCTCTAATGTTTCCATGGTTATGAGGCTAACTAAGGAATCATATAAAAATAATCTATTTGTTGAGTCATTCTGATATGAACCCTTATTATTCTATTATTCTCCCATATGTGGAACTTTTAAAGATTTGGCCCAAAGGTACAACAGAACTCACACACGTGCTCCTCGATAGTAGTTATGATTAAATCATATTGATATTTAGATTCAAACAATACATATATGAAAAAAAATTAAGAAACCACAAATTCAAAAGTATATTCTCATAAAAAACCCAACCAATCCCTAAAAGATGAAAACTACTTTACATTGTAATAAATGAATGGTGTCAGACTCATTTACATTGACTTACTTTTCTAGGACATCATCATAGGAATGAAAAATCATAAATTCAATGTCTACTCATTCATTCATTTTATTTCCTGGGATGATTAGATAATTCATGAATATGTAAATCATATAGTTTACTTTTCACAATAATATTCACTGAGTTTCTCATAGTTAAATAGACAAGGTATTGGTGAAGGATTATTTGAAAGATGGTTTGGATTGATTTAAATGTTTTGGCATTGATTCATTTTCTAATTGGATATTTTCAATTGTTGATTCACTTTTAGAAAAGTTATATATGTGGTATAAAATATAAATTTCCATTTTAGTTGAAAACCCATATTCTATATTCTTAAAATTATGTTAAAAATAATAATTTTTGATATAAATGGAACATATGTATATATATATATATATATATACATATATGAAAAAAGTTAAAATATTTTTATTAGTATATCATAATATATTTTAATTTTTTTTAATCATATGTAACTCAGTATTTATATAATTTAATCTCTCATTATTCCTAGGGTTCATCAAAATGTAATCATGCTAATGTTCAATATCATTGAATTCATGAGTGGTATATCCTTTTTGAAAAATATCTCTCAAACATCAATGACTTATATTAATATTTTTCCCCTAAATTGAGAAAAATTATTCTTTGAAATTTGAATAATACTTGAAATTTAAAATTTAATAGTTATATGTCTAAATTGAAAATGATAGTTCTGAAATGTGTTTTTTATGATCAGAATTTGGGTGTTGTAACTACATATACATATATAGTTTTCTTTTTGTATTGGATAATGATGCCGAGTTCTATTTAAAACTAAACCATCAAACAAGAGGCTTTATAAACAAGTGAAATGTCCCTTGGTTATTTTTTTATATAACATACTAACACCATAGTGTGCATCCGAATAGAAAATTCAGTGAAATGCATGTTCTCCAAAATAGAACAATAAAATTTTGTATTATTTTTATGTATTTATAATTTACATTAAAATTAGATTAATTAGATTCCATTGCTGTTTTTAAAAAATATGATCAGGCATGCACACGATAAACATAATATTTGGAGATATATAAGTTATGCAAATTAATCTCCCAATCATATCACTATAGGACTTTTGATCAACTAGTTTACTAATTTCATCATGATCTAGTTTATATGTTGTACTCACTTGAGCATCACTTCGTTTTATGTTATCTAAGAAAAAAATTACAATGCATTTATTTTAATTTATATGTATTAAAATAAATTCCTTTTTATTTTAGATTAATTAAAAATTAATAAACTTTGTCCACCCAGAAAAATCAATTTTAGAAAATATTTTTTGTTGTATTTTACAAAAAAAATTATATATATTTAATAATGAAGTGGTATTTGTGGAATATAATGGGAAATGTGACCATAGTGATTTGACCAATATATAACCATTGGTTAAATATAACCATTGGTTAAATATAACCATTGGTTAGTATGAACATTTGAATATATACACATGATAATAATTTTAACAGTAGAATTAGTGTTTATAAGTATAAATGACAAACGATAATTTACCCATAATGGATATGTGACATCCTCAACCAGTAGATTTATGTCGTACGAAGCCCATTTGTAAGAAAGATATAGGGACGTACCATTACCGTGGTCCTCCCCTGACAAATTCCAAGATATGCTTTAACATGTGAAGGGTGAATTAAATTTCATATGGGACTCGATAATGATAGGGGAAATTACCACTTGGTCGATGTTAGCCAAACTGCCCCATGAATCTATCAACATCACCCACATTATCATTGGGCCATGCGCAAGAGTTATAAGAGGTTATTTATCCCAACATTAGTAACATAAATTTTAATTTTGTTGTATAAATTATATTTTTATTCCCTGAATTCCATTTTATGAATAACTTTACATAACAAAAAAGTGGTTAATTGAGAAGGCATTAAATAAATTTACTTGTCATACCCAAATTAGAAATTTCAGAAATGATGTATATTTTTATTATAAACTAAATAATTATTAATTATTATTATTTTATTGATTTATTTTTAAAAAAATTACTTCAATATAAATATAAACATAATATTTTTTCTCTTTAAATATTTTTAAGTGTCGTAAATTTTATTATGTATTTTCAATCCTCTAATTTTTTAATATATAAGGGTTCTATAGTTAAATGAAAAGGTTATCATATTTATATAATTATTATGATAAAATAAATATACGTATTTATATAAGAACATTCAATTTATGATACGGGGAATTTATAGATATTTTATAAAATATTTAGTTTTCCAATGAAGAGTTGAAATACAGTTTTATGTTTTTGGTTTGGTTAATGACTTCATAATTATTTAGTATTCATGTAATAATTATATAACCACAATAGAAAATACAAAAAAAATATTTATATAAAATATTTATATTTATTTTATTCTATTTACAAACCAATAAGTGATCTTCCAATGTCTAAAATGGAAACATTATCTTTAAAATCATTAATATTAAAAAACATGAATTTTACATTGCAAATAAGAAAATTAATATTTTTTTTCATTCGGTTTTGGTTAAAATAATATAAAATATGACAAAAATTTCAAAATACATCAGTAGATACAATGGAAAACCCCATTTTTTTCATATTCCAAAACTTACATTTCTAAGGTCGATATTTATAAATTACAAAACAATCAATCCACATCTTCTATTAATAACCTAACTGTACTTAACATGCATCCACTCAAAATCAGTACCATGTGAATTTATAATGGTCTTACCACCAATGGAATCTTTCCAAGGATTATTTGAACCTCCATGGTCTCAATCCTCATGATTTTGGAATAACTCTTCAGTGTTGGGGAATTATACTTCTTTTCATTTTGATTCAGGAACCCCTTTTTATTTATATATTATAAATAGTATGGTTAATCAATTATATTTCCCTTTTGATAATACCCATACTTAAAAATTATGTATCATTAATGGGATACCCTTGTACCCTCTCACTTTACCCTTTTTCAAACTCATAATTAATACATGTTGTGCAGTTGAATTTACATATAAATATTTTCCTTTTATCCTCAATAAATATTATTTTATTCTTTTTTTGAATAACCATGCCCCTTTCTTAACCAAGTGTATTCACCTATATGTAAATTTTATTTACAATATTTTTGTATTAACATAATTAAAACCCAAATTCTACTTATGTGGGATGAAAATTATATTACAACCAGAGCATTAAGAACTTTTGAAACATTGTGATTTCAATATAAACTCATTTATTTTATTCTCCATGGGTTATTTATGGAATGATTTATTATAATCTAGGAGGACAACATGAAATTAATAAATATTAAGGTATTAACCTAATTTCTCTCAAATTTATTGTGAATGAAATTTAATATCAAGATATTTCATTTCTTTATAATACTTTGGTGAATAACCATTACAATTTTTATTTATGACACCTTAGTGATTATACATGGGGATGTGCTTATAAATGAATAAATTAAATTTTCTATCCTCATTTCCATATTAAGACTCATATTTTTATTATTATTTTATAAATATCTTTCAATTTCTCATGCCACAATGATATTCCTCATGTTATTATTGATATTCTTCAAGTAAATATGTAAATTGTTTCCGTTATTGGGCTTAAAGCTGGCCCCATTAATTTAATTTACGTCCCCATGATATGATATGTAGTAAATGTACTTAGTTATAACCCATTAAGACTCTATTTAATAGGATTAGAATATTGTTATATGTTTTCATGTATTATGTTCCAGATTTCTAGGATACTAAACATTAAAAGATATGTTGTTTTGTACCATACAATGAATATTTAATGTGGTAAAATATAGTTATGCCTTATATAGTTTCTACAAAAATAAAATTTTTCCATTAATTACATATCAATTTCATGGGTTTTATAGTTTCTCTCATGGGGTCGTAGATATGGTGACCCATATACTAGTAATCAATCTCCTTGAATCAATAAAACTCCTAATCCAACTACAGAGGAATCACACTATAGAGAATAAAAAAATCCTAGATTTCAAAAATCAACACTAGAGTTATATTCAACCAAATATTCATCCAATGGAAAGCATTGTGACACTCATTATTCTTCTAGACATTATCGATTTCATTGCTATCATAGTCATGAGTGCTAATAAATGAATGAATTCCATGATAAAATTGGGATAAATCTCCAAAAAACAATAAAATCTTTAGATATCAAGTGTATTGTAATGAAATTTTGAAGACATAACTACATATTTTTTTATTGGTATAGTAATATTCCAATCTAAAATACCACATAACCCAAAAAACAACCTCCTAAATCCCAAAGTGACACTTTTACATCAATGAATAATGTCGATCTTCTCATAGAATATCCATTACTACATTATGGTGTATATAATTATAATCAAGGGTTGGTGAGTAAATGATTATATCATTAAGGTTCACCATGTTGAATGAGTCAAGATATTGGTTAACGATCTTATTCAGTAGAACCTTGCACATTGATAAATAATTTATTAGTCGAAAGAACATTAACAATACTCATACAACCTTATATAAAACCCAAAAAATTTAGAATCGCATTGATTTGAATCTAATATATTACATGAATAAAATATTATATACAACCCAAGAAATATATGTAAATATATGTAATTTCTTCGATAGTTTCTGACACACACAACAGAAAGTGTATATGAGCTGTAATATAATATATAATTATAATCTACCCGTTAAATGGAAGTGTATGAATAGTAATAACTATATTTTGAAAATTATATGGTTTAGTCAAGTATAAAATAAAATATATTTTTTTATTTTTATTATAAATAAAATATGAATAATTTTTATGAAAATGTAATGTTATCTATAAACCGAATACTTTTAAAAAGGAAACTTTATTTCCCTTTACCCACATACATTATAAATAAGTCTCACAACATTTATATAATTCTTTTTCAAAAATTATTTGCATTTTTCAAATCAAAATATTATAATTTTGATATTGTGATTTTTTATAAATTTATGAAATTATTTGTTTTCGAAGAGTAGTGAAAATTCATTTTTTAATTGAAAATTACATTTTAATTTATAGAACATAAAAGTAAAATTTTGAATTAAAATTATTCTAAAATTTTAATTATTATGATAATATTATAAAAAATACATTATACGTTATTTAAATAGAATAATTTTTTATTTTTCACATTAAATGTTTTTATAATTTTGAGAATATTCTCTTTGGAAACCCGCTTTTTCATCATGAAAATGGGTTTAATATTAAATTAATTTTCCCAATCATGTGAATTATTTTTCAAATAATAAATTTCATATTTTTAATAATAATAATTAAATTTATATTATATGGTAAACTTATGAATTGTTCATAATGAATATTAAAAATTGTAATAATTAATTATAATGGTTTATACTAAAATGGGTTTATATGGGTTAAACTAAAATTTTATTGTTTAAAATGACATATAAACACATCCCATTACAATTTAATGGATATATTATCACATTATTCCATCCATGGATTGTGAATGAGAGATTTTGGTTAATTTTGGTTTGTAAAAATCATTTGAATAATTTTTTTATTAAAATTACATTTGTGTATCATAGCCCACTTATTAAAGGAAACTATCTCTATACTCTGGTTCATATGCGCAATATCTTAGTAAAGGCTGATACACATCCAAATATCATCATTAATTCCATCCCCAAATCGCATGTTCGTTTTCTTAATCTGAATACCAATCTACGATGGATTTTTTTATGAACCAAAATCAGTTGTTCGATGAATTAATAATTCTGAGAAAGATGGATTTTCCTTTAAATTTATCATATAAAACCTCAAATATTATCTAACTATTATAAAAATATATAAACAATATATCATATATAAAAAAATATCATTATTCGAAATTAATAATCTATATCCATATACTATTCCATTAAAACTGAACAAAACTAGTAACCATGTCTACGGAGGACTACCACCCCAAAACATAATGTATTTTTTATGCATAACCACCTCTCACAACATGATAAAAAGTTGGTTTTAGAAATTTTATACGATATTTAAAAATTAAGATATTTATGAGATTAATATAACAAATATTCCTTTTTTCCATCCAATCTGTTGGAAAATAATATCATTTGTGTTTATGTGTTAACTACTAACTCCACATAGCAATGTGAATTTTGGACAGTATTATTTCGAAATGGTTGGTAATAAGGATATATTTCAAGATTATACGTGAAATATTTTATATAATTATTTATCTTGCATGTCAAGCATTATAATTTTTTTTTCAAACTATTAAAAAAATCGATACAGCATTCATACAAACGTACAATATACCATCTCTATGAATGTTGTCACACATTTTACCATAAATAACATTATGTACCACTGAAGATAGTTATATAATGATTTTATATAATAATTATATCATGGATAATATTTTTTAAGTGATGTATCCTTGGTCAATATAGAATGAATGAAACTAAAAAATCAAAACAGAAATGAAAAATAGAAAAAATATCACCAGAAAATAGTGATATTTAAAAATAATTATAAACAAACAAATCACAAATTAAAATATATAAACAATATATCGTGTGGAATATAAAAATTGAGAACTAGATTTGGAAAACAAGAATTAGAGAATGTGACCATATGACTGACATTGAGGATAATTATTAGTATATTATAACTTGAAATTTCTTTAGTCAAGTATATATTATGTGGATTTTTGTGTCACACATCACTTTCTTGATTCTAAAAGTAGAAGTTGTTTTGGAATAGTTATACATTGGTGTTAGAACTATGAAAATGGTGCACTCGGATTTGACTTGATCATCACCATGTGCACAAATATAGAATCCATTGTGAAACTAGTTTGATACTCTATTTGTATATGCATGTAATTATTCATATTTTATTTAAAAAACCATATTTTATGATTTTCAAATATTTATACGTTTTTTAGTCATTAATAAAGAAGACTTTTTTATGATCTTGTGATTATATATGTAGAAATTTAACAATTCAATTTTATTATTTCCTTTGTATTGGGATTATAAATATTTATCCATATTTGTTAGATCTAATATTTTTTATATCTTTTTTTTAAATAGAACCTGTTATAATTAATAAGAACCATAAATATGAACATACTCAATGTAGTTATTTCCATCTGTGTAGTAATAATGAATATACAAATGGAAATGTAGATTGAACTAATCAAATTAAAACAATATTGGTGATAAATACAAATGTTTTTAGTAATAAACATTCTTATAGGGATTATCCTATTTATCCACCATGAAATGTAACAATTATATTCATTATCATTCATTAAGAAGTAATATTATTTAATGAGACTAAAAACCAATTTCTAAATGAGAATTGGATAATTTCTTTAAGTAATATATTTTTCTCTTAGGAAATAAATTAAATGGTGATTGTTTTCATGGTTTTTTATCATATGTAATGGGATACAGTTCCATGGTGGACATTGAATCAATATATTATGAAATATGTGCATATACTATCAATGAAGCATAAGGATTTGTAGGAAAAATACTAGGAAAAGTATTTTCCTTATATTAATTGAGAGGATATCGATATCATATTTCTGAGAGAAATGATGAAGCATGTTGAAATTTTTTCAATGTATGATGCAATATTTAATGTTTTACCATAGAGTGTTGTAGAATTCGTAAATAATCAAAAGATAATATTTCACCATTTATTTGTTGGTATTAACTTATTAAATTGAAGGAAAATGCACTCCCAAACATTCTCATCATACGAGGACATAGAATCATGTTCTATCAGGAAAGACATTGAATTATAGAAGTCATAGGGATTCAAAGAAAACTAAGTGAATAAAAGGAAAAAATAGAGAAAATTTATGAATGGATGATGAAAAATATTTATTTTCTCACATGTGATAATTTGGAAACGAAAGACTATGATTCTTGTATAATGGGAATGGTATTTTTATTCAAGTGTACAGAGATAGGCCATCATGAACATCAATTCATGGTTAATAAATAAACCTCTAACATTCTAAGTTCAAAATTTAATGATATATGTATCTATTCAAATAAAATTCCCCTGGAGTAAAGGTAATAACCCTATATAATTATACGTTATCATAGTCAATAATTTTCAATTAACAAAACCAAATTACAATGATTAATGTGCTGTTGTTTTTCAATTCATGAATTATATTTTATACGTATTTTAGAAATGATATTATTGTTATAAGAATCCTCAAATATATAAGGATTATGTTAATTTTGGAAGTATATATGGAATCATGTATGATTAATATAATGGTATTCTATATCATTATTATTTTTTGATTTTATGGTTGATTAAAAATTAATTTTCCAAAACACCACTTTCAATTTATTATGATCAGAGATTATCTATATTAATAATATTTTGGGTTAATTTTATGATATATCTCTAATTAGTTTAGTATATTTTCTTAAAAAAATTCATGAATAATTACTGTACATTTTAGGGGAATAAGAATAAAGGTATTTATAACCATTATAGTTTATATGATCTCTAATAGTAAGCCAATAATAGTCAATATTTTTTATTTTATTTCATGGAAACAAATATGTTTTACAAGAACCCCATATGATTAAAAAGTTATTTAATGATGCATTTTACTTTTTATAACAGTCTTCATATTTTTTAAAAAATTATATTAATTATATTAAAATGGTTCAAAAAATAAAAACACACATTTTAGGTGAAAAAATGTTGCATATTTCATGGATGTATGGATTGAAACCAAAACCGATGGAAGGAATGGATATAGATCATGCCACTTTTCAATGTGATTTTACAGTTCATATGAATTTTTTCTCACATAAATTATATTTTTGATAATTACTTATTGAATGGAATAAGATGTACTTTGGGTGTTACCGTTGAGGTTTATAGGATAATTTATTATATTGGATAACTCTTGATAACCATTTCATATTTGGTATATTTTTAGAGACATATTGAATGATTTTTCACTATTTTATGGATCTTTTCATCTACTAAATGTTATTTTTAGTGATTAAAATGATGTTGAAATTGATCTATTAACAATAAAAGGATCAAATTTCAAAAATATATATGTCTGTGTGTGTGGGTGTGTTTTTTTGTATCATGATAAAAAATTAATCCTAAAACTATAGAAACGGGATCCAGAAATGAAATTTTAATCTTCATAAATTTATTTCCATAAACAATTTAAGGTTTTCTTGTCTATCATTCTCTTTATTGTGATTAATGATCATAATCAATCACTAAAACTATTTATGTTTTTCCACCATTCCAAATTTTCACTATATAATTTCTTTTGTTACATGGATACCTAGCAATGTGATATTTTATATGACCATCCAACTTCCCTTTCTATTTTATTAAGATAATTTTTAACCCTTTTTATGATTTATTTTTCAATAAATTTTAGACCTAATATGACTAAAATAGAATAGTGTGGGTGAAATTGTCTAAAGATGGAAAGAATGGAAAAAACCAATATATTAAAAGAATAGCATTTGTTTTTATATCATATATGAAATATGACACCTATCATAAGTTACCTTTGAAATATATTTCACAAAATTTAATTTCTTAAAAAACTTTTGAGACTCACAACAATGATTCATTGTGAAATATAATACATTATACTGTTATATCATAGCCTTTACATTTTTGAAAATGGCCAAGAAATACTAAATTTTAAAAATTATTTTCTAAAAAAATAAAATAACAAATTAAATGGGTATTTATTGATCATAAATTAATTGATAATCATTTAAAACAAAAGGATGTGTATTTCAAAAAATACTATTTTTTTGAAAGGTTGTACTTTTTCTCTTTGTGCACATCCATTATAAATTAATTTTTACAATTTTTTATAATAAATATTTCCATTAATAAATTATTTTTGATATAATCATGTCAAGATTATAATAAATTTATTTTTTATAACTTTATGAAAAGATTATTTGTTCGATGAGTAGTTAAATATACTAGTTCTATTGAAAATTACTCATTCATTTAAAAACGTTTAGAGAATAGTTTTTGGTAAATTTTATATTTAATTTAATTGTAGTTAAAATATATTATAATCCCAATTATTTAAATAATTTTAATAAAGTTAATTAAATTTATTGATATAAAAATATTTTATACTAATGAATATTTAATCATTGGAATGTTTTTTTTTGCAAAATTTAAAGGGTTTATTTCAAAATAAATTTATATATAAGGGAATATAATTTGAAATAAATGGTTTTAATATTTTGAATCATTAAAATTCATAATTTATATTAAATTAAACAATTTAATTTCCTGAATATATAAAACAATAAACATTAATTTCAACTGTTAATGTTGAAGTGGGTATAACATGTGGTTAAACTAAAATGTCAAGGAATAAAATTAAGAAAAAACATTTAAAATCCGGATTTTTATGGCCATAATTTGACAATATCTCATTCATTATTTTATAAATATCCATTATTTATCATTTTTAAATGCAAAAACTGTGGGTATCATTTTTTATTTCAAGTCTTCCAAGTGCATCTTATCCTCCACTTAGAAAAGGTGACACCATATCCCTAACCCTTCAAGAACCAAAATATTTATTTCAACCAATACTAATAAATATATCTTTCTAAAATTCAAACCCATATCCTAGAGTCCTTTGTTTGATCATAATGATAATACAAGAAGTATGTAGGTCTTAAACTATAGATTTTGTCTGAAAAAGAGGGAATGTTCCTAACCATGTGTTTTCATTTTACTTCTTATAACACCATTAAATATTTTCCAACTACTCAAAAATTAAATAAAGTAGAATATAATATTTTTTTTAAATGTAAATTTAATAACCTATACCCTTATCCAATTACATAAAATGAGATATGAAACCATACATCGTGTGTGTGGAAGATAACCACCTCACAAACTGATGTAACTTGTTTTCCATTATAATCAATAAAGGATTTATATAATGATGAATTTGACATATTTTTGTTGCGTTTATGAGATTAATATAAGCATGTAATTATAATATCATAAAAACCTTCCTACCTTCCAATTCATTAGAAAATAATGACATCACACATGCATACATGTGGACTACTACATCCATGTAGGTAAGAGAAATGTTTCATTTTATCCTAAATTATATTGATAGGATGATATATTTATTGAATATATATGAAATAATTGATATAATAATGTTTATTTAAATAGAATAATAATTTACCTTTTTATATTGAATTAGTTTGAAAAATAAAATTGAGCATTCTCATGTACGTATGACATACCATCTCCATGAACGGTGTGACTCTTTTTTCAATCTAAAAATTATATGGAATAATATATATACAAAAATAATTTTTATATATGATATTTATATCATGTATTAAATTATTTTATAATATTTATGATTGATTAATCTATATTTCAGGACACTATAAAACCAAAAAAATACAAGAAAAATAGAATGATTATAATCCGAAATAGTTATTTTAACCAAATAAATTATTAATAAATTGTACAATAAACTGTTATTAAATAATATATGGTATTAAATATTGTATTGTTTTTGTAATAACTATATCATAAATGTATTATAATATAAAAATTTGTACATTCTCATACTATGGAAATTATACATGAGTTAAGGGGTTCCATCTCACTTATACATTCATAAGACATATACTTTATTCACCACTACATTCTATAATATGGGTTGTATATTAAAAAATTTATATTATATATCAAAAATATCCTTATATTAATAAATTTTAATTTATATATTTTTGTTATATATTTCATGGTTTTTAGGATTTTATTGTTACAAAAGTGGAAATGGATTATTCCCAATATCATCAATATTTAGGTTATTGAATTTTTTAATATCCCATGGAGGTATATTTGGTATATATATCACCAACCCAATATATTTCATCATCCTCCTGTAATTATTTTTCTTTTCATGTGTTTTTATCATTTTCCTCTACTCGGTACTTAATATTATTGACAACTATTATTTAATAAATCTTATTTTATTTCTATCTTTGGGGGGAAATAGATATTCTACCTTATCTATTTTTTATAATTAGATAACAAAAATTTTATTTTAACAGTCTGAAAATGATTTATACACCACATTTATAACAAATATTTTAATTTTTTCAAAGGTATATAATTTTAATTTTCTTGTAATTTTCTTTACGTGGAACTGTTTCATTTTTTACAATTCTAGGAAATGAATTTTTCTAACATATATGGAATGAACATAATTAACATATATATTAATTTTTATGCTATATTTATATTTTTATATGTTTATTTCGAATGAAAATATTTTCTAAATATATTTTTCATTTTTAGAAGTTTAAATCATTTATCAATGTGAAAAATATTTTTCCTCAATAATTTTTTTAATTCCAATTTCTGGTATTTTTATACAGTAACGAAAACAACCATTATTTGACCATATGATATATTAGGGATATGATGTAATGATACCATGGTTGTAATTTATATAGAGGGTTAATGATATGTATTGTAAAGAAAATTACCCCATTAGAGAGGTGCTGGGGTCTGCTTTATTACATTGTCATCAGATATAAGTAATCACATCCTGATAGAATGAATTGTTTTGTGGTCATGGTAAATTAGATATATAATACTGTTTGAATTACATCATAATACACAAATAACAACATAATATTTTTTTAATTATATCATTATTCATTATATAATAACATTTGATATCATTCATTGTAGATTTATAATATTCTTGGAAAATAAATATAAATAATTTTGAGATCAGATTCTAAATAATAGTTATTAATAAATCTAAATCTATCATGAATCTAAAAACACAATAAATATAGAAAGGTAAATAAATAAATCTATATTACTAAAATTTATTTAACTGTCATGAATAGATAAGGGTTAGTCATTATGAAAAGTTAATTGTTTAAACAAATTTTATTTTTCATCAATAACATGACTATCCAGATAATAATACCAATAATCAAAATGGAAATGTAAAAACTAGAACACACATTCAATTTAAATAACATTAATATAATAAATATATAAATATTAATCAATATGAAATGGTAAATAAATTAATAACATTCCATTTAATCAATAAACTGATAATGAAATTCATACAAAGATAATATCATTGAAAAATTCTCTTGGGTAATAATAATAAAATTTTTAATGGAGGAAAGTATTAATTAATGGATTTCATGATCTTAGGAATCATGATACCTCTACCATCAGGAAATTTTACCTGATGGTGTAAAACTACAAATAGATTCCCATTTACTTATAGATTAATTATATTCCTCTTGATTCTATAGATTCATTAGGGTGATGTATAATTTTTTGATACACCTATCTCTGCATTTCCAAAGCATTCCTCAAAAATTAAATAATTGATTTAATTCATGTACAGTGTGCCTTATCCTAAAATAAAATTTCTTGGTAATAGATAAGGATTTATCAATTTTACCTGTATAAATGAAATACTTTTAATGTATAACACCATATATAAAAATCATATATTATCTAAGAAATAAATCAATAAATATATATATTATATATAATGGAGATATTTAGTCAAAATTTGATTTCCAATGTTCAAATGAAAGTGCGTATTTAAATGGAATGTTATTTACTACCATATAGAATCATGTAATTAAATTATAATACATTCATTGGTAAAAATGATAAAAAACATCAATATAATGATTAATGATGATATATATACAACATATTCCTTATAGAGTATAAATAAAATAAAGTGATGTTGCTATTGATAAATAAAAATACAAAGAAATACTATTAATAAAATCAACAGTAAAATATCCTTTTTAATTTGAATATATTATTTTTAAATAAAATTCCACAATATATATTTAAAATATTTTTATTTTAATATATAATAGTAAATTTATAATTTATGAACACATTGAGTGGTCATGATATTTGTAAATTACACACGTGCTATATACCTTACAAAATTACTCAACTTGTCAAAGATGAGTAGTCTAGAAGAAAACAAGAAGATTTATTAATAATCAATTTAAAAAATTTGTGGAAAAAAATTTCTCTAATAAATAATTTGGATAAATTAAAAAAATGGAAACTATCTTATAAAAAATGGTTTTGGATGAAAATTAATTTTCAATTAAATTGAAAAAATATTTTTCGGATTTCATAAAAATATTTCCTCCATCATATTAGATACCATATTGTGAAAAAAGGTACTATTAAATGAATATTTCAAGAAATAATAGCGGAGGATAATACTAAAGGGGATTATTAGACATTGACCAAACAAATTTTTTAATTATAAATTCAAGCATAAACAATCCCAATTAAAAAAATATTTCGAAATAATCACTCACAATGGTTGTAATGAAACTGTGAGAATTAATCAATGAATTTATTATGTGTATTAAATATAAATACACATAAATAATTTTAAATAAAATTTAATAGAGTAAAATTTAGTAACAAAAATATTCATATATTATTTAATACATCAATGAAGTTATATAACCCTATGAATGGAAATTTAGTTTTGAAAATTGTTACCAAATGTTAATATTCAACTAAAATACCCAAGGATAAAATAATTAAAATTGAATCATAAAATAAAATTATTTATTATTTATTCTGGATATTACATTTAAAATTGTTATTATATACAATATATAAAATAAATTTGTTATATAACATTTAAATATATCTCAATGAAGGGAAATTTGAGATGTTGTCCCTTAACTCAAACATCATTTTGGTTAAACATTATATAAAATCTTGTATAATGATTTTAAAAATGTTAATAATATGTAAAAACCATATTAATTTTTATAATATCATATATAAATCTTTAATAACATCTTATAAACCATTTTTTATAATAATTCATTATTACAATGGATTCAAGTGATAATGCCATGTTTTTTCATTCATGTTTTAACAAAAAACCTATGGTTTATAAGAATGTTATGTAAATATATTATATTATAAATTTTATTAATGATGTAAATATAATTCTATTCATAATATAAAATTGTATAATCTTTATTTAAATTTTAATATAGGGAATAGATCACCTTACATCATAGAGACAATATGTTATTCATAAACACAAGTGACGCTATCATTTCATTAACGGATGAAAGGGTATGAAAATATGTTATATATTAATTTTCATTAATAATTATCATTTAATATCTATATATATATCATACAATCATTAATCTTATTCTTTTTACACCCCCACAGAAATCATAAGTGAAAAGTGAATTTTATCGCATCTTGAGGTTGTTGTCTATCGTGCATATGATTATAATTATCATATTTTAAACAGATTAGAATGTAATATGTAATATGTGATATTATAAATATTAAATTATTGTAATATAAAAAATATAATATTCAAGTGAAAAATATATCATTATATCCATCCTTGAATAGTGTTGATGGAAAACAGATTACATTAGTTAGTGAGGTTGCTGTCCACCATAGACACAATGAATGGTTCAATTTTCTATTTGATTCATTGGGATATTGATATGGGAAGTTAAATTATGAAAATAACATTTCAATATATTTATGAAAATAATAATATTATGTAAACATGGTTTAATGAGATTTTATATACATGGAAGAATAAAAATAATAATAAAATAAATTTTAATATCATTACCTCTTCTTTGGAAAACATGTTTATGGATTCACCAAAATCCTTCATAGTTTAGTGTAACACTACGAAAATATAAAACAAATTACTTTAAAATAAATTTAGTTCCATAATTTTTTTAATTCATGAATCGTAGTTGTAAAATCTCTCCCCTTCCCATTGGATTGAGTGGGCGGTGTAATGATATTGGGCCTTAAGAGACATCCCCATAGCCCCAAAGGCTGGAAATAAATGATTAAAGGATTTAATATACAAGGGGTATGATTTACCATTTATGAATTAAAAACACATAATAAACTAGAGATAACAAAAAACACCACTATTTGATTCATGATATCAATGATGTAAAACTGAACATTTAATTTATCAAAATCAAACTAAAACCAATTGCCAACGTGAAAGACTATATAGTCATAATAAATTACAAACTAGAAAAGCTCAATGACTCCATATACAAGTCCATGATCCAAACAGGATCTATATAAGAAAAATGATACTTGAAATAATTTTAAAATAACCCAACTATCATGATGAAATTTTATAGATGCGTGATGCTTTACCTAATCACAGGTCTCCATAAACAACATCTGAGAAATCACCATGGTTACAAAGTAGGGAAGAATAATAAAATGTAGTATGTTTTCCAAAAATGACATCCCTACTGACACCGAGATTATATAACAATTTATCACATTTATGTAAATATATTCATATAAAATCTTTCCATAAATATTTTATATCAATATATAAACAAGTACTAAATAAATTATTTTCTCAAGGTAACCGCAAATTCCATGGAAAGTAACCAAACAGTGATATAAAACCATATCAAAAGTTCTATTTAGGAATAACCAATTATATTTAGAAATAAATATATTCAACCATTTATGCATCCTAGAAAACACTAAACTAATGAGTGGTGAGTCATCCCTTCACAAAGCCATAACATAGTAAACCACCTTGAATATAGAACTTCAAACCAATATTTTTCCAACATTTAGTGGTGCACCCATTCACCCTTATCCATCCAAATTCATACTAATTGACTCCACACAACCATTCTGAACCATTCCCAACTAATCTGTTCCCAAAAACATGTCAATGGAATCAAAATCGAAATGAAAACCATTTTTCAAAGGCTCATAACGAAAAGATATTTTAAATCATCATTTAAAAATCATGTTACCTTTATCAAAATCCAACGAAACAAAAAAAATTCAAATTCTCAAATCCCATCACTCAAGAGGGTATTCATAAAAAAATTACATAAAGGGAAAAAATAAATTATACAAAATACCATGATTGGAAATCAATACTTCATATTAAAAATATATGTTTTAGGAGTTAAGCCACCTACATCACGAATTTAATGGAAATAAGAAACGTTTTGAAAAACACAAAAATATACGGTTAAAAATCCATAAACCACCATAGATATCATATATATCATAAAACTATACAAATTTATGCATATTTGGCTTTAAAATCCATATATCTATCCACAATAGATGATTATGTATGTAACTGAAAGAGATAGTGAAGTAGATCTAACAATAAGAAAGTAAATCATAGGAAGACTGTAAGAATGTAGCTTCAAATATTCAAGAAAAGCATTTTGGTATCCTATGGATTGATGGTAGAATCATTCATGTCCATTTGGGAAGAGAAAATATTGAGTTTTGTCCACATACGAAGAAAAATAATGGGGTTAGAGACCAAAACATATAAGATCAATAGTTTTAGGAGCTAATATTTCTCCTTAGTGGACTCACTATTTGGGAAAACTATGTGCCTTTCCTTTTTTCATTGTATCATTGTGCATGTTTTTCTATAGGGTTTCATGGTTTACCAAAACCATGCAACAATAGTGACCTATATAAAATTCCCAAAAATATTCCAAAAGTTCTTCAAAATCTTCCAAACATTACCCAAATACATTACATTCATAAAAAGCATAATGAAAGGGTTACTTATAGGAAAACATGTGTGCCACATTCGACCCAAGGTTAGTCTTTCCATACAATGAAATTAAAAAACCCACAAGATACTGAATGTGTTATGGCCATTTACCTTTCATTTCATTCTCTTGTTCCCATGTATCCTCTTGAATTTGATCGTGTTTCTAGAAAACCTCTATTGTTATGATGCTTTTATAATGGCAGACGTTCACTTACCTATCAACAACCCACATAAGTATATATATGAACAATGAAAACATCTATAGTTCCACATTATACCATCTAATCACATGGTCAGGATCATGTTGATACATCATTAACGATGAAAAACGAAACAGATTACACACTGTATTGAACCATAGTGGGAATGAAAAGAGATATTACAACTCATAAACCTATTCTAGTATCATAGAAGGGCGTATGTATCATAGATATATCATTCCATGCATCCCAAATTGATTCCATTTAAACCATGGAGTGATCCTCAACAACACATGATCACTCACCACAAAAAACAATGGTTTTCAACGATGATCCACATATGATTTCCGAAGTCTCTGATCAATATCCATCCTCTTACCAGTCAACCTAATCTTCTTAATGGATTCATGGACATTTATCTATCCAATTACTAATGTATCACATATTTCACCCCCAAAAAAGTATAGAACAAATGTCACAACCATTAAATATATCAAAATGATCCATTTTTATTTTGGCCTAAAAACAAGAATTATATGAATATTCCTTTGAGGACACATGATCTTCCCATAATCCACAACAATTGATTACACAAGACTACAACATGTCTTCTAATGTATGTATTTTCCATCATATTTCACATCAATTGGAGGATTATACTCTATAAATATAGTCAGCTCTGACCCAAGGGAAATCTTTAAGGATTTTGATAAATAATATGTAATCTTAGTATTTCTATCTGAAACTATTGAAACTGGTCAACCATTTCATTTTACCAATTATAATATATAGATTTCTGACCACTACTCCATTTTATGAGTTCCATGAATAGGATGAATATGAGCCAACTCAGTAAGCTGATCCACTATCACCCATATTGCTTCATCCATCTGAACTATTCATGGGAGATCTATTAAAAACAACATTGCTATTTACTACAACATCTAAATAAGAATAGTTAATGACTGAAACATATCATCTGGTCACTGTAGTTCTAACATGTCATGATGACATTTTTTATATCTCTATACAAACTCAAATGCCTTACTTTTCAAGGACACCCAAGAAAATATTTCTTTATAAACAGGATACGCTTTCTATATTCTATAATGAATATCCAATATAAAATGGTGGTATGAATTAATAAGTTGTTCTTTATTATCTGAAGGTGAAACCATGTGATTTATAAACCAAAACTTTGAAATCTCATCCAACTTTCATCCCTCAATAGTCCACACACCATTGAGTTTTGAACTCATCTCAATAAATTATAAATCAAAAGACTACGCATTTTAACACACCTCTACCTAATCAAGAACAACTAAAACTAGAATGAAATCCACAACTTCATCTCGGTATTCAGATTCTATGTTCATGTATACTAAGACTGAATTCCACGACCACTCATCTGAGGACAATTTTCCCAAATCAGCATACTTATTTATAATTATTTCATCAGAAACCGATTTTCCCTTAATCAATGTGTACATAATTTCAAAGTAAAAAATTTGGGGATACATCATCCATGTTTTTTGTCTATGGTTCAAGTCCTATTGTGAGAAAATTTGATTCATGCTCTTATGATCCCAAAACACTATAAATTCCTCACCAAAGAGATTGTGATGCCATGTTTTCAAAACATGGACTAAAGTAACTAACTCCAAATTGTTTGTTGGGTAGTTCATATAATGAAATCAAAAATAACATGTTCCATAATCTAAAAAGTGGTCTTATTTCTTGAGGACACATCCCAACCATGAAAATGATGAATCCCAATACAACACATAACCTTCTCTTGATTCTAGAAAATCATTTTTGTGGTGATGTAAGGAGTACATTATTCATTCAATATATATTTCACATTCCTCAATCCGTTGGAATATGAAAATCATTCTTGTAAATGATTCCATAGGGGTTAGTGGTAATGAATAATCTTGCAAAAACCATCGATAATAAAAATCCAATCCAATATAACTATATATCTCAAATATTTTCATTAGTTGTTTCCATGATATTAGAACATTGATCTTTTATGGATCTTTAAAAAAATTGTTTTAAAATTTTACATGGTCAGTAAAACACTGCTCTGTAACACCCCAGGTAAATAAAGAATATGACATTTTCATATTTATCCATATTTGTGAATAAAATATTGATATGACTTTAAAGGGGACTCTATTCTCGATGGCGTACCCAACACGCAACAACGAGTTTCTTGGAAATCTTACGTTGTACTCTAATGATAAAATAATATTATTTTAAATGGTAGTTAACATGTAGCCATTGTAATGGAGGGAATGGATAGAAATAACTAAAATAAGATTATATATGTTTTTAAATGTTTTTATATTTATACAATAAAAGATAAAGGCTTAAAATACGGAAAGAATTCAATTTTAGGCGTATATGCCCTAGTTTTCCCTAAAGGTTCACTTGTCGCCTTATGATGGAGAACCGTCATTAAATATAGTTTTGATCACTCTTATACATTATTTTGGACCAAATAAAACTCTTATTAAGAATCAGGGCATCAAATTTTACTTTGTGTAATTTTTTGGTATTTTTCCGATAAAGTTCATTTTTTAATGAAAAGTGTAAAATGTTGTGTTTTAATTCAAAACCTCTTTTTAATATAATTTATTTATATGATTAGATAATATTTTTAATTGGTTTTAAAGTGAAATTAGAAAATATTTTTACCATTAAATCCAATAGTGGTCGTTGGAATTAATTTCACCTTGAAATCGGACTTAAACTAGTGTCAATCTTTTGATAATTATTGTTTCATAAAAACATGCTATTTGTCATGACAGCGGGAATTAATTATTAAATTAATTAATGTGACTTATATGTTTTCAATTTTGTGAAACGGACATCATTTTTGAATTCATAATATCAAATATATCTTAGGGTGAATTTTTGGGATTATTCTAAAAAACATCCATTTTTAATGAATAGTGAAACCACTAAGTGATACTTATAAAAACTGATTTTTCTGTTTAAATGGAATTTTTCCATCTTTGTGTTTTGAATTTCAAAAATATTACATAAATGGTTGTCATTAATAAGTAAAATGTGGTTCAATGGGATAAAAATAATTTTTTGGTGAATAGTAACTTATTAAGCTTTTAATCGCGATTAGTGGTAATTAGTGTAGTTTAAGGTAAAAATGATATTATAGGAATGTGAAAACACCATGAACCTTGTCCTACACCTATTGGGTGAGTCATGGCCGACCAAGAAAATCCATGGGTCAACTTGGGGACCCCATGGAGCCACATTAGTTGGAAAATGACAATAATATATTTTTATTTAATGTTAAAATTAAATTGACACAAACATGAGTTTTTTTACTAAAACAATTTTTAAGTGGGGTTATACAAGTCATAGTTTTGATTATAAATATTCATTGGAAAGATAAAAAAGATTTCCTACATCATAGTATTTTTTTAATAATTTTTAGACATTAAATAAATTAAATTATTTATGACATAATAATAATGCAGCGATGACATCATTATTTGACGATTTAAATAAAATGGAAAGATAATGTAAAATATATGAACTACACATGTAAAAAACTTATTGGATGAGTGTATTTCGAAGCCTTATCACCTTATCCACGAATTATATCAATGTGGGACCTTTTGAAACCGAAACACATTTTCAAATAAAGTAACATTTCTTTACTTTCCAAAAGTGCCCCTCCTCTCCTCTTATAAAAGTCCCCCACCTCTACCTCATTTAACACACTCCTCAAGCCTTTGTCTCGGCCAACCCCTGCCCATTTACTCTCTCCACATACCTCTCCTCATCCTAGAGGACTCCCTTTGGGCAGAATCCTTTCAAAGGAAGCCTCTAAGCTCAAATCAAAAGGAGTTACACTTTTAAAGATAATTCATTCTCTCATGTTCATTTGTTTTATTTTGCTTCTCCAACCCCCTAAACTCTTTTTATTTACTTCTTTTGTAACAACACCAGTATCATAAATATACTAGGATGTTTTTATAATATTTATTCTAGCTACACTCTCACACAACTACATCAAATGGTTAATGAACATACGGTTTCCGTGGATGGTGAAATTCTGCCTCCAGAAACGATGATTATTCAATACTCATTTAACACCTTCAAAGGTGGCCATTATGATGTCACTATTTTTATATATGATATATAATATGTTTATGTTTTATTTATGCTTCTGTATTTTTCATTTTTTGTCTTACCTTTATGGCTTCCATTATGGGTATACGCGATATCTTCATTTAAGGAAGTGCGGACTACCGCCCCCTCAAAGTGATTTGATTCGTTAAATACCATATGTGGGATGTATAAAGGATGGAAATATGATATTATATATTATATTATACAGGAATTATAATATACCTTTATATAATTATTATTCCATTCTATAAAATACGAAATAGAAATGAAAGTAGCGTTCATGCGTACGTACGGCTTACCGTCTCCGTGAACAGTGCATTTCATTTCTTACCTCTAAATGATTATGTAATGTTATAAATGCATGAATGTGCTGGATATATATGACATATATGAAATCTACATAATGAATACAATTCTGGATATAATAAACATTTGGCCACACGAACAACATGTAATTGTAAGAAGTCCACTTTCGACTTAAGAACCAAATATCGGCAAAACAAATATTATTAACTTAAATGATTACATAATGTTTATGACATGGTAATAAGTGTTATAAAAGTAATAATGAACTTGAAAAAGGTTATTAAGGAATTCGAAATTAACTCAAGTTTATTATTCAGGATATTAAAGAACGATCGAGTCAAGTCGGACCCGAGGTAAGGCATCCTAAAACTATCTTTCTTTTTAAGTACACTCTTTTATGTCATTTATTTTAAGCTCAGCTTTCTTATGATTGGGATGTTCTTTTATATTAAATTTACTGTAATTTTTATTTTCATGTGATGAGATACCCTATTCTCTCTCATCAATCCATTTTGGAAGTTTTGAGTGGCGCCGTTAGGCTGCCGAACTTTCGTAAGAGATCTAACCTCTCTCTTTCTTTTTAAGTACTCTCCTTTATGTCACTTCTTATAAACTCCTCCTAGCAATGTTGGGGGATTTTATTTTATATTAAACTTGATGTAAATTCTATTTTAATATGATGGGATACTCTATTTGATCTCATCAATCCATATTCGGAAGTTTTATGTGGCGCCGTTAGGCTGCCGAGTTTTCGTCAGGGATTTTTCATCTCACTTTTATTCCCGTGAGATTTATGATACATTTGCCACAAATTCCATTTAGTGGTGTATGTACTTCCCATTATTCTACTCTTTGTGTAATATACTTTCGTTTATGAGTATTTACATCAATGACCTATTGTCTTTCTTTCATGGGGTGTATGTTTTGAAAGATACCCAAGTCGGTAAGGGAACCTTTCACCCTCCTCTTTTTTAAAAGACTTCTTTTACTGGGTCTTTTAATTTACATATTTTTATGTTGGGATATGTTCTCATACATCCTTATTGATGTAAATTTTATGTCCAAGTGATGAGATACACTTTTTATCTCTCGTCAACTCATTTTGATGTGATGTCGTTAGGCTGTCAAGGGAACTTTTTAACCCAATTTCGATTTCTTTGGGTTCAACGTGTAGTCATTGAATATGTCATCCATTGAATATGTGTGAATGAACTTTTATTGTTTTACACTTAATGTCCAATTATATTGGGTGAATATATATTTTTCACACATATTTTTTATATTTATTTGTCCTTAATTTAAGGATACCTTCTTTATAAGGGATTTCATCACATTTGACATTTCTATTGACGATTCATTGTTGTTATGCACCAATTCACTCTTATATGGTGTATATACTGTCCTTTGGAGTATTATATCATGAATCCTTTTATTCTCATGATATTATAAAGTTATGACTAAATGTTATTCCTCGATTGTTGTATTCAAGTGTCTCTAATTTTGGTAAAACCCCTTTAACCAAAATATTGTTTCAAATGTTTTAATTATTTGTTCTTATTAATATACATGTTTTCAAAATGGTTTTAAGGATTTATTTATATGGACATTAATGGTTTAAAATGTTAAAAGCTTCAAGGTGTTATGGCACTCTTTGATTCAAAAATCTCTTTATTAAATGTTTTAAAAAGGTTTTGGAAATGGTTTCTTTTTGAATGGATTCATTATTTCAATATCCTAAAATGTGATATTGTGATTGAAATGTGGAAATGTTATGTTTCCTTTATTCATGTTTATGTGATACGATTATGTTATGGTTCTTGGGCATTGTTATGAAGAACGGGTGGTTCCGTGATAAACTAAGGGCGGGTGAGCCCGATATAGCTCTCCAATGCATTGGGTAACGCGAAGGAGTGAAACGTTAAGGTTTCTCCGAAGAGATTTAGGGAATATACTGTGATGGGTATTCCAAACGTAACCAAGAGGGTTACTCCCTACGTAAGAATGTTATTAATGCCTCAAGTTACCTTTATGTCTTATGTTTTCTATGATTTATTCATGGTTTGATGAGGTATGTTAAAATGCCTATGTTTTATGGGTAAAGTATGATTTAATTCTTATGTATATATGAACTCATGTTTCCTTTCCATATTTTTATAACCCTTACTGAGCTTTTTATGCTCATCCCAAGTTTTTGAAATGTTTTTCACAGGTCAAGGGAAAGGTACATGATGTGATGATAGTGTCAAGGATGTGTCAAGAAAGAATCCGTGTTATATTTTAAATATGTTTCTGTTGATGGGAAGAATGAATACTGTCTATTATGTAACCACTTTGTTTAAATGTGGAATGTAATGCAAGTTTCATGATATAATTCTCTAAAACTCTAACCCTGAAAATATCCCCATTGTGTAATCTTGTAATAACTCAAGATTAAGTAAGGTTTAAGGCTGGGGCCTTATAGTTGGTATCAAAGGCCGGTTTAGATAACTTTAGAGGTTAGGGTATTCTTTAAGCATAATTGACAATTACCATAATGGTTAGGATTTCAGAAAGAGTCTTAGTTTTAGATAAAGTGAATGAGTAAGTATATCTTATTTTCTATCTTACTCATTAGTACATGATGGTTTTTTTGATATACTCACACTGACCTTTTTGGTTTTAGTAAATGGCTGGATCTAGCAGGCACCAAAGTAACAGTGGATGTGAAGGAAACTGTGACAGTTTTTTGAGCAAGCAACTGAATGATATGGGAGCTTCAATTAGAACTCTTTTGATTATCCTCAACCAACTATCTGGAGTCATGATTTACCACCTAAACCTTGGGGATTTCTCTAAGGAATCATATATGCAAGAAACAAATCCCTACGGAAGTAGAGGTAATAATCATAAAGGTAAGTGTGTTCAAAAACCGATGTTTCAAAGATGTGGAAAGAAACACCTAGGAAAATGTTTCAAAGGGACAGAAATATGCTATAGATGTGGAAATGAAGGTCATAAAGCAAGAACCTGCCATGGAAAAAGGAAGCATCCAGTTGACTCGAGGAAAGGGAAAGAAGTTCTTTCTAAGGGATCAATTGAATGTTTTAAATGTGGTGTGCATGGTCATTATGAAAACACATGTCCTATGAAGAAGTTTCCTGAATGGGGTCACCAAGAGCGTACCAATATTCGTTTACCAATACCTAATGCCATTCCGATTGTGGGTGAAGAAACTGACAATGACCAATCAAAGGTATGTACTATTTCATGATTATTGTTTTACTATTTTGGAATCTTAGGATATGATTCATGATTTTGTTTGTAGGAAAGAGGTATTTCGGAATAAGTTGGAAAGGAATGGATAATGGATCATGAAGGATGTTTAATGAGTAAGATGTCAACATATAAGGGCTTCAAGAGTTATGGTGAAATTCTTAAGAGTATTAAGTCTCTTTTGATGATGGGGTTACATTAAAAGACTTTTTATATTATGTGTAACCCTGATGTTTAATATAGGCAAATTTTATTCAAGTAATAGTTATCTTTTCTTTGTGGACATAGTTATAAAGAACCATTTGGGTTTATATGATCCTTACTTTTGAGGTAATTATGGGTTATTATATGATATGCTGGAAAATGAAAAGCATGAGATAAACTTGAGGTTAAAATATGTTATGATCATTTTTGATGATTTTATCTCTTTTGGGGAATGTTTTAAGAATTATATAGTTCTGGAAAAAGGACAACACGCAGACCGTGTGACAACCCATCGCGTCGGACAAAGCTGCGGGAATCGAACCCACAACCAAAGTGCGACTAGTATTTATCGCCTACCACTGGACTACGTGAAGTCCCTGATTAGATTGATTGATTATTTTTAGTTATATGATTTTATGAATTAAGAGTAAGTTTATTTTGGGTTATTTATGAAAATGATTAACCTATCATAGAGGATATGTGATTAGGTTAATTACTTTTCAATACGAGACTTTAGGAGAAACTGATGTTGTTTGGAGATAAATGTTATGATTTAACTTGGAAGACTATGTGACTAAATCCTTCAAATATTTGGGTTTCAATCTTAGTTTGGTTTACTTTGAAGAATTTTATGGAAAAATTGATTATAGAATGGTCCTCGTTGAACTTTGGGTTTTGTTGGACAAATTTTGGAGGTTAAGAATAGATTTTCTTTTTATAAAGGGTTATCCTTTTCTGGATTATCTGATCTTGTACTAACCTTTTGGTTTTGGTTTTGGTTAAAGCCTAAAGAAATGGGAAGTATATAGTTCTATTTTGTGGATTAGGTGATTCTCTAGAAGTTGATTATAGTACTCTTAGTGAGAACAAGTCTCCCTAAATACTCGTATTTTGGAAAGAATATGAGTTTGATTAAGGAATCTAGTAAAAGTTGAAAGTCAACATGATAAGTGATTATTTTTCCTTATGAATAAATTCCTCAATAAAAAGTAACTTAAAACAAAAATGTTGTCTATTAACTTTTCCTACTGGGGAACCCAATACCGTTTAACCCATCACAAGTTTGTGATTTTCTCATTGTTAACTTTCTCCTAAACATGTTTTCTATCACTCTCCATCAGAACATGACCCTATGTTTTCTCCTCCGTGTCCATGTTTTCCTACATGGAGTCCTAGTATGGGTTAACTCGGGTGACCTTTGTACTTATTTTCCTTTATTTTAAAGTGGTTGTTTTACCGACTCATGTTCTGATGTGGGACTTTCCAGGATGTTTCCAAGCGCAATTTTAGAATTGCGAGGACGCAATTCCCAAAAGGGGGAAGGATGTAACACCCCAGTTAAATAAATAATATGACATTTTCATATTTATCCATATTTGTGAATAAAATATTGATATGAATTTAAAGGGGACTCTATGCTCGATGGCGTACCCAACACACAACAACGAGTTTCTTGGGAATCTTACGTTGCACTCTAATGATAAAATAATATTATTTTAAATGGAAGTTAACATGTAGCCGTTGTAATGGAGGGAATGGATAGAAATAACTAAAATATGGTTATATATGTTTTTAAATGTTTTTACATTTATACAATAAATGATAAAGGCCTAAAATACGGAAAGAATTCAATTTTAGGCGTATATGCCCTAGTTTTCCCTAAAGGTTCACTTGTCGCCTTATGATGGAGAACCGTCATTAAATATAGTTTTGATCACTCTTATACATTATTTTGGACCAAATAAAACTCTTATTAAGAATCAGAACATCAAATTTTACTATGTGTAATTTTTTGGTATTTTTCCGATAAAGTTCATTTTTTAATGAATAGTGTAAAATGTTGTGTTTTAATTCAAAACCTCTTTTTAATCTAATTTATTTATATGATTAGATAATATTTTGAATTGGTTTTAAAGTGAAATTAGTAAATATTTTTACCATTAAATCCAATAGTGGTCGTTGGAATTAATTTCACTTTGAAATCGGACTTAAACTAGTGTCAATCATTTGATACTTATTGTTTCATAAAAACACGCTATTTGTCATGACAGCGGGAATTAGTTATTAAATTAATTAATGTGACTTATATGTTTTGAATTTTGTAAAACGGAATTCATTTTTGAATTCAGAATATCAAATATAGCTTAGGGTGAATTTTTGGGATTATTCTAAAAAACTTCAATTTTTGATGAATAGTGAAACCACTAAGTGGTACTTATAAAAACTGATTTTTCTATTTAAATGAAATTTTTCCATCTTTGTGTTTTGAATTTCAAAAATACGAAATAAATGGTTGTCATTAATAAGTAAAATGTGGTTCAATGGGATAAAAATAATTTTTTGGTGAATAGTAACTTATTAAGCTTTTAATCGCGATTAGTGGTAATTAGTGTAGTTTGAGGTAGAAATGATATTATAGGAATGTGAAAACACCATGACACATGTCCTACACATATTGGGTGAGTCATGGACGACCAATAAAAGCCATGGGCCTACTTGGGGACCCCATGGAGCCACTTTATTTGGAAAATGACAATAATATATTTTTATTTAATGTTAAAATTAAATTGACACAAACATGAGTTGTTTTACTAAAACAATTTTTAAGTGGGGTTATACAAGTCATATTTATGATTATAAATATTAATAGGAAAGCTAATAATATTTCCTACATCATAGTATTTTTTTTATAATTTTTAGACATTAAATAAATTAAATTATTTATGACATAATAATGATGCAGCGATGACATCATTATTTGACGATTTGAATAAAATGGAAAGATAATGTAAAATCTATGAACTACACATGTCCAAAACTTATTGGATGAGTTTATTTCGAAGCCTTATCACCATATCCACGAATTATATCAATGTGGGACCTTTTGAAACCGAAACACATTTTCAAATAAAGTAATATTTCTTTACATTCCAAAAGTGCCCCTCCTCTCCTCTTATAAAAGTCCCCCACCTCTACCTCATTTAACACACTCCTCAAGCCTTTGCCTCGGCCAACCCCTGCCCCTTTACTCTCTCCACATCCCTCTCCTAATCCTAGAGGATTCCCTTTGGGCAGAATCCTTTCAATGGAAGCCTTTAGGCTCAAATCAAAAGGAGTTACACTTTTAAAGGTAATTCATTCTCTCATGTTCATTTGTTTTATTTTGCTCCTCCAACCCCCTAAACTCTTTTTATTTACTTCTTTTGTAACAACACCAGTATCTTAAATATACTAGGATGTTTTTATAAGATTTATTCTAGCTACACTCTCACACAACTACATCAAATGGTTAAAGAACATACGGTTTCCGGGGATGGTGAAATTCTGCCTCCGGAAACGATGATTGTTCAATACTCATTTAACACCTTCAAAGGTAGCCATTATGATGTCACTATTTTTATATATGATATATAATATGTTTATGTTTTATTTATGCTTATGTATTTTTCATTTTTGTCTTACCTTTATGGCTTCCATTATGGGTATACGCGATATCTTCATTTAAGGAAGTGCGGACTACCGCCCCCTCAAAGTGATTTGATTCGTTAAATACCATATGTGCGATGTATAAAGGATCGAAATATGATATTATATATGATATTATACTGGAATTATAATATACCTTTATATCATTATTATTCCATTCTATAAAATACGAAATAGAAATGAAAGTAGCGTTCATGCGTACGTACGGCTTACCGTCTCCATGAACGGTGCATTTCATTTCTTACCTCTAAATGATTATGTAATGTTATAAATGCATGCATTTACTGGATATATATGACATATAAGATATCTACATAATGAATACAATTCTGGATATAATAAACATTTGGTCACACGAACAACATGTAATTGTAAAAAGTCCACTTTCGACTTAAGAACCAAATATCGGCAAAACAAATATTATTAACTTAAATGATTACATAATGTTTATGACATGGTAATAAGTGGTATAAAAGTAATAATGAACTTGAAAAAGTTTCTTAAGGAATTAGAAATTAACTCAAGTTTATTATTCAGGAGATTAAATAACGATCGAGTCAAGTCGGACCCGAGGTAAGGGATCCTAAAACACTCTTTCTTTTTAAGTACACTCTTTTATGTCATTTATTTTAAGCTCATCTTTCATATGATTGGGATGTTCTTTTATATTAAATTTACTGTAATTTTTATGTTCATGTGATGAGAGACCCTATTCTCTCTCATCAATCCATTTTGGAAGTTTTGAGTGGCGCCGTTAGGCTGCCGAACTTTCGTAAGAGATCTAACCTCTCTCTTTCTTTTTAAGTACTCTCCTTTATGTCACTTCTTTTAAACACCTCCTTGCAATGTTGGGGGATTTTCTTTTGTATTAAACTTTCTGTAAGTTCTATTGTAATATGATGGGATACTCTATTTGATCTCATCAATCCATATTCGGAAGTTTTATGTGGCGCTGTTAGGCTGCCGAGTTTTCGTAAGGGATTTTTCATCTCACTTTTATTCCCGTGAGATTTATGCTACATTTGCCACAAATTCCATTTAGTGGTGTATGTACTTCCCATTATTCTACTCTTTGTGTAATATAATTTCGTTTATGAGTATTTACATCAATGACCTATTGTCTTTCTTTCATGGGGTGTATGTTTTGAAAGATACCCAAGTCGGTAAGGGAACCTTTCACCCTCCTCTTTTTAACAGACTTCTTTTACTGGGTCTTTTAATTTAAATATTTTTATGTTGCGATATGTTCTCATACATCCTTATTGATGTAAATTTTATGTCCAAGTGATGAGATACACTTTTTATCTCTCATCAACTCATTTTGATGTGATGTCGTTAGGCTGTCAAGGGAACTTTTTAACCCAATTTCGATTTCTTTGGGTTCAACTTGTAGTCATTGAATATGTCATCCAATGAATATGTGTGAATGACCTTTTATTGTTTTACACTTAATATCCATTTATATTGGGTGTATATATATTTGTCCCACATATTTTTGAGATTTATTTGTCCTTAATTTAAGGATACCTTCTTTATAAGGGATTTCATCACATTTGACATTTCTATTGAGGGTTCATTGTTGTTATGCACCAATTCACTCTTATATGGTGTATATACTGTCCTTTGGAGTATTATATCATGAATCCTTTTATTCTCATGAAATTATAAATTTATGACTAAATGTTATTCCTCGATTATTGTATTCAAGTGTCTCTGATTTTGGTAAAACCCCTTTAACCAAAATATCGTTTTAAATGTTTTAATTTTTTGTTCTTATTAATATACATGTTTTCAAAATGGTTTTAAGGATTTATTTATATGGATATTAATGGTTTAAAATGTTAAAATCTTCAAGGTGGTATGGGACTCTTTGATTCAAAAATCTCTTTATTAAATGTCTTAAAATGGTTTTGGAAATGGTTTCTTTTTGAATGGATTCATTATTTCAATGTCCTAAAATGTTATATTGTGATTGAAATGTGGAAATGTTATGTTTCCTTTATTCATGTTTATGTGATACGATTATGTTATGGTTCTTGGGCATTGTTATGAAGAACAGGTGGTTCCGTGATAAACTAAGGGCGGGTGAGCCCGATATAGCTCTCCAATGCATTGGGTAACGCGAAGGAGTGAAACGTTAATGTTTATCCGAAGAGATTTAGGGAATATACTGTGATGGGTATTCCAAACGCAACCAAGAGGGTTACTCCCTACGTAAGAATGTTATGAATGCCTCAAGTTACCTTTATGTCTTATGTTTTCTATGATTTATTCATGGTTTGATGAGGTATGTTAAAGTGCCTATGTTTTATGGGTAAAGTATGATTTCATTCTTATGTATATATGAACTCATGTTGCCTTTCCATATTTTTATAACCCTTACTGAGCTTTTTATGCTCATCCCAAGTTTTTGAAATGTTTTTCACATGTCAAGGGAAAGGTACATGATGTGATGATAGTGTCAAGGATGTGTCAAGAAAGAATCCGTGTTATATTTTAAATATGTTTCCGTTGATGGGAAGAATGAATACTATCTTTTATGTAACCACTTTGTTTAAATGTGGAATGTAATGCAAGTTTCATGATATAATTCTCTAAAACTCTACACCTGAAAAGATCCTCAATGTGTAATCTTGTAATAACTCAAGATTAAGTAAGGTTTAAGGCTGGGGCCTTATACCTTGATTAAGAAAAAATCACTATCTGATAATTAAGAATATAGATTATGGTCTCTCATGATTCCAAAAATAGTTTTCATATGTTGAAAATGCATATCCCATGACATAGAATACACCAATATGTCTGTAAGAACCTAGACCATGTTTTCTGGTATGATTTTCCTTTTATTGGAGTTTTTGAGAAAAGAGGAGTTTTAGGAAATTTTAAAAGTACACGCCATGTACTTTTTGATTACATGATGTGTACCTCGTTTCCACATAAGGTCGTGTGCTAGCCATTTCATGGCCACACACATGGTCGTGTGGGGTGATGTGGACGCCACTTAATGTGGAGTACGAAAAATGCTAGTACATGCCCTATACTCCAAAATTACACGACGTGCACTTTATTTTTTCATTAAACGCATTGGGGTCATGTCTGACAGTAGAAACCCACTTCATGTATATTTCATTTGTCTGAGAGCACCGAGCATCTACGGATCTTTGACGATCCCCCGACCCTCTGTCCATGTACCTAATCGAACTCCTTTACTTGTGTTGGAATCACATCAGTGAGTTCTCTATTCTTTTAGAGCATCATTTTCCAATTCCAACTCTTTTCCAAGATACCATGGGTTGAATGTTTTATGCGTTTTCATAGATCTGCGACATTATAAGGATATTCAAGATTCAAGGATCATGTTTGTTGATATCCTAACCCCGAGGTAGGTGGTTTGTGCCTTTCGGTTGAATGTCTTTGAGTTTTATGTGAAAATTCCATCAATACCATTGAATGGGATATTTCGTGTTTACAGTTTTGACCATGTCGTTTCTCTACTATACTGTTATGCCTGGGTAGATTATTATTGATTGAGAATATGTAGAAATTTTGTGCTTTGGATGAATTTTCCATGCATTTTTTCCAGTTTTGACCTTTGTGTCTAGTTTGCTTATTTTGCTGCTATTTCGTTTTCCATGCCTAAAATTGTAGGATGGAGTGACTTTTTTCTGACTTGTTATTATGTTGTAGACTTCTATCCAAGTAGTTCATGAGGATTTAATTGTCTGTTATGTGATGCTATGCTTTCTTGACCTACATAGGGCCGTGAGAACCTAGTGTATAGACCATAGAGAGAATTAACATTGAGGGATTCTCAAGAGTGTCTTTATAATTATACAATGCTAGTCCAGAGGGGAAATTGACGTTGAGTGCCTACCCAGAGTGTTTTTAGTTCCTCGATGCAGGCCACATGGGGAATTTTCGTTGAGTGATTCCCTAGAGCCCCTTTTGTACAATACGAGATTATAGGGGGAATTGACGCTGAGTGCTTCCCCATAGAGTCTAAACTTTAGCTAAATTAGAGGGTTTAGGCTATGTGTTCTACCGAGAGGGTTGATTGTTCTTGATAGGTAGAACAAGAGGGGATAAGATATGGGTACATCCTAGAGGGTTACCTGTTGTGTTATCTATTTTTTTGTCGCATTCCGTGTGGTGTTTTGAATGCAATAACTATGGATTGTTTTCTACTTAGTGCTTCCTTCTTTTCTTCTTTTTGTAATTTTACCTGCCATATACTCACTGACTATTAGCCATAGATCTTTAGGTGGATTCCTACTGGGATTTAGTCTGACACCCTATTTGGGCCATGCTTTTGGTCCCAAACAGATTATATTTTTGCAGATATAGACAGGGGCATGCACCCTTCGACTTCAAGTACTTGATTGCATTGGAGCTGTATAGCATGGGACCAAGCTGAGGCTTGCGATGATAACGAGTTGCTCATTTTTTTTTGTATTTTAGTTTATTACTTTATTCAGCATTGAGACTTCTTTGGCTATTTTCCTAGACATATATGTATATTACATCATTTATATATATTAATGCTCCAACTGTTTCTCTATCAGTCTTCTGTTGTTTACTGTTGTTCTATATTTATTACATCGGCTATTGTGTATTGTTTACATCCGTTGTGTACTCTACCAATGAGGTAATAGTTTCCCCATCATCACACATAAGGCCCTCAGTAGTTGTTGCCAGCCTCTGTCATTCGGGGAAATGCGCTTGAGGCCATGTGACCAACCGGGTATGGGGAACCTCTGGGTGGCTTCCAGAACCAGGGTGTCACAAAGTGGTATCAGAGGCTTCTTTTCACTAGACATACTGTTTGGAGCCTATAGTCAAGGATAGAAAGGAATAGATACTTGGTAATAAGCTATCCCTGGGAGTATCTAACCCGTGTATAGGGAAAAGCAAATGTACCTCGTAATCTCAATTTTTTTAGGTATTGCAATTATTACCGTTGATTGGATTTCACCTGGAGTGATTCATATGATTTGTGATATTATTGTTGATATTATTGAGGTTCTAGTTCTGTCCCAAATCGATGAGATGAGGGTATGCCATATCATGAATCATATAGGCACTTGTTATAAATCACATCCCATGCATTCATTCCATGTCATCTAGGATGCATTAGCGATTGCATATTGTTGTGATAAATGTTGTGTAAAATATGAATGTTGTTGTGATAGATTCCTTGATAGAGATACCTGATGTTTTATAGGTAATTGTGTGTATGGTTTTGTTTGAATGAACACCAATCATTGGTTCTTGAGGAGTTATGGGTCCTCATGGATAGGACTTTCATGGATCATTGCATAGTATTCTTTTTTATATCATGTATATGGTGACAAACATTGATTCAAAGGGAGTATCGGCCCTCATGGATAGGAATATGATACTTTAAATGCTTGTTTCCATGTTTTCTGGGTTCCAGGGTAGTTTCTGTGGCTTAATGTCCTACAAAACCTAGAATACACGCCCTGTAATGTTAAGTACACGCCATGTGTTATTCTGTTGGGGGAGAAACAGTTTTTCTTAAGTACACGTTGTGTACTTTATGTTCATGTCATGTTATCTCTTACCGTGTCATAGGATGTGTGGGTATAGATATAGGATGGGTAATGTCTGAAGAGAACACTCCATGTATCATCCATACACGTCGTGTAGTGTCAACCTCTTGCCCACCCATGTTACTAACAACACAGGTTGGCTGAGTCGTGTCTCATACACACTGTGTGCCTTCTAAACACGTCGTGTAGTCAGACCTAGGTTCCAAGACGTGTCACGAACAACATGGGTTGGTGTCACCATTTCATTTACACATAGTGTTTTTCTTGAACATGCCGTGTAGGTTTACCTAGGTACCCGGCCGTGTCACGAATGACACGGGCTAGTTTTAATCATTTCTCAAACACGATGTGTCTGTCTGGAACACGCCGTGTAGCATGAGCTGTGTGTCCAGTCGTATCACTAATGACACTGGCTAGGTGAATCTTTTCTAGTACACGTCATGTAATAATTTCACAAGCCATGTAGTCTTGTCTTAAGAGAGACATTTGGATTAACCGTGTAAAAGAACCCATGCATGGGAAGAGAATTCAAGTACACACCGTGTGTTTTGAGAAAATGCCTTGTGTTTGGGGTGTTACAAGACCAGTTTAGGAAATTGTGGATGCCCTTGTGAATGACATCATGTAATATGCCATGTAGGTATTGTACACACAGTTTATCCTTATTTTATAAAACATGAATGTTTTCTTCCTCTTGTTATCTTCTTACACACCTTAGTTTCAGTCCTTCATAATTCTGATCTAAGGTGTGTGCTTGACCTTGTAGAATCATGCCACCAAGATGTCATCTAGTTGTACGCTAGTTACCAGGAGGTGATCAGACACTAGACATGGCTGATCAGGGACCACTTGAATATCCTCCAGTTGTGCTAGTCTTGGAACAAGCAGTTATACATGTTATTGGTGATGATGCACAAATTAGGGAAGGCTACATGATGATGATGAAGGCATTTCAGGGAGATCTGCATCCTGCCCTATCGATGTCTGATTTGAAGCAGGTCTTCCAGCAGAAGCATCCTTCCACTTTCTCAGGGGAAGGAGGACCTCCGGATGTAGAGTCATGGCTTGAAGTCATGCTGACAATCTTTGAGCATCTAGATATGCCTCGAGAGAAGAGAGTCAATCTCAATACCAAAATGCCATGGGATTCTGCCAAGAGATGGTGGGATGTGATCTCACAGGCAGTTCATCACCAGGTTATGGCTTGGGAGGAGTTCCATAGCATCTTCTATGAAAAAATTTATCCAAAGACCCTGAGGGCCGATTGAGCCCGGGAGTTTATAAGCCATGGGTAGGTTACTATATCTGTTACGGATTACTCCTCTCATTTCACTGAGCTTCAACACTTCACACACTTTCTGGGAGGATATGGGTTATTCCTAGCATGGATATTCTAGGATGGCCTCATACAGAACATCCACTCTAAGGTGAATATCTTCAGGTTGACATTCATCGCTTCCATCTTCCATTAGGCACTGATCATGGAACGAAATTTGAGGGAATCTGATGTTGTAAGCCATGGCTTCTCGACTTCATGTGTTAGTGATCCGCCAGCTAAAAGACGGAAGTGCCACAGTGAGAATTCATAGGGAGATCCGAGTAGGCGGGATTCATATTCTAGTTGCCAGGTGGGGTGCTACCTGTGTGGGAGAAACAGTCATATGAGGCTGCAGTGCTAGAGAGACCCAGTGGAGTTCTGATCTTGCAGCATGTTGGTGCACCATCAGTGTTTCTGTCAGATCTTTTCAATAGAATATGGTGACAAGGGTTCAATTATGACTCCTTGTATAGGAGCATCTCTTCCAGTTTCTCACCAGTCTGGGAAGTGGAGTATTTCAGGCCATTCAGGATGTGGTGGAAATCGTGGCATCAGTGGTCAGTCAACAGGTCATCTGCGACAGCATGGTGGATCAGCTCAGAGCATTCAGGAAGGGTCACAGGGTCACGGAGCTAGCCAGACGTTTTTAGTGGAGCAGACCCATCAAGAGAAAGATCTCGGCCCCTCTATAGTTTGAGGTACTATCCTACTTTCCTTTGTTTCATCTTCATCTCTTTTCGATAATGGTGATACACATATCTTTATATTTTTCATTTTTGTGGAGAGCCTTGGCCTCTGTATATTTTCTCATACCGATGTTTTTAAACTGGACACTCTATTGGGGACAAGAACATCTAGTGTCTGTTAGTGCAAGGAGTTACCTCTTGAGGTTGGTGGGTGTCACTTCCTTTACGATCTGTTTGTTCTGGAGATGACAAGCTATGATGTCATTCTTAGAATGGACTGGCTAGTTCTCTTCCAGAAATTCATCGACTGGTATCACCATAGGGTGAGTTTCATATCACTAGAGGGTGGATCTTTTCATCATAAGGGTTAGTGGGATGTCCTGGAAAGCTGAGCAGGTCCAAAGCATCATTGGCTAGGACCAGTTATAGACCAAATTTCTAGTCTTTATCTGGATTCCCATGGGACATCACAGTTATACTTTCCTCCAGCAGTGGATCGGTTTAGGGATGTCAATCTAGAGGACTTCTCGGGTTTGCCTCTAGAGTTTGAGGTAGGCTTATTATTGAGCTTGTGCCAGGGGTGGAAATAGTTTCTATTTCTCCTTATATGATGGATACACCAGAGTTGCAGGAGCTCATGTAATAGATGGAGGCATTGCATGACAAGGGTTTCATCTGACCTTTTACTTCCCCTTGGGGTTCTATTGGTCACTTTACAAAGAATACAGATGGTACTCTTAGGTTTTGTGTGAATTAGCGTACGTTAAACAAGTTGATTATCAAGAACCAATATCCCTTTCCAAGGATTGAGGACCTATTTGATGAGTTTCAAGGACCCCAGTTGTTCTCAATGATCAATTTGAGGTTCGAATAACATCAGTTGCATGTTATACCATCTGATATACCTCTTATAGCCTTATGAACTAGGTATGGTCTATAATAGTATATGGTTATGTCATTTGGTCTCATTAACGCACCTATCGTTTTTATGGCACTGATGAACTGAGTGTTGCATCGATACATGGATTCCTTCATGGTTGTTTTCATGGATGATATCTCGGTGTACTCTCTCACTCAACACGATCATTCTACAAGTCATGAGATCATTTTGAGTACACTGTGGGGGCATCCGTTATATGCTATGCACTCAAAGTGCCACTTTTGGATGGATCAAATTAACTTATTGGGTCATATTATCTCAGAGGCAGATGTACCAGTAGACCCAGATAAAGTAAGAGATATAATTTAATGGTATCATCCGAAGAACGTCTTTGTGGTGAAGATTTTTCTGAGGTTTTATCGATAATAAAAACATTTCATACAGAACTTCTCATGCTTAGCAGCACCACTGACGGGTCGGACCATGATGTGTGCGAAGTTCTTATGGTCAGATTCTTGTTAGTCATCCTTTCAGAAGCTAAAAGGGAGGTTGAATTTAGCACTGAAACAAGTCTTTCCAGATCTGGGCAAGATCTATACCATTTATTGGGATGCATCAGGTATCGGGCTGGGGGTTGTGTTTAAGTAGGTAGATGGAGTCGTTGTGTATGGGTCTCGGTAGTAGAGGCCACATGAGAGGAATTACCCGACAAAAAATCTGGAGTTGGCAGCTGTTGTTCATGCCCTACGCTGCTGGAGGCATTATCTTCTGGGAGACCTCTTTGTAGTTTTCACTGACAATAAGAGTCTGAAGTACATCATCACTCAGCATAATATAAATTTGGGGTAGCACATGTGGGTTGAGTACCAACAATCCTTTGCCTTTGAGCTTAACTATATGCCTGGAAGAGGAAAAGCAGTGGATAGTGCATTGATAAGGTGGACTCTGATACAGGAAGTTAGAGAGGCCAGTAGTGAGTGGCATCTTATTGATATATTCTCTGAGATGCATTTGGAGGTGCACGACTGACATGGGAAGACCATTCGATCTTCAGTAGTTGTTACCTCTACAGTTCTCGATTGAGTTCGAAAGAGAAAACTATCAGATTTTGAAGGCCTAGTACTACAAGAATGTGTGTCGTGAGAGGACTCTATTCCTAGATGGACAGTAGGTGAGGATAAAATCATGCATTTCCAGGGACTCTTAAGGGTGCCAGCATAGATACATGATGAGCTGATGTAGGATTTTCAATCTTCAGTTTGGGCAGTTCATCATGGCGTCACCAAGATGTATCATGATCTACACCATCAGTATTGGTGGCCTGGTATAAAGAGGGACTTTTCTAGTTTCATAATGAGGTGTTCCACAAGTCAGTAGGTGAAGGTGGAGCATCAACAACCAGCATGTCTTTTACTGTAGTTACCCATTCCTGAGTGGAAGTGGGATGATGTCATGATGGATATTGTGACTGGTTTGATGTGGTCTCATCAATGGAATGACAGAGTTTGGGTTCTTATTGACAGACTCATGAGGGTTGCACAATTCTTTGCAGTCAAGTAGAAATTTAGTGTTAATGAGATGGGGCATTTGTACATTTTATAGATTGTACATCTGCAAGGAGTTCCACAATCCATTGTTTCAGAAAGGGATGCTCATTTTAATTCTCAGGTCTGGTAGGGGAATCAGAATGCTTTGGGCACAAAGGTACTTATGAGTATAGCTTACCACTCACATACAGATGGTCAGTCCGAGTGTATGATTTATGTGATTGAGGATATGCTCTGAGCAGGAATTCTTGATTTTGGAGGTTCTTGGGTGAAATTTGTACCTCTTATGTAGTTTTCCTACAACAATTGCCTTCAAGAGACTATTTAGATGGCACCTTATTAGGCTTCGTATGGTATGCCATGTTGATAACCTTTATGTTGGCTGGAGGCAAGAGAGGCAGTTCTGCAGGGTCCTCTTCTTTTTCAGTAGACCAGAGAGCAGATAGAGTTTCTTTGGAAGAGGATGGCTACTGCATATTCTAGTACGAAGTCTTATGCTGATCAACGGAGATGACCTCTGGAGTTCGAGGTCGGGGATCGGGTTTTTCTATGTGTCACACCGAGGTAGGGACACAAGAGGATTATGACATAGGATATGCTTTCGCCGAGGTATGTCGGGCCATTTTAGGTTTTGGAGAGAGTAAGGGCGGTTCCCTATTGGTTTCAGTTACCTTAGTGTTATCTGGCAATGCACGTCGTCTTCCACGTTTCGCAACTGCGACGATACTTTTCAGAACAATCTCATGCATTCCAACCCGAGGAAGTCATGTTGGAAGTGGATGCATGTATTGATGAGCATCCTATTCGGATTGTTGATCACAGTACAAAGGTTTTCCATGGCCGGTCTGTTTCTATAGTATGGGTGCTATGGTAGCACAGGAGAGTACAAGATGAGACATGGGAGAGGGAGGCTGAGGTATGATCGTAGATGCCGGAGTTGTTTGAGGTTTATTCTTCTACGTGGCGTTAGGGAAATTTGGGGATGAATTTCTTTTAGGGTGAATGTTTTTAAGAACCCGGACTTTTTTATCAGCTATGTTTTTCCTTTTTCTATAGTTTTTAAGAAAAGATGAGTTTCTAGAAATTATTCAATTGCACGCTATGTACATTATTAGTACACATCGTGTACTTCATTACCAAAGAAGGTCGTGTGTTGTCCGGGTCATGGACACACACACACACAGTCATGTAGGGTGATGTGGAGGCTGCTTAAAGAATAGTATGGAAGAGGTGAGTGCATGTCGTGTACTCCAAAAGTACACACCGTGTACTTTTTTTTCATTAAACGTACCGGGGTTGCGTCTGATGGACCGAAACCACAAATTTTAGGTTTCGTTCATCCAAGAGATCCGAGCATTTGTGGATCTTCGAAGATCCCCTGACCCACCATCAGTCAACTAAATCTAACTCCATTGGTTGCATTGGAATCACATCGGTGAGTTCTCTTTTCTTCCATAGCATCATTTTTCAATTCCTCATATTTTCCATGTTATAATGGGTTGAACATTTTATGAATTTTCATAGATCTACAACGTTATAAAGAGATTCTATCTTTGAGGTTCAACTATAATTATCTTCTAACCCCAAGGTAGGTGGTTTGTGCCATTCGGTTGAATGACATTGAGTTTTATGTGAAAATTCCAACAATATCCTTGAATGGGGTATTGCTTGTTTAGCGTTTTGAACGTGTTGTTTCTCCGCTATACTTGTATGAATGAGTAGATGATTAATTAATGATAATATGGTGAATTTTTGTGCAATGGATTTTTTAACCATGCATATTTTTCTTGTTTTGATCTTTTGGTCTAGATTTCCTGTTTGGCTGCTGTTTCCTTTTCCATTCCTAGTATTGTAGGATGGAGTGTCTTTTGTTCTGACATGCTATTATCATGTAGACTGCTAGCTTAGTAGTTTTTGCGGTTTACTTTGGTTGACATTTGATGCTATTCTTGCTTGAATTACATATGGTCGTGAGAACCTTGTGTATAGACCATATGGAGAATTGATGTTGAGGGCTTCTCCAGAGTGTCATTATTATTATATGATGTGAGACCATAGGGGGGAATTGACGTTTTGTCCTTCCCCAGAGTGTCTATAGTTCCTCTAAGCGGGACACATGGGGAAATGACTTTGAGTGCTTCCGCAGAGAGCCTTTAGTAATATACGAGACTATATGGGGAATTAATGGTGATTGATTCCGTAGAGAGTCTATACATTAGCTATAATAGAGGGGTGAGACTGTGTGTGCCACCCAGAGAGTTTCTTGTTCATGATAGGTAGAACCAGAGGGGATAAGCTATGGGTAATTCCAAGAGGGTTACCTATTTTTTTATCTATATTTTTGTTGCATTCTGTGTGGTGTTTTGAATGCTTGAACTGTGGATTGTTTACTGCATAGTGCTTCCTTGTGTGCTGCTTTATGTACATTTACCTGTAATAAACTCACAGACTATTAAGCACATATATTCTGGTGGTTGTCTACTAAGATTTAGTCTCACACCCTATTTGGACCTTTCTTTTGGGACCAAACGAATTATATTTCTACAGATATAGATAAGGGAAAGTTCCATTCGACATCAGGTACTTGATTGCTTTATAGTTGGAGAGCATGGGACCAATCCAAGGCTTACAATGCTGAGGAGATTCTCATCTATTTTTCTTTTTTTACTTTGTTTTAGTAATGTATTTATCATTGTGACTTTTTTGGCTATTTCATAGACATATTTGTATCATGTATCATTTATATATATTTATGATCCACCTGTTTCTCTATCAGTCTTTTTCTATTTACTGTTGTTGGATATTTACTGCTTCCGCTATAGTGTGTTGTTTACATCCACTGTGTACTCTTCCAATGAGGTCATAGTTTCCCCACCATCACACCCAAGGCCCTCGCTGCTAGTTGGAAGAAAATTGAATTTGAGGAAATGTGCATGAGGACATGTGACCAACCGGGTATGGGGCGCCAATGGGTGGCTTTCAGAACCGGGGCATTACAATGTAAACCACAAACAACACCATGAATGATTCGTGATATCACTAAAATTTCAGATCCATAAATTCCATGAAGACACATGTTCATTTGTAAGACCTAAAGGTCTTGATGCATAATCATAATGGCCATATATACTTCTAAAATATGTATCCTCAATATCCTCTTTCTCAACATGAAACCAGTGATATCCTAATCTCAATTCAATATTAAAGAACCAATGAGATCAAATTAATTCATCTTATAGATCATAAATATGTGGAAGTGGATACCGATTATTTATCATAACACTATTAATATTATGATAATTTTCACACAACTATAGACTTCCTTCCAAATTTTTCATCGACAAGAGAGGTGTTGTCAAAGGGGATGTGTAAGACAAATGAAAAAAATTTCTTCTATCTATTCCAAATGATATTTCTTCTCTGTTAATTATAATTTTTCCATTAGATAATAAGGAAGGGAAATATTTTTGTTCTATATAATGAGATCAATCATAAATTACACTTATCTAATATGTAAAAACTATGAGAAATTTTCTATAAATTCCACTTGAAACAGATTCACCACTACTAGAAAATTGTTCTTTTTGATAATATTTATCATTGTGAAAGAAAAATAATGCCAATTCGTACGTGATCATTCCGATTGCTGGATCCAATAAGCTCATTGTAGCTACAAATACACTATGGTCTCTTAAAAGGAGATCCTTGACACCATCATTAGATGTGAAACTGACTCATCCTGAATAATAGTAAATTTGATCCTTGAACATTCTCAACATATCCATTCAAAGGATATATAAAAAACAACCACATCATGTTTAGAAAAATCATATTTCAGCATGTCTCTTTCCATGTATAAAGAACATGCTCTGACCACATTGCCTCAAAACACTCTTGGAAAAAGAATGTATTGATGTTTTATCACATATGGTATCATCATATGATTTAAGCCCAAAAAATAAACTATAAGAGAAAAAATAAAGGAATTTAATTAACATATATCAACCAAAATATTAATTTGAATACAATTCAAAATAATCATATCTCACACTATAGATGGTCTGGGAAAATAATCTAAAATAATATGTTTCACCCTATATAATTGCTTCATTGTAAAACATTTCTTATTGTTTCCATATTGATATTTAACATCCTAATGAGTCATTTTCCTCTAAGAATATCGAGGGCTAGATCTATTCTGAAAATGTGAGGAATTATAATACCCTATTTTGGTTAGAGAATATTATTATTGTGACACCAAATATATTTCCCGAACAACCTACCTTGGAAAACTATGAAGATAACAATCTTTTTTTTAAATATAATTTCTGTTTCGACATTCTCTAGTTCATTCCATACACTCTTGTTTAATGTCATAAATTTAACAACATTGGAGAGAACATTTTTACTTTTGGGTCCTACATAAATGTTTACTGATCCATCTATCTAATATTTAATCATACATCCTCCCTAGAAATAGGTGTCCCCATTCCACTTCCTCCCAGTAGACGAGTTACCACCGTTTCCCATGGAAATCAAAATACTTCTTCTATTCATAGATCATGAGATATCCCTTTCATCTATTGTCATTTTATAGTCAATATTTGAATAATAATTAATAAAGATCAAATCTATCATTGAGGAAAAAACATGTCACCTCCTTGATTGAATGATATGTTTCATGAAGGACACACTCGTAGTAACCTCTGTAGTAAAGAAAAATAAATTTTGGAAGATAGCCACATACTCTATAACTGAAATATTTCCATGATCTATGTTGAATAATTCTATTGTTCTTTGAATTCTGAACATTTGAGTATATAATTTTCTTTTGAAAATTCCTCAAAATAAAAAAATAACTTTCCATAAAATAATTTATCCAGAACAGTTAAATCCAACATAGAAGTACATGGTCTTCAAGAATGTATGTTTCTGTCTTGACATTCCACTCTACTGGTGTACTATAGAAATTGAAGAAACGTTTCATCATATTCATCCAAACGTCCACATTTTATAGCTCTTAATAACCTAGAAATATGGTTGGATTCTATATCTTTAATTGGATGGAATTATCCACTTTCCTTGGCTCATTATTCGCATTCCTATCCGAAATTTGTTAAAAAAAAGTAATAAATATTTTTTACACAAAAAACCTCTGAAATAATTACAAAACATTTATCTTAAATGGAAAAAACACTTCATGTAGTGAATCATCAACTTTGGACAGTGGACACATGGTGTCATTTTTAGGAATGTATCTAACTCAATAATTATATATTTACATAGAACCTATAGGTAAAACACATATAAGAATGTTCATATGTGTACAAAAAATGCATGGAATGATGCATACTCCCTATATTGATCAAGATAATTTAATGGCGACATTCAATGTTGCAGGTTCCATTTGAACATGAATTTTCACTTTAATAGAATTAAATATGTAATAATATCATGATTTACATAACACATAAAATTAAATTCATGAAATGACAAATGTAATATAAACATATGTATCAAAATTCTGATAATTGATGCTACACATTCTTTATAAAATAATTCCTTGTATATTATTCATTATTTCATATGCATTCATCACCATTATCATATATAAAATATTTTTATTCAATGGATATTATACTATGAGAATCATTATATGGTTGGTCATATACAAATACAAATGGGGGAATGTATAATTCCAATCATTGTGAAGGCCTTACACTAAGACCATAATTAATTATTCTTTCAAGGCCTTGTGGAAATACCAAATGGGTAAAAACCCAACATAATTCCTCTCACGAGACTTAGTGTTAACCAATACATTAGATCTCTATATGGGTGCACCCATCATATAATATAAGTGAAATACATTCCATATATATATAGTTTGATCTTATATTCAATGTTTGATGATCTACACTGAACACTTACATTCATAATCCATGAGTGATCAATAGTGATTAAAGTAATTCTTGCATTAAAATTTATAAGTCTGTTGAATTGTCCCATAAGTATACAAATAATGTATTTGTTAGTATGTTCTAGGTTATGGCTTCATCAAATCTAATAGTGACAAGAATAAACTAAAATGATATAATTTACACATGTGATAAATACTAGTGCACATCAAATAAGTGAGTTTCATAGAAAATAACAACTCTAGCATTAGAAAACTTTTTCAAATGAATATGGACATTTTTAACGCCACATTTCATATGTTTTTTTACTTTATGATACTTGTTATTGTTGTTTAATATATACACTCTAAATTGAAGTTTCAAATAGATTAAAAAATAAACTTAAATATTTATAATAATTCATTGTGGAAAATTCCTCGATAATTGAAATACATTGTTTGGATGTAAAATCATTATTTCATGTGATGTATTCATGTAAAAGAAAATAATTAAACACATGTGCTTCTGCATGTATATATATATATATATATATATGTGTGTGTGCATGTAATCAAAATATTATTCAAACGTTATATTCTAAAACATATAAATTGTTAAAGAATGCTTGTAATGTAAATTGTACTAACAAGGTGATGTCTTCTTGTAAAAAGTTTTAGACAAACAATAAAAAATATTTGTTATTATTGTCCAATTTGAGCATGCATCAAGTGTAATATTTTGATTAATCATCAGTTTAATCAAAAAATCTTAAATAATGTATGAAATTTATATTTTTGATTATTGTAACTTTATATATATATATATATGTGTGTGTGTGTGTGTTTGAAAATTATTTAAAAACATATATACACAAAGTGTATACATGGGATTTTCTCAAACAGAACCAGGTTTAATAAATGCTTATAAATATCGAACACTACCAAAACATAATAAATTAAAAAAATAGGTTTTATTGAAACCTAATTCAAATTATAATTAAAACCTATAAATTTTTATATACACATAAAATTATATACAATTAATATATTTATATAGTCCCATTAAAATAACATTGTAGAATTTGTAAATGATATACATGTATATATAGACATTACATAAAAACATATCTTCATATTTCTAAATTAATAAATAAATATTAGATTTGTTTTATAAATTAACATATATTATTATATACGTTGGGTTTAATTATGTAAAAAAACAAAGTTAACACTTTTCAAGGGTTATACACATTAAAAACATCATTTACACATAGATAATAACATTTAAAAAACCTAACATATGTTAGGATTGAATGTAATATAAAATTTTACATATATATATACTAATAAAAACACAAATATTTATATATATATAAGTGTTTCCATGATGAAATTGAGGCAAAATAATCCCTTATTAGAAATATGTGTGTAAAAATCTATATTAAATACTAACAATCACCATTTAAAAAAGCTAACATAGATTTCTTTTGAATGTTATGCAAAATCATATATACACATAACTGAATATTTGGGGTTTTTATTTAAAAATCAATATTAAATAAACCCATTCATGTATTCAAGGAAGATATTAAATTGAGCAGTAGCTATTGGTAATTTGCGGAAGAGAAATTGGGTTGAATTATGTGTGCAATTATGGTTTATTTAAGTTATATATATATATATATTATAAATAAAGAATCCTACATAATATATAAACAAATAACAACAAAAAAGACTAATATAAAAATAGGCATAAAACCCTAATAATAAAAAAAATCCTAAGCTAATCTGTGATTTTATTATATATATATATGCAATGTTTGTTGAAACGTAAACATGGAGGGAATGAAAAATAAAGAAGAACAAAATATGGATTACGAATAGAAAACGTGGGTTTGGTCTGAGAATAGGAGGGAGGGTCACTGGAGAAGAAACATGAAAAGAATGAGTAGAATCCCTGGGTAAAGTCGTTGGATAGGTGCAAAGAAGAATATAAATATAATAGAATAGAATAGAAGATATTGGATGTCTCAGATCAATCGAAGTTGATTGGATGATTATGGAAGAATATGGGCATTTATAAAGTGACCGACAGATGAGATATCGGATGGGGATATCGGATGGTTGGGGAAAACATGGAAGAACAATTGGTCGGTGGTGTTTAATGTAGAGGCCATATCATTATGTTATGATATTGTGTAGTGATATTTAACCATTTAGATTAGATCCACATTAAAAACTCGCATCACACATTGAAATGAATGGGGTTTTGAGCCCTACATATAAACCTCAAGCTCCCCACTAATGATCAAATATGTCTCTTTGGCCTACCTATTACCACTCATTATCAGTTCTACAATGTGGGTGTGCTTTCTGACAACCCACTACCATCATGCCACCATGCATGGTGGTGCTGCCTCAGTTCATACATGCTCTCCTATGGGTGCGCTCACCATTATGGGATGAATTGTGTTGGATGTGGGGAAAGATTTGGCCACCTACACCTTAGAAAGTGGTGTGAGCTGCCTCCCTCGACTAGATAATCGGGTATCCTAAGGGTCATATTACTTTAATATAATCCTTGGTTAAAAAATAAATCATAGTAATACACAGTCCATCATAAAACAAACTGTCATTGAATTTATTTGTCCTTAACATAATTTCAACATTATTTTAATATTTGAAACATTATAATACACAAACCAACATATTATATCATTTCATCACATAACCAAAAGTCTAAATTTTAATTATTTAGAGTATATTTAAACGACATTTTAAATTCAAATACGTAATTTTTGTATCAAAATCAATATTTATTCTTCACATAAAATTCATTTAAGTAAACATTATATACTTTTCATTATAATTTAATTAAAACATAAAATTTGTGATTTCAAATTTATTTAAAGCATAAAAACAATATACATTCAAAATATAAGGATATGTTCAATTACATACTTGTTTAAGGAAATAATTTAATTCATTTTAAATAAATCGGAAATATTAATATACTTAAACACATAGAATATTTATAATAATTATATACTAATTTAACCAAAATATTAAAAACAAAAAAATACTAATAATTACTAACAATTATAAAATTGTATGACCGCTAAAGAACGAACAGTAATCAGCAGTCATACATAACATCAATGCCTTATAAATACTCATTTTGGGTGATTCAAACATCAAAAACCAATTCTGTGTAGATGGTTATCAACATCCCCTTGATGCTTAGCATGGTTGTTATTGCACATTCCATAATGTTCTTTATTTTGATATAGTTGAAGGATTGTCACTATTTTCGTGGGTTTTTTGTGGTTTTGGGGGGTCTTCTGATGATCTTTACGGGTCTCCTATTAGGAATTATAGGTTAGTGGGGGGTTTTAGGCCTTATTGAAATTGTACAGGTTACAGCAACCTTATAGAATAAAACATGACATTGTTTTTATTATTCAAGTACATCAACTTAGATGCATTATAAAGAAACCAACATAATAATAATACTATTAATTATCAAAATATTATTATTACAAACTATATATGTTCAACTCATTATGATATATACCTCAATAAAATAAATCATCTCCCAAAATATCAATAACGATATCAATATCAAAATTATTTGATCTAATAATATGTCTCAAAAAATAAACTAAATATTTAACTATCAATTTATTTATTTAAAATAACTGTAATTCTAACTTGTACATCATTTAGGACATTATAAAATGCAAAACAGTTATTTTTGTTTTTGGTTGTGGGTTTAATCCCCACAACAATGCAACATATGATTGGATTCCACCCAAAATAAGGGGTTAATTTTTTATAATACCATATTAATATAATTCATATAACATTCCCCATGTTTAATAATCTATAATTTATACAACACCATAGATACAATAATCACTAATGGTTTCTCATACCATAAACATAAGTATAAATAGATAAGGCAATTCATCCACAAATAAAATGTCTATTTACTAATCCAACTGGTTAAATTCCCAAAAATGATTGTAAAATTATATTTAATCATATTATATTCCCTAAAAAACTTTTTTATGAAGGGTCTATAAGCCATTGAACATATGATCAACCATATTTTCAAAAAGTAATGATTATATAAAAAAATCTTATGTTATAAAAAATATATATGCTTTTCAATTTCAACATAGTATTTATATGTATCATGATTTTTATAGTAAATATTCCATTGGTAAAATTACATCTACAATTTAATTGTTGAATAAACATACATAATCACCTATATTGATCTAATTCAATATAGTTTTGTCCATGCTCTTGGGGTTAACCATTAAAAAATTCCATTTATCTGGATAATTACATGGTTCTACACTCTTACTAAAACTAATAATAAATCATTTCATAGGATGAGATTCATTTCCATTCATTATACTCTACATTTTCCCTTAATTTATTTGTTCCATTATTTTTAAAAAATAAAACACGGTACCATTAATTTCAAACACTTTTATAGGTGTCTCATTCAAAATTTATAACAAGATGGAAATAATGAATTAATTCATCAGTGATCTCTAAAACTCTAGATCATTGTGACCACAATACTTCTATTCTTTTTTTAGTATAAGATTTTTATTATGCTATAGGTTGTTAATCATATTTCAAGATAACTTATTAGGAATAATCATGATTTCATTTACTCTATTCATCATTCTATTTTATCTAACCATAACCACATTGTTCTTAACATTGAATGTTAAGATGACTATTTTGGGTTTCATCCATAAACTAAAACCAAAAATCATTCTGCGATAGATAGAAATACTATAGGGAAAATACATTTTCATTAATAGTTGTTCTAAATCATAAAAAAAATATTCAATCTAATAAAACTTATTTTTATCATAGTTATTTAATTTTCATCATCATCTATTCAAATCATTTATATTATTTAGTAATCAAATTTATAATTACCCAAATAATATTCCCCAAGAGTGTCAAGTTTTGTCAATAGTAAGACTCATTACCATGTAACAGGTAATGCTGGAGTCATTTGTGATGTTACTTTGTCATATTTATTACCCCTTGGATCATCTGGACACGCCCCACAACCACTTATAGTATCAAAATAGGGATATATTTCCAGAAAAACCCACATAATCACTACCATTCCAAATTATTATGAATTTTTTATATACTTATCCAAAATTTATACCAAATTATTATGTTCACTAATAATTTATTTCCTGCATCCTATTCATAATGATTATACTAAATTTCATATGATACCAACATTAATTCACCTAACCCTAATAGGTCAGAGTCGGAGTCAGATTTATGACATTGGAATAAGATAAAAGAAATCACATCCTAAATGGCCAAATAGTTTCATAGTATTGGTATAATATATACACACATGGTAATTTCATTATTTTTTAACACAACAATTAAAACATAATTTTTTTGGGAATATCAATTTTTCCTCCAGAATTTTCATACATGTCATTCATAGTAAACATCAATGTATCCAACAAAATGTAATAAAATAAGGGCGGGCTCATCTTCATTGTTATATATTAATATAGTTTATGCTATCATGAATCAATAAACAAATTCATCAGGAAAAGGTAAATAGAATAACACATATTTCATTAAAACTAAATCAATATTATAAATAGATAATTCTTAATCAAAACAAAATTTTACATATATTAAATATGTGTTATTTAATCAATATCATTACTATACTGATTCGATAAGGAATATTAAATAAGGATAGGTAAATAAAAATGTACAAGTACCATTTAAACTACTTCATTAGCATTATTAAATCATTATTAATCAATGTAGAAAAGTAAAAAATATAATCACATAACATTTAATTAATAAATTAGGGAAAATCGTCAAAATTTAATATGAATGTGAAAATATCCTAGATTATAATAACTAGATTATATATATATATATATGGTATGATTAAATATTGTATTTCATTATCTTATTATTCTTGGTTCCACTACCATAATGAACATTCACAAGATAGTTTATAACTACAGGTATAGTCCAATTTACTGATAGATTACCAATTATAATCACGAGACTATTGATGAATCGATGCATTAAATAATTCCAAACCCCACCGATGCCTACATGTCCTATTTATTCCTCCTATATTTAATAACAAAATAAATAATGAACATTGTTCATTATAATCAAATAACTATATTGAAATAATAATATGAATTTATAAATGTTTCCCCACATAAAAAAATTCAATGTAGAACCTGTTATGTATAAAGGATATATGCTTTAATAAATTGAAATATCCATGATAAATAATATTTATGTTATGGGGTAATTAAATGTACATTTAAATCATGAAAGTGAATATTTCACGGAAAATTTATTTAACTCAAAAATGAATCCTGAATGTTAATCTGAATTCCTTCCTTATTAAAATATATAATAATATTTCCATAATATAAATAAAGGTGGTATCAAATAAACATATACCTGGTGTTGTATAAATAAAATAATTGTTTTTTGCCATTGATGAATAAAAATACCATTAATATTTCATTAATATTTTTTTGAAAATTAATTTTTTCTAATTTGAATAGTTTCCCAAAAAAAATTCCAAAACTATATTCAATATATGTTTATTTGATAATATCATCGTTAAAACATTGAATGGTCATGACGGTGGGAATTTCAATACATGCTATATTCCTTTCTTATTTTTGGAAAATTACAAATGGGCATGGTTTGGATACCAAAATTATAATTAATTACAAGGAATCTTTTAAAAGTACAATAATTATTGAAAATGGTTTTAATAAATCATTTGGTCTATTTTGAATAAAATTTTATAAAATATGGTTTCGAAATAAAAAATATTTTCAATCAAAAATAGAAATGATGTTGGATTTTAAAAAAAAAATTATCAATAATTTTTACTAACAATGTCTGATAAAATGGTAATATATATTTGAAATTACATGAATAAATTGTGGGAAAAAATTTCTAGGTTTTCTTATAAAAATAAAAAATATTTTCCATCATTATAAATGAAATCATAAACAATCTTGATTAAAAAGAGATTTGAAAATATATCATTATAAAGACCAAAAATTTGTTGTGAAAATTAATCAAAGAATCAATTATGGGTATAATGTTAAAATACAGATAAAAAATGTTTAAATAAAAAAATTAGATAATAAAAAATCAGTTACACATAATCATAGAATAACAATGAAAATTAATAATTTATATTGCCCAATTAATGGGAATATAGTTATTAAATTTTTTATCAAATGGTAATTATCATGTAAAATTCCATAAGAATAAATAATTAAAATATAAAATAAATATTATTTATTAATGATTTCTTATTCAATAAGTCCATTGGTCTGTATATATAGAATATAAATGAAATTTGGTTCATAACATTACAATATAAATTAATAAAGGTAAATTGAGATGAAGTCGATTACCTAATCATTCGTTTTGTGTTGAATGTTATATAACATTGTGGATAATTTTTTTAATCATCTTGATAATTTATAATAGAACCATATTAATATTTATAATATATTATATTATCATTTAATAACATCTTATTACATATTTGTTATTAATTATTCATTATTGTTATTGTTTCGAGGGATAACTACCTTGTTTTTTCAAGAGTAATTTAATGCGTCTATTTTTGTTATTTAGAATATTATAATGATCCATCATATCTTGAATAATGATAATGTTATAAATATAAATAATGATAATAAATAATTATAATAGTTAATGACACTTATCCATTTAGAATAGATTGTATCTCTTCAATGGGACTCTAGGTCATATATATTAACTAGCTTTATAACCATTTCCATAACAGGATAATGGGTATGAAAGTATATATTATATAAATTTTAAATAATCAATATTTTTTTCATATATATGTCATATATTCATTATATATATTCTTATTAATTACCTTGTTATGTGTATGTGAAAGATGAATGACATCACTTCACGAGAAACAACCCCATCGTACACATGGGTGATGTTGTTTTATTTTTAATAGAATTGAATTTAAGAAGGTATATATAATATAATAATTGAATCAGTATATTTACGTCTATGATATCATATTCATTATTTTAATACTTCACCATTTCTATCCATTAATGGTGTTGAATGAAATTAATTATATCGCTTTGCGAGGCAAAAGACCACTGTACATAAGATCAATAGTTTATTTTTGCATTTGATTTTATAGGAGATGGATATTGGTCATAACAATATCATAATAACATCTCATTATAATTGGGATCCAATTTTTATTATGTAATCATGTTTTAATAATATTTTTTTTAGATTTATGAAGAAACAATATAAAAATTCATGTTTAATAACAGTACAAATTATTTAGAAAACATCATTAGGATTTTGAAAAAATCCTTCCCAAGAAGGATTTATTATAAAATATATATATAGTACAATTTTAGTGGAGTAAGGAAGTTATTTTGGTAGGTTATAAAAAATTATTATGGATGTGTGAAGAGGGAAGGATAGTGGGTGGCCTTTTAGAGGTCGGGGAGGGGACACAAATGTATTTTTTTAAAATAATTATTTACATCCATGATTTTATCCATAAAAACACACAATATAGGTAATTATAAAAAAATAATATCTTATAAGGTCAAAATATGTCCATAAAATGTGTTTTTTTAATATTATAGTTACTTTTTAATCCCTAACATTGTTGATTATGAACATGGTAAACCATTTTTTTCCTTATCTATGATAAATGGTTTTTTTACTATAGAATATGTTAATAATTTTTAGAACTTATTAGATAATATGAATTTTGATGATTTCAAAAATAGATTCCAGGTTTTCAAATTAAATTCACAAAAATGGAAGATTCAAATTTAACAGTAATCCTACTGATGGAATTGAAAATAGGGGATCAAATGAGAAAATTCTCATATTTATTGAATGTTTTAATATCAAAGTTTAATATTAAATTGACTATAATTAAAATAATAAAAAACTTTTTTATATAATTAATATTAATTTTCAATAAAAATGTTATAATTAATATTTATCTTTGTAATTAATATAAATAAAAAAGTAGTTTTCCTTAAATTTCATTCTTTTAGGGAATCATTAAAAAATATCAATTACTAAAAATTCTCCAATATTCACCATTGAATAATTACATATTTAAAAAAAAATCAAGTATATTTTCTAAAATTCAACAAATTTAATTTTAAACTATTTCCTCAATTAGTCAATAAACCATATTTTAGGTAATATATCAATTTCTTTAAAATATATTTTTTACATTAGAATGATTTTTATTTGTTATAGTAAATAGGCATCTAATGAACATATGTAAACCAACTATTTTAATAATTTTTTTAATTTTATACATACCCACCAATTTAATGACTATGTTATAATAATATACAATATTTTCACATTCATAACATTGAAATTCCATTATTTTGTTCTTTTCATGGATTTGGATCATTTGTTGGAAGTTCAAGTTGAGTCCCTATTTTAATTTTTTTAGTTTTTGGTTGAAAAGTGATGTTTTGGGGCATGACAGATGGGTTCATACATGTATGGCACTATTAAGGGGAACTGTATTTATAAACCAGCTAATAGTGAAATTTATTGTGGTGTCCAGGGGTATGGTGCAAGGGTGGGACATGGTTTGAGAAACCATCTAGGAATTGTGTGAGTGATTCTGTCTATATGGACATTGGATAACCAATGGTTTGTGCATAGTTTAAAAAACATTGTGGCCAAACTGTGTGGCGTGCCCATATTTTTAAATTTTTAAATCCCTAATATATCCTCCATTCTTTTTACCCAAAATCGACACTCAATCCCCTTGGTTCATTATTAGCACATGAAAGGGTCACAATACCCCTCTCCCTTGGATACAACACCCCAATTGGGATCCTCCTATGAATCTAAGGTGTGTTTTTTGTGTTTTCTGGCATTTTCTTCAAAATTCTCAGTATTCTATTGTCCTTTACTATTTTTATATCATGTATTGGTGGGGTTTCATATTTGACTGATCCCTAGATGCTATGGTTGTGGCATTTGGTTGTTTTTCTTTGGATATAAGATGTGTGGATAGTTCTTATGAGCATTCTATTCCTTCTCTAAGAGTTTCATTTCATCTGCACTCTATTGAGGCACTTGTTTCCATTATTTTCCGTTCCCACACAATCTATTTATTTATTTGTGTTGTAATTTAATTTTTAAATTTTATTCAAATGACTACAATTTGTTGTTGATAATTATATTTTTACTTTTATATTAGTAAAATTTGGTTAAAATGGATTTCAAAGTGATTCATTTAATATGCTTATGCATATATATGCAATGAAGGTGTTTTTTAAAATGTAAATCAGTTTTAAAATTTAATTTAATAACATGTGGTATTATTTTCCCTTTAATATGTTTTTATAGTTATGGTGATATTAGAAATTGGGATCAATAAACTGTTTGGGTTACTACTAATGGTGAATTTTTTATGGTACAATTTTTTAGAAATATTATCACAGTTTTAGAGTGATTATTTGAAATGATGAAGTTTTATGACTTGTTTTCTAGGTTTAAACGGTAGTGGTGATAGTTAATAATGGTATTTGGAAGATTTCAGTTGAACTATAAATGAGGCATAGGATGTTTTCACATAAATCAGTGCATAGAGTGCACACATAGATGCATAATCAAATGGAGATGGAATTATAAAACATTGATTTCCATGAACCTTGGTATATAAAATAGTTTCTTGATTTATAAATGATGTGTTGATACGTTACATAGTTTTGAAATTGGATTAAAATATGCTCTTAATAACATGACCTATTTGTATGTTTATGAAAATGGCTAGATATTAAATAGAATTGATTCCCATTTGGAACCTTCAATCATGTTGTGCATTTATCATCATGGCCATGAAACAAATGCGAACAAGAAATGTAAATTCCCATTTGGAATTGTACGCATAAATGTTATGTTTCAAAATATTTTGGAAATGATATGTCAATTTATTTTAAATGGAAATCATGTAAGGCTGCTTGGAATTTACAATGTTTTAGAAACTAATTGTGGTTTGGAAAATAAAATTTCCCAGTTGGAAAAATATGTGTTTTGAGAGACGGTTTGAAACATCATGCGACATGATGGATCAGTTGGAACTTTTGAATGGATTGTTGTATTGTGGTTTCTTTATGAAGGATTTACACATGGCAGTTATCAGCTGGGGGTGTCAGTGTTTGCGGTAGGTAAGTATAGTTGTGGTAGGTATGTTGAGTCAGGTGTATGGGGGCCTTCAACATACACAATTTACATTTAACCTGTGTTTTGGGGAATCATTTATAGGGTTGATTAAAAATTTATTAACAACCCTGATTAGAAGGTTTTGTACACAATGGATTTCATATAGGTCAGTAGTGTTTTTCGACTCGTGATAAAAGATTAAGTTTGAAAATTGGTTAATAACTATGGAGAAACACCATATATAGATAGGAAAGTATAGAACATGTATGTCCGATGATATATCTTGGGTTGTTTATGAAATACCCATGATTTACTCTCTATATTTTAATTTTGATATTCTACTAAATCTATTTTTGAACAAACCCTTCTCATTTACTATGAGTATTGAATGTTATTTCTTTTATGGATTTTAGTTTGGGATTAGGCTTTAAATTGGAAATCCATTTTTAAAATAGATATGTCAAGTGTATTTTTTTGAAGACAAAATCTTGTGTTTGTTTCTTTTAAAATGAATAAAACATATTACTATATTTTAATTTTATTTTAGTATTAATAGGATTTTTTGGTATTGGAACTTTAGGGATTATTTGGCGGTTTCCTACAATGCTTTCAAGCTCACAACCTAGTTGTATAAATCAGTGTCAGTATACCCAATCTATTTAATATGTTTAGGGTTTTAGTACAAGTCATCATTGTAGGATTAGGATGGTCTTGTGTTGATTTTGTATGGAGTATGGTGGTGAACATGCAGTCACAAGGAGATAATGATTGTATATTTTTATTTTGTTTGGGATTCAGATTCTAGTATGTTTTGTTCAATTTTGTACATGGATTAGTTGTTACATTAATTTATTGAGATATTTTTTTGTTAGAGAATATTATTAATCATTTTATTCATTTTCATCCTGGTTATTTATTTTGATAAATTTTTCCTTCTCCATTATGATTTATTCTTGTATTTGTTTCATCCTCGTGGGTATTAAGAACACCCATCAGTACATGACTCGGATATGGTCGAATATTGGGTTGGATAACATCCAAAAATTGTTCCAGAAAAAATGGTATCTTATAATGACCTTATTTATTGGTGTGTTTGGTATATTATTTATTGGGATTTATTGGTCTCTAGAGGAAGGTCGTGTATGATTTTCCCTAACTCATACTTGTTATGATCCTTAAACTTTTTGTGGTAGTCTAGGATTTGTGTCTTCTGTATTAGTTTTTTGGATGAGGAGCGACTATAGAAGAGAGAGAGAGTCATGATATGATCACACACGGATTTCCGATATATTTTTTGTCCATGTGAATAGTTTATGTTATTCTTAGTTATTAATTATTAGTTTTGTTATGGACAGTTAACCATTTTCCACAAGCTATGCATGGACACCAGTTCCTCATTTAGTAAGTTTGATGTAAAATTTTCATTTCGGTAGGTCTTGGTGGAATGAGTTGTGTTTAGTTTTTATCATGGACATTGCAGGTGGGATTTTAAAATAAAAATTGTCTTTGAAAATGCACAATAATTTATTCAAATTGTTTTATATTGGAAAATAGTGGATTAATGGAAGGTGTTTTGGAGTGAATATTTAATATATTTTTGGGTTTTGTTAAAGAAAACGAAAGTGTTACCCTCAGTAATCCATATAGTTGTTCAAATACATGTGGGTATGATTGGAATGTATTCTAGGACGATTTATGTGGATGTGGGATGAACACATATCTGACGGTTCATAGGATTCCATGGGTGAGTATTTGAGACCAATGGTTTGGCTTGGTTTTTCCAAAATGTGTTTTGAGTGAATAAGATTTTTTTTAGTTTTCATTGAAAAATTATTTCATAAATAGTGAAAATTGATTTAGTTCTTTTGAAATTGGCCTTGAATGAAGAAATTATTGAAATTAAAATAAAATTTCAGATTTTTAAGTGAGAATTTTGAGATGCATTCGTGATGTTTGATATGTGTGACTTTTTTTCCTGAGTTGTTCTTGGGGTTATGTTTTTTTTTGATTTTTGATTCTAGATTAGTGTCTTATGTGTTGTATATAGTATGCCACCTTGAAATATCCCTATGTTTTCAACTGAATCTCACCAATTTTCTAGTTATTCTTAGCTGTTTCCTATCATTCGTGCTGATCAAATGTTCTTTAGAGGTAGTGGAGTTGCTTGAGGCCATTATGAGTATATTTAGATCAGTGAGAACTCAAAAATATATTAGAGTACGTTTTTCCCATGGTTTGTTTCATGGAGTATAGTTGGAATATTGGAATGTAATTTCCCTATCATCGATTCATGTTGGGATGACATAGGAAGTGGACATGTTTGTTTTCATCCAATGTTTTATATCATAGGAGTTGAGTGTGAGAAAATTGGAAGAGCTTAAGAGTAATCATCAGGGCCAGAATAGAGTGAAGGCCTACGTTAAAAATTTTGAGTAGATGGTTTCTTTTTGTCTAGATATGGTCTCTTTGGATCAATATAAATCTTATATTTTCATTTTCGTTCCTCATCCAAAGATCAAGGAGGAAGCATTCTCCTCTAGTGATCATTATTCCATGAAGTTTGTGGATTAAGAATTGTTATTTGAGTTTGTTCTCAAGGTGTAATCAGTGGTTGTTGGAAATCACGAATCTCTTCCTACTTATGAATCTACCTCATCAAGTGAGAGGTGTTTATTAGAAGAACATATTTCTGAGGGGGAATCCTTTTATGGTACTGATTTCTTTTTCATCATACCATTCACTTGTGTGCCATTACTGTTGTCGGTTTGGGCATTTTAGGCTATCTTGTAACAATCCTCTAAATACATATCACTATTCTAGCCATATGGGTCATTATAATAATTTTTTTAGTTAGTGTTGTCCAAAGAAGATTCAATCTATAGATGATTATTTGTAAAATTGATGCAGTGGTTGTTTCAGTCATAGGGGATCCATCCATAGGCCTTAGAGGGAATCTCATACATAATCAGGGAATCAATGGGGGTGTCAAGTTCGTTGAACAAGTTTTCTTCACTTTTTTCGGGGTAGAGATATTTGAAGTTTCTTGTTGCAATTCTCACTATTGTGGTGAGTTTCTCATTTTTGTAAGAATCTAGCTGGTTATGATTATATGAATGTTGTTATTTGAATCACTTGTTTTCATTGGGAGTTCCTAGACCATTTTTTTGATACTCTTAGTTTTAGTTTTGATTGTTTTGAGATTCATGAGTTTTGTGGAATTGAAGTGATGATGTTTTATATCATAGTTTGGACTGAGTTCCCTTCATGGGATTCCCCTAGTTTTGGGGGTTTTGTTGGTGTGGGTAGTTATCATTTTGGATGGTAGTGCTGTTTTTTACATTGAATGGATTTGATTAGATATATTGGGAGTTCTTGGTTATGGTGAGGGAGATTCTCTATTAATATGAAAAGGTTTATGTTAATTTTCTAATCGGGCTAACCCGAAGTCATGAAAATATTGTAATTCAGATATTATAGGGCAGGGAAGCATCTCATGTTCTCCATTTTTCCTTAATGATATGGTTTTATTTTGAATCAGTTTGGTGGGTCTTATGATGGGAATGTTCACCCAGAGGATCATTGTTTCATTCATTATTGATTAGGAATTGATTCATGTTGTGTTAATATTCAACTGGGTGCATTTCTGGGAGAAGATTGTGTTTATGGTGTAAAAACTATCACACCCAAACCATTTAAAGACCTTTATTTTATGATTTTTAGGATTTTTATCCTTTGGTTTGATTCGGGATGGGTCCCAGTTAAAAGATTTTAATTTTTTTTAGGAATGTGATGTATTGGGGCCTTGAAACCAGGGGTTTACGGGTAGTTAATGGTATGGGAAACTGTGTAACTTCATCCTGGTAACTGCGCATCTTGGTATAGAATCTAGGGGTAAAGAACTCAAGACTCACATTGTTTGGGAAACCGTGTGAAAACTTTTTGATCGATTCTATCCATTACAATTGGGGCTACAATATAGTTTGTGCACAGTTTGGAAAGTCATACAACATGATTTTATTATTAAAATATTAGAATCTGTAATATATACTCCCATTTTTTTAAACCAAATCAATACCCCTCCCCTGGGATTATTTTTGGTGCACTAATGTGTCCCAAGACCCCTCTTCCTTTGATGCTCCTCCCCCATGGGTGATCCCAATTCGAATCTAAGGTGATATTTATGGCCTTTCTCTATTTTCCTCCCCATTATATTCCTTTCCTTCCCCTATCTTGTTTTCAGGGCATCTCATGGTAAGGTTTATTTTTTATACATGCCATAGTGGCTAGGATTTATGTGTTGGGTTATTTTAATTTAGATCTAGGGTGTTCACATAATCCATTGGGGTGTTCTCTCTCTTCAATAAGAGTTTCATCGCATCTTGCCTATATTTAGGTAGGTGTTTCCAATATTTTTATATCATATAAAATTCAATTATGATTGTGTGTTTTTAATTAGTTTATAAATATGTTTTAATTCCAATTATGTTATTGTACTTTTTTTTTGTTCTTTCATGTTATTAAAATTTCATAAAAATGGTCTTCAATGTGATAATTTAAATATTCTAATGCATATATATTATCAGAAGGTGTTTGTTGAAATGTTAATAATTTTTTAATTTTAATTAAAAAAATGTGGTAACATTTAGACAAACATATGTTTTGATAGTAAGGATGAAATTATAAATCGGTCTTAATGCATTTTTTGGATGCCTCTTTATGGTAGAGAGTTGTTTGGTAAGGTATTTTGGAATGATTCTTCTTTTTTTAGAATGAGTATTATTTATGATCGAATTGTCTGACCTATTGAATTGATTTAATGGAAATTGGTGTTTCCTAAAAATGGGTTTTGGATGATTTCCTGGGAAGTCAAATTATGATATTTGATGTTGTCACATCCATGAGTGCATGGAGTTCATGAATGGATGAGAATTTAAATGAATATGGAACTATAAAACATTATTTTCCGTGAAAATTTGTCACTAGATGATTCGTGCATGCAAAATACTATGTTTATTTGTTTTTTAGATTAAAAAATTCTACAAAATTATCCTTTCAAAACATGGCCCATTGGTACCTTAGAGAAAATTGTTACTTTTTAAATGGCATGAATCCAATTTAAAACAATCAAGCATACTGATCTTCTGTTTCATTGTCATTGAAGTGTAATTGAACATGAAAGTTAAAGGATACATTGGCATTTTAAACATTAAAGGGATGTTTCACACTATTTTGGATTTATTTTTAACGACTTTTCAATGGAAAAGTAGTATGGTCGGTTGGAACATTGCAATATTTTTTAGAGAAATAACAGTTTTCAAAAATAGAAATTCTTTGATGGAATCATAATGTGTTAAGAGAAATGGATTGAAATATCATGAGATGTGACAACCCAGTTGAATCTAGGGAATGATTTCTTATATCATAAGAAAACATGTGTAGGTTTTCCCCATGAGGGTAATCCTGAGGGTTGTGTCAGTTTATCCGTTTTTCAAGTGCGATGGCGGCATATATGGTTTGTCATGCGTACTAGGGCCTCATACATAAATGGATAACATTTACCATGGGTTTTTTTGGCGTATTTACGAAGGTTGAATGATATTTTCTTATCACCCCCAGTTATATGGGTTGGTAATGTTGGGATTTCTCATAGGCCAAGTGGGTCGTTCCACTGGTCAAGATTGTTTAGATCGTCTAAATGGTTATTGACTACAATGCTACACCATATTCTAGAAGGTGAGTCCAAATTGAGTATATCTAGGTATCGATCAAGGGTTGTTTAGGAAATTACAATGGTTTAACATTTGAATTTACTTGTTTATATTTTTCTACACTTAGTTTCTATCTTATACCACTAATTTACTTTGGTAATTTCTTGGTTTTTCATTTTTGGAATTTGGTTTGGGATTTGGTTATGAAATGGTAATCTGTTTTGAAAATAGATTTGTGGTATGAATTTTTTTGAAATATAGAAATATTTGTTTGTTTCTTTTAAAATGAATAAGACTTATTTTTATATATTTATTTCAATGTACAACTAATTGAATATTTTCAAGAAGGGAACAATATTAGTTTTTTGGTGGTTTCATACAGAGCTGACAAGATCACACCCTACATTTACCATTTAGCATCGGTAGACACCAGTTATATCATAGGTTTAGAGTTTTAGATAAGGTGCTCGTTATTGAATTATGTTTTTGATGTGAATTTTAGGTTAGGTAGACAATGGTGACCAAGAGGTCCCATTGTGATCATGTTGGAATAATTTTATTTGGAATTCTATTTGGATTCATGTTTGTTCAGTTTTATTTTGATCTTGGATCAGTTTGTACATTCAATTATGAAGATTCATTTTGGGTAAAATTGACTATTTATATGCTTATACATTTCAATACAAATTATTGATTGTTTTAAATCATTTTATATGGATAATATTTGATTACTGGAACTGGCTTCTAGCTCGTGGGGATCGGGAACGCTCTTTCGACCCTGTCTCTGACTGGGTTGGATGTTTGTTTGGGTGATATCCTTGGATGGTTCATATCAAATTGTATTAGATCAGGACCTTGGGTTCAAGGTAGACAATATTATATAATAAATGTGACTCAATATTTTGTTACATGAAGATAATATTGAACTCTTACTTCTTCTGATCCGCGACTAGCTAGGGATAGTACATGATTGGAGATGTTTTTATTTTTTACTATGGGGAATGAAATTGGAGGTTATTTGATGTCATGTTGTAAACTCACAAGGAGTAGTGACCCATGTGGATTATAACTTCAAATTTTAGGTTCATATTAGTTATTAATTATTATATAGGCATGGACCACTAACCATTTCTTCTAGCTTGGCATGGATAATATTAACCCATTCTGGTGGTTTGATGTATATTGTTGGTATGTGTTGCATTGGTGTCATGAGTTGTGTATTGTTTTTGCTTTGGTTTATTTAATTGTGATTAAAAAATGAACAATATTATTTAAAATGTAAATTATTTCGTTCATATGGTATCATATTGAAAAAATGGGTCGAAAAGAAATAGTTTTGGATTGAAAATTTGTCATGTATTCGGTTCTGATAATGAAATGCTAAGCATTATCATTGGTCCTTATTGTAACGCCCCGACCCCAGTTACCCAGAGTCGGTGCATTATTACGTAACATTGCCATGATCACAAGAAAGATCAAATCTCAAAAGACCGATTGGTTTAGTAGCCTTGGAAACACTAGATATATTCATAAAGTTTTACATTACATCATAAAGTGAAAAACTACTACAACAACATAATGTCTCCATACTCCACTCTATTATCCCCTCATAATATCCCTACAGGTAATTCATAACATAATTCTTTACATCCTGGGAAAAATTAAACATAAAAAAGGGGTGAGCTCAAATGTCCAGTAAGGATAACAATATATCGGAAACATTCAAAAATAAGCATAAACATTTAAGGAAATGTATAACTAAAACAAAATCCTTTTAAACTTGAACTTCAATATAGTATGGAAAAAGTAAAATGAAATAATGTCATTTACTTATTCACATGGATATTATACTAATCTAATAATCACATGAAATATCAATAACCACTTTCATAATGATGGAATGCATAATGTCAGACTATCATAACCACATAGCCAAGGCCTCGTGCCAAGACTACAAATAATATTTTGTCAAGGCCTTGTGCCAAGACAGTAGTTTGTATCATGAGACCTACCGATGCATCGAGGGGCTATAGCGGGCTCCACCCATCACATATTAAGTCCAATGCATTCCCATATGAAAAGGTTTAAACATAACATAAATATTCTTATTAAAACTAGCATACGAAATGTCAGTACTTTCTTCATAAACCATGAATGGTATACAAATAACACATCCACAGTCAAACATATCACAAAACCTTCAATACATTATAGAAGTTTTGTATCATAATAAATCAACTTCATATAATCATAAAATCTATCAAAGGATGTTAACATAGGAGAAATCAAAACTATTTGAGAGAAATATCTCTTTTTTTAAATCATTTAAAAGTCACACATTTATAAAGGATGTAATTAAAAGGAGATTTTTGAATAAAAGTGTCACATACCACTTTGAAACTTTTGAAAGGAATTAACATTTTAAAAACATTCATATCCATATAAATAAATCCTTAAAACCCATTTTTAAGACATGGACATTAATTAAAAAGATTCAGAAAGATAAATCTTTAAAACATTTAAAGTTCTGATTTTGAGAAAGAGTACCTTTCCGAAATTCTTAAAATATTCATTTTGAAATCATTTAAAAGTCACATAATTATAAAATAAAACATTTACTTTGAAAATATCCTCGTAATCTTGCAAGGGAAGCTTTGACAATTTTATAATGGCGGTAAATAGCCGCACCCACCATATAAGTTAAAAAAACATTCTTACCTTAATTTTGTCGAAAAGGTTAAAAAGCACCTTGTTTGGAAAATGACGGAAATATTCCTTTATAAACCTCTTATAAAAAGTCAAAAAATGGTATAAATGACTTTAACCCATATTCTAGTAAATAGTAAAAATGTTTTGAAATTCATTTTTAAGAAGCATGGATATTGATGATAAAGAGATCCTAGTTGATTATTACGTATAAACAACCTCAGATAATGAAGAGATTGTGAAATAACCCTTACCTTGTACTTTTCCTTGGTTGGGGTAGGTTAACCTCATGTATAATGGTGAAATAATTGTTATTAAATTATACAATAATCATATACATTAATATTATATCATATATGATCATTTAACATTTATTTGTTAATAATATCTTAGTATTATCGTTGTGTCGGGTGTTAACTTAATCATTTTCTTTTATATGTTTTGTTACGTAAGACATGTTTGTAATGGATAGGTTGTATCTTAATCACATCAATAATGATATCATGTCCTTAGATACTATTATTAATCATCAGATGAAAATTTTACTTGAATGGAGACGATGGAGAATGAATCTCATCGCCTTCGTGGAGATGGTAGTCTGTACGTACGCAAGAGCGACAATATCATTATTTTGATATTAAAATAATATATAATTGGATGTTATATCATATATAGAGAATCATAATAATTTTATATTTATTATTTACATTAATTAAACTTCATTATTATACCCATCCAAATAATAATTTATTGAATAACAATTACACCGCGACGTGGAGACGGTAAGTCGTACGTACGCACGTATGGTGACATGTTATTCAAAGGATGGATAGAATAATGAATATGGTTGTACCATATTTATAATAACATAACAGTATATATATGATACTGGAGTTATTATTTTATAATGGTAATAACAAAGGAAGAAGAAGTGGAAGTTGAAAGGAACTTTGAAAAGGGTAGAAAAATCATTACCTCTTCTTTGGGTTCTTCCTTTTGATTTGATCAAAAGGTCTCTTTAGGATTGGATTTCTGATCCAAATAAGGCCTCTAGGTTGTATTGAGGGAAGTTGGGAGAGTATTTGGGCAGAGTTTGGCCGAACCTAAAGGCTATGAAGGTGTGAAGAAGTGAGAAGGAGGAGTGCCCTTTTACAAGAGGGGTGAGGGGGACCTTTGGAAAAGCTAGAAATATTAATTTATAATAAATTAATATTCGGTTTGAAATGCCTCCAAAGTGTATTTTTTAAACTTTAATGTGGGGATAGGTCAAAAACCATTCAACCAATAGAATTTAGATAGGTTTGGGTCATTATATTAACCTTATATTTTTGTTTTAACTCTTAGTTAATTAGTTTGACATTTACCATGTCACTTTGTATTTTTATATTATATAGTTAATAAACGTACTATATACATCCAAGAGACCCCCAAATGGTCCATTAATGATACAACTATCATGATATAAGTCTCTTGACCGAACCATATATTTTTAGGAATTTAATATCAATTAATAATATAATATGTTTTAAAAAAACTCTTTTATGTCAATTTTCACACTATTCAATAGATGATTTTTGTGAAACTCATAAAAGAATTATTATTTCAAAAAATGTCAATTAAATAAATAATAATATGTCATATTATCATATAAAATTAGTTTAATTCATTAAAAGTCTCAAATTATATTTATTTGGGTATTTATAATATCAATTATTTTAAATTTTCACTATTATGGAAATTACTTCATCATCATTGTGTCATAAATAAATTAAATTATGTAATCTATAAAAATTATAAATAAAATATCATTATGTATTAAATCTTTTTAGATTTATAATGAATATTTATATTCGAAAAACAAACATATATAACCCAATTTAAAAATTGTTTTTCTAAAAGATATATGCTTGTGTAATTTTTGTATTCATTTTAACTTAATTAAAAAAAAAGTGTCCCTATCACCTACAAGTGGCTCCATAGGGTCCCAAAATCGACCCAAAGATTCCTATGGTCGAAAATGTATCAACCAATAAGGCTAGGACACGTTTTAGGGTAATTTTGTATTATTATAATATTATGTTTTAACCCTTATTTACCGGATTTACCTTTAACCATGGTAGAAAAAATATTTACCGAAGTAATTATTCGAAATGTCTAAAAATAAAAGTTACATATTTACAAAATTTGAACATCCTGATTCCAAATATGGAATCCATTTTTCCAAATTCAAAACACAAAAGTGGCTTAAATTAATTTAAAATTAATTCCTGTTGTTAAAACAAAAAGCGTGTTTTTAAGAGATAATAACTATCAAAAGATTGAAACTTGTTTATGTCCGGTTTAATTGTAAAATTATCTCCAATGACCAACATTGTATTAAATGGTAAAAATATATTCTAAATATACTTTAAAACCACTAAAATTAATCATTTATCACTATTAATTATTTTGATTAAAAAAGTTGTTTTTAATTAAAATTTAGTAATTTTCACTATTCATCAAAATATTAAAGTTATCCGAAAAGTACCAAAATTTCACCTTAGGCTAAAATCGATATTTCGAATCCAAAAATGAAGTCCATTTTGAGAGATAAAATATCAAAAAGTAGGTATTACTATTCATAACAGCTAGTTTGATCGTTTGTGGTGTGTGTTAAAACTCGAAGTTGCGTACAACACACGCTACTTTATTATTCAAAGGAAAGCATACCGTGGAAGCTTGGGATGTTTCATTTAAAATTTTTGATGTCCCCATTTAGTAAAAAAGTTTAAAATATTGTATTTAAAAAGGGTTCACTATTAAAAGTTGATAAATGTGAAATACTGAAAATGAATTTGTTCTTGCATTATGTCTAAGAAACTCACAATATGGATTCTAAAATTATAAGGATTATATAAAGTTTAAAATTTAGTTAATACTATTCATAACCTCTTTTGAATGGCCTGTTTGGTAAGTCATGGTGCGATTGAACACGGTATTGCATGTAGTGCAAGTTATTGAATTATTTTGAAGAAATAACACACTATGAAATCTTGGGGTGTTACATTCTCCCCTCCTTCAATAAATTGCGTCCTCACAATTTCAAATTGTTCTTCAAAAATAAAAGGTTGAAAACAGAAAATATCTTTTTGGAAAAACCCACATCAGAATTTAGGTTACTAAAATTTAGTCTTAATATGAGAAAAAGAGAAATGAAAGGGTCCCCACCAAATTATGATCTCGATTAGGAGAACATTGGTGGAAATTAGAGACATATAATTGGAGGAAATACATAAATATTTATAGGTAGTGATTGAGGTCATCAATCAAAAACAAGTGCAAAATTGAGGTCCTTAAATTCATCAATCTATGATGATTTGAAATACCATCGGTTCAACAAAACATAGGGTATTAGGATAACACATTTTTGGTTTTAGGATTCCTTAAATAATGTATAAGAATTAATTTCTTCATAGAATAAGAGAAGAAGAAAAATATATTCTTGACAAGTAGAGTTTCAACCTTTAACTAATTTCTACCACAAACTCATCTTTCACTTTAAAAGATAATAGAACGTAAAAAATATATTCTATTTATCCTATTCATATAGGGTTCCAAAAAAACAAATTTATAATTCATCCACCAGATATTTTAAAAAAACTAAATTATTTAATCCCAGACATCACATGGGTCAGTGGTAAGTGACACACCCTTGTCTCCCTTCGGTTGTGGGTTCAAGTCTCGCGGCCTTGCCAGAGGCGACGGGTAATTGCCCGACCTCCGGGTTGTCCTTTTATGGCAATCCAAAATAATCCAAATTAGAACTATCCAAAATACTTCAGTACAAAATTTATAAGGAAGGTAAACACAATGAAGATCCTTTTTTGCCGTGTAATAACATGTGATCACCTTCATCGTGTATTCTTTTAAAACACTGCAACATCCTGAATTATCATAAAACCTTATTGATTACATTCATGATCCCTTATTCCTTATAGAATAATAGATATACTCCTTCAATAAAAAAATGTTGTAAACCCCAACAATGATGGAATATACAAATCATTAATCAGTTTCAAGGTAGTCAAGAATATCCAATATAATTTATCCAAATCAATCATGTATTATTCTAAAATCACTACCTCGGTATCAGAACCATATTATGGTTTATCCTTCTCTCAACCATATATTTTCCAAATATTTAACATGCTATTCAGTCACTTTTCTTTGTTCCACACAATCTCAAGTCCATAATGAAATAGTACTGCAGTACAATCCTTATATACTCTATAATTATTATAACAAGTACATTGTTGATAAAACACTCAAATGACATAATCAACATAATAACTCTAATCATTCCTCTTCATTTGTGGTAGTATCATAACTTGATTATTATCCAATAGAATCATTTGCGGCATAGTCTGATGACTGAGACATAGGTTCGCGTAGTGTCCAAACTCCTTGCAAATGAAACATTGTATATTTTAAACAATTTTCTTACCCTTGCAGTCACATACTTTGTGCCCTTTTCCTCCACACTTATAACAAACTCTCATTCCTTTTAGGAAAGTTGCAGGATGTTTCTTCCCACAGTTATCACATATGGGAAAATTCTTCTTTTCCCCCTTCCCATTTTCCATCGTTCTCTCTTCCATCCTTTTCTTCTCTTGCTTCCCTTCAAAGCCATAGGACTCAGTAAACTCTTTACTTATCTTATAAACACATGATATTATTTCTTCATATGATGATAATACATGCGAGACTATTTCTCTTATAAGTTCTGGTTTAAGACCATGAAATATATGATACTTCTTTCTCTTTGGATCATGTTCATTTCTAGAGTTCTCATTCCTTCTACTGGGCGCCATTTCTAAAAAATGGCATACACTAGATTAGATTATTAATAACAATACCTAATCCCAAACTTGTTAAACACATAACATAAATTAAATAGTTTATGGATATAATCCATAATCATAAAAATGTATCCTTTTAGGAAATATATACTCATAAAAACTTAATAAAGGTTTGTAATGAAAATGAGAATTATCCTAAGCATATCCCCCGAGAGTGTCGTAACCAAGAGTGCAGGAAGGCCCGTTGTCGTGCACTAGTTCCCGTTCGGGTCTAGCTCAAAGTAGTTTCTTCGGGTTTTACCCGTAGGTACATCTGTTCCAGAGCCGCATCTACCTAATCGTATCCAGACAGTGATGTATTGCTCGGAAAACTCACAAAATCTCTACAATACCAAAAATCTAGGAAGTTATTCTATACTAATCCTCATAGTCCATCTTAAATCTATGTGCTCTAATCAGATTTTATCTAAATCTAGCTTCCCAGGTTTGTACTAAACTTTCTCTGATACCAACTGTAACGCCCCACCCCAGTTACCCAGAGTCGGTGCATTATTACATAACATTGGCATGATCACAAGAAAGATCAAATCTCGAATGACCGATTGGTTTAGTAGCCTTGGAAACACTAGATATATTCATAAAGTTTTACATTACATCATAAAGTGAAAAACTACTACTACAACATAATGTCTCCATAGTCCACTCTATTATCCCCTCATAATATCCATGCAGGTCATTCATAACATAATTCTTCACATCCTGGGAAAAATAAAACATAGAAAAGGGGTGAGCTCAAATGCCCAGTAAGGATAACAATATAGCCGAAACTTTCAAAAATAAGCATAAACATTTAAGGCAATGTATAACTAAAACAAAATCCTATTAAACTTGATCTTGAACATAGTATGACAAAATTAAAATGAAGTAATGCCTTTTACATATTCACATGTATATTCTACTAATCGAATAATCACATGAAATATCAATAACCACTTTTATAATGATAGAATGCATAATTCCAGACTATCAAAACAACATTGCCAAGGCCTTGTGCCAACCAAGACTACAAATAATATTTTGTCTAGGCCTTGAGCCAAGACACTAGTTTGTCTCATGAGACCTACCGATTCATTGAGGAGCTATAACGGGCTCCACCCATCACATATTAAGTCCAATGCATTCCCATATGAAAAGGTTTAAACATAACATAAACATTCATATTAAAACTAGCATGCGAAATGTCCATACTTTCTCCATAAACCATGAATGGTATAAAAATAACACATCCACATTCAAACATATCACAAAACCTTCAATACATTATGGAAGTTTTGTATCATAATAAATAAACTTCATATAATCATAAAATCTATCAAACGATGTTGACATAGAAGAAATCAATACTATTTGAGAGAAATATCTACTTTTTTTAAATCATTTAAAAGTCACACATTTATAAAGGAAGTAATTAAAAATAGATTTTTGAATCAAAGTTTCACATACCACTTTGTAACTTTTGAAAGGAATTAACATTTTAAAAACATTAATGTCCATATAAATAAATCCTTAACAACCATTTTGAAGACATGGACATTAATTAAAAAGATTTAGAAAGATAAATCTTTAAAAATTTAAAATTCTGATTTTGATAAAGAGTACCTTTCCGAAATTATTAAAATATACATTTTGAAATCATTTAAAAGTCACATAATTATAAAATAAAACATTTACATTGAAAATATCCTTGTAATCCTGTAAGGGAAGCTTTGACAATTTTATAACGGCGGTAAATAGCTGCACCCGCCGTATAAGTTAAAAAAACCTTCTTACCTTAATTTTGTCGAAAAGGTTAAAAAGAACCTTGTTTGGAAATCGACAGAAAGATTCCTTTATAAACCTCTTATAAAATGTCAAAAAAGGGTATAAAAGACTTTCACCCATATTCTAGTAAATAGTAAAAATGTTTGGAAATTCATTTTTAAGAAACATGGATGTGGATGATAAAGAGATCCCAGTAGATTATTACATATAAACAACCTCGGATAATGAAGAGATTGTGAAATAACCCATACCTTGTACTTTTCCATGGTTGGGGTAGGTTAACCTCTTGTATAATGGTGAAATAATTGTTATTAAATTATACAAGAATCATATAAATTAATATGATATCATATATGATCTTTTAACATTTATTTGTAAACAATATCTTAGTATTATCGTTGTTTCAGGTGTTAACTTAGTCATTTTATTTTATATGTTTTGTTATGTAAGACATGTTTTTAATGGATAGGTTGTATCTTAATCATATCCAGAATGATATCATGTCCATATATACTATTATTAATCATCAAATGAGAATTATACTTGAATGGACACGATGGAGAATTAATCTCATTGCGTTCAAGGAGACGGTAGTCCGTACATACGCACGAGCGACAATATCATTCTTTTGATATTAAAATAATATATAATTGGATGGTATATCATATATACAGAATAATTATAATTTTATATTTATTATTTACATGAATTACACATCATTATTATACCCATCCAAATAATAATTTATTGAATAACAATTACACCATGACGTGGAGACGGTAAGCCGTACGTACGCTCGTATGGTGACATGTTTTTCAAAGGATGGAGAGAATACTGAATATGGTTATACCATATTTATTATAACATCACAGTATATATATGATACAGGAGTTATTATTTTATAATGGTAATAACAAAGGAAGAAGAAATGGGAGAAGAAAGGAACTTCGAAAAGGGTGGAAAAATCATTACCTCTTCTCCGGGTTCTTCCTTTTGATTTGATCAAAAGGGCTCCTTAGGATGGATTTCTGATCAAACGGATGCCTCTAGGTTGTACTGAGGGAAGTTGGGGGATTATTTGGTCAGAGTTTTTCCGATCCAAAAGGCTTTGAAGGTGCGAAGAAATGAGAAGGAGGAGTGCCCTTTTATAAGAGGGGTGAGGGGCACCTTTGGAAAAGGTAGAAATATTAATTTATAATAAATTAATATACGGTTTCTAATGGATCCAAAGTGGATTATTTAAATATTAATGTGGGGATAGGTCAAAAACCATTCAACCAATATAATTTAGACAGGTTTGGGTCATTATATTAAATTTATCTTTTAATTTTAACTCTTAGTTAATTAGTTTGACATTTACCATGTCACTTTGTATTTTTATATTATATAGTTATTAAACTTACTATATACATACAAGAGACCCCCAAAGTGGTCCATTAATGATACACATATCTTGATATAAGTCTCTAGGACGAACCTTATATTTTTAGGAATTTAATATCAATTAATAATATAATATTTCTTTTAAAAACTCTTTTATGTCAATTTTGACACTATTCAATAGTTGATTTTTGTGAAACTCATAACAGAATTATTACATCAAAAAAAGTCGATTAAATCAATCCTATTATGTCATATTATCCTATAATATTAGTGTAATTCATTAAAAGTCTCAAATTATATTTATTTGGGTATTTATAAGATCAATTATTTTAAAATTTCACTATTGTGGTAATTACCACATCATCATTGTGTCATAAATAAATTAAATTATGTAATCTATAAAAATTATAAATAAAATATAATTATGTATTAAATATTCTTAGCTTTCTAATTAATATTTATATTTGAAAATCAAACATATATAACCCTAAGTAAATATTGTTTTTCTAAAAGATATATGCTTGTGTCATTTTTGTATTCATTTTAACTTAATTAAAATAAAGTGTCCCTATCACCTACAAGTGGCTCCATGTGGTCCCAAAATCGAAACAAAGATGCCTATGGTCGAACATGTATCAACAAATAATGCTAGGACACGTTTTAGGGTAATTTAATATTATTATAATATTATTTTTTAACCCTTATTTACCAGATTTACCCTTACCCATGGTAAATAAAATATTTACCGAAATAATTATTCAAAATGTCTAAAAATAAAAGTTACATATTTACACAATTTGAAAATCCTGATTCCTAATATGGAATACATTTTTCCAAATTCAAAACACAGAAGTGGTAGAAATTAATTTAAAATTAATTCGTGTTGTTAAAACAAAAAGAGAGTTTTTAAGAGATAATAATTATCAAAAGATTGACACTTGTTTATGTCCGGTTTAATTGTAAAATTATCTCCAATGACCAACATTTTATTAAATGGTAAAAATATATTCTAAATATACTTTAAAACCACTCAAATTCATAATTTTCCACTATTAATTATTTTGATTTAAAATGTTGTTTTTAATTTAAATTTAGTAATTTTCACTATTCATCAAAATATTAAAGTTATCTGAAAAGTACCAAAATTTCACCTTACGATAAATTAGATATTCCAAATCCAAAAATGAAGTCTATTTTGAGAGATAAAATTTCAAAAAGTAGGTATTACTAATCATAACGGCTAGTTTGATCGGTTGTGGTGTGTGTTAAAACTCGAAGTTGTGTACAACACACGCTACTGTATTATTCAAAGGAAAGCATACCGTGAAAGAATGGGATGTTTCATTTTAAATTTTTTGTGTCCCCATTTAGTCAAAAAGTTCAAAATATTGTATTTAAAAAGGGTTCACTGTTGAAAGTTGATAAAAGTGAAATACTGAAAATGAATTTGTTCTTGCATTATGTCTAAGAAACTTATAATATGGATTCTTAAATTATAAGGATTATATAAAGTTTAAAATTTAGTTAATACAATTCATAACCTTTTTTGAATGGCTTGTTTGGTAATTCATGGTGCGATTGAACTCGGTATTGCGTGTAGTGCAAGTTATTGAATTTTTTTGAAGATATAACACACTATGAAATCTTGGGGTGTTACACTTAGTCTATACATTAATGTATGTGGATGAATGAATGGATTGTACATGATGGAATTTATACCATGATGATTTATCTGAAAGTGTTATGAACTCATATGTGGTGGTTCGTAGAATTACATGGGGAGTATTTGAGACTAATGGATTTTCTTGTTTTTTCCAAAAATGTGTTTTGAGTGGAAACTTATTTGGGATTGGGTTTTTTTTTTGAAAAAGTGGATTCTTGCATTGGTAAAATAGATTTTGATATTTTCAGAAATGTCCTTGGATAAGGGTAACTTTGAAAATAAAATTGATGTATTGATTTTGGAAAAGTTATTTCTTAGATGTGTTTGTGATGTTTTTTCTAGGATCCTGTTTTTTTGCCTCGTGTATTCTTTATGTTATATTCAATTTTGATGTCGATTCAGTTTTTTTATTTATAATGTTACTCAGTGTATTCCATCCGGAAAGTTCCCCTTGTTTTCTGGTGAATCTCTCTAAAATATTTATTCTTCTTGGTTGTTGCAAATATTTCATGGTGATCGAGGTCTATTTGAGGAAGTGGAGTGGCGTGAGGAAGTTGAGATCAACTTCAGATCATTGAGAAATACCCATGCTATATGATATCATGTTCTCCTAGGTTTTTTGAGGGTCCATCCAGGGATGAATAGACTGTGATTTCCTCGTCATCGATGAAATTTGGGATAATGTGGGATGTGCTCATGTCATTTTTTCCGATTGGTTTGTTTGAGTTGAGGTGAATGTTTGGAAAGTGGAAGGGTTCAAGGGTGTTTATCACGTCCAATGAGAAGTTATTCCCTATGGTGAATTTTTTAAGGTCATGCATTCATTCACTCTATATATGGATTCATATGATCTAATTATTGATTCCTTTTTCATTTTGGGTCTTCATATGAAGATCATGGATATAAACCACTAGTATAAATATCTTCATTTTGAGATGTTGTTGGAAAATGTTTTTTTATTTGAGTTTTTTCTTAGTGTTTAGTTAGTGGAAGTTGAAATTAGATAATCTTATACCACCCATGACGGTTTCCCATCAGGTTAAATTATTAGATGAGAAGAACCTATTCCCGATGGACCTCGTTCATTGGTTCGAGATTCTTACTCATCAGTATGTTTTCTTATCTTCCATTAGTGAAGAACTTTGGAAATTCTAAGTCATCTTATAATATCATTCGAAGACTTGTTATCATTGAATCTGTCTGGATGGAAAATTTATGTATGAGAATATTTTTAAATAATTTTCAATCAATGGATGCTCGCACATTACAAGGAGGTAGTGAATGATTCAAACATTTGGAACCCATCCATAGTCCTCGGAGTTAACCCTCACATAATAAAGGAATATATGGTGGGTGTAGAGGGTATTGGCCCAATTTTTTCTATAGTGATGGAATTGATATGTTTAATGTTTCCTGGTGTAATTATTTTTGTAGTTTTGAGAATAAAATTTCTACGAAACATGGTGGTTATGTTTGTCTTTAGGTGGATCATTGATTCACATTGTTTTTTCATAGAATGTTTTTATCCATTGTGTGGGAATGTATGTTTTTTTAGATTCTTTAGTTCTGTAGAATTCATAGATTTTGGTTTCAATTTTATATTTTGATTGAGTTAATTTTTTGGGTTTCCCCTAGTGATGGGAGTTTGGTTGACTGTGAAATTTTTCAGTTTCTGTGGTTCTGGTATTTAATTCATGAAATTAGTTGGTTTAATTGTAGTGGGAGTCCCTAATAATGTTTTGGGAGGTACTTAGTTAATATGAAAATGTTTTTTTAGTTCACTCATTTTCCCAATTCGAAGATGTGAGAAGGTGGTAATTGAGTTCCTATGGTGGGGATCGACCTCTCATGTAATATGATTGTACTTTTAGTTGTGTTTTTATAATGATAACATTTTGTGTTACTTGTGAAATGAATGTTAACCCAAATGTTTGTGGATTATTTTAGTTATTTTCTATAATTGAATCATGTTTTGGTAACATTTGGATCCAAGACATTTTTGCTGATGAAACTGTTTTTGGTGTGCAGAATTTTCACATTCCATCCATTTAAATTATTTTTTATTATTATTTTTGTTGTATTTTAATCATTTGGGTGATATTCGAGAAGATTCCCAGTTTAATTTTTTTCAATTTTTGGATGAAAAGTGATGTTTTCAGGAATGGAGGCAAGGGACGCACCTGAAGCCCACAGTTAAGGGAAATCGTGTGGCTACATCTAGGATACTATCCATTGTGGTATGAAGTATAGGGGTAAGTCTCAATGGTTGTGAATTATTTGGGATACCGTATGAAAATCGTTTAAGCGGTTATATTTATCTGGGTAGTGACTACATCACAGTTCTACTCCATTTCAATAATGGATATACGATTCCCAAAGTTATATATGAAAGTACATGGAAGTTCCTACAGAGCACATCAGATCAGGTTGAAACCCAATCATCTCATTTGAAGTATGGGATACTTTTATCCCATGAGGGACCATGACAAAATTGTGTTAACCAAGATGTTTCATGAATGATAGATCCATTCCAACATTGTGAATAATCCTTCAGACAACCTACATACTACAAATTTTCTTTTCCCATTGCCATCTAGGGACCCAATTTTGTGGGACCATATCCATTAAAAATAGCACACTACGTAAATTTTATCCCCACTACGAAGGATTTCGTATCGTTGTGGGTAGGGAATTCAAGGCCTTTTTATTAATTAAGTTAATGATATCAAAAATCATCCACAAATTTAGAGTCCCTCACACCATTCTCACTGATAAAAACACCAATTTATAAGTACCTCAGCTAATTTTACTATATTAAAATTATATTATCTTGACTATCCACACTTCTCTCTATTATGAGAGTGAAAATATAAAGATCATGTAGTTTATCTAGATGATCAACAACATTTTGAAAAAAATTGGTTGGTCAGAATAATATGTGTTATCCGGACAAGATCCGAAATAATCTTTGGGTTTATCGGATGTCAAATCTTAATTCCACCATGTTGACCGTATATTCTATGGTGTTCAGGTTATATCTAGTCATTCACAGTGAGATCATATTTTTGTCACTCCTCATAGCTATCAACATTGAGTCCATGTCAGAAAAGATCATTGATGTATATTATAATGAATTGGATGCACTCTGTTAAAATTGGTTCCATTCCTCGCACATCAAAGAGAGACCCCAAAATATGTAATCCAAAAACATTCTATATTTTTTTATTCTTCCCTCCTTCCACAAATGTGATGTATTATTTTCCTTGAGGATACCGATGATACCCAGCATGAATCCTCCAAATATCGAGGCCCGATTGGAGGGACCCTACAATATTAATATTATGTATCCCAAAGATACATACACAATTTTCAAAATTGATAGGAATGAGTTTGTCCTCCCACAAATTCCATGTTCATGTGGCAGTACTTCACATGAGTGAGCTCTCATGTTCTCCCATCATGATGATACAAATGAAAATAGTAAATGCAGTTCTTCTTTGTCCTAGAACTATAACATTCTGCTTTTATATCCCAATTCATTAATGCATGTTGTTGAACAAGATGACATCTCAATAACAACAAATGGATTGATTCATATCCTCATGGTATATGTCTGAATGCATAGAAATTTTTTTGAGGACTAGCCATGGGTTCTTCTAGTTATTCTCCCAACCATTTGGCCTTAGTTATCACCATGATTTTCAGTGGTATGGTTTGTGTACTTCTTTTATCTTTATTCACATTGTCCTATTTTTCACTCCATACAGATTTTTCCTTTGGGGTATCTCCCATGTCCTTACCACAAAATGATAAAATTCATTGAATTTCTATAACTACATCTATCTTTATTCCATCCTCATAGGATGTGTAGGAATTCACATAAATTTTATAATATGATATATCCCTATGTACTACAAATATGTATATCCATTTTTGGCTTTTGGTCTTGTGTTCTCTCCGAGAATGTACATAGTCTAGTGGGAACTTATTTTCCCCACATTCATGTCGAGTTTTAAATAGTTACATTTTTACTACCTTTTGAGAAAATGTGTCACCTCTCAACATACGCCCTTAATACATGACATTAAACTGCACAATCAATGAAGAACAATGTATGAATTGATTCATTCCCTCACATGATATGTATGAACACCGATACATTTTTTTCTCGGGTCCACCCCCTGGTCTCTCGACCATTCTAAGTCCTCTCGACTTACCTGATGGTTTTTATTCTGGGACAATAATCTAATATCTCATCTGTACCAAAAGTTGATTAATTTTTGTATCCTCCCTTCTTTTCATTAAACTACATAGCATTTATGATCCCATCTACATGAACAAAAAAGCAATGTGACCCCATTTTCATATATGTTGATAAAATAAATGTGATTCAGTCTTGTCTCCATTTGGGCTGAGTAATCTATTTGGAGTGTGTGTCATGTTGTGTACTTCTTATATTCTCATTCACATCAGGATTGCTTTCCAATTCCTTACACATCCCATTTTGTATATTATAACCCCCAACGTCCAGAACATATGATGTTGAAATGTGTCACAAGATACATACATTGGGAATGATGTTAAAATAAACATCATTTATAGAAATAAATGTGGCTTGATTCTATCCCTCATAGGATATGTAGGAATGGACGTAACCGTGTCTTTTGTTCTAGCCCTTAGAATATCAACAATTTTCCACATTCCTCCATTCGAACACTCATATCTCTTTCCCCTAATCAGATTACCTTATTTGGAATTCATCATTAGAATGCTCAGATACATTGTGTGATGGGACATAGGGTGTTGGGTTCTATATGGAAATTCATTCATTCTACTAACATGATTTTTATACAATTTATTGGTTCCTCATAATCTGGATTTTCTGAAAGGACCACCAATTGGTATGGATGCTAGTTCTTAAGGGCTACCTACAGTTATGGACCAAGAACCAAGGAGATCTAGACTGAAACTTTGAGACAGATTCATCCTATCTTTTGAATATGTTAAATGTCCAACCCACATTTTTTTCTTCAAATATCATTCTACAAGAGGAGGTATTGTGATTTAAATATGGTTGAAATTTATTTTCATCGTTACACCACTCCCACTGTGTACCAAATATTGGAATCATAATTCAAATTCTATCTCACCTCTTTTATGTGCATAGGGGACATCAAAACTCTTGGTGACATCCCTCTATGCACCATTACATGTTGAGTGTTACAAAAAATGTTGTTGGGTGGCCTTGTATTAAACAGCTACATTCCCATATACTGTTATTCAATTTGTAGAATAGGACTTTTCCGTCCCTTATTTCCCACACTAAGCATGGATCACGTGGTCCTAGGGGTCCTTGATAAAGAATATACCTACATGGAAGAGTGGAAAACCATTGGTTCCAAACTCTCTAACTGTAAAATAAGATTTCATTTCATAAATTTTTTAAAATTATGAAATTAAACTATTATCATGTTCTCTCGGTAATTCGTGATGCGTTTTGGACTGCGTTAGTCCTCACTCAAATCAGGTTTCTTACTAGAACCACATTAAACAATTTCACTTTAGAAGCCTCATACACAAGGTCCAATATTTACGACCATATACTATGTGTGGTTACCCCATATTTTTATGAGGTGTTGACTTCTTCGGTCCCCATTTCTATTTATTTACATTCTATCCTCATGTTTCCTATTTCCACCTATGGAATATCATTTTCACTGTCAAATCATTATGAAAGAAAATATGATCTCTAGTGTCCATATTTTCATTGTGTAAAACTGTAAACCAACTTAGATTGTCCTTGTTTTTTATGATATCACCTCCTTTGGAAAAGTCCACATACCACAATTTCTTCCCAGAACAATGTTTTTCTTGACTCCATCCCTCAGAGGATATGTAGAAACTCCATGAATTTGTGTTATCAGTTTCATCCCCATGTCTCCTGACCATTCACAGCCCTATTAACTTTCCTCTTGGTTTTAATTCTACAAATTTAAAATAAGAACTTTTTCATCTAAGAAATATTATGTGAAACTACTTTTTCATGTCCCACATGACATTAAATTGTTGTATCATTAATATACGATCTAAAAATTTCTTGGACCATTCATGTCATACAACCTTAAACTGCATCATCATCATCCTAGATACAAGAAAAAAACTGTAAGTCATATTGGTGTTCTCACATAAGAATGAATAAATTTTGATATGGGTCATCCCCCATTCCCATTTTAAATAACAACATTTGTCTTAATTCCCCTCTTTAAGGGATATGTAGTGACACTCAGAAATTTCATCTTCGGACCGAGCCACATATTCAGTAACACTTCTGGCCATCTTCCCCTGTTTATAATTTGGAAAAAATGTCCTAAAAATGTTATTCACACGAATAATTTTTGTGGACATCTAGGGTAAGCCACCATATCTTTATTTCATGTTGGATTTTTTACATTACCTCACAATGTAAACCTCTTATTTGAATGTTCCTTGATATTAGAATGGTGTGAAAGGATATCTTTTCTAATTCATGTTGGTTTCATCTCATTCATTCAATGAGAACACTACGATAATTGACATTTTAGTCCATGTATCTTGAATGTATACTATTAACCAGGGTCAATGTTGTATTAACATAACATATGAGTAATGACCTTATCAAATTAAATTAAATTATTCAATGCATCGTCTACACAGTATGTTGTTAAAGTATGTAGATATCTTCTTCACCAACAAGGTATTCTATGTCCTCACCATAGAGATCATGTATAAGAGTATGATTGAACTTGGTAAACACCGATATGCTCACCCAATGTGTTTTTTCCTGGCGGAATTATTTCAAGAGTGTTTGACTCTATTCAAATATCACATCACTCAATCTCCAAGATTTGTGTACCTTTTATCTAGACACTAGTCCTCTTTCACAAATGGGGGATCCCTATAATGGTATAGATTCATGGCCTCATGGATCACCTACTATTCTGGTCCATAATTCCAAAATACATTAGAAAACACATCGAGTTTGTCCATGTGGTTCCAATATGAACAACAGTTTGCTCTTGTTTTTTGTCCCCATTTTAGGCTTTTATGATATGGATGCTGTTGATTGAATTTGGTCAGCAATAATCTTTCATCATCATGAATCTCCCAATATGATACATATTTTTTGTATTGTGATTCACAGATCACTTACCCCTTAGTTTTTATTGATTCCAGTGACCTTATAATTATCCTGCGCATGTACTAAAATGTGCTGAGAAAGACAGATTGTTTTTCATGGGAATCCTATTCTCTAGTCACAACATGTGTCTATCACAATCTAAAATCACATGGTGGTTGGTAAAACATCTAGTAATTGATTATTGGTCAAAAAACTATTATTCCTGAATTATTGTGTGGTTACACAATGTATTACAAATATGAACTTTGGGATTGATTAATAGTTGTTTTTATAATTTGTTAGAGATGCATTGTTTAAGGTAATAACTATTTCCATGAACATATTTTAAATAATAATGGAATCAATAGACATATTTTTATGTTCATAAAAAATACCCCTCATAGATTATACTATACATGGGATCACCTCAGTCCCATTGCCCTTTGGCGTGTAGTCCCTAGGAGTTGTTGTCACCGTATGAGCTCCCTTACTTCTTCATTAGCCATGGGGAAAAGTCTATCTTCTCTAATATATATTCGATCTATCTCATTTGGATATCTAAAACTTCGCAAAATGTTTATCTCATCATCAATTTGGATTCTAATGGATTGAATCATAACTGTGATATGACTTCCAATTGGATGTTTTATTATTTAATAGCGGTCATTCATTCACATTTCTATGAATTGGTTCTCCCGCTCTTCCTCTTAAAGCAGTCGAATGATAACACACTTCTGTTGATTCCAAGACACATCGATGTCATGGTCTCTCGCCCATACTGTCATAGTAATATAATCCAAGATGAAAATGTATGGGGCTCACTCACCCAGGTATAAAAGCCTATAATTAAGTCTCCCTATCAGTATTATCCATACTGCATGTTGGATTTTGTTGATAATGTGTTTGATCAGTTTCCATGATTGGCAATGGGCAATATCACATTCATCCACATCTCAATCGGCCTCATCAAACTTTTATATGTTAGTAGGTTCGTATTCTAGGAACTACTCTCGATGTACAGTAATTGGATCCTCCTAGGGAATTTTATCATAGGGTCTGGGATCCATGTAATTATTTTTATCCTCATCACTGGTTTTCACGTTGATGATATAAATTTCCACTCCAATAGTTTTCCCATCCATATAATACGGTCGTGGCATAATTATCTCAGGTGTACTATTTTATATCGATCACCGTCCCTATTAGGAAAATAGTAACAGAACCACCGACCATCCTCACTACCATCACGCCCACTGCATGAAGGTCTTTTCAGAAAAATATTGTGTGAGTTACCCTATCCTAATCCACTAATAGTTATGAATCTTCATGAAGAGAACTTATAATGGTCAAATATTTAATCATGTCCCATGGTCATTACTATTGTAACCGTATGATGTGGAAATCTAATTATGGTTTAGAAATATGATTAATAACCAAGATTAGTATATCTTGTCTACTCCATATCTTCATAATCGTCCCCAGAACATGCCCTAGAGCATCATCCATTACCATGTGAGATTGGGTTTTCAATGAGAGGCTTCCTAGTTAAGATAAAATTTTAGTTGGGAAACCTTGGTGGTATGGGAATGATTAAATTTCAAACCAATTAATTAGATCATACATAGATAATTCTTTTTAATTATCCCAACCCATAGGCCACTACCTCACCTTCCTCTATAACACATTATTTGTTGGAATATTCTACCCAAGACTCCTCTAATCCCACATGTATTGGGAAGGGATATAACTTCCCTGTAGCAGATAGTTGTTGTGGAGACATTCGGTCAAGTAGAACATTCACCCGATATGTCATTATACATAGGGTACCCCAGGAATGTACAATTTGCTCCATCTCCATCAAATATCAAACCATATTTCTCGTTAATGTACCTTGATTCCCAAGATATAGGATAGATAGATAGGATTCCTTCACAATGCAGTTGCTTCCTAAGAGATTTTTAGGTGACCTATGTAACCCTCTTGATGGCATCATGTCCTCTATGTTCATCTAATTTGAGACTGCTGGGACAGATTTTCTCACATGATTTCCACTCCAACCTATGGCTGGCCTTGAAATTAGTGAACTTTCTACCACTTCACAACTGTGATGTTCATTATCCCTACCACTAATATGTTCTCTAACCATTGTTCGACCCCGACCACATGCATTAGTAGGTACCCTTTCATCAACATGTATAGTCCTTTTCTTCAGCATCTTATATAGATAGGTTGTCTCCCAACACTTCACGTAGTCTTAAACTAACATGTAAGTGGAATTATACAAATATAGCTAATTTTACATCTTTCCATACTCTATTGTAAACATGAGCTGAATATTACTCATTAAACATGGGTGATATTAATGGCCTACTCATGTGATGACTGTTGGGGTTAACCTATTTATGATCTGGAATTATCTCGCAATGAGATGTTGGGTATACGGCTCACAGAGTGGTTTTTTATCAACACGTGTCGCAAAAAATCTTCTTCATAAGCCTAGGAGATATGAGATATACTCCTCAGTCCTTGACATTCATCGGTAAATACGTTCATTGGTAGTTGGAATGGATGAATGTTTAATTCATCCATAATCCAGTGTTTTATCAATGACGCCAGTGAATTCATTTGACCAGGATGCTTTTCAATGTGTTTAGAATTGCTAGATGAAGTATGAACAATGGGTGGAATGGTTTTTAGATATTCATAAATATTTATTCGCACTACAATCCGTCTTTATAGAATGTGGAGTAGTCCACATACCCATGGTGTCTTTTTCCAATCACTAATTTTTCACAATGTGTTTTACTGTTTATAAAACACAACAATTCATAGAATGACATGCTTCTACATAGAAAAAATGGACCCCGTGATATATGTTCTCGTCCAAAAAACCATGTGTGCATCCCTAAACAACAGAACCCATCAAAAGATGTATGTAGATATGAACCCTTCTAACGTGACCACTATTGTTTCTCAGTGTTGACACTATAAACCCATAGCTTCCAATGGTTTTCTTCCATGGTTCCCAAATAATAACATTCCTTGCTGCACTGGGATCCACTAGTATAGGTGGGGGACATTTTGGGTAGTATCATTGGTTCATTCCCTCCCTCATCATGGTACTCCTGTGGGAAATCCTAGAATTTTCTGATTCACTATTTGAAGTGGACGTCCCTTATTCACTACTTATCATCACCGAACACCTTATAAATTAGTGTCTTTTCCAGCTGAAATATCTTCTCTGGATACTCTGGTGTGTTCTCTATGAGGTGGAACACATTGTATGTCACCGTAGTATTGGACTCCATATAATATGTTAAATGTCCCAGTTGCTAATTTCAACCTCACCGTGATGAAAATAGAATGTATTGGTTTTCGATGACCTCATACTCAATAACTCCAGCATCTTGTGTTTCGATTTTTAGACGTATAATTGAGAAGCCCACACAGTCTCTTATAGGATTAACTTCCTCATCTCTGCAATATATTCTTCGTATGTTGAGCTAACCGAATAGGCTCTGGAACATTCATTTTTGATATTTCCACACTTTTGTAGGTACATGTAATTGGTCCACCCTTTATATGTTTTCTCTAAAACAACATTAATAATGAAGTGGTATTGTGGTGGAGATACATCATGTTTTTTATCATTCCAACAAAATTAATGAAATGATTATAGAGGTAGTTGGTAGTGAAATTTGTATAATCCTTCCATGTATGGCATTCAATAGCCCTGAAATAAGGATATTTTAATGTATTTTAAATGAAATAGTTATCTTTTTCATGGCTACTAGAATTGGTAATGAAGAAAGGTTCCATAAGACCAAATCCCTATAGTGTAAATCATTTATAGTGAGGGGTATTCCTTCTTCCCATCCATTAATAAATCCACCAGAGACTGCGGATCATAGAAAATCAACACACAATCTCTGAGAACTAATTTTTTTTCATATCCTTCATTCATACGACATCTTCAATAACCTCTAGAGTAGATTCTGGATTGGTTAATTTATTCAGGAAAATTGGTAATTTTATCCTTTGGTCCTTGAGCACACTCACAAATTATTTTTTCAAAACATGACCCATGGATTACATGATTATGAATCCTTAAAAGACTCGGTATGTTTACCAAGAATCCCAGGATCATGATGCATTGATTCAGTAAATAGCATTCATGATGTACTGATATGGGGACCCAGTTCACAATGAAATTTCCCAAGTGTTCTCGAGCATTAGGATTTGAGAGCTCAATAACATGTTCACAGAAAATTATGATGACAATGGAAGGGACATCGTAATAAATTTATCAGTTCCAACTCTCTGTGCTTCACAGTACCCTTAGCTTCCCCAATCTTAGTGATGATCTCCCCACTCGAACTACATTCCCCCATCATTATATAACTTCACAAGATATCATTTTATGTGATCTACACTCATAATCGACCCTCATTTTCTCAAAATCTCCCATTATGAGTGTCTGTTTGGGGGGGGATTGTTGATTCCAAACTCTGTACAAAAAATAGATCAAGAAAGACTACAAATTCACTAAAGGGACGACCTCGTGAAGCCCTAGAATGATGCCCCAACATCCCCAAAAACAGACCAATGTCGGAATAAAGGGATCGTTCATGAAAAATTCACTATAATGATAGAGGCACCAAAAATTTCATCATGTAAAACTATAGAAGCTGATTAAACATGTAAGGCTATGCGATTATGTTGAAGTTTCCTCTCTTTGTGAAGAAACATTTTATCAATGGTACAACCTCAGAGCATACGAATACCCATTCCTATAATAGGTAGCTCACCCCCAGCCCATAACCATCATTACCATTACCATTTTCATTATATTCTCCCATTTCATGAAGAAACTCTTTCTCCCTAACCCCATAAGGAAAATTCAACACCAAAGGCACCTGAGTATTAAGAAAATTCTTTCTTTTTATTATAATTTCCCTATACTTCATGTTGTGATTTCATTCAAGAATCTATAAGGTCATCACAATGATAGAGTCCCTTTAAGGTACTCAAGACTTCACAGTGCATTTACCCTTCATGAATAATCCATAAAGATCATGTAAAATCTGTGCCTCAACTGGGTTGTCATGCTTTGGGATGCTCGAAATTTCAGAGAGACAACTTTTTTCATGGTTAATAGAGCACCATTTTTCCTGAATCCCCTTCTATTATCGATTCACCAGATCATCCTGAATAATTTCTTCAAGAGCTTTCATGCTTCTCCAAACCCTCTAACAGGTTGCACTCCAAGATTGTACGTAGTTTATTCATGGTTCCCCGAGTGGTGTGTAATTTTTCGATTCCATGCATTATGATTCTTCGCATAGGGATTATAATAATAATTTTTTCCTCTCATAGTCATTATAAGGTAGACCCATCGATTGGCCAATCCCCCGCATCGCTCACATTCGTTAGTGCTTGGTCCTTCAAACGTTGTGTGTGTGTTGGCAAAAGTTATGAATGTCAATGGGATGAAGAATGTGTCCTAATTATCCAAGATGAACCATGATAAACTTCCAATCACCATCCTCCCAAACACATGTCATTAAACTACGTGTTTCTGCATGTTTGGAAGAACTAGTTGGATCAGAGTGTTAATGGGTCTGAGATCCTTTCAAATAACACCTTTTCAATCTATATTACCATTCCCTCTCGCCTTTTTATTCCATGGGGATCATGGACATTCCACAGGTAATAAATGAATCCCACCTTGATAGGGTTTCCCTTGTATGATTTACATATAGTAATATCCTACACATACATCAGACATCCTCCTTGGGCCCCTATTAATGCGAAATCCACACAACATTCCTCATTGTTTCACAACATGCAACATGATCATCATGTATGTTGCTGCCGCTTGATTGTCACACCATGAATGACTCACATGGGTATAGAGGAAGAAATGTCCATGAAATCATATTTGGGCTGCTAACCAAGCTTAACCCCAGGCACATCTTGAACTACATAGACATTGTTCCCATTCAAATATGAAGGCTACGTTGGAATCCTCCCTCAAGTTGAAACCAATTTCCCTACATTCCCATCAACATCCCATTTGTTTACATATGTCATGCATGATGACAAAATAATCACTTTGAAAAATTGGGGTTTTGATCCATGTCTTTTATACAGGGTACGTAGGACACCTCTATGAGGTTTAATATTGATCAATTGTAAACATTGGTTCTCCTTCCTAATTATGTAACCTCCTGATTTAACATTTTCCACTATTGCAACACATCTCCGAAATTTTCCTCCTTGAGGTGTTTTCACCTAGATCTTCATGCCTTAAGAGTTTTAATACATCCATCTGGGTAGCATCCACGTGTAAGGACCAATAACCATTAATACTACATATAATTGACTACGTTGATAACCAAACATAATCCATAAGCATTACCATAGTCCTCCAACCATGAATTACCAATATATAATTTACTACAAACCATGAGTAAACCCAATCATGAATCTAGTTTCTGGTCCTTTGTGTACACCCTGATTCTATGCCCCATCCTGGACAACATTGAATTTGATTTCCTAATGTTGGGATATGAAGGAATCCTTCATGAAGTTATACCATCCTATTCTCATTTTCGATCTGTTTCCTTTATGGAATATCATGCACCAACCAATTGGTTTTATTTCTATCGGGTCCCCATCATTGCTCCGCATTTTACATAACAACTACTAAGGTGCTTCATCGCCCCACCGAACTATGTGAACATTGATTCCAAGACATCTAGGATACTTAGTAGGCCTTTTTGAGGTTCAATAACAAAATTTCCATTTTCACATCGGTTCCATCTCATTTATTCCATCTACTTCACCCAATTATCCATCATCCATCTAAATTATTTCCTAGGCCACTACATCCTAGTGAGATCATTCCATCAATCCCCAGGCAATAACCATGTGTAATCCCTAAACCACACTCCCATACAACGTGTGTTTTGATCCATGTCTTCTAAATATGGTACATAGGATTCCTCCTTGAGGTTCAATCTCAACCAATGGTAACCATTTTTTTCCGCCAACATGGGACACATAATCTACCTAATCCACCCTTCATGGTTTCTAGATCGGCCATAAAAGTGTGAATCCATCCCTTCATGAGACTTTCCATCATAGCACCATCCTCATTGGGAATTCGAATCAATCCTTCCAGTAAACCATCAGGATGATCCCTCCTAGTGACGTACCAATATTATCCACTCTCATTGGTGATCTAATTTGTACAATTTGTCTCCAATTTATATTAAACAAACATCATAAACAATTTTAAACATGGGAATCCATGGAAATCCTCATAGTAAAGACTCATGCATAAGATACACCTCAATTGAGAAGGGAAGCCATGGGTTTCAACACCCTTGAGATACCCTCTTAGGGGGAGGAAAACATTTGTTCTAGTGTTTAAACATAAAAATATACCATTGATTCCTTAACATGATTACACACCTATGAAAAGGTTTTATCATTGACCTAAATCTATTAAATGACCTAGTAAATGTTTAATAATTAATTTACATCCACAAATAGATGGAACCATGACTGAGATTCAAAGACAACATCATAATCATTAAGGGAGACCTTAATTTATAAATGATATTTTTGGATGAATAAATAGAAGGAGGAAATAAAATACCATCTTTCATTTATGATCATGGAGAAAACTCCACTAAGTAGGTGATGGATGCTTCCCTCATTTGAAAGTTGGAATAAATGATACAATGTGAACCATCAGCGTGGGTCGATCACGACATGTGACACGGCGTGCCACGACAAAAGCATCGAAAATAGTGTGTTGTTTCCATTTTTTAATGTTGAACCACCCAAGGTGATTTTTATTGTTCTTTACATGTTTGAGGAAGACCTACAATAAATGACTCGAATTGATTTGATATATTAATTGGTGGTTTTCTTATTTTTCCACGGGTTGGATTATTATAAATTGTTGAAATTTATTTAATGACTTATATGGAAATGTAGTTGAATGTAATTGAAAATAAATTGGTATATGAGTGTGAAAACACTTGGAATTTAATTCTTCTACGTCAATAAATGGAATAATATGTCAATTAAAATGGAATTGGATTCATTGGTTGGTAAATGATGGATATTCAATCCATTTAGATGTCATTGATTTTTCATCTAGGTGTCTGGATATATGGTAGAAGATATATTAGACGTGTATGATCCTTGGATCATGATCCAATAAGGAACCAAGGGAATTTCTACCCCTGTGATCATACTTTCTGGACTCGCATTGGACATTTTCTATTAAAATTATCCTTAAACTCCACCAATTCCATTACTGGGGTTCCATCGAGATGCTCTTTGGACTCGAAATTTATTCCTTATTCTTCTATACCTTGGATATGGACCCTTGGGGTCTAAAAATTATAATTGTATTTATTTAAATTGATAAATGTTACATGTTTGATTATACAGATCAGTTGTGGTTAATATGATATAGGTGTTATTCAAAAACACTGTATTGATATGATATATTTTTTACACAGCATAGTCATGGTATTTACATCTCTTTAATATTACACTACATCATTACATGATCATGACAGTAGTTTTGTATGGAGAATTTATGGATTTAAATGATAGCATGTGGTTTAATTTTTCAATGGTCAATTTACTTTCAACATTTTTATACATTTTGGGTTCTATACTATTCAATGTTTTATAATGTGGATCCAATATTTGTTAATGACACAATGGTTGTTTAACTACAAGGATTGTGTGTCATACCCAATTCAGGCCAACGTTGTGTACCCATATATATTTTATGGATGCAAGTAGGGAATAGAGAAAATATCCACCATTTGATTCTTAACATTGTTCCATGATTAGAGGCAAGGGAGAATGGGATTGTTCTAAGGCTATTTTTCTAGCTGGGATAGTTTTATGTCCTCTAGTTTTTTTACATATATTGTTCCAATAAATGTATTCCAGTATTGGATTCTTTGAAAATCCATGACATGATCATAATTTTATATGAGATTAATTATTGAAGTGTTATATATAAATTTTTCATTTTGTTTTTTATCTATTATCTGATGGTTTTTCTGATTCATCTCTTTTATGATTATTATTATTATCATCTCATGTTACACTATGATACTATTTAATTATCTCCACATAAACACATCATGTGGCCTCACTTTAGTAGTTTGAATCTTCTTTTTGAGGAGCCACACTTGATGCTATACAGCCTACCAAGAACAGAGCAACATTCAGGGGAATCCATGTTTCAGGTGTTATAACGTGGTATTAGATAAATTCAGTTAAAATTAGCTATCATAATTTAATACAATTGAATGTGATAATAAGGAATTTATATTGGTAATGAGATATACCTAGTCATAGTTAACCCACATATAATAAAAAAGCCAAATCGTCTAGAATAAAAATTATGGTTTTCATGATTTACCCTATTATAGTTTCATTGTATCCAAAATTGGATGAAATACATTAGTTGGGATGTTATCATCGATATGGTTAAGGGATATTTGTTGTTTCAACATGATGAGATGTGGGTATTCTATCTCATTCATTATTTTACACTGTTAACATGATTCATATCCTTTTAATAATGACTAGATACATAGAATGCTTTGATGAATTTCATGATGTTGTGATATGTACCTTGATAGAAATATCTACTATTTTGATATATAATATATTCATGGAATTGAGAAACATGGCTGGTACATATTGTTCTTGACATAGCCTAAATATTTATTCATGATTGGACTACATTAAAACACCAAGTAGCCATTTGTGTCATGTTATGTCATGGAAAAATAGTCGCAATGAATAGAATGTGTTATAGTGGTTATTATGCTGACTCCATATTTTAGTTAATCATGTTTATAGGCCCTTATATATTGGAATTTGGAAAAAATTCAGTTTAAACAATCAAATTGAAATTTAAAAGTAATATGGAAATGAAATGGGAATATGAATTATTGAATAGATAACATGACAAGACCTAGATTTTGATTGGGTAGTAGGAAGTGCCTCTGATGAATATTAAAACAGTTTCAATTTTCCAGTTCTTGATTTATGAGGGGGTTATTTTATATAACCATTTTATAGGATGGGTTTCAATTGTCCTTTTATTTTTCCTATTAACATTGATATCGTTCTTTTATAATGTGTGTGATTATAATTACAGATACATGAAACCATGATGTTCAACCGTCATGCCTAAAGAGGGTGGTGAAGACCATGATCAAAAGGTAGTGGACCACGGGATACCAATGGATCATCATATATAACCAATTCTGCTAGTAGTAGTTTTTCGTGAAAATGGCGCTGAGTCAATGTTCTGTGAGGGTTTTCTCCACATCTTCCTAACTTTTCAAGGATCATTTCATCATGCCTCGTATATGGTTGAACTAATGTGTGTATACACATAGAAAAATCATTTCTCTTTCTCAGGGGATAGTGATCCATAGGTTCTTGAGATTTTCCATGGGAAAACTCTATCAATCATCAATCATATATTGACATGTCCTAAGAAGAGAGAGAATATTGAATATTATCTTCTTCATGGAGTAGAAAAGAACATGTGGGAATTTCTAAACTAGGTTGGTGAAATAGGTGATATTGTTTGGTAATATTTTGAAATCTGATTTGATGACTAATTTTCCCTATAATCTTTTGAAGATGTGATATCTAGGTTTTCCAGGTGACTGGAGTAAGGTGAAATAACATTTATGGATTATTTTTCACACTTTATTGAGATGTAATGTTTTCGTGCTGATATACCTTACTGACAAGGATTCAAGGATTAGATTCATTGAGTATTGTCTCTGACATGTTTCTTGATCTCAGGAAAAAACAATTTGTTGAATATAGTTACTAGGATAAAAAATTATGGTCTAATTGCATATTTTTACCAGAGGGAAGCTGAGGGTTAAGAGAATATTAGTGATGTCTCTCCAAAATATGGTTCAACATCTTTAGGTCGAGTTCTAATATTTCTTCATAATAAGCCATGATAAAATATTCTATATGACCATCACTCCAGTAGTGGGTGGTATAGGGTTTTCTCCAAGACCTTGTTCAAGATTGGGTTTCTCCAATCCACATTAAGTATGTAGTTAAGAGTAGTTATAGTCATTCAAGATAATGTGGTGACGTTCATGGATGAGGAAACTGGTACTATTTCCACTGATGTTCTCTAGTGGTCCAAAACTTTGTAGTGAATATGGGTCACAAGGATGTGGTTTGAGCATAATTTTTCATCGATATCCAACCCATGAGAATCAATGTTTCTGAATATCGATTTTGAGTGGTACGATCTTATTTACCATTAATCATTTATTAGCTATTTTTGACACATGTCCATCAAATTGTTTAAAATTTCTAAATGTAGTGGAGATCGTTGTGATTTTGATCTAGTTTTATGAGGGTGTTATCATGATTATAAATCCATTGGGGATTATAATAGATGATTTATGTCACTATTGGTAGTTACCCTTGACAATAGTGGGTGTCACATCATTTGGAATCTATTTTTCCTTTAAATGACTATTTATGACTTCATACTCGAGATGGACTAGCTTGCAGCTTATTGAGAAAATGTCGATTTCAATAAAAAGAGGGTGACCTTCAAATAACAATATGTAATCGTTTTTTTAAATAGTTAATGGAACATTCAGTTTATCAATGATGGAAAATATAATCATGGGATAGGTGGAATGATAGATCATATATCTAGTTTTATTCTGTATGATCATGGAGTACAATAGATGGTATTTTCTCCAGGGATTAATCATTTCAAGAATGTATTAATGGAAAATAGTTCTTGTTTACCCTCAGAGTGAGACATGGATTTCATCATCATGTTATTTCTAGGAGATCACTTGTATCTATTCCTTCTTACACAGTGACTATGACAGAGTTATAGGAGCTGAATGGGTAGCTATATGATTTGGTGGAAAATAGATCTATTCTACCCCATAAATTTATATGGTGTTCTCCAATTATTTTTTAAAAATGGAACATGATAACCTTAGTGTATTCAAGGATTACCATAAATTTAACCAACTAATATTTAGGAACCGGTATCACTTTCCACACACACAGGATATTTTTGACCATCTTTGTGGAGTTTTCATGTTCTTGAAAATTGACTTGAGATCTAGATATCACTATTGTGTTATCTCAAATTGAATAGAGATCTATATATCACTAGGATAATGTTAAAACTATATACATGCCTCATACAAATTTCTAAGGAAGTTATCAAATATATAATTAAATTTTAATTTAATTTAATTAAATGAACGTGCAAGAAATTTTAATGAAGAAAAATAACCATTTTGTAAATTCATATCTTGATTCGAATTTAGGGGTTTCAGGGATGATATCATGGTGAATCTTGACATCTAACACCACCATGCTAGATATCAGGATATCATTTTTGGATGGACTGAGTGAGAATTACATAAATTACATGGTCCCTATGTTCTAATTTTGGATGTATAACATTAACAAATTAGGTCATATTAACTGAGATATTTAAGTATTAGTTGTCCAAGAGAAGGGTAGAGCTACAATTCCCTAAGAATAGCCCAATAATGAATCTGAAATATGGAGTTTCTTATAGATGGTTGGATATTATGACCACATCATGCAAGGCTTCTCATGCATAGAAAAACCATTATTGAGATTGACTAAGAAGGGTGTGAGGTTTTTATGAAAATATACCCATGAGAAAGGATTTTAGGAGAATAAAAGGATAATACATTTGGTTTTAGACATAATTTTGATTTAACTATGGAAGAGTTTCACTTTTTACTCTAATGCACCACAGATAAGATTTGTTCTAATATAAGAGGATAGTGTCATAGCATACAAGATTTTTTCCATTTTGGAAACATGAGAGGAATTTCCTGTTGCTTGATCCCGAGTAAGATGCATTTGTACATGAATTTCACTATTATAAAAATACATAAAGGTAGAGTGTTTTGTGGAGTTCACATAAAAAAAGTACCCAATTATTTTTTTAATAGCATGAACTGAATATGAGGAAACCAAGGTGGGTGGAGTAAATGTACTCATTTTGTATTTGATCTTGAGAGATGCTTAGACTTGGAAATGTCGATTCTGATTCAATTAGTATGAGGACACAGATACATACAGTTTAATATGCTAGTAGTGAGGGGAATCATATATAATTATTTCCATTGATGCACATGGAGGTGCAAGATGGTATGGTGAAGACCATTCTTCCTTATATTATTACAACTTCAATTTTTTGGATAGTGTTTTAAAGAGAGAGATTTTTTGGTTTTGATAGAATAATCCAATGGTATAGTGTGGTAGGTGAGGACCAGTATCATGGTTAGACCACAAGAGAGGATTAAATCCCCGGTAATCCATGGTTGTGTTTGGTTATTAGTGTAAATACGCGAGGAGATAATGTTGGAGATTCACACATCAGTCTAAGCAGTGCATCCCATCATTACTATTATGTATCATGATCTACATCACCAGTTTTTGAGGTTGTAGATGAAACATGATGTATCTAGTTTTTTCAAGAGGTTTTCCACCTATCAGAAAGTCATGGTGAAAAATCACTAACTAGCTAGGATTTTAAAAAAAATTACCCATTATTTAGTAGATATGGGATGATGTCACAATAGATTATGTGACCGGTTTTCTATGGTGTCCTCAAGGTAGTGTTAATTTTTTTTATTTAAAAGAGTCACAGTTGTTTCACATTTTATACATATCATACAGAACATCAATGTTGATATGCTTTGGTGGTGTAATATTTGGGAGGTAGTACGACATCAATGTGACCCCCATACTATAATTTGAAAAAGGAATGCAACATTTTTGTTTCATATATTTAATATTTTAAAGAGGTTTTTGTGTACACAGGTTCTTCTGAGAACAACATGCCGCCCTCATACTTTTGGCTACTCAGAGAGTATGATGGAAGTGCTTGTGGACAGGCAAAGAGCATGAATCATATATTTTAGGTTCTCTTAGGAGAGGCATATTACCCAAAATGAGTTCAAGGACAATAATTTTTATCAAGTGACACTATAGATTGAAACATATTAGTCATTATACGGTTGGTAAGGCCAATCTCCCATTTTCAGCTTAGAATCGAGGGAGGTAGATTTAATAGGATTGCATCTCTTATAGGAGACATATGAACATGTCTATTTGATTTGAATGATATTGGATAATTCACAACCTGGACATAAATATTAAATCTATCTCTATATATAAACTCTTTAGATCTATGTTAGGGATAATGTCTTTTTATGTATCTCACTAAGGATGTGACACATAAGGGTTAGGCGAAAGATTAAGATTTCGTCATGAAATTTTGACTTTTTGAGATTCTTGAGTGAGTTATGCTTCAACCCTCTAGGTTTTAGTGGACGTAAAAGAATTAGTCCATGCAAGATGTCATCCAAATTGTTATGCTACTATCACATGGAATGATCACACAATATAATTTCAGATGACATTTTTTTACTGGTAGATGTGTCCATTGAAGAAAATATGATTTTTATTGTAGAAAGGATAATGAGGGTTCCCTAAGCCAAGTCAGTTCTGATAGTAAGGGTGTAATGTAAAAATATTGGTTTACATAACGATTAATGGGAGTGGGAGGCCATCATACAAGCTCATATTCTGGATTTGTTATTAAACAACCCTTGACCACCATTAAGAGTGGAATTCAAGGATGAATTACTTTTTGGTGGAAGAGTATAATATTTTGGGATTTCATACATGGTAATGATAATATTTAAAATACATGTTTATATACTAATGAAAAACATATTTTAGAAAATCGGGTATTGGGGTGTGTTCGGGGATTTTTTGCAACTGAGATCCTGCCTTTTAGGAAAAATAGCACTAGTCACATTGCTAGTAGAAACCATTTGGGTTAGGCCACTTTAATACTTTTAACTTGTCAAGGAATGAAAATGGTATGAAGGATCCTACAATGTTTGATAAACTAGGTGGATTTAGGTTCACTCCCCTGTGGGAACACATATGATGTTTAATAGAAATTTATTTCATGGTTTGTGCATGGTTAGTCAAACCGTACACAATGAACATATGAGTTCCCCCCATAAGACATTAGATAGAGAAAAAGTAGTTGATATCATTTAATACTATGTGGTTGAGTAACATGAGGAAAAAATTCCTTTTTCAATACAATTATATTATATCATAAAAATCATCCACTTCCCTTCATTTGGAATACTGTTTAAACATGGAAGCCTCTATTGAATCTATTGGTTAGATTTTAATCAGGATTTTCCATTAAAAATAGTAAATGATCCTCGTGTGTCACATTAGATCAAAAATGATGATTACATAATTTATGTTGTACCATAAATAATTCATTATTGAATCAATCACGTTATTTAGGTGAAATTTAATATTATTTATTACAATTTTCTTCATTATAAACTTTTTTTCCAATGATCTGATTTGAATCAAGAGCACATAATAGAAGTGAACACTAATATGGACTTATGCAAGGTGGTATGTAATTTTCTATAATAAATTTTTCTTTTATTGAGCTATTTTTCATTGTTCCTCCAATGAGATTTTATGTTGTGGCCCCTAAAATTAATTGAATGATTTAATTGAACATAATGAAACCTATTAAGAATTCCCACTCGTTCATTTAGACGTGTTGGAGGTTGTTTTCCAAATCAATGAAACCCAGGGGGACTGACCATGAAATTACATATTGTCGAACCATGTAATTGGTTTTTTCTTGGGATTTAATTTTTATAGATATCAATATTGTAAATGAATATAATTATATTGATTGTTTATGAGTTTATGAGTTTATTTTACCCCTTTTACATGTTTTGAAATTCTATTCAATGTTTGAATTGAATAAATTATTTATATGATTATGTAATTTAATTTAATACAATGGTAGTTGATATACTACTGGGTAAACTCTTGGAATTTAGTTATTATGATTTGATGAATGGAATTATAAGTGAATTCAAATTGTAGTGAATTCATTGGTTAATATACCAGGGGACCTAATTCCATTTAGATTCCATGGATGTTACACCTATGAGTCCTGATATATGTTAGAATTTTACATTGAAATTTCACCTCTGTGGATCATGATTCATTATGATTCCATGTGATTTTTTACCCCTAGTATCAGGCTTGATGGACATGCAGCTGACATGATCTGTTGACATGACCCCAGGACTCTACCGGTGTCATTACTATGTTTCCCTCCAAATGCTCCTAGGACTCTAAGTGGATTTCACAGTCTTATATACCTTAGATCCATCATTTTTTTGTTTGAATCTTCTAATTATATAGAACAACCTACGTAAATGTGACATTTTTGATTATAGGGATAAAAAATTGTTCACATGAAATATTGTTTTTTTGGAAGTCAGTGGTGATATGGTATATTGTGTATATGGATTGGTTGTGGTTTTATTTTATAATTATATTAATACTACATTATTAAAACTTTTTCATACTTTTCTGCAAGGATCCATGAATGAATTTAGGGAATCACATGTTGTTTTTTTCCACGGAAATTTTTCATTCAGTACTATCATAAAAATTATATTATGTACTCTATATTAGTGTGAATTACACTTCCATGATTTTTTTACAATGATTATATGGATACATTCATAGACTATGGAAAGAACCCTTAGTCTAATGGTTTTCTATTTACAAGGATATGAAATAGGGAAGAATGGGACAGAGATGAGCCTCGTGATGCTAGCATGGTTATTTTTAAACTTTTTGGTATTTTTTTACCTATATATTTCTATTTTTTATACCTATTTGGTCTATTGGGAATATCGATGACATGATCATCATTCTATATGTGAATAATTCTACCAGTGAAATATATATCTAGGTCTATTTTATCCTTATCTATTTATATATTGATTTAATACTTCATCAATTTGACTGGTACACTTATCCTATATCATAACACTATCATAATAGGTAATGGTCTACACCCAAACATTCCTTAGGCCATCAATTCTATTTAGAAACCTAATGAATTTGGGGATATTTTCAATAATCCTTATTACCAATCAGGATAAGAGAATTTTAAAATGGAATATGGGTCCAATAATTTACAATTATTTTTAAAAAGAGGGAAGAACGGAGTTACAATATGAAGGTACCAATAATAAAATATCATTCTAAAAAATCCCAATATTGGAGAAATTCGATCATATCTATTTTTATAGTGATGGATCAATTAACAAAAGATATAAATGATGTTTGTGTATATAAATGAAAGGAACATGTTGTACCATGAAGGAGCATTTATATTGTTGGTCATTATAAGAGGCACCATCCCCCATCATTCAATGGATCATATGACCCAATATTATGTAAAGGAAAAATCAATTACCTAGGAAAGATACATGACGCCCAAGAATGATCATAATGTCAAATGGTAAATGTATCCATCTATAATTTTAATAGGGAATGTGATTGATGGTGGTATTTATTTAATAATACTAGTGATAAATATGATCACAATGCCCTGGAATGGGAAATATTTTTGGATATTTTGAATGAAAAAATTTTGAATTATTATTTTTGATTAGTAAGTAGAAAAATCTATCTGAAATAAAGTGAAATAATGAATATTTTGTTTTTGTTTATGAATAATACATTATTATATTTTTTAGGTATGGTCCCGATATTATTAAAAGAATTTAACATAAAATTAAATGATTTTACACATGATTGAAAACATTCCTAAAAATAGAATGTCCTATCATTAATTTAATGGTTATAAGAAATTATTTTGTTGTACTGAGAATGTTGGTAGGGTGTTTTTATACATTTATGTTCCATGTGGTGAAAGGGATGAGAAATAGTAACTATTACATAAAATGGATAATAAACCAACTTATAATTATATAGGTAAGTCCCTTAAATGGTCCATCTTTTGAAAAAAAAATCAATGAATGATTGAAATAATAAGGGAAGTGTTTCCAGTTTGGTCAGTGTAGTCAGATATTACTGAAAATAATGAAAATATCGCTCACAACCCAATGAATGTGGTAAAAAATATCCATCCAATAGTGAGTTTTTTATATTGTAATGAGTCGGTTCATTATTCTAACATGTTCATGAATATTCATATTGTGGATGGAAATCATTACGGTCGAAAACAAAAAAAATCAGATATTTTTATTCAACAACTATAGTTGATGTTGGGATTACCGGTGATATGACTGGAGCCCTTGTGTGCTCAGTTTCATTATATACTAATTATTTTGATTTTGGTTAATATATATTGATAGGAAGAATATTGTCTTATACTTTTGATTATTATTTGATTCATTGGGCATAAAATATCATACTTCATGCATGAAAAATCATATTTAAAAATAATTATATTAGTAAAAATTACAAGAATATGGTAGAAACATATTAGTCCATGGGAATTAGTTTTCTACACCCATTATGATATTTATTTTTCCATCATTGAATTCCACTTGTTCATACTCTATACCACACATTATTAGTCCATGGGAATTAGTTTTCCGTTCCAAATTCTTCTTTTAATTTCCTATAAATGATCCACCTATGTTGAATCCTAGTTATGCATAATTTATGGTGACCTTCATGTTTCACACTTTACAATTTTATTTAAGGTGTTATTTACCCATTTATCAACGTGGGATTCAATAATGGAATTTCATAAAAGATAATAATTTTATATCCATGAGAAATTTCAAGAGAGAAATTCATTTTAAGAGGGTTATAATGCAATATACCAAGATTTTATCAAATACATTTATATTCAATATTATTTTAATTCTTTTAGATCATGTATTACATGAAACAAATGTTTTATTTTTCATTACAAAAAACACCATGTTGAGCTTATTTTACAAAACACAATGAGTATTTTTTTAAAAATATTATGTTTCATTGAAAATTGAGTTACACCAAAAATAATATGCAATTAATATAATAATTAAATATGGGAACATGTTCCTAGAATTTATATTTTATGGTATGAATTGGTATACCAAAATTTTGTTTACACATGTTTATAAAATGATTTTTAATTGATAAAATATATGTTACCAGATTGACATAAAAATAAATGCAATTTTTATTATTAAAATATTCATTATTCTAATATGGAATTTTATAGTGTTTTAATGGATGATTATTTAAGATAATAATTTTATATAATTTTAAAATTTTATTTTAAAAAAATTTACATCATTCTTGGAAGCAGAATGTAAAATTTATTTTAGGGTTAAATACTATATAGATATCGTAAGGGATGCAGAAATGTCCTATTATGTGGTGGATCAATGAAAAACTCAATGAGGTTATTCCAATTCCACAAACCCCTACTAGGGTATAAATTAAATGATATAGGATCATACTATGGTCTTTTATAGGGAATCCAAATAAATCTCTTTAAGACACATCTTTGAGAGATGATCCCAATATAGTAAGGTGCATGTATTACATCATTGTACCCTCTAGTGGATAGACAATAGGAGCACACGGAACTGATTCAATTCCAAACAGATTAAAATAATTTCTCTAAACTCCATCAAAGAGGGTAAAAGGATTGTACTAGGGGTACACGATGTTTTCTTCCACCCCTTGATTTATTTCAATCTTCTCTCACAAAATTAATGTGTATATATATATATATATATATATATATATATATTTCTGGCATAGAAGAATAATACATTACATGTATATATAACTCAAATTCATACCTATAACATCCTCGCATGCTAGTGTACACCAGATTGTGTATGTATACTCGTGTCTTGTCCATACACCTTAGCCTAAAAGTGCTCATATATCCTCTGAGTTTCACACCATGAAAACTAGAAAAAATTAAATGGCTTGTGATAGTGTCACAAGTTGTGTGATATTTAACTCCAATGTGAAACCCTGGCACCAAATCTACGGTGTCCGACATGCCATGTAATATAAGATTACATGTCTTATGGCCTTGGGTTTTCTTATGCCCTTAGTCACCTCATGCACATAGTCCTTACATTATTAATGTTTCAATCCTCATTGGATATTGTAGATATGGGGTTGATCAACACTCCCATTGCTAGAAAACCTCATTTTGGGTTTCAAATCTGTTCAAGAAACACTCACATGATATGACAATAACTGAACTGTCAAATACACGATGAATGGTAATCATCAATATACTATGACCTTTATTTTATCATCTTCCATCTTCAGTGCTCCTCGTTTGAACCATCCATCACAAACTGTACCCACTGTATTGATCCATTTAACTGAATAATGGTAATATAAAATCAAATATTGGGTAATCACAAAAAAATGCCTCAAACATTATTTATTCAATTATTGTGTGAGGAAACAGGGGTGAGACACCAATGACACAAGAAGGGATAAACAAAACTATGGTTTTTTCATTAAGCCTCAATCAATTTTCCTATATTTAGATGAATGTAGATAGAAAAATCATTTAAAATGTAAAAATCAATATATATAAATATAATGTCATTGTATAAATCAATTCTTATATATGGAATTGTTTCACATTTGATGGGGATAATCAAATGGGAAGGATATAACAAAATAAAACATAATACATCGATTTTGTATCACTCACTAATGAATAACGGTCCTGCATTTTCGTTGATGGAGACATCTGCAAACTCATATAGTGAAATGATCCTTGATCCTATCTCAGTATGATTTTTTTCTCTAATGCCTTTTTCAATTATCTCTCTTATCGCTCCTCTCATATTGCTGGGTTAGAAAACCCTTCAATTTGGACACAGTTGTTTATAAATAGACGAACTATAGCATTATGATTTTCTATTATTGATTAAATAAATATAAATATAGTTATATAATTATTCTCCCAAAATGGTGATGAATCCCACTAGCTAGAACTGATATAGATTATGTCATGGATAGGTTAAAACTGTAACATCCCAAGTACGTAATGAATAATAGATATTTTTATCTATGTCTATTAATGAATTGTATAGTGTTTTAGAGGCTTAAAATGAAAATAAATCCAATCTTAAGCATGGAATACACTAATATTTTTAAAAGATTGTTTTACTGCCTTTTAATGGCAAACAATTTTTAAATCTATATTTTGAAAATTTTATAAGCTATGTTTGTCAAAATAAACTTATTCTTTATGATTGGTACATCAAAATTTACTTTTTGTGAATTTTTTGTATTTTTCTGACAATGTTCATTTTTTAATGAATAGTGAAACATACTGCATTTTACATCAAAACTGCTTTTTAATCTAATTTATTTATATAATTAGATTATCTTTTCAATTGGTTTTAAAGTTAAATTAGAATATATTTTTACCATTTAATCCAATGGTGGTCATTAGGATTAATTTCACTTTGGAAATAGGCATAAACTAATTCCAAACTTTTCATAGATATTGTTTCAAAAAACCCCGCTATTTGTTTTGACAACGAGAATTATTTTTAAATCAATTATTGAAATTTCTGTGTTTGGAATTTGGTAAAATGGATTACATATTTGGAATCATAAGGTCAAAATTATGTAATCAAGACACTTTTGTTTTTGGACATTTTGAATAGTAACGACAGTAATTATCTTTAATTATCTTGATTAATGAGTAATCGGGTAGTTAATGATAATAAAATAATATCATAATAAAAAAAATTACACCAACATGTGTCCTAATTATACTGGTTGTCTCATGGCCGACCATGGGGTGTCTTGTGCCAAACTTGGGGACCCCATGGAATCACTTTTGTGGAAAGTGACTTGTTATCTTTTTATTTTTTTTAAAAAAGTAAATATAACAAGAATGTATCACCTGATTAAAACATTTTTAATTTTTTCAACATAGATGATATTTTATACTATAAATATTAATTGGAAAGATAAAAATATTTCTTACATCATATTATTTTTTCATAATTTTTAGACTTTAAATAAATTGAATTATTTATGACATCACGATGATGAAGCGATTACCTCATTAATAAAGGATTCAAATAAAATGAAATGATAATGTAAAATCTATGACCCACACATGTCCAAAACCTATTGTATGGGTGGATTTCGAACTCTTATCACCTTACCCTCGAATTATATCAATGTGGGACCTTTAAAATCTGAAACCCATTTGAAAATAAAGTAACATTTCTTTACTTTCCAAGAGTTCCCCTCCACTCCTCATATAAAAGGCCCCCACCTCTACCTCCATACCCACACATCGAAATCCTTTGGCTCGGCAAAACCCTGCCCATTTTTCCTCTCCACTTCCCTCTCTTACTCCTTGAAGACTAAATTTGGGTATAAGTCTTCCCAAGGAAGCCTTTGAGTTCAAACCAAAGAGAGTTACCCGATTTTAAGGTAATGTATTCACTTGAGTCCTTTTGTTTTATTTTGCTTCTCCAACCCCCTAAACTCTTTTTATTCATTTCTTTTGTAACAACTCCAGTATCTTCAATATACTAGGATGTTTTTATAAAAAGTATTCGAGCTACAATTACACACAACTACATCTAATGGTTAAAGGACATACTCTTTCCATGGATGGTGAATTTATGCCTCCCGAAACGATGATTGTTCAACATTCTTTTAACACCTTCATATATGGCCATTAATATGTCACTATATTTATATATGATAAATAATATGTTTATTTTTTCCTTAAGCTTCTGTATTTTTCATTTTGGGCATACCTTTACGGTTTCCATTATAGGTAAACGTGATATCTTCATTTAAGGAAGTGCAGACTACTGCTCCCTCAAAGTGATTTGATTCGTTAAATACCATATGTGGGACGTATAAAGGATGGAGTTATGATATTATATATGATATTACACTGCATTATAATATACCTTTATATCATTATTATTCCATTCTATAAAATAAAAAATGGAAATGAAAGTAGCGTTCATGTGTACGTACGGCTTACCGTCTCCATGAACGGTGCATTTCATTTCATACCTCTAAATGATTATGTAATATTATAAATGCATGCATATACTGGATATATATGACATATATGATATCTAAATCATGAATACCTTTCTGGATATAATGGATACATGAACAACTTGTAATTATAAAGGGCTTATTTTTGACTCAAGTACTAATGATCGTTAAAACGACCGTTATTAACTTAAATAATTACATAGTGTTCATGACATGTCAATAAGTGATATAAAATGAATAATGAACTTGAAAAAGGTTCTAAAACAAGTAGAAATCAACTCAGGTTTATTATTTAGGATATTAATGAATGACCAAGTCAAGTCAGACCTGAGGTATGGGACTTCGTCTCAATCTCCTTTCATTGAGGCATATTTTCTTTTATACTCAACCTTCTCTTATATGGTGTATAAACACCTTTGACTTTTACGTTTATCCAAAATGAATTTTTTTATTTAAAGCGTTTTACTAAACAACAAAAGCGAATGTTTTTTTGTACGTATGTGGCGACAACGACTTCTCCGCCGTCGTGACCATTATTTGAGTTTCGGCTTCCTCTACAGGCCATACCTTCTTTTTAAAAGAAAAATAAATACCATGTTTTACTTTTCTTTTATTTTGGTATTGAAAATGGTTTTCATAATGTTTTTATATCAATGTGTTCTATTGATATCTTGTGATTGAAAGGGTGAAATGTTATGTTTCCTTTATGCATGTTTTATGTGATACAATTATGTTGAGGTTCTTGGGAATTATTATGAAGACGGGTGGTTTCGTGATAAAATAAGGGCAGGTGAGCCTGATATAGGTCTCCAATGCATTGGGTAACACAAAGGAGTGAAACGTTAAGGTTTCTCCAAAGAGATTTAGGGAATATAATGTGATGGGTACTCCCAACGTAACCAAGAGGGTTACTCTCTATGTAAGAATGTTATGAATGCCTCAAGTTACCTTTATGTCTTATGATTTCTATGATTTATTAATGATTTGATGAGGTATGTTAAAGTGCTTATTTTTATGGGTAAATTATGATTTCATTCTTATGTATATATGAACTCATGTTTCCTTTCCATATTTTTTATATAACCCATACTGAGCTTTTTATGCTCATTCCAAGTCTTTTTTGAAATGTTTTTCATAGGTCAAGGGAAAGGTACATGATATGATTATAGTGACAAGGAAGTGTCAAGAAAGAATCCATGTTTTATTTTAAATATGTTCCATTGATGGGAAAAATGAATATTATCTTTATGTAACCACTTTGTTTAAATGTGGAATGTAATGCAAGTTTTATGATCTAATTCTAGAAAACTCTAAACCTGAAAAGATCCTCAATGTGTAATCTTGTAATAACTCAATATTAAGTATGGTTTATGGCTAGGGCATTATAGTTGGTATCAATGGTCAGTTTAGATAACTCTAGGAGTTATAATTCCATTAAATGATTTTCCAAAAATATATTTTTTGAAATGATATAGCATTTGAAGATTACCATGTTTCTTCATCTAAGACATGTTTGTTCAGAATGGTTTTCCGCAGAGGAAACAGGGAAGCAGTGCTAGGAAGGCATGCAGAAGGAAATAACCTTCCGAATCAGCATCCTGAGATGGTCGGAATTGGAACTGAATAGTTTGTTGTAGTAATGGCGTAGTTTACTCGAGTGATATATGGTGGTGGTATCCATGCACGAGATCAGCCAGATCAACCGCAGAGGAACATGTCAGTGGTGGAACATTTCATGAGGCAACATCCCCCAACATTCAGAGGATCATCTGACCCTGTGTTAGCTGAAGGGTGGATTAAATCACTAGAGAAGATTTTCAATGTCATGGGGTGTTCAGACAATCAAAAGGCTAGAGTTACTATTTACCATTTGGAGGGTGAGGCAGATTAGTGGTGGTATATGGTTAAAAATATCAGGGACGCCAATGAGATTGATGCTCTTGACTGGGATAAATTCAAAGGTGTGTTTCTTGAGAATTATTTTCCTAAGGCTGTTCGACTTAGGATTGAAAAGCAATTCTGGGAATTGAGGCAAGAGGAAGACTCAGTGGCTACCTATGAAGAAAGGTTCACTCGATTGGCAAGGTATGCTCCAAATTTTATCCGAGACCTTGATAGTAAAATCAATCGTTTTTACTCAGGATTTATGCCAAAATATCGAAGGGAATTAGCTTCTCGTGAGTTTAAAACTTATGAAAAGATTTTTCGATGTGCTGAGGAGGTGGAAATAGAGTTTTCCGATGATCAAGTGTTCTATAACAACCAACAGAAGAAGTGCCCGAGGTGGTAGTAGAAAGGTAAGAATTCTTCAAAAAAGTCTGATGGTAAGAAAACTAAGTTTCCAGTTTGTGATAAATGTGGCAAAAGGCATACTGGGGAATGTCTTCTGAATTTTGGAAAGTGCTACCGATGTGGTAAGATGGGACATAAGGCTCGTGATTGCACTAAAAAAGATCATGGTGAAGGTAAGAACAAATTTGATTTACAGATAGTGAAATGTTTTAAGTACAATGAGATGGGTCACTATGCAAATGAGTGTCTGACAAAGAGCTTGAGTGATGGGAAGCAGTTAGACTACAAGCAGAAAGGGGTGGTGAAATCCTTTGCAACTACTTCAGCAGATGTCAGGCCATCAAGAGAAGTTGTATCCGGTACTTTGCTTGTTTTTTCAGATTATGTCAGTGTGCTGTTTGATTCTGGGTCTACACATTCTTTCATCTCTGAAACCTTTTCTAGTAAAATGGGATTACCATCTCAAGAAATGACTCCTAAACTTTTGTTAAAAACACCTGGGGGAAATGTTGAGGCAAAAAGAATTTATAAGAATCTTACTATCCTTATCTATTGAAAAACCTACTTGAAAACCTTATTGTTCTACCTCTAGTAGAGTTTGATGTTATCCTAGCTATAGATTGGCTCTCTATTTACCATGCTAAGATTGACTGTAGAGATAAAGAAGTTTCTTTTCAGAAAGACTTTCAGTTTGTGTACAAGAATGAACCCTTACTGTTTATAACATATCAAGAGGCCGAGAAACTTGTAAAAGATGGAAATGAATGTTACCTTGCACATATTTTTGAAAAGAAGGGAACTGTTCAGATTAATGATGTGCCAGTGGTAAATGAGTATCCTGATGTTTTTCCTGATGAGTTGCCTGGAATAATACCAGATCGGGATGTTGAATTTACTGTTGACTTAGTTCCTGATGCTAAGCCAATTTCCAAACCCCCTTATCGAATGGCTCATGTTGAACTTTTAGAGTTAAAGAAACAATTGCATGAGTTATTAGATAAAGGTTTCATTCGACCTAGCACATCACCATGGGGTGATCCTGTCTTGTTTGTTAAAAAGAAAGATGGCTCAATGAGACTTTGCATTGATTATAGGGCCTTGAATAATATCACTATTATGAACAAATATCCTTTGCCTCATATCAATGATTTGTTTTATCCACTCCAGGAAGCTCAGTATTATTCAATGATTAACCTGAGATCGGGGTACCATCAGCTGAAGGTAAATGAAGCAGATGTTCCGAAGACTGTGTTTCGTACAAGATATGGCCATTATGAATTTGTAGTAATGCCTTTTGGGCTATCCAATGCACGTTCTGTATTCATGGACTTAATGAATAGAATTTTCCATGAGTTCTTGGATATGTTTGTGGTGGTATTCATTGATGATATTTTGGTGTTTTCTAAAAGTAAAGAGGAGCATGAAAATCATTTAAGGGTTATCTTGAAAACCATAAAAGAAAAGAAACTTTATGGAAAATTCAGCAAGTGTGAGTTTTGGTTGCAACAAAATTCTTCCCTTGGTCACATTGTTTCTAAAGACGGGATAACTGTTGATCCTACAAATACAAAAGCTGTGGAAGACTGGCCAAGACCCACAAATGTAACAGAGATCCATAGTTTCCTTTGTTTGGCAGGCTATTACCGAAGGTTTGGAAGAAATTTTTCATGTTTATCTAGTCCAATGACTAAGCTAACTCGGAAGGGTGTTAAGTTTATCTGGACAAAAGAATGTGATGATTGTTTTCAGGAATTGAAAAGAAGATTGGTGAATGCTCTAGTTTTGGCACTACCTTCCAGGAATGGTATGTTTGTTATATATAGTGATGTTTCGTTGAAGGGACTTGGCTGTGTCCTTATGCAGAATGATCAGGTAATTGCTTATGCTTCACGTCAGTTGAAAAATCATGAGGTAAATTACCCTACACATGATTTGGAATTAGCTGCTGTTGTTTTTGCTTTAAAAATTTGGTGGCATCATTTGTATGGAGTAAAGTGTGAAATATATACTGATCACAAATGTTTAAAGTATATATTCACTCAGAAAGAATTGAACATGAGACAGAGGAGATGGCTGAAATTAATCAAGTATTATGATTGTACAATTCATTACCATCCAGGAAAAGCGAATAAAGTTGCTGATGCTTTGAGTCGAAAAAGTAATGCTTCATTAACGATGTTGCGTTTGGAACTTGATCCTTTGGTTCAGGATTTGATGAACATTGGCATAGAAGTTGTTGGTGTAGGATGTCCTTCTATTTTGTTTCGGGTATCAGTGAGATCATCTCTATCAGATAGACTCAAGCAAGTACAGAAGCAAGATAGTGAGTTACAGAAAAAGGTAGAGCTAGTTCAGAAAGGTAAGTTGCCTGAATTAAACCTTGATAACGATTTCATTTTGAGATTTGGGAAGAGATTGCGTGTGCCTTGTCATTCACAGTTGAAGAGAGAGTTGTTATGTGAAGCTCATAGTTCTCGGTTTTCAGTTCATCCTGGCAGTACTAAGATGTACAGAGATCTGCAGGAGTATTACTGGTAGGATGGAATGAAAAGGGATATTACTGATTTTACTGTGAAGTTTTTGACTTGTCAGCAGGTTAAGGTAGAGCGGCAGTTACCGAAAGGGATGCTTCAGCCTTTACCAGTGCTAGAGTGGAAATGGTAGTATATATCAATGGACTTTGTTGTGGGATTACCGAAGACATCTCGAGGTAATAATGCAATCAGGGTTATTGTTGATCGCTTGACCAAATCTGCTCATTTCCTTGCTATATGAGATACTTTTTCCCTAGATCAACTTTCCCGTTTGTATCTTAAAGAGATAGTCAGGTTACATGGAGTTCCTCTCTCCGTTGTATCTGACCGTGATCCGAGGTTCACTTCTCACTTTTCGAAAGGCCTTCAGAAGTCGTTGGGTACTGAATTAAATTTTAGTACAACTTTTCATCCTCAATCAGATGGGCAGTCGGAACAAACAATTCAGACCTTGGAGGATATGCTACGAACTTGTTCGATGGATTATCAGGGAAGTTGGGACCAACATCTTTCTTTGGTTGAATTTTCATATAATAATAGTTTTCATTCTAGTATACAGATGGAACCATTTCAGAAATTATATGGGAAGCGGTGTCGAACTCCAGCTTTCTGGGATGAAGTGGGTGAAAGGAAGTTGATGCGACCAGAATTGGTAGAAGAGTTGGCAGAAAATGTTCAGCTGATACAGAAACACATGAGAACAGCTCAGAGTAGGCAGAAGAGTAATGCAGTCAATAGGAGGAAGGATCTCTCTTTTGAGGTAGGTGATCATGTTTTTCTCAAAGTCTCACCATGGAAAAGTGTGATGTGATTTGGTAAGAAAGGAAAGCTGAGTCCAAGGTTTATTGGACCATATGAAATTTTGGAAGGAGTTGGATCAGTTTCATACCGGGTGGCTTTACCTTGGAGTTTATCTCAGGTACACATTGTTTTTCACGTTTCGATGTTGAGAAAGTATATACCAGATCCATCTCATGATTTGAGTCCAGAGGTAGTTCAGCTGGAAGAGAACCTATCTTATGAGAAACAAACGTTCTAGATTCTTGACCATAGGGAGCAAGTGTTATGAAATAAGGTGATTAATCAGGTAAAGGTTTTGTGGAAAAACCACATGATGGAAGAGGCAACATGGGAATCTGAAAATGCAATGAGGGATAAGTACCCCCATTTATTTGATAAGTAAATAAATTGTGGGGATGCAATTTTATAAAGGGGGAAGGATGTAACATCCCATGTAAGTAATGAATAATAGATATTTTTATCTATGTATATTAATGAATTAGATAGTGTTTTAGAGGCTTAAAATGATAATAAATCCAATATTAAGCATGGAATACACTAATATTTTTAAAAGATTATTTTACTGCCTTTTATTGGCAAACAATTTTTAAATCTATCTTTTGATAATTTTATAAGATATGTTTATCAAAATTAATTTATTCTTTATGATTGGGACATCAAAATTTACTTTGTGTGAATTTTTGGTATTTTTCTGACAATGTTCATTTTTTAATGAATAGTGAAAAATTCTGCATTTTACATCAAAACTGCTTTTTAATATAAATTATTTATATGATTGGATTATCATTAGAATTGGTATTAAAGTTAAATTAGAATATATTTTTACCATTTAATCCAATGGTGGTCATTAGGATTAATTTAACTTTGGAATTGGGCATAAACTAATGCCAAACTTTTCATAGATATTGTTTCAAAAAAACCCACTATTTGTTTTGACAACGGGAATTATTTTTAAATAAATTATTGCAATTTCTATGTTTGGAATTTGGTAAAATGGATTACATATTTGGAATCAGAAGGTCCAAATTATTTAATTGAGACTCTTGTTCATGGACATTATGAATAGTAATGACGGTAATTATCTTTAATTATCTTGATTAATGAGTAATCAGGTAGTTAAGGATAATAATATAATATCATAATAAAAAAAATGACACCAAAATGTGTCTTAATTCTACTGGTTGTCTCATTTCCGACCATTGGCTGTCTTGTGCCAAACTTGGGGACCCCATGGAATCACTTTTGAGGAAGGTGACTTGTTATCTTTTTATTTTTTTTAAAAAAAGTAAATATAACAAGAATGTATCACCTGATTAAAACATTTTTAATTTTGTCTACATAGATGATATTTTAATCTATAAATATTCATTGGAAAGCTAACAAGATATCCTACATAATATTATTTTTTCATAATTTTTAGACTTTAAATAAATTAAATTATTTATGACATCATGATGATGTAGCGATTACCTCATTAATAAAGGATTTAAATAAAATGAAATGATAATGTAAAATCTATGACTCACACATGTCTGAAACCTATAGGATGGGTGGATTTCGAACCCTTATCACCTTACACTCGAATTATATCAATGTGGGACTTTTAAAATCCGAAACCCATTTGAAAATAAAGTAACATTTCATTACTTTCCAAGAGTGCCCCTCCTCTCCTCTTATAAAAGTCCCGCACTTCTACCTCCTTACCCACACTTCCAATGCCTTTGGCTCGGCCAACCCCTGCCCATTTTGTCTCTCCACTTCCCTCTATTACTCCTTGAAGCCTCACTTTGGGCAGAAGTCTTCCCAAGGAAGCCTTTGAGCTCAAACCAAAGGGAGTTACCCGATTTTAAGGTAATGTATTCACTTGAGTCCTCTTGTTTTATTTTGCTTCTCCAACCCCCTAAAATCTTTTTATTCATTTCTTTTGTAACTACTACGGTATCTCCAATATACTAGGATTTTGTTATAAGAAGGATTCGAGCTACACTTACACACACCTACATCTAATGGTTAAAGGACATACTGTTTCCGTGGATGGTGAATTTATGCCTCCCGAAACGATGATTGTTCAACATTCTTTTAACACCTTCAAATGTGGCCATTAAGATGTCACTATATTTATATATGATATATAATATGTTTATGTTTTCCTTAAGCTTCTGTATTTTCATTTTGGGCATAATTTTATGGTTTTCATTATGGGTAAACGCGATATATTCATTTAAGGAAGTGCAGACTATCGCCCCCTCAAAGTGATTTGATTCGTCAAATACCATATGTGGGACATATAAAGGATGGAGTTATGATATTATATATGATATTACACTGGAATTATAATAAACCTTTATATAATTATTATTCCATTCTATAAAATATGAAATTGAAATGAATGTAGCGTTCATGCGTACATACGGCTTACCGTCTCCATAAACGGTGCATTTCATTTCTTACCTATAAATGATTATGTAATAATATAAATGGATTCATGTACTGGACATATACGACATATATGAAATCTACATCATGAATACCATTCTAGATATAATGGATACATGAACAACTTGTAATTATAAAGGGCTTATTTTTGACTCAAGTACCAATGATCGTTAAAACGACTGTTATTAACTTAAATAATTACATAGTGTTCATGACATGGCAATAAGTGATATAAAAGGAATAATGAACTTGAAACATGTTCTTAAAAAAGTAGAAATTAACTCATGTTTATTATTCAGGAGATTAAAGAACGACCGAGTCTAGTCGGACCCGAGGTATGGGAATTCGTCTCAATATCCTTTCATTGAGGCATATTTTGTTTTATACTCAACCTTCTTTTATACGGTGTATAAACCCCTTTGACTTTTAAGTTTATCCAAAAGGCATTTTTTTATACGAAGTTTTTACTAAATGACAAAAGGGAATGTTTTGTCATACGTATGCGGCAACAACGACTTCTCCGCCGTCGTGACCATTATTTGAGTTTTGGCTTCCTCTACAAGCCATACCTTTTTTAAAAGAAAAATAAATACCATGTTTTACATTTCTTTTATTTTGCTATTGAATTTTTTTTTCATATTGTTTTTCTATCAATGTGTTGTATTGATATCTTGTGATTGAAAGGTGGAAATGTTATGTTTCCTTTATGCATGTTTTATGTGATAGGATTATGTTGAGGTTCTTGGGCATTATTATGAAGACGGGTGGTTCTGTGATAAACTAAGGGCGGGTGAGCCCGATATAGCTCTCCAATGCATTGGGTAATGCGAAGGAGTGAAACGTTAAGGTTTCTCCGAAAAGATTTAGGGAATATACTGTGATGGGTATTCCAAACATAACCAAGAGGGTTACTCCCTACGTAACAATGTTATTAATGCCTCAAGTTACCTTTATGTCTTATGATTTCTATGATTTATTCATGATTTGATGAGGTATGTTAAAGTGCTTATGTTTTATGGGTAAAGTATGATTTCATTCTTATGTATATATGAACTCGTGTTTCCTTTCCATATTTTTTTTATATAACCCATACTGAGCTTTTTATGCTCATCCCAAGTCTTTTTTGAAATGTTTTTCACAGGTCAAGGGAAAGGTACATGATATGATGATAGTGTCAAGGAAGTGTCAAGAAAGAATCCATGTTTTATTTTAAATATGTTCCATTGATGGGAAAAAATGAATACTATCTTTATGTAGACACTTTGTTTAAATGTGGAATGTAATGCAAGTTTTATGATCTAATTCTGTAAAACTCTAAACCTGAAAAGATCCTCAATGTGTAATCATGTAATAACTCATGATTAAGTAAGGTTTAAGGCTGGGGCCTTATAAAAACCATCTATCTAAACTCAAGGGTTCCATCATATTTTTTATCTAGTCCCAGGTTTGTTAGTTATTCCACTTTTTTCAGGAATCAAACATGATTTTTATTTTAATATATTTAAGATATTTCAAAATTTTATTCTACATTCCCAGGGCCTCAAAATCTCATAACATCTCTATGTCTGGCGCTAAAATTAGTCCAAATGATATACGAAAGAAATACACTGATAAAATAGACTTGTTAGGATGTCTAGAACCCTATAGTGGACAGTTATATGATTAATAGAAGATGTCCACGATCAAGGTGTTGGGAGTTGGTGTGTGATTAATCTAAAATAGAGAGGAATCATTAGAAATCAAAGGAGTAAAAATAAATATTGAGTATGAATTATAGAACAACATTTTACAAACAAAAGAAGAATGTTTTATGATATTTTTAAAAAGATTGAGACAATACCTCAATGATGCATGAATCAGGAAATTGATTAGAAGTTGAAATAGTGGGGCACAATGTTTAATTTTTTGTCAATTCAATATCAATATGTCATTAATGAGTTTTTGGTATTGAATAAATATGCATGGAGAACATTTATTGATTCACTATATGGAATTAGATGTCATTCATCGAAAATTATACTTAGAACTATAATGATTGTTGAACTAATCTTAAATAATAAATGAAATGTTATATGGATTTCATGAATTAAAAAAAGTGGACATTTCTTAATGGAATGAAATATAATAGAAGAAGACCATGAACATATTTATTTTGGAAATTAATTTTTTTGGAAGATTATTTATAGGTTTACATGAAAAGGAAATATATATAGCATGAAGAAGACATCATGTGGAAAACTATTTTTATTTCCTTCTAAGGATTTCACTGTGCACCTAAATGAGACATTAGTAAACAAAATTGGTCCATACAACATAATCGCACAAGGGTTAGTCCATCTACCAGATAAGAGGGACCCAATGGTGAACTTCATTAGCACTACGGGAAAAATGGCTATTTGCGACGGGCAAATTCCCCCGTCGCAAATAACTACTTATTTGCGATGGGTTAGCTTACCCCGTCGCAAAAGGACTGGCGTGGTTTGTGCGCCAAATCGTGGGAAATTTATTTGCGACGGGCGGTTACCGCCCGTCGCAAATAACCGGCGGCGGTAAAAGCTATTTGCGACGGAAATATACCCCCGTCGGAAATAGTATGTCGGCAGGTTATTATTTGCGACGGGACCCGTCACAAATAACTATTTAACTATTGACCGTAATAAATGATGGCTAAGGCATTTTCGACGGGTATCACGTCGCAAAAGGACCCGTCACAACTAATCTAACCTATAAATAACCCCATCCGTTTTTTCAATTCATTCTCAAACTCCATCTTCTCCTTCTCTCAAAATTCTATTTCTAGAGTTCAACGTTTCTTAAGTTTAATTTTTTTCTCTGGAGTTGATATTGAAGTTTTCAATAACAATCAGAGATCAACCTCAGATCAATTTTAAAGGTATTTATGTTCATTTGAATTTAATATTTATTTTAAATTTTTTATTAGTTTCAATTATTTTAATTAGTTGTAATTAAATTATGTTTACATTGTTTTGTTACTTAATAAATTTAAATTATTAATATTGTTCATAGTTAATGGTAATTTGTAATAATTAGTAATAATTTTCAATAATTAAGAATAAATGCTATTAATTAGTAATAAATACCAATAATTAGGAATAATTACATTATTACATTATTAGTATATTTTATTATTAATATTAAAATAATATAATTTTTTATATTATATACAATTCTCCTTTCATCTGTTGTTTTCTGTCTCCACCTGTAATATTTGTATGTGGAGACACAAAACACACAGATGAAAGGAGAATTGTATATAATATAGAAGATTATATTATTTTAATATTAATAATAAAATATACTAATAATGTTATTATTCCTAATTATTGGTAATTATTCCTAATTATTGTTAATTATATGAATAATTACCAATAATTTGCAATAATTAGGAATAATTAGTAATAATTAGTAATAATTACCAATAATTAGTAATAATTACCAATAATTCGTAATAATTAGTAATAATTATCAATAATTATCAATAATTAGTAATAATTAGTAATAATTAGTAATAATTACTAATAATTACTAATAATTACTAATAATTACCACTAATTAGTAATAATTAGGAAAAATTCTCGATAATTATTAATAATTAGTAATAATTCGTAATAATTAGTAATAATTAGTAATAATTAGGAATAATTAGTAATAATTATCAATAATTAGTAATAATTACAAATAATTAGTAATAATTACCAATAATTATCAATAATTACCGATAATTACCAATAATTAGGAATAATTACCAATAATTAGGAATAATTACCAATAATTAAGAATAATTATCAATAATTAGTAATAATTAGTAATAATAAGAAATAATTACCAATAATTAGTAATAATTAGTAATAATTACCCATAATTAGTAATAATTAGTAATAATTAGTAATAATTAGTAATAATTAGTAATAATTACCAATAATTCGTAATAATTAATAATAATTAGTAATAATTACCAATAATTAGTAATAATTAGTAATAATTAGTAATAATTAGTAATAATTAGTAATAATTACACATAATTAGTAATAATTAGTAATAATTAGTAATAATTACAAATAATTCGTAATAATTACCAATAATTAGTAAAAATTAACAATAATTAGGAATAATTAACAATAATTAGTAATAATTAGTAATAATTAGGAATAATTACCAATAATTAGTAATAATTAGTAATAATTACCAATAATTAGAAATAATTAACGATAATTAGTAATAATTAGTAATAATTACCAATAATTACCGATAATTACCAATAATTAGGAATAATTACCAATAATTAGGAATAATTACCAATAATTAGGAATAATTAGGAATAATTACCAATAATTACCAATAATAACCAATAATTACCAATAATTACTCAAAATTACCAATAATTGCTGATAATTAGTAATAATTAGTAATAATTAGGAATAATTACCAATAATTAGTAATAATTAGTAATAATTACCAATAATTAGTCATAATTAGTAATAATTACCAATAATTACCAATAATTAACAATAATTACCGATAATTACCAATAATTAGGATTAATTACCAATAATTAGGAATAATTACCAATAATTACCAATAATTAGTAATAATTACAAATAATTAGAAATAATTACCAATAATTACCCATAATTACCAATAATTAGTATTAATTACTGATAATTAGGAATAATTACCAATAATTAGTAATAATTAAAAATAATTAGTAATAATTACCAATAATTAGGAATAATTACCAATAATTAGGAATAATTACCAATAATTAAAAATAATTACCAATAATTAGTAATAATTAGTAATAATTAAGAATAATTACCAATAATTAGAAATAATTAGGAATAATTACCAATAATTAGTAATAATTAGTAATAATTACCAATAATTAGTAATAATTTGAAATAATTAGTAATAATTAGGAATAATTAGGAGTAATTACCAATAATTAGTAATAATTAGGATTAATTACCAATAATTAGTAATAATTAGTAATAATTACCAATAATTAGTAATAATTACCAATAATTAGTAATAATTAGTAATAATTACCAATAATTAGTAATAATTAGTAATACTTACTAATAATTAGTAATAATTACCAATAATTCATAATAATTATTAATAATTAGTAATAATTACCAATAAATAGTAATAATTAGTAATAATTAGTAATAATTTCCAATAATTAGTAATAATTAGTAATAATTAGTAATTATTACCAATAATTAGTAATAATTACCAATAATTAGTAATAATTACCAATAATTAGGAATAATTAACAATAATTAGTAATAATTAGTAATAATTAGGAATAATTACCAATAATTAGTAATAATTAGTAATAATTACCAATAATTAGTAATAATTAACAATAATTAGTAATAATTAGTAATAATTGCCAATAATTACCAATAATTACCAATAATTACCAATAATTACCAATAATTACCAGTAATTACCAGTAATTACCAATAATTAGTAATAATTAGTAATAATTAGGAATAATTACCAATAATTAGTAATAATTAGTAACAATTACCAATAATTAGTAATAATTAGTAATAATTACCAATAATTAGTAATAATTAGTAATAATTACCAATAATTACCAATAATTAACAATAATTACTGATAATTACCGATATTTAGGAATAATTACCAATAATTAGGAATAATTACCCATAATGAGGAATAATTAACAATAATTACCAATAATTACCAATAATTACCAATAATTAGTAATAATTACCGAGAATTTGGAATAATTACCAATAATTAGTAATAATTACCAATAATTAGGAATAATTACCAATAATTAGGAATAATTACAAATAATTAGGAATAATTACCAATAATTAGTAATAATTAGTAATAATTAGGAATAATTACCAATAATTAGTAATAATTAGGAATAATTACAAACAATTAGTAATAATTACCAATAATTAGTAATAATTACCAATAATTAGTAATAATTAGTAATAATTAGTAATTATTACCAATAATTAGTAATAATTAGTAATAATTACCAATAATTAGTAATAATTACTAATAATTAGTAATAATTTCCTATAATTAGGAATAATTACCAATAATTACCAATAATTACCGATAATTAGTAATAATTAGTAATAATTACCAATAATTAGTAATAATTACCAATAATTTGTAATAATTACCAATAATTACCAATAATTACCGATAATTACAAATAATTAGGAATAATTAACAATAAATAGGAATAATTACCAATAATTAGGAATAATTACCAATAATATTAGTACTATGAAAATAATAAAAAATTTATATAATATTAAAATTATCAATATTTGTAACAGGTTTTGCTTTATTCTCAACATATTCAATTTTTAAAGGGACAATTTTTAGGTCTATCTCAATAAATAGTTTGTGTCAGTCGTGTATGATGTAAACCCTATAATTATCCTTGCTTGAGTGTTTTTTCTAACAAATTATTCAAAACCAGTAATGATTTTATATTTTATAGAAAAATATGGAACAACGAGGTCGTCAACAATCATTATTATGTAGATATGGATAAATCAACGTAGAAATCGAAACGGTTCTGGTTTAAATCCAGTATATGTAGAGGGTGTGGAGACTTTTTTATCATTTGCGGCATCAAATCAAGAATTTGTTTCAGAAGGAAAAATAAAATTCCCTTGTAGAAAATGTGCATTGAGAACGTTTGACACGTTTGACAAAGTGGGGGGACGTCTCTTGCGTTTTGGTTTTCAACCAGATTATGTTTTTTGGTATCAACACGGTGAACGCCGTCAAAGAGAAGGTGATACCAACTTGATTCCGGATCCATCCTGGTTTCATGATTTAGTACATGATGTTGCAGATTCATCTGTTCAACATACAGAATCTCCGGCTGATATAGTTTCAAATCCTAAGTTGGCACCGTCTGAATTTTATGAGTTGTTGAGGTCTGCTGAGGATGCATTATATCTTGGCTGCAAGATGAGCAAATTAGAAGCAGTTGCAAAATTTATGGCTATCAAATCAGATAACGGAATGTCAAACACCTGTTTTGACCAGATATTTTCTTTTCTTAAAACACTGTTACCCGAAGGAAATGTTTTTCCTGCAAATTACTATGAGTGTAAGAGGCTGGTTCGAAATTTGGGACTTACTTGTCAGAAGATTCATGCATGTTCAAATGACTGCATTTTGTATTCTGGAGAAAATGAGTCGTTGGATAGTTGTCCCACATTTGGGCAACTGAGATATAAAGAAGGACAACATGGGAAGTCTGGTTTGATTCCTGTAAAACAGTTGAGATATTTTCCGCTTACATCCATACTTCAGCGTTTATTCATGTCTAAGAATACAACGACAATGATGTCATGGCATAAAGAGAACATTTCAACTGATAAAAGCATGAATCTTCCAGTTGATGGTGATTCCTGAAAACATTTTGATAGAGTGCATCCATCCTTTTCTTTAGAAGCAAGAAATGTTCGACTAGGCCTTTCCACTGATGGTTTCTGCCCGTTCGTATCTTATGGTAGTCAATATTCATGTTGGCATGTTTTTTTAACTCCGTACAATTTACCTCCATGGATGTTGATGAAGGAGCCATATATCTTTTTGACTTTACTAATTCCAGGACATCCGAAGAAAAATATTCATGTTTATTTGAAACCATTGATTGATGAATTAAGATTATTATGGAGTACTGGAGTCAGTACATATGATGTTTCAACGAAACAGAATTTCATACTGAGAGTAGAATTGATGTGGACGATTAGTGACTTCCCGACTTATGGGATGTTATCTGGCTGGAGTACACATGGTCAGAAATCATGTCCTTACTGTATGGGAGAGAACAAAGTATTTATGCTCATTCATGGAAAGAAACCTTGTTATTTTGACTGTCATCGCAGATTTCTTCCAACTGATCATCATTTTCACAGAAATAGATCTCATTTCAGAAAAGGAACAGTTGAAATGGATGGACCTCCAAAAATACTATTAGGTTCGGAGTTAAAATCAGTTGTATTTTCATTACCTCCCAACACTTTTGGTCGCACAATAAACAAACATAAAATTTCTCGTTTTGGGAAAGAACAAAATTGGATTAAACGTAGCATATTTTGGGATTTGCCATATTGGTCTGATTTGTTGGTCTAACACATGTTAGATGTCATGCACGTTGAGAAGAACTATTTTGATAATTTGTTTCATACAGTTTTGGATACGCCAGGAAAGAGAAAAGACAATGTAAATGCATGTTTAGATCTTGCCCAAATTTGCAGGCGTCCAGAACTAGAACTGTTTGAGAATGTCAGAGTAGAAAGGTTACTGAAACCAAAAGTAGCTTATACACTGTCTAAAGAAAACCGTTTATTATTTTGTCAGTGGATTGCAGATTTGTGACTTGCATATGGTTGTGCTTCTAATTTGGGTAGATGTGTAAAGAATGATCATATTACTGGATTAAAAAGTCATGATTTTCATGTTATAATGGAAAGACTTTTATCCATTGTATTAAGAGGTCTGTTGAATTTTGTGATTTGGGATTCCATAACAGAAATGTCTCATTTTTTTTGGGAAATTTTTGTGGCTACAGTAGATTATGATGCTCTATGCAAACTTGAAGAAGATGTTGTTGTAATTATATTTAAACTGGAAAAAATATTTTCGCCGTCTTTCTTCGACTCAATGGAACATTTGATGTTACATTTGCCATATGAAGCCAAATGTGGTGGTCCAGTACAGTTTCGATGGATGTAACCATTTGAAATATGCATGCAAAAATTGAAAAGAGAAGTATGTAACAAAGCATCTGTTGAAGGATATATTGTAGAAGCTTATTTTCAAGAGGAAATTTCTCATTTTTGCTCCCATTATTTTGAATCTTAGTATCCTTCAAAACACAACCGAATGGGACGGAACGAGAGGAATATTGATGAAATCGACAATCAATTATCTGTTTTCAACCAGCCAGAGCTTGGTTTTGGTAGAGTTTATGAACGCTGGCTTTCAGATGATGAACATCACAGAGCTCATACGTATGTTCTTCTCAACTGTGAAGAGATGACATCAGTTGTACTGTAAGTGTTTATATCACTTATTTTATCATATATGTTACAGTAAATAACTTTGGTTTTTGTAGGTTGTATGATAATCGTATCAAGAAACAAATTCCACAAATTACAGCAGCTGCTCTCGAAGAATGTCGACTGAAAAATTTCTCTCAGTGTTTTCAAAAACTGGTTACATAAATTTTTTATCTTTTAGAAACTCATTCAATGTATAGTTTACTATATTGATAATTATTTCACAACTTTTCAGGTGTCTCGACATGCTGATAAAATTGACAAATGGGTGGGTATATTGAGTAACCCACCTTCCAAATTTGTTAAAACATATAATGCATATGTGGTGAATGGATTTCGATTTCACACACATGCATATGGGGAATCGAAAAAAACAATAAACAGTGGAGTTAGCTTGAGAGGATCTCATCTTCGAAAAATGAAGTTGTCTTTTATGGCATACTTGATGAAATCATTGAACTCTGTTATCTTGGACAACATTACATAACCATGTTCAAATGTCAGTGGTTGGATACAGAGAGAGTCGTGCGTGTTCATCCGACTCATGGAATCATCGATATTAAATGTAAAAGTGTTCTCGCAGTAAATGAACCATTCTTATTGGCTCAACAGGCACATAAAGTTTATTACGCAAAGTACTGTGCTACAAAAAGAGACATGACTGATTGGTGGAGTGTAATAAAAATCAAAATTTGAGAGAATCAGTTTAGTCAAAGTGAATGTTCTTTCACTGATGTGAAAAGAATTGAAGTTTTTCAAGGGAGTCATCAAAATAAATCTTTTTTACAAAGAGACATGAGTATCGATGATGACACCCCACATTTATGAGTCAGTGATGACGATGATGTTAATGATGTCACATATGAATTTTAAATCGTAAGAGATGAAGCAACTGGAACTCGAATGGATATCGATGATGTTGAGGAGGAATATGAAGATGACATTGACATATATGATGATGATGATGATGAACACTGATAGAATTCTATGGTAGTTATATACAATCATAATATATATATATATATATAATAGTAATTATCAATTATTTTCTAACAACATTAACATTTTCTGTTTCAGATGGACAATGAGACATTTCGTGAGTTGGCGGATGCTGACCTGCATTTCGATGCGGATGAGTTGCTGGCAAATGACCCTCAGCCTGTAGGCGCTCCAGGGAGTATGCGGAGGGGGTTCCGTCTTGCACGATTGATGATTCCTGACCCTGTCCCCGAGCGACGTCCACGTCATGGGTTTGATCCACGCACACTGAGGTGTGATAACCTGTGTGATAATCTATGGATTTGACTAAGATTTCATTAATCTATTCACATAATAAATGTTTATTATTTTTACAGTTTTCCGCATAAAGCAGTCAGACAGTGTAGCACTATTTTGCGCAACTATTTCTCTCAGCCGTGGACCACATGGGAGCACATTCCCATTGATGTGCAGCAGGCCATGTTCGGCCATTGGTTGGTACGTACATAAATAAATAATTTATATTTTGAAAATTATTTCATTTCTAACTTGATATTTTGATTTATTTGTAGGGTTTATGGTTTCCGATCGAGGATACCATGTGTGATGCCATCCACAAGGCATGGGAGGTGGCCATGCGTGATTGCTTGCGTCAATTTTTGCACAATTTAAGAAAAGCTGCCACGAAGAAAGAAGGAGTGTCAGATTTTGATGAGTCATGTAGAGCACACCGACCAGAGTACATTTAATCCCATGTATGGGATGGATTATGTGCGCACTGGTTGAGTGGTGCCTTTCAGAGGAGATCATCGGTGGGGAGGTAGAATCGGGGGAGACAGGAGGTGACTCATCGAGCTGGGAGTCATTCTTTCAGTACTCATAGATAGCATCTGGTACATACATTATTTATAAATATTTTATATAACTATAAATATTAACAGTTTATTTTTTATTCTTATAGGATGTCGAGCACCCCGACATTACAGAGTAAGACATATATCAGAGGATGTATAGTGATCCTCCTACTGGGGAGCTCAGAGATGATCATCAGAATCACATCATGGTCAGTATTATTTGTTTTCAAGTTTAAAAATTAACTGCATATAATATATTCACAATTTTAATTTTAAATTGCAACTACAGGAGTCATATGAGGCCGCGGTGTCACAGACACTGCCTGAGAGTCAGGCCGAGTCATCAGATCAGACCACTGGCAATCAGTTTGATGAGGCTGTATGGATGCAGGCCACCCGATATGCATTCGAGAAGGGCCGAGTAGTTGGTATTAGCTCTCGACTGACTCCCGAAGATTATTATGGCAGTGCTGCGATGTCGGCATCCAGCTCGAGAGGAGCTCGTGCATCCTCTTCTGCTACACAGTATGAGGATCAGTTGCGATCTTAGACTACTTTGATAGAGAGTCTCTGACAGCAGCATGATCAGATGCGTCAGCAGCAGCAGCAGCATGAGTAGGAGCATCGACGCTAGCAGCAGTTGTACGAGGAGCAGATGAGTCGGTGGCAGCAGCAGCACCAGAAGCAGATGGAGTACATGCACCGACTCACTCATGCTTTAGGGATGGAGTTTCATCCACCATCATATGCAAGATCCCCCCCTCCCCCCCTCCTTCATATTAGAGTTTGTTTTTATGTTATAAAGTTTGTTAAATCAAAATATTAATTTTTTTTCTATTCGTAGTTTCTGTCTCATTTTAAAATATTAATAATATTATATTTTGAAATAACAATATTAATATGAATAATAATATTATTTATATTTTATAATATTAAATTTTATATATATATTAAAATTTTATAATATTATAATTTAATTATATTTTTTTGTAATATTTGAATTATTTTTATATTTGAATGTAAAATAATTCTATTATTTTTATATTAATTAAAATAATTTATTAATATTTTTTTATTTATGAATTATAATTCCAATATTATTATATTAATTAAATCATTTATTAATATTCTATTATTTATTATTTTTGAATTATAATACTATTATTATTATAGAAATTAAAATAATTTATTAATAATTTATTATTTTTATTTGGGAATTATAATTCTATTATTATATTAATTAAAATCATTTATTAATATTTTATTATTTTTTATTTTTGAATTATAATTGGATTATTATTATATTAATTAAAATAATTTATTAATGATTTTTTTATTTTTTTGTATAGTATTTGCGACGGGATACTATGCCCGTCGCGAATAGTATTATTATTATATCCATTAAAATAATTTAATAATAGTTTTTTATTTTTTTTTTAAAAGAAATTGCGACAAGGCCCGTCGCAAGTACTATTTGCGATGGGCTCGTCGCAAATAACTATTGCGATGGGGCCCGTCGTAATTACTTTTTTTAAAATCTTTTACAAATATACGGAGTATTATTTGAAACTGGAAGGATCCATGTCGCAAATAATAGCTTCAGTGATGGGCCCGTCGCAAATAATTGTTGTTGCGATGGCGTTTTCCGCAACGGGCTATTTGCGACGGGCCCCCGTCACAAAAGGCCATTTGCGACGGGATCCCGTCGCAAATGTCCCATCAAAAATACCTATTTTTCCCGTAGTGTAGAGATCTAACCAAAAGATCCTACACAGTCATATGAGTATGTGTGTTGGTATTTTATTAGACTATAGAATAACATGGTCATAAGTGCATGATCCTATATAGCCCACATTGTGAAGTTGAATGTCGTTTTCGATCCCATGATCCCCAATCATGTTGAGGGAGAGGAGCACAAAACATTATACATCACACCATTGATAAACTAGAAGTATGATGAGGGATGATAACATTTGTGGAACTAATCTCCCATATTTAAATGATTTGGAAGTAACCACATCTACTTCGTCATATCAATGCATAACATTCGATCGATCCAACAAACATATTCTTCGTCCAATCCATGGTATAGTGTTATAGAATGTATTCGTTTATGTCAGACCACTTTTCAACAAGCAAGAGTCTAACTACCCCATTTTTATATTGAGTAACATAGTTTATATGGATATGAATAACTGTTCAATAATGCTACACATTTCATGAATTGGATAACATGAATAATTCTTTACTTTTGATCATAAACATTCGTTCATGGGTGTGTCACAAAACGATGAAATATAAACGTCTTTGATAATATAAAAATGATGATGCATATGAACATAATTGTATATTCATGAATGAAAACATTTTCTCATTAATATGACATTCAATGAATTTTTGTGAACAAATATTTAAGGAATGATGATCCCTTGTGTTAATTAAAATGCTTTAAATTAACTTGATTTTTGAATCCCTAGTACAACATATAAAATTGAAGCGAATAGGAAAGGGGAAGATGTTTTTGAAGTAGAAATATTGTGATATGGTCATGAGTAAATTTTTTTCTACTTGAGAGAAAGAGATCTATCATTTTATGAATAAAAAAATGAACCAACAAGCCACTATTTCACAAAGGGAATAGAATCCACTATGATATCATCATCCATTAATAAGATGATAAATTCCAATAAGAATATTATTTAATAAAGTAGAATAGGATGTACCATAGTTATTTCATCATATTTCTAACAAAAAATGATTCATAAATAAAATGTTCCAGGACGAAATTTTGGTTTTCATGTGAACTTTAGGAATTGTAAGATAATGCCTACCAACACAGTTATTCATTTGGAAAAATAACTATGATATCCCACTTTTTTAATAACATTATGAGAATAAGAGAGTAAGATTATACTTTATAACAAGAAAATGATGTGAATTTTTGGTTTTATTGATGAAGAATAAGAAAATCACACACATTTGAGTCTATTAAAGGATGAAATAGTGTTTAACAATTATGGTAGTGTGGGAATGAATCCATTAACTTATTAATGCATAATATAATTTATAATCAATCAATAAAAGAATATATAGAATTAAAAAATATAAAATAAAGTAATAATGACATAAATACATGGGATATCCTTTATTCTTTAAAGATACCATGTATTTTATCACAAATCCATCAATGTGGAGAATTAACGATGATATTTGATTGATTTGTTAATGATTCACTCTTTAATAAAATAATATTGAATGAATTTTATTCACTAATATAAAATTTCATGAGAGAAAAATTTTTGATAAGCATAAGAAATAATTCATGGTAGATTATTTATTGCAATAAGTCTATTTATTATCTACAGGGGATCAAATATTTTCTAAAATAAAAATAGAACTAACTATTAGTTATTTATTTAACATAAATTGGTATATAAGAATATTTGATCCCAGAATCTCTTATACAATAACAATAGATTCTCCTATCATGGATTATGCATTATAGAAAGGTGAAGTATTATGATCGGTTTTGAGAGTTGTTGTAGGATTTTGGTTGGATATTGGAGCAAAAAGAATATCTAGATTGAAACCAAAGAAAAAATTATTTTTTTAGGATCTATAAAAAATATTCCCTATGTGGATTCTAAGTATAAATATTTCTAGTTTGATATGATTACATGGAATGTCTCTCCATGTGTTTTATAATCATTTTAATCACATGTCTGATAGTGATGAGTATTTAGAAAGTGGAATAACATATTCCAATAAGTAGTATACCATTACTAACATAGAAAATATTTTTTGGATTCTATATCAAATTTATAAAACAAAATTGGTGATATTAAGATATATATTATGTCTTTTGATCTCATTAACATGTTCATGATGTTGAATTTGAATAAAAATCGATTAATCAAAAAAACCAATAATTCTTCCCTCCCCTCTCAGGGTTCAATCTATATTTGGCACTAAATTTGGATTAATGAGTAAGTTGCGTCTAAAGATCCTACAAATTATTAAAGAAGTAAAAAATATAAATAAACAAATAAGATATATTATATTGAAATTACATCCAATATTAAGAAATAATAAATGAATTGATAAAAACGGAAGATAAAGGATAATATTTTCAAAAATAAAATGACACCACTAATATATTGAAATCATATGTGTAAATTTTGTGATAATTATTACTATTATGAATCTTTCTTATTTATCATTAAATTATTGTAACTATGAATTTCCACTCAGTGATATTTTTTATATTCAATGAATATCTTATGATTTCTTCTAAAAGGTTGTAATATTCATTGTTAAATTCATCAGAATAATTCTTTCTAATAATGTAATTCTAGAAGAATATGTAGAAAAACTAAAGTATTCACTATATATGAATTTAACAGTGATAAATAGTCTCTATGACATAATAAAATAAAGTGATCAATTAATTATTTATGTCAAATAATAATTTCTATGATTTACTGGACAATTTTCTGAATTTTAATGAAATGTTATTTGGGAAAAATTTCTCTATGATAATTCTTGTGGAACCTTTTTGTGGAGTATAAATATTTCACAATGTCTCCATAAATATTTAGTATACTATACAATATATTAAAAAAATATTTATGATATTTATAATTATATATTATAATAATGAAAAATTCAAGAAGAAAAAATAATGATGTTAAAGGAGAATTGGGACGACAATCAGTAAATTGTTTAGAATGAGAAAAACTCACTCTACATAAAATATCTAGATCTGGAGTAAATGTTTAATTATCACGAATGACTATAAACTGGAACATAACATATTATAGGAATATGAGATGAAATAATATTAGAGTTCATTTATTATAATGACTATATGAATATCCTGAGATCATCATCTAATCAAATAAAATCATTTCCAATAAGAATTTATCCCATATCTGAAATAAAAGTTTCTATTATAACATTGATTCAAGTGATGTTATTGTTTTTTAATAAATAGTGGGGAATTTATGTATGGTGAATATGTTTATAAAACTAAATCATCAAGGGTGGATGTGAAAAGAATCATGAATATTTAATCCTTATGATGTATCGCAAAGAATCGAGGTTATTCTCAAAAAAATAAAGGTTTTAATTTTTTGAATATAATATTACTACACCACAAAATTAGAGAAGTGGGATCATAGGATATATTTAATTTTATTTTAAGTTTGATCATAAGTCATAAGAATATATATATATATATATAATTAAAATTCATAGAGATAACAGATGTCAAACATTTAGTAAGAGAAGAGAAAAATAAGAGGGAATACCGACATTATTCAAGATAAATCCACAAAAAATAAATGGAGAAATTATTCTTTAAGATCTGAAAATATAAATATTTTTTAAAAACATTATCATTAAGACGAAAATTGGTAAATACTCTCTTACCTAAAAATAATAAATAAATATTTCATGGCGGAAAATTCAGTTAAGACAAATTAGTATTTTTTTAATGTGGTATGCCAAAAATTTATATTGATATAATATATATCAAATTAGAAGTTACATGTTAATATATTTTAACTAGTTATTTGAATTTAATGGTCATAATACCTACTCATATTGGAATAATATTCTCTTTATATGAATCATGAATTAATCAAGGGGGAGTCCAAATAAATATCTGTGAACAAGTTATCAAGGAAAAAAAATTATAAACAATAGTAAATCCAACTAAACAATTAATAAGAAATATGAATCCTTAGAAGAAGATTGTAGTATTCATAAATAGGTGGGTCATATAGCTTATAAATTCATGACATGTCTATCTCGAGATATTCGATTTATAGATAATAGATGAATCATCAACCAAAATGAAATATAATGTCATGTGATGATCATGAGAAGACATATAATATCCATAATGAATGCCTATTTATTTTCCAAAACAACTAAAATTGGATAAGAAATTGTTGGAATCAAAAAAAATTATAAATTGGATGGAAATATGTAGGATATATAAATTTGGGTAGGGGGTATTTGTTCCACATAATATTTTCAAATAATTTTACTAATATTTTGAGAAAATAACATCAATGGTTGAGAGCTAGTTCTTAGCCTGACTATTACTCATGAATGACAATAAGCATTCTTTATATAACCCAATATATATATATATATATATATATATATATATATTTCTATGTGAGTGTATATTGTAATAAAAAATTGATAATTTACGGTGATATATGCATCCCTTGATGGGGAGAAATTATGAGATAATACTTTTAAATCAACACTATATTGTGAATGTGGACCCTATGAACAAAAATATAAAATGTAATTATGGGTTATTTTAATAATATTTTACCCAATTTCTATATTTTAATAATTTTGAAATATAATATAGAGTGTTAGATTTATGAATATATAAGACAAAGGTTGAGCTATATGTTTTTACCTGAACGCTCTGATTAGTTTCCTAAATAATGTGTATGATTTATCATTTCCTAAATAATTCACAATATTTCAACCCATAGAATGATAATTGTGAAATTATGAGCATCAATTCACATGAAAGGTAGTTTATAGATGGCATGGAAAACTATAGTTTTTTCTCTCTTGTTTTCTACATTGGGTTATCCCAAATAGAAGTAGAGTTGATTAACTTATAGTTCATTACAAGGAGAATCATCTGAGATCAACCATCTGTTAAATGTTATCATGATATTTAAATATAAAGAAGAAGATCTAGTTTTTTATATTAAGAATTAAATGGTATTCCACCCACATACACTTTACATTTTATTTCCATTGAGGGGGTTTTTTTATCAGAAAAGTTAACATTTGAATATGTGAAGATATATTGAAAAAAAATACAATGGGGGATATTTTGGGTAATAGTATTTTATTTATTTTCAATTATATTTCAATAAGTGTTTCGTGAGTTGTTGGTAATATGTAGTGATGCTTGGAGAATATTTATAGATTCAATTTTTGTTGTTGGATTTTACAATTAAATATTTCTACATTTAACTATTACTATTTTTTATCTAATCATAAAAGATTAAATACTTGTTCTATGGAGTGAATGATACTTTAAAAAGTTACAATTTAATACATTAATGAAGATGAAAAAATTCAATTAAAATATTCATCATCATGGTAAATTATTTATGGAATATTATTTAATGTTTTCGACGAATAAAAAGAAATTATATACTTCATAAAAAGTACTTGAGGTGGTCTACAAATTTTATTTCATATATAATATCTTACAGTGTACATGGAAGAGGCCTTATTAAATAGTATGTTTCAACCATTACATTCCTAAAATTTCCATCCAATATAAAATTAAGTGAATTGACGGGAAAAATCCTGGAATAGTTGCCCCAATGTGCTATTAAGGTCGTATGATTATGCATGACAACTATTTATAGGACCCTAAGGGAGTGAGAACATCAGTTCATGGGCTTTGTCTATCTTGTTTGTGAAGGTGAATGGTGGTGATAATCCCCTACTACCATGGAATATTTTTTGGTGGAATTAATAGGTATATAATGTGATTCATGTATAATTGGGATTTCAGTTGTGGGATAAAGTTGTGATAGACACCTTTACTCAATAATAAATAAAAATAAATAAATAATTCTGCTGCATGATCTTTCATTATCAGATTTTCATTTGATATTGTGATGGTATTATTCCTAAAATTATTGTACAAGTGTTACATTATGTTGTTGATATTTATATACATCAATCAATCATGGTGGCTCCCTCCATGATTAAATTGAGCATAGAATAATGATTTGATGATTCAACGGATCCCAAAGCCTGCTTACTATGCTTTCTATGTAAGTGATAATGCTACGAACATGAAACTAATGATAGAAAATGATGTTATAGGAGTGTGATGCACATTTTATATATTGTCAAGAATTTATGATAATAAAAATTATTAGTAATTTAATATTATTCGCATACATTCACTTGGAAAATTATTCTCATGTAAGAGGTGTTGCCTTGAATTTTGACATAATAATATTTGAGGCAAACAGATATCTTCGATGAATTAAAATATATAACATGGAATAAAATTAGGATCCTTGACATAGAAATAAATAATAACATATATCGTGAATCGTATTTTTGTAGCTCATATAAATACCATGTCATGATCCCTTGGAGATTTTATAACACATGATAAAAGATATCTTTCATTTTTTTCAAAGTAAACACAGCAATGGGAAGTCACTATTTCCTAAATTAAATATACTCTGAGAAGCTCATATCTTGTGGGAAAAATAAGTGGAAACCCAAATAGAATTTTCATGAATGATGGATAATACAGGATCTTGTGGGTCTTTTAAATCATGTTTAACACAATCAGAGGCTTCATGTAATACTTTTTCCATGAAGGACTTCTATATTAATGAGATCATTGAGAACTATAATATCATGTATACCAACACAGTATTTCATGATAAAAAATAACTAATATATTCCAAACATATGTTTAAAACATTGTGTAAAAAATATCGTAATCCATCCCATACACTAAGGGTAATATATTATAGCTAAGGGGATTATGTGAAAAATAATAGTGCACTCACACCCATTTATGTTAATGCATGGAATATAGATGGTACAAATTTGAAGGAACTGAATTCATGAAAAATATAATAGATAATAAAGATGATATAATACATATATAATTGATAAATATTAATTAATATAAAATAGTAATAAATACATGTGTCAAAATTTATTCATTAAAAATCCCATGCATTGGCCTCTCAAATGTATGAGTTTTAAGAAGATATTGAAATGTGTTGTGCATGATTCAAATTTACATTACATTATTTTTAAATAACTATGTCCACCACTATTACACACAATGTGTGGTTGTATATTCATCATAATTACAATGAATCAATGCTCACAAAATTTTTTCATTGTTAAAGTATATTATATATAGGTTACAAAATTACTATGAAATACCAATTAACCCAACTAGTGGATGTTAAAGATTAATCAATAGGTAAATTATATTGTCTTATCCTACATGATCATAGATGAAGATAAATAAATAATTATATTGTTTATCCTTCATTAAATAAATTTAATTTCTTTTAATTATTAGTTGAATCCAGATAAGTCATCAATTTTTTCTAAGATAAGAATGAGCATCATGATTAGATATTGAGCAATAATTCATTTATTAGATGAAAGAAATAGTGGATCTTGGTTGAATCCCAATAATAAGTCTTTTAGTTGGAGATAAAAGATACATAAATATGTCATTTATTATTAGGAACATTGTAATATCTCATTTGGTAGTGAAGTATCTGTAACTAATGGGAATAATTCTTTTTATTGAGGTGAAGGTTTAATTCAAACCTTTTATATACTTTTTGATTAAATTTATTTTATTACAATAGCACAATAGGTGATTTTGAGAAATATAATGAGTGGATCGTGAACATTAACAACGTCAAGAGCTCAATTTTGAATAAAATAATATTCATAATGAGAAACCACTCACTCACCCACCATTGTCCCTGGTCAATCCTGTATGAGGTACTAAAGAGATCCAAAAATGATGAACAATATTTTCACCTTATTTATCTCACTATGAACTAAATTTTAGTATCATTTTTTTATATATAATTTTTTGTAATGAAATATTTAACATGAAACATTAATGTTAATAAAATTATTCTATTTTATTTTTAGTTTCTATTAATGATTTATTTTCCCATTATTGTAATTCATTATTTAATTTGATTTTCTCATATGAATATGTTATAATTTTTTGTGATGAATCAAAAAATGAAAATAATATTTATGAATATTTAATTAAATTATACCTTTTTAATAATTTGATTGGTTGGCGTATTTGTAAAAGAGAGAATGGAAATACCAGATTGATTTATAGTTTACATCATGAATGTATTCCCTATATGAAATCCATAATTTATGATAATTATACATTAACAAAATATTCATTAATTAGACATGGGTATCACTAACCTCATTCATGTCTCATTTCAATATATTATTGATTTGGTAATAACATAGTTAATGCCACACTCCAATATAACCATTATTAGTTTATTCTCATCATTATATAACATTAATTCAAACTATTAATATATATATATATATATATATCAATTAACAATTTTTTAGTATTGAAAATAATTAGTTCCTTAGTTCACTAACCCTCAATTCCATGGGTTTGACCCATATTTCTAGTATACATGTGTAAGTATGATATTAAAAATGATATTCTGAAATCAAGTGACCAATCAAAATTTGAAGTCATTGTATAGGAATATTATTATTAACATGATATAGTTTTTCAAAATTAAATAAAAATATTACAAAAATGGTCATAAAATATATTTGAATCCACATAAATAGGGATACGATTTAAAAAATCTAATACATTCAGTACGTGTTTTACCCTTAAATATTTTTATTTTAAATTTGTGTGATTACAAGAAAGATAATATTACTCTTTCGGTTTAATAAATACTATTTACATCATAGTTTGATATTGTTTTTTGTAAATTCATACATTTTTGTTGTGAAATAAATGGATTATTCTGGTTTTAGTAATCAACAATTTAATTTGTTTTGTGGATTTTTGGGCACAAATATTAGTATAATGGTTATAATTATTTATATCTTCCAAAACAACTAGAATTAAACTAATTTTCTTATTAAACCAAATCAATTTTTTTAAGTAACTAAATGTAAATATTCATAATAATTTGGCTGAATATAAAAGAGACCATACGGTAAAAATTCAGCACTATTAATTGAAATGTGTGAATTTCAAAAATGAAAAATCAAAATCTATTTCATAAAATAGATAATTTAAATTAATTCTCATAATTATATAATGATAATATTTTGGATTATTTAGAAGAATAATATTTTCAAATGATCAAATTAATTAATCTAGATATTCAATTAATGAAATTTAAAATTGTGAATACTATGAATAGAGAAGAAGATGAGTAACCTAGTGCACATGATCCAAACTGTGGGGAAATTATTTTAATAATCCTCCAATTAATTAAATAATATTAAAAGGTCAATAAATAATTGTATACCAATGTTATATTGACAAATAAATCAAAAAAAAAAATTTATTTTTTGATGCAATATTTCATGGTTTCTGAAAAACATTGAAAACTACATTTTAAATGATATTAAAACTTTAAAATGTTTTTATATAATTTTGAAAAATTATTTTTTTCACGATTTTTTATTATTTTTGAATTTTGAAATAAAATATAATTTATTGATTATGTTTTAATGAAACATACATTCAATGTGGCATTCAATGCTTTATATATATTAACATGGAAAAATGATATTTGGTTTATGAGGATATAGATGAGTGAGTACACTTTATGTAACTAATAATTAATAAGAACTCACAACCATATCCTCACAAAAATTATCTCTTATATATTTGAATATATTATAAATCAGTATTGAAAAACATTGGGAATATTTTTTAAATCTGAAATATCATTAAATATATTCCTTACAACTAAATTGAAAATTTTATCTCCTATAATTCTTTTTTAATAGTCTAATTATAATTATTTTTTGGACGTTAATTAGTTGAATGTGATGGAAAGTTCTATAAAAAACATGTTGGTGTGCGTATGTTTTCTTAAAAACCTGATAAATAATGTTATGTTTTCATTTAATGAAACAATCACAGGAAATAATAGATTGATCAAACATTATTTCGAAGATGATCAAAATATAATTCATAAATATTTTTCAAACAAATAAAAAACAATGATAGGTGTGTATTTCATCTTTGGAGATTATAGTAACTTGGGAGAGGATTTTTTATTTCTTATGATACAACAAAATTTAAAAAGACCTTTAATATTGATATTATTACATCTGTTTATCAAGACGAAAAATGTGTGACCTTTTTGAGAAATTATAGGATATTAATGTGTTAGATATCTATTAAGACCATGAAAACACAATGGAAACACAATTTTTTATTTTTTACCTTCACAAAATTCAATATATTATGTATCTAAATTAGGTCAAGTTGTGGAAGATAGATTTTCTTCTATTTCAATGAATTATGTTTATTTTATATTTAATTATGACTTAATATATTATTTTCATAGGTTTATATTGGGTAATAATTTTTACCTAGGTATAAAATTTTAGAAGCAAGAAATTTGTAGCAATTCACTGACGTTCCCTCTGTATTATTCAGATTATTATTTGAGAAATCACTAAATGTAAATATATGTTTATAATAGGGTTTTTATCATTCTTGGGGATTGATTTATTTGTTATAGGATTATTGTCCTATATAAATTATATATCATTGGAACCAATTTTGTATTTAACATGTTGTGGTTCGGGTATTGGAAGACGCAACTACTTTGGGGAAATATTTAATTTTCTAGGAATGTTTTTATTAAGTAAATAAATATAAAACAATATGGGGAGAACAACGTTTTAATATATTTTAGTTTTTGTTTTCATTGAAATAAAATTTTATCATAAATTGTTTATTTTTTTTCATTCATATTCTTCCCCCTTCGTTAGTTTTCCAATAATTTAACATGAAAATCCATGAATTATTGTCAAAGGATAAAAAAACATTATCGTATAATTTATTTGGTTTATTTAGTGACATTATAAAATTAATTCTATGGATTTTTATATTCCTATTTTTATTCCAAATTTTAGGTGATATTAGGTCGTGTATGATGTACTAAAGGAGAATGATTTTTAGAATAATCATAAATAATGAAAGAATTTTTTCTTTAGAGTTTATTTTTAAAATTTCATCTTTCACATTATTAAACACAAAACTTCTATAATTGATACACGATTGAGTGGATTTTTTAATATAAATTTATTATTTTTAAAAAATATAGATAATTTTAGAAATTATGTGTTGGAAAATATTTGTAATAGTTAGTGTTGAATTGTAATAGAATCTATAAACTAAAAACATGATTTTTTAATTATGAAATTGATTTTGTTTAATATAATGTTTAAATAGAATAAATATATTTTTATAGAACCCTATAAAAATCAATGAACTATTTTCTAATTTCTAATTTTTAATTTTTTTTCCTTTATGTATACATTATGGAAAATTTCAATGCAATCATGGTGTCTGGAAAACTCAAAAGACTTTTCTAAAATGAAAATTAATACACAATCTATAAACTGGTTGTTATTAGTGATGAAATAATTTTTAAAAATAACTGTTTAATTTATGGAAATTACAAAAAATCGATTCTCACTACTAAATTGAAAAATATATTAAAACCAAATAGTTTTAATTTTTCTTACTTATTGAGATTAATTATTGTAAATAATGTTAACCATTATATATGGGAGGGGGTATTTAACATTATTAAATAATTTTTTTGGAACGAAAATAATACAGATATTATATTATTACAAAATTAACTATTTTCATGATTCAATTTTAAATTTTAGTTAATGTAATTTGTTTTTGGATTTAAAAAAAATGGACTGAATTTTCTGTCGGTTTAAAATGGATTCAATAAAGGAAAATAATTTACATTAATTTTGTGTAAATTTTATTTTTGGAAAAACAATAGGTGTAATATTTACATTCTCAAATTGATATTAACTTTCTAATGAGTTTTGACAATGATAAATATTTATTTTTAATGATATATAAATTGAAATCTAAAACCTTTTGAACATCATCATTTTATCTAAAATATATTGTATTAGTTCACTATGATGTAAAATTAATAATGAAGTCTAATTATATAATTAGTTTATTTTTATTATGTAACGATGGTATTTTTGTGAGTCTATTCACTTTGGATATGATGATGGGGTTTGAAAATAAATTCAATGTGATGTTTTTATATTTTATTTCATGATATTAAATTATATTTTTTTGTTAATCTATAATCATATTTTTTCTTAAAATAACATTTTTCAAAGGAAATAATATTCAGTTGCATTAATTAATCCTTAGAAAACATATATTTTAAAATAAATCACTATTTTTTATTAATTTTAATCATTCATTCTTAACATGAATTATCTTCTATCGAATATATCTAATTGATTACAATGGAAAAGAAAATTCATTATGTGTGGGGAATTTATAGTTTTATTATTTTGATACAGTTTTTTCACACATTGTATTTGATTAGATGATTTTATATCAAAAATTCCCGGAAGATAAAATATAATTGGATATCAATATCATTGAATATAAATACCAATTATTTCAGTATTTGTATAAAAATGGGCATTTTTTGATTTAATTTTTTAAATGAACATTTCATCAATTCAAATTTATTTACTTTAAGGCATATTATATGATTTTAATATTTTTTTCATTATTATAACAGTTTTATGTGTTTTTACAAATGTGTTTATATATTTAATTATTTCATTCTTCCACGTGTAATATATTAATGGAATTTTTTAAAAAACATATTTTTTTATATTCCTAAATATCAAAAGTTTTTGTTTAGTTAAATTTTTGAAATTTATTTTGTTATGAACATATAATGTTCACAATGATTTAATGTTGTGTAATTATAGTTCATACAAAAAGGATAGCTTTTTCAGAATAGATGCATAGAGGTCGGTTCACACTAATGTAATGGTCATTATGAGACCTTTGTAAGGGTATCAAAATATTTTCAACATTGTTATGGAGGTCATAATATGGTTAAAAATAATATGGAATGAAAATATGATGCTTTATATAGATGTAATATAAATATTATATAGTGATTAAATACAAATGCATAATGTTCATCTTCTCTATAAGGAACATGAATTAAGAAAGCACCATAATGTGAAGAACATACGTAAATGTCACTATATAGTACCTCACTATCAAAAATATAGATAATAGAAAGCTAAATTTACTCAATAACTCTAATATCAATTTGACTATAGATCCCAAAAATCTCAAATCATCATCAAATAAAATTAGAGGTCATGACTTCAATGATAACACATAACTAAAATCATTCTAGAAAATCATGATGGATTAATCAAGACCACATTAGTCATGATATTCATGAGGGATCACATGGGATGTGATATTTATGGGGGATACATATATGATTCACAATGATAATGATGATCATCATTTACACATTCCACATAGAGACAAATAGTTTAATCTAGAGAATAAATATGCATGCTTGGTGCTGGAATATTGAAATTGATTCATTTTAAATATACAGCAATCAAGAATCTTTTTTGGTAAAATATTCAATTATGAGAATTAATAATAAATTAGAGAACAATTAACATCCAATGCAAGTGTAGGAATGAATTCAAGAAGCATGTGTTGGTTTTTTAAGGATGAAGGAAGCAGTATATAAATGTTAATAATGATCCCACATAAATATAGAAGATTTTCAATTTCTAAAACTGGTTTCATAGTAAAAAAATTCATTATATAATGTTATCAATCTTTCTAATAATAAACTCTAACAGGGCTCATTGAGGGTAAAACAATTATTGTGTAATGTTTTCAACTTCTATTTTTTATTTCTTTTCTCAGTATACAAATTACCTCTTCATGGAATTTTCAATTTGAAATAAGTTCTTGATTTTCTATGATCAATCAACTAAGAAATATGAAATGAAGAATTATTGATTCAATATATCTATTGAAAGAAACTAATAGGTTGATTGTTGGTAGTAGAGAGCATAAAAATTCTTGATCGAATGACATTTTTCATCATAAATGAATTACTTATTTTAAAACCATTCATCCATATCATTATTCTTTCAACAGATTGTTTCATTTAGAAATACATATAAATAACCATTTACTTTTTTCTTTCCGATAAGTCATTGCGTTGTCAGCATGTAATTTAACTTCATCAAACCACATTTTCATGGTTTTTTCCTAAATTATATAACTATCACTCTTTCTTTTCATCAACATTTATTGCATTAATTTTAATAGTGTAGTGAATAAATAAGTAGATAGTTCACTCACCCATCTTCCCATAGATCAGAAACTATATTCATTTTTTACTAGTTTGAATAATAAAATATAAATGATATTTAGATATTCTAATAACCATTCAAACGATTTAATAGTTTATAATGAAGTTTGATGTTATGTTTATAGTGTATTTAGAAAAAATAAAATAAAAATAAAATATTTAAATGACTATTAAAATTATATTTGAATCTGATACATTAGGGAAGATATTTTTATGCCATCTATTTTTTGTTTCTTTTAGTCTATAAATTTTTTTAAATCAATTTTTTTATTCTATTTATTATTCCTGAATTTTTTTTCTTAATGTGTTTGTTTTATCGTAGGAATTTCTATTTTTGTTATTTAGATTGTAATAATTCACAGTTATTTTCTTATTGTTATGATATAAATGAATTATTCCAGGATTGGAAATCATCAATTTGAGAAATAATTTATTATAAAATTTATAATCACACTTCTTTGAAGTGTGTCAATTGTCAGGAATGAAAGCCCAATCAACTTGAAAAAAACATGATTCATTTATATGCTAAAACCAAAATATCAATAAGTTTTGTAACAATTGATACAAAAATTTCAAGATTAATATGATGATTATGATAAATCATAAAATGATTTTATTCAATAATATACACAATGAATCATGTGAATTCCAAAAAATGATATATCATGAAAAAATATAATTAAATGATGAGGTTAGTAAATTGATATATATTTGGCACACAAGGGTTTTTATTTTCACTCTTGGAATCAAATTATTGTTGGGATATGATTTTTCACTCAAGAACGAGGTGGTAGGGTACTATTTTCTAAGGTAATATGCTATTTTTTTGTCTATCTTTTTACCCATTGGGATTCCATGAGTTTTTGTAGAAAATGGGAAATTTGGGGCATATAGTATGTGGCACATGGTTGGTGCATGGTTTGGAAAAATAGTTCTCAACATCCTTAGTTACGATGTGGTAGGTTTGGATTTTTGGGCAGTAGCTACATGATGAATTGTGCATAAAAAATATATCTGTGAATGATAACTATGTAGTAGGTGCCTCTTAAATTGAAAGGGGTGCACGGTAATAACATAGTTTGAACGACCATGTTGGAAGACCATGTGTGAGGTCTTTGTAATTTAATATTCAAAAATTACCTTTGTGTCTACTCAGGACATAACCATATTTCCTCCTTTATTCACACATTCTATATTTTCATCCATGAGAGTCTTCCCCAAGCTTCGCTATACCTCATATACACCATTCCATGGTAGATTTTGGAGTGGAATCCTCATGGGATAATTATGTAAGTCCCTTTCATCCTAATTGATTCCTTTTTATAGGTTTTTCTTTCTATCATTCCTGATATCCTATTCTCTTGTGGGTCGAGTGACGAAATGATGGTCAAATATTATGTTTTTAGTGAGAACATGACATGTGATATTAAATATTTTCATGTTAGGGTCTTATTGTGGGGAAATTGGGGTTACATGCCATTTTCTAAAAACATCCATGTTGGGGGTAGGAGGTTTCAAGTTCTAATAGTATTGGATGATTTTAATACTCTTTATTGGTTAATTGTACATACTATAAATTTGTTTTGTGTGAAAAATGATTTCAAATGGTTTAACATAATTATATGATAGAAATGGATTTTTTTCAATGGAAATTGTAATGTTTTTATATGTGCATTATAGTGGTTCTTCTTGGAATTTCATTTTGATCTGTTTGACGGATTTTGAAATTTTTTTGAATGACCTTGAGCATAAATTGAATTAAAAATTTCTTTTTCCAAAGAGATGAACTATTTTGTATAATTGGATTTTGTTTTATACCATTGAATGTGTTTATTAAATTGTGTTAAATATGGTAATCATGCGTTAATAATATATTGGGTTATATGTACATTTAAAAAGGGGTCGTGTCCTATGGAATTGGTTAAATTGGTTAGGTTCTATTATTGTAATGTTGTTAAGTTTGTTACACATATTTTGAAATGTGTTTTTAAAATTTTTTAGGGTGTCTAAAATCAAAATTTATTTGTTTATGGAAATGGTTGATTTCCCAGTATATTTATAATGCATTTCATGTGTTTGTGAAAAGGATGTTTTTTTGTTATATGTGAAATTATGGAATGAGGAACAGGGAATCATGGGTATATAGGTTGGATAACATGATCCATTAGGCTAGTGGTTTGGAAGTATAATGTCTGAGCTTCAGATAGTATTATTGACGATTACAACAATAACCAAATAATGATTGTGATTGGAGATTACTAAGCGCATTGTTTTTCCCCTACTAGTGGATCATGAATGAGAATGCTTATGGTTGGGGTTACTATACCACCTTTCCCTATGGTATGAGGTTCTAGTGTCTCGTTCAAGTTAGATCTACCCTAGGGATTTACACTTAGTTCATTCTTCAGTTCTATGTGATGTGGTACCATCTGTTGCTATGTGGTTGATATTAAGTTAATTTCATTCTAAATCATGTTTATCTTAGTGTATGTTTTTTTGAATTCTTTCCATTAAAAGCTTCATGACAAGAATGTTTTTTAAAGATATGGTTTTATAGGATCTGTTTTATTCAAAATAGTATCCCTTTAAAAAAAATTTATTCAAATGTTCCAGAGGTCTTTATAAAAAGAGTTATTGTCAATTTTTATATTGATATTATATACTGGAATCCTTTCATTATAGTGGCATCCTACTAGGTTCCTTCTCACACCGTACATACACCTTTTGGTGTATGTTGACTTTTCATTGTATGTTCTATGTAAAGGAAAAATGTTTTTTTGATGATTCTAGTGGATTTAGGTTTCTAAGGTTCCTCTAATGTACGTGTTTGGTGTGGTGTATTTATGGAGGGGTATATCTTGTCTCATTGGGGTTCTTTGGTTATTTTTTCTATTTACATTTCAGTAGTTGTATCTTAGGTTTTGATTAATGATTTAAATGTTTAATATGAAAATTTCTGACCCTTTTTATATTATTGTTGTCCAGGTATGCACTATATACTTTTTTGGTTATTTATTATTAGTTAGATTGGTGAAATCATTCCCAACAAAAAATATTAATACCCATGAAATAGTTTTTAGCCCTTGGAAATCGGGAATTCCTATTAGGCCATGCCATATGTTGGGGGAGGTGCAGGATGGATAGAATACCAAATTGGTTCATGAAAATCAATCAAATCAACTCATGTAACACTCTCTTTGGGTCACATTATATGAGGAAGATCCTGGATATACAATATCTAGGACTATCAGGGCATCAGGATCTTGTTATGAGTAGGTAACCTGTCCATCAAAACTCCTAAAAACAATTTAGTTTCCCTAGAATTCGTGTCTCATTTTGTTTATTTTATTCCATCAACTTGTTTTGTGTTTTTAAATAAAAAGTCATATTTGATAAGGGTCGTAGTGATTTACAGGATTTCCAATCCATGTAGATATGTGGTAAATATCTGAAATTACTCACTGTGATTGGGGTGTGATTGGTTTATGGCTCCCAACCATGTGGCCAAGTCACCTATCGGCACTATTTTTCCTTTTTCATTTTTGGGCCTTCATTTCTATGAAAAATACATTGTGAACACTTATTTTGGAAATAATGGAATAGGAATTAAATGTTCTTATGGGTTTATTTTTTGTAAAAATTATATTCATAATTAAATTTAAAGAAGGTACTATAAAAATAAATTTTCTAAAATGAAATTATTTGTAAAGAGGGTATGTGATGATTAAATTTTTTTTATGAAAATCCTAGAGCATATGAAATCATTTTCGTGGATATTAGAAATCTATTTTATCCATGTTTTGGAATTTTTTATCCAAATTATTTTTGAATAATCCGGGATGAGTTTATAGGAATTGGTTCTCTATAATCAAACGTAGTGATTCATAAAAATTGGTTTTTTGGAATGTATGATCTTTATTATGGGAGGTTTTGTAAATTTTATTTAAATGGTGTTTTATGAACATTAAATAATAATTAGAATGATATGGATTGTAATTTCTCAATACAATCTATGTTAAATTAATTTCTTAAAATATGAAAAAAAAATCAATGTGTGCAACATGACAATGTTTTTTGATGGGGTGGATAGAGGTTCTTTGAAAATGTTTTTTATAAATTTTAAATTGAAATTATAAAAGAATGTTGAATGTCTGGATTTAATGATTCATTTAGAAATGTTGAATAATTTTTCATTGAACTTTAGTATTTCCATGAGTCACCACATGCATGGAAATATTTTAAAATGTGAATGGTTGATGACCTAAGTTCATAGGTGACTAGTTCGGCATGATAATATGAATGTGTGGGGCCCAAGGTAGTAAAATTGTTTACTGTACAACACACCAGAATTGTATTCATTTCAGACGATATTTTCAAATAATATTTGATGTTTGATAAATGTAGTTTAATGTTGTTTTGAGCTTTAAACCACACCTTCTTTTAATACTGTTACAATTTTGAGATCCTATTGATTAGTTGGTTTGATATAATGGACAGTGGGGTTTTTTAGAAATTTTATGTGAAGCCTTTTAGTTGGTACCCAATTTTTTTATTCAGTGACTGTTTGTGGCATGTTTTTTTCTGTTGTTTTTTTGGTTGGGTTCTCGATTTTCCTTTTTCAGCTAGTTTATGCCCCAATATAAGTCAATGTGAATTCTATGTGTGTCCACATTTGGTTCATCATTGGTAGACCCTCTAGTTGATCAATGTATTGTATTATTGAGTTTCATATGTTGAAACACCTCTATCATTTTTGATCATGTTAATCCTCTCAATGCATGATATTTGATGTTCTAAATTGAGTGATACATTAGCTAACATCAGTTATTTGAATCGTTAAAGAAATTTTTTCCCCTAATTATACTTAAAGGTAATGTCTAGAAGTGCTGATGTGAATTCTAGTAAAGGGAATGGAATGCATCCTAAGACAGTTAGTACTAACTTAAATGTTAAAAGGCCTATAGAGCATTCATTGGCTTCAATTAAGAATGGTATCAAGCCATGGAATTATTGTGGAATAGACAATTATAATATGTTTTCTTGTTCATTCACCAAGATTGTCTGCTGTTTGGGGATGGGTTTAAATTCACTTCTCTTGTAATGCTTTTTTTATTTAGTAATGGTTGTGTTCAGTGGAATTTTCTTTTCTAACTAAATATATTAATGTTGAATTGTGACTCATTTGAGAACATCTTATTTAATGGAGCTATGCTTTGTTTTGGAAAATCTAAATATCTATTATATATATTAGGGTGTTTTATGTGTGATCATCATTCTGGATAATTATTATTAGATTAAAATGGATGATGAATTTTCAAATTCGTTTTCAATAAATTGGTGAAATGAATATATTTGGGAAATGTATGTTCTCTTGTGTGTTATGTTCATATTTTTCTATAAGGATCGATTTGTGAGTGCCTATGGGACTGAATGAAGGTGTTCTGGATAGGGATTTTTGAAACCAATTTGGGAGGTGGTAGATGCTTCAAACTACATGGATCAACACATAGGCCTTAAAGTGAAGCTAGAACATAGTCAGGAATCAAGGGTGGTATGAGGGACCGTGGCCTGACATGGTTTCTATAGTTGGGTAGGGATAGTTAAAACATCAATATTATTAATCCTTTTATATAGAAGGGTCCCATTATGTGAGTAGTGAAATGATAGCCTTATTCTTCAACGTGACTGGTATGGTTTGAAAAGATCATCCCTCATTATTAAGTGATGTGGTTGAATCTTTTTATTGAACTTTAGTTATTGTACATTTTTTGAATCAATTCTTAGTGTTGTTTTCATAATGGGGTCATCCTTTAAAACCAGTTCTGGATTTGGTTGCACATATCTAAAAGTGGTCTCATCCCATAGGAATGGTTAATTATGTAGAGTACTCAAAATGGTTTGGAATTTCAATAATCAGGACCCTTTTCATAGAGATTTGGTTTGTATGGGATGTTCTAGAGTTGTCTCACATCATGTTCCTATATTGGTATATTATTGTTGGTTATGATGGATGGTTGTTATGGTGGATAGATCCACAGAGAGTCCAATTAAGGTTTCTTATGGAATAAATTGATGATTGCTTATTCCAATGGGTGAGGAGTTCATTCATGCCTCCCTATATTGGTAATATGTATCATTCGGTAGTGTTTCTTATCATTGAAAATATCATTTAGATACATTGGCTTTTTAATTCATTTCCATGTAAATGTGGTGTTTCATTTGATGCCCAATGGTTTTGTCTAAATTAAGATTTCTAAAAGTTTTTATTGATGATTTATGATGATATTTGATTTTTTTTATTTTTGTTTTTTATGACTAAAGTGTTATCCACTTGATTGGATGGATTATATAGTATTGACTATTCCATTTCTTTTTATCAATCAACATGATGTGTTGTATCTTTTTGTGGGTAGATGGCGTATAATGGGGAGTCCATTAAATCCTCTCATGTTAAATCTTTTGAACGTTTTAAATGTTTTTGGTTTTCTTACTTTCTACTCATTTCATGTCGTTTGGAAACTCATCATTCTATGAAGGAGTGTCAGTTTTGTTTTCAGATTAAGCATCATTGTTTGTTTCTTGGGTAACAAGTGTTTTGATGGGGAGAAATGTCACATCTGAAATTTTTATTTTTCTTGTTATATTTGTTTCATTTTCGAATGTCAATTTTTTTCTCTGGAATCGGGTGTGAAGAGTCTTAATTTTTGTGGAAATATTTTTTTTTAATTTTTGGTTTAGATTTTATTCCTTGGGGTTTTTTTTATTTTTTCAGAAAAAAATAGGAAATTTACCCCATAAAACATGTGGTGCACGGTTTATAAATTGTTATGGTCAGTATAGAACCCCTCCCTAGGTTACTATGTGGTAGGCTACTATTTTTAGGAAATATCTTCCGCACGACATGTAAGTCTATGTGAGATGAAAATGTTCTATGTAAATATTAGATATAGATGGGGACATGATCACTAAATGGATTATCAAAACATGTGTTCTGGATAAGTCATTAAAAATAGAACAATATTGTTGTATCCACATGGTATTTAAACCAATTTCATTCTACATCAACTCCATTTGATATTTGAAACCATGGGATCCTTCCCCAAGCATCCCAAAACCTCCTATTCACTATTCCTTATGCGATTTGGTCAGGGAAAATTCAGGATATCATCATGTATGTCCTATTTCCCATTAAGTCTTCCTTTTTATACAGTTTTATTTCACTAATTCTTTATCCCCTATTATACAATTAGAATCGTAAAAAAATATAGTCTAATCATATTTTGTTTTGTGAGATATTGTCATTTTATATCAAATTTTTCATTGTTAATGTATTGTGGTGGTTCATATTGGCACTTCACATCATTTTAGATAATCATCAAAATTAATGGTAGGTGGTTATATTTATTTTACTTCATTATATGATTTTAAAAGGCTTTCCTTGTTATTTAAATTTTCTATATATTTTATTCTGATTGTAGTGAAAATGTTTTAGAATAGTTTTATATTATTATGCGACATTAAGGGATTTTTTAAAGGGAAATTGATGTGTTTTTTTTGTGTTCATTATGATATTGATTCAGGAAACTATTTTTTTATTTGTTTAGAGGTTTGAAATTTTTTTTGAAGGAAATATAGGTGAAAATGTATTGGAAGTGTGTTTTTGAAAATATATGAATTATAATGGATTTTTGGATTTTATTGTGAACAATTAAAGGTGATTAGTAAATTTTGAAAATGATTGAAGGATATTTTAATATGATGTTGGGTTATGTGTAGATATGAAAGGCGTAATTTCCTAGGGAAATGGTCCAAATGGTAATTTTCTTTTTTTAATGTATCCAAATCGGTTACATGGATTGGGAAACTTGTGTGAAATATATTATTAAATTGTTTAAGTGTGTTTCAAATGGAATGTGTTTTCATTATTGATAATGTTGATTTCCCATTTTTTTATAATTTGACATATGATTATACGAAAAAGTTGTTTTCTGTAACCTATTAAATGAGGGATTAATCACTAAGGAGCCTCAGGTTTCTATTTGGATAACATGATATAGTACGCTAGTGATACAAATGTGAAATTTCTTGATTTCACTTAACATGATTGATTATTACAACACATACTATATATTGATCAAGATTAGAGACCAATATCACCATGATGTGTCCCCTCCTTGTGTCTTGTGAATGAGAAATATGATGGTTGTGGTTACTATAACACTGTTAATTGAGGTACATGGTTCTAGTGTCTCAATATACCTTTATTACCTCAATGGACATTTCCATGGTTCTCGCTGGAATTTTTTTTGTCATGTAGATCCATCCATCTACAAATGGTGGACCAAGAGTGTATTTCTGTTTAATGAATCCCTATCATAGAAAATTTTTATTAAAAATATTTCCAATAGAAGTTTCATACTGAAAATATGTCTTCGTAAAAATGGTTTTCTTAAGAAATGGTCCCTTGAAAATCTTTGTCCATTAAATTTCATACCTGAAATTTTTCCCATGAATTTTTTATAATGATTCGATGTTAATTTGTATATTAAATTCATAATATGGGATCATTTTAATTTTTCTGGCATCCTAAGGGGCGTTAATTGGGTGTGTATAGACATTGATTTGTATTACCTAGGTAAACGCATGAAGTGATATGTAAATTATAGTGGTTCTATGTTTCATGTGTTCCTCTCTTGATGGTGTTAGGAGTGGTGTCTTGAGGGAGATGTCCCTACTGTCTCATGGATGCTCTTCAGTTATTTTTTTCATTTTACATTCGGTAGTCTTATATCGAGATTTTATTAAATTTGAAAATTTTATATTTGAAACTTTTTATACCTTGTTTTATTATAGGTATTTAAGTATGTATTGTTTGTTTTTTTGGTTATGTGTTCTTATCTCTATGGGTGAAATCATTCCCAATGAAAAATGCTGATACTCATGAACTACTTTCAAACCTGTGGGGATTGGTAACGCCATTAGAGCCATGCCATTGTCCAGGGTTGGGTGTTAGGTTGGATGTCGGTCCAACATGTTTCATGAAACTTTTGATGATGGGAATGTGGCAGAATGTAAGATGATAAATATGGTACAATGGTGAGTTCAATTAATCATGAATTTTTATTTGTGATTTTTTGGAATGAGAATATTTTTTATGTTTAATAATAAAATGAAACTAAGGATGAAGATCCTAATAATGCTTAAATATTTGAAATATTGTTTCTAATCAATAAATATTTTTAAGGGTGGGATAAGAGTATAATCCCATGGTCCAATTTCCTCTTAATTAATAAGAATTACTAAATTTGAGGTACTGGGTTATTGAATAGAATAAAAATTTTGAAAATAAAAATAAAAATATAAAAACACCTTAATAGGTTTCCCTAATATTATATGAAATGAAATTTGTTTTAAAGTTGGAATAATCATATAAGGTAACTATAATATTAAATTCTATTATTTTATATATTTTTAACCAGTTCTTCAATGTAACCTTACATCTTTAAAAAAATATGAAACAATAAAAAATTTATTTGGTTTGTGAAGTTATTATTGAATTAATTAAATAGAAGGAATTTGTAATTATATAAATTTCATTTCCATTTCATCCCAGTAATTATTCCCTTAGTACATTGTTCCATAATATTTAAATCGAGTTTAAAAGACTTGGAGAAAATTGTTAAAATATGGAAGCTTTCAAAATATTTACGCATAGAAGTGAAGTAAATTTTTTTATTCCATGGATTTAAATTAAAACTATATAAATATATTTATTTGGGGGAAGATTTTTAGAATTTTTATTATTTAAATATTTATCACACACTAGTTAGTCAATAAAAAATTATTTTGTTAAAATCAATTATTGATGGAGGGCTATTTTTAATTGAGTAAATATCCAATGAAAATTATGTCCCCCTAAAATATTATGTTGCAGATGAACAATGACTAATTATTCCATATTTATCATGATTTTCATCAAATGACTCTGGATATGAATTTTACATAGATGGAAAGAGTAACTTGGAAGGGGATTTATTTTTTATTATTAATGGTTAAAAAATACTCAAAAACACCTTCCAAAACACTATACCTAAATCTAATTGTCAAAAAACATCCTTATACACATTTTTTAGAGAAAATTTTGGTTTTCAATAAATAAGTATGATTTGAGTATTTCTCCACACCCATTGAAGTCCAAAGTCCACTAATACACCCATTACGACAATTCTGAAATTATAAAATATGAATTAATTCCCTTAGATTATAGGATTATTTATTCTAAACTAAATAATTGTTATATTTTTTTTGGATAATGATCTAAATGAATTCATGATAGATATATTTTGATTCATTTCGTTTTCGCCTATGTATAATTATCTATAAGATAATATGGTTTTAGAATTTGGGGATGTCAATTTTGTTATATTAGATGATTTCATTTAATATAAACATCAATTTTAAGGGATATTTTCATGGGGATAATTTCTAATTAATTGGTTTTAATCATTATATTCGTGTTTTCTAATCATAAAAAAATCAGCAAATCTAATAAGAATATTTTATACTACTAACTTGTAGTGGTTCTAATTTAGGAAGCAATATCCGCCTAGCCACTACATTCTATATTATAGTTATGACTAGTTGGATTCTATAAGAATAACACTAAAATGGTGGAATACCATGGATCAAATGATTTATATTTTTTATATTTTAATTAAATAAAATTTCCATGTACCCTTTTTAATTGTTTTCATTCCCCCTGATCACTTTTTCCAATATGTACACTTGGAATATCTATCATCTACGGATTGAGGCTTCACTTCCATATGCTCTCTATTTTTTCATGGATATATGATTTACCATAAATGATTTATTTTAATGAACTTTCTGTTCTAATTTTTTAGGATATTAACAAGATAATCCATGTAGAGTTAATTTATTAAAGGAGTGTCATTTTGGGTATAACCATATATAATGACACGGTTTTTAAGGGGATATTATTTTCATTTTATGTTCAATTTCTAGATATGAAACATGTTTTGTATAAATTTATTAATTATTAATTATAAATTTTTATTTAAATATTTTATTTCATTTAAAATCATTTTAATTTTGTGAATTAATTGATTTGGGTGATTTCCAGAATTGTTTATGTTAAATTGATGTTGAATATGTAAAATAGTGATGGTTATTTTTTTTTAAAAAAGTATAATTTATTAAAAGTAATATTTAAACAGACTATAATCTTTTCTTAACACCCTGTAACCCACATCAAACTATTTTCATATTTTTATGTAGATTAAAAGTGTATTTAAATGAATACATTATTTAAACATTATTTATTAGGGACACATCTTGAATCATTGAGATCTAAAAAAATAATTCATGTCAGCAATATATACAGTGTTTTTTTAGTGATTCAATATGATATATACATTTTCTTTTTGATTTTATAAGAAACATTTTATATGATTTCTCACTTTGAAAATAAAAATTATTTTTCTCCAAACTATTTAAATATTTATCACAATCTGACATACATTAATGAGGAAATTTTGACTTATAAGAGTGGGGTGGGGACTATAATGAGATGAGTTATATTTAATTTAATGAACATAAATAATTCCGAACATTATATTGAAATTCACTAAATTAATTAATTAAATTTCTTATTCTATTGTTATATAATTATCAAGGATAGTATGATGGTTTGTATCTTGGAGTATATTTTTTTATTTTTTTGTTTAACCGTGGATTCTATAAAGGTACATAATTTTAATAGATCACCCAAATAATTTATCTTTTTTAAGGATAATAATTTTTAAACTCTTATTTCATTTTGATCATTTTTGTGACATCTAAACTGAATAACGTTGCATTTTAATAATCAATAAATTATCATTTAAACCTTGTGAACTTTTTCAATTAATTTATAAGTTGTTGGAAGAGTAAATGTTTTTTTAAATAAATAATTATGTAAATTCATAATATTATTTTATTGTAATTATGGTAATAAAATAATAATTTGATTCAATTATATTAATATTAAAATAATTGTTTACAGATTATGAAAATGCAATGTGACATTTAAAAAATCCTTTCATAAAATTTCAAATTAATAATTATTTCAAAAAACTGAAATACAGTTTTTCAATACATATTCTTTTAATAAAGGAAATCATAAATAAATATAGAAATTTATCTTTTAGTGAAACATCCTTTTTATTTAAACATCATCTTTGTTGTAATATAATATGTATTTTGAGTTATCTTCAATTAAATATGTCTAATTGATTGGCTGAGAGAATGAAATTCTTTACAATTGAGTGAATTTGATGTGTATTTATTCTAATAGATTATTTCTTAATGATTAAGGGATATAAATTTGTTAATGTGGATTAATAAATGAATTTTGAACACTTAGAGTGGATATAGTAATTAATAAAATATTTGAATGAAAATAAGTATTTTTTGGTGTTATTAGATAAAATCATCTTTGATTTTGTTTCCATTTATTTTACAATCAATAATTTTTTATGATTTGAATATGAAACTCAAGGTGTTATAGTTTAAAATTTTGTCAAAGACTTTTTGGATTTATTTATTTCATTTTTTCATTTTAACATTTTTAATTGTTTTTTTGGAACACATAATAATTAATACTTTTAAAATTAGAATGATTTTGATATATTTTATCTTCAATGTTTCTTTTATTTTGGTATTGATAATTTTTCAACCATTTTAAATAAGTGTATATATGGTTCATGCATTATGTAATATTGCTGATAAGGGATTAGTAAAAGTCATTTCACACATGTATAATGGTCTTTTTGAGATAGTTGAAATGGCATCATTGAAGTTTCATCAAAAACAATATGTAGTTTGTGTTTTAATGAATATTCTAAAAGGTTATTCACATACTACACATGATAGTTGTCTAAATTCTACACAGTGGATCAACACATTTGTGAAAAAGTCTATTTAATGGGAAATCACATTTTAAAATTTTAACAAGGTTATTAAAATCATATACAAAAAATTTTATCAAGAAATTATGGACCTAGGCATAGGTCACTAATGGTCACATCAAGGAAAATGAACCCCCCTTCACTTAACTTAATCATGGATCCAAAAATCGCAAAATTTTGTTTGTGGAAAATTTTATCATATGACATTAAATCTTATGAAGATAATGAATGTTATAAAAAACAAGAAGGGAAAATCAATATCACCAGGATTATGAAATTCGTGTGGAAACTTTGTTCGAGTAACAATGAGTTATTTGACTAGTAGTAACCCAAACTATATTGATGTAAGGATTTTATTAGAATATGGATTATGTGATCTTAGAGTTGGATTTTTTATTCGGGTTCATCTTCAATAAATAGAAACAATGAGATGTGGAAGAGATAATAACCATGTTTGATACTTAATTCCTAAAAAAACATTTAAAAACATCCAATGATAGAGAATGGATCATTTTGAAAACAACAACCCAAAGAATTAACAATGTAGGATGTATGATATAGATAATAAGTATTGATTCAACACTGATTTAGAATATTATGTACTTCCTTATATAATTCTATTATTAATTTTTATATCTTTATATTTTTTATCCATAATATTAATCACACACTTTAATTACACTTTTTGAGGGGAATAAAATGGATTTACTCTATTTTCAATTTTTATTATTTATTTGACTTAACACTATTTAAAATTATTATTAATGTATAAATTATCCTGTAAATCAGATCATGTTTTTCTTTAACATGTGATATATGTGGAACTTGAATGATGATTTTTTTAGTTATTGATTCAAAAACTAGCTAAAATTGATTACAAATGTCTATTATTAATTCAATTTTCTAAAAAATATACTTTAAAATTTTGTATAATCAATAAAATGTTAAATATGTATAACTATATGATGATCATTCTATTCCCATAAAGTCACCTATTTCATTACACCCCCTTTATGAAATTTCCAATTTTGTAAAATTATAATTACTTCTATCTGTAGAAAATGTACTTTTTTCTACTTCCACAACTAGTTTTGATGAATTTTTTTATTTGTGAGATTAAATAATCAATAGTGTTGATTAATGCATTTTATTAATATTAACATATATTTAAAATTTTCTTATACATGACATTTAAATAATCTTTTGATGAAACTTATTCTATATTAGAATATTTATTTAAGAAATCCTTTAATATAAATGTCAGTTACACATATGGTTTTAAGGCATTCATGGTGTTTAGTTATTTATCTTGGGGTTTAAGAATAAAAAACACATATTTAACATATTGTTTTTTTGAAGAGGAGGTGGTTCTGGATTTGAAACCACATCCCTATAGTGAAAATATTTAGTTTTCTAGGAATTCATCGCTAAATATTATTAGCATAGTTCTCTATTAGAGGAAATCCAAAGTTCAATAAATTTATATTCTATTTTTTTACTTGAAATAAAAACCCCATGATCCTCTTCATTTGATTCATCCACATTCATAACACTATCATATCATTCACAAAACTGAAAACATAAAAAATATCATTTATTTTATGATGATTTATTTCCACACACTCACACTTACTTTATTTGGATTATTATTTTTACTATTAATGATTAATTCTAATGGCTCTCCAATTATACTTTTCATACACCTGAGGGGAGAAAATTTGTGGTTATTTAATTATTAAATGAGTGTGTTTTTTGGTAAAATAAAAAATAACAACATCAGTATTTATGGGATTTTTTAATTTTCACTGTATTTTACTGGAACATAATTTTGTATTAGTAATTTCATTCTTCATTAGAATGTTAAATTGAAATCAACTAATTTTTTTTCTAATATAGGTATGAGTATAATTTATGTGTTGATGGATTTTCTTAATTTTTTTTATTATTTTGAATTTGAAAATATACATCATTTATGGGTATTTTTATTTATGAATTATTAATTTTTTAAATTAATGTTGAAATAAATTAAATATTTTATTGATACAGTGCGAAATTCATTGAAATTTGTGATTCAAAATGATATTAATTGATTTTTTTTTTCATTTTAAATACATTTGTTAATGATGATATGTAACGACCCAAAATTTCATTAATGGAAAATCCCTCTTGATCCAGTTAAATGTTTCTTTATGTTTTTATATGATGTCAACTTATTTAGTTTAACGTTAAGATTTGTGACCGTTACTTTTATAGCCGTTGAACAGTGATCATCTGGGTAGTTTAAATATAAGGCTTTAACGAACCAATTTTCTACTCAGACAAAGGAAGCGATGGCCTCATCCAGTAGAATTGCCCCTTACGAAGCCCATTTGTCGGAGCTCGGAAAGGAGGTGGCGTATTTGGGCTTTTCCCTTGACCAAGCCCAAGCTGGGCTTCATCAAGTCAAGCTCGAACGTGATCGTCTACGGGAAAAATGGAAGTTGATAGAGATTACCACTCGAGCGATGTTATCCGAGCAACCCCAAGAGTCTGTCACCATCGCAAACCTTACCCTTAGGTCTTATGCGGCTATTTTAAGGGGTTATGTAACAAATAAGTAGCACCATGTTCATGTACATTATTTTTGTATATAATAATGAATATAATTTCTAGTCATTTTTGATGCATTGTAATTAGTTTTTAAAGTACAAATGATGTTTTTAGTTATTATTTAATTAAGAATTATATTTTATTAAATTAAAGGATTTTTGAATTAAATAATATTTTAATAAAATATTATTATTAATATTAAATTAATTTTTATTAAATATAAATGATCTTATAATTTTATGAATGCAATTAAAATTTTTATTAAGGTTTGAAAGCCATTTCTGTCAAAACCCGTGATTTTTTTATAAATGTCGGTTTTTATTTTAAAAGTGAAAATTCACATATTTAGAAAATTATTTAGATAAAATAAATTTTATTTTTGGAATCAGGACGTCGAAATTATCCAACGGTGAATTTTTCATAATTTTCTGAGACAGTCAAATTTTTGGGTAAAAATTAAATATCATTTAAATATATAATGTGTTTTATGACATCATAATGACCCAATGGTGATGTAATAAAATACCATAATCCTTATGTTCGGCCAATATGTCTTTTATCATTAAAATAATGAGGTTTTGGGTTTGTTTGACTCACTTTTCAAAGCATTAATGGAGCCCTCAAGACTTATTCAACACTTTGCCTTTTTTAAAGTAATTTCCATGGGAGTGTGACTCACCTCCACATAAGCAACTCTAATTTTTTAATAAGTTCGGACCTTGGCCTTATAAAATATTGTTTTCCTCTTTCCTTTTCCAAAAACCATGGGCAAATACCATGGGATGGTTTGTGGTTTGGATTATTTTAATATAAGGGGTCCCAAACCTAAATAATAAAGAATTCTCTCACCTTTCCTATATAAACCCACCCATGCTCCCACTTCCTCCTCACTCAAAGCCCTTGACGTTCGTCCAAACTCTGCCCTACTCTCTCTAAAATCCTCTCAAGGTGCCCCAAGCTCCCAAGAAGCCTCTCACAAGCCTCTCTCTAGCCTTTGGAAGCACACTTCCAAGTAAGGGTTTTTCTTCCTTTCTCATTTTTGTCAATTTTCTTTAAGTTGTATTGCCCTTTTAATTTCATTTATGAATGTTGGGGTATGGTTTCTCACCTCTCCCATACTGCCCTCTTATTGTTTGAATTATGGGAGACCCCTTTCTCTCTCATTAAATGCCTCCCATGTACACCCGTTACTATGCCGAAATTCCGAAAGGAACCTTTTTCTCCTCTTCTATATTCAAGCAATACTTTTGTATCATGAATCTAAATTCCTTTTCAATTGTTGGGACATGTATCTATATGACCTTATTACTGTCCATTACATGTAAATATGATGAGGAACCCCTTTCTCTCTCATCAGCCTTTTTTATGAATTCTTATGTCACGCCGTTACGCTGCCGAAATCACACCGATTTTCTAAGCCAATATCATTGTGTAGTGAATACCATGCCCATTTCTCCATCAAGGGTATTCACATTTATGCACATTTACTTATTGATTGTAAAGTTTCATGTATGAATTCCACATTCCTTTATCGTGGAATAAATGATTATGTTTTATGAATCCATGTTTTATGATCCATGTGGCACACTTATGCATGAAATGAAATGTTTAAGAAGGGTGCGCCCTTTATAGCGCTCCAATTCATTGGGTAAAGTATAGTATCATGATACGTCATGTGCAATGAGTGTTGACTCATGCTAATTCAAGTGCAACGAGGGTTTACTCGTGCTTCAAGTGCAATGAGGGTTTACTCATGCTCCATGTGCAATGAGCCTTGGCTCATGCTAATTCAATGTTAAGTGTTGTTGCCACATTTCCATGTTATGACTATCATGCTTTATCATGCCTTTATGTTCATGTCTCTCTTATGCTCTATTGATATGCCTATTGCCTAACATGTATTGTACTCCTCATGTTATTCATTATGTACTCCCTTACTGGGCGTTATAGCTCACCCTTTTCTTATGCATGTCCTCAGGTTATCCCATGCAATGCTAAGTACGAAGGAATGTAGTGGTCATGTAAAGGAAGTTTTCAATAAGGATGTTGTATTTCAAGTTTAATGTTTTTATGTAATGATCCTAAGCCCCAAAGACACTAAACCTCTCGATCTTCTTTGTTGTATCAAGTGAAGTTTTATGTAATAAAGCATGTTTAAGTTGTAATAAAAAGCTGGGTTGTCATAGTTGGTATCAGAGGATAGGTTTAGTTATTTTTGGGATTAGGAAACCCTAGTAAAGCCTTAGATACAAGACTAAGCATAATAAAAACATCCCTAAGTTTTGGTAAATACTAAGTAAGTGGTTTATCAAACAAATACATCCCTGTCTGGATACGAGCAGGTAGAGGCGGCTCTGGCACAGATGTATCCTAGGGGTAAAACCCGAAAACACCGCTTTGAGCTAGACTCGAACGGGAACTGGTGCACGACAACGGGCCTTGCTGCACTCTTGGTTACGACACTCCCGGGGGATATGTTTTGATAAATTCACAATCTTAGTATGAACCCTTATTAAGGGAAAAATGCCCCTAAGAATATATGTTAGAAGGTAGATCATGAAAAGCCTAGGTTGAATCCTATAGACTCATGAGTTAAAGAGATTAAAGTTTATTTATAAGTCATCAACTTTTGTCTTTGGATTACCCCTTATGTGTTACCCCTAACTTTCCTTTTATTCCAGCCAATGGCCGGTAATAGGAGAACTCGGGCTAACAACCGTTGTGAAGATCAGTGTGATGATTGTACCAATGAGATGCCCAATCCAATGGGAGCGGGAATCGCGAACTTTGTCACGCTTCTCTCTCAGCTAACTCAAGTTTTGAATAGAAACACTGGTCAAGAGGAACGTTCAACCCCCCCTAAGAAAGAACAAGTCGCTATTGAAAGCTTCATGAGACAAAGGCCTCCTACTTTTAGTGGATCATCTGATCCCACGATTGCTGAACAATGGATCAACTCCATTGAAAAGATATTCTCCATCCTCCAATGCTCTGAAAAAGAGAAGGTTCTCCTGGCAGCTTATCGTATGGAGGGTGAAGCTGATCAATGGTGGACGTTGATCAAAATACAAAGCCTGAGGAGGAGATCGAGGCTTTGGAATGGAAGGTATTCCGGAAGATGTTTTTCGATAAATATTTTCCACGCACCCTCCGTCTTAAGATGGAAAGGGACTTCCATTCCCTCAAGCAGAAAGATGAGGAATCTGTGGGAGCATACGAGGCAAACTTCACAAGGCTTGCACGATACGCTTCTGGCTTTGTCGTTACCCCCAAATGCAAGGTTGACCGCTTCTTTGGTGGGCTGAAGCCTAGCTTGCTGAAAGCATTGGCGATCCGTGACTTCGACAGCTATGAGGAAATTGTCCGATGTGCCCTTAAGGTTGAAATGGAGATCGGAGAATCACAGGGGTATCATGGGGACAAGAAGCGGAAGGTGGACTTCAATGCTGGTGGTCCGATGGATAAATCCAACGGCGCTAAGAAATTCCAGCACCCCACTTGCCAAAAGTGTGGAAAGAAGCACCCTGGAAATTGCCTTAGGGGGACAAGAAAATGCTTCAAATGTGGAAGAGAAGGGCACCTAGCTGTTAACTGTCAGCAAGAAGGACCCGCGGCTACGACGGAGGGGAGGAACGCTCCGTTCGAACCTCAACGCGTTGTTCAATGCTTCAAATGCAAAGAACCGGGTCATTTTGCGAATCAGTGCCCTAATCCAAGGGTTATCGGAGGCAATCAACAACCTCCAAGACAGCAAGGAAGAGCTTTTGCCATCACTTCTGCCGAAGTGAACCCCGACAACGAAGTGGTGACAGGTACGCTAGTTATTCATTCAAGAATAGCGAACGTACTTTTTGATTCAGGTTCTACGCATTCTTTTATATCTCAAAAGTTTAGTAGAATAATCCCTGCACCACCACAAATCATGGAAGTAAAGATGTCGGTGAGTACGACAAATGGGGCAATCATTGCATCCCATGAGTATAAGTCCTCCCCTGTTATAATCTGTGGATTGAATTTCCCGGCGAACCTCGTCATACTCCCTTTGGTGGAATTTGATGCAATTCTTGGAATGGATTGGCTTTCCTTATATAGAGCCAACATAAATTGTCGGGAGAGGGAAATCACACTCCATATGGAGAATCGACCCCCGATTCTTTACAAGTTTCAGGAGGAAGATGAATCTCCTTTAGCTCCATCATCTCAAGCATGGATATTACTGCCTTATGAGCACGCATATCTGGCTCATATGATTGAGTCCAAGGAAGAAACCACCCTTGGAGAAATGCCTATTGTGAGGGAATTCGCTGAAGTATTTCCCGAGGAACTTCCTGGTCTTCCTCCAAGAAGAGATGTTGAGTTCTCAATTGAACTTATACCTGGGGCGCTACCAATATCCAAGACTCCATATAGAATGGCTGTGGTTGAGCTTGAAGAACTGAAGAAACAACTACAGGAGAATCTGGATAAAGGGTTTATACGCCCAAGTGCATCACCATGGGGTGCACCAGTCCTCTTCGTCAAGAAGAAGGATGGGTCAATGCGGCTTTGCATCGATTATCGTGAACTTAACAAAATCACGATAAAGAACAAGTATCCTCTCCCAAGAATCGATGACTTGTTTGATCAGCTGCGTGGAGCTCAATACTTCTCCAAGGTCGACTTGCGGTCGGGATATTATCAAGTAAGGGTGAAGAATGAAGATATCCCCAAGACTGCTTTTCGTACAAGGTATGGGCACTATGAATTCATAGTAATGCCTTTTGGACTCACCAATGCTCCAGCAATATTCATGGACTTGATGAATAGAGTCTTTAGAGATTACCTAGATAAATTTGTGGTAGTCTTTATAGATGATATTCTAATATACTCCAAAACCAAGGAGGACCATGAGGAGCATTTAAGAACTGTACTGGAGACTTTGCGCAAGGAGAAGCTCTATGCCAAGTACAGAAAGTGTGAGTTCTGGTTGAAGGAGGTCTCATTCTTGGGCCATATCATCACAAGCAATGGGATATCTGTGGACCCCTCCAAAACAGATGCAATTGAGGGATGGCCGAGGCCAACATCGGTAACTGATATCCGTAGCTTCTTGGGGTTAGCTGGATATTATCGACGATTTGTGAGAAACTTCTCACGATTGTCCAACCCTCTTACCAAGCTAACTCGAAAGGGAGTAAAGTTTGCTTGGAGTGATGAATGCGAAGAAAGCTTCAAGGAGTTGAAAAGGAGACTTATCACTGCACCTGTGCTCACTTTACCCACAAGTGGGGAGCTTTTTGTGGTATTCAGTGATGCTTCGAAGAAGGGCTTAGGATGTGTGCTGATGCAGAATGATAAAGTGATATCCTATGCCTCAAGACAGTTGAAAATCCATGAGCGAAACTATCCAACGCATGATCTGGAGTTGGCGGCGGTGATCTTTGCCTTGAAAATCTGGCGGCATTATCTCTATGGAGAGAAATGTGAGATATATACTGACCACAAGAGTCTTAAATATATATTCACACAGAAAGAGCTTAATATGCGCCAGAGAAGATGGATAGAGCTCATAAAGGATTATGACTGTTCAATACATTACCACCCTGGGAAGGCGAACAAGGTGGCGGATGCCCTAAGTAGAAAGGATCCAGCAATTCTATCAATGATGAGAATTGAGAAGGATCCAATCTTCTTAGACTTGATGAAGATGGAAGTGGGAATCATAAAGAAGGGAACATCATCAATCCTTTCACAAATGATTTCTCAACCATCTCTTTTGGAAAGGTTAAAGGATGCTCAAAAGGATGATGCGAGAATCCAAGAAAAAGTGGAAGCTATCAAAAAGGGAAAATCCTCAGAGTTTAATGTTAATGAAGAAGGAATTGTGCGGTTTGGGAAAAGACTATGTGTCCCATCAAGTTCGGAGCTGAAGAAGGAACTTTTGGATGATGCACATAGTTCAAATTTCTCTATTCACCCAGGGAGCACAAAGATGTATCAAGATCTCCGAGAAAACTTTTGGTGGGATAATATGAAGAAGGAGATCGCTGAATATACATCAAAGTGCCTGGTGTGTCAGAAAGTGAAGGCAGAGAGGCAGAAGTCTAAGGGGATGATGCAACCATTGCCCATACCAGAATGGAAATGGGAGAACATCACCATGGACTTCGTCACTGGACTTCCAAGGACATCCAAAAGCAACAATGCAATCTGGGTTATTGTCGATCGTCTTACAAAGACTGCACACTTCATTGCTATTCGAGAGGACTTCTCTTTGGATCAACTGGCACGGATATATATCAGGGAAGTGGTACGGTTGCATGGAGTACCACTATCTATTGTGTCTGACCGAGATCCAAGATTTACCTCTAAGTTTTGGAAGAGTCTTCAACATGCTCTGAATACTGAACTGAACTTCAGTACGGCCTATCATCCTCAAACTGATGGCCAATCCGAGCGGACTATCCAAACACTTGAGGATATGTTGAGAGCGTGCTCAATGGACTTTAAAGGAGGATGGGATCAACATCTTCCTCTAGTTGAGTTCTCTTATAATAATAGTTTCCACTCGAGCATCCAAATGGCACCATATGAAGCCCTGTATGGGAAAAGGTGTAGAACACCGGCATGTTGGGATGAGGTCGGTGAACGTAAGCTGCTTGGACCAGAAATGGTCGAAGAAATGGTGGAGAAGGTGAAAACCATTCAGCAGCATATCAAGGCAGCCCAAAGTCGACAGAAGAGTTATGCAGATAATCGTCGACGAGACCTTGAGTTTAAAGTCGGAGACATGGTGTTTTTACGCATATCTCCGTGGAAGAAGGTCATGAGGTTTGGAAAGAAAGGGAAGTTAAGTCCAAGGTACATAGGCCCATTCGAGATTCTTGATCGTGTTGGGGCTGTGGCCTATCGACTAGCACTTCCACCTACTATGGCCAAGGTGCATGATGTCTTCCATGTATCCCTCTTAAGGAAGTACATACCAGACCCTTCACATGTACTCTCTTCTGAGGTGGTACAATTAGAAGACGATCTTTCTTATGAGGAGCAACCAGTGAAGATCTTAGATCGTAGAGAAAAAGTTCTACGAAATAAGACAATGCCCCTCGTCAAGGTGTTGTGGAGAAACCACAAGTTTGAAGAAGCAACTTGGGAGTCGGAGGATATGATGAAGCTAAGTTACCCACATTTGTTTTAGTGTGGGAAAAGGAAAATTTCGAGGGCGAAATTTCTTAAGGGGGGAATGTTGTAACGACCCAAAATTTCATTAATGGAAAATCCCTCTTGATCCAGTTAAATGTTTCTTTATGTTTTTATATGATGTCAACTTATTTAGTTTAATGTTAAGATTTTTGACCGTTACTTTTATAGCCGTTGAACAGTGATCATCTGGGTAGTTTAAATATAAGGCTTTAACGAACCAATTTTCTACTCAGACAAAGGAAGCGATGGCCTCATCCAGTAGAATTGCCCCTTACGAAGCCCATTTGTCGGAGCTCGGAAAGGAGGTGGCGTCTTTGGGCTTTTCCCTTGACCAAGCCCAAGCTGAGATTCATCAAGTCAAGCTCGAACGTGATCGTCTACGGGAAAAATGGAAGTTGATAGAGATTACCACTCGAGCGATGTTATCCGAGCAACCCCAAGAGTCTGTCACCATCGCACACCTTACCCTTAGGTCTTATGCGGCTATTTTAAGGGGTTATGTAACAAATAAGTAGCACCATGTTCATGTACATTATTTTTGTATATAATAATGAATATAATTTCTAGTCATTTTTGATGCATTGTAATTAGTTTTTAAAGTACAAATGATGTTTTTAGTTATTATTTAATTAAGAATTATATTTTATTAAATTAAAGGATTTTTGAATTAAATAATATTTTAATAAAATATTATTATTAATATTAAATTAATTTTTATTAAATATAAATGATCTTATAATTTTATGAATGCAATTAAAATTTTTATTAAGGTTTGAAAGCCATTTCTGTCAAAACCCGTGATTTTTTTATAAATGTCGGTTTTTATTTTAAAAGTGAAAATTCACATATTTAGAAAATTATTTAGATAAAATAAATTTTATTTTTGGAATCAGGACGTCGAAATTATCCAACGGTGAATTTTTCATAATTTTCTGAGACAGTCAAATTTTTGGGTAAAAATTAAATATCATTTAAATATATAATGTGTTTTATGACATCATAATGACCCAATGGTGATGTAATAAAATACCATAATCCTTATGTTCGTCCAATATGTGTTTTATCATTAAAATAATGAGGTTTTGGGTTTGTTTGACTCACTTTTCAAAGCATTAATGGAGCCCTCAAGACTTATTCAACACTTTGCCTTTTTTAAATTAATTTCCATGGGAGTGTGACTCACCTCCACATAAGCAACTCTAATTTTTTAATAATTTCGGACCTTGGCCTTATAAAATATTGTTTTCCTCTTTCCTTTTCCAGAAACCATGGGCAAATACCATGGGATGGTTTGTGGTTTGGATTATTTTAATATAAGGGGTCCCAAACCTAAATAATAAAGAATTCTCTCACCTTTCCTATATAAACCCACCCAAGCTCCCACTTTCTCCTCACTCAAAGCCCTTGAAGTTCGTACAAACTCTGCCCTACTCTCTCTAAAATCCTCTCAAGGTGCCCCAAGCTCCCAAGAAGCCTCTCACAAGCCTCTCTCTAGCCTTTGGAAGCACACTTCCAAGTAAGGGTTTTTCTTCCTTTCTCATTTTTGTCAATTTTCTTTAAGTTGTATTGCCCTTTTAATTTCATTTATGAATGTTGGGGTATGGTTTCTCACCTCTCCCATACTGCCCTATTATTGTTTGAATTATGGGAGACCCCTTTCTCTCTCATTAAATGCCTCCCATGTACACCCGTTACTATGCCGAAATTCCGAAAGGAACCTTTTTCTCCTCTTCTATATTCAAGCAATACTTTTGTATCATGAATCTAAATTCCTTTTCAATTGTTGGGACATGTATCTATATGACCTTATTACTGTCCATTACATGTAAATATGATGAGGAACCCCTTTCTCTCTCATCAGCCTTTTTTATGAATTCTTATGTCACGCCGTTACGCTGCCGAAATCACACCGATTTTCTAAGCCAATATCATTGTGTAGTGAATACCATGCCCATTTCTCCATCAAGGGTATTCACCTTTATGCACATTTACTTATTGATTGTAAAGTTTCATGTATGAATTCCACATTCCTTTATCATGGAATAAATGATTATGTTTTATGAATCCATGTTTTATGATCCATGTGGCACACTTATGCATGAAATGAAATGTTTAAGAAGGGTGCGCCCTTTATAGCGCTCCAATGCATTGGGTAAAGTATAGTATCATGATACGTCATGTGCAATGAGTGTTGACTCATGCTAATTCAAGTGCAACGAGGGTTTACTCGTGCTTCAAGTGCAATTAGGGTTTACTCATGCTCCATGTGCAATGAGCCTTGGCTCATGCTAATTCAATGTTAAGTGTTGTTGCCACATTTCCATGTTATGACTATCATGCTTTATCATGCCTTTATGTTCATGTCTCTCTTATGCTCTATTGATATGCCTATTTCCTAACATGTATTGTACTCCTCATGTTATTCATTATGTACTCCCTTACTGGGCGTTATAGCTCACCCTTTTCTTATGCATGTCCTCAGGTTATCCCATGCAATGCTAAGTACGAAGGAATGTAGTGGTCATGTAAAGGAAGTTTTCAATAAGGATGTTGTATTTCAAGTTTAAAGTTTTTATGTAGTGATCCAAAGCCCCAAAGACACTAAACCTCTCGATATTCTTTGTTGTATCAAGTGAAGTTTTATGTAATAAAGCATGTTTAAGTTGTAATAAAAAGCTGGGTTGTCATATGATATATTGTTAAATTATCATAATTATTCTTAGTCACATATAAAATTGAAAATGAAAGTTCACTATAATAAATATTTTGAGCTAGCGATGAAATATGCAGATGACATTTTTTTTGAATTTCATCAAAACCATTAAACATGATTTCTCACTACTGAATTAAAAAATAATTCATTATTAAACCATAGAAATTTTTATTCCACATTGATATTCATCATTATTCTTTATAATTATATTTATGTGTGTAAAGAGTTCATAAAAAATGTAAAGTAAATTTCATTGATTTTAAATAAAAACAATGATTTTTTTATTATAAACGATTTATTGGCTTTAATTAACATTTATTTAGTAAAAAAATTTATTATATCTATGAATTAATTTTCTCATATTTTGACTTTTTATATAGAATCATTTAAACATGGATTCAATATTGGAACAAATTTTCTAATTATCTCTTCAAATTTTTATTTATGTAAAACCATTAGAGTTTGAGTTATAATATTAATTGAAGTAGGAATTTACAATAACATATAATCCTACATGATTTTCATTTTAAATGATATATTAATTATTCTTTTAATCCTTATTGGAATTTTATTTTTTATTTAAAAACTATTGGATGATAAACTTATGATATGAAGTAAAATTTTAAGTCCAAAAATACAATTATTTATTTATAATAATACCAATATTCAAATTTTGTGTGTTCTGACACTTTTTAGAAAATGAATAGTTTTTAATAATATTTAATTAAAAAATATGGGATTTTTATGGGTTTTAAATAAATATAAAATTATATAATTTATTATAAAATAAGAAACCAATTTTCATTCCAAAAACATACTTTTTTATTGGTGAATTAACAATATACATGCATGAAGGAATAGATGGGGGAATGCACTTTTTTAATAATATACTCTTTGATATAATTTCAATATTTCATTCATAATATTATTCAGTTTACATTGAATATGCCTACAAGAATTTTTTAGGACATGACATAGTTTATATATGAGTTAATTTGATTTTGATTTATTTTGATTCATGTTTTCCAAATATATTTATGTGATATTTATGTTTCAATATAAAAATTAATAAAATATTTTCCACTAAATAAATTTTGATCACAATGATTGGAATGAACATTTTATAAAAATTGGGATGAAATTTAATATTTTGTTGTATAATGCATTAATTGATCATTACATAATTTCCATTTATTTGAAAATAAACATTTTTTGGGATTTTAAATGTTCATTCTTTGTTTTTACATTTTAAATATATTTAATAAAACATTTCATAAATTTAATTATCAAATTTATCAGTTTGTTTATTTTTGATATAATTTTTGAACATAATTTAATTCCTCTTTTGAGATCTAGTATTTTGTTCAAAAAAAAGTTTATTGTTATTCTTTTACTTTTAATTAATATTTTCATAGGTATTTAATTTATTATTATATGGTTTCTACATATTTTAGATAATATTAGGATTATATTTGTAATGGTTAGAATTAACATATATCCTAATTTATTGGATACATGCATCAGTGTACCTAATGGGGTTTAAATGCATTCATAACTCTCATTTTTTGGATATAAATTCAATAAAAGGGTAATTCTTCACTTCACAAGGTAGTTACATAAAAGTGATGCAAAATATTAACACCATTGTGTTATGGTAACCAATTTGGATGATAAAATTCATAAATTAAACCCAATGAAAAAAACTATATAATTGTCACAAAAATTTTATTTTCCTATGTAACAGTAACTAAAAGCGACTTCTAGTTCACTCAATATCTATGAAATAATTTTAATTATGGATCCATATATTTTAAAATTTCATCAAATATAATATGAACTCGAGCCATCAAATAGATGGAATATTATTATTATTTAGAGAATATCTTAAAATAATAATCATGTTCATAACCATTGTTATATTCTTGGGAGACCAATGTTGGAGTCTCATTGAGGAAGTTTGTTTCTAGTGATCCAAAACACATAGTGGCCAATCATTAAATCAGGAGAAGTAGTCAGTGAGATTTATACTAGATGTTTTTTCTCAGTTTTTTTAAAAAGAGAAGAACCATGTTTCATAGGAAGGAGAAGAAAAAATTGATATGATCAATTATTATATATACATCTAATAACAAAAAAAATCTTGTGAATATTGATTTCAGAAAATTTGAGTCAAATCATAAATTATAAATGGAGGAGAAGTTAGATAGGATGTGGAGATACATCCATATGAGATAGTATTTTATTCTACCTTGACTCATTTGATAATGAATTTATGTATCATTATCTTATTTTTCCATCAAATTTCTGATCTTCATTTCTATTCCAATGATTATAATTAATTATACATGAACATTTTTTCTTTCAAATATATCCTTGATTTTGGCCGATGAGTCAAAAAACAAAAACAAAATTCAAGAAATTTATAAAAAAAATCTCATATTTTAATTATCTAATTGATTTATAAGATTAAATTAGTGCTAATGAGCATTAAATAACTAAAAACATATTCATTCTTGAAATAATTTCTTATTTTATAACAATTATTCAATTGCATTATTCATAAAATAGATTGCTTCATTTAGAAATTTTTTTCAATAACTATTTCTAGGTATTCTTCTTATAACTCTTATATTTGGATATAACATAATTAAAAAACAAATTAAAATATTATATATATTTTTTTCTCATTATTCCATCATTTTCACCCTTAAATTTTTTCTATATTTTCTTCATGATTTTAAATATTTTAGAGTCTAAATAGATCCATTGTTCACACACTATCCTGAACAGGGGATTAAAACTAAAATATAGTATACTATTTTGGGTAATAGATTTTAAATTTTATTTTGATTGTCCAAAAACCGATAAAAGTTTTTCATTATTTTTTGGGATGTTTTATTTTTAGTATGTGCTATTGATTTTTTAAAATTCAAAATTTAAAAAAATTTGATCCAATATACTTCATCAGGTATTATATATCATAATCTAAAATATCATGTTTGTGATTTTTCTTAAAATATATATTTTTATCTTCTATGTGATTCGATGAGTGATATATTAAATTTATTGGTATTAATTGGGTTGTTTTATAATTATAATTTATTACTGAGTATGATAATGATTTTTAAAAAATTCATTTATTATTATTGTGATATAAATGGACTATTATAGGATTATGAATGAATAATTTTATATTCCTTATGTTTCGGAGGCTATTAAGGGTACACTCTAAGTATTCATTTCAAAAACTCGATATGAAACCCCTAATACATTGATGAAAACTGATTGTTGTTTATACATATGTAAATTTTTTTTAACCAATTGATGCTAAAAATTCATGGTATATTTTCATAATAAAATGAATGCTATGAGGATAGAATTCAATATATAAAAAATAAAATATAAAAATATCATTCAAAATATAAAGTAATAAATTATTTTAATTAAGGGATAATGTAAATGAATTGAAATATTTTAAAGATGAAAATTTTCTAGATTTTAAATAATAAAAATATGACACAATTATTAATTAGATTGACAATGAAAGTCAAATTTTAAAATTAGATAATAAAAATACTATAGAAATTGATATAGAATATTGAATCTGGGATCATGTTCTAAATAAAGTTTAAATTGATAAAAGGATCTACAAACACATTAATGTAGAATCAATAATTGAATATGAGGTGTTATACATGTTAAATGTCCAATTAAATTAAAACAATTCCTCAATTTTAAATTATTGGTTTCATTGGAAGAGAATGAAAGAAAAAATTATAATTTAAATGAAAAAAAAATCCTTCAACTTGTTCTTAATTGTGACCATAAATGATATAATTCTGCATTTTGGAATATTTATTTATGTGAACAGAAAAATTGAAATAACTCATTTTGTAAATTTTGAAAACGGTTTTTAATGTGACGTCATATATTTCAAAAAATTAAATCAAAAAACAATTATTTTTCTTATAGAGGTATGGAAATGGGAGTACACATGGAGGAAAGACTAATTTTTTAACTCTCACATCCTTTTCATTTAAAATAATTTCCTCTAAACATTTCATAAACTAAATGGAAATGAATGTTGAATAACTTGGGTAAATTTGTTAAAATATGTAATTTATTTAATATTCATTCTATTGAACTAGAATTCACTTTTTCCCCTATTATTCAATTGTAACATTCTAATTATTTTTCATTGGATGATATTATTCTATTTTAACTGTATGGAAATGTTGAGAATATTTTTTTCGGTCTATGAGTAAATATTTTTTAGAAGGTTGCAATTTATGATGGTATATTTATAGGTTATGAAACACTAAAATATATACATATTATGGTAAAAATGAGTTTTAAGATTTATAAAAATTCATTATTAATTTTTTTTAAACAATTACTGTAAAATTTTTGGATCCAAATTAAACATAGCATCTTAGATTAATTTGGATGTTTATTTATTTTTAATTTCTAATGATGAAAAATCACTCAAAACAAATGGTTAAATACTATTCTTAAATATATTTTTCAATACACATCGACAAGTTTATTTTTTTGAATGTAGTGGTTTTCAATTACTTAAGCCACTTTTATGATCATTCAAGACCCCAAGAAGATACTATTAAAATACTATTTATTAAAGAAAATTTTAACATTTTCAAATTTGGATTACATCAAAAACTAGATGGAATTCTTGTTTCTATTAACAAGACTTGTTATAATGTTTTTATTTTGGGTGTATTTCATAATTAATTCTTTGGATGTGTTGTATTATTAATTCATGGAAACTTATAATAATTTGTCTTCATTTTTATTTATGTTTCATAGCTATGAGGCCACAATGTTTTTATAATTTACTGGTGATCCTTCTTCTCTATTAATAATTTTTTTTAGAAAACCCCCTTATTATTATAGGGTGTTTCCATTTTTGTTTTAATATTAAGTGGGTATTAATTATTATCATAGTGGTTCGGTATCCCCTAAAATTTATCATTATATTATTTTTTTTTGGAAATCATCATGTTGATATTTTGGAATAGAAAATAAAATAATTATTTGAATATAAATTTTTCAATGTGGGGCCCAAATCCTCGTTATTTTTGAATCAATGGAAAGAAACCCTTTTTGATGTTGGAAATCCATTACATATACTTTAGTTATAGTGGGAAATAATTATTATTTAATGGCCCTAAAGACCATATTATTGACCCAAAGTTCCTCTGGTGAATAATATCACTACAGAACATGGTCTAGTACTATATTATTGAATCATGAGTACCAGCTACAATTCCTAATGATGCTTCAATATCTCCAGTTCTATATCTCAACCAATTCTATAGTAAAAGTGCTACAAATGTAACCTATTAAAAACGTGTTATTAACCCTAATAATTTATGTAGTTTTATGGTGTCTATCCCATTATTTCAAACCCCATCAACAAAAAAACATGTGTAAGGGTTACACTTGATAACTAGCATGGGGATACCAAATGGAGATTCTGCCACAATTTTTCTATCATCGAATGGAATTTCAATTTTCACATTCATAATATGAATAATGTACAATTTTTTAAGGACTGTAGCCTACAAAAACTCCCACAAATATCGTGGGGTACAACTAGTGGGTACTACTTGACTAAGATCCCATGGGTAGTGAAAATAGTGTTTTTTGTCGAATGTAAGTATGAATATTATTAAAATAGTGATGTTTGGAAGTGTTCCCTTGACCATATAAATTAATTTTTATTTGTTTTATATTCATTGAAATAAAATTACATCATCTCTACTCCAATTTGTTATTGACATTATTTACCTCTTCCATATTTTTTCCTGAATTCAACATAGATAAACTATCATCGACAACTTGAGTAATCACTACATCATATTCTATATTTTCACATTGATTTGAGTTTTAACAATTAGGTATTGAATAAAATTATCAATATATTGTAATTTTTTAATAAATTTATATGTGAATAAATCGTTTGCATGATTAATTAATTTAATGTGTTGTTTATTAAAGGCATAAATAGTGAAAATAATTGTCATTGTAGTTTTTTTATATTCTTTTTATGGTTTTGAATCATTATGTTATGATAAATTTTGAATGATTCCTTATTGATTTAAATTTATATCAATTTCATATTCTGAATACTGATGGATTTTGTTTTTGATTAAGTACACATTTTTGAAAATATTGTTTAAATATAATTGAAATCATATCTTAACATTCTATAAACATCATTAAAGTGTTCGATTACTTTGTAGGTTGATTGAATGGTTTTTTTTTCTTGATCGGTAGTTTTTTTAACATGATATGTTGTTGAAATAACTTGAAATTTTATATTCATATATATAAATTAAAATTGATTATCATTATAAATACCATATTATTATACTGATGAAAGATATCAATGATGTGACATTTTTAGTTTCCTGTAACATCTTAAATAAGATTTCTTACTACTAAATTAAGACATATTTATGAAAAAAACTATTTAAATTGTTCATCCATTTTGAGTTTCAAAATTCAATAAAATATTACCCATTATGTAGAGGTAGGTTTTCAAAAATGATGAAATATATACATAAATAAATAAAAAATACAGAATATGAAATTTTTCAAAATTAAATGTTTTCAAGAATCTATTATAATTTTAGTGGTTTTTTAATTTTTTTAATGGTGGAATCGTTTTCTATTGAATTCATTTTTTTCAATACCATGGATGAAATATTATAACATCATTTCCATTTCACTCTTAGAAATTTTATTTATTTCAAAACATATGATTAATGTTTACAATCATAGTTTTAATTACTCTTTTTGATAAGGATTGAACATATAATCCATTCATATTTTATGATCTATGAAATAATCTCCTAATACGTATGAATATTTGAATTTTTATTTCCAAACTACTCAATGCATAAATTATATTGTTTATTTAATTAACAAGTGTTCTATTAAAATTATTTGAGTTAAATTATGTTAAAATATTAATTATGTGATTGTATTCACTTTTAACAAAAAATATCTATTTTGAAACATATTTAAATGAACAATAATTTTTTTCAATGTATTTTGAAAAGTTTAATATTCCATCATTTTTAAAAAATTACAGAATAATATTTTTTCAAAATATTCTATTTAATATAATTGAAATAATATTTACATAAAAGATTCCATGGGGGAATCAATTTTATTTTAAAAAATCACATCTTTGTCTGAATTTCAATCTTTTATAAATAATAGTATTTAGCTTCAATTAAATATGTCTAATTTATTTATTCAAAAAATAAATTCATTAGCTTTGAGAATCAAATTTGAGTAATTATATAGATATAAATTTCAATAATTTTTATGTTTTTTTTGGATTTAGTATCAAAAAATAATTATTTTTGATTATTTAATAAATTATGGTCAAGATGACTAAAGTAGTAATTCAGTAAAATTTTCAATGAAAATGAGTATTTTTTATGAATAGGTTAATTTATTTTTTCATTTCAATATATTTTGATATTAAATATTATTCCTGCTTTTAATTGAGAATTTATAATTTTATATTTGTAATTTATTTCCTTAAATAGTATCTTGAATAAATGCTTTCATTTTATAAAGTGTATTTTTTTATAAAAAATTTCAGAAAATATTTAAATTAATCATTTAAATTTTAGAATTATTTTGTTAAATTATTATATTATATATATATATATATATATTTGTGTTTAATTACGTGTTTACAACGTTCATGTATATATGTAATCATATTGACAGAAACAGTGTAATGTAATGTTCACAAATATTTAGTGGTCACTCTGTGACCTATTAATATGTACCATTCGTGTTTCAACACCCATGTTATTTCTCCAGTGGTTCTATAGGCTATGAATGTAAAATCTTACATTTTACATGGTTGATATAAAATGGTGATGTATTTATCAACTTTATTTTGTATAAGTCAACTTCATGGGAAGGAACATGTGTATAAGTAACACTTCCATGAAAAACAACTACATAGTTGTTACTATGTTGTCTCAGATCCGCAAAGAGGTCATTAAAGGCTACATCAAGGTTATAATACAGCCCGACTATCAATTTAATCATGGAGTCCTATATTCTCAAATAATATTCAACAAATATGATATCTTCATCCATCAAAGATGAGGAATAACTTTAATCATTTTGGATAATCATGATAATGTAAGATTTTATATTAATGATGGATATCGGTTCGAGTCACATGTTTGAGGATGAAAAATTCTAACATAATTTATATGGATGCTAGTTATTTGATCTAGAGGAGTAGTCTAGGAGCATAGTGCTTTGATTCAGTTTTTGATTAATTTTAAATTTAAGGGAACATAGTGATATGTGAGGAAAAAAACTACGAGATAAAATTTTTAAATAGAGTCTTTTGAACATGTATATATAGGGGAAATTAAATTTTCGAATTCTTGAGAGAGAACATTAAAGTGGAAGGTAGTTCAAGATTGATTTTTCATGGAGATCCACTCTGAATAGAGAATATATTATTCATCCATATCTCATTTATTGTTGTACCTATATATAATTTTATTGGGTTCCCATTTATTATAATATTTTACTATAAGAGGAATGTTCTAGGTAAATGAAATTATTTTTTTTCTATTTTCAGTTTATGTTATTTAATTTTCTTCTCCCAATTTCATTTCATTCTCTAGGGGTGTTTTCCATTTTAGATTACATATTTGTTTTTAATAATGAAGAGATAGTTCAGAACCACATTAATTAATATTTTAATTAATTATTACATTATAACAAACTATCTTATTGAATATTTAGTTTCATGTAAAATGTATATTGGTTGTGTAATGTATGATTTGTTGTTGAATGAATTTTAATTTTACATAAATTAATCGAAACCATTATTCATTATGTATATTTCATTATTTGTAATTCCATCACAATTAAGTTTTTCTTGTCTATTATATATAACTAAAAGCATAGGTTCTAATTTATTTAACACCATGTTACTATATAATCATTGTTATTTTATTATTTTCAATAATTTAATGCCTCTCTTATTATTCATCTTCATTTAATTCCCAATTAATTTAAATTTAGAGGAAAAATAATACTATTGTTCACGAAGCCTCATTATTTTTAGATCAAAATTGGAATCAAATATATTAGTGTGAGTAGGTGATTATAAATTTTATTTTTATATTGAAATGGAATATCAATATGTCATTGCATTCGTAATTTTTTGGTTTATTTAGGATTAATAAAATGGTTTTTTATATTTTAAAATTTTGAAAATATTGAAATCACTGATAATGGAATGCAGATAAGGATAATATATGTTACGCTTGAAAAATATAGGCTGTGTGTTTTTTGATTCCATATGTATGAATGATTCAAAATATTTACCAATTTTTATATGATTTCAAAATATAGTCAATGTTTCAAATAAATAGATTACGACATCATTAAATAAAATAAACACAATGAAAAAGATAAGGCATTTTAGAGGAGATTATAAGAAATCGCAATATAATGTTATCTCATAAGTATTAATGTATTTCTACTAATTCACCTTTTATATGTAAAACTGGGAAGAATATTTAGTGGAAATAATTTTAATAAAAGTTCCACATGATTTAATTTTCACATAGCAGAGTGATATTTCCATACATATAAGTACATATTATTAATGATATTGTTCTCAATAAACTATATATTTTCGGAAACACTATAGAGATTGTTGTATGAGATATGTGATGTTATTAACTTGTTTGTGGAAATAATAATGTAAATAATGTTTCTATTAAGAATTAAAAGATAATATGATTTGAAGGGATAATCTTATGTACCTTGCATTATATGAATACTTATTAAGAGGTTGGATTATGGTCTTTCTTTATTTTATAAATATTGATTCCAAGGAAGTGGGAGATCTAACCTACATCATTCGTATATTAAAATAATAGAGCCTTCATGACATCCCACCTTCGTATTATATATGTTGAATTGATGGATTTATCTACTATTTCATAAATAGAAATTATATTTACATACTGATGAAGATGGATAAAAGGTTTAGTCATTAATAGTTTCCAATTTGAGATGAATAAATTTATAATAAGTTTTAGACAACTATTTTTATAGATTCATACCAAGTTAGATTATCATATGCATATATGTATTGATGGATATTATCAATTATAATTGATATAATTCAATGAGTTGTGAGTAATTTTTTGGTTTGAGACTAGTCGTATTATGACTTAAGAAGGGGAGTGAATTAATAATAAATGTATTTAATCACATTGAAAATTCACCCTCTCTAGTTTAAAACATATTTATATTGGTTTATGGAATAGTAGTCCCCTAGTCCATTCCACCACCACTTTTATCTAGGAGTGTTATAATTTTAAATAGAAAATTCATTTCTTCAAGGATTTACATTCCTTTTTCAGAGGAGTTCATGAATAGGTAAAATAATTAATCACTTGGTACAAGAACATTATGATTCATATAGTATCCAGAAACACTATACAAATAATATAATTCAATAGTTCATTGCCAAGAACTATTATAATGAAAGCTATTAAACATAATTTTTACAAAGATAAATGAACAAATTTATGATACAACTAATAGTTATATGATTATCTATATATGAGAGGATCTAAAGAAGAAATAAAAAATAGAGAGTCATCTATTTTTATAAAACAATTTCGATTTACATTATTGATGAATTGGGAATTCTATGTCCTTATTTTCATGGATAAACATAGAATATTTTTTGGTGTGCATTGAGGAATATTTATCTATATGGATTGTTCACATCACATTACATAAAAAATTTCTATAATCAATCTTTCAAATTCATTCAATACTTCATATATTAATGGATAATACAATATCCCCAAAATTAGGGTTCATTGAAACATACATATTCGTTGAAATACCTGGTCAATTGTTCAAATAAATAAAATTTTATTTTCTTCTATCTTATTAAATGGATATTATTATAATTGTATTTTACATTTAATTTTTTTTCAGAATTTAAGGATTATAAAAAACGATTAAATTATTACTTGAGTTCATTAGTGATAATAGATAACACATTTGAGCACAATATAGATTACTCCCACAATTATATCCATGTAACTAATTCTAAATATGAATCTATATAAGCCATTTTGTTAACATATCTGTATTGAATCATTAGTATTTTACACACATAAAAAAATCTAACACAGGAAATCAAAAGAACATTGATGATTGAACCACATATGAGATTTACCTAATTGATTTCTCCTAGTAACCATTTTAAATATCATAATTATCCCATATGTTTTTCTCACATGGGATATAACATTGACATTAAAAATTTCTACATAAGTTATTTCATTACATATCATATTTAATGTAGTCATATCATTTAAATAGGTGATTGATGTTTCTGATTGATCATGTTTTCCATTTTAACCATGTATCTAATACATTCACTAAAATGATTTTTTCATATAAGAAAAATTTCATCCAAAATTATCAAAAAAATAAAACACACTGAATTTAACCACCAAATACCTATGAAATACTGGGCACAATAATAAAAAAAGTTAGAAAAAATGATCATCCTAAAAATATAAAGAGATTTGATATAATCAAAACTAAGTGAACATTAGATATGTTTGTTCCTCCTTTTTAGTCCAACAATACTACAAATTTTTATGATCACAAATCCATTTTAGATGAGATTATTTGGTAAGTAATTAGGATGTCATCGATTTTAATCCGTATGGTCTGGCGTTTTATATTTTTCTATCATCAATGCAGATTAATGTTTTCATGATGTTGGTTTTGAACCCATAATATGGGAATCCTACAAATCCTCTTAAGTTGAATCAGAACCCATAATATTAATTACAACTTAATAGGGCATGTCACCTTTTAAGGTCATGTGACATAGACCCAACCATTCAGTTTAGGATCATATATCATGGATATAAATTGAAAAGGATATGGTTCAAAGATGGTTTGGAACATATAATGATAATTCCTGAGGGACCCGATAGAGATGTGGTCTCATGGGTGGATGTAACCCCCATGGAATGCCTCTTGGAGAAAATTATGTTGAACGTGGTCATTGGGTTTGGACCATAGTGAGGGTTCATATGATTCTTAGTTAGTTGGGAATAAAATCCCATTATGTTCTATTAGGATGGGGATTATACATATGGGGGAGTCCCAATTGAGTGTACATGGTCATGGATTCCACTCAGGGGATGCCTATTTGGTTGGTTATTTCACATGTAGGCTACCCAATTGAAGATATTTTTTTGATTTCATCAACAAAAATGTTCAATGGAGCATCTAATTAATGTTTATTCATGGATGCAACCCATTTGAAGATTTGGGAGCATGTTGATTTCATGATATCCACTAACCCATAATCACACAAGATTCATGCAGGGTGTATGAAACTATAAGAAAAAATACATATGATAATCACATGACCCACCATATAAACTGTTGGATGAGGTGCTAAAGCCCAAAGGGAGAGGGAGATATCATTTTTTTGTTTCCATATCTTCTTTTATTTTGGTAACAATGATAGTGCCATATTGTGTACAATCCGTATATGGCACAAGGATTAGGATAATTGGAGCTATAGTTACACCTCCATAAGGAATGTACCGTGGCTTACTCTGGGAGGGATTCTCTACAATCACTTCAATGGGTAAGGATCTCATTCTCTTTCCAAGGGAAAGGAATGACCGATACTCACCTAAACCACATGAATCATGGTGGTTCAAATGAGTGCCAATGGGTAGTATCTGACTTTAACTTATGAATATATACCTCATGAAATTATAAGGGTCCACCTTCTTTTAGAGGTTATATACATGACTCCCTTTACCATGGGTACGTAGACTTTAAAAGGCATACTGATTTTTCTGATGATCTGATCATACATGTCAGGTAGCAACAGAAGAAACTTTGGACTGATTCCAATGGGCTCGATCATAGAGGAGATAATATGGGGGCCAATGTCCTGATGAAAGAGAGTTATAGTGGGTAGAAATTGGAACTCACCTGGATACCCCAATCAATGTTGGAGGATCTTAGGAGGGACTAGGATGCCTTCATGCGGCCTGTTTCTATGAATGTGTGGGTACCATCCATGTATAATTTTAGTATGGTAATGCATGTTATACCAATTTATCATGCTTATAAGTAGGTGTAGGTTTTTTCCTTGTATCATTTTTCTATGTAGACATGAGTTTTTTCCCATTTCACATGCTACATTGGTCCTGGTTTCAACAACACAGTGTGTGGGGATGCTATGTACTCTCCCTCCCGCATAGTGATTTCCTAATTGGGGTTAGGTTTTTCGAGTATATAATTTTTCTAAGGGGGTGTTGGGTCTCAAATGGGGTTTCCATTTGGGAATCGTGGAAGTGTATCAACATAAAATGATTTACGTACCTGGATGGATGGATTGTCTTTACTTCCTAATTTATATTGTACAATAGATTTTTATCATATAATAATTTATAGTCTCTCCTAATTTGTCTCATAGGATTATGTTTTTTTCATATCCTATTCCATCTTCCCAATCATATCGCTTTGGTTTGGACCTCTTTCAGTCCCTTTGGGGTATTTTTATAGATGAATGGTTGGACTATATATAAAAATGGTCTCTCATCCACAGTGAGAAATGTGGATTATTTTTTTTGGATCCCAATGATAATTTCTTTTCCTATGAAAGAATTATTCATTTAGGTGGGATTGTTTTCATGGAAAAAATCACCATATATCCTCTCAAATGAATGTTGATTCATTTTTATGCCCTTTTGGTATGTCTCATCCTCTAAACTATTACATTTTCATGATGGTAATTTAGGATGGTGGAAATAACTATATTGTATAAAAAATAACTTCATTTAATTTTCATGTCTCCACAATTAATCTTAATCCACAAAATATTCAATATTGTGTATGGTCATTAAGAAGGGTCGAAACAACTACATGGCCAAAAAATGACTTTAATTAATTTCTAGGAAATTCTGATATGTCTCATCCTATGAACTATCTCATTCATAGGGGATGCTTCATGAAACAGTAAAATACCATGTAGAGAGATGGTTCATGAAGGGAATTTAACATTATGGTATTCACTGATCCATAATGGATCAACACCTTGGAAAATTTTCCCTTAAACTCCTATTTATATTTTCTAATCTCCTTTCCCAAAATAATGAAAATTTAATTTTCATGGGTCAGAAATTTGCAGAACCCATCATAGAGCATACCCAAAGATAACATTATAAATAGAATTTTGTGATAGGTCGTACCCAAAATGATATTGGATGCATTGGAATTCGATTTTTGTGACTGAACCCCGTGTGACAATGTCAAAACCCATCCTTGTGGGGCATATGCCATGACTTCCCATGATCGCCTCCAACAAGCCAAGGGCTGCTGACTATCATCAATTTGGAATATCAGTTACATGGGAGGAGTTTCCAAAAAACTTTTATACACACACACACACACACAAACACATCTCCATGCCCAGAAATGATTAAATGTAGGAAAACACTAAGGATTAAATTGGAAGCATACAACTAAACCCAACCTACAATTTACAACAGAAGTAATGTGCATAAAGAGAAACTAGGTCAGACAACAATCCCCCCAAAAAAATAGTCTGTAAACAACCAAGTCCCATTTATAACCACTAAGAGGTACTAGGACTGCTTCACATGGCTGTAGGAACAACTCAGCCAGTAAGGAACTCTAAAATCTCAGTCTAGTCTTGGTATGACATGGACTCCATCAAAACGATGTCCATCTGGACAAGACATGAAACATGCGTTGAAATATCGAGCATGGGTGATTCTGAAAATAATCAGTAGAGGACCCGGAAAACCATGATGCAATACGCAAGGTAAAGGTATCATCATCTCTATAAAGTATTTTTATACTAAATTTATAATAAGAAAAACACAATTTAGATTTACTCAAAACCTAGACTAGTAGTCTAGTGACATGATAAACAATAGTATACCCCCTCTATTGATTCAGTACGAAGATTCCACAAAGCACACGTCTGACAGAACTCACTCCATGAGTCTGAGAGCATTAATGAAATCAGTCAAGGAATTACCGTTCATCGAGAATATTATGAGTGATTGATACTCTATTTCTAGGAGAACCCACATCTGAGTGGGGAAAGTTCATTATACACAGATGAGGATCACTGCAAGGGCCATGAAGGATACCGCAACTCATCCAGATTCTCCTGCTATTTTGAGGATCAACACCTCATAGTATTAGTCACGTCGATACTAGACTCTTCCTAGGATTAGTAAAGGATAGAGGATCTCACCATAGGCCTCTCAGAGGAATACTTAACTCTATCTCGGAATGTCCAATAAAGGGATCATACTCTTGTGGATGTAAATGATATCTGAACATTAAAGGAATGGGAAAAAAATTGGAAAAAACCAAAAGAAACATTTTCTAGGAACATCGGACAATAGAATCAAGGCATGTCCTATAATATACACAACATGTAGAAGTGGTCACAAGTCAGGTCTCATGACTATGGGTACTTCTTGTGTGTAACGGCTGGAGAAATAGGGGACATGCCATGTAAAAAAGGCAAGTACACGATGTGTAGGATGGACCACACACCATGTCTGAGTAACTGGAGTCACATCCGTATATGCTTTCCATGTGCCCATACACAGCTTCAACTTGAGTAGGATATCCCATGTAACTGGTACATGGGGTAACCCCCTTAACTGCCTTGGTCTTGCTGTGTGGTGGAGTTCACAGCCGTGTACTCCACCTGTGTTCATGTGTCTTCTATGATACACACTGATTCCTATGTAAGGACCCAAACAAAATCTTCAGAGAACATGTCGTGTCATTACATCACGTCGCCCAGATCTCCAGCCAGCACTAGGTGGGACCCACATGATGTGTATCCCCAGAGGTAGGATGTTTTCATCCTCGTGTGCATCTCTCAAACCCCAGACGCCGCTGCCAGTCCTACAGATCTAGTTCTTCGAGATGCACACCGTGTGTTTTGGAATTTTCTTGAATTGTAAATATTCTTCAGCGCACCACTATGATGCTATGATATTCGTTCCAATGAACCTTTTTCCAATAAACACTATATTCTAGTCACCCTGACGCTGCAACGGTGATTCAATTTTTTTTGGGATCTTGATCGGCCCCAAAAACATGTTTCAATTGACTCGTACGAAGAACAATCCTCCTCAATGTAAGCTGATTCGCTGTCCTCTATCGCCATCTCACCACTTGTAGTTTGTCGCGATGTTTGATCATTTATTTGGGATCTATTTTTAGTGAAACTGACTCACAATGATCCGTTGTACATAACCTCATGAATATCATGAATAAAACAGGTTTAAAGGAGGATGAAATCAATAAACCAATGAGAAATTCATCTCCACTAATGATCATAATGGTGCTGATTCGATCACATTATAAGGATTAAACAAGATGAATCTAATGATAATGAAATAACTATCGCAATCAATTTCCCAAATAAACCCGAAATAAAATGAACAATAATAATTATATCTTGATAGAATGCACAATATGTGGATAAAATTGTTCATGGGTGGATCCGCGTACGTCATTTAATCGAAAAACAAGAAATAAACAAATAAATTATAAAACCCCTACACTATATGTTGACGAAGAGGATGAGTGGTCATTGTCTGAGATTCAATCTCACTGTAAAATGATCCACATGTCGTCGTTCATTGGTGTTCATCAAGAATCCTCCAATGTTGGATCATCTCCAATGCTCTAGAGGTTTCTAAAGAGTTTCATAGGGTTATTATTAAATCCATGGGATCCTATTTATTTTAAAGTAAATTAGCTACACTATTTTATAAGAACATTTAAAATAAAATACATTATTAATTTATTTTATTTTCCTAAAAAAGTCCAAAAACTAAATTTTGCAGCCAAAATGTTATTACACATTATTTCTGAAAAATCACTCACACGCACTATTTTAAAGCATAAATTTATTTCAAACTTCTACATTGGGCACTACAAGCCTCAGAATAACATGCCATCAAAAATCCTGGTCATGTATTGATTCCCAATAACAATTGAAAATAATTCACAGAAAATCATGTATAATATATTCTCACCACCTTAGAGATTTCCGTCCCTGAAAAGCTAAAACAAGGTATATTGAAAAAATATATGGGTACTAGGAAAGGATCTATGCCTCCCTCTTTCATATGCTCTCTTGAAGATTCTCGTTCCTCCACTAGACACACAATAAGGGAATCGAACACCCACAAAATATCCCCTCCGACTGATCCTCAATCTCCACTGGGTACTTAGAAATGGTTGCTCAATCCTTAATGTCCATCTCACCCTAGTCGATGATGTGTGATGATTCATGTAGGTACCTCTTACATGTGACAAGTGTAAGACATCATGTACCCAGTGCAACTATGATGGTAGATCTAAGGGGTACACCACCATGTCATCTTTTTGAAGTATATTAAAAGGTCTGATGAACCTCAAAGATAGTTTTCCACCATGGTAAAATATCTACAACCCTTGTCGAGGTGACACCCAAAGGAATAAATGGTCTCCCTAATCGAACAATAGATTACTCCATCACCTATCATTATAATACTTATGTGGGTTCTATATAGTCATCATTTTCTCCTCGATGACCTACACCTTCTCGGTGGATGCTGGCCCCAACTCTGGACCCTTGAGTGCTGAATCTCCGGGGTCCTTCTTGCAAAGCGGTGACCTGTAGGGTCTCCAATATAAAGCCTTGAACGGTACCTTTCCAATTATGGAGTGGTAGCTATTGTTGTATAAAAACTAAACCAGTTTTAGGTGTTCCTCCGAAAAATGACAAAAGTCCATGATATAGGTTAGAAAAATATCCTCTAGAACATGAATGGTTTTCTCTATCTGACTATCTTTCTGAGGATGAAATGGCATACCCAAGCGTAGCTAGGTCTCAAATAGACCATGCAGTTCCTACCACAAAGAGGATGTGAAGAAGGTGTCTCGATCTAAGGCTATCTTCGAAGGGGAAACTTGAAACCGAACTATCTCTTGAACATAGAGGCGTCCCATGATTTCTATGGAACTCTTCTCCCTGATATGTATGAAGTGGGCTAACTCGGTGAGTCATTCAATGATCACCTAGATGGAATCGTGTCCCTTGGACATTTTTGGTAATCCCAGAACAAATTACATCGATATTTCATCACACATCCACATTTGAACATCCAAGGGTGAGCAAGCCCTATTACAAATTAGTGACCATACTTCACCTACTAGCAAAAATGGCATCGATATACGAACTCTGCAACTTTCTTCATCATAGTATACCACCAGAACAAACGCCGGATGTTCTGGTACATTTTATCCACTCATGGATGTTCCACCAAGGGTTTTGTGTGTAACTCAGTGAGAACATCCTCCTAAAACTCTAGGGGCACAATCATCCATACTCTGAAAAGAACATTGTGCTCCTCACCTTTCAAATTTCCATCCAGAGCATGTCCTATGGATAAGGAATGTGATGCCTCACATTTGACATCCCCTAGTTGTTCCTCAGTAACATACTGTATGATTGGAGGGGTGACAACCATCGACTGATGTTATGTTGCATCCTCTATCTCCATGAATTATAATTGTATCTAGGTCAACTTCTCTATCACCTCTCTCAAAATCTAGGAGCTATATATCTTTCTATGAGAATATACCACCTTGTTACCATTTACAAGAGTATAGATGATCTCAAAATCGTAGTCCTGGAGTAATTATAGCCATCACCCTTGACACATATTCATATCCTTCTGAGATAAAATTCAATTTATGCTCCTATGGTCATAGTAGACAATATACCACTTTCCCATAAGTTAGTCTCTCCACATTACAAATAAGAAGACCAGCATGACCAATTAGAGATCATAGGATGCAATGTTCTACCCATGTGGCCTAAGCAGACGCGAACCATAAGCCATCACTTCCTGTCTCTACATCAGGACACAGCTAATAAAGGTCCCTAATGCATAGAGGAAAACTGAAAACTGGACACCCTCTTCAATAAATCTCTTTATCGGGGAGCTCGTTAAACTATGTCCCAACTACTCAAAATTCTGTTAACACCTAACTTTGCAGAAAAATATCTACCTCTTCTTGGTCATGGCTGTCATCAGTGCTGATATCTTGGAGAAATCGGGAATGAATCTCTGGTAATATCCATCCATCCAAATCATGCTCTACACCATTACCACAATTCGAGGTGGATCCTATTCTAACACTTACATCACGATGGTTGGGTCCTTAGCTACACCATTTAGAGAGAAGGCAATTCACCGAAAGTGGACCTCTTGATTCTATAATTCGAACTTTGATAGACTCCCATTAATATTGTGCTCTTAGAGTACGTCTAAAACCATCTGTTGGTGTCTCAGGTGCTCCTCCTCTGATGTCGTGTACACTAGGTCATCATTGATGAAGACCATAATGAAACGATCTATATTCAGCTGGAAAATCTGGTACATATGTCCATTGAACACTATGGGGGTGTTAGTTATGCCGAAAAACATCACGAAGTTCTTGTAGTGACCATAGTTTCATCTAAAAGCTGTATTTTTTTATCTTTAACTAGTACTTGTAATATTCGGTAACCTGATTGAAGGTCAACTATTGAGAACTATTGTTCCCTTATTAGCGGAACGAAGTGGTCGCCAATCTTTTGTAGTGGATACTTTTTTTTCACCATCACCTGGTTCAGGAATTGATAACCTATACACAACCCCAAACCCCCCTCTGACCTCTTCACGAAACAAAATGGGGGCCTCCCAACATGAAATGTCGGCTCCCACGATCCCCTTACTCTACAAATACACTATCTGCACCATCAACTTACAAAGCTCTATGGGAGAATTCGGATACACTGTTGAGTGTATTGTTGTTGTATTGAGGTATATGTTGATGCAGAATTTGATGTCTCAGTGTTGAGGTTATCCTAAACCATCTTTGGGAAAGACATACTCGTACTCTACCACTTCCACTGGAATGTGGAATCTCACCGCATTTACTACTACGAGGGTTAGGCTAGCCAAATTATGATTGATCGGGTGCACCCTCTGATGCATGAGCTCATTCTTGTGATGTTGGTATTTCCATTTCATAAAAAAATGGAAAACCTTGTCCAATCACAACCAACACGCCACACTCTATGCCTAATTCATTCAATATGGGCCTGGACATTTGATAACAAATATATCCTGAGAATGACATTGTAAGGCCTCGACGCTACCACCAATAGATTCGAACCAAATTTCTCACCTCCAAGGTTAAGACCACAATGTCTGCAAAGGTGCATGATCATCGAGTCCACTCAGGATGAAATATCCAATCATAAGGGTGGATTTTAACGTCTCTACAATAATCTCATGGTTTTTAACAAAACATATTGAGATGAAATAATGATTGAAACATGTGTCAAGTATTACGGTAAATATGGTAGATAAGACAGTGATCAAACCTTGGATCATCCCAGGAGTCCCTGGGTTGTATGCCTTAACTGCAAGCTGATATCCCCTCCCCTGTCTTACAGACAACCGAGCCTAGTGCAGACTTCATTGAGTGGTGGTGGAATTAGATCGAAGCATCTGCCACAACCTACAGTTGTCCCTGCTACTCTACCATGTCCTCCAACTTGTGGGTGTGTTTGCTTATACATATGCTTCTTACTTGGTGGTCCATCCACAACTTCCCTATCAGCATCCCAATAAGTAGGATAGTCTCTTAAATTTGTCATCTACCATCACATGAGTAACATATCCTCTCCTTGGGCTGACTAGATACTACTGGAGAGCCATTGACTATTGATACCCTCTCATTGGACCTCCTGTGATGTCTATATCATCCTGAACCATGTGCATGACATCGGCCCCCTGTTTATGAGGTCTCTACACCTGTCTACCTACTGATGATTGCCATCTTCTATGTCTGTTCCACCAAGAATCTCTCGATCACCATGGCCCACTCGAGCACTCCAACATAATTCATAATTAATAGTGGAATGAAACTAGCTTAAATCTCCTATCATAGTCCCCGCATGAAGGATCGAGCTCTGAATTATTAATCCCTAAACATATCCATCAAGTACCTGGTGAGTTTGGTAAACCTAAATGAAGATTCAGTCACCATCTAACTACCCTGTTGTTTCTAAAAAAAATTCAGAGATATGCGCCGCTCATAGTGTAATTGGAGATCACTCCTCCATATAGATTAAATCAAACATCATCCAAAAAAGAGTCTCCCCATAGTGATTTTGTGTTGTTAGAATCAACCATCATCCCACTGATCCCCAAAGATGGCTCTCTCATCGGATCACCAAATGGTCCGTCAGGGTCTTCACTAGATGGAATCCTCTGGTCACCGCCTCAATCCAGACCACAACAGTTTGAGGGTTGAGATCCCCTCAGAACCTGATGGATCTATATCTCTAGAACTATTGTAGTACACTCAACATGTGAACCTCATCAATTGGTACTTCAATTACCATGAGATGATCCATTAGTTTTGGTATTATAGGTGAACCACCTGGAGGAAATTCTTGTGGAATTGGTCCATATATCAAAGCCTCATCATTGAGAGGGTCATCCTCTTGATCGCACTGCTGAATCCATGTGGGTTTGCATCGTGGAGGTATCATGTAATGAAACAAGATGTACCATGGTCAATGAGTATATTTGTACAGATCAAATAATGGATATAAAAAATAACAATCATTCATATTTGATGCAGGTACCATTATTTTATTTCCCCACAACTAGTTTTTTCATTTACCGAGTCGAATATCAAGTTTTCAGAGTTCGGGTTTATGGATATGACAGCCACCCACCCCAACACCTGAGTCTCTAGCGTGAAAGCCGAGCTTGAAACACATAACACTATTTCCACAAACCAAATCCCAAATAATCTGGGTCCTAAGGTAGAACCAACTCCCTCTGACACCACCCTACCACTACTCGTCCTAGTGGGGTCAATGTAGTGACTCCCCAAAACCACCTCCAATAGGCCAGGGGATGGTGACAAGCCCTGAGTAGTCATATCTCTAGCTTAAGAGGTATTTCCTAAGTACATGTACACACACACAAATTTCTAAGGCCACAAATTCTAAAATGTAAAACAAATCATATGGAACAAAATGAATGTATACACCTAAACCCAACCAACAGAGTACCATGGATGTAAAGTGTAGAATTTAAAAATCGGCTAGAAAACAACCCCACCAAAAACAAGATTCAGCAAACTACAATGTCCCAGCTGTATGCAAAAAATAGGTTCTAGTACTGTCGATTGTGGCTATAGGAACACCTCCACTAGTAGAGAACTCAAAAATCTCAGTCGGGTCCTAGTCCGCCCAAAACACCGTCAAGAGGCCTCTCATTTGCACAACACACAACATGGGTTGGAAAATCACATGTAGGGGTGAGTATTACAATAATCAGTAGAGGATCTAGAAAACCACAGGGAAATACTCACAGTAAAGGTATAATAAACTATACAAGGTATATGACGACATAATTTATAACAAGTGAAACACAATCCTGCTATACTAAAAACTCAGAACAATAGTCTAGAGGCAAATCACACAATAATATAACCCAACTAGGGATTCAGTTCGATGGTTCCCTAATGTGCTCTTCTCAGAGAAAACTATCCATGACCTTGATAACTCTGATGATATTCGTCCGAGATATACCGTTCATCGAAAAAGGACAAGAGAGGTAGATACAATAATTCTGGGAGAACACACTCTTGAGTGGAGAAATATCATGATACACAGATGATGATCATGGAATGTGTCGTGGAAGATATCACGATTCATCTAGATTCCCCTGTTATGTAGAGGATCAACACCTTGTAGGATTAGTCATGTCGATACATGACTATACCTATGGTCATGAATGGATAGAGGATCTCGCTTCGGGCCTCTTGGAGGGATGCTAGACAATATCACTGAATAACCTACCTAATGGATCATACTCCTATGGATGGAAATGATACCTGACCTTCAAGGGAAAGGCAAAAAGGGGAACTAACCATAAAAAATGTGTCCATGGGACCATGAAGATGATAATAAATCCATGTCCTAGGATATACACGGGATATAAAAGAGGTCAGACGTCGTGTCTCGTTACTCGAGGTACTACCCATGTGTAATTAACATAGTGAGAGGGGACATGACTTGTAAAAAGGTTTGTACACGACTTGTATGACGGACCACACACCATGTTCGAGTAACGAGAGTCCCCTTTGTATATGTTGGACATGTGCTCGTACATGACTTCAACCTATTTAGAACATCCCGTGTGACCGGTACACGAGGTAACACGCATAACATCCTAGTCTAGCTGTGTGGTGGTGTACATGTTAGTGCACTCAACATCATGTTTGTGTGTCTTCTGAGATACTCAATCAGTCCCGTATAAGGACTCACACACTGTGTTCTTCTGAGAACACACCATTTCAGTGCTTCCTGTCACCCAGAACTCCAGCTGTCGTTGGGGGGGGCCCAAAAGTTGTGTCTCCCCTGAGGCATGACATGTTCTTCACTGTGTGTAGTGTGTAAACCCTAACAGCTACTGTCGATCCCACAAGGTGTGTTATTCAAGAAACACATCTTGTGTTTTGGAATATTCTTGAACATTGAAGCTGCTACTTCACACCTCGGTGTTACTCGGATCATCCATCCGAGGATCTGATTTCCACAAAACTCCAGATTCTATGTCACCCCAACACCACAAAGCTATTTCCGTTTTTTGGGATTCCGATCAGCTTCAAAAACATGTTTTGATCCTCCCATACAAAGAAAATTAAAATAATGATCTTCCTCAATTTGAGTTGATTCGTCATCCACCATCATTGTTGCATCAATGCTAGGTCGTTGTGATGTTTGATCTCAATTTTTGAATCATTTCATTTTGAAACAGAATGAAAACGATCTATTGTACCTAACCCCATGAAGAACATGAATAATGTAAGGATAAAATGATGAAGAAATCAATAAACAATATTGGAACACATGTCTACTATCCATCATCACAACATCGATTTGATCCCATTAGAATGATTAAACAAGATGAATCAAATGATAATAATATAAGTATCACAATAAATTTCCCGAATAACGCCCTGGAAGAAAAGGAAAATAATAACTCCCTCCCTGAAGAACACATGATCAACAGATTAACTCGTTCAAAGTAAGATCTTGTACATCGTTCTATTGATGAATGAGGAAGAACTAAATCCAAAAAACAAACCCCTACCTAAAACGTCGATGACGAAGAAGAGCAGTCGTCTTCTGGGATTTGATCTTGCTGTGAAACAATCTATGTGTCATCCTTCCTCAGTGTTTGTCAAGGATCCTCTATGGTTGACACGTCACTAATTCTCCAGAGGTTTCATGGGAGTTTTTCCTGGATTTGGATTATACCACTGAGATCCTAATTATTTATAATTAAATAATCATCATTGTGTTATGGAAACATTTAATATAAAATAAATTATTAATTAATTTTATATTAATTTAAAAGTCCAAAAACTATTGTTTGCAGTCAAAATGCGTCGATCAATGTTAGTCCTCACCTATGGTAATATCTCTTCTCTAATCGCAATGGTGCCCTGAAATTTCTGATCCGGGAACCTTTTAAAAATTTATCTAAATTTTTTATCTAAATAACCACTCTCATGGTCCGTTTAAATGTATAAATTTATTTCAAAAAAATTTTCCAGCTACTCTGGGCCTCAGAATCGCACGCCATCAAAATTACATGCCTCAAATTAATTACATATAATTTTTAAAATAATAAATTAAAAAATAGGAAATTACAGGTAGGGTGTTATTATCTTACATTGATTTTTGCATCGCTATGATTGATAGGGTAGTGTCATGATAAGATGTTGTCGCACCGTACCATGAATGATAGGGTATTGACCAAGGGTTTCTGTATAAAGTGAATTAATATTCTAGTTTCATAAAAATACATTATTCCCAAAACATGAACCCACATGGTGTTTTCAAGGGTTATGAAGGCCTTCTTTCCACATGATGACCCAACATGTATGATTATATATCATTTTTTTCTTATATTTGTTTTCATAGTGCATACAAATTTATAACATAAATGATATTAAAGGAACATTATAAGGTCATATTGACATAAATATGTCCCATATTGTACGAGAATCCCATTGAGCGTATAAGTAAAATATTTTTTATTCACATTTGACTACATGTTACAAAGTTGATTTTTCTATAGAAAATAATCAGGAAAATAAATGGGGTTGAGGTTAAGAGAATGGTTGAAAGTAGGCCAATTTGAATAATTTTTATTCATTATCTTATTTTTTATATATGATTGACATAATGGATGCCCTATTTGGATATATGACTATTTACCGACATTTCTCGATCAATTTTTGATGGATGTGTGTGGGTTTGATTAGGATTTTATTTAGAAAAAATCACATTAATGCACAATATTATATATTGTTGTGGATGATAAGAATTTATTTCCTTGTTTTTCACTACAATAATATTGAGAGTGTAGTATCCTAGATAATGATCATATACTCTCATCATTTTTCATCATACTATAGAATATCATGTGCCACATCTTTGGTTTTATAAATCCTCAAACTAATGTCTCATTTGGATTATTTTATTTAGGGAATTATAAAATGAATTCATTAGAGTTTTTATTTTTTCCTATTATTTTTTGACATTATATTAATATATATTAATGTATCAGATGATAGGAAGAACACCTAGTAAGTGCGTCATAAACCAATATTTTGTGGGAATTATGTCATTCAGTTTTTGGGATTTCAGTTTTAGATTTTATTATTGTAGTTGATATATTTTTTCAAGAATGATATTCTGACCTAAGAATATAATTTATGGTTTTAAATTTGGCAAAGTGAATATACACTGATCTATAAATGTGATATATTATGAATGAATGTTTGGAATGATATTTTCATCCCAATTTGTGATTGGATACCTGTTATGAAAGATTTCATTGTTATTTAATGATTAAAAAACAACACATATAGTGTTTTAATATTAATTTATTTTGTGATAATATTCATAGTTTTATTATGGGTTTTAAATAATGGTTAACATGGACCATGTCATTAAACATCATCTGATTATAAGTTTATAGTATTTTCATACATTTGATGAATAATAACTATTTTTATGTTTTTTCAATTCGCATATTCATTGAGATGAATTAATACATGATGGGTATTCCAATGTTGTGTTACAGTATGGAGTTGGCTTTCTTATCAACTTCAACACCCCTGAGAGTGAAATAAATGTATATGCAATAACATTGGGTTTTGGGATGTAAATCACTTAGAGTGGTTGTGGTTTCTCAATTTTGTTAAAGTGGTATGTCGTAATAGATTCATAGAAAATATAGATATTTTTGATATATTGTTTATAGGATAGTTGGGTTGATCCAATATGGTTAGTTTTATGATTGGATAGGTCATGAAAGATGAAATGTGATTTTTAGAAATGCATGTGCAACATGTTCCATGGGTTTTTTATAATTATAACTCCTTGGATTCCAATGGATGGAATGAACAAATAGTCCTTCTACTAAAATATTATGATATGAAAATTGGTGTTTTCATAGTTTCTTAAGTGTGTGCTTCTAAGATGGGTGAAACGAAACTCCTTGAATTATGAGTCTAGATGTGTAAATGGGTAGTATGAGAATATATATATATTATTATATTGATGAGGCAAAAAACATTGGTGGAGTAAAATCATAATGGATGGTTCATAGTGGATTAACATACCATGTAGAGAGGTGAATGAGTATTTTTCTGGAACATTAAAGAAAATACCAGTTGTGATTAAGAAAACACATGGAAGAAACTGATGACACCTATTTCCAATGTGATGTGTTGTAATATGTAGTTAATGGATATGTTGAGAAGTTTATTTTTCTTGAAGATGACTAGAAGTACAGTAATAGTGTGATATCAATGATTACCCCATAGTTGTTGACTATTTAGAGTATAGTCATGGTACTGTTGTGGGTTTGAGTATATAGTTTACATAGGGAATATGATCGATGATCTCTAGGAGAACATTATATTGTGGTGGTTGAGAATAATATATGATGTTTCGAACCAAATGGATTATATATATTTATGATAAAATGGGACTGATCTGAGTATTTATAACATTTTTGGGCTAGTTTACATTTTCTATTAATGGGAAAAAAGTAATTTTTTCATATTTGAAATTGGATAGTTCAAGACATATATCTCAAGGTTTCATAAATGAGTCATAGTCCATTTGAAGTTATAGTTCATTGAATTATATAGTTATTGATATGAGAATTTGAATTGATAAAGGTTATATGATATGGGATGAGAATGGATTGATAATAGCGATGCGTGATTGATATTTGACAATATTTAGATTGGTTGTTAAGAGGATTCATAAGGGAATTAATATATAAGGGACTGAAACATTGAATTTTTTGTTGTTTAGACCTTCATTAAGGATGGGTTTTGTGAATATTGAGAGTGATATTCCTGATATTTTTTGAATGATTAGTGTTTAGAATTTTTGAGGGGTATATTATATGATTGGGATTCTCATATCAATAAATTATGTTTGGTAATTGATAGGTTGTGGGTTTTATAAATAAACTATGATGGATATGGTGTATTTAGATAAGGATGCATCTATAGTGGGGAGTGTCTTATTGGTTTTTGGTGTATGTCTGTCTTGTCTAACTAGTCATAGTATTTTTGAAAGTTGAATATAGGTGGTTCTGATGATACATGATGTACTAGTATCCAAATAGATTAATTCCATGTAGTTCCTCCTTCAACCCCATAGTGGGGATTTAGATGATTATTTCAGGTAGATTTAGTTCCTTGTGAGGATTAATTTGGTATAAATTCTTGTTTGGTGTGGGGGATATTTAGATTATGGTTACTCTAGAACTTATTTGGAGAGTAAGATGATGATATAGTCTGTATAGTAATATGAATGGTGAAATAAATAGAGTATCATGCATGGAATTATGGTTTTAGTGGTTTTTAAGAAACCTCTCAGAGTTAATGCTTCTTTATTTGGGCATGGTAATTGTGCATTCAAATGTGAGGAATGGTATTATTAATGAAGGATAAAAATTGGAAGACTGACCAATTGTTATTTTTGTAATTTTACATTGTGTTTTAGTATAACATCATAAGAATATTTTAGTATGTATCAATTATTTTTCAACTATCATGTTGACGGATTCTATAGAAATTTCAATGTATTAATGATTAGAATTAGAGATAATGGATCATATCAAATATAGTTTCAAATAATTAAAGGATAGTGGTATTCAACATTGATCAATGAAATAAAAGTATGGATACATTTTAAAGTTCTTCCTGTATTCAGTAATAATTATGGCTGGATTTTTTAACAACAATTGTAATTATGAGTTTAAAAATACATTAGAAATTGGAATTTTTTTGTTTTAGAGATGGTATTATTTTGAGATGTTTAGTTTATAGAAAAATTAAAAAATTTGAAACATATATAGGAGGTATTTTTGGAGGTGTACAAATTTTTTACTGGAGAGATGGGTGTTTTTTATATGATAACATGGTGTGTGGAATTACTACATTACTATTTTGAACACCATGTTCCTGATTAGACTCTTCAGGTACCTAGTGGTGGTGGTAGAGATACATCATTTCTCCAAGTTCCATGATGTTATTAGTGGATAACACCCCAATATTTTGTAGTGTACTTAGTATATAGTGTCATTTTCCCATGTACTCAATAGGTATATGAAGAATTTATTTTGTATAGGGAAATGATGGAAAATTCACCATTGTAATCAATGGGTTCCACTATAGGGAGGGACTCTAGAATACTAATTTTTTGTTTTCCTTTATTCCATATTATCACATATATCACCCTTGATGTACCACTCCGATTTGGGGAATATATGGGTTATTTGGTGCATCCATTTGATGTATGATACCTCTACCCCATGGCTATTATTTTATTCTTACATTCACATGATTTTCCTCAATGCTATCAATTAGATGATGATTCTCCCAAATCATAGTGAATTTTCGTCAAATAATAGAGTTTGGTAATTAGATAGATAGAGGGTTTTGGTGAATGATGAATTCTTCCGTACCTTTTCTGATTCGATTGAGGTATATTATTAAATCCATTATATTTTGTGGATTTAGTTTCATTTTAATCAATTACTGATTAGTTGAATTTTGGTTGGTAGAAATTTTCTCGTATAGGTTTCAATACCATATGATGGATGATAAATTAAACCTTATTATTGGTTTTGGTGTATCTCTATAACATGGTATGTTTTTTAGACTATTTTTTATTCGTTTAAACATTATAATAAATTTTGGTAGTATATAATTAATTATGTGTGCATTTTGGTGGAAACTTGGGTATTGGGAGTTGAGGATGATTGGTATAGACAATGTCAGAGAAATAATGATATTAGACTAAGGAGTGTAACTACATTATCAATTTAGGTGGTCTCTATGTTACTTAAAAATATATTTTTTATATAATTTTTTTATCCTTTAATGGGTTTTGGGTTTTGATAAATTGGATAAGGACCATAATTTCCATAAGATTAAAATTGTGGTGCATTAAGCTTCTATGTTTCTATAAATGTGATTCATAGTGTTATATAAGGATAGAAGAGTTAAATTTTTAAATCCACAATGGTTGATCATGTTAATTGTGTGTCTAAAGGGGTAGAGTATTGATTCATGCAATAAATTTGTTTTTGTTTCTCTTTGTTAGTTCACATTGTGCTAGAATGATATTCAAAATGTACATATGCTTACGAGTGACAGATAAGACTATAATTATTCTTATTTATGGTTTCTGAAACCCATTGAGGGTGGGTAGCTATAACATATCATGGGCTAAGAATGATAGGTTCAAACAGATAGGGTATAGTCTGATGTGAAGTATTTCATCTAACTGAAATATTTTTTATCTCTCCTATGGGATTGGTGAGATGTGTCTCTGGTATTGGGTGTCTGATATATTAAGATAGAATGGGGATGGGTGTCTTAGATACCTTCCTTGTTCTTTTCATGGGATGGTCCCAGGGTATCATGAAAACTACAATTATGTGAAAATTGAATGATTAGTTGTACTAATCCATTGTTGCTAATGTTGAGAAGGGCCCACAGGTAATTGAATCATTGTGGGATGAAGTTTAGTAGTTGGTAAAAATGATAAGAAACTGAGTCGGGGATATAGAACATAGTGGTTTCTATGCATGAAGTTATAGTGTTAGGATTATAATTTTTCCCTGATTTTTCATGTGTGATGGGTCCTAGGATTGAATGTCAATCTAATAATGAAATAGGATATATTTTTTTTGGATATATTCTATTATTATCCACTAGTTCATTTTTCGTCCTCTATAAGAGAACATGATATGGACATATATGAATCCAAAGTGTAGGGAATAAATATCTCATTTGATGGTTATGGAGAAATTTGACCTTAATAGAGGCCTATTGTGATCTTAGGGACACGTGCTACCGACGTGTAGGCCCGTAGAATCTGACTAACCATTGATATCCTATGTACCATATGTGATAATTTGTGGGGTTTAGCTTTTAGACCTCACCATGAATGATATGGTATGGGTACAAGATTCATCATCAGACCATAAAATAATTTAAAGGGTAGTTGTTCTATATTAATGTGATACGCTACCATGAGTGATAGGTAGGTGTTCAAGACTCAATTATGCAATTTTTCCTTAAGTGATAAGGTACTAATCTATTTAAAAATATTTAGTGTGGAATATTTTTTTAAATTTAATTGGTTATCATATCATATAGTTCAATTACTGATGATTAGGAAAAACCATCCTTAAATTTTGCGGGTACATCTAGTCAAGGAGGTTTTCTTTATGAATATCGAAAATAAAATAAATTTTTTATAGTTTGAATCCATTTAATACTTTTTTCATAATTTATTGTCCACTGTAACAACCACTAATGATTTTAATTTTATTAAAAAATAATCTCTTAGTATCTTTCAAGGCTCATCCTATACCCTCAATCACTCATACTTGCTACCCTCATGTGCATCATCATCACTTATACCCTCTTTCCCAATCACGTAGCATCACCCTTGTATCCTTACAATGCATGAATATGATTATTTATAGACTTAATCATGGGTAAGGGGGCCCACCATATCTAATAAGTCCAACCTCATAAACTTTCATCGAATGAAATGGACCAAGAGTCCTACTATTAAAATATTATGATATTAAAAGGGGTAATTTCGTAGTTTATTAAGCGTGTGATTCAAATATGGGAAAAACTAAACTCCATGAATTGTTTGTATATATGTGTAATTAGGTAATATATGAATATATATATATATATTCTTATTTGGATTAGATAAAAAACACTGGTGGCATAAGATCATAATAGATGATTCTTAGTGGATTAACATACCTTGTAAGGAGGGGAGTGTGCGTTTTTATGGAACATTAAAGAAAATACCTCATGTGATTAAAAAAACACCAATAGGACACTAGTGACACCACTTTCTAATGTGATGTGCTAGAATGTTTTTTTTATGGTTATGTTGAGAATTTTATATTTTCTAGAAGATGATCATAAGTGTCATAATAGTGTGGTATCAATGATTACCCCATAAAATAAAAAAACGTACTATTTATAACACTAAATACATATTATTTAAAAATTATAGGATTTCCGAAAAATATATTGTCACTATATTCTTACGTGTAATCATTTCAAAAATAAAAATAAACCAATATTAATATATTTGTCCATGAGTAGAAAAACATTATCCCTCGTTTTGATGCAATAATAAAGGTATATTCAACTTATAATTTCTTAGTAAAATGAACCCTTAAATATCCAAATTCATAAAAAAAATTTATAGGTCCATTGTAAACCCATTTAAATAAAAATTAATCACATGAAATAATTTATAGTCCAACTTTCATACTTTTTCAATAATTTTGAAGAATGATATATTCACGTAAATTGTATTTATACATTTGACACATTATATGTGTATCATTTTATCCTCAATAATGAAGCCACCATTATTAAAATTTTATTTAAATATTATTGAATAGACAATGATTGGGGGTGTATCAGTGTTTCCATCCTTTACAAGATTTTCTATTTCCTTTATTTTCCCCCACATCTATACTAACAAATGTCCCTCTTAATAATTATTTATCAAGTAATTTAAAAAAATTAGTCAATCAATAATGTATTATGGAATAAATAAATTAATAATTAAAGATATGGATTAATAAGTTTAGTCATTTAATTCTGAATCCTTGGCCGGTTTTGGATAACTTCCATGACATGGAAAAATCACTATTTTGGGAGAGTGATTATAGTTGAATGATGGAAGTGTTCATCCTTCATTATTGAATGATTTCCTAATATATATTAAAATGCTTTATGATAGATAGTTTAAATTTTCTTCATTGAGTCTAATAGTAGAAAATTCCTTGATGATGCTCTCTAGAAACCTGCTTCTATGGAGGATTTTTTGATACTAGCAAAACAATTTCCTCATGAAGTTTACCTTGAACAACTAATCTAGTAATCAACTGAAAATATGAGAAAAATCGTTACATTAATGATGGGATAGTTCTTTACCTCCATTACAAAATTATTAATAATTGAAGTTCTAGCTTAATCTCACAATTTCACAAAATTAATGTCAGGTATTAACAACATTGTGATCTATATATCCACTAAATTTACAATATATGATTATGATGAATCATAATACTTCTCCCCCATATTCATTTAATATATATGTTAGATATTACATATTGTGTTTAACCGTTCATACAAATAGAAATATCATTTGTAGCATTAATGTGTGTTCTTCTCAATGTCTTCCCCAAATATTATTCATTTCATACAATTTAATATTTAATGTATATTTAAAATTATTTCAATTTTGAATTATTTTAATTTTGAATTATTCAATTTCCAGGATAGATATCATCTATATATTTATCAACTTAAATCTCATTCAAACAAAGTAAAGTTATTCTTTATTAAATAATTAATAATTCTTTATATCATTATTAATGTGATATTAAATATTCACATCAATGTTTTCTAAAAAAATCTTTCTGTATAGTTATCTTTGAAATAATAATTGAATGTGTAGTTATAAATTATAGTGATCCCCTCTTAAACAATGAATCTCTTATCAACATCATCTCTCTAAATCCCATTTAGTTTTATGTTGAAAACTAATCATGAATCATAATGAATCACAATCTCATTTTGATATATTAATAATTAATGAAAAAAAATCATCATCATCTAAATAAAATTTTAATGCTTAGGAAAAATATATCTCTATGAACTACCATTATTTATTATGTTTCAATCATCATAGAGTACTTAAAATTTTTTATTCTATGATTTCACTTGAAACATTTTAGATTATTATAATAAAATTGAATATACAATACTTAATTTATAGGGTTAGTTGTTCCCAATAAAGTTTTGTATAACCTATTTATTCTATTTCACTATTTGTATAGGGTAAAAACCTTCTCTATATTTTCATATAATTCATTATACCATACAATGTTTGTGTTTTATATAATTCTATTAACCATTTCATTTTCCTATCATCCTAGTAAGGTACTATTTTAAACCTTACAACGCTAATCTATACCATATAAAGTAGGGTTGTACCCTTTAATTTTATGTTACCTAGGTACCTTTTGATGCTAATTTGTACCATTTGAAGTCTGCCATAGGGTCATTCCTTTTAAATATTTTTGAACTCCATCTTGATATATAATATAAAATTTCTATGATTTATATCCTAATGGTTTTTAGTAAACCCTATGTTGTGTAGAATTTTTTTTCACATCATTTTTAGATCCATTAAAATTTGAAAAAAACATTTTTATAGATCAATGTCAGTGATTTTCAATCATTTCATAACAAATAAAATGATATAAACAATTATTAAAATATTTTCTTATCCCTTTTATAAAATAAAGAAATATAATATAACATGGATAATCTTTCTCAAAATTACATCTTATAATATTCATTCTAAATTTTAATCCTCCTGTCTCCAAATAGTTGCAATGATCTATGATCCAGTATAATAGTTGTGAATAATGTAATCTTAATTTTCACTAGTCTATAACATCCCAACCAGATCGCAAAATATCATCACAATAAATTTTAATCACATTACTTATTTTTAAAAATACTGACTAATCTATCATTATCATATTCCAAAAGATACATGATTTATCAATACATGTTCCAGGGAATAAAATCACACAATATTCCTGTTAAATTTCCATTTAAAATGGAATAACCTAATAATTATATACACACTTCTACAACACATATTGACAATATTCCTTATTAATAAATTACAATCTGGGTAAAAAACATCTTTCTTACCCCTTATATATAATTTTACCACATACAAAACAATATTTATAGAAATATGTGCACTCACTTCAATTATACACCTTATTCAAAATAAATGAAATTTGATTTTGTGGCCTTAAATCCAAAAATGAATTATTTTGAATTCACATTATTCTCTCTATTCAAATATGTATTATAGCCTATAACTATTGATGAATAATATATGGAACCACACAAAACATAGAATACATAATATAGTTGGTCTAATATTTTTATTTTTTGGATTACCCAGAGGAGAAAATATGAGATCCTTCCCCAAGACATCTAAGATATCTATAAAATTCAATTAGTGTTATTAACTTTTAAAATTTTTATTTTGGGGGATGCTCAAATGGATTTATTATGAGTTAAATATCCTACACTCATCTCAAAAACAACATAGAAAATTTCATTTGAAAATTAAGAAAATATACATCTTTCTATTAAAATTACATCAACTAACACACCTTCATTAAAACAATATTCATATACTTGAAAAGAGTAATTTTTTTTAATTATTCCTCATTCAAAAATATTTATTTCTCTATCTGTATTTTGAAATTCATTTAAAATAGAAATTTTGGTGGTTTCTCTTCAAGAATTATTATTTTTCTATTTTCCCCCTATGATTTTTTCAACTTGAATCTTCATTATGGATGCAGGAACATTTTATGATGTCCATTTATTCCATAATGTATGAAATATAAAATAGATCATTTAGATCTAACATTATTTTATATCATTAAATTCTGTATAAATGTTTATATATAGAGAAAAAAATAATGGGGGATATTTATTACTCGTTAATCATAATAGAAAGGTTTAGAACTATCTTTCATCCATGATATAAAAATATTTTTAATATTTTACATTTGGAAATATATTTTTAATATCGTATTTAAATTTGAAAACTCAAAATATCCAACAGATGCATGTTTTTTATATTCTTTTTTACCATTTTTTATGTGTGAAATAAGATTATTAACTTTTTCTATAAAATAATCTTCATGAAATTATGTTCTTTATTTTTTAATCTTTTCCATTGGTACAACATCATACATTTGAAAAACAGTTGCACAATTGGTTATATTTTTTCTAAATCCAATATACTTTCCATAAAATTCTTTATAAAAATTTGGTTAATAATATTGGGATAAAAAATTCTATTATTAAACATCTTCATCTAAAATAACTAATATTCATTCCACAAATTCTTGTTCTTCCACTATTTTTTCTATTTCTTTTTTATCTATAAAAATATTTAAACACTACATGATATACATAAATTTCATTGATATTTCATAAGGTTTCTCCTTATTCATTTTATTATCCTTTAAAAAAATGATACACGACTTCATAATGTATGTCAACAAAAAAACCAATCCTTTTCCCCTTTCCCAAATTAATTTACATTTTGATTTATTATTTCATCATTAAAATTTTATTTTCATATCCTATTAAAACTTTTCCATGGTGGGTCCTAATTTTACACTATAAAATCATCTCTTACCTACTATGAAATATGTTATATATTTATATTTTTAATTTAAGACAATAATTTTATCATATTTCTTCTTTTTCATAGATCATTTCAGAAATATAATTTCTACAAAGGTAAATTTCTTACCACTTATAATATACATAGATATATGTTGTACTATTTCAAACTGTTTTTATTTAAATAATTAATTTTTGGTGCATAATATAAATCCCCTAATTTTTTATTACCATTTTATAAAAAAAATCATAGTATTTAACAAGGACCATAATTCATTTCTTAGTAATAACATGTTTCCTTTTCGATGAATTTCTATTTCTATAATTATGTTTTCTTTTTTATTTTTTCTATAATATCCATTAGTTGTGAATTTTTTTAAAGTATAGATATTATTTTAATATAATATTTTCATATACTTGTATCTCTATTATCAACATGAGTGGCAAAGAAGCATCCTTTTTTCATCATTACACAAAATACGGCTTAAAATATTTATATATACCCCATGTTATTTTCTTATTAGAATACCTCCATTTTGTTATCCTCATTGGGGGATTAACTTCTTGGATATTCATTTACAGACATTTGAATACATGGTGCTTTTTTTGGATTTTTAGGTACCCCAATTTTTATATTTTTATGTTTAAACCAATAAAAAGATATAAAACAAATTTTTTTAAAAAACTAGATTATGAACAATAGGTTGCCTTATATTGTGAAAATGAAGTGGATGCTTCTCTAGATAATCTGAAATTATTGTTTCTATAAATATTAGTCTTTTAGATGATAATTAACTCAGTATAGTTCTTTAGGTAGGTAACATTTCATTTAGAAGTTGGAAAGTATCAATTTGACTTAATTTTGTATTTTTCAATTTTACCTCATCCTCAAGACACATTAAAATGTGTGAGTTATTTCAGTTCTAAAAAATGAATATTATTTATTACCACATATTATTCAAAAGTAACATTTTTTATTCATGAATATTTCATGATTCGAAAAATGAGTTCTCATGATGTTTTATATTCTTTAGACTAGATGAGAGTACATTGAATTTATATATGATTTATAGTGTGTTATCATTAAATATATCATTTATAACAAAATAAACTATATTAAAACTTCTTCACAGTCAATTACTTTCATCTTTTACTCAATCCTGAAAATAATTTCCTTGTAATGTAATATTTATTACTACATTTCTTCCAATAACTATCGAGAGAATAACCCTTTTAGAATTTCATTACAAGGGTCTCCATAATTTCTTTTTTTCTTTTTATGTTTTCATTTTTCATTAATATTATATTTTAAAAAATTATTTAACTGACTACACAATAGGAACGTTCAACATGTTCCATTAAAATTTATATTTGAATTCTTCAAATATTTTCAAAGAATCATCCATTCTGTACTCTCGGCAACATGAGCTAGTCTCATGATGAAGAACACTTCAATTAGATATGGTAGAGAAGATCAAACTATTCTGATCATATTTATGTAGTGGTTAATCCTTAATACCCATTAAAAAAATTATATTATTATTTAACTCTAATTTACTTTATTCTATAGTGTTTTGGAAGATACCTCAATAAAATTATAAAAACTAAGATATTCATTTTTATCTATCGTAATCACCTCATTCATTTCATGAAATATGAACATCATATATTCTATTAAAAAAGGGTTATAAATAAATCAAATACTAGGTATATAAAGATATTATCTATACAAATTTTATTTCCTTGTAGTCATGTAGGGACTTTATTGTGGGTGATTTTTAGTTTTCCACAAAACATATCAAATATAACACTCTATTATTTATTCCATCTATTATTCAAAACTGTATACTAGTTTAGAGATCTCTATGTAATGATCTGAAATCAACCATCACCAAACAATTTTGAGATATATTAAATAAAATAATAATAACACATTATAATTTAAATTGTTTTAACATAAAATCGTACTATATTTTATTTTTAGGTCAGCTTCCAAGACTTTTACTAATCACTGTGATATTAGGGTAATTAAAATTGAATTTTGGAAGAGTTAATCCTAAAATCCAAAATATATTAAATATAAAATGTGATCTATGAAATATAAGAAATATTTCATTTCTTTGAGTCCAGTGAAAACTACTACTTCAATGTAAATCATTTTACTCTTGTAGGGTTAGTGGCATTTCTCATATAAGAAGTACTAGATTATTAAACAATCTTCCCTTAACCAGTATATGGTTCATGAAAATAAATAATATTATCAATAAGTCTCTATAATGGTCTTCCTCTTCCTAAAACTTGATTTTTATTTTATTAACAATTACCATGGATCTTCAATCCCTAAGAGTCTCAATGCCCTGGGTAGTCAACAATAGCGGTGTGAGTTCTTTATGCTCTCAATTAGCATGATATTATTTTCATCAAATTTAAAAATTATTTCGCATCGTACTTTGATTCATGTGTTATCATTAAATATGTAGGTTTTAAAATTTATGTGAATAAAAATATTACTAATATATGTTATATTAGGTTCCCTCTACGATTCCTCCAAATCATCATATCAAATTAATAAAAATCTGTAGAATCATGAACATTATATCCATTTTAAGCACACAAATTTCATATTCGTAAGTATTGGGATATGTATTAATTTAAATATCATTAAAACAGATCCAGGATCTTCGTTAACATCTACATAATAATCAGGTGCTAATTCTCCATTCTATATCTAAAATAACGCATCTTGGTTTTCCCATAAACGAAAACCCTTTACTTATATTTGAAATAATATTTTATACATGGTGTTACAATGTGTTACTCCCCTCCACCATTATTAAACTCTACAATACATATTCTATAATAATCACCTTATGATTGATGCTTCTTAAAAAACACAATCCATAATGAAACATTTTTTATTAGGAAAAAAATCCTTGAAGAATTTCACTTTTCATAATTTAAATAAATTTTTAATTCTATAAAATATATATTTGTGGAAATTATATTTATTTGGGAAATTTCAATCTTCATACAGTTGTTTTGATTTTTTTCCATAATAAATTCCATTGAAAATATTTATCTTATTATCATATAGTATAATTTACTCTATATAATACATAGGTTTTCATATACCCCATGATGTTACTTGTACCATGAAAAGTATGGCGTAATGGTATTAATATGGTATAATGATTAATACATTAAATCATATGTTTCATTTTACCTTATGAATATCATGTACACTATGATTTCATATACCATATAATGTAAGATTATAACCCTATGAAGGGGTTGTTTTAAAAATTATAAATATAATATATACCGTATCATTTTAGGGTGTGACCTACATATATACCTCACAGAGGTACCATATTAATATGGTAGGTACATTATAAATACCATTACATTTTTAATTCCACTTCCAAATCATCTATATTTAACACAAAATATTACATATGAAGTCATTGTGATAGTACCTATGAAGTATATAGTGTACCCTAAAATGAGTTTATGGTTTATACCTATTCCATTTCATACATCTTCATATAATTTCCACAAGCCTCCAATTATTAACATCAATATTGAAGCTCACATAAAGGCCTCTAAATAAATTTATATCATTTCAAGTGAATCAAAAAATTATTGAATCCCCACCCCCATTATATTAGTTATGGATTCCAAAATAATTTGTATAGTGTTTCAGAAACCATTAGCTTTTAATAAATTTTCTCTAAAAATTACCTATTTAATCATATACATGACATGTTGAAAACTAATCCAATACTCTATGTTTGACATTTATTTATATATTTCGGTACATCCTAACACACATTATGTAGTACATTCTTATCTTATTTCATTTTTACAGATGAACACATTATGTTATTGTATTTTTTATAATTCTCCTTCCATGGATTCTCATGTGTCTGTCACATGAGTAATTATGACAACAAAATAACATTTTCATTGGTATTGATCTAATAACAAATGAGATCTAATCTGATTTAATCATCTATGATAAATCTTACATATTATTTGTAATAATCAAAATAGCCTTACCTAATTTTAAAAAAAATTGAGATATCCAAATGTGACTTCTATTCACTCTTTCATTACATAAAACCCATTCTTACGATAGACCATGTGAATCCATGTATGTACTATCACATATTGATTTTTAATAAAAATTAATCATACACAACTACTTCTATATCATCTAGGAATCTATTAGAGTGAGTTAGAATATTATTCTATAGAAACAATAACATAGGGAACACAACATTTTTAAGGAATGTGATATAAAATTATATTAAAAAAGGTAATTTTAATTTGATGAATGTTTTTTAATTTTTTTCAACATTTTAAAATTAATTAGAGACATTTTTTAGAATTTTTTTGAAATAGATGATTTTTTGGAGAATGGTGAATAATAATGATTTCAAAAAAGTATATCATTTATGATATTATAAATAAATAATAATTACAATAATGTTTATAAAAAATTTTATCTAGAAAAAATATATATTGAGGACATAATATAATTCATTTATTATTATCTGGAATATAGAAATTAAAATTTAACATTTTTAAAACAATGTATGATTTTTTTTCAAAAAAACTTCTTTTTGTTCTTCTATCATAATGAAGTATTCATAAAGTCTTATATTATTTTTTATATTAACATAAAATAAGTAATGTTATATTAAATGTAATCTAATTAATTCATAGATAATCAACAACATAGATGATTGTGCTGTAAAATAATTATTCTAATTAAATAAATAATATTGGAAAACTATTTTTCATTAATTTTTATAAAATTATATTAAAATTAATTTCTAATTATAATTGTAATTTAAACATAATAACTGGTTATATTTTTTAATAATCATAATTTATATTTTTTAATATTTTCAAAATAATTATTAGTCATAATGAATTAAAATAATCATAAATAATATGTTCCCTTTGTTAAATGTAAAATTAGCTAAAATGGTCAAAATAAAATGATAAGACATAAATATATCAAAAAATATTATTATAACCCAAAAAATTTACGATTATTTATATGTAATTATATATAATTTTATTGAAATTAGTTGTTACACACCATATAATGTTTTACTGAAAACGGACATGCTATTAAAATATTATTATATAATATGATTTTTTTACAAAGTAATTGGAATGGAGGTATTAATAGGACATCAAAAATTATGAAATTTCATTGTTGAGAAATGTGTATTAAATGATCTCTTTAGTAACCACTTAATTAGAAATGAAAATAATTACCATTGGAAAATAATTAATATATTTTTCAAAAAAATTGTTTTTCTCTATGATTTTTTCTACTACGTTAAAAAAATAAGTTATTTTAATGTGATTTATATCAAATAAATTATTTTAAAATTTTACAATCTATATTATGTGTTTTCTAGACATAAAATATGAATGAATCAGATATTATATATAAAATACCTATTATAAATAAATGTTTTAATTTTTTTATACTTATTATAAAATAATTATTTTAATATTTTAGAAACATTATTTGGAAAAATTAATATAATTTCGTTAATTATAATGTCAGAATAATCTGGGATTGAATTTTTTATAATTTTTTGAAATGTAAATTTATCATTAAATATGGAAATAAAATTTTATCCAAAAAAAATCTTTTTCATGAAAGTAATATTTTTGTAAATATAATTTTGATATTGTTATAAAATATTAATTAGTAAAATTACATATTCACTATTTCATTTAAAAAAAAATTTATATTTGATTTATATATAAAACAATTAATTTTTTTATTGTGTTATCATCAAAAAAACAAATTTTTCATAGAATATGCTTTTTTGATTTTTATTTAATATTTTCACTTATAGGAATGAAATTGGTAAATATAGAACCAGCTCAAGAATTATTTTTTCAATATTATCTAATTATGTAACCATAAATTATGGTAATAATTTAGTGTAAATGGAGTAAAAATTATTTACCACGGTTGATGTTAGAACTGGTTAACTAGGGGTAAACTAATATGATAAAGAGTAAAATAACATAGAAAATTTTTAAAAACACATTTTTTGAACATATTTTTAAAAGATAAACTATATTGTTTTTTAGTGAACAATTTTGGAAACAATTTTCATATGAAAATTGTTGGTACACTTTACTCTATTCAAAAATTCTATGTGGTTCCTCATAGCCAGTTATAAAATGCCGCACCGTCTCATCTCTTATTAATACTTCAAAAAAATTGTATCAGATAATTCCCAGTAAAATATATTCCTCAATTCCTTCAAAGTTTCATATATTCGTTAGTTTATTTTGGATTACCTCCTAAGAAGGTATTAGGTGTAAACCTACATTGGGTCTCCAAGGAAAAAGTATTGTCCATAAACATGCATTTTTATTCTATTAATTCCCAAAAATTATAAAAAAAACTCAAATATTATAATATAATGACAAAATTATCACTTCTATTTTTATATTTTATAATATAAACTTAAGATTCATTATTGATCTCTTATTTTATCTAATGTGAAATTAAAATATCAACATTATGTATGACAGACTACTTCCTCACAATCCAATCTTATTAGTTTTCCACCACCACTTATCCTGACATGATATAATGATGTATTTAATTTTTACATAAGTCATTTATGATATTTTTGTACATTTATTATTTTTATATCGCAACTAAACTCTTAAAATTGAACCTATTTTAAAATAATAATTTCCATCAGGTGTTTGGCAGACCACTACCTCACGCACCGATGTGATATATTCCTTCCTAGTTCCATTTTACCTGGATGATAATAATATTTTTTATAATTTATTTGTAAGATATTTTTAATATCATAATGCATTTATTATTTATATATCACATCTATAATCTTACATTCCATTCATTTAGAGATACAATAATTCCACCCATGTGCATGACAAACTACAGCATTTTGATGTAATGTGTTACATTATTCAATAAAAAATTATATAGATTTTTATATATTAAAGTTATTAAATATATTTGATAAATATGACATAAAAATGATTCTAGGGAGATTATACATAACCATAATGTTGTGTTTCATCCATCATGAAAATAGAATAAATGTTTATTCTTATATATAACTAATGATCTATATGAATAGTGTATTTTATTTTCAATATGTAACTTTGAGTGATTAATCAATTTACATATAAGTATATAATATTTTATAATAATATAATTTTAAAAATTAATTATATTTTTGAATTGGGATCAAATTACCAGGTACAAAAATACAATATCAAAACAGACTTAAAAAAACAAATGAGTTATTTCCTAAAACATGTTTTATCAAGGAATGTTTAATAAACGAGAAATAAATAGTTATAGATATATAATATATGGTATAATATATAAAATATGTAACCAAAATATTAAACACACAGTGATTTTTTATCAAATTGTATGAATAATTTTTGCATTATAAAAGAAAACTCAAGGTGTCCATAGTAGTTTAGTGTGATTAGAAATATGGAAGAAGAAAAATTGGTCCACAAGTGAGTTATGTCATCTTCCACAATTGTATTCACAAGTAGAACCCATATTTAACACATTATACATAATACATGTCTTTATAATCTTTGGAAATGAAATATAAGAAATGGTGAGATCTGATGCATGGAAATGTTAGAGAATGAAGACACATAAGAATAACATTAGAATAAGGGTATGCGAACATGGATATGACAAATAAAAAGGAAACCCTAAATATCAAGTATTATAAACCTAAATCATGGGTTTAATATTGATAGGTCATAAGATGTGAATCATAATGAAATAAAATAACTTGGGCCATAATAGCATAATTTTGGAATAAAACAGGAATTTTTGGAATACACATAAGCATAAAAAATCATTTTCATATACGTCAACTATCACTCCCATGGTTATCCTAGAAGAAAATGTACATTAGTATACTGAGTTCCCAACACATTTTAGTCCTATATTATTGTACTCAGTTAACTACTCATTCCAACCCAATATTCCTATAACATGTTTATTCCTCATTCCAGTCATATCTATCACATGAGAGTAATAAATAGATACGCCATTAATTGGAGGGGGGTATAGGTCCCACCAATCTCAAAGTGTAAAACACATTTATGTGTGCTTCCAGATTAAAAAAATTCATCATATTATAACACATTAAATGAAACTTTTATTAGAAAAAATTCAACATATAAAAACCTATATATAAGAGAAATGTTTCATACTCATTTAATCACTACATAACTCGTGAATAAAGGTGGTAACTATAAGTATATAACTCATCAAAGGAAAAAAAGTTTCATTAACATAATTCCTTTATAACATAAATCATTTTGTTAATAATATGAATATTTCCGTAGATAATATCTTCTCTAATGAATTACTAATAGAATAAGATGTCATCTTATATGGATTTTTTTAATTTGTTCTTTAAAATGTTTGTTGATGAAATTATCCTTTCAAATTTAAAAATGATTTCTAAAACATAAAACATTTTGAATAGCAATTTATTGAAAAATAAATTTAAAACACAAAAAATAATCACCAAATTAATGTTTTTTCGTGAAATGATAATACTTCATTCTTGTTATACAACTAAACATGACAAATACTACTAGATATTTTAAAAGACATACGATCATTTTCTTTGAAAATGACTTGAATATTCCTTAAAATTTTCTTTCATAAAATTAAAAAATAAGATAAAATCTATTTCTAAATTCATAATAGTATAAAATAAATCATAAAATCTCTTTTTACACCTTTTTTTGAGAAAAATCATTTTGACAGAAAACAGATTTCTGATCAAAGAGAGAAAAAATGGGGAATTTCCTTATAAAATTAATTTTTATCTTAATTAGCGAATAAATTAAAAATAGAACCATTAAATGAATATATCCACAATATATTGAGGATAAAAAATTTCCTATGAATTATTGAATATATAGACACAAAAAATTTGAAACCATAATACGTTAATAAAGACTTTTTTCCTTGAAAATGGATTTCAATTGTCCATTTAAAACAATTAAAAAAAATATTTTTTTAATAGAATAGATTTACGCCTATAGAGAGAAATAGTCATGTTTTACTATAATACAATATCATTACTAAAAAATTATATAAAATGGTTCTAATACTAGGATATATATTAAATAAACATAGAATAACAAAACCCAAGAGCATTATTTCAATATGGATCACAAGATTTCATCGATGGAAGCATTAATATAAAAAATCATGAAAAGAGATGATATTGTTTCAATAAGATATTGTAATTTGGTGACATGAGATCAGAATATCCATGTAAGAAAATGATTCTTGATATAACATGTAAAAGGTATTAAAATACACAACCAAATTAATTTATATGAATAAAAAACAAGGGTCTCATTGAATGAAAATTGAGACAAAACTATTTTACATATTTAGTATGTATGGAACATAAACCACATGGAATAAAGATATTAAATTAGATTTGTTAATAAAAAAAATTTTATTTATAATAATCATTTAATACATCAATAGAATATTTGCACACCACACACAACTACAATATGGCGAATAATGTATGTATCTAACAGAAATAAAAAGTGACATGAAATCTCATTACCTAATGTCATGACTCTCGTCGTACTCATTGAAACCTGATTTATCATTTATATAAATTTTCTAAAAATAATTAGCAACACAATATTTTATATCCAATAACATATATTATTTTACCATGACATTCTATTACTTTCTTATTAAACTTTATATGTTATGTTTTCATTTCTGATAATATTAACTTTGATCATCGCATGTGTCTTAATTTATTATATCATCAGTCATTTTACCTATATCATGATTGAAGAATTTGAAAATCATATATACATATAATTTATAATCATTATAATGGTATTATAATACTATATGTAATATATAATTATGAAATGGAATAAACCATTCATGGAGAAGTTAAGATGTATAGACGAATGAAATTTGTTTCTCCTTTTATTTTCTTATTGAAAGAGATAAAGAACAATAACTATATGTATATATGTATATAATATCATTACAGTATCATTATAATGTTCTATATTTAATATAAGTTCACCAAAATCAACCTTAATATATTTCATGTATTGTCTGAATGAATGACATTTTTTTGACGGGGCGATAGTCCACATATTATCAGAAAAAAAATTCATATTTACACCAAATGTAATGTAAAATTATATGTGTTTTAAAATAAATAAATAATATTAATGACATAAAAAATATAATATGAAACATATAAGAACATAATTTCTATCATAATATCCACATTGAGAGGATGTAATGTGAATATTGAAAAATCATCATTTAGTGAGGTGGTACTTCACTATACATTTTAACTATATGTTAGTTAACAATTATATGGAGATGTGTGTATGTGTAGGATGAAACCATATAATAAAAAAGTCCTAGTATATTTGAGATCCTGATTATTTATATAATAATTTAATAAATACAATATAGCCCTGGAGAAAGAATATAAAAATATGACCTTGAGAGAATACCTGACCTCTTAATTGGGAAACTCCTTTTGGAATGTGCCATAAAATTCTTTCAGTTTCATTATTCCCAAAATATTCTTCAATGAGTAATGGATGGATTTTGTGATGTTTATTTTTTAGATATTTTCCACTTTTTTGAGAGGTGTGATGAAGAGGAAGATATATTGTCCTCTATAGGGATTGGAAAGGACACACTTGTTATTTTAGAAAACAAGTTATGTGTAACTATGTGTTTTCATAAAAATGTAATAAAAAACCAAAAAAGAAAATAATTTATGGTTAATGGATAAATAATATCCCTAAAATGGGTGTTGGGAAGGTTTCTAATTCATTTTGTGTCTTAATTTTATGGTTAATTCTTTAACAAAAAATAATTTTACCTTAATTGTTGTATATAATTTTAATTACATTCACAATCATTTTTTTGTAAAAAACCATGTTCTCTATATTAGAAATTATAAATTATGGTGATTAAAAATATTGAGTAAATTTTAAAAATTTAAGTCACATAATTGGAATAAATTAATTTTAAATTAATCATAATGTCAAGTCAACAATGTGGGTTTTCTAAGTAAAAATAATCATAATTTTTCAGGGTTTTTATATTCAATCTCAATTAGAAATTATTTCCAATTAAATACATTGATTTAATTTATAAAAATATAATATATGTAATCTTGTAAAAAAATTTATTGTATAATGTATAATTATAAATAAATTAGTTGGAAAAGTTGTTTTGAATTAAAATCTTGAACCATTCAGTATTCATCTAGAAATGAAGTTTATCAAAAAAACCCAAACATTCACTATAATATAAGTTCAACATTATAAATTAAAAATTAATGATTACATTATATTATTATATTAATAAATGTTTCTAAAATTATTTTTAATATTTTTTAGAGAAGAACATTATAATTAGTTCATTCTTGAAAATGATATTTATATACATAAATGAACATTTCAAAAAATCATAAAATTCTATATCCATATGTTTTTTTTATATAAAAAATTTATAATTTAATTAAAAATTTTCAATACTATTTATATAACTATATTAAATTTCTAGTTTATAATTATATTATTTAAATAATTATAATAATAAAATGTAGTTTAGTAGAAACATTATTGTTGTGTGTAATGTATGTTAAATAGTACTTCCATGTAACATATGAAAATTAAATGTTTCATGTAATGTACACCGATTTTGTGTCATGTAAAAGAATGTATATATTAGTTTATTGAATGAAATAAAATAAAATAGAATAATATTTCGGAAAAAAAGTGCATTGAAACATATGGCGTTTCATTCTACCCTCATAAAAACGAAATTCTCCCTCGAAATTCATCCCTTAGTAGGACACTTCTGATTCATCATATCCTTAAGATTACACATATATTCCTATAACTAGATATTTCACCATAATACTTTTACCAAGTGTGTGGTCTACTTTCTTAGAACAAACTGTGATCAATCCAAAATATCTACAGGTTGCTGTTTGTACAAAAGTTCATACTCTAGAAGTATGACTTGGAAGGTAGGTACATATGAAGGGTCTGGTCTGTAGTTCCTCAAGAGGTATACATGGATACATCATTAACTAGATAAAAATCTGTATGACGTTCCCCTAAGTATACTACTTTCCTGATATGATCAAGAACCTAAAAGAGACCGATATACATTCTGATTAGTTTCGCTTTCTTCCCAAATCACATTATATTCTACGAGGGTGATATTCATTGAAATAGAACTTTAACAACATCAAATTGTAGACTTAAACATGGTTATCAGTGTAACTTTTTTGTTGGCTTTGAGATACCTCGATATGTTGTTAAATGTATCTATCCTTCTTGACCATTTTTCAGAAACCACATGTTTCAATAGAATTATTTTTCCAAAATTATTCGAAAACATTAGTGCTCTACATTTCATCCAATAAAGGGATTTATAAGGTACCATTTGAATACTTGATTCAAAGCTACTGTTGTTGGAAAACATAACTAAACGGAGGTGTTGATCCCAATAACATTTAAAATCTAGAGAACAAGGTCTCAACATATCCTATATGGTTTGAATTTTTCTTTCAGAATTACCATCTTTCTAATGAGTTTATGTTGTAATGGAAATCAATTTTGTATCATGTGCATGTAGCATAATTCACCAGAACACTGAGTTAAACCTCATATCCCAATATAATATAATAGAAGGTGGTACATAATGCAACCTTACCACTTCAATAATTTATATATCATGGAATAATGATCTATTTTGATGTATTATATAATAGCGACAATGCTTGATGACTTTATATGGAGATTGACAACCACCAATATATAATATATCCATCTAGAGGTTTTGGGTATTCAAATGAAAAAATCAAGTGTTATTTTCTCCAATTTCAATTATGTTATGTGCAATGGATGAAATATCCCCTTTTTCTTTTTTTTTCTTTTGACCTTAACCTGTTGGAATACAATGTACCAAGATAAAAACGATAAGATATCTCTCTTCATGAAATCCCAATAAATGTGTTATTTTACATTCCAATACATCATAATTCTTATAGGATGAATGGATAAAGAATAACATTGAGCTTCCTCTATCATCTCTTTCTTCAAATATGGTATGGAAGGAACACATACAAAGTTTTTGAAACTAACCTTTCAAACCTTATCTAGGTTAAATTCCATTACATTTTTTTTTATTCCTTTTAAACACTTAATCTTCATTCCATGACACTATAATCATCACATGGATATAGGTTCGAACATTCATTTGAGAAATTTATTTTTTCCATAACTTATTGACTTCTAGATCTATCTTTTTGTAGTCATGAAATATTGGATCTTTTATTGTCCTCATTATTGATAATCAAGAATGACCCTTATGACTCAAAGAATCAACCACCTAGTTTTCTTTCTAAGGGTGGTAATGTGTTGAGAAATAATAATCCATTATTAACTCAAACCATCTTTTTTAGCACTTGTTCAACAAATTCTGAATGAATATATATTTCAGAGTTTTATGATCATTATATATATATCAAAATTTTTTCTATAATGATTATTCCTCCATTCTTTAATTAAAAAATTACATTTGGTAACTCCATATCATGATTAGGGTAATATTTGTCATGGATCATAACTTCTGTGATGGATAATTAATAACCATGTTATTCGGCATCAGAATACATCCCAATACCTTCTTGGGTGTATCACTATAGATTTAAACACATATACGCTAAATTGTAATGTAGATATATGTGACATCCCGAAATGGGAGCCACTAAATGGTAGCCCCATCTGGTTTTCCACATTCCCTCAAGCGCCCCTCCCTGTACACCAGAGGGTTCCGATTAGAAGGGAGGGTCTGGTAAGTCAATCTTGTGGGGATAATACACACTAGTATCAGAATAAAATAGAAATAGAATAAAATGATAAGTAATTAGGAATTTAAGCGTATAAATAACTAGAACAATACCATGACATATGATAGTAAAAACTAGAAAATACAATACTCAACTGAAATATAAAACATTATATGACAATAAAAGTGCCAAGTGTCTTCGATAAATCTCAAAATAAAGACACAAACAACAAATGGGTCCCCAATTGCATCGGGTTCCCTCTCCCATGCTCCAATCCCAAATACAATCCTATTCCAAAACCATGACCATGTCTTATCATGTAACAACAATGTTTTGTCCAGTGCTGATCAAGCTACTGGAATATCGTGTGATAACAACATAGTAAGACCCCACCAACAATTTCTAAAATGATTATAGTCGAAAGATAGTGCATGTATATTTATGAAATCATAAATACAATGACTAAGTTAAATTGGTATCACATTATCATTTAATATTTTATCATCAAATAATGCAAATTAAAATCTTGTTTCTCATTTGAATAAACATTCATTATTATCATTCATCTACTGTGGGACGACATGCCTAGCACTCCAAATCTCAATTTAAACATCATTAATTATTATAATTAATTATGTGTAGGTACACATACTTATCACTCCAAATCTCATTATGTTATGTTTGGAAATCCTAGAACTTCTTTTCTCAATCTCTGTAAACCATTGTTCCAAACACACCATAATATCATGCTTGGATAACTATTGGGGAGGAACACCATTATCAAGTCCCAACTTCTAAATGCTCTAGGGAAACATCCATAGAACAAGAATATATCAGCCATTTATTCATTCATGAGGTCATAAGAACATTTCAAACAATTAATTTTCTAATACAAGGATTACGTAATCATATGAAAGGCCATTAGTAAATTGAACAGTTAACTAAGAATATAAGCCGTTTATTAATACATCATTTATTTATTCAATGAACACAATTATATTTCCATAATTAATTCTTCACAATTAATTATAAAAATAAAAACCCAGAGATTCATAACTAATTCTCACAATTAATTATCTTAGAACACGACATGACTCATAAATAATTCTCATAATTAATTATCTTACAGAGCCAAAAATTGCAACATAATTAATTATCCCTAATTAATTATCTTATCTGAATAAAATAAATATCTCAATTAAAGTATCTCAAAATACTATATATCAACCAATATTAAATCTCCAAAAAATAATTTGGTTATGATCCCCACACCCCCTTCGTTTATATCGTGATTCAATTTCCTATTAATATACAAGGTAAACTCATTTCTATAAAACATTCCTAATAAATCAAATTTAGTAAAATCAATCATTAAGGGAAATATAGGAAAAAATAATCTCAAATTCAAATATAATAGTTCATGACTATGGTAGTTTGATTTAGACCACCCAATATAGTTTCTTAACGGATGTTTTACCAATGAAAATACCTAAAACTTGAGATGCACAACATTATCAATCAGGCTCTGAATCAAAATCCTAGGAGGAGAGGGAATCATCAATCTGGGCTTTCAATCTCAATGAACGGTATTAGGGTCCCCTTGGAATATCTCTATCAGGATTTGAAAACAAATAGTGTTGGTCATTCCTGAGCCAATGTAAAAAATATAGAAGTCCAAGGGGTTTAGGTGATTTTAAAAAGGGTTTTCAAAAATAAAATCAAGCAAGATAGGCTTCCTGGGTAGAGGCACTAGCTTAGGAAAAACCATGAACCTACTATGCCCACCCATGGACCAGTTTTTCATGGATATCATAGTTTGGATAGAAGTTTTGGTCCCGCGGTTGTACAAACAATGCCCAAACTGTGCATACCTGCCTGTCCAATTTTACACCATTGGCAGGGTTTGAACGCATGGGTTTTCAAACAATGTGCAAACCATGCACAACCCATTAATTTTCAATTTTAGTTAAATGTTCTCCCAAACACACCCAATGTAACTACACCATGTTATGGGTATTTAAATTTTTCAAAAAGTACCTAAAAACAAGCTTGATATTACTCTAAAAAATTTCGAGATCATATTATCTCCACAGCATATAATAGCTCATCCTCGATAAGACTCCCAACATTCTATATGATTCTAGTCCAAAAATATAGGGCCATTGACACCACATGTATTATTTCCATTACCATGTTTCCTTTTAAACATTTCCATGTTTCCATAACGCATGAACTAATAGCACAAAATTTCCATGTAACAATTTCTCACTACGACCCAGGACATGTATCAGATGCTTCAAAATGAAAGCATTAGTCTTGAGGTCCTCCACATTTACATCAATCACTTGATATGGGTTGTGTGGATACCAATATAGTTGTGAAACATGGAAAAAAATCATGTAAATAATTGTATTTATATTGATGTGCTAATTGGTACTCCCCCAAACCGATTCTCTTCAGCACCTCAAATGGTCCCACAATCCTAGGTGCTAACATTCCCAACCTATATATCCTTTGGTGTCCCAATCTCGGTGATATCTTATTTAATACGTGATTACACAATGTAACATATAGGGTTTTTCTCCGTCTATCAGCATATGAATTTATCCTACTCTGAGATATAGTCATATGCTTTCAAATCAACTTCACCTACTCCAATGTCTCTTGAACCAGACTCGGTCCTAACTGCTCTAACTCATCTGCTACATACAGACATAATAGTGATCTACAAGGTCTGCAATAAAGTTACTTGTATGGTTTCATCAATATAGTTCACCCTTAAATGTTATTATTGGGAAACTACACTAAATCCAACTTTTCCCATGAACCACCAGTATCATTCACACATGATTGAAGCATATCCTCTAACACTTGTATAGAATGCTTTAATAGACCATCTGTCAGTTGGTGGAAGTTCTTATGTAATAGAACCAATATACAAATCTCAATTTGTAAACCCTGCTAGATGTAGTATGTAATGCAAAAATAGTGATATTAATCTATATTCTATGGAACCCTATGCAAGTAAACTATCTCTCTCACTTACAGTAAACCCAATTCCATTATTATAAGGGTTTAATTTATTGTAAAGAAGTGTGAATACTTCGTTTGTTGGTCCATGATGACCACAATAGCCTCATTCATCTTATGAGTCATTTGATTTCCTACCACAAAATCCATAGTCACTTTAACCCACATCTATTCGATAATAGGTAACAGCTGAAATATGCCCCCCGGTTGTTAATGCTCTGCTTTCTCCTGCTGATAGGTGAAACATCATGTTACGAACCCTACTATCTTGTTTTTCATGCCTGGACACCAAACCTATTGTCGAATGTAATGGTACATTTTTTTTTCACTCCATGATGTACAAACCACATTGAAGAATGTAATTCTTCCTTGAGTTCCTCGCACATAACTATAGGGACAACAACCAGATTATTTTTCAATTTGATGACATCAACCTTATCTATTTTTCAGTCTAATGGTGTCTCCCACCCATCCATGATTTCCCTCAAGGATAAACATTCCAGATCCACTTTCATAATGTCTCTAATCCATCTCAATAGTGTAGACACCACTTCTATTGAAACCATAGTCATCATCTCCTAACACACATGAACTAAAAAATACATTTATACCATCAGATTCATCGTCTTCAACTCCACACTCAACTCATGTACCAACTAAGTCTGTGTTTTCCTACTCAAGGCATCAGCAACACTATTCCCCCTTCTGGATGTATATGACAGTTCAAAATAAATGGACATAATATTTTATACCCATATTCATTGATAGTGGTTCAAGTCATGCTATGAAATGAAATACTTCATGATTTTGTGATCAATAAAATGTTTTTGCATTTCACCCAAAAGATAGTGTCACCAACACATAAGAGAACAAAACACTGCTGCCAACATGTGATCATCTATTGGGTAATTCCATTCTGGGAGATGGATCATCCTACACAAATATGAAATTACTCTACCTTCATGTAGGAACACAGCTCTGATCTAGACCCTAAAAGCATCACATTACACCATGTACTCATCACTCGACTCAGGTAAAATCAAAATTGCACCTTATGTCAAGCGCTTATTCAAATACTAGAAAGCCACATCACTTGCTACGTTCCAAAGAAAAACTGTCCCTTTATTTTTCAAACTATTATGTGGGAATCCCTTTTAGGAAAAGTCATTGATAAAGCCTATGTAATATCCCTTTAAACCAAAAAACATTCGAATATAAAAACATTCTTTGGATGCTCTCAAAAAATCACTACCTGCACTTTTTCTGGGTCCACTAACACCCCTTCATTTGAGATGATGTGTCCCAAAAGTATAACCTATCAATTCAAAAACAAAATTTAGATAGATTGTCATATTTCTAATTCTACCTATGTGTAACCCAAACAATGTCAAGATTTTGAGCAAGATCGTCATGATTTTTAGAGTACACTAAGATATCGCCCACAAACACCACCACAAACTGATATTTGTACGGATGAAATATCTTGTTCATCAAGGCCATAATGATTGTAGGAGAATTAGTAAATTCAAAAGGCATAATATAATACTTATAAAGTCCATACATTCCCAAAAAAATTAGTTCTTGGTATATTAGAGGTTTGAACTATCGCCTAATGATACCACAATCACATATCGATATTTGGGAACACATTATCCCCCTTCATATAGTCAAAATAATCATTTATATGAGAAAGATGATATTGGTTCTTCATTTTCATTTTACTCACCTTCTCGTAATTGACACAAAATTGTAGACACTCGTTGACATTATTTGAAATAAAAGGTGATCCCCATGGCGATGTACATGAATAGATAATCCTTTTATCATCAAAATCATCCAACTACGTTTTGAGCTCTTGAAACTTTGTCGGTGCTTTTCTATAATGGGGAATAGAAACTGAGTCACCCCGAACATGATCTCAATAGTGAATTTCACATCTCTATTAGGTGGGAAACCTGATAAGTCTTAAGGAAAGATATCCAAAAATTGTTCTACTACTGGTGGATGTAAATCTTGCTTACCACACCCATCATCCATCAAAATACTCGCAAAATGGGATGTGAGCTCTCGTTGGTGGTGAGTAATTTGCCCAGCTCTACCTATATGGATATCATATTATCCATGAAGTACATACTGGTCACCCTTAAAAGATACAAAGGTCACATTCCTCAGGTAACAATCAATGTGGGTCGGTATGCCACTAAGCAGTCCACAACCATAATCATGTTGAAGACCATTATATCAAAAAAATAGATATTCAAATGGAATTGATACTATCTGGTCTCTAGAGAACATCTATTGAATAAAAAGATATCCCTACTCTATGTTCCCATTAGTGTATCGATATTCATCATTCTACGCATAGAATCTACATGCAAGCTCAATCCAGTAACCAGGTTTTCAAATATAACGGAATGAGAGGCACTAGTATCAAAGAAGACATTAACTAATGTATAATCAAATAGATTTGTACCTATAATTGTTGATGGACCATCCTCACTCTCCACAAGTGTGTGCATCACTACATTTAACTATCATGCCCCACATTCTTGTGGTGTCTTTTGACTCCCATATGTAGCCCCACTCTGCATTTATGGGCACTCAAACATCGAATCACCACATTCACTACCACTACAGCCTCATCCAGTAGAACTCTCACTGCCATAACAATATTATTTAAATGATCCCCTTCCCATACATATAATTTGATAGGCTGATCCCTTAGAATAAGAAATCTGCTACTTCCTACAAAATATCTTTATGTATCTGATCTTTCAAGAAAACTGGCACTTCACTGTTAGTCATGGAACATATGTATGATAATGTCCATGCCAACTGCACAGGTGGAAAATAACATGAGAAATATATGGTGTAACTAATCCTCTTGGATGTTCACATTGTATTCAACATTCCTAACTATGATTCTGATGACAACACTTCCTTCTCTTGGTTGGAACACTCACTAATCATCCAGCTACCAGTCCAGTACTAGAAACCACCTCTAGGTTCTCCTCTAAAATTAGTGCCAAATTAACCACTTCTAAAAAAATTTCTTCCTGAAGATATTCACATGGCACAAATGATCACACTTAAGTCCATCCTAAAATCGTTTTCCCAAAGAATCCTAATCTTTTTTCAAATGATATAAAATATTGCTCTAAATCTGTGAGACATTCAGCATAATCCATTATTGACATGCTTCCTTATATTAGATTAATAAACTCTAAATCAATCCCTCTCCATAGTGTTTCTGGATATAAGTGTTCAAATAACTTCTCCAAAAAATTCCTCCTTAACATATCGTCAGTCTAACCAGACTATACCAGAATGTCACACCAGCATATCTCAGAACCCATCAACATATAAGCATCCAACTTGACCCTCATCTCAGACGGATTCTCCAAATGGTCCAGTATAATCTCTATGTTTTAATTCCAAAATTCATATCCCTAAGGTCCACCCTATCCAGTAAAAGTAGAATGGTACTGCAACTAAAACTCCCTTGTCAATTCGAACATGCTTTTTTGAACCCTCCCTAGGTCTCTCCCCATGAATTTCATGAAACGTGAAATGTTCTCTTATAAATCTTACACTTATTCCTCATCTTGCACCAAATGCACATCAATCTCCCTATATGGATGTTCAATCTGGGCCATACCCCTCAGTATCTCTCTCAATAAGAATTATGGAGGAATACTTCTACTAATTCAAACAACCGTCATAGGTTCATTAACACAACCTTATAACATTTATGTAATATTATAAATTAACACAAAATGATTCAACATGTATTTACCCCTTTTTTCTCACAACATGGACAACACAGATGCCTTATCACCACCCTTAAACATCCCACTCCAAGATATTGGTTAACAAGGGTATATTCGTTCTCATTAATTACATTATCTATTAATTAATAACAGTATTTAAAATTAATTAATTGAACACTTAATTAATTAATCATTCCCATTTCATCAATTAATGTACACATTATACACTGATTTATTCTCCTTTTAATCGTTGTTTCAATCTCACAAAAAGGAAAAATGTTCATGTTCAACAACATATCCATAAATTATTTTCATGTGAGTTCCAATAATGATGCATGTTACAACTACCATGAGTACCTATAATGACACACGCAGACTCAACTATCATGCCTCATTAGGACAAGAATCATAATACAGAAGTTTTCATAACAAATATCACATCGCACCACCGGTTCATCACCCACGATGAAAAAATATCCAACTTTATCAACAAACAACTATCAAAAAAATCCCACCATAATTACACAAATTTTCCATGTACATGGTTTTGAATCTCCCATGCACAAACTCTATACAATGCCTTGACCCTTACAATACTCTTTTCAACCATTCCAATAATAGTAAGAAAAATATGAAAAAGGAAATCAAGAATTTCTTATACCACTTTGTGATGTCCTGACCCAGGACCCACTAAATAGTGCCCAAGCTGGTTGGCCACATGCACTCAAGCGCAACTCCTCGTATGGAAGAGAGTGACAACATGCAGTGAGGGACTAGTAAATTATTCTAAGGGAGTCTATACCCTCGTTTTTCATAATAAAACACCAGTGGGAGAAAATAATAGTTACCCATTACGGAAGCGTATAAATAAATAGATCTGTACCATGGAATATGATTATCAAAACTAGTAAAATACAATACTCAACTAAAAGGTAAATCATTTTATGAGAAATGAATGTTCCATGTGTCTACAATACAACTTAATGTAAACACACAACGATACCAAAATAGGTCTCAAATAGAATCAAGTTCCCTCTCCCATGCTTCAATCCCAAACAAGAACATTTCTTATGGCATTACCCTTATCATGTCCTGCAACAAAAATGTCTGCTTGGTTGCCGATCAGGTGACCTGAATAGGGAGTGTGTACAACTAAGTAGGACACTACCAACGATATGTAAAACGATCCAAGTCAAAAGATAGTGCATGGACATTGACAAATCAATAAATACACTTAATAATTTAAAAATTTATCACATTGTTATTCAATATTTAATCATCAAATTAGTCCAATTCAATTCATGTTTATCATTTTAATATTAATTAAATTTTGGGTAGGTCATCATGCCCAGAACCACAAATCACAGTTGAAATGTCATTCATTATAAACATTAATTGGGTGTAGGTCGTCATTCCTAGCACCCTAAATCTTTTTTATGTGTAGGTCTTCCGGTCTCGAACATCTTTTTTAAATCAATGTAGTTCATCATGTATAACACCCCTTAATCACAATCTTGGATAACTATTAGGTGGAAAAACCATGTCCACATCCCAACTTCTAATCTGTCTAGGATGACATTCCAAGCACTAACAAATATCAGCCATTTCATCATTCTATATTCCATAATAATTTTCCACATTATACATTTACTAATCAAATTATTAGGTAAAAACATAAATGGTAATTATTTTATTCAATAATGAACTAATAATATTACCCATTTATTAATTCATAAATTAATTAATCAATAAAAAAATTATATTTCCATAATTAAATATTCAGAATTAATTATTTAAATAAAAACCAAAAAAGTCATAATTAATTATCACAATTAATTATCATAGATTTCAACATGAAACATAATTAATTCTCACAATTAATTATATTATGTACCCAAAAATAGTTCCATATTCATTCCCACAATTATTTATCTTATAAAAATTAAATCACTATCCAAATTACAACATCTCAAATTATAATATCTCAACCCATATTAAATCACAAAAATAATAATCTGGGAAACCCCCATATTTTTTCCAAGATTCAATTACAAATTAATCACCATAGATAACTCAATTCAATTTATCATTCCAAATTATTTTAATTTAGGAATTCAATAATCAAGGAAAATATAAAAAACATAAAATCACATCCGCATATCATAAATCATGACCATGGGAGCTAGAATTAGACCACATACCTCAGTTTTGGGACATATGTTAGTGAAAAAGTCATCCCCAAAATCTGATCGGCCCAACATCATCAATCAAGCTCCAAATAAAAATCCGATCACGAGAGAGGGTCTTCAATAAAGGAATTCAATATCAATGAATGTTTTTCATATTGGTTTGGAATATCTCTGGGAGGATTTTAAAACACCTATAATTCATCATGCTCATACCAAGGTTGAAAATATAGAAGTCACAGGGGTTCTTGTGTTTTTACAAAGTATATTTATAATTAAAATCCCACAGACATAGTTTCCTGGGTAACGGAGCACAGTTTGGGAAAGCCATACGGACCCCACTTTCCATTTTGGCATGGATGGAATGGTTTGTTTACATGGTTTTTCAAATGGTGCGCCAATCATGCAGTCCTCTCTTTTAGTTTCACATGGATGGCACAGTTAGGTCACATGGTTTTTCCATCCATGCGCAACCCAATAAAATCCCACTATTCCATAGTTTTCCTTAAATATTATCCCAAACACACCCAAAACCACTTATCCATGTTAATGGTATTCAAAAGCTACCAAATTTACATGAAAACACTCCAGAGATAACTCAAAAAAGGTCAGGATATTACAATATAATTGCATTGAATAACCTTCTCTTCAGTTCCTTGAATTTTTCTGAGAATTAATTTTCCCATAGTAACCGGACATGAAACCAATTTAACATAGTCATATGAATACATATTCAAGAGAAATATTCCACAAACCATCTATAATACCCAACTAGTCCATGAATTCTATGGATCTCAGTCAATATGATTGTTCAAGTAAAACATTAAATATCCTATATATTTGTTGAATCTACTGTTATACCATATATTTAAATTATGTGTGCCAAAAATGAATTAGTATCCATCCAAAAGTTACTATTTTTAATTCATCCATACAACTTCCCCTAACTTAGTGTCTTTAGTAAAATTCTTAGTTGATCTTTAAGCTCTTCCTTAAAATTGAAAATATTCGAATAAAATCAATAATTACTAATACAAAATGATTGTGGTAATCTTTAAGACTATATTAACTAAATCAATAAATATATCAGTGTAATTAGAATGAACAAATTAATCACTATATATTCATAGTGTTTGTACTGTGTATAGAATTTCATGGTAGGTATATCTTCTTTATTGACCATCAATTGATAGTATCCAGAACGAATATCATTCATGGAAAAGTATTGATCTCATCAATGATGATAATAAATTCATTATTATGAGCAATATGATATATAATATTTATTGTGATCATTTTTAACTCTTTATAATAAATGTATAGTTTAATCGACACATCATTCCTTTTCATGAAAATAATCCATAGACCCCCATAGGATATAAGTGGCCTAAAAAATTCTGTATCGATGTTTTCATGGATTTTATTATTAAATTCCAACTACTCAATTGGATCAAGTCTATAAGGAGTCATTTAAATTTGTGTGGAACCATGCATCAATTTGGTTGATAACAAAACTTCACATTGTGGTGGATATCTAGGAAACAAATCCGGAAATACATCTAAAAAATCCCAAAAAAAAGAATATCATCGATTTTGATTATATCACCAACAATTTGACATAAAAAATAATTTTGAATTAGAACCAAGACCCATAAATAGTATATAATATCCACCAGAATATCAAACATATTATGACATTGATGGATAATCATATTTAGTCTTGAAATAGCATATGTAAATTCACATCCTAGAAAATTAATGTGGGATTTGTGAATTGAAATGCAGTCCATACCAATGGTGAAATAAAACTCAACAAAGAAAAAGACGATAATATTTGAAGGAAGAACATTCCCAAAAACAACATGCCTAGAGGAATCATAGACTTTAGATTCCATAATTATACAATTTCCTGTTTTAACTATTATTTTAAAATATAATTATTTATTTGTAATCTTAACACAAATAGAAAATACATCTGATATGAATGATTGGGTAAAACTAGAATCCAATATAACATTTATAGTTCTAGATTGGATGGTAATTTTACATTTCATCATGTTTTTATCACCAACATCATAAAAAATATTGCATGATATTTTCCTATATCCTTAATCATTAATGGTTGCTGACGTTGAACATTATCACCACCCCTTTGGTTTGGGTAGTGATTAGAATAACGACTATTCTCATTAAACATGAATCACTAAATCATGTTAGGTATAATTTTTATTGTTGTTCCCAATTTAAAATGTTAACTAACTTCATCAAATAACTTTGGTAATAAATTGCCTGATATCCTTCCATTCTACACTTAAATCATTCATTAGACCCATTAGAGAAATTTCCACCATTATTATTCCCACAAAGATAGAATAAAGGGAATGACATATTATTATCTTCATGTTTTTTAGATTTTACATTAAACTAAATATTCTTATTCTTGTAAAAACCATGAGATTGATACATTTATCCAACATCCTTATAAAATATGATTACACAAAACACAATCTTTTCTACACTAAAAAATTATATTATGGCCAACTCCCTTCTGAAATGTTGATTTAATAAATTGAAGAACCTATCTACATTAAATGGGATTGGAAAGATAATTCCTAATATGTACCTCATATGGCTCATGATATTAGACTACAGGTTCCAACAGATTCATCATCCCATTTCATCAACTCATGGAATTCATTCCCTCCTTGGTATGGAGAATCCAATGAATGTACATATAGAAAAATAATTTATTTAACTCTTTCCAATCTATATATTATATCTCATCATGTTAGCTGGTATTATTGATTAGGGATAACCAATGGTATACTTCCCCCTATAACCGAAAAACAACCAAAATGAAATTATCATGTTCAGAACATTCTGGACAATAGAATATCATTTCCATAAAACTGATTCATTATTCGGAAACATGTGGATCTGAATACCCCCTAAAATAAGGTTGATGTTTCCTTATAAAAGACTCAACAGAATGTTGTTCCTAACATTAATCATTAGGATGTTCATGATGATTTATAGTGTCATAAAACTATGTGAGAATATGAACAATGGTTTTCATTTTAGATCCTATGAAATTTTGTTTCTTAGGAGGAAAAAGATTTAATAGTTTGTCATAATAACCATTTACGTGGTTCATTTAGATTCATCCATTGAATAAAACAATAAAACATATATAATGAAATGGATATCATAGGGATGTAATATATAATCATGGAATGTAGCATATATGATTTCTTAATTAGGACACCATTTTTAATATATGAAACCATAGGTTTTTCCTGGGTAATTAATATCCATACTCTATTTAACTCTTTAATTATGGTTCATGACGAGTTTGTGAATTTAAAAAACATATCTCTTTAGAGTTTCAAATTAGGTACGTAGGAAGGCCCATTATAGTGGACTATATTAGCTAGAGTTTGGCTCTGAAAATATTGTTGGATTTGCTACACCGTGGTACATCTATTCTATAACTATATACACTTATAGTATGTAGACATGGATGTATTTCTAGAAAAAAATCAATATATCCATTTCAAAAACTAAAGTAAATTTTTTTATAATTTTCTTTAACCATTGACATACAAATAGATTTTTTTCATAGAGTTATCATTATGGTTTTCTCATCATAGATTCAAAAAGTGTAACTAAACGTTTTCTTTGATACAATATATTGAAAACCTAACTTCTCATAAATTCACCTTTCATAAAAATTGTGCAATACAGAAAAAATTGTTCAAATGGACACCAAATTACCATAATAGTCTACTGATTATGGAAATATATATAAATAAAAATTGATACATAAGTGAGCTACCTTACATCCCACTAGGTTCTTTTTTACAAACACCATTCATAGACAAATCTAATATAATTCATTGCTTTATAACATGGTGAAGGAAACATAAAAAGGGATGAGAACGAATGCTCAATAAGGGTTAACAAGGTATATTTTCAATCTTAATTATAATAAAATGGGTATATAAACATTATCCTAAAAATAGATGATCATACCCTACACATCAAAGATCATATACAAGAACCATTTGAAAAATATTGGTTGTTCATAACATAATTATTATAAGGAAATAATGAATAGATGTCATAAATAATAACATTGAAAAAAAACATTTAATTTTTATAGACATGTAATCATATAATATGATTTACATAGTATCTATGTAGTCACTTCAAATACCATCATTGATTTATGAATTCAATCACCATTCTGTCCTAGTAGTTGTGGTTCACAACCATGGTCAACTTGGTCATATGAGTTCTATCTTCATACCGTATTGGGAGTCATGTTTCACCGCATGACCATATTTATTGTCAAGGTTCACTCCTTATACAATCTTAGTCAATATAATGAGATATAAATCATTACCCAATGCACTAGAGGCAGATATACATCACATTATTCACATAATGTAATAATACATACTTGTTCCACAAGATCATAATTAATCACAGCATAACCCATTATATAATTGGAAATTATGAACATGTAAACGTATCATAACTGATGAAAAGATATAGATTTTATAATAATTTCATCAAAATAAAAACATGTTAACAGAAAAGGATTTCAAATGAAAATAACTCGTGAAAGTGAAAATGTATTGATAACAATCACACCAAAAAAAACTAAATCCATTAATTGATATAATATGATTTGAAAAATTTAATAATTACCCCATAAAATGATTAGTAACACCAATTGATTTTTTCTTATAGGGGAAATTATTTTTAAATAACTTTTTAAAAATCATCTCGTTAAAAATATCTAGTCGGCATAGAAAATTCATTTTCAGGCATAAAACCTTTTTTTAAAAAAAATTCATTAAAAATAGCTATTAAAACATATAAAGGATTAATTTAAAACATAAAATTGTTTCTAAAATACCTTTACATGAAATTGGCGTACAATTATATCTTTCTAATAGTTTTTGAAAACAACGTTTATTTATTGAATTAGATTTCCGACTAGAGAGAGGGTGTGTATTATTTTACATAAAATCAATATCTAAAGTACCAAAGAGTAGAAAAAAGATAATAATAAATTTTTGTATGTATTGAATAAATATAATATATGAAATCTATTGATAATTATTTAGATATGGACAACAATATTTCATCATTGGATGAATTTACATAAACAATCTTGAAAAGTGATGAGAATCCCTCAATATGATCGAATCACAGCGTAACATGGGATCATACACTACATGTCATAACATAAAAATAAATATATCATGTAATACAATTAAAAAAATATTTTTTTGATATAATATGTCAAATGGATGTACATACATCTTAAAATTATTTATATTTATAAAAAAACATGAGTCTCATAGAAGGAAAATTGAGGCAATTGTTTTTACCGATTTTGTAACTTTTTAAACAGAAACCCTTTGATTAAATGATCGTAAAATGGATATATTAGAAAAGAAAAATTTAACTTTCATATTAATTTGATACACCCATGAATAGTATATAAACCACACCAAAGTAATGGTGGTGAATGATATATGTATCTCATGGAAATAAAAAGCGGCATTTAATTCACTTACCTTGTGTTTTGACTCAAGTCGTACTCTCTATCAAAACCTGTATAATAAATATATATTTATTATAAATAGTGTAAAGAGACATATTATTTTATATAATACCATATATGGACTAATCATGATCATATATTACATAGATTTTAACCATAATATGATATACATTAACTTCGAATAATATTCACTTTGTTCTTCGCATGTATCTTAAATATTTATATATTTGGTCCTTATACTTATATCACGATTCCATAATTAAAACCTTTAAATAAATATAGTTTCTAATTATAATATTTTGACTATAATAATATATAGAATATAGAATTACAAAATGGAATACACTGATTATGGAGATAGTAATTCATATGTACGAATGAGCGTTGTCTCCTTTTTTATTACCATATTGAATGAAATATAAAAAATTATCATTATTTTAAATATATATATATATATAAATTAAATATGAATTATAATGTTATATATATTTACATATATCATATATTTTCATAAAACACATCCTTAATACATTTCCTGTAGTTTTAAAATTAATTACATCACCTTGAGGGTGTGGTATTTCACACTTCCTCAAATAAAATAATTATATTTACAACAAATGGAATGTTAAAAATACATGTCTCTTAAAATGAATAAATAATATTATATGAATAAGAAATATAATAAAAAACATATATAAACATGGCTTCCATCATAATTTCCAATAAGATAGGTGGTAATGTTATAATAAACAATCATCATCTATTGGGGTAGTAGTTCACCGTACAAGTAAACAATATGGTTGTTACCCGTTAGATAGAGGATCATGTAAGTGAAGGATGAACCAATAGCATAAAAAATTTTTATTATATATAATATAATAGTTTTTTTACAATAATTTAATAAATATATCATAGGGGTGTGTAATGAAAATAAAATATAGTATCTTGAGAGAAGATGTTACCTCTTTATTGTGTTACTCCTTTTAGATTGTGCCAAAAGGATTTCATAAGATTATTCCATCAAAAAAGATGATAAAATGAGGAAGGAAGGGATGTTGGGAACAATATTAGGTAGATATTTTAGGAACTAATGTTTGATTTATAAGTGTGAAGAAGAGAGAGAGGTTGTGGCCTTTTATAAGGAAGGTAAATGACTCAATTGGTATTTTTGGAAACATGTATCGTGTACCAATTTTCTTTCCCAAAAAAGTCATAAAAACAACTGATATTAATAATTAAATGTTTATTTCCTAATAAATTCCCTAAAATGTGGTTTGGAAAAATTTCTATGTCATTTTGGGTCTTAAATTTAAGGTTTAGTGTTTAGCAAAGCATAATTCTACCTTAATTGATGTAATGAATTATAATTACATTCGATAATCATTTAATTCAAAATGTTGTTTAACATTCCAGAAGTTATAATTTATTATGATTATAAATATGGAATTCATTTATCTAAATTTCAGTCATATATGTGGTAGAAATTAGTTTAAAATTAATCACGTAGTCGGGTCGATATTTCGGGTTTCTGAAGTAAAAATGATTAAAAGATTACTATGTTCTTACATCCAATATCAATGTAAAATTTGTTACAATTAACGAAATTGGATTAATTTATAAATAGATAATCTATATAAACCTTGAAAAAAATTAAAAAAGCAATTTATGTTCCTAAATAAATTAGAAGAAAACGTTTCTTTGAATTAATATCCCGCATTTCACATTATTCGATAAAAACTAATGTTTCTATGAAAATTTAAAAAAATTATCCCTATGATAATTTAGACATTAAAACATAAAAAATAATGTTTATATTATCATATTTATTTTATAAATTTTTATAAATATAATTTGGTTATATTTCCCAGAAGGAAAATAAAAGTAGTCTAATGGAGAAAAAAGTATTTTTAAATATAAATGGACATTAAAAAAATCATATCATTACATATCCATTTTTTTATTTAATTAAAATAATTATTAAAAATTTAAAATAATTTATTACTAAAAATATTAATATTCTTAATGTCTATTCTATAATTATATCATTTTAATTATTATTACAACAATATAATTCTTCATATAATCATCGTTGTTGGGTGTAACATACACCAAGTTGTTGGTCTGTGTAATGTATACCAAAAAGATGTTCCATGAAATGTAAAAAAATAATATGATGTATGAAAGGAATTTTTAACAAAGTTTATTATTGTGAATAAATTAAAATATAATATATTTGAAATAAATCCATAAAACTCAGGTTGTAAAAATATACACCTCTTGAAGGAATATCTGTTCATAACTGGATATGCATCTCCATGAAAGAAAATTTGAGAAAAAACATATCTTATCAGTTTGGTAATGTCAGAACTGTATATCCCACAAAATAAGAATACTCAAAGGGATATGAAAATAAAAACAATTTTAAATATTATAATCATAAATCACATTCATGGTCTTTATATACACTACATATTAAAAAAATGTACGGGATATGGAATGTGTCCCATGAATGTAATAAAAATGAGATGGAAATCCATTTACATAAGTATTTACTTCCATCATCCTCATTCAAAACTCATGTATAATAAATATAAATTTATTATAAATCTATTATATATTCATATTAATATATATTTACTTTTTCTTATTTTATTATGAACTTTTTTTATCCTTTTATTAATGAATACATGTTTTTGATAAGTTTTCTAGTTGAACCCACATTATTTTTTGTAAAATTAATGATTTGTTATATTATTTATTTTCATAGTTTATAATTATTTCATAATCTTTAAAATGAGAAAAATTATATAAATATCATAAATATTATTTATATAATAATTTATTATAATCTCTAAAACATAGAAATAAGAAATGAAATACACTATTTGTAGAGACGGTATGCCATATGTATGCATTAGGGTTGCTTTCACTTTCATTTCATATTTAAATAATGAAAATTATTAGAAATATTATCATTATCGAAAAAAATATTGTGTCATATAAATCACATATGTTATTTAAAACCATCCTTAACACATTCTATTTTATTATTGAACGAATCAGATCACTTTGTGTGGTAGTAGGCCACCGTACACATGAACGATGTTATAGTATTACCAAAAATGGAAATCATGATTGTAAGTATGATATTAAAATTACAAAATCATTATAACATCATAAAGTAAAATTGAAATTATATATAAAAATAAATTCAATAAGTATTTATAAAATTGAAAGGTGGTAATGAATAAATGAACAACATTGTTTCGTGATGAGGTAGAATGTTTTACCCTCGAACATTAATTTCATAACCAATTCAACGGATGTATGTGTGGATGTAGGATGTTACATTATAATAATAACATATAAGTATATAAAATATACTGATTTCATTATATAGGAAATATATAAATATAATGTAATGGGTTTCTTGAATAAATAAAACAAAAAAATTTGTTGATATATGTTTCCACTTATTTTGGAATCTCTTTACGGTTTACACCGAATGGATTCCCTGGTTAGATTTTTTCAAAAGGTGAGGATTCTAGGATAATTTATGTTATTTTATGAACAATTTGGTTTTTTTATTTTTCAATCCCATGATCTTATATGTTTTTATAATTGAAGAGATTTAAGGTCCTATTAATGTGGTAAAGGATTGGCATTCCTATAAAATTTTTATATAGTGAATTTCATCAAATTTTCCCCTATAAATTGAAATAAAAAATATAAAACTAGTCCCTATAAATTATAAGATATAAATATGTCCTTAAAATTTATTTTCACAATTTTATGTTCATTTTAATATCCTATTTTCTTTTTTTAACTACCAAGTAATCTCGTTTTTTACTTTAAATTTTGTAATGAAATTAATATCATTCATTAATATATCTGGTAAAAAATTATGTTTTAATTATTATAATTTATAAATTATTATAATTTCAACCATTTTAACATTTTTAGCCAATTAAAATAATTTTAGTGGTCGAAATTAAAATAAAATTAATTCCACTAATGTTTTGAGAAAGAATGTTTTTAAAGATACAATGATAAAACATTTACAATGTTTATATATTCAAATTCAATACTAATTTCAATTCAATACCAAAAACTGGATTAATTAATTTATAATTGAACTATATATTACATTAAACCAAATTATAATATAATTTTAATATATAAATAACCTAGAAAAAAAATTTTCAATTAAGATTTATTAATTTTTATTATTAAAATGAAAATGAAACATCTCCAAAAAATACCCAACATACACCTTAATTTACTTTATGATTTATCGATTAAAAATTAATTTTTTTATAAAACTAATTTTTTAAAAGTTTCAAAATAATATTTATTATTTTTCACAAAAATAAGTAAAACTATTTTTTATGGATAAAATATATTTTTCAATGTATATAAATATTTTACTGAGAATTATGTATTTAATTATCAAGATATTTTCTTTATATAAAAGTATTACAATGAAAAATTATTTTCTACCATAAATATTCCTATATTTAATGTCTATGTTATACTGGTCAGGTTTAAATTACTGTTTTAATAGTATATTGTTGTATTGTAAAAACTATATGTCACATGTACTGAAGGTTAATACATTTTATCTTTTATGGAAATATTTTAATGTTGTTACTTATATAACAAGATCAACATGATTTATTTTGTAATTAAATCTATTAAATTAAATTTAATATTTTGGAAGAAAATATCATAAAATTTTCCCCCTTAAAATGAATTTTCACGCTAAATTTATCACAATGATAAAAAAGGATGATAAATTTACCTCATTATATCCTAAAATTTACATGTCATATGATAAAAACATATGTTCTCCCCACAATACATTGACTATTTGAGTAGTATTTTATCATAGATTATTCCTAAAACAACTCATAATATCTATAGGTTATTCCACATATTAAATATCTTACTCCTGAAGAATGGCCTCTATGATTAGTACATGTCAATGATCTAGTATGTTATTCATCGAGAGAGAAACATGGAAAACATTGTGTAATTGAGATAGGTCTAGTGGATGTTCTAATATATGGTTTTCCCTCCCAATATGATCAATAATTTCAAAGAGGATAAAATACATACGGTTTAGTTTCATGTTCTTCTAGAATCTCATAACCATTTTCCAAGGAGGAATTATAAGAAACAACTTATCCCCAACTTCATATTCACGGTCATGTTAGTGATTATCAGTATAAAAATTCAGTAAAAAATTAGGTGATATGAGAAATTGTATAATTTCTCTAACCTTAACTTACATATGCTCACCTATCTCTAAACCCAATACATTTCTTTCTACAACTTCATTCCAACATGTTGTAACTATATATTTATTTCAATATATGGCTTCATAACTATCCATATGAATGCTTGAGTGAATGATATTTTTATGTGAAAATAGAAATTCAATAATTTTTTCCAAACCTCCCATGACATATTATGAATATGATCTCAACATATCATATAGGGTTTCAATTATTTTTATAGCATGACCATCCCTATACAGATAGTAAAATTTTTTGAATTTAAACACTATATCAATGGTTTGATAAAGTATAATCAATAACATTGACAAAAATCTATTAATCCATTATATATAATGAAATTTGGAAATCTATGCAACATTAAGACTTTATTAATGTATATCCATGGATGATGACCTAGAGATATGTTTTCTCTAATAGTGATGAATTGTGAAGAGTATGTTTGGAGATTGACTACAACCCATTTAGAATTATGTACTTTATAGGTTTTGGGGATTCAGATGAATAAATACATGGTGATTTTACCACATTTCCATTCAGGTAGTGGTAATGCGTTCAACATCCTATTATGTTTTTGTCTTTTATCCTTAACATATCGACATACCATGAACAGTGATTAAAACTTGGTGATATATCTCTTCATGATATCACACTAGAATAATACTTTAATATTCATATACATTTTTATACTTCTAGGGTTAATAGTGAATAGGAAATATAATATTCCTATAGTAAAAACATATTTTTTATATGTTATGGTAGGAATGCATACGCGGTTCATGAACCATATCATTCCTTCATGATAATTGTTAAGATCAACAACATTTATAACCTTCCTTTTCTTCTTTACATAATCTTTTTGTGACTCTTTAATATTCAAAATTATAGATAGATAAACATTCAATTAATAATTTAATGTGTTATCCTTCCTTATTTATTTTCATATACATCCTTTGAAAATATATAAATATTGGGTATTTTATGATCCAAATCATTGATAAGATTCCCAGTTCTTATTGAGTTAAAGCATTAGGAACCTTGTTTTAATTCCGAGAGTGGTGATTTATTTAGAAGTCACAATCCATTATATTCTCTCACTATTTTCTGGGGAGCAATTTCAACTCATTCTGACTAAGTATATAAAAAAAATGTTTATAATCAGTATATATAACACTTCTCTCTTAAATTATAATTCACCCATATCATTAGTTAAAAAATTTTAGCAACAAACCCTAAATCAGGGTTAGGGTAAATATTGTAATGATTCTTTACTTATCAAGAGTCATAGGATATAACCACAATATTATGAATGAAAACATGTTGAAATACCTTATTATATACATTACTATATATTAAAAACCTTTAAAACTATAGTGTAATGAATGTATAGGTTCAATGACTAACCTTCTCTTCTATTCCATGAAATTGTCCTCAGATTCCTCTATCCTTATAAAAATTGGTCCCTTCGAATTTATTATTGTTAGTGGATTAGATTTTCATGAGATATTATCCAAAAAACAACAAATATATCTAGATAAAATAATAAAACTACATATCATAGCCACTATGGCAGGACTTCTGAAACATTCAATAGCATTTGGCATTGATGGATCTACGGATATACCCTCTCATGAGATTAGATGACCAATAAATAAATCCTTTTTCTGCCAAATAAAATGCATTGATTTTTTTCATATATTCCCTTTCCATTGGGTCATTTTAAAATTCTCATGTATTTTTCAATCTCTCACATACTCATTGAGTAAATAATAATATTCTATAAAAAGGCTACAAGTAATTGATCTTCGTAATATCTAAAGACTCTATAAATGAAATCCATTAAAATTGATTTCTGTTTAGAAAGAGTGAATGCAATCACCATATATCCATTGATTCCATACTGTGTATGGAATGTGATATTATGTATATCCCCCTTCTAATACTTGAATTGATTATATTTCTAATGAATTCCAATATTGGAAATGTATGGAACTCTATACAGTTGATCAAATAAGTCATCAATATGTGTAAGAGGATACTTTTTCTAGATCATTACATTGATCAATTAATGATAATAAATATAATGTTTCATCGATCCATCATTAATTTTCAAAGAAGGAGAGGTTTATCCAAAGGTGAAACAAAAATCCAAATGAATCCATTTTCAATGTCTTCCTAGAGTTTCTTCTACAACTATTGCAAATCAATTGTACCATTTTGTATGGGTAATTGAAATTTTTGTGGAACCTAGAATGTGTTACATTAAGATATCATCTGCATGTTTTTGTGTAATGAGTGACAATACATTTAGAAAATACATCACAAAATTCATGAATAATTGGCATATTATTGATTTTGAGTATCTCGCTGAAAATTTAAGATAAAAACCCTTAATTAAAGGAAATTATGACCCATACATGGGATGTTATCTCAATCATAATCTCATAATTGACATCAAATTTATACAAGATCATAATTTGGGTTGTAATATCAAAAGTGGCCTTCCATTATAGTCATTTTGTGTCGTATTTATGTAGTGTATTACAATCCATGCCTATTAAGGCATAAAATTTAAGTAGATAAAGAATGAAAATATTTTCTAGAAGAACAATACTACCGATTTCAACCAGAGATGAATCATGAATATGATATGAGATCATCATACCATTAGAAATATCCACTAATAATTGTACATATAATCATATTGGAAGAATATTGATCCATGTAGAAATTTTACTAGGTAAAAAGTGATTAGATTGAGAGTCAAATATGGCATTAACAGTTCTAGAGTGAATGGTAAGTTTACCTTTTACCACATAATTATTGCATCGCTCAACTGAATAATCAATCACATGGAATTTTCCATTTTCCCTGTACATAATTTGATGATGACAACAAATAACATAATTAAACCACTGGTTTGGGCACTTGTTTATCATAATTCCTATTATCCTCACACTTGATGCACTGACGTGGTGGAGGTGCTTTATGTGATACATACACTATATTAAAATTCATAGAAACAATATTCCCATCACATCAAGAATACATAATTGTTTAATGTATCAATCATAAAAAACATATTGTATCCCCCATTAAAATATTCCCTTCGTGCTTCCTTCTACATGTATAGAATAAAGGATGGATTTTCTTCCACTCACTTTGGTTTTTATAGATTTTTTAGAACTCATCCTAACATTTCATATAAAACCATGTCATATATATATAAATATAACCTCTATTTACACCTTTATATAACACCGTAAAATCTATTCATAGCTATTAAATTATCTAATGGATAATTCCCATCAAAAAATTGGTTACACTCCTCTAATGAATTGATAAAAATTTATTTCAAACTAGATTATAATAATAGATTTTTACATCTTGAGGATTGTGATATATTATTTGTATGTTCCAACATGTTCATCATCTCTTTTCATTAGCTCAGTAAACACCTCATTCATCATTATATGAAAAACTTTATGAAATTTAATATCTAATAATAATTTCTTAATGTTATCCTAATCCAAGGTTTTCATATAATCACATTGCCATGTGTTCTTGATAATATCCCCCCATTGATCTTTTTTGTCATACAAATGGTTGATAGAAAATATGAATTTTTTAAGTTATGAACTCTATAGATAGGAAAAAATATTCTCAGTTTTAGTGATCTATCATTTAGTAACTAGTGGATTAATGGTTATAATAAAAAAAGATTATTGTTTACTCTTGAATGTATTAATAGATTGTTTTTCCCTCTACTAATCATTTGTATGTTCATCATATTTCATATGTTAAAAAATTGTGTGATCATAAAAAATAGATTTTACATTCCAGCTCCCATAACATTTGGATTCTTTGGAGGAAAATCATTACATTATCCATCTCACCCAAAATTAATTTTATTACTTTTTTTTCTAGTCAATGAAAAAAATAAACATAGTTTAAGAAACAATTACTATATAAGGGATTTATATAATCATGAAAAAATAAAATAGGATATCTAACACATAATCCGTTCTTATTTAATCTATGACTCCTAAGGTTTATCCTATGTCATTCAATTCCATTATCTATTTTAGTCCATCATGAATGTTCACAAAGAGTTTTTGTATTCATAGTGAATATCCCATGGGAATTTCAAACATGCTGTCTAGTAATACAAATTATCATGCACTAGTTCTTGAATAAATTATATCTCAATACACTGTTTTTAGGATTTTAACCACTATGCACATCTCTTTGGGATCCACGTCCACATGTATTATCAAGAGAGAGAATTAATTTCGTTGAAACTGTGATCTTTATCCTTAACCAAAATTCTAATATATTCCACTACAAATAAATGCATCCTTAGACATATACTCATACATGTACTTAGCAATCTCACTAATAATTTTTCTACCTAGTTTCTTATGGTCAAATAAACCATACCTATAATACAAACTATAGAAAAAAGGATTAATCATACATAAAAATTTCTTCATTTTTAGAAAATATTTATTATATTAGACAAACCCTTTCTTCAGGACCAGAATATTTTAGTGCATTTGGAAACATGAAAACGCAAAAACTAGTCCATAAGTGATCTACACCATATCTTGCTATATTCAAGATAACTAGAATCACTACTAGACACATCATAAACAATAAATGTGTTCATAATTTGGGGAATGGAAACAAATGAAGGGGTGATCATAGATGAATATTAAGTTTAAACAAGAGATATAAAAATTTATAACATGATCATAAGTGTAAAATTACTTGATAATAAAAACTAAATGGAATCCCTTATATATCAATGATCATAATATTCAATCCGGGAATAAATATTGATTTTTTCTTCGAAATAAATAATATGTAAATAATAGAAACTCTGCCGTTATAGTATACAATTGGTAAACTAAATGAATTTTTGGTATAAAAATTCTAAATAAGCAATTTCAATATTGGTCAAGGATTATGGAAAAGGGAATCATAGTGGAATAATAATTATTGTAATGAGTTCAATCCTCAATCCTACCCTGTATTACAGTACCATGTTTACTCCTCCTTCGAGAACTTTAATAATGTAACAATTTCCCTCCCCGTTTGATCCATTTCTATCCCATTCGATATATGTATTTGTAAAAAAATAATTTTTGGGTCATATAGGTCCCACCCATCATAAAATGAAAATCATATTTATGTTTTCAAAAATATTATAACCATTCATCACATCATAAAAAATTAAATGAAATGGGTATCATAAACATTTAATCATATGATATTCTATGGAAAATGGAACGTTTTTGTACTTATTTAATCCTACCATAACCCCTGAAAAGAGGAGAGTCCCATAAGAATATTACCAATGGAAGAGAAATGTGTTTTAAAATAATTTTCTCCTAAAAACATAATAATTTTATAAGATGAATAGGAATTTTACCCTTTAAAAATATTCCTAGAATGTAATTAGTAATACAAATTGATGTCATCTTAGATTTGAAATTACTTTGAAATTATCATTTAGAAAAATTCTTGGTGGAAATATCCATTCAACATTGAATATATTTTTCAGTAAATAAAACATTTTGAAACACAAATATTTTTGAAATTTTTTTTGACAACATACAATGGATTTTTGAAGCCATGAGTGTTCATGATTTCATAATATTTCATTCTTCTCATACATGCAAACATGAAGGTTCCTTTAAAATTTTCAGAAAAATACAAATGAGAATTTTTTTGTTAACCGAGATGAAGATTCATTCAGAAAAAAAATCTAAAAATTCAACGTGGGTAAATATGTATTTTAAGAATTATAATTGGTTAATATATATTTTTTGAAAACCATTTTTCAGAAAATTATATTTTGAATTAATATAGATTTCGAAAAATAAGTATAAAATAAACATGGATTTTATAAAGAACATTTTATTAACTATCATAATTAAATGATATTTGAAGAATGTTACCATAACATGATGATATCATGAATAACCAATGTAAAAGAAAATGCATTGGAATTATTAAGAGTTATACCATGGGATTTCAATAGTGGAGACATGATCATAAACAATCCTGATAAAGGGTGATATCGTAACCTATGACTATTACCACACTATGAACCATGAATCATATTCTTCAAGAAAGAATATGAAAAAATAGAATATAAAAGTTCATGAGTATGAATAAATTATTTATAATACAGGTTGTATTTTTATGAATATACACATAATTATTGAGTATATCTTCCTAACAAAACATGCATCTCAAATATTATAATTGACACAAAAATCACATAAAAATTAGGTACCTTTTTATCACTAGATCCCATGAAATAAACATACTAAAATTTATAAGAAATTACAAAAAAAAGTTATGTATGATTATTATAATATAAATTCCTGAGAATTATATAGTCCACATAGAATAAAGAGGTGGTAGATATAGCATGTGTCTTACGAACGTAATAAGGGAGACATAAATCCCTTACCTTAAGTATTGAAATCCATTATTCTGGTTAAAAAAATCTATAAATGAAATATTATAGTGTTATAAATATATTAAATAAATATATTCATATATTTTATAAGATAAATTATTTCTTATGACCATTTATTACCTTTTATTAACAAGTCTTTGTTAATGTTACATATTCAGGTAAAAACTATATTTTCGTAAATGTTTTGATTAGTAATATTATTTATTATATTAATTAAGTCTTGATATCATTATCTCTATATTGATAAATATTATATAAAATTAGTATATATTCTGTATATATGTTTTTATTAAAATATATAAAATATATATATTTTAAATGATAGACAACATTCATTGAGATGAATAGTTGTATATACTCATGAACTTTGTTTTCTTTTTCTTGTCAAATTGAACGAATTAAAATTATATTATATATGATCATTATAGAATCATTTATTTTTCAAATAAATATATCATATTTATTAAACTCATTTTTAATACAATATAGTTAAACCATTAATAATTAACATCCCTTTGTGTGGTTGTAGTCCATTGTACACACGAATAATGTTATCATATTCCAAAAAAAGATCTCATGAATTTGTGTGTTATATATAAATAATGACAATTTAAAAAACATAATAAATCATAAATATCATAATAATCAGGTAAAATTATTATTTTTCACTATTACTAGCATTGAATGTTGGTAATGAAAAAATGAGTAACATCGGTTCGCGTGTTGGTAGTCCTCTATAAAGAAGAACAATAATTTCATAGCCAACTTTATGGAAGTGTGTATGGTTTTTTGTAATTTAATTTAAATAAGAAAAATATCCATGTATATAATATAATTTATTTATTTTATAATCATGATAAAAAATAAATTTGAGGGTTTGGAGGAAGATATAATAAAAAATCATTGATTGTTTTAACATCTTCATTGGGATTATTTTATTTGATGAAACCAAAGATCATACTTGGTTTGTTTTAAATCATTTTTTAGGCTTCTAGGATTGTTTTTAGAGTGTTTAGATTTGATTTACGATGTTCTTGTCCTAACACATGAGTTGTTATTTTTTGAAGAATGGAGGATATTTATTAGCCATTTATAGTTTAGGAGGAGAGGCAATATTGTAAATATTTTTATGTGTGAATTCCCACCTCAATTATTCCTTGTTGTGTGGCATAAATAGACTAAAAAACATGATGTTAAATAGAATAATGTAAGCTTGTCAGTAAATTTTTTATGTCATGTTTAACGTCAATTTTATATTTTATATTTTTTTATTAACCACTAAGTAATATTTTGTTTACATTAATCATTGCTACTAATTTTAATTAATTTCACTAATCACATTAGACAAAAATTAAGTTGGACTTATTAGAAATTAATTATTATTTTGATTCCATAATCTATATAATATTTTCCAAATTGAATTCACATAAGTGGAACTAATTAATTTAAAATTAATCCTAACAACGTGTTGAGAATGGGGGTTTCTAAAATAAAAAAAGATCAATAGTTTTTAAAAAAATTAAATTATATTTGAATATAAAATTTATAAAAAATTCACAAATTTGATTATTGGATATATAATTTTCCGAGATATATAAAAAAAAATCAACATATAATTTTATTATATAATTAAATTATATTAAATTTCATATTATAATTAAAATTTAGTATTTTTAACGATTCATAGAAAATTTAATATTTCAGAAAAATACAAAAAAATCACCCTAAAAAAAAAATTACTCTATTATTTCAATAATAATGATTATTTTATCAAACTCATTTTTTAAATTACTAAAATATTCATTTTATTAAAATTCTAATAATGACATAATTTTTAAAAAAAATAGATTTTTCAAAACCTAAATTGAATTTATTGAAAATTTTGTATTTTATAAACAATAAGTTTTCTTTATTTAAACCATTAAATATTGAAATTAGTTTGACTATTAATTTCACTATGTTTAAAGGGTATCTCATAATTTATGGGTTTCAACAAATATTATAATAATATATCATTGTTTTGTTTAAACTCAATCTCACATATAATGCAAGTTAAGCTGGAGTTATGTTTAGTGAATGATTAACATGGTGTAGGATATAATTAATGTTCAACATGAAGTGGAATGAAAATCAATCAATCAATGATTTTGTAAATTATTAAAAAATAAAATTAGTAGAGGTTTCACATATAATTATGGATCTGTAATAATTATTTCATAAATTTGTATTCACTATATTATAGGTTTATGCATGTGCAAAGGATGTCGAGACATAATGTAATGGATTTTTATATCTATTTTATTTATATGGGGAACATACCATACTCACCAAACATTTTTCTAGTGTATATACTACCCGTGAATGTATTTTATGATTCATAAGATGATAATTATGGGAATTTATATACCCATTTGAGGATATATAGGTCATAGAGTTTAGAATTAAAATGTTACCAAATAAGTAAATAATTTTTTGCATAATATTACTTTAGTGTGACATTTTTTATGTTATAACCATATAATATTTTATGAAGTTAGTTTATATCCCATTTTAAGTATAATTTCATTAATTAATTTATTCTTAATATAAATTAGGTTTCATTAAATTTTAACATTTCATGGGGCTTATGATTTCATGATACCGAAGATGTAATGGTTTTCTGATACATTTTCATCATATATCATTATTGTTTATATTTATCCTCATAATTATGAATTTTATAATCCATATCTCTATAAAGTCATAAATTTTATTCAGCTGGGGTTATATAAGGATATTACATGTTTTAATCCTTTTCTACTCTTTATATACTAAATAGATCTATACAATGTTTTTTAAAAATATTGTTTGTGTTTCTATATTTAGTAGAAAACCCATTTTATACCTTATAATTTTCTTTTAATATGGTTAAAAAACAATTTTATCTTTCCCCAAATTATTTATTATTGTCATGGTTACTAGTGATTTAATTTTTAGAATTTACTATAAAGGAGTCTTTATAGTATATTACAATCAATGTGTGTTTAGATTTTGTTAAAAATGTGAAAGGAATGTTTGATATAACATGTAAAAGACTAAAACAATTCCAATATTAATGATCACTATTTTCCTTGATGTTGAAATTATAGTTATTCAATTTTGTTTTCAAAGAAAGATAATTCAAAATTATTTCATGAATATTTAATTTCAAAAGGTGATTTTCAATGAAATTATATTTTCTATAAGATATGTTTTAAATATAATTTAAATATTAATTTATAGGAATATGTGGTTGTTTTCAAATAAAATGGATTTTGAACATTTCTATGTTTTAAATAGAGTTTTTCAATGCGAAAAGGTTATTTTCATCCAGAAATATTCCATGTGATTTTTGAATATTATTTTCCATATATTATAAAATCATTATATATATCATATCATTTACAGGGAATTTGATCAAATGATTTTGTCATTATTACTTTCCCATATCATTTATTTTTATGATGAAAAATTATTTTTGAAACCCATTTTTTTAAAGGTTATGCTATAATTTAGTACATCATGAAAACCATTTAGTTGCATGGGTTCTTATAGGTTGAATGTTATGTTATACCCATTTCTTATCATGGGTTATGATATGTTCATTGTTTTGTGCTTATATTTTACACATATGTATAATTTTAATTATTTTATTTTTGGGGATTATATATACCTCCAATTAACATTGTAATGCTTTATATTCGCTAATATTAATTGGAAAGGAGTGATTAGTGAAACAACATCCATATGGGACTCTATCTACTATAATAGACAAGGGAGATAACCATGAAAACTATGATTGTTTTCGGTGCCGACCAAATTGACAATGATAGTAATTAGAGTGAAAATTGAATACAATGATGGTTTGGGCAGTGAGCCCAATCCACTATGATAGTATTAGAAGATAATCCATGACTACTAAGGAAATTATATACTATGTTTATATGTATCACATTATTCTATGTATTATATTAATGTGATGTTCCTAATGATCATGTTCTATTATTTTCTTATGATCCATGTATTACTAAATTCAACAATTTGATCCATGACACTAAATTTTGATTTTCAATATGAATAGTATATTTTTAATTTTATATGAAAATTTTCTCAAACACTTATGATCACATTATGTTTACATATTTCCATATTTATCATAAATAAGCATCCAAGATCTACCTTTATTTTATTTATTTTCCACATGTTATAATGATATGTTTTAACTATTATATGTCTAAGAATGTCATTGTCTTTGAGGTACTAAGTGGGATATGATGTAGAATAATTATGAACCCATTTTTTATGTTTACATGTTTCTAATGAAACATTACCATTATGATCCACAGTCATGTGATTATATAATGAATTGAAAATTCATCTAAATATATATATTATCCATGTGTAAAAATATAAGGTTTTTATATTTGGTATTAGGGGAGAGGTTTAGTTACCCATTGGAATGTAGGTGGGGTAGTCATTAATGAAGACCATCGGGAAATTACTAAAAATTATTTTAAGAATAATTCTATAAAGGATAATATCCAGGAATATTGGTGAAGAACATATTGAGTGGTTTCCTAGAAATATATCTCATTCAATACTCTACAATTGGATGTGGTTTTATCATAATGTTTCTAGAAGTAATATATACATAAAACACATGTTTGAATTTACTTATGTATTTCCTAATACATGAAAATTTTCCACACTACACAACAGGTTTGTCACTCCTTAGGGATATGCTTTGAAAATTCACCAAATATTTCAAAACCATCATGAAGGATCTAAATAATGACTATGAATGATTATGGATAGGCCTACGATTCACAATATTTAAATGATGGTGTCCTGATTTAGATATCCATTATGTGATTTTTCATTATTATTTTGGTTCACGCTACAACTATATTTACTCACTCAATACATTAGGTTTTAGTAAGTGGAAATAAGATTAAGGAACCACGTTGATAAAAAATAAAATAAAATAGGAAATTATTATCCTCATGATCAATTTAATGTTATGCGATATTGAATGAAGAATCATATTTCTATACTCATACAAGATTTTTAATCTATTTATCATACATAACATCCAAATGAGAAAAGGTGGGAAAACATTATATTGAGTCCTTTATGAAGCAACAACCACTATATTTTAGTTGTTCCACTAATATTTCATTAGTAACGAAATGGATTAGTACAACTGAAAAGTTATTTTTTCCTCTATTGTTAGTGCATGATGAATGTAATTTTGATACTCAATAATTTAGAGTGTGTATTTTATCCATGGTAGGATGTCATCAATAATTATGTCAAAAAGATGAAATTGAATTGATGGGGTGAGATGAGATTAAATGTTTGATTTTTAGTAAATGATTCCATTAAATTCATCATATTAAATTAGAGAAATAATCCCATTTTATAAATAAAAAATTATGAATATATTAGTACATTTGTGGAAAACTCTAAATGACTTATGATATAATCTTCAATAATTATCATCCATCCAAAAAATAAGTTAGATTTATTGTTTAATTTATTAAAACCATGTCTTTGAATGGTTTTATAAATTAAGAACTCTGATAGCTATGAAAAAATCATTTGATGTTCTCCCAAATTATAAATATAGAAAATAGTTTTCCACTAATCTCATGGGTTTGATAAGAAAATAAAGATAGATTTCATGGGGAACAGTAAATCCATGGATAGAAGATGATGATAGTTCCAACATTCTTGATGTGTATTATGAAACAATATGTAAATTATTATAATGGGACTGATGTATATTTTATGTGTGGATATTAAGGTCATTGAAATATCAAATGCCAAGATGATGGGAAGAAGTTGGATAAAAATGAAAATACATAAAAGGATCTATAGAATGCACAACCCACACTATGTTGCATCAAGGGAAGCGAGGTTTTCCCTTATGTGAATAAGTTCCCAAATATAATGGATAATGATGATGATAAGGCACCAAAACCTCTGATGTTTAAGAAAAAATGGAAAATATTATTTATTCACAATGTATGAAGAATGTGATGATAATTTATAGACACATTTATTTTACTTGTCATTAAAGAATTAAATTTTGGTGATAAATGATAATTTTATCATGGCCGCAACAACGCAGAGCGCGCTGAAGAACCCACCCTCAGGCAAAAAATGGCGAAACATTAACTCTGGCATTGATCATATTAGGAGAAGGGATTCTAGATCCTTCGCTGATGTCATCACAGGTAGAGTCCCCAGGGACGAATCGAAAGCCCCAGAGCGCATTGAGCCAATAAAATTACGTCATCATGGGTTATCAGTGATTGCTTTCTTGGATGAAGATGTACAAATCCATTCTTCGGATTCGTGCTTTGTAATGGTTGGAATGTTTTTCAATCGCAGACCCTCCTTCATTTTTCAACGAAAAACCCGTGAGAACATAGGATTTGAAAACATCCATGATGGTCTACTGAACACTATGCATGTTCTTTTACAATTTCACAGTCAAGTTGACTATTATCGACTTTGGGAAAGAGGTTATAGGACCTTTAGTTGTAGTTGTATGAAGGTATTGAAATGGACACATAATTTATGTATGGAATTCAAGCCTCTTATTATCCCCTTTTGGTTGGGATTCTCGAGACATCCAATTCACCTATTTAATTGGAAACCCCTCTTCTCCATTACTAGTTTATTTGGACAACTAATTAAACTTGATTATTCCACTCATTGATTGTCTTCACCATAAGTTGCTCGTGTGTGTGCTGAAGTTGACATTTCACAATCGTTGCCATCTAGATTTTGGTTGCAAAAAGATTCAAATGATTTTTTCCAGGATGTTGTTCTTGAAAATGTTCCTCCATTTTGTAAGAATTGTTCTATAATTGGGCATCATCCTTGTGAGTATGGGGATAAAAAGAGGATATCACACCACCTCCCCCAATACAAATCAGTTTGGATAGATAAGAATAACTCCAAAATTACCCACCCATCAACTATTGTTGATAACAAAGGAATCCTGATCACTATTGATGCCTCCACCTCCCTGAATCCCCCAGTTGGGGATGTGCAAGAGGATAAGCTCTCGACTCCCTGTACTGAACTACCTACTTAAAAACAAATATTATTGAACAGGGATGGGGAAGATGTTCAATCCAATTTAGAAGAATCCGTACAAGTTGAACCCCGAACATGTTTGAGAAACCTGCTGTCTCAGATGTCTCACAGTCCTTTTATAAAGAGGATAGGAATGGCCACTCTGATTCTAGTGAATCTATGTATGAGGATTACGAGCAAGCCTTTAGAATTGAGAAGACGATATAATGTCGAGATAAAGGAAAGTTAAAAAACTAATGATTGATATGGATGGATACATAACTCTGAGCTACAAAAAGTATCGGGGACATAAAGATTACTATTACCTCGATAGAACAATTGTCACATGAAACATAGAGGCCTCTCGGAAAGAAAAAACTGTGATTCCACCATAGTTGGTGGTTACTGAGAATCCAACCGCATCCATTGATGGAAGAAACATAAATGACACTACATATTACGAGGAGGAAGACCCTGTGGTGCATGATGCATTTCAATATTATGATGATGTGAGTGATGAATTGGAATCTTGGATGGAAGATCAAGATGAAATTGTTTTTATAAGATACAGGGCTAGTGAAATCTTGATGGAAATTTACCTACAAATCAGAAAGTGAATGTACATGAATATGGTGGAAAAATACAAGCAACATCCATAATTTAACTTCAAGTAAATTTCATGGAAATAAATTCTTTGTCATATGCACTACTTATGAGAAGCATTGGTGGTTGTATCACTTATGGGACAGATGCAATGAGGATTCAATTCTACTGATTTCCTTGATGGTGTTGATGTTTATCTGCCTACTACTTATAGCTTTTATGGACTGTGGGATTTTGGGATTCATTCTACTAAAGTGGACATGATGTGTAACTATTGGACTCTACCTGAGGCTGATCTTCATCAGACTTCATTGTTCATTATGGAGGATCTTGGCGGGCTTGAAGATTTTGTTCTGATGAGTGCATTTCATGTATTGATACCTGCCTGGTACTTGGGGCGAGCTGATGCAGTTTATTCTGGTGACTGTGTTTGGCTTCAGTCTGTCTGCTTTTTAATGAGTGTTTTTTTTCATGAGATGGTAGGTTCTGGATAGCTTCCAAAAACCTTCTTGGAGAAAGTATTTCTTTTTGGTCATTTTTAGTGTTGTTGTTTGTTTATATTTAAAATCTCTTTTCCCCTTCAATCCCCTTTTGGTGTAACTTATTTACACTTTGTGTTTTTACTGTTATCCTTTGATTTTAATAAATTTCTATTGGGGCCTGAATTGGGTTACTAATTCATGTCACCCTTTTAAAAAAAATTAAGGAATTTAATTTTAGAATGCATATTAATGATCCCTACAAAGATCTTTTTGTACATCCTATTGTGATATTTGATTTGAATCTATGCAATTATTATCTCCCTCTACATAGAATCTGGAATAATGATGTCACATTTTATATTCTATTAAATAAATGATAAACTAAATAAACTATTGGATATTTGTTCGTATAAGATAATTTATTTTTTGTGGAATATTGGATTTATGTATTTAAGTATTTGAATTCAATAATAATGTTTTATTAATATAATAAAAATTGAATTGTGGATAAAATAATCATTAAAATCGAAGGATTGTGTTAATATTGGAAGCATATATGTCTCCATTTTTTATTAATCTATGTATTATGGATTTAATAATGCGTTGACCAGTGTATCTTTTCTAATAATATCAATGTCTTAGGCATCCCTTGTGACATTTTATGTGATTATTTATTATCATAATTCATGATATTTTGGGAGAAATCTATAGCCACAAATCTGTTTCGTTTTTTATATGTTTTTTTAAAATGCAATTTGAGGAATAATTCCTTTTAATTTTTTCAAATATAAGAATTTTATTGGTAACCATTTGGGTTTATTTTACCTATTATGATAATGTATATATGATTTATTAAAACATGGATATTATTTTAATATATTTTTTTATAAAATATAACCCACTAGTAATGCAAAAACATATCTAAACTGACAAAACCATGAGGTATGAACCTATAATTGAAGGGTTCAAGGTTATAACACTTACAACTTACCTACATAAATTATTTCATGTGGGGGGAAAACATAAATGGAAATTTTATATTTTTTGTATCTTGTCGTTAGATATTTTAGTAATTTAATGATGAAATATAAATGTTTAATGGGTTCTTCCAACCTTTATCAATAACAAAATACAAATTAGAAAACATCACTCTGGGTTTATTTGATCATACTCCCAAAAAAAATAAATGGGAACAATGTTATATTTCCTATAGTTTATAACCATTTAAATTAATAAAAATTCACCTATATAATATAATATTTATTTTGAGATCCTCTTTCAACAATAAACAATATGGAATTTATTTGGTTTCTTAGAGTACAAAATTCTATGGTATCAAATCTGGATACGAGGATCACCTCCATGTTTTATGGATGTGTTTTTTAATATCTTGATACAAAGTTATGATTCAAAACTACGTATATACTTATACATATGATCATTATGATAGAGAAATTCAAACCATAGATGATATAATAATATTTTGATTTATTGATTTCAAAAGTATTTGGGACCAACGCCTTCCTCTAATTGAGTTTTCAACAATAAAATAGATGTCACTCAAACAATTCAAATAGTTCCAAATGAATCCCTCTGTAGAAAAATTTATAGATATCCAAAATGATATAATGAACATGGAGACATAAATTTATTGGAACATAATATTATTATATAAATAGTATATAATTTTTGATATATTCAAGAGAACTTATTTGAATCGCAATTTTGGTTGAAAATTTGTGCACATAATTATCAATGTGATCTAGAATTTTTTTGTAGGTGACTGGGTGTTTCTAATAATTTATCTAGGGATAAATAAAATTGGATTTGGAATTAATGGAAAACAAATACCTAGGTGTATCAGTCCATTTGAAATTCTTGATCACATCGGGATGTAAGTTAATTCATTGGCACTTCCTCGCAAACCCACAAATGTTCGCAATGTGTTCCATATATCACTTATCGGGATGTTTATACATGATCCATCAAATGTAACGGACACATATTTTAAACATATGGATCAATATTATTCATAAAACAAACTAGTGGTGGAGCTTATATATCCTAGATAGAATGATTTATGAAACTAGACAACTCACATGCTCAATGTTTTTTGATGGAAATACTTGAATGCGGACTCTACGTGTGAACCTGATGATGTAATAAAGAAAAAGTATGAATTGTTGCATATATGAATGTGAAAAAATGAGGAGGGTGAAATTCAATTTAATGGGGTTAGAATATATTACCCAAATATTTTATAAAAAAATTGATTAAATTAAATGTCTTAAACAGCTTCTTCAACACGCAATATAGTGTATTCAAAAAATGTAAAATACAATTAAAATATTATTATACATTTTCATATTAGAAACCAAGAGAATATAATGTTATTTATGAATATAATTAAATAAATCAAAATAATATATAGTTTATAAATTTATATAATATTAAATCATTGATGACCAATTATTTAAAAATGAAAATAATAACATTGTGAAAATGAAGGAAAACATTTTCTAAAAAACAATTATTCTATGAAATAATTTTTTTTAACTCAATAAAAAAAAATATTTGTGTTATATTTTTATAAAACTTATATATTGTATATTCAATAATATATTTAACATTTATATTATGTATTGTTTTAGAAATTTGTTAAGAAGAAATCCAATTTTACACTTAGAATTATATTTTTCCAAAAACTAGTTTTATAACTTTTCTAGACATATCTTCAAATTAATTGTGGAAATTTTTTGAAAATTAATTTGAAAATACAAAATTAAATTTTTATATCATAATTAAACATTTATCATATAGAGAATTATTTTTAATTTTATGAAAATTTAGTTTTTCTATGACTAGACAAAAAACTGTCCTTTATTAAAATATCCATTTTTATTCAAATAATTTATAAGATAAATTTTATATTATTATATTATTAAAAGTAACCATTATTCATTTATATATTTATTAATACATTATAATTAATTAGAATTAAATATATATATTTAATTTTGATATATTTTTTAAATAAAATCAAATATTTCTCTTCGGAAAATAACTATTTCATCGTGTATGTTGGTTTGATTTTTAATTCAATTTATCGAATCTATGAAATGAATTTGGAATAATCTATTCCAAAATTTTAAATTAAATAATTACTATAATAATTAAATATATAAATATTTAAAATAATATAAATTAATTACCACAATTAAGGTTAAAACTAGTTTATAGGGTTTAAACTAAAATACAAGTGAGAAAATAACCTATAAAATCATCCAAAACCCATAATATTGAAATATGTATACCTCATAACCTATAAGAATTTATGATGGCTAAATGTTTATAAGAGAGGAATTTGAGAAATAAGGGAATATTTTTTAAAAATAAAATTATATGTCTGTCATCTTCTGCCATATACAATAGGCACCATCTTCGGCTACTATCATCACACTTATAAAACCATTTTGATCACCCAGTACCATCCAAAATATCATAAATATAAAAAAACCTAGATTGAATATTTTCTATTATTATTCCCTCATATGATGTATTTATATGAAAACCAAAATGGTTTCTCTTAAAAAGAATTATAGTCCTTAAACATGTGTTTTAATATTTTTTATCCCTCTAAAACCACAAAATATTCTTCAAATTTGAAGATATTATAACATCATAATATCCCATATAATATTATTTTATTATTTTAATTTAATAAGGAATATTTATCTCTTATTGAATCAAATTTGAAGATCAACAATTAACAATGTGTATGGTGGAATACTGCATCACGATCTGATGTTATTTTTTTTCCAACAACACATCCCTCTAGTGTATTTAATGATATATTTAAAACTTATATATGATAAATGTGATATTATTACACTTCTATAATTATAATATAACAAAAAACATCTTTTATTAAAACCTATTGGAAATCAGTAACTTGAATCATGTGTAAAGTGGACTTCCCTATCACAAATAGACCAGATGGATTTTTTCAATTTACAATTTACATTGATGGTAGTATATATTAGTTTAATGAATATATATTATTTTATGAACATAATTATAACTCTAGAATTATGATATCACATATAAATTATTGTTTTCCATTCCGTGGGGGATACAATAATGTCTTTTGTTTGTAACGTATTTTAGCCTCACAAAGTGATGTGATTCATTTTTCTGTACTTCCACTAATGGAACGTAATAATGATATACTTAATAAATATATACGATATATATAGAATAAAGATGATGCAATAAATTTAATAAATTATTTAACTTTATATGGGATAAATGTCATAATCGCAACTAACTTATTTTATGAAGGGTACAAGCATCTATTGAATTTGTTTTGGTTAATATAAAAATAATTATGTGTATTTATATATACATTTTTGAAATTATATTTTTGGGGTTTTCAGTTTAAAAGTTAAAATATCTTCAAAGTAACTTTTTATTCATTTCCCTTTTTTGATACCTATGTAATTATATGCACAAGTCATCTTTTATTAGGTCTATATATAGAAATATTTGAATTTAATATCATAAATTTATTTATTCTCATGATAATTCATGTTTTATTTAACTTTATACACCCATGGGGAAAATGATTCAACATCACCAATGTCGTCAGGGGTTTATGCTTCAATGTCGTAATTTACTGGGATAGTTAACGATTATGCATATGATGATAGAATATTATGATCCATCTCTAATGAAACTCTTTAATTTTATTCCGATATATTTGTGTCATTATTAATATATTTTCTCTCTTATATTTATTTACTAACAATATCAAGAAACGTTTTTCAAGAAAAATCCTTTTTATTTAACTCTTCGATGAAAATGTAATTTTCATCAGTAAAAATATTATCTAGAAAAGTATTCTAATATATTTTGAATTTTTAAAATGGTTTTATTAAATAAAATTTTACCCTAGTTTAAATTATTAATTTTTTTAAACAAATTCATATCATTTTACAAAAAACCCCTGTTGAATTTTTTTGAATGTTTGAAAATAATTTTTTTTTTAAATGTATGGAATAAAATAAATTAACACTATCAACATAATTTTTTTCATTGAAAATTAATTTACCATATTTTTATGTTATTTCTTATAAAAATAATTTCCATATAATTTCATACATTTATAAATATAAAAGGATGATTATCTATGAAAGGTTATTTTCTCCAAGAAATGATTCAAATGGTATTTAAATATTACTGTATTAGTTTCCATGTTAACAAAAAAAATAATTTCTAAAAATTATAATGTATTAAAAACGTTTATCAATGTTCATAGGATATTTTAGTCAACAAATATTACATGAGATATTTCAAAATCATTTCTTATCAAATATGTCATCCATTTATATAACATAAGCTTAATTGGAGATATGATTTTGTGATACGATATTTATTATTTCTCAAAATTGTATATCTTCATGATTAATTAATGTTTTCAAAACCTAATTATTTTCGATATGATATGTTGTGATGAAATGTTTCATCAAATTCAATTTTATGGCATTCTCATATGACGATGGTTTTCAAAAAACTATTTTAATAGTTTCGGATATAATGAATGTATTATTGTCATTTGTAAAAAAATATGTCTGATTATAATATTCTAATATATGGGACATATATCATCATCCAAGGAATAGGGTAAATATTTATATCTCATGAAATAAACATTTCTCGAATAGAGAGTAAATCGTGTTCAGTAAAAGAACGTGTCCATGATGATAGTTATGGTGTAAAACCATGACTACTACATTGGTTTGGAGAGTTTATCCAATACGTTATAGTTGTCTTAGGGTCAAACCATAACTAATATTATTATTTTGGTGAGTGAACCTAATATTTCATGGTAGTCATGGAATTTAATCCTTTAATAGTAAGCAAATAATTTTCTATGATTATGTGTATGCCACATTTCCATGTCAGATGTCATTTTTATGCTCTCATAGATCATGTTAATTATTCGGTATGAATCATGTCTTACGAACATACAAATTTTTTTCATGAATCTAGTTTATAATATTATATATTTACGTTATGATTTTCATATTCTATTCACATGTTACATACTCATATTCCCACAATGTGTTTAAATATTTCCCTAGTTTAACATTAGTGGTAATTATAACTCATCCTCTCTAATGTTACATTTTCTTAGGTTATGTGGACACATATATCGTTTGATTTGTATATTATGGGTCCTTGGTTGTTCATTACAATGTGAGATAATATGTATAATTATTATGTATTATATTTTTTTATTTCCATGTTTCTAATGGCACAATAATATTATGATCCATGAGTGTGTTTTTCTGAAAAGTTATGAAAATTCATAAAAAATGATGTAATATCTGTGTCTTAAAATAATGGGTCATTATACACCTCTTTAAATCCCATTTTTATTCATATTATGAACTTATATATCTTTTATTCAAAACAATTAAAACATTAAGCCACATGACTTGAGTATGATATATACTATATAATACTATATCAATTGATTGCATGTATCTCACCCACCTCACTTATAAAAGAGCACATAATAACTTATCTTCACCATACATCTTGTGGAATATATCTCAGTCATTCCCTACAAAAATATATTAAAAAATTAATTATTCTTCACCTATACTAAACTGTCTCATCAAAAGACCACATAAAAAATGCTTATGGTGTAAAATAATGGGGATATCAAAAAGAATAAATATATTTTTTTACTGGAAAACTTCAATATATTTTTCTTTTAAACATCATAAAAATATATAATAACCACATACATTTAATTACATATATATATATATATATATTATCCATTAGGATATGTTTTTATATTTATGGTAAATCTATTTTCTATCTTGTTTATACTTTGTAGAGAATAAATTTATAACTTATTTATATTGTTGGCCTTCCAACTCCCCAATGTGAAGATTATTATTTTTCATAACTATCTAAAATTCTTAGTTCCAATGATGACATTAATAAATATATTTTCTATTTTTTATATAATTTATACATATATATATTATTATCTAATTTAGAATCCTTCATTAGGATGAAAAATGATATTTTCTCACAGGCATATGTGTGGACTTCCACCTCCAGAAAGAGACATGATTGTTTTATCTATTATCACAATACACAGATCATTATAAATTATTTATAATGAATAAAATTGATATGAATGACAATATTATTTTTCTATAATTTATTGAACCGTTTTATAACACATATGAATGTGTTAAATATACTGAAGTAATTTTTGTGGAATCAACCAGAAAAGGTTTTGTGGTTATTTTAAGAAACTAACATTAAATGAATGGATTATAAATTATTATAGAAATGCATCCGAAATTGAACATATATGGAAAATAATCCTAAGAAATCTATAACTTGTTAGGCTAACTTTGAATCCAATTTGAGGATTTCTTCTCTCACTTTCACTATGTTTAGCGAGACTCTATAACATGTTCTTAATTTATTTTATATGGTGAATATACTTGTCCATTGAAATATAAAAAAAACAATTCAATCATCTTCATGGTGTTGAGTTTTTTATTTAATGTTTTCACTTTTATTAGGGTTTGATTTAAAATTTATTAAATCCACAAAGGATTGATTTACAATGTCACTATTATTCGATATTATTGTTGTATAAATTTTTAATAGATGAATTGCATGAGATATTTATTTATAAAAAAACATATTTTTTCCTATACCCTCATTATTTCATGGATTTCCCCTTTTTCCATCATTTCCTCTATTTTTTACTAATGTCGAAAAGTAATGATTTCATTGAAACACCAACACTATTTCCCCTTTTACATGGAAATTATTTTTCATCCAAATCCATATTATTATAATTGATTCATGGAAATGTCTATCTAGTTTTAAATTATTTCTAAATGAAATTTTATAATACCATTGGTTTTTATTATAGTGATAAAAAATATTTTTAATGTTTTTTTAATATGAAAATGATGACATTTTAGAAAAAGTGTGATACATTTATTATTTTCAATGTATACGATGTAAATGGATATTCCTATCACCATGACCATTATGCACTATTTAGATTCCTCTATAAGTTTCTATAGTTTTTTCATGAAAATATTTCTCCATTATTTTATGAATTTTTAGGTTTATATGAAAATATAGAATTAATTATTTCCAAGGTATTGAAAACAATACTGGAAATGATTTATAACAAGATTTTACAATAATGACAGAAAATATTTATGGAGTTGAATTTTTATTACTTCTCTTCCATTGTTTAATATAACTCTAATTATAATATATCATATTATAAAACCTAATTTTATGATATGTCAATTATTTTTATTCATCATTTATGGTATTTTAGATTATAAATTCTTTTCAGATCATTCACTTTCTCATGATGATGTTCATTATCACCCTCCACTATTCATTGGATAGTAGTTTTCTAATTAATGTCCATGTATTAAGTATCATTGATATATTTATAATTTTAATTTATTCCTTAATCATATTTCATTTATATATACACATTTATGTGGAAGACTCTTATTAAAAAAATTATTTCATATACTTTAGAACGTTTAACATTAAATATTATTAATTCAGTATGAATATTAATTCATTGACAATTAATATTTATAATGTAATATATATGCTCAATTCTATAGATATATTTAATTTATTTGAAATGACCATTTATAGATATCCATTTGATGAATTTATTGATCTTTTGAGACAATTTTAAGGCCAAATTAGTTATGTATTCCGTGTATAACATAACAATCATTAAAATTTCTTAGAATAATTGAATTAATATACGCTTTATGATATCATGGAATATGGACATGATGAAAAGATAATTACACCTGAAATTATTTATTGACATTATTAAATATTAGTTATTATTTTCCATGTGATTATTACGTTTATGTTTTCCATGGATACATTTTGAAACTCCAATTTATTATTACAGGAACAATGTTTTTATTGTTATCATTAACATATTTTTAATGTATTTTCTACCCATGGAAGAAACTATATTACACTTCCACTTACTATGCTTCTGATCTCACTGATTAAATTGTTATTCCATCCACTGTATATGGATATGGAATATTTTATGGATCGTCCTAGATTAAATTTTTTTATCATGATATTTTTTATATTTTCAATGTAATATGTAAATCACGCATGTATCATGTCTCCTAATAAAGATAAACTGATTGGTGCTTTGTTTTATGATCCATCATATCATATAAAAATATAATAATGTAGACACTGATTCTAGGTTATTTGGTGTTGATTTTTTATAGTTTTTTTTATCAAAGATGGTTTATTTAGAACCTTTTGTACTAGATTGTAGAATAACAAAAATAAAATGAGCTTTAAAATAATCCCAAAGGTTTTATAATAACAAATATAGATTTTTATTTTATTGATGAATATTCATGTTTCAATAACATAATTATATATCTTCCATTGTTTATAAATTCAACCTAAAAATATTAAGGGAGATCATGCCAACACACGAAGCCATTGTATGTATTGACTTTTCAATAAATACGATCCATTTAATGTTTGAACAGAATAGATCATGATAATAGTTTTGAAATTAACCATGGTTTTTATGAATATCAATTCCTATATGGAGATACATATAGTTTCATTGTCTAATTAACATATTTTGAATCACTATATATTATATAACTCTTTTAAATTTAAAAGAACTTCTTATATTATAGTACATAAAAAAGATCAATGCCCATGAAAATATATTCCAAAAATTGTGAAGTAATGAATCTGAGATGGTTTTTTAGAATATTATTTAAATAGAAATACTAATAAATGGTATTCATTTATCAATGTATTTATATAATATGATAAATTAAAAACAATGTATTTGTGATACATTAATGTGATATTATGTGAGAAACAGTTTCATTGAGATTAATGAGATAAAATAGAGAGAATGTTCATCAACTAAAAGATAAAGGATTGGGAATTCTATAAGTCATGTTTCATCAGATAATAAATAACTAAAACTTACTATATATTCCTTCTATAATAAAAAATGGTAATTTATTTAAATTTATTGATATTGATATTTTAAGGAAACTATTTTCCTAAAAAGTCTAACTATTTGATGATATAGTTTGATGTGACATTACTAATGAGACTTAATTTCATAGGAATTTTATAATTATGTTAAATAAAAAAAAGATGTGAGGAAATTTGAGATGCATGGAATATGAAATGATTCCAAGTGAACAAAAATAGATTTTTTTCAACTATGTTATAATTATAGAATGAAAATTCATGGTAAATGATTAATAGAAACAACTGTTTATTACATGTGTAGAGACAAGGGAAATAAGGAACAAGAATTGACATGAAATAAGGTAACTACCCTTAACTATTGATTAATCTATAAATATATAATGTATTTTTAAAACGAATTCCGGAATAATCATGGGAGTTTACCACTGAATAGATAATGGTACGACGTCCAAGATTATGCTATTACTATTGCTGATGTTTATGATCATAATGATGTGGTGGAGGGTATTTTGATTTTTAAATAAAATTTTACAAATGATTTATTTGACTGTATATCATTTCCCACTTTTATATCATTCCTGTTTTTGAAGAATATAAAATATTTCATTATCAACTTAAGAATGATGAATTCAATCAATGAATCATATTAGAAAGATTTTTTGAGAATGATATGTCTAGTAGTCCCTTGTAAGATGCATTATCAATACCTGTTTGAATACATGGTCATTATACATATGTTTGACTGATCCTTGTTATGTATTGGAATTCAATTTATAACACAAAAAATTTATTTTCATGCTATGGAGATAACAAATAGTGATCTTGGAGTAGAATACCTTTTCATCAGATTAGAAACAACATCTTATAAATCATGTATGTATATAATCACATATATAAAGATATTTAACATGTGTGAAAAGAAGATAATAACATCATATGGGTGGGAAATGTAGAAATATCATAAAATATGCGCTGAATGTGGATGACTACAATGTTGTCATTCTATATGAGTTACATAGAAATCCACTTGATCATGAAGGCGTGTTTTCTATTGTAATAAATCATTTAAAATCATTATCTATGAATCCTTAAAGAATATTCATATAAGAATAATTTGAATATAATTAATAAAGTATCATATTTACTTAATAAGTGATTCATTTAGCATATTTCTCCTCTACATAAAGACCCAACTCTTATTTTTATGTTGACGTATGGGTCTACGATGTTTCACATCGATTAGTGGGAAATAAATTCCATTAAATTAAATAAAGAATATCATCTACCTCATATTGATAACCTATTTGATAAACTTCATGGATCTCAATATTTCTCAATGAATAATCTATGTTATAGGTATCATCAATTTAAAATAAATAATGATAATTATATAAAGATGAAATTTTTCATGAGGTATGGTCATTATGGGATTATAGTAATGAACAATGGTTTAACTAATTCCCCCAATGTTTTTATGGATTTAATGAACATAGTATTCAAATATTTTGTTAAAAAACTTATTTTTTTCATTCATCAATGAAATCTTAATATATTCTAATATATATGAAGAGTAGAAAATATATTTCATAATCATTCTAGAAACACTCAAAGGTATGGAGTTTTATAGGGAATTAGTTCAGTGTATTTTTTGGAATTCATTGTTTTCTTATCATGGACACATTTTCTCCAAAGTCAAAATATTAATCTATATTTCAAAATTAACATCTATTTAAAACATGAATACACCAAGAATAATAATCAAGAAATGTAAATTCCAACAAATAGATAGTTACTACTGGTGCATTGTTCGAAACAAATTCTGATTAGAAATCACAATGACTATTTCCACACATCAAGGGGATAAGATAATATGTTTGCAAGAATGTTTAAAAATGTTCAAATGGATATATTACATATAATTCAATTACCTGATAAAGAAATTGCCCTTATAATGGAGGGTCTTTGGGATATATACGGTTGCATCATTCAATGGAATTATATTCATATTTAAATATAATAATATTTGTTTTTATAAATCAATTTAGTTATTCATATAGTAACATAATAATTTGACAAAAAAAATGAGTCGAAAACCATAATAATTTCCATTAATATATAGTGACATTATCTTTGTGGTGAAATATCTATGACATATATAGATCCAAAATGATTAAAATAAATATTTTCACAAAAAATTCCTAACATGAGACAATGTTGATCACTATGATGAATATATGATTGTGATTCCTTTGTATATTATAATCCTTTGAAGGTAAATAAAGATGTTGATCTATTAAGTAGAACAAAATATGTAAATTATAATTAAATGATGAATGATAAGATCATATATTCAATGATTTCATAATGTCAGATATGGGAATCACAAGGGAAGAGTATGCATCTCTAATTTTTCATTTGATTACCAACCCATATTTATTAGATTTTAAAAAAATTTCATTTCATGATGATAAAATTATAGAAAAAAATGTTACTTTTTTAAATGATTGGAAACTATAATATTTTTTTTGAAAAAGGAGTGATGAAATTCAGAAACATGTTATGTGTTCTTTAATACAATATATCTATAGATATTTACAAGGTGAATCATATAGTATAAACTTCTGTATAAATCCAATTTGTAATAAAATGTATGTGAATTTAAGATAACGTTTTATGTGGTTAATATAAACACAATAATTACTATTTATGTATTGAGAATCAAGGTTATTTAATTTTTAAATGATTATGGAAAATGTACCATTGGTGATATGGTAACTCTATATATTCTTATATGAAGGTGAGATAATATTACTATAACATTTTCACTATATTATTAATGATAACTAAACTAAATTGGTTTATATGGGTTACTATTTATGTCCATTCCATTTATTTACATTTCCTCTCTAGATGGGAGGATTTACATCTATAGAACCTTATAGAACATTTCATCTAAGAAATATGGATACTTCATGTTGAAACACTTTTTATTGTTTCTGATCCTGACCCACTGTTTACATAAAAATTCAATAAATATAGTTAGAAGGATCTCAAAAATGATATAAATTTGTGAATTTTATATCATCCTGAAACATATGAACAATTAATAATGATTATTCTTATATTAGTAGGCATATTAGTGTCATTATCACATCGAATTCCTCATATATCAGATAATTGATCACCTTTTTGGAGTATTTATATATTAATATCCTCCATTCAATCATTAAAATGGCTCTGTATAAATAATTGTACAATAAAACATGTCTTATACCTTATTGATGGGATGATTATAGTGAAACAAATCTTATAGGCATGGAACTTGTTGAAGAGATATTGATTAATGTAGGAAGTATTTTTAGTAAAATATTGGAATCTAATATGAGGTAAATAGATAAGTCGATTACCAAAAGGAAAACATAGAATTTTAGTTAGGGTATAATGATATCATCAATTACTATTATTTAATGTGTGTAATATGGTTTTATATGAAATGGAAACTATGTCCTAGATATATCATGCCTTTTGAGATTTTGGTATTAATTGTTACTTTTGATTACTGTTTGGAAATACCCCCAACAACTCTATTGTTTATGGTGTGGTTTATATCTCATTATTAAGGAATTTTATGTGAAACCTAACCATGTACTAAACTATTTTGAAATGTAACAGAAGCCAGATCTATCTTATTAATAATATACAATCTACATTATTTATACAGTAGGAAAAGTGTGGTTGAATCAAATGTGTTGTTAGGAAAAAGGAATTTTGGTAAATCATATGATATAATAAGAAATTTGGGAACCTAAATAAGATATAGTGAATTACTACCAATGTTTTTCTTGATGTTAAATTCTACAAATATCTATAATGAATTTTTTTAAGGGGGAATGTAACACCGGATATTGAATTATTTTAATTATGATTTTTATCCTATAGAAACTAGAATATAGTTATTATAAACTTATGAATGAATGATATTAAAAAAAGTTCTGATTTTTTTATATTGATTTTTATTTATGGATTTGAATAAGTTTATTCATCATTTGAAATTTAAATTACGGTTAATTGTATGTATTTTTTGAGAAATGTTTTATTCTTTCGTGAATCGTGAAAATATATATTTAAGAAATAAATTAACATTAATGAAATAATATTGATATAAGAATTACATTAAATATTATAAAAATAATTGAATGAACAAATAAATATTTAATAATTAAAATAATTCATTTTATATAATGTATAATTAATAAATCTATGATTAATATTTTTGAAATCTCAGTAATGTTTTTTTTCCAATATCATTTTTTTTGTTTTTGTGTTTTAATAAATTATTGAAATGGATTTTTCTTTTAAATTTTATTTTAAATTAAAACAAATATCACTATATTTTATTTAATTTAATTATTTCGATGTTAATCAATCTTAGTCAACATATTTATATAAAATTCTTTGTATGTAGAAAACATGAATTTCTGTAAAAACAATATTCATTTAGTTTTATGACTGTATATTAAAATGAAATTGTAAAAATTATAGTAATTTAATATTATAAATGGAATACATATTTGATCTCATCATAATTAATATTATGTAACATATTTATCTTAATACTTTGGTAATAATGAATAATAACCAAAGTAAATATCAATCATCTTGGCATGGAGTAAGATGAGTTGAAATTGATAAAATAATGGGATAAGTCCTGATTAATATGAGAAGAACATGATTATATCCCAATGGATAGTTTTATGTCAACCGTACCTTCTCATTTTAGTAACTATGAATAGTTTTTTCTAGGTAACAAGAGTAAGACATATATTATATAATAATGTTTCATGCATTAATATGTCTTCCACTTAAATCATGTGTAAAATGGAGCCACATCTCCTATCATATCCACATAACTTGGGGAAATTATCAAGGCGATACCGAGCTAAAAACCTTCCCAATTTTTTTCTGAACAATATCTCATTATCTCATCAAAATAACTCTTTAAAATAGATTAACATGTATGATAAAATGGATTTACAAAATAATATATAGATTTTCTTATAGAGAATTTTTCAATTTCATTTATCAATAAACACCAAAAAACATCAATAAACACTTTAATATAAGTATATAAATGTATTTAAAATAATTATATGTTTTTATATTTATGTTAAATAAAATTTATATATTTTTTCAAACCAATGGAAAAAAAAATTGCTTGTCTGTACATGTGGACTCCCACCTCCATGATGTGATGTGTTTTATTTTCCATCACTTGATCACATTATTGGATAGAATGATGTTATAATTGAATATATATGATATTTTTTTACAATAATAGGCTTCTATAAGTGTAATATATAATATACCATCATACCCTAACATATGCTGAAAAAAAGATATCATCACTTGTTCTTATGTGTGGGATACAACCTTTTAAAAGGGATGTCATTTGTTCTACTTTTACCATATGATATGGATATTTTTAAATTGTTTATAATTAATAATAATTATATTAATTACATTATCCACATTATTTGATTAATTTCAACCTCTTTATTATCATTTTAAACAAGATTAATATACTAATGTAATTTTTGGGAAATTTATCAATCTGTCAATAATGGTAAATGCATGAAAACATTATTGAATTATTGGATTCAAATTGATTATAAAGGCCATAGGAAATGGAATATATGTGATTAAGGTTCTTAATAAAGTATTTAATAAATTTCAATTTTTTTCAAAAGGATTTTAGACCTGTGAAAAAGAAGTATACTGGGGAACAGGTTTTCACCACATTTCAACTAAATTGAGATTTATTTTCTATTTTGCAGCTACATTATATTATATAATTCATTAAATACCCATTTTGAAGTGTTAAATAATGAATTAAAAATAATTCATTTTATTTATAATTTCAAATAATTATATTTTTGTATGGGTTTTGATTCAAATGTTATTATAACTAGAAATTAATCATTAACAATATCACTCTTAGATAATATTATTCATGTTTAAAAATATGTTGCAAGAATTATTTTCTATTAAAATTATGAAAAAAATATGATATATAATTATAATACAATTTGTGAGGTTTCCATGTTTTCTTCATAATTTTCCTATCTTTTTTTATCAAATACATGAAGAATGTATTTTTTATAAAATCCAACCTTATTTCACCTTTTACATCATGAATAGTTTTATTTCCTATAAAAAATTTTTAAATTGGTTCATGGTTCTTATTAATAAATTTTATATGATTTTGTATAAATTTTTAAAACCAATTGATTTCAATACAATGGTCTAAAAGTAATCTCATTTGATGTTTTCTAAAAAAGACATTAATGGATTTTTAAAATTATGTGAATAGAATGATAATTTTAATGTATATGTAATAAAAAAAATATCCTGACTCCACTATCTTTATATCATATTTAGATTCATCTAAATGATTATAAGCCTTTTTCATTTTTAGTTTTTATATTAATAAAAAATAGTCATGATTTTCAAAAATACGGGAAATTATTTTGGAAATTTTTTTTATAATTTTTTACTATAATGATACAATGGATTTATGGAATGTTAATTTTAATGTTTTCTATATAATGTATTGTATAGATGTAAGATGATTTTATTTTATTAGAAAACATAATTTTTTATTAATCATAACGGTTTTATCATCTTTTACTATTTGGTGTATTATACATTATTTTGATATCATTCACATTTTTGTAAACATGTTCTTTATCCCACTTCATTATTTAATAGTCTTTATTTTTCTCCTTCATGCCTTTTGTTTTTTGTATCATGCCGATATATATCATTTCAATTATTTTTGAACATTATACCATTTCTATATATTTTATTTTATAAATTAGTCTTTTTAATAAATTTCATTGATTTAATAAAGAAATAGTGGAATTCCATATTCCTGAATCAATTTGGATATTTATTTAATTATAAGGATTATTATTTATGAATTATATTATTGAATATATTTAAATATAATATACTAAAACATGTAACTTAAGTGTGGTTTGTGGTTATATATATTCCCTTTATAGATCAACATGTCTCATAGAACAAATAATTTCAAAATTAGATGTCTTTTAGTGTATTCCTTCTCATTCAATAAAACATCTTAACACAATGCACTGATGTTAAGGTTAAATACTAATTAGAATGAGTACATGAAAGAAATATCCTAACACCAAATATTATTAATAACATTCCTTAAAAATAAATGTTATTAATATACATTTTAGTATTATATTGATTTTTGAGTTGAATACATTTTTAAAAATATTTTTTTGAAAAAATGGAATAGGTTTTCATTATTCAGTTCTCTAAATTGTTAATGCATTATTTATGAATGATATCAAATGTTTTATGATTTTTCATAAAAACCATATGATCTCACACATTCTTAAGATATATATTTTTCCATGATATAATTAAGGAATCGTTGAATGATTTTCAAGGATGCAATAAATTTTATCATGTTATTTTTTCACTATAATACTGAATTTATTTATGTATCATGTCTTCTATGAATTATAAAATCATTTATCCTTCATGGTGTGATCCATTGTATCATCTACCAATTTCATAATATATAAAAAAATTGGCTGCTACAGTTGGGTCTTCATAGCTTCTGAAATCACTTAATCTCACTAATGTTTTTTCCACCCAATTTGATTCTATGTAGCTAACAAAAAACTATATAAATATAAAATACTATCAATATAAAGCCATTAAATCATTACATCATCCAAAAATCATAGAAAAAATTATTTAAATCATTTAATCATAAAAAATGAATACATAATAGTTGATTATACCAAATAATATTAAAATAAATGATATACATACAATTATTCAAAATGATTTAAAAAACATCAAATCAAAAAATTAAAATGATTACAACCAACATAAATTCAAATTTCCTCAAAATAAAATATTACTAGGATTATTTCATATATATTATTCAATATTATTATTCATAATATATATAAAATTATTTTTGTAGAACAATCCCAATGTTACCTCTATAATTTTAAATTCCAAAATAAATATTAAAAGAATATAACGTTCAATAATTCATCCATTGTAAACTCAATTTATGAAGAAATATAGTAAGTTTAATATAAATATTGTATATAAATCATGTATAAAAAAACATTAGATTTTTTCTCTTTTAAAAAATTTTGAGACCTAAAAAAATACATTATTCTCATTTTTAAAAATTAAGAAATCATAAAAATGAGTTATTAATATTCACATTGTGACATTATTTCCTTATAAATCTTAGATGGAATATTTCCCTTAAAAATAAATGATTACATTAAAGTAAATAATAAATTTTGTAATGATACGGTTTCCCATATTATAAATGATGATCATGTTTTAATACTTTAAAAACCAATTCAAGGTATTTAATTTTACATTAAAGTGTTCATTAAAAATTCACTCTTTCCCTATGATCAGAATACAAACGACACTAAAATAACCCATTATTAATTTTTATTCATAAATAATACCAATATAGGATTATGGATGTATGATACCATCTAAAACAACATATCATAATCAAAAAATAATAATATATAATCATTTTATTCACACATCAAAAAAATATGATTTCTTTTCTACACTCACTTGAATATAGAATTTATAATTTTAATTTCAGTTTAGAAACAAATATTCCATTAGAATATTTGGACACACCACCAAAATTTCATTATGAATTTTTTTCAGGATATTAATGAAAATATTTTATGAATTTTTTTCAATTATTAGACTAAATTGATAAACCACTGAAAAATTTAAAAATTGATCTTTAATATTTAAATATTTTTCCACTCACAATGAATGAAACTCAGTACTCAAGAATATTTATTTAATAAAAAAAATTTTATATTTTCTCAAAGACATATATTTTAGAATATAAAATAATTGCTCCCAAAATATAAAACCCAACATTTTCCTCAATATTGAACTCCACCACGAAATATCAGTCTTGCAAAATATATGAAAACATCACCCATCACCCTCAGAATTTATACAAACAACTAAATATTTCTGGATGTTTCCCCTTTACAAATTGTATTCTATGGGGCTATATCCACCACCCACCACTATGCTCTTCATGTATATCCTTGATGCTAATTACTTCATTGCCTAATGGGATATGAAGATAACACTAAAGGAAGTTATGGTAAACAATATCTTCCACTTCGTGAAAACCAAACATCATCACCATGTTTGGGGTCTCTACGATTATTTTGACAAAAAATACACAACGTTTTCATTTAGGGGACTGAAGTGACAATGGGAGGAATACAATACCATGACCAATCATACATATTTTAATCATGATGAGGAAAATGTAATGATATATGCCTTTAATAAAACTCTATCAAAAATACTATAGAATATTGTGAACAATGATAAGATTTCTTGTCCAAAATACTCCTCCATGACATAGGGGCCTACATTACCACAACACTCACAACCACATTGAAAATGACACACTCATTTTTGTATGAGACCGAGGAAGTGTTAACTTTAGATGCTCAAATTCTTTCACTCAAAATATCCATTGTGGGTATCTCTCTTATGATGAATCATTATATAAGAGGTTGGAATAAATTTAAGGGGTAGATGTGAATAGATTGTGCACACTACACAACCTGGAGGTCTATTAGAATCAGATCGTATTGTCCATTAATAAAAAGGTTGGACATCATTCATTCATCCATGTGGAATTAGCAAGGTACCTAATAGCACAAATTATACAAAGAATGAATCCCCTGAAATTGGAACCCATGTGGGAAGGGCCATATTCATATAGAAGGATTAACATAATGAATACTACTAATTATCCACCATGTATGGAGATCATCTTACATGACCCAACAATGTGATATTTCAAAAAAGATACTTTGAATAGGAATCATCATATGGGAATCTACATCAGATAATTCTCTATTATACAACCATACCACATGATGCTAAAATGTATGCAGTTATTCAAAGACGTGTGATGTCAAACTGCACCATTCTATAAAAACTATGTATATATTGATTCCTTCTATCATAGGATATGTAGTGACCCATGAACCATTATTCATTGGCTAAAACATATGATTATTTTCATTTAATGTCAGGGGATACTTTTCTTCACCATATGAAACTAAACTGAAATGAAAATTTCATTACCACAGAAAGGAAAGTTCTCTTATCACAATATGTAAAAAACATGGATCCACAACTACCATTTTCCATCACATTGAATGATCTACTTCCTAACTGCATGATGAAAATCTGAGACATACATAATATTTGTATTCATTTACATAATCTAATTTTCATCATAACCCCAATACATTAAAGGGAACAAGAATCCAAGAACTACATATGTCTTAATTCTAATTTCGAATAAGATACTAAAGGATTCCTCAATCTAGTATCTGTCTCCAACCACCAAATGCTAGAAAATTTTCTCTCCCTGCTCTTAAATGTCCCTACACTATAAGAGGAACCCTTTCTATTCCATGTTTCACACACTGAGATATCACGTGGGGATATGAGTCTTTGTAATGGAATCTACACCAAAACATGGCATAACAACAATGGGCATGCCCATCCTAGTTTGTAATGCAAGAACATAAAAGGTATAACATGAGACTGCACTGTATTATGTTAAATTGCACATTTAATGTCCCTTACATGACATGAAGAAGTATTCCCATGTGGAACTCATATTAGAATGCCACTTTTGTGGGGGTTGGTATTCTACCAAACCTCTATAAAATCATTAGCTATTAATTTCAAGGAGACCATATCATTAATTAATGAAGTTAATCTAAATAGTTCATTAAGAACTATGCAGTGTTTGATTCTCATATTCACGAGATACAATGAAATTCCTAGATTTCTATCCATGGTGTCAGCCACAACATCACCAATTTTCCTTATCATTCCATCTTCATCAATGATACATGATCATCATTCCTTAAGAATCACATGTGGATTGATTCCAATCATCACCGTACATGTAGTGATACACGAGTCTTCAATCCTGGGGAGAGATAAAATAATTAATGAAAATAATTCCCACCTATGTGTATGGTCCAGGCTTACATAGAGTATTTCCCACTCATTAAAATTGTGTCACATGATTCATTACCTCATAGGATACATAGTGATGCCCGAATTAAAAAAATATAAGGCCAATCAGAACGAATAAAATATAAATATTCACTAACTTCGCAAACGGGTCAGGCTTGTATAAGAATAATTATAAGAAATATTTGTTGCATGACTCCCATCACCATGGGATTTTTACTGACATGCCAAATTCGATCCAAGGGCCCATCCCCAATACCAGCATTTCTAACCAGTGGATTCACATCTTCTATGCATGCCTTTAAACTACAAAGCTCTTTATCACAATGTGTGGTTTGATTTTCATTTTCCCGAGATACAGAGTTCTTATAGAGAATTCGCTATTATACCCAACCATGGTGTTCTCATCTATTCACATCAGTTCCCACATCCTCACCACATGAGGAATAAGTAAACATAAGTAAGCCTTTACCGTATGATGTGAAACATCAATTCCAACATCTTAGTCACATGAGAAATACACAATAATTACATCCATATGGAATGATGAAAATATGTATGGAATTTATTTTACTACATGAATTTAGCCAATATTGAAGACATCTCCACTGCATGATGATAAATGTTGTAGGCCATGGGCAAATTTCCATCCCATATCTTGGGACCACAATTTCCTTACCCTGGTAAAAATGATTACGTCGTTCTGTATGAATACTTTTAAGAACCTAAATATATATAAAACATTTCATGCCTTCAGAACCTTATATTTCTGTGAATCATTCATTTCCCAAGAAGAGAAAATATATTTCTTAATTTTACCATTCTTTTGTCATAGAAGGTCTTAAGACCCACCAATGAGTGACATCATTGATCTATAAGGATGGATTTATAGTCCCTGTGAGCACAACATCACACATAGGTAGAACATACCATATCAAGATGTTTTCTGATATACATCGTATGACTCTCCCATATCATTATTCATGATGCTAGAAAATAAATCCATGATTTAAAAAAATTTCATCATTTTCTCTGAAGGAAGTTTGAGTGAACATGACCAAGGGTATCCTATTTAGAATATTGTGTAATGTCTCCCACATAAGATCAATTTTATTCATTACTTTACATTAACTATACTTTTCTAAAAGTTTTATGACCTTAAACAATACCCAATAATTATCTTGATTTCATGAACATAAAGAATAAGAGAAAGAGTTTCCAAACATGTTAGGATGAAAACTTGATTATGGTAAAATGAGTAAAATTCATGTCTTCTCTCGATAAAATATTCATCTACAGTGTTTTGGGAAAAATTATGGGGCTAATGTCTAAGGAATAAATTTCACAATGTCTAGGATATACTCACTTGAACCGCTAGTCTAGGAAAATTAAAGAGTAATTATTTTCCACATTTCTTCAGTGCATGAATATGTTCACAATGTGGTGGCACAATGTTTTGGATACTCTAACACTTCATGGAAAATAAAATATAAAAAAATAACACTCAATTTTATAACGCATGGTGGGTAATCAAATACAATTCATAGTCCCTGAAACAGAAAATTGATAACTCTACATGACCATGTTATGAATAAAAAAGGGCTTAAACCAACCAATGAGATACATCTTGTTCTAATATAAATGTATTTTTAATTATTGTGATCCAGATATCCTCATAACAGAACACTTCTCTTAATAGTGTTTTATGATATCTTGTGTGTGATTGTCCCATATATTTCTCAAATCTTAAGAACTCTAATCAATGATTTACAATGAACGTACTTGAATATTCAAGTGAATCTTACATCCTCAAAATTGAATCACTATGTTTGTACCCTATCTCAAAGTTGAAATGTGAAACTTCATTAAAAAAAGAATGATGTCCCACACATTGGGATTTGAATCAATAGTGTTTAGGGATCATGCTTCACAAAATAATAGATATATTGACCTAGGGTGCCCGAACCATTCCTAGATTAGATATATCTTGGTCTGGCTAAGCAATCAGTGTAGGAGGGCATGAGATCCAACAACAAGAGACATCCTTGCCAAACTTAAAGGACTTTCTAATCATTCTGAGCACCCAAAGACACCATGGTGTAACATAACATCTCAGAATGTTTTGTGATTTCCTCAAAATGTCTAATCCATCTGACACACACCATAAGTAAAAGATCAATGAACACTAATTGCATCACCAAAATGTCTATTGTCAATAACCCTAAACTACATCAAACCATAGGTCCAAACTCAAATAACCTAAACTAAAAAAAACCAAAGAACCATGATCAAAACCATAAACTCTTTCAAACCAATGTTCTAAGTACAATGAACCTAATCTAGGTCACATAAATTGTTTATGCTCAATGTCCCTAAACTATATCACAAAAAAGGTTCAAGATCAAAGACCCCAACAATAGCACACCGATGTTCAAATCTAAAGGACCCAACATTAGAGCACAAAACATTAAATTCTAAATCAACCTAAACTACATCACACAAATGTTAGAACTAATAAACCATTATCTAATGAATTGAATGCGTATAGATTGAAAATTATTTTAAGGTCCACCAAATGGAATTACAATGATAAAGATTTAATATCTAAACCTATTGTCTTTAGAAAAATATAGAGAACTCTCCTTTCTAGATTTTTTCCCTACACATCCAATACTTCTGCAAATCAGGTGAAATCATTATTAATGGTACAAATCATCAGTAGACCGTGTCATGTTTGTGGGAATTCATGTGTTGTTCTAAAAAGAAATATGTTGTGATTTAAATATTCTGATTCATTGATCCAGGTTTATGAGATTTTATAAAATGGATATGTATCTTCAGAGATTCATATATTATCAGAGAAAAGAAATTTCATGCACATCATGAATGAGATAAAATATGATTTAATTATAGAAATTTCAATGAAATCATCTATTCATTGTAGGAAAACATATAGAGTAATCTGGAAATTTTTTAGTGTCTCCAATGACTCAAAAACCAAGTTCATTAAAAAAAGTAGAAATATTATAAAAGATGGTAAGACAAGCTACTGTGATTGGTTGGATTCTGGATTGAAGAATCAATTGAATGTTGGAGTGATTCTCCCCCTCCCAAATATAAATAAACCCTGTTATGGCGGGTTTTATCCAAATTAATCAATTCATTAATATTAGTTTGTGTAATTTAAATTGGCGATGATGATATCAAAATCACATACCTTTGAAACACAATAATCTTCCCACATCACTATATCTGCACATTTCTGACCTTCATCTGAGCTTCAAATTCATATATCAATAGATGGACATACACCAATCCCCCCGACATGTGCCCCATTTTCATATTATGTGTATACTCAACTACATGTTCATTAAAATACCTCACACTCATGTCCAAATCTCATCAGTTTAGGATGATCAACAATATAATTTTATACAGAGGATGTCTATGGATACCACTTATTCAATAGTCCTGAAATAACAAGTGAAGAAATTCCATTGGTCATGTAAGACATCCAAACGGGGCGTATTGATCGATTCATGAATCTGTTTCTAGATCAACCCAGGTTGGTCAGAACCACTACAACTAATGAACATGGAACAATTGGAGGCTTCAAACTAGTTGAACTAACGTGAAAATAGTAGAATAACACCAACATTCCCTTATTTCAATAACTGTACCATTAGTATCCCATGATGGATGATCAGATTCCTCTTTAGAGTTTTTTACAACATCGAGATAGTCATAACTCAAATGAGGTCTCCTTCTTCATGTCTCACCCAGATCATAAATCAAATCCATCGTCAACTCTGACAACAAGGTTCATGAGGAAAAATGAATGTCCAAATGTTGGACCATCTCTAATAGCACACCACATGGATAGGCTGCTGCCCAACCTCGAGAATAATACAATGTACATAAAGGATAAGACTCACCACCAGGTGGATGCCTAATCTCAATGTCAATATCTTCATTGGTCATCATCTACCAAAATTAGCAGATGAACCTAGGATTTCACACTTCTCAAATGCCGACCAAAGGCAGAGTGGGAACTCTTTGAATAAAACCAATTTTTCGAGAGAATTGATAACTTAAAAAATGTTCATATGTTACTAGACTGTCCACTCTATCTACAATTAGACCATTCCATATATATATCATATATTCCCTTTCATGAAGGGAACTACTACTGTTATCAGTAATCATTCCAGTTAGTTCATGAAAAGATGTAAAAAAATCATTTGGATTTATTTAGACCATCATTATCCTCATATGGGATTAGTGACATATCCCCGAGAAAAAATATATTATAATCCCTTGTTTGGAAGTAGCATTGGAGATGCATATGATCTTATAATATTAATAAATATTAAAGTACTCCTATCTCTGGCCAAACAGAAACAGAATATGATCATTGATCCTATAAGGGGATATACATTGTTGAATATTTCCCAACACTAGAATATCCCTGAATGGAATGGTAGGTCAAAATTAATGTTATGTCCTTCCATAAGTCTTCCCTCCATTACTGATGTACTAAATCAGATCACTATTCACATGTCCCTATCAAGGAAGAGCTATCCATTAAAAACATGGTTATAAATACATCCAACCTTATCTCTGGAGTGATCTATAAATTATCTCTGTAACCCCCTAAGTTATATTACCTAGAATCCATGATAGACCAACTAGATCCAACACCATCTCGATCACATTGATATGGGCACTGATGGCGATGTAGAACAGTTGTCCTATCTCCCCTACAACAAAAGAATATCGATCCCATCATAGAAATAAATGAGTGGACTCATTGTTATCTCCTTATTCAATTTATCCATTAAAATAATACTAATCCACCTCACTAATACTGGGGACAAAAAAGGATAACCCAAGACATCTGCAAAACAGATTAATTCAATATACATCTCTCCAATAAAGGGATACCACCCAACTAGTATATATCCCATTGGACAATACCCACTTCACCATGGGATAAATGAATGTGTAGTTTCCAACAAGTCAATAGTTGATAATGTCTTGAAGAGTTTTGGGCTGGCGTTAAATGATGAATTAGGATATCCACAAAACATTTTCTAGATTAACTATATAATGTTTATCTGAAAACACTATGGAGATTTCAATATCCCAAAATGGCCATTTCAATTTTTAAAAAAAATATTGTATTGTTGAAGATCCCCCATCCAACCACATACAACTCCCGGGTTTTTTATAGAGGATGGACATATAATCAAATATCTATACGAAATGGATTGATGAGAAAATTCACAAACACCTGGGAATAAGGTGGATGTTTCCAAAATATATGATAATTGAAGAAGCTGAGCTGCGATCAGTCTACCATCCTCAACAAATTTAATTTGGACATATTACAAAGAAGTTGAGACCCATCGAGAAGAATGGTTAGTGTCTGGAAGAGTGTTGGGAGAATCATCTAGTAGACCAAACATATATAGATGAATCAATTAGGATAAAGGATAGTCCCAAATCTCATATGAGTGGAACCTATTCAGACTCTCATTAACATTATATACATGATATCATGGATCAGCATGGAAATTTCTAGGAATCATGGAACCTTGATTAACCACTATTGGGGAGTATCGATAAGAATCGGGATCCATTCAAAAATATGTTAGCTACATATGTGAGAAAAAGAGTACATAACATATTATCATAAACCATGATGTAAAATCCATGAAGAATCATGTCCATCACATGTATCATTAAGGGATTCACAATATTCATAACGAGTTTTATAATTGTCTGGCCTATAATGGTCTAGCGGATCGCATAACCCCAACAAGAAATTGTATAATTTCCTGAACCCTTTGGTGACTTGCGATTTCATAACCTAGACATGGTAACCCCAATCACATCATAATTAACCAATAGAATAATCTAGTGAGTGTTTACTATGATACCTACAAGATAATTGTAATCATAATTTATGATGTTCAAGAAATTATAGATGAATGGTTGTTGTTTGGATAAGATAGGCTCATGAGTAAAAGTGGACTCATGGGAATGTTTTAATTAGATGAGGCCCCACGGTTGGGTCTCCTGAACAAGCCTCATGATTAGGACTCACAAAATGGTCTTGTTTTAGGGGCACATGATAGAGGTAATAAGAGAGATATCTAGGGGAATGATTGTATGTGTATATGGAATCCCATTGTCCCTCGATAAATATTAAATCCCACAAAATACCATGCATTACCCAATAGACCAGACATAATCCAATACACAGATTCATGAGAAAGGAAAAGAATCAGGAAAGCATTTGCATTCCCCAGAAATGAGCCCTTATCCCAGCGAACATAAATTTTAATGGGGGTATTTTTTGAAACCTACTAATTGTTCATTGGAAATTAAAAAAGTAAGGAATACCAAAATATGGTTATGGTTTTCACCGAAAAATGGAATGGAATGATGAAGGTTGTTGATACCTATAAATCACCTGAGCCTTCAAAGGACTCACAGTCGAATGACCATTCTGAGGTTACAATAATACCACACAGTAGAGCGTAACATGTAGAAAATCTCAATGTATTATTTTCAACATGGTATCTTATTCAATTGAGTGACCTCTAGTAAGTCATATACCACACATCGATGGTTAGATAATCAACCCTATGGCATGCTATTTTTTGGGCATCAAACGCCTCATAGTACAATATAAAAATCCATTGAATATAAGGAGGAGATTATTCCAATGTGGGAGGCCTCTAAGAGTCGCTAAGGTAATCTGACTAATTAAAAATGAAAGGGTTTATTTGTCATTGAAAACAACCTAGCAATAATGCATAAACCACAAAACATTGTCAAATAATACAAAGTAAAAAAAATAAGATATGAGGAAAAAGATTATAATGGTTTTCAAAAGGTATTTGATGCAACACTGGCGATTTGCAAGACACCTTGTGTCCCTAGAGACATACACAACTCTTCTCATGATTTCCATTTGTCTTTCAGCCTCATCGCATGGAAAATACCGGGTATGTCTAAGAAATAAAAAGAATCAATTTTTGATTCCTAAGTAAAAATGGATGGATTTTTTCATGAAATGCATGAGTATCATCATAATATACCTATTGTGAAGAGAATTCATCATAAAAAATATAGTATTTATATTTTACATTACTCATGTAATGTCACATTACCCTCCAACCATTGTTAATCAAAATAATATCAATAATATTGGGAGGTAGTGAAATCCTCTTGTGGTCGTAAAATGCTTGGACACAAAATTATAGTCAACAGACCATTCCCATGTGACTCCTAGAAAACCTTCCCGGATCTCGTGAAGAGCCTCAGAAAAGCCACCATTACCTCATGAAATGTCCCAGGAATAAAATCTTATTGCTCGCAAAGTCCTTTCAACAAGAAATTTGATTTCAAAAAATACCTTATACATGTTATGCTGACAATGTGGAATTGTTTCAGCATAACCAAATAATCAAGAACGTCATGATTAGTTGTAAATAACACAACAATAGATGAATTGATGGGAGGGACTTGTGGTCACTAAAAATCATGTGATGCCCTTGATTTAATCTCTGCCAGAGGATCTAAAATTCTTGTCAAGTAAAAAACATGTAGAATCTATCCTAGATTCAATCCAGATATGCAATTAACACTATTGAATAACCATGGTGGAGAGGAATAAAATTTTACCCCCTCATGAGAAAAAATGAACCACTACCTATTGCAAACAAGATTTCTAACTCTGGAGATTTCTCATATGCCCTAGAGAAGATTTCTCAGAGAAACTGATCTCAAATCAGAAAAATCTATAGTTATGTAATAAATAAAAGAGTAACTAAAGTGATCATGCACTATGTGTAAGGAACATTAGGTTCACATTAATAGATCACATGAACGAGTAGTGAAAAGATATATGAAGAACATACCACACATATGTTGGGTAACACGAGACTCAAAATAAAACAATACTTATTACATCTAAGAAATTTACAATACATGGTCTAGAAAAAAGACTAAAGGTGAATGACCAAAACTAAAATAGGTTTCTGGATCATCGTGTACTTCATGTGAGTTTTCCCACACATGCTATACTATAGTGATATTTTACCTGAATCTCATGATGCTCCTTCAGTATGCCACCCATGACACCCGTATTCTTTTATACATGATATATCTAGTAACATGGTTTCCATTATGCATGCCATCATAGTATAGAAAGATTCTCTAGGCCAGTCCCACAAGCCACATGGAATCCATTATGTACATATCTGGACTCCAATAGCGGAACCAACTCATATCACTTAAGTATCATGTTTGAATCTGTGCATGTAAATTAATCCTTTGTGACACCCTCTAAGAAATTCAGTTGATACATACAACGCCCTCTAGACATGTTAGATAGATCATGAGATGGATGCCAATTATGTAATCCCAGGCATTCGATATCCTCCAACACATAAATTATTGACTATCGTGACCCACTATATATGTTTTTATCCAATACATCCAAATGATACTAGTTCATGATATCTATATCTTGCAATACCTTCTAGAAACGTCAGCCTAGTCATAAAAGGATTCTTGGACAGAACACCATGATCATGTGATTTTCTCAAAACAAGTCATCCTTAATCATGTGACATGCATCTTATTTGACACATAGGTTACCTGAATTTCTTTAGAAATGCCAATTTCATAATTTATTTTTCTTCAAATATGATTGGTTGATACACTCCTATTTATCTGGTGAAGAGAAAAATCGATGAGAGTCATGAAGGGAAACAAGTCACTAGGGAAACCTTATATTGTAATCCTGTTCTATTGAAATAACATTATATAGCCCGATATTCAGGTAAACCTCAGTGTGTATGCCCCATCCAATGGAACTTCAATGAATCTGATTCTTTCCCTATACCTGATATATAAGCCACCTCTTCAATGTTCGAGCTCAATAGATATTTCCAAATACATAATTTCATTACAATCTTTGTTATTATATTGAGCATATCTTGTTTCACGCATGAGAATAAATCACTTGAGCTTAGTTAATTTCAATAATCATGTAATTCACATCATGAGGCTCCACCAACAACGATAAAATGTATTTATAGCCCCAAAATATTGGGTTATGATTTATATCACCGAAATTTAATATTTCTTAGAAGACATATCATGCCTAGAATTTCCCCTCAACCTTATTTCTGTATGTAAATCATCCATTAAACATGGAAAAGATAAGAGCTATCTCGGTCTGGCCATGATATTGATGTAGAAGGGATTTAGATCCAACAAAATGCGACATCCTGGCCAATTACAAACTATATTCTAATACTAATGATCTCTTAAAGACTCCATGGTGGAACAGAACATCTCTGAATGTTATGGGACATAGTCGAAATGTTTAACCCATCCAATTCATACCAAAGGTCCAATTTCAATTATCATTAAATACATCACTAAAATGTCCATAGTCAATAACCCAAAACTACATCAAAACATAGGTCCAAACTCAAATAACCTAAGTTCAAACAAACTAAAGATCCATGATCCAAACCATAAACTATATCACACAAATGTTCCAATTTCTATGAACCTAAAATAGGAAACATCAATGGTATATAATCAATGACCATAAAATATAGCACAAAAAATGGTTCATGTTCAATGAACCTAACAATAGCACACCAAAGCTCCAATATAAAAGACCCAACACAACCACACACAACATTCAATGCTCAATGAACCTAAACTACATCACAAAAAAAAGTAAAAATTAATAAACCATAATCTAATGCATGTAATCTTCGTAGATTGAAAATTCTTTTTGGTCCACCAAATGGATTTAGAATTATCTAGTTGTAATCACTAAACCTATCGTCTTTATTATTGTATAGAGAACTCTTCCATCTTGATTTTGAATTACCCATTCAATCCTTCTGCAAATCATCTGATATCATGATATATTGAAAAATAATCAGTTGAGAGTGTCATGATCATGGAAATTCATGAGTACTTCTCAAAATAAATCCGTTCTTATTTAAATATTCTAATATATAGATTAAGGATTACTATATGTTAAGAAATGGATATGTAGTGTTAGGGATTATTATATTACCAGAGAAAAGATATTTAATTCACTTCATAAAAGAGATAAAATAGGATGGCATTATAGGGATTCCGAAGAATTCACATATACATTGTAGGAAAATAGTTGGAGTAATCTAAAAATTCTGTTGTGTCTTCAATATCTCAAAAACCGTGTGCATTAAAAAAGTAGAATCATGATAAAAGACGGTTGGATGAGAAAGTGATATCAATTAGTGTCTCGATGGAAGAATCAATTGAATGTTGGAGTGATTCTTTCCCAATAACATTAAAATCTACCCAGTGATATAGGGAATTAACAGAAGTAGCCATCTCTTCAATCCGATTTTGAGTAATGGAAAATGGGGATAACGATGATGAAATTTCAAACCTCTGACATGGAATAATATTCTCACATCTCTATATCAGCACAGTTTTGACATCCAAATAATCTTCCAGTTTAGATATTAATAGACAATCACACACTAATTCCCAAAACATGTGCCTCATTTTCCAGTTTAGGGGAGCCTCCACTACAAGATCCGGGAAATACCTCCCACTCATGTCCATATCTCATCAATTTAGGTTGATCAGATATATAATTCAATATGCAGGATGTCTGTTGATACCACCTACTCACTAGTCATGAAATAACCAGTGAAGGAATTCAAATTGGTCAATGAATACATCATAAGGGGCCATAGTGATCAAGTTATGAATTTGTTTCGAGATCAGCCTATGTTGGCCGGAACCACTAAAACCAATGGACATAGAACAATGGGAGGATTCGTAACTAGTTGTACTAATGTGAAAATAGTAGATTAGCATCCATATTCCCTTATCTCAACATGCCATTAGTATCCCATGTTGGAGGATCAAATTGTCCATAGATTTTCCCAACATCATGATAGTTATAAATCAAAAGAGTTCTATTTCTTCATATCTCTCCCAGATCATAAATCATCTCCATCTTCACCTCTGACAAAAGGATTCATGAGGAAAATGGAATGTCCAAATATTGGACCAACTACCTTTTCACACCACTGAGATCGGCTACTAGACATGGTAGAGAATATTCATGGATATAGAAAAAATAATATTCACTAGAAGACGAATGCATGATCTCATCATCAAATATCATCATGGGTCAGCATCTCCACAAATTGGCAGATGACCGAAGGATTTCACACCGCTCAAACACCAACCAATAGTACAGTGTGCATCCTTTGAATAAAAAAATATTTTTGAGGGAATCGATAAGGGAAATAAGGTTCATATTTGACTAGATCATCCACATTAGCTACTAGAACCCCGTCCCATAGATATATCATATATGTCCATTCATCAAGGGAACCACTACCATTAACAGTAATCATTCCTGTCAGTGCCTGGAATGAAGAAAAACTCTTTTGAATGAATTAGATCATCGTTTGTCTCATAAGGGAATAGTGACATATCCTTGGGCCCAAATATATTAAGAAACATTTATGGGATGAAGCATTGCAGATCCAGTTTGCGTTATAATATTCATTACAATGAATGGACTTCCCTCTCTGGCCAAATAGAAACTGAATATGACTGTTGATCCTATACGGTGTTATATATAGTGGAATATTTACCAACAACTAATAAATTAATTAATGGAATGGTACATCCAAACTTAAGTTAATTCCTTCCACAATTTATATATTTTTACCGATGGAATAAATCAGATCACTATGCACATGTCCACAGTAGAGAAAAGCCACTCATTAAAATAATAGTTTTAAATACATCCTACCATATCTCGAGAGAGTTCTCAAAATTATATCTTTCTCATAGTGAGTTGTTTTTACTACAATCCATGATAGATGAATATGATCCAACACTATATCGATCTTTTTTAGAAGGGAACTTATTGGGATGTAGAATAGTTGGACTATCCCCCCAACAACAAAAAATATCCATCCAATCGTAGAAATGAATGAGGGAACTCATTGTTAACACCTAATTCAATTTATCCATTAAAGTAATATTAATCCCCCACACTAATAATGGGGTCTAAAAAGGTTCATCCAAGACATCTCCAAAATATAATAATTCAATATACATCTCACCAATAAGAGGGATACCACCCAACTAGTATGTATGCCATATGACAATACCCACATCACCATGGGAAAGATAAATTTGTTGTTTCAAACACGTCAATAAATGTTCATGTCTAGAGGATCTTCAGGCTGGCGATAAATGATGAGCTGGGATATCCATAATGCATTGTCCAGATTAACTCTATAAAGTTGATCAGTAATCTCTATAGAGATTTCACTAACCCAAAACAGGAATTACAATTAATTAGAGAAATTATTGTGTTTTGGATGATTCCCCATCAAACACCATAAAACTCCATGATTGTTCATAGATGATGGACATATAATAAAATAGCTCAATTTATTATATTAATGGGACATGTAACAAACACCTGGGCATAAAGTGGAGTTTTCATAAATTTATGATAATTCATGAGACCGAGTTGTGATCAGACAACCACCCTCAACAAATATCATTTGGACATAATATAGAGAAGCTGACACCCAGATACATGGAAGATTTGTGTCTGGAGGAGGGTTGGGAGAATCATCTAATAGACCAAACCCATATAGAAGATGCCATCATGATAATGAATTGTCCTGAATCTAATATGATTGGAACCCATTCAGACACTCATCATCATTATATACACGATATCATGGATTGGCTTTTAAATTCATAGAAATCATAGAATCATGATTTACCAGAGTTGGGGAAGATCGATGTGAATCAGAATCCCTCAAAATATAAGTATGTGAAATATGTGAGAAAAAGTGGACATATAATATTATCATAAACAAATAAATAAAATCCATGAAGATTCATGCCCATCGCATGTATCATTAAGGGATTCACAATATTCCTAAATGGTTTTCTAATCACCAGGACTCCGATCTTCTAGCAGGTCTCATAACCACAATAAAGCATTGTGTAATTTCCAGACACCATTGGAGACTTGTGATTTCATAACCTAGACATGGTCTCACAAATCACATTGTAATAAACAAATAGAATGATCAAGTGAGTGTATCCTATGAGACCTGCAATATAATTGTAATCATGATTTCTAAAGTTAAAGATATTATAGAGTTATGGTGTGTGTTTTGAAAAGATAAGTACATGAGTAAAAGTAGACTCATGGGGAATGTTTTACTTAGATTAGGCCATGTGATATGGTCTCAATGACAAGACTCATGATTATGACTCACAGAATAGCCTTTCCATAAGGTAACATGATAGAGGTAGGATTATAGAGGTATAGTGGAATGATTGAATGTGTATTTAGAATCTTGTTTCCCCTCGAAAAATACGGTATACCACAGAATACCAAGGATTACCAACAGACCAGAAATAATCCAATAGACGGATTCATGATAAAGTAAAATACTTAGGTGAGTATTTACTTTCCGTAGAAATGAGCTCTTATCCCAACTAACATTAATCTTAGTGTGTTATGATTGTTGAAGGCCACAAAAGTTTCATAGTAAATTCATAATTAAAAGAATACCAACATATGGTTATTATTTTCCAGGAAAAAAAGGAAATTAAAGATGAAATTTTTTAATACCTATAAATCATGTGAGCCTTCAAAGGACTCAAAATCGCATGAACATTATAAGGTCAAAATAATAAATCACATGTTGATCATAACATGCAGAAAATATCAATGAAATTCTTACATTATGACCTCTTACTCATGAGATTTTCCATCAACAAACCATTTACTGCACATCGATGGTTTGATAATCTCACCATTGGTATACTATTTTTCATCATCAAACACTTTATAGTCCCACCAACTAATACATTGAATATATGGCAGAGTTTTTTTAAAGGAGGGAGGCCTCTAGATGTAAGTAATGTCATCCAACTTATTAATAAATTAAAAGGGTTATTGTATTTGAAAACATCCCAGCAATCATTCTTGACATCCAAAACATTGTAAAATAATAAAGTGGTAATAAAAGTGGGATGTGGAAGAAGCTTCTAGTGGTTGTAAAAAGTTATGTGATGCATCATTGGAGATTCTCAAGACACCATTTTTCCAAAGAGACATGCCCACCATGTCTCAATAATTTCATTTGGCATGTCAGTCTCATCACATGACACATACCGGGTATGTCCAAGAAACCACAAGAATCAATTTTTGCTTCATAGAAAAAATGGAAGTATTTTTCTAGGAAATGAAAGGGTATCCTCATAAGGCCCATATTTGGAATACAATGCATCCTTAAAAATAGAGTTTTTATATTTGAAATTACACATGTAATCTCACATTACCCTCTCACCATTTTCAAACAATACAATGTGAATAAAATTGGGAGGTGGCCAATGCCACTGGTTGTCATAAAATTCTTGCACGTACTATTAAGGTCAACTGACAATTCCCATGAGACTCCATGAAAACCTTCCCAAATCTCATGGATATCTCAAGAGAAGATACCATTACATCATGAAATGACACATGGATATAATTTAGTGGCTCAAAAAGGCCTTTCAATAGGAACTTTGATCTCACAAAATCCCTTGGATATGTCAATTTGACTGTTTGAGATTCCTTCAGAATAACCACATAATCTAGTAGGTAATTATTAGTTTTAAATAATAAAATAATGGAGGAATTGTTGAGAGGGACTTGCTGTCAATAAAATTCCAGTGATCCCCTTGTAGAAATACATGTTAGAGGGTCTAAAAGTCATGTCATGCAAAACCCCCTTTCCAAATCTATCGTAGATTCATGCCATATATCCATGAACACTATCGAATTACTAGGGTGGTGAGTAATATAATAGTTCCACCTCATCAAGAAAAATGATCCACTACCTATTGCAACCAAAATTTCTAACTCTGGAGATTTCTGACAAGCTGCAGAGTGTATTTCATAGAGAAGTTGGTCTCATGTCTTACTATTCTACAGTTAGGTAATAAATCATTAAATAAATGAAGTGATCATGCAACATGCATAATGAACATCAGGTTCTCATTAATAGATCACATAAAGGACTAATGTAATGATATATGAAGAACATACCACACATCTCTCTGGTAACACGAGACACAAAATAAACTTATACTGAATAAATCTAAGGAATTCACAATACATGGTCTAGAACAAATAAAAAAGGTGAATGCCCAATACAAGAAGAGGTTTGTAGATCATCATGTGCTTCATGTGAGCTATCCCATACATGTGATTGTATACTGATATGTAACCTGAATCTCATGATTCTCATTTATTATGCCACCAATGAAATGCAATTTTTTTTATACATGTTATAGCAGGTAACATGGTTGCCATTAGGCATGCCACCTTAGTCCAACAAATCCATCTAGGCCTATCAATCAAGCCTCATTGAATCCTTCAACTATGTATCTTGACTCCTATAATGGAACCAAATCATGTCCCATAAATCTTCTGTATGACACCCTCTAGGCAATTCAGTTAATTTATATGACGCCCTCTAATATGACAACTAGATCATGATATGAACACTTGGATGTTATCCCAGACATTCGACACACCTCCAAGAGATGACATATTGACTCTCATGGCCCCCTCCATTTGTCTTAATCCTATACATCTGAATGATACATGTGTGTTTCATCTAGATCATACAATACTCTCTAGACTATTCATCCGCGTCATACGATGGAATCCAGGATAAAACACCATAATAATTGGATGTGCTATAGAAAATTCATCCTTAATCATGTGACAACCATACAAATTGACACATGGGTTACATGATGTAATTTAGAAAGTGCAATGGGATCATTTAGTTTTCTTAGAATATGCCAGGTTGATACACTCTTATTCAGGTCAAGAGAATAATCGAGTCAAGTCATGAAGAAAAATAGGTGACTATGGAATCCATAAATTGTAATACCTGACTATGAAATAATATTGTATATCCCAATATTATGGGGATCCTTAGAGTGTATTCCCCATCCAAAGGAAATAAAATGAATCAGATTCCCTCCTTATCCAGGATAAGTATGTAACATTTTCAATGATCGCGATCAATAGGGATTTTCAAATACATAATTTCCTTACTATCTAGGTGATTAAATTGATTATAACTTGTTTCTCACATGGGAATAGATCATGTGAGATTATATAGTTTCAATAATCATGTCATTCACTTCATGAGGATCTACCAACTAGGGAAAAAATATATGTAAAGCCCTAATGAGTTGAATGACACATTAGCCTCAATAAGGGAATCTACCATTGGGACAGTCCTGAGGGTGTAATAGAACTATGAGAACTATGGTTCCTACAATAACAAGGTTATTTAGGAAATATTCTTAAGTCTCGTGATCAAATAATCATCTTTTTCGATTTATGACTTATGTCGATGTCATTCCATCCATTGAGAACAAATCCTTCATGCGGGATGATTAGTCTACCTCATACATTAGCGAATTGGGAAATAAAATGGACAATGCTGAACTTGATTCCAACCATAACCAACATACAAATGAATTCTCTCTATGCCCTGATCTCTATAATACATCTCTTCAATGTAGTCTTAGAATATAAGTCTGATACCATGATAAATTAAAAAATAATAATTTTTCATCCCTTATTTCTCAAACTGAGCATAGCTTAGGTGGGCCTATAAAACTGCAATATTCATCTCATCTACCACAAAATTATCTTAAATTAAAATTTAATCCTCAATGTGTAATCCCTACATAATGAATCTATAAATAATATAATTCCCTCCATAATCATGATACGTATGATATCCATTGGGACTCAATCATGAATAACTGGTGTCCTTGATCAATTATATAAGTCATCACCTAATGAAATTAAATTTCATCGGTCTGATTAACTGTATTGGTTATGATTCCTACAATTACTAGGATGTGTAGGATTCTTACTAATGGCTGAATCATCTTCTTATAATATTAACCACTTCTTTAGATGGAAACACACTCCGAATATCTTGGTTATATTACTTTAACACATAAGTGAAATCCCATAACTGGAAATTGATTGGGAACATAAGATATATACACTCGGATTCAATAATGTGACCACGATATTTTTATATAGAAGATAGATAACCAATGATTTTTTAGGGTAACTCGTTTTTTATTTGGAATAATAAGAGATTCATGAACATATATTAAATCTAAAATAGAGCCTCATAGTAGCAAATAATACCCCCCAAAGGGGGAGATGATCCTGACCTACCATCCTATCAACCATTGTGTGTCCCCGTGATTGAATGGGACTAGAATACTAGGTGACCATATGCCTTCAGAATGTAGGTATATAATATAATTTGTATTAGATAATATTTTTGTGTGTTCAGTTAAATGGGAATTGGTAATCTAATGTTCATGATTGTGTAGAACACAAAATCCAACAACCAAACAGTCATATTGATCCTATCTACATCTAGAACCCTTATGACATAGATATCAAATATTAAAAAAAATCCAAAAATAGACTTATATTAACTTCATGAGTATATAATCAATACTCTACACATGTACTCTATCTAATAAATTTCAATCATTCATCAAAAGTCAGCTACTTCTCTTTTTCTATATAAGCAATCTTAAAGACATTATAGGTACCAATGGCAGACCAAGATGGGTGTGATATATACTCAGTAGAACACCACCAATGGGGTCTACATAAATCTATTTCATTTGGTTTAATATGAATAATATTCATCTTGGTTTATGATCTTTTAATAACTAAACAAATTACTCTTTCATCAGGGCTCTATAAGAGATACTTTACCAATTATCCTTCTTGAGTAAATTTCTAATGTATTGAAAAATGGAACTTGTGCATCTCATAAATTGTTTTCGTGGTTCATCATAAATAAGGACACATGTCTCGATGGATATCAATTTTATAGTTTGAATTGTAGATCACATACCAAGAACGTGAAGTAAGAATGATCATAATTTAACAGAAAGTATCACATGTAAACAATGGAAATAAATCCCTCGAGTCTACTGTGGGAATCATGAGCTTGTCCAAGTAGATCCATAAACGTATCCCAAGGTCCACTACAAGCCCTTCATAAATAACCTAAACTATATATCTCATCCAAGGATACCCATAACAAGCATCACTCGGATCACTATCATTATGTTGTAGGCGTTTTCGATAAGCCAATCCCAGGTATATAACATAGGTAACTATTAATCACCCAAGGAATTGAATCACCATCTTTCCAATTTCCCCATCTATGATGCCTCTCCTATGGAACTGGTGTCACTCAATGGTATAATAAGCTACACATAGAGCCCATATAAGGCAAGACAAGTGTTTCTCTGACAAGAGAGGTAGTAATAATAATATCAACTGTATATCTATACATGACATCCATATGTTGGGATATAGGTTCTCTCATGGCCCACAAGAATATTACGTATAGAAACGTGGATTACATATAAATATCAAGTCATTTCATGTAGAACATTCAGAAATTATATCCCATTCATATTATTCAAGATAGTAGAAATAGACTAAGAAAGAGAAACATGAATAAATATAAGATCAATTCTATAAGACATAACCACAAGAAATTAATCATGATCATAAGGAAATGGAGTTGGGAATTTGAATAAAGTAGGATAAATGTAGTATGATCAAAAGAATCACCATAAAGATTCCAAAATCAAGGGAAAAAATACATCTTATTTAATTTATAAGTATAAAGTATTTATTATTGTTTCAACACATAAAAAGGGTATTCAAAACCCCGAATTAATGGGAATTCCGCCACAAATGGGAAAATTCTCCCATAGCATGTCTTTCACCATGGATATCTACCAAAAGGTTGATTCACCACTCAAAAATGTCTTACGAGTCAAATTAAAATATTCAATTTAATTTATTTAACAAATTTTAGGAATCTTGAGTGGGGTTGGACATTCCGAACAATTGTGGAACTTATAAAATGTAACAAAACATGCAATAAGGATCTATACCACCTAACATAAGTTATAAGAAGACCAATATTTCATTTTCGGCCCTTAAATCGTGATAGAATGAATGATATTGATGAAAACTAAAAATACATTAGAAATGGTGGAATGAGGTCACACTTAAATAGAACTATTGACATTGTGAGAAACTGAAAATCAAAGTAAAATGTGTTCATAGAAGACCTAAGTATTTAAAATGCACCCAATTACAACTAATTTGTACTTCGGAAGGAGGGGGAATCAAAAATCATAAGAGTGGGTGAGGATAGGGCTTGAAATGGTTGCTGGAGAATAACACAAAGGAGTATGAGAGGAATTAGGTTGTTAAATCATTTCTAGGGTGATGTATCAATTTTCACCTCATTTACTAGGCCTCATGGTCTGGCTTCATAGCTGGCCTAACAATAAACTAACTATGCACTCTATTTAGGTTAAGGTGGGGCCTCACATAAGTTAGGTGCATGGTTTGGATTATTGTGTACAGTACATGAGAAGATCCACTATCCAACATGACTATTAATACCATCAAGAATGAATCATTATTGTGGAGAGATTTTGTGCCCCCTGATTGTCTAGTCTACACGTCCATATGGGTTGAGATACAATATTGAGTGGGGTGGCATGATTTCTCTTAACCATGTGGCTTAGCCTGCTTCTCAAATATTATGGTCTCTAGGATATGAACAATCCCCACAAACCCTTGTGACCTCCATGAATCCATTAGGACATATCATATTGGAAAAACAATGAAATAAAAAAGAAATAATTTTTTGTACATTTGAGAATATTTGGGATATTACACTCACCTCGCTTATTAAAGTCCACCACTATCATCTCTTATTCGAACATCAATAACCCATTGGATTAGACCATATCAAACCAAATCATTTCTATAATTCAATTATATTATATTAGAAGACTTATTTTTTCATAAATTCATCCTTTTAATACTTTTGGTGAAATGTAAATAAAATATGAAAAAGGTTTAGTGTCCCCAAGAAAGAGTTTTATATAATTTATTTTTAATCCTTCACTGATTGTAATAAAAATTGACTGATATAAGGGAAAAAAATTCATCAATATTATTACTTTGTTGTTGTGTTATTTTCATTATAGAATTCCATTTCCACATCTATCAAATGGGATATGACAACATCATTCATGTATATTTTGGACTCTCCCCTCATGAACTATTGTTATTCGTTTTCCATTGCCACCCCTCATGGATGTATATAATGATGTATTAATGATTATATATCATAGGTATTATATTATTATAAAACTTGAATTATATGGCCAGATACAACTTCTTATATCCAAACCCACTATGAAACACTAACATCACTCTTGAGAATAACGAATTTCCATTTCACGAACCAATTCGATGTGTTTTTCATTTCGTATTGACATGGAATGTAATAATGATCGAGTAAATGAATATATAAAATATTTTTTGACAAAATTATAATTTTTTAGTTATGATATCGCATATACCTTATTACTTTTCATCCAATGGGTGTATGATAATGTCGTAAATGTGTATGAAAAAGTACCACCCGTGAAAAGATTTGATTTTTTTTTCATGTATGCTATACATGGTAGGTAATAAATAATTGGTTAAATTAATATTTTTTATAAATATTATGAAAACATTATTCATTATTTATAATACACTATATACCCATCCCACATTTATTGTGTTGAGAATATTGATGCTTCGTTAATGCATACTTACTCCCTACCATATCCAAAATTTCTGTATTTCATTTTCTATCTCTATATTTTATATATTATTCTAAATTGATAGGTAATGAAAATAGAGTACATTAATATAATTATTAAAATTATAGACATGAATAAATTGTTATAAATGTAAGAGGACCAAAAATATTAAATCAAATGACACGTCAAAAGTAAATAGTTATTATCAGAAAAATTATTTTAATAAGGAATCATTGATAAATGAGTAAAAGAATGTCATTATTAAATAAAATATGATATTTTATATATTTATGTTTTATTATATAATTGACTAATAATAACAATATAATAATTATATTATTTTTTTGAATGTGTATGATGGAATTAGGGACTAATGAAAAGGGGATTTATGTATCACTTTTTTAGAGAAATGCTTAATTAACCACATGTTTCATTTTTTTTTGGGTGTATACTGACCAGTTTTTTTTTAATTATTATCCTGAAACTTTTTGGGACATACACCTATATTTTTGGATGTCACATTCATGGGGTTTATAGTTTCAATGTTACCAATGTCGTAAGAAGTTTTTTTTTCGATATATTTTATTTGATACATATGTTGTGATATGGACCTATATTCTTTTATGATGTTTATATAAATATGCATTGCAATTTCACATCATAAATTAATTTATTCACATTAAATTGTTTGTCTAACTTAATTTTATTCCTTCATTTGGTTTATAATTCAATGCCACCAATTTTGTAAGTATCTTATGATACAATCTCATTGTCTATCGAGGTTGTTTATGATTATTCTTATGATTAGTAAATATTTCGATCTATATATAATGAAACTCATGTACATGGAATCGTCTAGTTATTTCATGAAAATTCATGTTTCCCTTCAATTTACACTCATTTTGTTTTAAATAGTTCAGATTAATGTTTTAAAGAAAAGTTTATTCTATTTATCTCCACAATTGAAAACACATTTCATTCCATATCAATGATTTTTATATAAATTATAAAGTGTTTTATAATTTAAGGATTTATTTATTAAATACATTTTAACAATTTTTATTTTTTAATAAAAGGAATTTTCATTTTATCGTGTATGGAATTTCCCATTTTCATTACCATTCAATGATTTCAATATACCATTAAATGATCCAATAGTCAATTTAAATGTTTTGTATTAATAAAATATTATATGTTTTAAATAAATTGGTGAATTTCGAAAGGTATTTTCACCATAAAATGTTTTAAATTATTTTTAAAATGTTCATTTAATTGTTTCCATTGTTTTTAAAATGATGAGTATTTTAAAAATGTTTTAGTTTGTAAAAATATATTTTTAAAAGTGGAAAAGTTATTTACATCATGGAATGTCTAAAAATAACTTTCTATATCATAATCTTACTAAGATTACTTCTTTAGATGATAATTATCCTTTATATAGGACATGATCCAACTATACAATACTTATTAATTATTTGAATGGGTAATGTTATTGATGCAAGGATGTTTATGAGTTCATTTCACTTGTATGAGTAATACTATGAAAAATTGATTATAAAAAACCCATGTTTACCATTTTATATGTTATGATGAAATGAAAAAATAATTTTTGAATCATGTTTCTTTTTACCGTTATTGTTATAATGAAATTTTGATCAAACTCGTATCATTTCTGGGATATGATATGATGAATGATTTACTATCATGTAGTAGATAAATTAATGGATTATGTGATATAAATTACCTATATCTCATTCCTATGAATTTATTAAAATATGGATAAATCATGAGTAAATATGATATGTGTGAACTTGATTACATGTTCACAATGTTATGATTGATCTTGATGACATGATCACAATGTTATCAATGAACTTCATTAAATGTTCAAAATGTTATGTGTGGAAATTAATTTCATGTCCATAAGTATATTCATGTACCTATATTAATTTATATATGTTTATATGATAGTAATATTTCTTTTCCTTAACTTAATGAGTGGATGCGTTATTATTTATAAATGTTCTCAATGTTATAAGGGTATATTTATGCAAACAATATATGTATAATATAACAATTATGTTCTCATTACTCATGTTCACTAATTTATCACCCCAATAAATTACATTATATTTCATTTTGAATACATTTAATTTTATATATATCTATTTAAAGGCTCTAAACACATAGTTTTCTTACATTACAGAGAACAATGACTTTCTTCGATACATTCCATTACAAGAATGACTATGTATTACTAGTTAATATTAACATATATTTTTAAAAATAAATTTATACCCTAGATGTTAAACAGGAATTTTATAATAGAATTTAATAACATAGGAAAATTTATGGTAGAATTCATTGTTTCCAATAAATTATAAATGAATATAAATAACAATTTAATATATAGGGATTGTTTTTATAAAAACTATTTTTATGCACCAAAGGTGTCAATAAATAATAGATTAAAGTGTTTAATATTATTATATGATGGTAATTAAACATATATATATTATTTTTTAGGTTAATACAATATATTTTATAGGGATAAGACACCATCAATTACTATTTCGGGAGTAAAAATATTTATTTCTCCTAAGGGATTTTTTTTGCCTTTAAATGGATCACTTATATTAAAAATAAATAATGACACATTTATAAATTTTAAATAAAAAATTATTTTTCAATATATTAATGTCAAAATTATCTTAGATCTAAATTTTTTTTGAGAAGATTCAATTTTTTATAATTATTGAAAAATACTGAATTTTATTTGAAAAAATGTCATTTGATCTAAATAATTTAAAATGTTATATTATATTCGGAATTTTTTTTACATTATAAATATTTATATTATACATATACTAATCAATTTTATGTAATTTTATTCAATTTTATATAGAATTTAGATATAATAACATTGTAAACATTGGGTATTTTGAACATTAAAAACTCGCTTTCTCATCCCTCCACTAGGATTAATTGTAAATTAATTTGAACAACTTATGTGAATTGAATTTCTAAAAATGGAATCTATATATATTAGAGTAATAATTTATAATATATAATAATTATAAATTTATTTATTTTACCCATGTGATCGGTAAACACTATAAAAATTAATAATGGCGATTAATTAGAAAACATGTTTACTTTTTGGTTAAATATAAAAAATAATTGGTAAAAAGACCAAACCCTTATATAAAATCCATTTATTTAAATATTTCAATATTATAACATAGTTTATATATAATTTAACATTATTTAAGCCATATAACAAGTAATAAATCATAGGATTTAATTATATATTTTAAACTTTTAAATGTTTGGTGCTTACCCAAGTAATAAAAGGCCTCCCTGTCCCCCCCTACATCACACATCCAACCCACATTGGATTAGAAAATACCTACAAAAATCACTATATAAAAACAGTACACTAATCCAAGAAGCCATATATTAGGAATAAATATAACATTTTATGGAACCTGTTACAACCAAATACAGACACTCGAAGAAGAGATAATTTTTTTTGAAAATATGTTTTTATTTTATTTCCTTATTTATATCGATAAACTGTTTTTATATGATTATTATATAATGATATAGGTATCATAAATATTATTATATTTTCTATTTAGTTTTTACTAACTATAATATCACATAATTCCATCAAATGGGTTATGAAATATTCCTTCATTTGTACGACAGAATACCACCTCAGGATCCATTGACATTCGTTTCTCCATTACCACATCTCCAGGTTAAAAATAATTATGTAAATAATATTTACATACTATATTTAAAATATTAAATGTTATTTTATTATTATATTGTTTTTATATTACACATTCCATAAATAATTACTTTTGTTGGGAATATGATAATGTCATTTGTGTGTTCGGTAAGCTACAGCCTTGCGAACTAATGTGATTCATTAACATTTAATGTGAAATTTCTTAAAAATGATTTTAAGAAACACATTTGATATTTATGACATAAAAAATTAAGCTTAATTATTAAATATATATAATTTACTTTTATTTCATTCAATACAATATCAAAATGAAAATAAGTTTCATCCATATGATTGACATTCCATCTTGTGAATGGTTTATTTAATTTCCTAAAATACTTTTTTTGGATCTGAATAAATAGATATATATTGAATTAGTATGATATTTCTGTCATGGTTTAAATTCTTTAAATTATAAAATCATGATCTCTCTACGTTGGAAAAAATTTCACACCATGATTGAAAAACCATGAGATTAAAACCCAAAACGTTGAGAATACTGAAGCATTATTAATGAACATATAATAAAATGTTATTGTTGAATAATATATTGTATAATAAATATTAATATGGGTTTTTAATAAGATAAAAAAATTTATAACCAATTCACATGAGTTTAATACATGTTAAATATAGCGTATGAAAAGAGATTTTATTTCAATTTACATTCCATTGAGACATAATGGTTATTATGCAGTAATTCGTATTCTTATGTTGTATATAGTTACCCTTTGATATAAATTATCACGCATACTTTATTATTCCTATAAATGTATATTTCACTTTGAATTATATCACCCAAGATGATATTACATGAAAATTACAATATGGTTAAAATTATTCTGCCATATCACCTTATTGTGTGATTTCTAACATTATTATCATAGAATAAATTTATTGCTTTAATTTTTAATTTGAAATTACATAAAAATAAAAATAAATGTTATTTTGAAATGGATATTAGTATTTAAACAAACTTTATAATATATTAATTTTAGGTGTTTGCTTTGAAAGTATTTAATTATTTGGGTTAATGATGATAAATATATATCCATTACTCAAATATAAAATTTGATAAGTCACATTATTTAAAAATTACATATATTATAAAATATATAAAGAATTATTTTTACTAGTATGACAAGGATTTGGGATCTTTTAATGTCATCTAGACAATACATTTTCAATCTCATGAGAATAATTAGTTTTCGAAATGACAATGTTTTTACCAGGTTTTTTAAAATGTCTTGTAAAAACGTCTTAGTGGTAATGGTTCGATGTTCCTGGGAGACATGGTGTACAATATTTATGATTTTATTGCATTTTAAATTAATTTAATATTATTAAATATGATATTTTTTTATTACATTATTTGTGGATTCACATCATTATACATTTATTGACTAAATTGAATGTGTTTTAGTTTTTTAAATTATTAGATTTATTAGGACTAATCAAGATAATTATGTCACATTTTATTTTTGTTATGTAACATTTATTATTCGTTATTATTATTGATTTTTGATGAAAAATACAGAGCCTTGAAAATCAAACATTGTATTTGATACCATAAATAATATGTTGTGTCAAACATAAAAGAACTTTTTAATATTGTAATATAAATGTTACCATTATAAAATAGATTTTAGAATGGTATAAATGAACAATATTAAATTATTTATATTAATATAGTCTACAAATGTTAATATAATTAACTTTTTGGGGAGTAATTAATAATAAATAAAAGAGAATGTTTATATGAAAAACTATTCAAAAGTGCACAAGTATATTTTATTCCAATAAAGGAATGAAATCACCCTTGTTAGATTATATTAATGATATATATATATATATTCAATATAATGTTTTAAATTAGTTTATGGGTTTTTTATACATTAAATAAGATCAAATACAATTTTACGGATAAAAAGGGTATTTTTTAAAAATGTAATTTTGATTCCATTTTATTGCTCACCTATTTTGAAAATATTTTTTTAAAATTTTATATATTTTATTTTTATAATAAATTATTTTTTTTAATTTTAATATGAAAATTATATTCTGTTGAATTTTTTTTATTTTCCTAAAAAGTTTCATTTTTTAATGAATAGTCAAAATACTGCATTGTAAACATATTATTCATTTAAATAGTTGTTATAATTTTATCAAATTTTTAAATAAATAGTAGATCTAGAATAATTTTTTTATTCTACTTTAATTCATTGAAAAATACATTATATTTAAATAATATATAATAACATATTTATGTTTTGAATGACTCTTTTATCTGCATTCTCGCCACATCTGTGGATTAGTTTTGAAACTACATCAGTCAATTCTGTGAATTATATTATCAAAAATATATTTAAATTTTTGTTAGAAGTACGAAACATTTTATCTAAATGGATAAAATTAATTTTTTTTAATAGTGACTTGTGCATTTTATTTACCAGAGTTAAGGGTAAATCATGCAATTAAATTTTAAAATAATTTTTAAAAATAATTAAATTACACTAATAATTCTTCAAATTTATTTGGAAGAGTGTTTTGCGACCAAAATAAACCTTAGTAGGAAATTATATCAATTTTTACGCAACTTGGTTAAGATATTAAAATACATTACATTTTATTTAATGATAAGTTAAAAATACCATATTAATTTATTTAATAAGTTAATAGATTTTAATGTAATGCTATGTAGAATATAAATTATACTATAAAATATAATTTGAATGATAAATTGTTTCTATAATTCATGATAATGTTTTATTATTTTTAGACATTAAATTGTTAAATGTAATTAGGATTGAATGAGGAAACAATAAAAAATTCATTATAGGAAGAATCAAATAAATGATATTATGTATATTAAACTAATTATAATTCTAAATTTTGGATGACATCCACGAATATTATTGATAAAGTTTAAATTTAATGAATGAGTTAATAGAGTGTATTAAATGTAATAAAGTTGATATGATATTTTAAAACCATCATGTAATAAATATTGTGAAAATTTACATAATACATATATTGAAATATAATATATTTGATGAAATTATATAAAATTTATTGAAATGTAATACTCAACCAAAAAATTGAGATATGCCAGAAATTGTTTTCAAAAAGAAACATCTAATAAGATATGTTGGATTTTCATTATAAAGGACAAAATGAATTTTGTTAACATATATGGAAAAAATGAATTCATTACCACCATGATAGTTTTTTTATATTTGGATTCCACTATATTAATTGATTTTATTTTAAAAAATTCAAATATTCCATTTTTAGGATAACTTTGTATTTAAAATGGTTTTTGAAATGGAATGATTATTTTAATATATTGAAATTATTTATACTGAGTGCAAATGAAATTTTCAGAGTGATAATTTTTTTGTTTTATGGTATTGTAATTGTACAAAAATAATATATGAAACTAGTGAGCCCTATACGGAATACACAAAGGGTTGAGACCAATTATTGTTCATGAGTGAGACTGATACAACTTATGTGAAGGGTTGATCCACATTATAACTCATAGGTGAGACCGATATAGATTATATGAAGGTTGATCCAAATTATAGATCTCTAATTTATTGGTTTTTTATGTCGGCCTTATTGATAATCCCTTTTTATGATTGATTTGTATTGAATTCGACAGCTTAGTTACTTCATTTAAGTATTATTATGGTTTAATTTAAATTTATGTTTTTTATATTCATGATATGGGTATTATGGTAAAATTATTATTAAATTACTTGAAGGAATGTAATTTTAGGAATGTATTTAGTACTACATAAATGTGAAAATCATTAATCTTTTGAAAAAGAATTCATGTTTTATATGTTTTCACAAGACTATCATTATTCCTTCTTTACATAACTGTTACTGAGATTTTTTTGTTTATCCCAGTAATTGAAATGTTCTTCACTAGATTTAAGGGAGAATAGAGTCAATGGTGGGATCAAAAAAAATTTAAAATGACTATACGTGTTAAAAACCATGTTTCTTTTTGGAATTATTTGTTTTTAAAATAAATGGATTAAATTGGAAGTTTCTATTATATATTCTTATAGATTTTATATAAGATTTATGGCCTAATTATCTAAAACATTAAACTCGAATCAATCCTTAATGTGAAGTAGAGTAAATTTTTTGGATCAACTAAATTTTCTATATTTTTTATGGTAGGGTCCTTATAGTTGGTATTTATAAATGGTTTAGATAAATTTAGAGGTTATGATAGTGTTAATTGCATGCCCATAAATGATTCTATTTTGTGGTAAATTTAAGATAATGTATCCTTTTGAGTTTAAATTATTGATTCATCTAAACAATGCCTCTTTAGAATTTTTTCTTATATAGGATTTATGAGTGCTATAAAAGGAAGGAATTGAGAAGAAAATAAGATTCCAAATCAACATCATGAGAATGTCAGAATTTGAATAGTATTTTTTTGGTACTAAATGATCAATTGATACATGAAATAAATTATTGTTGCATCCACAAATTTTATAATGTAGATCAAAAAATTGAAATATGTTATTAGTTGAACATTTTATGTGGAAAAAAATCCCATAATTATATGAATCATATGGCATAGTGGTACTTGTATGATGGATCAATTCCATGGGGAAGATATTTGCAGTCATCGGGTGTTTGGAATGTAACACCCCGAGATTTTATGAAAAATATTCTTTTTAATTTCATTAATGTCTTGTATTGTACGCTACACCAAAAGGATCTTGCTCAACACGCATCCTTGACTTGCCTTATATTACATGCAATCGCGACCTTCCTCGATAGCGTGTGTAGTATGCAATACCGAGTTTCACTAAACAACGATATGCTATTAAAATATTGTTAAAACTAGCCGTTATGAATAGTAATAACCACTTTTTGAAATTTTATAAATTTTATTTTTCAAAATGGACTTCATTTTTGGATTCAGAATATCGAAATTAGCCTAGGGTGAAATTTTGGTATTTTTCTGAAAACATTCAATTTTTGATGAATAGTGAAACCACTAAGTGGTAGTTAAAAAACTGAATTTTTCATAAAACATAATTTTACAGCTTCTGTGAATGGAATTTCAAAAATCCGAGAGACACGGTTAATATCAGGGACTAAAATGTGGTTCAATGAGATGAAAATAATTTTTGTTGAATAGTAACTTTTTACTTTTTTTTACCGCGGTTAATAGTAAATATGGTAACTAAGGGTAAATATGATATTACTATTACCCTAACACATGTCCTAATTCTATTGGATAAGTTTAATTCGGCCAAAAACAACCTTATTAATATAATATGACCATTTAGTTCCACTTGGATTAGATTATGACATTTAATATTATTTTATTTAATGACTAGTTAAAATAGTTAAAATCAATGTTTAATAACTAAAATATTTTTAATATGGGTTTATACATAAGATAAATTCGATTATAAATATTCATTAGAAATCTAAAAAGATTTCCTACATAATTATATTTTATTTATAATTTTTAGACTTTAAATAAATTAATTTATTTATGACACAACGATGATGCAGTAATTACCCTTTTAAGGAAATGTTAACATAATTGATGATATAAATAACCAAATAAATGTAATTTTAGATTTTTTATGAATTCCACTAATTTTTTAGGTTACTATAATATATGAGTGTTGATTTAATCAACTTGTTTTGAACATATTATTCTGTTATGACTTTCATAAAAATCATATATCAAATAGTGTCAAAATTGACACAAAATAGTTTTTAAATCAAATATTATATTATTAATTGTTATTTTATTCCTAAAAATCTAAGGTTCGGCCAAATGACTTAGATAAGGATATATATATTAATAATAAACAATTTGGGGTTCTTTTGTCATGTTATAGTAAGTGTATTAACCATATAGTGTAAGAAAACAAAAAAACACGGTAAAAGTTAAATTATTTAACTTAGAGTTAAATCTAATTGATAAGGTTAAAATAATAACTTAAACTTGTCTAAATCCTATTGGTTGATAGGAATTCGACCCATCCCCACCTTAGCCTCGAAATAAATCAATTTGGAGCTATTTAAAACCGAACATGACTTTATAATAAAATAATATTTTGAGATATTCCTAAGGTGCCCCTCTCCTCCCTTATAAAAGGGCACCTCCTCCCTCTCCTCCTCACACCAATTTGAGCATTCAAGCTCAGAAAAACCCTGCCAAAATCTCTTCTCCACTTCCCCAGTATCATCCTATAGTTCCTGGTCGTCTTCAAAGACCATCCATAGTTCTTTAAGTGGAGGTTATGTGAAGGCGCGTCAAAAAGAGGTAATATCCATTACCGATCTTTTTCATTTTCATTCTTCTTCAACTTCTTCTTATTTAGTTGTTTCATGATAAAGTAATAACATAAGTATTTCTTATATACTGATATGTTATTATAAATATGAAACCACTCTAATTAACCTTCTATCCATCCTACGGAAAAAGGAAATCACCGCGCGTGCGTACGTACGGAATACCGTCTCCACGCCGTGGGGTAATCTATTTTTTTCCACCACCTTAATTGGATGGGTATAATGGTGTAATGAGTAACTATATATGATTATTATAAAGTTATATTGATACTGAAATAGTATACATACACTTCAACACAATTCCACAACCATGGGAACGATATCATCGCTCGTGCTTACGTACGGACTACCGTCTCCACGACGCGATAAGATTCATTCTCCATGTTAACCATTTAAGAATGATTATAAAGTATATATAAGCAATAATAATGAAATATATGACATTATAAAGCTACTGGATTTATGTGTATATATATTTATGTCATCTACTTAATACCTCTCAATTCAATAAGGAAACGAAAACAGCGTTCATGCGTACGCACGGCCTACCGTCTCCATGAATGGTGTATTTCTTTCCATTTATCGATCCATTATATATATTTATATTCTGAATATATATTATATATAAATCATGTTTTATATTCGGGAATTAGGTAATCATGATCTATGTAATCATATGAATAATTACAAGTCAAAACACAGACGACAAATGAAACAATTTTACCCAAAACGCTCTTCAACATGGAATTTACAAGAGAACGGGTAATATAAAGTCATAAGTGAACCATATATGATATCATAACAATGAATATGATTCTGTAATAAGTCAATGACATTATTTAAATCATTATACAGGAGGTTCGGACACTTACGAAGAAAATCGGACCTAAGGTTAGGGAAAATCTCGCAATCTCAATTTTTATCCGAGATTGTTTATACTTTGGCATTTACTGGGGTGTATTTTATCATCCACTTCCATGTTTCCTCAATATGTAATACTATTTCCATCCAACTATAATTGTTTAAATCCAATTTTACCCTTCGGTGAGTTTTTAGTAAAAAATATGAAAGGAATCTTTTGACGTTTTTCGTACGAGGTGCTTTTTGACTTTTCCGACAAAAGTACGAAGAATGTTTTTTTAACTTATACGGCATGAATGGATTTTTAAAACATTATTTCCAAGAATATTCCTTTAAAAGTTTTCAAGATTATTTTTAATCAACTTCTTTTAGTTTATAATTGTATGACATATTAAGAAAGGAAAAGTGTTTTTGAAGAAGAAAGGATATTTTCCTCAAGAATTCATTTCAAGTGTTTTATCAAAATTATTTTACATCTAAGATAATATAGGGTTCTGTTTTTATCCCTATTATTACATTGATTTGATTATGTTGTGATGGAATTATTTTTATGAATTCCTTTATCTTATATGAATTGTTTTATGATGTCATGTTGTTTAAGAATCCCATTTTTATTACATGGGTTATGAAATGATGTATGGTTTATGATTTTGTGGCACACATAAGAATGGTATCATTATGAGATGGGTGGGAACTATATCTCCCTCCAATGCATTGGGTAAAGATTTTATATCTCACGAGATAGACATGGCTGGAATGGTAGGTTATACCGGTTCAGTGAAACAGGACTGAAACGAGGGTTACTCGATTCAGAAAGGGACATTGTCCACTAAGATAGTCTTGGCAATGAGTCTTGACTAACAAGAAATGATTCTCTATGATTATGTGTGTATGACACAAAGTTTCATGTTTTATGTTATGATTATTGTGATTACATTTCACTTCCATGATTTATCCCATGTTATGAAATTATGATCTCTTTTGCAGGTTAAGATTTCCAAAAGTTATGTCCTTGTGTATACGATGAGATTTATATTTCTTTTGTTTACCCTTACTGAGCATTTGAGCTCACGCTTTTATGTTTTCTTTTCCCCAGGATATAAAGAAAGGTTTTAGGTAAAAAAAGGGAAGATATTTATGGGAGATATTGGAGATCTTTCACCATGATTAGAAGATTTCGTTCCGAGTTTCCAAAGACACTAAACTATTACGATCCTTGTGTGTGTATTTTTGTTATGTACTAAGTATTCCGCAAAAGTAATGTAATGTTCATGTACGTCAAGCTTAGGGTCTCTACAGTTGGTATCAGAGGAAAGGTTTAGTCAACCTTTGGAAACTAGGATGCGAAAACATTAGTGAGATCCCTAGAGATATTTCTAAGGCATGTCTAGGGATGTCCCTAAGGATAAGTATACGTATAGGATATAGTCCTAGAACTACGGTAACGATCTTAGAATTTAACCTAAGATGTTAGATATTGAGGGTGCTCCCCCTTTATTATGTTGTTTTCCCTAGCAAGTTTTTTGCCTCTCACACTATTCTTTTTGGGTTTTAGAAAATGGCTGGAAACAAGATGATTCACGATAATGGTGGATATGATGGACAATGGAATGATATTCTTCATGAGCAACCAAATGAAATAGGATTTGGAAGTCCAAAGATCATTATTATGTCGAATCAGCAATCTCATAATATGATCAATAAAGTAAAATTTGGTAAGTTTCCTGACTCGGCTGATAAGAGAAAGATGGAGTTTCATGATGATCATAGAGAAAAGAATGTTCAATTTCCCCTGTGTAAATCATGTGGGAAGAGGTATCAAGGAGAATGTTTCAAAGGAACTGGAAGATGCTTTGGGTGTGGAAAAGAAGGACACAAAGCCAGTAAGTGCAAAGGAAAAGGTTCAGTTAACACCAGGGATGAGGATAATGGTATTGCTACAACATCAACAATGGTTAAATGTTTTAAATGTGGAATGTATGGGCATTATGCAAACCAATGCCCTAAGGGAAAGTCTCATGAAGAAAATCAGTATGGTCGTATGGGTAGTATTTATGTGGTTGATGATGATGATATTACAAATGATATGTGAGATGAAAGAATTGTTGAAGCTCGGTCAATGTTTTAAGAATGTAGTGGAATGATTACATGTTTATCATGTGTAATGTTGTATAAGTAATCTCATGATACTATGGAATAAAGAGACATCTAAGGATTGTTACACTGTTGTCTTTTCTTGAGTTTTAAAAGTGTATGATTAATGTTACCAGCATCCATGAAAGGTTATTCAGATATTTTTGGAATGTAGATGATATGCGCATAATGAAGGGATAAGACGATAATGAGATGTTTGATTGTATTCATGAGCTCATGATTGATAAAAGGACTAAGTGATATCATGGTATGAGAATATAGAATTTTGAGGATTTTGGTATGTGGAAAGTGTTATCTTTTAACTGCATTCATGTTTTCACTAAGGTTCAATGGGTATTCAAAAGAATACATGATTAAGGACTTTTAATGTTTGGAATGTGACCAACAAAACATATCTTATGATATATGGGGATCAACGATGGTATTGAATCTCCGGTAATCGTTTTCACTATGTTTTGAGAGTGGACTGCAGTATTATGGATAAGCCTAAAGATTGGAATGGATTATGTAAGACATAAGTTAGTATTGTTTAAGGATAGAAGTTTTTTTCGATATTATTGATGGGATGTTATAGTAATATAGTTTTAGAAAAAGGACAACCTGCAGGACGGGCGACAGCCCATCGCGTCGGACAAGGCTGTGGGAATCGAACCCACAACCGAAGTGCGACTGGCCTTTATCACCTACCACTGGCCTACAGGAAGTCCTTGTTTAGTAGAAACTAGTTTTATTTTATTAAGCGGTATGATATATGAAGTATAAGTCCATTTTAGGAACCATATATGATTAATCTCACTAAATAATGACTTATGTATATTTAATAACATTTGATAACCTTTTGTTTGAGACAGATGGAATGACCTGTCATACTAACACTTCACGAATAACAAATTCAACTTCATTTATTTAAGAGATGAAGTGGAAATTGTTCAAGGCACAAACAACAGTGAGATTGTACCAAAATAAAGTAAGTATTTATTCTAATTCAAATTCTTCAACTTTAGGGAAACGATCTTGAAAACAAAAAATGTTGTCCTAGTGATCTTATATCAGATTAATCAGATGGTACCTTAGATCGTCACAAATTTATGGATTTGTGATTGCTAGCTTTTCCATAGCCATGTTCTCTACCACTCTCCATCAGAACATGATGGTTAGATTTCTCTTCCATATCCATATTTTCACCTATGTGGAAACCCAGTGATCAGTCTATTTGGGTAACCGTTACGTTTCGTACATTTGTTTTTAAAGATTGGTTTTGGTATTCCTTTTTACGATGTGGGATTCGATTAAATAAACCTTCGAATAGTAAACCATTTATAACCCCGAGGAAATTCAAGGGCGAAATTCATTTTAAGGGGGGTAGAATGTAACACCCCAAGATTTTATGAAAAATATTCTTTTTAATTTCATTATTTTCTTGTATTGTACGCTACACCAAAAGGATCTTACTCAACACACATCCTTGACTTGCCTTGTATTACACGCAATCGCGACCTTCCTCGATAGCGTGTGTAGTATGCAATATAGAGTTTCACTAAACAATGATATGCTATTAAAATATTATTAAAACTAGCCGTTATGAATAGTAATAACCACTTTTTAAAATTTTATAAATTTTATTTTTCAAAATGGACTTCATTTTTGGATTCAGAATATAGAAATTAGCCTAGGGTGAAATTTTGGTATTTTTCTGAAAACTTTCAATTTTTGATGAATAGTGAAACCACTAAGTGGTAGTTAAAAAACTGAATTTTTCATAAAACATAATTTTACCGCTTCTATGAATGGAATTTCGAAAATCCGAGAGACACGGTTAATATCAAGGACTAAAATGTGGTTCAATGAGATGAAAATAATTTTTGGTGAATAGTAACTTTTTACTTTTTTTACCGCGGTTAATAGTAAATACGGTAACTAAGGGTAAATATGATATTACTATTACCCTAACACATGTCCTAATTCTATTGGATAAGTGTAATTCGCCCAAAAACAACCTTATGAATATAATATGACCATTTAGGTCCACTTGGAATAGATTATGACATTTAATATTATTTTATTTAATGAATTGTTAAAATAGTTAAAATCAATGTTTAATAACTAAAAATTTTTTAATATGGGTTTATACATAAGATAAATTCGATTATAAATATTAATTAGAAATATAAAAATATTTTCTACATAATTATATTTTATTTATAATTTTTATACTTTAAATAAATTAATTTATTTATGACACAACGATGATGCCGTAATTACCCTTTTAAGGAAATGTTAACATAATTGATGTTATAAATACCCAAATAAATGTAATTTGAGACTTTCTATGAATTCCACTAATTTTATAGGTTACTATGATATATTAGTGTTGATTTAATCAACTTGGTTCGAACATATTATTCTGTTATGACTTTCACAAAAATCATATATCAAATAGTGTCAAAATTGACACAAAATTGTTTTTAAATCAAATATTATATTATTAATTGTTATTTTATTCCTAAAAATCTAACGTTCGGCCAAATGACTTATATAAGGATATATATATTAATAATAAACAATTTTGGGTTCTTTTGTCATGTTATAGTAAGTGTATAAACCATATAGTGTAAGAAAACAAAAAGACACGGTAAAAGTTAAATTATTTAACTTAGAGTTAAATCTAATTGATAAGGTTAAAATAATAACCTAAAGTTTTCTAAATCATATTGGTTGATAGTATTTCGACCCATCCCCACCTTAGCCTAGAAATAAATCAATTTGGAGCTATTTAAAACTGATCTTGACTTTATAATAAAATAATATTTTGAGATATTCCTAAGGTGCCCCTCTCCTCCCTTATAAAAGGGAACCTCCTCCCTCTCCTCCTCACACCAATTTGAACATTAAAGCTCAGACAAACCCTGCAAAAATCTCTTCTCCACTTCCCCAGTATCATCATATAGGTCCTGGTCTTCTTCAAAGACCATCCATAGTTCTTTAAGTGGAGGTTAAGTGAAGGCGCATCAAAAAGAGGTAATATCCATTACCGATCTTTTTCAATTTCTTTCTTCTTCAACATCTTCTTCATTAGTTGTTTCATGATAAAGTAATAACATAAGTATTTCTTATATACTGATATGTTATTATAAATATAAAACAACTCTAATTAACCTTCTATCCATCCTATGGAAAAAGGAAGTCACCACGCGTGCGTACGTACGGAATACCGTCTCCACGCCGTGGTGTAATCTATTTTTTGCCACCACCTTAATTGGATGGGTATAATGGTGTAATGAGTAACTATATATGATTATGATAAAGTTATATTGATACTGAAATAGTATACATACACTTCAACACAATTCCACGACCATGGGAACGATATCATCGCTCGTGCGTACGTACGGACTACCGTCTCCACGACGCGATGAGATTCATTCTCCATGTTAACCATTTAAGAATGATTATAAAGTATATATAAGCAATAATAATGAAATATATGACATTATAAAGCTACTGGATTTTTGTGTATATATATGTATGTCATCTACTTAATTCCACTCAATTCAATAAGGAAACGAAAACAGCGTTCATGCGTACGTACGGCCTACCGTCTCCATCAACGGTGTATTTCTTTCCATTTATAGATCCATTATATATATGTATATTCTGAATATATATTATATATAAATCATGTTTTATATTCTGGAATTAAGTAATCATGATCTAAGTAATCATATGAATAATTACAAGTCAAAACACGGATGACAAATGAAACAATTTTACCCAAAACGCTCTTCAACATGGAATTTACAAGAGAACGGGTAATATAAAGTCATAAGTGAACCATATATGATATCATAACAATGAATATGATTCTGTAATAAGTCAATGACATTATTTAAATCATTATACAGGAGGTTTGGACACTTATGAAGCAAATCGGACCTAAGGTAAGGGAAAATCTCGCAATCTCAATTTTTATCCGAGATTGTTTATACTTTGGCATTTAGTGGGGTGTATTTTATCATCCACATCCATGTTTCCTTAATATGTAATACTATTTACATCCAACTACAATTTTTTAAATCCAATTTTACCCTTCAGTGAGTTTTTAGTAAAAAAATATGAAAGGAATCTTTTGACGTTTTTCGTACGAGGTGCTTTTTGACTTTTCCGACAAAAGTACGAAGAATGTTTTTTTAACTTATACGGCATGAATGGATTTTTAAAACGTTATTTCCAAGAATCTTCCTTTAAAAGTTTTCAAGATTATTTTCAATCAACTTCTTTTAGTTTATAATTGTATGACATATTAATAAAGGAAAAGTGTTTTTGTAGAAGAAAGTATATTTTCCTCAAGAATTCATTTCAAGTGTTTTATCAAAATTATTTTCCATATAAGATAATATAGGGTTCTGTTTTTATCCCTATTATTACATTGATTTGATTATGTTGTGATGGAATTATTTTTATGAATTCCTTTATCATATATGAATTGTTTTATGATGTCATGTTGTTTAAGAATCCCATTTTTATTACATGGGTTATGAAATTATGTATAGTTTATAATTTTGTGGCACAAATAAGAATGGTATCATTATGAGATGGGTGGGACCTATATCTCAATCCAATGCATTGGGTAATGATTTTATATCTCATGAGATAGACATGGATGGAATGGTAGGTTATACCGGTTCAGTGAAACAGGACTGAAACGAGGGTTACTCGATTCAGAAAGGGACATTGTCCACTAAGATAGTCTTGGCAATGAGTCTTGACTAACAAGAAATGATTCTCTATGATTATGTGTGTATGCCAAAAAGTTTCATGTTTTATGTTATGATTATTGTGATTACATTTCACTTCCATGATTTATCCCATGTTATGAAATTATGATCTCTTTTGCAGGTTATGATTTCCAAAAGTTATGTGCTTGTGTATACGATGAGATTTATATTTCTTTTGTTTACCCATACTGAGCATTTGAGATCACCCTTTTATGTTTTCTTTTCCCCAGGATATAAAGAAAGGTTTTAGGTAAAAAAAAGGGAAGATCTTTATGGGAGATATTGGAGATCTTTCACCACGATTAGAAGATTACATTCTGAGTTTCCAAAGACACTAAACTATTACGATCCTTGTGTGTGTATTTTTGTTATGTACTAAGTATTCCGCAAAAGTAATGTAATGTTCATGTACGTCAAGCTTAGTTTTACTATGAAACTGATCAATGGTAGCCATTTATTAAGAATACTAGAGAAAAAATGATCTTGATTCCATGTAATTGGAAACATTTAAGGATATTTTCTTTAATAAATATTTCCAAAAAGTTTTTTGTATTAGGGTAGAGAAACCATTCCTAGAATTGAAGAAAAATAATTATTTTTTAGTTACCACATATGAATAGACCTTCATAAGATTGTATTGGTATGATTAGGATTTCATTCAAGATATTGATACAAAAATTAATTGGTATTACTCAGGATTATAACTAATATTATGATTAGATTTATCCTCTCAGTAATTTCTATGTTATCAATAATTTTCTCCTTATGTTGAGAATTTTGAAATCGTGTTTTATGATACATAAGCACCACAAGATTATAAGATAATGAACAGTCAATGCTACAAGAAAGGGAGAAAAAACCAACTAATAATTCTAGAGGTATGCCTCAATATTTTCCCATGTATTGAAAAATAAATGTTGAGGAATGTATGTCAGGTTCTGAAAAGTGATATCGGTGTGGAATGTTTGATCATAAGGTTCGTGACTAAATGGAAAAGGATATAGAACAGTCCAAAATTTTGACAAGGTATAGACATTCTATAGTATGATGCTTTAGCTATAATGATATAATAAAATTGGTAAATCTGTGTCCAAATTAAGTTACATAGGAAGTAATTCATTATTATTGTAATAAAAACGATGGGGGAAATCTTTTGCTGCTATTATAGTTGACATTGATATATTTGGTGACATTATGGAATGTCCAAAGTGACCGATAATTTTATTGGAATAACCATATGTTAATGGTTTTAGACACAACATTTTCAGTTTTATGAGATGTGATAATATGTTATTATGGACAATTCTGGGATCTTATCAATTGGATTATATTTAGGAATTGTGAAGTTTAATTTGAAGTATGCCTTTAGTTTTTGTGATGATTTTTATATTATGGATAATTGTTGATGTCTGTGTGATCTTTGATGTTTAATATTATCTTTATGAATTTATAAAATAATCATGGATGTTTTTGAGGATAAAAATATTTATATATAAATATAACAAGTACATATTTTTTCATATGTACATATGTTCAAAAGTAATTAAAAAAATTAAGAAAATTACTTTGAAAAATCATGTAATTAATTTATTTTTGTATCACTAAGACCCCAATGATGTTTTTAACCAGTAATATATATATATATATAGTTTTTTATTATTAACATTACCCTAACTATTTTCTCTATAAATCTCCATCAGAACATGATGGTTAGGTTATCTTCCAAGTATATGTTTTCCAACATGGAACCCCAGAATGTGTTATCTCATGTGACCAACATACATGTCACATCCCAAGAATGTAATGAATAACATATTTTCTTATCTATGTCTATTTATGAATAAGATAGTATTTTAGAGGCTTAAAATGTGAATTAATCCTATCTTAGGCATAGAATACTCTAATATTTTTAAAAGATTATTTTACAACATTTTGATAGAAACCCATTTTTAAATATAACTATCTTCAATTTTATAATATATATTTTTCAAAATAAACGTATTCGTTAGAATTGGGACACTGAAATTTACTTTGGATAAATTTTTGGTATTTTTCTGACAATGTTCATTTTTTAAATGAATAGTAAAAAATACTTCATTTTACTTCAAAACTGCTTTTTCATCTAATTTAATTATATGTTTAGATTATCTTTTTAATTGTTTTTTAAGTTTAATTAGAATTTAATTTTACCATTTCATACCTTTTTGGTCATTATAATTAATTCCACTTGTAAATTGGACATAAACAAGTGTCAATCTTTTGATAGATATTGTTTCTTAGAAACACGCTATTTGTTTTGACAATGGGACTTATTTTTTAAATAAATTACTGAAATTTATATTTTTGGAGTTTGGTAAAATGTATTCTTTATTTTTAATCACAAGGTCCAAATTATTTAATTAAGACCTTTTTGATTTTGGACATTATGAATAGTAACAATGGTAATTATCTTTAATTATCGTGATTAATTAGTAATCGGGTAGTTAAGGGTAATAAAATAATATCATAATAATATAAAATGACCCCAAAATCTATCCAAATCCTATGTTTTATTCATGTGTGACCATGGGAATCGTTTTACCGAACATGTGGGCCAATGGGGTCACATGGGTGTGATAGTGATATTTATGACATTATTTTTAAAAAGAATAGAAATATAACAAAGGATTGTATATCATAAGTAATACACTTTTAATATTGTTTACATAAATGATCTATTAAACTATAAATATTAATTGTAAATATAAAAATATTTCCTACATCATGGTATTGATTTTATATTTTTTAGATATTAAATAAATAAATATATTTACGAGACCATGATGTTGCAGTGATTACCTCATTAATGAACGATTTATTTAAAATGAAAAGATAAGGTAAAATCTCAGCCATAAACTTTTATAAAACCTATTTTATGGCTGTAATTACAACCCTTATCACCTTATCCTCAAAATATATCCTTGTGGGACCTTTAAAATTAGAAAATCGTTTTATAATAAAGTAACATTTCAAGACTTTCCAAAAGTGACCCTCCTCCCTCTTATAAAAGGTCGCCACCTCTACCCCCTTACCAATACCAATCAAGCCCTTGGATTGTCCAACATCTTATCATATTATCTCTCCACATCCCTCGATTACTTCTAGAAGCTTCACATTGGGATGAAGTCTTTCAAAAGATGCATTTGGCTCAAATAAAAAAGAATTACCTGATTTAGAGATAATGTCTTCTCTCGAGTTTCATCCTTTTATTTTCCATCTACACTTACCACTATCTTATTATTATTTTATCCCATAATATCACCAGTATCATAAATATACTAGTATTTTTTTAGGATATGGATTCTACCTACACTTACACACACCTCCATCTAATGGTTAAAGAACATACTGTTTCTGTGGGTGGCAAATTACTGCCTCACGAAACGCTGATTGTTCAATCTTATTTTAACACCTTTCATGGTGTAAATTATGATTTCACTGTATTTATATATGATATATATGGTATTTTTTTTATGATTATGAATTTTATTTTTAAATCACATTTTTATTCTTATCATGTTGTGGAACTCCAACAATTTCATTAGAGGGAATGTGGACTACCTCCCCCTCAAGTGATGTGACTCGTTCATGCCAAACATGGAATTTATAAAGAATGTAATTAATGAACATAAGTTATCTATTTAACATATATATTATTCTATAATTATAATTTATATATATATATATGTCTCATTTAATTTTAATTCCTTTAATATGACAAAGAAATGAAAGTAGTGTTCATGGGTATGTACGGCCTACCATCTCCTTGAAAAATGAATTTAATTGTTTATCTCTAAATGTTAAGGAATAGTATAAAATGAATATATACTAGATATATTAGATATATAAATCATTAATTCCATTTAGTAGATGATGTACTTATAACTACAAGGGAAATTATTTTCACACAAGTTCATTTTTGACTCATGTACGGATCATCTACAAAATGTATGATATGACCTCACATATTTAACTAATTATTATAACATGATAATATGTGATATGAATAGAATAATATAATTTAAAGTAATTCCTTACACAATTATAAATTAACCAAAGTTTATTATTCAAGGAATATAAATAACGAACGAGAACAAGTCGGACATGAGGTAAGGGACTTCATCTCAATCTCCTTTCATTGAGTCATACTTCAATTTATATATGACCTTCTTTCATTAGTTGTTCAATAAACCCATTTGACTTTTAATTTCATTCAAAATGAATATTTTAACATGAAGCATTTTACTAAATGAGAAAAGAAATGTTTTTGTCTTACGTATGCACGACAATGACATCTCCGTCGCCTTGACCATTATTTGAATTCAGACTTCCTCTAAAAGCCATAACATTTTTAAATGAAAAATTAATACAATGTTTTAATTTAATTATAATTTGGTATTTAAAATGGTTTTGATAATGTTTTGATTTTATCAATTTGTTTTATTGATATCTTGTGATTGAAATGTGGAAATGTTATGTTTCCTTTATGCATGTTTTATATGATAAGATTATGTTATGGTTCTTGTGAATTTTTTATGATGTTGGGTGGTTTTGTGAAAAACTATGGGCAGGTGAGCCTGAGATAGCTCTCCAATGAATTGGGTAACATGAAGGAGTTAAACGCTAAGGTTTCTCCGATGATATTTAGGTAATATACTTTGATGGGTATTGCAAACGTAACCATGAGGGTTACTACCTATGTAAGAATGTTATGAATGCCTCAAGTTACCTTTATGTCTTATGATTTCTCTAAGTTATTCATAAATCTTATGATTTCATGATGTATGTTAAAGTAATTATTTTTTATGTGTAATGTATGATTTCATTGATTCTTATGTATACATGGACTAATGTTTTCTTTCCATTTTTTATATCCTTTACCGAGATTTTTAGGCCATTCCCATGTTTTTGAATTGTTTTTTACAGGTCAAGGGAAACTTACATGATATGATGATAGTGTCGAGGAAGTGTCAAGAAAAAAACAATGTTTTATTTTAAATGTATTTCCTTTGGTGAAAAAATGTATATTGTCTTTGTTGTAACCACCTTGATTAAATGTGTAATGTAATGCATGATTTATAATCTAATTCTCTAAAACACTACACCTAAAAAGATCCTCAATGTGAATTCTTAAAATAACCCAAGATTAAGTAATGTTTAAGGATAGGTCCCTATCACTGGTATCAATGGTCGGTTTAGATAACGTTTGGAGTTAGATTGCTATTAAATGATTATCCAAAAAAATTACACATTATGGTCAAATTCAAACGATATTTCATTTGAATTTTACCATGTTGCTTCATCTAAGACATGTTTGTTCATAATGGTTTTCCGTAGGGGAAATATGGAATCAGTTCTAGGAAAGCATACAGAAGGAAATGACCTTCCAAATCAGCATCCTGAGATGGTCGGAATTGGAACTGAACATTTTTTTTAGTAATGGAGCAGTTGACTGAAGCGATAAATGGTGGTGGTATCCATGCCCAAGCTCAGCCAGATCAACCGCAGAGGAACATGTTAGCGGTAGAACATTTCATGAAACAATATCCCTCATCATTCAGTAGATCATCTGACCCTGAGCTAGCAGAAGTGTGGATTGAAGCACTGGAGAAGATTTCAGATGTCATGGGGTGTTTAAGCAATCAAAAGGCTAGAATTTTTGTTTACCATTTGAAGGGTGAAACAGATCAGTGGTGGTCGATGGTTAAAAATATATGGAACGCTAATGAGATTGATGCTCTTGACTGGGATGAATTAAAAGGAATGTTTCATGAGAGAAATTTTCCAATGTCTGTTTGACTTAGGATGGAAAAACAGATCTTGGAATTGAGGAAAAATGATGACTCAGTGGCTTCTTATGAAGAAAATCTCACTCGATTGGAAAGGTATAATCAACATTTTATCTGAGAGCTTGATAGTAAATTCAATCATTTTAACTTAGGATTAATGAAAAAAATCGAAGGGCATTATATTCATGTGAGTTCAAAAGTTATGAAAAGCTTGTTCGATGTGCAGATAAGGTGAAGATGAAGTTTCCCAATGAGCAAGTGTTCTTTGAAAACAAATAGAAGAAGAGGCCGAGGTGGTAGGAGAAATTGATGAATCTTTCAAAAAGGTTTGATGGTATGAAAACTAAGTTTGCAGTTTGTGATAAATGTGGAAAAAAGCATGTTGGGGAATGAATTTTGAATTCTAGAAAGTGCATAGATGTGGTAAGATGGAACATAAGGCTCGTGATTACACTGGAAAATATCAAGGTAATAGTAAGACCAAATTTTATTTACAGTTAGTAAAATGTTTCAAGTGAAATTAGATAGGGCATTTTGCAAACGAGTGTTTGAAAAAGATCTCGGATGATGGGAAGTAGTTAGACTACAAGAAAAAAGGTGTGGTGAAATCCCTTGCAACTACTTCAGCAGATGTTAGGCCATCAAATAAAGTGGTATCAAGTACATTGTTTGTTTTTTCAGATTATTCCAATGTGTTTTTTGATTCAGGGTCTACACATTATTTATTTTGAAACATTTTCTAGTAGATTGGGAATTCCATCTCCAGAAATGACTCATGATCTTGCTGTAAAAACACCTAGGGGAAATGTTGTGGAAAAAATAATTTATAAGAATCTTCCTATCCTTATCCGTGGAAATAACCTACTTTCAATCCTATTTTTTACCTCTAGTAGAGTTTGATTTTATACTGGCTATGGATTGGCTCTCTATTTATGATACAATGATTGACTATAGAGCCAAAGAAATTTCATTTCAAAAAGACTTTCATTTTGTGTACAAGAATGATCCCTTACTCTTGATAACATATCAAGATTCTGGGAAACATTTAAAATATGGAAATAAATGCTACCTTGAACATATTGATGAAAACAATGGAACCGTTAAGATTAATGATGTGTTAGTGGTAATGAAGATCCTGATGTTTTTCCAAATGAGTTTCCAGAAATAATACAAGATCAGGAAGATGAATTTACTATTGACTTAGTTCTTGATGCTAATACAATGTCAACACCCCCTTATTGAATGGCTCAAATTGAACATTTATAGTTGAAGGAGAAATTGATAGATTTATTAAAAAAATGTTTCATTCGACCTAGCACATCACCATGGGGTGATCCTATATTATTTGTTAAAAAGATAGATGGTTCAATGAGACTTTGAAGTTATTATATAGCCTTGAATAATAGAACTGTTAAGAACAAATATCCTTTGCCTCATATTGATGATTTGTTTGATCAGCTCCAGCGATCTTATTATTTTTCAAAGATTGACTTGGGATCGGGGTATCATCAGTTAATGGTAATTGAAGAAGATATTCTGAAGACTTTGTTTCATAAAAAATATGGCCATTATGATTATTTAGTTATATCTTTTGGGTTAAACAATGCACATATTGTATTCATGGATCTTATGAATATAATTTTCCATGAGTTATTGGATAATTTTGTGGTTGATTTCATTGATTATATTTAGGTGTTTTCTAAAAGCAAAGAGGAGCATGAAAGTCATTTGAGGATTATTTTCCAATCCATAAAAGAAAAGAAATTGTTTGGAAAATTTAGAAAATGTGAGTTTTGGTTGCAACAAATTTATTTCCTTGGTCACGTTGTTTCTAAAGATGGAATAATTGTTGATCCTACAAAATAAAAGTTTGTTGAAGAATGGACCAGACCCAAAAATATATCTAAGATTCGTAGTTTTCATTATTTGGTAGCCTATTACCAAAGTTTTGTTAAAACATTTTCATGGTTGTCCAGCCCATTGACTATGCTAACTCAGAAGGATGTTAAGCTTATCTAAACAATAGAATGTGATGATTTATTTCAGGAATTGAAAAGAAGATTAGTGAATTCTCTAGTATTGGAACTACCTTCCAAGAATGGTGATTTTGTTATCTACAATGATGCTTCATTGAAAGGACTTGGTTTCACCCTAATGCAGAATGATCAGGTAATTTCTTATGCTTCACATCAGTTGAAAACTCATGAGATAAATTACCCAACACATTATTTGGAATTATCTGATGTTGTTTTTGCTTTTAAAATTTGTAGGTATTATTTGTATGATGTAAAGTGTGAACTATATACCTTTCACAAATGTATAAAGTATATATTCACTCAGAAAGAATTAAACATGAGACAGAGGAGATGTCTAGAATTAATCAAGGATTATGATTCTACAATTCACTATCACCCAATAAAATAAATTAAAGTGGAAGATTCTTCGAGTTGAAAATTAAATGCTTCATTAACCATGTTCTGTTTGGAACATGATCCTTTGGATAAATATTTGATGAATTTTGGCATCAAAGTTGTTGGTGCAGGAAATTATTCTGTTTTGCTTCAGGTATCAGGGAAATCATCTCTATCAAATAAAATTATGCAAGCACACAAGCAAGATAGTGAGTTGCAGAAAAAGGTAGATCTAGTTTTGAAGGGGATGCTACCAGAATTAAATATTTATAATGATTGTGTTTTGAGATTTGTGAAGATATTTTGTGTGCCTTGTGATTCACATTTTAAGATAGATTTGTTATGTGAATCTCATAGTTCACCATTTTCAGTTCATCCTAGAAGTACTATAATTTATAGAGATCTTCGGGAGTATTACTAGTGGGATTGAATTAAAAGAGATATTGGTGATTTTAATGTGAACTGTTTGACTTATCAACAAGATAAAGAATATTGGTAGTTACTTAAAGAGATTCTTCTTCATTTACCAGTTACACAGTTGAAATGGGAAAATATATCCCTGGAATTCATTGTGGGATTACAAAAGACACCTCGAGGTAATAATGCAATCTGGGTTATTGTTGATCGCTTGACTAAATATACTCATTTCCATGATATACGAGATAAATTTTCCCTAGATCACCTTTCTAAATTTTATCATAAATAGATAATCATGTTACACAAATTTCCCCTCTCCATTTATCTGATTGTGATCTCTGGTTCACTTCTAACTTTTGTAAGGGCCTTCAGAAGTCATTGGGAACTGAATTAAACTTTAGTACAGATTTTCATCCTCAATCATATGGGATGTTAGAACGAACAATTCAGAATTTGGAGGATATGATACAGGATTGTCAGATGGATTATCAGTGAAGATGGAACCAGAATCATTCATTGGATGAGTTTTCATATAATAACAGTTTTCATTCAAGTATACAGATGGCACCATTTGAGGCATTATATGGGAAGCAGTGTTGAACTCCAGATTTTTGGGAAGAAGTGGGTGAAAGAAAGTTGATGGCACTAGAATTGGTAGAATAGTTGTCAGAAAAAGTTCATCTGATAATGAAACTCATGGTAACAGCTCCAAGCAAGCAGAAAAGTTATGCAGACAATAGGAGGAAGGATCTCCATTTTGAGGTAGGTGATCATGTCTTTCTCAAAGTTTCACTATTGAAAATTGTGATGCGATTTTTTATGAAATGAAAGCTGAGTCCAAGTTTCATTGGACCATATGAAATTCTAGAGAGGGTTGTATCATTATAATACCAAGTGGGTTTACCTCTGAGTTTATCTCAGGTATATAATTTTTATCATGTTCCAATGTTAAGGAAGTACATTCTAGATCCATATCATGTTTTGTGTCCAAAGGTTTTTCAGTTGGAAGAGAATCATTAATATGAGGAACCACCAGTCCAGATTCTTTACCATAGGGATAAAGTGTTATAGAATAATGTGATTCAACATGTATAGGTTTTGTGGAAAACCCACATGATTGAAGAGATAACATGGGAATCCGAAAATGTAATAAGGGATAAATACCCCCAATTATTCGATAAGTAACTAAATTGCAGGGATGGAATTTCCTAAAGGGGAGAAGGATGTAACATCCCATGTAAGTAAAAAATAATATATTTTCATATCAATGTCAATTTATTAATTAGATAGTGGTTTAGAGCGTGAAAATGAGAATAAATCCAATCATATGCATAAAATATTCTAATATTTTTAAAAGATTGTAATAATGTCTTTTGATGGAAAACCATTATTAAATATAACTATTGACAATTTTATATGCTATATTTGTCAAAATAAACTTATTCTTTATAATTGGGACACTGAAATTTATTTGGATAAATTTTTGGTAATTTTCTGACAATGTTCATTTTTTAATGAATAGTAAAAAATACAACATTTTACATCAAAACTGATTTTTCATCTAATTTAATAATATGGTTAGATAATCTTTTTAATTAGTTTTAAATTGTAATTAGAATATATTTTTACCATTTAATCCAATTGTGGTCATTATAATTAATTTCACTTTGAAATTGGACATAAACATGTGTTAATCTTTTGATAGCTATTTTTTCTTAAAAGCACGCTATTTGTTTTGACACCGGGAATTTATTTTTACATTAATCACTAAATTTTTTGTGATTGAAATTTGGTAAAATGGATTCCATATTTTTAATCATATGGTCCAAATTATTTAATTAAGACCTTTTTGTTTTTTGACATTATGAATAGTAATGACGGTAATTATCTTTAATTATCGTGATAAATTAGTAATCGGGTAGTTAAGGGTAATAAAATAGTATCATAATAAAATAAATGACCTCGACATGTATCCAAATCCTCTTTTTTGAGTCATTTAAGACCATGGAAAACTATTTACCGAACTTGTGGGCCCATGGAGTCACATGGGTGTGATAGTAAAATTTTTGACATTATTTTTTAAAAGAAGATAAATATAAAAAATCTTTCTATATCCAAATTAAAACAATTTTAATTTTGTGTACATGAAATATCTCTTATATTATAAAGAGTAATTTGAAATATAAAAATATTTCTTACCTCATGGAATTTATTTAATAATTTTTAGACCATAAATAAATAAATTTATTTATGACACCATGATGATGTAGTGATTAGCTCATTAATGAACGATTTAAATAAAATGAAACGATAAGGTAAAATCAAAGACTTATAGTTTTCGAAAACCCATTGGATGGAAGGATTTAGAACCCTTATCACCTTATCATCAATATATATCATTTTCGGTCCTTTAAAATCTGAAAATCATTTTATAATAATGTACCATTTCAAGACATTCCAAAAGTGACCATCATCCCACTTATAAAAGGCCCCCACCTCTACCCCCTTACCCACACCTCTCAAGCTATTGTCTGGTCCAACATCTACTCATATTATCTCTCCACATCCCTCAATTACTCCTGGAATCCTAACTTTGGGAAGAAGTCTTTCCAAGGATTCCTTTGGCTCAAATCAAAAAGAGTCACCCGATTTTGAGGTAATGTCTCTTCTCCAGTTTCTTCCTTTTACATTCCTTCTTAACACACCAATATATTCTTATTATTTGATCCCATAATAACACCAATATCATTAATATACTAGGATTTTGTTATGATATGGATTATACCTACACTTACACACACCTCCATCTAATGGTTAAAGAACATACTATTTCTATGGGTGGTGAATTACTGCCTCACAAAATGATGATTTTTCAATCATTTTTTAACACCTTTCATGGTGGCCATTATGATGTCATATATTTTATATATGATATATATGGTATTTATTATATTTATATGCTTTTTAATTTTATTATTAAATCACATCATTATGCTTTTCATGTTGTGTAACTCTGATAATTTAATCTGAGAAAGTGTGGACTACTGCCCCCTCAAGTGATGTGACTCGCTCATTCCAAACATTGAATTTATAAGTAATGTAATTAATTAACATATTTATCCTATATAACTTATATATAATACTTTAATTATAATATATTTATGTCTCATTTAGTTTTAATTCCATTAATATGGAAAAGAATTGGCAGTAGTGTTCATGTGTACTAATGGCCTACCGTCTCCAGGAACGGTGCATTTCATTTTTTATCTCCAAATGTTATCGAATAGTATAAAATGAATATATACTCGATATATATGATATTTAAATAATTAATACCATACTGGAGATGATGTACATATAACTACATGGGCAGTTCTTTTCAAAGATGTTCATTTTTGACTCACGTACCGAACATCGACAAAACGTATGATATGAACTCACATAATTAACTAATTATTATGACATGATAATATGTGATATAAATAGAATAATAACATTAAATTAAGTCCTTTAGAAATTATAAATTGATCAAAGATTATTATTCAGGAATATAAAGAACGAACGAGAACAAGTCAGACTTGAGGTAAGGGACTTCGTCTCAATCCCTTTACGTTGAGGAAAAAATCAATTTATATATGACCTTCATTTATTAGTTGTAAAATAAACCCTTTTGAAATTTAATTTCATTCAAAATGAATATTTTTCCACGAATCATTTTACTCAATGAAAAAAGTAATGTTTTTGTCTTAAGTATGAGGAGACAATGACTTTTCTGCTTCCATGACCATTATTTTATTTTCGGCTTCCTATACAAGCCACAACTTTTTTAAATGAAAAATAAATACCATGTTTTACTTTTCTATTATTTTGGTATTGAAAATGGTTTTGATAATGATTTGATTATATCAATGTGTTGCATCTTGTGATTGAAATTTGGAAAATTTAAGTTTCATTTATGCATGTTTTATGTTATATGATTGTGTTATGGTTCTTTGGCATTGATTGTGAAGTCGGGTAGATCCGTGATAAACAAAGGACAGGTGAGCCCGAGATAGCTCTCCAATGCATTGGGTAACCCGAAGAGGTTTAACACTAAGGTTTATCCGAAGATATTTAGGGAATATACTATGATGGGTATTCCAAACATAACCATGAGGGTTACTCCCTACGTCAGAATGTTATGAATGCCTCAAGTTACCATTATGTCTTATGATTTCTATGAGTTATTCATAAATATTATGATTTCATGAGGAATTTTAAAGTGCTTATGGTTTATGAGTAAAGTATGATTTCATTGATTCTTATGTATACATGGACTAATGTTTTTTATCCATATTTTTATATCAATTACTTAGATTTTTATGCTCATCCCAAGTTATTAAAAAAATTTCACAGGTCAATGGAAAAGTACCTGATGTGATTATAGTGTAGAGGAAGTGTCATGAAATAAACCATGTTTGATTTTAAATATGGTTCCATTGGTGAAAAAAATTAATATTTTCTTTGATGTATCCACCTTGTTTTAATGTGGAATGTAATGCATGATTTATGATCTAATTCTATAAAACTCCAAACCTGAAGATATCCTCATTGTGAATTCTTGAAAAAACCCATGATTAGTTAATGTTTAAAACTGGGTCTTTATAAAACTTCTTTTTCATTCTTTTAAAGTGGATGTCTTATTAATTATTAATTTCATAGTGGGATTTCCAAAATGTACTTTGAAATGTCAAACCCCTTCATCTGGATCATGATTTTGAATTTCTAGAACACAATTTTGTAAAGGGGGGAGAATGTGATATCACTAGTTTAAAAAAGGAAACCCAATATTCAATAGAATATATTATACACCACATCAAGCTTATAACAACATCTAAATATTGTTATTTAATAGTTACCATAATAACATTAACATTAGATTGACAAAATAAAACATGAATATATAAATTATGGATATATTGTTTAAACTAGTTTATATAATTAATTTTCTGGTGAATAATTAATTATAATTGATAGGAAAAGTTTTTCTAAAAAACAATTTAAAAGTGAAAAAAAAATTATTCCAATTAAACAATAAAATAACTATTGTGAGATTATATTAATGATATATATATATTAAAAATAAATCTGTTGATTAAAATTATTCTTTTCTTTTTTCATATACAATATATAAGAACAAATGCAATTTTACAGATAAAATAAGTATATTTTAAAAAATAAATATTTCATTCCTTCTAATTGAAATCATATTTTAAATATTCCTTTTTGTACGTTTATATATATTTTACCAAAATGAACTTCATTTTATAAATTTGTATATTAAAATTATCTTAGGGTGATTTGATTCATGAATAGTGAAAACACTATATTGTAATTAAAAACTTTTTTCCATTTATATAATTATTATTATTTTAACTGATTTTTAATGTCACAATAAATCAATAATAAATGTAAAAATCAAATATAGTTCATTTGAATATTTTTTATATTGAAATAATATAAAATAACATTTTGATATTTTGAACATCTATTTTACCTACATTGTCACCTCATCTCTGGGAATAGTGTTATGCATAATTTACACACTTCTGTGAATTGAATTTTCTTAAAAGAACATTCATGGTTGTAATAAATATGAAAATTTTGATCCAATATGATCAATTTAATTGTTTTGAATATTAACAATAGTATTTTATTTTCAACTGTTATGGATAATCAGGTAATTAACAGTAAAAATAATATTTTAATATTATAAAATTTCCATGACTCTAATGACTCGACATTTAATCAATGTAAATTACCATCTTATAAATATTTTTTATATAATAATCACATAAAATCAAAAATAATAGACACATCTATCTTAAATTAACTAATGAATACAATGTGGCCATAAAAAATAATTTTTCCACTTCTAGGAATTTAAATTTTAAAATATGACATTCTCAGTTGATATCAATTTGATGTTTGGAGTCTGATATAAAAAATAAATTTTTTGTGAATAGTTACAAACACATATGAATAATAATTTTGGCCTTATAAATATAAATATGACAATAATTAATAGCAAATAAGCCATGTTGTTAGTAAAATTTCGAATGAATCAGTAACTAAAATGAATCTATATGATAAGAGACAATATAATATTATTATTTTATTTCTTAAGTCATAAATATTAAATTAAAATATTATGATTAATTTAATAATTTATATGAAAATTTATTTTCAAACAATTTAATCAAAAAAAAATATTTTCATGTCTTTCGACCATAATATAATAAAATGTGATCGTAATTAATTTTTCAATGTGTCTAAAAAGGGAGTTCTAATTTAAAAGATTTTATTTTTCAGTTAAATTATGAACTTAATCAAAAATAATATTTCACATATTTATAGAAAAATATTTATTAAATGGGGGGAGTTTTTTTCTACACATTGTAAAATTGATAGGTTTAGTTTTTGTAGTTTTTCTGAAAAACTTTAATATTTGTTGAATAGTGATTTTATATAATTTATGAAATATGAAAAATAAATTAATTTATGCATCAGGCTTGAGTCATGGATAATGTAAGTGAACATGGGAGAGATCTCAAATTCACATATTACAATTTTTAGTCACATTAATAAGCTATATTTATTTTCATGGTCATAATAAAAATCTAATGAATTAAATATTAAGAAAACATTCCTATCATCTACTATAAACACCACCCCTCTCCACCTCTTTTCCTCTCACGCCTCAGGACTTCTGCCTTTTAAATATTATTCTTAGATACCTCCATTAGACTATATCCCAGGTCCATGATCTCTAAATCTCATCAAAATACATAAAGCTCTTCCCTAAAGAGGTTCTCAAGATGAGTGAATCAAGTGGTAAAACCCTTTTATTTTTTCATTCAATTTCATTCCAAGTTCCCTTACATTAATTTATATCCTCACCTATCATTATCGAAAATGTATGAAAACACCATTACCTTAAACAAACTGGAATTTTGTTATGCAAACAAATTTTTCTTCGTCATCTATCATTTACCCTCCTTTTATAATGTAAATCAAAACCCCATCCGAGTTGTGTTAATTTACCATATTCAAATATGACACGTTTTCAATTTCTATTACCATCTTCAATTATAGTCATTAAACCTATCTTTGGGTGAACATTATTATTATTTACATAATATATCCTACATAGTTTTCTTTAATCATTTAGTATAAATGGTTTTAATTTATAAAATAGAATTAGTTCGTTGTGAACAAAAAATTTCCAATTAACCCAAAAAATTACAATTAAAATTTGATTTAATGATTAATACTCACTCCAAATAACAGAATTATTTTTTAAAAAATTTAATACTATTTAATTTTTTTAATAACTTATAACTTAAATTTTGGGAAACCTTCGTCATCTAACATGATTATTCGTACATGTATACATGTTTACCAATCATGAAAACCATCGAAACTAACACTTCCAAAAAATTAACTTGAGCATATAAACCAATAAAAAAAACCTGAATAACTAAATTATGATTATAATAATTCAATTAAAATTATTATAGTTTCGATTAATATTAATTTAAAATTATAACATCATAATCCAAGACATTAACATCAATAAAAGAACAACATCGGACATAAGGTTATGGATTCTGCCAGAACCTCCATTATTCCTTTTCGTTTCTCTATGTTTCTCTTTTCCCAAATGCTGTTATCTTTTATTTTTTAGGTACTTATTAGTTTTTTAAATATTTTCCAAAATCATGTGTAATAATCCATTCATATTACTCTTTCATGGATATAAAAAAATTATGTGGTTTTCTTCTCAATTATTTCTGATAAGCAAGATCATTTTAAGGAAATTTCATAAATTCATTCCCAATCTCAGGTTCACTCTATAATCTATTTTAAGAAAACATTTTATTTATAATTTCAATATATTTAATTTTAAAACCATATCGATTCACTTTTGTTTTTATATTAATAATTATGCCATTTTCACTTTTAAATGCTATTTATTATTTTCCTTAAATCCACACTAGAATATATTAATGTTAAAATTTATTTAATACTTCTTCTACATGTTAAAATTTTTGATTAAAATCACTAACAATTTTATATGACTATTTTACCTTATGAATATTCTAGAATGATCCAATTCGTTACATTCATGAAAACATGTATGATACACCTATTTGTTATGATTTATGGCATAATTATGATGCACATTTCATTCCATGGATACCATTTTGTTTATATATGATTAATTATATATGATTATTTATATGATGAAATGTTCATGAACATGTTATGATGTGTGTTCTCAAATATCACTCCCATTAATAGGGTATTGTTTAGTCTCATGGGACGTTCTGTGAAATAGTCATGTGGATAGCCATGACTTGTGATCCATGTGAAATAGGCATAGTGGTTAGCCTTGAATCATGATAAAATATGTGAAATGGGAATTAAATCATGATAAAGTAGGGTTTTATGTTTCTGTCACATTACTTTGGTTCCATGTTTATTTGATCCCATGTATTATATGTTATGATTCTATATGATCATTCTGGTTCCAGGAATTTTTACATCATTATTTCATTCTATTTAACCCTTGTTATAATTCATTATTCCTTTGTGTATACACTTAATGGGGTTTTTAGATCATCCATTTGTTTATTTTATCCCCAGTTTATCCTATGTAGATGTGTGACCATAATGGAAGTTAGGAACTCAATATAATGATTAAATAAAATTTTCCTTACTTATTTTTAATTATGAAACTGGTCTTTCGATACACTGGACATTATGATTCATGGATTTTAATTTTATGTTAAATTATTCTTAAAATCATGTAATTATATTTGTAGAAGGTTAGGGATTTGTTAGTTAGTATTATTGGAGGGCCTCATTATTTTTTGAGATTAGTATTTGATCTCTTTAATGAGAACCTTATGGATAAGAATATATATAAGAAAACATCTATAAATTTTCTGTCATTGTTGAGTACGTGTATTATAAAAAAAATGCATCCCTATATAGATAGTAAAATCGGGAATGGTTCTAGAATAGATGTAATCAGGAGTAATAACATTGATAGGGTGTTCTTGGACTACACTCGGGATAACTTGGTAACTCATAATCGGCTATATTACACACCTTGTTTGACTCTCAGTAGGGATTTTCTTAGAAAAATTCATAAGATCATTAAGAACCATTATTATGGGAATTAAAAAAAATATCCCATAGGAATATAAATTAAGAAACAGTTCAAGGATAACTTTAACATAAACCTATGGAATAGAATGTTAGGATATAATTTTCTATTACATGTTTATCCTTTATGTTCTATGTTAAATTTTATTATTATTAACTAAGTATTAAATCTACCTAATTAAACATTATTTTTCTAGTTAGTATTGGGAAATACAAGAACGCATGAAAACTTTCAATGTTATAGATAAGGTTAATATTTCTCTATTCATATGCCAAATATGATGGAACAGTTTCTCAATACATCCTGAAATTACATGGTAAGCTAGATCATGTTAGGAATAATAACTTGAATAATGTGGAATACCATCCTCCATGAAGTAATGAGCATGTAGTTGTCGAATCATTCATTCAGAAAAGGCCACCTATGTTTAGTGGATCTTTCAATCCCCTCCACAGAGAACAATGGAATTACTCCATCGAAATAATATTGTTTGTCCCCTTGTGTGGTGTATCATTTTGATGGGGAAGGTGAATAGTGGTTGACACTAATTGTGAATTTGATGTATGAGGTGGATATTAATTCAATGGATTGGGAAGATATCATGAAAATGTGTTTTAGAAAACATTTATCTTGAACCCAAAATCAATAGATTGGAAAAGAGTTCTTTAAACTTAAGAAGAAGAAATATGGGACTACTATAGTGTGTGAAGAAAACATTACAAGGATTTCATGATAAACTTGTATATTATTCCTATACACTAAAACAAAGGTGGGTCGCTTCTTTAGTTTACAAAATCTTAGCCTACAAAGAGCCATGGTGATTCGTGACTTCGAACGTTATGGGGAGATTTTTTGTTGTTCCCTCAAGGTTGAAATAGATATTCATAATCTCAATGGTCTCTTTGGCCCAATGAAAAAAATGTACAAAATGGGGACTAATATGTGTGGTTCATTAAATAAATCTCATGATGGAATGAATACCGAACATCAAACGTGTGAAACATTTGGTGATAATTGTCTAAAAACATGGAATTAATTTAAATGTAGAAGAATATGACATTTGGAAAAGGACATCGAGAGGGATATGATGAAATAAACTAATGTGGATGATGAAAGTATGGTTCATATTAAAACATGGCCTATAGATACGTGTTACAATTACAATGAACATGGGAATTATGAAGAAAATTTATCTAAGACAAGAGATGTCAGATGCAATAAAAAACAACCTAAAAGGAAATAATGAAAGGATGATTCTATCACTACTACAAAGGTGATGTCAGAAAATAATGTGGTGACAACGTAAGCTAGTTATTCATTCATGATTTTTGAACATACTATTTGATTCAACTACTAATTTTTTTTAATATCATGCATGTTTGATAATCCTATTCAAAAACCACTGCAATATGTGGAGTTTATGTTATCTATTTGAATAGTGAATGAAACAATTATTATGTTCAATAATTATAAATCCTCGAAAAAAATATTTTGGAGATAACCTCCAAGTAATTTTTTTAATACCTCCAATGGTGGAGTTTGATGCTATTTTGGTCATGTATTTCCTATCATTATACAAAGACAACATTAACTATCTGTTATGGGAGATCAATTTCACATCCCAAAGTATACTCTAATAATTTTCCAGTATAAGGCGGAAGATGAATCTTCTTCAGACTCATCATCTCAAGTGTGGAAATTATGTCCTTTGGATCTAGAAAATCATGATGAAATGATTGAGACAAAGGAAACTATTATTCTCAAAGGTTTTCATATCATGATGTGTAACATTGATGTATTCAATGAAGAATTGACTATTCTTCCTTATGATCAAGTGGTGTAGTTCTCAATTGGACATATTCTCATATTTGTACCTATATCCTAGACATCATATAGAATGGCCACTGTAGTGCAGGAATAGTTGAAGAATAATTTACATGAGATTCTAGAGAAGGGGATTATACACATGAGTGCTTCTCCATGGGGTGAACCAGTTTTATTTGTCAGGAATAAGGTTGGATCAATGCACTTTTTCATTGACTAGTATAATCTCAACAAAATCATGTGAAGGAACAAGTATCAAAAAACTTTAATAAATGACTTGTTTGATTAGATTTGTGGGGATTGTTATTTCACTAAGGTAGATCATTGATTGGGATATCCCCAATTAAAGGTGTAGAAGTAAGATATTCCAATGAACTCAATTCATAAAATCAATGGTCACAATGTGTTGATAGTAATGCCCTTTGGAATAATTAACTCTCCAATAATTATTATGGATATAAAAATAGAGTCTTTGTATATTACCTCAAAAAATTTGTGGTAGACATTATCGATGATATTATGATTTACTCTAATGGACATGAAGTACATGATGATCATTTAAATACTAGGCTGATGGCATTGTTAAGGGAAAACATTATGAATTGTATGGAAAGTTTTAGTTTGTAATGGAGGATGTGACACAATTTTGGCACATTATCACTAGCAATAGAAGGTATATTGACAATTCCAAGATAATGGTAATCAAAGACAACCACATTCCAACATTTGTAATAGAGATTTGTAGCATTCTAGGTCACGCCAGGAATTAGCGATGATTTTTTTTTAACATCTCACAATGGTCAGAACTAATGTCAATGATTACAAGGAAGGGAGTAATGTTCTTCTATACTCAAGAATTTGAAGTAATCATTAAGGACCACAAAAATAATTATCACTATGCTAGTGATCACAATCATAATAAGCGGAGAAATATTTTTGGAGTACATTGATGCACTGAAGAAGGTCACAGGTTGTGTGATGATGAAAAATGGTAATGTTATAGCCTTCGCCTCAAGGTAGCGAAAATTCCATGAGCAAAACTATCCCACACATGATATTGAATTTATAGTTGTAACCTTTGGATTGAAAATATTGTGAGAGTGACACTATATGGAGAAGTATGAGATATATACTAATCCCAAGAGTCTCAAATATATATTCATCGAAGAAAAGATTAATATGCAATGGAAAAGAAGGTTACATCTTATAAAGTATTTTGACACCTCGATCCATAATCATACCTGTATGAAAAAGAGGTGGATGATTATCTAATTAGAAATGGTCTTTCATCCTTATCAATTATGATAATTTAAAAGGATTAAATCTTCTTTGATTTCAATAGGATAGACATGGGAATCCAAAATGGAAGAACATCGTCAATACTTTGTGAAGTGATTGCTCAATCATATCTCATGGAGAAAATAAATGTTTCTCACTGAAATGATCTAAAATTTAGAAAGGGGAGAAAGCTATTAAAATTGGAAAATACTCTAAGTTCATGATTGAAAAAGATGGAGTCATAGATTTGGTTCATGAATATGTGTACCATACATTACATAGATAAAAGATAATCTTCTGAATGATGCACATATCTCAACCTTCTCTATTTGCCTAGGGAGCACAATGATGTATCAAAATCTCCCCGAGAATTATTTGTGGGACAATATGTATATGGATATCGATGAGTGTATATCAATGATATTGAAATTTTTTAAGTGAAGGATTAATGGTAAATGTCTATGGGGATGATGCAACCACAACCATATTAATATGGAAGTGGGAGAACATATCCTTGGAATATTTCACTATTATTCCAAGTCCATCCATATGAATCAATAATATATGTTTAATTTTGTATTTCATAACAAAAATAGCACATTTTTTGAAAAACTGATATTACATAACATTGGATCAACTTTCTCTGATATATATAAAAGAGGAGTTAATGTTGCATGAGGTACCACTATCTATTATATCTGATAGAGATCTTTGGTTAACTTCGAAGTATTGGAAATGTCTCCAACATCCCTAAGCTCTGAAATGAACATCATTACTACCTATCATCTTCTAACTAATTCCCAATATGAGAAAAATATTCAGTCATTGGAAGACATGTTGAGAGAATGTTTGTTGGACTTCATAGAAGGATGGGACCAACATCTTAAACTGGTAATATTGTAATACAACAATAGGTTACACTCTATCATCCACGTGGATCCATTTGAATTTCATTATGAGAAATGGTTTGGGACATTAGTGTTCTAGTATTAATATAATGAGTGTAAGTTATTAGGACATGAAATGATCAAATAAATTTGGGAGAAGTTGAAAACCATTCTACTACAATTCAAGGAATACACAAGTCAAAAAAATAACTATATAAAGATTTTTGATGAACCCATTAATATAAGGTTGGAGAAATGTTATTCCTCAATATATCTCCATTTAATAAGTTCATGAGATTTGGGACAAAATGAATATATATTTACAAGGTACGTTGGCCCCTTCAAAATTCATGATTGTGTAAGAGTTGTGGCTTATTGACAAGAAAATCCACCTACCATGTCTAATGTTATTGGTATATTCCATGTTTCCCTCTTAAGGGTGTATATAACAGGTCCATCAATTGTACTATCTTCAGAGGTGTTATAGTCGAATGATAATCATTCCTACAATGAGAATCAACTGATGATCTTGAATCATAGAGATAATGGTCCATGTGATAAGACTACCCACCTTGTCAATGTTCTATGAAGAAAGCATAAGTATGAAGATACAACATGTGAAGTAGAGTATGTGATGAATGAAATGTACTCCCACCTGTTTCCATCTAAGAATGTAAAACAAAAATTCAAGGGTGAAATTTTCTAATAGGGGGAGAATGTAACAACCAAATGTGTAATCAATGGAAATTACCTTCTTATAATTATTTCAATTAATATATTCTCATGAAATCACCACAAAATGAGAAATCAGGCGTAAATTAACTACAAAATACTATGTTACCATTAAACATACTTTTTCCACTTTTTTAATTAGATTTTCAAATATCTGACTTACAAATTTTAAATGAGTAAGTTTTTTGGAGTCTCATAGGACAATCATAATTTTTTAGGAATAGTAACTTAACGTTAGGAATAGTAAGGCCACCCTTATGAATATTAATATGGCCATTTTGAATAGTTAATTGGGAATGTGTTTAGTAACCTTAACATTGAATGTACAAATTAAATTTACCCATCATATATGTGACAACGTAATAGTGTTGTTATTTTTGGTAAGTCATAAATAATTAATTATAATTTTAAGATTCAATTAATAATTTAAATGAAAAATTATTTTCATAAAATGCAATCATAAAATAATATTTTGATGTCTTGTGATAATAAAATAACTCTATGATACCTTAATTTATATTTAAATGTGTTTGAAAAGGTAGTTCTTATTATTAAAACTATATTTTCAAGAAAATTCTGAATTTAATTAAAAATTAAATCACACATATTTTTAAATTTATTTCCCTAAAATGGATGACATTTTCGTATTGCAGAAAACAAATGTGGGTGAATTTTTGTGATTTTTCAGAAATAAATAAATTTTTGGTTTATAGTAAATATTATAATTTAATGAATATGAAAAATAAATTATTTTTTGCCTGATGCATGAGTCATGGATGATGCAAATGGAAATTAGATAAAACTCGCATGCACATATTTCTTTTTTTCACTATTGTCTGCAATATTTAATTTCATGAGAAAAATAATATACTAATGAATTAAATATTGACAAAACTCCACCCATATCCTCAATGGAAAACACACATCACCACCTCTTCTCATCACTCCTCTAAAGACGTGTACATTATCAAAAATCTTCTCAATTCTCTACCTAACACTCTCTCCGAGGTCTAGGAGCTCTTAGTCTCATAAAATTTTCAAATCCTCTTCCCTACAAAGGTTATAAGGAGGAAAAAATAATGTGGTAGCCCCCTTTTTCATTTTCTTTCAATTTCATTTCATGTTCTTTACGTTCATATATATCCATGCGTATCATAATCAAATATTTTTGAAAAATATATTACATTAAAAATATTGGACCATTTTTATACTAATGGAATGATTCTTCATCATATCTTCTTTCCCCACCATTTATACTAGATATAAGAGCACCGTATGAGAAGTGTTAAATTTTCACATTCAAGGATGATGAGTTTTCAATTTCTTTTATCATCATCAATTCTGGTAATGAAACATTTTTTGGATGAACCATGTTATTTTTTATTTAATATATCATATTTAATGTTCTATAATCATGTTTTAAATTTGTATTAATTAAAAAAAATGACTTCATTATGATAAAAATCAATCAATTAACCCATACTTCTATTAGTAAAGGTGTATATAATGATTCATCCTCACTCCAAATAACTAAATGGATATTATAAGCATTTAATATTTAGGATGCTCCCTATTAACATATAAAATCTTTTCTAGATATCCATCATCTCCTTATATGTTTATCCATACATTTAATAATGTAACTTGATCATGAAAACCAAGGAATCAATTGCTTCAAAATAATGAAATTAAACCTCTCAACCCATCAAAATGGCCATGAATGAATATAACAAGGTTATAGTTAATCAATTACATATAGAATAGTTTCTTGTCATATTAATTAATGAATCTTATTTTATTATCATTGATATTAAGATATTGTGAAAAACACCTTCATAGATATTGTAAGGTATTTTACCCGAACCTCCATTATTCTATCGGGTTGCTATATCATTCTTTTTACCCAAATGAAGTTATATTTTATTTTAATGTAAAAATTAAAAAAATTAATATATTCCACACTCATAAATAAATATACATTCGTATTTCTCTTTCAGGGATGTACATATATTTATGTGGTTCCCTTCTCATTCCTTCTCAGTAAGCAAAACCCATTTTAAGGGAACATCCCGAATTATTACCCGATGTCACGTGCATTTTATCATCTGTTTTATGCCACCATTGTTTTTATGAAATAATATTTTTTTACTATGAAAGCCTTCTTGTATTAAATCTGTTTTTATATATATGATTATCCATTTTCTATTTTAATTTAACTTTATTATTTATCTTAAAACTACACTAAATTGTTTTAATGCCAAAATTTCATAAATACACTTTTTACATGTTATTGCTTTTGATTGACATCCCATAACATGATATATTCCTATGTTCCATTATTAATGTCATTGAAAATTTTGATTTCCTTCTTTCATGGACACATGTATGGTATTCAAATTTTTTATGCATTATGACATGATTAGGATACCCATTTCTTTCCAGGGGTACAATTATGTTTTTGCATGATTTATTATGTATGAATCATTATGTGGAAAAAATACTCATTAACATGTTATATTGGGTGAACCTAGATAGTGCTAAATTTTCTTGGGAAATTATTAGTCTCGTGTGATGTTATGCGCAATAATCTCGGTGGTTAGCCTTAACTTGTCCCCACGTGAAATAGTCTTGGTCATTAGCCTTGACTCATGATAATCTATGTTAAATGGGCATTGAATAATGATAAAGTGATTTTTTAATGTTTCTTTAACATCAATATGATTCAATTTTTATATGATAAAAAATTTTATATGTTATGATGGCATGTGATAAATGTTCTTCTATTCCTGTTTATATCATTACTGCATGTATTCTAACCCTTGTGCTAAATATTTTTTCTTATTCTTATTCCCTGAAAATAATTTTGAGATCATCAATTTATTTATGTTATCCCCAAGTTATCCTATAAATAAGTAAGAGCAAAATGAAATCTTGGATCTCATTATGGACATTAAATAGAATTTTATTTTATGAAGTTTAATTATGAACCTATCCATCCAACACACTAGATTTTTAGATAATTGTCATGTATTTTGGTGTTAATTAATCCTAAAAATCATGTAATGATATGTTTCAAATTCTCATTCACTATACTAGCACATATCCTAATTTCATTGGATGAGTGGGTTTTGACCAAAAACATATTTTCCATTAAATTATATTCAATTTTAAGACACATGTTTAAGAGTATGAAATTTATTACATTTTATATGAATATAAGATACAAATGGAATTCTCATATTTTTAATAATTAAATTATATTTAATATAGGGTTATGTTGAAGATACGTTATACTAAAAAATTGCATTTAAATGTTAAAATTTCATAAACATCATGTTAGTTTTTTATAGTTTTTATAAATTAATATTTTAAATTTGATTATCATAGAATTATAATGTAGTAATATATTAATTTTAGGAAGAATCAAATAAATAATATTATTAATATAAGAATACATATAATATAAAAAATTTAATAAGATCAATGAATTTTTTGGATTAGTATGATATGTTTGGTATGATTTAATGTTTTTTTTCAATAAAGATGTTATTATTTTGAAAAACATTCAAGTAATTAATAGTATCAATATATAAATAATCCCTTTAATAAAATATAAAATATTTTATTAAAAGACATAAACATTCTAAAAATATTTGACACATCCAAAAATTTGATATTAGTATAAACATTTCTTTAATGACTCATTAATTTTTTGTTTAAATGTTATGTTGATTATATTAACCATCCAAATTTAAATCACGTGATAAAATTGCACGAGTTAAAAGTTGTTAAAACAAAATTAAGAAGCCATAAATATATTCAAAACCTATATAATTTTCATTAAATTATTGTATATAGACCAATAATAATATTATATTAAATAAAATAAATTTTTACCTAATTTATATAGATATTGAATTTATATTAATTTAATAAATTTTATCATTCCAAGATTTCCCCTCCCCACTCCTATAAAAGGGAACTCATTCATATCATTACTTACACTTATAAAACAATTTAGTTCAGTCAAGATCATCCCAAAAGAAATTCTAGAATCACTCCCCACACTCTTGGGGCCTTATTTTTGTAATAAACCCTCCTTATATATGTTAAGGTGTTATAAAATGTGATCATCCGAAAGAAAATGTAATGTTTTTAAAGGGTTTCAATGTTTTTTATTCTTCATCTTCCTCAAAATCACCTTCCACCATGATGAAATAATAAATTTTTTACGCCAAATATAATGATAATTTATTATGGTAATATCAAATAATAAATCTATCAATAATTCCCTCAAAGGGGAAATTTATTAATCGATAGTGCGTACATGTGAATTATCACGTCTACGACCCAATATAATTCATTTTCCATATGGGTTACTCAAGATATATTATAATGATTAAATTAATGGTCTTATAAAATATTCATTGAATTTATATCATTATAATTGAATAATATATCAATTTCATTCTGACACTCGATGCACATAAAATTGATAATGTTGCTTGTGCGAGTGATTGAACTATCACCTCCTTGAAGTGATTTGATTCATTGTTAATCAAACAATTAATTGGAAAATATATATAAATATATTTAAATAACTAATATTATATTAATCAAATTTATATCATTTTTAAAAGATAACATAATACATACCTTCCTCCCCAAATGATCATTTAAAAATGGAAACATTAATCACGTGTACGTACATATTAACGTCTTCATTATTTTAACGTTTTTAATTATTCATATATATATATCTAATGATTTGATTTAAAACAATAATTATTATATAAATTTGTTACTATGGAATGAATATTATTCTATAGATTATAGAAACATGGAAATGTTGACTATTGACGCCATACCAATGTCATTTTGACCTCAGTTATCGAGTATGGAAAAAATGTATGACATTATAATTTATAATTATGTTAAAGATATAAAATCATAATAAGTGATATAAAATTCATAATAAACATAAAAAATGTTTGAAATAATATTAATAATTAACTTATGTTTATTATTCGTGATAAAAAATAATACAAATGTCGGATGATACATTAAGTAAGGGATTTCATGGCAATCCCCTTTCATTGGGGCATTTCATAATGATATACAACATTATTATTCTAAAAGATGAATACACAACCCCGTTTAAATTTTATATCTATATTGTATATATCATTAGGTTATTGTAAATGTTAATGTCACTTATTTATTAAATGCTCAGTGTTGTATGGGATGCTTTGAATGATTAAATATTTATTTGTCAATCATTTTTCATGTCAATATTCATTAAATTATATTACATATTTAATATATGGATTCTAAAGGATTTTAGAGTATTTTGTATCTAAATTTTGAATATCATTTACAAAATTTCAAAAAAAATATTTCAAAGTGATTGGTTGTTTTAATATAAAAATTAAAAAAGGAATGTTTTTTATTAATATATTGATAATGACTTCTCTACCACCATGAACTTATTGAAATTTGGAATTAACTATATTCCTTAATTTTTTTAATGAAAAATAAATCACATATTAATTTTTTTGTGTAATTTTTACTAAAAATGGGTTTTAAATGGGAATATTTATTTCAATGTCATCAAATGATTTCATTTATTTTATAATTAAATTTTACGAGTGAAATAATTTAATGGTTACTACTATTTAATGGTAATTGAGAATTATATGAAACAGGTGACATAGGTACTGAATATAAAAAAGGTTGATCACCATTATAACTCATAGGTGAACCCTATAAAGTGTATATGAAGGGTTGATCTCCATTATATCTTGAGAATGAGCATGATATAACATATATTAAGGGTGATCCCCATTATAGTTCTCTATTTCATTGGGTATATAATTGAATCATATGGTTATTCTATTTGTATGAGTGATATGTATGGAAGTCAACCGCATTGTTTTTACCTTTATGTATAATTATGGCCCATGTTACCGGTTGGATTTATATATTCATGTGATGGATTCTATGAAAATATTATGATTATATAAAGTGTATAATTTTTTTTATGTTTTTATATACTACTTATTAATGATGAAAAATAATACTTTTAGATAATGTAATCAAGTTTTACATGCTTTACGAAATATATCCAGTTTTCTATCATTTTGTAACAGATACTGAGATTGTTTCCTCATTATATGCTATAAATTGTTTTTCAAATGATTTAATGGATACTAGAGTCGAGGATAGGATCAAATAAAAGTTATGATGAATTAACATATAATGAAACCCTTTTTATTTTAAAATTATTTTCTTTTATAAAATAAATGGACTCTTTATGATCTGTCCATATTGTATTTATATGGGTTTATTAGCTATGATATATGGAATAAATCTATAAATCTATAAACAATAAATGATCTTTAATATAAAATAATGTAAAATTGTTGACATAACTCAAGGTTATATAATGTTTAAGGATGAATCCTTACAAATAATAATTTTCTCTTTACTTAACACATACTATGAATTTGATTCCTCCATTAGTTTTTTTCTTTCCCAATAATATGTAGATAATTTTTTAATGAGATTCAAGGGTGCTGAGATTTTAATTATTTCATTATTTATTTTATTTTTCAAAAATAATATGGGTATAATGTATATAATCTGGTTTTCCAAAATTTCTAAATTGTTTGATCTATTGGTATTTTTATATTGAATCTATTCTAATGATGTAAAGTGTGGCCCTCACATTGGGCTCCTAGGGTCAGGGTGATTAATCATATAATCAACTAAAGTTTAGCAGGATCCATGGAAACCAGTTTTCTAAAAATATTGAATATGGAACATAACCATAAGATTGAATTAGCGGATAATTATAGAAGAGCATATTAATGTTTTGATAAGGTAGATAGTATGTGTGGTTTCATGGTAATACATACATGTTTTGATACCACATTTGGAATTTTTTCTAGTAAATATTTACCTTGGGGTATGATTTTGGATAATGGAATGTCGAGCTTGACTCAAGCATAACATGGTGCTTGAAAATGTGGACTGCTACACACCTGGATTGAAATTCATGTGGGATATGTAAAGGATATTTAAATTTTTTATTACAAACAAATATTGAGGGAATATATGGTATATATATTCATATAAAATCCCATGTTTATGATTCTGATATTACTAATGTGCAATTTTTTAATTTATGTTTAGCATCACACTATATTTTGAATTATTCTTTACGGTTTAAAATTCATAATTTTTTTATAATCTCATATATAACAAAATTTATAATTATTTCCTAAAAAGGAATAATAGTATCAATACTCAATGATTATTTAGATATTTTCTTACCGAGGGAAAAAATTAGTTATTATAATATTAAAAAATTTGGCTATATTATATAATTATAATCATTTTATGACAAATAACATTCCATGGATGGAGCTTCAGATTATAAATGAGATTATCCTATGATTGGACACTTTATAAAATAGAATCCCCCATAGATTAGTCGGAATACTAATGAAATTGTAGCTATAAAATGTATATTCCTTTAGATATGTTATTTATGGCCTTTATATGTTGTTAAGAGTTAAAGGTCATAATTGGGGTTTCGTGTCTCAAAAACAATGTTCATCAATGCTGGCCATTGAACTTGAATATTAGAGAGGAAGAACAAATATAACTTTTGGAATGAAAATCATTTAATAACAAATTATTTGAAAAAGTTATCCATTGTGAATAACATATCACGATGATGAGATTATTCTTTACAACAACGTAAAATGATGAATGAATTTTCCTAG